>OY754338.1:2546685-5093370 GCA_963573305.1 Pyrrhosoma nymphula | reverse complement strand
AGCTGTTTAGTGACGCTTTCTTTACCCCCGTAGCAGTTTTCAACGAAGCGTGCGGCTTTTCTTTGTATTGTATTTATACTTCGCGGATTAAATCATTTTGTGTGCTGGGTATTCTTGCCGCTCGACTCGACCGTGGGTGAGAATTCGAGACGAGACCACTTTTTGGCGAGACGCCACGAGACTCTCGACGGTCTCGAAATCAAGATATCAACCGGTATTTGGCGTAATACTATCCTGAGAACTACTCCCATTAGGTTTTTAGGGAGCACAAGTCGCATTATCCTTTCGAGTAAACAAAATATCTAAATTATGACGTAAAGATATTAGTTACGATGAATTTGGCAAAACTCTGGTTCGTGAATAGTTATAGCCGATTGCACTATTTCTAATGGCGTGACCTTCGTTTATTTATTAGAAATGGCGCTTTAGTCGGCTACTGTGGTTGTAAAAAGTGTTCTTTAAAATATGTATTCTTCGAATAATCTACACATTTGTACTGGTATTTTGCTTTCTGGCGTCTAAGATATGTCATCACCGAAAGTGACGTTTTTCAATCCGTACCGACTGAAATGTGGAATTCGGTGTTTATTTGACTGTCGCAGTGCAAACTTCTTTGGAGAAACTGATTCCTTTCCCCCTGGCCTTATAAACTCCTTCCTCTCTGATCCACCGCCAACTTTCTCGCTTCAGAGGGTTTCTAGCGTATCTGAATGCGAATCCCCTGGCGTAACATAGAGACCCCGGAGACTGCAATTAAATGCCGTGGGAAAAGATCACGACTCCGTGACCGTCGGTAGAGAAGGGAAGGCAAGAGGAAGGGGTGGGGTGGGCGGGGAGGTGGTTGGCGAGTTCTGAGGCTGGACGCTGACGAGCGCGTCCGTTTGCCCGTGAATGTTCGCCGTCAGCCGGGCCACGAGCGTCGCACGCCGCCATTAAAATCCAACGACCTTGGCCACGAAGTTACATCGAGGACGTGCTCACGTCTTCAATCTCGTGTTTTTCGTGCCTGCGTGCGTATGGCATTAATGGGACTGCCCGCTGCTCCACACAGAATTCCGCTGCCCACATGTAGTATACCTACTACATCTACATGATGCACCAGAGTAACATCAAAGCACACACAAGATCACGCGAGTTTTATGGTGAAACGGAGGATATTATTTCATCCCCGCACTGTCATCTCTAGAGTTGATATAGAAAGTGCCGATACACTGCCGATCTGTGATTGGTACATACATACGAAGATTTATTCTTTCCTGTGAAGTTTCCACACCACCGTCGGTAGACTACGAGAAAAACACAGCGAGACAATTTAGGTTGCCTTTCAATGGCGCATTCGACTATGTAGCGCAGAGGGTGTTTCACCCGAATATGTGAAGTCATCTGCGCTAGGTACGTTAAAATTCTTCAGTAGCTTTCCACTCAAGGTGTAGAAGTTAGCGTAGATCGTAACACATCAGCTTCACTTTAGTGCACACAAACGACTTTGATTGGAACAATATGCGCCAGCGAAACGTTTGGTAACCTTGAACTAGGTAGTTTTATGTGGGTGCTCAACCGTCACGGCCAAATTCCTGTGCATAGTAATCGAATTTGTTCAAAAATAATAATTTAAAAACGTAATCCTTTTACCACATAGTAAATAAAAAAATAACATCATCCTTGGTTGACGCCTTTATTGACGATCGACACGAAATCATGTATCGCGGATGTGGTTATCGAAGTTCTTTCGTTGTTGAGCACACATCAGTTCTTATACCGAATAGTTTTGATGTGCACTATTGTGTTGCAAAGTGCACTAGAGTGAATGAAAAGCCCCCATCATAACCGTAGTTCCTCTGAGTTTGCTAGAAAGTAGCAGAAAGATACTACGAAATACGTAACAGGAATATATTTCAATTTATAAGATGATTGCGATGGTCACTGAAAAAAATAATATTAATTTGGAGTTTCATTTTTCAAGACATGAGTTTGACTCCTTCTTTATAGAAGTCGAATATCGTTCCGCCATTTTGTAATAACTTCAGCGCAATTAGTTCCTATCGTCAACTAAAATGTGCGATCATGTGTTCCCATCTGTTACGATGTACGCTAATCAGCGCAAGGGTATTAAAAAGCATCCTAAGGCACTCAATTAACATAAAAGTCACCTACGCCCTCTATCACTCATCCACAGTTCCTATTCCCTCTCTCTCTATCATGGCTATATCCATCTCATGTCATACGCCACGGTTGCGGCTTCTGTGTGAGATATAGATGAAGGCGTGTGGTGAGGGGTGTTTGAAAAATTGGTGGTTCTTAGTTTCGGGAATGCGAACCACTGTCGAGGCCTTGTTTGTGTCTTTAAGGACATATGGGTTGATTGATAAGGAAGAATTTATCTGGAGAATGGAGGAAGATTTTAGAGAAACCCAACATAAAAAATATGGAAAATAAAACATTTGCAACTTATTCGGTTTAAAATAGCGCTTTAGCTGATAACAAACCCGAGCAAAAGGATTACTCAAAAACTCAAACAAATTGGCGAGTGCGGAATTATTTGGGGAATGGAGGGGAAGGTGGAGAGAAGTAATTCGTCTAAACAAACAAAAAAAACGAAAATTTTAGTTTTCCCGGTTTAAAAATGGCCACTTTTGCGTAATTACTAACCCAAATAATTTACATGTAAAATCCCGAGACTGTTAATCATTGGGCGGGTTAAGTTTCAGCCATTACTTGTCCCGGTCGAATGTACCAACTGTGGCGCCATGCATACTTTATTAACGCATTTTGCGGTGTATCTGACAATGGACATTATGTATTTCGGTGAGTAAAACCAAAAGAAATAAAAGGAATCTTATCTTAACGATTCATTCATTATGCTGAACATGATCGTTGTCCATCTACAAATTGCGTTATTTCCGAGGAAATGTAGTTGAAGTTGAGAATATCAATTTCTCAAAATATTTTATTTAATTCATTTTTACATGCCGGAAACTGTGGTTCGTATATTTTGTTTGAAGTAATCTCCGCTAGGTGGTATCAGTGAGTAAAAATAAACAGTGTTCCCTGGATAACGACTACTCAATTACATTGACTTTGTAGTTGAGCAGTCACTACGTAGAGAACTCGATAGATAAATTTCCAGTTAGTGCAGCATTGAATGCACGGAGAAATTATAGTTAAATATAATTCTGAATATATTTTTTCTCAAGCTTTTTCTGTAATAGGCATGAAAAATCGTAGCGAAATATAACATTTAAAATATCGATATTCTCACCTTCAATCATGTTTATCTGTCTTATAAATAGCGCAAATGACTGAAGGATGACGATGAAGATCGTAATAAGAATATCGTATTAATTAAGATGTATTTTTATGTAAGCATATATTTTATTTGATTTGGTTCTTCTCACCTGAAATAGTGTCCATTGGGGATGGAAATACCGCCTCAAAACTGTCCAGTAATGTTGGGTAAGCAACACTCCTCTGACCGCAGGAAGCGTTTAAAAAAAAGACCCAAGTCCAATTGGGCGATTAACGTCACCCACCTAACCGCCGCCGGTACCCTTAATGAGGACAATTTAACCCCGGTACTTTCGCTCGGGGGACGGTGGAATGGTTCTGTTTGTGGGGAAGGATTTTGTGTGGAGGGTTCCCATCCGGGGTTAAACGAAGAGACAGACGAGGAAGTAAAAAAAAACTGCTAAAACAGGGAAACCCTACGGACGACCCTAGAAGGTCGTGATTTTCAATTCTCCCCATGACTGACTGCAAAGGTTTCGCCCAGACATCGGATCCCTTTACAATACGACGACCGTAAGGCAAAGGAAAACCTCCAGGGTCGTGACCCCTTCCCTCCCAGACAGTCGTGTTTCCCCACCGTCGCTCATGAAAGGTTTTTGTTCTTTCCAAAATTGCGGCTTTTATAAAAAGCCTCATCAACGCTCGGCACTTGTGTGGAGTGACGTATGGGGGAGGAATGGTTTGGGTGGGGAGGGTGTCTGTCTCATAACCCAACCCCTCATCCAAAAACCACGAACTCTTGAGGGTTTTCCGAGCGCCACTTGATGCAGCGCATTATTAGGGAAGGCACAGACGTACCATTTGGGATAGGGGTCGAGAAAGGACGAAGTGTCTGTCGCTCTCGTTATGAAGTCCCTTCGTCATTTTTATTATTGATGTTCTGCCGCCCAAAACCCCAAGGGAGGATATAGCTGACAGTAATCAGTATTATACCAGTTCATATAACTAGCTTCTTACTATTGTAGAAAACGTTGATAAAATATATTCCCACATTTGCACCTGTCTTTAATAACCATGAGTCAACTGGTATTTACTACCTTTAGCGTGCAACGTACTTATTTCACCTACCGCTAACTTGAAGATGATGACGATTGATCAGTTGAGCATTGCAACTAACGTGCAGTTGGTTTACGGAAAACAACTACTGCAGGTAGATAACGGGTAGACAAAGTTACCTTGGTCAGTGGCACCCGGGAGTTCGCATTAATAATTCTGACACTTGTAATGGATTACATTACCATTGGTATTAATGGATGGCATTACCATATCAATGGTAAAATCCGTACGGGGAACTATTGTAATTAAGAGTGTAACTGCCTATACGAGTGAATTTGTGTTTACACAGTATAGTTTCTCTTCTCTACGCCGATGGCTTAAAAGTTTATTATTACCTTTAGGTAATCTATCGGCTAAGGTAGTTTTCAATGGAAGAGAGAAATTTATCCAGGTTTTTAAAGGCGCTGGGCCGTATCCACAATGGGAGCAATAGGTATCCGTACAATAGGTTTTTCTCCATAGATGGATGTGAAATTTTGCCGTCAAAAGATACAAAATGGCTATCCTTTCTAAACTGAGTTTAAAATAATAAAAATGAAATTAAAAAATGAATTAGAGAGTACATTTGAAATTTCTAATGGAATGTTTTTCTTTCTTTTCCAGGTGGGTTATTGTCTTCCCTTATCTTATGTATTGTCATGAAAGGGTGATGAAGTTCTGGTAAGTAGTTATTCTTTCAATTAGAAGGTGTTCGCGCCATTGCCAGTGAGGTGTTGATTGATATTTATATCTCTTGCGGCATCTCAATTTTTTTTTGGTGCATTCGATCCCGTAGTCTCGTAATGTGTTTCGGGTGGTGCGAAACAGAATTATATCGTGACATGAGCTACGGGTCTACGTTGCCCAGTTCGACTACTTGCAGCGTCATAAGCGTTCAGTATTAGAAGGGAGCTGCTGACGGGGACTTTGGGTAAGGATATAAAGAAGAGGCTCTGTAAGATATATGGAGTGCAGCGTTACATGGGGCAGAAACGTGGGCTCGGAGAAAGGAGAAGGAGAATAGGCTTCAGGCGTTCGAGATGTGGCTGTGGAGAAGGTTATGTGGACGGAAAGGAAGACAAACGAGTAAGTGGTTGGTATGGTGGGTGAGGAAAGGAAACACATGCATGAATTCAGGAGAAGGCTAGGTAGGTGGTTGGACGGGGTAATGAGGGGCGAAGGGTTACTTAAAGATGTAATAAGAGGGGGGAATGTTGGGTGAGAGGGGAAGGGAAAGAAAGAGAAGTTCTTTGGACGGGATGAAGAAGGGTAAGATGTATGCTGAGGGGAAAAAATAAATAGCGGTAGACAGGGCCCTATACATGTAATAATCTACAGGATTTTTACTCACTTCTATTTAAATCTACCTTAATCGGTAGATCACCAAATAATAATAATAATCAGAGAAATCTACTAGTCAAGGTAGGTTTAAATGCAAGAGAAAAACAATCCTCTGTGTACTTATAAGCGCAGAGCCCTGTCTACGTACACAATTTCTTTCTTCGTCTCAGAGTACGTCCTAACCGTCTTCATCCCACCCATAAAGGGAGCATAAGTCCTACCTCTCTTCATCCCGTCCATAAAGTGTTTTCTCTTTCATTTCCCCTTCCCCACTTACCCAACATCCTCCCCTCTATTATGCCCTTCTCCCCTCATCAACTGTCCCAGCCACCTAATTTGCTTACTCCTAAATATGTTGCATTTCCTCACCCGCCATGCCAAGCATTTCCTCGTTTGTCTTCCTTTCCGTCCAACAAACTTTCTCCATTCTCCTTAATGTCTGCATCTCAAACGCCTGCAGCATATTATTGTCTTTTGTTCTCAGTGTCCAAGTTTCTGCACCACGCAACGCTATACTCAGTTATAATTAGGATATTTATTCGATAATAGGTTGCGAAAAAATAAAATATAATACGGGTACGTCTCTTTCGTAGATTGGATTTAAAAAATTTCCATTTCGATGAAAAATAATACGAATGCTCTCTCCTGCTGGTTTAATTGTCTTGGATGAGACAGATTCCGAGGTTAAGAAGGTGTCTTAAAAGCTCGTGCCAGATGCACAGAGAGCGAATTTGGGTGGAATGGGGCATCATCTAATAACTGGTCACTGGAGGTAGGATGCGGTGTCTGTTGTTCTCGTAATGGAATCCCTTCGTCATTGTTATCGGTTAAATTCAATGGTGTTCCACAGCCCAAAAACAATAGGGAGGAAGACTGATAGCAATCAGGAGTCGATTGCTAATTGGTAGCGAATCGTTCCACCGTAGATTTCCATGGAGTTGATGTAAATGTTCCTTCATTTTCGGGTGTTCACATTGTTGGTTGTTTTTCAAGACAGCAGTGTCATTCGTATTACAACGGGCATCTTCAGGTCTTTCTCTCTTTTACAAGTCTTAGACAAAAAGTCAAAGGTGTCTTTTATTAACTGTTTCATTTAAAATATATGTAAGTGACAGTACCAATGCATGATAGGAATAAATAATGTACACTAACAAATCTTGATATGTAATTTTATGTGTGCCACTCTTTGCGGATAACCAAGTTAGTTACATTGCTTAATTCTGAGGATAATTCACATTAAAAAAAATAATTTTTACGTCTATATGGACCTTACATCATTTGGCAAAAGAATATAATGTAAAATATTCACAGCGAAAATGAAAGTGATAGTATTCCGGTGTAAAGAACTTATAAGAGCCAACATTACAATTTGAAATGATAAAGTTGGACTAGTCCGTCTCTTCAATTATATAAGCTGGAATTTAATATATTTGTATAAACACGGCCTAGAGAAAAAGGTGCTAGTTTTCAGCATGTAGTGGGCACAATTATAAGGGCTCAGCTAAATAAAGTCAAAAAGTAGTCGATCATGAAATTCTTCCATATGATGACTGTTCCTCTGCTGCTGTATATCTCTGAAATCTGGATTTGAGCAACTCACCAGAAAAAGAGACAAGAAGCCGCATTGACTTGTGAGAAGTCTAACATGCTACGAATTATTAACGCCGACAAAAAATCAAGATATCAGGATTAAGTTATGCACTGTATGAACGTGTGAGAAAATCGAGGAATAAAAAAGACTGTGGTATGTGCTAAGGATGGAGGAAAACCACGTTAATAGACTGATGTATGGAACATTGGGAAGACGAAGTATTGGAAGTCTTAACAAGAAACGTAAGGACCAGATATGGAATGCTTTTTCGGGAACAGGCAAAACTCTCTGAGCCGAAAATGTTTTCTTGCTGTCTAGTAATTTGGTTACAGTGTTTGGCCCCGAAAGAATAAAATGTTGGGAGTGACATACGAGTACCCAGAACATAAAAAAATAGAATTCATGTTCAGCATGAACAAAAATTATTTCCGATTGTCCTCTCGCTAAAAGGAAAGTTATTTTCCCTCCTCGGTAACCACTGCCTGAGGAGTTGGCTGAAATGGTAATCAAGGATCATTGAGTGCACATTATAATAATTTTTCAAGTAAGTTGAACATAATTTTAGGACCGCATTTCATTGAAATAGGCACCAATTACATCTGTTTATGCGGTGGAACTCACCAAACATACAGTAATTGAAATTATAGAAGAATTATATTTTACATTTTTTCCTTATTTAAAGCATGTTATGACGAGCTATTGATAGTTTTCGGGGCGGTATTCGAAATTTTGAGAAAATTATTTATAAATATGTTTTTTCCCCAATCCTAGACTTTGCCTGTCTCCTTGATATTTGCTATCAATAATTATAATGATATAAAATGTATTATTTCGCATCCCGAAGAAAATCTGTATGCATGTTCATAATCAAATTATTACGAAATGTATCTAATTTACTATAAGGCTACGTGTTAAAATAGTATTGGATTGCCATAAAAAAAGTCAAATTGGTAAAATGAATTTTTGTCACTTTTATACATACATATCACTGATAAAAACAGTTATGCAATGTTTCACGCTAATCTGTACATGGAAAACATTGCTCCAAATACATTAATACTGACTGGCCCGAATGTAACTAGCAAGGAACATGGCGAATTGCAGCCGTTGTCACTTTTGGCGCCTCCGTGATGTAGTGTTGAATATAATGGATACTCTAAAAGCGCACTTGCGGTGCCAAATAATTACCAAGTTGAACAATTCGGAAGACTTCAGCCAGCTATTAGGAGCTAGCATGAGTGCTCCTCTGGACTCAATATCCCAGGAAGTCTCTTCACTTCAATGATTAAATCTGGCGGAAGTGGGCGTTGGGCTCACGGCTCTTTGTTTTCCCTTTTAATGGGTTGTCAAATGACGGCGAATTCCCACCACTTGGAAGGCCTCCTCCCGCTTGTTATGCTTGGGTGGATTGTCGAGAGGAGAGCGTTAGAAAGGGAAACTGCGGAACGTCTGGAGAGGGGACTGCCCCTCAAGTGCGTCCTCAGAAGTGTGTTTGGTCTTCCGTCTCGGACAGGTTGACGTGGACTCTCTAGGGCGGCTTCCAAAACTTGATCGGGATCGAGATTTTGGGTTAATTATCGGGGTATTATTCAATGGTCATTTGTCTCCATTTTCGTTAATTAGAAATGGGGCAGTGGACGGCGATGGCGTTGATTAGTCTCGCTTAACCCTTTAATTAATGAGGTTCCACCGCGAATGTGAGAGTCAAAACAAATGATAAATTCCACATTTTTGTTTATTTATTTTCTTCAAACAATCCTGCTCTCGCTGATGCGTTATCCATAGAAAAACATAATTTAGGCATAAAATATGCTCAGCTTCCATACCAAGAGTACATTTTTAATGAACACATTTTCCAGCCATAGGTGCCAACTGCAGCGCCATTAGTATACAATTACTGCATTTTGAAATATTATATCCACCCCTGTTTCTCCCACTATCCCATTTAACACTATGTTATTGTAATTTCAAGTTCAATTTGCGAAAAAAGAGGCGTGGAAAATGTAACAATTTTCTATTCATATCAGACAGTGGATATGTTTTCTATAAGTAGCCAGAATATGAATAAATTGGTACTAAGTAATTTTACGGTGGAGCCACTTTAATATCTGGAGGAGGATCTCCGTTAGGATTGAAATTTTTCTGTAGAAAAATTTATGGAGAAATCACATGTGCTGAGCCGTTTAGTTTGTGTAACGTCGTTGGAAATTCGTCGCTAGTCATCATCATAACCACTAACTTCTCCGTGTACAGCATGTGTCATCCTTGACCGTAAATAAACAACGACGTCTTTAACCATGAATATAATTTTGAAAATGGCTATAAATACACTTAAAATAGTGTGTTTGATCTTAATTATCTAAAGTTGCAGACTAGTAAGTCCAAATAAAACTCTAAAAAAGTAAAATGTATATTTTCTCGCCCAATATAATCAAAGCCTCATTGTATTGATTGTGTATTATTATATTTTAAAGTCGAAAAACAATATGCTCAACCATTAAGTCCGCTTTGATTCCCATGCTTTTCCTGATTCGTCCCGGAAATCTTTTCTGGCTCTAATTCGGTTTCCTAACATAATTTCCCGAAGATCAAACCGTGTTAAATGAATTTCTCACGCCTAAAACATGCCTCTCATCAAAATCGTTAAGAGCCGTATTCGAGGTAAATTTACAATTATTACTCGTTTGAGTCAACAACCAGAATTCACAGCTCTGTTCAGTATCAAGGTACCCAGTTGCGTACCTTCAGAATTCTTGCGTAATAAACACTTTTTATATCGGTGACCTAATTTTCTTAACTTTATAATTATCAGGGAGTACCTAAATGAGGGACCAATACATTTTAAACAGTTATACTGGCCATTTCAGTTCAATGAAAAAGAATTTATTACTTTTAGAAAAAAAGCTTAATTATTTGAGAGTTTTAGTGGATCTAATGCTTTAATAGAGTACTTCGGTACACGGTTATTGAGAATAACCGTGTAAATTTTGATTTAGGTTTTATATTCAAAGGGAAGACAAATATGTGAAAAAGTACATTTAGAGGGTGAAATAGTGACGATCCGGGAGGTTTTGAAAAAACAAAATTACTAAAACAAAATAAAATGGCTCATATTCATTTACTGGGGTCGCAGTAAATGTTTGCCTGTTGCTCGAGGGGGAAAATCGAATTCCGATCCAGTCTCAAAATATTTTATTCGAAACGTTTTCATTGCGAAAGTGACAAAATTGGTGTGGACTGGCGCTTCACAAGCTGGTGCATGTATGGTGATTCTTATAATGAACTTAGGGTTGCAGAATTTTAATCGGTGGAAGTCATAAGGAAAGCTGACAACATATTTTTATCAAAGGATCTGATTAAAGGCCACAAAATTTAACTTAAATAACTCGGGAGGACAGTTAAAATTATCGGGTAGAAAAAATCAGGATAAGCTAGTAGAAAAGATATTGCTTTATTTTGGCAGTTCCTATCAATATTGTGATAATTAATTGAAAACGTCGTAATTCTCTAAGAGGAAGCCTTTTCTCTTGTCCTTACCTTCAATCTTCTCGGTAGACATGATTGAAACCTTCTCCAGGATAACGCAAGCATTCTAGAAAATAATTTTTGGAAAGATATATTCCAAATCGTAATTCATTTTTTGAATGTCACCTATCACTGTCGAATACGTGATAATGCTTTATATGCAAATAAGCGACTAAGAATCGATTTTTCACGAACAACAGTCACATTCATTTAATAGGTTAAATTATATCCCTCAATATTTTTGGACGCTAAAGAGCGATTATACCTAAGTATATACCATACGTTTTTATAGCTAGTTGCTCTGTAATAACTGGGGCCAGATTTAGTCGAAATTTATGAATTTTACAACTCTTAATGCACTGAATAAAAGTGTCATACCTTCGGCGTTTAAAAATTGCATGAAAATTATATTAAACTAAACTTTTATGCCTGGACTAATTGTTTTAACTTTTTTATAACCTTTTACTTTCTTATATTTAAAACTATCCGTGTCAATTGGTAATTTGAATCTCCTGGCGTAAAATATTTATATTTTGGTTACTACTGCATTTAAGTTTAGTGGGTGGCCTTGGAAATCCATGACAATCACGGTTCAGGTCGTATACATAAAATTTTACCCAACGGCTGTTTTTCGCTGAAAATAAAACAATTTCGGAAACTCACTATGCCCTCCACTTATGATAGGGGGTGAATGTTTTGACCACCACTGGGATGTTTATTGCTTTGGCCCAGCAAAATGGACGCTTTTTTAAAGAATACTGTGGCTATAGTCTCCTCACACAGGTATATCATGAGTAAAATCTGTTATGCCTTGTCTACACTACACACTTAAGTGACTTCACTTAAGATTTACATAATCACAAATAATGTATTGAACACAAATAATATTCATTACTCATTATTCAGGTGAAGGAGTATCTTTGCCCAGAGATATTTGTAGCTCGATTTTCTTCGTTTGCATATTTGTGAGGACCTAGTCATAAGGTATTTTCATATTCGAGAATAGAATTGCTTATCGTTGTTTATAAGTTTATGTTTCTAAATGTATTACAGAAAACTTATTTCAGTTGGAATGAATTATGTCAGAACGGTTTTTAATCATCTCTTTATTTGTAAGCACTGGGGAACTGGCCACGCAGTAACTTTAACATAGCGCTCATGCTACTACTCACACATTTGTGTGAATTCCCCGATTTGATTGTAATATTCTGATGATTGCGTAATGGTTGGTTAGGTTGTAAATAATGCGTGCGTCGATTGTTCCTTCTCACAGGGTAGGATGATAGTGCGTGTATATCAACGCCATCGCGGCTAATGTATACGCTTTGCGATTAGACATGGTGTCAGTTATGTCGACTAGATGTGATGACGGATTACGAGGAAGGATTCGTTGTCGCCATCTAAGTTTTCCCATGTCTCCCCCAAAGGTCTGGCGGGTTCTGTTGCTTAAAAAAAAGGCTACAAAACACCAAGGGGCTCAAGTCAATTTGTCACGAAAGGGTTCGAATTCGATTGGAGGGGGGTGTAGTGTGTGTGAACACGCGCGCTTTTGAGGCATGAGGCCGGGTGATTGTTGTGCGATCACGCGATTTTGGATTGTGGCGGAGGGTGTCCGACTGCAGAGATATGGAGCGGAGTCCTTTAAAAGGGTCCTTTTCTTTAACCACTCCAAATGTCTGGATTTAGGTATAAATCACCCCTTCCGTTCACCTGGTTTTAGTGAAAAAATTCCTGTATTCCCGAGTTATTTCCACTTTTTTTAAAAGGAGAATTCAAGTAAATGAGTCATTACTCATTCACTTTATTCAATTCATCTTCACGATCAATTTTTATTTTTTCTGAGGAGTTATGACGACCTGATGTGGAAAATGTAGCGATAGAAATCAACCCTCTGTCACTCGCGTGATCTTTCGATACATGGATATTCGCGTGGAGTACAAGTTAACTACATTCCTTTTTTAATTCCTGTTTGATTAATTATACATGTGATACGCTAAATAATCCTCATTTTCATGTTTTAAATATTAGATGTTGACGTAATAATCAGTAGTCATCAATCCTTAGATTGGTTCAATGCAGCAGCTCTCCGTTTCTTTCTTCTCTCTGCCAACCACTTCATGCCTCTGCATAATGTTTTACTTTGAGACGTCTTTTATGATTTGCAAGATACATTCTATTCTAGGTCTTTCTCCTCCCATTTACTTCTCCTTCCAATACTGTTTTCATTAGGGGGTTTTGTCTCAAAATGTGTCCAGTTAGTTTGGCTGTCCTACTTTCATCATTCTTCGGCATCACCACATGTGACGATGGATTAAAAACAGTGAAAATAGATGACAAATACTTAATGGAAACCACACATATAGCATCATGATGATGTCATAAAATTAGGAGTAGCCTCGGTAGTGAAAACCTCGTCCTGATAGGGAGTATGTAGAAAAATGGGTGAAACACATTAGTGATACAAATAAAACAAAAGAGAGAGAATCTTCAGTAGGCATCAGAGTGCGATAAATTAATTTGTGCACTAAGAATATTTACTTTTAACGGTAATTAATTCCAAAATAAAGGGAAAAATAATTCTTATCGGTGAAATTTGATGCATCGATACACGCGCGGAGTGCGATTGTACGCCAACAAGAAGCACTGATTTATTGTTGACCTTTGCTGGAAAAAAATCCAAGCTTAACTGAGCACCTCTCAAGTTCCTCGCTTGGACGTGACTTTGAACGGAAAACTTTCAAATTGGATAACTCGACAACATTTTTCACACTACTGGCAGGGATTTTCAGAATTAAGTCTAGTACAAATGCTAGAGCGCGCGAGTGGCGGATGATTAATTAAGACTATTCGGACAATAAACAAGGAGTAGGCTGAGGGACTCATGGCCAAGAAAGTCGACGCGAAAACCTAGGTGTACAAGTCACTCAGAAAATGATTAATTTTCAAATTCAAATGATATATGTTTTTTTTTGCTATTAATGTGAAGGCTAAACCCCGAATATCCAAGACTGTGCAATACTTCAATTCAATTCACGCAGCGAATGATTGTAAGGAGACCGATTTGGACTACTCTATTATGTGTTTAAATAATATTTGAATCTGAGTATTTATTAATTATTTCAATATTTTTGAAGTTAATTTATATTATATATGTATAACTACAAAAATTCACAAATTATTTAATTTGTTTTGCGTAATGCTTTTTGCTGCTGATGACCTCATTACTGGTTTCGACGGGGCAACGTTTAAGGGCTTGAGCAAATTCAGACGATATCATGCTTATCAGACTTATCAGAAATAATAACATTATTAACATTAAATTATGGCCCCTCTTTTAATGCAATTATGAGTTTTTTGCCACTGAAAATTGTTAGAACTTTTCATAGCGAGGAAATTGCATTAAAATGGAATATAAATCTTTGAATTTGGTATTTTATAATTATTGCCGTGACGCATTGCTTCAGAAAAAAGTATCTATTGAAAATATTTAAGAAATTTCATCGTGTGTGATTTTTTATAATAATATTGTCTCAAAACTCTCTATTAATTATTTCAATATTAAGGTTTACAATTATTTTTAATTATTAAAATACTAAATAAAGTATTCGGTGACAAGTATGAATGTAACGTTTGATATTGTATTTGGTCCTAGTGGGTATGCTATTAGTTTTGTCATTTAAAAGTGCATTGATGAGGTCAAAGAAAATAAAATAAGTTCTGATTCGCCATCCATAAATTAAATAACGTTGCAAGAAGCATAATTGCCTCAACAATGCAGTCAGTGATCCTACTGAATACGCGTGCGACGGATTGTCAGTCGGAACCTCAGTACAGTATCTTGAAACTGGGATAATCCGTGGAGGGGTTTTGGGTATTTCGTCCGGGGTGGACTTAGGCGTTGAGAGAGAGAGTTGTCCGATTTCATTGGAGCATAGTGGGGGCCGCAGACTTTGGCCCCACGGGCAGTCGGCAGCTTTAAAAAGGGAAGAGGGGGATGTGCGGGACTTGGGGGAGTGGCCGTGGCACAAACGCGGTGTGGGGAAGGAGGGACAGCTGCCACACGGTCTCCTCTCCTCTCCCAACCTCTCCTCGGCACATATTTCCACCCTTTCCCCCTGTCCGGGGGGGCACGCGACTGATGACTGCTCTCTTGGCGCGGGACGCCAGGTGGCCAGACGCGGAAAGCACGCGCCCCGCTGACGGCGGCCGGTTGTAGGACCATCCGCGCTTTTAACGGCTTATGAAACGACCCTCCTCCTCTCGCCTTTTAAACACGTGCGGGGGACTCCCTCTCTATAACCCTTCCACTCTTTATCTCCCCTGTTCCCATAATATCCGTAACTGATGCTTATATGACTGCGGAGATACGCGATATTTGTCGTCCGATATAGACATCAGACATCGATATCTCTTCTCCCTCTGCCCTGCAATCTTCATGGGTAGCGTTGTAATTAAGGTTACCTGCATTTGGGGCATTTGGACACACAGAGACTCTGGGTGAAGCAATGTTTCTCCGATAAGAGGGTTTCACATCAATGTCTCCGGGCCAGTGTCAGATCCGAAACAACACTAAGTATTTCACTTGTGAAGATAATCTTTCGGTCGTGCAGAATTCTCACTGATAATGTTTATTTAAATAAATGAATTCAATTTTAACGCGTTTTTTATTTAACAAATAGTTAGATCTTAGTCGAAATATATTCTATTCCTTTGTAACTTTGTGAAACTCGGACGTAATAGAAATGAAATCACTTTGAAAAGTATTGTTTGCATTTCGATTTAATAAATAAAATTTCTATTTTGGATTCATAAATTTTATTATAATTTGAATCTTAAAGCAGCAAACTATTACTTTGTGGAAAGAAATAAAGTCTACCAAGTCATACTCTCCGGGTTAGAGACAAAAATCTCCGGGGAGAGAAGGTCTTACAGTTGGTTAACCTAGCAGTCCTAATACTCCCTGCCACACGTCCTTATGGCGCGCCGTAAGCCGCCGCCGCGGCCAGCAGGTTAGTTTGTAGATTCTCGATAAATGCTTCTGGAAATCGTATGTGGATAGTTATAAGGGCTCCTTTTTCCAAGCCTTTGACAGCTAATCTTTATGCATCTGGGCTTTCCAGACGGGGAAGCATTGGTTCCCTTGCCCTCGATATCCGAAGCTGATATTTTTTTAATGTCTGCGGGGATGCGCGATGTTAGGCCTGCTGCATTGATTCTCAACACGTACACATATGAGCGTCTCCTTTAAGTTACTGACTGGAGATCATTGAATGCAAATATGTACCCATAAACGGTTGCGCCACAAAACGTATGAGTTGCCACGGTAGGGCATGGTTAGCCGAAACCATGGTACTACTAATACAAGGTAGGACGTTCCCGTGACCAAAATGAGTCCGTTCTGCGTATGACGTCACGCGGATGACACGAGGAGCAGACGACTCGAGAATTGGCGGAGAAACAATGGATGAAAGCTCGGACAAATTAATATTTTAGCTGCGACAGAATGGACTCTGGTAGATATTTGCATCCTTCATAGTGATATGCAATATATTTGATCGGTTATCATAAATAAATGTGTAGTTTGAGAATACAATCTCGTATACAGCGGCAATAACCCCAGCAACAACTTATTTACAAATTAAATTTGGGACTCTTACGATTTTCAACACTAAAGTTGTGTTGTCTCCGGCAAACCTGGACCCGCTTCGCTCGTGTGGATTTATCAATGCGATGTCTAAATAAAATCTCTTCACCCATATGTTTCCTTGCCTTGCTGTTGTATCCAAATACCACACAAGTATCGAATGCAGCTCAATCAATGAGCTCCGTGCCTAGTTCCTGCTTGATGTAATCCAAACTACGTCACATTGTTCAACCCAAACGATGCGCAGCGACCCACCTTGTATCATCTATTGGTAGTACAATGGCCGGAACTAAGTTAGAAACAAAATTGTGAGAGCATTTTTTTTTACCACAGTTCGTGATGGAGTAGACGTTTTGGAAGTGATCATAATCTCTCCCGGGTTTGATCCGAAGAAAAAGAAAAGCGTACCGATACCAATACACTACTATTGTCATCGATACCACAACGATACTGATGATAAGCTGCCGCTTAGCTGAATTGTCTTGGTTGATGAGGAGTTGGGTGGGGGGATTAGGAGGGGTTGAGGGGAGGGATGGGGTGAGATGGACTGTCCGTTACACGAATTTGGACGTTTGTATGCGAGCGCGGGGTTGAGTTATAGGGGAAGCGAATCATGGGTGCGGTCATTAAACTAGGGGTAGGGGGGAGGAGGATGACTGGGGGGGGAGGGGGATGAAGCAAATGGCTTGGGGGGAAGATGAGAACCAAAATGCTCTTGGGACCGTGAGAAGGGGGAATTGGAGGGAGCGGGCAGTAGTGATGCCAACCTAAAATTCATCGTGAGACGTGCTCAATTTTTTGGTAAACCAATGGAAGCAAGAGTGCTTGGATAGTGTCTTGCAGTTAATGTGCTTTGAGTGAGATTTTTCTCTAGCCGTAAAAGAGATCGTGATTGAATTTTTAATTTTTTTATTTAAGCAACTATAAGAATCCTGAAGTTAAAATTTTAATATTAATTGCGCAAAAATATTGTATGTAATGACTGAAATTATCGGTAATTTACTTAATGTGCATGCATAAGTCTTTAACCTGACTTATTTTCTTCACGCTACGGTAAAACGCCTTCACAACCGAAGGCTTTTTTGCGATTCTGTAAAAATTACTGCGGGGAGTCTTTCATTAATTTTTATAATCGTTGATAATTAATAGAAACTACTAGTTGTTGAATTTCTGACGACATATTTGGGTTAAAAATTCTTCATTTTTAAAATAAATTCTCTCTGGACTGCATACCCGTGCCATGGAAAATGGCTGTTATATTTTGCAAATAACTCGAAAAGTATTGTGTTAAGTGGATGATATATTGTTGTTTGGTAAGATTAGATCTTCATCTTTATAATTGGTCCCAATTCATCGAATTTTATGTGAAGTGATATCTAGCTCAAACTACCTCAAATAAGTGAGGTGACAAGGTTGTGGTTGGAGCGAGTTTTTTTTGGTATGTAGATATGTGAGTCAAACTTTTCATATCGTGAGTCCAATTCTAGAACTAGGTAACTGAAAATCTACTCTTTTGAGATAGTGAAGATTTTACGTTTGTAAATTTGTAAATTGGTGGTTGACTCAAGGTGTATCGTTTTGCTATCCACCTTGTAGCATGTGAACGCTTACTACTTAGGTAACTCATAGATGTATATAACACAAAACAGATAAAATTTGAGATACCTAGTTATAGTATTGGACCCACGATATGTTCTTATTAGTGATGTCTGTGGATGAAAGTGAAAAAATACATTTTACCGATATGGCTTTTGGTCAATTTAATGCTATTTTAACACGTGGCCATATGACAAATGAGATATATTTAATAATAATTCGATTACATGTGTACATATTTTATTCTAAACGAGCAAATATACATGTCATATTAATGCCTATCATGTGCAAACAAATGTCAATTTTTTTTGTCGACTCAAATATTCGGAAAAACATATTTTTTTCATACTGCTTTCCTAAATTTCGGATGCAGCGCCGAAAACTTTCAATAGCTCAAGTCAAAGCATGCTCTATTTTAGACAACAAATCAGAAATAAAATTTCTTTTTCATTTACTTTGCTGCATGTTTAGTGAGTTCTTGTGTATTGATGTATTTACATGAAATGCAGTCCTTGTATTTTTTTTCGACTTATTTAAAAAATAACAATATGCCCACTCTCAATGACCCACGATTACCACTCCAATCACCTTAAGGTGGTATGAGCCTTAGAGTATATAGTTCAACTTAATAACTCTATGGTATGAGCGAGATAGTTCCCTAGTCATAATGGAGACCATATTAAAATTTTATTTTTTTATTTCAGCGTCTTTAAGAAGTATGAAATAAATATTGTAATATTAATGGCGCAAAGATATAGTTTTATATGACCAAAATTATCAGTAATTTCTCTAACTCTCTATAAGTCTCTAACATGACTAATTTTTTCCCGCCGTACGGCTGAAAACCCTTCAAAACGGAAGGTTTTTCTTTTGCGATTCTGTAAAAATTACTATGGTGGGTAATAGGTTATTTTTTTATAAATAGTTGAGAAAACATGCTATCTATATACCATTAGTTTTTTGACGAAATATAGGTGTCAGAAGTTCCTAATTTTTTAAAAAATATTCTCCCCATTACTTGTTTATTGTATTTGTATATTAACCCAACCAAACCCAACCCAGCACAGCCATAATCTATCCCAAATAAAATAGCTAACATTTTTAGAGCAATTGCTTGATAAGTAGTTCGGCAAGAGGTTGATATTATTTTGTTATAATTGGAAAGATGAGTTTTTTCTTTAAAATGAGGCCAAATTCATCAAATTCTAGGTGAAGTGATTTTTCGCTCAAACTACCTCAAGCAAGAAATAGGGAAGATGAGAGCTAGGGAAACGACACTCATTGATGGAAGAGAACTAATTGTAAGACAGGGTATTGCGTAAGGATGATAAAGAAGGCTAGGGACGTAGGGGTGTACGGTTGAGAACCCTGTGCTAATGTATTTAACTGATAGAGGGAGAAATGGACGCGTGGACACAAAAAATAGGTTGTGGGCAGACTGCAGGAGAATAGTTTAACTAAAAGAGACGTTCAGAAACAGAAAACATATGTCAGGGACAGTACTCGTGACAGCATGGATATCAGGGAAAGGCTCTCGAGGAATATATCCTGGAAATCAGGTCAGAGATGACATGAGACCAAAGGATGGGATTTACGCGGTGTTCGAGGAGGTGTGGATGTGTAGGAGGATGGAGAAAGTGCGATGGACCCAAAAGAAGACGGAACGTGGAAGCGATTGATATGATTAGGAAACTTCTGGATGAGATTAGGAAGAGGCAAAGACGGCAATGAGAGGGGCAGAGTGATGTGGAATGGCCGGATAGAGATGAAGTAGTTACTTGCGACGTGGCATTTACGATAGCTATTGGGGAATACTAAGCCCTTTATATATCAACTCCGTGGTACACGGTTTATGAGAGTATGAACGTGCTGGAATGGCCACGTCAGTTGAGGCTGTGCTGTAGCTTGTGCATATGAGGAACGACCCCCGCTGACATACTTTAGCTACTCTTTCATGCTGCTGTTTTGGGGTAGTATTTCCGTTGCGTTGTGAGTCACAAACATTCCTCATTTTCATGCTAGCTGCAGAGCCGAAAGGAAACTGAAGACGGTGTAAAACCGTGACGCATTCAGTCTTCTTAATTATTCCTGCTCATTGTGGAGATAAAATCTAAAAGTGGACGTTCGCGAGGAGTATTGGCGATAGGCTGCAAACGCTTAAGTTCTACTTTGGTCAACAATCTGAGGATGACTACAATTCCCCGGGAAACAAATACGTCACAGACAAATAGCGAGCGGAGAGCGTCACTCTCTGCCTCAGAACCGGCGACGCAGGCTGCGCCGAAATTTTAACGATGCGTGACTCCGGCGGCAACGCAGCCTGCTTTGAAGATCTCGCTTCTGATTGGCTGCGCAGTGTCCGGTAACGCAAAAATGGCTGCATGAAAACGTAGCTTTAGCGCCCTTTCTTGATTGCGGCGAGCACTGATGCTCGGAACGTCAAGTTGTCCGTGCTTCATCGATCCTTCTTTTGTCGCTTGTTTCGAGGGATGAGTGAGTGAGTGAGTGTGTGTGTATACAGAGTCCTGTTCGAGACTGCCTTCCCTTTTACTCAATGCACTCTTCTCGCCCCGCTGCCCCGTGCTTGTTTGTTCACTCTCCTTTGTTGCCATCGCGATCACGGACAAATCGCGCTGTCTCGTGACCGCTGGCCATTCACGCTCCACTTACCGTGAAATGAATGCTCTTTGAGCTCGCGCGAAAATGCTCATGGGAACATAAATGGAAGACTGAAATCTCGGCATTGTGAATTGCAAATGGTCCACGTCGATATCCCTGAAGTAATTTTTATGTCACGTTAAATGTTGCGCAAAATGTTAATGGACGGTTACGACGACATTGGCACTTTTCACGTGAGCGTGTTTGTTGTGATAAGCAAATACTGGTGCGTGTTTTGGTAAACAGAGATTGAGCTTAGTCGTGTGCGTATTGAAATTGTTGATGTGCATATAAACAATGATACCAGATGTTCATTTTAAATAAAACAAAGATGGTAAATTTCCACACAGTATTTTCCACACAAAGATGGTAAATTTCCACACAGATACTGTGTGGAAATTTACCATCTTTGTTTTATTTAAAATCAACATTTCATATTTCCACAATGTCAAGCCTGATACGCTTCTAAATGATACCAGAGTGCAAAAGGTTGTTTTTGATGTTTGGCGTTATTCCTAAAAATAGTGGATGGACAAAATATTATCAGTTTCAGCTATACTGTTAAAGAGATTAGGACCCCAGTAGCATATTTTAGATATTTGTAGACATATATTCGTCCGTTTTCATTATTTACCAGGCCAATATACTTTATATTACTTTTTTCCAAGGAGAATTTCAAGAAACATGTATTCTTTACGCTATACTCTACCTAAATCTGCTTGGATGTTTTGTCGACTATTGGAAATGTCAAATGCACCTTGTGAACTAAGAATTTGGTCCAGTTTATGTTTAATCTTCAAACTTATTTCCGTTTCTTCAGTGTATATATTCAAGAAATGTATCACGATTTCTATATCCGCGACGTAGATCGATAATTTACAAGTAATTTCCCGGTATTATGTATTGAACTGGGTGGTTTCATCTCATTCATATTAGACAACAATTCTGTTTCTTCATTAGTGGGCATCCATCTCCGCTATCATACGTTTCTCTGTTATTCTCGGGATTCAATTAAGGCTTCTTGGAAATACATCTTTCTTTTATCGCTTATTCCTCTTTTTCTTCACGTGTACGTATTCTTTCCTTGAGGTCCTCCATAATACGTCACGTAATATAACAATTAGGCGTCCTTTCCCATTTGTCCTTTTGTATTTCGTGGTCTTCTTCCTTTTTTCTCTTTTTTTATCTTCTCCCTCTCGGTTCTTGCATTTTCTTTCCGTTATTCTTTGGCAGCCATACATTTCCATTGCTTCCAATATTCTTTCCTCTGCTGCTGCCTTTATCCACTCCTCTCATTGCCAGTATTATATGCGAATACCGTGAGTAGGTTTTTATGAAAGGTTTTCAGATGTAATTTTTAGGTTTTTACTTTTTCTGGCTGAAATAGACCTTTCTCTTTTTGTGAGTTGTTTTTTTGTTTGTAATAGATCTTTCTTCGATTCTTTTGTCGGCTTTCTCTTTACATAAGAGCTTAGCGTGTGGCTTCACCAACTCTATAGGAGCGCAGACTTCATAAAGCATAAAATATATATGGCATTCTGCGTTCAACATCCATGGAAAAGATTATCATCACGTATTTAATTTGGCAAATATGTGGGTGGGTCATTTAAATTCGTAGCCATTTTAATGAACGGAAAGTCCCCTGTTTTTGGTGACACCTCGTATAAGAGGTAATAGGATGCATAAGATAAAGAGATTGATTGCACGCATGAAATTAAGTTCGAATTTACAGTTTGATATTGCGTGGGTGCGTATGTTTGAACTTTAAGTTTTCGTAACTTGATCAGTTTATTAATTAGTAAACGAATTATTTATACAGGTGACACTACTTAACGTTTTATAAGGTGTCTAAAATGGATTAAATTCCTATTTACGATCATATTCACATTCCTTGGAACTTAAGACAGAGACGGCAGTTCATCTCATTAACTTTTTCTTCTTTTTTGACTATAACCAAGTTGACATGAGTTTGCTTCTTATTTTATTTCCAATTGAATTCGGAAATTTAACACGTAATTTGGACTTTAACACGCTTTACTTGTACGTACCCTGTAGCAAAATCGTCGCCGAGTCACCTCAATGAATTTAGAACAGGAAAATAACACCATAACCTGAACTTTAAATAAGTCCTTGAATACTCGAATAGAATTTTGAATTTCAAAGAAAAAATGTTATGTAGCCACATTAAATTAATATTTAGAAATGTATATTTCGATCATTATCAAGAGCTTATAACTTAATTTTCGCTCTTCAATTCTCTTCGTCATTGTGGTGATCATCTGTCTAATTAGAATCTCGAACAGTACATACAAAATTAATAATTTAAGGTAGATATTATTTTAGAATATTGGTCAATATTTAGGAAAACAACTCTGTAAGATATTTCCAACGTTTCGTCGAACTTATTGAGTTTCTCACGACTAAATAATATATAACAATTAACAACACCAGAATATTATAAATAAGTAATGTTGATTCATGTCAATAATTAACCACGAGAAACTTTATTACCTTTGACTCATTCTGACTGTGTATGAAATAACTGTCTTAAATAAATATAGTATTTGCACAATTTTTGGAAACTATGTTAAATTTTGCTTTGGTGCGTAAAAACCATCAATCAAAAATTTTACTGTCGTAACTTTTCTACTTTTTAAACAATAAGTGATTTAAAATCACATTTCGAACCTTGCGCACAAACGGACCGCGGCCATATTGAATCTGCTGTGACGTAATCGCCCTTACTCCACAATCGCTGCCGGGTTTGTTTACATTCGTTCTGTGTTGTATTTGCTGCCTTGTGTGGTAAATATCCTTTTTTACAGGCTAAATAGTTCCAAAAATTACCATGTAGATGCCTGATGATATCAATTAAAAATTACTGCGAAAAAGAACAGCTACAAAGAGTATTGTTTCGTGTCATAATGCAATGTTGCTCAGGAAATCTCCGATCATTAACGCGTCCACACCCGGAAGATTATTGGAACTTGCCTTTGCGAATCCAACTTTTATGATGAGCACCAACGTTTTATTTCAAATATCGAAATAACTTCGAAAAGGCAAATACTATTTCACTCGCAACGCACAGCTAGACTATTTCGCTTCTGCTAATATGGGAGATGACGTCACACTACATTTAGACCTTGGAAATTTCGATGCTAAAACTATGCATATTAAAAGCTATTTATTAAACTAATTAGTTGGAATTATACCTTGGTATTTCGTACGTGGCATTTCGAAACCAAACACTACTCGCTATAATAAATTTCAACAAAATACCTCACTTACGCAAATACTCTAATAGAGTATTACTTATTTATCAACCACTAGTAGACATGCCCGTTAATTCTCAAACAATGTAGTATTTTTATTCATGCAGAAGAGAATCTGACTTCTCATTTATCATCTTAGTTTCATTGCTGGAGTGGAAATTGCCCGTTCTGTTGCCTAATGATTAATATCATTAATTCATTTTACTGAAATTATTGTTTATTTGTAAAGTAGTCAAACTATAAGGGTATTCCCATTTCGCGAAGGGGGCGGGCGGGGGGAAAGATAGTCATAAACTTCGAGAGCATTTTCCCTAAAGTGAGTTTGAGCGAGATTTTTTTACATTTCAATAGAGACCATATTTGAATTTGTATTTTTTATAAATATCATGTACATACTTACGCACAACATTTCAAGATAAACGGATAATTCATTCTGAGGCTAAATAGAAAGCAGTGATTTGGTGATTTCGAGCCCATTGGAACCCCAACCATCCCTTTTGAGCTCTAGGACTGTATTAAGGTTTAATAGGTGTGATACGAAAGTCTCTATCAGTGTGCAAAATTTCTACGTAATAGGCGATATACCTACATGCGTATACCAATGGGTCCTAATTATATGAATCAATTTCACGTGCTAAATGCAGATGCTATGTAAAAACCGTTAGGCACATATGGATAGGTTTGGGTAAAAAATTCCCAGGTGCTGAAATCTAACTGAAATTTGATAATATTAATAATTTAATTTATTGTCAGCAATAAACGACCCGGGCGAAATTTCCCCATGCATCGCCATTGATCAGGTTACCATGGAAATTTGCCATTGTTGAAATGGGAGAAAAATTGCTAATTTTGGATTTGAAAACCTACTTTTTAGCGAAAAAGAAACATAAAACAAACAAATGCAAGAATAAAATACTTTTTTCTTTCATCCATCCGATACTGAAAATTTAAACTCTATATCTTTGTTGCAAGTAATTTTAAAAAGCAAAAAGAAAGAAACCTCTGCACTGATTCCAATGCTTTTCCCAATTATTTGTAGTAAAAATAAAGAAGAGGTTCTTGAGTAAATATGCGACTTGTAAGAGGGCGCCCATTGAAGTTTAAACGGGAAGAAGAAGAATTAAAGCTGTTTCATTGTAGTGAAAACAATCCCCATGGCGTGACGTACAAATTGTAAACACCATTAAGAGTAGCATTTATATATATACCATTCATGGAGAGGATGAGAGGTGTAGTTCACACCCTCACATTGCAGTTGTCGTATTGATCACATAAACTACGTCATGAATGCCGCAGGCGTAATTACCCATTAAAAGCCCATGCTGCGGTTGCCAAGGTAATTAGAAAATTGTTATTGTTAAAAAAATGAAAAAAAAAACAATTATTTTCGAGCCAATAACACCAATTTCAGACAAAAAGTGAAGCATATTGGAAAATTGAATGCAATAAGTAAAGTATTAATTTTTTTAGCCATAAGACAGTGAAAGTTTAAACATCTTGTCTTGAGTGCAAGCAATTTAAAAAAGCAAAAATAGAAACTCCTGACCCAAGATAAATGCTTTTCTTAGCGGGTTAAAAGTTAACTTATTCGGCGTAAGAACAACCCCCATATAGTTATTTGGGGTTTTTACTATTATTCCGGCCGGTTTTACGCCACGTGCAGTATTCCTGCCAAATTTTAACTTCCTAGGTTACCTGGAAGTCCTTCAATAAGGTGTGACTAAGTGCTCGATTGCAGCGCCCCTAGCATCGTTACAGGTAATTAAATTACTAGGTATTGACAGATCGGCATAATTAGCCCTAAAAAAACTTTCATACTCCATGATATTGAAATATTTGTCCCATAGAGGTAGGAAAACACAATATTCTGCTCTATTCGGGAGATCTAAGGCAGTGGCATGCGGTCCTGGCTAGCTAAACTAATCCATCCTGCCCCTGTGATTATAATACTAATTCATTGTGATGTGGATATGGGTTCATAACAAATTTCATATTTTAAAATTATTGCAGTTATGAATTGATTCACTTGATGAACAATGTTTTAAGTTTTTCGTGCCATGTTCTTCGTATACTGACCCGTAAACTCAATAATTGTATGATATAAATTTTATTCAGAGGGAGGGAAGGAACTTACGCAGTTGCTTCATATATGTTGGATGCCATTTATTCAGGTGCAACTGCGTGTGCCAGCGTCTAGGTGACGACAGTTTCTTCTCCGTTTTGAGGAGCTATCCTCAGCTCAATGATTCGATTGCTTGGTCATTGCCGGATTATATGTATTAGCGGGGTAGTGGCGCCTAAAAACATCCTTAAATCCCATACTTAAACGCAGGATCAAATTAAGCTTATTTTTAGGCGCCACTAGGGCGCCATTATAGTCCGGTAATGATCAAGCAGTTGCCATTTAGACCTGAAGAAACCTCCTGTAATGGAGAAGATACTGTCGTAACCAAAACGCTGACAAAACGTAGTTACACCTGAAGAAATGGAATCCAAGGTTTGCTCAGTGCACGAATCCCCGCTATTAGAACAGGATATTTCCTGGACATCCATTCACACTAATTGGAGTGTTTGAATGATGAATTTTTCTTTTACGGATGAACCCGCGAGGGTATATGCATCGTCGAGGCTTAACTGAATCATA
The DNA here is from genome assembly GCA_963573305.1 of Pyrrhosoma nymphula. Taxonomy (NCBI): domain Eukaryota; kingdom Metazoa; phylum Arthropoda; class Insecta; order Odonata; family Coenagrionidae; genus Pyrrhosoma; species Pyrrhosoma nymphula. The sequence continues at coordinate 5,066,779 of OY754338.1, read as the reverse complement.
CGATCATTTTTCACGTATAAGTTCAGGGATTATTTGAGCTATGCTTTTCAATGATCGGGAAAATGACAGCTTAGGCCATCATTTTCATATCACACGGTCATTTGTGTTGTAACTAGGATCATCATTTCCTTACCCGGGATTTTGTTTATACATCTTCGACCGTCTACGGCCGTCAAGTTCAATCGAAGCTCACTAGTGGCGCCACAGTTAGTATCGCTCGTATTTGCTGCCGTACGCTCTGATTGGTTGCAGCTGGATGTCACGCAAATGTTCACGGAAGGAAAATGGGACGTTCGCGAATGATTTAAAAATGGGTAGGGATTCTTATCATTGCCATTTCCCTGAAAATGATGGCCTCATTGGAGTCATTACTTGAGCTACAATTGCCGCTATCCCTGAAAAATGATCATTTGAATCATGCTTTAGTCGCTGGAGCTCAAATATTGTCCCCCCCCCTTACTTTTCCCACGAATATTTTGAGCAGAAAAGGGGGAGTACTATATTCGTAGATATACAATACATATTTTTGTTAAATTTTATTATAATTGATAAATTAGTTCTTCATTTTCAAACTATTTTTGCTGGATAGGTAAAGTCTTGTTGATTATTGCTGGACAAAATATATCTATCATAAAAAAACTTCTAGTTCCGCCTGGGTAAGCCTTAGGTTTTTTCTAACTCTTCCTGTGGTGCAAATTCACTTCTTCTGAAGACTTTCGTTCCTCTTTTGTTGTTTGATGAACCGAACAATTGAGCATCATCACTCTCGGGAAGGAATGCCAAGACTTCTTCCTCAACGGGATGGATGCCTTTGGCCAAAGACTTGAGTTTTTCTCACGTCATCACCTCAAGTCCTGGATATGAATCTTTCCTCTCTCACAATGGGAGCATCGATTCGACGAGCAGACAAAAGACTCGCGACGATCCCTGATGGAAGTAATATGGCCGTCCTCAGGCTGACCTGGTGCACTACATTCGCCCGAAGGAATAATATGTGCTCCGAGTCCCGATGGTGTGCAGTTAGAAAAGAAACTCTTACATCTCTTGACCTTTTCTACAGAATGTTTGCAAAATTAAACATGACATTCCTGGCGAATGACCAATTCTGGGACAATGCACTTTTAGTCTTTTTTTGCCGAATGGACAGGGAAACCATTCCATTGGTTCCTGGTTTCCCAAATAAAAAATTTATCGGTAGGAAGGTTCTTCGATGAAAAATTGAAAGAGAGATGTTACTTTGATCTGGCTGGGCCGCATCTCGAATACTCCGCGAGCATGAAAGGGACCACTCACAGGAATATTTAATTCGCGAAATGAATAAAATATGAAATGAAACCGCTCGTTTTGTTAAAAACTGATCCGAGCGAAGAGAGTGCTACACTGCTGATGGAGACACTAGGTCGGGAGTGGTTGAAGGACACGCCAGGCTTAGATGTGGCTTAATGCAGATGAGTTGAGTTTCTGTGCGACACGGAAGACATTGTTTTGACCCCGTTGGACATCTCTTGATCTGATAGACGCGACAAAATGTGATAGATATTCTGCCGAAAATGTGACAGTTTAAAAAAATCCTTTTTTCCACGCTCCATTAGGAGTTATAACAAATAAAGCGTGAAACTAACATTAGACACATCGTTAAAGTAAAATTCACCTCTGGCCTCTCCCCCCTCCTTTTACCTATTCCGATTTCCTATTCCTTTTTCCTATTCCTTTTCCCTATTCCCCTTCCGTGGCAGGTGTCCACAGACCCCCTGCAGCACGCCTCTGCGGTGGCTTGCGGGTTAGTGTGTGGGTGTATTTGATCAGCTTATCTTCCGTTGAAGACGGGCATTGATTAGGCTATGACCAAGGTTAATTAGTTTTAGAAGTAAATATTATTAGTTCATCTTCATTTTAATTGATTGTACGTTGGCGAATTTATTAAAGGAAGAACACATGAAATTTTTTATGCTAACGCTATCAATAAGAGTGATTGATGATAACTGATTAATCATTTATCCTAATTTCATCGTACATTCTTACGAAATCCGGACATTCATTTGGATATTTCTTGTGTGAAACTAAAAGTTCCATACACATATGTCCTATTTCGGTTTCTTTCGGCATCTCTTGGTGTTATTTTGCTCATCGTTGCAATTCTTTAACATGTCGAGATCTCTGTGCCAGCTGCTCTTTTTGACTTTGTCGCAGAAATATCGAGCATGTCAAGGAATGAGTGTTTGTTTAGGGAAGCGAAACTTGCAGTGTTCAAAAGTTTTCCTCCCGACTATATTAGACGGCCGCAAAACCTGTGTGTGCGTCAGAACGAGCATCAGAATATCAGGCTATGAGTATCAGAGTATCAGGCTAAATGCAGTGGCAATGAGGTTCCTGATAAGTGCTTGGGACAAAAGTAATTGGGTTAGAAATGAGTGGGTCGTGAAAGAATTTAGGGTTGGATGCTCCAGTAACGGACATGTGCGAAAGGAGTGTTGTTTGGCCATGTTGAGAGAATACATGGGAGTCGAGTGGAGATTTGTGGTAGAGGAGTGAATAGCGTCAGAGGAAGGGATAGACCGGGAAAGTAACGGGTCAATGTTGTGAAAGACATTCTTAAGGAGGTTCCGCCGCGACTGTATGAGTCAAAACAAATACTAAATTCCACATTTTTTGAAATTTTGTCCAAAAAATCCTGCTTTCGCTGATGAAATGCATTACCATTAGAAACCCAAAAGTAAGGTATAAAATATGCAGATTATTATTCCACAAATGTATTTTAAATGAGCACTTTTTTCCAGCCATAGGAGCCGACTGCAGCGCCATTTCCTACGAATTACAGCATTTTGACTTCAATTACGACATTAATTCTTCAATAAATAAAAATATAAGACGGTAAGATTCCTATATTTTATTTTTATTCAATTTCTCTGGATTATTTCCTTCTTATAAACAGTTTTACGCAAAATTGGCATTTATATTAAATGGAAAAATATTATTTTCCCCGTGTTTCTCTCATTCCTCCATTGAACACCATGTAATTACAAATCCAATCATAGAATAAAATAGCGTGGAAAGGTATTATTTTGTTGTTCATATCAGAAAGAGGACAACTTTTTCTACAAGACAGAATATGAATAAAATGACATTTAAGTCATTTTACGGTGGAACCACCTTAAGAGGAGGAATATTAGGAGTCTTAAAAGCGTGTATTAAACGATGTGTGAATTTTATGTACGCGAAAGAGGTCTACATCTACATACAGACATCAGAGGTATGTAAAGATGGGGCATAATGGTGGAAACTATTTGAAGAGAGCCAGTTTTCTTGACCTTACAGAAATAAACAGCTATGTTCTTTAAATTTTCCTACCCCGAATGGGAATGGCGTGATGGTTTTGTGCGTATTGATTATATAATCATCATTGGTCGTTCAATCCTAAGATAAATTCGCAGAAGTTACGTTCTTTGCCTCCTTGAAATATTCACGAAATTATCTTGGTCTTTCCCGGGAGGAATCTCAACTTGCCCTTTCGCGCTAAAGAAGACGGCGGAGGAATTTGCAGGAAGTGGCCTTTCCCCCCCCTCTTCCTTTAACTGTCGTTTGCTGTACCCATCGTGTACCCGACTCTTATGAAACGCTCGAGCCTTTATCTCTTAAACAGCGAGTCGCGGTCACTGGAAACTCCTTCCTCTTCCCGTCTTTAAACTAGTATCAGTAGTGCAGGGAGGGAGAATATTCCCCGCTCGTGTTCCCAGCCTCGACGCGGTGTTACCCGGGAGTGTTCGCCTCTGCGCCGCGCCCGGATCAGACTTCGCTGCTCGTGCATTTGACCTCAGCGAGGAGGACCCACCGCCCACGTTCTTACATTCCCGGCCACAGCCGCCGGAACTGCCGGGGAGCTGGGAGAGGCATCGGCGGGGTACGACTCAAGACCCAACCCTGAGGAGTAAATAGCATTGAATATTGTCTCCCCCCCCCCGGACCCCTTGTTACCGTCTTCTCTGCTCGATCGTAGAAGCGTGTGGCACAGTTGATACGGGAAGATCTAACGATCAGCTGGTTTGGTTCTGTGAATAAATTGACTTGGATTACCACGTGCCGATATGTGGTTTTGGTTCGTGTCCTCGTTATAGACCACCTCAACTCTCGATACTTTTTAAGTGTCTACTATCTTTTCTCTTCGAACTTCTGAGCAAGGTTTGATTGTTACTACGGGAAGATCTGCTCCCCGCCAAGTGTGATTGTCATGAGAAATTAACTCGGATTGAGCCTAAGTTGTTTATGTTCGTGTGTTTGTAAGTCCTCCTTCGGTTCAGGCTTGTGTGTGTGCATTGGTGTGTCGTGGTTGAGTGATGTGAATTTTCAACGTGGCTATCCAAAGAAGAAACGATGGAACCCAAAGGGCGTTCATCGGAACCGAGATTTTCACGGAGAACGGGGAAAGGTAGATATATTTTTTATTTATTTATTTCACATCATCCTGAAAACAGCCTCTTGGGCATTTTACTTCAGGCATTTCAACATGCAACCAGGGGAAAAAACACACAATAATGCCCTGGAAGGAGAAAATTCTACCCAGGACCGATTCAAACCTCAACCCTTGACTGGCAGGCAAGGACTTTACCCCGCTACCACCAGGGCCCGTACTTTTAACTAGTTTTACTCTTGGCACTTTATTACAATATATCGCTCACAATCAAAATTCCTATAGTGTGATTTTGTTGGAAACGGGAAAACTCGTAATGGAAGACGCATCTTGAATTCCACTTAACGAAAGGCGCCCCTTGACGCATTTTGTTAAGTTTTCATGTTTCGGCTAATGCCCACACCGAAAGTCTGTCAAACAATTGATCAATACCGTCCATTAAAGTGTTTACTGGTTTTCTACCGGGTTGATCAATGCCTTTTGACGACGACGGTGCTGCCTGCATTCCTGGCTGCCAGGGATTCCCAATCTGCTAGTAGCCCGTAGCGACAGTTGTTTCAATATCTGTTCTCTCACATTAATCTTTAACGAATATCTCACTATAACTCATTATACTCTGTTTTACTTTGTACTTTATTTATATCAAGTATTAAATCTACATAACATCTCAATGCATTCGAGTAAAAACTTTTTAGCTGAGCCTTATATTTAAAAAAACGTTGGGCAGTTACAGCTGATAATGTGTTCTTGGTAAAGAGGCAAGATTTTTTAGCTCACGGAAGATAATGCTATTGAGACAAGGAAGCAGCGCATGTAAACATTTCCGGGGAGTATGGCAATGTAATGCGTAAGGAGCCTTAGTTGGCTATTTGGGGGAGGCGACCGATATCAGAGGTTTTATGCATCATTGAAAATAGGTTAGTTGGACGGTAGAGACTGTTGGAGTGAATGCTTTCTCAGAGACATCCAGACAGTGAATGATTTCTGGATTTAATACTGCACTGATACATACCCTTCGATGAATGTTACGCCAGCATTTCAGCTTGCTTCCTTAGGTCGGAACTAAATATGTATGCAGCTAAATCCCGTTTCACACGATGTATGATCCAGCACAAGGCCTAGTATACAAGTCGGTATTAGATAATAAGGGCTGAATCCAGTATGATTGGTACGTCCTAGAATGTTTCATACGATAATTGAACTTTTACTGGCGGGAAATCAGTATTTTAATTTATATCGTAACGCATGTCTACTAAAATATTTAAATTAACCAACCAATGACAGCAGGCGACCAAAACAGTACTTTGGGACATTTTTATTTATTATTGATTTCGTAGCCTGTAAATTACTGAATAATAAAAGGAGGTTTATAGGGCGCTGATTTCAGAAAGTTAAGATCGCTTAGCGTCTGTAAAAGCGGTAAAATTGGTCGAAGGCCACTTGGTCCTACTGGGAGCTAGTAGCTAACTAGTACAGCATCAATTATGAAGTCAAGTAGCTCAGCCAGTATATTACGATAATGCTTGTTAGTCAGGATGATGGTTCTATATCACAAGATACTGGAAAGCCATCATACTATCGAGTATCCTCGAACTTGTGCTGGACCAAGTATCGTGTGTGAAACTGGGGGCTTAATATGTCATCCCGACAAAGGCGCATACCTTTAAAGGTCGGGTGCGCTATGATTGGTTCGTCGATTTATTTCTGTAAAAACCCGCTTCCAAGCGTTGGGGAGCGAGTTACCACCTCCTCTATTCATGTTGCTTTTAATTTTGGCTATTTAAATTGCCTTGTTAATCAGCCAAAGGAAGTTACTGCTCTCTTTGGCGATAAATTTAGTTTCTTCAACCAAATAAACAGCATGGACACGTTTTGAATATCAGGCTCATCTTAATAGTTTCTACCCGGAAGAATTGAGAGGTAATACAGATTTAATGCAATGAATAAAATTTAAGGGAAAACAGAAAGATTCGTTTACAAGTAATATGAGCGAACAGAGGGTGAAGCGCATCTGATGTATGAACTGATAGTAGGTAGGGAGCCGCTAGAGAATAGGAGGTTGCTCGGTGGACTTAGATTACTTGAAGAATTCAGATCACGCGAGTTTCAGGGCAATACAGAGTAATTTTACAAATCTCTACGAAATACACAAATGAAATCGCACGCATATACACCAAAGTAATGAAATTCACTATGAAAAAAATCGTTTGACTTCACTGTGATATAGATCGTGTTAACCCTTCGCTGAAACTCGCCTTGAACTAAGATTGATTGGAGGCCTAACTGGCTAACAACCTGATCTTCAATTGGAAAATTCGGGATCGTATCCTGGTCAATTAAAATTATTTTTTCATGATGAATATCATCCCTTTAGTGTATAACAGGGAGGATACTTTTTTAACGTCAGACTACGTCTACAGAACTAACAGAGGCTATATAATAATAAAAATACTCTGTTGAAGTGTTAGGTGAAGAAATTCCTTATTCCCATTCGTTATAATTAGATAAAACAAAGTCAGACCCGGAATTTAATCAGTCAAAACTCATATTTATTTCCGTTCTTTCACCCTTCAAGTTTTGTTCCCAATTTACTTCCTTCTTCATGGCTTGCGTTCTAACATCACCTGGCCCCGCACTTGCTGCGAATCAGAGGGTAATAGGTAGATATGGATGGTCCACTTTTTAGTGTAGTCTTTTTCTCCACAAACGTCCTCTCATACCCTTAGCATCCCTATTAATTCATTGTGCTCGATTTCTGTGTCCCGTATCTGCATTAATGCTTGCACAACTCTCATTTTAAGATCTCGGGATTGAATCCTATTCATTTCAAAAGTTAACAAATGATGTGGTGGACATTCACATGCTTAGGTGGACGATGCACCACCGAAATGCGAACATCATTTGACTGGTGCTGCTTTGTAGTGTCACTGGCTAACACACCTGGCTGGTAATTGGTTATTTCCGGTCTAAATCACTATATAGTGAAATTATTTCTTCATGGTAAATTTTTCCACCTTGGTGTCGTGTATCTGGAATTTTTCTTTCGTTTGAAAATCATTGAGAGTCACTTTGTATCATATTAGTACTTACTTAGTTTGTCTATATAAATCCTGAGAGTGTTCATAATATTTTTGCTGGTGACTTCAATTCGGAATGGAATAACATTCCCTTCCTCGCCATTACATTTAAATACAAAACCAATAAAATAGAATCCACGGTGCTGCGACGAAGGATAGCCGAGCAAACAAAGATTTATTTTGAATGAGTCATGACTAAATGCATCTATCATGTTTAATGGAACATTTACTGAAAATTATTATTCCCACCTAGTTTTCGCCAAATCGACCCAAAGGTAGCGTGCCCCGGTGACCTAAATTGACGTGAGGGCCCAACTTGACCTATATTCTTATGTAGGTTAGAGGCAGCCAGCAATAGTTCTTCGTGCGTTAAGAAAGGCCCATGTTAATGCATTTTCATTTATAACTTATCAGTATGGTATTATTTTATTATTAGACTATAACGGTTACAGTTTGTGCACAAAAGAGCCAAAATAGCACGCGTAACATTTAAATCAATTACATATATCGTATATAATGATGCAACGATTCTATTCTACCAATAAAATAAATAACACTTTTTCCTTTCTTTATAACTTATGAACTCTATTTATTCACTGCTGTAGTTCCCTCCACATCAAAGGTTAGACATTTCCCCGTACTAACTTATATGAAATAAAACACGTCTCTCAATATAAACATATTATACATACACCACAATATCAGGCGTATTATGTGACCTTTGTAAGGGTATCACATTGATTTCTTCGCCCTCTGGGCCACAGCGATAATTTCCTTTTGGGAATTTCTATTTGCCTTCACGACTCACTTCACTTGTTGCACACAAATTTATTCACTTGCACAAATAAATACCCTTTACCAATTAATTATGATTACATACATACATATATAGTGACTTCTTTCATGGTTGTTGTCATGACACATGCTTTGTACTGATCCCTCGACTGGCTAAGGGAATCACGCAATTAACGTCCACCGCTGTCTAGATACAGATACTCGGCCGCAAGGTTGACTGCTCCCTGGTTATGTCTTGGGTAGTTCCAGCAGACCTCGGCCTACTTCCTTTTACAGTACGGCCAATACTTCCCTCGTACCGGAAACCACTACTTCATAAATACTTCTTCAGTTTTCTATGGTCTCTATGACGTAATTTTACCGCAGCGAGTGGCGTGGATTCGAACTTTGTCTTAGTTGATTGTTTAAACTGCCAGAGTAACTCGCCTGTATGTTGCTACCTCACACCTGTAACAGTGCGGAGTCTAAAAATAGAAGTCACTGCACGTACGTGGTTGCTTCTTAAAATATGTAACGTCGAAATATTCAACATGGCTGGGATTCCAGTATGTTACACACGATCAGTTAAAAATTCATACCTGTTAATTTTTACTTGCATGGTATGCTTTCATTATTTTTACTGTTTATTTTCTGCATGAGTTGAAAATAAAATATACACATTTTTTCATCATCTATTCCGCTGAATTTCGTCAATAATGCTGCCTTTATAGAAAATCGTAGGGTGCGGCGATACTATTAATCAACCTAGAGAGTGTTATGACTGGAAATATATGTTTAGATTATTTATCATGATTCATTGTACGAATTCATTATGTAGGTTGAGATCCGGTGCCTGAAAGTCTTAAAATACTTCATTTGTCCATAAATAACGAAAATAATGTGACATCAATCAATAAGCGATATCGGGTGCAAATTTTACTATAGCGACTTTCTGATGAATATATTTGTTTCAAATAGATACATACTTTCTATATATTTGAAATTTCATGCACAACAATGCAGTACTTATCGTAAAAAGTGGTGCTTACATTTATTTAGCAACGAAAACCAAGCTATTTTTCTACGAACGAAGTCGCAAAAAAAGTATCGTTTATAATTTGTAAACCGTATACGCCAGCGATTGCATTATAATGTTAGTTGTTTTTAACTTAAAGTTTGTTTTGTTGTAATCGATTCACTATTTTTTAAATTCGACATCTCAGACAGATATTTTTGATTTTTTAGATGGGCAATATTATGTAAGTTTAGTAAGTTAACTAGGCCAAAACTGCCAGTCATAAAAGTTATTACTTCTTTTGTCTTTTTTCATGTGCAAGGAAAAGCAAAATGACTGGGGTTTCTGGTTAATTTTCCACGGGATGACGAGAGATGCATAACTTGGCTAATGAGGACAATATCTGGCGGATGTAACTTGCGGTCTAGTGAAGCGGTAAATTTGGAGACCTACAAAATCGGGTTAAACCACAAACTGAGAACGGGTTCCTGTTTTTACTGCAGACGTGAAACTATAATGGTCTTTCTCTTTTCTATTCTTACCTAATGAACTTTGACCGACGTGTTTGCAGGTGCGATGACTTCGCTCCTTTTCTTTCAGCATTTTGTTAGTCCTTCGAGAGACTGGTCATCAAAGTAGGAGTGCACAGACTGGAGGAGGTAGAACAATTAAATTACTTTACAACTGAGTAATACGCTAGAAGAAATCAGCAGTTTCAGGCGAGGTGTGGTGGAACTGCATTATCAGTAATGAAAGTAATCGATGTATTACTGTCCACTTTTATTTTAAATTTACAACACGTGTTTCGGCTCTTTTGTGCTAAGCCATCCTCAGGTTTGTACCTGAGGATGTGGAATAATATAATAGTGAACAGTACTACATCGATTACTTTCCTTAACGCTAGAAGAAAATTGACACAGTAGCAATGAGATTAGGAGGAGAGTGGCACTAGGATATGAAGCAGAGGCTGGGAATTAGTTTAACATGGAGCGTAGCGTAGTGCGGGTCAGCACAACGTGGACTCTTCTACATCTACATCTACATATTACCCTGCGAGCCACCTCTAGGGTGTTTGGCAGGGGGTGACAAGTCACCAAAATGCAGCATGCAAGCGGACCACCACATGCACACCGCACGGTCATGAATATTAAGGATACTAACCAAATCCATCATTAACTAAAAACCATCATGCAGCATGCAAGAGAATCTTATGAGGAAAGAAGACGAGTATTAGGCTGCAGGTGTTCCAGATGTGGGTGTGGAGGATGGAGAGGGTGAGGTGGACGAAAAAGGAAGACAAACGAAGGAGTGTATCAAATGGTGGGTGAGGAGATGAAACTTCTGGATGAGAATGCGGTGATTCAAAGTGGGTGATTGGAGGAGGTAATAAGGGGCGAATGGCTGCTTAAGACCGTGATAGAGGGAAAGAAAGAGAATAGGTTTTATGGATGGAATGTAGAAGCATAAAGACGTACGCTGCGATGAAGAAAGAATAATTATATGTAGACAGGCCCCTGAACATTAAAATTAATAGATGATTTTTACTCTCTTCCATTAAACAACCCATAACCGGTATATTTCTTTAAAAAAATTATAATTTCGTAGCATCCCTAAAAATGATCGCATTCGCGGACTTGTAAAGACGAGTGAAGTCTTTTATGTTTGCTTATGTCCATGCCATTCTTCTCTCCACCACTCCTTCATTCGCAAATGCATCTTACCCAAACCAACCCTGTCATCTGTATCCCCTCGTAGCTTAAATGAACACAGTTGTGGGCTACCTCCCCAAATAACCAATGCCTCGGAGAAGGTGGGAAAGATTATAACTTAAACAGCTGCTGAAGCAAGGGTCAGTAATGGGTGACTAGTTTCCTTGCTCACAACTCACCTCTGCGCTTTGAAACTTTCCAGAAGAAACTCACTGGGAGCGCAGATAAATGGACTATTGCCCCTGCACCCTGAACTGGAGTAAATTTTCACCCACAAAGTGCACATTGTGCGGTCAGTTTAAGCGCCACCTTTAGAAACCGATCTTCGGGTTAATGCTTGCGGCTTTATCTCAACGCGTACACGAGTAAAGGGTAGGATTATTAACGACGTCTGATGACGTGAAGGAAACGAACTGTGGCGTTCGCGAAGCTCGGTGATTGTGACGTAGCGGAATCTGTTTACGATGGCCGGGCGTTGACGACGCTGTCAACGGACGCCTTGTCAAAATCAAACCTTTCCGTGATATTTCGTCAACGGCAGCCAATTAGAGGAGAGATATTTTTCAATATTCGCCATATCTCATTTCTTGATCGTCCAGCTTAGCTACTTTAACTTAATTGACCCTCACGAAGCACTATTAGTCGGTGTTCTATCGGATTAGTTATATTTTGATTTAAAGATATAAAAATAAACAGCTACTTCGTAGCCGTTTATAGTTCCGTTTGCGAAAACAGTCAGCAATTGGCGCTGGTACTCCTCCTTGACGGGAAGACGACGGAAAACTGAACTCCACCGTCATTTTCCGTCACGTCGGAAAACGTCGATCGTAATCCCGCCTTTGAAATGTGACGGCGTTTCCTCCAGCTTGATTTATGATGTTGATATGTTTTCTGCGGAAGACTGTGAATTCATTAATTAAAATGGCTTCTGATATTTACTACTCAACTGAAGAAATGATGGTAGCATTAAATGGTTCGTATATTCTTCAAACTCATATGTAAGTACTGCTAACTACCGTAAAATGCGATTGCTATTTAATATGTAACATCTTAAAACTTTAGAGAAAAAGGAATTTTACGTACGTTAGGCAGATTATTGCGCGCCCATAATCTATGGATAGAATGCTTGTGAATTCTTTTATGCTATTAAATAAATCCTTTGCTTAATCCATAGACGAGTATCATATGAACGGTTTGCCTTTTTAGAATCGCATTATAGATATGGCGGACAAGCCATAGGCGTGGTGATCATATTAAATAATCTGTAGGATGTGCCAAGCAGACAGGTGGAGAAGGATAATTGGAAATTAATGGGTATTTCAAAGAGAATGAAGGGATATATAGTTGCCAAGTATTGAAAAAATATAGCGAGGCGTAAGTGAAGTCACGTCGCTTTCTGGGTTCATATAAAGCCTACTTCTATGGATTAACTACTAATAAGAATCTGTGAAAAGCATATCTCATAGAAATTTTATTTGGCCAGCAACAATGACATTAACAATGATAAAATGGCATTTGGAATATGTTACAGAGGTCAGCAGACCATACCTATGTCGGCTTCATCTCTCTTGAAGGACTGAAACCAGATGTTTTAAGTCTTATTGGATGTTTACGCTAGGTGCAACACAAAACTATAATTTTGACGACAAGGGAGACAATTTTGTCATTAAAACGACAATTTTGTGATTCCTTTTGTCTTATTTTTGTGTCTCCTTAGCTTTAACGCGTTGCTTTGGTGTTTTAGGAACGAAAGGCATTGGCTGCTCACCTGTGGTACACATTCTTAAACAGATGTATTAATTGCTGATGTCGTAGTTTATTACCCAACTGAATTCACACTAGACATGCTATTCACATATTCTAATGAAAATTTATCCATAAAGTTTAGTACGTAACCTTTTATTTTTTTAAACTTCTATTGGATTAAATTTTCCTTGTGGCAATAATGATTACAGTATTACTTTGTGGTTTTCTATTTTTAATTAAACATTTTGACTTTGAGTTGGCTTTCTCATAAAGTGAATGCGAAGTTTTATCATTTGTGACTGGGAATGCTTTATACCGGAAATAATGTAGGAAGACTTGTCAGTGCCACTTTTTTATGAGTGTTACTCAATAGTACTTAACCGCTAAAACCTTTAGATCCATCCTTTTCATTCCCACAAAATCGAAGTCAAAGTATTATTGCGATTGTAATGCCCGCATATAATATGTCATTCCTTTTCATTTAATGACTTTAAAATAATTTGTGTTATACTGGCCTTCGAGCATTCCATCGTCTCACCTTATACTGTTGTAAGCTTTGCTTCGTGTAAACGGTTCATTTTCAAAGCAGGAACTCAAGTTGTATTTTTCCACACGTTCGTTATAATAAACAAACCAGGTTTCAACAGATAGCTGTCATTTTCAAGTGGCGAATTTCCATCAGCCATTGTTACCTAGGTGGCTGCATAAAATAAAAAAAAACGTTGGAATAGTTCTACATGAGTTTGTGTTTTGAAAATGCTCCCCTTGTTTTTCAACGTGCAATTCCCATTCAAATCCCAGTTTTCAAAAATACTCTTCCCTCAACCGTTGAAGTGTATAAAGCCTTCCAGAACCATCCGTAGTTACCCTGGTGTACTCTTAACTGCTTTTTGTCATCCCCTATGAAATTCATTAACGATGAACGAGCGTGAGCTACGAGGATTCCCGTTTCACATTTTTGCAGAGCACGAACACTGCATGCTTTTTTTTTTTTTAATCGGACGATATACGAGTCAAGCGAGTGGATTGATGCATCCATCCAACTTGTTGAGAAGCTCAAGTTGAGCTGTTTTCATGGGACGCCAGCGCATCCAGTTGAATTTCAATCGCGGGGACCATTGAAAAAAATAATAAATTCGGGGAAAAACATTGAGTGAGCTCACTCGACGACTTGCAGAGATCTCGGCAGACAATCATATGATCGACCGACGCCAGTTGCTTTGTCTTCATAATGGTTCATGCGATTTTTTCCTCGTCCTTTGTGGAAGAATGATGTTTCTTCTTATATTTTTTTCTCTCGGAAACCGTTCAAAGGAAATCGTGAATTTTGCGCTCGTGTCAATTGAAGTGAGTCCGTTGGATACTCCCTTTTATCAGCGATTCGTGAATCTTTCTCTTGTTTATTTTGAAAGGTTTACGTTGAAGGAAATGTCGTTCCTCTTGTCGAACTTGCCTGTGTTACAAGGTTTGTCGTGCATACAAAACTATTTGAATATTCATACGGTGGTGCTGAACTCAGCCGTAAATTATTCGGCTCGCTTTGGTTCCGTAAATACAACGTCGTGCCTTTTTAGTGCTAATTATTTCAGTTGTCATCACTAGATGCGATTTTTATTTCGTTTCAGCCATCTACGGCTTGCGATTCCTCCCTTTGTTCCGCAATGGCAACTGTCGAGGATTTGGTCTCACATAGCTCAATTCATATACCAACTTGCCAAAATTTCGATGATATTTTTAAACCACCTTCAGGACCTTTGATAATATATGCCAACGTTGAGCCAAACCGAAATAACATGTGGCATACACCCGTATTATTATTGTATTAGTCATTATGAGCCTCGAAAACTTCAATCAAGAAATATGTATATATGCGTAAATCCAGGAAACTTTCATTAATTTTTTTAAAATAATGAATCTAAGCACGACGGATATCTGGAAAGCAAAGACACAGAATATGAAATAAACCTTACGCACTTCATTTTCAATTATACTTAATAGTGAATTTAGAACTCGTCGATGATTAATTTTCCACATAATCACCGTACATGTTATAGCATTTAGTGAACCTTGGAACTAGTTTTAAAAATCACACTTCGTTGGAAGTCTCCCACCTGCGCCCAAGTCACTCGATTTTTTTTTGTGACCCTCAGTTAACGTCTTCGGCACACAAACAGTGTTCGGAAGCCCCAATGTTTCTGCTATAGTTTCATGAAGATCTGTTCTTGACACTTCTGGGCATTGTTTATGAATGGTCAACACTGGCGCCAGATGGCCTACCACTCCTCCTTTCATCGTGCACATCACAGTTTCGTGACTGAAATTCACGACACAATTTTGTCACATTTTGCCACAGTTTATCACACCTTCACCGTACAGTCGGGAGACGGGTTGCCGTTGAATTTCAACTTAGCAGTCTCTCCTTTTGCGCCCGAAGAAACGAACCACAGCACCAACCTTGCATTTGGCAGGATTTGAAATGAACTCGGCCATTTTGAATAAACAGTGAGAGGAAAACGTTGTAACAAGAAAGGTCTGGGAAATATTGCTTCGTCGTGCTAACTTAAGAGACACGAAAGTGCTATTATATGCCAACTGTTATAGCAACTGTTAAAAAATAACTTTCATTGTAACAATATCAGACTAGTATCTTTAATTTATGGATATCCATTTTAAGTTAATTTTGTTATTTCACTTTATCTGGACTTGGTAGTGGCCACATAACAGTCCTATCGATTTTATAAATTTTCTTAAATGTATTGATATATAAGCTTCCTTGCTTAGTTGAAATTGGATAGGTAGGCTGAATCCGTCGCCATGGTATTACGTTAGTTTTGAATTCTAAAAGAAGGGAGGAAGGAAAATACTGAATTTAGAATCGGATGAGGTAGGAGGCTGGGCATTGTGGATTTAATGAAGATATGCTAAAAGATTGAATGAATAGATGGAAGGGAGGACTCGTGTAAAGTCATTGCGCGACTCTAAAGAGGATAATGGAAGTAATGTCATCAAGGCTCACCCTTCTGGTAGAATATCAAATTATAAATGAGCAGGAACGATGGCAAGAATCTAGGGTTAGGATGAGTTAAGGTAAATTAAGTTAAGGGAATAAAGATTGGAGAAAAGGAGAATTGGAGAAAATCTGTTAAAAAGTAGATCCAAAAATTAGTTAAAAATCTATGCTGTAATATATTAGCCGTTGACAGAAAAAGTGATGTAAGACAATATTTACAGTTTAAACAATTGAGGCTTAAAGTGCATTAAATGCCTACTTAAACCCTATATTTCTGCTTCCTAGCGGAAAAAATAAAGATATACTCGCATTGCTCATTAAAAAAAATAGAAACAAGGTGGATGAATACTCCACCGCACCTAAATGAAATACGGCACTAAATTGTCTTACACCCCCTTTGATCTCTAAATGGCTCTTATATATGCTACTGATATAAACAGGAGCCACTTGAGTTTTTGTTGATTAAGGTTGAGAGAAAGTAAGGAAGAGGATAAGATAGTATGCACTACAATATAACTGGCAAATGATTTTTTTCATGGCGAATTTCACCGTCTTTGGCGTGTAACAAATAGGTGTTTTTTATTACAAATTTCAGTCTCGGTGCATTGCTTATTAATTTAAATTGACCGTATAGCCGTATATTGACGGAACGATGGGCGACTCCAAGTGGAAAAATATCGATCTATATACGGTCTAACAGATAGTGTACCATGCCAACGCCGATGAAAAATCTCCATATGGAATTCAGCACTGAAACCAAATGAGCCTTGTTAGTCGTTCCTTTATGCGTTAACGCATTTCACGTAACTATCTAACTTGACAATCCTTTCATGTGCGCCCTTGACTTGGCTCGTTTTGGTATTCGGAGGGAGTCCTCCTTTTCGTCATGTGTTTCATTTTAACCCAAGCGACGATTGTCTCTTATCAGCAAAATCGCCAGTTTGATTCGCTCGAAATATCAATGGCCTTCGAAGGGTCCTATGTTCATATCCCACAAATATATTTTAGGTGACATGATGTTTTTTAAGTTTACAAATCCATTTTCTTCTCTCCTCCCTGCCTTAAGCTAGCTGGAGCGGAAATCGTGAGTCATTTAGTGCACAATTATAATTAATGTATTACTTGGCGTTTGGAAGGAAATCTGTACGTGTCATCAAATTATAACGAAATATATGTCATGCACCATAAGGGTAGTACGTGTTAACATAGTATTTGATTGCCATAAATCAAATCAGTGTGATGCAATTTTTTCACTTTTTTCTATCGATAGCACTAATTAGAACACTTATGCAAATTTTCACGCAAATATGTACATAAGCAAAAATCCCTCCCACCACATTAATCTCAAGATTATTACTTTCGCGCTCCCTTTGCGTTGATCTAGTTTGCGACGATAGTCTGAAGGCCCTGCTTTCTTTATCTCTGGTTAAATATATTCCCGGTTTGAAAAACGATTCCAATACGTCGATCCCGTCGATAATCCTCACGCCGAACTAACCGACTGTATGTCGTAACGTACAAAGCCCGAACTCTCAGATAACATCCAGTTAGTAAAAAGGCCACGTCATTTTGTGGTTAGTATTCACCGGACGTGATAAAAATGGTGAGTTTTGAGAATTCCGGGACTAGCCACGGTATTAACTTCAAGGAGCCACCCGCTTAAGTACACAAAAGTGCGAAATTCCGCTGGGGAAAAATGATTTGTCTTGACCGGGACTAGATCCCGGATCCCTCGGATTTAGATACCGAGGGAATCAACTTTTGCTGCCGACAAGGTCTCTTGTATACATGCTCGAAGGTCTGATTGAGAACAAAATATTTGGCTCACTCATATTTATAGGCGATAATGTTTGGGTGTAAGTTAGTTGAGGAAAACTTGAAAGGACGTCCTCCTTCAGCTCAATCGCTGGGCCAGTTGGTGTGCCTTGAGCCCTGCAGCTGTCGGATTACTTCATTGCCACCCCGGGGGAAGAAGCACTTGCCCCATCGTATCTCGTTCACTTGTCGTTGGTGTGCGTGGGAGAATCGCCCTTTTCCGCATTTCGAGGAGATGCCTTAGAGCATTTAAAGGGCTTCTTCCTTAGAAGTCTATTCAAGTCGACGGGGAACACGGTGCTGTCTGTGGAAGTTGCTCTTATGCTTCCCTCGACAAAGGAAACACCACGGGATGAGAAGACTTTGCTATGCAAAAACTCGCCAAAAAAAGTGCTCTCCTCTACTTGATACGCGAACGATCTACATTTACATAATGACCTGCGAGCCGCAGCACAGACATGTGGCAGGGGGTGGTATTAGGACAACAGCCACGTAATGGAACGAAATTGTAAACTAAGGTGGGAAAGGGACAGAGAACAGAGGGGAATTGCATGTTAACGATATTTCTTATGCTAGTGTCACGCTCTTTTGGTTATAATCACTAATGGTACGTGGAAAGAAGGAATTTTTGTACCAATCAGTTTGACAGTGTACCTCTCTTATTTTGTCACTTCTATCAGTTCTAGAGATACCTATTTCGTGGGGTTAAAGTAATGCCTTACATGTCGTAATGAAATTCGCCTGATATGAATTTTTCAATTAATCGAAGCCTAGTGTGTTGCCTCCAAGTTTCCAACGGCTCCCAGCCTAGTCCTCCCATCATCTGTGTCTGACTTTTTCTCATCACTCGAAGGCTTTACTTTGTATTTTATTTATTTCCTGCATCAAATCTTTCTCTAAAGGGTCCCAAATGCTTGCGAATTACTCTAAATGTGGCATAACCAGAGCAAAGTAACATCTCTCTTTGAATTTTTTATCGGAGAACCGTTCTACGATTCGCTTGATAAATCCTAGTTAATGTAATGCAGCGCCGTAGATGTTTCTTGTGTATTTTTCCTCCACGCTAGGCCTCAATTCTCCTACGAAGAGTATGCATTATTGGGACCTTACGTAAGCATAATATTAACAATATTAACTTCGAGCGCTAAGAAGTGTTCCAATCTGTGCCGACTCCAACATCTTAAAGGGAAAAGCTCTCGCCATCGCTGTGCGCTATAAACTTTAGCTACGCAAAAGACGCGATGCATCGCAATGCGTCGTTATGGTTACTACTCATGCCGAATAACATCACATCGCATATAGAGACCGACAACTGATGTCGTTTGCGCCAATTACCCCCAGGAAACCAAAAGAGGGTAAAATTATACCCCAGGTAACATTTTTCTTCTCTTTTCGCTTGAATATTTTCTCGGAATTTTGGTCTTCTCAGTAATTGGCGTTGAATATTTGGGGGATATGTTTCCGTAAAAATATTTTCTTTTTCAACCTTTTAAGGTATTAAATTTTAGTATTTTGTTGGAGTGACCTAATTACCCCATTTGGTAAGGAATGTATTCAATCAATGTCGCAAGAAATCCATGGGTATTCGTTCATATAACTTTTCAACTGACAAATAATCAATGCAATTACAAAAATTTATTTAAGAAAAAAATTATTAAATATAAACTGTAATTGATAAGAGATGACGATAACTTGTAAGAAATGATATCAATTTCTAGGAGTACTGTAGAATAATGCCGTTGAAATACATATTATTGGAACTTTGTTAGAATATATATTTGGGGCATGCTCCTATATGGCAGTGAAGTCTGGACAGTTAACAGCTGCAGAGTAAAAGAGATAGGAAGTAATAGAAATGTGGTGATATCGATGAGTGATTAAGAGCAAATATATGGAGAGCATTTCCAACGAAGTACTACCAAGAGTTGGAGAGGAAAAAAAGTATCATGAAATCTCTGAGAAGAAGATGAAAGAAACTGACTGGACACATTTTTTCGACACAGTAACCTGTTGAAAACTATAAAGGAAGGAGATATAATGAATGGGAATAATTACAGGGGACCATGGATGGAGTACATCAGACAAATTATGAAGAATTTCAAAGTTGAGAATTATGTTGGAATAAAGTGATTGGCCGAAAGGAGAGCTGTTGAAAACCAACCTTCGTATTAATGGCTGCCTAAGATGATAGTGAAAATTTCGGTTCATAGGGCTAGCGAACCAGTTGCAAATCTATGATAATCCGTACCCTTGGAATGGGGCCGGCTAATCAGTTCCCCTCCAAGCAGCAGCCGAAGGCGATAAGAAGAAGTTTGCGTCCCAAGAAGAACCGGAAGCTTGCTCTCACTTCCGGCGGAGACGAAGACGTCGTCCATTGGTTGTGCAAATCGAAGGAAGCTCTATATTTAACCTAGTCTTCATTTTCGGATCTGGGTTTCATTGTAAGAGATAGAGGTACAATTTTTGCAGATAAAATAACTAACGATGAAAATCCTCGTCATTTTCTTATTTCTAGACGAGAAAAAGAGAGAAATGGAAACCACTGGGGAACAGCGTTCCTGGCTTATGTCACGCGTGAATGAGTTCCTTCATTGAGCGATCAATCCCAAGATGTTTGACTGCAGCCCTCCTGCCTTCCCTATCAAATGCAAGTTCCCTCAACTCCCTCGTAGTTCTTCTCGTGTTCGTAACTCTTTATTTGGTCAATTTTTTCATCCCTTGGTCTTCCTCTTCGGACTTCTCCCTCAATTTTTAAAATCATATCCCTCACAATCCCGTTGCGCCTCCCAATGCAATCAATCCATCTGGGTCTTATTTTCTTCATTTTCTTCAATATGGCCCTTACCTCTTCCACTTTTCTGCGTACATACTTCTTCATTTGTTATTTTATCCTCCAATTTGATCTTCAGCATCCACATCCAACACCAAGTTTCGAAAGCTCCTAATATTTACAATTAATATTAATGTCCTGAAAAAGGGGGACCATCCTGAAATTTTGCAGATAAAAAAGCGTTCTGACCAAATTTAAGAAATTGCCAGCTGTTTAGAATTTTTTAAGTAAGCTAGTCTAAATTCTGTTACCCTAAATTCTAACAGTTTTTACGATATGTGCCCTAATTTCCGGTTATAAAATGCTGAACGAGTTACCTTTGTGATGCATTGTGCCATTGTATTACTACTACATGAATACCAGAGTTATTTTACCTCCGGAAAACCTATCGACAATGCTTTTTTCTCTCACTGTTGGATGTCAGGAATAGATCGAAAGTTGAATCCATTGGGGAAGTCCTTGTGATTCAATACTATTCGGTAGATGAGTCATGCCTACGGTATAATGATTATACATTGAATGAATAATTATTTGGTAAAGTGCCATGTTTCGAGAAAGATGGCCGGTTAAGGAACACAGGATATTTATGCCGCAGTTACTACTCCATAATGCATACTTTTCAGAGTACATCTTCACTCAAAATATTGTAGGTATTATGCAGAATAACCAGAGTTCTGTCTATTTTTTAAATTTGAATATTATAAATATTTGAACACACCTTAGATGTTATTAATATGAAATTACGACGTAGAGATATCCTGAATTTTTGCCTCATTTTTATTGCAGCCCTAGATCAGTGAAATATTATTGAACCCAATAAAATGCAAAGTCAGCTATATTGAACTAAACCGTCATGCTGATAACGGGCTTCTAAGAGAGGTATTAGTTGAAGAAAGATACACTTTCGATCGCCAAGGCTCACACTTTTCTTTTTTTAAATCTATGTCCAGTTAATTAGTTATGGTATCTGTAATGTTGGATAAAAGACTTTCAATGGAAATGAAGGCGGTTTTGCCAGGTGGACTTCATTTGCGGATGCGTATAAATTGATAGAAATAAAAGGGAAATTTTCAAATTAAAAATAAACAATGGAAATACTTTGAATATTTTTAGTCCCACTTGGGAAAAGGAAGTGTCGATGTAGTCTGAGGAGAATTTTAAGATAAATTCTAATGAAGAAAAATTCAGTTAGCGCTGCTCAGATAGGAGAGGTCAGGAGGAGTCGCGATTTCACTGCGGAATGTAGATCTCATATAATTGTGCAAAATGCCATATCAAATGAAGTTTCCGACTTCTCGGGAAATTTCTTTTACCGTTTATTCCGGCTTGTAAACGGAAGATATGTTTAGTAAACAGTTTCGTTGCGCGGCCACCTCTCTTCCGGCCATAGGCCATCCACTCATCGCAGGCATCTCTCCGGGCAATGAGGTCGCCCGCCAGTAAGGCAGTAGGGCTTTGTCCTCGGCTACCCGACCACATAGCGTCCATCAGTGGACGTAGCTAACGATGGTGAACCCCATGTGCCATGAATGGTCGACTATTTCAATCATTTGAGCTTCAATCAGCAGTTTTCTGCGCCCTAGCTTTTTAAACGGTTACACGATAAGAGACTACGATTCATTTAAGTAGACCACAAACGTTTTGGACCCAACTCAGAAAGATTTAATGGGCAAACTCGGTGAAACAAAAAGAAAAGCTCAGCGTTGTCATAAAAATGATACGGTTGGACATAAAATGTGGCACAGTTTGTTTCAATGAAAACTCAGTACTTCTCAACCCTCTATTTCATTACAAATGTAAATGATACATCGCAGAGTTTTCACAAAATATATTTTCTTCAAAACCCTTTCTTTATTCAAATTATGTCCATGTAAAAAACGTTAATATCTCCTCAATCGATAAATTAAATTTATAACTTCGTTTGTTTTTAACTGATGGAATGCATATCTGTATACCAAAGGCGTTTCTCTTCTAATACAGTGTACTCTTTCCAATGCTTAGACCTTTCTACAGAGTTGTCTCCTCTTTCTCATTACGTCTCCTTATACGATGTATTTCGAGGTATATGTGCTTAGTGTGCAGGGCATGCAATCGTTACTTCTACTATGCCAAATAATTTTGTGCACTAGCCTTTGTCGTGTGACTTAATTTGTTCTGTAGGCTATTTATCTCGTATTATTTTCAAATTGAAAAAAGATAGAGCAATGTAGTACTATGACACTGACCTTAACTTTACCGTAAGTATCTTACATAAATCTTAGTGAGTATTCTGAATCAATGGCTAAAAAAAGTATGCCCTTGGTATATATGGCGTTCTAAATGTATTCGACAATACGGGCTCTGATGGAGATTCGTTTCCTGGGTAATCTCCGTAGGCCGGAATTGCGACGTTGCCAGTAGCAGTGGGAATATTAACATAGTGAAATGTAGTATACCAACTGCGCATCTAGGAGTATTTCAAAAGGCAAATATTATTCCCTAAGGTGACTTGCTTTAATATATCGCGGTGTTGGAAATGGTTGCCATCTATGCGAAGAGGTGGGGCACACGGAGCGTAAGTTTGGCAGCAGCGCTCTTCATAATGCCCATACTGTC
This sequence comes from Pyrrhosoma nymphula, assembly GCA_963573305.1. Taxonomy (NCBI): domain Eukaryota; kingdom Metazoa; phylum Arthropoda; class Insecta; order Odonata; family Coenagrionidae; genus Pyrrhosoma; species Pyrrhosoma nymphula. The sequence continues at coordinate 5,043,803 of OY754338.1, read as the reverse complement.
AATGAACGCTCTATTGATAAGGATTATTTTTGAGCGAATGGCTGAGATGCTAATCGGGAGTCATTGAGTGCTTATTTTAATAATTTTTTAAGTGTCGAAGAAATACTATACTTGAATAATAGGACCACATTTCATTTGAGTACATCTGCTTATGCGGTGGAAGTCACAATACCATGGTAATGAAAATGATGCAAGAATTATATTTCACCTTATAAGCCTTAGTTAAAGCATGCACTTAAGCTATTTATTGCTTTCAGCGCGGTATTTGAAATTTCGGCAGGAACTATATTTAAATATTTTTTTTCCGAGTGTCTGATCTTATTATCTTGTTACTTTATGGTGTGAAATTCAATGTGAAAAAATCATTCGCCTGGACTGGGATTCGAACCCAGACCCCTCGATTTCGCGCCGAGTGCTCTAACCACCAAGGTACCCAGGCGTCCTCTTTCACGGTGAATTTCATGGAGGCTTTAAGGATCGATTCTTGATACTTGTTAGAAACTATTAATAATCAAACTAAAAAAAATATGAAGTGTATTATTTTGCGTTTAGAAGAAAATCAGTTCATATTTGACCGAATGTTTACGAAATATATCTCATGTGCCATAAGGCTACGTGGTATCTTGACTTAAAAAAACAAATTGGGAAAAAGCATTTTTTTTCACTTTTATATATAGATAACACACATAAGACGCCTGAAAATGTTGTCGAAAATCTGTGCACAGACAAAATCGTTCCAACCATCATAAGTCGCACTTCAAGTATATATATGCATATGAGTCGAGATAGAGCTGAGAATGGCTGAAAAATGTTTTTATAAGGAAAAAGGGACGGAAGTGTAAATCTATGTCGAGTTTGCCATCCATATTACTTTGATGGGGTCCGTAAGACAAATCTATAATTGCTGTGTGCACTGAAAGAAGAAGAGGATGATTTGATATGGGCACTTTCCATATGTAGTATCGCAGTACACCATCTGCTCTCGTCAAAATTGTTAGGATAGGACATTTTGTTACAATGAAGTACGTACTCTAACAGAGAGATGCTATGTGGTTACACTAAATGACATTTGACGGGTACTGCTTGTAATTAGCTGCTTGCAAAGATGTTAAGAGCAAAATGAGGAGACTTTTCTCTTTTTTATTCGTAGAACATCGGTGAAGTTGGCAGTAAAAAGTCTCTCCCATTCAGATGGTATGCATAGCGTAGTCCGTGTACGGAGCTCACGAGAAATGATTTCCTCGTTCAAACAGAAGAGTCGAGGCGAGCGAACTCGGGTGCGGCCCATCCGCACTTGGTTCGTTCCCTTTCTCTGCGAGGACTTCTGGATTCGTTGGTGCGTCCACTGAAACGTTATTGCAAGCGATCTTCATTCCACGAATCAATAATATCCTTGCCGCCTCATCTCCGAGCGTGGACACGGTTTTCTGTGTGTGTGTGCGTCTTTTCGTTCCCATAGCTTCTAATTCGAGCCGTACGAATTCAGTGATGTGAAACAAAGGGTGAGAAGGGACTGGCGGCTTTCTTTTCTCTTTTCAAACGGAATGGCAATCGAGGCATTCTTCAAATGTTTTTTTTGAAATAAAAGAGCATCGTCGGTGTGCGTGTGTCTCTATCTATTTTCGTATAAATCTCTTGCGTTCTCGTACAGAATTCTTCTCTTCGGAATGTACATACATAAATATTTACATCCATACATGTTTATAATTTTTTCTTAATTAAAGAGCTTATTTCTCGGTGATAGGCTTGTAAAACTGGCTATTTTAAAAAGGATTTCTTATCTTACCGCCTCCTTTCCCTACTTCCATACGGCTCTTTCACTTTAGTTAAACTCTACGTAGTTTTTTCATACACGCCCTCTGCTAATTTTAATTCACCATTATTCCACATTTTATAAGAGCACTTTCCACCGAAGCGTAGCATTTCTGAACTTAGCCATCTGTCTTCTAGACGTCTATCACCTATAGTGGATATTGAGGAGGAAAAATCTGATGTTTACTGAAATCCATGAAATATACATACATATATACTCGTCATGCCGTTCATTTCGCGGTATACACAGTGAAAAGAATATTATTCCTGTTGTTAGACCTGTAAAACTGGAACTGTTTTAATAATTCCTTACATGCTTACCAACCCTTTCATATCCCTTTTGCTGCAGCCGCACTCTCCCATTCTTCGTACACGCCTTCCTGTTCTTAATACTCAGAATAATTCTTATCGAAATTTGAAAAGTGGCTTCATAATGTAGGTGGTTCGTCAAGTAACCTCATTACAACTAACACCTTTATCCATCTGTCCGATCATACTTGATGTTGAATTATACTGCTGATTACACTACATCTCGAACAGACCGAAATTCGGAAGGCAGAACAAAAGACATACGATTCTGCGAGTCCTCCCTGAAACGAACAGAACGAATCATTGAACAATTAGATAGATTAGTTTTAAGAGCGAAAGAGAGTCGAATGTATTCAGGAGGGCTTACAGTTTGGAAAGTTAATTCCGCTGGTTACTTCTGCAAGAGGTTGCGGGAGAATTTACTCTGACAAAATATTTTTCAGAAGTTAGTGCAGAGCTTGATTGGTTGCTGTTTACACTGGCAACAGTACGCTTCTGTAAGTGAATTTCCAGAACTTTGAAAAGTTCCGTAAGTGGACTTGCAGAGCCGTTTTACAACTGCGATTTATGTTGAAATCCGCTTGCTGGAAGTATATTACTCAATAAATTTGCCAGTTTAAACCCACCTTTGCACACAAGGCTGAAGTTAGCGAATAATAAGTACATAATCAGCCTTGCGTGAAATGACTTATATCTTGCGTAACGCCTTCTTGCGCTTTCAGTAAAACGTTCCTTAAAATGTATATCGAAGCGCTTATCACGGTTTATTGTTGTAAGCACGCTAAATGCGGGCCATTTAAGGCGGGATTACGATCGACGTTACCTGACGTGACGGATACGGACGGTGGCGTTCGCGAAGTGGCTTTGTGATTTCGATGTAGTGGAACCTATTACGATGGCCGTACGTTGACGGCGACGTCATCGGACTATAGGAGAACCATGTCAAAGTCTAAATCCATTTTCCCGAGCGGTAAACCTTTTCGTTTCATGAAATCCACGTTCATGATGCAAGTTTCTTGAACGTGCATTCCTCGATGTCACACGAGAAGGAAAAATTCGTGAATTTGGGGCTGACTGGCTGACGGACTGAACGAGAATTATTTCATTATGAACTCGAAGTTCTGCAAAGTTCACTCGCAAACCATGGAAGATAGAGAATTATTTGTCAAAAGAGATATCTATAGTGTATAATCGGTACGAAAAGAACAAATAGCGAAGATTTTCCGCTGTCTACGAGCCTGAGAATATATTTTTACAAGAAAATAATCAAAGTCTAAAGTATCAACTGAATGAATTGCATGAAGAAAAATACTGGAATATATGCTCAAGATACTCTGCACAAATACCAGTGAAGTAGCAGTTCCCTAACGATAAAGCGTGATTTATTGATCGAATTACAACAGTTGATTCGACAAATGATGTGTTTGCACAAATAATTCTGCTTCTGCCATGCAGGGAAATTAAATCAACAAGAAAAACTTATAAGTTGCCGTGTTTCGTCAAGAATTTGCAGCGTTATCTAAATTACAGAAATTAACTGAAAATTGACACGCGCATGCGTAGTGCAATTCTGAGAGTTTTCATGAATATATTTATGAAAACATTTACCGTGCGAGTGTGGGCTTTAGGGTAGGCGGCTGAATATCGAATGGAGCGGAGAGCCGTAACAAATCAATCTTCGGATTGATGAAAGATGAGGTGGAAGCTGATGGCATTTGTTTTTCCGTCGCAAAAATGTCACCTGCTGTTTAAAGGCTGATTTACGTACGATGACGTGAACTTCAATTTCGAGATCGAATCGAATACACTGGTTCTTATAGATGCATTAATGATTGCGTGAATAAAATTTGCTAATATATTTACCGTGGAACACGGGGTTAAGTTTTCCGTCACGCTACGACAACTTCAGTCAATCAGAGATCTTGTTTTGCCAATATGTACAAAATTTCAATCCCAAATTGCCCATATTACTGGTTCATGCGAATCCTCCCTGACAGTGGATAAGTAAGTCTCCTCTGCTTCGATATGTACTTGAGACGATAACACCTGACTAGCATTGATTCTCGCCGACATTCGCCTTGATAATTCAAGATGGTGCTTGGTGGTGTACCTGGCCTACACACACCTAACCGGCAATTGGGAGATCCCCATTGTATCCTGGTCTAGTTAAATGTAATTTTATAAATGGCGAATTTCATCCCCTCTGTGTATATTATCGTTATTAAGATTATTAAGATTTATACTATTCCTATTTACATGTGCAATTTCTGTTGTGGCTCTGCTCTCCATTAGGTGCGGGTTTCCATCCCAAACTAAGGGTGGCGTGGACAGCCACGTGGGGATGACAAATTGCGAGGGACGCTCTCCTGTTTCCATGTTGGGAACACCATTTATGTCGAGCTGTCCCTTGGGGCCGGGGGATAGGGGGGGGGGGGCAGGAGAGCGCCGAAATAGAAGTTTGCCTTCGGCGCGGAAGTGTCCATCACCACGCACACACCATGAGGAGGACAGGCTGCACCAAAACTCAAAACTCTTACCAATGGAACCACGCGGAGGACACTCTATCTAATTTCAGCCCTGATTTCAACGTCGTGCATTGTCCTTTTTTATGTTGTGTTGCTACTGAAGTTGTCCATACTTAGTGTGCCTCAGCTGTATGCGAATGAAAACCTTTGGAAAGGTATTATTAAAGAACTGAAAGATAGTTTATTGAATTTCAACGGGAAGTAGAAAAAATGTAATTTTTGCATAGTATTATAAAAGTATCCTCAAGTGATGTTCAAATTCCATATTGTATGCAGCAGTCATTAACCACAAATGAAGAGATTGGGGTGAAAATACCCCAACTCGCTGTATTTCTGTTATAATGCTCTTTTAACGTGAGACATAAGTGCCCCGGGTATAAGCTCCCATTTAAAGCCAATATTGGGTTACCTAGTGAATAAAAATTTCTATTGTTGAAATCAATGTGCCAAAATCGACGAGTGTGCAGCAAAAAACTCGAACTTCAGGCATAAAAAAGCGTATGCAAGCATCGAATGCCAGAATTAAAACACTTGATTCTTTCAATCATCTGATACTAAAAATGTCAAGCTCATATCATGAGTGCTAGTTATTTTAAATATCAAAAAAGAAACCTCTGAGAAGAATCCAATGCTTTTCTGATGAATGTAGAAGTTGATTAAAAATGACGGAGCCTATTTATCACTCTAGGTCCTGAGGATCGTGTGCACCTAACTTTGTTTGAATCCATCTCGAGGTTTAGAAATGTATAGCGTTTAAACAAACAGAATTTCAGTTTGTATATAAGATCGATTGACACTTGGTACTATTCCACACACAGTTTTAATTCACTGACCAGTTACGAATATAATGGAGTATTCTGTCTCTGATGATGGTGTTTTAAACATTGAAACTGGTCAGTTTGTTAAATTATTATGTAGAAAATACCAAACGTTAATTCTTTTTAATAATGTCGACTAAGTTACATCTATCACCTTCAAGTTATTAGAGCAAGTTTCCGATGCTTTTAATAATTGTTCCCTCATCTGTTCCTCTGCCTGCGCGTGTCGACACAAACTCCTCAATGTTGAAGCCTCTAATGGTAATTGCATTAACTGCATACTCCACATCTTGAAAGTCTAGTTCAGTCTTGATTACAGGCGTAATATGGATGGTGACAGTTTTCGAGCCATCACCTACTCAGTAAGAAACACACAGGATAGCATTCATATTTGCTTAAAAGTTTCATACCTGCAGGTGATTCAATATTTAATTAACTAAATTTCTAAGAATTTCATTGAATTGAAAATCCCTTGAGATACGAAGATGGAATCCATTGTCAAAATCTGGCGTTCATTCGCTTGAGTTGAACTGGCTAGATACAATCAACTGTTCCTCGGATAATACGGAACGTTGGTAAATCAAAAATTTTATAATCGATGCTTTGCTGTGTCTGGTTTTACCAAAAATGCCAAAAAAGATAGCATTTTCTCTTTCCCTCAATTTTTATTTTGTACAAAGTTTTCGCCATCTTGTGGAATCATTAGGTATCAAAAATGTAATATTTTCAATTGGCGTAGTTGTAGTTTTCTTTTGAGGGCTTGGTCATTTATTATAACCACTTATGCACGTATTGCCAACGTTTCGATTTATTTGTAAATATTCATCACGGCTGGAATCACCATGGTAGACCTGATGAAACTCAAAATATGACTGACTAGGTTGGTATTCATTTACACCATCAACTATGGTAATACAGCATACCATTGGTAATATATGTATTTCATGTATTTCTCATTTCTCTTTACCCTTTTTTACAATAAAATCCCAGCCTACTTATATTCCATTTCTAAACCCTGATTAGTCTCTATTTATTTAGGACCCTCTAGGATTAGGACCCCTGTTGCCTCATGCGTCTTATACCTCGGACAAATACTTTACTTAAATTCTTTCTTATCTCTGGCTCAAACCTTTGTTATTCGTTGCCACGGTCTGCCTCTCTGCCAATATTTAAGGATAAACTATTTGATCATTATTATAATGAACTCATATATCTGTAACCTCTCATTATAAGCATGTATGCCTTAAAGCAATTATGTTGACTGCAACTGTTTCACTTACAACTTACTTTTTCTGTTTTTTTTTCTCCTCTTAAATATGTATATCATTTTATAGTATTTTCTGGACTTACATATTGATATTTTAAATTGGATTTTTCCTCTTTCCCTTAATGTAAATTAATTGTTCTTTTTTTGTCTTTAGCGTGTCATGTATTTGTTGCTGCTATCCTTTTGTTTATTGGTGACTTGTTCGCCAGCTGTTATTCTTTTTTTATTTGTTTTCATTCGAAAGCAGAACTACTTATGTAATTTTTGTATTGCTCTTATGGGGCATATGGGGGAAATGAACATTCATTAATTCAAGTCATTCATTACTAGCTGATAACCCTTCATTAATGACGGGCTCAATAGCCTGTTATGCAAATGCTAATATTAACGAATGACCTTCATGAACGTTGAGCGTCGTGGGCTAATTAACGGACGGACTTATTTTCAGAATAACTACCAGCTTCTTAAGTCGATTCAATTCGCGGGTGGATTTCTCTAGTCTTTCTTCTGCTTCTCTAAAACACTTGGTGTCTCATTCGGAATCCCCCACTCTCTGTTTTTAATGTGATTTTTAATGTGTACCTTTAACAGGTACTCAGATGCAGACAGAAGTGGGGTGTACAAACTCAAATATGATGAATTTTTTTTAATTGTTTCAGGCTTGACTTCGTGGAAGTGATAGATATCCATTTTTAATAAAAAACTTTGTACTTTTCCACACTTTATTTCACAACTGCGACCGGTTTCACCATAATATGGCATCTTCTGGCACATTCTGAAGCTTAGGTCATACAATATATACCCAGAGAAAGTTAAAAATGGTGGGGGTTGATGATTGTGACTCAGTGTATATTGGTCAAACAGGGCGAATATTTAAGGACAGAGTGCAAGAACATATGAATTGTTTTGTTAACGGTACTGGGAATTCAAATTTTATGGAGTATTTATGCAATTTTAAACATTTTAGTGATTTGAAATTTGAAATTTTAATGACAAAGGTGCCAAACTGGATTTTTAGAGCAATTTGAAACTGTTAATACCCAGCATATGTTATGTAATGATCAGTTGTTCTCATCTCATTCCCCCCTCCTTAAAATAAACCTCCCCCAACCCTAAAACCGTTAACCGCCCCGGTCACCTTATCCGTCCTTCACAGTATGAACGCACGCTCCTTCCTTTAAAAAACACTGATTGACTCAACCTTTCGATGCTGCCCAACCAATTTGTTCTTCACTCCCCACCTTCAACAATACTTATATATACCCGGCCACCTGTGAAATTTGTTACCTGAAGATGGCACGAAGTTGCTGAAACCCGGGTGGTATCTAATAAATTGTATGAATTGAATCCAAGATGTTTTTTTATCATGGATTCTGCTTCTCTGATGGAAAGGCTGAAAATTCTTGCTCTCCCTCTAACCTCCCACACTATCCAAGTATTTTGTAGGTTTTTTCCGGTAATCCCATATTTGCTAGCCGGTTTACTTTTCTTGAATTTGAAATAGCACCGAGTCAGTACAATGTCAAAGTAACGAGAAAATTTTAAACCATCAGGTTGATGATTTTTTTTAACTTGGCTTCACGAAGGTTTTATTTAGCTGAACATTTTGTCCTCATTATTGACTCCGTATAAAATTTCAAATTTCCCCGAGTGTTGAGATCATGAGGAGAGTGAAAAGAGTGTACTCTGTGGGTCTGGAAAGTCCAGTTTTTATCTCAAAGGGCATTCATAATTACGCTATTTGACTCCCACTCGCTTAGAAGCTGTCTAATCCCATCTTTTTTTCATTTCAGGATGTCGTCCAGAAGATGGAGTTCCGGACATGACTGTCATATCGGACATCGACGAGATAGGGATTAATAAGAACTTGCAAGTGCGCTACGACAGAGATCAGATATACGTATCCTTTTTACAGCTTCCATTATTTCAGATACTGCGTGCTCCACCGAGAACCACGACGAGGTAAGAGGGAAGTGTGTTTTGCATGCTCCCAGCTGATAAGACCTGTGATAAATGACTATACGACACCGTTTCATTGCACATCAAGGAGTCGTCAAAGCTCATTGGCCTAAGCCTAGTTTATATCCCCATGATTAGCTAACGGAATCATTATTCATTGATAGGTTGTTAGCATACGTGTAATCATGGGCCCAATGATAAATTTATGGCTGGGAAAAAATGATCCGACTACTTTGAATTGACCATAAAATAATTTTTTTCCTTTGCATGCTTTTATCATGGTATCAGAGAGCTGTAGTAAATGTTTATGATTTCCGGAAGCCTTGGTGACTTCACAGCTCAATCGATTAAGGAAATAGACCGCACATTCTATTGCAGGAAGTTTAAATATTACTTTTTAAATCTAATAAACCCTAGTAATTAATCAAGCTGTCGTAGCTATTGTTTTTTGTTGTTCGCGTTATTTTTATATCTGCCGGCATTTATTTTGCTGTCAGATTGATGATTTATATCTCTTAATTCCAGACGATTCAGCTTGTATGTTTAGCTTCAGTAATGAACGCCTTTTCGGACAGAAAACAGTTCGTCGAGAAAATTTTAGCGGAAGAAAGTGGGAAAAGTCGGAAGACAAAGTAAAAAGGACGAATTTCAAAAGCGGAAAAACTATCGTATTCTTGCGTGAGGATCTTAGAAATCCCGTGCAATGAAATCATTCATGTGATAAATGCTCCCAATTTCTGAATTATTTTAAAAGTAGGATTCATTCACCTTTTCACCACAGTGACCAATTACTTTTTCTTCTTTCTTGTTTCCTTCCTGTGTTGCAGTTAAATTTCCATATACCTTCACTCAAGCTACCCACCACTGTGGGTAGCATTGTTATAACTTTTAATATGACGGAAATGTTATCACCCTCCAACAAGACTAGTCTCCTAAACTTTTATTTGAACTACGTACCTTCGTTGTTCTTAGAAATCCTTCATTTATCAGTGCTGCGTTTCTTACCCTCATGACACTCTCTTTCTTTTCCCCAACCCGCTCTACAAATTGTTCGCCGGCAGAATGGTAGTCCTTACTATGAATTTTTAAGACATTTACGAATGGACCGTGGAATCAGGACAAAGAAACATTGAGTCATTCATAGAACTTTGTATGTCATTAAGTCCAAGGTCATTAACGACCATGAATAGAGCTATTATTGGACGATGGAAATGCCTAATACATCAGTGAGTCCAATAATTTCTAATTGTTATAAACGTAGCATATGTACTTACATATGCCTCATCGCGCACTAAAGTATCAAATTTTGTAACCGTAATGAATCATGAATGAATCCCTATTGAACGATGAGCCAATTGCATTTTTCGCTTTCATTTATCGAAAAAATTCTCACATTGAAAGTCGATCATTGCAAAGTAATGAAGTGGGGTGAAAGAAATTTTTTTTCCAATTGTGAATTTTTTTGTACAGCTACCTCTTTATTGATCAGCATGTGTGTAGGAGTGCGATTATATTCGAAATTATTATTTACTATGGAATTCCGATTGCAATAGCCTTCCGTGTTTGTTCTTCAGTTGCCAGCACCAGGGTTCTCGGTTCACATCCAGGAATTCTTATATTGCGAACCCAGTCTAATGTAAAGCCATGTGATTTTATGGATAATTAATCTTTATGAGAAACAAATAGCAAAACTGAGAAGAGCATTGACCCTCTCCTATTGCCTATTTTACGACTGGCGTCGGCCTGCTGCTGCGTCAACCATTACTATGTGGATTCGCCTTCACCACTTCATTTTACGATTCACGCGATTCACGGAGACGCATGGAATCTTCACTCTTGGTGATGCTGTTGACCAATCAATTACTCCGTGCGATATTTTTACTGCCATGGTGACGGTACTAATAAAAATTACTTTTTTCTACTTATACGAGCAGAAACTATTATATAAGACGATTGAATTAGGCGTAACTTTGTGAAAGTTATTGTAACCATACTGGTGAAAGAAATAAACTTTGTTGTGTTCCACAAAAATTTATTTCACTGATCGTTTTTTAAGGTCCATGAAAGAGACCGTGAGTATTACGATTGAACCGCGTTGAAATATATTTGTGTGAAATGAAACAAAGTTTATTATTTTTGCCCTGTGCACCTCTGTGCCCGCCAACAAGAAGAGAGGTATTCTACTCAGTTTGGGCGACCATGTGGCACCTATCATGAACCATGGGCGATAGTGTAAATAAGTTTTGTGACCACAACTCCGCTGGAAGTTTGATCTGAAATTCATAGCCAAGCAGTTACAGTCAACATGCTGACTATATTTGCCCATCCAAAACTCGTCCTAAAAATGTATCAACCTAATGGTCTCTTTGACTGCATCGCAGAAAATATTTTTTTTTAGATACTCTCCACTTTAGAAGCATACGTCATTAGGCTTACTTTGTGTCCCGGCTTGGCTGGGTCAGTTCCGGTTTGAAGGGCTTGTACCGGCGTACCGGCCGGTTGGTTAGATTGTCTCGGCTGACGCTTAAATGTCCCGCTATGTCTCGGTTAGGTCCACTGTCCACTGCAAGAATACTTAGAGACAAATTTGTTAATGAAATATTACATTAAAAACCAAGAAATATGTAAATCGAAAACATTGTATCAAACAGTATCACGCGTCATCGAAGGCAAGTGTTAATTACTTGATTGAAGGACCCCTGTTATAGAAGCAAGGCAGAGCAATATTATTTTGCACTTTTTTCCGGGGGACTCAGAGTAATTACAGCAAGATGGGTCCAGCCATCTCGCTAGTGACGAGATTTGAACTCGGTACTTCGGAGTTGGGTACTGAAACAAGCCGCCGCAGCTGCAAGTAATAACTTTATTTTTAATTTAATCAAAGAATAAAATAAATGTGCGCCATCAGATAACTTTTACAAAAAAGTCCCCATTTTTTCCCGGTTTTAGTACCTTAAAAACTAGATATGTCCAGGTTTGGGATATCAACATAGGTGTCACTATTAAATTATCGAATCTCGTGTTTGAATATGGAATTCCACGTCCTTCATACCTTCTCATAACTGCGGTGTATGTTATTGGTGTACGGTGGGGTATAACCCAATGGGCTTCCTAACATTCATCAGTCGTTCTTACCATGCGAGGTATCATTTAAGGTAGCTGTAGCGGTATTAGTGAGTCAAAGAGTGCACATTTTACATCAATTTCCATTTCATTCATGACCAAATTGCATTGAAGTACATCTGTTTATGCGGAGGAAATCACCATGCATGCAGTTCTGAGAACGACGCAAGAATCATATTTGACATTTTTCACTTCAATTAAAGCATGTTTTGACTTGGGTTTTGGGCGCGGTATTCGAAATTAAGGCGAAAATAATATCTAAATACGTTTTTTAAAGCTCAGAATGATACCCTGATATTTGTTTGCAGCCATTATAATATTATGAGACGTATTATTTGGCGTTTAGAAGACAATTTAGACACATTAAATCGAATATTTTGAAATATGTCATGCGTGTCAAAATAGCATTGAATTGCCAAGAAACCAAATCCGCAGCATACAACATTTCCTCTTTTATCCATGTATAGATATTACTAATGAGGACATATACAAAGTTACACACGAATCTGTTCATGAACAAGAAACGCTCCAAACACTATTAAAATGGAGCTCTAACGTTGGCAAAGTGAAGGCAGTGCGTCAACAAGTCCTTTAAGCTGATTTTTCATCGGTGGCAATCGAGGGGGGATAATTCTACAGAGCGAAATGTTTGGTGTAAGCCCTGGAAAGTACTCAATTTTGTTTGTCAGTTTTTTTGATCAATGAACTTTTAAATCAAATTTGACCGGCCCTCCCACGAGCACAAAAGAGGAAGGAGACAAAATAATCATTCGCTTCCATCATGTTTTAATCGTACAAAATGTCATTTCAAAATCTCTTTGACGTCGCACTTCGCTTTGTCGCGCACCAATCGCCTCGGAAGTTGCTCGTCGCACCACCTTATGTAATGAGCCAAGTCTTTCGGGCGTCAAGTCCCAATTTTTTCACCTGGACTTGATTTGACGTTGCTAATTGTCGCTTCGCGAAGCTCCCCATCTGTTTTTAAGTGGGCTGCCCCTTAGAGCGCAGGGTATGAAACGAGTGGAAAGCAAAGGAAGGTCTGTAGCGTGGCGTGGTGTGCAGCGCAAAAGAGCGAATGGGAAGCGCTAATAGATATACTCATGTGTCAAGGTGTGGTTCTAGTGATTTTTGTTTATGTAATGATTAGAGTGAAACTTTGCTTATATGTTCTTATTAGTAATCCCTGTGCATAGATAAAAGTGAAAAAAAATTGCACGTTACCGATTTGGTTTCTTGGCCATTCAATGCCATTTTAACGCGCATCCTTATGGCATACGACATATATTTGAAAATAATTAGACTACAGATAGGTGTAAATATATCCATGATAGAAAACAACTTAGTTTTAATCCACCCAATTTATTGCATACGACCCGGGTTTCAGCAACTTACGCTTCGTGCCATCTTCAGGTGTACTGCCTTCAACTTACAGAAACTTACTCTTCATCTGCCACGAAGTGTAAGTTGCAGAAACCCGGGTCGTATGCAATAAATTGTGTGGATAAAATCTAAGTTGTTTTCTATCATGGATGTTACCAACTTCCACAAAGTTAAGCCTTAAACGATTACTTATGTAAAATATATGTTCCAAAACGCGAAATAATCAGTTTCATATTATTTTAATGTTTGCTAAAAATATCATGGAATCATGCCGAGTAATAAAAACGTATTTAGATATAATTTTCGCTTTCATTTCGTAATCCGCACCAAATATCCAAGTCATAACAATGCTTCAATTGTGGAGTTTTGGATGGAAATACATGCTCTGGAAGTTAGTAACATTTTCCGACCTCCATACTTTCTAATACGTCTTACTGTCCCCTTTTCACATTCATATTAATGAGTCGTAGACTGGCCACCCCTACGACCTTCCGCCTGTGTCTCATGCCCTCGTTGCCCACCCACGCCTTGCGCCGCCGGCCCTTGTTGCTGTTTTCTTCGACGCGCAATGCTCCTCAACCTTCTCCTGCTTACCGTGCCGTCTCCTTCGTTGTCAGGGGATCCTTACTCATCGCCGAAAAAGCCGGGATTCCCGCTGACTTCCCCAGACCAACCCCCCACGATGCATCAGCCTACAGACCAACCCCCCTTATACACTGTGGACAAGGGGCGGCAGAGGAAGGTTTACCCATCGTGGGGGAGAGGGAGAGTCAGTTTATTGAGTGGAAACCTCCCCCTTAAAGTTGGATGGGTTGGAGGAGAGAGAGGGTGAGGCGGGAGGGGGGGGAGGAAGGAAAAGGTCCCTTCTTCTTATAAATCGAATCCAACCCCCGCTGAACGCCTCTTCTTCCTAAAGGGGGTGATCCATACTTTGCGCCACCCCCCCCCCCCCCCTTAGTTTCCAACCCCTCCTCCTGCGTCACCCCACGTGTTCTCCTTGAGCCGCAGTCTAAGGGGGCGTCTGCATCGCAATGACCAGGATTAGGGGGTGGGGGATGAACGGTGAGCAGGGAGGGGCAGTTTTCCACTCGCAAGGACTTGGCAGCGTTTTAGGCTGCATATTGGTTGTGTAAAATATCCACCAGCAAGGGATTTTTCCGAAAGTGGTCTTCCTAAAAAATTTGAGCCGTGAAAAAATATTAGATGCAATGTTTCTCGAGTCTCGAAAATAATAATAATATACCATATTTAGCCTTTTAGACTTTAAGTGAATACAATAATTCAATACAGAGTTCATTTTGAAATGAATATAATAAAAAGAAATGAGTAATTAACAGTAAATGCGAGTGTTCAATATCAAATCTCCTTCCATATAACAAATCGAATACCAATGATTAAAACACATTTTCCATAACAAACACATAAATACATGAGGAACCAGAGAAAAAAAACACAAATGATGAAATATATGTAGGGTGTACATTTTATCATATTTATTTTATGAATTTGTTTTGATCGTTAAAATATATGAAAAATTAGATTAAAATTTAACACAGAGCAGGGATACCCATACTAATTAGCTTTAATATTATGCTGGCTTCATTACTTTTCTCAATTGAAAGAGTCCTCCTTCCTTATCTCGAGTTTAAAGTCATGTGTGGCATGAAAGGGTTTCCGGCGTATGTTGGATGGAAAATATCCTCCCTCAAGGGTTTCCCGAATGCATTGCGTATAAATATTCTCTACTAGAGATAATAGGGACAAAAATTAGTGGGATCATATCGGTGATTAACCACCTTTCTGTGAGGTAGTGCATTCCTACTTGTCTCCCCTGAGAGAGATATTTAGATAACCGAATAGGTAATGTATTTAACTTGCTCGTTGTGGCTTCTGGTTTGGTTGCCAAATGAGTAGAACTGCGCCTCGACTTTCGAAATTCTCAACATACAAACGTTTCTCGATACGAACGTTTTATATATTACGTTTTGGCCTCTAGATGCAAAGGTATTCTCCCGATACAAACTGTGATACTTTTCTGATATAGCACATGAAAGACTTGCTCAATATAATCTAAAATATAATAAAATTTGCTCAAAGCACGCACTTCCCGCAATGCAAATTTATTTTTGATTTTATTTTCTAAAGTTCCGAACCTGGGAAGATATTGATTGATTTCCATCAAGTTAAATGGAAAAATAGTTTTCGAGATGTGAGCTTTTCAATGTATGAACTTTGAAATATAGGAAAATTTCGATTTACGATCTTTTCGAGATATAAACCCCAGACAAGAGCGCATTGAGTTCATAAGCCATGGCATCACTACATATGCTTATATGTTGAAGGTGAGATATAGGGGAAACGTTCCCCTCACTTGGGCTTGAGAGGGTTTTTAGTAGGACCTTGGCAGGAAAATACCATGTCGATATAGTTTTCCTCGGATGCAGCGCACATGAAAACACTTCGAGCTTGGAAAAACGTAAATATTCGAACCACACGCCTGACAGACACAGGAAAATATGTCACCGTAAAAAGAGAGACATCCATGCTACATGAGTGCATAGGTTTCACTAAATTAACTAAATTTCTTACAAACCAGTGAAACGTCTGCGGTTTAATCACTCATTTCCATGAGGAAACTCCCCTTCGTTCCTTTGGTTAAGGTGTTCAAGCCACCGAAGCATTTCACCCATTCTTGGATCATGTAACTCACCTATTCAAAGGAGCGCTCTATGCCTCCGAACTATTGGGTACATTTTCATTTTGTGTTCTCTTACCTTTGTCTTTGTCTTGAAAAAGCGGTGTCGTCTTCCTTTCCTCTGTAATTGTGATGGTCTCACCGACTATACAGAATGTTATTAGCGCATCTCTTGTTTTTGATAGCTTTACTTTGCCTCTGACTAAGGTGCTCATGCATACCGTATTGGCCGGAATAGTAGTTTTGAGTTGTTTGTCCCGGTGTCCCGGAATACTGAACAAAAGTACTAATTGTTATCGGTATTCAAACTTCCTAATACCGTTGAATGAAAATCATCTTTGAAAATGGAGGTGACAATATTAATCGATTACGTTTATTTTACGTTTACGAGCATAATAATATTTTCCCTTGCTATATAAGTTCTGTTATTCCTCTATTGACTAGAGAAAAGCTTGATATTAATTCCTCTCTCCACTTATAATATTATAAGCTCTTATGGTAGTTGCACCAATTGAGGTTCAGAAAAAGGGAGCTGTGTAGGAGTCATGAGTGAATAGTTTTTCATTGCTTCTTTTGATTAGAAAAAATACGAATGGAAAATTGTCTCGGTGTCCAGGGGAACCGAGGATTTGTCCCGGTTTAGCGGGTCAGGGACGGGGTCACGTTTCGATCCCTCGCATTGTCGTTATCCAAAACGCTAACCGCTCTTGCGGGGCATTGTTCAGAGACGACACTGCCCTAAGAACGCACTCCATCAATTGTAACTCGTGATTTAAAGCGCCTGACAAATTTTGAAGAATTACGATCACATTGTTGCTCCCACGAGCGTAATTGGAAAATAACGCGAGCGCACGCGTTATGCAGATCAGTGATTGTGCCACAAAAATCTAGTCACCTACCCTCTAACACAACACGCAAAAGGAACACTCACGTGAATAAATATCCAAATTTTCCGCGTATGTACTCTACCTAGAGGAAGGGGTGCGAGTTGGCTGGCCGCCCCAATTCCAACGCAAGAGCGTGGGTTATTAGGACGCGAGCCATAAAAAGGATATGGGGAATGGGGAAGGGATGATTAGCTAGGCTATAGAAGATAGGCGAGGAGCTTAAGAAGGTTGCCATTGATGAGTGCCCTACTGGCGTAATGGACTAGGGCTTGGAGGAAAACGATAGGGAACACATGCAACTTCTTCTGAAAATCCGATACGGATGATGTTTACCATAATGGTGATGTCTGACTTGCTTGATCCAGTTGGGAATAGTTTCACCGATATTACTCCATACCGCTTTCCCAAATTGGCTAGTCAGGAACTTCATCTTCCTTGGGAAGCTAACTGAATAAGTCGATATTTATATTCGTGTCTCGTTTTGTATCCAAAACATTGAATTTTCCGTTGTTTAATCTTCATTCAACGGAGGTGGAGTAGATGGCGTTATTCAAGTAAAGAGGGGATTTTTTTAGGGAAACAGTCATAATATTGTGCTAACTTGGGTTTAAATATAGTTTCCGGTTACTGTACCATACCGACGGATTGTTTAAGACATCTTGAAGATCATGCCAGTCAGAGATATTATAAATATGCTTGAATATCTTGCAGCCTGTAGAGCAATTTGATTATTTGGTTTGTACGATAGAAGAAACTGGGCATAGTAGCGAAGACGTTAGAAGGAGATTAGTGCTAGTGAAAGAAGTGTTCAGTAATAGAAAGGAACTGATAACGGGGATCATGGGCAAGGATATAAATTAGTGGGTGACGAAGAGTTTGATGTGGAATTTAACGTTGTTAGTGTCAGAAAACTGGACTCTTAGAAAAGAAGACGAGAATAGGCTGCAGACGTACGAGATGTGGGTGTGGAGGAGGAGGATGGAGAAGGTGTGGTGGACAGAAAGGAAGACAATTGAGGAAGTGTCTGGTATTGTTGGTGAGGAAAGGAAACTTCTGGATGAGGTTAGGAAGAGGCAAAAAAGGTGGTTGGAGGAGGTAATGGGGGGTGAGTGGTTGCTTAAAAGGCCGTGTTAGAGGGGAGGATGCTGGGTAAGTGGAAGGGGTAGGAAGGGAATATGTTATGCCGAGGTGATGAATAGAGGTAGGACGTATGCTTGGATAAAGAAAGAAATATTATTGTTAGGTAGAGTGGCCTGCACATGTAAAAATCTGGAGGGTTTGTACTCGCTTTCATTTTAACCTACCTTAACCGCTAGACTACCCAGAATTAATAATAAACCTTGCAGTCTTTGGCGTAGAGAAGAGAGAGTGTAAACACAAATTCACTCTTATGGGTACCCGAGAAGAGGGTATCCTAAGGGGTAGAAGGGGGTTGGGGGAGTAGTTGAGGAGTAGTTGTGGGATGGGGAGAGAGGGTTGTATGGGAGGGGCGCCAGTGGTGAATCAATAGCTGTGGCGTGGACTCGTACGCACGCCTCGTCGAAGAACACGCAAAGGGAGATCTCGGAGCGGTTACCGGCCTCCTCCTCCTCATCAAAACCACTCCCTTGCAATGTTTACACTTTTGATTTGTTGCCCGAATGGATGCGGGCAAGGGAGACTCTTCGAGCCCCGTGCAATTTCCCCCGAGCGGCCAGGAGAGGGCTGGGGGCAACAGTTACTCCCACTCAAGTTTTTGGTCTTTAGCTCCATTAAGGAAATCTCCTTCCATCTACATCCGGGTACAAAAGGGGCTTTTATGTGTGGTCCGTGGAGTAAAGACCGTAGAGAAGGGAGGGAACAGAAAAATGGAATTAGGAGAGGAGTGTAGTGTTTTTAGCTTTGGTAGATCACGGTCTAGATGTTTATTAGCCCTAAATTTCTACACCTTATATATAGTCTATAGTACATACATAACTTTCGAGCCAACGCATGGACGTGTGGCAGAGGGTGATGTTAGGACACCATCCATGGATTGAGAGGGAATAAGGGAAGGGACAGAAGGAGAAGAAAATTAATGTATTGCTCTAGAACGTATGTTCTCTAAGAACAAAAACGGTTTACAGCAATTAATAAAATCAAGGAATATGACTAAGACATATTTGCTGTGAGCGATGACCCAATACGGCAGAAAGGAAAAGCATTCTAGTGAGTCCATCATCGGAACATTAATTATTATTGAGATGATTTATTTTCTCCACCTCTATTTATTAATATTATCTTCACTGGAGAGGTATTATGATTTATGGTTTTACTCTTTTATGTAAATATTTGACATATATATTTGGCTTCTTTTTCTGCCGTCGTTTAGCATATTTACTATGCTTCTTTAGGACTATATCAGCATTTATCCTGACATAGCCCTGAAGAAGTATAATAAATATGTGAAACGTCGACAGAAAACAGTAATACCATAAATTATTAATAATTACACCTATGTCTTCAGAGAAGATAATATAAGTAGATAGTAATGCATTATATCACACACATCAACGATGAATTATATAAATGTAGTGCATAATGTCAGAATAGGTTATTTATAAATTTTGATGCGATACCAAAATTAAAATAAACAATCGAAGAACTATAAGAAAAATACATTTTGTACACATTACAAATAGTTCATAATGAGGCGCTAAGTAACAGACAGTTAACCTTTGACATAACAGATTTTTAAATGTGTAAACATTTTTGACCTCGTCTGTGAGAGTATTCTAGAGATTAGAACCTGGGATGATAAGGGAGAGGAGGAGGGGCCATTCAAGTAGTACGTAAGACGTTTTTGGGGGGTTGGGATCATCTTAATTTGTCATACGTTGGGGGGGGGCAGGGGGTCTGGAACCAATTTATGTAAGGTTTTTGTCCATCTTGAAACATTGTATCTATCGGTTCCGAATAAAATTTAGCGGTGATATCGGCTCGTTAATGGCGTATTTTCCGTAATGCTACACCAATGCTCCTATTCTGTCGCTTGACTGGCTAGCTACATTACCTCCATGCTCAATGAATGTGGTACTCCAATACTGCATAATTATATGGTATCCAGTGCTCAAAGCTGTGCGATTGCTTCTATGGAAAGATGAAACTGCAGAAAGCGAGCATTTAACGAAGAATATATTCAAATATCTAACGCCTTACGTAAGAGTGAGAGGAAAAGTTTTGGAAAATCTTACATTGTCTTATATAGGGGGATTGGGGGGGGGGGGGGGTCAAAAATGGCATAAATCATCTTACGTAATGCTTGAACGGCTCCCTAAGGAAAATAGCATCTTTCGCATAGTATCTTAGAGTTCATTCTATCTTTTTGTTATAGGTACTCACTAATTGTGCGTAAAAATTGGAATCTTTGTATCTATCAGTTTGGCAGTGTACCTATCCCTCTTATTTTATCAGTCCTTGAGTTGTAGAGCGATGTCAAAATGATATCTTCCGTGTCGTACGGACACTGTCCTATTATGAAATAGTGAATTTTTATTTGAAATTCTTGCTGTTTTACTGCGGCCAAATCTAAATAATAACTCGGTAAGATATTTGGGGTATTCCTTTGATGTTGTTTCACAACGTTGATATGCTGCATTTTGATGTTCTTTCTGTTGGGGAATGAATCTGATTAAAAGTCTAGAGATTTAGATGCCAATTAGCAACCCTAAAATGCATAGCATTTCCCATGACTATTTCCTGGTTGGGGTGGAAATGATATCCGGATAAGTGAAATAGACGCGATAGACATTGTTTTACGTATAAATTTATGTGTTTCAGTGTTAGCTCCCTCTCGTAACTGGAATAGAAGATTATTTATTCTCTGTCAAACTCAGAACCGTTTGTATAAATATCGACATTTTAATTTTTTCCTCCATTCAACTCTTAACAAAGAGCTCCCAATACGTACATTCCGAAAAGGGTCAATGGCACGTCTGTGGATGCATTTTTTTAAAAAGTATTTTGTCCCACGCTGTCGACAGGAAAAAATAAGTGCATTGTTTCGGAGGGTCAGTGACATAACCGTCGTTCCTCGCGTCTCCTTTGTTTTTTTTCCGTTTGGGCGAGCCTTTTTTCGTCTACCTATTCCCCCAACGGGTGCTTTGAATGTGACTTAATCTGTTCCCCCGGCGTTATTATCTTTCCACCCTTCGAATGAATGCGGCCGTGATTTCGTGCAGGGGTGTAAGGGGGAGAAGGTGCCTTTAAAAACTACGTGGGATACGGCGGAAGCAATGACAGCAGCTTGGTGATACCTACGACAATATCTCTAGGTGAAACCCCTGTCTTACCACGCTTGCTGGCGAAAAAAGGCGAAAAAATCCCAACTCTTTCCTCGGTACGTACTTACCCTTCACCGAATCCTTAGTACTTTATTTTTTTCCGAACCCTTGAAAATCTACTCTCACCATCGCTCCCTCCTGGGGAAAATTCTAGATGAGCCTATTTGCCTCTAAGGGATATTTATTACTGAACTAGCTGAGCCATCTGGTAGAAAACGGAACCATTTCCTTTTGATATTTAATTTGGAATGAGTTATTTAATAGATATTAAAAAAAACAGCTAGCGCGATACAGCGCTGGCATTTACATTGAATGTGTAGCAATTAACTTTTATAGAGAAATAACTTATGTGTTAAATTATAAAACAAAAGTAGTGAATTTTAATGCAAAATACAGTAAAATGGAAAAGTTAGGTGGATAGGAGGTGACTGTTTTTCTGAGTAGGTTGGTGTATTTCCGGTTGGGTGGAAAGAGGTCTATCGAAGGACATAGGACGAAAGGACAGAGGATAAAACGTTAAGTCAGGAAGCCGATAAAAACTGAGATAGCTGGTATAGAGAAAGACGGAATTTCGATAGGTGGAGAGTGTGACTGTTGATTTAGGCACATCTATGATTAAAATATGCACCGTTCGTCGAGCCGACGTTTCTATGAGCAACTCACATATCTTCCTAAGCGCAAAAACTGAGTGCCGAGTTTTGTTTTGGCCGGTTTTTTTATACTTTAGTTTACCAATTCTTGTGGCTCTTGATTGATCGGGATTTTGATGATCATATGTCCCTGGTTTCTGTTCAGGTTCAGGAGCGAGTTGCAGGAGGCGTTCTGGTGGGAGTTGCTCGTCGAAACGTCGGCTGTGGAAAAACTAACCCGAAGCCATACTCGAGATGACTATGCTTAAGTCAGTGGTTCGATTTCCGGTGAGGTGGGATTTTTCTTCGTGGAAATTTATATGTATTGTAAGTTGATTCAACAAGAATTTTCCCCTTTAATCCCGCGAGTTTTAAACCCTACCCTCCTACTCTCCTGTTGCGTATAACCCTTCCCCATCTCTAAACCCTGCGTACAATCCACAACCTCGGTCCGTGCCTTCGAGTATGATCTTGCACTGAGACCAAAAGGTGATGCACTTTTATTTCCTTCCCTCCCCCTCACGTCTCGTATTTCATTGTCGCCGGATTAGCGACGTGCCGTGTGTTAAGGAGGGGTGGAATGGGGGGAAGAAGGAGTGATTCAAACGGGAGGGGGGACTGGGATTGAGGCGTGTGAAGGATAAAGGATGTGGGCAAAGTTGAGAACTCGGGTATGGGGAGAGATTAAATTAGCCCGGGTGTTTACTCCGGTTTGCTGCAAATAATCTTAAGCCTTCTCACCCCTCTGGCTATTCTCTGATGCCCAGACAGGAAACTTAGTAGATGTAACAGCAAAAGTAAATGTGAGAAGCTCTGTCTGCGCCATGACTCGAACGGAGCTCGAACCACGTTAAGGTGCCGTGAAAATTTTTCGTATCTTTTAAATATGTATACCACGCGCTTAGAAGAGTTGGATATGGGAGAGGAGATATTCGGGTGAGTGAATGAACACATTAAGAGAGGGGAATATAGTTTGTGCGACGTATATTGTGAGCTGAATTGAGATGCGACCTTCCGGACTCGTCAAACTCTTTTAACTTGCAATGATTATTCTTTGATGATCGGTGGAAGAGTGGGAGACGGAATTCGCTGCTTCGGAGTTGCAGCTATCTAGATTACTCAGGTCTGGGGCAACATGCGAACATTTTTCACGCAAACTTGACGTGGTTCAAGCTCGGCTCGAGTCGTGGTGCATGCAGAACTACGTTAACGTTTGCTGTTGGTACAGTACACTGGTGGGATTAAAGAAACTGGGCACCACTATTGATTGACTGGCCTCCACGCAGAATTCTTCTTCCTTTGTCTTTTTCCCTAATCGGGGTCCGCTTTCCCCGTCGGGTCTTCTTCATCTCCAATCTTGCGAATCTTCTCTCCACCACTCCACTCTCCTTCCTTCCTGTTCCTCAGCAAATACATTCTTCCCACCTCATGTTAACTCTACCTCTACTTCCTTGGCCCGGTCTCATGCTTTTTAATCTCTTACCCACTTACGTATCTGTACACCTTTCCACGCATCCAAACTAACGCATTCTACTCTTTGTAATTGTCTACCCTATTGGTGAAATTTTCGAGCTTCATCTAATTTTGCAATTTTATCCTTTTTCGTAACAGTACACGTCCTTTCGTTTACAGGTATGGTTCTGGCGTAATTTTCTTTGGTGGACCAACATTTGGATCCGTACCGGTCTTATGACCCTCATGTGTTTTACTCTTGAGTTTTTTTCGCAAGTCACTTGGTTCACATACCGTCTTCGTGACATCCTCGGCAGTTTCTTTATCCCCCTGGGACCACTGAGCCCAGGTATCAGAAGAGAAGAAACTCTTGCGAACTGACCCTTGCAAAGAGTGCTCATGCATCTCTATTGCGACCCTGAGCTGGTGCTGGCACGGAAGAGTTGGAAGTAATGGACCTTCGAGATCACATGCGATTCATTCGAATCCAATGCTCCTCTGAATGTACAGTCGTTATCAAATATTTTGCTACATATTTTTTCATGGCCTCCGAACTAACTATCCGGTTATCCAGTACTATAGAATCGATAAATATGACTGTTGCTGAAGTGAAGTTGAGATGGGTAGCGATAATGGACGAGGTACATACATTGAAACACCGGGTAGGGAATAGATTCATCCGCGTGTTCCCTGCTGTTTGGGTTGAATAATGAAGTATTTTCCATCTCCTCTTTCTCGACGCCCCCTGCCAAGCTATAGTACTGAAAATGAGACCTCACTCTATGGTAGGAAAATTTGAAGCAACACTTTTGAATGGAATCCATGCTAACTTTTCGTGTTTGATTTTTTTGATGAGCTCGAAACACGACTTTGAAGCTTGGGCAGATAAGTCTAACCAAGGGTTCTTAAGAAGCGCCTGTTATTCATTTGAAAAAAAAAAGATTCACTAGATGTGACTACTGTCGTGGAAAAATTTAAACCAGAAATATCGGCTGGCCTCCGCACCAACTCTTTTGTGAATTATTTACGCAGGAATGAAAATATTGAATATAGTGGGAGACTTGCTTCAGGTGGTTGGAGCGGTTTTTGCCTTTGTACAGACTTGCGTGAAACTTTGCACAAGTGTTCTTTTCAGGTGAAAAATTGCATTTTATCTAGCTTTTTTGCAATTCAATGCTATAGTAATACGTAGCCTTATGCCTCATGACATATACTTCATAATAGTTCCATGACGTATGTACAGATTTTCTTCTGAAAGCGAAAGATTAAATTTCAAATACAAAGATGTCACACCGAGTAAAAGATTCGAAAACATATATTTAAATAAAAGTTTTGCCATAAACTTTGAATTCCACGCTGAAAATAAATTATTAGTTGAAGTCAAAACATGCTTTTATTAAGGCAAAGATGTAAAATATAATTCTGGCATCATTTCCATTAGTGCCTGCATGGTGAGTTCCACCGCATAAACAGGTGTTCTTAAATGAAATGCGTTCCTAGTGTTTCTTTTCGTCTCGCTTAAAAATTATGAAATTGGGCACTCAATGAATCTCAATTACCACTCCAGCATAATAAATGGATCTTATACTGCAACTTTGATTCATTCTTTGTGTAGCACCTCATTTCCCGGTCGCGCACAGACGTTTCGAATTGAGGACCTCTTGCAGTTCCCCGGATGAGTGGTACATTAATTTTGGAGAGTTCAGTACGTTCTGCATCAAGAGGGAAAGATAATTATTTATCAAACGGAAGATTGAAAGATGAAAGGTAATATTAAATATCACCCTCAAGTAGCTCATCATTCTGTACAAGGAAAAAAAAAGTAAAAGACCTCGTTGTTAGGAGGCATTTTGAATGTGCGAATTTACATATTTTCGGCTTAATTTATATTGGGCTGATTAAGTTGAATCGATTTTAATTTGATATAAACTTGCAAGTGGAATTTAACATTTCTGGTGGCAGAGGAGTTGACCAATATTAATAAAAATCGTAAACAGACAGGCACACGGTAATCACTTTGCATTTACACTGAGGGAAGAAACGTTTTCATGTAATTTTCAATCTTCAACAGGCGCAAATAAGCTCTTGGTGCTTTTAGGAATTCTCTAAATACCTCGAGGCAAATTGTTCCGGTCATCAATGGTCCTCGCCATGAAAGAGTCAGTTGCTATGAGTCGAGGTCGAAAAATTTCCCCCTCTCAGCAGGAATGGTCGTGACGCCAGTGATAGTTTGGTTTCTCTAACTGCGCATTTAAGAGCTGAATATGCTTCAAACCCCACTAAACACTGTAAAATTCAGTCAATCTTGCCCGCCTTGGCAGTTCAAATTGCTTTCTTTGTTCAGTACTACTTTGGTATGACCTGCATTTTTCATTTCAAAGGAAAAGATTTCGTCGACAAAACAATCATCTAATGTAATACAATAGTTTGAGCTTTGTCGTGATAACTCCTAGTTGTCATTTGAATCAGTAATGCGCGTAAGAGTGTTTAGAAACTACCCATCTTGCCGTTCAATTTCTTAGTGTAATTGTTAGCAAAGCCTCCAGATTATGGCACATCAATGAAGTTTGCTACGAGTCTCCAATTTCTTCCACTCCACAATAGACATAAACTTAAAGTACATAAAAATGCCGTTGATTCTTGGTAAAATGTGGGAGAAATAGTTTAAGCGTCTTTGACCTGCAAAATATGGAGAAACTCTTTGATGGGCAAGATGAAGATTATGGCTGTACTGTACCACCGTTGAGGTATTAAGGAAGGGGACCCAAAGTGATGAGGATGTCATGAAACGAAGAAGAAAAGAATATTTGAGCTGGAGTTAAGACAGAGGAAATACAATTAGCATATCAAACAGTCGAACTTAATTTTAATTACAAAGATGAGAGAAGATGAAAAAACAGCAAATTAGGTAGTTATATTATAATTTGGACTAATTTTGAATGAGCATAGTGAAAGAGATGAGTGTATGTACAAGGAGGAAAATCATTATTAAATTAGGCTTTTACTAAAAAAGAAGAATTTGACATTTACTTCTTCAGGATGACGTGTTAAAAAGGACAAGGAAAGAATTTCCATGAATTATGTCGTTGTGCTTTGTGAAGTGATGAAGGAAAAAAAGCTTTTTCATTGGGTAGACTAATTAAAACGTGTTGATGGAGCCGAATAGTGTGTTGTCATATGAAATTATTTTATGTAAATAGAATGATGGATATCAAAGCCATTGAGAGGTCTTAGAAATGTCGAAATGACGAGAAAGGACGTTGAATAAGAATGTAACTCACATAATGTATTCGTTGCTGCAATGGAAACTACATTCACTTGTTTGAAACTCTTGATGTTCCGTAACTGTTCCCGAATTGTGACTGAAACAAGGTGTCGTAAGCCTTATTTATGGCAGGATAAAACTCCCCTTTGTCATGAACCATGCTTGAAACATAATTGTAAAAAAAATAACTACTAGAAAAGGAGTGAAAACTCGATAGTGCACCGGCAAAAGTTGTATAACTGCCATATTTATATAATGAAAATACTTACATGAAAATACTATGTATATAATACAAATACACTTAAATTTATTCATCAACTCTACTTCAAATCCTTCTACCTATGAGAGTAAACCGCTTGATAAGCTCTCTCAACCTTCCAGTTTTCTCAACAGGCCCTACGGCGCTAAAGCTTTAAGTTTGTTTTGAGACGTTGGATTCCGTTATAAATCAAGTTCGTGAGCTTCAGAGAAAGTGTATACTACAGCTTTCGCCGTGAATTTCAGTCAATTTTTAACGATACACGATTCGTTTACCAACAGGGGTTCCATTAGCCAGAGTGCGAGGGGGGGAAACTTTCGTCGAAGGAGGAGCCGTTAAAATTTAATCTTTAACCAGCTCGAGTTGGGAGATGGTGGGGAGGAAGAAGAAGAAGAAAAAGGAAGGGAGATAAATTGGGTACAGAGAGAGAAGAAGGAAGAGGTGAGATGGTAAAAAGCTACTGAGGAGACGAGCTAGGATATCTATCTCATTATAGACTAGCGCAATCATATGGTAACGGTTTTAAGCCAAAACTTTCTGAAGTAATAGTCAATATTTTTCTTAAATCTTGACAAAAAGCAGTAAAAGCGTGGACAATTGAATTGTAGAAACTCAATGGATGGAGTCAAAAAGTTCTGTGGAGTCAAAAAACAAAAAAAAATTCAAAAAGAGTGGATTTCAGAGTTTCTAATGTTACGGAAAATTCCCACTCCAATTAAATCGGCACTATTTAGTTTAATGGAGTACGGTGATATTTTATTAAATTTATGTTCTTAAAATGTAGTATATTCTCATTATTACAAAACTGTTGTGAATACAACAGAACGCATTATTAAGCTACAGAAAATATCACCAGTAAAAACAAAAACCAAATGGAACGGAGATATATATGAAAATATTTCGTTTGTTACCATGTGGTGGCAGGATAAATATAAAAATGTATAGCTACCAAAATAACGAGAATCAAAATATTTTCTTTTCACATTTTCACATTCAAAGCATCATAGTTTTATTTTGAGCAGAACCTCTTCAAGATATTCCCATTAAAGTAATTCACAGTCCCTAATGGATTTTCAACGACCCTCCCGGGGTGGTTACTTATCGTGCTACAATACGCATTAGTGTCAGAAATTGGTTAAGGAAAGGAATTTGCGTCGGGAAAGAAACACTTTCAAATGAGGTCTTATCAAAAAATTAAGTTAATGTCATTTTTTCATAATTAAGAAAATTAAAGAAATTAAGAAATAGTAAGGAATATTAGAGAAACAAAGATTCCTCTTTCTGATAACTGATATTGAAGACTGTGATACATACTTGACGCCGTTCCTTTTAGAGGTAAGCAAATTCAAAAAAGTATTATTCTCAGCGTTAAAAACTAGTTTCAATATTAATCATTTCCTGCTTACTGCTCTCTCCTTGCCTGCCTTTTAGGCTTCAACTACACTCATATATTGCTTCGTGCACGCCCACTGTTCTTAAGGCTCCTAATATCCGTAGTCGTCAGAGTCTTCCACAACATTCACCCAAGACTTCCTCAGTCTTCCCCTTTTCCTCTCTTATATTTTTCATATCTTTTATCTAAGGCATTTTATCACGAATACCGGTACGTATACAATGGCTGAATAGAGAATGTGGAGTATTTGTTTTAACTCCAGCATTCGCTAGGGAACTATTAAGTGTCGCTATTTTAAGTGCCCTTTGAGAGTAGTTTAGTCCTTATTTCTCCATATGTTGGGTTCTTCAGCCATATCCTTTTATTTCGAAATAATATTTGATCTTTCACGGGTATCACATTTGATTTTTCGAGAGACATAAGAAATGTAAGTGGTCGTAAATGAAATGAAATGCTTTCAAGGAAATGAGTTTTATTAGCGATAGCACGTACGACATGTGAAGTGCATTCAAATATCGTTTCTCATAGACGAAGCATTATTGATATTATCGCATTACTGTGTTAACTTGGTGTGAAATTTGTTTTAGTAATTTTACTTTGCTTTACTCGTTTTGCTGTGGCTACCATCTTGACCCATGAATTAGGAAGTCTATAAGAAGGTGGATTAACAATGCTAAAATTAAGGTTGCAGGTGTATTCATTCTCTACTGACTCCTTTTCTCAAGAATTCCGATCATGTTTAATTCTATTGACATCAAAGTATCCTTGTCTGGATCTTTCTTTCTACGACCTCCTTCGACTCCTGGTAAGATATTTCAACTGTTTTTGGCAATGGTGTCTATATGATTTTTTTGTGACTCAAGTTGTTTTTTATTGTAAATGTTTTTAATTTATTTATTTCTCATACCCGCCAACGTTAAGGGCTTGTTTCTTTGGTGATTAGCAAATATTAAAATAAATACTGTTTAACTGCTATTTTATATTCTTCCCAACCTCATGTTAACTGTTAACTTCTTGTTCTTTTTTCTCTGGATCCTTTGTCTATTAATGAAGTACTAGACAACAGGTGTACACTATAGTCGTTTCCTTGGAACCTTGATTTTCCTAGGAATTTTCTCCTTGGCATTCTACGTGTGACATTCCCTTTAATGACCTTCTCCTTTATTATGGTTTTTTGTCCTTTTTTGTGTCCATTTTTTATTAGGGTGCGCCAAATCCATACTGACATTCTTTTGCGTATGCTACTCCTCTTGAGTTCTTCATATTCTGTGGCTAATTTTTATGTCTCTTCGTTTCTCACTTTGGGAATGAAATTGCATTTTTCTTCTTTTATGCGAATGGTGTGAGCCTTGTTATTATTTTATGATCACACTCCACCTCAAGTTTGGTCTCTGCATAAATATAAAATTTCAAAAATCTTCTTTTGTTTTTTGTTTGCAGAGGGATCACGGTTAGGCAAGAAATGCAGCCAGAGAAAAAAGTGATTGATATATTTTAGAGTCAGCACTATCCTGCAAGGTATAAAAAGAGCTATATTATATGCTTCGGTTCCTCTGCTTTGTTAGTCCCCTCTGATTTCCCTTTTATATATAAGACCTCCCTTTCCCATAGTTCCAAGATTTCTTCTTATCCTTTTTGATATTTTCACTCGGCTGATGGCGGAAAGCTTTCAGAGAAATCTCTCGCCAGAGGAATGCTGCAGTTGACGCTAAAATGGAAATTATTAACAGATTAATTATATAAAGAGCGTAGGCATTCTTTTTTGTTGCTCCGCGAAAAAGGAAGAAAATGTCAAGGCAAAAATGTCAGTCTTTTTGGCAAGTAGGTAAAAGTTGAGGCTACGAGAATGACATAATGCCACTATAGCCTGATGATGATTCAAAGGACAGCAAAGCTTCGTGGAAATGTCTCTCGGTGATGAAGTCAGTTTGATGAAGTGGATGCAAACTTCATGATTATCTCAAGTGTTTTCGATACTTCTTCGAAACAAACACCTTGTTTAAATTTTATCTCAACTTTCGTGCGCCCTCGGCTGTAGGAATGAGAATTTAATCCTCAGGTACCTTCATTTATTCATTCAATACCTCCCGCAGGGGTGTGTTCTTGAAACTATACGTGAGATTTTCTGTCTCTCTTATTTAGTCTCTTATATATGTATTTCATATGTTGCGTTCGGGCAGATTCATTCCATTGCCGTATAATTTGAGCGTAAATAGTTGCTCTTGCATTATATTTAGCCTTCGTTTACCCTTTTACTCCGTTCAATGGCCCCGCTCAATTAGGCCACAATCCTCTGAAAACGTCATAATACGCTTTTTTCTCTATTTATCACTTAATCTATGGCGTAAAGGCTTCAGGTAAGTTTCCATTAAAATATCATGCTGCTAGCCAAGTAAATTAAGTTGTTGAAATGGTGAAAAATGAACCGTTTTTGACCAAAAAACCTTCAGGCGGTAATGGAACGTATACGAATAGTGAATTTGTATTTAAACATTTGATCTACATTCTGTGATCTATTATCTATTTAGTGGTGAAAATGACATGACTATATCTTACATGCATCCATCTATTCATCCATCACGCCGTTACCCTTCAGGCAGAGTAAAAAAAGTTAAACCCTCGGTGATAGTCCAGCAAACCTGACTGAGTGCTTGAATAATTTCCTCCACTCTGCCATATCCTTGCAAACATCTTTTGCTTCAGTTACCCCCATACATTGCTTCATACATGCCATACTGCTCCTAAAATTCCTACTCTGAAGAGTCTCTTCAACCACATTAAACCATGTCTTTCTAAGTCAACCCCATCACCATTCATTCCACTCGCATATATCTGTTCCGTTATTCGACACTCATCCATACTCTTCACATGGCCTAACGAACGAAGAACTCTTTTTTTAAATAAGTATATGCCCATCACTGTAGCATCCAACCGATATTATTTTATGACCCACTCATTCGTAATCCTATACATCGTAATCCTATCTGAGTGACCCTAAAAGGTCAAGGGATGGCAAGAGGGATCTGAAGACTAAACCATCGATCTTGGCACATTTTTAAACCTATGATTCGACAGGTTTGTAGCGGCGATTCGCTTTTCGTCACCCCTATGACCTTGACTGTGTCCTTTCAGGGGTCACGGTTGCAATTTAGAACTCGAAAGTTCTTTCATCGTGTTTCTTGTGCCCAAAAACCCAAAAATTGAAAGTTTCGCAAAGAAATTCTCTCTTTTTTGTATTTCGAAAAATTTAACACTGAAAGCCAATTAGGCAAAATTTGGATATTTGGTTGGACCCTCCCTATTTATGGGGTCAAAAGTTCATATTTATAAATTTCGCTTACACTCAACAAAACTCACGACCTTTTTCTACCCAGGTACCAAATTTCATCCATGTGGCACGAAAGAAAGTGTCTGAAAATATAGGTTAGAAATGACACACGATCAATGGGACACTCTGTATACGTACTTATGCCGCAAACACTTCTCAGGATCTACCCCATTCCCACTGTCTTTAGCCTACTCTAATAGTTCATTCGAAATAAGGGAATTAGAAAAGTTTTAATCTGGCTTTTAGCCTTGTTAAAATCAGATTTATACAATTCAATTTCAGCAATTCAAATGCAGCTTTACCGTCACTGAAAACCACCATTTAAATAATCTCTGGGGCACTGAAAGTTGATCAGCCAATGAAACATAACATCCCTAAAGTTGTCCTTTTCCCCTCTCACATCCTCATTCCTAATTAAACCCTCATCTCATTTACCATAAGACCAAGGCCATGCTACGACAAATCGTTACAACAAATCACCTGATACGAGTTCTCAAGACATTCTCAAGAGTGTACCAGGAGGCTGGGATTTGAAGTACAACAATACAGGATACTTCGACTTGGCTTGATTCCCCTTTCTATTAGATCAGAGGAGTTTATTAAATAACGATACGCGCAGTTTTCTCTTGTGATTCGTTGATCTCACTTTTTAAAACTTTCTGTGCTAGATTAAAAATGCGGAGTATAATAGAAATGAGGCCCAATGACTGCGCAGTGCGTATATTTCACATAACATTTTCTAGAATTGCTTGATAAAATCAGAAGTGTCTCAAATACACAGTGCCGCGTATACTACGAATGTTTTTTTCCCATGATAGGTCCAGAGTGGGAGTTCTAAATAGTTCTACTCTCTATATTTTACTTTAATGGCAGCACTTATATTTAATCCTACAGATTTCTTTGCAGGGTTTAACGTGATTTTTTTATCATAAGAAGTGCACCGCCATTCTTCATATAGGCGTAGTCCGAGTCCACACTTGGGGCGCTGGAAATTGACATAGTCGAAATCGAATCAGAGAGTTAAGAAATCTAGTTTTGTCGCGATTACTCGAGCCGCAGTTATCGAATGTTTGATCATATCCAATTATGTTTCAGTGGTACTTTTAGACTTTGAGTAATTGATTTCACTCTAAATGGGTAAGCTGAGCCTGATCTCATATCCTTCTTCTTATCCCGACTCTTTAACAGCAGCATCCGGAATAAGCTCATCTCTTAGGAAGTTTTTCTTCTCGTTTACAAAACAAAAATGGTTTTGAAATGGTTTTAATTTGTGTTTATCTTGTCAGAATCTTGTCTTCAGGGCTCTAGGAGATATCCCCATGGTATCCATGATTTTTTTTTCTACGTCCAGTTTCAGCTCGTGATTGTTTTTTTCTCCAATATACATGGACTGCCTCTTGGTTGGGTTTTGACAACACTTTTTTGTAAAGAGCTGACCCTCTTGTTATGGTCTCAATTTCGCCCTTCTGGAAAAGAATTGAGCCTCTTCCCTTTCCTCTTTCTTCATCGCCTCATCCCCTTGCATACGCATTTCATCGTGGCTGAAATCATCGACCAACGTAGTCTTTGGTGCTTAAAAGTAGAATTTCAATGGAGTAAATGTAAAAGGAACATTTTTTTTCAAGTTACACCGGTTAGGAAAAAAAGTATATATTTAATTTAATATTTTGACGATTTTAAGCGATATCCGTGAACGTCTTAGAACATTTTAAAGGATTGAGGGAAAAAATTCGTCCTTTGTCTGGGCCTACATTCTGCCGTCTTTTGAGAATTGCATGAATTCCAATCAACCTTCCCTTTGATTCTACTTCCATCGACCTTACCACTAAAGGACCTTCCTCCCGATAGAGCACAAGGTGCAATTAGAAAGGGAGAAGTCGACCGCCAGAGCATATCTGCCGATTACGCAAAATAAACAATATTGAGACAATATAACATTGAAACTATAAACAAGCCGACAGACATACTAAAGGGATAGTCTGGTAACAGCTAAGTACCCGATTTGTCTAAATATTCCAGGCTTTTACCGGGAACCCATGCGAATGCAGAGTGGCCGGCGTCAGGGAAACAGGGCACTTAATGAAAACGCGGCCGAAATTATTATTATTTTTAGGGTAATCTACCAGTTATGGTAAGTTTAAATGGAAGTCTTAATCCTAAAGTTTTTTTTCTTCCGTTTTCTCTCCTCACCCATCATACTTAAGGCACATGGCCGAAATGGGTAAAGCATGGGGAAAATAGTATTTTTCTCTCAAAGCATAAATTCAATTTTTAGCTAAAACTGTTTGCAAGAAGTGAAAACTCCCGTTGGACATTGGATAAATGTAAATTGGTCAAGACGTACTTTTTAGTTGAGCAGTCACTATGTAGGGGACTCTGCCACCTATGTTTGGAAAATGTATCCATAAAAAATATCTTCGTCGAATAATTTACGTACATGCTGTGGCATGTTGTGGTAACAGTAGTAGTATTTAAAAAAACGAACAAATGAACAATTTGTCTTGCTTACGCAGTGATGGTGGGACCTCCTTTAAGGAAAAGAATCGGCCCCCTTCGTTATGGTCTCAATTTCGTCCTCTCCGAAAGGAATTGGCCTTTCCCCTTTCCTTCATCGCTTTAACACCCCCCTCCATACTCCTCCAATTGGCTGGAGAGATACCCTTACCCCTCCCTCCCCCCCGGCTCCATTCTGACGTCACCATCGGCGCATGTCCCCCCCCCTCTTACCTTTCCTCCCGCCCCCCCCCCTTCGAACAGCCTCCCACTCTCTTCCTTGTGACCTACGCACCCCTATATCCCCTTCGACTCCCTTTCCAAGCCCAACCCTATTCGACCTTTGCCAGCCTCGTGTACCCCATCGCCATTGTTGCAATCGCCTCTCTCTCATTCAACCCTTTTTATTCTTCTATATTATCCCATGTCCTTCTCAAAGCGCTGATTGAAGAAGAGAATAGTAGATGACGCCCGCTTTTTTTAAATAGAAAAATGCTCAATCTAATTTTGATATCAGTTAATGCTATATTTATTTGTTATGTTTATTTATCGCGCGATCTGTGCCTCAGAACTACCTCAGTTTTAGTGTTGTCTCTCTGGAGCTCACAACTGAGCCATACCCGTCGGAGAAATGGCTTCTGTTTTGTTTCAAGTGTCGAGAAAAAATCAAAACAAGTGCATGATATTTTGTGTAAATTTCATTAGAAAGGAAAGAGTCTTTTTCATATAGGACACTGTCTCTCTCTGGTGATATTCGGTGGAACTCCTTCATTATTAATGAAAAACGGGCACTTGATTATAATTCCATAGTAAAGTGTTAAAGGAATTTTAACCAAGTGCCTGTTTTTCATTATCAATGAGGCCTTTTTCCTCATAGTGAGGGCAATTTAATCGAATTTTATGAACACCTCGCTCAAACTTCCTAAATGTACATGGTCCTCATCCTCGGTCATCCTCAGCAATTCTTCCGATTTCTTTTGCTCCTACCAGATGCTATTTTCAGGAGGGTATCAAATCTAACTGAGATTGTCTTTTCTTGAATCCGGCATTTAAAGACGGCTTTGACACATGGAAGTTGACTTCTATGGAAGTGGTGATGCTTCCATGTGTGTGTCGCTACTTGCTGCGGATCCTTCTCTTTCCATTTTGAATGAGAGCTACTTTATTTTCTACCAGAAGATGGCGCCAGTTAATTTTCAACGGGAAGAAGAAAAAAATAAAAAAAAATGTTTCATAGGATTAAGTAAAAATGACGTACAAAATCCGCTTACGATTTCAGAACTTTTAAAAGTTTTGGCAAGTCGCTAGCAGAAGCGTATTGTTGGCAGTGTAAACAGCCACCATACTGGCTCTGCAGTAACTTGTGAAACATTTTTCGTCAGAGTAAAATCACCCGCAATCCCCCTTGCAGATGAAACTTGCGGAAGTAATTTTCCAGTGTTAATCAACCTTTATGAAATTAAAAGTTGAAAAAGGGCCCATGAGCCTCTCTAATATATCCTATTAATCTATCTAGGTCCTAAGGAAAATGTGTGCCAAATTTTGTTCAAATCCGTCAAAGGGGTTTGGAAGTCTTCCAGCGGTCTACACCAACCAAAGACACGGAATTTCAGTTCTTTAGGCATGGGTTATTCCATGCAAGATAGTCACAAGTCATACCAATAAGTAACCTCTAGCAACAAATTACAATCCCAGGTATCTAATATTAAATATTTATATTTATTATAGCAATGAGTCATCCTCCTGGGAATAAATTTGTTGTTTAAGTTTTTTAATCCTCGCTCAGAGTCATTTTTCATTTATTTCCATGCTAATGTGAACAATGGTCGATCGTGGACCGATAGTTACCGCTATGGAGACCCACGGCCATTGCTTACACGTCGAAGTACCACTTGAAAGCTAGCGAATTTTAAGGGCGGGATTACGATCGACGTATTGTGACGTGACGGTGGCGTTTAAGTTTTCCGTTGTCTTCCCGTCAAGGCGGATTGTATTACGATTGAAAAGTGTATCAATGCCAATTGTTGGCCATTTTCGCAGACGGAGTGTTAAGCGGCTGCGAAGTTACTGTTTATTTTCATATTTTAAAAGCAAAATTTAAAAAATCCCCTAATAATACTGATAAATAATGCTCCAAGAAGGCTAATTATGATTCATGGTGAAGTTAATAAGTAATCTAGACAATCTGAAAATGAAATTTAGTAAACATTGAAAAAACTCTCCTCTGATTAATGGAGCGTGACGAAAAAGTTGGACTAGGTTTGTTCATTGTCCATTGAACGCACCGTCAACGTCCAGCCATCGTAATATAGGATCCACTACAGTACAGAAAACCAAGCTGAGCGAACGCCACCGTCCGTCTCCGTAACATCTTAATAGTACGTCGATCGCAATCCCACCCTAAGGCTACTGTTATAGAAGCAACTTCCATGTGTAAAGTCTCCTTAAAGTATCGTTAGCTGCATCGAAATATCGTTGTGCTCCCAGCATTCCCTGCTCGCATTCCCCGACCCTTTTCGAACAATGCCGCCGCACGTAGAATTTCAGGGTTTTTGCGGAGGAGGGTAAAACGGTCTCTCTCTTCCTCATCCCCCTCTCCGCCCCCTCCCACCCACCCCAGTATCGCACCCCCTTCCCCTCCTAACCCCTCCGCAGACTCTCTCTCTCTCACACACACAGGGTACAGTGTTCGTCTCTCCTGTTTCGGGCGTCCAAACGCAGCCAGCAGCACAGCCCGCCCCTTGCTCCCCCCCTCTCCATGCTCTGCGCTCCCGTTCCCAACTCTCTCCTCGGATATCGATCGGCTCGTGGGCCGTAAAGGGGGGGGAGTAAGGTGGGGGCCCCCTGCTGCTGCCACCGCCCCCGACGAAGACGCCGCATCAGCCGGCAGAGTGTCGGCAGCGGCGAAAGATATGGGGAAGGATATTGTGGAGAAAGAGAGAGAGATAATAAATACGATAGGAATGTAAAAGGAGAGGAATGAAAGTTGGATAATGGGAGGATGAGAATGGAAGACGGGGTGAAAGAGCGTTCAGATAATGAGAGATATATTTAACCCTCATAAGAGGTTGATGGAGGTGGTAATAAGAGACAACAGGATGCTCAAGGGCTTCATGTAAGGGAAAATATCGCTTCAGCTGGGTATAGATATTATAGAGGTTTATGACAGGTCGAAGTTTAGGATGAGAAATAAAAACAAATTTGATTGCGATATTCCACAGAGAAAAAAATCATTCGCCTTGACCGGAATTCGAACCCGGATTCCTCGATTTCGCGCCGATTGCTTTAACCAGTTAAGCTACCGAGGCGTTCTTCTCCCCTGTGGATTATTTGGTGGCTTTATAGGAGCTTGGTGGTCAGGACTGATAGTCATACGATGCCATTAGCATTCCAAATCGTGCGCTAAGCGTCACAGTCCGCGATGATAATGCCATACATAGACCACAAGGAGGTGCTCGCTCTTTGACTAATTTCGAGGGAACCGGGACTAGCCACGGTATTTACCTTTACGGAGTCACCCGCAAGTGCACATAAGTGCGATATTACACCGAGGAAAAAGGCGAAATGATTTTTCCTCCGTGGAATATCGCACTTCTGTGCACTTGCGGGTGACTCCGTAAAGGTAAATACCGTGGCTAGTCCCGGTATCCTCAAAATTATACAAATTTGATTTACTACCACATATACGTCCAAGTCCAATATATTTATTTAAAATGCATTATGAACTCGATTTTTTTTAGAGAAAGCCTGGAGAATATTGCCTAAAATCCCACTGATAGCATAATCTATTTAATGATGGAGAATATAATGTTTATTTCTGTTATAATTCTGTTCGCTCATGGCGCTTCTTAGTAAATACTCTTATATAATGGTGTTCTGAATGAAGGTTTTTCTTAAAAATACCTAAAAATAACTCGTGTTAGAGGAAAGCACATGAGAAGAAGAACCGTTAGGGAGTAAGGGAACTAGCCTTCGATAGGGAAGGATGGAGGGCTGCAATCAACCATTTTTAGGATTGAACGATCAATTAGTGTCCCCGAATGAAAGTTGTAAAGGCGACATGGGTGATACGTGTTAGAATATTAATGAGTAGGACAATCCGTAATATGACGAAACAAGCCCGTATAATGGCAGAAATGCATTGATCAATTGTTGTTCGGCTTCTAATCCGTACATGACTAGAATAAATCACTCATTCATTGTATAAAAGTCCACTTTGATCATTGACGTTGAACATTTTTTATTGCTTGAAAATGCGGGTATAACAGTTTGTCATACAGAATTCTTCAGTGCCTAAGTGCCTAAAATAATAACGAGTCGTCTGTAATACGCTTACATGGTAATTACGTTCATGGTGGCTTTTAAAGAAAAATAGTCAATACCTAAAAATGGCGTCGTTGGATTAATTAACCGGTATTATGAAATGAAAATTGATTGAAGAGTACCTATCAGTCTAAAGAGAAAACAGATTGGAATTATTATTTTATGGCTGTTTATTGTGGTCTAGTAGAGGTGATTGGAGAAAGTTCAACTCTTCTCAAAACTCAAAAAATCAATCTGGGATCCTTTTTTTATTTTTGGAAATCTCATCTTTCACTTTTGTATCGGGTAATTTTCCAGAGTATTTCAGGGAAGCAATAAAGGAAAACCTTATCTTATATTTATTTGTATAAATGAAAGAATAAATAAAAAGATATTAATGAATGAATTAGGTTCTGTAATGCTGAAAGCTTCCTGCAGGTGAGTGGTTCCACAGAAAAAAATACTTGGAATTGGAAAGCATGTGCATCGAGGCACTTCTAGCATCTCTCAGCAATAATATTTAAATTGAGCGTGGGAGCATTGGAGGACTGTGAACCGGTATTGAATAAGCACTCTAAAGTCATTACTGTTTATTTGATTAAAGAGGTAATAATGGATACAACTCAAGTGGGAGTTTAATGGACTAAAGAAAGATTGAATTACGGAGAGAATTCTCTGTGGGGATGTTGAAGGTGACAGTAGTAGGAAGTTGCTTTTTCATTCAGTTAATTCTATTTTGTGACTCTTCGCACGAAAATGCATCACGAACAAAAAGCTTGTGCGTGGCCACTAATGATTCTTTTTATTGAGCACTCGTGGGACTCTGATGAACTAATGAAAGAACGGTGATAAAAAAAGCTACACAGAAATGAAATTAATTCGGAAAAAGTTGATAGTAACGGAAAAAATCAAAGTGACTTCGTAAAACGACCTGTAGCGGTAGATGGGAGTTTCGTAGATGCGAAGAAATAATTTTAGTATTGGAACGATTCGATGTAAGCTTTAAATTTTAATATGTGATTTAGAAACACTTTCTCCTCAGATCAATTGCTAAGGAGTTCATGAGACTGACATAAATGAAAAAGAATTTGACAGGAGGAGCATATGAGAGAGCCGAAGTCATGCAACTAGGGTATATTTATGGGACTTTAAAAATTTTGATTACCCTTAACGCTTTAAGGTTAGTTAATGAAAAGAAAGGAGAAAAATTCTATTCGCTCGAGGCAGTGTGTTCTTTGACCTTTTGTGCAAACTAAGATTTTCATTGTAACCCCTACATATTTGTCATGTGACCGTTTTCTTGATTTTTACCTTTAACAGTGGTGAATTGATATGCCAGCTAATAATAGGACGCTGAATTTTCATACTCCTGGAATCATAATCGGAATGTTTACGACTTTTCTGTAAGGCCGTGAAACTTTGGCGTCGCTCGACCCAGCCATAAAGTGTGGCAAGGGCGTTCTCTTTCCCGTACTCCCACCACAACTCTCTAAGTACCATCATATATGGACCACTCCGGAAAAGTTTGAGAACCGTTGTAATAATGTGTGCAATTTATTTTTAGCCCGGTGCAAGTCGTCCGATTACTTAAGCAAGTTATTGCGAAAGTTGTTGGTCTTGCCCACGACATTGAGCAGCATTGGTGGTATTTTCAGCTGGCATTGTGCATTTATTAGTTTTTATTAAGGTTGAAGTCAAGTTAAGTTACGAAAGCGGAGTTAAGGAGCAATATAGCTGGGCAAGGGAACTTATTACCGTGAAAAAAAATGTTTTACTTACTCGAGATTTCAAGAATCCTTTCTTACCGCGTACCATGACTAGGGTTCCACTCTGGCTTCGAAAGTCAAAGCAAATATAGAACTCCACCTTTTCATTTGTATTGTTTAAAACATTTCGCTCTCTCTAATTAAATGAATTGCTATTAAAAAAAAACAAAATTATGACGTGAAATACGCAGAGCAGTCAACAAAAGTATTCTTTAATACTAACTTTTTCCAGCCATAGGATCTGTCTGAAGCGCCGTTTATATTGAACTTACACGTTTTGACTTCAATTATTGCAGCAATTAAATAATATTTAAGAAAATAAGATGGGTAGGCTCCATCAATTTTATTATCATTCTAATACCTGGTAGTGTTATTTACCTTTTTAATACAGTTTTTCGCAATAATGGAAGTTTTCTCGATTTTTTACCTATTCTCGCACTTAGCACAATTTAAATTTAATATTTAAATACACACTTTTTAGATTCCATAAACTTTTCAAAGTTTGTAGAAACTATAAAGGTTTACCCATTCATAATGGATATCCAACGCTTTCACCAAGTCAGGCCTGATACCACCAGATTTATAAGTAATTTCAAGTCCAATTTGCATAAATAAAGAATAGCGAGGAGAGGTGTGATTTTGCTGTTCATATCAAACGAAGGACACATACCTACTACTACAAATAGCCACGAGATGAATAAAATGACATTTTACGTAATTTTCCAAGGGGATCACTTGATGGCT
The DNA here is from genome assembly GCA_963573305.1 of Pyrrhosoma nymphula. NCBI lineage: Eukaryota > Metazoa > Arthropoda > Insecta > Odonata > Coenagrionidae > Pyrrhosoma > Pyrrhosoma nymphula. Next base: position 5,003,096 of record OY754338.1, on the reverse strand, counting down.
TGAGGCAAAATGATGAAATAAGTCAACAAGCGGAGGGTTTTGTGCATTTTGGCCAAATGTTTGTGATAGATGGAAGGATAGATGAAAAGAATAAAAGGCGTGCGAATGGTGGTAGGAAAGTCATCCGTAGTATGTGGAGCATATCAAGGGACGAGTGTTTCTCTAGGGAAGCTAAAATCGCAGCATGCAAAAGTGCTATCCCGAGGTTATTAGATGGCAGCGAAACTTGCGTATGCCAGGATAAGCATAACAGTAGGTTAAATGCATTGGGAATGGGGTACTTGAGAAGTCTTTGTGACAGAAGTAGGAAGTCTAGGGCTAGAAATGGGAGTGGGTCATGAATGAATGTGGATTGGATAAACCAGTAATGCACACACATGAAAGAAATAAAAAGGAATTTATTTCTCTAGGACATATTTCCTCTGGGAACGAAACAGTTTACAGTATGAAATAGAATCATTGAATCAATCACACTTATTCGTTGTGAGCGATAGAGACAATGTGCCACAAAAGAGTGCTATAATACAAATTTCAAAAAAGAAAAACATATGAAACACAATATTGCAACACATTATTCTAAGTTCCATCATTGTAACAATAAATAACATTACAGCCCATCAGTTGCATTTCGATGCATCACATAATGCAGTACTAATTGTCAGAATAAGTTAATGGAACAGCTTGAAATTACATAAAAATAATAACAAACGATCAAATAAATATAGAAAATATAAATTTTTGTTCAAATTACCAATGATTTTATAATGAGTCGGTAAGCAATAAACTATAAACCTTTGTCTTAAAAGATTTCAACTTGGGAATATTTTTTAATTCATCTGTTACATTTTTCCAGAGATTGGATCCTACAACCTGGAATGATTTCTGAAAGGAAGTTGTACGATGAGCGGGATAGTAGATGAAGAAATAGAATCCTTGTGTGCTTAGTTGGTTTGGCCATGTTGAGAAAAGTGATAAGAGGTGAAAAACGAAACAGATGTATGATAGCAGAGTGTGGATGGTGGTGGAAGAGACTACTCTTAAAGAGGAGGGGGAATATTAGGATTCTTTAGAATAGGAGAGTGTGGCCGAATGCAATGCATGAATGTAGGAGAAGCGTAAGAGGTATGCGTGGATAGGGCATAATGGGGGAACTTACTGAAAGATAATCAGTTTTATGATCCTTACAGCAATAATAATGTTCTTTGAATTCGCCTACTTCGAAAAAAGAATGGCGTAATGGGTATGTACTGTCCATGCAAAAAGTCGAGATACCCGAGTTGGAGATGTCATAACTCATTAACCAATTGACCTATTGCAACACAGTGAACTGCGTATCAAAGGTAATTTATGTGTCCGTCCGACTGGTTTACTTTGAGATTTTTTAGTACTGTTTAAATATTTTTAATGTGAGCTTGTATGAAAAAAGGCACGCTTTTTGCGGGTTCTAAAACGGTAGCATCACTTCATACGTTAATAACGTTGAATCTTACCACTGTATCCACGAGAAATTTGTTATTGGTAAAAACAAGACTATAAGTAATAAGAATATAAAAAACGAATGTTGTAAAAATATACATTATACCGGATAAAGTTTACTACTTTCGGATATGCTATATTCGTTATTTGAAGGCTTACGAGGTATTTTAAAGTATCGTTGGCAGCGGATGAAAGCCCATATGGCGAATATATGAACAAAACCATTCGTGTTTTATCCTTATATTTTATTTAGATTTTTATTTATCTTTCATTTTGCTCCGTGTTGCTCGTTGAGCCAGGGGAGAGGCGACAGGGGAAGGAGGGAGCATGTTGCCAATTCCTCACGGGCCGCTACCGTGGTCATTTAAATCGAAATTTCTCAAGGAATACGGAAGCTTATTATTGTATCGTACGTCGCACTGTCCTGATTTTGGTGGAATCAGTGATAAAATCTTCCGAAACCACTACTTCTAGTACTAGTAAGTACCAATTTAATTACCGCCACTTAAACAAGTGGAATCCGTGAAAGTACATCTCACGTGTCGTCCTTTTCCTCTTGCAGTTTCTTTAACTTAATCCTTCATTCTTCTCATCTTCCTTTTTCTGTCTAGCGCACTTAAAGTCTGTACCCGATCATTTTTGATGTGCGCTGTTTAGTGCGTAGGGTCTGATAACGAATGGAAAGCAATCTTGGTGTTGTGTTGCGAAGTGAGCGGCGCACTAGAGTAAATGAAAAGCTCTCCGTATTCTTGAATGTTTTCTACGTAGAGATAGACTTAGATAATATGCTAAATAATAACAGCCACGCTGCGGAGTAGACGCGGTGTCTTGACGCACTTAAGTGAAACCTGTTTTTTTTTTCGCAAAAAAATAACCAATTAACATGGCGCGCGCAATTTGTCCATAAATTTTATGAATAATATGCTGTGCATTAAAACATTATATATAGCTCTTTTCTAGATAAATTATTATTTGACAATGCCACTACTAATACCAATGTGATCCATTAAAAATGGCCGAATACGCATTTTAAATGATTCAATATTCCTCCATGCTCTCGAACAGAATAGTTTCACCTTATCTCTTCTATAATCTATGACTTAGATACAAAATGAAGTATGGTGTAATATGTATAGATTCAAGAATAATACGAGCCCCAATTCCAGTCTGTTCACCGACACGGAGATAACACGGCCATCAAGCACATTTCTTCCGACCGTCTCACCCACGCGTTTATTTTTTTCTCTTTTGACGACCATCTCTCAAGTTTTTCCCCATTTTTCGCCATTTCCGCCTCTCGTTTCCGGGTCCATCCAGCGGTGGTGACGTCACGCCCATCTTTGTCTCGCATCTGTTCCTGAAGCATTTGGCCCACGGAGTTTGTTGGAGAGAGGACTTGGACTTTCACGGTTCTGTTCTTACAAATTCATTTGTTGCCTTTCTTTTCTCGTTCCAAAACGTTTTCCCCGACAACCTCCAGTCTTTCCTCCAGGCGCATGACTCCGAGCGACCCCATATCATTCCCCCAATTCCCCCCCGCCTTCCCCTAGGGTATCCAAACGGCGTCAGACGCAGCATTGTCAGGGTCTTGTAGCAAGGAAATGGGAGGATATTTTTCCCCGTGTCTTCTTTTCCTCTCTTTCTTTCCGCTCCTTTTTAACTTCGTCCTTTCCAGAATTTCGTTGCCAGCTTCACATATCTCCAGTGGGAAATACATCGACGAATCGTATTCAACACTTTCGCCAAGTTTTGTACGTGTTTTGCAAATCACGTACGAAACATTTTCGGCGCTGCATTAGAGAAAATGGCGTTCATCTGGCGAATATCAAGCGAAGGTCCTCCCGTTGAATAAGCGAAAGAGTGATGCGCTGCTCCACTCTGATTAGGACTGCATATCGAATACGCTGAGAGCTATTGCGGCCCTTGCTGAGAAAGATTTGATTCCGCGGAGTAAATAAAATACGATGAAAGCTTCAGGATTCGTTAAAAACTGCTGCGAGGGTCAGTGAGAAAGTGTCGCACAGCCGATTGGAGGACTAGGTTGGGAGCCGTTGAAGACTCGGAGGATACCTTCACGCTTGGCTTAGATTAGATGAAAAATCAGATTGAGCGATTTTGTGCTCGATACGAAGGATACTAGACATTATTTTCGACCCCAAATAGGTAGGTAGGCTTCAATAGGTGCCAAAATTCTTTATTTCCATGCACCATTAGTGATTATAACCGAAATAGTGTAACACCAACATAAGAAACATCAATAACAACATATAATTCACCTCTGCCCTCTCTTTCCCTGTATTCTCCCCTTCCATGGCTGGTGCCGTAATACGCGCTGGTGCCACACGCATATGCGGCGGCACTCGGGGTAGAATTTAGATGTAAAATACATTAAAACATCAATTAGTCTGCAAATATCATCGACAAAAGAGCGTATTCACATCGGAATCCATGTTCAGAAAATATTTGACCACGCATTTATTAACCGGGTGTCAGACCTGATTTTATGTCGCCGTGTTATAATTAACCGCAAGATGACATATCCTTGTCGTTAACTTATCGTTGACTAAGTTCGGGTTTTGCACATCGTAACATCCGATGGTAAGCTAGTTGACACCAGCGTCATCAATTTTATTGCACCTAATAATGGCGTTTCAGCCGAAACCGGTCTTCTCAAGGAATATAAAACTGTGGAAAACACAAAGTTTTATTTTTTCAATTATGGAAATATGCAAAAAAGTTCAATATTTATATTCTGATTGAATCGTGAAATTTTGATACCGAATAAAAAGTGGAACTTGGAGATTAGCTTTGTGGTGGTTAATAAATCGAAGAAAGGTGAAACGTAAAAATAGACACGGTTTTATCGCTGACATCTTCTGGAGTTGGGGGTTAATTTTGTGCGTATTTATCTATTCGTCGTGTAAAAAGTTGGAGAATCACGTTTATTTCGTAAATTAACTTTAGGAGCGTTTTTGAGATAGGATATAATAGCCTGTTCATTCAACAGAACTTTGTAATCTGCTGTGTGGAAAAAAAACGAATAAGGAACATATTCCTGCAGCGTTTTTTCACGTGCTACGAGTAGGTATTTATTCCATGATCCATGACCGCAAAATTTTCATACCAATTAAGAAGTATAACTTTGTCTGATGAAGATTAGCTTAGTGGTAGCTAAAAAATCAAAGGGAGATGAAACTCATGTCCAAATAAATACAGTTTGTCATCTTCAGGATACTGGGGGAAAATTTTGCACGTTCGTGTACTATATTTGTGCAAAAATCGACGGTCACGTTTATTTCGTAAATTAACTTTATGAGGGTTTTTGTGATCCCGTGCGTCAGCTTGGAAAACCCTTACGCTATCGTGAGCGGGTTCGGTCGGCTGGCCACGAAAAAAAACCTTTTTTTGGTGATGCCACCCGAACCCTGGGTGAAACGGAGAAAAGGGTTCCGTTTTTTTATTTGATGCGAGGGAGTGCATCGTTGCATCTGAAGCGGAGGGGGTTAGGGTACTTCCCTTTTAATTTCTGGCCGAATTGAATCCTCAGCTCTCCCGTTCTTAGCCACGTTTCACCGGCTCCTCCAAAACTCCAACACGCGGGGAGTTGGAGTTTTGGAATCGGAGAGTAGATGGAGAACCACGGATGCGAAGGACGATTCTTAGAATTAACGAAAAAAGATCTCAAAGCATTTGAGGAATGCTGAAAAAAATTATTTCAAGCTTCTCTTTAAACTCCTTGCCATGCAATTAAGTTAATGAAATACCTGCCGAGTCCTTCGGTCCCTACCTGGCAACAAGATTCTCCCTTCACCGAACCCACTAGCACGTGGAATTTCGAAAGGGATGAGTATTTATCTGACGAGATGCCATCCCACTTAATTGGCATTGGATTAGGTGTGCCTAATAGGATAAGCGTCGCTCTAGGAAGGTGAAACTGAAAGTCAGTGTTGAACTCACATGGAGAGAGATAGGCCTCGAGAAGAACTCTCTGGAGACTTGAAGAGCTAATTGATAATTATGAGGAAGCTAATTTTCATTTTGTCTTGTGACCTTCGTTGGTCTGGCTATATTCAAAGAATCGATGAATAGTTTTATTGAGATAGTGAAAAAATAGCAGTAAAATTCATTACAGATTTACAAAAAGGGAGTTAAATTATGCTTGAAGCACTATCCAATCCTCGAGTTACTAGTTATTAGCAATTGTGATTGATTGCTAAGTTGGCACTGCGTGCCCGATGTGGAATCACCCCGTGGTGACTTGCGCAGTATATCATATGTATAGTCATAGATATAAGTTCAAGGGAGAGAAATTTCGTTGTACTCGGCTTTTAATACAGATAAAGAGTAATCAGTAAAATATATTTGTCTAATTATATTGATATTAAGTAATTAAATTTTAGTTTCCTATTCATTTGGCATTCTTACAGGCAATGCGTATGAAGCTCTTACGAAAGAGTAAGGTCTCTTATCGTGTTGAATCGATGAAACCAATTCCATTGAGCTCAGTCCACTGTGAAATAACTTACCACAGTGACATGTAGTCATGAATTAAGGATACTGTGAAAGAGAAAAACGTGATTTGAAAATGCTGTACCATAGGCGACGGATGTGACTGAGAGATACAACCTTATCAAGATTAGGTCAAAGATAGATTGCATCATTCATTGCTGAAAGTATTTGGCCTAGTGTACGTGAAAAAAGTAAAAAAAAAACAAATTTTAAAATATTTTTCAACCAATCTAGTCCTACATCTTACTTGACTTCTCTAACTTGCTTATAATTGTCATTTGTGGCGGTGACCTCCAATGGAAATGTAGCATTTTTAAATCACATGATTGAAATTCCCAGTTACTTCGACTCACGCATTCTACAAAATTCTTGCTTCATTATACAAGGAATGATTGTCTGTCTAAAGAAGTCAAAATTGTAGTATACAAACGCGTACTTCTTCCCACTTTATTGTGTTGTAGTGAAACCTGGGTATGCCTAGATAGCCACACGAGATGGTAAAATCCAGTTTGGGTTATGGGGTATCCGAGAAGTGTTTGCGGGAAAAAACAGAGGAAATACGGGGATGAATAAAGGGTTGATGAAAGAATGCAAAATGGTTGTTCCAGTGATGGAATGAAAGGAGTGTGCTTCGTTGGTTTGGTCATGTCGAGAACATCGGATGAGAATCGAATAAAGAAACGAATGTATGAGTGTGTGGTATGAGATGAAGGGGTAGACCGAGAAAGCCATTGGTGAATGAGGTTGGAGATACTACTTAAGGTAGTTTGAGCGAAAAATCACTTCACCTAGAATTTGATGAATGTGGCCTCATTTTAAAGAAACAACTCTCATCTTTCCAATGATATAAAAATATCAACCCCTTTCCTAACTACTTTTTGAGCAATTTGCCTGTAAATATAAGCTGTTTTATATGGGATAGATAATGGCTGAGCGCTCCAGAGGGAGAATATTGAAGGAAATAGCTATTTATAACACCTAGATTTCGTCAAAAATCTAGGTGTTATAGATAGCATGTTTTCTCAACTATTTATAAAAAAATAATCTATTACTCACCACGGTAACTTTTACAGAATCGCAAAAAAACCTGCTGTTTTGAAGGGTTTTCAGCCGTAGGGCGGAAAAAATGAGTCAAGTAAGAGACTTATGTAGCTTTAATTATTTAATTACTGAGAATTTTGATCATTTATAACTATATCTTTACGTCATTAATATTACAATATTTATTTCGTACTTCTTACAGACGCTGAAATCAAAGAATAAAATTTGAATATGGTCTCCATTATGACTAGGGATCTATCTCGCTCAAACCACCTTGAGAGCAGGGATACTTATAGGGAATCTTAAAAACAGGAAGGCGTGTATGAAGGAACGTTTGATTACAACTGAATCACAAGAAGTATGCAAGGATAAGGAGTTATTGAGGACATTATTAAAGCAGAGACATCTTTACAGGCCTATCACCGAGAATTAAACTTCTTTTTGACTGTTCCCTGCCCGAACGGGAACGGCTCAATGGGCATGTAATGCGCACGTAGTCCTGCACCGACCATCCTAAAAATGGAATAGACAGTAGTAGCAGGGTTAGTTCACATGATAGTTGCCGTGGTTTCCCGAACAGGAGAAGGATTTCCTTTGCCCTTTCAAATCCAACGGAAAGGTCGCGCGAGAAGAGAATTATCGAGATTCCCGTCGTAACTAACACTCTCCTTCAAACTCTTGGTTCCGGCTTCAGGAACGCAGCAAAGGACTCGTGCCCACAGTTCCTCTTGGCTTACGCGGGCGGAATTCCACAAAACCACAAGCGGGCTACAGGTTTCTGGGGGAATTCCTTCTCTCCTGTTTCTGGGAATTTCCTCGGAACTCTCTGACCAGGATTCCATATGAAGTTGGTCGGCAAGCCTAGAAAATTTGCTCGGTGAGACCATTCATAATAATTGTATGGACTTTAAATACTCCGCAAATGTAACAGAAACCAAGCCAAATCGATACTGTTTGTCAGAGCTTAAGTGATGCATTCTGGGGCTAGAGGTGCACTAATCGTGAATTTCCATTAGACTTTACTCTCTGTTGCTGAAGGTGTCCTGAAAGTCATTCCTGTTTTAAGACCACATTCTTTTAAATTTAATGGCTCTCCTAAATATTAGTCTGTAGTGAAGTACTAATACAATTTATCAATAAATCAAATAATTATGAGTATTACAATTATATTTAAACTATTAATATGGCAATGAATGCATTATCAATGAATCAAAAAATCAGCAAAATACAATCTTTTTAAACTGACGCATTGATTTTATCATAAGATTTTTCTTAAAAAGTTATCAGAATTTTAAAAAGAAAATTGCCAGTTTTGACCTACAGACGAATTTACAAAAAAATCCCCTCTTATGTAATTAGTAAAAGCATTGAATGATTTGCATTATGAACTATCTTGATCCACTGAGATTTCAAAACTTGGGGAATATGTAAAGCATACCTTAGAATTCTTTACATAGGTAATAATATGGCAGTAATCACATAGGCTCGATTTTATAATCTTTGATGGGAAAGCTAACTTCAGTTCTCTCCCATCAAAACTCACGTAAACTAACCAACATGGTGACGACACAAAACTCGAACTCTCAGTTAACATCAAGTTGAAGAAAGCGGCTAACGTTAACCAGTTAGAATGAAAAATAGGCCTTTGTGACAGAAACCAAGCCAAATTGAGACTGTTTATCAAATCTGAATTAGCCCTGCTTGACTTACTGGACGAGAAATGTACTTAGCTACCGATCATGTAATTGTTGTCGGATTCTATTGAGGAACTTCTAAATCTTTGCGCTACGATTTTATTAACCCTTAAGAAGAATGTCTCCGCCAAAGAGTACCTTGACTATCTATTCAAGTCATAGTCATCAATTAGTCTTGCATGAAAATTAAATGAAAAAAATGATGTTTTCGGGAATCCTCGGGAAATGTGGATTCCCTGTCCCTGCTTCGCGGAGTTTCCAAAATGTCGGGATGTTTGGTAACCCTAGCCGTCACTCTTTCCTTAGATCCCAGGGTCTGGGTTGCGGGCAAAAAAGGGGGAGAGGATGGTCGCAGTGTCAGTTGGAGAGATTGATTGCAGATGACCGGGCGATTGGTGGTGGGGAGAAGATTGTGTGCGGATGTCATATGCGGAAAAGGGGAAAAAAGATGACTGAGTGACTCTTTGATGGTAGAGGCATGGGGAATGCTTCTGTCGAATCGTGGCCTGTTCCAGTGGGGTGTAATGTGTCATCACGTGTGGTACCCTGTCATAAAAGGTTAAAAATGCGAGCCATGGTATAGGTTGGCCATCATTTCATTCGAACGGCGTAGAAGTAGGGGATCGAAAGTCCTTTAAATAAGTACTATCCTGATTTAATCTAATTCTCGTTAAGAGATGAAATTTTACTATTTTTTCAATGCTTCTATTGAAAAGCAGTCGTCAAAATTGTTTTATAGAGAAGGAGGATAGAAAAATTCTCTGAAAAATCCTAGGACCACTAAAGACAGAGAAAGGCGAGTTTAGACACTGGAAGACTTATGACCTCTACAATGACTGTCTATGAAAAATGTAAGAAAATGTCAGATGGAATTAGAAAAAGGAGAGTTGGGTTCTTCGGCCAAATAATGATGGAGGGCAGCAGACTTATGAAACGAATTTTGTATCATGTTGATAGGTGTTAGAGTGGCAGCTAGTGGGTCCATGGGTTAAAAAAATACACGTAAGAGATAAAAGAAGTCATAATTCAGGGTAAAACGAAATTCAGAAGATTGACACGAAACTTGAAGGGTTTCCGAAATAATGAAAAGAAGAAAGGGAATAACTTCTGCACGGAAGAGAGGAGGAGAATACAAGCAAAAGGATGAAGAGAATAATTGGAGATCAAGAAAGGACGTGGAAATTAAAAAACGAAAATGATTGCATTGGTTTTTTTGGCGTGGTCCTTAGAAGGCCATAGTCAATGAAGAATTATTGGAGATCATGAAAAAAGTGGAAATTAAGAATCGATAATTAATTCATTGGGTTTTATACTTGGTCCTTGAGTCATAGTCGAGAGAAGGGGAATATGGTTCCAATCCGTTCCGTCCTAAATCCTCGGGCCTAACACCTTCAACCCATATCGCTTGTCCAAATGTTTACCAAAACGTTCGCATAATAATAATTTTCTATGATTATGAGTTCAATGTCTATTTTTTTCTGTTTTATGTGGATAAAAGGTAATTTTGGAGAGTTAACTATAGCGGGTGATCACTCATACTGCAGCTGTTGATTCTAGAGTTCTATAATTTAAATATAAAGATGACGTTTTGGAAATGTGTGAGGATTATGTGTTAGTCTTAACTGTCGTTTGACGTAGTGCATTATCCACATATTTATTACAGATTTCCCATTTTCACATCATCAGTGCTAAAAACAGGATATGATAAGAATTGCCTACAGAAAAAAATATTGATTTTAATACTCAATAATTTTAATCTTGTTCTACTTTGATTTTAATAATCAATGTAAAGGAAGAAAATCAGATTTCTCAGGGCAATTTGAAATACCTATGGAATGTAAAAACAATAATGTATCCGTTGTAAACAACTATTCGTGCCCCTGTCATTCCTCTTCAATTCTTTCTGTTTCTTAACCATCCTTGACTTGGATGGAACCCGTCATAACTACCTCTCCCTAAGCCATCCCGTGACCGCATCCCTAATCCTCACCGTTAACCTCTATCCAAACCACCCTCCCTCCCTCCACCCCCTCTCTCGCCCCCGTTACGTCATTTCATCCCCCTCTCACCTTCCTCCCACTCCCCCTTCTCCCCAAAACATGTAAAGCTCGCAAAACGAACTATTATTTTCTTGATGATGGCAGCACTTGCCCAAACCTAGGTCCGTTCAAATAAACTTAGTGTTAACATTGTGTGGAAATTGCTAAGTGTTTCTTCTAGTGATAATGCTATCAGTCACTCATTTGCAAAAGTTGTTGTCTGATACTTTGAACATTAAGCATGAATTCCTTCTATTTTGACCCGGGGTATGTCCGGTAATTTTTGCCTCAGACACCGTTGAATTATAGACGGGATGAAAGAATATTCATACAATTTAAGTGAAATAGAGTAGGAATTATACTTACAGTTATGCGTCCAAATGCAGTGAATAAGACATGTAAGACGAGGATGTACCAAACTGTAATGAGTCTTGTAGTGCCATGGTGACTTCATTTGCGAAGGCGTGTTAATTGATGGAGGTACTACTTGCTGGAGTTGCTTCAGTCAACCAGTCTTAGGATTGAATGGCTAATGATGAACCCCGAATTTTAGACAGTCGTATCATAAATATCTTTTTATCAAATTTGTGGAATTTCTGCGAGTGCAAAAATGTCTTGCAGAAGCCTGGCATAAAAAAACTAACTCAGATAATTCAATTTCACTCGTGAGTCGTACATCAACGATTGGTTTTTTTCTGCAGGAGTGACAAGTAGTCTGGAAGACTAGTCAAAACATCACCTCCACTAAAAAAAAAGATAAATATATTGGTTCGGAATAGTTCCTTTCTGACTGGAACAAAAAAACTACTACGAGTTCGATCGTATGACTTTGGGAGGGGTTATAAGAAGGAAGGTTGGGTGGACGGGGACAAAGCCATGCAGGGTCGTCGTCTGATCCGAAAATCATGGGAAGAGACTTGGAGGGGGTGATGCAGAGGGCATAAGGGGTGAGGCTCTTGTGAGAAGGGGTGAGGACAGGGTAGTAGACTAGGGGAGGACTGATGAGGGGGTTCTGAGGGTCCAGAAGGGTCGGGAAGATATGTGAAGGGTTTGAGAGAGAAGGACCCTCCCCTACTCGAGGACGCTAACCTAATTGGTGGAAGGGACCGACGCGGAAGAATTCTTGAATGGGTCGCTTTTTAGGCTACTCCTCTCTCTGATTGCTATATATGGGCGCGAAACTATGTAACGGACGACCAAGATTCCATTTTAAGTATTCCTTCCTTTTCTTGTTCTCCTTAATTAGATTTTCACGCGTTCTTCAGGTTGAAGCGATATCCCTCCTATCCTTCGCGTCCAAGTGGATTCCTTTGTGGCACATCTCACACTGTTTTCCGCACACTGCTACATCTATTCTCAGTCATTACGGCTCCTAGAATCCTGGTGACAGTTAGGAAATTCACTTTGTGGAATTGAGACCTCATAAAAATCTTGAGAAAAATACTTATTCATATATTCCGCTCCTTTTTTAGTATCTGGTAAAGGTACTTTGAAAATGGTGCCTAATGTTGAAACCGCAGTCTGTTTTTAGAAATTTGAAAGTGTTGAATATTATCTGGTCTTCGCTTATTTAACAATGTATCTCACACTACTTAAATTTTCAGTGCACTGTCAAGTGTGCAGTTAGTTTAGCAAAATTTCCGTGTTCGGTTTGATTGTGTCATCGAGCTGACTAATCTGGTATCAATTTTCGCCTTTTTAAAGGTTCCTCCGAGTATTCTATGAGTACGTACGTACTCTGAATTACTCTTCTGAGGTTCGGAAAAATTTAAAATGGAAAGAAGTTGAGGAACGTTGGCCGAGTAAATGAGTTGACGGTAGTGACACCCGTAACTTTATTACGAAGCAGCCAACCCTCCTCATCCTATTCTCTTTTGGGGTGAAAGATAATGACTGACCATTAGCCCCCTGACCCCTCCCTGGCTTCAGCAATTTCACTGACAAAATAATCAGAATAAAGGGATTCGCGTGAACAGGAATCGTACAGGGGGTCGGTGAGTTGTCCGTAGTTTTTCTGCACGAGTGCATGCTTCCATGCCTGATATTTTGCGTGACTTATCTGTGTTGGCGGACTAGCTATTCTTTAGTATTTGAGTTCCAGGAATAGTTTAGTGATTGCAAGAATAAAAAAAATCCTCGGTAAAGGATAGGTGAACCTGAAGGCATTAAAACCTTTTTACCTTTCACCAGAAAAATGTCGGAAAAATCAAACCCTAGGCTTCATCCTGAAGATATTTGGTAAGAATTACGGTCGAAGATAGCTCCACTGGAAGACTTATTGAATCTTTAAACACCATTTATGTTAAGAGACAAAATTCGCTATGAAATATTCTTTTAACTTGATATGGATTCCAAATAATTGCTGGTATGGTGTATTAGCCTGTTACACCTCTAAAACATCTTAGTTCAAGGCAAATGCCAGCCGGGGTTTATGCGAACTAGTTGTTCTCGTATACAGTTCACACTGTAGAACAGGAGAAGTGGTATTAGTCGCTTTAGAACGACTAATTCCTGACACATTTCAAAGATGTGCAACAAAGATCAAAAATATTTCAAGAAAATTAATAAGTGACGCATTTCCAATTCAGACATTCGCCTATCTCCAAAAACTGTGCATTTTTTGCCGTCTGAAATGGTGTAAAATAATTAAGTTAACGGTGTACCATAAAAAATAAAAATAGTACTATGCAATTTTAAGCGGGAGTCCTTACTTTGTTGATTGCCATAACTTGCTGAGTTGCTATTTTCAATTGAGGACAATGAGAAAACTACAAAACTTACATGTATCGTGGACATAAAAACTGAAAAAAAACAAGGCAATACTACAGATAATTAATTGTTGTCAATATCAACACCGTTGAAAGTAGCTCAGAATTCTCATCTATTCTCTTCATAAATTATACCCTTGTCTTTTACCCTATGAAGCCACTGTCGCGGAGGATAAACCCAACGTTGTCGATTTGCCACTTGTGAATTTCGAGGAGATTTGAAAGCCATCAATGAAATTATTGCACAATTATAGTCATAAAGATATAAAAAATGTTATAGCTCTATGGCTAGAAGAGGCGCATTTAATTTTATTAGGCCAGGAGGAACAATTTACCTTCTTTTGTAGTGATTTGTGGAAATTTGGACGTAGTCGCAGGGGTATGAGTAAGGGAATTACTTTAGCAAAGAAGGCAGTCGCGAATAGATGATAACTAGAATTGTAATGGCAGAGATATGGTGTAAATGTGTCAATAAAATGTAGAACATTTAGTGTTGATTAGGTCTTCTACAATTACTGATTACTGTGCAAGCTATTGCCCAGTTTGTTTAAGGTCGATAGGATTCCAATTAATAATAATATACCCTTTTTAATGAATGGATTGGAATTTTGTATGAACTAGAGGTGACTTTAAAGTGTATATTATGTATTTCGCCTGGGACCTTCGACGCATTGGTTTTAATAGTTTTTAGCTAATTGTTTCCTCAGTTAACAATGAAGTGAATCGTAATAAGGAATCTACCCCAAATGGAATTCCACGCGTGAATAGGGAGCAAACAGTGTCCAATAGTGATAGGCCATTTCGGAACGATTCGTTCCTTTGGAACGAATCCACTGATGGAACGAGAAGCAACGAATCCGGTTGTGAAAATATTCTCGTTCCAAAGAACCGAAAGGAACGAATGGACCAAAAGGAACGAATGGACCGAAAGGATTCGAAGGATCGAAAGGAATCAAATAAAGGAAAGGATTCAGAGGAACGAAGGGAATCATAGGAACGAGAGGAATCATAGGAACGAGAGGAATCATAGGAACGTAGGGAATAAATTGAATGAAGGGAATGCAATGCGAACAAAAATAATCAGAGGAAAGAGAGGACTCAACCAATTCGCAGAGATGACAAGCCAAGTACTTTGAAGACCAGGATGGAATGACGTATGTTAATATGTTATACCTGCATCGAACGGCAAAATATTATGAAATAAACGTTGGCTTGCAGAGTAAATACATCGGTTTGGGCTAAATGTTAAAACAATCCATAGGCATTGGTCAATAAAGTAGAGATGAAATGAAACATTTGGAGAGAAGTAGCAACAAATACCTCATCTGTTATCATTGGCCTGGGATTTCCAGGAAATGCTTTCGGTATTTTAGTCAATTTAATAACATTTGAAATAGTTACTATTGACATTTTGCTACCATAAGTTTTTATTTACATTTCCAAAGTTTATAAAATCATTTATCTTCTCATCTAGATTGAATGCGTCTTTTGACAAGATGTAATTTGATTTGAAACATGGCTGGAGTGAGTGAAATTTTGGGAAAATACCAGGGGGTCTATTCTCTACCTCGAAGCTACGGAGCTTTCTGGCGAAACGATGCTTCAATAAGCTACCTTAGGTAGGTACTTGCTCCCATCGGAATTATCTATCATGGGAGCTACCGGAGAAAGAGCTAGCAGGAAGCTACCAGTAGCGTATTAGGCTCCCACCCGTATTCTGTAACTGTCACGAAGCTACTTCCGTAGCCCCAATAATTATATATATGAATATAAGCTTATTATATTGTATGTATATAAATGTAAGCTGCCACGGTAGCCTCACGAAGCGCAGCCTATGATTACCCTGCTTAAATATTGGTCATTTTCTAACGCTTATCTACCTATAATTATGCAACACGGGTATGTTTTTTTTAAAACATGTCTTAAATGCGCATTCCTTGCACTTTCACCGGGTTAAATTGTCATTTGCACCACAAACGGAAGTTTTTCACAAAAAGATATTAGCTCGAGTGACGGAAAGCCATATTTACCTTCATTATCTTCGGTCGGTAGCGTGATTCTAGCCCATAATGAGATACTTTGTGGGCCGTGGTTAAGTAGGTAAGTATCATCTCTGCATTTCTTTTGAAAGCGTCATCTTCGTATATTATTTAAATGATTTGAAGCAACGAGTAATTGACGAGAGCAAATAGTACGAATCATATTGAATTATATCATTGACAGGAACCCTAATTCCCGAATTCCCAGGCGCAACTTTAAAAGCAACGAAAGGAACGAATCATTAAACTCGTCCCTTTTAGTGAACGAGAACGAAATGACTGAGTCCGAGAAAGGTCCGAAACTGCCCATCACTAGTGTCCAACGTTTCATTCAACTGAGAGAACTGCCTTCTCCAAAAATTTGCTTTGCTCCTGGAAGTGACGCGTGGTAAATGAAACACCAGCCAAGTAATATCCGCGACTTGTCTGCCCAGTTCAAGGTCGGACTGTAAACTGCGCAACCAGAAGCTCAGCCCGGATCGTAGCAGTTTGTTAAGGATTTCAAGGCCACGTAGTGAACTAGGAGGGAGATAAGTTATAGGACGTTCTAACATGCTACTTAGTACACAGAGACTTCATACGGAAGGAAATGCAAAAACCTTTGCAGAACAAATATAGGGGGCTGTTAACAGGAAATTCTTGATAATTGTAAGTGGTCCCTCTTTTCTAGTTGGTGAAAGTAAAATATTTATAAACGGTATCCATTACAGGCTTGTGCTTTTTCGGGTGGAATTATTGCTTCCCCATTCATTTTAATTTCTATATCCTAGGAATGAATTTTGCAGCCTTTATCTCTTTTCAATGAAGGCATTCATTGTATGGATCGTAAAATATTTATCCTTTGCTTCCGGTCATCGTTTTAACGGGTTAATAGTTGTTATGCGCATTTAAATCTATCTTTCTCGTACTCAGGAATTTGAAGCCTTTAAAGGTCAAGTAAAGTTTCTGATGCATTTTGGCTGCTTTTTCCGAAGCGTGCAGATAATTCCACTCCATTACACTGTCAACATAAAAGTAATGAATCGTTTGAACAGAAATATTGAGCATAAAAATGGAAGGAACTCTCGAATTAAAAATATTGTTTAATTGTAAAAAGGTAATGTTCGTGCACAAAAATTTATCAGGGCAGCCTTGGGCGATTCGGGCATTTTAAATGGGCTAAGACATAACTATGTACTAAGTGCACCAAGGTCAACTCACATATGGTGGACTTCCCCTACGTTCTGTGTATTCTGCGTAGTAATATGTGCGAACATAAATATCCTCCTCGATGGAGGGGTCTGAGAGTCTGAAAATGGTCACACGCATAAAAATCATTTCATTTTAGCTAAGAAAGCTAATTTTGACTAGAATGAAGGCTTTGAGACGAGGTTTGAAGCGATATACCTAAATGATAGGAAAAATAATTGAGCGTCGTTGATCTTTAAAAGATAGTGTCTCAAGTGCCATGTCAATCATGAATAATATTTTTGGAAAGTAGCTAGTTAATAAATTAGGAGGATATAACAGATATAAGTAAGCAAGCTTTAGCAAATACAGGATTAAACGTTTTGTCCCTATGCCGGAAAAATGTTATGGGCAATCTCAGTATTAATCTCAGTAGTTAATCTCAGTGTCAAATAATGTTCACAGCCAGATTTGAATGACAAGTAAGTAATATTCGGTGCATGAAAAATCATTTCGTATTTTATAGCACTTCTTTCCTCAGATAAATATTTTAAAACGTCATTATCACTGTCGTGAGAATATGAATCTATTCCTGAGTTCTCCTGTATTTTTATCAAAAGAGAAACTTTGTGCCATAGACGATTATTATTATTTTTTTCACTTTAGAGGGAAGACCCTTCTGTTTGTGGCATATTGTATACAAGGTATTTATTTCATTTTATTCCCCATAGCCTTTCCTTTTGTTTTTCGGACGCAGTAGAATATGTTGCTGTAACCTACGACTAGAATTTTGTTCCGAATACAAACGAGATTGTTGAAATGGTTTATCGACTGGTGAGTCTGTTGGAGAGATCTGAACCCAGATCATAAATTCAAGAAAATAAACTCGGCCGATCAAGGTATCTCGAGTCCCCTGTTAGGCCTCAGGGAAATCAGTTCTGCTGTCTCCGCATACTCTGCCAATGAGAAAGGGGTTGTCCCAATGTCCCAATGGTCCAGCGGTCCGCACTTGCAACTATGACTTGTGCTGACGACAAGTGACTCAATGGATTCTCAACTTTTGCCGTGTGATGCAGGAGCAAGAGATTGTTGCTTGGCTTTGCATAGTAATTTTCAGGAGAACGTGCTTTCTTACGTTTGCGTTATCAATATATACAAATAATGTTACCCACAATTCCTCCGAAGATTACTTCGTTAGATTTCAGCTCGACCATCAGTATTCTCTTGAAACACTCGACTCGGCTACTTATCTGTGATTGGTCATTGAATTCAAGAATCGGAAGGAAAATAACTGTCGTACTTATTTCTGTTCTCATTGCTCATAATCGAATTCGATTATTTCTTCACGGTACAATTTTAAGTAAACAAAATTTAGTTTCGATTTTCAACACAGAAGTAAGCATCGTGCGAAATACCATTCTGAAAAAAATTGCTTTTGGAAAGTGGACTTCAAAAAGGTTCAAAAGAGGGCAGCAGTGGCCAATAGAAACCCAACCATACCGGTAGAACGCCAGTTGCTAATATTATTCCTTTATGAATGGATGGATTGAAATTTACATTGAACGAGAGTGAACATCAAAGTGGATTCCTTTCCATCAAATACCTAGCATGTTTTGGTAGAAGTATGTATGTACCTGCCTACTTATTTTTCCTCAGTTTCATCCGAGAGTTTCCCTCTCCAGAAAACCACCGCAATGGAATGCCACGTTCGTATACTAAAGGACGACCCGCGTCCAACTTTGCGCATCGCGGCATTTCAATCTCTGTATGACTTTTCCCCCCAAAAACCACCCTCTTGCGTACAGATGCCTCAGGACGTTTGAATGTTGCATGACCTTAATGCATTTCCGGAAGCAGGCCATCCTCCCCGCAGAACCCTCTGCGTAGTACAATATACGGCGCAACGCGGATACATAAAAATCCGCCATTGATTGAGCGTCCATATTTAATGACATCGCTTATTTATGTCTCCAAGCCTCGTGGGGGTGTAAAGGGCGAGACCCCCTTGATTATCGTCGTGTGCTCTTCCCCCCCCTCCCATCACACCCCTTGCCATACACCATCCGCCTTTCAGACCTCGTGACTCACCCCCCCTAAATGCACCCCCTTTTCCCCTCTTCACATCATCAGCGTCAACCACCCCTTTCTCCCGCACCCTCCTCCTGCTATTTCATTCAGCGGGTCTTGGCTGGGGTGTGGGTTGCTATTCCCCAACCCCTCATACCATCAACCCTCTACTTTTTTCAACCCTTCAAGCTCTTCCTCCTTCTTCAAACCCCTTCTACAGTTAACGACGAGGCAGTAACAAGTAAGCTTTTTTTAAGGGTGGGGGGTTGAGGGAGTGACGAGTGTGTGCAGGGAGGGAGCTTAGGGAATGAGAGTAAGACCCGGCGGGCTTAAAAAGTCCCGTGCATTTTTCGGAGGAGGGTTCCCTTACAATTCATCCCTTCACTTGCTCCATTCACATCCTCCACCCTCTTCTCATTTCGCTCCCTGCATATTTACTCTCTCTCTCTCTTCAATCTCCCCTTCCAAGTGGCCGATTCCCTTTTCTTTAGCCTCTTCTCCTCCTCCGCCTCTTCCGCGTCCCTCGAGGAGGAGAGAAGTGAATGACAAACGGATGTCGAGGAGGATGGGAAAAAGTGAGAGTGCCATTTGACGCCCCTTTTGACACTTTTGACGCCGGCCGCCATTGTGGTCGCCTCTTGGCGTCCCTGCACGCGGGTCTTTGCTTAAGGGACAAGGCCCGCGGGCCGCTTTTCCTTGTGTTCTCAAGTCATAATGGTCGTCTAAATTTTAGAGATGAGATGAGATTGCGAATGCAAATTTGCTTGGATATTTATTTTTCAGTAGCATTTCATATTTCATATTTATATTTATTAAGGTAGGGAGCATACGGTGGAGAAAAATCGACTAAGACCCCGTTCAGTCATCAAGATGTTCGTGATTATCATGTTCTTGCGTTTGTGCTCCTAATTATATGTATGGTGAAGGCTTAAACATCGTATGAATCTGCTCAAATTGCAGACAAAGTTAGTGTTGTGAAGAACAACCTTTTCTTCCGGCTTGAAAATAAAGAATCACTGGTAAAGTTTCCACATTTTATTAACCACCAACCAAGGATTCTTGATGGTCCCTGATGAGGGCATAACGTGTCAAAACGTTGGTTGGTGGTTAACAAAAGCGTGGAAGTTTTACCAATATTTCTCTATCTTCAAGATGGATATATTTAGTTTCCACAGAGCCAGTGTCTATAATCATTCATATCTTTCCTTCCAGGTGCTGTGATTTTTAAGTCCTGTTTTCCCGGTGTGTTAGCAAATATTTTACGACTTCCACGGTTTCTACAATAACGTATCATCATTTAAACATAAACAAGGGGAATTGTGCGTCTCTTAGTATTTGCTCCAAAATGTTCTCAAAATGCAGGTGTTAGCTTAAAAGTACTGGTAATTATCCGTAACAGTATCTTACCCCTGCTGAACAGTATTTGCTATAATTTATACAGCATATTTTTCGCTTCTCGTCACTTCTTAAACATTGTTTTTTATTGTTATTTTATAGAGGACTTGAAACTTGGCTTTTAGATGTAATGTACTGGCTCTTGTTGGTGAAAATACAGTCAAGGTTCGATAACTCGACCTTCTGTTAGTCGAATTTTCGATAATTAGAAAGAAATCTCATAGTTGTCCTTTGCATTTTACCTAAGTAACTTTTCTGCAACTCTAGATTTCTTCTACTTGAAGCATTTTTCAGTTCAAAAGGTATTTCGATTTAATGAACTTTTATAGGTACACGTGACAGCATGGTATTGTTTCCTTAAAATGTTGATCACTCATGGACGAGGACTATACCGAGGTCGCAGCGTCCTTTGGCCACGAGGTAGATTCCTAAAATATCTTCCTCTGTTTGGACACAGCCGTGGTGTCGTGTGGCAAAAAATATGGGCTTTGTCTCAAACGTATCCATTCCCTTCAAAGGGAAGAAGTGCTTTCAATTAAAAAGTCTGCCAGGAGTCTGCTGTCCAGTCGTGGGTGCTCCCAACATATGGGGTCAAAGCGATTCGAAGCGACGCTCGTTAACCTATCGATCGAGATCTTCTCGCCCTTCCTATCCACCTCGTCTCCTTCCCCTCCACCATATAAACCTCTTTTGTTTTCCACCCCGTCGCTCTTTTAGGCGTCCCCCAACAAACTTCGCCACATCCTGCATCCCGCCACCTCCGCCGCGATACAACCAACCCTTTGAGCACTTAAAAACTTAACCCCCCTTCTCCCTATAATGGAAGTGGTGGTGTTGTGAACGCTTCAACTCTCTCCGAAGCGAAAAAGCTATCGCTTCCGCTCGATGTATTGAGCGAGTTGGTGAGATGGAAAAGTGTTTTGGGGGCTAGCCTTGAAGGTCGATCCTGAGGAGAGGGGCACTGAAAAAGGGGTAGTATCCTATGTATCCACCACATCCCCCTGAGCCTCCTCTGGTCCCCGCCGTTCCCCTCTCGGAAAAATGTTCCATATCGTTCCAGGCGATCGAAAATCAGGGTCGAAACTCGAAAGCAGTGCTATAAGAGAATCAGGGGGAGAGAGGACACCATTAATTGCAAGGAGTTTTGCCTAAGCTGTGACAAATGTAAGATACGCATCAACGATGCAAATTTTTTAAAACGATATTACGATATCGTGTTTGAGGTTATTTGTTATCCGCACACCGATGTTGTGCGAAATCGGAGACCCTGAGGGAAACTTCTGTTTATTTGAAATGATCCATATTCGAGAAGACCAGTACCATGTTTTAATTTAACAATTCTAGGTTATGCGTTTACCTCACATATAACATTTCTTAATTCATGGTCTCCCTTTCCACCCCCGTTGTACTTCTTATCAACCGCTGTGATAAGAAGTGGAATGGGGAGTGAAGAGGGCCTGTAAATAAGTGTCAGATCGTTCTAGGGGATCGGAAATCAGGATCGGGACAAAAACGAACCCTGAAAGGGGGAACATAAAATCGTGATAATCATGCGGTATCGACAGCACTCTGTGTGAAGGTCAGATACAGTGAATGTTTGAACACGTTCCAAGATCTCGTGGAATTGAAAGTATTATCGAGCGGAAGTCAACAGGGTAGAGAGGGTACAGGAGTGTGTGGAGTGTGTGGAGTGTATTTAAAGGACTGTTCCGCGTCTGGATTTGAAAAATGCTAACGTATCCTCTATCGCAAGCCTCTGCAAGTCGCAGAAAACTCTCACACTTCACCCATGTCATTCCCTCAGTGAGTACCTACATGGCAAAACATTAGCTAGAATACTTTCCTGTGTATGTTGATTTCACATTCTGAGGTGAATCAGTTCTACTTGATGAAACCTGTAAACTCTTATGCGACCATTTAGTTGTATTTAATAATAGGTATATGTGAATTATGCGTGTGCCTTGCAATGATTTTGGTGACAGTGCGTATATGACCACAGTAATAATGAATGAAGTGTAGTAATCACTCAGGTGATCCTGTCTTTCCAATACAAACTTGGCCAATTTTTACTACAATTGTGATCGTGTGTAATTGTTTATTTATAGTATTTAATTTTTGACCTGCCTAATGCAAACCCACTGGAATGATAAAATTTACTTATCAGCTGCATCCTTCCGGGAGATAAGATAGCATTCCTTCTGCCTGAAGAGGATTACGTGAAGAAGTGTCCAGCTGGATGGTAATGCATTTGAGGGAATGATTTGAGAGCGTCATTGTCTTCTCATTAAGGGAAAGAGTGCTTTAAGGCGGAAAGCATTTCATTCAAGCAACAGGCCAAAGTGGGGGACCCCGTACCTCTAACTTCGCCACCACAAACCCTCTTCCAGCTGCTTGTACAGGTGTAATGACCCCCAGGCCTTTCAACCTTCCCCTCTCTTATAGGCGAGCCGAGCCACTTTCAACCAACCCTCGCCACCTCCGGAGACCTTCCAAGATGTAAAAAAAACTGTATGTGCATTACATCCCACAGTGTTGCCCCATCATCCCCTCCCCACCATTCCTCCGACGCGTTTTCGTCCCAAAAGAGAAATGAACTGACATGGGACCTTCAGAGGTCGTCGACTGGGGTTGCTTCAGGTGTGAAAAACTTTTCCTCATTCCGCTTACTTAATGCCTTGTCCCCACAATGGGATGGGTTTTAAAGGGAAATGTTGTGGCTTCTGCGGTGGAGGTTTTGTTTTTTTATGTCGTTGAAGTTGGGGGTGGATTCAAGCCTGTCGATGTTGCGACGCGTCAACTTCGACATGAAGTGAGCCAGATATATATCGCATTTTAATGTGGATCGTCTGGCATGTGAGATTACTCACATTGTGTGGGTGGTTTTACGCATGGAGGTTGACTTCTATGGAAGCGGATAGCGTGATAATGTCTCGATGTGTATCGCTACTTTCAGGGAACCGTTCTGCTTAAACATAGCTTCCTGCTTTTCCCCGATGAATGACGGAAGTGATGAATGTGGAAATAACGAAAATCGCATGATTTTGTAAATGAATGCGTAATCTATAAAGCGTAGTGAATTCCACAGAGGAAAAATCATTCTACTTGACTGGGACAATACAGTCAAGTTGAATTCGAATTGAATGATTATTCCTCTGTGGAATTAAGAACTTATGTGCACTTGCGTGTGACTCCGTGAAGGTTATGCCGTGGCTAGTCCCGATTTGCTAAAAATTTTAAAGCTTAAGAAGTATGAGAATTATTTTATTTCCTAGTAATCATCAGAAGAAAAGTCAAAAGTCTTACCTTTTAAGTCATCTCTAATGCCAAAAAAACATTTTCAGGTAAATACTTAAACTTTATAACAATAAGTCAACCGTAAATTGATTTTTTTAAATTTTTTATTCCCGCTCTTACTCACGTGATCGGGATTTGTAATACAAAATATAGGTGACTTAATGCGTATTTTGGGATGCTTAATTGATGTCGGAATGCGATATTTAATTTTTAACGTCGCAGAGCTCCAGGTGAAGGCGAGTCAATAGTTGAGGTTAGGAGCGTTGAGGTTGTTTTGGCGAGAAATTACTTCAACCCTTCAAATAAAATTCAATAAATTATGCTTAATTGATTAGAAAAAAATCTAGATTTTCCAATGAAACCAAAATATCAGCCGATTACTGCCTACTTCTCGAGATATTTGCTATTCGCGCGAAAGGACAAGGCCTTGTCCATGGGAAATGGAATGATGAAGAATTTAATTAATACTTTTTACAGAATCACAAAAAACTTCGGTTATGGAGGCATTTTCAGCGTACAGAGTGAAAAAAACCGATTCAAGTAAAAGCCTTGTATATAATAACAGTCAAATACTGAGACTTTTAGTCACTCAGAAGAAAGGTTTTGCGCTATTAATATTACAATATTTACTTCAAGCTTCTTATAGCTGTTTAAATTTAAAAATAAAATTCGAATATCGTCTCCATAATGATTAGAGAAATATTTCTCTCAAGCTACCTAAAGGCACTTTTAAACCGCGAATGGTGCCGAGTTGGTGGTAAGGGTGGGGGGGGGGGGAAGACTTAAGAGGCAGGAAGGATGGCTGGCGAGCTCCTTTTCTCTTCCCACATGAAAAGTTGTGACCACGAAGATTTTGCGAGCTTGATGAGGCGACGCGAAAAAATTCGCACCCTTCCCCTATTTGCGAATTGCTCCGCGAGTTCCAACCCTCTGTCGTCATTTGTGTGTGGGTGTGTCTTGTAATGGATCTATGTACCCTGAGAGAGAGAGAACCGTCTCAAGGGTATATAATGGAGGCAAATTAATACACTCGTTGAAAGCGAAATTCTCTGGTGAGATTAATGTGGCTTTTCAGTTGACTTTGCGTAATATTACCTTTCTATAGTTGAGAACATTTCCCTGGGAGATGGATAAGGACATTTTTAATTTAGACGACGTTGCAACGTGAGCATTTATTTAAAAGTAATTCAACCGGGCTTGAACCAGCGACCGTCACAAGGCAACGCTCTGCAAGCAATACTACCACAATAACAATCTTCCCCCTCCCCTCTGCCATCAATTTGAAGAAGCGTTATCGATGACAAGTAAGCTTTTATAGGAAGAGAAAGAAAGAATGGTGAGACTGGGATGTCATTGCTCATGTGCTCGGATGCAAATTCTTTTAGGCCCGATCTTGGAGCTTATCATTTAAAGCTTCTTGGAGCGTTTTTTGTCTATGTACAGATTTGTGTGGAAATTCGCAAGCGTGCTATTATTAGTGATATGTATAGGTAGACGTTAAAAACTTTCATATTACTGATTTTTTTATTTTTCAATTCACTTTTATTTTAACTTGTTGCCTTATAGCATAAATATGAGTTGTATCTCATAATAATTGGATTGCCTATATATGTATAGACTTTCTTCTAATCAAGAAATAATACATTTAATACTTTATAATGTTTCCTAACAAATGTAAAGGCATGACGTTGATTCTAAATTCGATTAAAATTTCCGAACATAATTTTCATATAAGCTGAAAACAATCAATAGCTCATGTCATAACATGCTTCAATAAAGGAAAAAAGTGAGAAATAATTATTGTATCATTTTGATTACTGCGTGTTTGGTGATTTCCATCACATAAACTGATGTATTTAAATGAAATGTGGCCAGTATTTTTTAGGCTTATTTGAAAAATTATTGAAATGTATACTCAATTACCCAGGATTACAGCTCCAGCCACCTTAAAGATGCGTTATAGTCTAAGTAAGATTTATGTGAAGGAAAGGAAAGAATGGCAAGACTGTGGTGTAATTATTCATGTGTTCTTGTGCAAATTTATCGAGGTACGACCTTGAATCTTGTCTTTTTGAAGCTTCTTCCTGTTAGCATTGCAGCTGGAGTACACTTCCCAGTATGAGGCGTTCATTTCCTCCGGGCGACGACGGGCGTTGCCTTAAATGGAAAAGCTCTTTGCGAGATGAGGATAACGCTTTGTATTCCAAGAATTCCGCTGTTTGGGATAAAAATGAGTGCGTGTTTTAGATATCTTCCGCCTCTGCCAAGCCACAGTGTCTGTTTAAATTCAAAATCACTCGTGACTCTTTAAAAAGAGTCCCATGGATGAACAATGACGCTTCGTTTCCTTCAAGGAAATTGTCAAGCTATTTTTAGATGTATAATTAGTCTTGGTCCTTCTCGACAAAAAAATGAATGACGCTGCATTCGATGACAAGAAGGTACACATGATATTCGGACATATGAGATCGTTTTGCAATATGGAGCCCAAATATTATAATGATAATATTTATTACTTCCTTCGTATTAACAAAGTACATTATAAAATGGAAAACAATAATTGGAAGCTTTAGGTTGCTTTGAAGGATGTATCTGTGTTAAGGATAACTTCTTAATAATAAACAATGCGCTGCCAGCACTACGAAAGTTATCAAAAAGTAAAAAAGCATTTAAGAGTAATGAAAAAAAAGAGTCTCCTCTCATATTCATTAAATACTTAACACAAGTTTTACAAAAAAGATTCGTTTGTCTGAGAAAACTATTTTTTTATCAAAAACATGAATTTTTTGACAAATCCTCATCCTTTTATATTTTTGGGTAACATATTAAAAACTATGGCCCCTTGTATACAAAAAATGATATTTCAAATATCTCCAAGTTGGGTTTGGGTAAGTATATTTGCCAATTGTTTCTGACAGAATAAACATGCCATTCATAAATAAATGGTGGTGAGCAGCCAGTACGGACTTTGTACTCAGGTGATTGCGTCATCAAATGCCTATTTCTCACGTGCTTTTACATCTACGCTTCTACATCTGATGGTGCTTTATATTCCAAAACTTGAATCAATAGTTAGGCGCATTTACATTTTTCCTTAATGTCATATCAACGAGGCAGCTTTGTTTCAAATTATAAATTTTGGATTAACTTTTCACGTGAAAGTGTTATTTAATGCAAAATTACTTTTTTCATGGCGGTCAAAGAAAAATTTCTTGAAGCTAAAATTGTAGACAATATAAAGTATAGACGGTTCAAAATGCTTCAATAGAGCACTTGGCGCTGTATACCGATGGGCCCGGGTTCGAATCCCAGTCTAGGCGAATATGATATTTCATACAAATGTGTGATCATCAGCGGGTGACTTAGTTGAAATTATTGTGCCGTCAGCAACGTATTTCTTTGAATTTGGCAGTCAAGGTTTGTGACTTTAGAATCCTGGTAGCCATAGAGAAAAAAATAGAAGTTAAATCATGTGAAAAATCAGCTTTTTCATCTTTTGCATAGTGGAAGTTATTAGGGTTGTTTTAGTGGAATATTTCCCAAATCATGATGGAGATGACGTTGAAATTTTATTTTTAAATATAAGCAACTGTAAGATGCATGGGGTAAATATTGTAACATTAATTACGCAAAAACTGAGTTTTAAATTGCTAAAATTCTTAGTTATTAACCACATATACATTTGTAAGTTTTTTCCTTGACTCAAGTTTGTCACGCCGTGGACTGAAAACGCCTTCAAAACCGAAGATTTTTGTTGCGATTTTGTAAAACGTTTTACAGTAAGTAATTAATTTACTTTAAAAAGTATTTTTGAGAAATCATAAAAACTACACTCAATTAAATTTCCTACGTGATCTATGCGCTAAAAACTCCTCAGTATTTAAATAAAATCTCTCTTGAGTACCTGTACAATTCGCATTGCTGGTACTTTTGGCGAATATCGAAAGTATATTGGTATGTGGTGATACGTTGTTATCAACAGAAATATATCTTTTTTTGTGAATGCGTTGTTGTAAAAATATTGCATACTTACACCATCACCAATCTAGGGTGAGTGGTAGCAATGCTGGCTATGATTTCGTTTTCTGAGGAATAAGGGGGCTGCTGAGATCAGATTCGAGGAAGCCTCACTTAACGCCTCCGCTTGAAATCCGAGTTGGGCAATTTTCTAGTCGATAGAATATTCTGGGAACCCCTTCGCGCCTCACTGCTAGAACTAATTCTACTTATCTTGAAGAGATAATTCTACATGCCTTCAGGTTGGTTTGAGGTAAAATTTACCTTAAGAGTTCAAACCAGCCTGCGAATTTGAGTGAAACGGGTGAAAATCGAAACGAAAAAATAAAAAAAACAAGTGAAAATGAATTTGAAAGCTGCGTTCTTCCTTCTGTTCTCATCCGATAGTGCAGTTCTACGAGGAGCTGGGGTGTGATTACAGATAGTCATAGCATGTGCGTTTATACAAATTATAATAGCACGATTCGATAATATATCGTGCGAAATTTTGACACCGCTTTCATAATTAGGAAAAATGTGCCGAACTTTTTTTTAAATTTACGCCTGTTATTAAAAACAAGTGCTATTTCGGTGCGTTTACGTTGCTACCGATTTATTGATAAATAAAAACGTGATGAATGTTCTTTAAAATTACACCAGCTCTTTAAAATGAGCATTATCTTTGTCAGTTTGCGTTATCGCAATTTTGTTAATACTTGGATGATTAAGAAAAATACCTTTATTTCTTCTCCGAGCTCTTAACCGCCCGTGGGAATGTGTTACCCGATATATCGCCCGATATCCGGTACTTGATATGCCGGTGTCAAGCTGGTACGAACCCGAGAATCTTGAGGACCTTGAGTCTATATTGGGAACCTTGGTCTATTTTTGGCTTCCGATGTGGATATGCTCTCCTTTAGATTATTATTTGTTGAAATAATCATTATTTAAATGTATTTTACATCTACATGCCACCCTGCAAGCCAGCGCACCATAGAGGCATGTGGATATGGGGGGTATTTGGACACCAGCCATGAAAGGTGAGGGAAATGGACAATGGGAGGGGCAGAAGTGAATTATATATTAGCAGTGTGTCTTATGAAGGCTTCTAAATCGACCGGCATTCTGTTAGTGCCGCGCTGTGTTTGTTATAATAACTAATGGCGCGTGTTAATGAAAGAATTTTTATTCCGATCAGTTCGGCAGTGTATCCCTCTTATTTTATGATCTTAAATAAATATTTCCTCAGAAAGAGCCTCAGGCTCGTTTTGTGGGCATACATGAGTTCAAACATACACATGGGCCTTCCAAATTCAGTGAAACAGCTCAACAAGTTGCTCAGTCAAAACAGCCCAAAAAGACGAGTCGTCGATCCTGACTCGCGTAGCTGGGAGCTAGCTGTAAGACATCCAGGGTGTTCTAGATAACCTGACAGAAAGGGAAAGGCAGAAAGAACAGAGGGAAGCGAAGATCCTTGTGCAAGAGGTCGCTCTTCTTTCGGAACGAAAAAAAAAAAAGTTTTTCACAAAAAAGTGGAAAATTGAACTCCCTCTCTGTCTGACGGAACCTTTTGTTGGGCCTCCGGTGGAAATTGAATTCCGTCGGAGGAGGAACAGCGGCCATATTCATTCCGGATCCACTCTTTCCCTGCCCCCACACCCCTTTAAAGCTCTATCTCATCCCACCGGTCTGTTTTTTCCCATTTCACGGCTTTGTCATATGCCACGGTTTAACCCCTCCCGCGAATTGAGAGTTTGCTCTTTTGCTAACCTTTTCGTCGACGTCCAAACTCCCCACGCGCGCATCCCCCCGACTTTTTACCCCCATCTCCCCATCTCCCCCTACCCTGTCTTCTCACTCCTCTCTTCTCCATTTTCATCTCTCCTGCTCTGTCATTTTAACGCTCCACCTCCTCGTCTTACACGACCGCCTCGCCTTTTATATATGGCACCTATTACACCAGAGCATAACACGAGGAGCCTATATATATATACTATACGTATATATAAAATATATACGTATATGTATATAAAAATAAATCCTTATATGTAGGAGGCCGTGCCGCCGAAAATTCCAAAAACTGACGGGTGACATTCTTTTTTCTTTGGGCCTATGTTTTAGCTGTGAAAACGCTCCTCTTATTTGAGTTCAGGATTTATATGCGCTTTCTACGTATTAATGAAGCCACAGAATGGTGAAACCAATTGCTATACATATTAGCAATTTGGTACTTTGACGGAAATAAGTATTCAGCACTATTTGCAATATTATTATTCGTATTTTGATTGCTATGTTTTTCTTACTCATGAATATAATTACTTATCATTTTGTAATATAATTATTTACACATATGTTCGTGTAAACATTTGCGCATTCAAATTTATGCATTCAACTATTTTTCTTCCACCTTTTCCCTCTCACGTCGTCTTATATTTGGATCTCGTCTTCATTCAAGAGCTGGCAGGAGTGACTTCACGGACCTGACCTAAAAGGGAAATGAAAAATTTTGGTAGTGTTGTATGAAGTGTTTTTTTTAATTAAGGTAGATTACGATTCCGGTGAGGGATGAGTGAATTTAGATGAGCCGAAATCTGAGTAGAATGTGTTAGACGTTAGATTGTTTGTTATAAAGTCGTTGTGAAGATTTTTAATGGTGATTGCGGCAATGTAATTAAACATAATGTACAAACACTAGCAAGTGCAACTATTAAGACAATTACGATAGTGCGCCGAGACTGTTACTATGGCTTGAAGATGATATCTATTGAAACCCAGCCGTTCGGATGTAGGTATGAACTTGAAGATGTCGCCTATGCGATGAAACCGGTGGTTTTGAATAAAACCCACTGTAAAATTTACAGATTTAGTTGATTCTGTCAGTTCGAATGTATATTTGAGGAACAATAAAATTTTCTTATTCGACCATCGATTTACAAATAACTAACAAGAAGTTAAATATTTTTTGGAGAATAGAATTCAGCATCTGCATTTATCATGAATTTGGCGGTAATTTTTAGAAGTCGGAGCTTAGCCCGAGAGAATTTATGATTCTTTTGTTGCTTCATTCACTCACTGTGAGAAGGGAGTTAATACCAGCTTTAAAATTGACGAAATAATTAAAAGAAAATGGAGGAAGTTATTTTGCGGTGGCGTTGGGTAAAAAAACCCACTCTGCTAGTAATTGTTTTTGCTTGCTTTTCACCCCCTCTGTAGGTAAATGTTACGAATGACACTTTACGTCCTTGGCCATTCTTTAAGGGTACTCTATGAAAACGCGTACTTTTGAGAAAAATTGCGACTCCAAACACCTTTTCTGATTGTGGAATTAGAGAAGGAAGGCTGCTAATTTTCCTTTTCTTCCTGTGCATTTATTTGCTTTGTTTTGTACACTCCCTCCGCCCTGATATTAATCAAACGCCGTTGGATTCCAGATAGAACTGTAGCTTAATAATAATAATAATAATGATAATCTTTATTGCTCTAGGAGTTTCCCTCCCTTTGAGCAGAAAAACGAATACAGTACAATAATTATGTTTACGATACAATAATAAGGTTACAAAAATGAACTGTAAATACATCTTTAAAAATAAATATTACTCAAAAAGAACTGTAAGCAAGCACACGAGTTCAGGGTGGCATTGAGATGTAGAACAATTTTGCAATATACAGCATATAACCATGCAATTTGCAATCTATAGAACACAACAGCCACACATGACACACCTATGCAATGGTTACAATATTTAAAATACTTACACAACAACTACTCAAGCAATGCATACCCATACAATAAATACAACTGTAACTTTCATTAACTCACCACAATATATCACAATACCCATAAAACAATTACTCAAGCAATATATAGTTATGAAACATACAGCTGCAGCTACAAATTATTACTACTGCCCATCAGGCTCCAAATTTCTTTCCGAACACCTTCAGTGATCAACCACAATATACTACAACACTTACACAGTAATTACTTTGGTAGTATATAGTCTCACATTATACAACTGCAGCTACAAACTATTACCACTGCATAAAAGGCTCCAAAGCCTCCCTCTGAACACCCTCATCGACCCACTGCCCTTAAAATGGTTTGGCAATCCATTCCAGAGTTTGGAAGCTGCCACAGTGAACGACCTCTGAAATGTGGTTGTCCTAAACTGAGGGGTATACAAGAAATTTGGGTCTTGTCTAGTAACCACATTTGGAGACTTGGATCTTGGAGGAAAGAGTTTTAGCAAATTATATAGTAGCAATAGCTTAAAGAGTATTTTTAAGTTCCACGTGCTGCCATCACGCTAAGCTGGCAAACCTTAGAGGTAATTTACGGCCTTTGTGAATGTTTGGAACGTGTCCACTAGCTGGGTGAATTATATTTGAATGCGCACAAAGGTTCAAGGAGTTTCAGGGCCTTGAATGAAAGGACCAGAATGGTTTTTTTTTATTTTTCCCCTCGTATCCCTTTCTCCTTTCTCTTTGGCAAAAGCTTGTTTTTCCCCTTCTCCCTCTGCTGGAAACTGACGTTGCAAAGGAACGGAAAGAGAATCACGGATCTATTTTCAGCTTGCTCGTGTCAAGAGTTAATTATCAACACGTGTAGCCGCCGTTTTTTGTCCATATCAGGTATCTCTCTTTCTTCTTAGGACCGCGTAAAATAGCTTTATCATGATTTCTGTCTTTTCTCCCTTTTATTCTGATTCTATCCATTGCGTATAACCCTTCTCTATCCAGTGTTTTTTTCATTCTTTCTTTCTCATGCTCTTTCCTGTATCTCAGTTTATATCCCAAATGTTTTCTTTTTTCTATCCTCTCCATGAAACCCTTAATATTACGAATTTTTATTCCGGGATTCATTTCGGTTTCCTATTTATTTTTCTCTTTTTTTCTTTTAGGTCTGTCTGACTTGTGTGATCAATGTAATTTGACTTTTTGTGGATTCGGTCAAACAAGCCAAATGCTCTTTTAATCAGTTTTTTGTTATTCATTCTCTTAAGGTGTTCATGTGGGGCTATTCTTTTCTTCCTCATTGTATCTATCATTCTCCCTGTTTTTATAGCCTCTGTTAAGTCTCTATTCATCGCATATATTTTTTATTTGCTTATTAAAATGTTGTGATAATTTTTTATGTATTTTTTATTTTACGTCCTTCACTCGCTCTTGATCAACAATGGGACCCTTTCATTTGTCTCTGTTCGTCATTCGTAGTTGGTTCATAATGAAAACATGACAACAGTTGCTATATGTGAGAAAAGTGGAGCATAGTTTAATGAAAAAATCTATTTATCTTTTGATGCGCTGAGCAAAATGCGTTGTAAGGTTTGACGAGTTACAAGGTTAAGTTGTATGCTTCTGTTTTTCAGTCCGAAGTCAATGTTTCGAAGGGTTTGCCAATTATTCTAAGAATAAGAATTATTTTTAAAAATAATTTAATTCCCAGGGAAATATACATGCATATATGCTATTTTTTACAGTAATGAAATACATCTATGGTTTATAAAATATAATTTTCTTTCCCTACTTTAATTCTCGCCCTCAATCGAATGACATTTCTAGTGATTCAGATATACGTGATGGAGAAAGGAAGGATCTCATTAACGTGGTCATGTACACGGAAAATATTTTTAGTTCGACTATTCCAAACGTAAAAATGCCTTTTACATCTATGTCCAGCCTTTTCACTGTAGAGTGTGTTGGTATCATTTCCTTTCAGTGGACCTTTTGGGTCACATTCGATGCTCCTTTTTTTTCCTCTCCCTCAACTTTCGAATCTCGCCGGCGCGTCGCCACCGTCGTTTTGACTGCCGTCACCCTTCTAAAAGCACTTGCCCCTTTCCCGTTACCCTGGCAACCCTCCCCCCCCCCCCACTGCCCTGTTTTCGTATCATTTTGTGTCCCACTCCCCTTTCAACCTTTCAACATCTCAACTTTCACTCGCGTCTCAATTCCTTTTCGTTCGCATTCTTTCGTTTCCTCACACCACTCACATTGACACTCACTCCTTCTTACACGTACACACCTACCGCGTTTTCTTCGTCCTCCCAATCTTAGCAAGAGAGGGAAAGACCTTGCCAAAAGAATTTGTTCCGGCAATCAGAAGAAAACAACGCTAATAAATGGAGTATCCTCTCAAAACGGTTTCTCAATCAGATTCTCAATCGCACGTATTCAATCATTCGCCTTCACCGAGGCTCGAACCCGGGTCACAGTGCTTTAGTCATTCAATCTACCGAGGCGTCCTTGTGGATTTTGTGATGGCTTTAAGGTTGTTCAGGACTGCCGGACGTATGATGTTACAGAAGCGGTCCAAAGCGTGCGTGCGCCAAGCGCCACCGTCCGCGAGGTTTAAGCCAAACTTAGAACACAATGAGGCGTTCGCTCTTTTTTTCTCTCTCTTAATTCAAGAACGAATTTTGAGTATACCGGGCCTACCCATGGAATTAACTTTACGGAGTCACCCGAGAGTTCGCATGAGTGGGAAATTCCACAGAGAAAAAATTGTTAGTCTTGCCAGGCACTCGAACCCGGATCCCTCAATATCGCGCAGAGAGCTTTCTTCATTTAAGCTAGCGAGGCGCCCTCATCTCACCTGAAGATTTTTGACGGTTTTGAAGGAGAAAATTGTTCATTTCGCACTCATGTGCACTTACAGGTAACTCCGTCAAGTCCGTATAACGTGGCTGGTCCTGATATCCTCAAAATTCGCCAGAAGTATTAATAAAAAATATAAACGTCGAATAATCTTCATATCTTGTATAATAATCTTGCGTTCTAATAACTTAGGCTTGTCATCATAGAAAGCAATATATTTTAAACAGTACAAGCAAAATGGTGGTATTAAGTATTTGTTGTGACTAGCACAGTCGCCCTTTAATTCATCGTTTACACAACAGCCGTACATGCCGACGTAACGTACGCATGTAGACCACAAACGCCGTGTACGTCCCTATCATATAGTTCCTAGCGCTGCCGACCTTACGTTGGTTGGTGCTGGCGTTGCAGGGGAGGAACGGGAATTATGAAGCGCGATACTCAGAAAAGGAACTCAAAATGAATAATGGCGTGCCGTAACTGTGTTTGATACACAGAGAAGAATTTCATTGGCTCCGGAAACCACTCCTAATATTACAAAAGGTATCACGAATGCTGGAAATTCTAATTTCGTTTTAAATTAACAGCTCGCGTTTCTCTTGTTCGCGGCAATTCCTGGGGATTCCGCAGCACAGAGTCACAGCTGTAACGCGTATGTCGTGTAAACGCATGTGGGGTGGCTCATGGTACTGCTAAATATTATTATACTATTTATTAGTACCATGAAGTGGCTACGTCGGTACGTACGGCTGTTGTATTAACGGGGCTGCTGTAGCTTCACATGCAAGGCCATAATGTCTTATTTATTATCTGTAAGTCTCAAAGAGTACCCATGGGGGAGTTATGGTTAATAAATTATATCATGAAAGGAAGAAGTGAGCTAACAAGTCTGCTAGTCGTCAACAATAGAGTTAGTGAGCGATCTTTAAAAGGCTTACCGGAGCGCAGTTCCGAAATTCTTCTTCTCACGCTGGACTTGAGCCGGAAGTTGGTTAAGTGACATATTATACCTCGTGTGCTTGCAGGCACTTGTGCTGGGGCTTTCGGTGCTCGCCCTTCATTGACCTCGCGGGACACAACGCTGCATTGTTCTCGATCGATTCAGCTGTGTTTACATTACTCCAGCCCTATAAAAAATACCCTTGCCTTGTTCTGTTTCCTTTTGTTCAAATACACCTGGTAACTGCCTGGATATCTTTTTGGACTCATTTTCACTCGTTTAAAAAACACAATAATATTTTCTGCGTCGATTTAAATAATCTGCTTAGTCTATAACGCGTGCCTGAGAAGTGTGTAGTGTTTGCGTGAAAAGTATAGTGAATGGGGTTAAGAATGAGTAGGTGATGAAAGAATGTAGGTTGGTTGCTCCAGTTATGGACGTGCATGATAGGAGTGCGGTTCGTTGGATTGGTCATGTCGAGTAAATGGAAAAGAGCTGAATTACGAAACGGATAAATTATAGTAGTGTGAATGGTGTGTGAGCAAGAGGCAAGACTTCGAAAGGCACGGGTGAATGTGGTGGATGAGAGAAAACGAGGAGTATTAAGAGTCTTCAAGAGTTGGAGAGCGTGTACGAAGCAATGCATGAAAGAGAAGCAAAAGTGGTTTGTAAGGATAGGGCATAGTGAAGGAAATTTTCAAAAGGGAGCCAGTTTTCCAGGGCTGATCGCAATAACTGCATTTTTTGACTTTGCCTATCCCGAAAGGAAATGGCGTGATGGGTATGTATGTGTGCCTATAAAGCTAATTACGTTATCTAACTAGAAAATTATATCCGGCTATTCATTTAATAAAAGTTGGGTGCTGATGGACCCAAGTAAGCAATTACCAGCATTTAGTAACATTTGGACGTTATCAACAATTCAAGAAAATATCTGTTAATATTTTTTTGTAAGCAGTGGCAAAATCTGGTGGCAAGATAGTACACCTCTACAATGTGCAGAAGCCAAACTTGTTTAATTTTGTCGCTACACAATCAGAAAGTTAAAAAAAAAATTAGCTCGCACTTGCGGGAGCTGCAAAGACGACATTATGAAATGAATTGTCCTCGACATTTTCCACATCCTCATCGATCATTTTGAATTAGGGAAACTTAAAAAATACGTGGATGACTTCTTATGTGGCTTGAGTAAGCGGTCTAGTTTATCCTGAGAATATGCCTTAATGGCTGCGGAGGAAAAAAAGCTCCATCGGCGGGTAATTGCGCGTGACCTCTTTGAAAAAAAATTGGTATGCAGGTTGAATTTAGATCTCTGCCCGAGATCTCAAACTTTTTTCAAGAAGTAACTCTGTTCTCCTACTTCCACTCTCATCACATCCGTTTCTGTTTTTCCGATTCTAATACCCGCAAGCAGAATCAGAAGAGTTAAGTCCTTTCTAGAATGACTTTCGTTCGCTGGTCACTCGATTCCAAAGAACTTGGCTGCATTCTTAGTCATGCAAACCTAGGGGGAGGGGATGCTTGGAGCTCAAGGCAAAAGTTCGCATCGAACACGAAAGTGTATCTTATGTACAAAACTCTACTTGAAGCTGATGCTGCGATTGGCCGTGTCACCGTTGACAGCAAAGTTACTTCCAATGATTGAACAATCGAATTTTTTAAATGTATTCATTATCATCAGCAGTCAATAATCCAAAGACTATTCAGACCCAGATTTCTTTCCTCCCCACTCTCCCAATACATAACAGTTTCATTTCCATAAAATTCGACTTTACTTCAATGTCTTTCATAATTTGTCAAATGTATTTCATTCGTGGTATTTGTCAATAATTCTTCCCATTAATTTCGCCGTTCACTTATTGTTTTCAAGAGCCATTTTTGTCCCAAAATGTGTCCGGTAAGTTTGTCTCTTCTTCCTTGCAGGGCTTTCATTTAAGAATGTCAAAATTCCACAATGTTATTTCGCCAACCATCACGTTATTAAAATTCTCATCTTTTCACTCCAACTATTTGAGGGACTTCTTCATTTGAGGGACCTCTTCATCCTTTTGATCTTTATAATTCTTTGACGACACCATGTCTCCTTCATAAATAAAATGGTGTTCGTGAAATTAATTCGCGACCTCACATCTAGGCCCAAAACCCAAAAGCAAACAAAAGATTGTTGTGAAACAGAGTCAAGAAAAATATTTACTCAGAGTTGCTCTTGCGGGTGCTTTAAAACCTTTGGCTCTGGTAATTTCTGAGAGTTTAAGAAGCAGAGAAATGTTGAAAGTTCCCTTCCCTTGGAAGAAGATAAGATGGAAGTTTTGGAAATCTCCGGTTTTGTGGAGCATCATCAGTCGAAAATTTCCTCTGCGTCACCCGGAGAATAATGAAGAGTCCTCCTAACGAGTGAGAAGTTTATGGTTTTCGATTTAAGAAATTTTCAAGGGAACCTGGAAGTTTATATTCGTTAAATTTTGAGTTTATTTCTGGACCGCGTCTCAGAAAGCCTTGCGCCAAGTTGTTCGCTTTCCCCGACGTGAAACTCACTTGGGTTATTCAATGTAACAAGTCCAGTTACCCTTAATTTGTTGTAAACTTTTGAGTTCCTTGCTGTTTTATATAATTTATTCCAAAATCTCAGAAATAGAGGAATACGGGAAAAGCAAAACAATTCACTCGTACATAAATTTTATTGATAAAACGAATGTGAGCGAAATTACGAGTATTGTGTTGGCCTTTTCATTGTATTGCTCCAAGGGAAAACTTAAAATCAACGTCTGCTCTTCAGAAACTGTCATGGATTATCCCAAATGCATTCAGTTTTTGAACTACCATCGCTTGTGCCATGGCCAATGGAAAACAAAACTGTTTTTCGACGCGAGCCACTGAAGAGGTTATTTTTTTGTCGGAAAGCACCAGAGATGGTACTTGACGTCTCATATAATTAAGAAGAAGTTATATTCATAGTTCATTTGGAATAAAATAATGCTATCTGAAAACTACCCTAATATGACACATTGCTGTACATGGTTACAAAAAAGGCAGCTGGCTTGAGACTGATGGAAAAAGAGCTGAAAAACGACTGGACGGCAGATGAAATATATGCAAGTTGGATGGCGAAAGGCATGGACAAGAAGTTTAGAGACCTTTATATTGTGCAAAAATTCCTCTGAGAAAAAATCATTTTCCTTGAGTACTTTAGCTAAGCTACCAAGCTGCTGTAGTATGTAGCGAGTAATACTGCGTCCCTCTCTCATGTTGATTTTTGGGGGTTTTTATAGGATTAAGGGTTGGCCGAAGAATACTTATTTGTAGTCATTACCCTTCTCATTGCGGAATGTGAATGTTACTGACACATTTTTCCTTCACTAAATGCTATCATTCGGTAAAAACACTTCGGTGCCTTCATTGTTACTAAAATATTTAATGTTGGAAATGCTTTTATTATCCTTTTTTACTGTTACAGTTAATGATGTTATGAGTAAAAGTAGCTTCTCCTACATGACAACATATCTCGACCTTTTGCCTCTCTCTAATTTGAAGAGTTGATTCGTGAGGCACGGCAGGATCCAGTTAGAGTGTATTTGAAAAGGACTTCTTCCTCCAAGAACAACAAATATGTACAAATGACATGGCTTTTGTTATGGCGTCCATACTTATTAAGAGCACAACTTGCCAACCGCCTGAGGTAAGAAGGCTCCCGTTCAGACTCAATTGCGAGCCAGTCTTCGGAAGGCTCGAATGACCATTTTGTATGAGAACATATTCACATGCCGATTGTTTATTATGTTAATCGCGCTCGTCGATCATGGAAAAAGTGGCTGACTCGATTTGCAGTATCTGGGAATATAATTATTTAGCTTATCTACTGGTGAAGGTAGGTTTAAATGAAAGTGAGTGAAAATCCTGTAGGTTTTACGTGTACAGGGCCCTGTATGCCTGCACAATTTCTTTCTTTACCCCAGCATACGTCTTACCTTCGTTCATCCCATCCACGGAACCCATTCTCTTTCTTTTTCCCTTCAACTCTTACCCAACAACCTCCTTTCTTTCGCGCTCCTAAGCAAACCAACGTGCAAATGGTATTGGTGATTAAAAGTAAAATATTAAAGATGAATATTAATCGACAAATTTTTAATTTTTATTTATAACAGTTTTTCCAAACAGAGGATTCGAATGCAGTCCAATTTTTACATTCGCTGGGTAACAGGTTGAAGGATAATTGCGCTAATTTGCATTCGAGGGATCTTCAAAAAGCTTAAAGAATGGTGTAATTACGCGAAAATTTGTCATCGTAGCGTGGTGCAGTTGGTGGAAAAATGACATTCGACGATCTCCAGACGACGATGCGTCGGCAAATAAGTTGACTGTAGACACGATGACTTCTTGATACATTCTCCAGTGTACATTTCAACCTTTCTTCCTTGGTCTAACTACATATTCGGGACTCCGCCACATGGCCCGCACGTCCGTGACGACGAAATCTTTCGGAAGGCGTGAGTGGTCACATTATCACTCGCAGGCTTGATCGGGAACTCCAATCGCGCTCTCGTAAAAAAACACGGGAAAAAGCTTTAGCGGGGGCGGCTTTTATGAGGAGCATAAGGAGATGATGTCTCGTTGTCCCCCCCCCCTCTTGAGTGGTTTGTGCATGCGTATATGTATGTATGCGTGGATGGCAAGTGGCCGAGGGACGCGTCGTCTGCCTGTCGAGAAGAATGCCACGGCTTTGTCTTCGCTGACTCGAGTCTCCTTTCATTTCCCACGCCCCTCCTCTCCCTCTTGCCACCCCTCTGCTGATAAGGAGACTCCTTCCCTGCATTATCTCCTGCCTTTCCTCTCCCATTCCTCCATTCGACCCACTCCGCTGTCCTCTTATCTCATTCATTCGACACATGCGGAGCATTTGTTGGGCTGCTGCATTATAAGAGACTTAAGAGATTAATGACATGCAAGTGCAGGAAACTGCGGCGTATAACAACGTTGCGAATACATGATGGGGGAGGTGGTGGGGGGGTAATGTTTTTGCCAGCTTCAAGTCCATCCTCCAGATAAAAAGGTAGAAGAGGAGAGCAGGTAATATGTTCGTTGTAATGTTTTTTTTTGCGGAAACACAAAGTTGTTATTGCTATCTATGGCAGATTTCCAACCAAGGTGTTGAAGTTAGCGCAGATCGGAATAATTCAGCGCACGCGAACGACTTTGAATGGACCGATGTGTGCCAGGCGAAACGTTTGGTTTGCCTGCCGGGAGGTAGCTTTTCGTGGCTGCACAACAGACATGGCCTCATGTTTTGCGTATGATTATTGAATTAGTTTAAAATTAGGATTAAAAAAGTGAGCTTTATTCCACGGAGTGATTCAAGACCTTACGTTATCCATGTGTGACGCATTTTCGGAAAATAAACTCAAAAAATCTATCGTGGGTGCGATTATCAACGTTCATTTGTTGCTCACACCAACTCTGCGTAGTTCTGTAACGAATGAAAGGCAAGTGCGCTGCGAAGCGACTAGAGCACTACGGCGAATGGAAAGCTCTCGTCTTTTACTAAAAAAATATCATATTTCTAAGATTTTTCCGGTCAATCTTTTGCATAAATTAAGGTATTCTACCCGGTAATAGGCATCATATCTGCCAACGATTCGACAAACGACTTGTGCATGCGGCATGAGTCAAAAGTGGCCGTTATTTATATTCAATAATTTGTACCAGGTGACCCCTGATTTGAGTTTGTCTAACTGACCGTTGACTGATTCTCTCGCCTTCCATTTCATTTAAAATGCATAAATAATGAATTATTTAAAAAAAATATTTTATATAGTATAAATTTTGATTGTTTAAACGGAATAGAATTCCAAATTCAAGGACAGATTCGAACAAAATTTTACTGTATAGTAGAAGGATTAATAGGCTATATTACGACATCGTCCGAACGTCGAAAATTGCATCCGTGTTTGTTGTCAAGTTTGTTAATTTTTAGTAAAGGCATCAAACATACACATTATACAGTTTACTATTATTCTGTGATTAAAATATTACGTTTTTAAATACATATTTTGAACGCATTCAACAACTTTAACAAAATATTCGGCCTTGATTGTTCTTCACTCTCAGAGTGCCATCTACCGGCCGGTTACAAATCATTTCGCCTCGGCACATGGTTCCATTTAACGTCGTTCGTGCGCGAATTAAGTGTGCCGAAGTGTTGCAGAGTCCTCTGGATTGCCGATAATACACTACATAGTTGAGTCGTCGCATTCCGCCATTTTTGTTCTCAGCACATCTTGCTTACTATGTGAAAGTGAAGGCGATAGGCAGTCGCTCTGCAGGATTTTCCTTGTTTTGCAGAAGAAAAAAAGCAAAATGGTTGGTTGCTCTGCTCCTAATTGCTCTAATAGCACTGAGAATGGGTTTTTATCTCAAGCGGTTTACCTTGGGCGGCCATTTTTATAATGTTGCGCGAGCCCATTGTTGCGGTTGTAAAGGTTTACGTAAATGTCTATAACTGTAAAAGTATTTAACCCAGCAGAATGAAACAAAAAGAATTTTGTTTTCATTTTCTCAAGGTAAAAAATAAACATGGTGATATGTTTACCTATCTCTATCCTTTCTAAGGTAAAACTACAATAAAAGTTTAAAAAAGTTACGATTGAAGTTTTAATGTTTGAAATTTTTTTTCAAATAGTAGTAACTGGATTATACAGTTTGAATTATTTTTTATTAGTAGATGTATGCTATTAAATTTATTAATAAAAATATTAATAGTGATTTACCTACCCTTGAATTGTTATAATTTTTTAAAAAGTAACTTTTTTCAAAATTTTCAAAGTTTGGCTTTAAATAACTCTGATGGGGTTGGAGATAATAATCTCAAATTAGCAGAACCTACAGTCATTGTGTAGGTATGTGTACATGACATATAAAAAAGTATGTTGTGTATTTTACTAATAAAAAAGTTACAAGCTCTCAAAAATCATAAAAACTTCACTAAGTAAAATTCGGTATTAACGCGGGTGTAGGGGGACGGAGTTTACACCTGTGTTTCTAGGGGGACCGCGCGGGTCCGTGCCCCTAGAATTTCCCTTATGAGGGAGTAGTGTTGAGAACGGCAATCCAGAGGACTCTGGTTCCGATCTGCGTTCTAACTTCAAGACCTTGCATAGAAAGCTCCCAAAAATGCATTATTTTCGCGCACAATAAGTGACTGTAACAAACGCAGAGCGCGAAACTAGAATAAGATCACCTCTGCCCCTTCCTTTTCCCTATTTCCTCCAAAAGACATGGCTGGTGTCCTCAGACCCCTTACTGCAAGCCGCTGCTCTCAGACTAGTATGTAGGTGCAGTGGTTGTGAAAAAATGGATAAAACATGTCTCTTTTCGCTGATAGGTGATGGCTGCATTCTGGTTTCGTGCACTGAAAACCGAAGAGGGCAATGATACACTACCCAAAAAAGCTTGAAAATAAAAATTATCGCGTTTTAAATTGCTAAAGCATGTGTAATTATGCTTAAAAAATAATGTAAGCCAAAACGAAAAGTGAATTTTTTGGAAAATAATTTCATTAGAATATCAAAGATGAACAAAGAAGCTGAAGAAGTAGTTCAAGGTTTTCAAATACAGTGACTTATTTGGGAATAGTTCATGGGCTTACGGTACTGGGTGGTGTTGGGTGGTTATCAATGTCTTTGTTTAGAGTTCTGTCAAGCTCACCGTTGGAAATTATTTCATTTAAATGCTTTTGATTACGTTTCTATGAAAAGAGCAGTTGCCATTTTAGGTTCTGTAATTGTGTTTCATTGCTAATTTTATCATTTTATAGTATTATTCTGATTCCAATGAAAATGTCGATTCTCCAGAGACACGTGTGGTGTTTATACGAAAGCCCATACGTATTCGTTGCGCTGAATTACTTCATTTTGAAAGAAACTCTTGCATCTTTCACGCACGAAGAATGAAGGAAAATACGTTTTAATTTACGTCATAATAGTTATGTGTAATGCATTCTATTGATTTGTCTGATGAAAATAGTTTTTGAAGTGCATTTTCTACCGTAATGGCACTTGCCTGAAATTCCCCCCTGCCAAAGGCCCCTGAATTGAGGAGGCTCGTAGTTTAGTATGTACATCTACGTCTACATACTACCCCGCAAGCCGCCTCAATAGGCGTGTGGCGGGGGGTGTTAGGACACCAGCCGTTTACATATAAAAAAGAAACGCTCTAATGAAATTACGCCTAGCATTTATTAAAATCCCTTATTGTTCGGGGGAAAAATGAATTCCTATATGAACCAGACGGCGCAGGTTAGGATAGCCAATGGAGAATCGGGATGGGCCACGATAGGACGGGGAGTGCGGCAAGGGTGCCCACTATCGCCGTTGCTTTTTAACGTGTATTCAGAAGAAATGGTAAGGGAGGCATGGGGGGAGGAGGA
Organism: Pyrrhosoma nymphula; assembly: GCA_963573305.1. NCBI lineage: Eukaryota > Metazoa > Arthropoda > Insecta > Odonata > Coenagrionidae > Pyrrhosoma > Pyrrhosoma nymphula. The sequence continues at coordinate 4,959,655 of OY754338.1, read as the reverse complement.
GGTAGGAATAAAGGTAGGAGGGGAGCTGATAAAATCAGTGAGATTTGCAGATGATCAAGCATTGGTTAGTCAGTCGGCCAAGGGGTTACAGTCAATGGTGAATCCATTAGAGGTGAAGGGAGGATGTGCGTAGACTTGAGGCGTTTGAGATGTGGGTTTGGAGAAGGATGGAGAAGGTTAGCTGGGTGGCGAGGAAGACGAACGAGGAGGTATTAGATTTGGTTGGAGAGGAGAGGAAGCTTGTGGCAGAGGTTCGGAGAAGGCAGAAGAGATGGATGGAGGAGGTTTTAAGAGGAGAGGGCATGTTGAATAGAGTGATAGAGGGGAGAACACTGGGGAAGCGTGGGAGAGGAAGGAAGAGGATAGGAATTCTGGACGAAATAAGAGGAGGTAGAAGATATGAAGAATTGAAGAGGGATCTAATAACGGGCCATCCTTAGGAGGGAAAGCGAGACAATTTCTACTAGGTTGGGATACAAAATGGGGACTGTCCAAGATACTACCAATCAGCTGGTAGAATACTTGAATGAATGATCCGTTCGGCAAAATACCTCTCTTAATTTATCGTTTCTGTCGGACCTGGAAATATAGTGGGGTTCTAATATGATGTTCTCCGTGTCGCTCTTAAAGATATCTATTCTCAATTGCTCAAGTAATCTAAGCCTAGCGCGCAGCCTCCGAGTCTCTAGCGGCTCCCAGCCTAATTCGTTTAACATCTGTGTAACGCTGTCTGTACGCCTGTAGAAGTTTTTGACGAATCGCGCAGCTTTCCTTTGTATTTTATTAAGTTCCCGGATTAAGTCTTTCTGCACCGAATCCCATATACTCGCTGCATATTCAAGGTGTGGCCGGACGAGTGCGAAATAGCACCTCTCTCATACTTTTTCATCGGAAAATCTTCCCACAATACGCTTGACGAATCCTAGCTTCTTCAGAGCTCTGCCACAAATATTTCTTATATGTGTTCCCCGCGATAGCTTCGAACCGATAGGGTGTTCCCCACGATAGGGATGTAGATCTCTTTTCTCCCATTCACACCTTCCTCTCTTTCTTTCGACCGAACATCGTTTCCATCGGGAGCCGACGCGGTAGAGTACCCTTTCGCGAGGCCCAGGATGCTTTGCAATTCAAATCCCTCCTCTCGTGAAATTCCGTTCGCTCTTCCCCGTTTCGTGGAGTGGGTTTTAAAACAAACAAGTGCTGCTGTGAGTGTGTGCGAGGATGCCTAACAGCTTCCCGTCTCCTTTTTGTAAGAAAATGTTTTCCCTTTGCTCCAATGCCCTTCTGCCTCTCTTCGTCCAACTTAATCTACGTTCTCTTGAGCTAGCAAGCATCCCACGGCTGTGTTTGTTTTCTTGTGGCTTACCTTTGTAGTATTTGTTGGCATAGCAAAATTTTCTCGCGACAGTAATGTAGAAGATAAAATGGATTGAGGGAATGAGCGATGAAGAAGTCTATAGCCGAAGCCCCGCGGTCAAAGTTCTGGGACAAATATTTCAATGGACGACTTTGAGTACCTTGTCAAAAACAGGGTTTGAAAAAATGTAACCTTCGTTCCAAGAATTAAATTGATTTGTGGATTGATTATTTGAATTCACTTGGAATTTTCTTAAGATCCTGCCTGTCTCTCGTAAGTATATCAAATTAACTTTGAGCTCAACATTTTGTCGAAAAGTTTGATCGTGAAGCTCTATGAGCTGCAGTTGGTTAGAAAAGACGCTCAATGAAAACTCTCATAAATGGTGGATAACAATTCATTGGTCGCATTCTGAGGGACAGCAGAACTCAAAATCAATGGAAAAATGAATGGGAAGAAGTATCGGGGAAGAGCCAAGGATATCGTGAATCTGGAAATTATGAAATCATCGTTTAGTGAGACCAAGATAGTGGGACTAGACATGTTTTGTGAAGGTTGAAAGTTGTTGGGGAAAATTTGAAGGAAACATGTGAGGTGATAATTATGGCAAAACGTGATATTGATTAGAGATGAGGATAGAGAGCGTATGAAGGATTTTAGATGGGATGAATTAATATGGAAAGGTTGCTGATCTTAAGGATAAAATAGTCTAAGGGAATTGTTTATCTAACCGGAGCGCAGAAATTAAGTTTAGTTTTTAAAATATGTCCATGTTAAACTTTTATCAGAAGCATGATAGTTTCCTTTATTACGAGTAAATTTCCATATTTCAGCAAGTGTTAGTCAATTTTTCATTATGCTTGGCATTGCACAATTCATATTTTCTGGTGATAGAGCATCTGATATTTCACTTTTAAGAAATACTCTCAGCCATTCAAATTGAATTTACTGTGCTCCTACGCCAACCATCTGGAGGCTATAGTTTGCCTCACAAAGGAAACGGATGTTACCCGAATTGAAACCATTTATTTGTGAACATATTAGTCACCATTCATCAGCAAAGTGACTTATTTTATTTCAGTTGAGCAATGAACGACACGGAAAAATGTTTGGCATTGGAAATTTTCACAATTACGTAGGAATAAAGTCTCAATGCGAATGCCGTCCCATATCGGCAAAACAAAGTGGGCCAAGTTTTTGTTCTGTATGCGCTCCACTTGGTTGTATTCTGATTTAAGAAGTCTGCATATTCCGGTGGTTTTCATTTTCTTAGCGAAGATTCATTTGATTCCCGGGCTTTGTATCTATTTTCTGATGCAAGTCACGATAAAACATCAATTCGAGACCTAAAATGCTGGTCGGATGAATCTCGATTGCTAGAGGTATATAGAACCATTTACTCCACTGAGCTCTCGTCTTTATAGAGTGAATATTTAAGTAGCAATTATGCATCAAGTCTAGGTCAGGCTAATGGTATTGCTGAAGCGAATCAGTACAATGTTTTGGTATTCAGAATGTTTTGGTATTCAGAACGTTTTGGTATGACCTTAATGTGCAGTCTCGTGAATTGAGTTCCACTTACGCTTGAAATAATTAAGACAACTCTCCAGTTCATTAGTAGAACAAGTAGATTAGGTTAATTGTTGCATCGATGAACTGGGTTATTTGATGCCACTTCAGCCTTATAACTAAATGGTAAACGTTAATTATGCTAAAATCATATGAAGAAGTTCATGAAGCTCATATCAGTTTAAATGCTCGGCATGTGCATTGAGCGTTCATAATGAAGCTGAATGCGGCCGAGTGGAACGGTATCCGCAGAGACGCAACGCATGCCGGAATATCTCATTAGGGTTATAACACATTGGTATTTGAAGTTAGTATACATGGTTATAGCCTGAGGATTTTTCTCTCATCCAATGTACGCCGCCAACCTCAAGCCTGCTGCAGATCCCTAAAGAGTTTCTCAGCTATAGATTTTTTAGGTGATTCTATTCTTGGGGGACGTAATACTGTTGAGGCAATCTTTTGAATTTTACCGTTCGAAATAGGAAAAAAGGTTCAGTAACTTCGAAGAAGAATTTTAATATCAGAAGGCATTACATTTTTTTGTTAATTGGTGCCTAATCACTCAATGTTTGAACACTATTTATAGCCCCACTTACCTTATTGAGAACAATTACTCCTATCTAATTTAACTACTCAGTAAACAGAGGTGTTTTAAGCAGCACTAAACTCCTGAATAATCCCTAAAATCCTCATTGTCGCGTATACATCTAGTGCTAATTAGTTACATATTGAGAGTACATGAATAACCACGCAGAGAAATTGTAGAGTAAATGGATATATCGTTAATTGTGATTTGGAACGCCAATTGATTTTTATCTCGTCAAGATGAGTCAATTATTTAAAAAATACTTGGCCCATCAACTCTGCTGATTATCCTGCGCATCAGTGTATGCCACGTGAACGCGATCAATCTTTGGAAAATTCTTTTCCCACCGCATGTTTGCGACTCATTAAATTGTAATGTAATGCAAGGAAATAAGGGCGTAATGGGAATGGCTATAGTGTAAATAAATGGGTTTATCCAAGTCTAATGCGACCAACCGAATCCCCTTATACATTAAGGGCTGTTCCTTTTAATAGGTCAGCCCCTCGCAACATGCAATGCGACTGGAAAGAAGAAGCTATTACTCTTAGATGACTGAGGAAACAGATGGGAAAATTCAAATTAAATGGTGATTAGTGTTTTATTACGAAACATCTGTATCAGAGAATAAGTTCAGTTTAGATTTTTTGCTGGGCTATACTTGGACGGTAACGATCGGCCATGGTAATTATCTTAGGCATACCAGATTTTTGTGTGTGAAATCTTAAAAAAAGATAAATGCGTACAAATAAATCATCTCCAACGACAGATGTCGAAGTCGCAAGGGAGGACACATTTTTTTAAGTAGCCAGAATACGTATTTAAAAAATTACATTTAAGCCATTTGGCGTAGAAACCACCCATCCAAATGTTCCACTCTTGAGTACCTATCCCTTATTACTCTAGTGATACCAAGAATGTCCTCCGAGAGATCAATGTCTCTATAAATATTTATCTCTATTTATCAAACTAATATTTCTTTTAGGATATGATCATCTCAGCTCACTGTAGATTCCTAAGGTCCAATTTAGATGTATTTTTGTTGAACGTGTTTTGCGGAGTAATTTGTTTCTCAGACTGTATTAGGTTAGCAACATCTTTTACATTCAATACTTGTGGTAATAATAACTAAACGATATCGTCTGCGTTCTATGTGCTTTCTTAATTTCGCCTTGAATTAAGATGGCTTGGTGGTGTAACTGGCTAACACACCTGACCGGCAATTGGGAGATCCGGGTTCGAATCCCAGTCAAGTCAAATGATTTTTTCATGGCGAATTTCACCGTCTTCGGTGTATAACTTATTTTAAGAGACACAAATATGCATTCAGGCTCGTCCAAAAAAATATAATGTGAATATAGGCCCATGAAATTTAGGTAGTAGAGGTAGGTATCGCTAAACGAGGCCTGGATTATTGTTTTGGGATAATTGTTTCTAACGGTGTAGTTGTACAAAATAATGCATAATCGGTCAATCTGTGTATCTCGATGTATTTAACGTCATTGACTCTTCAACTATTCATACTGTTTTTTTGCGTGCTTCGTGTTATTAATTGAATAGAAAATAGGCAACTTTATCTATAATTTCTTAGAACTCCGTGGCAAATGTAATTTTCTTTATTTACCGGTGCATAATTTGTTCTGATTGGACAGTTCGAATATATTCGACGAAGCTAATACCATATAAACTTGTCTCTCTTTCATTTTTGGAAATTTTTCACTATTTATATGGCCTTGTTCTCCTTTACCTTTATTCTTTCTTTGTTTCATTTCCGCAAGACATTTACGAACCTGAAGTCTTATTTCCCATAAAAAAACAGGAATGCTTCCCAGGTGGAATTTGTGGCGAGGAACCAATAAAATTTGTCTCAGATACTCGGGAATGTTTGCATTCAACCGCATCAAGCTTGAAGTACAGGTATACAGAATTATTTTATTTTTTGGGAAAAATATATGCCTCGCCCCATAAGTTGCTCTCAAAATGGAATGTGGATGATTTTCCTTAGCTTAATAAATTGACTGCTGTGTGTATAAATTTTCAGTGATTAATCAATAACTTGATCGAATGTAATGGTTGAAAGGCGAAGTTTTTGTTGCGTACATATTTAAATGCAATTTGATTTCAATAAATTCAAATATGCCACATGAGGTTCTTTGGTTGTTTTAAATGATTTTTTCCTTATTTTATTATTACATTTATTTTTATGATTTAGCTTTCATTATTAGATATTACCTTCAGTGCACTGTTTAGTTGTTTAACCTACCTACTTGGCAATACTCTCATTCCATAGAAAACATTTATATTATTTATTTTGCTCCTCTCTTTTAACTGACGCATTCCTTCTATTGAAATCTTCCTACTACGATTTGTCGTTTCGTTCTATCGCCAATTCTTATTTATGCAAGTTATTTACGGTCTCTCTAAAACATATTGACTACGTCCATTACTACGCGATACCCTGGAAGCCACCTCAAGCGTGTGTGGCAGGGGGTGAATCCACACAAGGCATGCACGAAGCGTCGAACAAACCGTCACATTGTTATTAGCTATTTACTAAGTATACAGTCATGTTAGATTAAGTAACATGCGAAGAAGACACTTTATATGCAATACGGCTAGAATTAATCACTCTACTTATGTTTATTAATTCCCTTGCCCATTAATTTACTTCATTATTTCATAGACGCCTAGTATTGGGAGCTTGAAGGTCCAACCTTCAAATCAAAGCGTTCCCATAATCTTCTCTTTACAAATTCATTTGAGGTCTTTGCTATTAGTTCTCTGAGCCTACAAGGGCTGCGTGTCAAGATTATCAGGGTTAAATTACGTCTGTTTGGATTTGATGTAAAGCTTAAACTGATGTGAAACCTCAGCGAAATTATCGTGAGGATTACCCTGGTTTCTCCCATGAATACTCATGCCAAATGATGACATAACAAGTCGGCCAACTTCTCCAAAAATTAATTTTTTAAATCCAGCTAGGGTCTTAGAGGGTTAATCTACAGTAATGGCAGCTTTACATTCCCTCTAGTTTACTGCTCACTTCGCAACGCCACATCACACTTGCTTTCCTTTCGTTTCAGACTCTGCGCACTATTGGGCAGCGCACTTCGAAACAGATCGGGAATAGAGTTGAAGTTCGATAAACAATAAAAAAAACTTCCATAATCGCATCCGCAATTGTTGGCTCTTTGTTGATTTTAAATAATAGCGTCAAGCTAGGGTAATATCAAGTTTTTAATCAATATGTGGTAAAACAGCTTCCGTGTTTAAGTGTGTAGTTTTAATGAATCCGATAAAGATGCATAAAGTATTCAGCCGTGAATGTTTTGAACCAGCAGCATGCTATCTACCGGTAGATTAACAATTGTTTTGCCTGTTCACATCGTCACATTCATCTTTGTTTGTGTGCGATGAAGTGCTACAACGTGTCCCAATCTGCGCTAATATAAGCACATTAAATTGGACGCTCCTTTCATCTCTCTCTCTCAGTAATGCGGTTCTGTTCATATGTCTCAACTACCTGATTTCGACTACGAACTTCGAGTAGGTGTGTTAATTTAAACTCTAAATTTCACCGATAAGACTTAATTTTGCTGCTGAGCTTTATTCGTGGAAATTAATAAGTTACGGATATGAATATACCTACGTTGTTTTCCTTGGATCCTGTTATGTATGTTGTGTCTTGTGATCGAGTGTACCTACCCCTATCTCGGTGCCGCACTGATTACTCCCCGCGCATCTGTCGACGCGGCTCCGACTAAGGGGTACAGAGAGTTAAAAAGGGTCGCGCAGGATGTGCGAACCCCCGTGATGTGACGTGTACCCTTCTTCCCCATTGTTATTCACATCCCCTGTACTCCTCTTCCATTGTCTTGATCATCGACTCGTGCAGCAACATGTCACCGGCTCTCCGTACATACTGGCGCGCCCTGGCGGTACCTCTTGAACTTTATTGACCACCCAGCGTTAAACCGCCCGCATTTTTTATTGTCCTCCGAAACGAACTATGAATATTGATGAGGGCCCACCTATTTTTGTTACTCCACGAGTTATTACTTTTTCCTCTGCGCGGCAGAATACAAATTTTCCCTCGGTTCATCTGCTAGTACCATACCCACAGCTGCTTTCCTGCATATAAACGTACGTCGCTGACGTTTTTGCAGGCCGTGATTGCATTTCTCCTCTTCTCAATCAATACGGAAAAACACGTCGCTCGGGAAACGCAAGAGGTGCAGTGCTGAGGTAAGCGGAGACCAAACAAACGTATAAGCCTTGGTTGAGTCACGATATTATGCATCCTTACAATCACTAAGCCGTGCCTGACGTTAATTAAATAGCTATATTGCTGCAACCGTAAACTACAGGTGGAGGGAATATACCGTGAAACCTTTTCAGGATATTGAAAAAAATTTCGTTAGCAATGTTTGATTTACAATAAAAAATTGACTACGCATATTTTCACTGATTCGTTTAATGTGCTTTCGATGCTTACTCAACTACAAAACTGGCCGTAGATAAATTATTCATTAAGAAAACTGCATCATCATTACCAGTCATCAATGCGAAGATTGGTTTGCAGCAGCTCTCGACTCCACTTTCATCTCCGCCAACTACTTCATTCCTACATTTCGTTCTTCACTTATTGTTAGATGTCCTTCATATTTTGCTTGATGTATTCCATTCTTGGTGCTAAAATGTAGTTCTTACCATTCATTTCTCCTTTCAATATTGTTTCTATTTGGCCTTTGTGTCACGAAATGTGTCCAATAAGTTTGCTTCTTAGGTCTATTTCGTTTATGATTCTCATTTAATCTTCATCATTTTTCGATGACATCAGAATATATACTTCCCTGATGACGATAGGAGAGACTCCTGTAGAAACATCGGCCACAAAGAGTAACTTAATCTGGTTCCAAGAATAGTTCAAACCAAGAATGGTTCAACAATAGATGTATTTCAATGGGAAAGCATGACATTATTCCTGAGACTTTTTACTCAATATTTTCGTGCTCAGAGGTTGCGCTCTACTATGGTTTTCATACTGCAAAAAGGGCACGATTTCCCAATCTTTTCCTGCGATGGAACACTTCATATATCCTGACATTTTAACGGAACACCTTAATTGTTTTGGGGATATATAACCAATGTATTAAAATTGCAGAATATAAAACCAATGCAGGTTTTCACAGAACACCTTTTGTTCCGCGGAACACAGTTTGGGAAATGCTGGCGTAAGGAATAGTTCCCCAAGGCTACTACATAGTTGGTGGTTACTTCACGCGACGTATTCGGAAAGGGAAAGGAGTATTCGGCCGCGTGTTGCGTCGTGTTCGGTCGCCAAGGCGTCTGGAGAGGCCCTTACCGCTAGTACTATAGGGGAGAGACATGAAATGAGTACTTGTCCGTGCTGGCAGGAAGGGTGGGGTTGGAGAACGGAAGGAGGAGAAATCGGGAGGAGAGGGAGAGTGAGAGAGGGTATTGCAGCAGTGGCTGAGAGTAGCAGTGAGAGAGAGGGAGAGAGGTCGAAAAGGATTGAGTTTTGAGAAGGGGGTTGTAGGTGAGGGGGAGGGGGAAGAAAGGAAAAGGAGAGGGCTCTGGGATCGAGGCTAATAACCTTTGGGCACGCAACGTGAACACGATTCGCACACATTTCGATCGATCGAAGGTCTTAAGGGTTGGGTGGGTGGGGGGGAGGATGGGGAAGTCGATGAGTCACGCGGTACCCGTGCATAATCGCCAACGTCGCGATGCATACAAAGACACTTTAGGGACTGGGGTGGAATGGGGGATGCGGGAGACCCCCCCCCCTCCGTCCCACCCCCCTTCCCTAGGGAGCCGGGGTGGCGGACCATTGCTTGGGGGACATCACTGTCCTACAAGCTGTTTCTTTCGCTGAGAGTAACTTCTCAGGCTTTGATTTTTGCTTTCTCACAATTTTCCTGTTCATATATCGTGATTTAATATAGTATAATCTTGGGAAAACCAAAGTACCACCCTTAATCGTTAGCATCAGTGTAGTATGAGCAGGATTGTTTTTCTATTTATAATAAAGATCATTAATTTGGGTTCTGCATCAGCTATTTAGTAGGTTTTTGGAGTGTCCTTATCGTAAAATCTACCTGGAACATCATCTTACTCTCCCTCCTCTAGATGGCCTGCCGTCAGATCTCTCTTTAAATTCCTCAAACCGTCCACCTCTTCTTATTTGTCGCAGAATACCAATCCTCTGCCAAGCTTCCCCAGAGTTCTCCCCTCCATCACCCTCTTCAACATGCTCTCACGTCCGTCAAAATGCCATCCATCAATCCCGTAATCTGCCTTCTCCGAACCTCCGCCACAAGCTTCCTCTCCTCTCCAACCATATCGAATACCTCCTCGTTCGTCTTCCTCGCCACGCAGCTCACCCTCTTCATTCTCCTCCTCCAAACCCACATCTCAAATGCATCAATTCTAAGTACATACGATACATCCTCCCTACGCAGTGACCAAGTTTCCTACCCAAACCTACCTCGCTCCATGTTAGAGTTTTCACCGGTCTTTTCTATACGTCTCTTCTCAGACCCCCGCCCCCCTCATCAATTCCCTTCTAATTGAGACCATATTAGAGTTTTATGTTTTACATCAAAGCAGTTATATAGGCTTGAAGTAATTATTGCAATATTAAGGATGCAAACATTTTGTTTCATGTGACTGAAGTTATCATTAATTAAATAAATATGTCTCAAAATCGTCTCAACGTTGTGGAAGTTCATTTTATAAATAAAAAGGAAAACTTTGTCTTATTCCAACAATTTATTTTACGGTACGACTAGTTCCGACGAAGCGGCGTCATCTTCAGGTATCATCATTCTTTCTGTTCCTAAACTCGTGTTTCTCTGATTTTATTGGTCTTAAGATTTTCCTGAGAATTTTCTTATCCTTATTCTCTATAAAAATTGTATGATTAATGATTTTCAATGGAAGCATTGAAAACATTGGTTGAAAAAATTGGCATTGAAAAATATATTTCTTATGTACTGTCTTACATTTAATTTTGCTGTCACTCAATTTTTTATCCATCATCCACATCTACTCATTCATATCTAACTTTTCTCCCTTTTTTCCTCTCCTTCCACCTTACTCTTTATTAAAACCTTCTCAAAGCCCTAATATCAAATTCCATCAGACTACGCTTCATTTTATACCTCTGCGACCAAGTTTCTGAGCCCCGAAGCGCTACGCTCCACGTTGAAATTTGAATTGAAGTTTTCCTGTTGCCATTGCTCAAAATTCCTCCTCATCATTTTCCCCTCCATTTCGTAAATCCTTCAGAGAGAATCGTATATCGATTTCACGTTAATTACGAGACCTAAAAAAAGCTCTTTTTTGAGGTTATTTTTGTATCTACATAGTAGTCTGCAAGTCACCGCAAGGGTGTGTAGTATGGGGTGAGTTTCCACCAACATGCGCTACATTATATCCTACAAATGTCATTGAAACTACTAGCATTGATGCATAAACCTGAAACCTGAAAATACGTCTCAGGAGGTGAACTTTCACAAACATAAATCGTTATACGCTACGTATGCTATGGAAACTGTGAGTATTTATGCATTTTATTACAAAAAAAGTGCATAGAGACGTCCTCTAAGCCAATTTTAATTCAAGAATGATTTATGGAAAAAGTAGTGCAAACGTTTTAAATTCCTTTAGCATTCTCGAAAGGGTTATTTGGAGTGTTTGTGTACTTCCCCTGGCGAACCCTAGGTTTTAACCCTAGATGGAGGCGTATTTTGTTTGCGGGTTTCTTTATATCTATTGCAGATCCATACATCATTCGCATACTTATTTGGTGGTTTTTGGTGAAAGGTGTTAAATTAGGCAGAGAGGTTCGTGACGCATAGGCCAGTGAGAAGGCCATATTCGCCAAGATGCTTATCGGGAACGTGCATTGTGTTTGAATTTATGGTGCAAAGGCTAATATTGTTATGGGGCACAAATGAAGACAAATGAGATTGGTTATGTGGCATGAAAAGAGCAGAACAAAGATTTTCGGAGGAAATTGCAGATTGGTCCCTAATGGGAGTTGTCAGGAAGGGAAAGGGTTATGGAATACGAGGTGGATGAGAAAATATTAGCGAATCTCTGTGGATTCAGGGAACGCATATTATTTACATTTACATTTTGTTAATGTAAGATTACATTTTTAAACTTCTTTTACTGTCATGTTATTTTGTATACCTACATTCATGAAATACGCTTACAAATATGATACTCATACCTATTTTCACTACCAATTGTTTTCGTTAGTATTATACAGTTTTTACACTAACTTATTTGTACACTTCAGACATTTTTCGATTAATTTATATGCGTTACAAAAAAACAAGATCGTAAAAAGAGATTTAAAAAAAATAGAAAGACATTATAAATAATAGAATATAAAATAGCTTACTTTTTAAATTGATTACATTTGGGTCATTTCGGATTCAAATTCGGCCGTTTTATATTTATATATTACGATTGAAAGTATGTCTGAGTGTGGCATGAAATGGTGCAAGGTGACTGGTATAAAGTCCATTGCTCAGCATTTTAGGTTGAATAGTTTGTAACACGCCATTTTGGCCGTGTTGGCATAAGTATACGATTAAGGACGCCATTGTGTATATTTTAGGAACACGTGCTACCGCGAGGCAACAATATCGTCTATGTTATGAAAACAACTTTAAACAATACCATTTTCTGTTTACGTAAACAAACTATAACAATGCCGTCTATGTTATGAAAACAACTTTAAACAATACCATTTTCTGTTTACGTAAACAAACTTATAATAATGAAAGGGGAATAGCCTATCAGATACGAGAGAAGGGGAGAAAAACTGGAATGTTCTAGAACATACAGGAGGGGAGATGAGATAGTATAAAAGGGATTGTCAAACAAGGAACGAGGCGGCTTCTTCTTCTGCTTCTTCTTAACAAGGGAGTCACAAGAGACGTTTATCGAGTGAAAGTCATACGAGAGTTTTTGCAGTGATAATTTGCCGGGAGTAAGCAGCTTTGGACAGCAATTACCAACGCCAGTGTCCTGTGTTAAGGAAGGATCCAGGAATCCGATAAACAGATACTGGGGCATAGAGTATCGGGAATTCACTTTGTACAATATCCGGTGAAGTAGAACAAACATTATAAATTAATACGAATATATTTGAGAAGGGAACATATATTGATTAATTGAGTAACTAAAGTGAATTTGTTTCATAAGTAAAGAATAAAAGGGTTATTATAAATATATGTACTGTTCAAGTGTATCATTTTAGTGCATGAATTAATCCATTAACCTTTGCCGCCAAGGACTACCAAAAGGATCTCTCTCTCAAGGTAAGAAGTGATAAAGTGAAGGGTACCTTTTGTGTGTCGGGCTGATACAAGTATATAACGTCGCGTGTTTAGGACCGCGCAAAAGAATAATTATTAGAACCCCTGTGATAAGGAAATTGATAAGGGGGGACTAGTACATCAATGGCGCCCAGCGTGTAGGGCCTGACTACTCATTAGGTGAGACCACGAGAACCGGAGAGAAGGAGAATCATCCCGAAGGAGTGAAGAAAGAAGATGGCGGCCAACATGAAGAAATTTCCGGAGCTGAAGTCGGCAGAGCTACGGCAATTATTACGAGAGAGGGACTTGTTAGTAGGGGGAACCAAGCCAGAATTGCAGCAGCGATTATTACACACGCTAGAAAAGGAGGGAATAGATATAAGCACGTATGAATTTAGGGTCGATAGTGAGGAACCGGTGGAAACTGAGATGCAAGCGCTATTTAGGCAATTAAAAGAAGAACAAGATAGAAGAGATAGAGAGAGGGCAGAAGAAGCAAAAGAAGAACGAGAGAGAAGCAGAACGATCTTAGAGGAGATGGCTGAAGGGCAAGAGAGAAATAGAACGATCTTAGAGGAGATGGCTGAGAGGCAAGAGAGAAGACATGCAGAATTGTTGGGGCAAATTAGGGAAGAAGCAGACGAAAGAGAGAGAAAGCTTTTGGAAGAAATGGCAAAAATAGCAGGAGAACATAGACAGACGCAGGAACGTATTGCATCATTCGAACATGGCTGTGATGAAAGGTTTGCCAAAACAGACGGGGCGTTAGCAGAGATATGCGAAGATGTCGCGAAAGAAATTAACGGAGTAGGAGCGAGGCTGGAGGCGAGCGATCTCAAGATCCGAAAGTTAGAAGCGAGTTACGTGAATTTGCATGAGAACGTGGAGGAAAGGTTCAAGAAGATGGCGGACGAGCTGGGACAACAATCCACCACAAAAGCAGCTGGGCTAGATGAAGAGGCAGTCCGACGCATCGTGCGTGAGGAAAGCAGGAGACCTAACGTCACAACGGCACCCGCGGGAATGGTACAATTAAAGGTCCCAACGTTCGACGGGAGGCATACATCAAGACCCATGAAATACCTACAGGAGCTGTGCGAATACCAAGAGATATATCGGTTACCTGACCAGATGATGCTCCAGGTCATCAGACAAGGAATGGTTGGGAGAGCAGAGGAATGGTTCTCTGCGACCCGATACCTGTATGAAGATGTGAACGCTTTCCAAGCTATTTTCACGGAGCAGTTTTGGGGAGATGAACGTCAAATGCTGATAAAACGGAGTTTCGACACGGGAAAATACAAGGAGAACGGAGGGCTCACGCGAGTAGAATATACGACGGCCAAAATTAGCGTAGCGAGGGAGTTGACGCCGCCAATGGAGGACGGAATGATCATTCTAATTCTCAAGAAACACTTTGGCATGGAAGTAAGCGTCGGCATGATTTCAAATAATGTAAATACAATCCCGCAATTCTTGACGTTATTGGCCCGCTATGATAACATACCGCGAGAGGACGGAAACTCCGAGGCGACTGGACATCGAAGATGGGGAGACCAATACCCAAGGACCCATGGAGACCGTACGTGGAGGACACCGGAAGACACATCCCAACACAACCAGCAGTACAGATGGGACTCGAAGAGGTCACAACCACGAGAGTGGCAAGCGTCGAGCCAGCAGAGAGACGGACGGAGAGACGATAACTTTCGCGGCGAGGGATACTCTCAACGGCCGGGCGAGAGACCAGCTGATCGACGCCGAGGACAAAACAATATGGCGGAGGCGCGCCCACCGATGAGAGAGCGCCCTGTCAATTCCATGATGGCGGAAGAAAGTAACGCCGCAGGGAAACCGGAGCAGGAAAACTATTAGCGGCAAAGCATGACGAAGGTCCCAACATGCCGAGGCCGGAAGACGAAGAGGGATTCTGGGACATACCGAAGGAGCAACGGGCAAAGATACGGAAAGTGAGAATAAAACGGACACCACCACAAGAGGAGAAGATAGAACCCCACACGGAGGAGGAAACGATATGCAATGTTTTTGAGTCACCTCGAGATTTCTTGACGGAGAAAGAAGCGGATAGGCCGGAAGTAATTAAATGCCCGGAGATTAGGGTTCAAATGGAAGGAGTGGCTGTGAATGCACTGATAGACACGGGATCGGAGCTAACGTGCATTAGCGAGGAGTTTTATCGGGAGAATCAGAATGCACTGCGAAACGCTTTGGAGGTACCAGTCAAAGGAATCCGGATAGCTGGAGCCGTCGGAAGGAAGAGTGGAATTATAAGGAGGCAGATCTGTCCGAGTATAGAGATAGACGGATTCACCACAAATATGGCCTGCACGGTGGTGCCGGAGCTGATCAAACCATTCATAATCGGGACGGACACATTAGCTCAACTATCCGCGAAGATTGAGTACGATCGCAGGATTATAACCCTAAGCGAAGGAAAAAAGGAGATCGCATGTAAGTTTAGGGAAATGCGCATGGACGCACAATATGACAACATGCACATAGAAACCAGCGAGGAAGAGGCACGAGAACAAGGCTTAGAAGAACGGATCCGAGAAGCAGTCGCGGGAATAAATGAAATGTCAGAAGATTGCAAAGAAGAGTTGACGGCGGTGATCAAGCGGTATAAGGATATCTTCAGCGATACACCTGGGGTGATAAGTGGTTTCGCATATAAGTTTCAAGTGAAAGACGGAGAGTTCTGCCAGAGGGGATATGGAATTCCGCTGAACTTCCGAGGCCAAGCAAGACAGAAAATCCAAGAAATGCGACAGGAAGGAATAATTGAGGGAAGCACATCCCAATATATCTCGCCATTAGTATGCGTAGTTAAAAAGGATGGATCCATTCGGCTGTGTATCGATGCCCGATCGATAAATAAACTCATAAAGCCTGATTACGCGACATCCAAAACAACTGAGGAACTTTTCCAGCAGTGTGCTGGGGCAAAGTTTATGACTTCCATCGATTTAACACAGAGCTTCTACCAGATTCAGCTGCACAAGGATTCAAGACAATATTGCGCTTTCTCATTTGAGGGCAAGATATACCAGTTCAAACGGGTTCCATTCGGATGCAGCATAAGTAGTAGCGCATTAGTAAGGGCACTTGACTATGTGCTGGACGACGAAGTGAAGGAATATTGTCTCAACTTTGTAGATGATTTACTTATTGTCTCTAGATCCTTCGCCGAGCATTTACAGAATTTAAACACTGTCTTAAAGAAGTTGTATGAATCGGGTATTACAGTGAATTTGAAAAAGTCAGAATTCTGCCGCCAAAAAATAAGATTCCTGGGCCATGAAGTATCCACAAAAGGAATCACCATTTCGGAGGAGAAGTTGGCACCAATTAAGGAGTATCCCAGGCCTCGTAACAGAAAACAGATAAAAGCGTTCTTAGGTTTGATCAATTATTATTCGAAGTTTCATCAAGCCCACGCGGGATTGACGGCGGTGTTAAATGAGCTTACGAGGAAAGATCGGGAATGGAAGTGGACGGAGAGACACCAAGAAGCATTTGAGAAGATAAAGGACGAAATGTGTAAATCTGTAATGTTACACCACCCCGACCCGAGGAAACCCTATTACATTCAGACGGACGCCAGCGGATACGCCATCGCAAGCCGTCTATATCAGAAGGATGAAGATGGAGAAGAAAGGGTGGTTTATTTTGCTAGCCGTTGCCTGAGAGGCGCCGAACTAACATATAGTACTACGTTGAAGGAGTTAATCGCGATAACGCATGCCCTGAATAAATATAGAAGTTTTATCCTTGGTGCAAAGACCTTCGTGATAACTGATCATAAATCGTTATCATTTCTTTTTCAATGTAGACTCCTGAACAACACATTGGCACGTTGGATAATGAGCATTCAAGAGTACAATATAGAGATAATTTATTGTAAGGGTAAGGATAACGTAGTTGCAGACGTCCTGAGCCGGCACCCGTATGGAGTGAATGAAGAGGAAGGATTTCCAACTGAAGAACCATTGATTGCAATAATCTTGGCGGAAAAGCCATCACATGAGTTGTGTATGGGGCTACGCGACTTATTAACACAACAAAGGCGGGATCCCAAATTAGAGAAAATAATTGCTGAATTAGAAGCGGGCAGATCCGGTAAAAGATATCAGCTGATCGAGGAAGGATTAGTTCGCCTTGAAACAAACGGAAGAAAGCTTTGTATCCCTAACACCATGTTAACTACCTTAATAGAAGAAACGCACAAGATGTACGGGCATGTGGGTGCAGCGAAATTACATCGAATATTGTCGGAACAATTCACGTACCCAAAGTTAAAGAGGGAAATCCGCAAAATGACGGCGACATGTGACGTATGCCAAAGGTTTAAGACGCCCAACAGTTACACCCATGCTGAATTGCAAACAGTGGTACCGGAAGGAAGAAACGATCTCTTATGCATCGATGTGGTAGGTCCGCTACCAAAGGGGCAGTACGGTTATCAATACATCCTATCGGCAATAGATGGGTTCTCAAAATTCATAAAATTATACCCAATCAGGCGAGCTAATACAAAGATTATAATCAAGATCATCTTTGAGAGGCACCTATCAGAGGCGGGGAAATATAAAAGGATATTGAGTGACCGGGGGACCCAGTTTACTAGCCCGGAATGGTCAAAGAGACTTGGGCAAGAAGGCATAAAATGCGTCTTATGTAGTATTCGACACCCTCAGGCCAACCAGGTGGAAAGATACCATCGCACTTTAAAAACCATGCTAAGGATATTCTGTCATAAGGCACACTCTACGTGGGTGAAGTGGCTACCGATAGTGGAATCATGCATGAACAACACACACAACGACACAACCGAGTTCACGCCAATGGAGGCTCATTTCGGGAAGAAATCGGAGCGGATATGGGATAAATGGCTTAAAGCAGCAGAAGAAAGTGACTCCGAGAAGATCGCAAATGATATAGTTAGGATACGTGAAAATATCATTAAAAAGGGCGAAAAACGGGCGGAGAGAAGAAGGAAGAAAGACAAGAGGAATAGAGCGGAATTTAAAATAGGAGATAAGGTTTTAGTACGTACCAATCCGGTATCCGATAAACAAAGGGGAATCTATCACGGCTTCCTGGCATTATACGAAGGTCCATATGAGATTTCAGAATTCCGAGGGCCAGCCACGTGTGTAGTATTTAATCCACAAAAGAACGAAATACGAGGCACTTTCCACTTCAGCAATATTAAACCATATAGGGAACAATAGCACAGCACTTGGTATCACTCACATCACACGAGCACACGAGAAGAAGACCGTAGTCCAACTGACCATAGCACGCAGTCATTAAACTGAGGAAACCAGCGCCGCAACATTATAATTTGATCCGTTCAAGCAAGGGAGAACTGTTTACCGATAATATACATTGTATCAGGGCCCGACATGCGAGGGGAGCTTACGAACGAGAGAGAGAGGTTGAACTTGGCGGCAGGTGGATTAGCACAATATGTATGTTTCGTGATATCTTTTCTCAATGTGTGTATATTCAGTGTCATGTTGCCATTATTTGATTCGTGTTTTCTTATGTATGAATGGGCTCGTGGACGTAGATTGAGCCGGAAGGAGGGAGAGTGTATCACCTGAAGGAACTTTAAGTGCTGTGAAGTGTATATGTGTAATGTGAATTATGGCCTTTTGATAACCCAGTGTTTTTAAGGGGTTAAAAGTGAGAATGAATGTTGAGAAGAAGATGGACAGTTTTATTATTTGCACGTTATATTCACGTTCAATGTATCAGTTAATAACGTCGATTTATATAATATGTTCTTGATTTTAAATTACGTGAATAAGATTTTCATTGGTTATTTGCCTATTTCAAGCAAGGAAGAAAGGGAAGAGACCATATTGTTATATGGTGTATCATATGTCTTGAGTTAAAGGAGGAGACGCTGTTTGTAATTGTGTTTATTGATATAAATGTATTCATGTGTGATTTCTGCTGTAACACAATATACTTGGGCACAGACATTATTTAGAGGGAGGCTAAAGTTTGAAGGCGTTGGGGCCGCGTTAGTTTACATTTGAAGGCTTTAAAATAATTCCTTTCTTATATTTCCAAGTCATTATTTTAATGGGGCTAATGTAACACGCCATTTTGGCCGTGTTGGCATAAGTATACGATTAAGGACGCCATTGTGTATATTTTAGGAACACGTGCTACCGCGAGGCAACAATATCGTCTATGTTATGAAAACAACTTTAAACAATACCATTTTCTGTTTACGTAAACAAACTATAACAATGCCGTCTATGTTATGAAAACAACTTTAAACAATACCATTTTCTGTTTACGTAAACAAACTTATAATAATGAAAGGGGAATAGCCTATCAGATACGAGAGAAGGGGAGAAAAACTGGAATGTTCTAGAACATACAGGAGGGGAGATGAGATAGTATAAAAGGGATTGTCAAACAAGGAACGAGGCGGCTTCTTCTTCTGCTTCTTCTTAACAAGGGAGTCACAAGAGACGTTTATCGAGTGAAAGTCATACGAGAGTTTTTGCAGTGATAATTTGCCGGGAGTAAGCAGCTTTGGACAGCAATTACCAACGCCAGTGTCCTGTGTTAAGGAAGGATCCAGGAATCCGATAAACAGATACTGGGGCATAGAGTATCGGGAATTCACTTTGTACAATATCCGGTGAAGTAGAACAAACATTATAAATTAATACGAATATATTTGAGAAGGGAACATATATTGATTAATTGAGTAACTAAAGTGAATTTGTTTCATAAGTAAAGAATAAAAGGGTTATTATAAATATATGTACTGTTCAAGTGTATCATTTTAGTGCATGAATTAATCCATTAACCTTTGCCGCCAAGGACTACCAAAAGGATCTCTCTCTCAAGGTAAGAAGTGATAAAGTGAAGGGTACCTTTTGTGTGTCGGGCTGATACAAGTATATAACGTCGCGTGTTTAGGACCGCGCAAAAGAATAATTATTAGAACCCCTGTGATAAGGAAATTGATAAGGGGGGACTAGTACAAGTTTTTGCATTCAACGTTAGTGAGACCGCGTTAGAATGTTGAGAACGTGATTTAGAACCTTGGTAGAATGTAATGCTGACATGAGAATGAGTTTTTCACGGATCGGTAAGATTTAGGACGGGACGTTCGGAGAATCTTTCCTAATGTGAAAACATTAAGTGGACTCAATGGAGCTGAAGGTAAATGGGTTTATTTCTGTCACTAAGGCACTTATTTGTCACCCAGCCTTCAAGATAGATTTAGCTGACAGATAAAACTACAGAATAGACAACCAGAAATGACACATTGGAATTTGTATTTTACCATCGCAAAAGTTGCAGCCACAACAGAATCAACTTTAGAACTCAAACCTTTTAGACCAGACAGAATCATTTAGCTGTTCATTCACGACGAGATCACTGTATTTATAACTGCTCAACTAACGGATGCTATTCTAATATTCTCAGCCACTTTCCTCTAATAGAGTAGGGCGTGATATGGACAAGAATAAAAAACAATTGCCGCGAGAAAATAACCTGTCCGGACCTGTAATATCCATCCATACCATCACGCTACCCAGGTCAAAGGTCCGTGGTTCGATTCCCGGTCCAGATATTTTGTTACTCGTTGTAACGTATCCGTATTTCATTGACGTAATTGGCGGCAGAAATAACGATTAAAAAATAAAGGAATGCTAGTGAAAATACTCTCCATCTTTTGTCTTCTATCTGAATATGGTTTCAACTCTATCCTTACTTTGGCAATTTTAGGGTTGTAGGTTACGTTATTGCTGGTTTTGCAGAGTGAATAAAATGAAGGAATGATAACGATTTTGGTGACTGGTGAATCATCTTTGGGCTGACGGATGTGATTATAACGTGTGACGGATTGGTTTCATTAATTGATACGTTCCATAACCCGCGACCTTTAAGGAAATACTACTTTCGAAAATATTATTTATCCGTTCGTCTTTAATAGCACTTTCCTCGTTTTGGGCCGTAGTCTCATACAATAGAAGCAAGCACTTTCATTAGTCGTTTCACCGCGTGCATTCTTTGGTCGAACATTTTCCTCTGGTCTCGGTTAGCTTATCCCGGCTGCGAAAGTAACTGTTTTATCGATCACATGGATCTCAAAGAGCCGAATGGGCCATATCGGAGACCATATCTTTCCGCGCCTAATAACCAAGAAGGAGTGTTGGCATGGACTGTTAAAGCGATTACGAGCTCTTTCATTCTGACCTAAAGGGAAAACTACTTAATTCAACCTCCCCAGGAAAGGCGGATGGGGATATTACTTGGGGCATACTTTTTGAAGTGCTGTGTAGAGACAAATGCAGTTCAGTGGCTCCAAGCGAGATTCGTGGTCATTTTTCCGAAATCGTTTTCACGGACATCGAAGTACCCGAGTCAATTTTTTCCCGAAAAAGATAATCATCCTATTCTCTATTCTATTTTCCAGAATGTATTTTTCCCTAACCAAATTTACCGAATGATTTTTTAATGAAGCAAAACTTAGCAGAACACAAAGAAATAGTATCCATCACGTTAACCTTCGCATTATTTTCGAAGTTGTGTTCTGAATTTCGGCGTTATCACCTTAAATATAGTTATTTGCGTGAAATTACTTCGTAAGCTCGTGGATTTCATTGGCAATACCGTACCAGGATTGGGAGACCGTCCACCTATTCTCAAAGTAACAGGGTAATTGCAGTAGCCTTATGAAATATAGCACATTTCAGTAGGTACAGTCCCTTAATAATGTAGTACAATTATACTTAACAAACCTCCTACAGTTATCTTCTTACCTCGAGAACGGCTGAATATTTTACCAAATCTGGTCAATGAGATTAAAAAATGATTTTCATTCTCTATAAAGTGGATAAGCCATTGATTCGACACTTTTTCAACATTCAACCCTTATATGTGGCGGCGATGGAAAAGTGAACTACGTGATAGTTCATTTGATGACCAGTTTTATTGACTATTGAATTGAAGAGCTAGAAACGCGAACCAGTAACGCCTCAACATTGCAGCTACGGTTCCTAATTATGTGCGCGTCATCTGATTAGCGAGGACTTGTTCCCGGTCTTGTTCTTTCTTGGCGCTCGCATGTCATCCGAGAGGGAGACGCATGGGATTGGTGCGACCCGCATGACACAACTGCGAGAGAGGCGCTTCGTCTGTTTCTGATCCCCTGGGCGCCCACGCTCTGTCGACTTGGGCCAGGATGTCTCTCTCTGTGACTCAGCTGTGCTGGAAACCGTGCAGTTTACATTATCTCGAACGGAAACGCCGGGACTATCAGAAGATTCAAAAAATAAAATACGTTGCTCACCTCAATGAATTTTTTAGAATTTACAAAAAAAAACTTAAAATATTTTGGTAAGTTTCTTTTGGATTTCTGCGATTAAAATAAACCTTTTTAGCAACAGTTTCGCCGTATACTATTCTGCCGGCTTCGTCAGGCATTCTAAATCAACAATGAAAAATAAATAAACAAACTTAAGAGGTTATTATGTATGTACAGCATGATTAATTAATACTTCCACGTATAAGGAAGTTTGCAGCCATCTTTTCTGTTTAGGTTGTTAGGTCTTTTAGAAGGTCACAGTATTGACATCAAAAGGGAGAAAGTTTTATGTAAAGAAATTAGCTAATATCCACGGATCATCAGGGAAGCCATTGAAATAGAAAAAAGACCTAACAACCTAAACAGAGAAGATGGCTGCAAAATTCCTTATACGTGGAAAAGACTTTTGAAAAACTAAAGTATTAATTAATCATGCTGTAGTACATAATAACCGCTTAAGTTTGTTTATTTATTTTTCATTGTTGATTTAGAATGCCTGACGAATCCGGCAGAATAGCACGGCGAAGCTGTTGCTAAAAAAGTTTAGTTTAATCGCAGAAATCCAAAAGAACCTTGCCAAAATTAAATGAACTGCGAAAATCTACGAAAAAAACTTAAAATATTTCCAAACTAATCCTTAGGTCATTAATATTTTTCAGCTGACTAGAATTGGAAGTATTCGAATAAGAAGTACATATTGGTTTGAAGTAGTGAAAGAGTGCAATTACATGTTGGTACATACATCTACGCCTCACAGCATGAGCTCCAACTAGTAATTGGAATATTTCTAATTCGTGTAACACAGTGCAAGAGTGAAATTACATGTACGTACATCCACGCCTAACCCCACGAGCTTCAAGACGTCATTCGAATATTTCTAATCGTACCATGTAAAACTTTAAATCATACATGTTGTAAAAAAGGATCACATATATCATAGCCGGGGAATTGAGCTATTGGTGGACTTGCGTTGACATGATTTTCAATGGCGTTCCAAAAATTAATTTGATTAGGAGGTTGTGATTTTCCATGAATTCGTCCCAAAGAAAAGTTACAAACCGATCAAAGATCAGCCTTCAAATATTTGTTCCCAAATGAAGAGTTTTGAGAGATTTTAAGGATTTGAGATCCCATTAGAATTCAGATTATGACTTCAACTTAGCTGAAGAAAATATTAGATTCGTCCCATGTGTAACTCAACGAAGGAAACTCTTAGTTTAATCAAGATCGAGTACTTAGGAAAACAGGGCCAGTGGGGAAGCATCGCGAAGGATCTTTTTGCCGGAGTCTTTTGCGTCGAAGTGAAAAAAAATTGGTCGAGATTTCATTTCTACTTTAAGATCCTCGATTCTAAAGTCAAAAGAGTCCTTTAAAAGGCGTCACTTCCTGCCGTCTGATTCTTCATCCGCCTTCGTTTTTACGCGTCCATTGTCGTCACTTCCGTTCTGTACACAACAAGGAGGCGGCGGTTGACGTATCGGACACGACCTGAATCCCAAGTCCGGAATATTGCGTGAAATCGATACATTTGTCTCTAGCTTCCTTTTTGACGATTGCCGACACAAAATAGGAAGGGATCGAAAAGTGTCGCAAGCACCTCTGGAAATGAATCCGCTTTGCATGAATTGTGATTCAGACAAATTCCGTCTCATTTTGCCTTCCCGGGTAATAATTTGCATCTTTCACGATCTTAATTTTATTTTCTATTTATAATTTGTTTCTTTGCTACTAATTTTACTGCGCTATTACTAGTGTAAATTTATTATAATACGTCTTTCAATAGTCATTGTAAACGTTTGTATTTTAGAAAAAAATTAAAATCTTTACAATATTTCGGCGTCAATATTGTGCCTATTTTTGCAGTACCCTCGTGCTTTTGTCGGGAATTTACTTATGTTGGTGTATAGCTGCCGTGGTGCAGGTTATAAAATAATGCAATATATTTTGATTTTCCAAGGAGTAGAAAATATATTTGTCAGTAGATGTAACACCATGTTAACCTTATGGTACAATATTTAAAGAACTTCTTGGATGAGCGCAATTTATGTTTCAGAAATATGCATATAGGTGGTGAACTCCTTATTATTAGTGAACTGTAGGCAGATTCCAAATATTTGAATGCATTGTTATCCTAACATTACGTTTCCCTATCAATGTGATTGATCATAATATTTGGAAGTTAAATACCGCTTTAGGTAATCATTAAAATCGATAATTGCTTGATGTTCTTGTAATTTTTTTAAAACTGTGATTAAATAATTGAAAGCTTATTATACTTATTATTCATGGTTCATTTTTCTAACGCAAACGATAAGCATTACAGAACTATAGCTTCATAGTCTGTAGATAGTTATTGTTCTCTGAATATAAAGTTGACCGCTGCCTGTCGATAATTTGAGGTTTTAGGTCATTAATTCGTTGTTTTTCGAGTTGTGGAAGAGAAGAATAGTGAATGGTGGTTCAAAGTAGACGCCACTTAATGTTTTAAACACAGGTGAACATTGTTCACTGAACAACAGCCCATGGTGACGATAGGATGTCAGTTTTAGAATTCTCCTGTCTATCTAATTACGCGTGATTGGTTTGATTTATCAATACATTTTGAGGATACCGGGACTATCCACTTTTTAACCTTCACGGAGTCATCCGCAAGGTCACATTAGTGTGAAAATTCCAGGGAGGAAATACCATTCGCCTTGACCAAGACTCGAACCCGGATCCTTGGATACCGCGCCGAGTACTTTAACCGCTTACACTACCGAGAGCTCCTTCTCCCATGTTGATTTTTAAAGCCACTAGATGTTCCAAACTGCCGAACATATTATTTTTTACGGAAACAGTGCCTTTCCTTTGTAGCCCGCAAAATTCCTTAGAGGAGAAGGACGCTTCGGTATTTTAACTGGCTTAAGCACTCCGCACGATATCGAGGGATCCAGGTTCCGGTCTAGACGTATTAAGTTTTCCTCTTTGGGGTTTTTCGAAATTACAATTAGTTTATTTTATGTAGAACAATGACCATAATCATGGCTGTGTGACGATGGTAGAACATTAACGGACAATTATTTTTCTATGATTACTCTATAGTTTCACAGTTGCGAAGAAAAACAAGAAAGGGTAGTGAAAATGAACAAACCGCTTGTACGATGTGGATGGCTTTAATTTGATTACTTCGCCGACGCATTAATTGGAGATTGCGAAAGCTCTTGAGTTGCGCAGCTCTTGAGTTGCGCGGGCGTGAGTAACAATTAATCATTCGTGTTTTAACTCAATATGCGGATGATTTCGCTGTGGTGATTTATTTCGATGGCTTTATTGAACTCACGGAGTCGCCATAATTTTAAAGGCAATGATTTTTCAATGGCCCAAAATCAGATCGATCAGATTTTACGGGCCATTAAGCGATTGAAGTTTTATGGGCATCATTTAGCGTAATGCGATTCATTGTATCCTATTGCATAATGGAATTGAGGCCATACAGAGTACAATTGAATGCAGTGGAAGTTAAATATTTTCCAATTTTGCTTTTTATCTCGTTAAGATAATATTGATTTTCGTTTTAAATCTCAGATGAATATCTGAATTACAATTTTCCTTAATGAACGTCCAATGCTAGTGACAGATGCAATTGCAGTGATGCAAACGTTGCAAATTTAATATACTTGTAAATTTTGCGTTTTTGTAGGAGCATAAGTTTTTTTTCAAATTTAAATTTTTTAAATTGGAACTGCATTATCTATCAAAACTGCATTGCGTATAAAAAATGGCTATCACCCTGATTTTAGGTTTTGAGACGTAAAAATGAAAATGCATACAAAGTTTCTGATAGCATTTAAAAATTACAATTGATTTACTATTGTCATTTTATCTTATCATAGAAGTAATTACCAATTTATTTGCGAAACTCCCCGTTTTTTCTATTTGTTATTTGGGAGAATAAAAGGAATAGAATTGGAATACCTAATTGGACTAAATTATAGGAGTCAATAGATATGATAAGCTCTATTGAGGTTTTATGTATAGATATAGAGCTATACAGATATTAATGGATAACTTTGCCATTTAAATAAATAGTTAACCTCTTTATTCGGTAAATTAAAACAGGCTTTTTTCAAAAACCTTTGTGTCAGCTGTTAAAACCCAAAAAGTGATGTTATTTAGCAATATTACGTTATATGTCAGGAGATCGATAGATTTTCTGTAGCCTGCCCTGCTAATGTTTTCAGTAGGACTATACTATGCCTACCTCGTTGTAAACTTTTGCAGCTTGTTACTTCCAGTTCATTGAGTAGTATTATTCACGAATTACATCCAAGAGTGGAAAATATTGCTCTCTAAATGGAAGTACGTACTAGATGGATGAACCAGCGTTATTTTTTAAATTAATATTGTCATGGCTGCTTCGATAAAAATATCTGCTTACGTCGAATTCCATTATTATCATGCGAACTAAAAAGCTTTGGAGATTTCCTTTAATATTTTTTTTTTAGTCCAAATCCCAAGATCCAATATCTAGAGAAAAACCCAGGAGAGGCATTAGCGCTGTTCTCGTACTAAAGAGGAGAACTCTTTACCGCCATCAAAAAAAGATCTCGAGTAAAAAGGAGACTCAAGCGCGCAAGCCTTTTATATTATGGCCGGCTTCCCCCATTCTATCGAACCCGTCGCTCTTAGCGAAAAGGTCGCTGATGGGAAAAAGGACGTTCCCGCTTCAGAAATGCCCCCCCCCCCCTTTAGGTGTCGCTTTGAGACCTCTGCAGGCGTGTCCTTGAACTTGACACAGGTGGAGTTTAGCAGGTGGGCGCTAGGTGGTCGGCGAAGAAGAGATGGAAGAAGAGAGCGAGATATGAAGGAAGGGAAACGTCATTCAGTCATCGATTCCCTCGGGGTCTCCCTATCCATCCATCTTATCATCTGGTGAAATCTTCCGCGCCAGGGGAGTCACGGTTATAAGAGGGCGTGGGACTGGTTCATTTCCTCCGAGGCCCTTTGCAATCATCACGGGCTCGGATAAAAGGGTCTTATGTAGGTTTCGGATATGACTCAGCAGCTATAAGTGCGAGAGGAGTTCTTGAGAGCCAAATGTTTTTTGGGCCAAGGTTCGTTTTAATGTCCCTCCAGAATTATTAAAAAATGGTTATGTGGAAAAGCGGAAATGGTGTCATCATAATAAAATCATTCTGTGAAATTTCAAAGTTATAAATACAGTTTTATCTATTGTCTTAATTTTCATTTATTGGAAGGTCAATGTTTTCATATTTTTAGCGGACTAAATAAAAGAAAAGTATAAACGAAATAACACCCGTTTGTTGGGTAGTGAAGTGTTTAAACTATTTAGACCACTTTTAAGTTTTTAATTTTATTTAGAAATTTTAATTTCGGAAAATCGTTAGCTTACTATTGTTAATTTGATGTAGACTATGTTTATGTATTGGGGGCGTTTGCGAGCGATATATTAATTTGTTTTCTTTTAGATTACGTGATAGGCTTCAATGAGAGTTTTTATAAAATAAGTATTGAACATATAAGAACATCCAATGGATCTATATACCAAATCTGTGTTTTTTTATTTCATACTGTAAATATAACTATATGACGGCCTAACACTGTCAAAAATAGGAAATAACATTTTTTATTTCTTACGTGTGATGTGATGAGGAATGTAATTCGTGAAAAAGTTGTGGTAAAAAGTGGGGTATTCTTGAAGTGAATGCATGGAGACATTATGAAAGCAGCTGGTCAATTCTACAACTTTGCATTTGACAGTAATAGAATGAAAGTACATTTATGCCATATTTTCGTAGCACTCGTCGACCGGATCTTATTGCCTAGTTCGAATTGTAGATGGTGGTGAGGGGAGGTACATGGCAAGGCAGATGCTCATCTCTCTTGGGGCGAAAAGATGAAACAATTACGGGTTGGAGACAAGAGAAACGGCGTATCTTCATCTACACTACTATGTACCGTGCATACTATCTCCAGGGTGTGTGGCACGGGGATATTCTACACCAGACATGCAATACTCGTCCCACACTCAAAATAGAGGTTGGATATGACATCCAATTTTTATTGGATAAGAAATAGTTGGACGGAGATCCAGCTCAAATTGATACGACAGCTAAGAAGCTTCGGCATGTCATCATTTTTAAATTGATACGCGCTACGTTGTCGCCACATCTATGCATTGGTCAGCACCCAATGCGCTTAAAAATGCTTCAACTGGACGTCCTTCCCTGCCGGCTCTATAGATAAATTCAGAAAGTGCACGCGTCATACCCCTCTTGAGTGTTTTGTTTTATTACTAGTGATTAAGAAATAACAAGGCAATCTGACATAACACGGAAAGAAATATTGTTTTCATCCTAGCACAGTTTAAGCTCGCATTTAACTAAAATAGTTGTACTGTTGATCATTGTTGTGACTGGAGGAAATGGCAACTTCTCAGTAGAACTCCGGAAATGTATTGCTTCCAAGTTTGCGTTGCTTGTGATACGATTTCATGAGATTGAGCTGAGTATATCCGTTTGTCAACGCTTCGTTTTTCTGTTAAACTGAAAGACTCCTATATAATCTCCTTGTTACTTCAATATATATTTTTACTTCCTCCTAGCATCTTATCGTGAATGTGCTTTTGTCTTTACACACCTGTTGAAAGATGGCGTTCCCACTATATGTATTTTGTAATTGCCATTGTTCCCTGTAAATTATGGCTTGCTTATGTTGCAAACATCGATATTAAAAAATGCTGGAAAATCCGATTGCTTATTAAAGCGGAATACCTGTGCCGCGAATCATCCATTTTGTATAAAGAATACACACGCTATCATTACAGATGGTTGATGGCTGGCTTTCTCCACTTTTATCGGATAAGGCATCCAAGTTAAGTGGACTGTGGATCCGTGAGAGTTGTATGTGGCATCGAACTCCAACATATATTCTATTACGGTAGTTTGAGCGAGATATTTCCCTTTAGTCATGATGGAGATCATATTGGAATTTTATTGTTTTATTTCAGCGTCCGTAAGAAGTATGAAGTAAATATTGTAATATAAATGGCGCAAAAATATAGTTATACATGACAACAATTGTCAGTAATTATTTAAATATATAAGTCTCTTAACTTGAGTAATTTTTTTCACGCCGTGCGGTGAAAACGCCTTCACAACAAATTATTTTTTTTTCGTTTCTGTAAAAATTACTGCGGTAATTGATCACTTTATAAAAATAGTTAAGAAAACACCATTAGTTTTTGAAGCAATTTAGACATTATAAATTCTGATTTTTTTAATATTTCCCTCTGGAGCGCACAACCTTAATCCATCCCATGCAAAACAGCTTATATTTTTAGGCTAAGTGCTCGAAAAGTAATTCTGCAAGGGGTTAGTATTTTGATTTCATTGGCATGATGATGGTTTTTTCTTTAAAATTAAAGTCAAATTCATCGAATTCTAGGGGAAGTGATATATCGCTCAAACTACCTTAAAATGCCTGCCACAGCCAACTAATTGGATGGTGCCACAGAGTCCATTTTAATTGGATACTAAATCCATTCTTAGGCTGCCTTGTCCAATTCCTTTTTGAGTGCAGTACAATGTCGAGCCTCGCACGCTCCCCATGACCACTATAGGCGCGGACCAAATTCAGTCAGGACTACCAATACATAAGTAATACTTAAATAAAACTGCAGTAATTGTACTGTCCACTTATATTTTAATGTAAATATTACACCTTAGTATTTCGACGTTTCTTAGGGGGGATTCTTGACAAATGAAGGAGGTAGCAGTAAGGAAAGGTTGAACGTTATACGTACGTACGTGCAGATGATGAAAATGAAAATTAAAGGAATAAAGCAAAAAGTCAAAACTACCTATCGTATACACAATCATTATTATAGGCATCGGTCATTGATATTGTGGTCCATAATGGTTAGCGGAAATATTGATATTATAAATCAGTCGGTCCTGATATCTATTTTTTTTTAATTTTATGCATGTGATCGAGCCTTACGTAGTTGCAAGGATAATATTTTGTGATTTAATTTTTAAAAATAATATTGGTCCAGGCAGTGACTCAACAACTTCGATATAAGCCATGTCTTGGCAATGGTGATTTATCTCAGAATGAGGCTTTTTTTGGAGCATTCCGATCACCCGAGGGAAGTGGGAGGGAATTAATGAGGAGGCTGTTGTGTGGTCCCTCGGAACAGGGATAGCCTGTCGAGGAAGAAGCCGAGTACGGCCTCGCGTAATACGCTTTGTACAGATGGCGTGGTGGACGCGGAGGGTTAATTTTATGTGTGTGTGTGTGTGTGGAGGCAACAAGAGATCCCTCCACGGGGCGGCGCAGTGAAGTGATAAGAGAGACCCCTTTTGCATTGCAGCCGAAACTGGGGCACATGGCATTGGCTCTCGCTTCATCTCACGTCCACTTTGTTATCACTCCCTCTGGTCTTGGAGGCGGGTAAACGGGCAGGGTGCCTGGATACGAGGGATTTCGGGCGGCTTAACTCGATGTAAGGAGGACTTTGTTTTTTCATTTACCTACTCCTCATAAACCTCTTCTTGGTGCTTTTTCAACTCTTCAATTAAAAAAAAACTGTATGGAAGTGAACATCGTGGATTAGGGAGGAACTAATTACAACGCTATTTACAGCACTACTATTGCATCGAATTTTACTTAACGGTTTTCTAGGTCGCTGGCTTTCAAATTGAACAACGCCGGCTTGTGTTTTTCTTTGCTGAACTATTATTCACTAAGGTAGCTCGATTGAGATTTTTCTCCAGTTATAATAAAGGCCGTATTTGAGTTGAATTTTAAAATTCGACCAGTTTTGCGAAGCACGAGGTATATTTAAAGATAAGCGACGCAAAACTTTTCTTTTCATTACTGATCTTCTCAGTAACTATCAAAATGTGCACATTTATGACAATAAGTTAAATTGTTTGTTTCATTTTTTTCTGAAAACGCTGAAACAACTGTAGTTTTTTTTCGATTTTAATAAAATGTGTTACGGCTACTATTACATTGATTTATTTTAAACGGTTGAGAAAACATTCACACACCACATCGTTCTATTACTGATGCGATCTGAGTATCAGAATGCTCTCATTTTTCTACGACGTAAAATTATAATCGCTGGTTGTTGAGCATTTATTTTATGCACCAATACATTTCCATTTTGAGTTTCTCGGTAATCGCTTAGTAAGTAATGTATGTGGTAAATATTTTCACATTTTGAAAAATTGCTTGAGGTAAAAAAATGCCAAATTCTATCTGCAATATGTTTGGAATACATAGTTCATTGCTATCAGGAATGGGTTGATCTAGCATATTTTTTTCCTCACCAGTCCCCTAAAATCTATGAGTAAAAATCAACTGTTTACTTTGTCAAGCAAACAATTACCACTCCTACAAAACTAAAAGGATACCTGCTGCAGTTTTTATATTGTTCTCTACGCTTTCTGAATGAGCTCGAAGATATTTAAAAGACAAACATACTACCCAAAAACACGACACTACAATTCGCTACGATGAGACAGCAGTAATGAGCGACAATAATAAATAAAAATAATTACGAATTCGTTACAAATGGAAAATAATCCGGAAGTGATCTGAGTTTCAAATACCAAACTGCTCTTCCACAATCTGGATATTCGTCTCTGTTCCGGTGGTTGAGAATCAGTTATCTGCATCAGTGCAAATGGAGGTAACGCCATGCATTGGTCTACGTATGTTGCTGTTAAATGGAGATGCATGCGGATAGTTTGAGGCAGGAACCTACTCAATTTACAAAACGGCCTGGACCCGCTCGTCAATATTGCCCGAGCTTCCGGTCATCGGTTTTCCCATCCCAATCACTAGTTACTCTGATGAGAAGGAAATTTCGTTAAGGATGAGGTGTAATCTGCTCCCGACCCCAAGTGCCAATTACACTGCCCTACCGTCAGGGATGGATGGATCTGATTGCTTCCGGAGCGAAAGGCGGGTTGGGCGATCACGGATATCATTCATCTCCATAGGTGTGGGACCTTTTTAAATTCAGCGCTATATTTTTGTGTCATATATACATACTGTCATTCTCCATTATTCCAATTGTTCCTTGTACCATACGAGGAGTACAATATTGCATTCCAAGCTTTCAATATACCACTGCGCTTATGGATAACAGTATTTCTGGCTCTATGTCATTCTATCTTGAAGCGCCTAATTGCCAATGCATGGGCTGGATAACGTCATTAGAGTCCACTGTAAAATGTAAACTTGGTACTCACTTGAGTCGTATTCTCATAATTATTACCCATTTGGCTGTTCCTTCCTGGAGGAGAACATGGTAAGAGGGTGGGAGTATTATACAACGGCATATTGTTTCGATAGATTTCAATGATGAAAAATACCACTTTATGCTACTTAGTACCTAATTAATTCTGAAATATCGCTGAAGATATTTTAATGCTCAAAGTATTGTGGTAGCAACACGTAGTGACAGTGGACTGCGCCTAAGTTGACGTAAAGGAGGAGAAGACTAGCGCCAATAAAGAGCGGATGGGGAGAGGACAGCATACGGTTGGAAACATTACCAACATAACTATACATTTTATAGATGGCGGTAATCTCCACATTTACTGTAGAAAAATGTAACAATTGAAGTCATAATAATATAGCAATGTATGACGTAAGGATTGAGAACCTATAATTATTAGTGCATACTTCACGTAAGCCAATATTCGAGGAAATTTGGTGTAGTCTTTCTCTAATAAGAGTTTCAATAAATATCATATGTAATAAAAATATTTAATCCATTTATACTCCTTTGGTCCGATGTTCTAGTGGTGTAGACATGGATGTTTTATGGTTTTAAACGTCACACCGTTGAAAAATACCTGACACGATACAATCTGATCCATAGAGTCACTATTTTTACCAGGGAAAGCTTCCATCAAACGATAGAGGGCTTCGAATCTCTTCCCCTTCGAAACCCCAATCCCAATATGTCCAACAAAGCGAAGAGGTCAGTGTAGATCTCTTGGATAGATCCGTTCTAGTTCACAGGCGACTAACCATTCCTTGGATCGGTATTTGCTGTGCGGTGGGCTTATTGCTCAGTCTAGCGGGTGTCTCTCCCCTTGATTGGAACTCCCAAAGCTTCTGTCGTCAAAGCGTCTGTCGAAACCCTCTCGTCAGGATATTCTACCCCTCTGAAACCGTAATGATGCCGGCTTTGCCTCCCTCCTGTGAGCTGCTGGGAAGCACATTAACGAAGGATTCTTAGCTATTCATATTCATCATTACTATTTTATGTTAAATAAATAGTTGGTCCGGAATGGAGAGTCCCGCCTGGGTGGGTTTTCATCCACTCAGGGCATGGGTGTTAATGTGATGTGGCAGGGTTAAATGTAAGAGAGGATAGCCCGTTTTTGTTCTGAATAAAGACGCCATTACTGTTAATATTATTCAATTCCTTCGACGAAGGGAAGTAGGTACCTATCTAAACGTTTCCTTCGCATTAGTGCATCAAACTGTCACAACTATTATTCTGATATTTACTCTTTTATTCCCATCTTTTTTCAGTGAAACCTTTCAGAATTACTAAGGGCAACTTGTAAATAAAATATAATTCTCCAAAAAATAACAAAAATTATTACTGATATTTTTAAATATCAGTTTGTAGAATACATTTACAGTCTCGCATTCGCTTTACCTATCGTTAAAAGTATTCTCGTTTTTCATCAAACTAACAAGAAAATAAATCTTTAGTGTATTCATGGTGAATCAAAATCTTCGTTATCTTCCACAGATTAATTGAAAAGAAAAAACATTGTTCGTTCCACATAAATAATTTTATTGCCCACCTAGGGGGACATCATCAGGTGTGCCTGATGATGTCGCCCAGCGACGAAACCTAGGTTGGCAATAAAATTATTTATGTGGAACGAACAAAGTTTTTTCTTTTCAATTATGAAGGAGTTCCATAAAGTTTCGCCTCAAAACATTAACTTCCACAGATTAATTGGATGGCACGACGCATTTCACCACTCTGTGACATATTCATTTATGTAAAATATTTATAAGTTCTAAAATTTTTATTTATGCTACATACATGAGCTGATACATCGGCCAATGGCCCATCATTGCATTTTTCGGCTCGAGACATCTAAGAGTTAAATAAATCCTTTAGTTTAGCTAGTAATTAATGCAAGGTTTAAATGAATTAAGAGCTAAAGTGATTGATAAAAGAAATAAGTTAAATTCCTATCACGGTAGTTTGAGCGAGATATAATTGCACTTCATATTCAACGAATTTGAATAATGAAAACAATCGCATGTGTCTAAAGATACCAAAATGTAAGCCATTTACGTAGTGCACTACGTTTTAAGATATCTACCTAAAATTACTAGCCGTTTTCCGAAGGGATGTGGTACGACTGAGCGTTGCTAAGAGGCATTATTATAAGGGTTGCATCGCTTTCATGACTATCTCCCAATAGCACTTTTTTCGAATGCTTAGTCTACTTTGTGTCGTTTCTGCAACGGGCGGTTAGTCGGTCACTATGAGCAAATGTATATTTATAAAAATGCTCCTTTAGCGTTGATGTAATACTTATGTTCCAAAGTGAAATGGCATTGCTGTTTCTGATCACGTTTAGCAGATGGATTTTTAATATTCGTATTTTTGAGCACGTATCTTGTAAGCATATATTATACATGCCATGCCTAGGTATAATTCTACCGAATGTATGAGGTATTGGCTATAAGGAGAACTATGTCCCGTCCACAATACTCTCGGCTGCGGTAATTCTCTTCGCTATATTTTATGTCAATGCTTAAGAAAGATATCAAATTCCAGAAAAGTTTTATTTTTAACCCTCGACCTTCAACAGTTTCTTCACCACTTTCTATTCATGAAAGTTTGAATTGAAAGCTTTTTTATATCTGTATATATATTAATAATCTAAATGTTCCAATATTTTCTGACTTAACATTTGTTAATCGAAATGGTTTATGCTATATATTTATTAATGAATTCATTTAAAAATCATGCAAACCCGGCTAAAATGGTGTATCGTCAGAATATTATTATTTCTATTTCCAACTTCTTGAACTACTATTAATCGGATGCAATCCGAATGCTTAAACAAATAAACATTAGAATGTGGTAGTTTAATAGCACGACCTCCTACTTTTTCAAATTTTATTTATTTTTGTTGCCGGTTCCACCTTGATAGTACATCATCTTGCAAACATTCTGGCTATCCGTTCCTTCCGCGGAGCCAAAACTTAAACCGTATATTAAAAGTATTCTTCGGATTGTGATTTATTCTTACCCGTCTCTTGCAATGCGATTTGAAAATATTCTTCTTCTCCCTTGAAGGTAGTTTGAGTGACGCTTTTCCCTTAGTCATAACAGAGACGATATTCAAATTTAAGTTTGGAATTTTAGTGACTGTAAGAATAATGAAGTAAATATTATAACACTAATGACGAAAAATGAAGTTTTGAATCAATGAAAGTGTCAGTAATTTACTAAGTATGCATTTATAAGGTGTTAACATGACTCTTTTCCACGCCGTATGCTGTAAACGCCTTTAACAGCCAAAGATTTTTTTACGATTCTGTAAAAGTTAATTTAGTGAGTAGTTGATTTAATTATGAAAATATTTGAGGAAGCATACAAACTACGCTCATTTAAATTTCTGGCGAGATCTATTCGTTGTAAATACCTCGTTTTTAAATAAAATCTCTTTGGAGTGCATACCCGTACCATTTCCATTGGAAAACGGCTCTTTTTTTTCTAAATAAGATTTTTCTCTCGAAAAGCATAATTGTAATTCTTTGATATTTTGTTATCATTGGAAAGGTGAGATATTTTTATTTAAAATGAGACCGAATTCATCGAATTTCGTGGTGTCATCTCGCTCAAACTACCCTTTAATCATTACTTGTTCCTTGTTTTGTGTGCATTTTTTTCAGCATTCTATTCGCGCAATTGAATCCTTTTTAAAGGTACTTGAATTACGGGAATGAATACGTAAGCGACCGCTTCCTCATGCGGGCCGCACTACTGCTGGTCGCAGGAGGTGGGGGGTGGATGGTGGGGGGGTATCCCCATAAGGGGGGAAGGGGAGGACGGACTCTCGAGAGGGAGTGGTTGACTCTCCCGCCGACAGATGTCCTTCTCGGCTGGAAAAGGGCGGAAGTGGAGTTCGACCGCAGAATGCAAATACGAAGGGAGGTGTGGCCCCCTAAAGGAAGACAGGATGACGGGAGTAGGGAACACCGTGGAGTGGTGTTCATGGTTCCTCTCTCAAAATCAACGTGAAGTCTTAGTAAGGCGATGGTTTGCTCATTTATTGCCCTCGAGTAACGGTCGCCTCAAGGCACCGGGGCAGCATTTTCAAAAACATTTAGATTAAGTCTGCGATCAAGATCATAGTGACTACTAATGATGGCTTTTTGTGGCACTAACGTTCACAGCTGTGGTAGAGTGAATTGCATCTGTCGAACGATAGCTAGTTTTTTACATGTCGTTAGATGGAGCTTACACATAGAAGCTTACGCATAGAGGGCAGTAAAGCTAGGAGGACAGTATATAAAGCACGTAAAAGATAATTAGAAAAGAAAGGGCGGCGATGTAGGAAGAAGATAATGTCATGCAAATTTTTTCATCCTCTTTACTCTTGCAAGTTGAAGTAGAAGACATTTCGAGAGCCAGCTGACTGCTAAGGTGGCAATAATAAAAAATGTAGATACATCTTTTATTATAACCGCCATCACACAATTTTCCCTATCGGGGTTGCCTAAGTCAAAGAACTTATTGTTAGAGACTGCTGTTAGGCCTTGGGAACAAGCTCGCATTGAATAATTTCCTCCATAATACCCTATCCTTTCTTTCTCCTCTTTCACTTCTGTCACATTCATGCACTACTTTATACACGCTCTCCTATTCTTAAAGACTCAAAATACTCCACCATTTTCACTCTTTAAATGGGTAGTCCTTCTCCGTCTACCTCTTTCTCTCACACCATTCAGTCCCCTATCATATATCTGTTTCGTTTTAAATTAATCCGAAATAAAATTGAATATCAAGTAACTCTGTGACACCTGAAAATAAATGAAAAGTAACTCTGTACCGCCCGTAAATAATTGAAAAGTAACTCTGAAATTAGAATTCGGTGTACTTATTACGCTACTGAATGTTTTAAAGAGATTAAATTAGTTATTTATTTTTAGTATTACTTTCTTTTTTCCAGAGAGACGCAGTTTTCAACCTTGGGTGAGTTCTGATATCACACTTGAGTATGCTTGTAACTTTTGAACATTGCGCCTTGGAAATGACGATGGTGTGATATCATAAAATGGTGATTATTTGCAGCTAATGAATATGCCTAAATGTGGCATGGGAATGCGTCCTTGGTCTCTGGCTACCACATTCTTGTATTTGACCTTATCCTTCGTATCAGAAGAGCGTTTTTATGTGTAGCCTAGTAATTTCAGGCTGTGCAATCACGCCATTCCAATTTGGGGTAGGCAAAGGACTTTGATCTGTTAGATCTAGGGAACTGGGCATTTAAAAAATTAAATTCCTTCACATAATGCCCTCTCCTCGTAACCCCCTTCTGCTTCTGTTTACCTTCAACCATTGCTTCATACACGCTCTTGCATACTTTAGACTCCTCATATTCTATGAAGTTAAAAACGGCAAGTGTGATTGAAATACCCTGAAATATCCGTAATCTGCAGAATATGCAGGGGTAATCGTAAAGCTGACACGTCTTTAAATTCATTCTTACATGTACACCCATCACACCATTCTCTTTCGGAGTAGAAAAGTCGAATAACTTCTTTACTGCCCTTAGGCCTAGGAAACCGGGTCTCTTTTAGTCGTTACCTTCAAACGATCATCTCCTTGTGTACCTATTCCGGTGGTACTAAATTCATGCATGCGTTATTCTCAAGGCTCTCTTATTCTCAAGTCTCCTAACATCCCTCCTCTTAAACGAGTCTCCTCAATCGCATACACCCATGGCTTTCCCATACTCTCACGCCATTTACACCACTATCAGTTTAATTATTTGAGTCTTATTTATTCCCTCGACATGAAAATCTATTATTATAAGTTTATTAATTTTTCTTGATGATTTTACTACGTAATGTACGTAATTTCTTTGGAAATAATTAGTATTTCATTTGTCATGAAAAACAACATTTTTTAAGTTTATCATTTACCATCAACTATTTCCAAAAATTTTCAACCATTCTATTACTAAGAAATCTAATCACGATGCTATTCAAGAGTTATATTAGCGGGAAAAACTATGATTTAAATTATTCCCGGCGAATGCTTAGCGTAAGTTCTTCTCGGGATTTCCACAGGGTTAAATTGGCAAAAATTACCAACCGCTGTTTCGACTGACTTCTCGCCCATCGTCTACCCGTTAAATATCGTTGAATTAAAGTACGCCAAACTTATAATCTGAGTCATCCGTAGAAACGTCGGTACATTCTGCCAATTTAACCCGGTGGAAATTCCGAAAAAAAGTTTACTCTGGGAATAAATCAGTTTCCATTGCTTCAGCTTCAGTAGTTTTAACTTAGCAGTGACAAAAAAATAATTCTTATGTTAGGCGTTTGACATTTAGAGTTAATAAGGCCGACTCGGCGAAAAAGTTACTCCGAGTGTAATAATTTATTTTATTTTTCTCCGTTATTTTCTTTCGCTGTAAGAGTCAATAAGAATGGCTACAGAGAGCTTTCGGAAAAGATCGTAAAATTGACGACCGTGATAAAAGTTCACGAATAGTATATGCCGGCTATTCTCACGAACAAAGTGGTTTCGCGTGACAGGTCCTTCCTCGAGTGGTTAGAGGGTGCTGCTGGGGGAAAGCAAGTGGATTTGCTGACATTCCGCGTCGCAATCATTTTTACGCCTCGCCAATAGCTTCCCTTTTATTGCCTTCGACAGTTCAAGCGAAGATATTTTCGCTGTCTCCCGAAAATTGATTACTCCCACGAAACTGAATCCAGCGTGAAACCCAGGAGCTTTTGGTGGAATTTCTATTTCGAAGGTATGTTGACTCCTGGACTCTCAGAACACATATGGATTAGGCTTGATAAATTTTCTTGCTCATCCCGAAAGAAGGTTCAACGGGGATGTGCTTGGTATAGGGGCTCGAATGCTGCCTTCCCGTACCGAAGGCACTGGTCTGAAACCGCTGTAATTCTCGTACGGATATATCAGTATAATTAATTTTCTGCTTAATGTAACATATGGCCAGTGCATCCTTTCAAAGAACTGCGGAACTGGCCGCGCAGTAACTTTAACGGAGTCACCCGATGATGGTCACACAATTGTGTAAAATTCACAGTGATTAACAAGTCATTCGCCTGGACTGGGATACGAACCCAGACCCCCTGATTTCGCGCCGAGTGCTCTACCAGTTAAGCTACCCAGGCGTCATTTCTCACTGCGAATTTTACGCCTGGGTAGCTTGTGTAGCTTACGCCTGGGTAGCTGGGTAGCTCACGGAGATGACGCCTGGGTAGCTTAACTAGTAGAGAACTCGGCGCGAAATCGGGGGTTCTGGGTTCGAATCCCAGTCCAGGTGAATGATTTTTTCATTGTGAATTTCACACAATTTAGTGCATCCTTTGTCCAGTGTCCTCTCCAGTTCTTAACTCAGAATATTCCTTCTCTTAAGAGTGTCTTCAACCACAGAGAAATGCTGATTACTCTGTGCTTCAATCAAATTTACTCAAGACTTTCTCGGTCTCTTCCCCTTCATCTCACACCTTCTTCACTCTTCTATCATAAATCTGCGTCATTTTTAAATTCTCGTCTATTTCCTTGGCCTGGCAAAACCAACGAAGCACGTTTCATGTGCACGTGTCAATTACCATATTAAATTAAATTACGATATTAAGCCGGCCCCGGTGGCGGCGGGGTAAAGTCCTCGCCTGCTAATCCGAGGGTCGCGGGTTCGAGTCCCGCCTGGGTCGGTTTTTCGCATACCCAGCTATGGGTGTTTGTCAAGTTCTGGTGGTTTGGCCCCTGCGAAACCTGAAGACAAGCAATTGGCTTATCAGGATCGCAGGGGCATATGGGCAGAATCATCCGAGAGAGCAAAAGGAAAATCACCCTATAAATCCTCGCCTTATCCCTTTTGCTTTTACAACAAACACCTCTCAGATACCCCATACCCACTGCTTTTATCCTGCTCTCATGCTTATTTGATAGCTTTTTAAAAAGACCCGTTGATCAATATGGAGTACCATTTTTGAATGCCATGCGCATCTAATGAAATAACCTGGAAAGGTTATTCTCGTCAAGCTACCCAAGAGCTATATCCAAGAGAAATATATCATGGGTTATCATGATCTAAGTTAGTTAATCAATAACATGTAATATACCTATAAGGATTTTGTGTATCTTGATCGATTGGTACGGAGGCTTCCGTGGTGATTTGATGAATTTCTTTTGTTGCGAAACGGTTGTCCATAAAATGAATCAACGCGGGAGAAACCCGAATGAAAGAAATTCATCTTGACCGATTGTTTGCGAAAAATGGGAGAAAAGATGAAGATATTAAAAGGCGTGCGAACGGTGGAATGAAAGTCTTAGGGTTGGGAGCGTGTTGTGGAATGATTATGTTTAAGGAAGCAAAAATGAAGAAAAGAGTTCTCCTCCCGACCTAATTACTTGAGAGCTAAACCTGAGTATGTACTGAGATAAGCACTAGAGTAGGCTAAATGTTGTGGGAATAGGGTGCCTGAGAAGCGTTTGTGGGAAAGTAGGTTAGATGGTGTTAGGAACACGTGGGTTATGTAAGAATGTGGGTTGTATGCTCCAGTAACTGACTGGTATGAAAGGAGTGTGCTTCTTTCATTTGGTCATGTCAAGAGAATGGAAGAAATAATCGAATAATGAAACGAACATATGAAAGAAGAGTGAATGGTGTGAAAGGAAGGGGTAGGACCTCGAAATTAATGAGTGAATGTGTTGGAAGTTTCACTATAAAGGAGGAATATTAGGAGGATTAAGAATTAGGAGAGCGTGTATGACGCATGACTTTAACTGAAGCAAAAGGTTGAGTAGTTTGAAGAAAACTATGAAGAAAGCCCGTTTTTTTAGAACTAAAGGCCTGGTTACAACTGGTACATTAGAATGTACAAGAAAATGTGTGAATGTCTGAATGTCAGAATGAACGCGAAAATTCACCGTGTAGTAACCACACGAAAATGTACGATTGTATGAATGTCTGAACAGAAAATAGATCCGGTTCTAATTTCGTTAAGACAATCGTACAAGTTGACCTTATTACAGACACACCTGGCGGCAGACGACGCAAATGACACATTCACATTTTCACAAGCCAATTGACAAGTATATGTGTCGTATCCATGGCAAAAAAAATTGGTTTAAATATCGCGCCTACGGTTTAAAATGAGGAAAAACAAACGAAAACGCATAATGCGCATCTAAAAATGTACGAAAATCTGTCCGAAAAAATGTACCGTGTATCCACTTATTCATTGATCTTGTCCATGAGAATGTGGTACAAGTATCTGTAAATGAAACCATTCACAAAAGTGTACAG
Organism: Pyrrhosoma nymphula; assembly: GCA_963573305.1. Taxonomy (NCBI): domain Eukaryota; kingdom Metazoa; phylum Arthropoda; class Insecta; order Odonata; family Coenagrionidae; genus Pyrrhosoma; species Pyrrhosoma nymphula. The sequence continues at coordinate 4,917,825 of OY754338.1, read as the reverse complement.
AAACTTGTACATTCTCATGTACCGGGTAACCAGGCCTTAACAGCATTATTTTAGTTCTTTGACTTTGCCTATCCTGAAAGGGAATGGCGTGATGGACGTGTGTCGTGTATGTATATATGAATGAATGTGAAGTCGAGTAAGCTATACAAATTTACCTATAGATATGCTGCAGGTTAAGGATGTGTTAGGGCATTTCAAGTACCTTTGTTGTTTTTAACTTCATGAGCTCTACGATCTCTTTTCTAAAGTTTGACCTCCGTTCATGATCTCATCGGACTCCGCAGATAGTTTTCAGGAAGCGCTGTACTTCCATCTTCGGAATTTCATTAAAACCCTCTGCATGGTTCCCATTTATTTCGTCACATTGACCTCCCACAATTCATTCCCCACTTTATATTCTTTATATGAGCCGGTAAACATTTGCATTCCGTCCCAGACGAAGACCGTCGGGCGTGGCAGCCAATTCACACGCTTCATAACGTGCCGATGCAAAACGAGAGAAACTGCTTGCCCGTGGCTGACTTGTCTCTAACCAGTGGGAGACTTGCATCCCATTTTCTCGGCGTCTTATCGATATCGCTGTGCCACATTCCAGGCCAAACGTTCCCGCTACAATATGCGATTCTTACGTTATGTTGCAGTGTGACATCAAGTTTCTAGTGAATGCGACGTATCGCCTTTAGATGCAACACAATCTGCGTTCATATCTGGTTTCCGGGATTTGTCTGCAGCATTTTTACCACTAATAGTGCGATATTGGTTTTCGCTTCTTAGTGAGTTTGGCAGCCTAGCTTCTTAACCAATTGTAATTTGTATTCCAGTCTATACCTGCGTATACAGCGCTATCTTTCAGCTTTGCTATTTAGTATGGGGGTCTTAGAAACGCTACGTGCCTTATAAGGTGAGCAATCTAGGTGTTTTCTTTTTAATTTACCTTTCAGTACCTACTTTACTTTTACCAAAATTTTAATATGGAATGAAGGTATTGTATGGTGTGCACAAACGTGAACTCTGAGAAAGTATGACGTGATAAGGCGTTTGAGATTAGAGAATGAAGAGGTGGAGAATAGAGAAAGTGTGGTGGACGAAATGGAAGGCAAACGGGATTGCTTGGTATGGTGGTTGAGGAATGGAAGCTTCTGGAGAAGATTAGGAAGAGACAGAGTAGGTAACGAGGGCCTAAAGGCGGCTGAAGGCGAAGTAATAGAGGGTAGGGTGTTATGCCATCGGGAGAGGGGAAGGAAGAGAATAGGTTTTATAGACTGGATGAAGAAAGGTCGGACGTATGGTGAGACGAAGAAAGAAATTGCATGAGGGTCTTCGCATATGACAACTCATTTTATCTCTTCCAGTTCGACCTACCTTAACCGGTAGATTTCCCTACTAATAATAATATCAGTAGGTAGGCATTTTAGTCCAGTAAATGAAGGAGCCAACCTTGAGATTATTAGTTACCATTTTTATTATCTGGCTGAAAGTGGTATTTGGTACCTCATTAAAAATGAGACCAAGTTTGCATGAAAAGATTGTGCTAGGGGGGTGAAAATGGCCCCAAAAGACCCGAAAAATCGGTTTTCCGCGAATGTCTCCCAAAATATGTCAGTTGAAGATTTTTTGTTTGGATAATAATTAAAGATCAGTTAATTTTCTACAAAAATGGTCCTTATGATTTTTCTCGAAAATTTGACCGTTTTCAAGATAAACGGGCCCAAGCGCACCCATAATATTGACCTCCTGCGCTGCGTATCGGAGAGCACGCTCCGTGCATTTACACATGAGCGGGCGGACAAATTATTCAATAACTTTGTTAAAAATGCATATTTTCTCATGAATCAAAGTTCATGTGAAAGAAGAAATCTACCGCTATCATGCCTTGTGACTCGAGTCACGTTTTGACTCTTTGGCCATATTGGAAAAACGGGTCAAACTTTCTGCTCCCGCGCAATTTTGACCTCGCCAGGAATTTGTTCCTATTTTTTTTGTATTGCACTAATTTGCTCCAAATGTTCTTGATTATGGGTCCTCAGAAGGTCCTTTGTCATCTGTGAAATTTGTATGATCTAATTTTCTTCCATTTTGATTAAAACTTTGTTTGTTGAACCCCAATTTTTTGCTGTTTTTGGAGCGCGGGGAAATTTTGTAAACAACCACCAATTAAAAATTCATACATGATCGGAATGGTCTCTATGACATATAATTTGAAAGCTGAGAACGTCTACTTTTCGGCTGTTCAATTATTTATTTTCACAAAATCGGCCATTTTCCAATAAATTTGGAAAACGCGTGCTAAAGGAAAAAGCGCACTTTTTCTTTTCGTGGCTTCTTTCTCCCGGCTCTTTATTTCTAACGTTTTGACACCTTGACTACTGTAAAGGTGGAATTCTCACCTTTCCATCGATGTGTGTAAAGTCATCTCATTGATACATGGGGAAAAACCCGAGTCTCTAAATGTAACGCTATAATTTCATTACTTTCGTTTCTTCCGTCCTTCGTCGCGTGTGTGCTCTATGCGGCGCTCGTGTCGTCTGCTACAGTCCATGCGGCCACGCTTGGAGATGTAAATGCGTTGGTTTTCTTTCATTATTTTGATAAATATTCAAGGTCAATTATAGAAAAAAAGTTGGGTGTGCTTAAGACCACACGGGAGAGGTGTAAACGTCTATGGCTATATTCTGATATATATAATACATAAACAATATTACATATATGTCGGGAAAAACTTTTTGATAAGATCAGAATATATTCTGAAAGAAATTATCAAGAATTGTTCCCAAAAAATTTCTAAAAAGAAGCTCCCCCACTAGGATTTGAACTCGGGACCTTCGGTACGTTTCTCAAAATTTTGGATTTTTCAACACGATTTTTTGCAAAAAATATTAATGTTGCGAAAAAAATCATAAGGACCATTTTTGTAGAAAATTAACTGATCTTTAATTGCTATCCGAACAAAAAATCTCCAACTGCCATATTTTGGGAGACATTCGCGGAAAACAGATTTTTCGGGTCTTTTGGGGCCATTTTCACCCCCCTAGCACAATCTTTTCATGCAAACTTGGTCTCATTTTTAATGAGGTACCAAATACCACTTTCAGCAAGAAAATAAAAATTGTAACTAAATATTTACAGGTTGGCCTCTTTTTCCTCCTTCATTTACTGGGCTATTTGGTAAAATACCGCTTTCTTGGTAGATTTTTGGACAGACCGTTCCTAACCTTCACCGCGTTGGGTTCCCTTTAACCTTATCCTCGCTAAATTCATAAATTTTCCCCCACATAAGACTCTCTCATATGCTCTTCCTGCCTCCCCTGATGTCCAAAATTCCTATCCTCTCTTAAATCCCCCGTGGGCGCTCATCCCGAATTCTTCCGTCTTATGTCCCTCCTCCTCTTCAACATGCCTTCTCGTCTCTCTACGCTCTCCTTCAAGCCCATCCTTATGTCCGCCACCATCTTCCTCTACGCCCCCCCCCCGTGCTATTTTACTTCCTCCTCCTTTTTTTACTTTGCCCCCCTAGCTTTAAGGAGGCTCTTCTATGACTTTGTGACTCAATAAAATTTATAAATTATACCTTTGTCATTGTATTGCTTAAGAAATACTGCTTTCATTGATAACATCCATTACCTATAAGAAAATAAAGTTAAGATACAAAATATGGAGATTATTCAATGATTGTTTTTTTAATTAACATAATTTCCAGTCATAAGAGTCAACTGGAGCGCTATTTCCATCGAATTAATGCATTTTTGACTTTAGTTCGTGTGACCATTTGTTAATAACTCAAAAACTTAGATGGCTTCGTCCCTATATATCAATATCTTTCCATTCCCTGGGAGAATTCGCTTCTTATAAGTATATCGCAGTATCGACGCATAGAAATTGTGGGCTATGCTTAACATGAGACCCAGATCGTTGTGTTTGACGCCATGCCCTGGGGGTTCGTTATAGGCTTGTGCATTATCAATAGCACCACCACCGCCACACCGTAGCCGAGTGCTGATTTATAAATAGGCACATTAGCAGATATGATATAATGACTTTTTATTCATCGCGATCTGTATTTCTCCCCTAATGCGATATACCCAATGCATTGAAATCGCAGTGGGGACATCTGTTGAAATTATCGAAAAGTCTTGGCAGTGCGATGCGATTTATTCTGATCTCAAAGCCGAACCCTCTCATATTCACTCCTTTGAAACCACGCCTCATATGATCCCGCTCACTCCTTAGCGGCGTGGTCCAGCACCAACTCCCGCAACCACGACCCCCTCCCTTGGAGCCTCTCCCTGCACCGCATCGAGATGAAAAGGGACCCAACCCTTCCAATTCCCAGGGTCGAACACTCAGCCGCGATCCCCTCACCTTCAAGTGCCGAGCCGTCTCCCCCAAGGCACTATCCTCGGACCGCTCCCACTTTATTAAGGCGCGCTGCATTTGCGTCTCTCTCGTCATTCAAGCCACTCGGCTCAATGCCTCTCGCCCGAGATGTGCGCGAGAAGAGGGTCATCGTCTCGTGTCTCTGGCAGTGGGTCAGCGGGGGCGACCCCTCCTTCATTCTTCGATCGAAATATGTCGCGTAAGTAAGACGTCGATTCGTGGAACTCCTAACTGGATGAAGTGGTACTGATGAGCGTGAAGACGGTCCAGAGAATATACTTTATGGTTTTCAGCCCAATTCCGTCTGAAGGATAAACTTGATGATTAATCAAATCAGCTAGAAAAGTACCTACTGTAAGAGAATTACTTTTTCTGGGAAAAATAACGATCAAATTCAGTAGCTCTCTTTTGAACTTGAATTATACCTATCAGAATCATTCTAAAAATGTAATTATTATGATAATAATCAGGATCATTAGTTTACAAACAATGCTCTTAAATTACGAGTTTTAAATGTATTAGTGAACGGTAATCAAGGAAAATATATTTTACCTCTAAAAAATGGCCCTTTTTGTGTATGATACCTCAGTATTAACAAGTATAATAGTTTGATAAAGAAGGTAATAAAATTAATATTTATGCATATTTGTTTATTTATTTATCGCGCTGTTTTAAAAATCAGAATAAGTTAGATTTTGAGAGATAACAAAATGTACACAGCATGAAGTGTACAATAGAGTCACATTCACAGTTATATAGATGTATCTAAATTAACGACTTAGTTTTTACGGCGTCAGTTGTCATCAGAAAATCGTAGAAATTCCCGTCATATGCCATTGTCTTGCTTTATTCTACTATGTGAATCATAAACAATCATATAAAAACTCTAATAAGAACTTTAAATGTGTTTCAAAAGCATGCTAACTTAAAAAAAAACAATGTGTTAATAATAAACAAGTAACAAATGTAACCAATTGAATAGAGCGTAATCATCTATGGCGGATTTTCGTCGGATTTTTTTGTTACGATCGTTTTTCAGCAATTAAACTGAAAAATTGGAATAAAAAGCAATCGGGAAGTGGCTGTAATGCGGCACATACAACGGGTGTGGCAAAACTGAAATAATGAATCTGGCGCTCGGTCGAGAGGCGCCCCAAGCCAACTCCCATCCCTTCAAACGCTTCACCGTTGGTAGCACTGCTGTTGCGGCTGCTTGCATTAGCTATCCATTTAATCGCACGTCCTTTTTTTTCCATTTCTTCAAAGCTCGATTGTAGAAAGACCATTGCACCTTTGCAAAATGTCTACGAAAAATTCCTATTCGATTTTAACCTTTTGTCCAATTTCTGTCTTCGATTTTCACGCTATGGAAATGTAGGGATTGGTGGACCAAGTCTATTTTGTCCATTTCATAACCAACAATTGTATGGGATGGCTAGAGTAGTATATTTTTAGTGCAAGAGAGATCCAAGTCCAAATTTCGAGTATTTGCACCTGCATGGCAGCGGTTCTAGAGAGCAATGAGTAGGTACGGCTGATTTATGCGAAAAGAATGCGAACATTTTAAAGTAAGTTTTCCTCACAGTTCACTTACATCGACTTGGCTCATTTTAACACAAGAGTCCTTCCTAGGAATTTTATGTTTTTTTTAACTCCCTGTATAAGTGAATGTTATTTTAACCTCTGGGTGACTATCAGGAAGGTAAAGAGGTGATGAAAGAAGCATGTGTCTTATCGTCACTTAAAAAATAAGTATTACATGAATATCTTACCTATCTTACGCGTGGCCCTTTACTTTGGCTGCAGGACCAAAGTTAGTAAGACATGGGGAGTTCACCTCATTACAGGGTTATTATTCCCTAGCTGTATTTAATTAATATCACTGACATCGTTACATGGACTGAAGCACTTAAAGACAATTACAAAGTTGGTTGAAGTACTGTAACTGCTCCTCACTATATTCAGTACGTTGATCCTGATGTCGGGAAAAGTTAGCTGAACTTCCTGGTCACGATGATATGTCGGCCGCCATCGGGGAAGTTAAATTAGTTCAGCTTTTGAGAACTTCAAGCTTAAGTTTGGGAAATGACATGGTTAATCATACAAAATGATCTTTTGAATATTTATTAACTAATTGGAAAGCCGCCGAAAGTTAATGAGTTTTGAGCCTCATTTTTAAAAATACATTCCGAGAGAAAACAGTGATGCCTGAGCAAATATTTGCTCGATGTATGTTATTTTCATCTGAGTGGACCACTGTGGCATATCAGGGCCATGCAGCATTTGAACTCCTAGTTCGTACTAATTTTCTATAACATTTATGCCAAGTTTCTGGCATTACTTCAAGGTTTTTTATTCTCAGAAGGAAATATTATTTCCATTACTACTAGAGTTTACTACCAGAGTTAACGAAAATTTTTTTAAATAACTCTCAATGTAAAAACACTGATTTTTGCTATAACACAGAGAAGAATAATATCAGTGGGTATTTCATATTTTACGCTCCACAACGCCACCAATCTCGCTTTTGTGCGACATTTCAGTTAAGATTAAGAGTGCATTCAGTTATTCGATAACAAATTTCTTTTGGTGAAACATAAAAACCTGAAAATTTGAAGTACATTTGAAAACAGTTGCCACAAACTTGTGCTAAGGTTTGGTTCTAATTGAATGTCAAGTTTTTAAGCTACACATTTTCAAAGCGGAGGCTCGGGTGAAAGGCGTAAAAAAACCGGTACTTTTTATTCTCGATGACATAAATAATAGTAGAATTAATAAAATAATTTTTTTGCTTACGTTAGTGCACGCAAAATTAAATAAGCCAAAATTTGGTGTAACTTTTGTTCATATAGGTTTATTTGTTCATTAGCTATCAGGCTGCAAACTCGGTTATCCATAATTTTTATCCCTACAGAAGTTCGAGGGCTTTCATTGTATGTATAGTACGTCGCTTGTCTCGAATATCACGCTATGTAAAATGCAAGTCAATATTTTAGGCTTTACTTTTACGAACTGAATCACGTGACATGATTAATTACCTCACATTTTTACTGTCTCCGACCGACCGACAAATTTCGACATCTTTTTCATTTAATTTCATTTTCATTATCAAAGTCATACAGACCATAACCTTGATAATGACGTAGGTAATGTTTCACTTAGGAGGTTTTATATCTAATGAATAAATAAACCTTGATAATGGCATTATACGTGTTGAAACCATAGTCGGAAAAAATAAAAAAATGTGGAAGTAACAAATCGATCAATCATTTCATAACATGGTGGTGCTATTATAAATTGTTCGAGATATTGGTGTGCTTGAACCGCTCTCATAATGGGGAACGTGCACTTTTGTCGCGTTTCTTTTTCCTTGCCATTTTATGCAGAAGAGATGGACTAGTAGCAAGGTCATTTCGTGATCTAACGCAGTCATAATGATCACGCGATTTTCAAAATGCGTCGGTGCAACAAAATTTCAAATCCCACAGGTTTCTAGCAGGAAGTGATCGTCCAAGTCCAAGATTTGACTAAATGCAGTGATTCCGGGGAAGCATAGCCTTTCAATTTTCTTGTTTTCGTGGAAAAGCACCGATTGCCATACATAAAAGATTTCCATGTATTCCGAAATGGCCACTATAGTTTTCTTTATTCACCATCGGATCTCAAGTCAGTGATAGCATGTTTCATTGTTTTCAAGACATTTATATCATTGCTCTTTTTCTGTGCATTGGTTATTCATACGGAATGGGAAAGAATCTTAGACGTACCTTTATGAAAACTTGCAGTATTTATAATGAAATAAATTGATGATGACGCAAATCGTGAACACCTTGGTCGGTTTGAATAAAACTGTGTGATAACACCATTTAGTTGAAATTTATCATATTATGAATACTCAATACGGTACTGGATACCAAGGTAATTTTTACATGACTATCATGTACATATTTTGTTTTCTTGAATTTCAGCGAGTATCTAGCTATCGAATGAAGCTGCGAGGCTATTATATGCCGAAAATGAAGATGACTTTGAACGCCTACTGCATCTGCTCGATACCATCGCCAACACGTGATACAATCGCTCGAAAAAACTAAATGATAAAAAATGTAAATATCCAGCCATATGCAAACTGAAATGATTTGGGAAATATTATTGAACAAGTTATAACGTTTGAATGCATAGCGATTTATGTGCCAAGGCATGGGGATATCGAAAATGAATTTCGAAAACAAGTCAATTAAGAAAACAAGGGAGCCGGCTGCATGAACGACACTAATTGAAAAACCAAACAAGTAATAACGCATAGAAATTGGAGTAAAGCAAGTAGAAATAAATTCCAGAATTTTTATAGCTACTATGTACTATTAGCGTTAGGCCTATCGTCTCATATACAGCAGCAGCAACAATGAAACCTCAGAAACGAAACGTTTGATGGAGACGACAGAGATTAGATTATTCTGTAGAGTTTTGGGATGGACCTTAATAGACCATAAAAGAAACTTCGATATAAGAAGAGCATGTCGGAGCGAACATATTGTTGAACTGGGTGAGCAATAGAAAATTTGAATGGAAGGACCACATAATTTGGATGGATAACAACAGATCTGAAAGTGACTGAATCAATAGTTTAACTTTGTAATTTTCTCAATGGTTAATTTCCAGATGACCGGTTTCATCTGAGGATGTCGCCTCTGCGATGAAACCGGGCGTCTGAAAATAAACCATTGAGAAAATTACAAAGTTAAATTATCAATTCAGTCATCATGCATTGCCACTGAGTTACGCCTGAGGATGTAGAATTCATCAGAACTGTAAATATTGCTCAAGGAAATTTACCAAATAGTACAGGAAGACCCAGAAGACGATGATGGGACAATATAAGAATTAGCGAAGAAGAACAGACCAATGGCCGAATATAGAAGTAAGGGAGAAGAAGAATTCCCTGAGATTTTTAACTCTTCGATTTCCTTTGCCACTGTTTACTTCTGCCAATGTGTTCACGGGGAAATGGCATCACCAATGCAGAATGCTCTCTTTGAACACGGGTATTTCCTCGAGATGAAAAAACATAAAAATGCACGACGCGCGCCACTCGGGTTCTTTCGATGAGGGCATTCTTTCCACTTCTCAACTCATCCTTCGGCTGCGGTGGAAAAGTCCTGCGAGGACCAAAAGGAAAACATCATTCTTTGAGACAATCGCCGGGTTTTACAAAGGGAAACTGACTGATGCGGCGCTGCGTTCGCCGATGCGGCAGTGGCAGAACTCTCCCTTGGAAGGTGTTCACATATGAAAGCGCCTTCCTCTTTAGCTCTGCTTGGCCGATTGCCAAGGAGTCGAGCAACAATCCGCGACACTTCAGACCGCTTCCAACCGGTTGAGGAGATGGAATCCTGGCAAATGCATCATTTTAATCCCGCGCCGTTTTCAATTGACGCTGTCGCATCCTCGGGACAAATTAGCCCATGTATCAGATGTGCCTTGATGTCAATAGCGACTCTTTGATATCTTTTAGTGACAGCGGTAATTTGCGTTTATAAATACCGATGTAAATATAATGTAAATACATTATGCATCGAGTCTTTTGGTCGTTATCGTTTAGGGTTAAAGTCGTGACCCGTATCATGTCGAATTATTCGAATAATTCCTCTTCATGGAGAAAACGTGAGCTTTCTTATTTATTTTTATTTCTTTACGTGAAAGCTATATCACTGATTTCTTTTTACTACCATTTGTAGTCATCTAATTAGCTCTCGCTCCATATTAGGTGTTCACACGAGTTTCCAATCGGGATGGTCCAACTTTGCTGCCGGCGTTTCAATGGCGTTGTCATCCGTCGAAATTTATTAATTTCCCATTGACCTCAAAACTGGCCTTTTACATTGGGTATCATTGGCACAAATACAGTGGACGGATACATAGCCATGCCTTTGGTGGGGAAAAATTCACCGCGGCGGGACTCGAGCCCACGATCCTCAAGACGGGAACTTAACCTCATCGCCACCGAGGTCGGCATGAAAAGAAACACTTGGTTCTCTTTCACTGTTGCTTTTATCACTTTGATCGATTCTAGAGTCTATTGCGTCACTTTTGGTTAAATTTAACATAAACCACAGCTTTCCAGAGTCCCTCACATACGATGGACGATCCATATACATAAGGGACACACAAAGCTGTTGTTTATGCCAAAGTTACATTGATAATAATGCAGCTGATGTCAAAAACGAACGGATAAATAGAAACAACTTTTGAAATATTACCAAGTGTTTGGTTTTATCATGATTAACGTCATTAATTTCCAATAAACAACGCCTGATTACGTCAGTTTAATCAGTCTTTTAAAATTTTAACCTCCTGGTTATCGAAATTGCATAATCAAAATCAACGTGTTCTTTTAAAATACGTCAGCCATTATATTCTTCGCTGATAACACTAATGCAACTATTTCGAACAATCAGGTGAGATAGTATGAATGAAAATTGAAAGCAATCTTGATGCATATACCTCGAGGTAAAACTCATCGTGATGCATTTATGAAAAAAGGCGCGTATTCATGTACCTGTGCATGAAAATTTAATCGCATTTTAAGATTCAATTTTTAATATTAATTCCCCTCATCCTTTAAGCCATCTTATTTTATCTACGAGCCAACCTTATATTCCTTGGATTTCCTTTTCATATTCGACCCCAGCCATAAATTCCGCGAAATGCGTTAGGAAACAACGTAAAAAAAGAAACAATGAGGCTTTAGCTGAACGACCTCGAGTCGTATTTTATCAGCCACTGTCAGGCCCAAAAAAAAAACGTTTTTCCCACCCCAATCGCCGTTTCATCCCCGCTTTTCCTAACCTCTCTCTCTGGTCACCCCTCAGTTCATCCCCCAGACTCACCAACCCCCTTCATCACAATCCTAACGCGAAACCACCCCCTCCGCCCCCCCGCCCCAACACACCCCGTTTTCCCGGGATAAAACCCTTTACCGTCCCCACGGGGCTGCATTCCGCATACCGATGAGAGAGGGAGAGGGAGGCTATCGTGTTTACCGTTATGAGGCGACGCTGCAAGCTCAAATGGGCGGTGGTTTCCACGCATGTGATGGAGTGTGTACCACGGCGTGCGGGGTTTGGTGAGGAGGATTTTAAACTCGAATGGCGAAGGGAATTAATCTGCTCGTAATGAAATTCAGGATGTCAACCCCCTTTCTCCCCAAAATGTGGCACGAAATGTGCTGGTAGGTACTTATCTCGGTACTTACTCGGCATTATGGATTTGGAAACCTTACTTATGAGCCCTAATTGAGTCTAGGAGATTTATTTTCAAAGATAAATCTTTTAATCATTGAAAATTCTGTACGACCTATTTATTGATTTATTTTATTTGATCTACCGGTTATTGTAGACTTCTATCTCTTTCAATGTTTTACATATACATCTACCGCATAGCATGTGAGCCAACTCCAGGGTATGTGGCACAGAGTAATTCCACACCAGGCATTCAAAGTGCGTCCCAGTTCAAAATAAAACCTCACAACCGCTCCCACGGCCCGTAGTCGAGTATAGGCAAATTAAGGTTCGAGACGGAAATAATTATTAGAAAGCTGTTTCCTTTTGCAATACGTTCCTGGAGTCCCCCTGTACATCTCCAAAAAAATCACCAAAAATCCAACGCGGGGAAGACCGTTAAATTTTGAAAAAATCGCCGCCATCTTGCACTTTTCAAAAAAATGCCATAACTTAGGAACAGATAGTCCTATAGAGGTGCTTTTGGTGTCAAAATGTTTCGTTTTCAATGAAAAACTCATGTTTGTAGGGAAAAAAGTAAATTGTCAGTTTATTTACGTTTAATGACAAAATATTACATTAACGCGTTAGAAATCGTAAGAAAATAAGTTGCATGTTTTCCTTTTTAAATATAGGATTTGTATAGATATTTAAAATTTGAGGAAACTTATTTGAAGATGAAATAGACACTTGTGGTAGCGAATGTACATTTCAAAATGTTTTGAAAAAATTACTACACTCATCTACGTTTTACCAAATCCTTTGCTTGGTGTAGTACGCTTAACGGTTCACAGTATGAACGCACGCTCCTTCCTTTTTAAAAAACACTGATTGACTCAACCTTCCGCCCCCCCCTTTTCCATGCTGCCCCCAGCGCATTTGTTCCTCACTCCCCACCCCTGTGAAATTTGTTACCTGAAGATGCCACGAAGTGTAAGTTGCTGAAACCCGAATAGTATGTAATAAATTGTGTGGGTTAAATCTAAGATGTGTTATATCATGGATTTACTATGCACAACACTCATTTTTGTGTAAACTACATCTTTTTATCACAGGCCGTTCCTAAGTTATGGCATTTTTTTGAAAACTGCAAGATGGCGGCGGTTTTTTTTTCAAACTTTAAGGGTGTTCCTCACGTTCGATTTTTGGTGATTTTTCCGGAGATGTACAGGGAAGGAATGGACACGTATTGCAAAAGGAATCAGATTTCTTATAATTATTTCCATCTCGAACCGAATTTCGGTCGAATTTGTCTATAGATAATACTAATACCCTTGCTTAGCAGTCAACCTACCCTTGAGACCTTTCCTCTTCACGCAATATACTATCCTCCCAACGGAAACGCACTCTGTAACATTCTTTTTTCTCCCACCTCACACTTGCCTAATTGTTTATTGTTGGATACTCTTGTTTTTTTAATGTTGTTTTAAATTTATTGTGTTTATTGAACACAATATAAAGGCCTTAGTTTCTGTTTTGGTGTTTTAATAAATAAATAAATGAATATTCCTAAGGTTGGCATCCGTCCTACCTCGTCATCCCGTTCATATGCCTATTCTCTTTCTTTCCCGTTCCCCATTAACCAATATCCTCCCCTATGTCACGGGCTTACGTATTCCCTGGCCCCTCAACGTGCCACTGAAATTGGACCCTTAAAAAATGGCGTGACACTATCTAGCAGGTAAAATATGTTGTACACATATAATGACATTATATTGGATATAATCCGAAATTGGTGCACAAAAATTCAAAACTTAGATTTATACAATATTCAAACATTGACTATTCAAAGCAGAATGTAATGTCACCATGGGGCCATGTTGAACGAGTCGCGTGCTTTGAATGCAGAATGCAGAGGTATCCAGAGCTTAGAGATTTCATCTTAAATGTCACAATGTGTAGTAATCATCTCAGGTGAGAATTTTTGGAACGCCGTTCAAGAAACAGTCGCAGACTTTTTATAACATCAAATATCAAAAATATATATAGGCTATTTTAGTTACTTGATGTTAATTTTTATATTCCGTTGATAGTCTTGAAAATCCAAAAAACTCGAACCTTGGTCATAACTGCATGATAGGCGAATTCTATGTCTGTGAAAGTTTTTGTGGAAATTGGTTTAAGTACTCAATTTAAAAAAAAACAAAACATGAATATTTTAAAACAGCTGATTCATATAGGTACTTGAATCACGCGTGAAAATCTTTTTGATACTTTTCACGCATGTATTTAGATTTGAGAAGTGTATTTCTATTGATAGTCACAGTTTAATTTGACATTTCGTAAGTTATAGACATGTGAGAGTCGTAATCGATCATCATTTTTGTAGATAAAAGCATGCTATGGAAAATAACCCAAAAGGAGCTAGAGTTCAGGTATTTCTGTATAGATAATTTTTTGTCGAGTGTTTTCATATGGTTCCCCAAGAAACTCGGGAGACAAAAGAAAGTAGGAGAAGCAAGGAGTGGAAGAATGTTTTCGGGAAGTTGAGAAGATCCCTAATTATCCGCATTCTCTCGGTGTGAAGAAACTACTTCTTGAGAGAAGTGATCGGCGTGGCTTCCTGATTGCCCACTTTGGAATTCTTAATCTTGCATTCATTCATACCCCCCCCCCCCTCATTTGTCGTCATCTTAACTTCTCGGAAAAAACGTCACCCCGCTCGAAGGCAGTTTAATCGCCTTTCACTTTTCTTCCCAGGCACATACATACAATCCTAATAAGTTCCCGTGTTATATTCTTACTGCCAAAATTTGCTCAAGTATAACTTAAGCACTATAGCCCTTAAACCAAACTACTGCCACCGTCAAAATAGTATAGACCTGGAGTTTGACGTTTACCACATTAACACCGAGTATGATTGATGGGACATACTACAAATCGTTAGATAGAGAATTTATTTGCCTTTAAAATAAAATGCATACTTGATCGATGTAATTGACCTGCTCGATGCGAGTCATTACAAATCAAAACACAGTAAAATCGCCCAGTTTGGTCATGTTTACAACATTGTAGAATAACATCTGTGAATCACAGTAAAGCTAAAATTGTTTCACGATTGATGTTTGTAATCCTTAAGCCCTGTATGCAGGGCCGCCTTGGCACATGCCGGGGCCCCTGGACACACAAAAATTTGGTGTCAATATATATATTGTTGGTGTCAATGTATATATTTTGGTGTCAAAAATTCAATATATATATATCTATACGAGTACACGAAACCATGCCCTGGATGGTGAAATTCGGAATTCGAACCCGCGACCTCTGGATTGGCAAGTGAGGACGTGGCCGGGGATGTCTTACTTTTTCCTTTACATTTTTAGTGGGACCATTTAATTAAAAAACAGCTCCTATTATTTTTATCTATCCACATTTAAGAGCAATTTCCATCAATATTAATATTCTATTGCTTCTAATTGCGTTCCTTCATTGATCACGAGAAAACTTCGCATAAGTATGACGTACATACCAATAGCCGTTTAAAATCTAATCATTATCATAAGCATGCATACTATCAGTATTTTTCTTACTTTCATTACAATAGATATCTATACTGCATTTTGTTACCTTCAGCTCTATTTCTCTTAAATTATATTCATCTCCTTATTCATGGCTTTGAAATCATGAAATAATGTAAAGAGTGTTAAATTTAATAATGTACTTAATTATTTGAAATACGTGTTGTTTTTTGTCATGTAAGCTATTTCCTTCGGAGATTTTTCCTTAACGTTGTTCTTCAGACTTATACAGGGACAATCCTCGTTGCTGTCAACCCGTATAAGGAACTGGACATATACACTTCGGTAAGTAGATTACTTCTCTGCATGTAAATATTCCCAGGTTTCTATGTCAATGTTTAAATTTCCAATCCGATAATACATTGAATATTTAATTGAATTTTTCGTTGATATAAATGAAATTTCATTACAAGTGTATAACTTAGTAGGTGTGCAACATGTTTGCTTTGTTTATCATACCAGTGCTTAGCACTGTTAATGTTTAACCCACATTTCTGTTTACGATAGCCATATGGATCCAATGATTACCAAACAGTGTAGGAAAATCAATCGATTACTTTATGAATTCAAAATAGTGATACAGGTTACTTATAGATATAGCTTTGGAGTTATAACTGGAGAGATAATTTATTACTTAAGTATATTTAATAAGTATGTACATCTGAAAAAGTGACTTAAACACTCGCTCTTGAAGTTGACTCATGTTCTTTCTTGTTTTCGAGCACATTCCCATATCGTAGTCAAAACATGTGCCTAGATTATTTAAACCAGTGTTGTAATTGTGCAAAGTTTTGTATCAAATAAATTTTTCTGCTACGCCATTGGTTGTCTAAATAGACGTAGGTGCGTGGAGAGCCCTGTAACCGGGGCTGAATAATACGCTGGACGCTTTATTGTCTAGTGATAGTTCTAACATTACCGTTAAGGTGGCTCAGTGTGAACACCTTGTAACCCTCACCTTCTTCCGGTTGTTGTTACCTTACAAATTATTTTAATTATCATATGATAATGTAAATACAGACAAAATTTATGCTTTAGAAATTATCTTTTAATTTTTAAATAGGTGGATTGGGCCCAATTTACATTATGTTCAACTTTTTTTTCTATTTACTAATGGTTACAATTTATTATAAGTGGCACTTATCGTTCTTGGTCTCCCTTTATTTCCCCACTCTCGTGGTCCTCTCGGAAAATTCTTTCTCCGGCTGCCGTGCCTTCTTTCTCCGTCTCACGCTGCCGCCGCAATTTCCTCCGTTTCGGCTTACTCTCGGCTTTCCTTTCTTTCAGCTTTCCTTTCTTACAGCTTTCCTTCCTTATACCTGCTCCTTTAACACTTTCCGTCACTTTTTGACAAACCGGCTGCTATTTCCACACTTTTTTACCATGTATTTCTTCTTCTTTCGCCTTTTACCAACCGAACTCTTATTCTGCTTCTCACCTCTAACTCTCACACTTCGCGTCTCTCTTTTTCTCCGCGCGTCCCTCGTTACGATTCCTTTTGTTGCCTTGTTTTGTTTATTTGTCCCTACCTACCTATTGTTACGTTATTTATGTTATAACCTCAATACTTTTCTAGCAAGTTAAGAGTTTTTCAAATCATGACAACAAAATGTAAGTCTGGATACTCCCTGGAAAGTCGTTTAAACTGAAGCAAATAACTTATATGTACATTTAGATTTAGATTGATATATATTTATTGCTCTTGTAAGCGTGTAGAATACGCAAGCAAGAATTAAAGCATCTGAGCTTTAAGTAGCTAAGGGATTCCAGTGGGGAGCTACCATAATGGCACGAGTGCTAAAGAGTACAAAATGTAAACAAATGAGCTAATATGAAATACATAAATTCGTGAAAAAACGGATTAATATGCCAATTTCAAGATGTCGGCAATTTATACATTTAAAACATTGAAGGAAAAGAAATTGTTTTACCTAAAATAAATTGTACACTTTTAAAAGAAAGAAGCCATTGCTCTTTCAGAGCAGGCGGCAATTGGTTACACAATTTAGGCCCAAGGTGTACAAATCACCTTTTAAATACATAAATGCGAACCTTTTGCTGAAGAAAAAGCATTCTTCTACGGTCACCTCCAAAGTGTGGTATATTAAAAACTAGGTAGATTTGTTGGTCCTTCTTTAAATGAGCGTAAGTGAGACCTCGTAAGTGTACAAATGTCTTCGAGGGAGCAGCTTTAAACTGCATTCTAAGGGAAAACTGGGATGACGTCTACTTTTACTGGAGATAATCCTAATTATGCTCTTTCGAGTGGAAAAGGCTGGCCGTATTGATTTAAAATAAGCACCACCCCAGACAGTTACACCATAGCTGAGATTGAAATTAAATAATGCATTGTAAGATATATTTAGATGGTCTGAATTACATTTGATGCTGATATAATATACTATTTCCATGCAACCATTTGGATGGAAGCAACTGTTGGCGACATAACTTTGTTGAATTGACGCTTTAAATATCACGAGGATGAAGAAATTCCTAGTAATTTTGCATCACTTTATAAATTTGATCTGTACGGTTTCAACGACTTCACATCGTCCACAAAGCTAGGTACTGAGCTGGGTTACGGGAGAATTATTTTATCATTTACATCAATGATAGGGGGAAGGAGGGACGGACCGAAATGATTAAATGAGTAAAAAATCCGCCAGTAACCCGGCTTTGAACCTACTTCTGATGACGATGTGTAACCATCTAAACTGATTAGGTTAGATCACGATCTTAGAATACCTCGTATTCTAAAACCGTGGGTCACATTAATAAAGTGTAAAACATTACAAAGTATTTATTTTCCTCGTGATAAATAATGTCCATTAATCCATCTACGTGACTCATGACGCTATCCACTAATGCTTCCTTATTAATTACAGGGGATTTTTTTAAAACTTGAAAGTAAAATTGAAGTAGGACAACTCGGATGAAACCTATGTGAACTAACGCCATCTATGTATACGTCTGCTAGTTGGCCGGTTCATCTGAAAGACTCGTGACTCTTTGCCGCGGTGCCCAAAAGATCCCTCGTCCGACTCGAACACCGTCCAACGACGCGTTCCGCGGAAATATGATGATGCCCGCATCGATTTGATCGCGTCCTCCTCGATGGCGTGACGTGCGCCCGTGAATGTTAAGCGGAGAGACGGGCGGGTTGATTATCAGTTTGCGCATTTGCCCCTCTAGGCTACATTTCGCCACCTACCGTCCATTTAAGGAGCCGTTTAATTAATAACATTCCTCCGTTCTAAGGTTTTAAACGCCCTTCTCTTTCCTGTAACTGCCACCTCACGCCCTTATTCTATACATGTGCATACTCCAGTCAGCGCGCGAATCTACCGACACTTGTCTTCATGACTTGGCTTCGAGCTTTAAAAGGAAGAATATACTTTGCTATAGTGGTAGAAAACATTGTGTCAATTGCGCAAAAGTCCCTTGTCGGTGGAAGAGTCATTTTCCTACAAATTGGCTCCACTCGGGGGAGTAAGGCAGTCTCCCTGTTTGAAAACCCAGGTTCCCAATGTTGCAAAGCCTGATGAAGGATTTCAGCCTTTCCCGGCGAAGATTTATGTCATCGATCTCTCGGGGTTTGCAAAGCCTCATTGCCAGCATCAAAATGCTCAAGCTGTTATTCGCAATAACTTTCTGGCTCTCAGTGGCTCTTAATAAAATTGTTTAGAAGGCTTCTGCGATGTTTTGTGAACAATATCAGCGTACCGAGTCATTTTAGAGAGATAATGAAAGACTTGCTTTTGAAAAGATATTTCTCTGTATTATCACTCCGGAATTGTCACTGAAAAGGTGCCCGAGTGTGCAGGGCATAGATCTAGCTTCACCAAACTCTGGCTAGACTGGTTGCACCGAGACCTTGTAAATTTAAGTATCGGTTTAATAAATAAATGTTTTTTTTACAAATGTCTGAAATTCACAGCGATAAAATCTTTCACCTGGGATACGATTCTATATCTCGTGTAGAGTCCTACTCTCTGTGCTGTGAAACCGCAGTGGAATAGGACGCCTGCGTAACTTCACTTGCTAGAGTATTTCGACGTCAAGAAGTCTGCTTTAGAATCCCAGTCTATGCGCATGCTTTTATCACTGTGAATTTGGCACCTTTTTACGATCCCTAGCAAGAGGGAGTCCTTTCAAGTAACAAGGCCACCAATTCCGTAGATCTTTGAACGGCATCTTTCTTTGTGCTAGTGTAGGAAGGCCAGTTCATAAAGCCGGATGGATTAGCGGACGACTAGGTGTTGGTTAGTCGATCATCTACGAGATTGCAACCCTTGAGGTGGCTTGCAGGTTATTTTGTAGATGTGGAACAAATGTATTCCTGTAGTAGATGCATTAGAAAATCAGTGCGGGAATTGTGGAATGAAGATACGATCTCGTAAATCATTAAAAAAACAAAAGTAACAAGATTCTCTAAGAAAAAAGTGAGGCTAGTCATAAAAATAGGGGGACACAAAACTGGTAGAGCAATTTAATTACTAGGGTAGTAAGTTACAAGAAAATGGGCATAGTAGCACATACGTTAGGAGGAAAATTGCTATAGCGAAAGACGTGTTCGGCAATTGAAGGACACTGATGATGGGGGCCTTGGGTAAGGAAAGGGTTGTGGAGAGCTGGATATGGAGTCTAGTGTTGCATGGGACAGAAACGTGGACTGAGAAAAGAAGACGAGAATAGGTTGCTGACTTTCGAGATGTGGGTGTGGAGGAGGATGGAGAGAGGTGGACGGAAAGGACAACAAACGAGGAAGCGATTGTTATGGTGGATGAGGAAGCTCCTAGATGAAATTAGGAAGAGGTAAAGTAGGTGGTTGGAGGAGGCAATGAGGGGCGAAAGATTGCTTAACCCTTTAACGGGAGGATGTTGGGTAATCGGGGAAGGGAAGAAAGAGAATAGGTGTTTTTGACAAGATGAAGATGGAGAGGACGTATGCTGAGATAGTAAAATAAATATAATTGGTTGATAGGATCCTGCACATCTCATACCGAGGGGACTTTTACTCATTTCCATTTAAATATCCCTAACCGGTACCTAGATTACGTTGACAATGATATTGTTGTACCGCGAAGTCATCGGAAAATCAGTTCGTGTTACAAACCCCGAAGGAAGCCCTCCCTTATATCCCCCCTCTCGTCTTCCTCCCGAAAGACGAAGCAAACTCTGGCGGCGGCGCCTCCTATCCCAATCACTCAGTCCTCGTTCAGTTTCCGGTGCTTGGCGCGAGGACGTGTGTTCGGCGCTCCGTGACCGGAATATACGATGCGCCCGGCGGTCGGTCTTCTCAGGAGGGGCCGGAAGCATCGCCCCCACATGCCTCCGTTCACTTTGCATCCCTCCCGGCCCTGTAAATTATGTGCGCCGACTCCTCCTCAAAGTAGCAGGAATAAGGACCAGACTTGTTTCAGTATTGAAAAGTATTATTTTCCACCCTCATATTATTGGTTACGAGCGTGTTGTTTGTGACTGTATGGTGTTATATAAAGGCTCAATTACAAAAAATGATATTTTGCTTTGGTGCTTCAACTACCAACTCTATTTCAACCCAGGCATGCATGAGTGAGTACTACTCATTGATTCACGGTTACCGCTTCAACCACCGATTAAGGGAGATTATTTCGGCACCCTCAGATTATTGGTTACGAGCGTGTTGTTTGTGACTGTATGGTGTTATATAAAGGCTCAATTACAAAAAATGATATTTTGCTTTGGTGCTTCAACTGCCAACTCTATTTCAACCCAGGCATGCATGAGTGAGTACTACTCATTGACTCACGGTTACCCCTCCAACCACCGATTAAGGGAGATTATTTCGGCACCATTCCTTACAGACGATCTCATCTCCACTCCGCTTCATTGCCTACCCCTTCCACTTGCACCTTTTCTCGTAGGTGGCTGCCACCATGTTTCGCTACCATGTTACTTCTACGAGTGTTCAAATCGACCACAGCGTGTGATATAAGTTGTAGATAATAATTAGCATTATCATTTTCTCTTTTTTTTGTGCTCTACGGAGGTGACCTCGTGGTCGCTTCATGAGATTTTGAAAAAGTTGCTCCCTTTCATTATTTACGATGATAATGTAGTAAAGCGATTAGAAATGTATTTGAAATACGTATAGGAGGATTACGAAGTAAACAGTGATGTTTTACTACAGAGTGTAGCAAATCCCTTTCATACGAAAGTAGACACACTCCTTCGAAAAAGCTGTTATTGGGTATGCACATAGGTAATAACTTAGCATGCATTTGGTGGCAATCCAATTCAATCGTTTAAGGGATCCATAGAGGCATATGGCGTACATTAATTCATATTCATCTGCCATCTACGTAGTCCCTGAATTTCCTGTCACCAATTTCTTGGAATGGATTATTAAATCAAGGTGTTACCAAAGAGCGCGTAAATTATTTAATCAAAATGCAATTGATCGTCTCTTATCTGCTGAGGCGGATGAATTACAATGTCATTGAGAATTTCAAGGTTTGTCAAGTTTTGTGCTGTCATGCTGCTGCAATAATATAACTCTAACAAGTAGTAGACCGTCGATGGACGCATCAATTTCCGTTCTGTAAATGCCTGAAAGCTGCATTTTTTGCAGTAATTTTTAAAGCCTTTTAATTGATGTATAAAAATGAGTGAAATTTCTTTCGTGATATGATAAATGAGCTGGAAAATGCATGATTGCTACTACCAAAAACTCATGCATGCGTAGTTCAGTCTTTTTGATTTCAAGCAGATTAGTACTAATAGCTTACTGTCGATTTCTACGTTAAAGGATAAGGTAAAGAATGTAATATCTATTCTATTCCTGGAGAATTTTTTATGAATGATGAGACCATAATTTTTTCCATGAGGATGGAATGCTACGTGACGTACTCACGATATTCCATATTTATTTTAAAGGAATTTGGAAAAGCCTTTTTATTACAGTATATGTTAAAAGTTAATTTGTTGACACTCAATGTTTATTTTGTTCTCAATTGACCTAAGAAATGTGGTAAATTAATATGACTATTAGTTTGTTTGGCTCGTTTTGCTATTGAATTATATCTCTCGACTACTGTGCACCTGAGATCCTGATAATCTGCGTGTAGGCGGTATTTGTATTTAAAATAAAAAAGTATGTAAAACATCATTATTTTTATCTCTTTATTGCAGAAGTATTTCTCTCACGCGAACACAATATTAAATATGCATGACATAAAAAACGATCTAATGAGACTTTCCACATGATGAGGGAGTGGAAAAGTACTTACAGCAATACATGAGTGACATTTTTCCTAAATTAGGTGAGTTTTTTTTTAAACTTGAATTATTTTTTTTCCGTTGGGTTTTTCGACATGGCTGATCATCTTGAAGATATGTATCATTACTGCTCTGACAGCATTCTCGTTTGTTTATCGTCGCTACCCCTTAGCTAAACTCTTAAAGTCTCTTTCATGTGCTAGGTCTATACTTGTCCTTTTAGAATGACCCACCCGTTCTTTTGGGACGGTCTAGGGCAATTATATTTCATATGTTGAATTGCTAGGGTTAGCGAGGAAATTTCAGAAAGTTTAGAACGCTGGAAGGAGGAGTATGGTTAATGAGTGTTTCACCTATAAGGATGGTTACATGAACCGATTAAATTACTTTGCTTGATTTCATATAGGTACTCATTGGGGTCATTCGCAAGCAGACGCTGCTACGTTCCTAAGACTTCTCGCTGAGTTACAGGATGTGTCCTGGTAAGGTGTTGACTTTGAGGATCTCGGCGTAGCCTTAAATAGTTGGTCGCTGAATGTTATGCAGATGCGAATCCATAGGCGCACGCATGCGAAAGCATTGACACGGCCCTCTCCAGACCTTGTCCATTAATTGTATGGCGAGATAATTCTATTTCCTAGAGATTTAAAGGCTTTGAGTGCCCGATAACAGTGCGATAATTGTTGAATCACGAATGGGAGGCTTACTAAAAAATGGCACCTACGTGAGCAGAATCAGTTGTGACCATTGAGAGGTGCATACCAAGTGAGTCATATTCTAAAGACTTTCTTTGAGTGGATATCATGAGGAATGGTGTATCATCATCCTTTGCAGCAGTAAAATTCATTTTCTTTTTTACGGAAATAATACAGTAACTGCAAGGCTCAAGCTTACCGTAATGGAATCATTTAACTATGTGATAATGAAAATATCACTTTGCTATTTCATGTTGATTTATTCAAAACACTTTTTTTTAAATGAATCTGCCTGTAATTGCAATGTGATAATTTCGTTATTACATAAAATATAAACCCTTTTCATTTCCATCTTTCCTCAGGATGTAGGTCTTATTTTTTATTATATTTTGCTTCATTTATTCTCGCGAGTAAAAAATAACACTCATGTTCCGGAAAGCGTAGTTTTCTTCTGTATACATACCTTCTCTGTTTACTTTTCGTCCTTCTTTGAGTCGCTAGGTACCAAATAACATTTACAAAACATTTTTAGTACTACGGACAATGGAATAAAATATTATCTACTTGAGCGGTTTAGAGAGTGGAGGCATGCTGCTTTTGAATGCGTTCCCGTCAAAATACTACGTCGCGCTTCCCGAGTTTGTAATGAAATCCACCGGAATTCTGAAGTCATTTAGTGGATGCAAACTTCGTTTGAATTGTGTTCATGTTTTCAAGTGGTCGTGAGTGGTGGACTCGTGCGGCCAGCTATCCTCGTGACCAGAGGCGTTCATCACGACGGAGAAAAAATAACACCATTGAGTCAGACATATCGTTTTCAAAATTTTTTTACTCCATTATAATTTCCACCTTTTAAAATTTATAAAAAATATCCTGTTACCAAAAAATAGGCCGGAAGGAATTAGCAGGCTGTATTCCTCCAAGCAAAAACGAAGTGATGAATACCCCTATTGAGTTGAGACACTATGGGAATAAGCTCGAGCACTCAATTTTATTTCAGTAAGAAGTGAACTAGCTAAAACTTTGCGATATTAATTCGCTGCCAACATTGTTATCCTTTATGAAAAAATAGCTTAACGAAGCATATAGAGGCTTTATAGGCACTACTGTGTCTATCTCAGGCAGGCCAAGGCATTGTAAAATATGTAAATTAACTCAGGAAAATTCAAACGATTTTTATGTACTAATGATCGTATACTTAACCTCACTTGGGCAGTCTTGCATGGAAAGGTATTTGCCAAAGAGGTGACGTTAGTGAGGCACCCGAACCAAATCGTGACGCTTTCGTATTCTAAGCTAAAGATTTTTTTCTTGGATTATAAAAACTCTGTAAATCAAAATAAATTCTTTTTTGTGATGCATTTTTGCGTTTTTCAAATATAATTTCAAATATTGTTACATTTTGAGAAAATAACGCATAGCTACTTTCAGTTTTTTATTCAGCTGCATTTATTGATTCTGCTTCACACTGCTTGCTTTATTCAATTGCAACACGTGTTCCAGCATTTAAACGCCGTGTTCAGGTACACATTGTATCTGAAGATGGCGCTTGGACGGTGGAACACGTATCGTAATTAAATTGAGTGGACAGTACGAAGTCCATTTTCTTTACTTGAAAAATTAAGCTCCTCCGAGTAACACTAAATACAATATTATCATATTCAAACCAAGTGGGATGAAGGAAGAAGACATTATCAAGGTGTAAGGGAGTTAGCAATGAATAGTAAGGGACTGACGCTGTATTGAACCAATCCTCGAAGGGAAAAAAACTGATGATGACATGATGCTTAATGTTAAAGTGAATTTGGGAAAAATTGGAACATAATGGACCGATGATTTTAGGGACAGGGGGCTAGCTCTAGAATAATGTTTAATGTAGTAGGCTAGGACTATTCTAGAACCTACGAATATTGGAAGAACACTCATGATGTCCTGGGGAGGGAATGGCTGGAAGGATATGTATGTGGGCAAATCTAAGTAACCTTTGATCAGTTTTGAGTATACCGGGACCGGCCACGGTATATACCTTTAAGGAGTCACCAGAAAGTGCGCATAAGTGCGATATTCCACGGGAGAAAAGTCATTCGTCTTGACCGGGATTCGTCTCAACTTTTGATAATTAGGCATGCAAATTTTGTTTTTATTTTTTATAGCATACTTGATGGACTAGTCTCAAAAGTTACTTTGCAATATACTGATACAAGAAATATTCGCGGATGAAGTTAATTTTGCTAGCTTTTTAGAAAATGATTATTTATTATGATTCTATTTGAAAAACTTTTGCCGTTCAATGGAATGACGTGTTTTTTGTTCGCGATTTTTTTAACCTAAAGAAAGTTCCAAGACTTGAGTCAATTTTCCACTAGAAGTTGTTCCTGTCTGGATGTGTGAGTGTACTTTTGAGAGTTCGTGAGGTGTGAGTCTGCTCTTCGATTGTCCCTGGCGCGGTATTGCATCCCCGTAAGCAATGACAGAGAAAGTGCTTGGTGATCGTTGTCCTATACGGGGGCTCCTAACAGCCCAGTGAAGAATCCCATTGCTGGGTCGAGTGCTTGTGTCTTTTGGATCGGTCATTGGCCAGGAATAAGATTTCCCGTGAACCACAGCAGCTAAGCTTATCGGAAATATATTTAGTTTCTGGCTTGAGCCTTATCTGACGTGTGTTGCTCAAACTTTTTACAGCCATTGGAGCTTTTTATCTTAATTTTGCTGCAGTCAAGGCCGTAGAGCTCATTTCCCCCATATTTACAAGAATAAGCATGCATTTTTATAAAACAAAGTTTAAACGAGAAAAGTTTTTTTAAAAAGCCGATATATCGTCCTCTTGAGGGTTTTAAGATGACCTGTGGAAGCCTAATTATCGATAGTGTGAGCGTGTTAGGGTTCAAAGTTACGTGTATTTTCCCATGCATGCATTTAAGTACCTATACTGTCTCTTCCTTTAAAAAGCAAAAGGGAAATAATTCAATCGATAGCCCGAGTCGTTAGTTTGTGGTGGAGACTCACTTAAGGGATGCGGACCAAAGTTTTCCCTTCCGTCCTAAGGGATGCTCCGGAAGTTCCCAAAACTAGAGGGAGTCGCGGGCGATGAAGGGGCTCTCTGCCTCACCTCGCCTCGCCGGCGGCTTCCGGGGGCGGGAAACACTTTCGGGGGTGTCCGGCGAAACTCGCCGGGAGTGGTTACTCGGAGTGAGTGGGAGGGATCGCTTCCCATCCACTCTCATTGATTTTCTTTCTTGAAAGAGGGAGGAAGATGTCTTTTTATCTCGTACCTGAAGCAGGATGCACCGTAAAATGAATTGATGTACTCATTTATTTTACATTACCCTGAAAACAGCCTCTAGGGACATTCAACATCTGGAATTCTAACAGGCAAAACTTTTAACGCTATAAGAAAAGCATTGAAATAAAAAAAGTTCAATTCTTTTCTTATATGCAAAAAGACGATTATCCAATGAAGAGACCCCAAAGAAAACCATGGTTGAATGTGGTGGAAGATACTCGTAATAGAAGAAGCATTAGGATTCTTGATTTACAGGAGAGAGTATATGAAACAATGCATGAGTTTAACTGAAACGTCAGAGGCGCGCAAGAATGGGGTAGCATGGAGGAAATATAAGTCTGCTATACAGGCCTATCGCTGAGAATCAAACGTTTTTGACGTGTACCACCCGGAAAGGAAACGGCGTGGTGGGCGTGTTATTATTTTACGCATGGAAAAACCAGTCATGTGAAATTTGATAGCGTTAAAAAAATCCTCAAATATACATTACGAAATTTGTAATTAAATCTTAGTTCTAAAAGACGATTATCCTCCGAAAAACATTTCATATTTTGTCTTCGCTTCCCGTGCCGCTTTACTCTCGTGGAGGCCAACAAAATTGTTGATAGGTGCAAATTATGCAAATATGTATTTCCTGAAAAATGAATATGTTACGCGAAATTTGATTCTGTATCACTCCTTCAGGCATTAAGGCTAATTTTCTCCTCCCTTTTTCATGTTTAGTATCCTAACAATCCCTGAAATACCCTTGCGAAGCATCTTAAGGTAGTATATGCATCTGCATGCTATCCTGCGTTCCGTCGCATAGGCGTGTGGCGTTAGGACACCAAAGAAAGGGGATGTTAAGATGTAGATGTAGAATATTGATTTTTTTCGAGAAAAATGAAGAAGTGAATGACATTCTGCTCCTATTGGGAAGAAGGCTATACTCATCCTCCAGGACTTAATGGAAGGAACCAGGCAGGCGAAGAATATCTCGCTCACCCGCACGGACTTCCGCTATCGCCGCTTCGTCGCCTTCCGAAGGGTGGACTTCCTTTGGAAGTTCCAAGAAGAGATTGGAGGAAGAAAATAATGGGGGATATATATAATACACGTGTATTTACACCATGTCGATATTTGTTTGCTTGCTACTCCATGGTCATGATAAAATGTAAGCAATGAGTTTACCAATTTTTTTCTTCTAGTATCTCTGAGAGATATTATTATCTTTACCTTCAAGACGATTCCATCTACCCTGTTATTCGGCAGTGTGTTAGAAATTCCATCAGGAATGCGAATGAAATAGAATATGTATTACTAAAGAGTTCGGAGGTTACTCTTAACGTTTGCCACCTAAAAATTCCAAGTGGCATAATTCCTCACTGATACCTATTGCATATATTTAACGGGAATGAAATTAACGGAATGAAAAACGTGAACTGGAGGCTCCGATAATGAGTATACATGAAAGTAACATGCTTAAATGACTAGGCCATGTTGAGAGAATGGATAAGAATCGAATAACGGACACGAGAAGTAAATGTTTTGAGAGTAAGGTGTAGGCCGAGAAAGTAACGAGTGAATGTGTTGTGTAAGAGACTCTTTAGAGGCGGCGAGTCTCAAATGGAGAGTGCGTATGTGAGGCAATGCATGAACGTTATAGAAGCGGAAAAAACTACGCAAGGAAAGGAAATGATGGAGGTAATAGTGAAAAGAGAGCCGGCCTCCTAGCGCTTAACACCTATAGCAAAGCTCCTTGACCGTGTCTACCCCGAAGGGGAATGGCGTGATGGATGTATGTGTATGCAAAAGTAATTGCTTATTCTTAACTACTGTTTCTCACCCAATTTCACGTGCTCACTTGTTTAAATCCACCCACGCTAGGACCGATCATCTTATAACATACATAATTTGACTTGCACAATGTCATTTGCATTTCAAGAGTAACGCTCAAGTTTTTCAATGCTGAGTAGAGACTTAACCGAGCTCTTGGGTACCCTATCGATAACAGACCACCCGTGGTACATAACGGTCCCTAACTATGTCGAGGTATTATAGCCTTCTCGGAGAAGAGTGAAATTCTCTAAATACTTTTCGATGGTTTACTTCGATACCCGAGTTTTGACGTACAACTTAATCGGGCGAAATGCTTTCGTTGAAATGAATATGCAAATTCGCTGTAATGTAGCTGTAGGCAAGCGTGTTGATAATCTGTTGTAAATACCTTCTTATCTGAGGGCGAAAGACCAATATATATCTCCAGGTAGCTGGCTCCAATCTCCGATAGTTTTGTTTAGAAACGAATAAACTGGGCCTGGGTATTTGTGCTGTTTACTCGTTACAGCCGATTATTACAGACTTAACCAAGACATCGAAAATAGGCACATCATATGGACGCTGTATGCATGGCAATGTTTCTTTATGTGTATAATCCACGCATTCACACAGTTGAGATTCATTCGGATTTTTTTCTACAGGGAGCGTATCGAAAATAAATTATCGCTTGGCACTTTTTAAAGGGCAGCTTTTAACCTAACCAACCAAATCCTCCCACTGCCCATTTACCCTTATTCCAGTGTTTGACATTCTCTTTTTCTACGAAGCTGGAATGGGAAAACGGGAATGACGTGAAGCTACGATGAAATGTTCCGAAAAACGTCGTCATCATCGGCTTCTTTAAATGTTAAGGGAGACGAAGGTTGATGATAAAAAATTCTTCGGCGTCCTGATATATATATATATATGTATGGCCTTAAAAAGAGGTCGCCTTTAATGCCACACCCTGGGAGAGAAGGGGTAGGAAGAGTAGGGGCGGGGAGAGGGAGAGAGAGAGAGAGAGAGGGGTAGAGGTGCGATGAAGGTTGTTGGGGAGTCCGTCGTGAGGTGTGCAAGTGAGGAGTTCAAAGAACAAGAAAGAGGGGGAACTGCGAAAGACGTAGACGACATTTGAAGGCGGTTTAAGTTATAGTGATAGTTTTTCCTAGTCATAGTAGATACCATATTCAGAAATTATTTTTAAATTTAAGCAACAGTACGAAGAATTAAGTAAATATTGTAACATGAATGACGCAAAAGCTTCGTTTAAAATTTCTGTAATTCTCAGTCAATAATGAAATGTACATGTATAAGGTGCTAACTTGACTCATGTTTTTCACGCCATATTCTGAAAACCTCTTCTCATCCAAAGATGTTTTTGCAATTCTGTAAAACTTACCGCGGTTAGTAGTTGATGTTGTTTTGATAGTAGTTGATAAAGCATATTAACTGCACGTTATACGTATGACGAGATCTAAGCGTTAGGAATTCCTAATTTTTTTTATAACGTCACCCGTACCATTCCCTAAGAAAAATGGCTGATATTTCTTGGCAAATATTTCGAAAAGTATAATGGCAACTCGCTGATATTTTGTTCTCATTGGAAAAGATGAGATATGTTTATCTATAATAAGGTCAAATTCATTCAATTTTATCATAAGTGATATCTCGCTCAAAGTACTTTAAGAGTAAGTGGAGGGGAGTTTTTAAAAAGAGAGCAGGGGAACATTGGAAGGACTCGCCGGTGGTGATGCTCTCGATATTTAGAATTATCGACTTGAATATGCAATGTTGTGGATCTATCGCGTTGCATTTTGATTTTTAGGGTGTGCGAAACATTAATGTGCGATTTTGTATTGTACCGTGTGATGCTTGATAGTACGTCTACATCTACATTGTACCCAAAAAGCCACCTCAAGAGTCTGTTGCATGGGATGAGTTGCCACCAAAATGCACTCCAATATACTAAAGTTAATGAAGAATTTCACCAACGTGTACTACACTATAAGTACCTATGCTGCCAATTTTAGAGAAACATATTTAAATTAATGAATTCAGCAACTACATAAATTCACAGAAATACGAGAGTTATACAGGAAACATTCCCGAGGTTCTGTTTTTATTTTGTAACAGATTTAGAAACAAATATTAGCGAGAAAATCAACTAAGTAGCTACTCCACCTATCGACAAATATAGTTATAAGTCTCAGTGGATGCTATTATGGTATTTTATGGTTCGCGGGAAAAATGACATTTTAAACAAACCCCTTCTTCTATTTCCCTAATTTTATCATCGTCTATTTAGTGATGCACAGCACAGTTTGAGGCATAGTCTTACATTCGATGTGATGCGGTATCGAGTGTGGCTTACGATATAATTCCATGCTAAATAACGTGCGACTTGGGGTATCATGAATGATTAATCGATTTCATGCGATATTCAATACGATGTGATATAATACGATATCCTATGTTGATGTCGTGCATAATTCGATATGTAAGCGATATGCGGTATCATCCAACATCATGGGATACACTTTATCATCCTATATGTGATTTTATGCTATAAGAGGTATAATGTGATGCATGGTAGAATGCGATATGCTGCAAGTGAGAAGACGCGATATGCTTTACTAAACGATATTCAGCATAATTTTAGACCATGTGGCATGTGATGCATTGCTAATGTTTTCGATGCAAATGGTGTATAGCCGTGCGATATCGGTCGAAGTTTGAATATCGCTCGGTCCTCTCCCCAGTCTCCTCTATTTCCCATTCGATGCGCAGCGCACGAAGTTAGAGGGGACATAGTTTGGAAGGAAAAGAGATTTTATAAAGAGTGAGAGGGATTTATATGCGGAGAGACGAGAGGAGAGAGCAAATGGAAATGTACAGAGAGAGGGAAAGAGGGAGAGAGAGAGAGAGAGGGAGGGGGAGAGAGAGAGAGAGAGAGAGGAGATTCGAAGGAACTGCTAAACAAAAAAGTGGAGAGGTGAGTGGGAGAGAAGAAGAAAAAAAAAGGATTTTTAGTGAAAAAAACTAATATGCATTTTTCATCAACTTTTATTGACCCGGGGGGCGCTCGTTAGAATAAGCTTCCATCTCTCTCTTTACCTCGTGACTCTCTCTTAAGCCTCCCCAGGAAAAAATGCGATTGAAAAAATAAAGAGAATTAAGTCATTCATCTTTCCACATTTCTTTCTCTCCTCTCTCTTTGTAGTTCATTCATAGTTCATCATTTGGTTGGAAGGAATGACACTTGGTTCAGCCCTTTGGTTCTTCTCTCTATCGTAAACTTTCATTACGTCTGTGAGTCTAGACCTCTTTTATTTGCTTTGGAAATCGCATAAAAACCAACAAAAGCCTTTTGGGATGGAAATGATAGCGGAAAATATTGATGAAGAAGAATGGTAAACATGCGTTAAGTTTGGTAATAACACATAATGCTGGGTATAAGTCATTAATTATTCACAGGGTTATTGTTATTGGTATTGTAATGGTCTGAGGATTTTTGTTAAGAATTACGACTGTTAGTGTGAAGTTAGCTGCAGCTTTATATTTTCCGAAATCATATTTCTAATCCGACCATATTGTGGGCAACGAGCTGTCATTCTCTTAACTGTTCTCTCAACATTTTTCTTTTTTCTTAACTTTTCTTAACTGGAGTGGTAATTGTGGGTCATTTATATAGAGAACATTTTAATAATGTTTCAAGTGAGTCTGTATAATACTAGGGCCATATTTCATGCAAGTACATCATTCTGTTTATGCGGTGGAACACCATGCATGCAGTAATGGAAATTACACAGACATTTCATTTTAAATTATTCCTTAATTAAAGCACGTGCACTTGAGCTACTTATAGTTTTCGGCGCGGCATTGGAAATGAAGGCGGAAATTATATTCAAACATGTTGTTTCGAATCTTTGGCTCGGCGTGAAACCTTGATATTCCTTAGCAACATTACAATAATATGAAATATATTATTTCGCGTTTAAAATAAAACACGGAGAAACGTAATCAGAGTAAATTACGAAATATATCTTATTTGCCTTAAGGTATTTAATTGTGAAAAACGTCTGAAATGATAAAATTCAATTTTTTCACTTTTCTCTTTACTTGCAAAGTCTCTCGCAAATCTCTACATGGATAAAGACTCAAGACTTGTGTAGAAAACTTGCATGGCGTGCTGTTAGTACTAGGTAGCAGATAAGGATTCAAGTATTAGGGAGTACTACTACTACTAAGAGCTACACTACCTATCGAAAAACCTAGATAAAAGTCTCATTGGCAGCTGTTATGGCCCCTTATCGTTAGTGGGAAAAATGACATCTTAAATCTGTCCGTTCTGCAGTCTATTTCCCTAATTTTATTCTCATGATCTGATCTACCGTAGTATGTCGGATTTCGTAAAATATTATCAACGTCGTCAGAGAATAGACCGGTTTGGAACTTACATAATAGATTGAGTCTAAATTTTAATCGACGGTCTGAAAGCGTTTCCCATCCCAGTTGCTGCAAAAGGTCAGTAACACTAACGAGATTATCATAACGGCCCTTAACGTACCTTGCCGATCTTCGCTGCACGCGTTCTAACTCAGTTTCCAAGACTTCCTCGTAAGGATCCCAAATACTGGCAGCATATTCCAAGTAATAGAGGGCCAAGTAACAGAGGGAGAGAGTAAGGGGGATTAAATCCCTCTTAAATTCCGTTGAAAGCTGCATGCTTTTGGGTGTATCAGCGCGTTGTTGTTTTTAATGACAAGAGTTTCGTCTATTGTCACTAAAAACAACGACGCGGCGAAACACCCGAAAGCATGCAGCCTTCAACTTCTACGCACCGCGGAAGCCTTCGCACCAGCCTCTTAAACTCCTCATATTTTCAACATCTTCTTATTTCGTCCAAAACTCCTATCCTCTTCCACGCTTTCCCAGTTTTCTCCCCTCTATTACCCTATTCAACATGCTCTATCCTCTCAAAACTTCCTCCCTCCATCCCTTCTGCCTTCTCCGAACCTCCACCACCAGCTTCCTCTCCTCTTCAACCATGTCCAACACTACCTCGTTTGTCTTCCTCACCACCCAGCTCACCCTCTCCATCCTTCCTCGCATTCACATTTCAAACGCCTCATGTCTACGTAAATCCTCCCTTTGTGATGACCATGTGTTTAACCGATACAGTGCCACGCTCCATATTAGAGTTTTTAAAATCCTTTTCTTTAAGTACGTATCTTCTCAGACCGCCCCTCATCAATTCCCTTCTCTTTGAAAATGATTCTTTAGCGAGGGTAACTCTACATCTGATATCCCTACCACTAAAGCCATTCTCCTCCAAAGTACTAACCAAAATAAAGTTAGTCAGCAAAAAAGTGGAATGTGCATAATTTAACTTAGAAATAAACGTAATTTCAGGTATGTTTCACTGATTTTACTTTTTGTTGCAGTTTATTTGTTTTGAAGTATGAGCACCTCAACCTCGAGTATTTTGACTTATTTTATTGACTAGACGTACAACACCAACGTTGAAATCAAGTATCCTTCATGATCTTCTAGATATATAGAATGAAATGCCGCAAAATAGCTAAATGTCACGGACAAATTGCTAAGCTATTTTGCTAGCTTGTATCCTTGAAATCTCACAATGTGACATTCAATGTGATACACGTTACAGCCACAAAACTCTACGTAAAATCCATGTTTTCCACGCACGGCTCGTTGTTCCTTAATCAAATCAATTCCGAAGCCGATCATAAAATGGTCAAGACCACGGACGATGTTGGAACGATGCCGTTTAAATGTTGGATCGCGTGGACAATGGCCAGAAGCCAAGACCATAACTCTAAAAGCTTGATATTGCAGACTTGGCACCGTGACTTCCAAGGTTTTAGATGCGTAAAAATTAAAGCCTTTTGTGAGCAATTGTTCGGGATATTATGTGGTGTTTCTAGCAGATTTTCCACAAATGATACGTTGTACGATGGAACACATGAATGGGTATCTCAATCACGCCGTCCCCTTTCGGCGAAATCAATAATTTTAATTATCGCTAATTACGCCCAGCTCCGCTTCACTAATTTCATTCCAACTGCTCTCTCCTTGCGTTCCTCTATTGCTTCAGCTGTTCATAGAAGAGAGGTGCCACGGTGAGGGACGGTAGGAGGGAGAGGGTGGGGGGGGGAGAAGGAGGCTGCTCGCGGCTGGTGGGATTTTGGAAGCTCCGTAGTTCATCCTCAAGATTGTTGTAGCTATTTTTATTTTAGCACAGATTTGCGAGTAACTTTGCATTCGTGTTAGTGATGTCTATTGATAAAAATGAGAATAAATTGCATCATACCGATATGGTTCTTTTGGTAAGTTACTTTAACACGTAGAATTATGGCTTATGACATATGTTTCGTAATAATTTGTGACATACGTATATATTTTCTCCTATATGCAAAATAATACATTTATTCTAAGTATTATCATAGCTAACAGATATAAAGGTGTCACGCCCATTCTAATATTTGAAAAAACTTATTTCAATATAATTTCGTCTAAATTTCGTATACTGCGCCAAAAACTAATGTCGTAACATTCTTTAATGAAGGAAAAAAAT
This sequence comes from Pyrrhosoma nymphula, assembly GCA_963573305.1. Classification (NCBI taxonomy): domain Eukaryota; kingdom Metazoa; phylum Arthropoda; class Insecta; order Odonata; family Coenagrionidae; genus Pyrrhosoma; species Pyrrhosoma nymphula. Next base: position 4,883,020 of record OY754338.1, on the reverse strand, counting down.
TTAAAATATAATTCGTAGATCATTTTCATTACTTCCTGTATAGTGAATTCCAACGCATTGACAGATACACGTCAATGAAACGTGATTTACTAATTTATTTTTCGACTTTTATTATTAAAACTTCAAAATGTGCATTCAATGACCCACGATCACCGCTGCAGCCACCTTAAGGTGATGAGCGGTAAAGGGGTATCAGAGAGGTCACAGAGGAAGGAACTAAAGACGGTTGTCGGGTACATACAAGCAGTTTATTCGTTAGTAATAGCATTCTGAAAATGGCAAGTGAGTCATATCTAAGCAAATTCACACACCTCTCTCTCTCTCGCAATCGCTCACCCATTACAACATTTTAGCCAAGGACCGAACGAACCCCTTCCTTCGAAAATATTCCCTCTGTCTATTCTTCCTTCGACCCTCGCCATCTGCGGTAAGGAAGGGTCCTTGTTCCGGTCCGAGCGTTCCTTTCTCTCCTGTGCGGGGGCGTGGTTCGGCCGCGTTATCTCATCGACGTCAACTCGGGACTTGGAAAAAATGTCCACTCCGAAGTGGTAAGAATTTTTTTCCCAGAACTGTACATTTGATAAAATTTTTTGAAAATTTTCTCCAATGTGTCAGGTTGGGTTCCCTTTATTTCTCGGTGTGAAAACTTTCTCGGATAGAAATCACTGTTTAGATGGCATTTTAAGACATGTGAAGTATTATCAAATTGCACACATCTGGACAATTTTTCCATTTCATACAACGTTTCGATCATCATCAGTGCTATGATAATTTTCCGTAAAAATTTGACCTACTTGGTGTATAACCCGAGAAGAATTCACGCGCACTATTCGCCAGTAATGAATACGTTCCTGCATTTCTACATCTACATACTACCCCGCAAGCCGCCTCAATAGGCGTGTGGCGGGGGATGTTAGAACACCAGCCGTTTACATATAAAAAGAAAACTCTCTAATGAAATTACGCCTAGCATTTATTATAGTCCCTTATTGTTCGGGGGAAAAACGAATTCCCATACCTATCCGTTCGGCAAAATATCTCTCTTAATTTATCGTTTCTATCGGACCTGGAAATATAGTGGGGTTCTAATATGATGTTCTCCGTGTCGCTCTGAAAGATATCTATTCTCAATTGCTCAATCAATCTAATCCTAGCGCGCAGCCTCCGAGTCTCTAGCGGCTCCCAGCCTAATTCGTTTAACATCTGCGTAACGCTGTATGTACGCCCGTAGCAGTTTTTGTCGAATCGCGCAGCTTTCCTTTGTATTTTATTAAGTTCCCGGATTAAGTCTTTCTGCTCCGGATCCCATATGCTCGCTGCATATTCAAGGTGTGGCCGGACGAGTGCGTAATAGCACCTCTCTTTTACTTTTTCATCCGAAAATCTTCCCACAATACGCTTGACGAATCCTAGCTTCTTCAGAGCTCTGCCACAAATATTTCTTATATGTGTTCCCCACGATAGGTTCGAGGTAATTGTAACTCCCAGATACTTCACTTCATCTGTCGCCTTTATCTTAATGCCATCCACAGCATATACACGGGGATAGTTGGATGACCTCCGCAAGAAATGTACCGCCGTGCATTTGCTCAGATTAAGTTCGAGTCCCCACTCTTGGCTCCACACATGAACGTTGTTTAAATCCGATGATAGAATTTCATAGTCAGAGTGATCACTAATTTCGCGATAGATGACAGCGTCGTCAGCAAATAAACGTATTTTACTGCTAATTCGAGAGCATAGGTCATTTATGTATATAATGCATAATAGGGGCCGATTACGCTTCCTTGTGGGACACCTGATGTCACTTTAACTACATCAGAGAGAAGGATATTAAGGAAATGATTAGCTGAGAGAGAAGTGGAATTGTCATTTTTGAAGCAGGCGGAAGTGTTCTTTAATTCTCATGTCGACACTCCTTCCAGCCTGTCTTATGTTCACGGCGCCGCAATATATTAAGGTGTAAATGGAGAAATATATTTGACTCAATTCATATACTTATATGTATATATCTACCAACCTCACGTATGACCCTAGACATTTGGCAGATTGAGTTGTCGGCAAATTTTCGCTCGGCTGGGACGACGACGCTGTTCGGAAAATCGAACTCATACGTAGGAGGCGGATAAGTGGATGGATGTTTCGGAGTGGGGTCGTTGTCTGACATGCTGCGTGCTGATGACGGCATAGAGAGAGAGGTGTAGTCGGAAATTCCGGAGGGGTTTGGGAGGCGGGAGGGAGTGAGTCGGAAACGGCTGAATATGGATGGAGGGAGGACATGTAGGAAGAAGAGGTGTCGGGAATAAAAGGGACTAAAACAAAGAGGACGGTGAAAAGAGAGTTGTGGATAGGGTCAAGACAAGGACGTCTGCATTTTCATCTACGCTTCAAATCTGCAATATTCTGTGGAGGTGGGTGGCAGGGGGTGAAAACTCATCATCACCATATTAATTCAATTTGTCATGAATTTATAAATATCATATGTACTATGTACTATGTAGTTATTTTGTTCTCTCAAAGAACTCATTTCATGACCCTCAGGAATTCCTTCGTAGTTCCTAAAGCTCAATTGATTTAATTCATGTTTATATATTTTCTCCTCTCATGTGTACATGAGCAATCAATTTGTGTCTGTCTATCTATCATCATTTTTACTAGTTTGGGAGCCTTTAAAGCAGAGGTCGGCAAACTCCGTCCTTTAGGCCAGATACAGCCTAACTAGTACTCCAGTCCGGCCTAACAACCCCTAGTTATATACTGTTGGATCAGCCCTAATTAAAAAGCTTCCGCCTCAAAGAGGGGAGGCGCTGGCATCACAGAAGTACTACATGGTACATGCTTCATCCAGTAGATAGAAATGAAGTAGAGCAACGTATGATATACCTCGCGCTTGGGAGTTATTTACTTTCCAATTTCGATGTATCTAAAAATGAATGACAACGTTGCATACTAACCTTCATTTATCATATTTTCCATTGATTTTACTGTATGAAGAAGAAGAAGAAGCTAAATCCATTCCTTGAACACCTTGTTTCTTCTGTCTGGAGTACCTTCTTGAACTCCTGAAATAACGTAGTAATCCGAAATGTTTGTGGACCCCAGCATTAACGACTCGGAGGAAACACGCTAGGCTTAGATTATTTGAACATTTCAGATCTGGAGAGTTATAGTACGACAAAGTGACACGGAATGTATACACGTATTATATAATTTTGACCCCATTCTTTATCTTTAGAATTGATTGAAGTGACAAAATAAGAGAAATATACGCTGCCAAACCGACAAGCACAAATGAATTACTTCTTTCCAAGCACCATTGGTGATTGTAACAAATACGGCGTGACACTAGCATAGGAAAAGTCGTTAACATACAATTTACATCTGTCCTCTTCTTCCTCCATTTTCCTATTCCCTCCCCTTTTATGTCTGGTGTCCTAACACCCCCTGCCACACGCTCATGTGAGGGCTTGCAGGGTAGTATGCTAGATGTGGATGCACTACTTTACTTACCACCAGATGATTAGGAAATATGATGGACTTGATATGATGGAATACGTATAATTTTACATCGCTATTTGATAAAAGCTTTCGGTACAACAGCATAGATAGGTACTAGATAGGAAATATATACAATATGAAACGAACTAGTTAATCGATCATATTTAATAAAAGCTTTCGGTACAACAGCATAGATAGGTACTAGATAGGAAATATATACAATATGAAACGAACTAGTTAATCGATCATATTTAATAAAAGCTTTCGGTACAACAGCATAGATAGGTACTAGATGAGGAACTGAGGAACCGATGAAAGAAATCACTATTCAATGTGATGGGATAACTAAACAGCTACAGTCGATCAAAAATAGTAAATCTCCGGGTCCGGAGGGAATACCCGCGCGTGTCCTCAAGGAATTAGCGCCACAGATCGAACCGTTCTTAGACATAATATTCAAGAAGTCATTGTCTGAAGGAAAGATACCAATAGACTGGAAAATTGCAAACGTTACACCGATATTCAAAAGGGGAAACAGACATGACCCAGGGAACTATCGACCAATTTCATTAACGTCTATTATAGGCAAGATACTCGAACATATCGTCGTTAGCAATATCATGACGTTCCTGGACAGTCGTAACTTCCTTCATGGCTGTCAGCACGGCTTTCGGAAAGGTAGATCATGTGAAACACAGCTCGCGCTCTTTCTTCATGACGTTCTCAAATCTGGTGAATCGAAAACACAAGTGGACGCATTATTCCTAGATTTTAAGAAAGCTTTCGACACGGTACCTCACAACAAACTTTTATACAAATTACAGTCATGCGGCCTAAACGAAACAGTAGTAAAATGGATACGCGACTTTCTGAGTGATCGTAAGCAAAAAGTAGTTCTTGACGGAATTAGCTCTGATGCAGTTAAAGTGACATCAGGTGTCCCACAAAGAAGCGTAATCGGCCCCCTTTTGTTCATTATATACATAAATGATCTATGCTCTCGAATTAGCAGTAAAATACGTTTATTTGCTGACGACGCTGTCATCTATCGCGAAATTAATGATCACTCTGACTTTGAAATTCTATCATCGGATTTAAACAACGTTCATGTGTGGAGCCAAGAGTGGGGACTCGAACTTAATCTGAGCAAATGTGCGGCGGTACATTTCTTGCGGAGGTCGTCCAACTATCCCCGTGTATATGCTGTGGATGGCGTTAAGATAAAGGCGACAGATGAAGTTAAGTATCTGGGAGTTACGATAACCTCAAACCTATCGTGGGGAACACATATAAGAAATATTTGTGGCAGAGCTCTGAAGAAGCTAGGATTCGTCAAGCGTATTGTGGGAAGATTCTCAGATGAAAAAGTAAAAGAGAGGTGCTATTTCGCACTCGTCCGGCCACACCTTGAATATGCAGCAAGCATATGGGATCCGGTGCAGAAAGAATTAATTCGGGAACTTAATAAAATACAAAGGAAAGCTGCGCGATTCGTCAAACACAGCTACGGGCGTACAGACAGCGTTACACAGATGTTAAACGAATTAGGCTGGGAGCCGCTAGAGACTCGGAGGCTGCGCGCTAGGCTTAGATTACTTGAGCAATTGAGAATAGATATCTTTCAGAGCGACACGGAGAACATCATATTAGAACCCCACTATATTTCCAGGTCCGACAGAAACGATAAATTAAGAGAGATATTTTGCCGAACGGATAGGTATGGGAATTCGTTTTTCCCCCGAACAATAAGGGACTATAATAAATGCAAGGCGTAATTTCATAGAGCGTTTCCTTTTTATATGTAAACGGCTGGTGTCCTAACACCCCCCGCCACACGCCTATTGAGGCGGCTTGCGGGGTAGTATGTAGATGTAGATGTAGATGTAGATGTAGATAGGAAATATATACAATATGAAACGAACTAGTTAATCGATCATCGTATCTGCTGCAAATTAGACTGTCTATTCAATCTTGATGCCATTTATTTTTATCCGTTTTCCTAAGTGAATAGTGGACGTTGCAAAACTATCCGCTCCGTAGTAATCATCACTGATAATATGCTTATCTTATAAGTTCCCGCACAATGAAGGGTACTTTGTCATACTTACAGTAACAGTCATAGTGTTGGTAGTAGTCATAGTATAGTATAGGTCAGCGGTCAGTATCCGACATTTGTGCCACATTTTATATGACACTAGTTGAAAAGCCTGCTGTGAAACAGGCTAAAATATTTGCGAAATGGTCAAAAAGTAATTAATAAAGTAAATAATTAAATATAAATTATTGTGTGGTTGTTTATTTTTAATGAAAATAATAGATTATGTAACTATGGTAACAACATATAAAATCTAGATCTATGTCCGAGATTTCCTCTATACAACATTTATGGTGAAGCATCCGGAACTGTTGCTAAGCAGTTTCCCTTGTGTCATTTGAAAGATGCATACGCCCGCGCCATATGTCAGATAGTGACGAACGTATATGGGAGCTCGCTTGCAATCTATTGGTGCACATCTGAATCACTACGCCTAGTAACTGCATCATACGTAGGTACGCGTAGCCTTTTATATGCTAGATTTAATTACAAGCTGGGTACGTGCCACACCTATGTAAGGGCTCAAAATGTTCTTTAACTTAATCGTCGTTTTTTTTGCGTGCCACCGACAAAGCTTTCGCGTACCGTCTGCTGGCATGCGCGCCTTGTGTTGACGATCGCTGGCATAGGTTCCCATTAAGTCATTAGACGAATCCCAAATTATTAACTGCTTTCATCATTAGGAGGTGATCTAATTCACCCATAATAATCCCACATGCTTGCTACATATTCTATGTGAGACGATGAAGTTGCGTTTAGAAGAAGGCGGAACTGTATACGTTTAGACCACATGGTTCCAAACGCATTACATATATTGAGTGAGAGAATGGTTGGCCATTGAGAAAGCGTATTTGAACAAATTTTATCACCGTAGTATTTTGTTACTGAACCGAAAGCAGTGCTGTTGCGAGAATTAATTGTTAAGGATACCATGTTCATTTATATCTAATAGACCATTCCTTGACTGATACCCCAAAATAGAACATTGCACATTACGATATTATTCATAATACGCTCACACCAGCTAAACTGTTGCATGGAAAATGTGTTTAACCATGGCTATGCGAGACTTATTCTATTCGCTTATTCAACTAACCTTGGACAATGTCTGTGTCTCCGTATTACATATTTCTAATAGTTTATATTCTGCTACCTTAGGGAACAGCACAAAAGCCGTTTCAATAAGAGGTTTATAGCATGAAACAAAAGAATCATACAAGCACCCATGTCCTTGTCGCGAAAAATACACCCAGGTGGACTCGGAAGTTAGGACCCGCGACCTTATGGTTAGCAGGTGAAAACATTACCCCATCGCCACTAAGGCCAGATGCTGCTGTTATGGATGTGTATGCATTTAATGATTTATGCTTAAAGGTTTTCTCTGCATGATAACCGATGTAGATGGTTTCCCCGCATCGATAACGCTCGCATCCCCAAATCACTTTCTGATGTAATTAACAAAACCCGTAATCGCAATAAAAATCATGTTGATTTGAAGGGAACATCATCTTCAAGTTAACCAGGCATTACCCGGCCTAGTGGAGTTATTTACTTACGGACATACATGCATGCACATCCATCACGTAGTTTCCTTTCGGGCTAGGCACATTCAAAAGTGTTTAACACGCGGCCTGTAAATCTGACTCTGTTTTTAATAATTTCCTCAATGCTGCCCTATCCTCGCAATCCTCTTTTGCTTAAGCTACTCACATGCATTCGTGCTTCATGCATGTCCTCCCCCTGCTCTGATGACTTCTAATATACTCTTCATCCTAAGAGCATCTTTCACCACATTCGCCCATGACTTCCCCTATCTACCCCGTCCTCTCGAACACTTCACACTCTTCTATCGCTAATCTCCTTCGTTATTCGACTCTCATGAACTCTCTCGGCATTGAAAAACGAACGACTTACACATGACCAATACCGGAGCACCCATTCTACATTCTTTCACCACCAACTCAATCCTAACCATTCTATTTTTACCACTAACATTTCTGGTGACCCATTGCCACTGCATTCATCTTACTCTGATGCTTATCTGTGGCATAACCAAGTTTTGCTACCATACTATAAAGTGGGAAATTATGCGCGCTTACATTTTTTTCCCGAATAATTTAGCGAAAAGGATTTTAAGTTTTTGTTTTCCGTTTCCGTTTACGAAGAATATTCCTCTCTTTTTTCTCTTCTATTTTTTTTGTCCGTATTATCTTGCCTATTCAATGTGGCAGCCAACAATTAAGATCTAAAACCAAACAAACACACTAATTCCGCCATAACTTTCAATCTTCCACCGCAGACTTTAGAATCTATCCGTGGTATAAACTCAAAGGGAAGTGAGAGGTTGAGGTGATGAAATTCCAAATTGGTTTCTTACGATCAGCGGCAAACAAGACGCAATCTGCTGAGGACCGAGGACAACTTCCTTAAAATTCAGGTGAGAGCGCTATCAAGAATGAAGTTACCAGCAGCATTAAGTAGGAGCAGAGTAAACATTGGCTTATTTCCCTGAGGGAAAAAGAAGAGCGACTGAGGATAATGTGCCAACGGAAGAGATGGTGTAATAAGTGAAGCAGGGAGAAGAAGTTGGGCATGTCGTTATCATGGTATTACATCAATAGTCGAAAAGCCTGCTGAAACGATCTAAAATATTGGCAAAAAAGCCTTACAGTAATGAATAAAGTAAATAATTTAATAGAAACTAATGAGTGGTTTTTAAAAATGAAAAAAAAAGATATATGTATCTATGGTAAACAATATAAGGAAAAAATAATCAAAAAGTAACTTAAAATAATAATATAAGACTTAATAGGTCTCAAAAATTCTTACTAACACTTGGCTAGAATAATTGAAAATAATTAATTATTTTTCTTTGCAAATTTATACGTGTATTTTGAAAAATGCATACGCCCGCGTAATGTGTCAGTTACTGGAGAACGTATATGGGAGTTTGCTTGCCATCTATTGGTGCACATCTGAATCACTACGCACAGCAACTGAATCATACGTGCGTGCGCGTAGCCTTTTATATGGTGGATTGTCGACATTTCAGTCCTCTGTGCACCGTTGTGAATTATAATTAAGTTGATGAACTGTAGGTTATTCAACCGGCTAACTGAAAGAATGTCATTATTAACTAAATTCTGTTCTTCAAATACCTAATAATCTGTTCTGTTGAACATGGCAAACCTGCCTACTACTTGTCAATTGAAAGTTACAGAGGAATGGTTTTTCAAATTTTTTTTTTCAAAATTGAAATCCAATTACTGCGAATTATGAAAGTAACAAGTTTCTTACTAATTAACTTAACACCACAGTTTTCATGCATAGCAGACATAATTCAATTCACCATTATGTCACTAAATCTCGTCAGTAATCAAATAGTAGTATAAATCATCACTTGGTGAACCATATCCTGATGGATTTTCTTTATACTATGACTTCGGAATGATTTTTATTCAATGAATTTACTCGTCGTGGAGTTATAAATTTTATAGCGAAGAGAAATGTTTGTTAATTTATTAATATCAGTCGCACTTTTTTCTCCTGGTAATTATACTTTCAACTATTGATCTTTGTCAATTTCGGTTCTATATTGTCCATCGATCAATGCCACATTTTTCAATAAGTATGCCTCTAAGCTTGACAATGACTTCAAACATCGAAACCGGCCGCATTGAACATTTATCTGTGGAAAATTGCAAAGAGTTCTCATTTCGCTTCTCTTGTTGTTTATTTGTTTAATATTGTTATTTGATCGATTTAATTGATATTTCGCTGCTCTCGGACGATAAGATTAAATAATTATTAATTCGAATTTACGATGTGAATATTAATCTTCAATGGTAGAATATGCATTGCTCTCAAACATAACATTATAATGGCATTTTCATAATTATAATAATTTTAAATTCTGTGAATGATAATGTGCAAAAGTGTGCAATTTTCAAAGAAAATTCATTTTCATCTTTTAAGTTCCTCCAGAGAAAAACCCAGGTCTCCTATAGTTATCATCAGACGCTGTTCGGTCATCATCAGACATTGTTCTTGAATGTTTCAATTCAAGATGTGTTTATGGAACAGCTAAACATACCAGCCGATGCACCGATGTTTTGCCTTGATCCGATTATTTTTTACCATTCAGAAAATCAACCACCAGAATAACTGTATTTAAGTGAGTTCGGAACGCATAAGGAAAATTTTAAGTAAATACTTTGTGATTCTACAGAATTTATTTTTATTATTCCAATAATTTCGTCACTCAGTAGCATCTTCTAGAATGAACTCATTGTCAGTCATTTCGTAAAGATGTTGCAGTGTTGCAAAACAAGTTGATGTAATACAGGTTGATTCAAAAAGAATACCACAACTTTGAAGATCTGTATTTAATCAAAGAAACATGATGGAACCTTGGGTAATTAATCAATGTGAAGAGAACAAACAAAGTTTTTTAAAAAGTAGTACTAGTAAAGTTTTTCTCAGTAGAAAACAAGTTCATAGATGTTCAACATGACCCCCTCCAGACACTCGAGTGACATCAACCCGATACTCGAACTCATTCCACACTCTCTGTACAATCTCCAGCGTAACAGTTTGGATAGCTGCAGTTATTCCTTCTCTTAGTTTCTCAATGTTAGCTGGTACAGGTGGTCAAAACACCATGTCTTTAGCTTACTCCGATTAAAAAAATCACAGGGGGCGAAGTTCTTGGAGGCCAGTGAGAAAGTGCTCTGTCACGAGCTGCCTGGCGGCCGGTCCATGTGGGTACCTTTCGTTCAAATAGGCACGGACAGATAAGTGGCAATGGGGTGGTGCCCCATCCTGTTGGAATATGAATTGACGTGCTTCTTCTTCGAGTTGAGGGAACAACCGATTCTGCAACATTTCCAGATAGGTTTGCCCAGTTACAGTTGCACCCTCTAACAAAAAAGGACCAAAAACTTTATTGGCTGAAATGGCACAGAAAATGTTCACCTTAGGTGAATCACGTTCATGCTGAGTTGTTTCCCACGGATTCTCAGTGCCCCATATACGGACATTGTGCCGATTGACTTTCCCGTTTGTGTGAAATGTAGCTTCATCGCTAAACACTAGCTTCGAAATCAACAAGTCGTCTGTTTCCATTTGCTCAAGGACAAACTCGCTGAACTCGATTCTTTTAACCTTATCAGCTTCAGAAAGAGCTTGAACCAATTTCTGACGATATGGTTTCATTACTAACATTTTCCTTAGGACTCGACAAATGATCGGTTATGGAATTTACAGCTCTCTGCTAGCTCGGCGTATCGATTTTCTTGGACTGCGAGCAAATGCTTCCTGAATGCGGCCAACATTTTTTTCACTCTTGCGCGGCCGTCCGGAACTTTTCCCTTCGCACAAACACCCTTTATCTGTGAATTTTTTATACCACCGTTTGATACACCACCTATCAGGAGGTTGAACACCATACTTGGTTCGAAATGCACGCTGAACAACTGTCGCCGATTCAATTCTGCCGTACTCGATAACACAAAAAGCTTTTTGTTGAGCAATCGCCATATTTGCATTAACAACATGAATGAAGCTTCAGGGTTAGGACCTAGATTATTTGGCCAACGGCGCTCCTAGCAACCAAATGAGCAACTTTAGAGCTTCCTTAAATCGACGACAGAAAGCGCTTAGCTCTCTTTTTCTTCTTTGCAGAGTTTTCGATTTTCAAAGTTGTGGTATTCTTTTTGAATCACCCTGTATTTTAAAACAAACGGTGGAATCGCAAAGGTTGTGTTTGAAGTTTTATAAACTGACAAAACAAGTCTCGACCTCAACCATCGCACATTTGCATTAGGAGCGTTGGTGCTACTTTTAATTTCACCTCTCAACATTAAAGGCTTAAAGTTGGAGAAATTAATCTTCCGTTTAGATTCGCGCAGAATTAAGCCGGAAAATGCCTTAACTTAAGATATCATCAGCAATATTAATATTTACCATAATAACCCGGTCATGCTTCTTCCCGTTGCTGTGATCAGGAAATTTATTTTGTCTCAGAATGTGTCGAATAAGTTTGCCTCTTCAACTTCGCTGATTTCTCATGAAACATCTTCTAACCCGAAACCGTTGGACTTCTTCATCGGGGACTCTTCCGTCAATTTGAATACTCCACCTTCCTCTTAGCAGAACAAAAATGTTCAGAGCACTCAAACAAGCTCATATATGTAGCATATTTAACAAAATATATTTTTTAAAATATTGCACGGTTCTTTACAGGGGGCTTCACTCGACAAAGTTGACTTTCACGGAAGTAGCGAGTGTAGTTATGTCTTGATGGGTTTCGACAAATGCGGGGAATCATTCTTCTTACTCTTTACTTCCGTGGTTTCTTGAAAAAAATGAATATTGGAAGTAAACAATAAATATGGTAGTTTCAATAATCGTCCAAATTTGACAACCGTTGTGTTCGTACATCGCTTTGTTCGAGTCCCACGGTTATTCGTGAATTCCGTTGATTTGTTGAAATCGCATGAAATATATAGATGTGCATCATTTACAGTGTATCAACTATGAGAATCGTTATAATTATTATTATTCTATACAAGAACGGTCATAAGTTTTACCTTTGTGTTTTATCTAGCATAAATAACATTTCCATGATGAGAAAACCACCTTTGTTATGGATATCCATAATTTCCACGAGGTCAGGCCTGATATCATCAGTTTTATAACATTTCCAGGAACAAATGAATATTTACTTGTGTAAGTGAGTCCTCCTCCTGGTTATTTATTTATTGTTTACATTTTTAACTCACACTCCCAGTCATGTGACAAGAACTTAACCGGATGCGATGCCAATTTATCGCAGAATCTAAATGCTTCTTGCAGGCAAAATAGAAGCCAGTGTATTTTCCATGAAAGTCCGAGGCATTTACCACCGCTATCGACCCCTCCTACTTCCATAGAAGGCAGTGCTTACACATCGAAGTACCAATTGAGAACGACTTCTATGACTACTTACTGTCTTAGACGTAACTTTAATGTTTGAAGCCACCCTTAAAAAGAGTGTTTGGAAGAGAGGGGTTTGGTATGAAGTGAAGTGGAGAATCGTGGAAGGTCGGAAAGAGCTGGGAGATTGAAAAAAAGGGAATGGTGCGTGGGATGGCGGTATTACGAGTGGAGCGAGAGGCAGGCTATGAAAAAGAGAAAGGCACGGAGGTACGGAGACTGTGAGAGTCAAAACAAGAGAGAAATTTAACTTTTCGAGTGCTAAGTTGAAAAACCTTTTTACTGATTGCATGGTTTGCTTTTTGACAGGCATAGAGCTGTCTAGATATTGTGATATGGAGTCAGAACTAATAAAAATGCAATAAGAGTCGTAAAAATAGCTGGAGGCTTGGTTGGACTGCGCACAGTTCTCCTGACTGCTCTTTGGCCTGCTCCTAGCGCCAGGGGGAGCGTTCGAGGTTCTGATTAGTTCTGGGACGAGTGCTGCATGCCTGGTGTGGAATCACCCCGTGCCACACACCCTAGTGGTGGCTTGCACGGTACATCGTAGATGTAGAAGCTTGAATGAAACTATATGGAAAGATGCTGATGAGTTGTTCTCGGGTTTCTATATGGAAAGAGCAGACAGACAGGGATATAAGTATATGTAACAATTTTTTTCAGTTAAAATATTTGTTTATCCTGATCATGTTTACTTCACTTGAAAGAGAGTGGCGTACTTGGTAATGATTGCAGATGATAATATTGAAACACGTCGTGAATTAAACTCTTGGAAAGTAGGAATTTCTATTTCATAATTCAATGTTAAATTTTTCCACCACTCCAATCGCAAGACATCGTCTCATGCCAATGATTCAAATACAGAGATCGTTCGGTGCCTTACTTTTATTTAAATTAAAATTTACTGAAATAATGCTGGAATGACTGCGCAAATACGTGGACGATAGTCATGAATATAGCCCGTGCTCTTATTTCCATGCCCCCGTTTTTGCAATTTCTTTGCATCGAACTGCGCAATAATATCTCGTGAAAACGGTGCCTTAAGAGGAGGGGAAATAAAAATCTGTGGGAAGCGCAGACCCTTTTTCGCGTTTTAAGGGTGAGTGGAACAGAAAGAGAAGAAGAAGGGAGATTGGGTAGAGAGGGAGAATTTTAAACCCTTTCTACCCCTCGTGAAAGGTAGTTATTGGGAAAAAAAGAATCGGAGAGTAGAGGGCGTTGGAAGTGATGCAGAAAGGGCGAACGTGAGGAACATGGCGTCGGGCGTGACGCAGGGAGAATATTGCGAAGGAAGTGAAAGGGCGGGGCATGGAGTGGGCGAAATTAAGGGAGAGGCAGAAATGAACCCGGGGAGGTCACGAGGCGTGATGGGAATGAATCGGACGTGATTCCCATGGTGGTAATGGTGTTCCCATGTTGAATACGTGAGTCAAAAGAAAATTAGAAACCAAAACCTTCATATTAATTTCGCTGAAAACGTAATATTTTGAATGATAACATACAGAATGTTTAGTGATTAATATTAATGAGTTACAGACTCAGATATTTTGAGGTTGATATGATTTAATTTTTAACAATGCCAGAGAACAGTTATGTGGTTCGCAAGGGAATAAGTGAATAAACATCAAATAACAAACTTTACCTTTATATTTGCTGTTGACATCAAGGATGGCGTAATATAAAAATGCCTTTTTTTATATTTAAGCTTAAATTAAAACCCTAAGCACTTCTTTACAGTGGATATACACTTTAGATAGACATACATCACTCGTAGAAAAAGCGGAATACAGGTTGAGGAACTCTTGTAGCGAAAGTAACCAGCCGCAGGTGTAGATTAGATATTTTTAGTGATAATGTTTTCAACGCGAAAAGTTGGCTGCTGCGATGGTGTTTTCAAGCAAAGATATTTTGCGTACTTTTACTGCAGTAGGATGATAGTAACAAAAAAACTAATGTGAGCTGCAGGCGATGACCTTATTTCACAGCCATTTTATTAGTAAGACAAAGGCGCTTTTCCAATTACTTAAAAAACAAAAACAATTACTTCAGAACATAATGGAGAAACTTTAACTTGGAAAGGCAAAGTTGAAAGGTATGATTCTGCTCAACTGAATTCTCCAATTTTTTCAAAAAGTTAGATGAATAGGACAACTTACGAATATCACTTTAAAGTTTAAGTTGAATTACAATTTAAAAATAAAGATTCACACAAAATATTCGTAATATGTCCGTATTTTACTGTGGTAGGTTGCTATTGACTGAAAAAAACTGAAGCGCGTTGATAGCTTTATTTAACCTCCATTTCATTTCAAGCATTAGCGCACATCTCCAATAACTTAGAAACAATTATTTCTCCAGAACATAACCAATAAAGCTTTACTTGGTAAAGCAAAGTTGAAAGGTAACACGGTGCTGAACGATGGATTATTTTTTCAGCAAGTTATACGAATAGAAAAAAAATAATTTTATAAATTAAATTTAAGCACAATTCAAGATGAATATCTACACAAAATTTTCGTAATATTTCAATATTTTTGGTTCTTATTTAAAAAAACACATTTTCATGAAAATATTTTTTATTCTAATCACCAGCTGATTTCTCCACAACTCGGGAGTTACGGTTAAAACGACCATGATAGGAATAAAATGATAATTGGTTAAGTAACATGATATCCATTTTAGATGCCATGAAAACATGGGATATATTTTCTGAACTGAAGACTTGAAGAAGTCTGATGCTAAATATGATCTTTCAAGCAAATTTAATGCTAATATATGCCGTTAGTTAACCTTACAGAAATGATGGTTTTATATACTTACTTTATCAAGGGACCTTCCCGGATAATTTGACATATGCAAAGGGCTTTAGATTATTAATGGTGCTAATAAACCCTGTTGATACGGTTTCATTATTTTAACCAATTAAAGGATGAATAGGCCCGTACAGAAGGCTATCCCTGGTTTGTTTTCTCTATAATTCAGTGTAGCAATAAGACCTCGAGCAAGCACAAGGTGAAAGATGTATGGTAAACAAGTTTAATGGAATTTCCTCCGTGGATACAGGGTTTAGGGTGGGAGAAAGTGAGTAGTCAAAGGGTCGTTGAATGACGGTCCCTCTCCTCACTCCACCCCACCCAATGTACCCCTCTCAAAGTCCCCTCAAGATCCCTCTCATCCTTTGTCCAGCGTTTCCGTGGGTGGGGAGAGGTCAGGAGCAAAGGCTGCAAGGACAGTCTTAGCTCCAGATCCTTCTTCTCTCTTCTGAGCGCTGAGTTTCTTTTGGTGCGGAGAAAGGTTGGGACCCGTCCTTTCTCCCATCTGCTGCGTGCCTCCTTCGAATGCCCTTCACCCCTCCCCCCAAGTTACATACATTGACTCTTGTCTTACGATTTTCGAGTGATATCGAAATGCCGGATACATCCGCCATGCAATGCTGTGTGGGTATTAGTTTTTTTCAATTACTTTACGCCAAAGGGATGGAATACGAAATGTTTAAATCATTGGACTTGAACGGGATTCGAGCCCGGTGACAATTCAATTGCCAGTCAGGTGTTACCTCGTACACTACCAAAAGGTTTTAGTTCAAGGCGAATTTCAGCGAGTTAATGTCGCTCCAGATGAAATTCGCCTTCAATTAAGCTGGATTGATGGCCGCCATGACATGTAGTGCATTAGTTTTTTCAATTATAAACCAAAGGGATGAAATTTCAATGTTTAATCATTTGACTCGACCGGGATTTGGACTCGGATTTATTTATTGACAGTCTGATGTGTTGGCTAGTTACAGAACAAAACAATTTTATTAGTTCAAGGAGAATTTTAGTTCGTATGAACCTCCGCTGAAATTTGCATTTTGAATTAAGATGGCTTGGTGGTTGAACGGGCTTACACCTTTGAATAACGGCAATAGGGGGGCATTCGGGTTCCGAATTCGGGTTTCATGCAAATTTTCATCGCTGTAGTGCACATACATTTGCACCCGTGTGCTACACTGACTTTTGTGCATTCCGCAGTGATTTCGACATTTTCAATTTCTGTGAAGTTTCGATTATTCGAGTCCCTCTTCACCGTTGTTTCGTATCATCCAAGATTACAGCTTTCTACTGCTCACTGCAGAGGCCATTTCGGGTCGTGCAAAGGAACAACGTAGTACCAAGCGAAAGGTGCATATGGTGCACATGGCGTCCAAAGCGCCCTACTAATGCCAATGGTTAGCACCGAGGAACGAATTGACGGCAGGTTTGTAGTTCGCCGAAGGCCACTAGGAGCGCTTCGAGCAAAGTCAGGCCGGTTTTTCCCTCGGTAAAGCCCGCAAAGTAAGGGGAAGAAGGAAAAGCTGAAGTAGAATACGGGTATTTTTACCAACGTGTAGCTTGGTAAACAAAAAATATCACTATAAGCTGGTGAAATAATTTATCTTCAAACAATTTATTCACTTTACAGGCACACTACAATCAAATATTTATTTTAAGAGCGGATTTAAGAGGAGACGTCTGACTTCGATTCCGCGATGAACGGGCTACAATTGCAAAAATACAGATGTCCAAGAAAACTAATAAAATTATAAGAAACCTTTTGTTGACAGTTGCTAGACATCGAGGGACTTGGATATTGATTTTCGAAAGAGTTTTCCATTGATTCGAAAGCTGCATCATCTTTATTCGATGGTAGGGCAGGTTGCCTCCTTTTCGCCCCTGCAGCAGAAAACATGGCATAGGTAGTGCGCGTAGTTTATCTCTACATGTAGTTTAAATTTAACACATACGGATAATCACTGGAATATTATATAATGCACTGTATGTATGTATGTATGGATACAATTTCATACAGATGTCTATTAGATATGAGCGATTCAGATTGTATTTTCAACTTGGCGGTGAAGACACATCCCGATGCGCAATGCGTCTACTGCATACTAGATGTTGCAAGAACGCAAAAGAAACAACATATTCCAGTGTGTTGGTCTGGCTTTGAGGGATGTGATTCATTTAGCTCCTAAGGTGTTGACGTATTTAACTCTCTTATATTAAGTTAGGTGAACGTGTAAGGGTGGTCATCGTATGGTTTCGCTATTTTCGGATGACCAAGTGAAAATCTTTGACGTTTTTTGTCGCTGGTAACAAAGTCACGTAAAACCAGATAAAACTATCTACTGACTGTGTCAGCTATTTGCCTGCTTCTTATTGCCTGCATCTCACTTTTTAATTTAGCCATCTTATCTTGCAAAGTAATATTCTGGAAAAAATATAGTTTTAAGGAGGATAGTCTGAAATAAAACTCTGCTTATTATAAGGCTTACTTTTTTCTTGACTTCTTTCAGCCTTTTGCTTCTAACTTTGAGCCTCTTGGTAAGAATTACTGCCCTATTCATTGATGATTTTTTAAAATTTTTTTAATGGTTCTTTTTTCTGCTCGTGATGAACACCTCATACGGGTGTGAGATGCATTGGTATTGGCATATCCATTGCAATTTATTGCTCTATAATTATTTTATGTCCTTCTTCACCTATACCAATGCAGACTCTCATTGCCTCTAACCTGGAGAGTTGTTTTTGTATATCTAACTGTGAATCAGCATTAACTGCATCAATTTGCTTCTCAGCTATTAAGATCACTGCAACTGGTGCAGATTTCAGCCCAATACTTTTATCTATTGTGTCATTTATACGAGTGAATACTGTCCTTGAAACTGCAACATGAGTGGTATTAAATTTCATATTATTAGACAATATATTCCACCTCTGGTGAAAATAGTCCATGACGCACACCGTCACAGTCCCAATTTATGCTTTTGTCAAACTCCTGTCACGTTCTTAGCGCAATGCATTCACAATTCTGGCATCTCCAAACCCCTGACCCATCCCCAAAACTTCCACGTTGCGCTCTCCCCCCCCCTCAAAAAATCCTAGATCCACCACCGCCCAGCAGTACTCCTTCCATCCCTTTGAATATCAGCAGCGTGTGAAAATATGCCTGCATACCTGGCCTTAAAGAGCGATTTCATACCAAGAGCCCCCGAAAATACCTACTATTAGCGTTTGGAGAGAATTTTTTGTAATTACCGTTAACTGTGTTTGCCTATTTATAGCATTGTCAGCTTGAGCGCTTTCTTATTATTACTGAGAGTGGTCGTAGTCTCATTTCAATTATAAGGTTAGTTGATTTAAAACCTCTCACCTTACTTGGCCATACGAATAGCGACATCGGAGGCTCTTCTTTTTGACTGGCATAATCAGTTTTGTACAATGGGCACAACGCATTTCCTGACCATTTTTTTCGAGAGTCCTTCACGATCTTCAAAATCCTATTGGACGGAATAGTCACCGCAAGAACATAAAAACAAAACTCGGGTTCTAGTAAGAATAAGTAATGTAGGTCAATAATAGACTAATAACTCCAATTATTTATCAATAAATTCTGAATACTAGAAGCCTCAGGTCTACAATCTTTATTTACTCCAGACAAATTGGCGGGATAATTTCGTTGGTAATTAGCTCGTTTTCCATAAAAGACCGCAAACAATTGTTCCTTTCAAGGTACCACCAAGTTCAAACGCTGTGGACTCGCGATACCAATATTTGCTTTTAAAATCCCTTATTTAAGTTTGTATTTTCCGAAATTCATTCCAAATATTTGCCAGAGTATACAGGGCGTACCATACTGAAAGGAATTTCATTCCAACGATTACAAGAGTGTGAAAAAGTGCGGTGTTTTCTGAGAGTTGAAAATATCTTCACCCTGATTATTCGGGTTTGAGATTGACGAACGAGCATCTACGTACGCTCAAAATATGCTAATTTATTTGCAGTTTTCCACACCTAAAGGAATATTCCAAATCATTGCTATTTTCGTAGAAAAAGAGTATAATTTGAACGGAGACCATAAGCGCTCTGCTAATAATCGGCCTGACTTCGACCGGCGAGACATCTAGCGGCAGCTGTGAAAACCATGAACCTGTCCCCCAAACGTTCCTTGCTCTCCGAAGGCACTTTGACCACTCCATATCTTCTTCTATGCGCACCTTTATCAAGCGGAACAGTGAACTTAATTCAGCATTTTAACTCACCAAATAATAATCTTGCCTTAAAGTTTAACTCCAGAAAATAATACCTCATTCGGCACCACAAAAACTCATGGACCACGTTCCCTCAAATTGCATCCTTACGTTTAGGTGAATCTCTTTACATGGGTTGCGATATCGTGCAATCCATCTGCATATCGACCCGAGCACCTTTCGATACCTTTTGTAACCCATAATCGCAGCATATCTAGCAGTGATTTGGAATAGGTGTGTCAGGAAGCCGTTTCAAAATACGTGGTCATGTAAGACTTACTGGCTATGTAAACTTTATTTCGACGTATGGAAACAAATATATCGCTAATCGATATATTTTTCGATACATGAAAACCAAATATCGCAAATAATCGAAATAGTTTTCGAAATATCGAAACATGAATATCGATATTATTTTGACATATTGAAACAAATATAAATGAATTAGATACTTGCCTTCGAGTATCGAACGTCCCCAAATGACCCCTTCCCTGCCATATGCGTTGAAATTTTGGAGCGTCCCGGCGAGGACGCCCTCGTTGTTGACCTCTACCCTTTTTCACTTCTTTCTCTCTCACTCTTTGCCCTCTTTGCCCTCTCGTTGCCCTTTCTTTGCCCTTTCTTTGCCCTCTCTTTGCCTTAGCATTGCGACGCTTGAGGGCGAAATTCGAAACTTTGGATGAGGTACCGAAATTGTGACCTTGATAGGGAGAAGACCCTGATCGTTGTAAAAAAATCCGGTCAATTTAACGAGTCCTCGAAAAACGCCTCATATAATTATCCCCGTTTATTATCGATGAAGACTTTCGACCGAAATATGTTGCAATGTAGTTCGTGAGCGATGTTATCATCAAAACGATACGTTACTGAATAGGTGTTTTACCTTTATGAAACATAAAAACGTGCACATTTTTAAAGGAAATTCGAGAAAAATCGACGTACTATACCGTAGGCTGATTTTCTGGGATAATGAATGCAAGTCTTATCATACTATGGGGAGATCACTACTATCATACAGATAGGAAGCAAACTAGGCAATGTATTTACTTTGTAGTAATTAGTACCTTGGGGGAAAGAAAGGGTACATATACTGATAAGGATACTGGTAGGAGAACAGCGTAGGCCAATTAGCTGTTTTATAATACCTAGGAGAAAAATGATCATGGGGACCTTGAGTAACACTATTCAGAGAAAACTGAGTTCTTATTATTATTACATTATCTACCGGTTAATGTAGACTTATTTGGAGATGGTAAAAATTCTCTAAAGTTTTACATGTCCAGGGGTCAGTATACTATAAATTTTATTTCTTTGTTCATTTCAGTATTAAACGTCCTACCCAGGGGCGGCGCGGCCAGGGTGGGAAGGCGGGGATTCCCGCCCGGGCCCCGATTTTAACGTAAATGAAATAAGACGTTTATCGCATCGAAAGTTTTTATGTTGTTTATATATTATTTGCAAACCTTTTGCCCTTAAAAACCTGAAACGCTTTTTTAACGCACACATTTTTTCAGAAGGGGGGTCACAGAAACCGGGCCCCTCTGGAAGAGCAGCGACCCGGGGCCCTGAGCACCCACTGAGCGCCCCTGGTGATACCCTTCGTCATCCCTTCCATAAAATCTCTTTCTTCCTCTTCCCCGCTTGTCCAATATTTTCCCCTCTATCTCCACTGCATTTCCCTCTATTGCGTTCACACCTAGGTACATCTTCCAACCATCGACTCTGCCTCCTCATAATCTCTTCCAGAAGTTTTATTTCCTCGTCAACCATACCAAACACTTCCTCGTTTGTCTTCCTTTGCGTCCACTTCTCCGCCCTCCTCCAAACGCACATCTTGAACGCCTGTAGCCTATTCTCGTCTTTATTTCTCAAAGTCCACGTTTCTGCGACGCACAGCGCTACACTTCATATTAAACTCTTCAACGGTCTCATATATATCCTTACCTTTGGTCCCCATCAACAAATGCCTCCTAGTACTGGATGCTCATTTCGCTAGCGCTATTCTTTTCCTAGTATTTTGTATACCAATAATGGCTAAGGCATTCACCAGTGAATGCAAATTTTTTTCACGAAAGAACAACCAAGAAGGTGAAACTCAGTAGTTGGTTTGACTTACACAGTCGTGATAGAATCTCCTGAAAAGTTCAGGAAGTTTATATTTTTTATTAAATTGAATGTATTTTTTTGGCAATCTTTGTTGTTCTACCTTAAAAACCTCCCAAGGATCCTAAGCGACGGTAGAGTGATTTATGGCTTGGGCATAGCCATCCACTTTCCACAGCGACGTAAAAAAGATGCGTGTCCTATAAATATCCCTTTTTGAGCCAATCCCCGTCGATACGGTCCCCTTTATCACCTTTAGGGGAAGGGCAAAGAGATGTTAGCGGCATGTACCCTTTTGCCTCAGGGTAGGTACCCCTTCCACTTCATATAGCCACGAAAGGGTGGCAATCCTGTTGAAATCAGCTGACGTGTTTGGAAGGGGTTTGATTGATTATTTAAATGCCTGCCGATATATTGAAGGTACCCTTTCACTCCACACTTGCGAGGAACGGAATGTTGTGGATGAAGAGAAGAGGGCCGGATAAAAATCGAGTTAAATCTCGTGATAAAATTTTTAACGCTCCTAAACCCATGTTCGGATTCGAGTTCATTCGAATATATTCCGAGTCCCCAGACGCCCTTACACCCATACACCCTTCCTGCGCTTCTTTCTCTCTTGGTCTCCGTGCTTTCTCGTTGAATATGGAATTGCACCGGAGCAGGGCTCTGCAAAGCAAGGCACTCTCGTTCTTATTCAGACTTTGATGAATGCTCTCCTTGCAGATCGATCGAATTGATTAGGTCTGGATATATATTTCTAGGGCGCGCTCTCTAACGACTGGGTGGAGCTGAAAAAATAAACGGGTGGTTCGGACAATGGGGTCTCTGGGATTTAAGGCTTTCGCATACAAAATTCATTCGGAACGAACCCTTTTTTTTTTTTAATCAAATCATTCAATTCACCGCATTTCATGTCCGGTATAGACGCAACAAGCGGGTCTCGTGAAAGCTCGGGCATCTGGTATTTATCGATCACAGACAAGATCGAATTAGGACTTTGTCTGCATTCTTACCCTCAAATTTTAGTTTTGAGAACAATGAGTCAACGATCGGTACAATATTATCTGTCGAGACCTTTGAGAGATTATTCAACTGTTATCTGCATCGAAGATAAGCGAGAAAATAGTTAAAATTGGTAACCAGTAGTTATCGTTTCTATTCATTCAGCGCTATTATTTTGATTGGCTATCTCTTAAGATATTTTATACGGCATTCCGTTAGAGAAAATTGGAAGATAACTAGTCAGGTTTCAAAAAATGTCTTCATCATTTTATATTTCAACCTATCTACATAAACAGTGGTGGAAATACAAACGAGGTATCTTTCACATTCAGTTATTTTGCTCATTTAAACGAAAAGCTTAGAGATTATGGTTCCAGTCTATTCATTCCCTGCATGGACGTCCCAGTAATATTCTGCATCTCATTCAATATTTCCATACCTGGATATTTATTTTATTTATTTTATTTTTACTTGAAATACTAAGACTGATGGAGGTCGCAACAGGCACTGCCATACTCTTGTATCTAGGAGAAATAGAAGATGCTTAGAGATTATAAAAGTATTGTTTCGTTGAAGAAAACGTTAATGATGTTATCTGTGACATTTTTTTCTTGTTGCTGATTTTCATTGAAAAGACTGTCTACTAAAATGAATAATTAGTATTTAATCTCTTAACTTTTATAAGACTGTATATGTATTTTCCTGATTAGGCCTGTATTATCGATATATTGGCTTTTTCATTCGACGCAATAATTCGATCTTTTCTTCCGTTGTAATTCAACGGGCACAATCTTCTAGTTTTTATTAAAATTTTAAATATATATCTGGGCGTTAATAGGTTAGCCTATGTACGTCCAGGTCGTTCATTGTAAACGTGACCTTGTTCGTAGTTGTATTGCGGGAACGGGGATGTATAAAAACGAACTAGTATTATTTCTACATAAAAATAGGATCCCAGGTGTCTTGAAAAATATCGATCTGGTCGCGAAGGTTTCAAATAGCTTTCTGGATGAGTTTCCTAGGCCGTGTATGTCTATGCCGTGCATGGATGGAACGCAGCACTTTCATGGATGAGGAGGATTTTCGCGTAGGAGGATAATCCTTCCAAGAAGGTTGGCCATCTCTCAGTGCTCTAGTTTCAGACTTCACGCCAGAAGGCTATAAATCAGCCGACGGCCACTGTGCCCAGAATTTTTATCAGTTGGAAAGCATTTGGATCAAATAAACCTGAAGAGGATAGAGAATCCATTCTTGGAAATAACAAACCACATCTTTTTTATCAGGAAATGGCTAAAGGGAAAAAATGTTTCGATGATAAAACGATGCAAGGATGCGTAAACATGCTTACATCTTGGAGGCTATCAGGATTAAACCCTTGAACACACCCAGAACACATCCTTGGAGATACCACAATTTCCTCTGGGAAAGTGTCGAAAGTAAGACTAGCATTTGGAATATCTTTTCTTCTTCTTATTTCGCCAGTTCATAATCAATGGCTGAACTTATTAGTTTGGAACGACCTTGATCATCATCATCATTTGGTGTTTTATGAACCGAATGGTTGCGTTTTGGAAAATTCCTGCGACGGTCTGACTCATTTTACGAGGTTATCACTTAAATTCCTTAAAACGGACTATCTATTTGCACTACATTAAGTCTCCCATTAGTTATTCTTTCCTATTCCTACGCCTACTTCACAGTAGGTAATTCCCCCACCCCCTTTTTCCTTCTTCCTCCGAATCACTACCAACGATTTCCTCCCCTCCCCTACAATTTAAAGAACTAGTAATGTACATTGAGGGTAAATTTGTGTACGATATTTAAAAGAATGCAACTTTCCAACCAAGATTTGCACTCTTGAACAAGTTCTCAAGGAAGTTGTTCCAGATAGAGAGCATGCATATTAAATATAATGCGGCCTTTTAAAAAGCATTAACGGAATTCAAAAATAAAATATTGGGCGAATATTCAGAGGATAACCCAAAGGCATTTTGGTCGTACGTGAGGGAGGTTCAAGGCTGCAAATCAACAGTAACGTCACTAAAGAACAATCTAAGAGAAAGAGCAAACAACAAATTAGATGAAGCAAATATCCTCAACATCTTTTTTTCAAAGCGTCTATCCAACATGCTCTCCAAATAACACCGCTACAATGCATAAGCTATATAGGCACCCAATGCAGTCTATTAATATCACTAGTCGTGGAATAGAAAGTCATCTGAAATCCATTAATTCCAAGAAAATCACCCGGTCCCGATCAAATTCCCGCCCGAGTTTATAAATAATTAGCATCATAAATACCTTACCTTAGAATTATATTTGAAAAATCTGTAACACAACACCGTGTGCCTTACGATTGGAAAATCGCGAACGTTACACCAATATTTAAAAGTGGCGATAAGGAAGAGCCCAGTAACTATAGACCGATTTCCCTTACGTGTACCTCGTGCATGATATGGGAACATATAATCGTCAGTTCGATTATGGGGTACTTAGATAGTCAGAACTTGTTAACGCCAAATCAGCACGGATTTCGGAAAGGCAGGTCTTGCGAAACCCAGTTGGCCCTCTTCCTTCACGACATTCTTTCCTCGGGAGAAAGGCTTGTCCAAGTTGACGCAATATTTCTAGATTTCAAAAAAGCGTTGAATGACACGTGCCGTTGGTGGAGAAGTGAATAATTGATGGAGTTGAGACATGTTTTCAACGGCATTACGACATTTAATTTGCTCACCTCATGTCGTTTCTTTAAGGATTCGCCTAAAGAAAAATTACAATCCACTATCGAAAATCGGCCTCCAGATACTCGTAAGTTAAGCTTTCACCTCTATTTTTCCCCAGCAAATATTGACGGTTAAATTCCTTTCTGGTTCAGACGTTTGAATTAGTCCCGTAACCGTATACACATGGAGGTAACCCAATCAGGGTGAAGTCACACAGTAGGCCTTTAATAATAATTACTTGGATGGCCTTGTTTGCACCCTGTCGACGTTCATAATCGCCTCAGACGTTTCGGAAATCACGGAACCCTGCCACAACTTCCCTCCCTTTCCACAGCAGGGGATCGCAGATTTTCTGATGGATTAGGGAGCAGCTCACTTGAACACCCTGGACTTGCTCTCGGGTGGAAGTGAAAGGCTGGGCTGTCGCATGCGATGATAACCCGATGACGGATCTGCTATTTTGGGTTGGGGGGTTAAAAGGGGTGGAGTAGATTGTGGGAGGGGGACGGGGGATGAACTTTCTGCGTCCTTGAACTATTTCTCCCGCGCCCATTGGAGACGGTGGAGTGAGGGGGGGCGGGGGCGGTGTGAACTTGAACACAAGCGGAGGAGATGTGGGTCACTTGGGTTGGCGATCGCTATCGGCGAGTTAAAAAACAGCGTTATCTCCATGGATACACTCAACCCTTTGCCTGCTTCGTGGAAACTTCCTACATATTCCTGACGGATTAATAATACTTTTGCTGAGAAATTTTTATCGTGTAAACAAAAGATATCTTTAGATTCTCGTAAATGTCACGAAAAATGAAAATGAATATATAGGAATACCCATCACGCAGTGACCTTTCGGTGTAGGCATCATGAAGAATGTTTGGTTCTCGGTAATTTCCTTCAAACTGCCTTATGATTGTAACTCTTTTGGGCTCTTGCGATATCATATAATCTTATCAGTTGGATGTGTGGTCCAGAGACAATTACAAGCGAATTTGATCGAAGTTTTATGATGGAAATTATGGTTTTTATGGTCAGTGGGTGAAATTAGCCGTCAAAGAGCTATGGACTTGGCAACACTGTGGCCTCTCAGGGGATCTGTCCTAACGAACTGTTACATATCTTATTCCCTACCATACTGAAGCTTTCTGGTAATATTTCACCCTTATAGTTTCTTAGTATGCTATGTACCAAGCACTTCATTTTGGCGTTGGATACTTTCTGTTGCTTCAGTTACACTCATGAATCGATTCATACACGCTCTCTTGTTCTTAAAAGACTAATAATATTAATTCTTCTAGTAATAGTATCTTCCACCAAATTCACCCACGACTTCCTCGGTCCAACACCTCCTCCTTTCACACAATTTTATATGCAATCTGCTTCCTCATGTGATTATCGCCCATTCTCACGACATAGCCAAACCAATGAAGCGCAAACTCCTCTTTTCAAATGCATCCTCTATACCGGAGCATCCATTCGACATTCTTTCATTGACCACTCTTTTCTAACTCTTATCTCTTCTGCTTGTTTCGCAAACAACAGTATGTAAATGGAAGAAAAACAATTTAAGTAGTATTAAAATTATGCCGCATCAACTCATGTTATTTTGCAGCAGCTACGGAAAAACATGCTGTTTACAAAAATGCACTGCTTCCTATGTACTCAAAACATGTTTCTGTAATTAGATTTATTTTTTCATAGGTCTATTAGAAATTTATTTGGTTAATTTGTTACTTTTTTGCTGTAAACACGATTTTTCATTGCTTAAAAGAAAACAGTGTTTTTCCTGATCATATTCGAAATTGCTGATTCTCTTTGATTTAAATTTTCTGAAAATAAAGGTGCAGTGCAAATCTTACTGTTCGGATTATTTTTTAAATGACTGAATAGACAAACTGTCGTCTCGTACAACCTCCCTTACCTTTTATTTGCATGTTGAAACATTAACAGTCAATTTTATTTTCGATTATCAAAAAGTATAAGTTGATTGAAAATATCTGTTTTTATTCATTTGGAAAGTTGAAGTATCTAAAGTACCAAGTAAAGTTACAAGTTAAAGTAACATGTATTTAAAACTACTGGTCAACTGGTAGCTGACTCAATAACGTTTATTGTTATATTTGAGAAACTAAAAATTAATTGAATATGTGAACACCTTTGAAGTAACTTGAGAAATAACATATTTTTCTCGAACTACAGTGTTTCTGGCAACAGTTTCTGGCAATATTTCCGCGATAAAAGCAAATTTCTAGCGAAATACACGATTGTCATGATTCTCCATGGAATTTTTGAGCATTTAAAACGCTTTCCATCCTTTTAGAAGACAGTTCGCCAATGAATTCTTTTATAGTTCCATCAGCTAATCTAA
The DNA here is from genome assembly GCA_963573305.1 of Pyrrhosoma nymphula. Lineage (NCBI taxonomy): Eukaryota > Metazoa > Arthropoda > Insecta > Odonata > Coenagrionidae > Pyrrhosoma > Pyrrhosoma nymphula. The sequence goes on along the minus strand of OY754338.1, from coordinate 4,855,208 downwards.
TGTGGTTACCGTAGTATTTGATGTTTCCCTAGCCCTCATGATTGGTGGCACTGCACAGCGGAAGTTAGACGGATGATTAATAACTGAAAGAAAGTATGATGCGATTTCCTGTGAACAGGAAAAATGTCGGAAACTATTTTCACGAAAAGCGTTGTAAGATTTGTTTATCGTATTGGGAGTTTATTCTTAGGAGTGGGTTTTCAATTCATGTGCAACTCCCAATCGTGGTCTCTCCGTTTTGATGTGCTATCCTAATTATACCATCTCTGGTCTCCCTTGCGTCATTGCTCAATTTCATACCTGTGAGTACTATACAGTACCTGTATGTTCCCGGCTTTCCTGATATCAATAAAGGTTCTGTCAGACTGATATTTTCCTGCTTAGATACCTTTGTTTTCTGCAGAATAAATGAGCAACAGGGAAGTTATTTTCCGTTTTATGACCGCAAGAGAATGAAATATTGCAGGGAATTGTGCTTTAATAATTATTCCTTTGCATATTCTGGTCTTGAAATGAGCGTGGTAAAACAAAAGCACGGCGTCATTATTTCTGTTTACAATACCATACAATTTAAGAAAGTTATTAAGGCTTCAAACTTTTTTAATTTATGGCGCGGAAAAAAGAAGTTACCTCCGTCGAAATAAAACAACAGTTTCGAGAAATTTTGTCCTGAAATAACTTCTGAGGAATTAAATGGAAAAACGATTTATGTTTGTGCTTAAGAATATCTTGGAAAACTCTTTTGATTAGCCTCTGTAGATAAAAGGTTTTTTATGTACTCAAGACCTTTAAATGCTAGGGAATGGTAAATGTTGTTAGGGAAATCAGCTACTTCTCCCTCGTTAGACCCCACTTGGAATATGCTGCCAGTATTTGGAATCCTTATGAGAGAGGCTTGTAAACTGAGTTAGAACGCGTGCAGCGAAGATCGGCAAGATACGTTAAAGGCCGTTATGATAATCTCGTTAGTGTTACTGACCTTTTGCAGCAACTGGGATGGGAAACGCTTTCAGACCGTCGATTAAAATTTAGACTCAAACTATTATGTATGTTCCAAACCGGTCTATTCTCTGACGACATTGATAATATTTTACGAAATCCGACGTACTACGGTAGATCAGATCATGAGAATTAAATTAGGGAACTAGAGTGCAGAACGGACAGATTTAAAATGTCATTTTTCCCACGAACGACAAGGGGCCATAACAGCTGCCAATGAGACTTTTATCTAGGTTTGTCGTTAGGTAGTGTAGCTCTTAGTAGTAGTAGTACTCCTAATACTTGAATCCTTATCTGTTACCTAGTACTAACAGCACTCCGTGCATATTTTCTGCATAAGTAATGAGTCTCTGTCCATTTGTGTAGTTGAAAAATACATATATATTAACGGTCCCTCTCCATTGTGATAATACCTGTAGTGTAGTAGTGCATGCTTGTGAGGCTTCGCCTCGTGACAAGCATTAGCGATTTATACTAATTCATAATTAGTCGTAGTTACACTAACTTTAGAGCATAGTGTAATGCATATTGGTGAATACTCATCCCCTGCCACACACCCCTGAGGTGACTTGCAGGGTATTTGGTATATGTAGATGAAATGTGGGGTGTTTAGAACTCTTATGTTCTCTGTTTAGATGCTTTAAGGTCATTGTCACAATAAATATATCTTGTACTCGTTCTTTTTATTTTGATCGACTTCAATGGCAACCATATGAGAGTGCTCTAAAAGCAAATGCCAAGAATTTTCTGCTTTCACAAAATATGCTGATGTTTCTCTTTTCTATCAAATTGAAATGTAAATCGCGAAGTTTTGCCTTCACGGCGACAGTCAAAATTATAAATTGCGAAGTACCCTAGGATTTCAGGGTATCCCGGCGGAAGTGATTGTCACGAATCTCTCGGGTTTGAAACCGGTTGCTCAGGTTCTCCATTATGCTCGATTCCAGCTTTTTATGTACTATTGGGCAAGACCTCTCAAAAATATAGGCGAAGAAAATGTTTCTCTTGATACCAAGAAGTTGGAATGATTAAATGAGGGATTGCACGTTATTCCATCGGTAGTTTTTGATGCTTATCATTATAAAAATATTTACTCAACAATATTTTGTTGGAAATTGATGAGTTCACAATTTTCTGATGCATTCGTTTATGAAATTTTAAAGTAATTAGTAGCTAATGTTTTTGTGTACTTACACTAATATGAAGCGTGTAGTAAAACAAGATACTCCTTAAAAGTCATGCACATTTTGCGTTTCGTTGGGAAACATTCTATGAGTTTGAAGGTTTACAACTGTTTTAAAGTTGGCTTTCCCATTTCCTTGACATGCAACGCTAAAATCTCCATAATTATTAATGCATTTGGCTTGATATATTTCTTCTCGGTTCCTTTTTTTTTGCTTTCAAACATTTAATATTTTATTTTTAATTCACCACTTTAATTAATTTTGGTAATTCTAAACTCACCTCTTACTCCATTTTACGTGCTTATGAACTACATATTGTTACCCATCACCCTTAAAATAAAAATTAAATAATTTTTTTAAAAAGCCAGTTGCGTCATTTTCTAAATCCTGTCATTTCTTTGAATGATATTTTTGGCAATCGGTTTTTGTAAATCTTTGTGAATTCTCCTTCAAGAATTTGCCTTTGTCACACGTTCTCCTATTGAATTCCTAGTGCATTTTTCAGAAATTAATTAGAAAATAAAATGTAACTGTGCGGAGTCATCCTTACAAGGCCTTTACAACTATCATCTATGGCGTCAATTAGATGGCTGTGAATTTTCGCTGCTTCACTTGTTAGTCCGCAAAAGCATGTGATGGAAAAATTGGGATGAATGTCCACCTTCCACTCTATTTTATCATCGGTAAAAATGTTTTTCACAGGTACTTATTAATGTATATGTATGCATATGCTTATAGGTTCTTTAGGAAAACCCTGTATCATCTGTTTCTATGCGTGTACGGCAAAAATTCAGCTAAGTACAGTAATTGATAATGGTTATTTTTTATCACTGTCAAAATAGCAATTGATGATTTATTTCTTTAGTGCCATACCGTGCCGTACCTTAACGTTCGGTACCAAAGCGTAATGTTTCTTATTGTATTATATACCATATCATGTGTCTTATTATTCCATGATACTTAATTTTCAACGCTGAAATAGTAATCCAAGTCATGAAAGGACTGTTACGAAATAGCCATAATCCTGTTATCCCTTCATAAATTAGCATCGCGGAAAACGGCCGATTTTAATTGAGAAAGGCCTTCATTAAACTGTTGATGACTGCGATTAATTTTTCCCTTCCATACCACTTGACCATCACACTCGAGAATCTTCTTCGTAATACGTCCATGTTTGATACTCAACTTATTCATTTAGGGTCTGAGTATTTCGCGTGATTTTAATGATAGCGCGGATGAATTGCCCTCAATCGCATGGCACTTTGTGTGTGGTCCCGATAAAAATGTTTCCAGGGATAAAATATCCGAGAGTAGCTTGTTACTTCCTTTCGCCTTTCGCTATTCGCCGTTATTGGATCCGCTCCGTGGAGATTCCTTTCGGTTTGGCCCTTTAGATTGGATCACGACTCAATCGATTTTCTCTCGGAACTCCTATTGGGCGTTATGCTGGCAAGATAAGAGTGGGGCATACATATATATCCATTGCTTTCTGGTTTTGTGGGAATTTGATTGCTTTTCCCTCGATCTCATTCGTGCAGGACTTCGGACGGTAGATGGTATTTCGATAATCAGGTGGTCTGGAAGAATGGAATCTCTCTGAGGCATTTAATCCTTGATGAAAGACTTGTATATATTTTGGGAATGTATTGAAAATTCCCCGGGAAAAATAGAGCATTCCTTTCTTGTCTTTTGGATGCGGCGTGCATAGCAATGCCCGTTGGCTATAGAAACTGATGATGCGATACGAGCGTTCCGTTTTAGTACCTATTTTAGAAGTAAGTATGGTCATTTTATATAGATGTGCAGTGGTAATTGGTATGCGAGGAGGAGCTTATCAAAAATGTCATCAGGGTTGCCCGAGAGTTGTTGAAGAGGTGACGAGTTCTCTTGAGTCTCATACAAGTTACGCTCTTTCTACGTCATAATTTCAATCAAAGAACGATTCCCTAAAGGTAATGATTTTACACATATATCATATTATGTGGATGAACTAGAAATGTTGCCGTAAAAGCCTTGGAACTGCCAAGCTTTTTAATGGCTTTGATAAGGAGGCCTCAAATGCCTTGATGTTGTGTAAATTGTTCATTTCTTGGCTGCGATTGGAAGAGTAATTATTTTGCCGTTGAGTATGTGATACACTCAACAGCGTTTAAAGAATTTGGCTTTGAAAGTTATATTTGCGTTCCGTTATTTATCGAGGAGTATGCTTGCAATATATCTTAGAATATTATTGCTTATTCTTGGAGTTTTTATTAATTTGCTTTTATTATTTCCGGGATCCATTGTGGTTGGTTGCTTTTTATTAACGTTTACCCTCTCTTCCATTACAATTAAGTTTCCGATCATTTACTACAACTGTAATTACTACATTGGTAGTAACTGCTCGGGAAAATATAAAAGTGTGGTTTGCGTCTTTTTCAGCGTTAGTTGAATAATGCATCCTTTGTATGTACGCATTTGAAGTGAATACTGTTCGTTACTGTTTGTTATTGCCTTTGTTTTGCGGAACGTTTTTCATTTATATTACGAACTAGCTGCGCCCGGCATGCGTTGCAATGCCTTTTTCTTTCTAAGTATGACCGCATATACAAAGTAGATACATTTACATGTAAAAATAAATGAAAGAATAAGTTTTTGTGCAGTAAATTTGTTAAAAAATGTATTTAAATGTTTAGGGTTATAAAATATTTTTTGGTCTTACCACTCTCTGCAAAAAAAAATCTTTCGGCTGTCCCACTCGTGAGGATGCAACATACATATATAATTGACCAGCGATTGACCTTGTTTGAGAAGGCAAGGTGAACGGGGAACTCCAGTCGTTTTACTACAGCTGTCAACGTAGTCACTGAACCTAGCCTTTTAATGCTGCAAGCATGAATACCATTCATGAAATCGCTTTCAAATGGATATTCACGTCTGGTTGCCAAGGAAATTTCTATTTTTGAAAAAGAAGAAAATTTGATGACTTTAGAGATAAAAACGCAATAATTGGGCAAAAACGAAGCGTTTTAGAAAATTAATTGAAAGCATTAAATGCTGCATTCTTTTATGCGTTCTATGATAAAAATTTCCATCCAATATCTTGAGTGCAAATAATTTAAAAAAGCAAATACAGATACACCTGCACCGAATTCAATACATTTCTTATGGGAGTAAATATTAACAATATTGGGGTAAAAAAACCCAAATTTACAATTTTAATAACATATAATCCTTTTTGGGCACGCGAGCAACAACTCACCAAAGGTTCAAGTCAATCGACCGTCTACTTTTCGAGTTTTGCGGTCTTTAACATACGCAGGCTGAATTTTAATATATAAGAAAGAAGATATTATATGTCTGTATACTTTCCATATGTATATTTTTCCATATACTTTCTTCTGTTATGTAGAGAATGATGGTCTTGCTTTTAGTTATTGGGTGTAGCTTTATCATGGTCTGTTTTGGAATTTCGATAAATTTAGATTTCCAAACACTTTGCCTTCATGTATGGTTTGAATTACGTACATGCCTTCGTGAAAATTGGGCTTAGGTCTTTTTAAAACTTCCCGAGTCCATTAATCAGATGGTTCAGAGTATTAACTGTAGTATGTATGTACTTACGTTTTATCGCCACGGCCGGCGTCCCCCGAATCTTCCGCGATCGGCCGTTTAGTGGAACGTCGACGTATTCGAATCGATGGCCTTAACCGCAATAAATGGAATGGAATGAAATGGCTTTCCGGCACAATGAAGTTGGCAGTTTTTTCCAACCCTTAGATAGAAATAAATATCGTATCGATCGATTTGATGAAGGAATGAAATTCGGTGCAAAAGGAAAATTGGAGCTTTAGAAACTGATAACTATAGAGTCGAGGTAAATCACAATTGAACGAGAGTAAGGAATGAGCTTTTTGAGGATAAATAAGTGCAGAAATGCATGTAGAAGGTCATAAAGCAGTTTTGGTGTACCCATTCAGTTGCTTGGGGGGCATTCTGAATGAAAATGGACGCCAGATGAGGATATTAAGAGGATATCTTTTGAGGACACAGGGACTAGACACGGCACTGCCTTAAAATGCACATAAGCGCGTAACAAAAGGAGAAGTATCGGGCGTGATATGGCGGAATTTTAACATAATGAAGATTGAATTTACTATTTTCAACTGGATAGAGATTTGATGAGTTGTTCACGGGTTTCCCACCGGGTTAGGATTTTCATGATTGACGACGTTTCGGCAGGAGGCTTTCTTGCCACAGCCTTGATATAATGGAAGGAAAGTCTCCTGCCGAAACGTCAAGGCAATCATGGAAAGCCTAACCCGGTGGGAAACCCGACAACAACTATCATTCGCCGGGAAAGCGTAAAATCATACATGGATAAAGATTTATTTCACTAAGTTTCTGTGCACTGCGCCATCATCAGGTTCAAATAGGGTACAATTAATTGTATGTATTTTATGGAGGGTTGGTCAATGTTTAAAAAATAAGTATTTCCTTTCGCCAACTTTTCGCTATTTAACTTATTTTATTTTCACTATTCCAACTCATGTATGGAATCACTTACCTATATGTTATAACTATATAAATACTATCAAGTTTATACTAATACATTATTTAGGACCTTAAGGTGAAAATGAGAGCATTGAAAATGTATTTCTTGGATGTATTTATGGATGAAGGCGACGGTAACTAAGGTTTCTTCTTTAAATTAGTAACAAAACATCAATACCAGCAAAAGAAGGCCAAAATGGAAGCACAATGCTAAAGTATAAGTAATAAAAGTTATAATAATGAAAAATGAATTGTATAAATAAAAAAATATCAAATCTGGATATCTGAATCTCACAGTTTAAATGTATATTACATATATTGAGGTTTTTTGAAGGTTCGGTTCCAAATAGCTTCCTTAAAGTTGAAATTGTGATTGTTTTATAGAGCATGGTTAGCGAAAGCACAGGTCTCATTTGTTTTCATTGAAGATTTGATTCCTAATTATATTTTTATGGTACTGTGATGTTTTCACTTCGTATAATTTGTCACATTCATGGCAGGATATGGAATAAATAGTGTTGCTCTTTAAATAATTGGGGGGTCTGGATCTTTAATATTGAATCAACTGTCCTGTTTTGTGTTTTCGTGCTCTAATTGTTATTTTAAAATTAACATTTTTCAAACTTTTGGATAGTTGTTCAGATAATCCGTGAACATAGATAATGCTCCTATAGTAGTTGGTGGTTTATTGTCGTTCTGTGTTTATTGAGCTGTTCTTGGGCGGATGTTGGCTGGGATGTTGGAATAACTGATAGTTTTTGCTCTAATAGGGGTGGATTTTGAGCTGACATATTATTGATGACTGGATTTTTAGCTATCATATTTTGCATGGATCGATTACTTTTACTATATAAAATTAATTTTATGAGTTTCCTTGGGAAATTGTTTTTGATAAAGAGGTCTTCTATATTTTTCAAATTTTTATTGTGATATTCCAAATCACTTAGTTGTATGGCTCTATATTTCATGGCTAAGCTTGTGATCATTTTCTGTTTAAAAGGATAGCAGCTGGTAAAATTTAAAATCTTTTTGTTTTCATGACCTTCTTATACCAATCAACTGATACTGTACCAGCCAATGGCGGCTAGTGGTAATTTATCCAGGGTGTGCATTAGCGCAGATATACGATGATTTACATGTATGTTAATCCTAATCCATGAGCATCATATTTCGTCATAATAGAATACATATCATGCAAGACATATCACTGGTATATTCTAAACTTAAAACTGCATGAACAGAAATAATATAAGCATGCTAATGAAAATAATTATTCTAACCACACCTTTACAAGTGACGGTAGGTGAAGTTGATTCTCCTTTCCTTCTTCTGAGCGAACTTGTCTATCACCTTGTCGTTGAAACATTCGATACCATCCAGGAACTTTTGTTCAATTGACAACATCGCCAAAGCAGTGAGCCTGCCCTCGTCCATCGTGCTACGCAAGAATGTTTTAACGCGCTTTAGGGTTGAAAAACACCTCTCTGCTTCACTGGTTGTCATCGGAATTGTCGCAAGAACTTTGAGGAGTTTATTTGTTTCACTGAATATGTTTTGAATGTTATTGTCATTAATGAATTCTAGTAGGGCAACGAAACTGGAGACTTTCCGGAAGTCCTCACGCATGTAAATTATTTCAAGCTCAGTCCGCAGACGAACTTGTTCTATGAATGGGTAAGACTCGCGCAAACAATGCAAATACTTTTCTGGGAATGCCTTGTTGAATTTCGGGAAATTTTCGGAAGAGGAGAGGAACGATTTCATAATGCCTAGCGATGGCCAGTAAAAGAGAATCGCTCCTTAGCCTGACTGATTATTATCACATCTCACACCTATTTTGCAGCTAGGTTTCTTGAGATGAAAGTGTCCTCACATCTTCCCTTTTCATGTCGTATCTCTCTCTAGTTGTTGCAAATAGTGTCAATGCTCTCCCTGACATTCATTGCTGCGGGTTCGAAATCCTTAATGGATGCATTTGCTGACACTGAGTCTATTAATTTTCTCTGTAGCTGATCGTAGAGTATACTCACGTTTAGCATTACTCTATGGAAGACTTCTAACCAAAACATAAAAAAAACTGGCTGTTCAATCATAAGGCGTAATCCTCTTGCTTGAGCAATAGTACTACTTTGTCTACTGCTATTTTCAGTCTTCTCCAAATATTCCAGTAATGACTCTTTGTGCGCATAAACGGTTTCAACTAACCTCGACTTAAAATTCCACCTCACATTCGACACGCCAGGAATTCGTTTTTCAACCACTTCATCTAGTAATTTCACCCTCTGCGTGGAATTTGAAAAAAATTTAGGAATTTCATTTAGATCAGGGAGAAATATTCTCACCTGAGTGTTCTGACTTGCGGCTTGAGCCATAATCTAATTTAACTGAAGTGCGTAGCAATGCACATGATGCGTGAAAGGATAGTCCTCTCTTTTACCAAGGCCAGAGTGACGACCACTCATTACTCTGGCTCCATCGTAACTTTACGAAACGAGTTTTCTTTTGTACGGAACCACTTCGGTCAACTCTTCTTTGATATTCGCGGACAAATCCACAGTACTGCAGTCACTGGGATTTAAAAATGTCCAGAATGGTGCGATCGGTTTCCCATTAGGAAGCACATATCGAAATAAAACTACCATTTGATACAGCGAGGATAAATCTGTGGTTTCATCAGCTACAACCGATACATAGTCTGCCGCAGTTATTTCACTTCTTATTTCTTCCTGACAAACTTGAAGCATGCATTGAAACAGGTCATTCTGGATGTCTTTAGATGTCCCTTTATTTAAAGACTGTAGCTTGGAGCAGATGGTCCTTCAGAACTGAATCTAATTCTGCCGTGAAGTTGATCAGACCTCGAAAAACGCCCGGATTGGCGGATTCCGCAGTTTCATCATGTCCTCTTTAAGCTAGCTCAAATGCACCACAATGAATCGTACGCAATTTATGATCTGAGACAAGACATAACGATTTTTGGGAGCTTCTGAATTTTCTTTTTCAACATTCCGTCTGAAGGCACTGTCGAGTTGTTCTCTAATGTTGTATTTACCTAGCATGATAAATTATGATTCAGCAGTCATATGACTCTTAGAACTTGCATGCTTTACAGCCTTCTGTTTGAGATGAGAAAGATTACTAAATCCACCTTGCGTCCAAATGGTGGATTTGTCAAGAGCAAACATTAGGCATGGAAAACAGAAAAGACGATTTGTCACATTACATCCAAACAGCCTTTCTTATTTCGAAAATGCATTTTCATTGAACTTCCTGGTCACATCCTTTCCTTTACACTTACCTAGTAGTCTGGATAATACCGGCTTTACCATAAGAGCACATGGGGCCCAAGCTCAGGGCCCCTGACCTCACGGGGGCCCAGAAATACCGATATATTTGCTTAGTCAAAAAAAGTAGATACCTACTAAAATTTCTGTCATATTTTCAATTTTTCCAGAGAGTGAACAGTAAACATTTAAATAATAATAAATACGTATTATATGGTGAAAATAATAAACTGCGCCATAAGCTTTATGTATATAAAATCATAACAGAAAATATTTTTTCTTGCCATTCCCTTTTTTTTTACTTTCCAACGGGGCCCCAAATTTTTGTATGCCCAGGGGCCCCGGCATGTCCTAAGACGGCCCTGAGTCTGGATTAATCCCAATGCCGGCCAAGGTCTTCCCTGCTGTCTTATTGGCAGCTTTTCTTCAATCGTAATTGAGAAAAGTTCGTATTTTTGAATTCCTGAACCGTAACTGGATTCATGTTAAAACATGTACAGCCACTAGCACGAACTAAAACTATAAGTCAGTGTAACTATACGAAACGAAAGACTTTTACCTTTTCAACTGGAATGAACAGGATGTATTGACGGACTAGGATCCTGTGTGCAGGTAGTATAGGTGGCAGCAATGGTGCATAGAAGATATGGTACCGTCGGAGAGCGAGGAACGTTTGGGGACAGGTTCATGGTTTTCACAACTGCCGCTAGATGTCTCGCCGGCCGAAGTCAGGCCGATTATTAGCAGAACGCTTATATTCAAATTAATTCAAATTAATCAGGCCACTCAAATTATACTCTTTTTCTACGAAAATAGCGATTATTTGGAATATTATTTTACATGTGGAAAACTAAAAATGTATTAGCATATTTTGAGCGCACGTAGATGCTCGTTCATCAATCTCAAACCCGAATAATCAGGGTCAAAATATTTTCTACTCGCAGAAAATATCGCAATTTTTCACACACTGATCAAACTTTCAATAACATTCGTAATGAATGACCTGAAAAAGCCAAAACCGGTTGAGTTTAAATAAATACGGCGTGGTTTATAACAAAGTTTATTTTTGAAACTATCATGTCTTCATTCTAGGGATGGGCAAGTAAAAAAATATATCGATAGATATCGTATCAATATTTAAAACATGTATCGATAGTTATCGAGCCAAAATTATCGATATTTTGATATATCGATAATTTTTCCAAAATAAGTGGTTCCTTAAAGTTTCACCAAAATATATAAAAAATGTGAAAGTAATATTTGGAAAATTATGGACATGTAGAAGTAATAAAAAATTCTTTTATTTTTTTATTTTTACAATCAATTTTAATCAATGAAACCAGTATCAATCAAACCGTTTTCCCATTCGCCTATGTTCTAAGAGAATATCATCACTTATTTTCGTTATAGCACTAGACACCGCAGCTGGAGAAACAACTTTACAACGGTGACGTGTTAAACAAATATATCGAATTTGATACTCGGGAAAAAATCAATGTTTGATATATCGACATGAAAAATATCGACGATAATTATCGATAGATTTTTAAAAATATATCGAGTTTTTGATGTATCGATATTTTTTGCCCAAGCTTACTTCATTCCACGAAGTGAACTCGCGAACCATTGATTTGAGAAGGAAATAAGGCGGGGGAGAGGAAGGGGACGAAAAGGGAGAGAGTAGTAGGAGGGGGAAGGGGGGATAGAATGAGCTAGTGGGCTCGATTGATTCCAGGAAAAGAGAAAGCATGGTACAAATGAATACATGCCTGCTCAAGGGTCTTCAGAATGGAGAGAGGGAGAGACGCCTACGTTAAAACACCAGTCGAACTTAAGGTTGTGGATGTGGGCATGGATGATGCCATTCCATTTGTTTCCATTCCATTGTTAAAAAGGGAAGTCCTCTTTTTTTCTCTAATTTTGTTCTTCCGTAAATCCCCAGAGCCATATTGTCAAATTGTATATTTCCACGTTTGTTTTTTCATATTCTTGATTAAACCTTTAGGCAAATCTAAATGCTGTGTAAAGGCTCTTCTTACCCGACGCAATCCGACTCTCAAATTGCCTTCACACCACCACCCCTCCCTTCCATTCCCCCCCTCATATCCATTTGGTGCGTGGGATTTTTCCTTCCCCACTCCATTACACCTCCCTAACTCCATTGACTCGTGCAATTCAAACCCTCCCTATTCAAATTCCCCCCTCATTGTGGTCGAAGGCGGAGGAGAATACAATATATTTTGAAATAACAGGTCCATAAAAACGAATAGGGAGTACAAAGTACTGATGTTATTAACAAAGGATAATGTTGATGGTATTACTTAATTTGTGATTCTACTGTGCCTAGGACACTTACGATAACTAAGTGCAGAAAATCCTGCAGGAAATTCTGAAGATAATCTGGTATGATTTCCACGCTACCTATTTTCCTGCAAGAATGTCAGCAGGATTCTCTGCACAGAATTTTCGCCAAAATTCTTTCCAGGAATTTCTTCAAATTCTCGCACGCGTTTCTGGATGACCTTTATGCAGAAATTTCTATAGATATTCACGCACTTTTTATGCATAAAATTCTGCATGAATTAAGGTTTCATTGGTTGCTGTAATTTGTTTGAAAACTTTGGTAAACTACGAGCCTATATGAAATGTTGATTAATTTTTAGGGTAACAAATAAATACGAAACGCGAATTCTAATATTAGTGTGGTTTGACAGCACTAATTATTGGCACTGGTCCAAGAATTGGTGCTCAAAGCTTTGAGCGTTCCTTAGACGACAGTTTCGTAGGTGTTTTAGTCGGCTTCTTCTGGTCGGTGAAGTGAAGGTACAGCCATTCTTCATCTTATATATGCCAAGCGTTAGACCTGACTCCAACGGGTGAGATATATATATAAGACGACGAATGGCTTTTCCTTCACTTCACCGACCTGGAGAAGCCGACTGAAACTGCGCCGAAACGGTTGTCCGAGGAAACATGGATCAACGCGGTGTAAAACCCGGAAGACCTGCATCTTCACAGGAATTTCATTATTTAAATCGTTTGATTACGTTTTTAAAATGTAATTAGAGAGCTAAACTCAATAATTTATCACATCTCTTATATGTAATATAGCCACACCAAACCTACGTTCCAAGCGCTTCATTTCTTTTAATTTTCCGAGGGGGGTCCACCCGGACCCCCGTTTCGGTGAGAGGTATTGCATACGCCCTCAGGCGCCGCGGAAAGTAGTGAACCCCCTCCCAAACAACGACCTTAATCCGCCCCGGCCTATCTGGGTCATTATTAGCCACCTTCAATCGGAATATATGTTTCTTTCAGATGTCCTCTTTACTTTATTTTCAACTAAACACTTATTTTAAGATAATTTTTGACTTGAACACTACTAATATTTGATTCAAGTATTTCATCGGTCTTCAAGTCTCCTCAGTAATTCTACCCAATAGTTTATCCGTTTATTATTTTTTTCTCATCAACTAAGTTGAGATTTCATCAAATATTTTTTCTCTTCAAACCCTCTATGAGACTAAAATTCTGATTCTCTTAGTCCTTTTGTCCTGCAATTCGTTGGTTACTAGCGGAGAATAAATGCGAATTAATACTAACAGGGTAATCTACCGGTAAGGATAGGTTTAAATGGAATAGAATGAAAATCTTCAAGGTTTTTACAAGCGTAGACCCGTATATATTTTTCATTATTTCTGCCATCATATCAGCGTACGTCCTGCCTCTCTTTATCCCGTCCATAAGGCATATTATCTTTCTCCCTCATCTCCGCTTACCCAACATCCTCCACTCTGTCACGGTCCCCAGCAGACCTTTGCCCCTCTATACCTGTTCCAACCGCCTAATCCACATTCTCCTATTTTTTTTTCAGAATGTTACCTCATCGCTCACCATACAAAGTCCCTCATTAACTTCTCTTTCTTTCCATCCACCGCACTTTCTCCATTCTCCTTTACGCCCACGTCTCAATCGCCAGCGGTCTATTCTCGGTCTCTTTTCTCAGACTCCACGTTTCTGCTCCATGCAACGCTGCACTCCAGTTTTAACTCTTTCCTAGCCTCTTCTTTATAATCTTTCACAAGAACCTCCTCATCAGTTCCTTCCTATTTCCGAATGCTTCTTTTAAAAAAATAATTAGGTGCCTAAAATCTATTCCATGTTAACTAGTCGCTATGCTCGGAAAAATTTAATAAAGATTTATTTTATCTAAAAGATCCTTTTCAAAGCAATAACATGCCTACTTGAGAGATATTTCTACTCAATGACCACGTAAATCGTTTTACTCAAAAGCTATTTTCTGTCTCTCATTTTTTAGAATAAAAACCCCAAGTAACCTTTCGTTTGAGATTGGGCGAACGAAACAGTGGACGGCTCCTTAAGTGCTGCGAATCAATTCTTATCCGTAGACGTAAATTAGTTTTCCCCTTTATTTGAAGTAACTCACGATCTCGGTATAAAACTACGAGTTCTTCTGAAGTTGAGAGGAAAGAGTTTTGAAAACTCCCGTCGCTCCTGTTGTGGTGAACGCGAAGAAGCTTTTTTCGGAAAACAAAGGAAATACTGAGAGGAGAAGTGCTGAGCGAAATTCGATATTAGACTCGAACAGCGATATAAATTTTACGTCGCGAAAGACGCGAACTGTCTCACATTGGTTTATATAACAGGATAGCTTATTACATGATATTATATATCGATAAATATGATATGCTGCATTACCATCGTATTTTATTTGTATCTCTCTCTTTCATAAACAAACGCAAAAAATAGCCTGATAAGTTACATATGAGATACCTAGGATAAAATAGGATAATTAAGATGCACTACAATTGCACGTAAGTGAACTGGCACATAAAAACTCCATCACACTGGATGACGAAAAATTGGCTTTCTGGTCATACACAATTGTGCATTAATGGATTGCTAATTAATTACTAACTTGAATTTCTTCCGAAATGAATTTATAGATCAAACTTATGAAACGTCAAAGCCTGACCCATGGATTATTTGAAGAGACTGCAGCCATGGAGGTTGCCATGGCTATCATTTCAAACTCCCGCCATTGGCACCACGTGTCTTATCGAAAGTGATACGGTTTTTTGTATTGTCTTAATGCAACAATAACTTTAAATGCAATTAATGTGATTACATGCGAGTTAAAATTATTCTTCCTATTCAATTTGATATTATATAGATTGATTTGATATCGTCGTATTTTCTAGTCTTGGCTCTTACTCAGATAAAATAATCACTTTTCCAAAAAAACAATATTGCCTATCGCTTCAATCTCATAATGTTGATTTACCGTGAACTAGTTGCTGCAAAAACAACGCTCAGGGTGTTTAAAACTCACGTGTTTAACGCATGCAATGAACACAATTAAAACTTTTATATCGCGATTCTGTATCGCGACACGGTGCGATTATTATTCATTTTGGCATGCGTGACATATTTGAATTCTGAATACTTTGTAGATATGTCTTAACCTTGATAACACCTAATATATTCATAATCTGTCATCATACGACGATGAAGTTGTTTTAAGCTTACTTCTTAGCCTAGTTTTGTGTTTTTTATAGAAGCTATCGCGCAAGAAAAATAAACCATACCAATGAGAATGATGAAAATAGCATTTGATAATTATAGAGTAGCAGAGTATGCATGCATGAGTATGTGCAGCAGAGTAGCAGAGTATGTGCTTTCTGCATAAAAATATCTTTTAAAAATTGTACTTATCTGATAATAGCATGTTTAGAATATACCAGCATTTATTCCGCATAATCTTGGACTGGAAAACACAATGAATCGAACAAAAATATAGAAAAATGTTTCCTCGGAAATATTCTCTAATACATATATGTTTTAATAAAAAAATGTAAATTACCAATTTATTGCTCGTTTCCTGGGATTCTTCTACACTCTCTAGTATTCTGAGAACTAAATAAGTTTAGCGAAAGATAGTAGGTAAGTAGGTACAAGTAGGTTGCAAATACCAGCAAAAATAGTTGCATAATTATATCTTATATAAATGGTACTGATATACCGGTACATTTTTAACGATATACGTATCGGCTAATCGGTATATTTTTAAAATATCGGATTCCTATATATCGGGGTATTTTTATATACCACACATCCTTATAGTGCATACAGACCACGCCGTTTCCTTTAGAAGTAGGCATTGTCAAAATAGCGTAATTCTCGGCGTTAGATCTAAAACAAAACTAAATTAGGTTTTAATAATTCCTATTCATGCTGCCCTATGACCATGCGAATCTATTTTGCTTCCGCCGCATTCAATGCAGTGCTTCATACTCGCCCGACTATTCTTAAAACATCTAATATTACTTCATTCACCCAAGACATCTAATATTCACTCAGCTATCATATGTCCCATTAGCTATAGTGTAATGATATTGTACTCTCCTTCTTATTGAAAAAACGTTGTACTAAACGTATTTTGGTTGGCATTCAGCCGTAATAAGGTATAATAACTTTATTATTACTAAATTATGAGATGTAGTTATAATTTAACAACGCAATCATAGTTTAATAATTAAGTACAATGAATTATAACTAAGTTTTTGTGCATGATGGTGACTGCGTGACAGCCGACATGCATGTACCACAAAAGTTTTCAATGAAGTGGACAGTACAATGTGCCTATTATAAATTAGGAGATGATGTTCCACCATATCTTGCTGTTGAATTTATACGTTTAGGCATTCGACTCGCATCCATTCTCTTGACACATGGACAAACCAATGATGCATGATCCTTTCATGCATGTCTATTAGTGGAGCATCCACTCCTCATTATTTCAAGACCCCCAACACTCCTAGCCCTATCCATCCTGCTTACACTGCAATCACTTTTCATCCATTTCAAATCCATTCTTTGAACATGGACAAATCTACGAAGCGTGGTTTTTTTATGCACGTGTATTAAATATATTGAGAATATCCAATATCGCATTTGATAAATCGAAGTACCCCACTGTCATTAAGTGGGGATTACACACAGGAGTTGACTCCTATACGAGTCCACTCGGAAGGTGAAACTTGGACGAGTATCATACGTACTGCTGTATGAATTTGCCAACGATAGTAGTGGAGTTCGATTCTTGACGGAGTAGCCGCCGTCCTATAGTTGAGGATGTGAGTATCGACCAACTGTTAAGTCAGATGAGAGGAAATCGCACGTTTTAAATGGAGGCCGCTTCAAATACGACGGATATGGAAATGACTTGCCTACTCAAGTTAATGCTAGTAAAGTTAGTAGCCCTTCATTGAGGTCTATAAGTAAAAACATTACTTATAGACCTCAATCAAGGGCTACCGAGTTTGTGATAGTGCAATTATAGAACCTGACATTGAGGTAAACATGAAACTTGAGCCTTCTCCAGTCGATGGTAGTGCGAGTTGATAACCGTATTTGGAGCTTTATGCGAAATATTTGATTTCTCAATCTGATATTCGCACGAGTTAAGAGCCTTACATTGCGGTGGTACATAATTATTGATGTTAGTGCAAGTTAAGAACCCTACTCGGAGATTAATGCAAAACGTTTGCCTCTTCAGAAGGATGATGAGGTGGAGAGTTACAAGTCTTACAAAAGGGTACCCAAAGGGCTTATTACAAGTTGAAAACCATGCTTTAAGGATAAAATTAAGATTTTTATGATTCATTTGTAGTTTTAAAGTAAACATGACACGAAACCTTTCTGTTAAGCACGTAAAAATGGTAAAAATTGTGTTATGCTCCGTTATGTAGTTTTTTCATTGTATTTTCTATTATTGACCACTTATCATATATATTATTACAGAAATGTCTTTTTCTGTCATTCCGTATATGTTCCGTTAATACTTCACCTACAGTGATAAATGAGGTATCATTTTAAACGTTGAATCACCGGCTTCTGACGAAAAATACAATCTCAATCTCAAATTTCACTATTTACCCATTAATTTGACTTAAAGGTTTCGATAAACTCTCTTGCCTGTATTGTATTCATGTTTTGTATATTTTTGCAAGAAAAAAAGTATAAAGAAAGTACTTTATGATACACCTTCTTCTCTATTTAAAACCCAATTACACCGTTTCCTTAACATACATACTCCCTGATATCGTGAAAGTGCGAAATTTAACGGGTTACCTAGTTGGAATCTTATAGGTATATTTTATAATTAAAGGGAATTTTATTTTTAAAAATTATTTTATGTTCTTACCGACAATTATGTAATTTTCATACTTATTCCCTATTCTCTATTTTATATTGATATTTTCGAGGATATCTATTCTTATTTTTGAGGTAGTTATTTTGGTTTGAGGTTCCGCATGATGACACCGCGGTGCCAGCAAATTACGAAAGCTGCGAGATTTGCGACAAGTACGCTTAGATGCGATCCACCTTCGAAGTGGAGTCCGGCATCGTAGTCGTAGTCGACTCAATATAAATCGATCAGTTACTAGTTAACTCCTGGGGCTTCAGAATGGGTACGTAAAGAGGACGTGGCAATGAGGAAGGATGGGGGGGAAAGAAAGAAGGCATAGGAAGTGCCGAGGAACAATGAGTGTGTAATGCGGACGGACGGAAGTACTGCCTTTATTCGTCGCAAACGGATACAATGGTGTGGGTGAGGGGGTTTTGAGGGGTTCGGAGGAGAGGCAAAGGAAATGGCTTCCCTTCACTTTTGTCTCGACAAAACAAAATTAATATAAAGGATCGTTGATGGAGAAGGAGAAAGATAGACAAAGAAAGCTAAGAAAAAAGAAAGAAGCCAAGATGGGGAAACTTTATTGGCGGATAGAATGCGGCTTGGAGGCGGGCAGGGGTGGTATGAGGCGAATTGACGTCTTCATTGATGGGAGGTCCCGTTCGGAAGGCCCTGGAGTGCCTCCACCTTACTTCCTGCGCTGCAGCGCATGCATTTCAATGCACCTGGATGCCCCAATTGGGACGAGACAAGGGAATCCCCTTAAGACGTATCGTCCGGGAGAGTATGTTGTGTGTGTGTACGCTCGATAAGACCATAGTGCTATTGAGTGCATTGTCAAGGTAGAGAACCAATCCTCCTCTTCTGTCTTAACTCGTGAATTTTAAATTTTGTGATGGCTATCAGCTTCCAATTTCAGCTTCGTGCACAAAAGAGGATGGTGTGGAGATTTTGTCAGGTTAATAAAGCATAGGATGGTTGGATTGGTTGGGGTGGTGGCCGACAGTAGAGGTCGTCGAAGGTTGTTTAACTCCATGAAGGTCAGGTTGGTAGGTTAGTCAGGGAAGAGCTGTGTGGGGAATGGAGGAAGCGTGGGAAGGAGAGAAACCCGGCGTCAGAATTAGCCTACAATTAACGAAAGATGCTAATGGATCCACAGTTAAACATCCCTCCCGAAGGATGGAGTACTGTACTTGAATTGTTCTCCACATAGCCGTTAACTATACTTCGTCCATTATAATGGTGGTTGTGCATTTTAGCCTACTACCAATAGGGTACCGGCTTGCATAGGCCTTGCGAAGAGGCAGACATGACGCATTCATGACGCCATCATAGATGGTACGCAGCTGTTCAATTGGTATTGTATGACAAATCAGTTTTATCTTGGTGTAAAAATTACACTTAGTTATTTTTGACTGCATTTCGCAACATTTTTGATTCCTTAAATCGATAAAATCTATTGATTTGGTGAATGAATTGGTAAACAATGTGTCTTTGCTCCCATCTTGGCCTAGGGGTCACGTGATTCCCCTCCCATGCCGGCATTGATTGTGTTTACTGATTGGCTGCATTTCTAACAGACAACTGCGCTTTTAAAATGGACGAAGTATAGGGATCGGGATTCCAATGAAAAATCTCCGCCACTGCTGGGATTCGAACTCGGACCCTTGTAGTTAAGATTTTTAGCCACTACACTAGATACTTATTAATCCGTCGAAGCAGTGCCCATAGAATTTCCTTGCGGCTATTTATACTTTTCCCAATTATATTATTTATTTGCTACAAAATGCAACCAATAAGTAATTTAATGTATACATAGCAATTGTAAATTGAGGTAATTAATTTTGTGAAAATCCAATTTTTGTGCAGTCAGTTAGTCTTCTTGGACTTGGGTCTCGATGTTTCTGAGAGAAAATCATTTAACGTTTAGTTTCTTTTTTCCATCAAAGGGTACATACATTTCATTAAGATATCATGGCTTTTCCTTCCCCTGTGCTAAAAGAAACTGTTTTGTGGCCCCTGCATTCTTTCGGAGGATATGAAAGGTTCTGGAGTACCTTATTTTTCTTAAATCCCCAGTTTCTCGGTTAATATACCTTTAATCTCAGCCAAAGGTCTTAATGGCGTTTCGTATCGTAGGTAACATTCAGATTGCTCCTTCTTCAATACGGGACAAAAAATGGCCAAGGGGAGCTCCAAACGGCTGCATTGACTTTGGAAGCATATTCAGATTACGAGATCTCTAACCTTTTACCTCTCAGTAATTGCAAGCGGAAAATGCTCCGAAATACGTGGTAGCAGTTGCATTTCCCGTAAAAGCATCACTTTTGGCCGCAACTAGACGAATTCCGTTTGAATGCTGCTCGTTACATATTTTCTGAAATGGCAGCTTTTGACTTTTATTATTTTCAGGCTCTCTCTATTGCGCGTTAAAAATGAGAATTTAGTGTAAATTTTACATTAAGTAATTTGGTCATAACCTTAGGGAAGGCTTGTAACAGAAGCAATAAGAGCAATTTTATTACTTCGTTCGTGCGTCTGGAGGGAAATGGGAATATTAACAAATATATATGATGAGGTGAATTGCGGTGGTGAAGGAAGCGATAGGAAGGATCTGTGTTCAAGGGTCCTTGTGTAAGGATTTAATGGAAAGGTTGACGAAGAGTTTGATGTGGAGTGAAGCGGTGTATGTCGCTGAAACGTCGACTCTGCGATAAAAGAGTTCGAGGATATGCTGCAGACTTGTGAGATTTGGCTGATGAGTCGGAAAATGGAGAAGGTGTGGTGTATTATGGAAAGGAAGACAAACGAGGATGTGCTTGGTGTGGTGGGCGAGGAGAGGAAACTTCTCGTGAGGAGACTATGAGGAGGCAGAGTAGGTGGTTGGAACAGGTAATTAGGGGCGAAGGGATGCTGGAGGCCGTGGAAGAGGGTTGGATTGTGGGGTATGCGGAGAAGGGGAAGAAAGAGAATAGGCTTTATTGACGGGATGAAAAGAGGTGGGACGTATGATGAGAAGAATTGTGTCTCGAGATATGGGAATCCGCCTGGAGGATTCGTATTACCACGTATTTATATATCTACCTAAAACGGCAGATTAACCTAAGAGTAATACTATTAATATTTAATAAATAGCGTTTGGAAATTAAGTCGGGAAGAGGAATAAGGAAATACGGTGCACTGGAAGGAAGACGAACGAATCACTGACTTTTTGTGTTACAGACAACGGAGGAAAAAGCAGAAATATGCTGCCAAAAATTTAAAGAAATTGCAGTTGGAAGGGAAAATCATTCGCAAGTATTTTTTAATGTTGAAGGCCTGAATAGAAGGGAGAACAATGGGTTTGGGAAAAGTATTCGTGTGGGTTCGTTAAGAAATAGGCATTTTAGACTGATTAAAAGGAGATTGGAGGCATGCCAATGTTTTGGGAGGTTCTCTCAAATCAAGGAAACATCTTGCATAAAAAAATATAATGAATAAGCTTCCCACGCCTACCTTCTGCTTGTCGATTAACTTTTACTTACAGATTATATTCTCCATGTTTCGCTCATAGTAAATATTACACTGATTGTACATTTAACTCGACGTAAGCAGTTCGGATATACTTCGTCAAGTGGTAATTGATTTAGGATGAAACCTTTATGTATATCGTGATTATCGGTGTACCTTTCGAAATATATCATAGAGTGTGGGGTTATAATGAAGAATATATATTTACAACTACCAGCAAACTATGATCCCAGACTCCCCTTGCTTAGTTCACTCATTAAAATAAAGAAAGAATAATACTTTTACAATACTAAGCATCAATTTATTTCAAGAACTAGTAAATAAATAAATGCATAAGAAATAAAGAACAATTTTATTCGTATATGTTGGAACCTGAATTGAAGTTTCTTTCTTATTGGCACTTTTTGCGATTTCGTGAAAGGATTCTTTCGAATTTATTTTTGCGAAAGTCATAGAGTCGGCAGGCGGTAAAGTTGATTTCTTCATCGATTCTTCATGGGTGTTTTTCCCCACACATTCTTCAACAATGGCACAGGTGGCTAAGATGACCCCTTGAATGGCGCCAAATGACGATTTAAAAAGAAAAACAGCTTAATTTCAGGAAATATTGGAAAATTTAGTAAAGGTTCTTGTAATTTCGAATCCAAAACATAATTTTATGACAAGATGTTCACTCAATTTAATTTAAATGACTCTTCTCTCGATATTGTGCGGACGATATTTGCGATTTAATTTTGCAAAAGAAGCAAAGCCTGCAAGCGATAAAAATATATTTTATATTCATTACTTATAAAAGTTTATGTGAATGTTCTTAATTCTAATCTGAAAACTTAGGCCGGCAAAATGTAGCCTTTCACCTGCAAAATTACGGCGTTTAATAATTTTATAAGTGTAAAAGTTATTAAATTTTTGATCCTTTAAAAATAAATCATTACATTAAAAATGCTGTATGAAAACGCAGTTTTTTACTCATCTTTTTATGTGATGTACCACTAGGCCATTGTGGGAGTGATTTGGCCATTAGTTTGCCATAGAAATCGCAGTTTATGTTATTAACCCGGCTCTCATTTCTTAATAAGGAATAACTAGGTACTAAAAGAATGAGTGGGCATTTATTAAAAGACTTTGCATATATGATCATCTGTACGTAGGTATTTATGGAAGATTTCCTCCAATGAGAAAGCCGAAGTCAAATGCAGCCGAATATTCCGTAAGAATACTACACAGTCATAATGAATAAAAACACTTAGTAATCTTCCACAGATTTATTTCTACGGCACTACGCTTTTCACCACTCTGTGGCATAATCATGTGCTGTCACAGTGTGGTGAAACGCGTCGTGCCGTAGAAATAAATCTGTGGAAGATTGCCAAGTGTTTTTTTATTCATTATGAATATCGACAACTTCCAACAGGTCCAGCTTGAAAGAGTTATCTTTAATAGTGCACATTGTTTATACTTGAGAAAATTCGTCCCGGTGATGTCTCACAGACACTGGCGTCGTAACGATTTGAGTCTAAAAGCATGTGACTCCAACCTCATTAACGGACAGAGAGAAAAAAAAAGAATTTGTCCTCTCCACGTTTCGCTGGCACGATCTTCGAAGCCTTCTTCCTCTTCAACGATCGGACGCAAAAAAATAACGCGATATCAATAGGAGTCTCGCGAGTCTCGTTCATCAGAATTTCTATCGAATGGGAAATAATATTGAATTCGGAAACGAAAGACGTGTCACGTGCCTTTTAAATGATCTGAGTCTGGTATTAATGGTTTTGCAACGATTTGAAATTTTCTCATTATTCTAAAGTGGAAAACGCAGCGAATGTAGTGCAGCGACTACATGGTGGCATATTATTGGGCTTCAACTCGTGAGAGATTTGAAGTGAGAGCATTTCAGCATTTGGTATTTCATTTTGTATCACTCTCTTTGAATTGCTTACCTAATGTTGGGCATGGACGACTTAATTTTTAAAAACGTCTCTGAAATGAATGTAATTAGAGAATAAATGCTCTGTAGGTTATTATTTGTAGGGTATGAAATTGATGCTGGAATTATGAGGCAAAGGATAGATTTTCACTAGCACTTTTTATGTTTGTCGTAAACTTTAAAAATGCATAGATTCTAATGATATTGTCTCAGGACTGATATGGTGGGTATTTCACACAGAGAATATTGCAGAGTTCTTCCGTCATAC
The DNA here is from genome assembly GCA_963573305.1 of Pyrrhosoma nymphula. Taxonomy (NCBI): domain Eukaryota; kingdom Metazoa; phylum Arthropoda; class Insecta; order Odonata; family Coenagrionidae; genus Pyrrhosoma; species Pyrrhosoma nymphula. The sequence continues at coordinate 4,831,288 of OY754338.1, read as the reverse complement.
ATATATTCTACAAAAAGAATTATGTAAAAGATAAATGAAATAAAATAACGAGAGGTTCGTAGAAGTACGTGCAATTAATTCAAAAAGGTTACAAGGAATTACTAGATAAACAGTTAATAAAATAGTACATAAAAAACCAAACACTTCGTTAGTTGAAATAGCAGATGATTCAATGATTAAGAGACGCTTTACACATCAAAATGAAAGGTCCGCTCAGTGAACGACTGAGTGGACGTGAAAAAATAATCTCATTGGTATATTTACACTTTGAGTTATTGGCATGAGAGTTTTTAGAGATTATTCACTCTTTGATTTTGACTTTATATTGAGTTAAATGTTGTAAGATTATTTAATCATCATTAGGAGAGTGGTTTTCTGCATTTCTCCACTCCGCTCTCATATCAAGTAGCAGCTTCATTCCTACATAGTTCTTTATTTGTACATCCTTCATAATTTATAAATTTTCTTTCTTGGTCTCCCTGTGTAACTCTTTCTATTCGTTTCCCCTTCGATTATTGTTCTCAATATACTATTGTGTCCAAAATGTGTCTTTTTTCTGCTCAAGGTTCTCATCATACGTTCTCTACAGCTCGTCGTAGACTTCATAGTTAGTGATTCCCTCCGTCCATGTGATCTTCACCATTCATTGGTAACACCACACATTCCATTGATTCCAAACTCTTTTGCTCATTAACTCATATTATCCTGGTTTCACTAGAATAGGAAAGCATGCTCCAAAAAATGCTTGGAGTGATACATTAGTTGCCATGCGTATTGGATTCTTCACTTTTGACAGTAAACGATTCATGTTAGTTATTATGTCATAAAGGGACTAGGAGGGGTTCATTGACATTATAATGCATAGTTATAGATTGGAATATTCCGTTATAACTTCAGATGAAATTCTTTAGTGTAATGGCCGTTCCAACTTTGCTGTATAAATCAGAATACGGGAAAACGAGTCAAATAGACCTAAAACAAATAGAAACATCGGATATCATCTCCGGGAAAATCTCAAGAATAATCGCTAGGCACAACATTAGCACGATCCGTAAGCCACCTGGGAATCAAGGGAGCCAACTCGCGAGAGTATAAGACGACCTTGGGCTGAAAACTCCGGGCGTATGTATCGGATCCCATGCGAATGTGTAGATGTGTACATTGGTGAGATAGGCCGGACCATCGAGACTCGGCTTAAGGAGCACAAGAGGTTTATAAGACTGAACCACCCATAATAATGAGCGATAGCAGAACGCAGCCTCGGAATGGACCATCTCATCTCATTTGGCGACGCTAAAATGCTTAGCCGACCCAATGGCTATTGGGACCGCTTGACGAAGAATGCTATGGAAATCAGGACGGAAACAAGAAGCTTGGACCCTTGACAATGGCTTCTCGCTGAGCCAGACGTGGCAACCTGCGCTCAGAAAAATGAAGGCGGAAAAGGGGTAAAATTGAAACTCTGCCAGTTTGAAGGTACTAGAACCCAGCTGGAGGATACATAAGGTGGCAGAAATTGTCCAACAGTTATAGCCTTGAAGACGATGGTACAGACAGTCATTGAAACGTCGGAAACCAAATACCTGACCTGTTAGAAGACCCGAGAAGACTTCACTCACAGCCGACGCCGGGAAAGAACCAAATCCTACTAATTATTTATCTTTTGGAATATACATAGTGAGCGTGGATCAAAAACTTTCCCAACAAGCAGAAAATATACAGGGGGAAGAGCCTTGTACTTTAACAGAGGTGGACACCATTCTTAGGTGAGTGCGTAGTTGTGAAATCGGCTCAAGCACTCGTATCTTAATGAGTACTCGGGCGTAATGAGTGGCCTCACTCGAGATATGTAAGTGGTTATTTTCCCAGGGCTCATTAATGCTGCACGCGGCCCCACGATATTCGGTGACCGGCCTCCCCGCCAATCGATATGTGGCCGGCGGCAGCTGCATTAAGGAGGGCGAGCTCCGTTTTTGCCGCTGCATGCTGAGGTGGAGAAACATGAGAAATAAGAGACTGGGTATGGCAACAAGCCGTTGGACGCTTGCATCTGTGGAGGAAATCAATTCAGCAGTTGCAGTAGTAGGTACTATGTTGAAGGCAATGGTAAAACTTTATCTAGATTTATAGCATCTGTGTGAACTAACACTCTCCTGACCAATGTCGAAAATAAATCTCACTCTCCCCCCTGTTAATTCCTCATTTATGTAAACGAAATTTACTCTAAAGTAAGTAACTAAATTAGATTGTTTGTTGAGGATGTTGTATTGATTGTAGACAATGCTGTCACTTACCGATATATTGCCACAAATGCTGACTTAAACGTTTTCTCATCAGACCTCTGATCGGATCTCTGATTAGACCTGATCTGGAATACACCGCGAGCACTCGACCGCCGTGCAGAAAGATGTAACTCACGAAGTAAATAAAATACAAAGAAAAGCTTCTCGCTTCGTTAAAAACTGCAACGAGCGAACAGAAGGTGTGACACCGATGATGGAAGTGCTCGGTTGGAAGCAGTTTGAGACTTAGGAGGCTACATGCTAGGCTTACAGCACATGTAGAATTCAGATCATACGAGTTTCAGAATGACGCGTAGGATATTATTTTGACCCCTCGCTGTATATATAGAGCTAATGGTAGCGACTAAGTAATAAAGATACACTGCCGACCTGATGGGTACCTACAGTTCTTTCGGCACACCATTAGTGATTTTATCAAAAAACAACATGACACCAAGAGGCATATGACACATCGTTAACAAACACCTCTGTCCTCTGCCCAATATTTTTTCTATTGTCTCCCCTTTCATGACTGATGTCCTGACACCCCCTTCCACACGTCTCAGCGGCGACTCGTAGTGTAGGATGTAAATTTAGACAAGTTCTTCTCAGGTTGCACTCCGGGTCAGGTCCTCCAGTCTTTCTGCCTACGTTTCGATGCGCCACTAGCTCATCATCCTCAGGGCTCCTGATGTATTACCGTGGAAATTGACCAACCGGTTCCTTGGAATCCAGATGCCCATTGATTGGTTAATTGCCACCCTACTCCCCAGACAATTTTTTGGCTTTTTTCTATCTACAGGAGTATTGTATGTATGTATTTCCATTTATTTCGATCTAAGTAATATTGGGATCGTAAGGTGAAGGAAGCAATACAGATCCGACTTTAGAGAAACACCTTCAACAGGGACAACGGCTGCAGACTGAGAAGGTGTGAGATCATTTCCTGAAACAGACAGCTGGAGAACACAGACGACCAAGAATATTTAGGCGGGAAAGAAAATTGACGGAGAACCAATCGGTGTCCACCTGACCACCCGATGAATTTTAAATAAGGCGAAAAAAGTGACGGAACGGCATTAGATTTCAGGATTCTTGATGGAAATGTGCAAGTCACATGTCGAAACGTTGGAAGTTACATATTGCATAGTTTGGTAGCCTGAGTCACGGTTAAAGTCTCTTTCGTTGAGTCGGATTTCGATGTCTTCTCTTGTGAGACGATTACGATACCATAGCAGCATCTCTTTCCCATCATCATCATTAGAGGAGAAGTAAAACTTAGTGGCACTAGCTTTGGAAGAGCGCGACGGCAGGGAGGGGAAAGCATTCGAAAGCGGTTGAAGATAAGAGGCTGAGAGTTCCTCCGGAGGTCTCCGCTGGAGTCCTTAGGTTGATACACCCTCACTGATCGAAAGCGCTCCACTGTCCAACAAGTATTGCTATGTCTATAACATTCGCCCTCACGGATGTTATTTTACCACAGTGTTTCGCATCTTCATTCTTATCTCCTGCTTATTCTCTTCGCTTTCTCTTTCTACATTATATCGCACATTTCGTAATTCAAACATGATGGTAAATCAACTTCAAGTCTTTGAACTCATTTCTTAGTTAAATACTTTTTTGTAACGCATTCGCTGCGTATTTTCTACCAATATTGAATTATTGAATTTTATGGTACTCTTTGGCTTACTTACAATTGATTTTCATCGAATAACGGATATAATTGCCATTGAGAGTAATATTTAACCATTTGTTGTGTAAAAACATTGTTTAGCAAAAGCGTCAACAATTTCCTTATTATAATTCCATAAATATGTTTTTCCGTAATGATTCCTTTTCAATTTTTTCTTTTCGGTTGAAATGTCATATATGCATTGGTTTTTATTCCTGTATAGAGCAACGTAAGTTTATTGCGATTATGTCAATCGATCGGTAGAGTGCTATGTTTGCCATCCAGAAGTTTTTTTTATCCCTGCCAGAGCATTTTACAATTTTTGCGTATAATTTCAATCTTAATCTAGCACGCTTCACTCTCCAATTTGTTTTACTCTCGGAAATAGTGGGTAACTTTATGTCGTCTTGGAAATGTGCATCGATTTTTATAGTCATTACGATTATTTTATAGAATTTTTAACTCTATGACGAATGAATTATTCAGTTTATTTTTATACTTTTGAAATCGCTAATAATCTGTATGAATGTATATATGGAGATCATTCTTCAAATCTTTGAGTATACCGAATCGGTTGGTCTCTTCCAATTCGCAGTATCATCAGTTAACATCATTCTTCACCAACTTTTCGCCGTAATTTTCCATTGTCGAACTCGGTCCTTCTAATTTTACCTGATTCAGCTCCACCGTCACCAGTCCTCTTTTCTTCAAACTTACTTTTCTTTCTTCCAAAATTGTCCTGAAACTACAACTTTTCCTTTAATATTACAACTCGTACGATGGTACTTCTTGGGAAAATTATCTCGTGTTCCGTCAATTTAGGAATTTCCAGGTTTCTTGAACGCTGTCTCTTTAGTTGGAGCATAATCAGGCTGCTATTTTCTCCAGCGACAAGGATATAGCTTCACTAATGTCATCAAGCACATCCAAGTGGAAAGCCTCAATCACATTCTAGGCGATATTCGAAGTTCAAAACTCGGAATGTTGGACCATCTGGTTTCCAGAGGCTATTCCGCATGAAGTTGGCAGAATGGGCTCTTTTGGAGATTAATTTTATTGTTAATATCCATAAGGCCGGTGTTGCGATGTTGCCAATCGCAGCAGGAAATTCATCACTGTGCTCTATAATATACTAACCTCACATCAATGAGTCTTCTTCATATACAATCATTATTCCTTTTAACATCCTTAAAGTTAGCCCGGTATTGGAAATAGTTTCACTCGTGACCTAGATGTGAGTACACGGACAACAGTAGGTAATTTTTGGTAGTAGGTAAAATTTGACAGCAGCAGGTCAGCACCAATTTGTCAACTAATAGTGGATCGCTCTATAACTCAGAATACGATTATCGATGAATGATTGGATCCATATGAAAACTTAAATTTTCTGGAATAACGTACTGTGAAGTGAAAATTTTATTGCAACATGCAACACCTTTCAACACCTCAGCATCATTGTCAGGAACAAAGTCAGCTTGAAACATTGCAGCATTATTCACCATTTAGGGAAGGTGAGGATATATTACATTCATACCCTGTATATTTAAGAACACGTACTTCAAATATAAATAGATTTTAAGGAAACCTGACGTTTCGTGGCCGTTGCTGGCCACTTTATCAAAGGGAATGAGGTATCTGACGAGTTGGTGGAGTTTATATAGGGGTTTCAAGGAGGGCAAAGGATGGGAAGGGGAGGAGTGGAAGGAGTAGTCATTGCATCTTTATTCCGCTTCAATGCAGGGTCCCACGTGTGGCTGAGTTGGAGGCCACAGTCCCTATTGAAATTTTGATGGCATTATCTTATCTCCAAAGCTTCTCGGATCAGCCGGGGCTTGAAGTTTTTCACTTTGGCGATTATCTTTGTTTGTCTGAGGTCAATCGCGTGTCCCGAGGCTGAATGTTCCGCTACTGCTGATTTTAAGGGTTGTCTCAGTCGAATCGCCCGCTCGTGTTCTTCTAAGCGGGTTTTGACGGAGCGTCCGGTTTTGCCGATATATTGAGACGAGGAAAAATAGAAGAAGGTATTCAGGGAAGGGGAATTGACGGAATTTATTTGGAAAAGGCAGGAAAAGTGGTTTGAGGGCGTATTAAGAGTGAACGGCATATTGAAGAGGGTGATAGAGCGGAGAATGCTGGGTAAGCGCTGTAGAGGAAGGTAAAGAATATGAATTTGGGACGACATAAGAGGAGAAAGGGGGTTTTGAGAACTTTGTAGAGTACGTCGAAAAAACATTTTTTTGTAAATTTCTATTTGATATTTTGGAAAAAGATGCAATTCTAGCTACATATGCACCGAATAAAATATTTTTGAAAAATGTCTCCACTCGGCTCCATGTGCAAGAGGAACGACTGGCTTTCACCCTAAAACCCTATAATTAAGTAAAGAAACCCTTTATTTTCATAGAATATTATTTCTAGTTATCTGAAAAAATAGTTAAATAACAACTGTCGAAGTAGTATTGAGTTCCCTATTAAATTCAATCTTACGATTAAAAAAATCGTAAGAAAATCACTACAATTGACCTCAAAACGGCAATTTTTGGTCAGCTCAAACTTCAGGAGGGGGGATGAGACCCCTAAATATTAATATTTTTCGAAAATATTTGATTCGGCGTATCTATGGCTAGAATGGCACCTTTTCCCAAAATTCCAAATTAAAAAAAATATTTTTTCGATGTACCCTAATATTGTAGGTCAAATAGTTGTATGGGGAAAAGTTTGAAAATAATCCGAAAAGATAAGGTGAGGACTGTCAAAAAGACTTACTTGCTTAATAGTTGGTACAATACCAAAAGGTGATAATCAAACTGAGGGATGTTTCTAAAAAAACTGGCAGCTTTTTAATCCCGTGAAATATCCTTCGAAAAGCTATCTTCCATTCATGATCCAGGCACTGGCTGAGCGAAACATAGTCAAAGTGTAGCACAGTTCCCTAATCATTCATGATAAATTATTCTTATCACCCCTCATGTCATGTTACCTCGGCCTCACATTTCTCGTCGTACGAAATTGTTACGTAAAGACAAATAAATGTATCCATTTTTCCAGAGCTTGTGATCAAAGATGAGACGAATATCAGGCTCTTTAACATACATATGTGACAACACTTAATAGGTATGTTGATATAAACTAATAATAATGTCAATGTGAGAATAAATTATTTAATATATACCAATTGGAAGGTTGAAGTGCCTAGATACGTATGTAGCAAGTTTATAAGTTTTTACACTGTCTATTGGTAATTTTATTGATCAATAGGCCCTCAAATCGCACAATTTAGTGAAATGGACGATTCAGGTCCTCATGTGGTCTTGTAAAATGGCACTGGTGCGTTATTAGTCATTATTCTTTTACTGCGCGATACGTTTTTGGCAGGAGCGATTGCAAGATGGATTCTAAGACACGACCCAGGGAGCAAACTCAATTATTTTAAGATAGCGTGCGATGGTGCTGCCCTAATTGTTGCTGGAGCGGTAATCGTTATGTCAATAATAATCTTTCACGTAAGTCGAAAAAATACTAGGATCACGTATAATTACAGTGAATCTGTATATGCGGTCGAACTAATAATACATGCAATAATGGAAATGATATATAAGAATTATAATTTTGATTTTTACCTTAACCCTCCGGTGGGCGCGCCAAATTCACTCCCACGAGTGGGCGCGCCGCGGCAATTTGCCGAAAATGTAAATTACATTCCTATAGTTAACGAAAAGGTAATTTACTAATGATGAAGGCTGATTAAAGTTGTTACAGTTGCATTTTTTATTATTTGACACTAAATGTACATTGTTTATCACCTTAGTTTATATCTCGGCCCTGTTCATCTTCGCATATGATACAAATTGTCTCTTGACGACAACGCGTCTTACATACATTTTTTTTACTTCTCAGGCACACAATTTTCGTTACATTTCGCTTTGAACCCTCTATAGGTTCAACTAGTCTTTTCACAATGTCATCAGGTTTGTTTGTTTTGAGATAAGGCCCAGGCACCTGCTTCCCGCAGTATACTTCGAAATTCAATGTGTAAAAGGTTTTGGCGTCACAGAGAGCGTAAATTTTCAGTCTGTACTTAGCCGGATCATTAGGCGTATATTGTATGAACCCGCATCGTCCTCTAAAAGAATGCAACATCTCATCAACAGTCACAAACTCACTGATATTGTAGCAACTCAAACAGTTATTCACGAAATTTTCTTGAAAATTACGTAGAGGTGCCAGTTTGTCTGTAGCTCTTCACTCATCCCTAGTATCAACATTGTCGAACCTAATAGCTCTAAGAAGGAAGCGAAAACGCTTGTAACTGAACAGCCCTCGCAAAATTATCATCCCGGTGCCATCGGAATCCCACAGCTCTGCACAATTTTACTCACATGACCAAGTGCACAGGCGACTATGTTGGAGTGGACGCGTCAAACTCTCTTCGATGCGACACAGCTACTGAAGCGTTCGGCGGATAATTGATCCGGATATCGGACATACTGCCTCCTATCATGAAAAATAAATACCTGGAGACACAGGCGTTAAATACAAACGGTACCAAACGGAGAGCTCAGAAACTAAAATATGCGGCAATTTGCCGCGGGCGCGCCCACCGGAGGGTTAAGTAAAGGATGTTATGACTGGACCTATTGATATATTTTGCGATAGGTAGCGCGGTATTCAAAATTTAGGCAAAAACTATATTTTAATGATTTATAAATCTTTCTCGGGTTTCACACCAGGTGTTATATGCGTCATTTCCGCCAACGTTTCAACGATCGACTTGTTCGTCATCGTCAGGACCACACTGAATGGCGCTTGAGACAAATTTGACCGTTATTAATATCACAACAATCCGGATCAGGTGACTCTCCTGATTGTTGCAACGTTGAAATGTTGGCGGAAATGAAGCCTATAACCGAGAAAGATTTATAAATCAGATTCACCGGGAATAATTTAAATTATTTATATTTCAATGCTTTTTCGAATCTTAGACTTGGCGAGAGAACTTGATATTTGTCAACAATCATTATAATAATATGAAATCTATTATCATGTGTTTAGAAGAAAGCCTGTGTATATGTAATCGAACTATTACGAAATGTATCTCAAGTTCCATGAGGCTAAGAGTTAAAATAGCATTGAATTGCCAAACAACGTAATAGTTAAAATGCAATTTTCGTATTTTTATATGTACATATATATCTCTTATGAAAACACACATACAAAGACTTTCGAAAATCTGATCATGGACGAAAATCACTCCAGCCACTTGAATTTGTAGCTGTAGATTTAGGCAGACCTCACCGTATCGACTGTGTGGAAAATTCCACTATCACACTATCCATTTTCGTCGTGAATGTGGGGCAAAATGGAGACATAATATTTTATTGCTTGTACTTTTCTTTTTTGATTGGGGGAGGGAAACATCGCTTGAAGACCACTCACATCGGTGTGTGCCAGAAAGAGAAGCAGAAGAGTTAAGAGTGTGAGAAAGGGGGGGGGGATAAGAAGTGAGAGGAGGAAGCCGAAGTAAGAAACTTAAAGAGAAGGAGTGTGCGAGGCGAGTAATGTAAGAAGATCGCTGGTGTGAGAAAGAAGCACTCGCGGCTCAGAATCCCATTTCACCGAGACGCGAAGTTAACGTCGAAAAAAATAGAATGAAATAAAAGATAAAAATGACGCATCGTCGAGCAGCTGTTAGGGTGCGATGTGTTACCCCTTCAGAGAAAAACCCCCACACTCCCACCCTCCCCGACTCATACCCTTTAGAATCCTTAACCCCTTGCAGCAGCCGACCCAGATAACTAAGGAATGGTGGATACAAGTTGGAGGGGTGGTATGAAAGCGGAGCAGACGCCCAGGGGGTTGCTCCCCTCTTTATTTCCTCAACTGTGTATTCCCCTTCCTCCTACATCTTACCCTGGATCTCGTGTCTTCCCATGTAGGTCTGTGTGATGTAAAGATTACAATAATAACAGTTGTTAATTACTAAGTGGTAAACCACCGAAGAAAAAAAAAGAGTATATAGTTAATCAAACCACAGCCGACAGTAGGAAAAAACGAAAAATACATTACATGGATTGTAAACAATACTGTGGATTTTTTAAGGTTGGAAAATTTTTATAACAACTTCCACTTCTTATATTTAGCATTAAAATTTTATTGGTTATTTCAGCCAGTTTACATAATATTTTTAAAAAACTACATAGAAAAGTACAGTTAAAAGTACACAATCAAGATCAATGTTCTGGTAAAATTAATGAACGTCAAATTACTTTCCAAACAATATGTTCCTGCATATGCAGCAATGACGTCATAATTACTGGGAAAGTAGTACCTTGGTACTGAATTGTTCGTGATGTAATGCATTACCAGTCCTTGACTTTGAATATTTATTTGTACGAAAGGGAATAATAGTGATACATTATGATGAATGTTCTGCAAATATCGCATTTCGAGGTAACTTTTACGTAGCAAAAGATGCAGTTAGACGCGTTTCATCGCAAATCATTGCTTCGTCTTATATCGTCTGTATAACCAATGGATCAATTCTCGAACTCTGCGATAATTATCGCATATTAAAATTGTTGGAAGTAGCAATTTGTGATTAAATGCTAAAATATTTTGAATGTCATAGTTAATAATTTGTTTACTATTTTTTCACCAACCATTATTTTTTCTATTTTACCTGGAGTACAATGTCGGCTATAGAAGGAAAAAAACGAGATAAATATAGCTCTGGAAATAATTAATTATATATATATATATATATAAATATTTCGTTCAAACAGGTGGTGAAAGAAAGAGGATAGGAAACACATAAAATGTGATGACACAATGGCGATGTGAAGATGGAATTATGGCCGATTCCAAGTGAAAAAAATTTCGTTTAGACCGGGAATTGAATATATATATATATATATATATATATATATATATATATATATATATATATATATAATTGGTGGTAATTATTCCATGAGAAATATTTATTTTTGGTGTAGCATGCGATACTTCAACAAAAACGTGCGATTATCGGCTATTCTCGCATTGGATAATTATCACTACGTTTCGAGAACAGACCACCTATTTTCTGATCCACTGAACATCGACAAATATAATTTTTACAACAAATATCTTCGCCTGGAGAATGAGATATTTTAATACGGTTGTCTTCCACACAATTACTTTCCATCCTAGCACGAATCGCGTTTCTTATCATGAAGGAGCTGTGTAGGTCTATGTGGTGTACAAGTTACGAAATCAAATTGAATCGAATCGTGGATACATTTGGCAATCAAATTGCGAATAAATTTTGCATCGCAAAATATGCTGTGTTTCAAATTTTATCACGTAAAGCACATCCTATTGCATCGCCTAAACATTTATCTGGTTTCATCGTATGTATCAAATTGCGTCGCGCGTAAATTATTGCATCGTTTGTATCGCATTACATCGGATATCCCATTACATCGCAATGTTTAATTGTTCCGTTATTTCTTCAGAGTTGGGGCTGCAGTCAGCTCCTTGGCAGAATCATCTATAAGTCACCATTACAATTATCACGTAGAGTCGTCGCAATCCGCCATTATACGTACACCTCTAACGGGTGTTACTATGTTAGCCACTTTGGGTGTTTAAAACTTCTTAATAATTTTTTCCGCTCCCGCACATTTTTTGTAGAAATAGTACGTATTGCGTTATTATAATTGTTTGTTTAGAGCGTAACTTTATGGAGTTAATTCCTATTACAATAAGAAGCACAGTAAAAATTTACTTTCTGTGATTATACTGAAAATGTTTATTAAAACACGACCTAGGTTTCGAAGTACAGTGTCACTTGAGAGTTGCTTTGCGGCCGGTAGATGACTCTGATCCTTGGAGAGGGGAACAGTTTTCATTGGAATTGTATAATCGTGGAATAATCAGAATATTTAGTGCAATAATTTTGCTTTCTAGTGCATTATTCATTCCGTTGGTGGAGACATCACATTTTAAACAGTCCACGCGACAAAGCCGGGTTTCTTATTTGCTTTGACCCTCGCAGTCAACCTCCTTAACGGTCCCCGTTCTCTTAAGGGGAGTGCCTCTTCTCCACGTCCTCAAGGGTCTCTTCTTCCCCCTCCGACCCCGTGGTTGGGAAGCGAGCAGTCGCGGAGTTAAGGCTCGTCTGAACTGTGAGTGAGTCAAATGAGAAAGTCCACACTGGCGTTTGTGCCGTTTAATATGTACTGGTGTCACTGAAGAAATGCCATAGGCACTGGAAAATAATAGTAGGATACAAAAATTGCAGATAATTGAACGAACGTCTATGAAAATTAGTATCGTATGGTTCGCCAGAGTATTAACCATTTGAACCAATAATATACTAGCCAATAGAGCTGAATTTGCGACATAGACAAGTGTAGTTTATTGGCAAAGGCCGAAGGAATTAGTTGTCCCTCAATAAAAAGGTTTCACAATAACTATTAGCTAGCAATAATGGTATAGACAATGACGCGGGACGCTGGTATTTCGCAGTAATTTCGCAGCTTTGTTGTCAACCCTCGGAATTTTACTAAACCTATGCTAACTGGAAATAACTTCACAAAGAATACGGGCGTAATTTGGTAGAATTTATCCATTACGGAAGAATTGAAACAACTTCGTTAGCTCCATTACTATTTATTATCGCGACCCGTGTTTCAACACTTGGTGTCATCTTCAGTCTTTCACCTGAAGATGACACCAAGTGTTGAAACTTGCTCAAAGCCTAAGCGTAAAGTAACTGGAAAATGTTGAATCATTTGCCGTAAATAAAATACTCTACTTTCTTGCGCCAGAACGCCATCTACAGCAGCCTCCTTTATCCGAATTAATATTTACCGAGGTACCACGGATACTTAGGTGTTGTGTGGCTGCACCCAGCCAGTTTAACTTGCCCTGATGAGCGTCATAATCCGGAAATCAGTTCGATATCCGACTGAATGACGATTCACAAAAAAATATAGGCCAAACTTTAAAAAAATGAAAGCACGGCAAAGCATAGAAATATCCATATTTCGTCGCATTATATTTATGTGCTACACATGCGGTGTTATCAGAGTTTTCGATTACCCGAGGCAACCTCACTAGGGCGATAATTGGTATAATACAGCAAAAAGAGGTTTGTTACTTATGTTTGTAAAACCGTTAAATATTTCATTCTATATTAAAAGCATGATGAATATGCTTAATTTCTTCAAATGGAAGTTTCTTACAATAAGGTCACCGAAACGTTTCGTAATGGCCTTCTTACCTTCCAGCAATTCAGTGCAACTTCTGCTGACGAAATGCTTTCCTTAAATTTAAATGGCGCTAGAGCCGAATTGGACTCAATCCAGTTGCTGAGGAGAGTGCTTCCAAAAACGCACTATTAAATTAATCCTCGTCGTGAATGCAATCCTTTCACTTTTTTAGCCCGTAGCTGAGGCAGGTACGTAAAAATGTCTCACTCTCCTGTTATTATAATTTATGCCCTTTTTCCCATTTCAAGAATGATAAAATTACGTCGTCGCAAATCTCAATAGTAATGTTTTTATAACCGAAAGGATTAATGGAGATTAAATGTGATATACTTGTAGGGAAACTGAAAACCAATATATGGTGATATTCATGCACATATTAATACTGTTTTTGCAACATAGCAGTATGGTTATTGCAATAACTTTACAAATTTAATCACACGTTAGCCTATGTATCTCGTTTTATGTAGTTAAAATGTATACGTTACGTAAAATCTATTAACCAAGCATTGCTCTCAGTTTTGCATGATAAAATCTAATGTTTGAAAGGTTAGGTCTTTCTTCCCATATCACCATTGATGGTATCTTTCTCGGTAATTGTGTATTTTGTATTCATTGATTCATTCACATTTCAACCCATCGTTCATAGTGTAGCAAAGAAGTGCTAAGCAACAGTTTTTCATGTTACATGTTTTGATTATTGATCCCAAGCAAGACTCACATTAACGCACAGAGGTCATATTTATATACATACCACCGTGTCAGTTATCTTATTAGCGGTACACTACTTATTTATGGAACATAATAATATTGGCATTTTGTGCTGCGAATATCACTCGTATTTAATAATTAACGAAATTGCCTAGATACATTTCAAATTACCGCATAAGTATCAATCTTATTATTTTAAAACGTTTTATTGGATGAATTCTACAGTGTGACATTCTGAACGTATAGCTCTAATATGTTTAATAAAATATTTTTCTCTTTTCGGAAAAGATTGGTCTTGGTTAAGAATTAATAGCTGTAAGTACCTCATTGCTCAAGCTTCTCTATATATTTTTGCTTCGTCATTGAATTAACAGAGAATACAGAGAATTAATAATTCATATTTTGTGTAGGTATATAAATTACATGCTGAAAGTATTTACTCGAGTATTTTTTGGCAAAGGACTGCTTATTTTTTTAGTGACTTTCTCTTTTGTGGATTAATTTAGTTGTTATTTTTTTCAATAAGGTAATTATTAAATATTTTCATTAGTGATTTCGCTTAATTTTGCTACGATTTTTTATTTCCCGTCGTTGCGTGTTTATAATTTGTCATATTGCTAAACACTTAGCAATAAAACAAATTCTACTCTATTTTAATATGGTTATAATATCACCTAAAATATTTCTTCTTATAACTGCTGAAAACAGTTCATAGACATCTTAGTAATCAAATAACAACCAAAGTAATTGACACAAAATATAGAAGGAAGTCACAGGAAAATGAAGACTCTCACTTTTAAACAAATACACTTAGGTAAAGTATTTTTGCATATAGTGTTAATGAAATATTGTACGCTATTTGAATTAATAATTCTTTATAAATATCTTAGAATTTATTTGATGGAGCAAAGTCCTGATGTAAAAAAATATATTAATGAATCGTAGGCAATTTTCTTCATTTCATCTCGAAATAGTTGTATTGTTTCAAAAAGTTAGTACTATTGTTGGAAACAATGAGATTGAACAAGCCTTCGTGAAGAGGATTTCAACCGGAAACTACGTGGAACCATTGCCAACACTTTTCCTCGATTTTTCTTCTATCAAGAATGAAAGAGATTAATAAAAATGATATTGAGAGGCAAAGGGGAAAAGAATAGCAGAGGGAGTGATGAATGGTTGCCTTTCTGCCGGTAACAGTGTAACATGTGCGATAAAATAATCGATGCTTTGAAAAATTACTTTTCCAACTGGAGAAGGGGAATCGGTGATCGCAAAGATAAATGTTCTTGCAGTCTTTTTCCAACATGTAACAACAGATTTCGAGAAAGTTGACTGGAAAAACCCATGGCGTCGAAGCGTTGAAATTAATGGAAATTGTTTCGACGGCGTGTCGTTGAAATAATTGCTAATACAAACAAACCACGTACACCAAACTTTGGTAAACATTGGATTTCTGGGAAATGCAACTGCTGTGGAAGCATAAGACATTGTTCCTTGTGTTTGTTCTCGTTTTATATACTTTTTCGCTTTTTATTCTTGGGGATATGTGGTGCGTAAAATATCCGCCGGTCGTGACGTATAATCTTTCATTCCTTGGCTGACTACTGCACTTGAGAGCATAATATGCACTACTGGCCATTTGAAAAGGGTTTTTCGGAGGATTTTTTAAGCATGCGAATATCATTCATTCTTTAGCAATGTTCATTTTCGATGTACGAGTCGTCCATCGTCATTAGGGCATGCCGTGTTTGTCATCTGGTTCATGTTATGTATTTTAAACCTGGGATCAGGCATCATTTGATTCGTAGGCAGTTTCCCGCCTTCCTCATCATTGGTTTCCATGATATGCTGAGAGAGTATCCGGAGTCACG
This sequence comes from Pyrrhosoma nymphula, assembly GCA_963573305.1. Taxonomy (NCBI): domain Eukaryota; kingdom Metazoa; phylum Arthropoda; class Insecta; order Odonata; family Coenagrionidae; genus Pyrrhosoma; species Pyrrhosoma nymphula. The sequence continues at coordinate 4,815,498 of OY754338.1, read as the reverse complement.
GTTGATGGTGTTGCATGCCCTGATGACGATGGACGTCTCGTACATCGAAACGTCGACAGAAATGCAGAGCGTGAGACCATAATTGGAGAACCCGATTAGACTTAACCAGCATCATTCATACGCCGGAAAAGCATCAAATCATTCTCAAATGATTATAATTTTCGCGTTCATTTATTTCGGTTTGAAGTATGCCTCTGAAGATTACTACTTGATACAGGATTTGCTTATTTATTCATGTTTCTTCTATACCCCTGCAGCAATTATTTTTTAAGTTAAAAATCCTGTTATGTGTCATACTTTCGCGACCTCTTTTCATTAATATACTATTATTTTCGGCAGAAAGAAACACTTGCTTTTTCTCACTAATTTAACATTTAATTTCGACTAGTTTTGTTGTTACTAATTCATCTTAAAGGGTTTCTTTCGCGTTACTATTCCAAATCTATACATAAAAATAATTGAAAATCGTGAAATTTTAAAATATTTTTAATTAAAATGGTATTTTTTCTTGACCTCTTTATTTAATGGTGCAAATTTCTATATAGACCTATACTCATGAAATTTGCACCAACATTTTTAATTGTAACTTGAAAGCTTCACTTGTAAATAACGTAGTAGAATCAAAAGTAGTCGAAAAAAACCCTTAATTAGGGGATACTGCAAGTATTTCTTTGTCGTTTTGGAATGGTTCCACCACATAATGCCTGGATCCGTATTTTTTCAATATATTTTCTACGGGAGAAAGTGGGCCTAGAGAATTAATAACCATATTTTTTGGTATTTCTGTGAATTTATTTTGGCTGTGTGGATGCAAACCTACTTGATGATAACGATGAATCATTTCCGAAGACGTATCTTATCCCGAAGAAAAATGATTTATTTATGATTTATTATCATGAAATTTTTCTGACGTTGTATACGTAATTTCATTCTGAAAACAAGGGTTTGGTTTCACCTCGATCCTTCCAAAAACATTTCCGAACATCCACCCTTCCGCAAATAGCGTCGGATTCTTCTCTGTTTGTTTTGTGCTTAAATCAATTCGGGATTACACATCAGAACTCCCTCTGTAACGTGTATCCATCGTCAACTTTCTTCACCAGCCGTGTTCCGCTGAGGTTTATTCATCGACCATAGTGTTTGCGCGCAAGCTATTGCCTTTTCCTCCCGACCCAATATTTTCAATCTATTCAGGCGATAATTTCCTGTTTGGCAACGGAGGTCCCTGACGCTTTCGACGTAATTTTATCGGGGCATTTCTCCACGGAGCATTATGGCTTATGGAAGATTGTGGGGGGGGGAGTGGGGGGGGAAGGGTTTGGTGTTTCTTTAAGGATGTTTTCTCAGTTTAAGGTTGCGGGTGTGCTAGGAGGATGCAGGGAATAGACTCGAAATGTGGGCCATGAAGAAAGTGCACGCTAATTAACTCTATTGCATACAGGTGACGTCGGATGGTCGGTGGTTGGCGCAGTAATTTTGGGTCATTGAGTGCAAATTTTAGACCAGGTAAATTGAAATCTGTAAACACTCGTGTAGAGAAGTACCTAGACTTTGCCATCGTGTATTTAATGCGTGATATTTTGCCCCAGACGTTTTCAATGCATGTCTTATTGATTATTCATCAAGCTAAATTTATAAATGACTCACACTTGAGAGATGGACTAAAGTATTTCTCTATCTTCCCAACAAAGGTTTTTTTTAGTCATTCAATGTTATTTTTTTTCGTATACTCCTTGCACACTCGGCGTGGATCAGGATCATAAACGTTACACGCTACTGTAGTGACACAGTATGCGGACCTACAGGATTGAATTGTAATGTTTGGTTGAATTGAATTAACACAGCGCTTTTAAATATGTGACCTACCTTCTAGATACTTTATACATACTTATTCTAATATTAGTAATTTTCACTAAAACAATCTGTGGCCGATCTCCGATTGGATTGTAATATTTTTGTTGGTGAATCGTAAGAAAATCGCACGTGCAGTGTACATAAATTTTTGGAAGTCGTTGAAAACCACGATATCGCAAGTTCACAAATCACTCACTTCTCCGGCTATGGCGTGTGCCAAACATTTTTGCAAATAAACAAACAATAACGGGTGTAACTATGGTGCTAATATTGACGTCATGGTACTACTAATGCAACGTAGGATGTTCCCGTGACCAAAATTAGCCCTTTTTGCACATGAAGTCATCCGCATGACGCGAGTTAGAACAATTACATGAGAGAGGTTTGTGTCAACAGCCCAATAGACTGAGAACGCACTTAGTTTGGTGATGAAGGGATGATAGTTGAAAATTGTGCGAATCTGTTCACTTGGCATGAGATCAGTGTTGGTTATCATTGGGAATTATCCGTGATACCACCTGAATATTATATTTAAGGAAAAGGCATTCAAAATTATTAAGTTGTTATTGCGTTGTCATTTTTATATCCTGGTTTCGTTTAATTGTTAAATATTTTGAAAACTTCAAGTCCTGAAGATGTCAATAAAAATTGACGAAACGTTGGCTAAGTCCATGTGAGCGTTAATTATTTAAAAGAAAAAGTCCAACACTCCAAAAAATATATTTATTATAATTTTGTGGTCGATTAAAGAGAAGAAGTTCCTACATTGTTATTAATATTTATGTTTATGAGAAATAAGAAATACATGGTTTTTTACGCATATGTATTGGTGGAAAAATCATAATAAATTGAATAAAAAAGCGGTGACAGGTAATCCACAAGTACCCAATTATAATCCGCTCTAGAGTTTAAGTTTATATCATAATATTACTATATCTATTCTGCATCCTTTTCCTCCAGAAAGGTTAACACATTTCACGCTTGTAATTAAATAGCTTGTAAAATGTGGCACGGTGCACTCATATCGGTGGATGAACGCTGATTAAGTCGCTCGGTTTAAAGGGGATATGTGCTTGGGAAAAGGCTTTGACAGGGTCTGTGTGAGTGTGCATTGAAAATATATATGTATGTATCCACGTAGGGTTCAGTGCTCCCTCACTCTCTCCACTCTCCAGCTCAATGTGCTCTGCTCTGTATATGGTCGTCTCCCATAATATACTTCTCCTTCCTTCCCACTCCCCCCAACCCCCAGCCCCTCTCTCTATCTCTCTCTCATTGCCTTCCTTAAACTCTACCCCTCCACCGCCACCACTCCACCCTTGCTCCCTCAACTCTCTCCTGCAGCTGCATGCAACTCGAATCGATTTCCCGCATCACTACAGAGCCATTCTCCCTCCTATCCTTTCTCCTACACATCCTCCACCCTCATACACTCTCCCCTCCCCCTTCTCCTACAACTCCTGCAAGAGTCTTTCGAAAACTCTCACTCCTAGAACACTTTCTCCGGCCACGAATTTGCCCATCCATCTGGCTCGTCTTCACTTCCATTCGTCGCATTATTTCATGAGTTATTTATTCTTCCTTCTGCTATTGCATGTGTTGAAATATGCGCTTACCCAGGGCAACAAGTCTATTGAAAGGCAATTTTCCCCCGGAATCACTATATTTAGTCAAATCTTGGACATGAGCGAACAATTCCCACATTGAACTTGTTAGATTTGAAATGTTGTTCCGGCGCTTATTGATAATCACGTGAACATTATGAGCACGTTATGCCTCAAAGAGACTACATTACTTATCAATCTGTTCTGTATCTATCCTACTTATATGGTCGTCCCATTCATTTTTCCTTTTGCGCACCCATCAATTATATACTCGATCTGACATGCTCTTCTTATATCCTCGTATCCTTCAGGGTCTAGTAACTTCTTTCCTGAAATTTGATAGACTGCTCTCATCCCTGTAGTCTCCAAGCTTCGAAATATTGGCCTTCTCCCACAACTCCTGCTGGAGTCTATCGAAAACTCTCTCTCCTAGAATACTTTCTCCAACTAGGAATTTGATGATATATATCTAGCCGTTATTCTTTCCTTTCATCGCATTATTTCATTAGTTCTCTCGTGCTGATTAACCTCACCTCTTTTGTTAACGAATCTCTCATTCTTTATATATATATATATCTAGTAATTGGAAGCTTTCACGAGCGTGAACACAAAAATATGTAAAAACAGCTGAAGAAGGGTCCTTAGCCCGAAAGCTACCCCTAAGCAGTGGACACCGGTGTCGTCACGGATCATCTGCACCAGTGAGTGTCCACTGATTTACTTTCCTATCCTTCCCCAACCTCAACGCCTTGTTGCTAGCTTATACTTTTATATTTATTTCCTTTCTTTTATATATATATATATATATTCCAGGGGATATATCGATTTTCCTATTTAAATATGGTGCCGTTTTTGCTACTTCCGGTCGTCGGAATGAAATTTGAGCTTCACCACAGTTGCCGCGGGACTTGATTTGTCCGGAAACGACGTTTGCAACGTTTTTCCGTGTACCGGTAGCACTATTTACAATATATGTTCCTAACTTGAATTAGATCCAGAACACTGCAATATGAATACGCATTATGTCCTCTTTACTTACCATTCAATGTCATTATTTTCGTATGATTTTAGTACTACGCTTGACGTAGATTCATTCCAGTGATCGGAAACTTCAAGAGTACTCTAAATAGTGACTACTAAACTACAATGGCCATTCATATAATAAAAAATGCGTTAATTTAAAATGATTATTGTATAATAATACATGAATCTTATTTTTGAAATTATTACCCCGTAGAGCGATGGATTCGAGGTGGGTTACCAGTTGCCTGTCTATTATGAGTCATTTCGCCCTTCATTCCACTACATTTTTTGGGAAAAAGAACCTCCGGAAGCCATTGCTGCTGCTATTTGAGCAGTTTAGAACATTACATTCCCCCATTTTAATTTCCAGCTACTAAAATACACCATCTATAACATGATTCTTATTGCATTAATTTATAGTTGAGATTGATGAAAAATTTGAGGGTGTCTAGGGCATGATCTGATTCTAAGATGGTCTAGCCGCGTCGGTTAAATGAGCTCCCATGAGATCATTGCCTTTTATGCCTTCCCTTTTTGCTACCCGCTGAATGAATGGGGAAACGACATGTTTCCAAGACTCGAAACGGGAAAATTGCCGAAAAAATGAACAGTTGAGATTTCCGCAAAGGATCCAATTAATTGATGCTGACTACCTAGCATTCGGCTCTATTTCCGGATGTTTGTCCGCGAACATTCCAACTGAAAGAAATAAAAACATTGGGACAATTAAGGTCCTCCGTCATTAGCGCATGAGGCATAGTATCGGCATGAATGTTCGTGTCGGAAGTTCTACCGCGTTTTCTATCTAGCTTGCGTGCCTACCGTAGCGTAGCGCATTCATTGAGCTGACGTTCGATGGCGCTTCATGTCGATACTCAAGGTTCGCGCAGCATCTCATAATTAATGGGATATTTCCATTCAAGATGTCGAAGTTGGTGCAGATTGGAGTATATCAGCGCACTTTGGCGAACACGAACGAAGATGAATGAAACGATGTGTGGAGGTGAAACGTAATTATGCATTCGATCTTTATCCATTGTTAAACCTGGACAGTAACAGTAGCAGATCAAAAGAGATAGAAAGCAATGGAGGTGTGATGTTACCGGTGAAATTTGAAGATGAATTGGATGGAAATATTGCTAATAAAGAAGTCCTATGAAGAGTTGGAGATATAGGAAGTATATTTAAAAAACGAAGAAGAAGAGAAAAACTTATTGGACACATATTTCGATAGAGCAACCTAGTAAATACAATATTAGAAATAGAAAAAAATGGGAAGAATCATAGAGGAAGATCAAGAATGGAATACATCATGCAAATCACGAAGGACGTCAGAGGAAGTAACTGTGTAGGAATGAAGCAGTTGGCAGAGAGAGGAGATTGAAACATAGAGCTGCTTCAAACCAATCTTCGGATTGATGACCACTGATGATGATCCATTTTCTCGACATTGCCAAACCAACGAAGCAGACTCCTTTCAGACATATACCGCAGTATCTGCATCTTTGCTCGCCGGAACGGCAGGAAAGGAAAGCCGCACGCTTTTTAAATAACTTCTGCAAGCAAATAGGGAGTGTAATACAACTGACGGTAGGACTGGAAGCCTTGAGATTCTCGGTGGCCGCATTACTAGTCTAGAATCAGATCAGGTGAGGTGACACGGTGGATATCATTTTGACCCCGCACTATACCCTTAGGAGTTTGGGACAGCTCAAGCTAAAGGGATGCTGAAGGCCGTTAAAGAGTTGAGCATGTTAGGTAAGCGGGGAAGAGTAAGATTTGACTTTGTGGACGAGATGAGAAGAGGTAGAACGTCCTCTGAGATGAAGAAAGAAGTTGTTTAACGAGCTAGGGGCTTGTGCCTATCTAGATGATTTTTACTTTCTTCCATTTAGAACTACCTTAACAGTTAGATTACCCTGGATCAATCGCTAAATAATACATCCCTAGTACTCGTCATCATCATTCATAACTATGTAGGATTAGGCCATTTGACCTGCTCCGATTCAGGTGGAAAGCAGATCCCTTCATCTCTCCTTTGGTCTTCCGCAGTCTCTTTTTCAAAATGGCCTGTAATGTAGAGTAAACTGGGGTAATTTGTTGTTCGACATCCTCAAAATATGACCATACCAGTTGTTACGGTACTTTTTTATTAATTATGTTGATGTTTTGTGTGTTAAGCTTTGAGCGGATGCCTTCATTTCGTTTGCAGTCGTAAATATTATAACCAGGATAGGTCTCAGTGTATTATTACGTACATGTCAGCTGCTTCTATCCTTCTGATTTGGTTTGATATTATGTCCATGTTTCAGAGCCATACAGTGGAGTTGCAATTTCCTAATAAATACATAAGCGATAAAATACAAAGGTTACACCACTGCATTGACAGGTACAAAAGTATTCCTTCTTTTATATGCACCATTAGTGAGTATAAAAAATAGAATGAAGATAAACTCGGTGAACTTAGGCGCGACTTCAGGGAAAGTAATTTTCGATGATGAGAAGAACACTACTTTGTAGTAGGTATTTTTCCACAGAATTTTTTATTTCAACGCATAGGCGTCATCTTTAGATACCTGAAGTTGACACCTGTGCGTTGAAAGTAGTTTCACCTAAATAAAATATTCTTTGGAAAAATACCTTGTAACGTACTTGTACTCACATACATATACTAAGCAAGATCGGACGTATAAAACGTTCATTAATATTATTGAAACTCCAGCAGCCAAATTGTACAGAAGGTGACGCAGATTATTCTATCATTTTCAGCTGGCATAATTAGAACGCCAATATTTCAATTTCAGACCTATTTATTCATATTCAAAGAGTTACAATATTGCGCTTTCCTCCATATTGAACACCACGTGGCGAGATTTAAAGACCACGTGAAAATTACAACAATAGGTAAGAACCGGAACCACGCTAGTTTTTAGAACATTCCAGATAAACGGAAGTACGTCAGTAGCGAAGCTTCTAGAAGGACGACATTGCATCAGCGATCAGGTATATAAGCTGACGAACGTTAAGCTGAAGAGTTGGACTCTAGTCGCACCGTTGCAGCGCTCCACTACTTTGGGCCGAGGGCCCTGCCATTGCCCGTGGTCTGGTCTGGTCTCAGTCGAGGCTGTCTCAAAAACCCATGTGCTGCACGTCCTAATGCTGGAGAGCGAACTCACATTGATGCTGTACAATTTTCACGACCGAACGCGTTCCCAACTAAGCCCATATGGTTAAAGAAGAAGTTTAGCTTACGTAATTGGTGCGAAATAAAGACGGAGGAAGTTAATAATATTGTGAAACGTGAGAAGTGAGATCCGGAAGTTCGAGCCTTGACGTCAACCAGGAGCAGCCGGGAGAAGCCGAGGTTATTACCGCTAGAGAGACGCACAAGCAAGGAAGTTAATCTATGTTGGTGAAGAGTGATTTATATCTGTTATTTGAGTGAAGTGTTTATTAATTTATTTGTGGGGTACAATAGAGTGTATTCACATGTGCAGTCAGGGCAACAAAAAATAAATAGATCTTTTAATAGCAAGCACGATTGTTGTAATTATATTTAGTGGGGCTACTTAAAATTTCCCGTAGCGAAGCAGATCCAGTGAAAGAGAAGGTTAGAAAGAAAAGGTTAGTGACATAATTGTGTTAAAGGGTGATGTTACAGCCTACAGCTATTTTCATAATCGAGAATAAAGACTACGATTCTCGTTTAACATCCTTTCTCCTATTCCCTCCCCGTTATGTGGCTTGTTGCCCTAACGCTACCACCCCCTGCCACACGCCCTTACGTCGGCCGGCGGGGGTGGTAGTGCATCATATGATGTAGACGTGCAGCCCCCTCCCGCACCCCAGACAATCCTCTCGCCTGAGTCGCGAATCGGGTGCGTCCGTGCAACCGCTGGGCGATGTGCGAGGGGACATGTCGTAAGGTGAAGTGGTGACCTGCATCATTTGGGCGTGGCCCTCCCCTCCCTACTCGTGGAGACCTCCCCTACTTGGTACCCCTCTGGTCTCCCCTTATCGATCCAGGCTCGCGTGCCCCCCTCTCCCCCACCCCACCATTTCCCCCTCCTCCCTACCCTCCGCGACTGAGAGTCCACCCGGCGAATCCCTCCTCCAGTCCCACCTCCAACGCGCTACCCCCGCTTTGTCATCCCTTTCTCCTCTAGTACACTGCTGGGGACCGGAATGTCCCCGTTCCCGATTCCTTCGCCGGGTTTCCTTCCTCTCTTCTTCATAGTTCTAGAGGATTTATAAGTACCACGCCTTACAAATCATGTCTAGTTAAACCATGCAATACGTGGAAAACATTTCATGATAATCATCACCATTATCATCTTCGTTGGTCATTCAATCCTAAGATTGGTTGAATGCAGTCCTCCACCCTCCCTCTCTACTTATCTAGTGCTAATTCCATTACTCCCCCTGGTAGTTCCTCTTATGTACTTTCCATTATTTGGTCAATTTATTTAGTACCTACGTAGTTTCCATTTTGTACTTTGGCTTATGTACTTTTCTTATTGCCTGATCATATTACTTTATCCCTGGTAGTTTTTCTTATGTATGCGTTCCATTATTTGGTAAATGTATTTATCCCTTGGCCTTCCTCTTGTTACTTTTCCTTCGTTTATATTCTTCGCAAACCCATTGTGACTCACGGTGTGCCCAATATATCTCGTCCTTTTTTTCTGTCATAGCAATCCATACTGTACTTTCCTTTTCTACTTTTCTGTAAATTTATCTATTTCTTACTTTATCCGTCCGTTTGATCTTCAGCAACCTCCCCCAACACCGGGTTTCTAAAACTTCTATTCTTTTTCTATCATTGGAAAAGTAGACCAGACTCTGATTCACATTCATGATAATATAAAATTGTCGTTGCTAGTGTCCATGCATGTAAATAAAACTATTAAATAGTTGCTAGAACGCACAATAGATGTTAAAATGTTTAATTAGATAGCTGAAAATTGCTGGCGAAGAGTTTTTTAAATGAAGTTTAGCGTTGAATGGTGCTGAAACTTGGACTCAAAGAAAAGAAGACGAGAATAGGCTGAAGGCGTTTGAGATGTGGGTGTGGAGGAGGAGGATGGAGGAGGTGTGGGGGAAGGAAAGGAAGACAAACGAGGAAGTGCTTGGTATGGTGGGTGAGGAGAGGAAACTTCTAGATGAGGTTAGATAGAGGCAAAGTAGGTGGTTGGAGGAGGTAATGAGAGGCTAAGAGTCGTTTAAGGCTGTGATAGAGGGGAGGATGATGGGTAAGCGGGGAAAGGAAAGAAAGAGAATACGTTTTATGAACTGAATTAAAAAGGGTAGGACGTATGATGAGATGAAGAAAGAAATATTATATGTATATTGGGCCATGAACTCGTAAAAAATGAGAGGATTTTACTTACTCCATTTATGACTTCCTTAACTGGTAGATCATCTAATAGATAATAATAAATACTTCTTCGTAGTTTCAAGATATGTATGCACACCACATAACCGTATAATAATGGTCGACAAATCTCAGCACGGGCCGTGGGGATGAGGTTGGTGCGGTGGATAAGAGTACTGGACTCCCAAGGTCCAGATTCGAACTACGGATTCAAGTAATCGAGTAAATTATTCAACCAATAGATAATTCAACAAACATTAATCGATACTTTTTGTCGATTATTATAGAAGGTCCGATTGTAATCGCTAATAGATTAGCTGGTACCGAGTATTACCAACTTTTCGCGGGTTGCCATTTTTTTAAGAAATAAAAAACGATTTTATGAGAGATGAAGTACCTGATCATAAGGGGTTATTTTTTCAGTAAAAATCATAATGCCATTTATTTTATATTTTAGAGACTTCCATTAAATAGACAATATAAACTATGTCTTGTTGACAGCGTTAGCTTGATAACTGTGTAATTTGTAACGAATAGTCTCTAACCACCGTATTCCATTTCTGAATAATTTCTTGAATAGTCAGATAGAAAAGATATTATAACGATAGAAATGTTTGCAATCTTGTTCGAATGTTTCGGAAAGAAAGTTGCATTGTTGGAATTGTCTTACTGAGACTCTGGTCAGTGAAAATATTTCCACTTATGCTTAGTTATCTGACACATATGCGAGTTCATCTATGTATTAATTAATGCTAAAATTCAACAAATTACGACCAGAATCTTTTGAATGTTTTCTTACTCCGCCTATTTCAGTAAATTTGTTACAGTAGTAGACAAGATGTATTAAATTTCCTTAATGTGTAGCTAAATTACGCATATACTCGTATTAATTATTAAAATTATAAAATATAAACTAATGATTCGCCACTACACGAAGGTGAAATATATCCTAAGTTTGTGGGCTCTCTTATAAAAGTAATGGCTTTATTGCCGTATTCCCCGATGGCATTATTGTTTACAATTTTCAATGGGAGTTCATATATTTAATGGTCCTTATTACCATCACTGTGATGAATACCGCATTTACCTTGTTTTTATTTTCATTAGTTTGGCAATTCCTTTTCTCTTTCCTCTCTCCTTGAAGCTTTTCATTCGTTATTCGCATATTCCCTTTTCTCTGTCGCTTTGGCTTCTGTTCTCATTATGGAGACCAGTACGAGAGTTTTCGCGTTAATTATCTCTCACTGTCTATATTGGGCTTCCTCTTTATTTCCCCTAAGGTCTTATTTTGAGACCGCGACCCGGGACTTTCATGATGTACGTATTTTTTTCTCCTATTCAAACCAATATCAAAATAATTATTTTACGATCAAATTGATCCGATTTAAACGTATCCTTTTCCCTGAATAATCATAATATTTGACATTTTATTTCCTTTCCTTTATTTTGCGATGCAAGGTTCAATGATATTGCGTGAGAAACTGTCAATGTTGCATGTAAAAAGTTTATAATACTGGAGTTCGTTTTTACACAATTGAATGCAATGATGTTATAATATTCATTGTTCGCTCTATATTCTAGCGACGCGACGTGCTGTTAGAAGTTATAACTTTAATATAATTCACCAGATACATTTTGAAGTTAATCATAGTCATTTCTATTGTTAATTTTGTCAACTCTCAATTATTATTTTTTCTTTCTCCTTTCCTAAAGGCTTTTTTTATACGTTATTGCTTTTTATTTAAGTAGTAAGGTGTTTTATATCACAGCCGATGATTTCTTTATTTTATTTCTTCCGTGGCCAACATTTTTCCTAAAGTTTCTCAGGTTAGAGTCGGAGAGAACATAGACTTAGTACCTATGCGATAATATTGTTTCGATTAAAATTCACGTGATTCTCTATGCACGAATATATTTGCCGTCGGTGTAATTTTTAATGCTTTTGACTTTTGTAATAAAGCCGTTTAATTTTCAGGTAGGATGAACTAATGAATTTCTAAAATGTATCGTGAAATAAAGCTAATGTTTATAATTTAACTTATTGGACACAATTCACTAATTCATTCTAACACAGAGAATCTAGGTTTTCTCGCTCTGTAAATAAAAAATGGTTTGATAGCAGTTTCTTCGTCATAGTATATTAGAGCTAGTAAAGTTCCATTAGAAGTGATAAATTTAATATTCCCCCGAAGTTTCATTTTGATGGAAAGCATAATCTTCCCTTTTATGCATTTTTCTCCATTCTGCTTTATTCTTCTTCTTCATCTCCACTCTCCTTAAGGCTTTTCATTCGTTATTCCTTTCTCTTTGCCTTCCCTCCGTCACTTCTCTCCCCACTTTTCATCTCTCACGTCGACAATCCGTTCGTTTTTTTATCACATCTTATTTCTCTCGACCTTTTCTCTCCCACTCTATCTCTCATTCGTACTATACAACCCTCTCTTGATTCTCATGACTATAAATTAGTCCCTCCTCGTCATCTCTCTGCGGTCTCGGGCTACGCTTGGCTAATAAATTATGACGTTATATTTTTTTCGCATCGAGGTGTTCCGAGTGTTCTTCCCAGAGGGATGCCGGGGCCATTTGTTTAATTTTGTCGGGTACATGAAAACGAATTGGATCGTCGGAATGAAACGGTCTCGTTCTAATCATTTGAAGGATGACCAGAATATTCTCTGGTGTTCACGGAAACCTTTTGAAACCACCCTATAGGTTCCCCATCTGCTGAATCCCGTTCTCGTTCGGTGACAACGCAGAGCAGTTTTCGAACGTCGAGCGTTTTTATTCCCCCTTCGGCGATTGTCTCAGTATGATGATATACGATCACGAGTGAATTTACTGTTTGTGGTACATACAATGGTTAATTTACTGGGATTGCGCGTAAAGTGAATTTTGGAAAATCTTCCACTTCTAATCCTTCAAACCACGGTTATGGCAATAATCTTGCCAACTTATATTATTGTAATATTTTCACTACTCGTGGTGTAACTTCTCCTTATTTTTTTAACTTTAACGAATGCATCTTTGCACTGTCGTTTATCTACTTCACTGAAGTCCTATTTACAATGATTTTCCACAGTTATGCATTCAGATTAAGATGCTTGCATGCACTTATTAGAGATGAGGAAAATGATCACCGGCTAGATAATGATTGCTCATTTAGTAACTTTACTGCCATTTGTAGCAGTTATTTAAAAAAATATTTTTCTATATCTTCCCTTCGTTCCACGTTTATGTTGACTTGATAATATCACCTACGCATGGTATTTCAATATTTTTATTATTCGCGGTATGATTTCTTCTTGGTTTTCAACTTCAAACAAAACATAATTGTATTCACTATTACTTAATGTGCTGTAATTCTAAATCCATTTATTCATTTATGAAACACGTATTATATAGGAAGGAAATGAACACTAACTCCTCAAGGATCCGCATTGAGTAGCATTGTTAGCAGATAAGTCATTTAACCTTGAAAGCCATAGTTATTACGATGAAATAATGTCGTTTGAATGGAATAAACGAAATATTGTTTACCTGGTACTTTAAAGTTTGCCCATTTTGCCATCCCTTCATGGAAATGACCGTCACTTGCTACGCAGAAATTTGTGTAGAAAAAATGTATTAATTAATAAAGTGATAGCAAATGGAGAATATTTATATAGCAGTTTCTTATTTTATCTATCATTGCCTAATTAAGGTAAATGGTCACTAGAAATGCATTTCGGGGCATTGAGGTTAATATATTAAGATATGCGCTAAGAGCATTTTTTTCTCTAAACCGTATTGACCCATGACATCACAATTATTAAGAACTTATAACCTCATCCAGTTGATAAATAAGGATATTTTGTAATTCATGCCGATAATTGGGCAACGGACAGCCACAATTGAAACGCCGGTATGCTATCAGTCACCGAAGTTAAGGATCGTTGGGCTCGGCTCGAGTTTGGAGGGGTGATCCTCTGATTCGTCCGAGTGCTGTTGCCCCTGTCTACAGGTGACAGATAGTTTAAGTGCGAAATGAGACCTTTGCCGTCGAAGCACGTTAAACAAAAATACTACTACGCTGATAATGTTCTCAATGTTTTAACCTTTGGCGAGCGCTTCATTGGATTCATGCTCACATATCCCGAAGTAGTTACGCTAATTGCTTATTACAGCTAGTAAAATATTCATTAAGAACTTATAAATATTGTGATTTAGGTGTCCATTTGGCCATTTCGCAATTTCAAATGTTGAAACTACAGTTTTGATGGATTGATAATATCGTCTGGTACAGGTATGATCATAGTATTTTGTGAGTTATGATAATTTTATCTTTTGAAAAAATTTCATACGTTGATCAATGTCACATTTGTAAAATTTTGCTGTTTCGTTCGCCGAAGAGTCGATACTTTTAAACCTTTTTAAATTTTCTTAAGCCTTTGATGAATTACGGAAATTCCGTGCTTGAAACATATCTTGAAGAAAAAAATAGGCAGTAGGCTTTGTAGGTTACACGAAACGATTTGTAAAAGAGCTGTGCTTGTACAATTTATAATAAACTATTTTGTTAAACCAACTATGTCTAATGCAAATTTTTGTTCACTAATTCAGTAGTTCCACCTACTAACGCCTGGAACCGTTATTTTAATTAAAAAATAACAGTTACTATACAGCTTTTGGACAATTCTAACCATGACATAAACTTGCTTTGTATAAACTGTTGGGATTTTTGTGAGATTTCATTTTTTTTTAAGTTTGCGATGCCACCTTGTCCAAATAACTCGTCATAAATATAATTCGAGCGTATTTTCTTTTCAAATATTTAGCCATTTAATTAATTCTCTTCTGCAAATATTTAATAATGGTGTTTTAATAAAACTGACTCTTGGCTACATCACAGAAAAATTAATCAAGAAATTCAGCATTCTTAATTTTACTATTTGAACAATTATTGCTTTGATAAATAGCTTCCGTAGGCTATTAAAAATTGAGACCCTAAAAATGCAAATTAATATGGGATCAAAGTTTTGCATGCTGGTCAGGTGTGCTTGCCAGATACATCACCAAGCCATTTATATTGATACAAGTTGAATGTAAGCGGGAATTTATACGAATGTTGTGTATAACTTTGGACCACATCATTTGTGCAACCACAATTATTGTAAATTCGTAAGTTTGAAATACTTCTAGTGTAATATTTCAAACTTACAAAGTGAGCGTTTTATTTAGTGCCTAAATTGGAACCAGAATACATTGGATGTTACATCAGCCGCAGCTTATCAGTGTTTTGTCTGCACGCCTTACACAATTCCCTTTTCAGCGAGCCTCTTCATCTCTTTATGATTCCCTGCACCTCCCGTTATATGCTAGAGGTATTAAATTCTTTGCGGGCCTTTGCTTTCTTTCCCAGTTGTCATTCCTCTGTCTTCATTTACATCTACATCTACATACTACCCCGCAAGCCGCCTCAATAGGCGTGTGGCGGGGGGTGTTAGGACACCAGCCGTTTACATATAAAAAAGAAAACGCTCTAATGAAATTACGCCTAGCATTTATTAAAATCCCTTATTGTTCGGGGGGAAAACGAATTCCAATACCTATCCTTTCGGCAAAATATCTCTCTTAATTTATCGTTTCTGTCGGACCTGGAAATATAGTGGGGTTCTAATATGATGTTCTCCGTGTCGCTCTGAAAGATACCTATTCTCAATTGTTCAAGCAATCTAACCCTGCCTCTAGGAGGTTGCGATGACTTAAGAACATATTCGGCGAGGCTGTCTCTTTTCCAACTTCTTTTCGGCAGAATATTTTCTTCTCTATAAAATGCTACTTTTTTTTGCTTCCACTAACTTGTTATTTTAAGGAATAATATGTTTTACCTTTCGGTTCCCTTTTGACCACCTCATTGAAATAGTCTCAAGTTAAAAGAAATGTATAACTCAAGCACACACGGTCTTGTAATGAGGATATCGAGAAGCATGGTGAAAATAATATGCTCTGTGGGGAAAAGTGATGGAGAGTAAGGTAAGAAAGAAAGTTTTTGAAAAAATAATGCCTAAGAAAGTGGTGGACGGGTGAGATGTGAAGAAGAGGAGGATATATAGGAATGAATGATAAGAAGCCCGGGGGGGGGGGACGGGAAAGAGAGGAGAGGAGTCTTTGGTAATGATTGGAGACGCGGGCACATATTATTGGAAAGAGGCGTGGAGAGTATATTGATAGCTGCGGGATTAAATCCGAACGAGGGAATATATATATTATGCCTGAACCACGTTGTTGTGCGTTAGATTTCTTTGCTTCGCAAAAAATCTTCGTGGGACTGATGAGTAGCTTCTTCCTCAATTGTTTCTTGTTGCCTTACAAATTCCTCTGCTCGAGTGTCATGTCTGAGAACAAGGAATCATTAGTTAGGCAATCTTTAAGGCGTTATTGCCAAGTAACTTCTATCAATGTTTTAAAACGGGCAAGTATGTTTTGTCTAGCTCACCCAGTATTAGATCAAGAATATTTATTAGTTCCTACACACGAGTATCTGGTACGTATTCATACATCTGGTATCAAATAGGCCGAGGCAAGGTATTCCGTTTATTTGATCATAACCAAATAGTGTTTATTCGTTTCCTGGAAGTCAGCTCTCAGTTAATTATGATTTCACCTTTATATACACCTTTATAATTGTGCTAGAGTTTACCTCTGAATGTGTGAGTGGACCTACCACACAAAAGAAAGCAAGTGTGAAATTCATCACGCTTCGGAACAAAAACGAGCTTGCTAGTTTGACTCATCTCTGACCCACCCTTTTTGACCTTCACCATTGCTGATCTTTCCCTTTCGATGTCCTTTCGTGACCCTTACCCCCAGGGCCTTTATCCGCGCCTTTTCCCTCGGCCCTGCATATATCTCTCTCTCTTTCTCTAAGCAAATCGGTAGCGTGGGATGCTCCGGGAATCTCACTTCTGCCTCACCCAAACCGAATTATTTAAGCTCGGTGGTGTCCAGGAACTGGGGCTAGGTGTTAAATGTTCGACGGCTTCACGGAAAACCCGGATCGTCACATGTATCCTTCGTGTAGGCGGAGTTTTGCAGTCTGTCTGGTTGGATCGCTCAGCGAAAGGAAAAAATAAAATACACAACCACTCTGTATTCTTTTACCGAAAGGAACATCTTGTCGAAATAAAATAAAACCTTCACTCGCTTATGACCGTTTCATACGATACTTGATCCAGCACAAGCTCGAAGATAAACGCTAAATACTAAATGTTTTCCGTATCGTTTGATATAGAACCAGCATGCTGACTAACAAGCATAATCTCTATCATTATGGCTGAGCTACTTGATTTCATATATGATGTGGTACTAGTTTTCAAATATCTCTCAGTAGGACTTTGTAGTCTTCGACTAATCACGTTAGCTTTTATCGACGCAGTGCAATCTTCACTTTCTGAAGTCAGTGCCATCAATTTCTCCTTTTGGCTATCAGTAATTTTCAGGCTTTGAAGTCAATAACAAATAAAAATGTCCCAACTACTGTTTCGGTCGCCCACTGTCATTATTTGGGTAATTTAAATACTGTAGTAGATATGCGTGAAGATATGAATGAAAATACCGCTTATCGCCATTACGAGGGCAATGATCATACGAAACCTAATAGGACGGCACCAATCATACTGGTATCCGTCCCGTCTAGTATCCTAGGTCTTGTGCTAGATCATGCATCGCATTAAACGGGCTTTAGATAAGGCTTCAGAGGTAAGGCTGTCTGAAATTAATCCTGGCGTTGTTTCATGGGCTTTATATTGCAAAACTACTGCTGCTCTTTTCTGAATAACACTGTGTGAATTTCAGTAGTCAGCCACCCCTGGTAGGTAAATGGCACGCCAGAAACATAGTGGGAAGGAAATGAATGAGGATTGTATGCAGATGTTGCGAATGATACTGCGGTAGATATTTAGGTGCTGTGGGGATGATGGAATATATCGAGCATGAGTGATAAAAGGTAGTTGGAGCGAGATATCACTTAACATCAAGTAAAAGGATTTTGGCGTAGTCGTCAATAAAATGATCTCATCTTTCTAGTGATACCGAAATATCAGCCACTTTTTGTACTACTTACTGTCTGGCGTTCATTTGTTTTCTGGATTGTTTTTTATTGAATTTATTAGACACCGTAATTCTCTATGCATTCACAAAAGATAATTTTGTTTATGTAGGTATTTTTAGCGTATGTTTGTGAAACAAAAAATTAAAGTCTTAAATAATAATAATAATTTTATTCCACCTTAAAAATACACAAGTACATATAATACACATATATGCAATTTTAGGGGGAATATATAACCGGAGTAGAATCCGGTTAAGCTGCTTTGTCCTGATAGTTATCTGGTCGTTTACTGTAAGGCTGTACTGTTTCTCTTTGGCAAAGCTGTTTTATCCCCACCGACGAGACCGAGATATTTTCATTTTCTATCATTTTTCTCGCATTATGAAGAAAGAAGTGCTTGAGATAGATAGAGCCCTGCACGTGTAAAAATATTGAGATTTTTTCTGACTCTCATTAAAACCTAACCTTTAACTGGTAGATTACTATAATGAATGATCTAGTTTTACGGTATCTCATTTGAGCATTTGGGGTGAAAAACCTTTTCCGCATCAATTCTGACCTAGTTGAATGTAAAAAAGTATTATTATTCGGGACATTGATTTGAAATTTGGTTTCAGCTTAACTGCATTCTTCGTAATATCTGTCTCTCCCCGTGTCAAATTGTCTCTTTTATTGGAATAAAAAAGCTGAAAAACGTCGTATTTTAAGCTGGATTGTGCTAGATGCCTTTCGTTTTAGATAAAAATTTTAAATCTCTAAAAAAAAAGTATTTGACTTTACTTTTTTATGAACGTGATGTATTAATTACGTCAATGTGGTTCAGATTCTATAAAGGTTTATATGCACAAAATTTATAAGGTCAATTAACTTTCGATTTATTCAGCTGGTATTTATTTTAATGCACATTGGAACGAGTTTTATCTTCATAAAAAATGATTTTTATTCGTGCATACCAATGGAATCATTCTCGCTTTATTTTTTTATGGTATACTATTTAAAATTTCAAGTAAAATTTTCTGTTGCTTATTTAATGCATATCGAGTTTTTCACAATACTTGCCAAAGTATGATGAAAACATGACGTAATTTTAATCACGTTAGGCCAATCGAATTTTTCTCATTTTACTAATACGATGCTCCAATTACGACGAAATTTTAACATGTAAAACATACAGTTGGTGAATTTGGAAGAAGACCGATGGTTCCGAATGGGATAATAGAGTGGTTATAAATGACATACGTTGAAAGGTAGGTATAATTGTTTTCGATGATTTATTTTGATGGATGGTGGGGTCACGAATTCATGTCTTCCGTAATGGTAAGTTATTTCAGTCCTCTGCTTCTTTGCTTTGATTATTTTATCTTGCGTCGAGTTTTGTTCCTCGAGTATTCTTGCTCTTGCCACGATTCGAGGATGTGTGTCGAAATCCTGAAAGTGGCTGCGAGTGAGGATTTGGCACATCATGCCACGGTCCTCCGTTTTCAATTGCGGTCTCGTCTCACCCCGTCTTCACCTCCTTCTCTTCCCGTTCCTTTAATTCAATTTCGAGGAACGAATCTTTGCGATGTTCTCCTGCTGCGAGGAAGCCGTCACAATTCTTCTTCTTTTTGAAGAGACGTTTCTCTCTTGGAGTCGATGTTTAGAAAGGGTTTTTCCTCCGTATCTCGTCCTCCTTTGTTCCTCTTCTTCGTGAGAACGAACCCTTTTGTTTTTGCGAGCCATTCTCGTCCCGGCCTGTCCTCCTCCTCCTCCCTAAATTTACTTTTCTTGGAAAAATACCGTGTGTAGTGTCTCGGGGAAGCTCAGTTTAAGGAGCGATGACAGTCATGCCGTCGTAAATTTTATTATTATTTTAAATTACTTTTCTCTTTTCTTCTCGTTTCACTTCAAACTCTCGCTTTCCTGACTGCGGTGAGGCGAGGAGGAAGAGTTTATTAATGATGTCCTCGGAATCGACTCGGGAATAACACGTGAAGAGGCTTTCAACTTAGAGTAGAAGAACGGTGACTAAGACTGGTTCAACTTTTTGACAGCGACGAAAACTTTTATCAAAATTTGAAACTTTATGGTATAAAAAGGCCGTATTTTTAGTTACCCTGCAAGGCCCTTAACAATCTGGTGCCTTCATAGATTCTTCATTCGTCCGCAGTGTTTTTTTATGTGGCCTGTGATTTTGAAGCCTGAGTTATCTATTTCTTGACATTGTTAATATATCCTGATATCATTAGTTACTGTATTTTCCAATAGCTTCGGTGAGGGCTGCGAAGGTTAGCTCTGATCTAATGTCTTCATTTCGTTTAGGGTCGTATAGAGTACAGTCAGCGAAGAGTCTTCGTAATTTAATTGTCGGTGCTTCTACCCTACTGATGTTAATGTCCATGTTTCATTGCCACGTAACAGAGTTGGAATTACCATCGTTCTCTGTAATTTAAAAATTCACCGCGCTTATATTTTTCTATAATTTATCCTTTATTCCTCCCTCAAGCTGTTGAAATCTGGCTATTTTGTTTTCCATATCTCTGGGATTAAGAGACATTGATGCCTAGATAAGTGAAACTATCACCTGGAAGTTATTTTTCGTTATTTTGTCTGGGAGTTCAAGTCTTTATCATAATGCTGTTTTTAAATGTAGCTTGTTCAGCTATAGTCCCTCACTCATTAATCAAATAAGATCGCTTCTTGTCCCAGGAATGACTTCGTGACAGTGAACTGTGATAATGAAATAAGCGGCCGGGATGTGACGTGGTTTCGTGGCATGACGGCGTTGAGTCGTTTCGGTGTGGATTCGCGTGACATTGGACGAAAGTCGTGAGGTCATAAATCACCGAAAATATAATTCAAAGTGACGTAACGGATGACCCGCTCCCACAAAGTCTGCATGCACTAATGAACTGGGCAACTCAAGAAGCAGGATCGAAATTGTTCCTATTTTCTTTATTATCGTCGTCATTTTCCTCTTAGTCTTCTCTTGTATCCTTTAGCTTGGAAACAGTATTCCCGTAGACACAAGAAAAGAGTAGATGATGTCTTGACGCTTGAAAGTGTGGCTTGATTTTTTTCTTGCCTGAAATGACCCCCGCCTAACATGGCTACCGTGCGCAATCAGTCCACAGATTTTATAAATAAAGTGGTGTATTTTTTTTTTGGAAATCATGTGCGTTCCGTATTTTTGTGAGCTTTCCATTCACTCTTTTGGGATGTTCACTTCGCGACACAGAAGCGCACTTGCTTTAAATTACAAAATGGCCATCGCTCGCAATTTGTTCACCAAATTTTTTAATAAAGCAGAGAGTTTTTTTGGAAATGATGTACATTTCTTATTTTTTGTGAACTTTTAATTCGCGCTAGTGCGCTGTTTACTTTAGTGCGACAGAGCAGCGCACTTGCTCTTCATTCCAACGTGGCTACCGCGCGCAATCAGTTTATAAACTTTATGATTACAGCAGTAGGTAATGTTTTTGGATTTCATTTGCATTTTGAATATTTTTGGAAGCTTTCCATTCACTCTAGTCCGCTGCTCCCGTACTTTTCTACAATACAGTGCATTTGCTTTCCATTTGTTTTAGACGTACCATGCAGCTCACTTTAAAACAGATCGGGAGTAGAATTGTTGTGCGGTAGACGATAAAAAGAACTTTGATAATCGAATCCGCAGTTGTTGTTTTATTATTGATTTTTAAATAAAGACGTTAAACATGTATATTTAATTTTTTAATTAATTTATGGTAAAAAACTTTCGTTTTTAAATAGTTATTTTCTAGGAATGCGATAACTATACAAAAAAAAATAAGCCGTGACTATATTTGTCATAGAGACTGTTTCCCTACCGGCAAACTAGCGAACGTACGCTTCGCCTGCACGCATCGTTGGATTTATCGCCGTTCGTTTATTTTTGCTCATTTGTTCCAAACAATCGACATTTTGAATGGAAAACCTTCGTTCATCGTGGAACGTTTGAACATACATTGGGGTAGAGTGACGATTTGGCTGCTTATACCAAGATTTTCGGCGTCGTAACTGCACAACTGATCCATTCAATATGGCCGATTGCGCATTGATTCAGTATTCTCCTTTGTTATCGCACCTCATGGTTACATCTAACAAGGCGTGTCAATGACGAAATCAGCAAGCGGCATTAACGAAAATGTGAAATTTATTTTATTTTGATTCAAGCAGTAGCAATGGAAATTTCTTGAACTGTCAAATCCAGAGCCTCAATTGAAAATGTGTGAAATTTAAGTATAATGATTTAATGCATATTTGAGATTTCCACAAAAAAATCTAATTACTTACAAGGTTTTGATGCTATAAAATCAATTATGAAATGTATTAACATCAAAATTTAGGTAATAATTAACGTTTTATTAATTTATTAGTGAACATTTTTGAAATCATTATTTAATCATAATGAGTGAAAACTCTCAGTCAGCACTTGTTTACTGATTCAAGGAAAAAAATCATATCCATCGACATTTCAAGAGTTTCCCAGATATTTATAAATGTATACTTTATTAGGGGTAAGGTTTTTCCTTAAACCAAAAATAAAGTAAGGCAACACTCAGAATTTATTATGCACGTTGCTTTAACTCTATATTTAATGCTTAGAAAGTCAGTGAATTGGAATAGGTTATTTATTCCATAAATAAGGAAACCTTTACATATATATTTTTCTATTTTATTACATCATCTTCATTTGATGAAGATTGTATAATAGCATAACAAACTTTTGAACAAAAATTTCACTTATTTATATGCGGAAAATTGAAAATCGTTAATTTTCATATCATAATTCTTTAATTGTGTTTCAGCCGTTAGACCTCCCTTCATTATCTCCATGTACTGCGAAAAGGGCAACTGACCAAGGATTTTCTTTTAATTTTACATCACTCTGCATACCCAAAAAGAAACGTTACTCTCAAAATTTTAGTTTTGTATTTTTCACTAAAATGTTTCCCGAGCGCTATCAGGAAATATTTTACCAAATAATTCTTCTTGCTTGCTCTAATTATTCCAATTAGCGACCATAAAAAAGTGAACACTTTAATGCACTTCCGCACTCGAATTTCCGCAATGCAGTGTGGGTAACGATGCTTCCACGGCTTCTGTGCCTGATTGCAGTTACTTTCCCCCAACGTCATAACTTCCCAAAGAAAGGTAGCGAAGGTTTAAATCAAACGCTCTTCCGCTGGCAACTGGCGCACAGCACATCACAGACGGGCATTTTCTTGGCGCAAGTCATAACTCTCACAGCCGGACTGCATTTAATTTTTCAACCCGTTGTTTTCTCCTTCTTGCAAGGGAAACGATAAATACCGTCAAAACTCACGAATAATTGTTCTTAGATTAGATATCTTCGTGAGATCGAACAGTTAATTCCAAGAACAGAAGCACACTGGTGCTTAATTACTAGTCTTGTATTCTGCGTTTTCCTTTTTGGAATAGTAGGCTTAATTTTCAGAAAAAAAGATTCACATTGTTAATCCTGGATCCCATTTTGGCCATAAAAAGGCAAGACATGTGATTATTCATTCACATTCCTTGATGAGATGATGAGACTTATTCTCAGATAAAGTACTATCGTTCACATATTCTGGTAACAAACTCGGAAAAATGACGGCATTATGCATGCAGTATATCTATCTAAACTATCTCCATTTCACTCACTTTTACCTTTTTACATCTAGATCATTAGTTTATGGCGAATAATTTACGTTATTTTGTTCGATAGGCTATTGCATTAACTTCAAATACCAAGTAATTCAATGACGATTTAGAGTTTTTAAATTAAAATGAATCTCTTATTGAATTGTTTGATATCCATTTTCAATAACTGTAAATGCCACAACCACTTGAATTTAGTAAATCCTATTTTGTGTCGGAGAACGAAAAAAATACTTTGGCTGCATTCGGCTTCGTTTCGGAATATATGATATGATATGTGCAATAAGCTTCCGCATTCATTTTTAGTAAAAGTTTGGAGTTGGATATGTTCAATACCTCCCTTGCCAGTATGCTAATTTAGATATTAGAGAAATATATGCACAAGTACATGAGCATTACTCTTTTAACCCATGATTGGTGGAGAGTATTGGATGATTTTTACCCATGAACAATATTGGGTGTTTTAGTAGCAAAATAACTGTGTGACATTTGAGAGGAATCCTAAAGAATGTGGCTTACCGAATTCAACTCAGTCAGCCTTAGTCTATCGAGTAAATAATCAATTGAAGTGCATGATTTAAGTAATGAAAACACAATCTAGTATGTAATTTCGTATCCCAATTTCGTTTCGCATTCCGGAGAAACTTTATTTTGTTACCTTCTCATTGATGTACCTTTCGTGATATTTGATGCAATTTGCCTTCTTAACACAAATGAACGTTTGAACGATGGCATCGCGGTACCTAGCCAGTGTTTTTCATTTCAATAAGTCTAAAGTACAACTTTTATGTGATGAACTTGCATATTTCACTTAATGTATAAATGAATTTTATAACTTTTAAGACGGAGAATGTAGCCTCAAAAACGCAATAACTATGATGATATGTCTGCAAATTTTGAGCTCTGATTTATACTTTTTTGAAGGATTTGGGGAAGTAAAGTTTTGGTCGAACCTATTTGGTCGTGTCTTATTTTTTTTTCTTTCTCTTATATCAATTTTTGGCGAGGAATGGAAACTACCCACGCTCAAAAAATAAAGACGACGGGGTAAACATTTAGCAAATAGGGGTCTTAATAGGGGTCACCTCCTGCTCGGAAGTCACCGGATCTCTCTTGTCAACCCTCACGTATCTTGCCTAAAAACCGAAGGGAAAGGCATCTTGTTTTTCTTCCTGGGGGCCTCATGGCATTCGTCACGACCGCGGAAAGGGATGGGAAACACTTAAAAGCCACCACGTTACCGCCAGAGGGCATTAGCTATTCAGTACATCTCAGAATGCGCCACATGGTTTACGATATTCACCGCAGGCCCCAGAATATATATGCGGTCACCATTAGCCTCCACTACCGCCAATCACAGAAGCCATTAGCTTTTAACAAGTCCTGGCACGGAAATATTTCGTTACCGCACCGGGAAGACGAATCCTTCGCTCCAAGTAAGTCAAAGACTTGACGCTTATTGAGTTAATTTCATTTGTCTTTTGGGAAAGCTGTTCTGTGACTGTTCGAGTTAAGGTGGTTGGAGCAATATTTGTCTATGTACAAATTTACGTTACAATTAGCACATGGGTTTCCGTCAGTGTAATCTATGGGTAAAAGTGAAAAAAAATTGCATCATACTGTAGCCATTTGCTATTTGGCTTTTGGCAATTCGATGCCATTTTAACTCGTAGCCTTATGGAACATTAGATACATTTCGTAATAATTCGACTGCACATGTACATATTTTCTTCCAAACGCGAATTAATATATTTCTTATTATTATAATTAGGTACTGCTAACGAATATCAAGGTATCTTGAGTCATATATTTGAAAAATATAATATTTCAATGTAATTTCGTCTAAACTTCCATTGCTGCCTGTATGTTCTAACGCATGAACAGAAAAGAAGTGTGGCCCTAGATTTTTTATCAACTTACTTTAAAATTAGTAAAATGTACACTCAATGACCCACGATTACCACTCCAGCCACCTTTAATCGAATGAGGAATCTCATATTTAAACTTTTTAATGAAAAACAATGCTCTCATTGATGCCAAATGTAAGCCTTAGAATACTAGTGCTCCAATATCAAAGTTGGCGTGTGTTGCACGTACCTATGGGAGCTTTCCATTGAAGGTTTTGAGTTAGCGCAGGTTGGAACACATGAGCACACTTAAGCGCACACGAAGGGCGACAAATGGATGTGCGCTGGTGAAACATTTGGTAACCTGCCGGTAGGTGGCTTTTTGTCGATGCACATCAGTCAAGACCGAATGTTTTGTGTATATTTATCGAATTAATTCACAGTTTGTATTTAAAAACGTAATATTACTACCAAGGAGTAATTAAGAATATTATAATAACCATGTTTGACGACTTTAAAGAACATAAACACGAAAGCAGCTACCGCGGATGCGATTTTCGGCGTTCTTTTGTTGCTTAGCGCACATCAACTTTGCTCGCGATCTATATTGAAGTGGGCGCTACCTAGTGCGCAGGATCTGAATCACGAATGGAAGGCAAGTGCGTTGTTGTTGTGTTGCGAAGTAATCAGCGTACTAAAGCGAATGGAAAGCATAACTTAGCAATATACGCATGCTTAAAACATATTTGTTGTCTGCTGCAGCCCCATTTACATTTCAATCGCGCATTTATTTCGTAACTTTTTAACTTCCAATGTTTCCATGATGTAGTTTAACAACATAACTTCAAGTGTTGTCGCCTACCAAGATATTGTCTCAAAAACTGTCACTGAGGCTCTTTCCTTTGACTTCCACCAAGTTTGAAATCGAAACCTTGTGTGGTGGCTTAACTATAAACTGTTATATTTATTTCTCATGGAATATGTACGTAAAAACGTCCCCATTTTTTAAATAACTTCTCTCAGAAGCACACATTTACTGGAACATATGGAAAAAAGCTTCTGCTTTTCTTGTCATTATTTCGAAAAGTAGTGCGAAGAGATATTTTGAGATCATTACAAATATGAGTTTTTTTTTAAATGAGACCTAATTTGATGAAATTTATGAATGGTGATATAACGCTGAACCCAAGGTCGCTACACCCTTACAAAGGGTATAGCGACCTTGGCTAAACCCGCTTTTCGTAATGTCAAGTGTGGCATTTTAGTGAAGTGTTCCGTAAACTCAGTATCCGCTTGGCTTAAATAGATAAAGGACGCCTTTTGTAAATCTACAAGTGCAAATCATAAGTGATGGAAATGCTTCGTTTCACGGCCCAACTTCCTTGAAACGGCATTAGTGGTTTACTGCCAGCTTTGAACGCGGTGGAATAGAAGTAATATGATCTGCATTCTTCCAAGATAATTGATTGTCTCAGAAAACCAATCTCGTATATGCTCCGCCTCCGGTGATGCTCACCTGACTGGCGCTGCTGGGGGGGAAGAGAATGAGTGGATGGTGAGATCGTCCGTCTTAGCGCTCCTTTCCCGCCGTCAAAATTGCCACTAATTCAGCAAATGGGCGCCTTGGATACGGCAGCAGCGTAACGAAAGGTGTCGGACGGCAGTTTCAGACACAATACCCTCAATTTTCTCATTTTGAAGGCGTTACAACTTCGTGTGACTCTTTGTAAGAAAAGCAATATCTTGGACAACCCCTGATGCCGGTTTTCTAGCCCGTATATTCTTAGATGAGTTGGTATCTACGCCCTTATTTTGACTTAATTTCTTACTTACCTGCTGGCATTTTGGTCACGCAATGACTTTGAGTGTGACTTTCAGCTTGCTCCTACGTATTTTTTGATGAATTAGGGATTTATTCTCATACATAATACCGTTTTAAGCGGGAAATAAAAGACTACAAAATGAATTACTCTAGTTTATTTGAAATAATTGAGTTCTTCATCATCAGCAATGGTCATCAATTTGCAGATTAATTTGCAGCTGCTCTCCACTCCCCTCTCCTCTCCGCCAACCACTTCCTATCTGCATAATTATTCTTTTTGACGCCCTTCATGATTTTTCTGGTAGATTCCACTCATGGTATTCCTCTGTGATCCTTCTCATTCATTTCTCCTTCCTATATTGCTGTCGTTTGGCTGTTGTGTCGCAAAACGTGTTCAATAAGTTAGTCTCTCGTTGCAGGGTTTTAAATATACTTTTTTTCTCTCCAATCCTTCATAATACTTCTTCGTCAGTCATTCTCTCCGTTCATTAGATCATCATTATCCGCTCACACCACATCTCCATTGCTTCCAGTCCCTTTTGATCTGCAGCGGTCATTGTCCAGGCTTCACTGCCATTTAAGAGAATGCTCCAAATATATTTTAGTAGAGAGTTACCTTACTGAGCTAGGAACAAGAATTTTAGTTCATTACTTGATATCTGCGGTTATTCCTGACTCTTTAATCGTTAATATTCATGTTTCAGAAACGACTGTCTGAAGTTCTTAAAATTGATACCGCGTTCGTTACTCTGATTGTAAGTAGTATAGTTTACGCTAGGTGAGTAATTATTGCGTGGTTTTAAGCGTGTATAAAGTAGGCGTATGAGTTCGGCTAAATTTCGCAATGTTCCGTAAAGATTTTATCTTTCTTTTTAGCTAAGATTTCGTGAAGCAAAGCTTTACATTAAGTCTCCTCTTAACAGGATAACAGTTAGACCGCAGAAATGTGAGGACATACTGTTTTAATTCATCAAAATGGGATTGCTACTCAGAGATCAGTAGCTGTCAAGGCCCTAATTTAGAAATGAACATAGAAGGTATAGTAAATGTTTTACTTATTTAAAATATTGTAAGAAGCCAAACTTTTAGTTTTAAGTTGACAGGCGGAGTCATCTCAATCACGTACGATCATATGAACGTCGCCATCGTTTTTTGTCCCAATCTGTAGCTATACTAAATCAAATATTATATAATTTCTCCATTAAATATTTACAAATTCTATGATAGTATGGAAATTACTTTTGAAAATAGATCAAAAACGTTGAAACTACTCCTTTGGAGATGATTACCCTAATCCATTCAATTTACCTCATCGTTGTAATAATCTTACAGCTTAGGTAAATTTGAAATAATCGTTTTTTTGTGCAAGAAATGTAATTTACTCTTCTTTTGACTCTTTTGCGAAGTAAAGGAAGTTTTTCGACATCACCTAACGTTGTTGTTAGCCCCGAATCCACCTGTCGCAGGCAGGCGACGGAGTACCATCAATAGATACATGGTGGGTCAAGGGATGAGATGTGAAGGGTACAGGTGAGTGCCCCTGGGGAAGAGGGGTCAATTTGACCCGAGGACACATCCGCCTCTTAGCCAACCCCTCCTCCCCCCCGTAACTCTCTAGGTTGAACCCTCGGCGTCAAATCTACACCCCATTAGAGCCATGTAGTAAATTGATGCACCGTCTTAGATATTTTAGAGATATTGCTTTGCGGTATTGATCGTACTGGCTGTTCATTGTTAGGTGCAATCATGGGGTTGAATGTGATGATACGCGATACAATGAGTTGTTCCGCGATGGAATTCGATATACGTTTCAATACGAGACGTAATGCTTTTCAGTCCGAAATCGTGCATTGTAATGCTCCGTACGTATGATACGCGACATAAATTGGTTTTCTGTGCGTTCCAATGTTTTTTACTATCTATAGCTCTATAACGTGGTCCAATGTGATGTGCCGTGTAATGCGATATTCAATGAAATGCGATATACATATTATGTGAAGAAACGAGATATGGGATGTAAATCGATATATTGCGATTTTATTCGAAGTTCAATGCTTAGTATTGCAATATTGTGATTCGAAAAGAAATGCGATCTGCGATATAAGGAGATATTTGATAAATTGTGATGCAATTCGATCGGCGTTGAAATGCGAAGCAGTTTGAACTAACGCGACTTCATCCGATACAGTGCGATATACTACGTTACGTGAAACGATATTCGATGTCGATGATGATAAACGATGATTCGTCGCTTCGTGTGATTTTCGGTACATAACGTACGCCCTTATGCAATAATGGAAATTATATATAGCGCATCTTAAACCCCTACCTTCTGGCTGCTTCCTACTATGCTCATCCTAACCCTCAGGCTACCTACCCCCTACCATGCATAATGGTTGCCTACGAACCCCCACCCTGCACCGAGGTGTCCTTTCCCTTTAGGAGCGAAAGGACAGAAGCGGTTTGGGGCATGACGGGAAGGTGACGCGACAGCGGAAGTGTGTCCTCATTGGTAGAGAGCGAGTCGCATCCGGAAGGCGGAACGGAAGTGTGGCGCTGCGGTTTTTGGAAGGACGTAGCGAAAAAGAAGACAAATGAAGTGGATGGAAATTAGGAAATCATTGTGCGAGCGGTTTGGCTTACGGCGTTACCTATTTCAGTAGTGCTCGGGTGTAGAGGGAGAATGGAAGAGAAAAAACAAATTCCAATTGCAGGTTTCGAAATGGTCGGTTTCGGATGTAATGTCATATGAATGTTGGAGCCGTGTTCGAGGTCATCTTGCCAATTGTCATCACCCTGGGCCGAAATTCAGGGCTCATGTCAATCAATTGGAAAACATAATGGTGAATATAGTAATGAGATTGTATCGTGGTGTTCTGCTGGGTTTATGGAGGAAAACAAACTTGAAAATGGATAATTCGGACAAAGAGAGTGGTGTTCTCTCCGGATTGCCGTGTACATCTTCATAGTTTTATGACTCTTATGATATATATATATATATATATATATATATATATATATATATATATATATATATATATATATATATATATACTTATTAACACTTGACAGGGGGTGGGGAAAGAAAAGTAAAAAGAGAGAGAGGACTTACTGAGACGTTTCGGGCATGTAGGCCCTTCTTCAGCTGTAGAAAATTGAGAAGTGTGAATGAAATAACATTTATATATATATATATATATATATATATATATATATATATATATATATATATATATATATATATATACAATATGCTAACAGGGTGGCCGATAAAAATATACAGACGGAAAAAAGAACACTCACAAATTAAAACTTCCGATATTTCGATGGACAGTAGCTTCCATCTTTCTCTAGGTGGAGAGTAAGAATGAGAAGTTATATATATATATATATATATATATATATATATAACTTCTAGGAGAATCACTCGGGTGATAAATATACAATACGCCAAGAGGGTGGCCGATAAAAATATATAAACGGAAAAAAGAACACTCTCATTTTTATCGGCCACCCTCTTGGCATATTGTATATATATATATATATATATATATATATATATATATATATATATATATATATATATATATATATGAATTAATTTCTTCACCAGTTGAGTTAGGTCGTGTTTAGCTGGACGAGGTGGAATGTAATGAGGTGAATTTTAATGTCACTAAACAAGTATTTTCAGTTATCTCTTATTTGAGTTTTGCTCTCGGCTAGAGTGTTGCTACACGCCGACTCTAAAAGGTTAATAAGGTAAAATTAAAAAAAAATATATTGTGTTTTTACTTCTTCCTTAATTTTTAAAGATGATCCCTCATAAATAAAACAAGAATGATTATTTTGCTCTTAAGTATTTGTTTTCTTTTAATCGGTTATACTCGGTGGAGTTTTGCTGGGCAGACGCAATGCTATGGGAATGTCCTTATTTCATTAAGGAATTGCTGCAGCTTCCCTTGCATTTGCATTTCATGTAGAACTGGGAAAATTTATACAGTTCCGATTTTGTTGTAAACCAGAACTAGTAGGCATATAGGATAAACATTATTTCAAAAATTTTTAAAATCATCACCTATAGTTTTTGGTTATTTTTAAATTTTTTATTAAATATTAAATGTCCCGAGAACACGTATTTTTTATGAATTATTATTATGTCAACTGAATTAATGTCAAGGTGGGTCTAATAGACACAACTGAGAAAATATTCCCTAATCGTTAAGGCATTATGGCAGCATTCCACAGTTTATTATATCTTTTCCATCAGGATAATTCATGTAACAAAATACTGCTATGGAGAGATTCTGAGTAGCATGTGATATTCCTGTCCGGGAAAGATGGAATTAAAATGTTCCGTGTTTTTAAAGAGCCATAGGTTCGTATCTAAACACTGCGAAAAAATAGCCTTTTCTACAAAGAGTATTCGACTATTTCCACCGACGAGATATTTTATTTTCGGCAGAGTTGCTTCATGTTGCAAGTATACTGATATTTGTCAAATCGATGTGAAAAATGAGATAAAAATCATGTTCAAGAAAGATCCCATATTTTTTTCATTTTCATGAGTTTTGACAGATTTTTGTATAATGAAGCCGTGGGGTAATTTAAATGGCAAATATGCTGGGTTAGAAAGGCCCTGATAGCTCAATTTCTAATTCAGGAAAGACGGAATTGAAAAGTTTCATTTTTTGAGACACAAAAGTTTTAGATAGCATATAATATTCCTGTTAAGGAAACATGTAATTCTAAATTCATATCTAAAGGCTGCGGAAATATTTTATTTTGTCATCTTCAAAGAATATTCGATTCCTTATACCATTAAACTTTTTATAACAGGGGAATATTATATTGCAAATATGCTGATAAATATCCAACCGATATGGTAAATGAGATTATAACCATGTTCAGAAAAGATAAAATCCCATTCCTTTTTCGTCATCGTGATTTTTTTAGAAGGCATTTGTGTAATAAAGCCCGATAAATAACTCATGAACACCTGCGGAAGTAAGGATATTGCTTTTGGGCGGAAGGGGAACTCATGTACACGGCCAGGAGCCCGGAAAGAGAGCCTCTCTGCTACTCCTCCTCGGTCGCCGCTCCCTTTGCCGTGATGTGTGTCGGAGAGGGAGCGACGTCGGAAACGGACGATAGTGTGTGGCGTCACTGATGCCTTCATAAAACGCAGGCGGCCGATGGGGGCGAGATTTTCCTTGCACACGCATGCAATCGATCATCGGAAAAGATGAGGAGGCCCGAGCTATACTTTTATGTCACCTACGTCAAGGGGTCCTACCTTGAAATATCGACCTGTGAGTACCAACCCACTGAGGAAAGATTTCATTTTCGAGAAGCAAGAGAGAGAGAGGGTGAAAGAAAGAGAAGAAGAGGAGGGACCGGGAACAATGGGAGAGTGGCTTTTTACCTCCCCACCCTCTTCTCTGCCCCAGGGGTTCTTATGCTGGGGGAAGAAGGTGATGTAAGATTTATGCTCGCCAGTGTGCATAAACCTGAACGTGACCGCAGGCGTGATGAGAGGATGTTCAATTACAAAGGCCTCAGTAAAAATGTCCTTCGAAATTTATTACATGGGGCTATTTAGGATCATAACGTTGATAGAAGCATAATGGGAGTTTTTTATGAAATAAGCGTGTAATGGTAGCAGGAAATATTTGTATGCCTTGGATATTTTTTTGTAAGATGCAACAAAATGGAAGGTTAATGGGGGCTGTGCGAAATAGCTTGAGGGAACCATTTGGTAAATGTGAATATGAAGAGGGGCTCCGGAAAACCCTGCTACATTTATTTGAGGAAATTAAAATTTTTAACGTAAAAAAAAGGACATTAGAAAAAAAAAATCCGAATTTCAAGAAATACCATTCTGCTGCTTTTGAAGTTTTAGTAAGATATTGCGAAAGAAAAATAATTGAAGAGGAGGTGTCACATAAAGGCTTTAATAGAAGTCGATTTAGAACTTGAAATGGAGTGTGCTTGGGTATGTCTCGGAATGTAGTCCCTGCGGATAAGGGGTAGCACGTTCAATGGAGACTTCTGAGATGTGGGCGTGGCAAAAAATACAAAGGGTAAGCGGAGTAGCAAAGAAGAAGAGTATTTTAGGTGGTTTGAGAAAGATTTCCCTTAGTCATATAATATATACACTATTCGAATTAATTTATTTAATTCCAGCAGCTGTAAGAAGCATGCAGTAACTACTCTAACAAGAATGGCGCAAAAATATTGTTATAATTTACCGAAATTCTTAGTAATTAACTAAATATTCATGCATAAATCTTTAATTTGACTAATTTTTTCACACCATACTTGACTTATGTTAAAAATGAATGTGGTAATTGATTTACATTTTTTAAATAGTTGATAAATCATACAAACTACTCACTATTAACGTTTGTGACACAATCTGTGCGCAAATTTTTTTTTATGCGCAAATCTAATTTTTTAAATAATCTAATCTAATTTTTTACATAATCTGTCTCTGGAGTGCATACCCGTACCATCACTCTACAAACCAAAAGGGCATAAGGAAGGAAGCATCGGTACTTTAACTGGTTAAGGAATTGCGCGTGCTATCGAGGAATTCGGGTTCAAGTCCCGGTCATGGCGAATATTTTTTCCTCTGTGGCATTTCGCACCTATGTGCACTTGCGGGTGACTTCGTAACGGTAATACTCTTGACTAGCCCTGGTATGCTCAAAATTCGTTTGGCTATTATAACTCTTTGTATCCTAATCCTATCCTTGAAATAACTTTGACTTATTTGTACGTAAACGGTTTACCAATTGCGCACCCTAATTAAATTATGAATTATATTACATTACAAAAATGCGTTTCTGAACGAATCTGCATTTAACTTAATTGAGAACATGAAAATTGTAAGTTTCGGCCTTAGTAACCGTGAATATGTCTTTATTAAACAAGTAGCCTCCCTGGTTAATTCAACGAGATTAAAGGAATTGCTTGCGTGGTTTTGACCATTTGACTATTCCCAATCTTCGGGTTGATGTAATTTTTTTGTTATCACATAATTCCATCTACATTTTTTGCAATATTTATTTCTGAGAAAATGCATCAGTCACGGAGACTTTTAAATGGTATCAGAAATCGCGAATGATTACATTTTAAATCGAATTTATGAAGTACGCTGAATTTTCATTACGACGAATCCAAAAAAACTGGATATTTTTGTGACATAATTTTCATTTACAAGTACAGTTCCTCGCTCATTGACGCTTCTATGTTTTCATGTATTGACTTCATAACTTTCCTCTTGATGCGGGAGACAAAAACTTTTAGGAAGTAACTACCGATGCTGAACTTTTGACCGAACGAGTGGAAGTAAAAGATTTTTTTCTCAACTTCGTGCCCTTGCAGAGCAGGCTTCATTTCCATAACAATGAGGAACATTCTTTCCATGGCTTGCTGCGGAAAAACCCTTTCCCTTCTTTCTCAGGACAATGGAGCAGGATCCCTATCGAACGAAATGCATGGCCAGAAATCTGGTGCAGCAACTCCGCTGCTGATGATTTGAGTGGCAGCAATGCAACGGAACCCATATTTACATTCGGGCGAGTTCCGCATTCTTTGGCCTCCTAATAAACATCCGTTTATCAAAATATTCCATAATTTTGAGGGAATATGAACGGTGATACTTTTGATGAGGGCCTTCGTCAGTCTTTTGCGTATTCGTTAGCCGAAAAAATTGAGAAATTACAGCTCCACCACGAATGCGGTTTAGAAATTACAACTCTCCCCTAATAACTTGCCTTATCATCTTCAATCATCTACCCAAACATTGCATTTCTGCAGGCCTTCACTCCCTTATCTTTTAAATTAACGGACATAATTTATGTGGATTTTCAGACATTGGGATGTGGAATAGTTCGCCAAAATGAGTTAAGTATCCAAAAAATGAAAATGTAAAAGGATAGAAAATATATAATAAACGAAAAGTTCTTTGACCCAAATGAAGAAATTACCGTAATATATAAGTTGGCGGTTTTATTGAAAGAAGAAAGTGAAGCATAGCTGAGCAAAACATAAAAAGGGCGGAACAAAATTCGTTCCCACATGTCAATTCTTGGCAAACTAAATGACTAATAATGTAGATATCCCCATCCCTAATTCACTCGTGAAGATGTAAGCTACCATCATTGCTTTCATTTTCTGTGTTCCTCATTCTCTATTATCAATCGCCCAGGCGAAAAGAGAACCCAAAGAGAACCCAAATTGATGGAAATTCAATGCCCGTATCCTGAAGCCCAAAATAAACACCTAGAATTCAACTGCAACGCTAGTGTGTGACGCTGAGTAAGTCTAAATAGGTGTTCAGAGTTTTTTCATTTATTTATTTAAAAATTAACCCAACATAGGTTCACAAGAAAAACGCAGTCTTAACTTATCAGCAGAAGTCGTGTCCGAGCGGTTAGAGGAGCTGAGTCAATCCCCGTGTTGTGGCGCGGGTGTTCGAATCCCTGTCCGGTCAATTTTTTTTCTTTCGAATATTTTACTGAGTCAATGTACATTCCCCAATCCCATGCATTTATGGCAGTAACAACAATATTTTTAATTTTCAGCCTATTTTCTGGATTTGCAATCAACCACCTTGGGAGACTTTCGAAGCTAATTTCGGTATTCTTGTTCGGCAGAAAAGAGGTTTCACATGCCGACAGGCCAAATATGTGTAGATTTTGAAAATACAAGTATACTTCCGTGAATAGGATGGGCTTTGATTGGTCGTGGCTCTTTCTCAAGGCGGTAAATAATGAACGGATTATTACTTTTTAATATACAGCGATGCATGTACTTCAAATTTCCCAGGAACTGCGTTCGAATAATGACCATTGTCATTATTCGAACAACTGGTTTGGGTTAATTAGATCATAAAGATGTGTAGGGGCTGAGGGAGCAGATATAAAGAGCGGCTCAAGCGTAGAAGGACGTATTTCCAGGAGTTGCAAGTGTACCTGTGTCTTTCCCGCAGTAAAGGCTCGCTCCAACTTTTTAAAATCCGAGAAAATATGAGAAAATATAAATAAATGGTCTGGAGTATGTGGACCAGATCTACCTTCGAGCAGATGCAAATGTTCTGGCGACAGCAAACAAATTGGCTTGGTGTAGAAATATTCTTTGCTTTAAATGTTTTTACTATAAATATCATCCGAAAGTAACCAATTCCAAGCCATGAATGAAAAGTTAAATTCCTTCAATTGAAATAAACATGAGGTGGGAAAATAAATAGTGTTATCATTACGTGATATTTTTTGTACTGGAATCTTATATCTTACTCTCCCCCACGATACTTGCTTCCCTTCAATATAATATGTTGCTCCGCAAAAAGGTCATAGCAAATATTCTTTACATAACCTCGGAAACAGTTAATATCTCTTTTCTGCTTATATCATGTTCACTATTGAAAGAGAAATTGAGTCACATTACTACTCAGTATTCAAACGCAGTTCTTGGTAAATTTGAAGTGACCGGATTGGGATTCGAACCCGCGCCACATTACGGGGATAATTGGCCCAGCACCTCTAACCGCTCGGCCACGGCATCTATTGTTAATCTTACGCACAGCAAAGATTTTATATGAAGGGAAATTCTTTAGGTGCGTTTTTCTCTCAAACCCGGGTCCAAATGGAAGAAAGCCGTGACACTTTTCCCGCATTCTCTCTATAGTTTCAGAAAGTAATTGCGTCATTTGGATCCCTAACATTAGTCACGCGATATCTCCTTGTTAGTAAATAAAAAAAATATCAAATAATGT
The DNA here is from genome assembly GCA_963573305.1 of Pyrrhosoma nymphula. NCBI lineage: Eukaryota > Metazoa > Arthropoda > Insecta > Odonata > Coenagrionidae > Pyrrhosoma > Pyrrhosoma nymphula. Next base: position 4,778,446 of record OY754338.1, on the reverse strand, counting down.
CGCAAAACGTGGTAACACAGCAAGTAGGCCAACTTGCAATTATATTCTGTCAATATATATGGTCCAATAGTAAATTATGAGTTTTCGTTTCCGAGAAATTTTTTTTTTATAATAAAGGCAATTCATATTTTTTTATAAAAAAAACTGGTGGATTAGGATTCACAATGTTGTAACTTTTTCAGCAATAATTGACTAATGATTCGCTTTAGAGGAATTTATAATCAACCTTGAGCATTTAGAAATTGATAGAAATGGCTTCTAATGTGAAGCGCGCAGTTTTCATGTAAATGAGTTTTCAAGAGTTCTGAAAATTGGTAACTCCGCAAATATTTGGATATGTTTTGTTTATTATTACGTCCCAGTGTCGCAGATTTGCATTTGGAGCTGGTTACAAATACGTTCTTTATAGATTATTGAAATCTCATCAAAACGATGCCATTTGCTTGTTGAATATTTCGTATCTAAAACGTTAACATTAAACGGCGCATAATTTTCATTCTGTCAGTAGTTGTTGAGCCTTGCTTTCTATCTTTTGTTTTTCCTTCTCTTGTTTTTCGCATTTCGCTTTTGCATTTTACATGCTCAGAAAGTTTTGACGCTCAATGCATGATGCGAATATCAGGTTGTTTGATGTTCTTTTCGGATTAAGGACCGATATTACCAAATAGTATGATTCCTACTGAGACGTCAGGAGAGGTTTAAGCTGTTGATCACACACCTTAGTAATTGTTTTCCTAAGCCAACATAATAGACTAATACTTTGAAAGTGTATGCACTATGGATGACACTTCACATGATTCAGATATTCTTGTTATTAATGAGCTGATGGCTGACAACATTATTCAACGTGATGGAATAACTAAACAACTACGTTCGATTAAAATTAACAAGTCCCCAGGTCCAGAGGGCATACCTGCTCGCGTGCCCAAGGAGTTAGCGCCACAGATTGAACGATTCCAAAAAATCATATTTAGCAATTTTAATTACCCGAAGGCAAGATACTCCAAGACTGGAAAATAGCTAACGTCTCGCCTGTATTTAAAAAAAGGAAGCAGACATGACCCAGTAAATGACTGCCCTATATCTTTAGCATTTATTTTTGCAAGATTCTCGAACACATTATGATTAGCAATATTATGTCTTTCTCGGAGAATCGAAACTTCTTACGCGGCAGTCAGCACGGCTTCCGGAAGGGTAGATCTTGCGAAACACATTTTGCGCTCTTTCGCATTGGCAGCCTAAAATCCGGCGAATCGAAAAAACAAGTTGATGCGTTATTCCTTCATTTTAAGGAAGGATTCGACAAGGTTACTCACAAAAACCTTGCATTTAAATTGAAATCATGCGGGTTAAATAAAAAAATAGTGAATTGGATTCGTGACTTTCTAAGTGATCGCAAGGAAAAAGTAGTTATTGACGGAATTAGCTCTGACATGGTAAAAGTGACATCCGGCGTATTACATGGAGGCGTGTTCGGCACCCTTTTATTCATCATTTGTATAAATGATCTAAGTTCTCGAGTTAGCAGTAACCTTAGATCGTTTGCAGAAATGTGTGGTCATCTATCGCGAAATCGGCGAAGATGAAGACTTAAATAATCTAGATTGAAGATGAAGTTCTAACATCGGACCTAAACAACGTCAGCTCTTGGTGCCAGTAGTTGGGGCCTGAACTAAATCTTAGTAAATGCACTGCAGTACACTTCTAGCGAAAGTTCTAACACACCAACGCCATAACTACACTGTGGGTAGAGTAAACATAGAGTCATCTGACGAAGTAAAATATCTGAGAACCGTAACTTCATACCTATCGTCGAGAACACACATATTAAACATATGCAGCACACCCTAAAATAAACTAGGATTTATCAAGCGTAGAGTAGGAAGGTCCTCGGATGAAAAAGTGAAAGAGAGGTACTACTTCGATCTGGTTAGGCCACACCTAGAATACGCCTCCAGCATTTGGGACCCTGGACAGAAAGATTTGATTCGAAAAATAAATAAAATACAAAGTAAAGCTGTGCGCTTCGTTAAAAACTGCTACGAACTAACGTAGAGTGTTTCACAGCTTTTAGAGGGATTAGGTTGGGAACCGCTAGAGACTCAAAGGCTACACGTTAGGCTTAGAATGCTTGAGAAATTTCGAACGGGTGTGTTTTAGTGTGACACGGAGAATATCCTTTTGACTCCAAACTACAACAGGTCTCTAGGTCCGACCGGAAAGATAAAATAAGAGAGATACATGTACTAACACCCCCTGCCTCACGCCCATGTGGCGCCTCGCAGAGTATTGTGTAGATGTCGCTTTATCAGAGTTTGTTCTAGGTTTTCCTGAAAAGCACTGGTAGTAAATGTTTAATCATTTATCACCTCTAGTTATAGTCCACTGAGAAGATGAATCATTAGCGTTTTTTCATGATTAAACTATGAAAAAGCACGTACGTCGTACGCGGTTATAAAAACTACTTGCTCCTCAGTACTTTTGATTTATATTAATTAATGGTTACGTAGAATTCACGAAACACCTTTGTGGAATATGAATGCCGCCTCTGTGGCTATAAATCCCGATATTTTCAAAGCTCTTGCCATCTGGGTCATAAACGGCATGAGATTTACGAGAGATTCTGTCATAGGTTATATACAAGAAGGAAGTGGAATAAATGGTTTTTCTGAAACGTACATTACGAGGGTCTCTTCAAACCCATTAAGGAATAAATCTCTTTTCGTTCAGCAATACAAGCCTATTTTCAGTAAAAACGGTGAAAACTTTTTAAGTAAAAGGGACAAATTGTTGGACTCATTCTTCAATTTCATATTGCGAGATATCATGGCAATTTTCAGGGCCGAGAGGTATTTCGACTTTTGGTACGCAAATAATAATTATCCAAGCAATAAAATGCATCAGTGTTTGTTAATGCGTTATGAATTGGGGGTTTCTCGGGGTTTGAGGTGTTCCATTTTATTTTGAAATCAAAGTGCAATGAAATGAATCAAAAGGAGGAAAATCGAACGTTTTGTTCATCAGAGATAGTTGAAGAAGTTATTGTCAAATTTAAAAAATTAAACAAATAGCAACTCACCTGATTACAATCCAAACTGAGACTCAACTACTTACCAGAAGATTCTGGCGATAGTGTATGAAATTTCAAGATTATGATTGAAATTGTATACATTATCGCCTGAATCTTCTGAATTTGATGAGCTACTAGTTAACAAAAACACAAAAGTATGTTCATATATAATCTTCTCTCAATGTGGCGTTGGAAGTTGAGCTTGTAATTAAGTGAACAAACGAAATATTAAATCAACTAATTGTATTCTCGTGGAAATGACAACGGATATGTGAGTGATGTTAATTCTGATATTTCTGGTGCCCCAAGCAATCTATTTGAGTTCAATTATCTAGAAGAGACTATGACTTTCAAACGAATCCGTGATCTTACGATCTTTTCGTTCATTGAGTGCGTCTACATCCATTACCATCGCATGAGCCATGTTACAAATCCTCTATTCTCTTTCTCATTTTTGTTTTGTCTCGCTTCACCACCCCTAGGGCCCTTCTCAAATATGTATAAGGGAGGGGTAAAGGGTTACTTTACCAGACAGAAGTATACTAACCCTTTGAAATTTATGTTGTATAGTAACTTGATACTGCGTGGTAAAAGTTTTGCAGTGGCAAAGTCTCAAAGATATTTCACCAATTGATTTCGACAGTCGTCTGTCTATCATTCCCACTCACGTAAAAAGGGATTTATCCAACTTTTCTCTCGAGAAAACTCTGTTTGCCCTCGTTTTAGTTCTTTATAAGCTCTTTTTATCCTCTCTCTCTACCTTCTTAGCGTCTCTAATACTCTTTTCCTCCATCTTCCCTGTTTGCCCGAAACTCTCTCCTCCATCACCCCACGTGAAGGGCTGCATTCCACCTCTAAATACGTACGTCTCACATCCAATACTTCTTCTATCTCTTTCGGATTTCGTCCACTCATTTCTTTTTCTATTTAACCGCATCCAACTTTTCCTGAAGTGTATTTCGGTCCACCTTGTGAACTTTTTCCATTCTTTTTCAATCCCAAAACCAGTAACCTCTCATCCAGGCTCTTCATATCTCTCCAGAAAGACTAGGATTGCCGTACGGTTGAGTTAAAAATGAAGGGCATCAATAGTCGTCGTAATTGCATGATAACGAGATGAAGAGGTTTTTCTTCAATTATGATTCACATATTCAAATGAAAAATAAAACAGACTTGGCAAGCTTGTTATTCTTCATAATACGTTATTTGGAGTGAAATGATATGGTGAAAAATATGCATCTTTTACTCCTGTAGGTATTAAATATATTTCAAATGATGCTAAATGTGATACTGAATCATTTGGATTTTCCTTAAAGATTCCACTCCAAGCCTATGCCTATCATCAAAGATAATGGAAGAAAACATGCATCGCCATCAGTGTGGAACAGACGTAGTCATAGAGTACATTGTTCCAATGCACCACTCATGAAACGATTTCAACACTCTGTAACCAAAAGTAAGCATACATGTAATACCAACTGGTTAGAATTGAATTTCACAGAAATTTGGAAGAAATTACTTTAAAAATTCAGGAAATTTGGCGATTTATAAAATACCATTCAGGGCTCTTTTTTATATTCCAAAGTTCTGGATAATCCTAATTTTTTAAAGAATGTATGATAACCTTTAGAAAGACAAGAGTATCTGAATCACAATGCGACACGCTACGTTAGTGTTTTTTCTAAGCTTTAACTTACGCATAAGCTTATTCAATATGTCAATCCCGCAATAAATTCTTTTGTAAATGTATTCATGAAACAAGTGTCATCGACCTGTATGTCTCGATGTAACCCGAGCAGGAAAAAATAACGCTGATCGGCTGACGGCCTGAGAGAAAATTTGATTGTGCTGACACCTTTAGTGTATTATTGGTACGAAAGGACCCAATAGCGAAGAATTCGGTAGAGTCTAACAGCTTAAGTATAGTAATTAAACGAAAATCGTTATAGCCTGACGTATCTACAGAAAGAATTTTATAAACAATCATACTGATTCACAATAATGCACGTGTAAATACCAGTGTAGCAGTTCCCTAGTAACAATGCTCAATCTATTTGCCTAAGTAGAATAGCTGATATAACTGCTGATTTTTGTACAAAATAATTCAGCTTCGATTATATAATATTATTCCATTATTAATTTGATGAAATAATATCAGTATTAATCTCAAATGTACTATGTGTATCATACTCACCTTTTTATCTTGCCGTTTCTGGGGGTTAATATGGTGGACTTATATTACGTTTTCATCTCAAATTGTGAGTATTCTCTAGAAGATGAATGGCCGACGTGCATACGCAGAGAAAAACCAATCAGAGATCGCGTTTCGTCAATAATTTACAGTTACCTAATTTAATGAAACTCAAACAATCGCCCGTGCACCGTCCGATTATGAGAGCTTGCATGAATTACTTGTAATAAATTTACGAAAATAATTACCATTGGATTCCGACTTAAGTGACACTAATATTGCAGGTATACTTGAGGAAAACAATATGACACTTAAGGAGGTTCCGCCATGACTGTTTGAGTAGATACAAATACCAAATTCCACATTTTTTATATTTTGTCCAAACAATCCTGCTTTCGCTGATGAAATGCGTACAACCTACAGAAAACAAAAAGTAAAGTAGAAAAAATGCAGATTATTCCACGAATGTATTTTAAATGAGCACTTTTTTCCAGCCATTGGATCCGACTGCAGCGCCATTTCCTACGAATTGCCGCAATTTGACTTCAATTACGGCAGTAATTCCCTAATAACTAGAAAAATAAGGTGGTAAGATGCCTATATTTTATTTTTATTCAATTTTTTTGGATTATTTCCTTCTTATAAATAGTTTTCCGCGAAAATGGAATTTATATTTTATGGAAAAATATTATTTTTCCCCGTGTTTCTCTCATTCCCCCATTGAACACAATGTAATTTCAAGTTCAATTATAGAATGACACAGCGTGGAAAGGTATTATTTTGTTGTTCATATCGAATAAAGGACAAGTTTTTTTCACGTAGACAGGATATGAATAAAACGACATTTAAGTTATTTTACGGTGGAACCACCTGAAGGTCTTCAGCAATCATATAGCATTTCGTAACGTTTACTATACATACGATAACGTTTCGTAGAAGATGCTAAATGGTAGTCCGATTTGGTCTTCTATTTTATTGACGAGTTATTGAGGATTGTGTTTGTGCGGTGGCTGAACTGTAGGAGGTATGCTGTATATATCCACCGCTGCTAGGGTTCAAACCTTCCGGGTTTGAACCCTAGGAGCGGTGGAAATGTCCTAATCCCTAATTGAATGCTATGTGGGCAAGCACTACTTGTGAAAAACTTCGTCAGTCGCATGGGACAGGTTGGATCCCTTGACGCCATTAGTTGACAGGCTCTGGCTAGTGTTTCCCAAATTTGTTTGATCCACCACCCTACATCCATATGCCTACGTCAAACTCCTCTAACCGCATGCTTTTAAACCATTGACTACATGACCAAACCAGAGAGATTACAAAAATAAAGTTTGAAGCATTTACCATGAAATCTAATGAGTATTTCAAATGTAAAATATTACAAAAGTTACCTTAAATTAAATTTTCAAAACAAATTACTTTATAAAACAATTCACTTTAAATGAAATGTGTCCATATTTTGTGGAGAACAATTTCAAAATTTAAAATTGTTCTCCGAATCTGTAAAACATTGAACGCAGTGTTTCCATTTACTCATTTTCATGGAGGCAAAGGAAGGTTTTCAAAGACCATCGCCAGGACCGTGCCTTCAGCGCCCCCTGTGTCGTCCTCTTGTGTCTTTTCGGCCCCCCTCCCTTAGGGATCGTGCATAAACAACGTTACCTTTTTCGGTGATTTTTTTGACCTCCCCCCGACATTTAACTTTGTCTCTACAAATGAGGCTTTCAATTCAAAAATATATTTCCTCAGTTATTGGGTGAGTTAATTTTTAGGAATAGGTTGAAATAAGACAAAGTAGCCGAAATAGATATAATAGAACTATCTAATCTCAATTGGAACTAGTAATATTCATTTTTAAATTCTACAAATCAATCACGAATCACGGTGCTGTACTCATCTACTTTAAGTTCCCCCCCTCCCCACATTCATTCTGACTGTCATGGCCTTGAAAAGTGTTGTCACGGCGTCGCTATTTAACCCGCGAGAAGGTTAAAATGTAAACAATTTAATGGTATGAAGACTTGCAGCATTGTAGATGCAATGGTTCAGTTACATTGAGTTAAATTAGAATGCTTGGGGAGTAAGGATGAACACCTCGCGCGCCCTTCCTCATGTTAAACTCTGTAGTATTGCCGACGCGATGTTGACGAGTAAGAAACGTAAATAGGTGCATTGTAACAGCTACGTTCCTTTCAGTGAACCCCCCCCCCCCCCTTCCTCCTCGTTATTATCCGCCGTAGGTTTAAAAGCAACCCCCTCCCCCCTTTGCACGACCCCTTACAGCACCACTCCCGTTAGGGCGTGGGTGTTGGTGCCCGCTTTGGGAACCATTGGTCTAGGCTAATGCTGATCTCATAGGGAATGCCTCTCACCACTCCTCCTCCATTTCTCATCCCTCTCACCAATGTGCGACAGGGGAAAAATCATTCCCCCTTGACCGGCAATGGAACCCTAATCCCTCAGTTCAACGCCGAGTGCTTGGCCACTCAAGGTAGTTAAAGCGGCATATCGTTTCACATAATATTCAATTAATTTTTCTTCATCATAAATAAAAATACATAACATTTCCTAATCAACAAAAATATCAACCAATTCGGTACCGCACTACTTATCGAGATATTTGCCAAAACGAAATAACAGCCATTTTCCATGGGGAAATGGCTGATACACGCCAGAGAGACATTATTTAAAGAATAAGGTATGTATTTCTAACCCTTAGCTTTAGTCCGGAATTTACCATTGTCTAGTTTACTGTATATGTTTCTAAAGAAATAAATCAACTACCTTCGGTTGTGAAGGCGTTTGCATCGTATGGCGTGAACGAAATAATTAAAGTTAAATACTTGTATGGGTATAGTTATTTTATTACTGAAAATATCAGTCTTTTAAAGCAATATTGTTGCGCAGTTAACATTACAATATTTACCCCATACTTCTTACAGCTACTTAAAAAAAAGTCGAATGTGATCCCTATAGTCACTTCCGGGAATAACCTCACTCAAAGTGCCTTAAGCTACCGGAGGCATGTCTGAAAATACTGTGCAATGAAAGCTAATCCTCTTTCCGCAAAGGCCATATTCCAATATTCCATATTAAAATTTTTAGTGATCTTTTCGTAAGGCCTTTTCTCACTGAGCTCCAACCGAATTATTTTTTGTCTTTTTCACATATTAATGTAAATCTATAAGGCTACAGTATATAATCACAAAGGATTTTACATCTATATTTGTCAGTTCTCAAATACGTTATGAAATGTCCCATTTTGATGTTTTCCCTTTTCATGAGCCATTGAGAGCAAGAAGGGTGTCAGTCATTATTGCTAATTTTTTGAAAATCGGTTTCCAAGTAGAATGAATGAATAAATAAACCCCATGTGCTGCTTTTTAAGTAAAAAATAACACTGAAGGTAGACTAACTCCACTCATGCAAAAAACTGAATATAACATATGTAGGAATGCTTCTGCGCACATAACTAAAGTGGGGAGAAATACTGGCTTATACCACTTGTGCTCTCAAAGGCTAACATGTTCCCTCATTAAGCAAGGGCAATAATGCTTCCATAAGAAGATGATGTCACGAAAGATGCTGCTAGCGATTCGTTATCATGTTGTTAACATAATAGAGGGGTTAAGCAGGTAGTCGACCCAGTTGAATAGACGACTGCAATAATACGGTGGCATGGTGGTGTGTCTGTAATTTCGCCGCATTGACCACTCGCAGCCCAAATTGAAGAGAGCGCATCTCTGAAGAGCGGATGATAGCCTGAGTTAGATTGGGGGACTCCTCGTGTGTGTGAGGGTGATCGGGTGGGCTTTTGAATGGGACGAGCGATGGTCGATAGTGGGGGTGGGGGCACAGGAGGCAATTCCCCAGAAGCGGGCGCCAAAAGAGGAATGTTTCCGGGGATACTCCTGGGATAAGTGGCCCGTAAATATCAGTCTCATTTTGAGGAGGCCCCTGTGAATGAAGAGCGCTCCCAAGTAGCTGAACAAGGGTTACTCATTTCGGGGAAATATCTTGTTTCCCGCTTCAGGTACAGTTGAGGAGAATACGTCCGACGGTGAGTAGCGTAAGGTTTTTTTTACAGTGGGCGTTAAGATCGGAAAAAATCAATTGAATTCAACAGTCTAATTCAACCAACGGACAATATATTTGCTAATTTGTTCGAATGAAGGAAATAATTACTTACCATCGGCTTGTTTTTTTTGTAAATTTATTCTGAAACCTAAGAATAATACCGCATATTTTCTTAACGTTGGTATAAGGAGTAAAATGCATCGCTGAAACGTTACTTTTAGAGATGGCCTTAAATTTGGTTAAGAAGAGTCATTATTTGATTTATAATGTAGTATTTAGTTGTATCAAGTATAAATAACTTCGACGCTACTAATCAAGGGTTGGAACTGACATCAATATATTGTCAAAAGATTGTGCTGATGGAAGGTCATTTCTGGAGCAACTATCATGTTCAGTGATTTTGTAGGTTTTGTACAATGGTAATGATTACTGATGTGAAACCTAAATAAAATGCTTGCATCGGAATACTGTTATTCAACAGGTTTTTTTACCTTGGCAAAATGACAATATTAAAAATAATATTTTTTATTTTTTAATGCTGCGTTCATTTACCTGGCGATTGTTTAATAGTGATCTTTTAAATTTTACCCCATCCACTAGCAAACATTTAAACAATTAATTGAAAATTGATAAACTTTTGATTTTACAAAAAGGTCGATTATATTAATTGCACGACTCGAGTATCAATGCATAAGTGCCATCTTCAGGGGCTTTGCCAAACTACTTAGTAGCTATAGTGCGTTACTTTGTCAATTTATTATTTGACTTTATCCCAGTACTCAATATGATACCGTAACAAAAAAACATAAAGATGAAGCTTATGCTTTGTGAACCGTTTAGTTGTGGATTATCACTGAAGTTGGTGTGTAATGCAAGATTCAATGTGGAAGGCGTAAGAGTGAAGGGGTTATTGTTTTTTTTTGAAGCAGGGGAGCGATCAAATAGTTCACATACACACCCAGGGAATGGGACTCGTTCAAGCCATTTTTAAAACACCGTCGACTACATCATCAAAAGTGGCGATGGAAATGGAGATGGGTGGGTACTCAGTAACGAGGCCATGCATGCTTTGGAGTGGACACTTAAGTCCATATTTATGCGTAACGCGAGTAGGTACACAGGTACTTCTCATCAAGGCGGGAGCGGTAACACGGTTGCAACGTGCGTGTCGCATTCTCATCGATTTACGAGATAGCATGGTTATCTCTCGGCATCGTGCGTTTTAGCGTGCGTGAGCCTAAGCCGTCCTGTTGTGTGCTCCTGGATTGTAGGCACTTTTACATACACCACCACGACGTTCCCCGCGTATGACTACCGAGGGTGCGTGGCAGGGGTTATAAAAACACAAGCAGTTTTTCTGATATTTTTATTGCGAATTAAAAAAAAACAAAATTCTATACACATCTGATTCTGCACTACAAATCATATATATGGGTTAGTGTAGCTCTTTTACACAATTCCATCTGTACGTCTCATTAGTACCCCATATGCCACCTTGAAAACGTGTGGTGGGGGCGTGTAAAAGTCCAAGATAATAGTGCAGTTGACAGAAGTGCAGCCAATCAGTAGACACGTCCAATACCGCTTGGGGATGGGAATCACCTGACCGATGGTGGACTTTGTTCAAATCATACGGTCACGAAAAAAGTGTTCACATTTCATTTATTTCTAAGCTGAAGCAAAGTGTATTTTAACTGCGCTGTTTATCTTGAACGAACTGTAGTTCACCTATCATCATCTCGTGTACGTTAATGAGAGAGTGCTCTCCACCTACATACTGCCCTGCAAACCGCCGTAAAGGAGGGTGGCAGGAGGTGTTAGGACACCGGACGTGAAAGAGGGTAATAGGGAAGAGGAGGCAGGGAGAGAACAGATAGAGTGTGCTTAAGTGTGCCCTATGTTCGCGTCGCGTCGTTTTTGCAATGATCACTAATGGTGTGTGAGGGTTGAGAGACGTTTTGTACGTTCCGATCAGTTCGACAACATATATCTCTTATGTTGTCACTTCTATCAGTTCTAGAGATATATTGCGAGGTCGAAAATAATAGACACGTTCGTATCGTGCTCAAAACTCGATGAATCTGAATTTTTAAATTAATCCAAGCCTAGCGTATAGCCTCCCAAGTCTCTAAACGGCTCCCAACCTGTAGTCCTTCAATCAGCTGTGTAGCACTTTCTGTTTACTCGTAGTAGTTTTTAACAAGACGTGAGGCTTTTCTTTGTATTTTATTACTTATTATATTACGTATTATATATATTTTCCGGATTAAATTTTTCGCCCGAGAATCTTTCTACTAATATGTATATTTTCCATTTGTACATTTAATTCTGCTGTCATAACATGATTAATGGCTGATTTAAATTGCTCATTAGGTTCATTGGTACAGCTGTTGATTCGACTCTTCTATCATCGTTTACGTTCAACCATAAAATATTTAGCAAGTGTGTGTACCATAAAATGTTTAGCAAGTGTGTGTATGTTTTAGCGCCAGCCATACTTGTGTCATTGTGAGGAAGTGTTGTGTGTGCATGTAGTTATATTATTTTCAAATACATGAGTGCTTTACCGAGGTGCGGTTGTTTTCGTGACTCCAGCAAAGAGCAAATTAGTATGGTGTATTTTAACTCTTGTGGGGAACTTTAGTGGAGAGGAACCAGATGGAGATTTTTCAGGAATTCGTCAATTTTGGCGGAACACCAAATATTATTTAAGTTTTTCAAACAGTCACAAATATGGAGCTTGTTTCATTGTATTCGGCACGCATTTGTGATGGGAATGGCTTCGTTTAGCTATGTATGCGATTCCCACTTCTATTGGTATCTTAATTGTACCCTGTAAACCAGCATTAGTGACTTGGGGTGATTTCACATAGCAATTGTTTTTGCTTTACTAATTACAAAAGGCTATATGTGCGAAACATTTTCTTGTATTTAAAATAGTTGCTTTCACGTGCTTTTGTTGCGGTAACAAATTGTCTAAGAGAAAAGGCACATTTACACCTCTTAGTCCCAGTTTTTTACCATCAGTTACGTAGGTAATCCAATCCATGTACATTGTGGGATAGAGCTCTGTATAATGACTCATCTATGTCTTATTATTAGAATTGAACTAAGTCCCTATTCTCCTACGCATTTTTGACCTAATCTCTGGCCGGTCGTCTTAGATTTTTGCGGATATTTTATCAAACTCTTCGATAGATCTTGTGTATTTAAAAAAACTTATACCACTTCTCTCCCAAACTTGTTGAAACTTTCACATTATATTTTTAAAGCAAAAGAGGTACAAAATAAGAGAAATACATTGGCAAACAGATAGATATAAGAATTATTTTTCCGAAGAACTTCTCTCAGTACATCAGAAACGGTGGGGACACTAATCCATAGAAAGACATCTCGCTTTTCGTCTCTTCCCTCTTCCAATCCATTTATGTAAATTAATATGGTTGTATCAGGAGAATTGTATTATGCAGAGAAACATATGAATGACGAATTGAGGATTAACGCCCTTGAAGACCTGAAAATAAAGTGAAATATTGCAATCCCTTAAGATATAAATCATTACAATCCCTTAGCATATAAATCATTGTCAAGCCCTTGAACGCTTGATAGTAATTCAAAACATCGAAACCGGTCGCATTAAACATTTTATCAATGGAATACCGCAAAGAGTTATTTCATTTTCTTATTCTAACACTTTTTCATTGACGGTATCCTAACAGCCCATGCCACACGCCCATTTGGTGGCTCGTAGGGGTATCATGTATAAGTTGATGTAGATGGATGTAATGCAAGGGTTGGCCAATGAGTCGAGTCCACTTCGCTTGCGAAAAGGGTTATCTTGCCCAGAGACAGTTTCGACCCCACCCTAACTCGTTCTAACCCCTTATCCGTCGTACCCTAACCCCCGCCAATTAGCACCATAAACCCTTCACTCGGCGCAACCCCTAACTCACCATCTCTCCCTTCTGCTCTCCCCCCCACCACCCCCAAACGTCCATTACCTCTTCGTCCCCCCTCATCCCCTCCGACCGTTAGGACTACGAGAAAGCTTTGAAGTATCATCGTCCTGGCAACACAACGCTTTGACCACGTGCTAACCAGGGGGGGGGGTGGCCCCTCTCCCGTGAGAGAGTTTAAGAGCGCCTAACGAAGACTCGGCTGCTTTGACCCTTTGAGAATATGCAAAAAAAAACGCAGAAATACGAATCGTACTCCGAGTACTATGTAAATGCTAATGTGCATATTGAGTGTGTAGCGTCGATGTGAAGCTGGTTATTCATCAACCTAAACACATTTCCTGCTGATAAATGTACTAAGATATTCTGCTTCAAACTACGAATTTAAATTGATATATGACAGCTTTACAAAACTCTCAACTGCAGAAAACTGAACATAAATCAGCATATGCATAAATCGTAAAGTTTAAAGAGTGTTGTCGTATCCGATGGGAGAATGGAATTTGATTATCAGAACTCATCATTGGTCGTTCTATCATAGACGTAAAGTTTAAAGAGTGTTGTCGTATCCGATGGGAGAATGGAATTTGATTATCAGAACTCATCATTGGTCGTTCTATCATTGGTTGACCTCATCCATACATCCTTCCCGATCTAATGCTAGTTTCCTCACTCCTTGCTAGTTCTTCTTAAGTTATTTCTTCTAAGAAATAAAAACAGGAATAAGTAAGATACTTATTTTGCTTCCGATTCTTGGGTCCAACGACCAATCACAGATAGTAAGCAGACGAGTAGTGTGTTACGTGAGAATACTGGAGGTGGAGCTGGAATATAAAATTTTAAATCTATCGCTCTTTGATACTTAAATGACTTTGGGTAACAATAAAAATTCAACAGAAATAATTTACTGGAGCTGGTTTAGAATGGTTTGTAAAGAATAAAGTACATGTGCCCTATTGTCCAGTTAATTTAGGTTGCGTACTTAAGCAAATTATCGGACAGCGCCACTGTACACTCAAATTAGCATCGTGTTAACACAGTCTCCGTGGCATCGAATTCGATTTTGGTTCATTTGGTTCAGTACTGATTTCAGTGTTGGCATATGTGTCATTTAAAACAACTCTTTATAGTTGGGTAGTGTGTTTCGTAAATTAAGTCTCATTACAGCGGTCTATACTTCGTGTCATTCATACATTACATGTAGTATCCACGATACTACATGTAATGACGTTCTATTCAAAATTACGCAGTGACTTTTCATCAATAGCTCAGCAAAATTCGCTAATACACTAAATCTACAATAAGTCAAAGAGTTCAGTAAATGCTGTGTCTATGACAGAAGTTTATGCTATGCATTTTACGTGGATATTAAGAGAGCTATATCTTGCAAAATTCCTTTTATGTAATCGTTTATCTGAGCAATCTATGATAGATTTTTTGACTCTCTTCCATAAGCCAAAGTAGTTCCTCTGTGACAGTTAAAAAAAACTGAGATGATATCAAACGTTGATTTAATGCTAAATACACGTGTATTCAGTTTTCTATTGATAGCATATGCTGATACATTCTAATACAAATTACGAAATGGATTCGCTCTGACAGATCAACAAAACTCACTAACATACGATTTTGCCTTGACCAATCCCGTTTATAAATTCTGTTTCAATGACGGAGGTATTTTCTTGGTATCTTGCGCAAATAGAGTCCTACATAATCGTCAGTTCAGCTTTTAATATTCCATTGAAAACTCAAAATGTTTCCATTAGCAATTTGATGAATATTCTTCCGACTCAGCAGGTTGGCCGTAAACATTTTGCCGAACCAAAGCATGAGAAAACTTTTGTTGCACTCAAAGCAAACAGCGCATTCCAAAGTAAACTAAGTTTCTCACTGACATTTATTGTCGGAATTTTCATTTGGATGCATTTGAACAAGAAGTGAGCTTACTTAGAAGTAATGACTCGGCATAAGTTTTCACAGCTATTCATCGTCGTTAATTTTTCTCCTCACTTCTTAGAGAGTTTCAAAGTGATAAAATTGAATACCAACATAAATAAGTCTCATTTGTGTACTATGATGTTTAGGTATAAATTATCCCTTATCATCTTGCCCCCTCACGTAATATGAAGGATTACATCTACATCTACATATTACCCCGCAAGCCGCCTCAATAGGCGTGTGGCGGGGGGTGTTAGGACACCAGCCGTTTACATATAAAATGGACACGCTCTAATGAAATTACGCCTAGCACTTATTATAGTCACTTATTGTTCGGGGGAAAAACGAATTCCCATACCTATCCGTTCGGAAAAATATCTCTCTTAATTTATCGTTTCTGTCGGACCTGGAAATATAGTGGGGTTCTAATAGGATGTTCTCCGTGTCGCTCTGAAAGATATCTATTCTCAATTGTTCAAGTAATCTAAGCCTAGCGCGTAGCCTCCGAGTCTCTAGCGGTTCCCAGCCTAATTCGTTTAACATCTGTGTAACGCTGTCTGTACGCCCGTAGCTGTGTTTGACGAATCGCGCAGCTTTCCTTTGTATTTTATTAAGTTCCCGGACTAAGTCTTTCTGCACCGGATCCCATATGCTCGCTGCATATTCAAGGTGTGGCCGGACGAGTGCGAAACTGCACCTCTCTTTTACTTTTTCATCTGAAAATCTTCCCACAATGCGCTTGACGAATCCTAGGCTTCTTCAGAGCTCTGCAAGAAATATTTCGTATATGTGTTCCCCACGATAGGTCCGAAGTTATCGTAACTCCTAGATACTTCACTTCATCTGTCGCCTTTATGTTAACACCATCCACAATATATACACGGGGATAGTTGGACGACCTCCGCAAGAAATGTACCGCCGTGCATTTGCTCAGATTAAGTTCGAGTCCCCACTCTTGGCTCCACACATGAACGTTGTTTAAATCCGATGATAGAGTTTCAAAGTCAGATTAATAATGAATGCGTGTGTATCCTGGTGGGTCGGCATGTGCGATACACTGGAGTGGCTCAAATAGTTGCCTATACTCAAGGAGTATCGATATTTTTTATATCGTGTAAACATTCCAACTACATAATTTTATCAGAGCAAGTGCATTCTGTTTGTTCATATAAGTTTTAAAAAGCATGAATTGGAGTAACACAAGCCCATATCGATTGATTAAAAAATGTCTCTGTCTGATTATTAAATGTACACCTAAAATTTCTCAATGAAGTTATTTCTGAGTCTGCATTTAATAGCCCTGGATTTCATTGAATGTGACATAGTTCGGTGGGCGCCCATTATAATCGCAGTAGATCAATTTAAAAGATCTTTTATTTACAGTTTATCCTGCTTATTGGCTGATTTTTACGTTGACTTGATCGTAATCTCACCAATTTTCCGCTCTGTGGTATTTAAATTGACAACCCGTCCAAATGAAGTGAACGTGATTAATGTTTTGGTCACAAATGATGGACATAATTAATGCCGATAAATCTTCCAGTGTGAAAAAATAAAAGATGACCAAATTGCTTTTTTCTTGAAAATTTTCGCGGTTCAACCGATCCATTGGGCTTCCCGCTGATTTATTTTATCCTTCTTAGATATTTCAAACAGCATATGTGGAGATTCATAGCAATTAAGATGGGGTACTAAGAAAGAATTATGCAGCGTAAGTAGACAATCACTAATTAAGAAGCCCTACGAAGAGTTGGACATAAAAGATATAATTAAAACTCTGACACGAAGGATAGAATTACTGCACATATTTGGGACACGATAGCCTATTGAAAATGTAGAGGATGAGTTAGAGTGGATGACCAAAAATGGAATAAATCAGACAAATCATTAAGGTAAAGAATTATGTCGGACTGAAGTGGCTGGATGCTGGGAGAGCTGCAGCAAACAGATCTTCGGAATGATGATAATGGACGATGAGCATATATTTATTAAAATTTTATCTGGCTTACAAGGAATTAGATTCGGATAAAATTTAGAAAGGGAGAAAATAACTAGCTTGAGGCAAACGGGTCTTAATTTCATTGAATGCAATATATGTATGGAAGTTGAGATTCGGACATTGTTAATATTGAATCACAGGTGCATCCTTTGTAGCCAGGGGAGTGCTAATGCACGTTCAATGCGCAGAGTGGATTGTCCTTGGTTTTGTTTGCTCGATTTGTGCACCAGGTTTCCATGGTAGTCGGCCTATCAAGGTGGTGTAGCTTTCAGTATGCTTATCCTCCAACAAAAGCTCGCTCCCTAGCTTCCGTAATAGCTACGATAGAAGTGAAATCCGATTTCAAACTGATTTTGACCATTGACTGAGTATTAGAATATTTTCTGGTGATAAACAATTCCTGCGAACACATTTTTCAATGAAATCGAAGATAAACCAGCCAAAGTTGCCGAACTAACAAAAAATGCTTCAAATAGTAAATAAAAAAATGTATTTGAAGAATATTTGCTTGAATTGTCCGTAAAGTGATAAGAAAGGACCCAACTAAATCTTTATTTCGGTAAAAATGTTTGAAGCCGGCAGTCAAGCCTGTGCTCCGACCGCATATCAGCTGGAGGCGACTGCTCACTGCAACACAATAATCTATTGCGCCTGGGAAACGGGAAAAAAGACTAAAAGGTTTCAAAATGCTACGGACATATTTATGATGCAGATAATACGTGCTTGTAAGTTTGACAGTACTTTTGGGCTCGATCTTGAATAATTAACCGTTCAAGTGCGGCATATTCCACGAAGGGACCTTCCTTTGCCCCTTTTTCATTCCTTGGTTATAGTCGAAAGAAACATTAAAAAATGAATAATTTTGCAGGTTTTTTCCGGCAGAAAGTAGGATGGACAATACCAGTGTGGTTCGGAAGCTATGAAACCCTCTTGACATTGATGCCAATATGGCGCTACGAAGTGGGAACGCTTCGCCTCCACTGTGGGATGGGAGAAATGCGAAGCTCTCTGTGCTCTGGTAACTTCAGCAGCCCTTCGTCTTTCATTACCTCCTCCAACCACCTACTTCATCCTAATCTTCATAATCTCCACCTTACGTTTCCCTCTCTTTCATAAAAAAACACTTCACCAGGCTTTTCTGTATATAACTTACCAACATCCCTGTCATTAGCTTCCATCTATTGCTGAAAGAATCTTTGCTAGCCCTATTCTCCTCCTTGTTTAGCATTCAATGCTATACCCATTTTCTGGTAATGTATCAGCCAAGTAATTAAACTGCTGTACTTGCTCCAGTTTGTGCCTCTCTTCCTTTATGAATAGCCTCGATTTTTTGTTACAGAAATTCTCACTATTTTCGTTTTCTTATATCTATTTAAACTATCGTAAATTTTTTTTCTGTGAATTTCACTCATCTGTTGCCTCCTAGCGGGTGTCCCGCTCTTAATATAGTGCGAGCAATCTTAGGTTTTCGACGTTTATCCGTGCTCAGCGCCAAATTTTCCGGTTGGCGCTTGAGTAATAAGTTTGAACATGCGCCGAATCTTAAAGTCGCCGGGCTTCCTCGTTGAAATGACGACGCCGAAGTGGCAAGATGACGTCTGTGATTTGATCATCAAGACAATTCTCTCCCGATTTGAAGGTTTCAATGGAGCATTGAGAGTTGAGTAGGTACGTAATATGAAAAAAAATATTTCCGTTTTCTCGTGGGATGGCGACACTTTGGCTCAATTTTCAGTTTTGTCGGTCACTATCGTTTTTCAATGAGTAATGTTCCGCATAAAGCAGTCACAATTCTTTCCATGAACTTTATTTCTAACTCCACTAATCTGTTTGACAGCTCTATAAACATTAGTCATCCTATACTTCTCTAAAAGGATTTTGCTTTCTGTTTTCAATGAACGATGAGTTTATCATTTTTTTACTTTTTCTTTAGATTTTTTGTATCTATAATGAAATAAATGCAGACATTTACCATGCTACTTTTGACACTGCTATGGATAGTTAGAAGTTTTGTAACTAATAAGTTCAGGTACATTTAAGTGACTCTGTGCAGCTGGAAACAGTTATTGTTTAATTATACTACTCACGGCTCTGTTTATCAATTTAACTTAAACACACACACACACACATAAATTATATATAACATCTTGAAGGATCACTCGAGTGATAAATATCAAATATGCCAAGAGGGTGGTCGATAAAAATGTAGAAACAAGTGAAAGACACAAATTAAAACTTCCAATATTTCGATGGTATTGGCATCCACCTTTCTCAGGGTAGAGAGTAGGCATCATATCCAGGACCAGAGGAGTAAAAGAGACTCCAGAAATGAAAATAGTTCGAAAAATTGCAATCAAAACAATGCTAGACAGAAAGAAGTGAAAACACGAATAAATCACATAAAGTAAAAATATAAAATTCTGGATACATATAAAAAAACAGGAATGGAACGAACATATGACCAGAATGGCAAGCGACAGATTACTGCACACCGAAAAGTTGTAACAACTGCCCTCATCTTTCTCCATGTTTATCTAAACACTCTCTGAGGTTGATGCAGAATTATTATAAAAATGGAAAATTTAAAATTAGAAATTAGAAAGGTAACCAGTAGGCTATACCGTATCCGTGTTTTTTTTTAAGTGTCCTATTTTAAATGTGTCTATATCCAATATGATTCGCCAAACACACAAAGCATAATTCAGCGATCAATTTTTAAAAAAGTTAAAACTCGGAAAACAGCCTTGAATTTGCTCTTTAAATATTTTTATTTACCTTTACGAAAAACTCAATTTCTCGATTTTTCAGCTCTATGCTCGTGCCTTTTTCTATAGTTTTGATGTAACATCACATTTAAGTTTAGTCGTGTCTCTATTTTCATTTATAATTTATAAATATATTTAACAATGTAAACATTTTTTCTTGACGCTGATTGTTGTTTTTAATAATTTCTACTAAAATAAATAATTAGTCACCTGTCGCTTAACTTTTAAAGGGGCTATAATTTTTATGTGTAGTCCTGATTTGGTCGGTAACGACCCAATAGTCACATCTCCGATAGTCACATTCCTCAAGCGTGACGGCGATGTACATGAACACGTTTAGGTTTAAATTTCATTTTTAAGATTTTTATTTTATGTATTTATTATTTTAATGTGTATAATATTAAGCTTGAATACATATTCGAAAAGGAAAAGGATTTGTGCGTTAATGGGTTAATATTTGCTCTCTTTATATTAATTGAATACATGTAAACACGCAAAGTAATTCTATGTAATTCAAAGTAATTCTAAAAAAATAAAAAGCATGTATAAATATTCTTCAAAATTAAACGGTGCCTAGTCACGTATCATTATTGTTAAAATAAACTCATTGTTATCTTAACTTTGCGAATTTTCTGTGAAGGTTTGGCAGGGTGAGAGAATTTATACTCTCTATTTTAATCAAGTAATAAACCTATCAAAATAGTCCCTGGTCTTCTCCGTAAAGATAACGACGCCGAATCAGCGAGGTGACTTCCCGTGATTTGCTCGATTCACTCTCACTAGGCTCAAATGGAGCGCTAATATTCTGCTGCGACAGCTACATGTGAGTCCATGTTTAGTTTTGATGAGCTACATAGCTCTAATACACAATATGTTCTGCTATATTTTACTCGCAAGATTCGGCAGGAATAACTATTCAATTAAACCAACTGTGATTACAGCTGTGATGGCGTCTCTAATCTAAAATAACTCACATCGTAGTTAACTTTTTAATCAAAAGTTGGGTTATTGATTTTTGAAGGATATCTTGACAACCCTTGAACGCCTAGTGGTACCATATGGCCTCAGAATCCACGAATGTCCTATCCAGGTTGTGATTTATGCCATTTATTCCTTAAATCCAATATCGTTACAAGCGATTCTTTCTCATGTTTGGTACGCTATGAAAAAATACTTTAAGTCTCTCAATGCTGTTAAAACAAAGGCATCGCAGTAAAAATGGAAATATGACAAATTTTAATGTTGTTTTTGGAGGTACAAATTATCCTCTGCTTGCAAACGTACAAATAGTGTGTATAAGTACTATGCCATTTCAGATCAAATGCCATATATTGTTATTATTTACCACATCAGTTATATCCTAGCGTTGACTTGTACCGAGCCAGTCTGCTACTTATTTTACCACTCAATGCGTGAATCATGGAACATAGGCTATCTGGAAGGTTAAGCACCCTCCAATTCCGTTTTGGTTGTTTTAATGTAGTGGGTCTTCTCTTGAAGTACGTTATCCAGCTATCATTACGCTTCTACAAACGAATTTGTTTTAGATTACTGTGATTTTGGTTTTTACGTGAGTTTGGTTAGATTACTGTGATACTGTGGTTTTATGTGTACGAAAGGACTTCATGGTCTCAACACGTCCGAAATAAAGACGTTCATTTCTCTATAAACCCTCTTTCGTAAAAATAACGGCGCCGAAGCGGCAATCTGACGTCCCGTCATTTGCTCGATCGCCACTGAAGTCAATTCTCTCCTCAGGTCGGCGAACCCAAGTGCGGCGTCGAGATCTGGAGTAGAATGTGCATTAAATTGAAGACGGTGTGCCTTCATTATGAAGTTCGTTAGTTGCCTTTGTTGTGCCTTTTGTAACAATACTAGCTGAATTACCCGTAGGCGTTGCACGGGATCACACACTTCCTTCACAACTCATCATATTTAAGAGGAGAACCGATTGCAAAAAAGAGAAAATTCATTCCTTCGGTTATCTTATAAAATAAATTTTAAATCTCTATCTTGAGTGAAATTATTTTTAAAAATAAAGAAATAAATCACTGCACAAAACCCAATACGTAGTGTAGACATCGAAGGGCCCCTTTTTGGGACCTTTTGGGGCCCTGAGATCTTAATAGATAGTATAAAAACCTGCTCCTTGAAAAAATACATATATGTGCTACCTTTCATGGTGATCGCTGAAACGGTGTCGAAGTCTATAAATCTCGGACTAATATACCAACATTCGTATATTTAATCCATCCAAAATGTTCCTATTCCAATGCAATATCGCCTGAACTTTCATAGTTTGTTGAAGGTCTCGATTTTACTCCCAACACATGCTATGCATAAATGTTAGCAAAGGAAAGAAACCTCCCTGATTTTGCTCGATTTATTGTTAAAGGACCAGTTCCATCAAATAGTTGATGTAACTGTACGTTTTATCAAATATTCAATTCTGGTTGTGTCGGCTATTTGATTAACCTGCTTGTATTTCTATAAATCCTGTGTTATTTTCAATCATGAGGTTTCACGATCAATTGAGGAATCAACTGACGATCAATCTATGAATTGTCAATTTCCTTTCATTAATGATCCAATGTTTGCCTGTCTGTTAGCCTGTGTAAACAGGTCATAGAGACTTTCGTTTCACTTCGGGATATATTTTGTTATTTTTAATTTATAACTTTGTCCGGAGATGGGGTTTGACTTTACTCGCCATGCACAATGCATTTAACAACTTTTTGGACTAAAAACACTTTTCGTTGCAAACACAGACAAATTACTTGTAGTACAATCAGTAGGTATAAACCCAATGTTAATTTTACTCTAATTCTAGAGTGGATGAAATGTGCTCAGGGGTGTGGAGGTGGGCATGAAATGACCCCCCCCCCATGTGCGTTTGACTCAAGATTATGGGCGGTTGCTAAACAGTGATTGTTTATAGGGTGCCGAAATGACTTTTTGGTTATTATTTCAATAAATAATGAATTTGCAAAAATATTTTTTAGATAAAAGCTGTGGGTAATCAAAATAACTTTAATTTGAGTCGTCATACGTCGAAATCAATGAATTATTATTGAAAAAAAGCCAAACAACCGGTAAAAATGGGCGTTTTTTGTTAATTAAATATTTATTGCAAAGGTGATTTTTTAATATTTTTATTGCTTTGAAGAAAAGCGCTTGCGATTCTGAATACAGCGATATTTTTTATAAGGTGATTGTTGAATTACTTACTGAGATATGGTCTATTGTTTATCCGGAGACAGTTTTTTTAAGTTAATAATTGCTATCTTTTCGCGGAATTTTTGAGTCAAATCCAACGGGATTCTACTTTAAAAGACTTATATTACATCTAGTAATAAAACCAATTCCAAAAATCATTAAACAGTCATAGAAATAAACGTTTAAAAAGTATACATTTTCAGACTAGCGTTTTTTTATAAACAAATAGAGCTACGGCGTCGACTGTTGGTTACACCAGTTTCTAACTTAGATATTCTGAAAGTTGATTTAATTGCGCAGATTATGAGAAATAAAAAGATCTTACGACCAATAGGAGCCGAGATAGGATATGTTTTTCTTTAAATCGCAGAACAAATCCTTTTATGTTATTTATGAGTGCATTATAGCATGTAAAAAGAAGTTGACGTCGACTCTTATTTCGTACGTTACCTACACATTGTTGCCACAGGGAGTCAGGGGACATGAGTGGCTCTGGAGGGAATTGTTGGCGGGAAAATGGATTTCTTTATCTTGGAAATTTTGTAAATCACCTCGGAATTTACAAAATGTTTATGTATTGTATTGTATTGTGTCTATGCGGGGTTTCATCTGTAGACGTTCAAACTGGGTCCTATTTTTTAGCCAAAGTTACCGTCGTAACTTTATGGAATTGAGTACACTTCACTAAATGAATTTTTGCTTTGTGTTCTCAACATTTTTTTTGTTTCCGACTGTCGTTTCGACAATCTTTGTCACTATCAAGATGCAATAGTTTGCGTTTGCAGATCTTATATACACAACTCAGAGTACTGGGATGGGGACTCAATATCAAATTTTGCTCAATATTTGTTTAAGACCGGACATTGCAATGATTTAAACCCGGAGGTATTACATGTGCTGAGCAAAGAAAGAATACTTGATTTTCTAGAACAATTTGAATTTGTTAGTTCAGGATGTGTAAACTTGGTGAACGACCGGACTTTGAAAATTACTCTCCACTGACGTCAATATTCTTACCGAAGTATGCTTTGTCTTAATCACATCTTTGTTCACATCTCTTTCCTTCCCCATTCACCTTGAAAACCGCTCCTCACATCGTATCCCTCTCTAATTATGCTATTACGTCATAATAATTCTACTTCTGCCTCTGTATTTTTTACATTTCCTCCACCCCCTCCCCTAACCTTGTAACAATCCCTCCCAGTCCTCTTGACTTGTGCGTATAAAATCTGCGAATGATAGCTATCGTGCCTTGACATCGACAATGAATTTCGAAACTATGATCAGAAATGAAAAAGTGAGGAATACACCGTGTGAAAATTCCTTCAGGGGGAAGTGTTTTTGAAGTGGAACCCTTCTCATGCATGTTTGGGGTGATCTCGAGAAATCCTAGCATCACGCGACTCCCGGATAGATAAATTGTTGAGGCGTTGCGTGGTTATGTACGTACAAGTGCTTCGAATTAATTCGCAGTACTATCACCAGAGGGGAATGTTGTAATTTCATATGAATATATTAAATCTGCGTGTATTTCAGGTAATTATCATTAATGCATAAAATAATTTTTATAGTTTCAGAAATAGTAATGTGATTCCTTGTGCTTGAAGGCTGCATGCTTTCGAAATGCTTATTTACATATAATACAGTGTACTCCCCACTGCCAGTCATATAAATACTCAAGCCTTCCACTTCTGTCGGCCACATCTTATTTTTTAAACATAAACTCGTGAGATCACCGAGTTCAAGTGTTTCATTTCAAATATAATCATGTCACGTCTAGGAGCAGGAATATTTATAATATTGTCTTCCCTGGAGACATAGGTTTAATTATTAATGATGCATAGGATTACTATTTTCCGTCAACGTTTCGTATATTTATTATGCTTCTTCAGGGCTCGGAGTTCCTTCTGTATATCTTTTTTTCAGTTTAAAGTTTTAGTTTATTAGTTGTATATATATTTTCTTTTTTCTATTTGTAATGAATATTTGATTAGTATATATCATTTATCTTATCTACCTACGTTATAGAAACAATGTGATTTATACCGAATGTTGGAACTTGATGGGTAAGTCCGTTTGTTAATTTATGTACTCTTTCGGTAAAATACTGCAAAAGGAACCCTGAATCTTGAAGAAGCACAATAAATATGGGAAATGTTGGCAGAAAACAGTAATATCATAAATCATTGATCATTAGACGTATGTCTCCAGTATTTATGTTTAACGTGCTTCTACGGCTGAGGTCATTTCGCACTTACTGTCTGCTACATAGCAGACAGGGGCAACAGCACTCGGACGAATCGGAGGATCACCCTTTACAAAATAGAGCCGAGCCCAACGATGCTTAACTTCGGTGACTGATCGGGACTAACCGGTGCTTCCATGGCGTGGCAGAGAGGCCAGAGTTGCCCGTATGTCTCCAGAGAGGGCAATATTATTAAATGGAGGACGAGAAAATAAATCACGTGAATAATAATAATCCTCTCCTTGTCTATCTACTACATGTTTATTACTTATATAAAAAGGCCTACGGTCTTTTCCGCGAAAATAACGACTCCTTAACGGCAATCTGGCGTCCCACGATTTGCTCCATCACCTTCCCGAGTCAATTTCCTCTTCTCTCCTAGCTCTCTCTCCCTCTCTCTCCCTCACTCTCAAATGGAGCACCGAGAGTGTTTTAGGGGGAGAGAGGGCCACACGCGCCTTGGCAACGGAGGCAGAAGGAGGAGGAGGACGGGACAGGAGAGAAGACGGAGAGAAGGGGCAACGGGGAAAATGGAATGGGAGTATCCGGGCCCGGCCGCTTGAGTGCGCCACCGATCCAAAACTTCGGGATGGGGGGAAGGGGGGGAACTCTCTGAAACCCGCCCTTTTATATATATCTCCCGTGTCTCTCCCGCAGGAGCAGGTATTCCAGTACCAGGGCAGGAAGATGGCGGCACTGGAGCCGCACGTGTTTGCACTCGCTCAAGCGGCTTACTCGTCGCTGCAGGCGTGCGACGCCACGGACCAGTCGTGTGTCATCTCGGGGGAGAGCGGCGCGGGCAAGACGGAGACCACAAAGTTCATCCTGCAGTACCTGTGCTCCGTCACGAGCAACGTAAGCACCTGGGTGGAACAACAGATCCTCGAGGCCAACACCATCCTCGAATCATTCGGTGAGTGACTTGACGGAGCAACGGACGAATTTATATATACGTATCGCACGTACGTTGCCGTAGCGATAACAAAGTCTTTGCAGAAATAGCTATCGGGTTGTGCTGCGCCTTTGTTTGTTGATCTCTAGCATTCGCTACCATTACCGGAATCATCTTCAGGAATAATGGTACTACGTAAATACTGCAAATTCTTATTCCTGGAGATGCTTTACCACGTTCGTTGTTTATATATATCTTTTTTCTATTATAATGAAATTTTAATTAGTATACGTTTTGTCTTGTTTACCTTAATTATAGGTAGAATGTAATTATACAATATTTACCTCTCGATGGTCAAGTCTTTTTGTTATTGTCGGCACTCTTGTGGTAAAAAGATTTCATCAGTATTGATGTGAAATGATTGGTGGCCAATTTTTATTTGAGTTGTTTTGATGTGAACGTTACGGTGGGAGAACGTAATAACTCCGGCTTTCATTCCGAGAAAATATTTTACCAGAGGTAATAAAAGCGAGCCTTAATCAGTTCAATCAGCACTTTTAGCTTTAAGGTACCTAGTTCATAGAATTGGTTTCATAATGTCTGGTAATCATAAAATGATGTTGCCCTTAATTTTGTGTGAGGTGAACAGGAAAATTTGTTTTCTATATTAGACCTTCCATTAGTTGACGTTAACGTTATCGATGAGAGATCACAACCATAAGAGGTATTTAAGCAAAAAATACTTGACCACACATTTTTTTAAATCAGGCCAGAAAAAGGTATTCCCAAGTGTTCATTGTAAGTGTAATCAAAACTTATATTTCTATAATTTTCACACCTGAGGATTTAGGAAAGGTCCACATATCACGTTTGCCATAGGTTTGAATGGTAGCTTAACTGGTTAAAGCACTCGGCGTAAAATCATTGGATCCGAGTTCGAATCCCGGTCAAGGCGAATGAGTTTTCCTCTGTGGAATATTGCACTTATGTGCACTTGCGGATGACTCCGTAAGTCCCGTAGTCTCCGTAGTCCCGGTATCCTCAAAATTGAACACTTTCGTATTTAATATTTTCAGTTGTAAGAATCATGAGATAAATATTGAAATATTAATGACGCAAAAACGTTGTTTAATTTGATTAGCATTCTTTGTAATTGACAAAATATGCTGATATACAGCGCATTAACTTGACTCATTTGTTTCGTGAGGTCCGCTGAAAACACCTTCAAATCCGGAGTTATTTTTGCGATTTTATGAAATGAAGTTTGATAAATGATGAATGCATTTTTGAAACAGCGGAGAAAACTCACAAACTATAAATAGTACTATTTCATTTCTGAACACTATATCTTCATCAAAAATTACTCATTTAATGAACAATGTCTCTTTGGGGTGAACAGGCGTACCACATCCCATGGAAATAACCTTTGGATTTCTATATTTTGGCAAACATCTGGAAATACTGCTGATCTATTGGTTATTCATTAGTAAGATGAGATTTTTTAAATAATTATGAGGTTTAATATATTTTAAATTTCATTTTCCATGATGTCTTGCTCAAACTACATTATTTGGCTTGTTGAAGGCTAAAAGTTTTACCCCTGCCACATACCCTTGAGGTGCCTTGCAGGGTATTTTGTAGATGTAGATGTTATATGCTAAACTGCAAGTTTTTGCAACTACGCACTGGATATTTACGCACCGTTTGTTTCTCCCTAAGACTTGGTTCTATGTCCTAAAATATTTTTCGAATTTGATCGGAATCTACGATTTACGATTTCAATTATGAATCGAATCAAATGAACTTTACATTTTATCAGTTCTTCTTTGAATGATGAATAATGCAATGTTATTAGGTTGGCATGTGAAGTTTTTTTGGCGGTTTAACGGCTTATAGCCGTACAAGATTAAACATCCTTCTCACAACTGTGCACCGGAGAGGTTTATACGAATCGTGGATATCTCTTTTAGAATCGGATCGGATATCTATTTATTTTTTGGATTCGAATCGAATTTCCGGATCTTAATTATAAAGTGGTAAACGGATATAATCACTCATTTGTCGCTACGAATTTTAATCACACACTCTGAAAAATTCGTTTCTCTCTGTGACTTTATTAACCCATCAATAAACTCTGATGAAGAGTTTCGCTAAAATAAAAACGTTACGCATATTAGCGAGGAGAATGCTATCTATTACGAACCTATTCGACCATATCTTTCCACAAGCTGTTCACCGATGGGTTTATGTTCTTTGCCCTTATATCTCGTATAAGTTTGTTGTATTTTACGTCTTTAATTTTGTAAACAAGTATTATTAAAATGTGTTTTGATGGCATTACATAAAAAAGCGGCAGCCATGCAAATGCAATCAATTCAGTGTTTTGTGTAGTATTTGCGTCGTTTCATAGATCGATTACTAGATCTCCCCTAATGCTAATGTACGCCTGTTGTACAAGTCCGCTTTTTGTAAAACTACTTCATACTATAGTGTACCCTGCGGGAATAACCTGACATGCATGCAACTACAGCTGCGTTACAAGTTATGAACAGATTAATAGCAATCTAGAGGTTAATTTTCATCATGAAAAGTACAGCAGTTGTGAGATGAGTGAGTAAATATTTAAAGCTACGGTCTTATATGGATTTTCTATTTATGCTTTCATAATAGGTATTGTGACTATAAGGAAATTAACTCAATGTCAATACATTCATTTAGAAATCTCAGCGGTCTTGGTTGCGCAAGTGATAATTCGATACTCGGGCCCTCCTTATAAGAATGCAATAAAGTAAAAGCCTATTCTCTGGAGTGATGGTAAACAGCGGAGAAGTAGCTAAAGTCTCTTACTTTATCAACACATATGCACAGTACCTTCTTAAAAACTCCTTATCTAACATCTTCAGTTGGCTTTGGGCGCTCAAATTTAGTGCCTCAACGGTATTAAGCTCGAGAATTTGAGTATCTGATTAACATCCGTGGGTATGCGCTAAATCTCGATTTCTTTACAATGCGAGATAAATTTACGACGTCTCTGCATCTAGAATCAATTCCAAGCATCACGATTATCACGTTAATCAGTCCCTAATATCATATGCTGTCATAATATATATAATATCATAATACCATATCGCTAAACACCTATGATGTCATATTAAAATGCTGAAAAAACTATTTTATTAGGTATTTTTCAGCATTGCTATCATATTTCGATGAGCTTAAATTTGATAGCCTATAGTTACTCTAAACATCGAATACAGTATACTAAATTCAATACAAATTCATAATCTTCACAAAAAAAAAATTTAATTTTAGATGTATCAATTTTAACTTGAAACAAAAATATCAAGTATTTTATGTGACCTTCGCGTTTATCGATTTAACCTGGGCCGTAAAATACTCGAATGTCACATGAAAATTTTATTGAAATTATCAATTTATTGTTGTAATTCATACTATTTCATATCGCAACCTCGATGTGCCGACAATTCGATCAAAGTCAACGGTTTTAACATTTAGGCGTTGCTAAGGTGACAACTATTAAGGCGGCTTTTCACATGGAAGTGTGACTTCTATGGAGGTAGCGAGTGCAGTGAAGTATAGATTTTTATCGCTACTTGCAGGGCATAGCTCTGCTTACGCATTACTTCCGGCTTATCCGGAAATAAATGAATAGCAGAACTAAGGAGGCGAATGGAGGTCAATTCAAAACAACCAATGAATCATTAAATAGAAACCCTGCAGGTACTATAATCGTCTTTTAATACGGAAATGTTAGCATATAATTGTAAAACAGTCTTCTTATACTCATTTCTAAAAGTAATTTTGGGTTCAATATTTGATGATTATATCTTTGGTGACTTCATGATGAAATAAATTATGCGAAATATTTGGTTTTCATCAACATACATAATTGTCTATTGAGTTTTATTAATCTAAACTAATCAAATCAACTCATGGGTTTTAGTAACCAAATTTTCTCGCTGTGACAACTCTATTTTTTTTTTAAATATTAATTTATATTAACATTTTGATAACTAAATTGGCAGTTCAGCATTGTTAAATTTCAATCATAAGAAAATTCTTTTTTAATATCACCATGGTTTTTCAATTGAGCTGAACCAGACAGAATATTTCACCGGATGTTTTTCAATACTATCGCTGAATCGAAATGCTACTTGCAGGCTAAATAGAAACCTTCGTCTATTTTCTTTGCAAGTGCGAACCGTGGTCGATTATTTCCGCTATCGACCCCTACTGCCATGGAAGTAGGTGCTTACACATCGAAGTACCACTTACACTTGCGACTTGCAAGGCTACTGTCATGGAAGTAACTTCCAAGTGTAAAGGCGGTTTTACAAGTGTTATACAATCGTCTCGATGTCAATTATTTCTTCATCTAGCATATTATGATTCCGTTCGATACATTGTTCTAGTCTGACTATCGCGGAAGTCGGGTAAAAATCGGTTAATCCGAGATGTATCGGATTCATATTGTAATTTTCCGATTTATCTTTTAATAATCCCTTCTGTGTTATTATTTATTTGAAAACATCGCTGAAATATTAATATTTCAGAGTCGCAATCTTGATAACTGGCCCTTTATTCATCGCAGATTACATTTGTCTCGTCCATCATTTTTACGCCGCACTATCTCAGTCATTCGTTGGATTTATCTTGTTGCTTTTACATTTATCTGTCAAATGCATCCAACCATTACAGGATTAAATTCAAAGTCTGTGAAGATTGATCAGCATTCAGATGCTAAACAACTGGATACCAGGCAAGAAATTGGTCATACCTTCTATGTTTACCCACGTAGTATCGTAGACATGAATATGTTCTCATTGAATGAACATCATAGTGGGATAAAGACGCAGAATGCATTATGCCCAGGCTTTGCTTGAGGGCATAGGCCTCCGTAGCTCTATTTCATTGTGTGGTATCTTGCCATGAGCATGATCAACACGGTAATAGTAAGGCATTTAGTTTACTACTCTGCAGTACTGTCATTACGTAAACTGATCACTACTCTCTCACGGAAGCACTGCCTTGAAATGAGGTTATCGAAGCCAAGTTATCGAAAGCAATTGTGGCTTATTCTTGCAATAGGTAATACCGAGTGATTATTTGGGACATTTATAGTTGAAGCTATCATAGAAAACTTTATAACAATGCTCTAGTGAACTATTCAATTTCCTCCCTATTTAAATGCTAGAATAAATGTGGTGAGATAAATCTAGCAATTTCATTTACTATCCCAGTTAAAGATGGTACCTGATTGCCTTCATATCGAAAAAATATTTGCTTATTTTTTCAGCGCATTTTTAAGCTTTTGCACACATGGCGCATGTTGCGTCCCCCAGTCTGCGGTGCCGAAAATGGTCGATTTCTCAGGGTAGTAAAATTTAATGTTCAAACATGTCGTAGCCGCAACATTGCTCTGAAATACTTGGTAGATCACGTGTCGCAACCATTGACCGGAGTTAATTGTGCCATAATGAATAGGTGGTTAAAATGTTAGACTACCGAAGGACTTAAAGGGATACTTTTATTTGACGTAGTTACATTAGAGTTACCATTAGTGCTATTAAATACTATGATGAAATGCCGGCGTTTTCGGTTGATGAGCCTTTTCATTTCAAGCATGTTTTTTTCAATGACTTAAAAAAAGCTGTGAATAGTGTAAGCCCTAACTCTAAGGGTATCGATGGCATATCTGCTGAAATGCTAAAACTATGTCTGGAAGAATCCTCTCCCGCAATACTGCATATATTTAATTACTCCCTTCAATGTTGCACCTGTAATTTTTAGTTAGGTTACCGAAAGACTAAAATCAATATTATTACTTTGGCATGCCTAGATATATTAGAGTTTCATTTATTTTGTGATTTAGCTGTGTCAGTACTGAAGGCAGAATTATAACTCTTCCACCTGAAATGTTTGAAAGTTTTATATTCTATTTTTGTTTGATATTAAAGAAATTTTATTTCACGTATTTTGTCCTGATTCAAATTGAAAACGCAGATAAGTGGCCTGTAGCTTACGGTTGCTAATGGTGAGGATAAATTAAACACTGCAATTCCATACAGAAAAACACATATCTAATCTCTTCTAAGCCATGGTTACGATGCTGTGCATCACCTTCAGGTGAATGCCTATTAATGAGAATTACTATTATTTGACTGTGCGTTATCTGAAAGGGAACGACCTGATGGGTATGTATGTACGTAGATTTATTACTTGTTTACTTTATTCATTTTACACTGTACGTGGGTACGTCTATTCCCGCGTTCAATGTTTCATTGCCATTCATCGCCGTTTTTTCCCTCCATTTTCCGTTTTCTCTCCAATATCATTTTGCGGTATCCTTTCCTTTCCTACTTCAAAGCATGCAGAACCTTAAATTTTTCCCACCCAAGAAATTTATGTGTAAGAAAAGCGGAAATCGTTTCCTTCGTGGGTGACATTGGAAGTTGCTCTAAGAAAAAGAAAGATATGGCCATAAAAACGGGTCTCTTCCCGAAGTGGGGATGTCTTTTGGTGACCAGATGGATGGGAGACGATAGGAAGGCGATCTTTTCCATAGCCTGGTTTACTCTCACCAAAGGGAGAATATTGGTCTGCGATTGATCGTGTCATCCCACGGACTCCATTTTAAAGTGGCCTTCCCTCATAACTCTACAGCCCCGTTTTATAATCCCTGGCTAAATTTATACGTTGATGAGTCTATGGTAAATTTCTAAATCATCTGCTATTTTATTTATGCACTAAGCTATGGTCCACGTTGAATCTCAGTGGGAGGAAAGTAAGACTAAAATTTTTGCATCTACTATATAAAAGACTACGCGTACTTACGTATGATTCAGTTGCTGGGCGTTGTGATTCAGATGTGCACCAATAGATGGAAAACGAGCTCCCATGTTGCGTTATCCATTAGCTGACTCATGGTGTGCGCAGGCGAATGAATTTTCCAAAATTCACGCGAGGGAAACTGCTCAGTAACAGCTCCGCCAAAATATTTTATACAAATAAATTTCTGATATATAGATATTATATAATGTTTGCCATAGTTATAATTATAGTTTTCATAAAAAAACTACACAATAATTTATATTTTATATTAACTTTATTCATTACTTTTTGGCTATTTTGCCAATATTTTGGGCTGTTTCATCAGACTTTTCAACCTGAAGGATTACAAAAGTATATTCCCAAAATTACGTGCCTAATGCATATACTATTTAGCACTAACACATGAAGAGGTTGCGATGAAAAATACCCAAAAAAAAATTAAAATCTCGCTGTGATTCTGTTACAAAGATCGTTTAATCTAAGCCATGAGTGTCTCGGGTACAAGTTTCCACTTTAAGTGTCTATGCTGCGGTTGACAAATAAATAGAAATTTATATTCTTGAAATTTTACAAAAGCTGATGTTGTTGGGGTAAAATAATACTCAAAGTTTAGGAAAAACAGAGAGAATACGGCAATAAAGTTCAAGAATTAAAAAAATGATTCTTTCAGTCATCCGATAATAAACATTCCATGCTTTCATTCGCGAGTGCTATCAATTAAAAAAAAGAAACCTCACTCGAATTTAATTACAATCGAATTATAACCGAATCCAATGTTTTTCTCTTCCCACGGTAAATGTTTAAGTAAATTTATTCATGAAAACTCTCAGAATTAGGCTGCGCATGCGCGCTCCAATATGCTTTGAATTTCTGTAAATGTGGCAACTCTTTTAATTCTTGACTGAAAGGGACTATTGATAGGTTTTTCTGCGTGCGCGCGCTTCGACCATTCCTCCTGTCAGAGACGACTTCGACTGCTTGTGAAGAAAACGACACTGAAGACTGCCAACTTTATTAACACTTGCATTAAGATGAGTAAGAGTGTTTTACTCACATCGCACATGTGAGCGAATTGGTGATATTATTTCATTCGGCGGAACTATTTTGTGCAAAGACCAGTTGTTAAATCACCTGTTGCTATTTGATCGATAAACCACGCATTCTAATCTGTGGAAGATTACCAAGTGTCTTTATTCATTATGAACACGCATTCTAATTATGGGTAACTGCTACTTTGGTGTTTCAATGTACATTATCGTGATCCGTCTAGTTTGCTCATGCAATGCATCCCATTTGATACTTCGGACTATAATTTTTTCCTGGTAAATATTGTACTTAGGCTCGAGAAAACGGTGAAAAACTCTTTGCTACTTGTTATTTTCCATCCTCACTTCATAAATATGACAGCAATGTGATCCATTTAGTAAGAAGTGTAATCATCCCGTAGAGGTTATCTTTGAATGGTATAGTTTTTTCATCCAATGCAGTTTTTTAAATTCACGAATGATATCTTTCTGTGCTAGGGGTGATGATAGGCTTCCCATCCTGAGCAACCGGATTTGAATCCCGGCAATAGCAGAGATTTTTAATTCGAAACCCCATCCCCACTGGAGTGTCTTTTGGATAGAACTTTAAAAACTCCGTCCGTCGGATGAGACTTATAAACGGTGGTCTTCTTCCTTTCCTTAAAAGCAGACTAATGGCGGTGCCGACATTAACTCCACCCTTATACCGATCACTATAAAAATCCCTCCCTTACCGACCCATCCAGCTATCCACCATGTTACAAATTACTTTCGTTGTAGATCGCCTTACCAATCAACCTCTGTACTCCTCAACCTCTGTAGACCTCAATTAACATTAAGTAGTTTCCGTAAACTTTAATGTCACTTTGCGAACAGTACCGTAAACGATAACGCTACTCCCATACAGGTCCATAACAGTTCATCGTAATTTATGAAGGTTCTCAAATTCGGCCAGAGTATACATTTTTGCATTGTTAAAATAATCGATAAGGAAATACGTGAGCATCAGGGACCGAAAAACATCGAAGCATACTTTTCGGAATCCCTCGAGCTAACGACATCACTACTCCCTCGCGGACTAAATACCTTATCCGTATTTAATTCCTGGCGAACTATGAAACTTTATTCGTCCACTCCCAACACAGAGTCCAATCACACGCCACGGAAATCGGCGAATATCTGATTGAAGTGGCGAATCATTCATAAACTCACACCTTCCAGATGTAAAAACACAACGTACTGGAAACACTATCGGCTGCAATCGCACCATTTTACACCTTCTACAGTGCTTTCACTTCAACTAATATTGTGTCTTAACTTGATTAATGTATTACCCACCCTTAAAGAAATATTAAACATTTGTAGAACTGAGTGTGTATGAATTCATTAAATTGGCTTTTTAAAAACACAAATGGAAAGTACTTATAAGGCAAGGTTAAGGACGAAATTTTCCATAGCAAAATAAAAGAAAACAATATCTTATTTAAGTTCCCTTCTTAGGACCAGTTTCAAAGTCTCTGGTGAATGATTTTCTCGGAATGAAAATCGAAATTTATAAAATAACTGTCGATAATTCTCACGTCAAATAACCAAGACTCTGATGTAGTGCATAAAACCTCAGTTTTGTATCAAGCTAAACGAGAAGGCTACGTTATCTTGAGGTCAATTTTAATCCGATATTATAAAACCAGGCTTAAAAGTCTTTTGTATGCATCCTCGGTAAAAGATTGTTTAATCCAGTCTAGATAGAATTATTATGCATTGATGCTAAAACGCGGATTGAATTTTAAATCATCCTCGATAGGAACTATTGAAGGGAATTCTTTTACTTAATTCGCTAAAAAACGGTGCCATAAAATATTGGACTCGATATAACACTAACCGACATAATTCCCTGACGACCTTATTCCTCAATAAAAACGTTTAGCTGTAGGATAACTTATTTATTTGTGAACTGGGACTATTTGCCTCTATCTGTGACCTGGTACTTTCTGAACTTAAGTCGTACAGTCTATATAAACGATAAATAAATTCAGTAAACTGACATTTTTCCACGGAATCCGACGTTCAGAAATCCCTCGCCAACGGCGGATCCAAAATATTGCTCTGTTTTATGCGTCTGCATGCCAAACATTTTTAACTCCGCAATCTCTTGACATATGTGCGGTTTATCTTGGCTTTCACTGAATCATCCCGTTGTGTTGGGGCGATGGCGGCTCGCCAAAGCCAAGGCCTCTTCCGAATTTACGGCAAAAAACCACTGCAACTCAATGATAATCCAGTCTCCATATATATTGCATTCTTTACTACCAAATCCGTGACAACCGTGATGCAAGACTGATAGGAGCGCTTTCGAGCAGAAAACCAGGTCCACTGTTCACAAAGCCAATTTATTCATTGATTCTCCGATGAGGAAAACGTACATTCAAACATGGAAATGGAATTCTTCTTTATTGCGGCGGGAGACAAATTAGCTTTAATTAGATTTTCAATGAAAAAATGGCATATTCATGGAACATGAGTTCCTTTTAATTTGAAATTGTGATTAATTTGATCTCATATGCATTTCATAATTTCTGGGTATTAATCTTTTCACACGAGATGTCATTTTTTCGTTATCAAATCCTGGATCACAAAATGAGGCTAGGATTATTGCTGCATATAAAAATAGATTAAAAACATCCTATGCATGAGGAGATATCGGCTTATCTGATGACCTGACAGTTAAACAATGTCCTCTCTTAGCTTTGCGTGGCTTAGGTATCTTGGACGTACATGTTTAACGTACACACGCAAAAGCGTATATTTTGCATTTTTATTTTGAGCTAGGCCAAATAATAACAGCTTCAATGATTGTTGATGGAAGAAAAAGTAGCTCTATTTTATAATAATTTTCCAAGCGTTGTACTATTCTTGTTAATAAGTTTTGTAGAAGAAAATCCTAGGCGCTACATGGAATATTTTTTTAAAAAAAATTAAGACAGACGAAAACTTCAGTTTCTTAAACTCATCCGCAATAGGTCAAAAAACTAAACCACCGCTGTTTCCACAGATCAAGCTTTTTTACTGGTATTTAGAAAATGGAAAATTTATTTTCGCCTACATATTACGTAATTTAACCAACCTGGTTCTACAATTCGAAAACATGATTGGTTATATACGTAGATATCATAGGCTGAAAGAATTAAGTAGGTACTGATTTTATATCCAGTTATAAGGAATAAAACTTCCGGTTCTGCAAAAATAAAATAATATTATTGAAGGATCTGAAACTGGTACGAAGTTTTCCGCGAGCTTTGATTATTGGAGCAGCTTAAAGGGGTTCCTCCGCGTCCATCCTGCTGGCTGCTTCATGCTGGCGTCAAAAGGTCTGAAGACGCCAGCATGGGAAAACTGTTGTCAACAATAGACATCACGCGGAGAAACGCTCGAAAACTGCTCCAATTGAAGGATCTCTTTTAATACAGATTCGTAAAGTTCCTTCTTTGGGGTGTCTTTTAGGCAGGGGGTGAATGTAACACTAATACTTTCCTGGCCTGTCACATTCCTCCTTCTCATTTCCATGCTAATGTGCGACGAGTTAGCATGAAAATGGAAATTTTAGCGGTCGTTAAATTTGTGAGGATGGAAGAGTGTTGGACCGTGAAGGTAAAAAAAAACAAATTCCGGCGGAGTTATCGGAAATTTCATCATGTTACAAGAGGGGTGAACACAAGAGAAAGATCGGACGACGGGAAAGTCCACTGGATGGAAGGCCAGAGGAGATCAGATTAATGCGTTGGGGAGCAAGTCACGTGGCATTCCCAACAAGGAGAGCCGAGTTCCAAACCCCGAATTTTCCGAAGGGTTACCTCTCTTCTCTGGAGTTTCCTATCATGCCCTGTTCCTGTTCACTGAAGTTTTTTGTGTTCTATCAAACTGTTAGTTTGATAACGTGAATGTTATCGATGGGTGAACAAAGTAATTTCCGTTTTCATTCCGAGAAAGTATCTAACCAGAGATTGCAAACCCGGGACTAGAATTGTGCATTTCGTTAGAAAATGCTATCCTTAACTTTTCAATGGAAAACTTCATCTATGCATTGCCTTGTAATGCCCATTTGGTTTTATAAAAACGGCATCGCAATAAATGCATACTCAATCCTACACAAAGTAAATATTTTTTAAGAGCGAGCAATATATTTACTAAGTGAAGGTATTATGAATAGTAAGTATTAGTGAAATCACTATTAAAGGTTTTTAAATTTTGTGATTAAGTCCGATAGCGTTTCCAGTATTCTGTATGTTTACACCTTGAAGGTGAGTGAGTTTATAAATGATTCGCCGCTTCCATCAAATTTTCATCGATTTCCTCGGCGTTTGATCCGACGCTGTGTTTGGAGTGGACTCGTTAAATTTCATGGTCCACGAGGCATTAAACACGGATGTGCGTAAGGGATCCAGTCTGTGAAGAACTAGTAATGTTGTTAGA
This sequence comes from Pyrrhosoma nymphula, assembly GCA_963573305.1. Classification (NCBI taxonomy): domain Eukaryota; kingdom Metazoa; phylum Arthropoda; class Insecta; order Odonata; family Coenagrionidae; genus Pyrrhosoma; species Pyrrhosoma nymphula. Next base: position 4,739,753 of record OY754338.1, on the reverse strand, counting down.
ACGAGGGGGATTTAAAAAGTATGCTTCGATGTTGCTCAGACCCTAATGTTCATGAATTTCCTTATCGATTATTCAAAATATGAAAAAATATATCCGTGCACCGTATTCGGGATCGTTAATAAATTACGATGACTTGTTAGGGTTGTGGGAGTGGCGCTATTGTTGAAGATGCTGTTCTCAAGGTAGAATTGAATTTTTAGAGATGTTTGCATAAATAATTGACCAGTTTTCAGCGAAAGCGTCGTGATCCAGGTTCGCGAAGCCCAAGTATAAAAGGGGAACATAAAATTAGTGTACCCAGGAATTTCCCATGAACGCTTTGCCTTTCATGGAAAACTCCTGGCACCTTCGTACCTGGAAAATGGTGATGTACCTTACGGCTGTTGATGGAGCGGCTGTTTCTGTGCCGAAAATATTATTATGATGATACACTTCCATCCGGTCTTTTAAAAAATATTTTTTTCATTTTCACAATTATCTGAATAACACTCTCTATGGTGAATTAAATATTAAAGTCCGTAAATTGAAACTGATTATGCGATGTCGTAATTAGAAACCCATATTTGGACTGGAAATTAGCATTAGGTTGGAAGGGTAATGTTAAGATATCATTTTTTAGTGAGCTTTATATAATTCCGTCCAAGTCATTCGGAATAAAAATGTATAATACATATACCTATTTGTTTTAATTTTTTAAGTAGACGTAAAGAGTTGAGTTTTCACTCTTTTATAAAAGAGTTGACCTTATTTTAAAGCTCAAGGTCGAAACAATCAAATTCCATATTTAATCATATTAATTTATGATTCTTCACCGCGTGTTGTTGTTGTTTTTTTCTGTTAAAGTTTGAATATCCGTCGTGGGATTTTATCTTGTCACTAATTAAATTGTTAACATGTTTCTGGAAATTAAATTCTGAGAAATTTACGTGAACCCTGAATTAATGGAATCCAGGGAAAGGGGTAATTTAATTTAATGCATATCGACGACAATCGAACGCTGCAGATCCATGCGGGAAAGCGCTACATGGCTACGTTTTTTTTTACAGTTTTTCACCGCGACAGGTCGCTGTTATGGCAATCGTCCTTGGAAAAAGAATATGGCAAATGGCATGAGAAGGAAAGAGGGATTTTTATTTGAGAAAAATCAAGGAAAGTTGTTTTTGAAAACGTTGAAGGATTAATTTCTGTGGCAAAGCTCTGAAGTGCTTTTAGAATTGGAGAGAACTGTTCACCGTACGAAAGGAAAATGCTTTGACGTCTATTTAATCCCTCGAAGGGTGAATAGTTGGTTTTCCGAAGGGATTATTTGAGCCGAAGCCAAACGGGAACTGAACAATTCAGGAACGCTTTATTTAAAAACTGATGCGGTAGAACAGTGAGTGTGACAAAAACTATAATGGCTTAGGGTCCGATTGAGACTCGGAAGTTGAGCGCAGGGTGGTTTCCAATCATCTTGCGTAGATTAGCGCTCGTCGTAGCAGACGGGAACGGGGACGAGCTCACGAAGAAGTCGACGATTGGAGCGATCTGCGCTGAAGTGATTACAGAATGGCGGGAAGATGTTCAACTTCTATTAATATTAAGTGGTGAAACTCATCTCTTGAATGACACGTACATGTCCGTCACCAGTGTTGGGTACATTACAAAAAAAATGTAATTTGGGCAGATTACAACTACCTCATCAAAAATGCAATCAATTACAAGTAAAAGTTACTCTAAATATAATAAATGAAAAGTAGATTAGAATTAGAGCAGGATCGCTACAGGCCTGGAAAATCTGAATTACCTGGAAAAGTCATGGAAATCGAAAATGGACCTAGAAAAGTCATGGGAAAAGTCATAAGAAATTAGAAATTATACAGAATGTTGACTTTTTCAAGTGAGAAACTGCTTTTATTTTATAAGTGAGGAGTACTTATTATATTTTAAGCACTTTCTGCTGGTGATTTGACTTTGTGTTTTAAGAACACTGCCTGAATGAGGCAGTGGAGCAATTATTTCGTATTAAACTATTCAACAAAATTAAATTTTAAGGTACTCTTCTTTGCTCTCATTTTGGGAAAGATGGAATATTGTTTTCTCCTTCGACTGTGCACTGGTAATCCTTGGCCCTAGTCCTGACCGAGATCGAAAGTAACTTGAGATTGAGAAAGTAACTTAAATTCCATGATAAAGGAAGCCATGAAGCCTTCCATTTAGAGATAGGTAGTGGCTGCACTCTCTGTGTGTGTTGGGAAGCTATATTCCCTCGTAACACATGCATTAATATGCTGTACTCCTATTCTTGCGCTGTAACTGAAAACTCCGGAAGTACCACAACATTGAAATGCAAGAGAGTTTTAAATTAATCTATAATTGTGATTTTTCCAGTCCTCCAAAAAAAAAGGTAAATTTATCTTGATGTATTTGAGCATAACTCAAGAGTGTGGATTCCCTTATTCCTTATTCCAAAGAAAAAACCAGATTATTGATGAATGGAATATGATCTCATACTGAAAATCGTATTGAAACAAAACCACATTGTAGTGTAATTTATCAAGTAAAAAGCGATTCAGCCGACAGGTCTTGGTCTTGAGCAATAGCGATGAGAGCTTAATAAGATACTTATAATGACCCTTAAAAGTTAAGCATTATCTAAGTGCGCGCTTCTAAAACAAATACATCATTTTTCAAGTATCTTAGGTTTACCAAGTCACTGCTGTTAGTCATGGTACTCTTGTTTCATTGCTTTTGAAGCATTTATTCATTAAAGCAATCTCAGGTAAAATCCACCACATTTTTGCATCTACCTCTAGTATTTCTTTATTTTTCTCAGCGTACGTCCTGCCTTTCTTATTCCCGTCCACAAAACCTATTCTCTTTTTTCCTCTTCTCGCTGGCCCAGCATCTTTCCCTCTATCATAGCCTTCAGCAACCCTTTGCCCCTCATTACCTCTTCCAGTCACCTACCCTGCTTCCCCCTAATCTCATCCAGAAATTTCCTTTCTCCCCCACCACGCCAAGAACTTCCTTACATGTCTTTCTTTTCGTCTACCACACCTTTTCCATCCGCATCCAAACCCAAATATCGTCCTCCTTCCTCAGATACCACGTTTCTGCCTCATAAATCGCTACACTTCATATCTAGCTTTTCACCAGCGTCTTCTTTATATTCTTACCTAAGATCCCGTCATTAGCTCCCCTCTATTACCAAACGCTTCATCCGATAGCGTTATTCTCTTCCTTATGTTATTGATAATTTGCTCATTTTTGAAGCATAAGCAACTAACTTTCAAAGTGACTCATTCCCATGTTAATTGGCACATTTAAAATTACTAAGAGAGTATCGATTACATAAATGTAACGATTATGTTGGAAATAGATAGAAAGTAAAATTACAATTTGAAAAAGTAACAGTTACAAGTTATAGTCAGTGAATTGTCATCGTTGCCGGTAATTGGATTACTTGTAATCAATTACTTCTCGTCTCTGCTCATTACGCCCTTCCCTTTCGGGGTAGGCGTTGCCAAGAGAGCTTGATTCTCGGCGTTAGATCTAGAAAATTGGCTTCGAGTTTACTCGTTTCCTCCATAACCACCCTATTTCCTTTGCAAATCTCTTTTGCTTCAACCACATTCATGCATTGGAAAATGCACGCTCTCTTTTCTTAAAAACTCCTCTAACATTTCTCCTCGCAAGAGTCTCTCCCGCTATCCATGATTTTCTTGGCCTACAGCTGCTGCTCTCACGCCATTATTCACTTCTCTATCATATTATCTCTTTTGCCATAAGACTCAGTTGCTGTTTTGACAGGCCTGCAAATTTTTCAGGCATGGGTTCCCCCGACGAAGAATAAAAAGGTTAAAGGTCATTAACCTTTTCTTAAATGTATATTTTATTGTAATTTTCGTTCAAAATATTCAGAGTAATGTTGAATATTTGTGAGGGCCTTCACGTTGAAATGATTTGTTGGTCTATAACAACCGACGTTGAGGCATGTGTGTCTTTGTATGATATATTAATAGGAGTGTGTGCGTGCAGAGCCTATACGCCATGGCTATCTCTCTTTATAGTAGCAGCTCTAATATAAAGGGTACACCGTCATGAGTCAGTACTGAGCGAGAAAAGGTTTTGTAGAGCTCATTCAGGCTACATTGTTTAATAGTAGCTTTATTTTAGAATCTCGTTTGATTTATTCCACAATTTCATACCCTAGCAGATACGACTTTGAAAAATACGTAATACACATATATCAATATTGACATGAATGCAATTAACTTCGATTTCAAAATTAGATAAACATTCGGCTTTGCATAGTCCATCAACATGAATATCGCAAGACAACCTTGAGTCTGGATAAAAACCCAATTGCGTCATTGCTCAATTCATTGATAGTTTCTTTTAGTCCAAAACTGAATTGTATTTCTTTCATTTCAAATTAATTAGTAACTTGTACAATAGCAAATTAAAATATCATCAACTCTTTTCCATGCAATGCAAAATTGTCGTCTAGAATAATTGTTTTTACTTCTGCTGGTCTTCTTTTAATTCTGCCTAATGGTGTTTTTCACATGGAGGTCTATTTTTTATCTCTGTATTTAACTTCTGATTTTTCATAGTTCAATGTAGATTAGACTTTGCCTCCATTTTCCTGTCTTTGTACTTTATATTGCCTCCACATATGCCTCCCACCTTGGTGGATCTTAAGCATAAACCCGTTATTTATCCAGCCAGGTTAAAGGAATTACCAATATTTCGTCATTCATGCCGGTGGAAAGGTTATTCGGGCATGAGAAACTTTCCAAGCTCTGCTTTACCTCGAAATACGGAATATTTTCGTTCTTCGTTCAGGCAATTATCCTACCTTGTTTTCATTTCATTTAAAATGTTTAACCCTTTACATTTTACGCTTTTCCATAAGTTCCCCTCGCGGCTTCAGTATCCCATCGTCTCTCATTACCTCGTAGGCTGGCATGTTATATATGCTTAAAAATTCCCTCTGACATTTTCATCTTTCTCCTCTCAAAATTCTGACATTTTGCATTCTGATTAGATCACCAGTCATTAATAAAATAAAATTGATTTGCTTCAAATCTCCATTCCAATCTCTTTTCGTCTAATCACTTTATTCTTTCAGTATTTCTTTTATCATATTTCCTTTTTCATGTTAGTTTTCGTCATTTAATCCATCCTTGATTTTTTTCGGCACTTATTCACTGTTCCTTCCATTTTTGTTCTCAGGAAACTTTTGTTTTTGGTAATGTAATACAGTCTTTAGCAGTGTTTATTTGAAAATAGCTATTCTCAGTACAAAATGAAAAATAGTACAATTGATCAGGAATCACAGAGGTTTCTACGTACATTACTTGACACCCAGATATCATAAGATGGCTACTATTAAAGGGTAATTTCATGTCAAAAAACGAGACGATGCCCCGACCATTTCCGATTTCCACATAAATTGGAACATATGTTTCCTGTTTGTGTATTAGTATGTGTGCAAAATCATTTTCCCAAATATCGAGTACGTATATCGCGAGTTACAGCTCTTTGTTTATTTAAAAAAAAATCAATTATGCCCATAGCTTTGGGGCTATATCTCTTGATCTAATTGAGATAAAAATCTCCAAAAAAGCTTGTTTTAATTGTTAAAAGTTGAAAAATTATTTTATAGGGTCATATTAAAATTTATATATTTTTTTAAATTTTTCAAAATGTTTAAACTTTTGAACCTGATTTACAAAAATAGGTACCCCATCGATTTTGCTAGTTTTTTTAATGGATCCTAGGACTGTGTGTCCGCTACCGATTGGTGAAATCAGATTAATGCGCAATTAATTAATCACTGCGTAAAAAATTCCAAAAGAATCGCGTGCTGTGTACCGAGCGGCCCAGCGGCGCTGTTCTGTTTTCTGTTTGCTCAGCGCTGCAGCCTTCCGAGGTTCATAGGGGAGGAGGAAGGGAGAGAAGGGGTTGAAACCTACACCTGAGTAAAAACGTACTGAGTAAAATGTGAATAAATTCTTCGCGGGTTTCCCACCAGGTGAGTTGTTCAGCCAAAGCCGACGTTTCAATGGTGTCGTCCTCAGGGCGTTGAGTGAACTGACGATGGCAGAGTTAGCCATTGAAACGTCGGCTCTGGCTGAACATCTCACCTGGTGGGAAACCCGCGAAGAATCCATTCACATTGTGCGCCAGGAAAACACCAAGTCTTACATTACTGACAATGAGTAAAATATTCTGAGAGGAATGTGTGCAGTGTACCGGGTGTCATAGAGTGTCGGTTAAATCACCTCCTACGGGATATCTTCCTCGTACATCTGTTGGAAGTGAGGGCAAGTGTGCGGGACGTATCATCTGTATGTGGTGCGCATAACATGCAGTTCCGAGTATTTAACGCCAAAAACAGACCACATGTTGTAATCCTCTGAATCTGCTTCGGAACCTTCGTACAGCGGGCTTCGTGAAGTGAGTTCAACCCTGTACGACAGGTGTAATGGAGTTCTGAACGGGGTGATCGAAGGACAAAATCTCTGCAAGCAATGTTCAATAGCAGCCTCCAAGATTTTGGAAATGAAGGACCTTGGTGTAGCCAATTGCAGCAGGGCGACGTCATGTGCACCGGTTGCACCTGGCGAAACACCGAATGCTGCCGCAGCTCAAAATGCAGGGGAACGGGATCTTAGCCCAGCACACTCGTTGCGCGGCGCCGGCCAGACCGGCAGCCAGGAGACGCAGAATTCGTCATCCTCCACCCCTGAAGTTGAAGAATTCACAGAGAGTAGTGGCATTATGTTTTCTCCAAAGAAAGCGCGGTTGGAAAGTATTAACAAGACTTTGGAGCTCTTGGGAGAATCGCCAATCACCGAGAAGAATTTATATCGATCCAAAAGGTACCTTGAGCAAAAAGTTAAAAATTCAACACTTTTTTCAGAAAAGCAGTCGAAGGAGCTATACGCCAAACTATGCAATTCAAAGAAAGCCCACCTACAAGCGAGGCCGAGGCAGCCAAGTACCATGAGGAAGCAGGCAAAGAAATACTTCAACAATTGAAGGAAAGGTTTGACTCTTCATCAACCATCAGTGAAAAAAGTGGTAGTACTTTCAGTGCTTCCGTGCTTATGGACTACAGCAGACATACAGCGAGAGTTTTGACAAGTGAGTACCTTGCTAGATTAGTGAGGAAGTTAATCGCAATAAAGTGATTCTTTGTACTCCCAATCCAAAACCCGGAAGAACTATATCCAAAGAAACTGATGATCTTTTCAGGGCATTTTATCATGAGCAAGTTCTTAGCCACGAAATGCCTGGGAAGAAGGAATTCAAAAGTGTACGTGAAGATGGAAAAAGAGTACTGAAGCAGAAGAGACTCATTCTTGGAAACTGAAAGGAAATTTATGCAGCGTTCTGTAAGAAGTACCCTGATGAGAAAATAAGCTTCACGAAATGTGTTGAATTTCAACCACCGGAATGTGTTCTCGCCGGCGCTTCGGGAACACATGCGGAATGTGTCTGCACAGCGCATCAGAATTTCAAGCTTATGGTACTAGGAGCCAAAATATGCGGCATATTGACTGAAGAAGGAGAGGAACAGTTCGACAGTTATAAATATTGTCCGTTGTGGACGATTTCGTTTGAACCACCAGCAGAAGACTGTTTTTCTTAGAAAATGCAAAAATAATACGTGCGGTAAAACTGACAGGCTACGTACTTTCATTCAAAAATACTTGGAAGAGAACGACGTTGAAGGTGACACGTTCAAGAAGTGGACACAAGTGGATAGGTGCAATTAATGCAGTATTATTTTATTACAACGCTTAGCAAAATTAGATTTTTGTCGTCACTATGCATTTATCCGGAAATTATGAAAGCGGACCTTAAACAATTTTGTCAGAAAAAATATGCCTTTGAGTATGAATTTAATCGGAGCATGCGTTTTATCTTTCCTATCGTTTTAACCTGCGAATTACTCTCCTCTGAAGCGGCGGCAATGATCATGTCGCAATGCTTGTACGCTATTCTAACCCACTCCGCTGTGATAAATGGGAGTCATTTCTCGTTAATCCCCGAGTTCGCAAGAATTTCAATTTATTTTTTTGCGTCATGTATAAGTTGCCAGATATTTACATTTTTTGTGTCAAATTCTCTCGCGCAAAATCAGGCATTGAACATTTTTTATGCACTGGGATCTCGTATATAATTTTTGAGAAGATTGTTTGATTGTAACAGAAAGTCCTCCATGATTGGGAAATTTCTTCCCGCAAATACATTCGATATTCGCCAATATATTCGGTTCTCCCATTAAAAAAATCTCTCCATCCTAAATGCGTACGCCTCTTTCTCTCTCAAAATACGTTTAAAAAATCCAATGCGTTTGCGAAAGCCTGAATGCACGGGGGGTGCATCTCTCTTCCATCTATGTTAAAATTGCCGCTCCTCCCTGCGCTGATAAAACCACTTCCAACTCTCAAGAAGGATCGTGTTATTGACACTTTCCGCTCGTCCATCATCTTCTTTCACAAACGTCTCTCACTCTGCATTACGATCGCTCAAACGTCCTCATCCACTTGCAACAATCGTATTCCATCAATCGATTTTTTTTCTTCCTCGCAAAATCGTCCTTTCTCCATTGAAACTTCAGATTTGAACTTGGATGATTCGATCGGTCGAAAGCTCATCTTGAAATAAGCCTGGAGCATTGTAAAACACGCTCAAGGTTAAAAGATCACTCATTTCATGTTTTCTTTTTTATAAGGAAAAATATGCTTAAATGTACTCCTTCTACGGTAGTGAAACTATGGTATACCTGGATAACTATGAGAGTATATACTCAGTGCAATAGAGACTATATGCATACTAAATGCAGTAAGCACGGAGTATCTGAGAATGTGTTTTCGGTAAAAGCAGAAGGGATAAGGGCAGTGGCGTAGCTAGAGTGTGTGCTGCCCGGGGCGGCCCTTGACTTTGGCGCCCCCGGCCCCACAAAAAATACATTTTGTACAGTGTCACACTCTTCAAGTTTTATATATGTTAACTAGTTTGTGTACCATTATGATATTGCTTTCACATACTCAAACATAGTATGATTTAAATACACACTACTCGCACTTTATAAGTAACAGTGTTTAACAAATAAACAAAAATAACATGCTAGGGAAAATAGTAAAAAGGTGTAAAAAATTAAGACCATCTTTATTTCTGAAATGAAAACTACAACTTTCTACAAAGTAACTTGTCTTGCCTTTTTGTAGGAAAATTCTTCAATGACAACTACGTAGTTAAATCTGATATCAACACCACTTTCTTTAGCTCGCTTCATCTGAATATCTGTCTGTTAGTCTGTTAGAAATATATAATATTTGTTTTTTGAAAAAAAAAAATTCATACAGCATGTTAAAATAAGGAAAAAAATAGAGCAAAGTGATGACTGATGAAGCTTAATAATAAAAGACTTGTGACACAAGTGACATGCCACAAATTCTACACTTTTTTGACGAATTAAACATTAAGAGAAAAACTCAGTGTAGCAAAAGGAATGCTTCTATGAATTAAAAATGTAATAGTATGATTGTAGCCTACAGCAGAACCTACAGTCCACTCCCTTAAAAGTGCGCCCGGGGCAGACCGCCCCCCTCGCCCCCGCCTAGCTACGCCACTGGGTAAGGCTAGGAACGAGTTGGCGATGAAAGAATGTTGAATGGAATCTTTGGTAATGGAAAGGAGCGATCTTCGTTGGTTTGGCCTATAGTCGAGATAATGGATGAGAGTCGAACAATGAAGCAATTTTTTTAATAGAGAAGTGAATGATGTGAAGTGAGGATAGTGTAAGCCGAGAATGCGCTGGAAGGTACTTACTCTTTAGGGAAAAGACATGAGAAGCCTTAAGAAAAAGTGGTTGTTTATGAAGCCTTGTATGAGTGTAACTGTAGCAAAAGATATACAAGGATAAGATTCCATACTAGGATAGGGTAGAGCGGAGAAAATTATTGAAGCAGAGCCATTTCTGTCTAAGCCTAATACCGATAATTAATCTGTTTTCACTGCGCCTTCCCCGCGAAAGGTATCTGCGTGATTCTTATGTGTGTACGTAATCCATGCCTTCTAATGAATCTGAGGCTCAAAACATAATATAGCTCTGATTCATCCACCGTTCCTTGGGACATCGCTTTCGTTCGAATACAGGTTCCTCTGAATGACATCCGTAATCTATAACCACTATCTATAATATATTGTCGTGCACTTCACTCTTAATTTCAAAGATTGAAAGTATAATTGTATTTTTGGGTTCCGTTCACAACATTTTATTCATGTCTTTACGACATTGCTTTAAAAAACTCTCTATATAAATACCGTTTACACAGTTTAATGTAAGAGACTCCATAAAGTACATTTTGAATGGGATCCAGCGGCATTTTTATTTAGTTAGATGCAAATTGTATGCGTAATACAGTAAAAGAGTTTATGGCGGTCGCCTTATATCAAGCAACATTTCATTGATATTCCTTGTTTAGTTCGTATGCATGAGAAACTAGGTGAGAGCCGTAGAACTAGACATATTTATGATGGATAAGTGAATGGTTGGAAAAGTTGGAAAGGGGTAGATCGAGAAAGTCATGTCTGAATGAGGTGGAAGAGGATCTTATGAGGAGGGATGTTAGGAGTCTTAAGAACAGGAGAGGGATCACGGGACAATACATGAGTGTGATATAGAAGGGAAGGAAGTATGCAAGGTTGGAGCAGTATGGAAGAAATTATGTACTCAGAGCCATTTCTGTTAGCCTAACACCGATAATTAATCTCTCTTGACTGTGCATACCCTGGGAAGGGAATTGCATGATGGACATGTATGTATAGGTATGCAGAGTCATTGAGATAGTTTCTGAATATATCTAAAAACATGATTTCGAGGGTTGGTTCACCAGTGAGAATCATAGAAAAGATTAGTCAACAACATTCCATTTTGATAACGTGCCGCAGTTTTATGTGGAGTTCGTTAAAATAATATTTGAGCGTTAAATCTGTTCACCGAAAGAAAACAATGTATTAAGATATCTGAAATACTAGTATATTGCGTACAAAACAGTGTATACTTATTATACTTGTAGGTATCTGTGTGTATAATTTATTTTTTCTGAAATTATTGAATGTTGTTGATGCTGCCTTAAGCCTGATTGAAATAAATTACCGTTTTTTTTCTTCACACAGGAAATGCCAAAACCGTTCGAAATGACAATTCAAGTCGTTTCGGGAAGTTCATGCAGGTGTGCTTCGACACTCATTGGATGATCAAGGGATGCATCATTCAGGATTACCTCCTGGAACAATCCAGGATAACATTCCAAAGCCCAGAGGAAAGGAATTATCACGTCTTTTACCAGCTGACCGCCGGCGCTGTGGTAAGTACAGCAAAATTTCGTAATCCTCTAGTTTTAAGAGGCATTTTCCCATGATGGGACATTTTTTAAAGTTAAGTGCACTTATTACATACTCATATATGAAGTGACAAATTACAAAATTCAACACTAAAATGGACAAAATGGAATGGTGAATTCGTGACGTCAAATTACTTTCCAAAAAATATTTTCCTGTATACTATTATGCGTTGACTTCGCATTTAGTTACTTGGAAAAATTACCTTGGTAAACCACTGCTCGTGACGTAATTCTTTACCAGTCCATTAAGTATTCTTAAATATTAAAACCCTGGGCCAGAAGAAATAAAAAGTTCGGTGGAATATTACGAAGTATAATTATTTCCAAATTATCGCAATGCGGTTCCGCCAAATTAAGCCGAAAAATTTGTTACATAACTGTAGTAATAGAATACAAGTTTTTAATTTCTTCAATAACCCTATCTTAGACACTTATTGTTATCAGGAAAGTTGATCTCACCTCAAGCCCTGAAGATACTTTCGTTAAAAGGCGAAACGTTGGCCAAAAAGGAAGTTGAAATTTTTAAAAAACACATGACCAACTCTCAATAATATAAATGTATAGCTACATTAGTCAATAACCAATTCAACAAAACTTCTTTTTACTTCTACCATACCTTTCAGTTCATGTTGATGCTTTTACATGCAATTTAAAGTATATAGCACAATGTTTTTTGACAACCTTAAGCCATATAAATTATAATAATAACAGGATTTCAACATTGGAGAATTTATTTTGAACATAGGAAAAATATTAAAACATTTTAAATATTACTATATAAATATTTTAAATTTTGTGATACTTTTGAATGAAATTTGAAGTTTTCTATAATCGAAATGAGAGAATGAAATTTGAGAATGAAATTTGAAGTTTTCTATAATCTAAACATATGTCCAATGAAAATACACATCTGTTTAAGACTCTTATTATCCTGGGTTATTCTTTTAATCTTAGTTTGTACCATAAGCGCTCAGTACCGTGTTACTACAAGCTACATTAATAAAACTGCGGGTAGAAATAGTCTGAGGATTTATTTATCTTTCTCAGAATATAATAAATAGAAGAATATAAGCGAGTGACGTATAAACATGTGAGCGTGTCCGAAATAATTTTGTAAACCTTTAATGTTCCCAGTTTATTGTCATTTTTGTTTTGTTTTTCAAAAATCCGGAGGCGGATCAGTTTTTCAGAGATGTCAAAGAATGCCGATCACTTATTACTTAATATATTGATGCATAAATTATATTCGTTCGAATGATAAACTTTGCATTGTAAAACAAACACGTCAGTTAATTTTGTAATCAGACATATTGCCTTTTATCTAATTTTATTGCCATATTTACATTGTAAATTGATATTTTTCACTATCACTACTGTATCATGTTAAAAGAAGAACGGTTTAAAATCATACAGATATATAGTTTTAAATAGAGCGAAATTGTTCGTATTTCATCCGAAAAGAACGGGGAAATAATATTTTTTTTCTGGAAATAACATGTAAAAAACCCTGGTGAAGTGCAGCTTGGTTCGCTTGTTTTGCAAATATGCGAAATGAAGCTAAAGAAGTATATATTACGCATATTGAAACCTCGACATAAGAGATGGATGGATGGAGCTGCAATAATAATTTGTTAATTCGTGAATACTTGTTAGTACTCCGGTACAAGATGCGAGACTCATTACAGGAAAAATATGGTAAGTAAGTTAAGGTGAATTTTGCGAAAATTTTGCAGTGAGATACCGAATGCATTCTTCCGGGATAGATTCTCCTTATTATAAAAATTTGAATATTATCCCGAAACAGAACGAAATGCACTAAAAAATTGATATTTTCCCATTTACGTGATTGATTATGAGCCCGTACGAATTAAATACTAGTCTAACTTGAACCATGTTGACCACGGATGGCTAGCTTTTACGGTAATTAAACTTCACTAATTACATTGAGTGCTGCCATCTCTGAGCATTCCATTTAACTGCTTGACATCAATTATTCAGAGCAGTCCTTGTACTCTTGTCTCTCGTTATGCCATGAAGTAAATAATGTTACACGCTGTAATATTCTCATCAGTTTCATCTTAATGTTTATTATTTTGTTTTAATTTCTTTATATTTTAGCGCCTGAAAATGTATATATACTTACATAGATACTCATCACGACAGTCCCTTTGGGAGAATTATAAGTAAGCCAAAAAACGTAGTTATTGCTGATAGTCCTCGAAAACTGGATCTCTTTCCAGAACTTCCTCCATGATATCCTGTCCTTACATGCGTCCTTTGCTTCTATTATATTCATGCATTGCTTCACACACGCTTTCCCATTCTTAAGACTCCTAATATTCCTCCTCTTAAGAGACTTTTCCACCGCATTTAACCATGGTTCCATGGTTAACCTCTTCCTCCACTATCATGAATCAGTCTCGTCATTTGACTCTCTCAACGTGGCCAGACCAACGAAACTCACTCCTTTTTTATATGCGTACATCACTGGAGCATCCAACCCACATTCTTTCATGGCCCACTTCTTTCTAATCACATCCATCTGACTTTTGCCGTAAGAAATTCTCAGATACACCATTCCCATGGCATTTAGCCCACTACCATACTTATCATGACACACTCAGGTTTCCCTGCCGTATACCCACAAGCAACAAGAATATGCTTAGCATATTCCTGTAATATTCTCACTGGAATATTCCTGGCATATTCTCAGAATATTCCTGGATTATTCTAATGGGAATTTTGGAATATTCCCAGCATGCCTTCTATATTATCAGAATATATCGGGAATATTCGTAGAATTAGCGGAACTTCCGGGCTGTAGGATATGGAATATTCCTGGCACTGGAATATTCCTGGCATATTACACTACAACTACAGGATTAGTTCCGTTATTATTTTTGGACTCCTACGGGATATTCTGAGAGAATATTCTAGGAATAGTCTACGTATCTTCCTCAGAAATATTCTCAGCATATCCTACAGCCCAGACGTTTCGCATATTCTTGGAATATTCCCAGGAATTCCCAGGAAGATACTTAGGATATTCCTAGAATATTCTCTCAGAATATCCCGCAGGAGTTAAAAAATAATAACGGAACTAATCCTGTACAGGCCTAGAATTCATTCTACTGGTCCATGGCCAGTACCTTTCACCTACCTAACCGACCATATAGTGTAATTAATATGCCTACGTATATCGTGTCTTAATCGCAACTAAAGGAGAAATCTCTAGAAAGTCGTATATAAATGGCCATTCCGGTGCATAAATGTGTTTGCGAGAGCTAATTTTGAAATGTCAATGCCGTGATATAGTTAGGGGAAATACCATCCAATCACGATAACAGTTATCACGCATTAATTCATTGAAACCTATGTAGCCGCATAGGATGAATATAATGTCGATATTAAAGAGAATAAACGAGATTTTTCCCAATTACCACACGTTTCTTTACATTTCAATGAAGATATTATAACTTACCTGCTTGCGGAGGCTATGTGCCTTATTTAAACGGTTTAAGTTATTATTGTACTACATGCGGTATATATCGGCGTACCGATTATTAAGCTCCGCGACGAAATATATGTCAAAATAAAATGCTCTCAATCGGGAACTCTTTTATGTAATAGTATTGCCTACACATTCTAAAAATAATCTCGGGTTATATATGCGCATGCGATTCGCGTTCGGATATGCAATCGGAACATGCGCTAATGCGAACCATTATATGGAATTATACCTACCTAGTGTATTCCCGTTGGTGATATTCTAACACGAACGATTACAGTATATTCCTAGAATATTCTCAATTTTTCACAATGGGGATATCCTAGAAATATTCTAAAAATGTTCGCATGCGAATATCCCCGTAGCGAATATTTGAGAATATTCTATTATAGCTCGCATATAGAAAATAGAATATTCATAGAATATTCTCAAATATTCGTAACAGGGATATTCTCATGCGAACCATAATAGAATATTTCTAGAATATTCTCAATTATTCGCAACGGGGATAATCTCATGCGAACCATAATAGAATATTCCTCTAATATCCTCAATGGGATATTTCCATGCGAACCCTTTTCGAATATTCTTGGAACATGCTATAATGGTTCGCAATGTCCCTGGGACCAAATAGGAATAGAATATTCCTGGAATATCCCGTGCTGTGTTGGTAATTACGTAGGGTGGAGAACACTTCTG
Organism: Pyrrhosoma nymphula; assembly: GCA_963573305.1. NCBI lineage: Eukaryota > Metazoa > Arthropoda > Insecta > Odonata > Coenagrionidae > Pyrrhosoma > Pyrrhosoma nymphula. Next base: position 4,724,135 of record OY754338.1, on the reverse strand, counting down.
TATCCTGCAATTTTCACTTCCCTAGACAATCACTCATTCCTAGATATGCTTACGACTTCTCTTATTTCACCATTTACCCTCAACATACAAAGGTACGTAGTACATTAATGGAACATCCGACCACATTCCTTCATGATCCACTCATTCCTAATGCCTGTAATGTACTTAAAATTATTTTTAATATTGATTTTTGACTGTAGGAATTGAATCCTTTATGTTACAAATAGCATAAGACACTCCAGATGACCGCTGTGTATCTGCACATTGTTAAGAAATCCACGTTTTTTAACGAAGATATATTTGCCTGCAAAGACGTTAATGTCAGAAAAGCTCCAGTCAGTGATCTGTTTACCAAGAAAAGGTAAATTAGAGGTTCTCTCAGTGGCGGTATTAAAGAAGGTCGAAGAGTGGTGCTGTGAACCTGAAGGAAAGATCATTGAGGGCTCATCTGTGCACTGTGGCGTTATATTGTTCCAATACTTGGTTTATGAGAAAATAGGGGCAATAATTGGGTGAATTTCTCGATTGGAAAGAGCAAATAGTGAAGCATATGCAATGTTGAGTTTCTGAGCCTAAATATTTCTTTTGTAAAAAATATATTTTTTGGCATATTTATTTAATATTGAGAATAATTCGTACCATGGATTTTATTTTTCCACCAAGATGCAGCTTAATGCTATAGCCATAAAATGTAAATTCTACCAAATGCTAAAGCTAATGATTTATTTAGCTATCATAAGTTAAAAATACTAAAAGTCACCATCATATCCATTCAATTTATGTTAAAGTTATAAATGATGAAAGTTTTACATAAAATAAAAAGTTTTTGAAGTAAATAAGTTGATAAATCTTCAACATCTATCAATACTAAACCCAAGTTCAGTATTTTAAACAAATACTGTAACGCTGACCGTGACAGGTGGCCAAGAACTTCCAGTAGATTCCCAGCGTTGGCGCCCCGCGACTTGAGTGGTGACATATGCGCTATCTCTCTCTTGGGACCGTATCCGTATGGGACTATAACGGGGCAGAATGGAAAATATTCGAGATAAAACGTCTAAACATGGGCAATAAGTCGTGGATAGTAACAGAAAAGCAAAAAGAAACGCCGAGTGCTCTACAATCGCCAGGAATGACCAAAAAACAGCAATAAATACCAAATTTTCTAACGTTTGAGTACGATACGGCTTTCCTTTATCTGATTACAGTTAGATTAAACACAATTTATTTTCTAATAAAATGGAACAGATTTATGGGGTATTTTAAAAGAAATTCGCGAAAATATTTTTTCCCCACAAATAAGGTATATTATTGTTGTCAGTTGTTGTATATGAATGTTTCAGCAGCTTCTACTCATTCATATTTTCAAGCTTTCCGGAGTGACTATGTCCCGAATCGTCCTCGTATTCCCTTCGAAGAGAGAGTTTCTTAAGAGCGTAATTGAGTCCCACCGTATAGGCGGATTTTTGAATCAGGCCACTCCGGCTGCGTTATCTCATAAACCCTCTGAAAGAGTTTTTAAGGCCGAGCGATGAGGAGGGAATTCCAAGCGTGGTTGATACGTGAGGAACGGGAATGGCTCTCCAAAAATTCATGCGTATGAAATCCAATCATGGGACGTGCGTAAAGAAAAAAATCTCAATAGTATGAACGAAGAAAATGCCGTGCTGCGAGTAGTTTTGCGTAACTTTCGAATTTTAATCGATTCTTGCGATGTACGATATGATTCGAATTATAATTGAGTAAAATTTCGACTTTGAAGGAGTCGAAATTTTGGAATAGTTTTCGTTCAACTTTTGAATCTCGGAATCACGTAAAAACAAGCTTAGTTGCATGATCAAACAGATTCATGTTTTGAAGCGAATCATCCAATTATGTACAATTGGATTCGAATTATACTCGAGTAAAAGTTGGAATAGAAACAATTTGAAGTTAAACAACTTTTATGGTTAAATTTTTGAATCGCTAAATCACGTGGGAAACAAGCATAGTTGCAAAAAAATAGAAGAATGTTATTCCGCGAGTCGTACGTTGATACACAATTGGATTCCAATTATAATCCAGTACACTTTTTGAACTCTAAGAAGTTTAATTTTTCGACTTTTCAATTATTCAGATTTCAAATCTCGCGATCACGTGAAAAACAAACTTAGTTGCATAATCGAACAGATTCATGTTTTTATACGAGTCATCCTACGTGACTATTTCGCTACCTCAATTCTTATTGGGGTAGCGAAACATGGTGGAACTTTCGCAGATGACCCTTTTCCGTGGAAGAGTCCATTGTCTGCAAACTAGCTCTGCACGGGTATGTGTGGCAGTTTCCGTGTTTAACTGCCGGGGTTCCCAATCTTTCTTTGCCAACTTCAAAATGCTCTAATTATGAGTAACATAATATATTAAAGTTCACTCTGTGGTTCATAATCCCATTGTTTAGATCAGATTCTCCGGTGGGATGGGAAGACAATTGGCGTATGCAGCCTTGCTCGGATCGTAAGATTTATTGAATTTACAATCGTTAAACGCGCTGCCGACACTTGATACACATCTATATACTAAGCTACTAGCCTCCACAGATGCGTGTGGCAGGGGGTGCCGGGACATCAACAATGGAATGGGATGGAATATGGAAAAACAGGTGAATTGTGTGTTAAAGATGTGTCATATTTTAGTTTCACGGTGCTTTTATAATCATTCATGGTGCGTGGAAAGAAGGAATTTTTTATTAGATGTACTTGTGCACACCTGAATTTCAGCTATGCCTTATAGTCAACGCTGCACCATGGTCCCAGTTTTTTTTATTAGTGTAAGCTATTTTCGAAGGTGATGAGCACTTGTTTGAGTGAACGATGTTCAGGAAATCACGTAGGTTATAATTTTTTATTGCTGGGGAATTTTTTTGACGTTAATGAAGTTTCACGCCCTAGAATAGATACTTATGCGAATTTCGTACGCGAATCAATCATCAATGGCAGTCAGTTTCCGTCAGGAACCTGACTGAGGTGGAAAACAACAGTAAAAATGTCAACTTCTTTGACCAATGAACAGTTAAATAAACAGTTTACTTCGATTGCATGTGTTACCGATGCAACTACTATTGTAAATATTGCAATAATTAATATACAATTGTAAAACAGCTGCTCAGATGATTCGTTGAAAATGAAGCAAAAACCACTGATACTCGTTTTTTTGTTAATAGTATTGACCACTTAAGTCCATTTGTGTTGGTATCCTCTAGGAAGGCCAAAAAAAGAATTGAAGCTTGATAAACAGCAATGTTTTAATCTTCCTTATAATCATGTTTCCTATTACACATTATTTCACTTTTTTGTTGAAAAACTGTTTTAGTGTTATTTGATCCTTTTTGTATGTTTCTAATCGAGTCTAAGTTGACCTAAAAGAGTGAGAAAAATGTACTAAAAAATGGTATATTATGTTTCCAAAAAGATATTTATAAAATGCGGGACAGGCTTTATATATATAGCAAGCTTGGCAATTAAACGTTTATCATAAGATGAGCTTGGATTTGAGACTGAAAAAAAATATACACTTAGACTTTTGAACGTTATTTGGAGCTGTATGATATATGTAAACTTGGGAATATAAATGGAAATAAAAATAAACCTAAGAGAACAATAATTTTGTAAGCATGTGTGAGTGGAATTGGAGGTCCCTTGCTTTTTAACTTGACGAGACAAAACTTGGTTCGTAAACTTTCATTTTTAAGTGTTCATCTTTCATATTGAGATAGGCGATTGATAATGGAGGTTGTTTGAGTCATAAAGGAAAGGTATTTAGGATAATGAGGGAAGCGTTATCTAAAGGGAAGCACCAAGGGCCAACATCCTATCCTACGGACGATAACACGCTGAACCATAGCTTTTCTCCCTCCATAGCATGCAAGTAGGGATCGGGCTTCTGCCGAGAAATCTTTGCCGGAGCTGGAATTCTAACCCGAACTCTAGTAATGGGAAGCCAGTACACCAACTTGAGCACAAGATCGATCGCCAAACTTATGTAGGTAGTTCAAGTGATTTCGTAGGAAGTATTTTTAGGAAAGTAGCTATTACCTCGTAAGTGTTCACGTAGTTAAGAGTTGGCTAAGAATATTGGTAGCTTAGAATTTTGCTTAAAACCTACTTTGTTCTGATAGATACCCTGGACAATTATTTTATTCACATACATACTTGCGTGCATGATTTTTACTGATTAGGGGATCTTTTGAAAAATATTGGGATCCGTTTTAGAATTATTTTCGTCAAATTCACTAGATCTCCTAAAGCAGCGAAGCATTGGGCGCTTTCCATTGGCTCAAGTGCGCTGCTCTCGTCGCAACACAACTGCGCTCTTGCTTTCCATTCGTTTCAGACCTTGCGCACCAAGGCAGAGCACTTCAAAACAGATCGGAAGCAGACTTGATGAGCGCTAAGTAATATAATAACTTCGATAGTCGCGACTACAATTGTCGCTGATGCGTTGATTTTCACCAAAGGTGTCAAACTTGTTTATTTTAAAGTTTTTCATGACTCTGTCGTAAATAGCTTACGTTTATAAGTATGTACATTGTAGGTAAGGCTCCTTAAATTGCTCTACAGGCTCCTTAGTTCAATTCATCTTCGTTTATGTACGTTAAATTTCGCTAATGTTTTCCGATCGGCGCTAACTTCAGCACCGTGAATGGAAATATCCCATTATTAAATATAGCTGGACGATGCATTTAAATTTGCGTGAAATTTATCGAGATTTATTAGAGAAGATGGTGGTGAAGTGTTTAATATGAAGTGTAGCGCTGCCTGAGGCAAAAAAGTGGACTCACAATCAGAGAAAAGAAGACGAGAATTGGCTGAATGCGTTTGAGACGTTGGTGTGAAGGAGGATGGAAAGGAAGAAACTCGAGGGAGTGTTTAGTGTGATGGCCGTGAAGATAGAACACTTACGAGGAAGAGATAAGGAGGAGGTGCTACAGTTTGTGGTTGGAAGAGGCAGTGAGGGGTGAAGGCTTGCTTGAGGCCGTGATGTAGGGGAGGGTGTTTGGTAGGCGGGGAAGGGAAGAAAGAGGTTTTATTTCCTCAATGAAGAAGGGTAGGACGTACGCTGAGATAAGAAAGAAATATTAAAGGTAGATTGGACCCTTTACATGTAAAATTCTAGAAGATTTTCACTCTCTTCCATTAAAAATATCTTAACTGGTAGATTACTGAAATAATAATAGCTCTTTAGTCTTACTATTTCTTTCATATATTCCTTTTATATCTTCATCATCATCAGTTGTGGAGTTAAATAAATTGTCGACGAACACATTTCACTTATCTCACTTCAGCACAACAAAGAATTAGCCGCACAATTCCAGCTGAAGCCTGCGGAGTTCTACAACTACCTTAACCAGTCTGGATGCATCACAATGGATGGCGTGAACGACGCTCGTCGGTTTGATGCCCTTCGCCTCGCGTTCAACATCCTGCAGGTGCCAAGCGAAATGAGCGACGGGATCTACAGTGTGCTGTCGGCCATCTTGTGGCTCGGAAACATGAAATTTGTGGTAAGCGGATAATCTTAATCGCCGCAGATATTTATTCTGCTTCGCTGTGGTCGTTGACTTTGAAAATATTTCCTCAATCATGCATTTTAATTCATTTTATGGCGAAAGGTTGAATATAGTTAATTCCGGTAGAAGTGGCATGTTTGCCAGAGAATACCCAGTACTTGGCATGGAAACAGTGAGGAACTGTAATTAAAACTTGTTTATTGTAAAACTACGCGTGCCAGCTAAAATAAAAATAAAGCTAGATAATAAAGCTTTAATGGTGCGTCTGGAATACAATTTAAATATTAACACCTACTTCTCTGGTGCAATGAAGGAAACAAATTACCTCTTCACGCTGAACTTGGTAGATGTGCGGAAAGCATAGCATACAGGCGCCCATTAATATATGGTATGCTTTTTGCATACGTTTAAGGATGTCGGAGTTAATAAATATATACTCGGGCCAACGAAATTGGTTTTAACTGAGAATTGTCTTTCCATCAACAAATATTGATAGCGTGACACTTGAAATAAAAGTGATATGATTGACCATAGATTTGTTGCTAAGACAGGAATGTGATTGTGGGGGCAAGGAAGTGTGTTTGGACTCTGTGTTGAGTGAAGTCATTCACATTTTTCAAAATAATTATTATGGGGATTTGAGGTTTAACATTATTATCAGTTTGGATGTGGGAACAATCATCCTCCTAAAGGATTTGGTTCTTTCTCGGCGAATGGTATTAATAAATAATTCTCGGGTTTCCAGCCGAGTAAAAAGAGAAAAAGTAAAAGTTTCCTCCTGTTTACTGCTGGTAATCGTAATAAACCATTTTTCCATGTTTTGGTTGCAAACATTAAAATATAAATGATGCTTTGAATTTTGATAGTCAAGAATAGCTCCTAAAGATTGTATTATCATCCAAGGACCAATGTGGATGGTATTTTTACCACATAAAATATTAAATTATGCATTTTCTTCCGTCATGAAAAAGAGCCAATGTTTTTCAAAAACATCTGCAGTTAATTCCTCTATAGGTGAATTAACTAATTTTGTGTAGTTTCAAGTGTAACCTTAACATTTACCCCTTGATATCTGTGGAGATGCCTCAAATCAAGATTTGATTTCCTTATGTTTACGCATATTATTCTCTGTTGACAGTCCTTGTTCTGTTGGGGCATAATTGTGTAATGTTTTGATATTTTTATGGTATTTCATCGGAGCAATATTTTCCATCAAAGTGTTTGCAATTTTTTTCTTAAGAGTAGAGCAACCCATGACAGTACACTCAGTAAAGATATTTTGAATGTTTGTCTCTCCTTTGAAATACTTCAATTGTTGCTCTTTGAATTGCTTTGCCATACCTTCTTACAGGAAATTTCTTCAAGCATGAGTTTTCATGCCATTTATATTTTTTGCCTTTCATAGAAATCTAATACATTATCTGTCTCATCCTCTTTTTTGCAGGACGTAGACGGAGAGAAATGTGAATTGGCTGAAGGAGACAAGGAAGTATTGGAGACAGTCGCATCACTCCTAGGACTTCAGGTTGAAGATCTCAACCATGTGACACTACTCAGGCAGATAAATGTTCGAGGCAACATCACAGAGATTCCGCTCAAACTACAGGAGGTCAGTTAACTTGATTTTCATTTATCAGCTTGAATAAAAAGGTAATTTAAGTGCTAATTGACCCTCTTTCATCTTTTACCCATTTGATGGTCACCAATATTTTAGTAGTTATCCTCAGTAAAAGTGACTATTGATTTCATCAGTTTTTTCTCTAACTTTTTCTAAATAACTCATAGATATGGTATTGATGACAGCCATACCTAATATGCAATAACATCATACAGAAACTATAATAATAACAATAATTTATTTATTTGTCCCAAGATCACATTTTCGCATGATATAAGACACGTCAAAGCCATTGTGAAACTAGAATCCCAAGTGCAAGTTGGGAGGTGATATTTCTTAAAGACAGATCCAGATTGGGTATTTCCCAAAGTTAAGAGCATAAAACAAAATGATCATGTGGACTATTGCAAAAGTGGTGATACACATTGATTATAAGAATTATTTTCAAGATCCACACATTAGGATTATATATATGCTTGTGGGATGCTTGTGGGAAGAGGATGCCTGACCAATAACCCCTAAATGGCATTTTTTTCTTGCTTACTGTCCACTTCTTCATTATATTTTTTCGACGATGGTAGAAATCCTTTGGGGTGAAAAGCTGCCTCACATTTGTCTGTAAAGTAAAAATGAGAAATGTCTGTTATACAGCAGTGACAGGTACCTTATGATGGAGTGATATTGTGAACTGTTTTGCCCCAAAAACACTAAAGAAGAAGTAATTTTTCGTTAAAAAATTAGAATGTTAATTGATTAAAAAATCATTTCCCACGCATATTCTATAATTTTTTATTTGAGTACTTAAAAGAGTATTTTAATATTTTATACTTGTATCTGAAAGCCAAATGTGCCAAGTGTAATTAATTGTAAGCAGCCGTGTGAAATTCAAACTTTTACTTTAATATTTTTACATGATCACATTGGCTAAATCGCCAGAAAGTTTAATTCTATTTTATAAATCAATTTTTTTTCAAATCAATTCAAGGTCTTACGGTTTTATTTTAAATTTTGACATAGTTGTAATCAGGTGTGTAAATTGTGATAGCATAAATTAGGTTCATTGGAATAAAATTAATTTAAAAATTCTTTCTTCTCATTAAAAGGCTAGAGAAAATCGTCATGCCATGGCTAAGGCCCTCTACTCGAGGACTTTTGCTTGGCTGGTCAACCATATCAACACTTGTACCAACCCAGGGCAAGATTCTTCCAGATTTCTGGGAGTATTGGATATATTTGGTTTTGAAAATTTTTCTGTGAATTCATTTGAACAACTTTGCATTAATTACACCAATGAGAAGCTTCATAAGTTTTTTAACCACTACGTGTTTGCCTTGGAACAGGAAATAGTAAGTATAGTTTGCTTATTTTGCAAATGTCATGGCTTGATATTTATATATAATTTTGCATTATGAAATCATTTTGTGAAACTAATAAACTCTGGCATCTTTTTGTGAAATCTTGTCAATTTAATATTTTAATAATGTTAAATTTTTACTTTAATAATTACTTGCTATAACTGATTTATTCTGTTTATAATATCATATTACACAATAGTTATGACTTTTCTTATAAAAGTGCTGTTAATTTATTTTACTTGGTAAATTGATACCTCTTGGGTTACAATGCCTTTTCTGAATTATTAATAATTTTTCAAAGTTCATCGGTGATAATATCATCCTTAAATTTAAAAATCCATATCAAAATATTTTCCTTGAATTCTATCAATTCTAAATAAATTTGGTCTCTTGTTAAGGCAAAGAAATATCATGCTTTGGCTATGTTGTCTCTTTTCACCTCTAAATCTTTTTTCCTTGTTTATTTTCAGTACGAGGAAGAGGGAATTGAATTTTCACACATCCAATTTACAGACAACACAACCTGTCTGGAGTTGATTGAAAAGCCACCTCGTTGCATTTTAAAACTACTTACAGAGCAGTGCCATATGCCTAAGGTATTGTTTTAGCTTTACAAGTTTAAAAAACTTTAATTTTTAAAAGTTTTAAAAAGAATGGAAAGCTAAAGTCCTTTACCCCTCTAACTGAACTTCCGCAAAGTATCGACCTCATCCAACAAGTATTTTTTTAGTTGCCCCCTAGCTACATATATTAATTAGTATTAAATAAATGTATTTGGTGACATTTCATGATTCCCTTGAGTCTGGTTGACTCAAATGCAGGTCAATCAGGATGCTCGAATAAGGTCACCAAGAATTAGTTAAAAGGAAATTAGTAATTTAGGAGACAGATTATTTAAATAAGTCTATTAAAACCCTTTAGTCCTAAAATTTTAATCTTCCTTTTTTGTTCTAAAAATGTCAATGCATCACGTTATCTTTCAGGGGTCTGATACTGCATACCTCACCAACTTGCATGCTGAATTTGAGGGGCACCCAAATTACTTCAAAGGTGATGACCGCAGGAATTGGGAAAAGGAGTTCGGAATACAGCATTATGCTGGCTGTGTAACATACAATGTGGAGGGGTTTGTGGACAAAAATCGTGATGTTCAACAAGATGTGTTTTTTGACTTCATGAGCCGATCAACCAATGAATTTGTACAGGAAGTTACTTTATATCAGGTATGGTCTTTGATGGGGAAATGCCTTGCTCTTGTAGTATTAGGTTTGTCGAAATACTTGTAACTTTTTAAATGTGAAATTCTGACTCTGAGACACCCTCTCCATGAAATAGGATCTTTTGGGATGCACGGTTACCAGAATGGGTAATATGAGTGGCGCTACAATGTCTAGGGGGACAAGTAAAGGGAAGCCCACTGTTAGTGACACCTTCAGACACCAACTTCAAGCTCTTGTTGATGTTTTACAAGCTACCAACCCATGGTAAGTATCACAAGAGACTTACCCACCAACATTATGTATCATTTGGATTAAAGTGAGGCTCAGGTATCACTTAATCCTTTGGCCATGCAAAGGGACTGAAGTTTCTGGGCATATTTTGGGTCCCTACCGTGGAGAGCGACTTTACTCCATGTTTGCGAAAAATTTTTCTCCTTTGTCGCGTAAAGCGACTATTCTCTCCCAGTGTAAGCTACGTTAAAAAAATCAGCCAATGTATAAATTTTCTTGACTTTTTCACATTTCTCAGGAATATCCAGGCAATCAGGCAATGTGGTCAAAGGGTTAAAGCAACAGTATTCAAACTTTGTTCCATGGAATCCTGGGGTTATATGCACCCTTCCTATGGGTTCCACAAACTGTTGTTTAAACTACTATGTATCATTAACTATTTGCATATTTTACAAGAATATTGAAATGAAAATATTTTTTCACATGTGCCCTAGAATATTTTTGACTATTTAATTTGTTCAGTGAGAAATGGTTCCATAAAATATTTCAACACTAATGGAGGATCCTTGAACTGAAATAGTTTCAAGATCCCTAGCTATGTATATAGCTAGCTAATATATACCATTGAATATTTATAATAAATAGTAATTAAGATATATTTTCAAAGTAAGCTCTTTGAATTATATAGAAATCAGTAGAAAAGAACAGGAATTTTCAGCATGGATATTAAAATTTTTTAAATTAATTAATGTGCAGGAGGATCAATTTTAATGCAAGTGCTGAAAGTGCTTACTTTAGCTGTGAAAAAATGACCGAGTCAAAATGGGTTGCGGAAATAGTGTCCTATCTTTTTTTTAGTGGTGTTCATAATTTTTGAGTTTCAATTTTTGAAAATTCATCATAGTTTGAATTTTCATCAATCCTAACTCTTTATGACACTAATATTTTGAAAATAATTATTATATGATACATGTATTGATGATTTTTTGGGGAACACTGTTATGATGCATAAATTTCATGATAAAATTTTAGAGAGACAATTTTACTATGAATTTCATTACCAAAAGATCTTATGTAACTGGACTTCTTTTCAGGTATGTGAGGTGTATTAAGCCAAACATGGAGAAGGTTGCCAATAATTATAATGAAAAGTTGGTGTTAGACCAGCTGAAGTACCTGGGCATGCTTGAAATCATTCGGATAAGGAAAGAAGGCTATCCAATACACATGTCCTTTGAAGATTTTGTTCAAAGGTATAAATGCTTGACCAAACCAAAACTTCCAGCTGACTTCAAGGATGCTGTTAAGTGAGTAACTTTTTCCTGTGAAATTTTTTTGTCTGTTTCATGCCATTATGTAATGCTCAAAATTCTGATGAAAGAATAAGATTTTATTTTTTAATAACATGGATAAGAACATCACTAAGTTTCCATGTGTGCAAGCCCTATCAAGCTCTTGATACACTGTCTAAATGAAATATTTTTCCTATACCGCAGAGTGATCATTGAGGAGAATGGATTAGGGGGCTTCCAGTGGCAAGTGGGTTACAACAAGGTATTTTTGAGGAGTTGTGTGCACGAACCCCTGGAGGACAGCCGTAATCAAATCGTCCAGTCAATGGCAGTTAAAATTCAGAAAACATGGAGAGCATATGTAGTCCGAGCAGGTATGTGAGACCAAGTATCGTTGGAGATTTTTTCATCATTATTAAGCCACACAGATTACTACTGACTGAAAATTTCCAACTGACAGAATTTATTATTAACCTTAATGGAAGGTTTTTGTGAAGCATTTTATCTATGAAATTTCTGTAAAAATGTTCAAATACTCAAATTTGATGCAACATATTTATTATATTCCCTACTAATTGTATATTTTATATCACAGTCCATGCCTTGTAAATATTGTTGTTTTATAAATTGCTGAGAGTAATCTTAAGCCAGAATTTGTCATGACGTGATTGTGCCTCAGGGTGAATTTATTTATTTCTGTTGCTATTCCTAGACTTCTTGAAAAAGAGGAGTGCTGCATTGAGAGTACAGCATGGCTTCAGAGGCTGGAAGCAGAGGTTGATATTCTTGAAGCAGAGGAGGGCAGCCATTGTGATACAGTCACATCTGAGAGGTGTTTTTGCTCGTGAGGTGGGTGTGGAAGAATTATTTATTTACTTAGTAAATTATTTCTTAATTATGTAATATTATAATATTTATTCATGTTGACCCTTATTGACAAATTTATCAATGGTGTATGTGCATGTAAAAATTGAGTAGAAATACAACATTGTTAAGGTTGGGGTCAGTCATGGCTATAATTTTTTTTGCCCCTGTAGTTCCTTCCCAGATAGCATGTAAGCTTGCCGCAAGCTTAGATATTAGCTTGCCAAAGCTTGCCGTGGCAAGCTTGCCACGGCAAGCTTAATTCAAGTTTGCATCAAGTCTGCCATGGCAAGCTTGCCGCGGCAAGCGTAATTCAAGTTTGCATCAAGTCTGCCATGGCAAGCTTGATTCAAGTCTGCATACCTTGAATATTTTTCTCCCTTAGCGCAACGCCACTATATACGTTTGAACTCAAACAATGCGTGAGCGCCGGTTCATTCCATTTTTCAGTTCGTTAATATTGGACATTGTGCACAGGTACGCCATGGCTACACATGTGAAAATCTTATTTGCATCTTCAGAGATGTGCATATTATGCGATCGCATAATTTTTATAATGCCTAAAAGGGTGTGAGTTCGATACCTGGTACATCACCACACACTTCTGAGCAGAGATTTATATCGCATAATTTGGCTCTCGTTGCAGAATAATACATAAACCGCTATGACATCACTTAAATGGCAAATGAAGTTCTATGCCTGAAATTGAATGCCAATTTTCGTCTAATTAATGGCCTTAGAAGTGAATTTATTCATGGATAATAAACGTAATAATCTCTTCATTATATAGGTACCTTGATACTTTTAACGGATTATTACCTATTAACATATCTAAAGGTCTGTGTAAAATAATCAGTATTTATGTCGTCTGTTCGGGCATATGTTTTGCTGCGCCGTGCTGCATTGTTTTGTATAAAGAATGTGAATGATTATTTGTAAGATATAAATACTCATTCTTTAAATATTTACTATGTGTATCCTTTGTTTTATTTCATGAAATATATTCCTTAAATATATTAGCAGCATGTTTAGCCTGTGGTTCATTCTTCGACCGCAAATTTGGCATAAATGGGGAGCTTTGAAACGAATCGGAGAGACTTGGGTTCTGCCAGTAACAACGCTTCATTGATAGCTTTGTGTAATTAAATGCCGTTATATACTAAATTATTGAAATGCTTTTATTGGTACATTCATTAGTTTTCTCATTTCCACGTTCGTAACATTGATAATGCATGCATATTCACGTTCGTAACACTTCCGCGAGTAAGTTGTCTTCATTGAAATGTAAACAAACGTGTAATAATTGGAAAACATCTTGTTTATTCTCATTACTATTGACTTTATATTCATTTATTTTGGCAACATAGATATCAATTAATTAATGACTGAAAACTGTTATCGCGATTGGATGGTACGTTCCCAAAAACTATCACGGCATTGACATTTAAAAGTTAGTTCTCGCAAACACATTTGCGCACGGTAATGGCCGTATACATACAACTTTCTTGACATTCATTCTCCAGTTAAGAATTGTGTATGATGCAGGTAGTTGATAGATAGGTTTCCGTAGGCAAATGAGAATTTAGAGTTGAGTTCCGATGTTAGGTTTAAGGGAGCTGTCCAGGGTGAAACTATTTTTTTGCAGTTTGAAGCGCAAGCTTGCCAAAAGCTTAAAATGCAAGCTTGCCGAAAGCTTGCATTTTAAGCTTGCTTGCAAGCCTGCCACGTGTTAGCTTTTTTTAAGCTTGCCGCAAGCTTAAAGCTTGTTTTTTGCAAGCTTGTTGCAAGCTTACCAGCTTGCAAGAATAAGCTTGTGGCAAGCTTGATTCAAGCTTACATTGCTATCTGGGTTGCTCAAATTAATATGTACATGATAAATGGTGGAGAAATACCTGCTAAGTATTCCACTCAAAAGTTTTGATTTCAGCGCAAATTTATCTTTAGCATCAATTTTCAGTGAATATATTACTGATTTTTTTGGATGTTGTTTGGTTCCAGGAAGTATATTTGTTGTTTATAATGGGATATTTTTCTTGACATTCCATAGTAGTATATTATATTCACTCTTTTATACTATTTCAATGTCCAATCCTGAACTTTCATGCTAATCCCATTGAATGCCAAATCCACAGGAGATCAGAGGATGAATTCATTCATCCTTTATACGTAGATATTCTTCTTATGTCACCCATCGCAATGGAATTTTAAGCTTACCACATTAGGTACCTTATTCAGCAAACATGTGAATGGATAATGACGCGTTACCCTTCGCAGGTGGCGACTGCCTTGCGTGAAATGAGGCGTATGGAGGAGGAGATGAGGAAGAGAGAGAAGTTGGAGGAAGAAAGAAGACAGAGGGAGCTTGAAATGGAGAAGCGAGACTTGGAAGAGAGGAGGTTACTTGAGGAAAGCGAACGGTATGCACAAACACAAAAATCCCTTATTCGTCTCCCTGTATTTAAAAGGCAATGGAGGTCAAAATAAGTCATCTGCATAAGCAATGCTTATATCCATTGAGAAGCTATGAAATACCTGTATATATGAAATTTAATTTTTGGGTTAAATACTCTATGGTATTTAGTATTAGTTATCTGAAATTTGTCATATTATGCAGGAGTGCCTTTAATTTTTCACATTAATGAAATCTCCCTGTCCTCCACAGTTTCTGTAACACATATCAAGAAGTGCATGAACTAGAGAGCCTTCTGGAATAAATGTTCACATTTGAATATACATAGTATTTGCTAGGTCCATGTTGGTTTCCGTACAAATTAGTATGTGTTATTCTAAATGTGATGAGTCAAATCCAAAGTTTTTCAAATCTGGATCTCTTTCCTCTTTTATCAAATCTCAAATTCCATACTGACACCTGTACTCGGCAAACTATGAACCTCAGTTCCTTTTCATGGCTTATTAATGTCAAAAAATCCAATCCCATTTTCATATTTTATTGTAAGTTTATGAACCTAGAAGTGGTTCTAGGTCTTCCCTCATACTTAAATCTATTATTATTGAATGTCGAAGTAGAAAGAAAACTGATTAGCAATTTCAAGTTTAGAATAAATTAAGTTAAGTTAAGTTAAGGTGCCATGTGATCACAATTGCATTCATAAAAAATATTAAGTTACTCAAGTAACTCAATAATTTTGCTTATGAAATGGAGCATTCTTATTTTGTCAAAATCTAATCTGTTTATTCATAAATCAAACTGTCAGCAGTACTGACGGCTCTCTAAAAATATGTACATACATGTATTTCCTACCTAATCAGTTGAAAATATTGGCAGTGCGTCAAAATATTCTATCCCAGATGTTACCCTTTGTCATGCATCGTTTGGTATTCCTACCTTTATTCAACCATGTGTTATCGTAAGAATAGTCATTTGGTTTAAATGCACCCCCCCTTATCCCTATGAAATGAAAATATAATTTTTCCTTTCAAGCACCCAATATCATGGATTGGTCGGAATGAACAGTGGGTAAGGGACTGCTGAAGTTAATTGGAATTATTTTCAATGCTTTTAGAACAATGTTTAGCTGCTGCTGGTAGAACTAGACTGCTTATGGACACAATTATTGCCCTTGATATGGCTTGATCAGTTGCTTTATTTTGAATATATTTTGCTAGTATGTAGGTACATACTTAATGTGACAAACATACTAAACAACATCTATTCTCTCTCATAATCTCTTTTACCCTTTCCTAGAAAAGCTATCACTTTATTTTGAATGGTTTTTCAATGGCTGGTAAAAATGTTGGCTGAATTTTTGTGTTATTTTTATTTATTATTTGATACCATGCTAATTTCATTGCAGAACACTAATACATACTTTGTTCTAGAATATTAATTCTAAAAATACTGAAATAATTTTCTATGCACTACTTCATGTTTTACATGCATGGACAACCAGCTCAGTGGCCTTAAAGTCCGTTTCAAAAGAAAAAAATGTCTAGAGCAACCATTATCTGTGGAAGTATTTTTGGAGTTACCTTTAGATATTCATTCTTGTATAAATTTAAACAACATTTTTCATGCATGTTTTAAAAACCTTCCCTGGATACAACTCCATAACTTTTCATGACATCAATTCTGTTGTTATGTATAAAATCTTGTAAATCCTTCATCACCAGTGAAAATATTATTGTCAAAATAAATTTTATGACCCTTGATCTACATGAAAAGCTACTGCAATTTCTATTCCTAGATTTTTAATTTAAAAATATCTTGCATTTCATATTTCTGAAATATTTTTTCTAATTGATGTGATAATTCTTGCAGTGCTGCCCAAGAAGAGATTGCTGCATTATCCCAGATGGCTCAGCAACTCAACACTAAGTTGGCTTCCACTGAGCCATCAGGAGAGAGTGTTGACTTGGACAACTTGTTTGCATTCCTCTCTGATGTTCAGACGAACAGAAACCAAATCATCGATGAGATTGGTGAGAGGATGGATGAATTGGTTGAAGATTTGGATGTTGAGGTATGGAATCAGTTTTCTCTAAACCTATTCATGATCCTTGCCTTCACATTCTTCCTTCCAAATATACCAATTACATATAAGTAAAGTGCTCCCCTCATCTCTATTAACAGTGGCTTAACCCTTGCTGTTACTGTGCCTTGAAAACTTACATGAACAGCTGTGTGGGATTATACAGTGGTGGCGGCAGGGGTGGGCCAGGGTGGGCCCGGGCCCACCCAAATTTTTTTCAGCCCACCCAAATAAGATGAACAAATTTCAGAATTGAAGTCCAAAGTCAAGCTTTATTTTTATAAAAAATAAATTGTATAGAGTTATACACATTTGGAAAACCACTCTGTTAATTTGCTAAAAAAATTTGTATTGTCCATATGAACTCCGTAAAATAAAACCAATACACTCAAAGTGAATTTTATGACGACGAAGTTAACATTGACCTATCCATTGATCTGGACATTCAGTGCTTTTCGTGGTGCTTTCGATATGCGGTGATCGCGACGCCGTGGTGCTTTCGATTTGATGAAATACGGTGCTTTTGATTTAGCTGAATCGCCATCTACCACCGGCTGCCGTTTACTCTCTGCTCTGGGATGAGTCGGCGATCGATGGCACCTGCGTTCCATAATTGGCTATCGCCGTACTCAAATGAAAAGCACTGTCGTCTATCACCGACTGTCGGTGGCTCTTCTCTCCAAGGTGAGCCAAACAACTGAAGAGCTTCAAGCGGATTTCTTCACAGCTATTTGCTACTGCTTGTGTGTACGCAAGATGGACGGCACATGCGTGAATAGCAGCTTTGAGCCATTAAATTTCATTTGGTCCCCTGGCAATCGACAATCACTTCCGTCAATAGCCAGCTATCGCAATGCTAAATCGAAAGCACCCCCTTTGAGTACGTCAAGAGCCGATCATCGAATGCTGGTGCCGTCAATTGCCCACTCACCTCGGAGCAGAGAGCCACCGGCAGCCGGCAGTTGATGGCGATTCAGCTAAATCGAAAGCACCACGGCGTGTTGAACAACAAGCAAACGAACCAGTCGATCGATGTATCGAACGAACAGTTATTCCGGTTCTTCCCCAGTTTCTGTTTTGTGTTTGCGCATGTGGTTTATAGTTTGCATTAATGGTAAAAAATAAAAGCATATTTAGTGCTTTTATTGTTTACCATTGATGCAAATGGTGCAAATAGTGATTAGTATCACCGTGGTCTGTGTTGGTTTTTTATAGTGAATTGCACATGCCTATTGAAAGTGAACGTAGTAAGATGGCAAAATGGCCTAGCATATCAGATTTATTTTGTCGGCAACAAAAAGTTATTAAACCAAATGAGGGCATTACAACGTCTCCGTCTGTAACTGCAGAGGTTAGTGCTCATGATCCAGAGTGTGAAGTAGAAAAAATTGTGTTTGATGATAATGAAATGGAAGTAGGAGAAGAATTAAAACAATTGAAAAATGAAAAACTCACAATCAGTGAAAACAAAGGTAAAGATTTATTTTCCATTCCCAGCAGTGGCACCGGCAGTACTGATCCGTCTGCTTCAGTTTGTGCTATACCTACAAAACCTACTGATGAACCAAAACAACCTCTATTTAGGCATTTTCCTTTTCGCTTGTTTGGAGACAGGGAAAGATATTTCCAGCCTGGTTGGTACAAAATTCATCCATGGCTGGAATATAGTATCATAAATGATGCTGCATTTTATTTTGTCTGTCGATTTTTCCGTCCCCAAACTGAAGGCACAAAAAGCGAATTGCTTAGTTTTGTGAGGGTTTCACTAATTGAAAAAGAGCAACAGAGTCTAATTCTGGCTTCAAGCAGCATGAGAACAGCTTCACACAAAAAAACTCTGTAGTTGCTTCGGAGTCTTTCAAAAATTAAGAAGTAAGTTTGGAGAGAATGCATCAGTTGCTGCTCTGCTAGAAGAAACATGTGCTCTAGAAGTTCAAGAAAACAGAGGATACATAGAAACTATTGCCGACGTACTTCGATACACAGCTTTTCAAGGAATAGCTCAATGAGGTCATAATGAATCGAAAGAGAGTGCAAATAAGGGGAATTTTTTAGAGTTAATGGAACTTATAGGGCAAAAAGATCCAAATGTTTGGAAAAAAGTTGAATCTAAAAGGGAAAAATACACACATCATGATATACAAAACGAAATTCTTAGCACCATGAGCAATATTGTTCTCAAACATATTTCAGATGTAGTGACAGAAGCCCAGTATTTTACTCTAATGGTTGACGAGTCAAAAGATTGTTCAAAAACTGAGCAACTATCAATTGTCATTCGGTACTATTTAGATGGTAACATATACGAAAGGTTTCTAGGCTTTGTACCTGCAAAAAATTGGATGCTTCTTCATTGTTAGTTTGCAGTTAAAAAACTAGCAAACTGTGGAGTTTATTTAAATTACTGTGTTGCACAAGCATATAGATAACTGCAGTTATGAGTGGTTCTTGTGCAGGAGTTCAAGCTCTTTTAAGCAGGGAAGTCCCACAAGCCATCTACACACACTGTATGAACCATATAAGTTGAATCTTGTCATAGTAGCCACATGTAGAGGGTTTAAGTTGGCTACAGATTTTGTTATGACACTGCAGGGACTCTTTATGTTTTTATGAGTGGGTCGGCAGTGCATCAAATGTTTATTGATACACAAATTAAAATGAAGATTGGAAAAGTGGATTTTAAAAAGTTAAGTGACACTAGTTGAAGGCAGTATGCTTCATGTTTGGCTGTGAAGAAGACAATTGCTATAATTGTAACACCAGTAAGTAATCTGGCAGAAAATTCAGAACGAGCTGCTGAAGCATCACGATTTAGTGCAAAGTTAAACTTTTCTTAGATTTTTCATTTATGCCGGTTCACATGTTTGCTAGAAAATTGCTAGTCACTATCTGATTTCCTTCAGGGCAAAGACTGTGATATTGTTGCTGCTATCAACTCAGTAGAAGCTACAAGGCATTATTTCAACCAAAGGCGTATATCAGACTCAGGTTTCACTTATTTATGGAGAGAAAGTGTAGATGTAGCAACAAAAATAGGTGCTGATATTTCCACAGATTCCTCTTCTCTTGGTAAAATTCGAAAGTTGCCAAAACATCATGGGGAATATGCTTGTGATTTGCTGAATAAAGACAGCCTGGAACATGTGCAACCAACAGATTTCAAATCTTTAGTATTTGATAAAATTTTACATATAATAGACAGTGAACTGGAGAGACATTTTATTTCAAACACTGGAATTATTAAAGGAATCACTTGTCTAAACCCAAAAAGTGAAACTTTTATGGATGATTAAATGTTACTGCCGTTGGCACAAAATTATTCATGCAATACTAAGTCGTTGGAGGCAGAAATTAAGATATTAAAAAATCTTATCATAAGACATGAACAGCAAACCGGATTGAAGACTGAGAATTTAATTGCATTGTTCAAGTTGTTAGACCAATATAAACTTGCATTACATGATTGGTAAACTTAAGTCAAATAGCAGTGACTATTCCAGCTTCCTCTGCATCATGTGAAAGAACATTTTCGTGTATGCAACGTGTAAAACGTTATTTAAGGAATTTAATGTGTGATGAACGCCTAAGTTATTTGTCTATTCTTGCAATAGAAAAGACTGTGACTAAGCCCATTGACTTGCAAAGAGTGGTTGATGATTTTGCCATCAGTCACAACCACAGAAGGATAAGTCTGTTTTAAAAGTAAGTAAATACCTGTTTGTTAATTTATATTTCACAGTTTTTCACTTTCTTCTCAGTGGTATCAATTTTGCTGTTTTTCAAGTGAATATAAAATGAATGCACTCTCGAAAACGCGTTGAGGTCTAAGACGTAATTTGTTTTTGTTGCGTAGAATGTCAGGATAGGGGTGCCATTCATGTAAGTTCAATAAATAAATGTTTTAAACTATATTTTGTCCTTCATATTTATCCACGTGAACTCGAGGTTAGGCCCACCCATTTTAAAATCCAGCCCACCCATGTGACACATGCTAGAGCCGCTGTTGGTGGGATACCTCAGGTACACCATTTAATTTTTTGGGAATATAACCTTGTATTTTTTCCATTTTCATCATCTAAATGATGCCAAATAGTTGTGCAGGAACACGTGGAATATTAATAACATTAAATTACTTGGTAATAAAAAATTTGTAGTAAAATAACTTATAAAATTAAAAAAAATAACTTATATTATTTGTAAAGTTAAATAACTTATTTTTATTTTTGAGAGTACATTTGAATCTCAAGCTCCCCAATGTAGCTTGTTTAATTTTGTCACCGTGGTCATTTCCCTGATTGCAGTGTTAGTGTTCTTTCTATCGCTGCCATTTTGACCTGTCACTCAAAAAGAAGTCTTTGTTAAAATCAATGTATGCATGTGCATAAAAATTATTTTGCATTGTTCACTTGAGGTTTGTGATGAAGTATGACGATGATACAATTTAGATTAGTTTGTAACAACTGCATGCTGATTTTACAACAGTGAAAAATTAATCATTCTTCATCACTCTGCAATCATGTAATTTTTTTCAACACAAGGTCATATTTTTATCACATAATCACTTATCCCTCACTTAACAAGAATTTGCATTGCACAATTTGGCTTAACAAAACATAAATACCAAACAATATGTTTTACCATTGTTTTTTCTTAGTTAGCTTAAATGTATGTATGTACTATTCCATTTTTTACAAAGAAATCTGTAAAATGAATCTTGCCCATTACAATGCCCATATTTGTTTCAGCTGGAGAATGTGTTGCAGCAGGAATGTGAAGCAATCAAAGCACAGAGGAACAGCATGGAGGCATCGGGCATGTCTCCCCTACCACCGCCCCTGCAGCACAATGCCGAACACCCAACACCACCATCTACCCTGGATCTCAACCGCCATTCCACGATTCGCCCCGATTCCAAGTCCAGCGTCAAAGGCCAGCCGTCACTGCCAGAGCCAACGTGTCCACCTCCACCACCCCCTATCCCCATGCAGGATCGGATGTCAGACGGACAGTCTCCCATCGCTCCCCCTTCGCCATCTCGGCTGGATGGGGACGGGGAACCGATATACGAGGCCGTCCTACCGAGGGATGGGGAGGTACCCACCAGCCCTCCGATTGCGGATCTGCCTCCCCCTCCGCCACCCTCCTTCACCCCCCCACCCCTCTCATCCAACACCAACTCGGTCAACACCAACGTGCCCAGACCCCCCCTCCAGCAAGCTCCGGGTCACGCCCAAACAAAGGCCGTGCACATGCACCCAAAGAGCCCCGGTGTCGAGAGGGTTCAGAGGCGCAGTGTGGGACAGGACCGCGTACCAAGTCCACGGAGGGGTGCATCCCCCGTCTGCAGTTCCCCGAGACACAGTCGACCGAGCAGTCGTGGCTCGTCTGTCTCTGGGGTGAGTGCCGTGAGCGAGGTGGGTGAGCAATCAGGACATCGATTGAATAAGAGAATAGATGGAGCTGTTAAATATTATAATTATTAATGTACTCATATTTATTTCATCAAAAGTCAGGCTAAAATTTTTTTTTTGGATCTACATACTAGCCACCTCAATAGGCGTGAGGGGGGGGTGTTAGGACACCAGCCGTTTACATATAAAAAGGAAACGCTCTAATGAAATTACGCCTTGCATTTATTAAAGTCCCTTATTGTTCGGGGGAAAAACGAATTCCCATACCTATCCGTTCGGCAAAATATCTCTCTTAATTTATCATTTCTGTCGGACCAGGAAATATAGTGGGGTTCTAATATGATGTTCTCCGTGTCGCTCTGAAAGATATCTATTCTCAATTGCTCAAGTAATCTAAGCCTAGGGGGCAGCCTCTGAGTCTCTAGCAGCTCCCAGCCTAATTCGTTAAACATCTGCGTAACGCTGTCTGTACGCCCGTAGCAGTTTTTGACAAATCGCGCAGCTTTCCTGTGTATTTTATTAAGTTCTCGAATTAAGTCTTTCTGCACCGGATCCCATATGCTTGCTGCATATTCAAGGTGTGGCCGGACGAGTGCGAAATAGCACCTCTCTTTTACTTTTTCATCTGAAAATCTTCCCACAATACGCTTGACAAATCCTAGCTTCTTCAGAGCTCTGCCACAAATATTTCTTATATGTGTTCCCCATGATAGGTTCGAGGTAATCATAACTCCCAGATACTTAACTTCATCTGTCGCCTTTATCTTAATGCCATCCACAGCATATACACGGGGATAGTTGGACGACCTCCGCAAGAAATGTACCGCCGTGCATTTGCTCAGATTAAGTTCGAGTCCCCACTCTTGGCTCCACACATGAACGTTGTTTAAATCCGATGATAGAATTTCAAAGTCAGAGTGATCACTAATTTCGCGATAGATGACAGCGTCGTCAGCAAATAAACGTATTTTACTGCTAATTCGAGAGCATAGGTCATTTATGTATATAATGAACAATAGGGGCCGATTACGCTTCCTTGTGGGACACCTGATGTCACTTTAACTACATCAGAGCTAATTCCGTCAAGAACTACTTTTTGCTGACGATCACTCAGAAAGTCGTGTATCCAGTTTACTACTGTTTCGTTCAGCCTGCATGACTGTAATTTGTATAAAAGTTTGTTGTGAGGTACCGTGTTGAAAGCTTTCTTAAAATCTAGGAATAATCCGTCCACTTGTGTTTTCGATTCACCAGATTTGAGAACGTCATGAAGAAAGAGCGCGAGCTGTGTTTCACATGATCTACCTTTCTGAAAGCCGTGCTGACAGCCATGAAGGAAGTTACGACTGTCCAGGAACGTCATGATATTGCTAACGACGATATGTTCGAGTATCTTGCCTATAATCGACGTTAATGAAATTGGTCAATAGTTCCCTGTCTGTTTCCCTTTTCGAATATCGGTGTAACGTTTGCAATTTTCCAGTCTATTGGTATCTTTCCTTCAGACAATGACTTCTTGAATATTATGTCTAAGAACGGTGCGATCTGTGGCGCTAACTTCTTGAGGACACGCGCGGGTATTCCCTCTGGACCCGGAGATTTACTATTTTTTATCGACTGTAGCTGTTCAGTTATCCCATCGCATTCAATAGTGATTTCTTTCATCGGTTCCTCAGTGAATGAAATGTCAAAATAACATGCAGTGTCGTCTGTAGTTCTTACTTTCGAAGTGGGAATTTAATGTGTTAGCTTTGTCAATATTATCGGTGACAAGTTTGCCATCTTTATCAAATAACGAATCTACGGTTGAAGATTTTCCCTGAAGCTCTCTCGCATATGACCCAAAAGATTTTGGATTTTCTTCGAGTAATTCACCGATACTTTTTTCTTGAACTTTCGCAATGCAGTACGCATTGATTTCTTGGTTTTTGAGCATTGCGCAGCGTAACTTTCTTTTGCTTCAAGTTCCTTGGATCAAGATAAATGATGGGCATCTGTAGTTTCTTCAAGCATAGAGAGCGGAAGAAGTATCTTTATGTGACATTGCCTTGGAATCTTAAGGAATATCCCTGAATTTATTTTTCTCCTTTACCATGTGCAAAAATGCTTTGTATATATGCTACATATACTTATGCTAACAAAAGGTCGTTAATATGATTAAATAGCAAAACATCTTTAGGGTAAAGTTGTATTTTAAAAGTTTTGTGAAAGCTAATTTTTACCTTAAAATTAATCAACATAATTCAATGTTGGAAAAGATGTTAGTACAATTTTCAGGAAGTCTAAATGGATAGGTACAGAAATATACAGTTCCTTTGCAGATGATATTCCCATGTACATAGGAGAAGTAATATGTACCATGACAACTTTTTATTTCTTTTAAGATTGTTCATCAATTACAGAGCATTAGGAAGTGAGTTACAGGAAATTACTCATGTGCTTTATGGTTGCTACTACTGTACATATTAAAGTGATTATGCTTTAAATATGCTTATCAAGAATATTTCACAAAAAGAGGCACCGCTGTTGAACAATGAGAAACCATCCATTCTCTTGCTTAATCAATGCATCTGGTCAAGCAATCACCTGCCACGATCTTCTCTATCATTTTCATAACTTCAAAATATTGCATGCTCTTCCATTGCATGATTAAGTAGTGTTATTATGAACTTGAACTTTAATTATTCAATGAACACTATTCACATTCTTTCAGAACTGAAATTCTCAAGACTGTGAAATGCAAAGTGTAAAAAATGTTCTCTTTCCCCTGTTTTATACATTTACAATTATGATTCTTTTAATATTTTACTGTTGGCACTCTGATTATCTTTTCTTACCTTACAGATTAAATGTATAGTGTATCAAGTAAGGATGCATGCTGTTTTATATCTCTTGTGTTTTACGTTGCTAGTGTATATGTGCATATTAGGCTCAGTCCATGGAAGAATTTGTGCGATGAAGCCTGCATCTTTCTCTAATTTCCGTATTTAAATAATATTTGTAAAGCCTTTGATTCTTGAAATTGTTTAACTCTACACCAATTGTTTTTCGAACGTGAGTGTGCTGGGTCTATTGGACCCATCCGAACGATGATGATTGTTTTTGTCATTCACGATGAATGAAAATTGATTTTAATTTTTTGGATTAATAGTTCTTGTTAAGAGTATGTTTTATTACCTAATTACTTCCTCAAAAGAATCAGTGATATTTGGCCTGCATATATTTTCGTGTTCTTTAACTTTACACACAAAATGTTTCCTCAATTTTCGATGACTTTGGGAAAGGTTTTTTGTTTTGTCATTGAAAAAAATTGAAGCAAAGTAAGTTTTTGCATTAATTTGTGTACAACAATTATCCTTTAATTTTATTTTCTGCATAGTATTGTTATATCTTAGTTCTCAACATTTTCCTCAGTCATTTCATTGCCACGTGAAAGATCACAATAAGTATGCAAGTATCACCCGGCCTCCAAGGGTTGTATTTTTCTCGTTGAAATAACTCAATAGTAATAATAACTGATAAATGGTAAACACACGGATAAATATAAACTGTATATTGTTGAACTATGATTGAAAATATATTTTCTCGCTGTTCAACCGACTCTGTCATAGCTTAGTTGAAGACTGGAGAAAAAGAACTTTTTTGGACTGAAGTACAGCAGTGAACTTTGGAGAAAAGGAATGAGTGACTAAGCCCATGGGGCATTTGCACTTCAAACCATAAAACTTTTAGGGATGCGAAGTCGGCAGTTACTTTGAATCCTTATTACAGTGTGGTCATATGTTAACAATTGCATGCGAGTGAAAGTAGTGTGAGATTGAGGGCCTCTAACACGACTTTGTAGTTCAGTGCGGAGGTCACTTTTCCCTTCATTGTGGAATTCTCAAAACTACCAGATGCTTCTTTTTTGAGGCTCAGTATTAATACATGTGACATTCAGCAACGAGCTGTAACATTTTTTTTGTATTATTCACGGTTCAAGATTATTCAAGAAAAGAAACATAATCTTAAGTGTGAATCAGTGGCAATACAATTGTGCAGTATTATGCACAACTGATCGCAGTGATCCAGAAATTTCAAGGGATTACCCATTGCATTCCTTATAATAATCTACACTTAGTGCATTTATGTCAAGTACTACTACATACTTACATTTTGGATGATTTGAAATATTTACCGAATGAGGCAGCACATTTCCACAATACAGTGCCCATGATTAAGTCCGGTTAGATTCCGCTACATTTGGTTCAGCAAGTGAGCATGATGCAAGATCTTCCTAACCTGATCACATAGAGTATGTATCTGCGCAATAGATAAGATCGACTCAAAATCATATGGACATATCACTCCCACAAACGTGATTGCTAAAGGAATGTAGTAGAAAAATAATGCATCAAATATGGGCTGAATTAATAACTATATAAAAAATAATTGTTATAAACAAGTTACTTTGTTTTTTATAAAAAAAAATCATGAACACTTCTTTGAATGCAAATATTTCATAGCAATAATTACTGCAAGAATGAGAAAAAATGGAAAATATAATTTCAAAAAAGTGTAGCACGAGTACTTGCGATGGATTTAAAAGACCCAGACGAGTAAATTGGTCTATAATTTTGCAAGAAGCTATAGCCGAAAATCTCGGAAAATTGCAGAATACTTGAATAAAAATTCTAAAGTCAGCTACACGAAAGTAATAGGTTCAACGATTAAAATTGACAAAGTTATTAGCATTTGAAATGCACTTGGGTCTAATCGACCCATGCGCGAGTACTGGAGGGTTAAAGCTTCCCTCTACTTGAATATTTTAGTACTATCAAGCCATCTGATTCACGGGAGGATTATAGTTTCTCTTGATTCAATTCTATTCTCTTTCAAAGCATTTGTTTAGCACCATATTAAATATGTATTTGGCATATCAAATTTCAACCCTTATTATCATGGTAGTGATCTGGAATGGAAAAGGGAGTTCAACAGGAATGTAAGGAAAGCTGGGTATTGATCGAAATTGTTACTAATTTTTATCCTAACATTTTTAGGGCATGCAATCATCATATTCTTGGCGATATAATCGAGCGGAGGAGGATACTGAGAAAGAACAGAGGAGAAAGTTTCGTGTGGAGCGTAAACTTCAGGAACTTGAAGAGCTGCAGGACAACAAAGAGAATATGGATGACCAATACCATGATATTGTGGAATTTGCCCAGAATTAT
This sequence comes from Pyrrhosoma nymphula, assembly GCA_963573305.1. NCBI lineage: Eukaryota > Metazoa > Arthropoda > Insecta > Odonata > Coenagrionidae > Pyrrhosoma > Pyrrhosoma nymphula. The sequence continues at coordinate 4,696,896 of OY754338.1, read as the reverse complement.
TTTAACGCTCATGAGAGGTCACCAGATGGTAAGCTAACGTAATGCTTAACTTTTGTAGTGTAATAAATGTACTTATCAATAAATGTAAATTAGTATTTCTGTTGAATTATGGTGGTTGGTCATTAAAGATTCCATGTTGTATGAATGAAAAGTCTTACTTGTGATATCTATAATGGAAATGGCCTTTTTTAAGAATAACTTAATGCTAGTTTAATATTGTGAGCCACCTCTTTCGTAAAAATATGGCTTGTATTTTAGTTCTATTTTTATATATTTCAGGGACCATAATGGCAACCTTGACAAGAAAACGAAAGTCCACTGAAATCATTCCTAAGTATGAGATGGTTACTTATTACAGAGGCTCCACTATTCCTAACTCCCACATTCACATGTATGACCCTGACAATGTTAATGTTGCCTGTTCTGTGTTTAGGGTGAGTAAATGTCATAGTTTTATGTGTTCCATCTAGCTAGTGCTGAACTTACCCCTTTTTTTGGAATAAAATTTAATTTAAATTATTCATAACTATACAACCACAGTTAAGTATGGATATGTAAATGCTTGCACTACAGAATAAATTAACCTGAAATACATTTGCAATTCTGATTTTTACCCCTTCATTTTAGGACATATGCAAGTATATAAGAGGAGAAATGAAACCTGATGTGGAAGTTCAAACTATACAGTCGATAATTGGTTATGGAATTGAACGAGAGGAACTTAGAGATGAAATATACGTACAATGCATGAGGCAAGCAACAAACAATCCAAGTCATGAGTCTACGGAGAGAGTTTGGCTAATACTTTGTTTATGCATTGTATCATTCCAACCAAGTAAACTCTTGTTTAAGGTTAGCGTCAATTTTGCTTCTCATCATTCTTAAATTTTATGAAAGCAGCTGTTGTAAAATTTGCATACATTGTTAAGGTATCAACAGTGAATCACCATAAAGATACCCTATACCCAGACAGCACAAATTTGGTAATATTACTGTATTACAGTCATTTTACTATCATATTACAAAACAAGGGTATTTGTATTCCAGTTGCATTGCAATTGTTATACAGTGTCAAATGTCCCCTAGTAACTTTGTATTATGGTTGTATTACAGAGTCATATTACAATTGTTTTACTAATTGCATAATGGTGGTATTACATAGCCAAATTACAATAGTTTTACAAACTGAATTTCTTTCGTATTACCACCAAGGTAGAAATTTTTCGCTCTGCAACTGGGGTGTAACTGGAAGCTTATTCATGCCAAAGATTATATAAATATATAGCATCATCGCATCATGCTGGACAAAAGAAGCACATAAACACCAAATGCTCACAAAGCCCTGTATTCTTTTCGGCCTTGCAATAGTAACCCAAGTAGCAAAAGAATGTTGAAAAATGATTTTAAAATCATTTGAAATCATTTTAAAATCGAAATATCATAAGATGGCTGAAATCATGAGTTTTTCAAGATTTTAAAATAATTTTAAAATAATGTATGATATTAAAGTTTTGTATCCTGTCATCTCATTTTGTTGACAACATATATATGCATATGTAGGAAGTACTGAGACATTTATTTGTGTGAAAAGTCTTTTTTAAACATTTCACGTTAAAATAATGAGAATGTTATTTCAAAATCATTTTAAAATTATTTGAAAATATTTTGAAAATGATTTGAAAATATTTTGAAAATGATTTTAAAATATTTTTAAAATTATTTTAAACAAATTTAAAATTATTTTGAAATAATTTGAAAAACCTCTTATAATTATATGAATATATATATTATATGAATATATTTCATGAAATATATTCTTGTAACCTATTAATATGTTTAGCCTGTGGTTCATTCTTCGACCGAAAATTAGGCATAAATGGGAAGCTTTGAAACGAATCGGAGAGACTTGGGTTCTGCCAGTAAATACTTATCATTGATAGCTTTTTGTAATTAATTTCCGCTGTACTCTAAATTACTGTTATGCTTTTATTGGTACATTAATCAGTTTTCTCATTTCCACATTTGTAACATTGATTACACATGCATATTCACGTTCGTAACATTTCCGCAAGTAAGTTATGTCTTCATTGAAATGTAAAAAACGTGTGGCAATTGGAAAAAATATTGTTTATTCTCATTAATATTGATTTTATATTCATTGTATGTGGCAACATAGGTTTCAATTAATTAATACCTGAAAACTGTTATCGTGATTGAATGGTACGTTTCCTCAAACTATCACTGCATTGACATTTTAAAGTTAGTTCTCGCGAACACATTTACGCACGGGAATGGCCGTATATATACAGCTTTCTTGGATTGCGTTTTTTGGTTGAGTAGGTTTTGACGTAGGTAGTTATGTAGACAATCCGTAGGTAGGTAAGAGCAGGAGCGATCTTGATTGCTAGATTGAAATTAATTCTATATGGTCCGGAGATAGGTAGGAAAAGTCACCTTTTTTTTGCAGTTTGAAGCAATCGTGACAAGCTTGCGTAGCGCTCCTGACACCGGTTTCAGTGCATCCGACATTCAAAAAAGGGAAGTTTAGGAGTGCTAGACGTGCTGTGCAGTAGAATGTTCGCAGTGGCTGCAGCGCTACTGCGCAGCACATCAAATGCGCATCTGCAGCATTTTGTGTTTACTAGGTAGCCTCTTAAAGAGTTAAACTTATTTAAAACTTATGTTAAAATCATTTTAAAATGATGAAAAAAAGATTTTAAAAGCATAAAAAGAGAGAGCTAATATGTTTTCAAAATAATTTTAAAATGATTTTAAAATATTTTTGCGATGTTTTTAAAATAATTTTTTCATAAGATATTGCTACTTGGGCTACGTTATATTAATACAATGGGTTCACAAATGGTATAATCCTCGTAATTTGATGCCGTATTACAGTAGTATTACCACTGATTTGTATAAAACATGCTGGAATACAATTGTATTACAATATTTTTAAAAAATATATACAATTCGTAGCTGTACAAGAGATTAACAATTTGTATACCAGCAGCTGTGCTGTCTAGGTAGTTTCCAACCCCAAAAAAAGATGGTTATTTCTTTCTCTATGTGCTAAATGAAAGTGATGAATGTTAATTTTTGAGTTAAAATATTACTCCAGTCCAATAATCAATTCCTTACCGTCAAAAATTAACAAGTTATACATTTGAATGAAAATTTATTTTCCGTATTTCCCAACCTATAAGGATGCACCATTTCATTTGACACTGTGAATTTTAGGGTTATATTTTAGAAGAATGAAATATAGTAGACACCTGTTTGTTTTAAGAATTTATGGGAAACTGGGATAGTTATTTAATAAAATAGCTGCTATATTAAAGTTATAAGTTGTCAAATCCTAGAAACAAATGCATTATGGAGAGTGCACCATTGGCTTGCTACCATAACGCAGCCTGCAGTGAAAATAGAGGGATAGAAACCTTTGATGGCAACACAAAATTGAATACATGAAAACTTAGTTTTGCCTTCACCCCAATAGATGCAGGCCCATTTTCAAATGCATTTTCACGAGTAAAAATGTGTCTTAGAGCCTGGGAAATTTTGTTTACAAAAGTGCAATAGAAAACTGATATGTATACCTACATATCTATGCATATCAATATAAACATGTTTCGTGGAAATTTTATTTTAGACTGACTGAAATTTTTACTCATAATTTTCATTATTATCAAGATGGCTGCTGTTATGGTCACCCGTGCATTTGCCTTGCTGGTTTTTTTGTGTTTTTTGTTGGTGCAACTTCACTTTTCTGCCTGTTTTCGTATTCCCTGTGTTGCGGAGTGCTCCCAATCCCTTACCTTGTGCTGTGATTTTCATTCAAATGTTTTATGGTGCTCTAGAAGATGTTTTGAGCTCCCTCGTCCCCCGCAATGTGTTCTGTCACCCGTCCACTCCCTCTTGCGGCGATTCCACGTGCATTCTCTGGGGAACTCGATGCCCGTCCCCACCCTTGAGTTGCCCCGTTCCTTCCGGCAAACCCCCCGCTCTACTTCCCTGTCCCCTTGGCACCTCGTCCCGACTTGGAAGTTCTTTGCTTTAATCATTTCGCTCTCTGGTGATGTGAATATGAATCCCAGACCGGCATTTAATTGCTGCTATCAGAATGTGAGGAGCATTCGCAACAAGCTCTCGGTGGTTGGTTCTCACATTTCTGAGCTCATGTCTTTTCAAGTGATTGCCCTGACAGAGACTTGGCTCAATGCTAACGTGTCCGACTCCAAAATGGATTTTTCATCGATTCATCAAATCTTCCGCCGCAATTGTAGCTCTCGGGGAGGAGGCGTTCTTGTAGCGATCGAAGAGAATATTCCCGCAACCCGACAGGCTGACCTTGAATCTGACTGGAAGATTCTGTGGACTGAGGTAAAAGTTCAGTTTCGGGATAGAGTCCGATTTAAAGTTGGTGGCACCTAAATGTGCGGAAGGACAGCGAGTGGAGGGGAAGGTGCCTTTGGGGGCGGTAGTTAGGAGGGGAAGGCAAATATATATCCCTCCGCTCGGGAGTGTAGGGGAAGGCTGGGTCTCAGTTTAACCAACACAAGAGAATTTTTGCCCAGTAGCAAGCGTGCTCTCAGCCCGCAATTTATTACAATGTCCCCGGCCCAAGCCGTGGGAAGTCAGTACACTAGTCACCCCACCAAACCAATCTCCTACAAGTTAATTCTAGTTCTTGCGAATGTCAAATTCAAATTTGGAGAAGTGCAGTGACTAAACCTTTGATATAATTAGAGTATGATTAATAAATACACATTATATAAATAACAATTACATTTATTTTATAAAAGAACGCTATGTAAGCATGTAAACGAGGGAAGAAACTATGAAGGTAGTGGCTGGAATTTTCAATATCGGAACGGTCGTGCATATGTCAGAAATACAAAGTTGACCTGAGGAAGAATAGTGACGACTCACTGGACGTCAGAATAGGACCTTAGTACAGCAATGGAATATGGAATGAATAGAAAAGGAAGGCACAGTGCAGTGCATACAGTGTTATACAATTTTAGACCGAATTCACCACATGTGTTTCTCCTACATACGCGCGACCTTCGGTGGGTTAATAATCACTTTCAGAATCGGAAAAACTCTCATCTTCATTCTCGGACAGAGTAATTAAAAGTTGATTCTTGACTTCATCACGTACCATTTCATTGCTTATATAATTGTTTTCCACCTCTTTCACCTTTTCACACACTTTGCACCACTCGTCCTTACCAATTACAGTACTTTTTTCCTGAACCAGAACTTTCACATCATCCAATTTGAAGGAAACCTTGTGCATTGCCACCCAATTTTTTAAAATTCCCCATATCTTTTCAATTGGGTTGAGCTCCGGATGGTAGGGAGGCAACCTAACTGTCCAATGTCCATATTCAGCCAGAATACTGTCCACCTGATATATCACAGACCCCCTATTTCTTTTAATTTTTTCAAATAACTCAATCTTTGTATCCTTCGCCGAGTATTCCACCCCTCTGGTTTACAACCACGCCTTCATGGCATCCCTCTTGCTCGGACTGCGATGCTGTTGTATGTTGTGATACGACGCGTTGTCCAACACAACCACAGAATTAGACGGCAGGTTTGGGATGAGATGATTTCTTAGCCACTTAAAATAATTTTCATGATTCATGTCACCGTGATAATCCCCTGTTTTCAGGCCTGATTTTAACACTAGTAGAGCTCCTGGAATGAATCCAATTTCTCCACCTGCTAAAATGATAGATTTTTGTAAACATAAACTCCACGAAGCATATTTCACGGTCAGCAATGAGTCATCTATGTCAGTTTAAAAATTACTTCCTCTACTAACCTGCATGAACGATATTTAATCTCTGTCTCTTAGATTCAGGTGCTCTCAGCCCATGATCATCTCCACTCGTCCACTGGAAGGGCGTGGTGTGGGATAAGTGGACATAAGTTTCATCTGTAAATACTATGGGTCGCCCTTCTTCTCTGAATTTCATGATTTTCCGCAGATATGCCATCCTCTTAAAGTGAATATCATACTTTTCACTTAAAATTGCCTTGTTATTAGATGTTTTTTTTCCATCTGTGGGGAAAACATGACTGTTAAAAAGTTATGCCAAGTAAACATGCATTTGCAAAATCATTTCTGATAATTTTACTTACTTGAAGCCAATACTTTTCATGAGTACACGGAGGGAACTCAATTTTCCATTGAAACCGGTCTGTTCTGTAATAACCGGTAACATAGCATGGAGTGTGGGATGCCTTTTTTCCACAGTATGGAAATTATGCACCGTTCTTCTTATCACTTGAACATCAAAATCGTCCACAGTAGACTTAGGGCTCTTTTGAGGCTTCTTCTTTTTCGGAGAGACAAACTCTGCCTTAGAACCACTGGCAATTGCTGCTCCCTCGTTAGAAATCCGTATCAAGCTGCGTTTAGAAACACCGGTTGCGGCGACCGCACGTTCATAAACGCTTTTCAGTGGGATTTGCAACCCTTCTTCTGCTTTGCTTTTCATAAAATTCAGCACACTATGAATAATTTCTCGTGCCTGACTGTGGAGAATCTTCCCACCCCCTTATACATTGGATTTCGCGTTTTCCATCACGAAAAATAAAATACGCTCGAAACAAAGCAACCTTACGATAAACGATGACCCTATGCTATAGACTATAATTCTATCTAACTATCTATGCTATATCTGTTCTAACCTACTGTTGAATGTAGAATGATAAACTAATAAAATATATGACTAAAAGTAGAAAAATGCAAAGCTATTTAAGTATTCAAAAAACGGTTAAAATTGAAAGAAACATAAATAATGCATCATTAAACTTGAAGTACGAACTACAAAAAACAAAACAGCTAAGATAACTTAGGAATCTACACCAAGTAATGATATCATAAATTAAAGATCGGACTAACAAACTAATGAACAAATTGAAATAACACGTCTAAATTACAATAATCAATCCTATACCAAAACTAAGAATGACAAAATATAAAATAACTAACCTTACTATAACCTACCTAAGCTATCTACGTCCTATTGTAACTAAAATAACTAAATATTGAAGATGAAGCAAAAGCAGTTTGGTTGGCAGCGAACGCACATGGTCTGAGACAAAGCCCGGGAGAGAATGACCACTTTCACCCGCACCCCCTCCGAGCTCGATTCGGTCACAATGGACTCGCCCAGGTAGAATTTGAGCTTCTGCGCAGGTGCCACCAACTTTCAATCGGACTCTACCAGTGCGAGAAAGATTTTCATTGGTTGCTTCTATCGCCCGCCTAATAGTAACTATTCTGTGCTCGAAGTGTGCTTCAATTCTGTTCTCCACATTCGTTCGTTGGGTGACGTGATAATCTTTGGGGACTTCAACCTTTCCATCCAGTGGACTTCTCTTGTGGAAGGTCATGTGGTCACCCCTGATGATGAATACTTCATGGATCACTTCATCAACGGGTTTGGTCTTAACCAGTGCAATGCATTTCCAACAATAAATTCGGCAACTCTTGATTTGGTTTTGTCATCCCTTCCGCTTACTTTTCTGGAGGCAGGTAAGAACATTTTTATCTTTGACCACGAGTTGCTCGAGTGCTCTCTTGCCCTCCCCCAATATCCCATTCTTCTCAACCGCCCAGGACCCTGCAGGCCTGGAAGAGAGCCGACTGGCCGGCAATAAACTGTGTCCTTTCTCATCTTCCCTGAGGCTTACTTGAGTGCGGTACCCCCAAAGAGACCCTGGATCTCTTCTACGACCTTCTCCACATTGTCATTGAGGACTTCGTCCCTGCACGTTGTGTGTCGAAGAATAGACCTATTTGGCACTCCCAGGAAACTACCCTTGCCCTAAAAAATAAACTAAGGGCCTGGAAACTGTGGAAAAGCCATCTCAACGTTCACACCCGAGCATCTTTTGTGACCATAAGCCGACATTCTTGCTTTCTCCTTCGGCAGGACTACAAAAATTATATAAAAGAAATTACCAATGGTCTTCGGGACAATTCAAAAAGGTTTTGGTCATTAATTAATGCTAGGAGGAAGTCCAACCGTATCCCAGTTTCAGTAAAGTTCAACGATGTTAACATCGAAGGTGATTCCCACCCCTCTGCATTTAATGCATTCTTTTCCTCTAATTTTAATCATGTAGTGTCCGCCTAGCCTTTTCCTGACCTAAAACCTGTATGCCCTCATTCCCTCTCCAGCATCTCCACTGACCCGTTTGAAATTTTAAATTACCTAACCTTGCTGTCTTGTTATAAATCCACGGGTTCCGACAGCATTGGCTCCCTCTTCCTCAACCGCACGGCTAACTCCTTATACATACCAATTTCAATTTTGTATAACAGATTCTTTTCAATTGGCTCATCTCCATGCGTATGCAAAGAGTCAAACATTACTCCAATCCTAAAATCATGCTTAAAAACAAAAGTCGAGAATTACCGTTCTATATCCATATTTCCAGTCCTTTCCATTATTTTCGAGCGCATTATTCATGACAGACTCCTAAAGTTTACTCTACCATATATCTCCCCCACCAGCATGGTTTTCTCCCTGGTGGCTCATGTCTCTCCAATCTTGCGGTCCTACACCATCACATAATAAAATCTTTTGAATTGAATTCTCAACTCATGGTCTGCTATATTGACTTTTCCAAAGCATTTGATTCTGTCAACCACTCTCTTCTGGTCCAGAAGCTAAAATCTTGCTATAGCATCCTTGGCAATTTCCTTTTCATAATTGAGATCTTCCTTACTTCACGTAACCAGCGGGTATTAATTGACGACATTTCCTCTAAACTCCTGCCTGTATCTTCTGGGGTACCACAGGGCAGTACTCTCGGCTCCCTACTCTTCTCTCTATATGTAGATGACATTGTCGACTCTATCATCTCCAATGGATGCAACATCTTACTATACGCAGACGACTGTATAATCTTCAAACAAGTTGACGGTCCTTCCGATCACCTAGCCCTTCAATCTGCACTGGACCTTTTGAAATCATGGTGTGCTCAGTGGCAGTTGCGCATTAACCCTATTAAATCAGCTGTCATGACCTTTTCCTTGAGACATAAACCTGCTGATCATTCGTACACATTCCAGAATAGCCTTGTTCCAGCAGTGAGATCCCATGGCAACCTGGGTGTCATATTTGATGATAGGTTGCATTTCCAAGACCACATAAAAAGAGTTGTGGGCAAGGCGATGGCGGTGGTTGGCCTACTGTACTGTCACACAGACATTCACGATCCCCTTGCCCTCAGCACAGTATTTTTTGGTTGTGTCCTCCCAATCTTAGATTACTGCTCACCAATTTGGTCAACTGCTTGCCCATCCACTCTGAAACTTCTAAATCGTCCCGTCAATTTTTTCCTAGCCATTGCCCGTCATCGCATTCCCTCCCTCAAGTATTCAACCTGTGAATCCATTTCGTCCTTCCTAGGAATTCCTCTGCTCTCCCATCGCCATGCACTATCTGACCTGAAATTCTTACACAGTATAATGAATGGACAGCTTCGTTCCTGCGACCTTCTCTCTCTCTTTCCAATTCGTGTCCCTCCTCGCCCCACATGGAACTTCAATCTCCTACACATCCCGAAATTCTGGCTTTCCCTATCGCAGCGTTCCTTGTTTTACCGAATCCCTTCCAAATTTAACATATTATCCTCAGCGCATCCATCCCTTGACCTCTTCTCCTCGCCCAACATATTCAAATCATTCATCAAACGGCACTTGGGTATGGAACCCCAAAATTTGATTTAATTTTGTTTCTGTGTTGATGTTTTATTTTTTATTTCATTCTTCATGTTTTTCGTTTTTGTTGTTCTGTGTTTATTTATTTTGTTGCATCCACCAATGTAATTAGCCATTGTGCCTTTTTTGGTTGTGTGAGATAAATAAGTAAATAAATATATAAATTACTGATGCATAAGATGCACCTGATTGATAGGGGTACATATATGGAGGGGGAAGAGTTTGTGTTATACGCTGGCTAATTTGGTCCTTTAAATGCTCAAGCATTGTTTTAGTTATTTTATGAATTACTCTTTCGATCTCATTTTATCATGGGCAAGTACTAATCACTGTGCTCTATTTTATTTCAGTACTTTGTTTGCTTTTTGAAGAAAAACCTTCTTGTGGAAGGTAAACTACGGCAATACGTCCAATGGTGTATGGATAATTGTCGATATACTAAAGTGTCTTCTCGTCAGTATCCTCCTTCTACTGTTGAAATTGCGGTAAGTACTCCTTTTGCTGATAGAATCTCTAAAGCACTCAATAAAATATTTTCAATAACCTGGGCCTTTGGTATCTGACCGAAACCAACCTCCTTTTGTTCCTCATTGTACATAGTTTTGGTTTATATTCCTGGAATATCACCTATTTATGAAATGCCCATGGTTATGAGTTATACTTGGGGAGTAGTTAAGTCAGGTTACAGTAACATGCTTTCAATGTTTGGTCTGAGAGTAATTGATGAAACACTAATGTTAATCAGATTAGAAACGTTGATTAATTATTTATCTTCTTATTTATTTATTCATTGAACATGAGTATTAGGGTGTATCACGAAAAAATTTTTTTTTTATTCAAAATTGCAAGTCGATAAAAAGTTGTCACTGTGCTCACATATGCACCAAAAAAAATTTGAGTCAAATGGAAAAATGTTTAGGTCTCCTGGAACGGAAAGTTTGATTTTTTTTGTCAAAAACGTAGATTTTCAATATTTTTTAAAACATGAATAAATCTCAAATTTTTGTTTTCAAGTTCAAAAATATAAAGTTTCAAATGTTATTTAACAGTAGAAAAAAATATATATCTGTCATGTAACATCTATGTCTCCCCGAATCTACATGAAAATGTACATTTTTTACCAAACACACCTATTTTTCAATTTTAAACCCATCCTTCAGATTAATTTCCATTAAGTATTTATATTGTAGGTATTGTTGTACAGCATTTTCAAGTAGCGAGAATATTATTATGAAATGGTGAATGCTACATTCAGGTGTGGTTTCACTGGTGCGTCTCGCGGCTGCGTCCGAACGCTGCGGCAAGTCGCTGTGGTGGGGTGCTATTTCGATGGTCGAAAAGATGAAACAATAAGTAAAGAAATTGTTAGTGGTAAATGTGTCCAGATAACTATACAAGAAGAATACATATCTTTGTTTGAAGAACCAAATTCAACATATTTTGGACACGTTACTCCAGCCAGTGGCTCTGGGAAAGACATAGTATCATCCATACTGAAATTCATGAAATAAAACTGCATTGATGAGAAAACTATTAAAGCTCTTGGCTGTGATGGTACTGTATCTAATACTGTAGTCTATAATGGATAAATTTCATTGTTCTAAAGGCTTTAAAACACCTAGTACAAGCAGTGGTTTGTTTGCTTCACTTGAACGAATTGCCATTTAGGTAAGTTATGGTTGCCCTTGATGGTCCAACTTCTGGGCCCAATTCTTTTAGAAGCCCAATTGGAAAAAGTTTAGCATGTTGTCAAGATTTACCAGTTGTTGAGTACAATACAATAGATAGCGTTTTTCCAGAGGTTGATTTTAAGGATTTGAGCACTGACCAGAAATATCTCTGGCATATATGTCAAGCTGTGTTAGCAGGCGAATGCTCCAAAGAGTTGGCAAGCAGAAACCCAGGAAACATCTCCCATACAAGATGGCTGACAATGGCAAACCAAATTTTACGCTTATATATTGCATCACTTGATCCAACCCCTCAGTTGAAAAACCTGGCTGAGTTTGTCATAAAAGTTTATGCTCCCTCATGGTTTACAATTAAATGTCATCAAAGGATTATTTATGCTTCACAAAACTTTTTTAAGATTGTACAGTGCATCAAGTACTTAGAAGGTGATCTGAAGGCTTTTGTTCAATCAACGCTACAGAGAAATGCTTTTATGGAATACCCAGAACATCTTCTTTTGGGAATTTTGTTTGATTCACGAAAAAATATTAGGTGTCTGGCAAGCTAAAGAATACTCGTTCGAAGAATCGATTTCTCTTACTCGAAAAATAGGCTTATTTAAAAATAATAAAGGATAATTTCGGCCTAGTAAACACACATTAGATTGTAATACTTTTTATTTGTATGGTTTTAAAAAATTTATAAATAAAATAAGTTGAATATAAGTAAATGAAACTGTCAAAAACAGACCTTAATTTTGCACAAATATAACTTTTTTACACCTTATCATGGAGACGTAAATGTTACGTGACAGGTGTAATTTTTTTTTTCTACTGTTAACTAACGTTTAAAACTAAATATTTTTGTACTTGAAAACAAATTTTTTTTTGTATTTATGTTTTTAAAAAAATTGAAAATCTACGTTTTTGGCAAAAAAGTCAAACTTTAGGCCCATTCCAGGAGACCTAAACATTTTACAATTTGAATCAAATTTTATTTGGTGCATATGTGAGCACAGTGACAACTTTTTATCCACTTGCAATTCTGAATTTCAAAAAGAAGTTTTTCGTGATACACCCTAATGAGTACGCATGTACTTAAAAATGTATAAATGTACATTTATGGGCAGCCAGTCTTTTATATTTGACGAAACAATTATCTTAAAAAGTTCTTATAATGTATTGCCTACAGGAGAGCTTTACTTAATAGGAAACAAGTTACAAGCTCTGAAAATTATAATCATATTGTTTACAATTATGTAATTAAGTATAAATATTACAACTTTTAATTGAGTAGACAAGTTTATAGTAAACATATTTCAATGACCTTTTAAATGACTGAATGGACGTGTTAAAGATATCAACTTCCGATGGAAGAAGACTTATGTAGAGTCTTCATAAATTTTGGTTGATGCAGTGGTTTTATGGCTCATCCTTATAATTTATGTGATTGCAATTGTTTTCTGATAAGCTTTTCACCCAAAATTAAGAAAATTTTAGCATTACCTAATGAATTGTGAGCTGAACAAAGGCATAGGGTTTCATATAAAAACTTTTTGGAGCCCCTTACTTGCCTAAGTGAAAACTATGATATTAATGCCTGTATTCATTTTTGTTCATTAGAAGGATAAAGTTAATTCTATTCTTTGGGCATAAAAAATGAAACAATACTAGTATTGATAATCAGACTGATTATCATTAATTTTTGTATAACGATTGTAATACTATACATTTTTATAGGCCATGCGACGATTGGGTACAATTGTGTGCCGATTTTTCTTCCTGGATGGGAGGACAAAAGCAATTGATGTACACCCAACTGACACAGCTGCGGATGCAGCACAGAAATTGGCTGAGAAGCTGGGTTTAAGGTCTCTGGAAGGATGGGCTATCTATCAGAGCCGTCCTGATGGGGAAGAGCATGTGAAAGCTCATGACTACCTATATGATGTAATAGCTGCATGGGAAGCGTGAGTAAACCTACTCAAGATATCAATCTTTCAACACAAAACAATTTCTCCTTAGCTTTGTAACTGCCATTTTTGAAGCCATCTGGAGTAAAAAAAATGGTTCTCCAATATTTGCTTTTAACCCTATAATTGTGGGAAACATTTCTACACATGCTATGACAACTACATACAAAACCTTCTTGTATGTTTGACCATCACTTTTTACCCATTTCTTTTCCCTCTGTGAATTTCATGGCAAAGTCTACCCAGCGCAAACATTTAAATGGTCCCTCTTTATTATTTATCTGTGTTAGGGTCCTTCATTCCTGGATTATTAGAAATGGGTATACATATTTTCCTTCGATGAGATTAATGACTATGCTCTGCGTTTACTTAAGCATTAGATATTACTGCTAGAATTAAAGGAATTTACATAATCTTTGGCATCAAATTAATCTTGAACAAGCAGAAAAATAAATTTGGAGTGGGTGCATATTTGTCTCTTATAAAATGAATGATAACAGTTAGTTGCTTCTCTCCACTACTGCTTAACAGTGACTGCTCTCCTAGTCTGTGGAAAAAGGTTAACCCATATTATAATGGTCCATTACTGGCTACTCCCTTGCCTACTTTAGAGGGGCATAATGTGTACATCCTGTGCTTTTCTTCTACTTGCAGTAATAGTGAGAAAATGAGGATATTACCTCTGAAGGGTTCATTTTTACTAAGCAAAAGGTTAACAGTTTTTAACAACAAGGTTTTCTCAGATAGAGTTTATGGCTAACTCTCTCTAACTCATTTTAACATAGGATATAATATCTCCAAATCTAGGATTTGCATATGTACCCACTATGTATTTGGTAGGTAACCATTTATCTTGAAAACAGTAATGAAAGTAAACTTTAAGTGCATCCCATATTTGACTGCATTTAAGATCTATTTTTTCCCAAAATAATATCTAAAAAATGGCCCCTGGGTCTTATATGTGAAGATCAGTCATTCTGCTGGCTAAAGTCAGTCCTGACACTAAAAGATCAAAGTTTCACCCCGTGAATCTGATATAGAAATATTTCTCTGGTAGTCCACCGGGTAATATGCTGCATATCTGCTATCAATCAAAGTGGCCATCGAGATCTGTCTAGCAGAAAGAAATTTCAATCCAGACACTGGATTTAAAATAAGTAGTGCCAGGAATCCTATCATCAAATGCATTAAAAATGTAATGAAATGAATGATATTTAAATTGTATTGGTGGTAATAGGTAGATAAATGGATGGATAGACGGATTATTCATTTGCGTGGAGTTAATCCATCATCATTGTTCTTATTGCTGTTAGTTGAATCAATATTCAACACTTCCGTTACAAAGTCTTCCTCTTTATGCAATTTTATTTCACTGTTCAGAAACAAATGATGGCTTTAATACACACAACTTTTCTACCAGATTGCTAGAAAAATTGAACGTGTTGTAGTCCTTACCAGGGAATGGTAATTTGGTTGTTCACATATAGATAATTTAGCGCTAGCCACTTCCTCCCTGATAAAAATATTTCCTCCATGGTGGGTAGGCTTACACTCCATGGGCAGGGTATGACTATCCTTCGAGGGTAGGCAGACAGTAGTGGTACCTTTCCCTTACACTCCACGGACTGTAGTCAGAGCGTAATTTAGAACATCAGAGGGTAAGGGCTACCCTCCGTGGAGCGTAGAGGAAGGGTAAGGCTACCCTCCACGGAGTGTAGCCATACCCTCCGTGGAGTGTAAAGGAAGGGTAAGGCTACCCTCCATGGAGTGTAGAGGAAGGTTAGGGCTACACATCCTTTACACTCCACGGAGTGTAGTCACAGCGTAATTTAGGACATCGGAGGGTAAGGTCTACCCTCCATGAAGTGTGCTGGAAAGGTAAGACTACCCTCCATGGAGTGTAGCCATACCCTCAGCGGTGGGTAAAGGAAGGGTAGGGCTATCCTCTGCGAAGGGATAATGAATGGCAGCTTAGTTCTGAAATTGGTGCGTACAGTGCTTCATTCCATTTGCGTCCACTCTGCACGGAATCCTCGGTCATGTGCAATTGGCGTACGTTGATAGATGGCCCGAGGCTGTTTGATAAATGGGTGGGGGGGAGGGGTCGGAATACTCTCTTGCCCCGTTGAATATTTTGTCTTAAGCCGGGCCTGACTGCGCTGTCTTCCGTCTGTGTCCTCGCTATTTCAGCATTTCTTAGGTTCGCTACTACTGCCACCCGTTTTCATACCTTTGCACATCTGGTCCTTCACTGAAAATGGATAACTCAGAACTTAAAACCAACCACGTGAAAAACATAGCAAGCCTGCAATCAACCTTATCAAAGTACGACAAGAACCGAAATGAAACCGATATTTTTAGTTGTGTACAATTTTCGTACATTTATTGTCCTTAAGATTTTCTTCTACAGGGAAAGAACAAAGTTTTTCCATGGAGCGCAAGGGTAAGCAGATGGTAACTACCCTCCATCGAGTGTAGTCTCCTTCTTTTACACTCCGCTTACCCACCATGGAGGAAATATTTTTATTAGGGCTGCGCCACCTCTGGTGCCAAAAATGTTGCTGTATGTACAAAGCTTAAAGGTTCACTTCCTGCTTCTCCCTTTCTTGTGTTAAAAGGGTAAAATACATAATTTTCTCCCGCACTTGTTCTATTAAAAAAACAGGGCTGCTACTTCTGGAGGATTAAATACTATGTATTGCATAAAGGTGTGAATCATAATGCTATTATTGTACATTTTTTTCAGGAAGCAGACAAAGATTGGCAACTCATCATCTTTCCCAACTTTAACCAAAAGAGGGAATGCGTCTACTCTGGGTAGTGGTGAGAATAGGTTTGTCTTCAAGAAGAGACTCTTTAGAAGTTCAAGGGAGCTGTCACAAGATCCTGTGGAAGTGAATATGCTATATGCTCAGGCTGTGTATAATGTGGTTAAGGTGAGTATTACTATTGGGGGTGAGCTGATAGCCTTATATTTTCTCTAAATGTGGTCATAAAACCATGTGTTGTTTGTTGTGCACGTGTTGTTTTCAATATAGTACAGGGCCAACTAGTTTCAAAAGGCTGCAAACAAGAGTATTATTGAACACTGTAACACATAATTTTCAATCCTGGAAATATTCAGCTTTATGAGAGTAAGTGTTGAATGTGAAAAAGATTATCAGTTTCTGTTGCTGTCATGCCGATATGCAGATAACAAAATATTGGCGAGTTTCTTTGGAAGCATATATCTGCTCAGCCCTAGAATTTATCTGAAATGCTCTTAATCTTTTGTGTGATAGGGTTTTATATGATAATGTGGGATTTAATAGTTCAATATTCCATGTTAGAAGAATAATTATTTGATACTTAATCATTAAATTTCTTGAATGAAAATGCTTGGTGATGCATTCTAGACCATTAAAGTAGAAATAAAATGAAAGTTGATTTAATCTTGGGAAAACTGAGAAAAACTAAACACAGTAGAGCACTGATTATCCATTTGAGTTTAAGGGAAAACCCAGTCATGGAGCTGGAAATGATGGATAATCTGTACATCTTCAATTTCCAGCGCATATTGGCCTGGGTTTCAATATCATACTTTCCTAGAGTTAACTGCATATAATTTATTTAAATATGTACACATTTTTTGTTACCATTTTTCTAATCAACTAATCACTTACCTCATTTGCACACTTCTCTGCAACATTAACGTTTGCTGAAGAAATTTCTAGCTGAAATTGTATGACTATGTGTATTGAATACACTTTGACAATTAGTTGAAGATTCAGTTGTGAATCTAATAAATTCATCCCCTTGGTATGTCCCTGATTATGGTATTTGCCTAGCAGTAAGTGTCTTAAGTCAGATTCTAAACTGTCATGCTTACCGTGAGAAATCTGAGTGTCTATCAATTGAAAAAATGTCCTCACTTTTTTTGAACTTCTGAGACTCAGGTCAAGGTAGCCGATGCATACTAGCACTATTGCTTCACCTCATCAGAGCTCAAATCCTCAATACCCCAGATATGAAACTGTGACTGACTGTAAAACTAAACTAAGCACAAATCTCTTTGGCCTTGATAAGGGATCCCTTTCTTGGAGCTCCAAGTCCTTTAATCATCCTTGTTTGAGTGGAAAGGAAGTGCTATTTGTTGGTAGTTGGACTGTCAGAGTACCCAATTGTC
Organism: Pyrrhosoma nymphula; assembly: GCA_963573305.1. Taxonomy (NCBI): domain Eukaryota; kingdom Metazoa; phylum Arthropoda; class Insecta; order Odonata; family Coenagrionidae; genus Pyrrhosoma; species Pyrrhosoma nymphula. Next base: position 4,679,340 of record OY754338.1, on the reverse strand, counting down.
GGTTAATGGAACATAGAAAGATTGGTGCTCTACTGTAACTCTTTCTGAGTTGATCATTTATTTTCAAATTCTCATTCTCTAGAAGCTGAAACAAACAGCTTCATCATTTAGTTTTGGTCTTGAGATTAGAATTTTTAAGCCTTTATCTATTAAAAGAATTTGGTTGCCTTGGATACTTGGATGCCTTATATGTCCAATGTTAAACACTTTCATTGAAGGTTTGTAAGCTCATGTTGAGAAGATATTTTCAGGGTTTATTTCTTGGGACATGAAATTTTCGTGACCCTCCCTATCACTTTTTCAAGAAAATATCCAGATCGAACTTCACTTTGTTTCTTGGTCCATTTAATGGCTCTAAAATGTAAATTTTAACAATGGAGTCTGAGTGATTGATTGTTTCAGCTTCCATGCTACACTCCGCTCAACAGTCCCAGTTAACTAACCAACTCTTTATTTTTTTTTCAGTGTGATGACTTCCCTGTGACTGAGAAGGTAGCTTTGCAGTTAGCTGGTTTACAAGCTCAGGTTGCTCTAGGCGATCCTAAAGATGGCAAATTTGACTACTATGTTGATGTTGACATGTACTTGCCATATAGGATTAGCAGAAATCGAGCAGAGGATCAATGGGTTAGTGATATCAGTTGCTATTTACTACTGTATCTGCCTGAATACAGGGCAAAACTGCCCAAAATTTACAACAGTTTTGGAACATATTAATTAAGTAGATATTATGCTGATGTCTAATGAGAATACACACACCATCTATAATTTATGTAGCTTCATACTTGTAAAATGGTTTATGAAAATTGAGGAAAAAAAGGACATTTTTCAAAGAAATTAAAGTTTTGAGGCAGCTTACAAGGAGGCACTTCATTACTGGCATATTCAATCAATGCCAAGATTGTTGATTGTGGTGGGTGGGCAAGGGCCTTCTGGAGTCCTCCTGACACTCAGACCTCTTGGTCCATTGTGCCATCCCACATTCAACCTGCCTGCCACTTGCAGACAGGGGACAAGGGCACCATGGTAGAGGTATGGAGGAGGGGCCACCCCCCCAACCTTCCCGGTACAGGTATGGAGCGAGTCCTCCCTCCTACCTTCCCGGTCTGGGTTCTCCTTCCGGCCTCTTGGTATAGATCTGGAGGGGTTGTCATCCCTCCATCAACTCCGGTAGAGAGGCATGGAGGAAGGCCACCCCTCCAACCCCCCATCCAGGCCCAACATTGCTTAACTAGGGTGATCTGATGAGAAACGGTGTTTCAACATGGCATCCAATGAACAATATCTTGTTATGGCAAAAGGTTTAAGTTTGAGTAAGCCATAGATTTTTTTATTTATGCAGTTTCTAGCTTTGACTACAGTAATTTTAACAGTTTTTAACATCATAAAAGCTTTGTTTTTAAAATCTCCCAGTTGTCACCCTTGGTTTTCATGGTTGGTTTTGTGATGCCTTTACTCTTTGATTGGTCTGGCCAACCTCATGAATCAAGGCTCAAGAAGTTGTGGATGACTAGTGACTATGGGTCATTTATCGGCTCAGTAGCACTGTAAACTACATCCCATCCTTGGCCTTCTATTCAAATTTACTTCAGTAGAAATCATTTGTGCCAAATACTCGATAGGTTTTAACTTCATTTCTTTCAATTCCTATTTACCCTTAATTTTGTATTTCAGGTTGGTATACTTGCACAAGCTCATAGGCAGTATGGAATGGGAAGATCTGAGTTGGCTGCCAAGGTCCTTTACCTTTCCTGTGTTATGCAGTACCCTCTGTATGGGACAACACTTTTCCAAGTCACATACAGAGGATATTGGTCTTATGGTAAGTAATTGCTTTAATTACCTCAAAGAGAGTTACCAGGTTAGTTATACTGTTGTAATCATGTTGCCTTGAAGATTTCCTTCAAATAAAATACATATGCTACTTGAAAATGGGGGTTGTACAACTATCAATTCCAAGCATTCAAAGTGTTGCTGTTAGAAAGGATATGCTCTCCATTCTTTGTATGTGATTATTTATTTTTGTACTGAGCTAGCTATGATAAATAATTGCTGACTGTGTGTTATTTTGTTATGAATGAATGCATATTTGCATATTTTGTTTAAAAATTGTTGCAATATAGAGAGCTTTTTTTCATTAAAATTGGTTTAAATATACAGGACGTTAAAAACAACCCTACTTTTGATAGAAAGTAGAATCTTTGTGCAACAGAAGTCTAGCTTCTGGCTAATTTCAAACTTCTGTGTTTTGTTTTCTGCTGTGATATCAAATATTTCTCTATGATTCACATTTTCAGGGAACACACTCATTCTTGGAGTTAATTGCGAGGGAATCATGATGATTAAACCAGATGACAAGTTCATCCTCAATGAGTACCGTTATCATGACATTGAGTCCATATTCTTGGATCCCAGTGATTCTTTCATTACTATAAACCTTATGAAGGTACTTCCTGACTCACATCGCTGTTTTGTTTTTGAGACTGCCCAAAAGAATGAAATTGGGTCTTTAATAGCCAGCTACTACCCTCCTCTGGCTGGATGGATCACGGAGGCTGAGCAACCCATTGGGAGGGTAAATATGGCTATTTATCATTACTGAATTCTGCATTGGTGTATTTTTTTCCAAGACTAATGTATTATCCATAGACAATACATAGATTCACATGCCTTTTTTTGTGATTATAACCTTTAATTTGCAGGCAAAAGTGATAACCAATGAGGATAGGATACGCTTGTACCACAATGTAATCAACTGCCGCCGAACATTAGTAGACAGTGATTCACTCAAAAAACCTCTAGATACTGGTGGAGGATTCATTAGAAATACTTTACGCAGGTAAAATATTTACCATTTGACACCTATCTATTAGAGTTTTGGCCTTGTAATGTTAGTATGCTATTTTGTTGTTGCATGTTAGTTAGAGCCAGGCTCTGAATCATCATTTATGCCTGAAATACTTTATTATTGGTTTGACTATCAATATTGCTAATTGATTGTGAATTTTAGAAGTAAATACAGTGATAATTTCATTTTCTTTGCTTTGAAGCTATTAAAACAAATTTAGAATCATGTAGGTACATACATGCATAATTTGTTGTGACATGTAAGTCATTGATACTGCAATGATCAATTATCTCTTTCTAAGCACGGTGGAGTGAACTTTTGATTGGTGGAGATGCTTTATCAACAATTTTATATCCATGTTATCATTGTAGTTGAGTAAAATTTGCTTTTATAATTATTGATTTTTGAGTTTATCACTTCATATCAATGAAATCCTTGTCAGCTTCATAAATATGTACATAATGGCATATTGATTTACCCTTACCCAAGGTTAGTGCAGGCTTCTGGTTAAAAAGTTATTCCTGTCATAAATGTTCTAAATCAATGAGCTTGTATGAATGTATGGAAATACATATGAAATGTTTTTTTTTGTTCCAGGTTGAGTAAGCATAGGTTAGAAAAGCTTAGGTCGGAGCACGGGCCTTCAGACCATGGAGAGACATATAAGGGATTCTCATATGCATTCTGGGCATTTAGCCGACAACCCATTCCTCAGAGCCTTAGTAAAATACCTGAGACTGAGGAACAAATAGTATTACAGGTCTTCCAAATCATTCTCACTTACGCTGGACTAGGACAAAATGGTAAGTTAGGTATATTCATTCCTGAAAAAGAGCTTTATTGAGATGCTTGTATATGTTTCATAGTTGGATGGATGTCGTTGTTTTGTGTCTATTGTGCCCATAAGGAGAGCAGATTTGAGTAATGAGAGCTTAGAATGGATATATTGAGTCAGTTATAAAATGTTGTGGAAATCCAAAGATTGTGCCTTCTTGAATCCTGTGTTTGGCATGTGTGCTGCATATATTTAAGGATAGGGCAGGATTAATATCTATTATGGGTATATATGTAGTTTATGCCATCATACTATCTTTTTTTGGTGTTTCCATATTGTAAATGTAATGGAATAACCAAATCCATGGAACCTTTATACTTAAAACTCAAAGCTACTGATAGATAACCCAAGGATGGTGTAGCTATTATTTTTGAGTCTCTGTTTTTTTATCTTTGGGCTCATATTGGATTTTAATTCTTTTAGCACATGAGTCAAGAAATTTCTGGCTTTTTTCATCATGTAGACATGGCTTAGTGAGCTATGCTGAGGTTTAACAATTTACTTATGAATATTTTTAGCACAATAAAGCATACCGTGAATATCTCCTAAGAGAAACTGAAAATACTAGAAGAAAATACCAACAGGTTAGGAGTAGAGCAAAAACAATTGTAAGAAAAGCACACATGATATTGTGGATTACCTTTATCAGCAGAATATAAAATGTTATATATGGTTGGCAAGAACGCTTACAAGATGATTAGACTTTTAAACAAAAAAGACACAGCACAAATAAATGTTATACCAGAAAAGGAATGGATAGCACACTATCAATGACTCTGGTACAATCCAGAGGAGCAAGAAGTTTACAGAAAAGCAGAAGCAGTGGAAATCGATCTCATAGAAATGCCAGAGATGTTGATAGCAATAGAAAAAAGCAAAAAACAGAAAAGCATCTGGACTAGATGAAATAAATTCCAAACTCATAAAGTATGGAGGAGCAGTATTACACATACGAATATTACACTTATTTAATATGTGCTGGAAGAAATATGATATCCTAGATGATTGGAAAATAGCCTAAGTTATCTATATATTTGAAAAAGGAGACTGTAGCAAGATGGAAAACTACGAAGGTATCAGCTTACTAAATGCATCTTACAAATTGTACACTAAAATAATTAACAAAAGGCTTCAAACTATCTCGGAAAGATTATTGCTAGACTAACAAGATTCAAATCTAAGATTGACTGACTGCTGCCCTCCACCCTTCCCTATTTAATCCTAGTTCTCTCATTACTCCCTGATAGTTTTCCTTATGTACTTTCCTCTATTATTTGGTGAATTTATTTATTATGTACTTTCCTCCATAATTTGGTGAATTTATTTATCCCTTGATTTTCCTCCAGCGATTTTCCACGCCATTTTTTCTTCTATTATATTCCTCACAAACTCATTGTGCCTCAGTGTGTGCCCAATTAATCTGATCCTTCCTTTCTGTAGAGAATGCTCCATGTTGTCCTTTCCTCCTCTACTCATCTAAATATGTACTTCTTCATTTCTTGTTTTATCAATCCATTGTCTTCTGTATGTACCATGGTAAGTTGGCAGTACCTAATGCTGGAAGTAGGGATGGGCGATTATTAAAAAATAATCGATACTTTGTAAATCGATTAATCGCAAGCAGCCGATTAATCGTGCCTGATTAATTGCTTTTAATAATCGATACATCGATTAACCGATTCGATTATGACAACATCCAAAACATACCTTGCAATGTTATGGTCCCTCCATAAATAAAGTAAAATAGTTTCATTTACATTTTATAAGGTTAATGTTATCATAAGTACAGATTCTAAAATTTAGGTAAACTTCCAGGAGGCGTGTCGTGAACAGAGTTGTGTCATATTATACTAAGCTTGATAAGCAAAATTCTACCAGCGAACTATTTTCTCTCTTTTGTATTCTTGCGCCATGCCTCTATGCGAGTGTATGTTGTTTTAACCCTCCTGTACTGTGCTGCCCTCTTCTGTCGCCTGTAAAAAAAGGGAGGAAATAAACGAACGTCTTTTCGTTCTGTCGGAAAACCTGAATGGAGTGTTTGCTTCTCTCGCCGTTCCACTAAAATAACTAAAGTGATTTTGTTTGGAGACTCCTTTTAGGAATATAAATTACATCAGGTTATGGGCCCAGCTGGCTCGGCGTGAATAGCGAAGTAAAACTAGTGCGGACGTTCAACAAGTTTCGTTTTGGGAGAAGATTCTGTGTTGTGGCGTGGCGTCCGGCAGTTCGACGGATCTTTTGTCTAGAGGTGAAGCAGCATCATGGCGGAGGTTTCATCAGTAAGCTCGATCCCGAAATTAACGAGGAGTAATTTTTCGGCATGGAGAGCTTGTGTTAAGCCGGAGCTGCTGAAATTGGAGTGCTGGGAGGCCATCGTTGGGTATGATGACGACGATGATTTTCAGCCATCTGCAACTGAGGCCAAGAAGCGTAGGAAGAGCAACTATACCGCGCTTGCCCTCATCATGCGAACGACAGGTGAGGACCTAATAAATGACATTCTTGACTGTGAAGCAGCTTCAGAGGCATGGAGGATCCTTGAAGAGCTCTGCACAAACAACACAAGTTATGGAGCCATGATGAGACTGAGGGAGCTTGCCTCACATACAAAAGGAAATCAATCTATTTCTGAGTATTTGAATAGCATGCAAGAGATGAATAGGACATTGAAGTCAAATAAACTTGAAATAAGTGACAGTCAACTCGCCTACTTATGCTTGTCAGGACTGCCCCCTGAATACGAAATTTCTGTTAAGACCCTTTGTGCCCAACCAGACAAAATAAAGATGTCATCTGTGAAGCAAATTCTCCTGGAATGTGAAAGGGAAATGCAAGGTAGAAGTGACGACCAACACACAGCCCTGAGAATGGGGAAGGTACAAAGTAAGTCGAAGCAAAAGAATGAGGGAGAGAAATTTTCAAACAAGGGGAAGGGTAAGTCTAAAGTGTATAGAAATTTCTGTTATGCCTGTGGAGATGAAGACCATATAGCCAGAAATTGCCCTAAGGTGAAACAAGTGAAAGAGGCAGAAGAGAAGAAGAAAGAGAAGGACTCTGAGCATTCTATTAAGGCTTCAATCGCCACAAGGGAACATATAGCCTTGTATGCAAAGAAGTACACCCCTGGGGAGAATGGAGTGTGGATCCTCGATGGGGGCGCATCGGACCACATGACCAGTAAGAAAAATTTGTTTACCACTTTGGAAGAGTACTCTGGAGAGGTAGAAGTAGGAGACGGCAGACCCCTGAAAATAATGGGTAAGGGGACCGTGACTCTACGCCTGTCAGAGGAATGTGGAGGCAGAGATATTAGCTTTTCTGATGTTTTGTATGTCCCTGAGCTGCAAGATAATTTGATATCTCAGGGACAGCTTGAGGAAAAAGGGCTGGAATTTATATCAAAACAAGGGAAAACTCAAGTTCTTAGAGAAGGGAAACCAGTTTTCTTGGCCCATCGTATAGGGAGATTATACTTTATTTCAACCATGGAGGGAGTTTCAATTATGACTCTACGTGAAGAGTACAACCAGAATGAGAAGAAAGCATCCCGAGTCTCACAACAAGTGTGGCATCGCAGGCTGGGCCACCCATGTAGTGAAATCATGGGCAGGATGAAGGTGCTTTCCAGCCTGATGTCAAAGGGAGAAAATGGAAATGAAATTGATGGAAATTTTTGTGACCCTTGTGTGCAAGGAAAGATGAAGAGATCTAAATTCCCCAAGAAGGACCATCATGAGGAGCTGGGCATTCTCGACCGAGTACATTCGGACATCATGGGACCAATTCGGCCAGAATCTCTAGGGAGGAGGAGGTTCATCATAACTTTTGTCGATGAGGGATCGAAGTATGTGTCTGCATCGCCGATGGCACGGAAAAGCGAAGCACTTGACAACTTCAAGAAGTACAAGGAGAGGTGTGAAGTTCTGCACAGCAGGAGGGTGAGGGAACTCCAAACGGACCGGGGGACTGAGTACCTGGCCGGGGATTTCCAATCATTCCTCGAGAAGAGTGGGATCGTGCACCGAACATCTGTAGAATTCACTCCCCAACAAAATGGTATTGCAGAGAGAATGAACTTAACTTTGGCTGATATTGTAAGGTGTCTCTTGTTTCAAGCCAGCATGCCACTGTACTTCTGGGCGGAGGCACTGCAGACGGCGGTCTATCTTCGAAATCTACGCCCATCGAAGTCGCTCAACTATGACTCTCCCATGGAAAGGTGGACCGGAAGGAAGTTAACGAAGCAAGACGTGGAACATCTCCGGGTCTTCGGCTGTCTCGCTTGGGCTTGGACGCCCGAACCGAGGAGGGATGGCAAGTTCTCTCCCAGGGCGCAGGAGTGCGTTTTCTTAGGATACGGGGAAGGAATGAAGGGATACCGTCTCTGGAGCATCCAGGAGAGGCGGGTGTTCCACAGCCGGGACGTGGTGTTCAGGGAGGGCCGATTCCCTTTCAAGCACAAGGAAAGCCTGAGGTGGGAGCAGCCTGCCCCCAGGGAGGTGTTTTGCCCAATTGCTGATGCCCTGGGTGAGGAGGACGATGGCGGCGAGATCCCTGTTGTGGATGAAGCTGCACTGCTGCCAAACGGCCGTGATGGCTATGGAGGGGGCCATCCTCCAGGAGTGGGGGTACGACGCTCGGAGCGCCAGAGGAGGCCCTTGCAACCATGCAAGCTGCCCTGCTGCCTGTCGCACGTCAGGGTGGACGACACCGTGGGCGGAGATGTCTGGCACCCTGCCGGGCCTCCGAAGACCGTGGAGGAGGCCATGAGACGACCTGACCGTAAGCAGTGGATGGAAGCAATTCAGAGGGAGATGGCAAACCATCAACGGAATGGTACTTGGACTATGGTGGAAAGGCCAAAGGGAGTCAATGTGGTAGGCTGCAAATGGGTTTTTCCCCCACCGAAAGTGAGTTCCTCTGGTGATCTTGTGTACAAAGCTAGATTGGTGGCACAGGGTTTTAGCCAAAGGTACGGTTTTGATTATTGGGAAACGTACAGCCCCGTGCTATCTAAGGGTAGTCTTAGAGTTTTGTTGGCCTTAGCTATTAGCAAGGGATGGGAAATTGAGCATGTTGACTGTGTTGCAGCTTACTTGAATGGAGCTCTGGATGAGACTATTTACATGGAGCAGCCCAAACTCTGGTACGAGGGAGATGAGGGAATGGTTTGTCTCCTTCAAAAGAGCCTGTATGGTCTAAAGCAGTCAGGCATGGTTTGGAATGACATGTTAAATAAAATCTTGTGTAAAATGTGTTTCAAGCAATGTATTTCAGATCCATGTGTTTTTGTACACCAGGAGGGTTACGTGGGAACGTATGTGGATGATATCATTGCTTGTGGTACGAAATCATTTCTATCTATCTTAAAACAGGGCCTAAGTGAGATTGTGGAGATCAGGGACCTGGGACCAATAACAAACTTTGTAGGACTCAATTTTTCTCGACCCACTGAAAATATCCTTGAAATGGACCAACAAAACTATATTAAGGAAGTACTGGAAATGTTTAATATGGCTAATTGTATTAGTGTACTTACTCCAGGTGTTTTAGGTGCCAAGATGGATGAAAAAGGGAAACCTTTTAACCAGGAGAGGTATCGGTCTGCAATCGGGTGTTTGTTGTATTTATCAACTTGCTCGAGACCTGATATTTCCTTCATAGTTGGGTATTTGAGTAAATATTGCCAGGAGCCTACTGATGTGCAGTGGGAAGGGGTGAAGCGTGTGCTGAGGTACCTAAAGGGGACTGCAAGCTACAAAATGGTATTCCAGAGTGACCCCTCTTTTGCATTTAAAGTGTACAGTGATGCCGACTGGGCAAATGATAAATCAGACTCATTGTCTGTAGGTGGTCATGTAGTTCTAATGGCTGGTGTTGCAGTAGTTTGGCGGAGTAAAAAGCAATCTACCACTGCAAGCAGTACTATGTTGGCTGAGTATTACTCAATGTTTGAAGCGTGTAAGGACATAGTGTGGCTAAGAGACTTAATGAGCGAGCTAGGTCATCCTGTAAAAGGAGCTGTGCAGCTGTATGCTGATAACCAGGGGGCCAACGGTTTGGCTGAATCAATAAGATTAACAGACAAAAATAAGCACTGTAGGCTGAGGTATCATTTTGTAAGAGAGTGTATTCAAAATGGTGAAATTAGAGTTAACCATGTCCCGTCATCTGACAATGTAGCTGACATCTTAACAAAAATCTTGCCTCAACCTAAAACAAAATTGTTTGTCCAAGCTATGGGGCTAGTAGAGTAGAAGTCTTGTTTTTTTTGCTTGTTAATGTCAAGCCTGTGAGTAATTTGAAGACTAAGTTTTTTGTCTCTGTTTATCAATTATCAAAGTGTGGTAGCCTTAAAGTATGTTGTTTTTTTTTTTAGGGCATCGACATAACTATTTTTATGCCTGAAATTGCACCAAAATATTTGCCAAGTATACTTTGTTGTTACTTTGTGCTGATAGTTTTGAGCTATGTCTATGCTCTCACTTCTTATTTGTATCGAGTTTTTTTTTTGTTTATTTGTTCTTGCTGTTCGAATTTTGAGGAGAGGTGTCATATTATACTAAGCTTGATAAGCAAAATTCTACCAGCGAACTATTTTCTCTCTTTTGTATTCTTGCGCCATGCCTCTATGTTTTAACCCTCCTGTACTGTGCTGCCCTCTTCTGTCGCCTGTAAAAAAAAGGGAGGAAATAAACGAACGTCTTTTCGTTCTGTCGGAAAACCAGAATGGAGTGTTTGCTTCTCTCGCCGTTCCACTAAAATAACTAAAGTGATTTTGTTTGGAGACTCCTTTTAGGAATATAAATTACATCAAGTTGTGAAAAATTTCTTAATTCAATTTAAATTTTGGACGATTGCCAAATGTTTACGGGAGCTGAAGCTAAAAATTGCAATTTTGATAAGTGGGTACTGGTAAGGTGGCTTCTCAGATCAGATTGTATTAGACTCATCTCGGAAAAGTCCCTCTCTGACGGAACTGATGTTGCTACTCCTGGCTCTGGATATCCTTTTCAGTCATTTTCTTCTTCTTATTTCATGCCCTGCTTCCAAAGGGATAAGATGTAACTTCGTCTCTTTCTTTGCCTGCGTTGAACAACTAACTGCACAACACTGAGGCATATTGACAACCAAATATTAAAACAACGCTACGCTGCTTCAGGAAAAACATAATTACTACAATGCTTTCCAACAGACAACTGATGCCAACAAAACAATCGCGTAAGCCAAACATGTAGGTAACCAATCAGAAGCCTCGATTGTCGCATTGCATATGTCAAGATCAAACGTTGACCGTACTCTTCTATCAAGAGCTTCATGCTCGCCATACCCAGTGTGACACGGTATGGTGGTTTTCCACCATATGGGCTGAGCGTAAAGCTCAGTACGCAGCACAAAGTAACGTTTTGCAGGAAGCCGCCAACAGTGTAGAAAAAATATTTCCTTGTAGCGACCTTTGTAAAAGCATTTTTGATAGCATGGAGAGGATACCAATAAACACATTCTAACCGATAAAAAGAAATAAATCCTCATTGTAACCAATTTTATTATCAAAATAACAAGCGAATATAAGGCAAGGCTATGAAACATCTGACATAAAGACAACAAGCGAACTTAAGAGAAGCAACATCTGACACATGACACGTGAGTGCCTGGCAAAATGTGGTGCCGCGTAGTGTTACGTGGTTACGTCATGCACATTCTATTTTGATACCTCTACGGCATCATTGCGCAGAGTTCAGCCACAGTCAAATTTTCGAACTGAAGACGAATGTGAACCGCTCTATCCATCACAGCTCACAAGGCACAAGATTGCGTAATAATCGGTAAAATTAATCGGGTATACATAATCGATATTATCGATATCGGCTGTTGCATTAATCGATTCCAAAATTTTGATTAATTGACAAAAATAATCGATTATTCGATTAATCGATATCGTAATCGCCCATCCCTAGCTGGAAGTAGAAAATTTACTAAATAAATTTGTAAATGTTAAGAGTTGCATTGTGTAAACAATTGTCATATCCAGGCTACGAACCATTATGAGCACTCTGAAAGGAAGCCTCTGCATTACTTATGTTAAATACATGCATTCTCTCATCATGACAGCAAAAGAAATATTTCCCCTACTTTTTCATCCAAAAATTCCCAATCTACCCAAATTCCTCATGATGCTGATGGAAGGATTTGATTGGGAGCGGTGAGAGAATCGGAGGCGGCACATTAGGCTTAGATAACTTTAAAAGGTCAGATTAGGCAAGTTTCAGTACGACATGGATAACATTATTTTGAACCAGCAGTGTATCTTCAGAACTGATAGAAGTGACAAAATAAGAGGGATATGCTGTCAAACTGATATCTAGGTACCAAAATTCCTTCTTTCCATGCACCACTAGTGATTTTAACAAAAATGGCATGAGATACATCTCGTTAACATACAATTCACCTCTGTCCTCTCCACCCTCCTTTTCCCTCTCCCCTCTCCTGTCATGGCTGGTGTCCTAACTCCCCCTGCCACATGCCTCGGCAGCAGCTTGTGGGATATATGTAGTATGTAGATGTAGGTGCAAGAGGTACTTTTGTATCATAATCACTGCAGTGAATAATTAGTTGACAATTGATGCATGCTGTGGGAGGGGCTTCTGATATAAGGATGGGTCAAGGTTGCTGTTGGAAGGATTAGTCCGCTTGGTATGAAAGGGTAAAATTGCATACCTCTGTGCTCGGATTTTGCAGTCACTTATTCATACTCCACCACAGTACCAGTAAACCATTTATTCTTTTGTGTATGATAGATCCTGTTGTGTGCATATGATGTTTGTTCATTTAGGGAGAAAATCTTCATTGTCTACCTATGCATGACTTTTTACACCAATTGGTTAAAAATTCCGTATCCCCTCCGGTAATATATGTGTGCATATTTATTTCTACTGAATCTCATCAACTGAGATACATAGTAACACAACTGATTGATCTCTAATGGATGTTCTTAGAACAGAACCGTGATGGAAGAAGATTTCCTGATGAAATATGTTCTATGCATTCTAATAAAGTGGACATTATTTTACCACCATGCTAATTGCATCTCAAGGGTAGACAAAAGAGACAGAATGGCATGAAAGAGTCTTATTGTCCAGCAGGTTCAAGAATTCTTCCTTCCTGTAACACCACTCACATTTACAAAAGGAGCAGTTCAAGAAACTATTTCTGCTGAAACAATCCTTACTATTCATCCCATTTCTCTCCCCATTCTTTTTCCTACACCACTCCTGCTTTCTACGACTGATGTTCTAGCACCCCTTGCCACATCTCCTTGCTGCAGTTTGTGGTGGTGCACAAATGTATATGTAGGTCTATTTTTTTTGTTGGAAACTATTTTCACAGAGGTGTTGTGTTTGATTACCAGGGGATACAATTCGGCGAGCAGAGGATGAGCACATAAATTTGATTCAGCGTATAATGGAGAAGTGTATGAGAAAAGAGAGCTTGCTCAATGAGCTCTACTTGCAGCTGATGAAACAGACCACAGACCATCCTGATCCCAACTCAAGGGTGAATCTCCGCCATTGGGCGTTGCTGTCACTTGCATGCTCGGTGGTGCTTCCAACAGACAAAGCCATTAGGAAGTATCTGCTCTCGCATCTTAAAAGGTGTGCTGCTGACTGTGTATCAGAAGAAGGGAAATATGCCCGCTTTGCTGAAAAGGTAAGGGCTGACTACCTGCTTTTTTTGGAATAAGGCCCCCATCTGAATGTAAGTCCCCCAAATTTTTAAATCTCCATTCTTGGAAAACTTGTTATTTTTTATTGCGAAAAAGATTCACAAGCATATACCTAATATGCACCCCCCTTTTATTGGGATGCATTCAGGAAAATATGTTTTTCCCATCCATACAAAACAGTGACACTGTAAATAATACAGTAGACCATTTAGGGACTACTCAGAGTCAATTGAAAAATCTGAGGGGTAAGTCTGTGACTTTCGTTGCCCATCAACAAGTGCCAATTGTCTCTCTTGTGTCTAAATGGACTTTGGCGGGTAGACATTTATAAAACTCAATTTGAACAACTTGGCAGCCACCACTAAGCTCACCTCACAGTTTAACAATTTTTGTGCCGTGTGTATTGGTATATTTTAAATACTCTAACTGTAGAAACATGTGCTGAGTGTGAGGATGAGTCCATAAAACATCTAGCGAACCTCAAGTGCAACAAAATGCCGCTAGAGCAAAATGTCTGTGTGCACCTATTGTGCTTGTTTACCCTCATATTTGTCAATGTTTGACAATTTTAGGATCAGAATAAGTGATTGTATGGGAAATAAGTGTGGAAAATCAATTACATAAGGTCAACATAACCAAAATAATTCTTGAATAGAACTTTAAACTTGGAATGAATGACATTGAAAGTTCTGTCAAAAATTGATATTTCCTCATGTATTTTTTATTTATTCTGCATTGATCGGCTTTAAGCATTATAATGCATTGATCATCATTCATCATTTGTTAAGCATACTATTTACCCAGATATTTAGTTCAAATATAGGTAAAAATATTGATTAAATATGTAGTTGGCTGGCAGTGCTACAAAAACATTATCACGGAGACAAATTAATGAGGGTACAGGAAATATTATGCAAATTCTTATGTAATAGTATTATGTTTAATGATATGCTATTAGCAAACTATTATCGATCTTATCCTCAATTTTGGGCCATTGACCACATAATTTTTGAGTGGTTTTCTTTCATCTTTCTTGAAAATAACCTCCCAGCACTTTTTACTGCAAATATTTGACTGAAAATGGTTGGTTTTTATTTAGGCGTACATGGTACATACTTTCAATTATTGGTCAGAGTGATGCAGAAAGGTGTGTATAAAAGTCATATTTTTTAAGTCATTATATTGAATTACAATGTCAGAAGTAATTTTTTGTAAATCTTCCTTAGTAATTTACAACTATGTATTTTTGATGTATAATTTTTTCGTGGTGAATGTTCTAAATAATTTATGTTTTTTTTCCACTCAGTGCCTGCACAAGACACAAGGGACCAGGAGGCGGCAATGGCCGCCGTCAAGAGAAGAGATTATGTGTACCATTAACAGGAGGCCAATTTATGCACGGTTCCATTTCATGGATGGGCAGTATCATGCTGTAGAATTCCATCCCTCAGCCACTGCTAGGGATGTCATGGAGATAGTCAAAGCAAAAATTGGTCTCCGTGAAACTGCTATGGGTCAGTCTAATTTATTGAACAAAAATGCATGAGTGGTGTAGCTCTTTTTACGTTAGTTATAATTTTGGAGACTGCTCCCGAGTGCTCATGGTGTCTTGAGTACTGGCTTCCAATGTGGAGGATCCAGGTTCTAATCTCAGTGGTGGTGGAAAACTTTCATCAGTAATCATATCTCTACTTGTATACTTGGGGGAGAGAATTTCAAGTACTGTACTTGCTCTGTTGGATATGTGATATGTTGGTCCCCATGCATTCTTTTGTTAAGGGCAGGCTACATTTATCATGATTATAAGAAATTCTTCAACTACCAATTAAATTCTATTGGGCACACCCATGTAGGTACCTTTGCACTAAATATTTAGCAACTACATGCATACTAACATACAAACTTGCTCTTCTATAATAAAAATAATATCATAATATAGGTAGTCCTATGATTTTTATACGCCAATCACCCTTATTTACATAAAATTTTCACTTTAGACATTCTTGTTCCTTTGACTCCTAATATTCCTGCTGTGAAGAGTCTCGTACACCTGTCTTCTGCCACTCATCTTTTTTTTTATCAACTCTTATCCATTACCTTAACATCAGGTAATCAATGCCCTGCTTTACCATACAAAATTATCATGCAACAGCACTTTACTGTGAAAACATCATTTCTGAATAAAGGCATTCAAATTGTTGCACAAATGTCATAACTCGTTGAAGATAATATACCCATTTAACGGAGACATTAAGGGCCTCTGTCCATGAAGCACAGCAAGGGAGAGTGCCCCATGTTTTGGAGGGTTTTGGTTATCATTGCCAGGAAAAAGATGTAAGTAGTTCAGTTCTTTTTGAAGTAGTTAGGTATCTGCTCATTTTGATTTTTGGCAAAGTGATTTATGAATGCACACATTTTTCTGTTTTTATCAATCCTTATTTTTATAACCTTTCCAAGCTGATTTATTAGCCCACTGCATGTTCTTGCAATGGGGTGTACTCATTTTACATACTTTTCTGTTTCTCTGTGTCTATGGAGCTCAATAAGTCATTTTTAATATGCCTGAGAGTAAATTTATTAAAAATAATTGTTTGATAAAAAAACGTTAATAATTATGAATATGAGCTTAAAAATAATTGCTGATGGCCCACTCAGTGTAGAGACAACCGTGCTAGAAGAGCCAATGAACACCATTTCACATGTTACATTTTTCTTACCCATCTACATACATATGTTTAAAAGTATCTGATTCTGATGGAATTTTTCTAGGGTGTTCCACCAGGTTAGAGGCTCACTGTCTGCTGATGTTTTGAAGAATGACTTGCTCTACATCATCAGGGCTTCAGAGGCCCTGATGAAGGGTGAGGCATTCTTCAAAATATTGGCAGACGTGGAGCCTCTAACCGGGTGGAACATTCGAGAAACTTTCCTTCACATCATTCACACCAGGAAAACATCGGATCATTCATTACCTGAATCTGATTTTTTAAAATTCCTAATTCATGAGAATGTAGTGAAAAATTTAACTAATCTGATATCTACAAAAAAGGATGCAAATGAACCCTTTTTCTGTGAAGTTACGATGTATGTTGCGGAGTGAATATTTTCATGTCTTGACTGTAGAGTTTGACATTACTTCACAATCCTAAAGAATAAACTTTTCCCTATACTGTAAAGATGGAGCACATGTCCATAAAATGCATTTAATGATAAATTTACTACCATACAACAGTGCTTTCCAATGAAAATTATGTCATTTTTGCATTAAACTGCACACATGGTAACTGTTTTGGGCATAACAAAGAGTAAACCTTACATTTTTTGCTTTGATCAATAAAAAAATTATCATCGTATTTTACACACTACAATTAATTACTGACTTGGTTTCATGGTTTGGAAAGGCTTTAATTTTTATTAACTATGACTTGGTTTCACAATCAAAGTCTGTTCTGAATCAGTGTCTTTTTTGCTAAGGGTAATTCACTCATACCTGGAATGAAATCTGGAATCATTTCTCTGTTTCTCTCTTAATCATAGGCTATGCCATCTATGAAGTTCTGGGCAATTCCGAGCGTAGCCTGATGCCAGAAGAGAAGGTAGCCGACGTGATGTCAAAGTGGGAGAGGTATCGAATAGCAACAGCTGCTGCAGCGGCTGCTGCTGCAGCATCAGCACCACAGGGAAATATCACAGCAATGCACAACAACTTCCAGGGGCATCTCAAGCCGAGGAACTCCAACCACCGCTACCCGCAGCAACCGAATGGTGATCCTCAGCAACCAGCGCAGATGCCACATCACCACCATCATCACAACCATCACCATCCACAGAACGCGCAACACAATGTGCAGCACAATGTGCAAAACAACACAAACCCCCCTCCCCCTCCACCCCACCACCATCCCCCGCAGCACCTGTTCCTGTTCAAGAAACACCTCTTCTTTGACCAGTTTCTCGATCTCGAGGACCCTGTTGAGAAGGAGTTGCTGTACCACCAAGTGCTTCACAGTCTGCGTTCTGATCGCTTCCCAGTCACGGAAAAGGAATCGGTGAGTAGTTCTCTCCATTTAAGAGGCTGTCATCCTCGCAACTTAATGTGTAGTAGTACCCCTTTAAAATCTTCCATTCATCATTGATATACATCCACTGTGGAATCTCTGGTGAAAATCTAGTTTTACATGTCTAGAAATAAAAACAACTCAGGGCCAAATGCTACAAATGTTTGGCAAAATTAAAAATTAAGTTTTTTTTAAAGCAATAAAACAACTGTGAAATTATGTTAGAGTTTTGATGGCAGGAAATATTGGAAATTCCATTCTGAAATATGTATAGTAAAATGTAGCCCCCTTGCTATAAATTTTCAGAATGTTGTCATGTTACCTGGATTTGCTGTTTTTAAATAAAATATAAGTCTTAAATTTTACTAATGCAGTTGGAGTTCAGCAATGCACTTCAGCATTGGAAAGATAGCTATAAAAATTTGAGGAAGTACTAATTTAACCCTTTCGCCCTGGAGCCTTGCAAATGGAAGTGCTTCCCCTGTTGCTAGTAGCATGAGTAGAAAAAATAGATTTTTATTGGTTCCAATATGACATGTTTTGGTAGACGTATGGAGCACGTCAACATAGAGTAATGGGCACTGTAAACATCATAGTCATTGAGCATACATGTAATACCATCAAATACAAAACAAAAGTACAGCCCTAGTGAAAATTTCATGTAGCCACCTACATATGTAGGCCTACATGAGTGCCATTTTTGCTTTGCTTGATGACGGCAAGTGACGTTTCGCGTTCGTGTAGCTCGTACTATAATTCTATTTCTTGTTAAGAAAAAGTCATGTATTGTGACCAATGCCCAAGCGAATTTCATTTTAAATGCACAGGATTAAGTGATATTTTGATAAAAGCAGTATGTGATAGTCGGGAAGTCTTCTGGAAGTGTTTTTCCTGTTGCGTTGCGAAGTTTGCAATTTCTAGCATGGCTGCTGATATTGAACAGTTGAAGCAGGAAATTCTATATTTGAAAAACTCTCGGGATCATATTGCTCCAATACAGAATAAATCTGTCTTATCTGTTTATTCTGTGAAGGTTAATACAAAGCCTCAAGCAAATACCTCCGAAAGGAATCCTGTCAACGGCATGTCTGACCGTGTAAATCTGACTGCATCAAAGAATGATGCTAACCCTAAGATTGACTTATCTCGGGAGATGAGTCCATTGTTCAAACATTGTGAGGAAAACATTGATATTCTGTGTATTTGTGAGCATCTGCTTAAAGGTGCAGTAATAAATATCCCAGGGCATGTATGTGGGAGTATTTTCTACTGCTCCGTCCATTAAAATGGAGGAGTGGCAATATTTGTTAAAAAAGATTTTGAGTTGAAGGACCTCTCGATCAATTTAAACGGGCTGAATGAGGAAAGAACCTTTGAATCTGCCATCATTAGCTTTAAATGTGCCAACTTGGGCTATAATGTTGTCACTGTGTATCGCTCGCCATTGGGCTGTTTTAATTCTTTCTGTGAGAAACTGGAAAATCTCCTCTATTACTCTCTGTCTAATCGTTCTCCAAAGTCCACTACCATTGTAAGAGGTGATTTTAATGTTAATCTCTTGGTTAGCAGTGCACACCAAAGTATGCTTTGTCAGTTATTTTTCTCCTATAATTTGAAACCACTAATCAATTGTCCCACTAGAATAACCTCTGAATCCAGCACCCTCCTTGATAATCTTTTTACCAATTGCAATGAACAAAATGTATCCATTTCTGTATTTGATCCCTTACTTTCAGACCACTGCACTGTGCTGGCAACTTTTGCTAGTGGCAAAGATATTTGCAAGTCTGACTCTATTTCTTTTTCAACCAGAAATATCAACAAGACCAATTCTGAGCTATTGCAATCTGAGGATTGGAGTGAAATTTATAGTGCTACCAATTTTAATATTGGCTTCGACATCTTTTACAGGAAATTTTCTTTTCTGTTCAATGAAACATTTCCATAAGTAACTAAGAGGCATTACCCTATATGTACAAAAAAGTGGATATCACCTGACATTATCAACCTTTCTAAAGATATTTATTCCAAAGAAACAGGTTTCAAATTACAAGTTCAAGTTTTGAATACAGTATTAAGAAATATCAAAACCTATAGAAAATGTACAGAAACCTTATTAATCATCAGAAAAAATGTCTTAATGACTCCAAATTTGGTCAGTTAATAAACTGGCTGTTCATTCAAAAATAAACCATATGTTTGCTGTTAAATGCTTAAAAGAAAAAAATACTGAAAAATTATAGTAATTTTAGAAAATTACCACAATTTACCGTGGTGATTTACCTCAGATGAAAATTTCCGTAATTTTTCCATCTCTAACTGTACACCTTCTCGTAGGCATTGGTCTTTAGGTTGAACATATAGCTTTGTGTCGATATATACAAAGATTATAATTTTGAAAATGTGCAGACAGGGGAGGGTAAGAATTTTGAAGTTTTTAAAATTAGGTCTACAGCTGCTTTTTCTAATAACATCGCCTAGAATTCTTACTGCCCATTTTTGCAGTCTGAAGAGGCAGATGAAATGAGATGAGTGGCCCTACACCACAATTCCATACTTCAGTCGGTTATGAATTAAAGCATCATAGTACACCGATAGAGTATAAGTAGCAGTGTCAGCTAGGGTCACAATTTTTCTCTCAGAAGGTAGCATCCTGTGGCAACTGTTGTACATAGTTTATCAACATGAGTTGCCTAGGATAGAGATTCATGAGTATGCAGTCCTAAGAATTTTGTAACAGTGGAGCACTTATGAAAAGACCCATTTACCTTTGGGAGGAGAGAAACAGTAATTTTCTTTTGATGAGCATGGAATTGCATAAAAGTAGTTTTATCATTGTTAATAACAACAAAATTAGCCGTACCCCTAGTATTTCCTCTACTCCTCTGTATGGAGCTCTCTCATGGTGATGCATCACACAGGTAGGTTATGCTCTTCGTCCGTCTTAGTACCAGAGTCAGTGGGAAGCTGGTCCCTTTCACCCTGCCGCCCATTATCAGCCTCTCTTGTACCATGAGTCCTTGGTCAACTGATTGTGTTTTCAGTGGTTTTTTCAAACATGAATTTGTTGTATATGTACTCCAAAAATGTTGACGCTGAGATGAACCTCTTGTATTTTGCTGAGCACTTGTAAATTTTAAATGAAATTCTAGTATTAATATTAAATTGTTGTACATATTTTTGTCATTGATAAAATGTAGGAGTTATTATTAATGCTAGAATTTCATTTAAAAATTGCAAATGCTCAGCAAAGCACAAGTCATCCTTTTCTAAGTTTAATCCTTGGAGTATTCAAAAAATATTTATTTAAAAGAACCAATGCAAATACAGTTAGTTTGCCATGGATTCATGCTGCAAGGGCCATTGCTAATGAGTCAAAGGGTTGAGCTCAGTTGCTTTGGAAAGTTGGGAGAATCCTCGTTGGCTATGGTAGACATTTGTTCTTTTGCATAGAAAATCCTCATCAGCTACGGCCAAAATTTGGTGCAAAAGAGTTAACAGAAGAATGAGTGCTCTAAAATTCCTAATTTTTCCTGAATCAATACATTTTAAAGTGGCATAAAATCATGGATGGATCTAGTTTTTCTTACTGCATTACAAAATATGCTAATGACATAGTATGCAAACACATGCATGAGTGCAAAAATATATATCAAAGGGATGAAATTTGCCATGAAAAAATCACTTGACTTAACCATCCAAACCCAGATCTCCCAGTAGCCACTCTTATAGCTTCCAGCCAGTAAGTCAGTAGTTAGTCAGTCAGTGTTAGCCAGTTGCACCACCAAATGAATAAAATGATTTATTCATGGCAAATTTCATCCCTTTAGTTTATAATGGATGGATTAATTTAGCTTTGTGCTAGGTTGATATTTGTTTTGAAAGGTCCTTTGTCGTGCCAAATTGCTTTGATCCTGTCACTATGATGTCATTGATTTCCATATGGCGTGAGGTACGTGAAAGATCATAGGGTAAAATAATTTATGCTTCCATCCCTGAGCCAGTGAACTACCAATGCGTTGATGTACTACATAGCTACATGTGACCATGGGTGTACCCGGCAAGGGTCAAAGGGTCAAAGCTGCCTCCCCCAGAAGCTCAAAAGTTAAAGCTAGAATCAGTAGGAGAGCGTGTGATTTTTAAAGAACTAAACCATGTGTGGATAAGAAGTAATCATTAAATAGTAGTAATAAAGCAACTGTGTTTATCGTTTTAAGAAGTAGGTACCTATAGTACATGTTGTGTTACTCCTTCCCACTGCTCCTCACCCCTCTCCCACGATCTACCACAGCTACTCCTTCCTAGTTCAGATCCAGGATATTCTTTGCACGTGGCTGCAATCTAAATATGCGGAGATATGAATAAAGCAAATGAAAACCATGAGATGACATATTTGTCATATGCATAGTGAGATAAGCTACCCATGAAAACGCATAGTCATCAAATACAGGGAAGGATTTGCATATGTCATTTATTTACCGATCATTGAGGACTGAATATTTACAAATGGACTTAATACAAAGTCTACTGCTATCAATTTATACCACCCAGATTTAACAAAAATTTCTTTTTAAAAAGTCCTCAATCTTTTATCTTTTATCATGATTAAAAATATTTAACAAAATTTTCTTATTTTCAGATGATGCTCTGTGCCCTTCAAGCTCAACTTGAGCTTGGAGATTGCCGAGAGGAACTGGTTGACTACAGATCTATTTGTGGCCACTGCTTACCCCCTCGCATAATACCCAATGTGCCCCATGAGGGCATTGCCATGCACCACCAAAGTCTTCGAGGAATGACTCCAGCTGAAGCAAAGAAGGCATTCCTCAACCTTATCCAGAGCTGGCCTTTGCATAGAGCCACCATTTTTGATGTGATGGTGAGTACAAATTCCCTTGAAGTGTATAGTAATGCCCTGTAAACTCCCTATTATCCGGCGTGCATGGAGCTTGGGGGTTGCTGGTTAGATGAATATGTCGGTTGCATGAGATAAATGCCTTCAGAAATCAAATAAAACAGGTGAACTTTTACTTAATTCTAATTTGGCATATTATAATAAAAACAACAACAAAAATCAAGTTTAGTATCTTTATTACAAATTTAAGCCTTTAAAATATAGTTCTTTCAATCAGATCATTTCACTTCTTGGAAATTGCAAATCACCTGCACGACGGATACACAAGGAACGGAGAGATTTCTACCTTCCTTGGCTTAAGGTACCACTCAATTTAATTTTTCCTCAAATGAGTTGGAATTTAGGCCATCAGATGACACTGCCTGATATTCTGCTGTAGAAAGCAATCATGAAATGGTTAAGTTGGCAGAAAAGTCTCACAATGATAAAAAACTACTTTCAGAGACACAAAAGTGGTGCAATGGCCATCATCTGTCTGAGTCTAATATGCTATTGTGGTTAATATTTTGTTAGAGTCATCAACTGGACCACCAATTGCTTCTTCTCACAAGCCTGATGTTGAAGGTTGAGGAGACGTAGACTAGACAGTTTTATGAAATAAAAGTCGAAAGTACATCTTGGCGGCATGTCTTCCTTTGTTCTTATAACAATTTTAATGCTGAAGGTGAAATAGCATTGCAGTCTGGACGGTGAAGCAATTTTACTATTCTACAAATGTTATGATGTTTTCTAATCGTTTTGAAGCAACCCACCATGAGACTGCTGCAACGTGTTGTTCCTCATCATCATTTTCATCTTCTTGCATTTAACATTTGTCCCTATTCAGTACTCTTTAACCCTTAAGCTGCGGCCTGTGTGGCAGTGCGGCGGCACCCTGTGTGGCAGGGTGGACAAAATGCGCTCGGGCTGAGGCCGGGCAGTTATGTGACCCATGTAATCCCCTCCTGACCCCTTTCTCGGGATCCCAGGGGGTGGGCACCGGAACTTGTTGAGCGATTAGTGGGACTTGGAACTAATTTAAAAAATTTGTTTATAGGCGTAATTGTTGAAAACAAATATGACAATATTTTTTCTAGCAACTTTGTTTAGTTTGATACCAAACACAAAAAAAAAATCCATTGATAATTGAGCCAAGCGCGAGCATAAGACAACTAACTTTTGACACAACCGTAGCCTCTTGAGCGAACTATCGGAAGAAAGGGTCGTACTTCATTATGGTGGTATGCCATCCCTAAAGAGCGTGGGAAGGGAGTGGTTTGGGTAAAAAGGGTGCATTCCCAGATGTCCACCGCTGGAAAGAAAGAGCTTGGGTCATAAAAATATGAAAGGGCTGAGGGAACAGGTAGAAAGGGTCAAACGTACAAGAACGTTCTTCCCCAAGTTCCCGGTACACACGTACATGTACGTTTCCTGCAGCCTAAGGGTTAAATTATCTCAACCATGTCTAATGGTGAGGTAACGGGGGCATTCTTGTCAACATCTATCCATTTGTCAAGTTCATCGCACGAAATGTTTTCCATTGGAAGAACGTGACTTGAGCATTCCACTAATTCTAATATGTTGTCACGAACAGTTTTCATTTCATTGTTATATCAGGGGCAGATTTAGGGGGGGGGGCGCGATGGTGCATTATCATCGGAAGAGCCCTTAGCGAATGATGGTAACTTCCGAGCATTACTACGTTTTTGTTGCGAGGTATTATAAAAAAATATAAAAATATTAAAGGAAAATAGTATTTTCTGAATATATATTTATCTTTTCATTTAATTCCAACCAATTTTCATTTTGTATGACATTAAAGAAGAAAGGAGTTCGAAATCCTTGTGTAGGCTGCCGTGGGTTGATGGATGGGAAGATGCAGGTCTTCCGCGTTTTACACCGCGTTGGTCTATGTTTCCTTGGACGACAGTTTCGTAGGTGTTGTAGTCGTCTTCTTCTGGTCGGTGAAGTGAAGGTGCAGCCATTCGTCATCTTATATATCTCAAGCGTTAGACCTGACTCCAACGGGTGAGATAAGACAACAAATGGCTGCACCTTCACTTCACCGACCTGAAAAAGCCGGCTGAAATGCCGCCGAAACTGTCACCCGAGGAAACATGGACCAACGCGGTGTAAAACCCGGAAGACACTTCACTTCTTCACAAGAATCGCATTCTTTACATCGTTTTTTTACGATTTTCAAATGTGATTAGATAGCTTTACTCAATAATTTATCACATCTCTTATATATAATATAGCCACACCAAAACTGCGTTCAAAGGCCTTCATTTCTTTTAATTTTCCGTGGGAAGTCCACCCAGACCTCCATTTAGTTGAGAGGTATTGCATACCCCCAGGCGCCGCGGGAAGTAGTGAACAACGACCCCCAAAACAAAGACCTTAATCTGCCCCTGCTGTTATATTGGCAACAAAATCCTTTGAAGCCCTCCTCTTCATCATTGGACAATCCATCTTCAAACATTGCAAGAGGCCATGATTTTCGCCAGCACCTGCAAAGAGTTTCAATTTTCCATGTAGTTGAACAACATTGAATTCCTGCGCAAGAACATTCCGATTATCACCATGTCAAAGTCTTTCCAAAAAAATTTCAATTTTTTGTTTTGAAGGTAAAACGACACACTTCCGCTTTTGTCCTAGCCATTCATTCTTAGCCAACTTAGAGAGAGAGGTAGAAACTGACAAAACACAAATTTTAACTGAAATATAATGCTGTCACGTGTTTTCCACTCATGCAGTGGTAAATTATCTGCAGCTTGCAAACTAGTCTTATTGATTAGGTTGAACATCACCGTAAATGGAAGGAATTCCACGAGATTTCAAACGCTGTCCCATGTTCAAAATGCATAGCAACCTCAAATTTTCGTGTCAGTTGCATGAGAATTCCCGTTGCTTGAGAATCGGATAACTGAGACTTTACTGTAAATAGCAACCCTTGGAGTAATGTGATTTTACCTTATTTCCATATATGTTGGGAAAAATGTAGGTGCTTGATTTAAAAGATATGTTCATTTGTGGACCATGGGCTCCATTGGAAGAGTTGGGCATGTTCAATGAGGTTTTCACATATGTCACAGCACAGGATAGGTAAAGAGGGAATTGGACATCAATTGGTTACACTTAATTGGACACAGAGAAGACAGATATAATGGACAGCCAGCAGGCATCCATTGGATATCCTGAAAATCCGTGGGTTCCAATTGCATATTCAGATGCTTGTAAACATCTGCGAGACACCTTATCTGTCGAGTGGGATATTTGTTTATGTATTATGTTTGTTATGGACCTTGCCATTTTGGAGGCAATACGTATTGGTCTAATATCCGGCCATCATTCAGGGCTTCTTGTGTTCAAGCAAAAGCCTTTTACAATTAAATTTTTTGATGTGCATAAAGTATTTAATTGCATTGAAATAAAATATTGTTATTCCAAATTATCAGTGTTTAATAAATTTGTATAGTTACTAATTAGCATATAACTAAAATGATGTATTTTTAAGGCTTTAAAATATTTATGTAACAGATCTATGTGTCTGTGTGGGAGATGAAATGAAAAATTACATGCATGTATCAGTCAGAGACCCTGCCATGAAGATTTTCCATCCATCTGAGGCCATAGGCTCATGTGGAAAAAAGCCTTATATGGTCATGGACACAGGTCTGACATAATGGCACATAATGGCTATAGAGACTGTAGAATGGACACAGAATGACCTCTGAAGCATCCTGTAGTCACTTGTGGTCATTCTAAGCTATATAAATCCGTATCTTTGATTCTTATTTACAATTGCCACAATTAATATGCTGAATACATTTTTTTCTTATGATATCAGTGCAATTAATTCACATTAATGACAATCTTATACTGCCATGAAAGAGCTGCATCAAAAATGATGGAAAAGTTAAGGAAAAAGAAATTTATGATTCTCATTTTTGTAGCAATTTTTTGTTTCTAAATTCAGGCCACTATAGCAAGATGGGGCAAAATTCATCTAGTTATGTCAATGTCAAAGTCATGTGACAAGGTACCCTCTTTATGACTGACATGAGTTCTAGCACTAACAAGGCACATACTCGTTATAGTGCTCTTCTACTCTAGTGGGTGGAATTTTTACTGATGGAAATTTTATAGTTACTCTTTGAAAACATTCTTGTTTATTAATTGGGATAGTAAATGCAGAGTGGTGTAAGTAAATCTTTGGGATTGGGTGATGGTGTTGTTTTAAAGTGTCATTCTTTTTTATAGGAAATTTTAAATCTTTCTTTTTAGATTTGGGATGAAGATCCTTCCCCCAGCTTCTGGTTGATTTCTTCTTTAATCGTGGTAGTACTTGATTACATGGAATTGAAAATTTTCTTGCTAATAATCAACTAAAATACAAATTTTGTGACCTATTAAAGCATGCCAATTCTGCCTTTCTAATTGAATGTTTTAGTACACTAACGCAAGGTGTGGATTATCCCCCATTTGCTGTCTGACCATGAAGCTTGTATTCATTCTCAGATGAATTGAAACTTACTGTAACAATTTATTTGTTCTGCCTTTTATTAGGATTAACAGTTTGAATGATTCTGAATCATGGGGTCAATTCTTAATTCCTTTACATATTTTCATAATAAATGATAATATGTGCCATTGATGCAAGTCTATGAAAGTCTTCTTGAGTTGCAACTATGCAGTGATATATTTCAGAGGAGAAGCAATTATTTTAGCTCTTTTGACAACTGCTCATGAGATTTTTTGTACCAGCATACAGCTTATAGACTCATTTGTTCTTTTCTTTTGCTCATTTAATACCTTTCATATTATGGTTCATGATGAAATATCAGAACTTTGTACTTGCCTCAGAAATCTTTTCATGTCAACCATCTGTGGTTTCTGGATGCACACAATATTCTTTGAGGTTTTATGGCGTGATGTGTGAAAATGGAAAGAATGGTTTTATTGTAGAAAAAAAATTCTGGGAACTAATACACAGTAATTTTATTATGAGCATGAATAACTACTTGTTATTTCTATGCAGCTTCTCGTGTAGTGGATGATAACTCTTATGAAGTTATGCACTTAGGAAGTCTACAGCTATGTATCACTCTATAGAAATTCAAATTTCAGATTTCTTCACCGTTGAACAAATATATAGTTGTATGTACTTATGGGTTTCATGCTACCAAACGACTTATTGAATGGAATGCAGGATTGGACATAATACTTA
This sequence comes from Pyrrhosoma nymphula, assembly GCA_963573305.1. NCBI lineage: Eukaryota > Metazoa > Arthropoda > Insecta > Odonata > Coenagrionidae > Pyrrhosoma > Pyrrhosoma nymphula. The sequence continues at coordinate 4,651,751 of OY754338.1, read as the reverse complement.
AAATATTTCTGAAAAATATGTTCATAGCATTACAGACTTAACAAATTGAATATATGTAGAACTAAGGCAGATGTTTGTAAGATTTATGTACTTCACAGATTTCACTCCATTGTTCCTTTCTACATATTCTTTCATGCTGCAAAAGAAGTCTAGTAAAAAATAGTCTTTTAACATTTTATAAATTAGTTTTCTTAACATAACTTTTTTAAATTTCATTGGCAAGTTAATTTTAAAGTATTTTTAAAGCAACTTCATGAGTTTTTGAAGGAATGATACTCAGCCATGGTCATAATTTTATGGCATTTGAAATGATTAATTTTAATATAGTTCTCAATGCATGCTTTTGGAAGTGAGGGTGAATACCTAGATATTCTTTTGATGTTTGCCTGTACTGAGCTCCCCCAGCAGATGATTTCATACCTAGCTACAGATTCAAATATATCATGGTATATGGGGATTAGAACTTCAGCGTTACAGTAGGTAGAAAGGTTTTTAGAAAGGAATATGGCTGAGCATAATTTTTAAATGCGTTTCATTATGATAGGATATTTTTTTTAGAAATGTGGCAATGTGCCAATGATCATCTAATACATACATATTTAGTTTTGTGCCATGTTTTTTTCCTCTTGCATGTCCTTACAGTGATATTTTAAATTATTGAGATTTTCTACTGAAAGTTGTGTGAAATGGTATTGCAATATTTCCAGTGAGTTGAAAAATGAGTGCATTCAATGTATTTCTGAATTCCTTTTTTAATGAGTGTGATGATTTTTTGAAATCGATGGTGTATCTATCATTATCTGTTATGGTGTCTTGCTGGGTGAAATTTAGTTTGACACGTCTGAGCTATTGAAAGAATACCTTTTTTTCTCAAAATTACTCATATTTAAAAAGAAAACATTCAGATCCACCTATATAGGTAGTACCTAGGTTCATAGGTATGTGAATCTGAGAGGCTTAACCTGGATGTATTCTGGATTTTACTAAAAAATGTAGATAAGCTGCATTGATCCTATTGCCTGTGATTTTCCTTGTGCTTGTTAAATCACTTTCATCTGTGCGTGTGCAGGCAAGTCTTTGTAAATTCATTCATCATTCAAGATCAAATTGTGAATAATTTGTGTGTGGGAATGTTGAAAGAGAAAATTTTTTGTTCTGGTTATTATGGAGAAAATTTAGATTGTTGCATACTACATGGTGTAAGAGTAACTTACATATATGTAATTCTGTCCTTCCAGCAATCATTCACTTCCAATTGGCCACGAGTGTTATGGCTTGCTGTTGATCAGTGGGGACTTCACTTGTTGGAACATCGCTCCAGGAATGCTCTCTGTACATATGAGTATTCTTCAATCATAAGCTATAGCCCAGCACTCAACTGCCTCATGATCATTACGGGAAGTGAGAAGAAGCAGAGCAAAGTCATTCTAACTACTACTCAGGTGAGAACGATTGAAAATTGCAGAGTGAAGTGGTGGATTGGTTGAAATGGTTGAATTCAGCCATTGAGCTGCAGCTAGTGCCTTTCACTATACCACAGTGTGTTTGGAGAATATTATGCCCTTTGTGGCACAAGCAAGAGAGTAGCAGGTTGAGGACCATTATAATCCAGCTCAACCTTTTTTGGAGTGATGCGGGACATGGTCATTGTTGAGCAATGTTATAGATGCAATTACTAAGAATTGATAAACTTAATGTGTTTCTTGGCCAATTGGATGCACTGGTTCATAAAATGCAGTCATATAACAGGTTTGCTTTAAGAATTAAAAATAATAATACAAATCTGTTAAGGAGGTACCATACTGAGGCTTATAAGCTCATTGCAGGCATTTATCTTTTTCATGGTGGTGACTTAACCAGGACTGCTGAAGACTTGCAATAGTTTTTTCTTTGTATACAAAGAATCATTTGTCGTTATGAATGAAAAAAAATTCTCATAAAAAGGTCACATGTTTTATAAAAAAGTAGTCAAAATTTCCATTTTTTTGTAATATCCGAGGGGACATTGCAAATCATAAAATGAGGAACATGGATTTTTAATCAACTCATGGCAAAGACTATTCCTTCATTTACAATAACTATTAACAACTATTGATGCTGTGTCCATGTTTAAGCCACAGCAAGGGAAATAGTTCAAGCCTGTATTGCTCTCCAAGCACGTGATCCGTGGAAGAAAGACAAGCTAGGATCTCACTGATTCTGCTGGTTACTGGTCATTCTATTTTTGTCACCGCCACCTACATGATTTCTTGTGGAACTTCTACCACCCTACTAGGTGATGAACATAAAATTTGAGGTGACTTGAAGTATAGAGGTACCTCAATGTAAAAAATCACTTAGAAGAGAATGGGATTGAAAGTTTCTAAAAACTTCTTATCTTTCTTATTTATTTCTCACATTAGTAAACTTGGTGCTTCTGGTGTAAGGATTCAAGTTATTTATTTCAATGTCTAGCGAGGACAGCCTCATGGTTTTTAAACTACATAATTGTTCAAGTCGTCTGCACTTTTGGTCTAAATTTGTTAACATGTATACAATTTTTAATGCAATGATAAATACCTACATCCAATGAAAACTATGAAAAATCTAAGCAAATATGTATAGAGGAAATTTTTATTTATGTTTTCTGCTTCTAGGCTTTTCAAATTGCCAGCTTGATTCGGGAGTACACTGAAGTTTTACAGTCACCGCATGAGGTTCGTCGCCGAGAACTCAACAAAGCTAAGAAGAATATAAACAGGCCAGTGAGTATACTACACAAACCAGCACCACCGATCGTGTCTGAAGAAACACCAGTCAGCTAAGCATCAAGCGTCTTCCTCTCTGCTTTCTTGAATCCAAAAATGGAGTTTTTATTGGTGCATGCTACTCGAAATGTACCTCTCTTACCAGTGGATTTGGATGAACCAAAATAGACTGAATGACTGCCAAACATAGTTTGCAACAATTCCATGAAAAGCTGTCGTCTGGTTGTGTGCCATGCCCTGCGTCAAGGGGGAAGGTCTGGGTTTCTGTTAATGCTGCCCTCTGGCCATGGACAAGGACAATAAAGGTCAAAAGCACTTCCAAAACTATCTCTCTCTCATGGTGTAGCTGAACTATTCCCCTTTACTTTTGAGACCTCAATCCCTCTTCATGTGTTTACTTCGTGCTATTCCAAATCCAGTTGGTTTCCAAATTGATTTTTATTGTGATTTGAACTAATGTGGAAATTACTTCATTTTTTTATTTTTTAAACTTCTGTTTTTGTCACATGACAAAGAAAATCCAGGATTTATGCATTTATTTTGATGCTGGTGATAATGGTAATTTATCATCATCTCATGAGTAAGCAATTTTATCAATCTCTCCTGTCGGCAATTTTGAGCCAGTTCCAAGATGTGCTACAGTTATTTGAAAAATTACATTTCTTTGTACCTGATTGAAAACCAAAGAAATTTGGGGAAACTCTTGATAAGTATTCAGCTGTATTTATCAGTCATATTGCATTAATTTCAAATATGATGACAATGTGGGGTGCATATAATATTAATCAGTCATTTTTGTTGCATTGCTTTGCCTTGGGTAAGCCTCAGGATGTAGCAAAAAGGCTTAGAAACTACTGTCAGTTATTTTTGGCATATACATTGCCTGTATGCCTTTTTAAATAGCTGAATTTAATGGCTAAATGGTTCACACAAATAACAGTTAATTTGAGATGCATTTAATTTACCTTGGCCACAAAGTAGGAGAGTAGATCTCCTTTCAGAGAAGAAACTCTTGAGCAATTGATTCAGTTCCTTATTGAATTCTCAATCATCATGATATATTTAAAGACAAAAAATAATACAAATAGTACACTCCTTATTAATGATTAAAAGCTGCCTATGCATACATGAAAGTTACCTAACATGAGGCTATCTTTTAGTATGCCATCATTTGTTACACATTTCTGATTCATATTATCTGATGTGTTTTAATATTTGTTTGTTTTAGATTGTATGTGTTCTGGTTTAATACTCAGGGTACATCGGAAATTTTATCCAGGCAATCAGTATTTCAATGACTCATGCTGAAAAAATGTTTACCAATCATTGCCGCTGATGAGGTTACCAAGCTGACACAATTGCATTTAAAACTAGTCATTAAATATTAACGTCTTGTACTTAGTGTATAAACTGTAGCTTTTACTGAGACAACTGCTGGAGGTGACTTTTATTAGTTCCCTTTATGAATACTAATACATACCTAATTATCTGATATTAAACCTAATTAATGCGTATTTGTTAAGATTATTAGTTTGCAATCGATTCATTATGTCTGCATCAAAAATTATATTGTGAGGGTCATTATTTATGAGAAGTTTAAAAAACTGACTTAAGTAATGTGTAAATTATTAAGTGTTAAAATGTACAAAGATACGAACTTATGTTTTAATGATGAAGTCATGAGGCTCTATAGCATTTGGAGGATATGGTGTACATACCTTGAGTGATAACTACTCTATTCTGTAAGTTATTTCAATAATTTCCATGATGTTACTCTTTGATAGTTTATTGCATGAGCAAACTTTGAGAATCAGGGGGAAGTGTATGAAAATGGATGGAAAGCAATTGAGTTGTACTGCATGAAGATACCGTATATCTCCGAATATAGTCCCCCCCCTTCTTGCTCAAAATCTTCGTGGGAAAAGTAATGGGGGGACTATATTTGATCTCAAGCGAGAAAAGCATGATTCACACGATTATTTTTCAGGTATAGCGGAAATGATAGCACTAGTAATGAAGCCATCATTTTCAGTGATTATTACAATGATAGGAATCCCTATTCGTTTTTCCATCTTTCGCCAATGTCCCATTTCCCTTCCGTGAACACGTACGTGACATCCAGCTGCGAACAATCAGAGCACACGGCTGCAAATACGAACCCAAGATCCGTAAAGGACAGGTCATGACACACACTTGTCTAATGTAATCTGCCATCTTGAGGATCTTGAGCAAATCTTGAGTCTCTGTGGGAATTCAAATTTTGCATGCAAATAAACGGAGAACATTGGTACAAAGAACCACGATTTACTTTCTTATTTAGTTATTTAAAGATATGAAATTCTAGGTATTCATAGACAATACGATGTTAAATGATGATATGGTTGGAATTTTAGTCTACGGCCCTCGGTTCGACTCCAGCTATGTCTCAAAACCTCGTATCAGAGCACGAGGCATTATTATGTTCAAAGAACCATGATTTTTTCCTACTTTGAAAGGCAGAGCTGTGAAAATTTAGTTATAATTAAGCAATACAATAAAACTCGGTAACATGGTTGGACTTTAAGCCTACGGCTGTTGATTCGACTCTGTAAAAATTCCAATCCGGCAATGATTCAAACCCTTGTACTTGATCACACTGCTTGCATAAGTAAAAAGAGCCACAATTTTCATTCTTATTTAGCTCGGTAGAGCGATGAAACATTTGGAACTCATAGGCAATACAATAATACTTGATAATTTCATTGAATGTTTAAGTTTACGGTGGGTAGTTTGATTCGGGAAAAAATTCCAATCCTTCTCTAAACGCCTTTTGAACGCCTCCACACCTCCTGCATAGGTGTGGAGAACACGATTTTTGCCTCCTACAATACGTACAAAGACGTACAATGAAATTTTCGTTATTCATTGGCAAACCTGCCACACACCCCTGCTACACACCCCTAAGGTGGCTGGCAGGGTATTTTGTAGATGTAGATGAAGCGCATAGGTATGTACTTTAAAACTTGGACTTCAACTCTATGGCTCGACTCCAGAAGGACACAAATGTAGACAAAAGTAGTTGATATGGGAGAAGTACTGATATATTTATTAAACCTTTATGGAGAAAGGAATCATTTTAACATTAAGTTTAGGATTGTTTTCATCTTTTACAAGGAAGGTCATGGTTTCCACTTCCAATGGCCCATGCTTCTTTCCTAGAACATTGAATAGTGTTCTTGCATAATAGCATGGGGAGAATGTATGCTGCTGCATGGAGGAAACCATGTGGCAGCTGAAAAATTTGAATTGGAAAGAGAGTCTGTGTGACTTTGGCAAGACAAGCTACTGCACAAGTTGTTAACCTGAGAATAATATATGAAAGGCCTGCTTTGCTATATGAAACTTTTTCCAAAACTGAACCTTCAAAAATTGGTGGGTGGGACTATATTCAGAGGGGGACTATATTCAGAAGGGGACTATATTCAGAGGGGGACTATATTTGGGGAAATACGGTATTTGCAATTTTGTTTAGTTGTAAATGCTGCATCCGCTTTCTACTCTCATTTCTCGAGAAGATAAAAAATATTTTCCATGTTTTTTCCGTACATAAAAATATCACTCTCTTTATCGTACATGTTGCCAAATGCTCATTTCTCACTCAAAAGTATAATGCTTTGAATGAAATAAGTAACTAATAATTTGAAAAAGGACATTTTTTATTAATCTCTGTCATATTTCATCTTTAAATTGAATTTTTTTGAATGATTAATATAGGGTTACCATATTTTGAAACCCCAAAATGAGGACCCCCCCCCCCCCCACTCAGCCGCCATCGCCCCAACCCCTGCCTCGGGTCTCAGAGCGATCTGGTAGCCAAACTACGAACTTTTTCCAACCCATAGTAGACCAGTAGTGCCATCTATCAACATATTGTGTAAGTTTTTGTACCGAAAAAATAGCATACCATGAAGCCCTATAAATGATGCCAGCCCCGGATTCAGCTATCATAAGCACCGCGGCGTGGCGATCGATGACTTTAGTCCTAAATCAAAAGCACCCTAACAGATTGCTAACAGTATAAGTCAATAATTGATATAAAAATATATATCACTAGTTGGTGATACGAGATGAAAACAAAAATCAAAGGATCTTAATTACCAAATATTAAAAATGCGGACATTTGCAGAAATGTATGTGGACCGTACATTAAAAGTAAAAAATACTGACATGTCCGTATAGATGAGGACGTATGGTAACCCTAGATTAATATCAATGAGCAAAGGTATTCTTGAATTTATCTATTTTAATTTGCTGAATTTACCTGTACATAGAATGTATTTCACGATTGAATTTAATCTCCTTGAATCCGATTAAGAATGATAATGTGGTGTTGGCATGAATCAACATGGATGCTTATGATTTTTCATAGCAATCAAAAGCCATTGAATCCTTCATTTCTCAATAATGCATTTTGTCCTTACACTTCAGAAATAGGGATTCATTTAGAAAGTGCAAATCACTGAAAATTTGTCTTTGGGAAAATTTGTCTTATTGTGATAAAAATTGGTTTGAATGCAAGCTGCTTTTCTATGACTTCAAGTGACCATATTTGTTGTGGATTTCTTGTGGTGAGAGTTTTTGTGTGGTGAAATTTCTCATATGAGATTCACTGCCCTTTTAATTGATGTCTTCGTGAAATCATACGACTGTTTCCTATTTTTAAAGAAGAGTGGACATCTTCAACTTTGTGTTCATCTTTTGGCATTGAAATGTTCTTTTATGACTTTTTATCCTCTGAGTAACTCAAGCCACCATTATTTTCATGCCCACAGATATTAATGCATTGTGACAAGGGAAAAGTGTAGGTAAACCTTTATTTATATGTAGAATAGTCTGTTACAAGAGCTCAATGGTACTCTTTTAACTATTGATCCAAGACGAGAGATTGTGAGAACGAGGGGAAGAATAATTCCTTTTTAGAGAGTGGGTGGTTATTACCTTGTTCACAGTACAGTGAATATTGGTAAGTGTTAGTAAAGCCTATTTATAATTAATTGTTACTGAAAATAGGCAGAAGCAGCAGAGACCTTGGTAGGGGTTTGTTGTAAGCCTGTGTGTAAATAATTGTCCTTTACATGGAGCAAAATGAAATTGAAAGCTCACCAAAAGCTATATATTTTAAGGAAAATCAAAGGGTTACTAAGTTATGTATTTATTGACTTGAAACCTGAATCCTATACATATATACATCTGCTATTGCCATTCCTGTTGTCAATGTTATCTGCGTGAATGACTATGTAAGGGTAAGACTAAAAAATGATGAGAGCTCAGTATTCACCGCAATTCACAATCCTTTAATTTGAAAATTAATCTGTGATACATGTTGAAGTATGTATCAATTTGTTCTTCAATGTACTTTTGCTATCATACCTGGATGCAAAAAAAGACAAATCATGGACTGAAAAAAATGTTGAAAATATTTGTGATACGTGAGCAGCATGTAAAATTTCTAACACCTACACTTGTTGATGTATGTAGACAACCAAAATTTGGCAGTATGTCATATGCATCTCTCTCACATATACTTTTATTTTCTTTTTGTCTGACATTTACTAGGGGTTGTTTTTTTTATTATTGCCTGATGAGGAATATACACCTCATCAGAATAGTCTTACTGATGGTGCTATGATTTTTAGATTCATAATTCACCAAAAGTCCTTGTGTATGACTTCCATTGTTTTTCGACCATCTGTACACTTCTTATTTCCAGAGAAAGCCATTCAGTGCTGTATTATCACTAGGAATAACCTGGAATTAATATGTTTTTCCTTTTTTTCATTTTCACAGAATATGTTCTAGTAAATTTTATCCTAAGAAGGGCAAGGTTTTCATTGCTCTCATATTATTTGTAAGTTTATCAATGATCCATATTTTTGTCAGCAGTATGTATTTTGAACTTGCTTATTTTTTAAAATAATTTTTATTTTTTTTCTTGAGAAAAACTTCAGGATATACCAGGACTTTTGTCTGATTATTGAATTTATTTATAGTGGATGCATGAAACAATTTATGAACTTCAATGCTGTACTGTATGTATATAAAATGTTTTCTATTTTGACCTGTACGTAAACTACTGTGCATTACCCAATTTTTTATGTCATCACTGTATTGTTCCTTTTTTCCCATCATCACAAGCAATGAGGATTAAATGATCAGAAGGCATTATATCAATTTTTGAGGGCGACCAACTCACTGTGTGTTGGGGAAAGTGCATTCTTTGTTTTGGCTCTTCTGGCGTGGAGAGAATGGCACGTCTCGTGGCTCATTGGGCGAGGCACGGATGCATTCTCAATGGTTGTTTCTCTCTTTGGCATGCACGAAACCCCTCCATCCAATCCTCATCTTTGATTTCCTCTTCCCGAGCAGGTGGACATGGAATGCTTGAGTCATCTGTGATTTGTACCATTTGGAGGACAAAAAATGTTAATGAATCCATTTGTAAACATTTATAAAATGAACGTTTTATGATATAAATATATTAATTTTATTTGTATTTATAATAAAGAATGAATCATCAAAAGATTGTATTTTTTACAGTATATTGAGGATGCTAAATCAGTCATTAATTGTGAAGGCTCAGCTGTGGTGTTTAGGATCTGTACAAAAAGTCCACTGATCAAAGGTTGCAGTGTGTCAACCAATGTTTTGAAACTTGAGCTGAGTATTGATAGTTCCATCATTGGTCATTGAAGGTAAGGGAAAGGGAAAATCAGATGAAATTCCATATTTTCACATAGTTTAACCGAATTAAGGGGCTGTCCATAAATGATGTCCACACTATTGGGGGGTCACCACCTTGTGACAATGTGTGACAGGGGAGAAGGGGGGGGGGCATGCTTCATGTGACATCCACACTTCCACTGTATATTATGTCTTATTTTTAATCAGACTGTGGATGGGGGGTAGAAGGTTTTTTTCATTTTTGTGACATCATAAAAGGGGGGGAGGGGGTCTAGTTTGGTCCAAAATTGTGTGACACATTTATGGACAGTCCCTAAAAGTGGCGAACGAAACCTGGGAATTTATTTCTATTGAAACAACTCACCATGATCTGTTTACCCTTGATATTAGTCAACTAACACGTGAGTAGTGTATCTGAATAGTTCAATCAGGTGAACTATCCAGATGTGATAGTTCCGTAAACTATTCCCAAAAATGAACTATAATGCCCATTAGTACTTTGCATGTTGTTCTTGTGCACTTAAGTGTGCTAATGTGTTCTGATCTGCGTCAACTTCTACACAATGAATGGAAAGCGATAAACATGTCTGCTAGATGCCATATTTAACCAAATTTTTTCAATTCATCGACTTTCCACCCTGAGGGCCAGGGATCATATCCAGGCTGTGGTGGTGATTTTTCAGTGGAATCTTGTTCCTCTCTTTGAGTTACATGTGAAGAGAACTTCTAAGTGAAGCACTCAGTCTGTCGGGTGAGATGTTTGATCCACACAAGTCGAACGAAGGATGAACAGCTCATGTTGAATGGGAGTAGTGCTGGGCATCGGGGGTAGAATAGTTCAACAGAGGTGGCGTGACGAACTTCAGGTGAAGCCATTTCTGTCTTGTTGAGAATCCCTACAAACAGGCCTCTAAATTAGAGGATAGTGGGTTTGGAGCCTAACATAATCTTACATAAGATTCTTGCTTAAGATCACATTGTTTCACTTTTTAAATAATCATATGCCAAAATATCAGAGTTCTTATGTTAGTGCAGCAGACAATGGAATAATCATTTGGTATAATTTAATTCGGCAAATGTCAAATGCTTGTTCCATAAACATTAACAAAAGACTATTATAACTTGTACTCTTGTCCTTTGGACCCAAAATTGTGCACAATATATGCTCATCGTATTGCAATGTATTTGGATGCTTTCAATTACATGAGGTCATTTTCAGTTTAACCATGATCCCTACTTAAGTGTTGTGCAGTTAGTCCTTCAGGTGTGGCAATAATGGTTCATTTTTAAAATTCCCTCGCATCATACGAAACGTTCAACTGTGGTAGCGTAATGGATTCCTGAATCTGTGTGTATAGCTCTCCCAAAAGTTCCTGGCGCTGCACAGTGGATGATTTTCGGACCTGGGTTACGGAAATTTCAAAACCTTGTGAAACGGGTGAGGAAGTTTTTTTTTACTGTTTAGGGTCAGTCAGGAAGCCTTCCTAAATGCTGCCAATGCAATCGCCTCGAGAAGTGGGATGACTCACCCCTACCTGCCGTCCCATTTCGACTTTTCCAATAATGTGACCTCGCGATTAGGGTTCCTGGTCAAGTCTTGGCGATGGGTGATTTTCAACCACTTGTCATGCATCCGTTTGTGTGCCTCGTGCTTTATTCGCGAAGTAGTACATATAGTATAGTTTATTTCCTCCGGCTCCTTCTTTTCCCCTCCCCTTTGATGTCACCTCCACTTCCAACTCCACCACTCCCTACCATGCGTGTCTGCGCGCCGGGAACTTTGGCCTTACCTACTACATAGCTCGGAGCTCGGGGTTGAATGGAGTTCCTTGTGTGACGTCGAGCGGAGGAAACAATGAGGTTGAAATGAAATGGAGGAGGAGGCATGATCAAGGAGCGCTTATGGGCGAAGGTGAAGCGAGAACGAGAGGATTTTGAGCCGAGTAGGGCGTGTACTATCAGACAAAAAACATCGCATTACATGTGGATTTTAACTTAAATTATATTTGGTGAAAATCAAACGCGTCCTCCGGAATCGTGAGCAAGTGGCCACGGTGCCGGATGTAATAACGGAATTGGCTTCAAGTAGAAGTCGCCTCCATTTCTTTTCTAATCTCCTTTGGAGGGAGGGATCTGATCGTCAACTATTGTGCTTGTCCACCTGGGACGTCTAATCGTGAAGGACTTTATATGAATGTGATTATGCGACAGCACATACATCCCACGTCCCACACTTACTACACGCGTAACGTGTGAACAAGCAGTTTCGCTTTTCTTCCGTGTGAGGCCCGTGGACCTCGCCAATGCGTAGGTTGTCTTTCCATCGTCTTTTGGGTCTTCCTTCACTTCGTCTACCAATTGGTAAGTTGTCTCTTGCAATATTCACAGTTGTCTAAGATATAAATCATGCTCGTCCCATTCATTTCTTCTTTGACTCATCCAGTCAACAATGGAAGCTTTCCACTCGTTTCGGAATCTTCGCACTGAGCAGCGCACTTCACGTTTTTAAATACTTATTTAGAACCAATTCGAAAACTAGGTACATATATCCAAAACATTCGGCCGTGAATGATGTGCTCCCTCAGAATGGCCGGCGGGTTATCGGGGAGCGTTTCGCCAGAGAACTTCGTACCATTCAACGTCGTTCGTGTACTGCGATGAAGTGCCGCTGGTGCTGTGTTCCAATCTGCGCTATCTTCAACACCTTGGATGAAAAGCTCCCAATGCTTTTGATCTGATATGATCTTCTTATGTTGTCGTTTCTTTCACGGTCAATTACGATCTTTCCTGTAATTATTCGGAGTGCTCTCGTCTCTATTCACTCCAATATCCGCTTCGTTTCTCAGGCGTCTCATGGTCTTGTTTCAGATGCATATGTGATGATAGTTCTAATGATAGATTTATAAATTCTGGTTTTTGTTTCCACTACTATGTTCGCTTTTCCAAATAGTGTCTCCCTGACAGTCGGCTATCACGTTCGCTTGATTTTCTTGCTGTCGAACTTCCTTTTTGATGTACCCATGACAGGACTAATCAACTCTTAAATATTTTAACGTCATGACTTGTTCAATAATATTGCCGTTCGCTACAAGTTTTCTTCTGAATGAGTACATTTACATTTTTATCAGGCATATGATTTATTTCAGCCGATAAAATTCATGATGCACTTTAGAGCGTTAGAATTGAACAGATGCAGAAGGCGCTGAAGGTCATCTTCATTTTACGGTGAATAATGCGGCGTCGTCAGCATTCGATCTTCATTTCATTTTGTCCCATTTACCGGTGCTTAATGTTTTTATAATTTCACCTACATTAGAGTCTATGAGTGACAGACTCAGTCCCGGTTTTATAATGTCTGGTTGACGTTAACCTCAAGATGACGTATCCTTTTCGTTAACTCTAAGTTAGCTGAGAGTTCGAGTTTCGTATATTTCTTCGAACTGTCGCTTAGTTGATAAGTTCACTATCAACGGAAGCAAAGAAGGGCGTAGCCAGGATTTGAAATAGGGAGGGGCTCATATATATATATATAGCTCATGTTCGGTCGGTGGGGGGGGGGGGGTTAAAAGCAAATTAAAATTACTGGTTTTGGAAAAAATGTCTTTAGTAGATAGCATTGGCAATAACTTAAAAATTCACTACTTCCATCTTTTTACCAGCTTAGCCACTCAAATTTTTAGTTGTAGGCTAATAATAATTCTCTTGGATTTGGTGGAAATATTTCTCTTAACATTCTTCTCGACCATTTCACGATTTTCTTTGACAAAATTTCGACCCACGCTCATCATTCATAATCCAGCCATCCTTTCTTTTCCCATAGTGCTCCTAAGCCATGTCTTTACTATTAGTAGAGTACTAAAGGACCGTTCTACAGTCGCCATAGTGGATTGCGATTCAAATTGAGAGTTGAGAAGAGAGGGAGCCCTCCCTGCTGCAATCAGGGAGGAATAAAAAACAATGGTATCGTGTAAAAGATCAACGACTTCATAATCCTTTAACTTGTCCTCGGTTAAAATTTTCTTCTTCCACAAGTTATACGATAGGTCCAGCTCTCCGTTCATATCTTCTAATTTATAAAAGCCTCTAAAGATTTCTGCGTTCTTTGGAGAGTCCCTGACACTCATTTTGGGCATATACAAATGAAGTAGTTTTGTCAAGACAAAAGCTGGGGTATTTTCTTGGGAAAATCGATTTTTTAATGATGATGCAAGAGAATCAAGATATGATATAAATAGTGAACGCCTCCAGTAGTCATTACCACAGTCAGGTGGAGGATTACTTCGGTGTTTTTGCTTATGAGCAAGACGTAGAACAGAAATCTCCTATTCTAATCCTAGTCAATTTCCGTTTCCATTGCAATGCCTTGCGCTTTTTGAAGTAATTCGTCAGAGACTCTGTATGCGTCTTTAGGGTTTTTTCGATTACTTCAAGGATTCCAATAATGTGTGTTCTCTTACCTTTATCAGATCCATGCTCTTTACTTGCAGGGCATTAACCACTGGTTCTAATACTTCCGAGTATTTTGCAATGGTAACTAGTGCAGTGATGAACGAAGGTTTCGTTACTGCTGAATGCAGCAGGTACGCCGCTTTTCTTGTGGCATAGTTTCCCTCGATTGATAGTGTTTCCAGGGCTTTAACTAGCTCGGGGTAATTTTGGGAGAATGTTCGAATGCTTTTGTGTTGTTTTAGACCATCTGGTCTCGCACATTCGCGATAGATTGAGAGCCAAACTCCTACGAGCAGTCGATTCCCTGAAAAACTTTATAGTATCCTTTACAATGGCAATAGTTTTTATGATTTCCGGTACATTATTTGTGTCACTCACCACAAGATTGAGTTTGTGGTTTGAGTAATGGAAAAATAATGCTCGCGAATATTTTTTCCCTAAAATCGCTTCTACACCACCCTCTTTGCCTGCCATTGAAGAACAGCCGTCAAAACCAAAGCTGATACAATATTCTGATGGAATATTATTGGTAACCAAGAAATTGTCGATTGCTCTGGCGATTGCTGGGGCATCTTGTGCTTTCATTTCCACAAAACCAGCTAATTCTTCTCGAATTTTCTCTTGGTTGTTATCATATAAACGCAAACCGATTGATAGCTGTTCTTTCCCTGCTATTTTCACTGATTCATCAGCTAAGACTGCATAAGCTATAGCTTTTTGAACATCACTTATCACCTTTTCCTAAATAACTTCGCCACATAAACTAATTAATTTGTTTTATTTTTTAAATATTTGGTGAAGTGTAAACTGCATTTCGACGGCGCGTCTCTAGGTGTCGTCTTCAATTTTTTGTCACCAAAATCGATTCGTAAATTCCCACTAACGCTCCAAGGTCGTTCGATGTCTTGATTCTTTGCCATTAGAGTCGATGATGATGTGATGCATCTATTAAATCGGCCCTGCAACGCTCTAGGTCACGCCGGTGAACCTTCCCGCTGAGTTTCGTCCTTTCCGACTTACGTGGCTACACGAAACGATCGGCCGCTACGTAGCAGCACCGACACTCGCATATGGAAAGCATTGACGAATACGTAATTCAACGAGTTATGGGTAATTTTTACGTTATTATGTTTAGTTGGTATTAACAACGAACAAAAAGAGATAATGCTTATGGTAAGTAAGCACAACAGCTCATTTTTCTTAATGTAATGCTGCCCGCTAAACTCGAATGCCGGTGCGTCCGATGCATCCTAATGAGGTTCATATGAAAGTTATCATTATTAATAAAATGGTATATCCCTCCGAACTCATCCGACTAAGCACAAAACGCAACAGTCACCTTCACGCATTGCTTCATTCATTCCCTTGTTCATCAAAATCCGCAGTGTAAGAAACCACCGGTTAATATATCCAGCCATTTTGTCAGGACGGCAGAACCAACGAAAAATATTTCAGGTGAATTCGATTACGTTGAGGAACTTAATGCTATAGAATGTGCCATTGGTCTGCTTCTTCTTAGTGTTTCTAAGTACAGAAATAAGATATGTTGTCTTCCTAACTGCAACGACAAGAAACACGATTTGACGCAATTTTTTAAATAAAATTGCTTTCTTCTTTCAAGATTCTATTTTTGAGCCTCTAGGGGGCTGCCCCCTCCCCCCCTCTAGCTGCCCCCCCCTCTGCCCCTCGCTGGGTACACCCATGATTTACAGAACGTATTTACTTCGGTTTAATTACAGATAAAATATTAGAGATTATAAAACCGGGCCATAATGAGTCGCCCAGTCTGATGCCACTCTTAAACGGTTCAGATATTCCATTTTTCGTTTTAATTTGTGTTTCATTAATTTCATAGATGTTCGCGATGGTCTTTGTTAAGTTAATTGGTACTCCTGTATCGCATAAGGATTTCGTAAAATATTATAGGAGGACTCGATCTGGAGTTCTGCGCGATGTTATGAAGGAAATGACCCCAGGCTTATTAGAGTCGATGGATTTCTCTGTAACCTGCCTCAGAATGAAGATTGCGTCGTTACGTAATCTATCGCTCAACAGTTTCCGGCGAGATGTGGTGGAACTGCATTATTATCAAAAATGAAAAGTAATCGATATATTGTACTGTCCACTTAATTTTAAATTGACAACACGTGTTTCTGATTTTTTACTTATTTCAGGTACAATGTTCAAATTCCAGTTTGAAGTGGGTATTTACACGTAATTTTCAACGGAAAGGGGGGGGGATTAAGATTTTTCCGGTGTTGAGGAGGAATGGAGGGGAGGGGGAGGAAATGGTAGTCAACATAATGTGATTAGATCATCCCAACGCCGCCGTTCGTCATGTGGGTGGGGGGGGGGAGGAATGTAGGGTGGTGGGAGTGAGGTGGGTGGGGGCGGTTAGGAGGGGTGGTTTCACGTTTTGGGTTCTTGTCAAAAGGTATGAGGGGTTTAGGATATGGGGGAGTGGTAGTCAAATTCAATATAATTTAACAATTTGATTTTGTTCTTCTTCCTCTTAATAATTTCCCACTGCTCCAAGGCATCCAGGCGACGCTCTTTGTTTTGTACCCTTAAAATGTTCTCTCGAATGTCCGGGTGGTGGTATATGAGGTGTTTTGCCAAATGGGGTCTAGTGTCTCCTTTGGCCAGGCACTTATTGGGTTTACTCACGCGATTTATAAAGTTTCTCCCTGTTTGACTTTACGTATACCACCCCACTTGTGTCACACTTTATTTCGTGTACCCCGGACTTGTTCATAGGGTCCAGCGAGTCTTATGGCGTTGGTGAAAATGTTGACCAGGGTCAATGGCGTATAAAAACTTCCTCTATATATGTTTCTGGGAATGTTTTCGCTACGTGGTAGGACCCTTTTCGTAAGAGCCTCACCCATGTTTGCTTTCTTTCATCCCGCCCTTGAATTTGCGTAGTGCGGTGTTAGGCCATCTTTTTAAGTTTATTATTTTTGATGTTGCCGGCATCATAGCCGTTCTTTTTCACAATTAGTTTAATTATGTTGACTTCATTGTCAACAACAACTTCAAACTGGAATTTGAACATTGTAACTGAAGATGGCTGAGTAAAAATCCAGAAACACGTGTTGTCAATTTAAAATTAAGTGAACAGTACAATATATCGATGAATTTTCATTACCGGTCCTAGAGTCATGTCCCTCTGCCAAAGTTATGTCGTTGTTGAAAAAGTTAGTTATTACTTATTGTCAGTTTTAGAGACCTGTATCGAGGAGAATGATCCCCCCTGTAATTCTTTGGATTTTTTTGTTTTACCCTTGTTGAACGTGAACATTATCGTGCTCCTTATCACGTTTAAACTTTCTTCTACAGCAATTTTATTACAGTTTTACTCGAGATTCGTCACTGTATAAATTCCTCCCTTTTGTAAATTCTCCCTTTTCCTTAGCAAAAATTGTCTTCGATTTGCAACTGAACTCAAATTCTTCCGAAATACTGACAAGATGATTGACCTCTTCTACTACGTCTAAGTTTTAAATAGGCCCTGATTTTGAACGTCTTACGACAAATCCTAGCGTGACTTCTTGAAATTTTCATCAGATTTGTTCCTTTATGAATTAATCATGCATGTCCTTGTACTAGTGTCATCCAGCGCTGTCAGAGATGCGGTCCTTTTAATAATTGACTGATTTCACCATGCTTACTGAGTGATAAGGCTTCATTTATCATAAATTTGACTCAATTTTCAACTGCCGTCCTACTTTTAATTTCATTGGTAGTGATTCCATACCTCCATAACCATATCTTCAGTTTACCTTCTTCCTCTACATCCTATCCTGTGAGCCGCTGCAGAGGCATGTGGCAGGGGGTGTTAGGACACTAACCATGAAAGAGAAAGGCTTAAGGAAAAGGTGAGGGGAGAGCACAGAGATGAGTTGAATTTAAATGTGTCTTATGTAATTTTGTTGCACGCTGTTTTCGTAACAATCATTTATAGTGCATGGAAAGAAGTAATTTTTTGTAACTATTACTGTAACTAGCATTGTATCCTTTTCATTATGTTGCCTCTGTCAGTTTCTAAAGATAGAGCTCGGGTTTAAAATAATATCCTCAGTGACGTACGGAAACTCACCTGATCGGAGCTTTTCATATAATTTAATTCATTCGAGCGTACAGCCTTCCGAGTCTCTAACGGTTCCCAATCAATTCCTTCCATCAGCCGTGCAACATTTTCTGCTCGATCGCAGCAGTTTTTTGCGAAGCATGTTGATTTCTCTGTGTTTAATTTACTTCGCAAACGAAATATTTCCGCGCAGGATCCCAAATGCTCGCGGAATATTCGAGATGTGGCCTAACCAGAGAAAAAATAGCATCTTTATCTCACTCAATGCTTCTCGTGCGTTTCTCCCACGTTAGGTCTGAAGTCAAGGCGATTTCCAGGTATTTAACTTCATCTCTTTTATTTTTACCCCCCCACACTACATAGATATAGCGTTTGTGTGATTTCCCTCGTAAGAAGTGTACTGCAGTACATTTACTAAGGCTAAGTTCGAGCCCTGATTCAAGACTCCACGAGTTAATGTTGTTGAGGTCCAATGAGGAAACTTCAGAGTCAGCATTTGAGGTAACTTCTTGGGAGATGAAAGCATCATCTGCAACCAACCATTTTATTGTCACTTACTCTAGAGCTAATGCCGTTTATGGAAATGAGAAACAGAAGGGGGCCGATCAAGCATCCTTGAGGGACGCCGGACGTCGCTCTAACCAAGTGGGAGCTGAAGCCGTCGACAACCACAGGATTACGAGTGACGTAGTGTCAGTTAGAAAAGCACGAATCCAATTCACTATTTTTTCGCTCATCCTACATCCGTGCCATTTGCAAATTAGTTTTTGTCAGGAACCTTGTCAAATGTTTTCTTGAAATCCAGGAATAACGCGTCGAATTGCCTTTTTTTTTTATTAAAATCAGATTATAGTAGGTATATCTTGGAGGGAAAGTCCAAGGTGGGTTTCGCTAGTGATTTTCCTCCGAAAGTCGGGCTAACTGCTGTGGAAGAAGTTTTGATTACCCAGGAAGGCCATCGTGTTAATAACAATTTTGCGGTCGAGATTCTTGCATGATAGCGATTTTTACATTATAGGCTGGTGATTTTCTGGTTCTTGTTTATTTCTTTTTATAAAAATACTATCTGAATTACCCGGTGGCGTTGCTCGGGATATCCCACTTCCTTCACAACTCGTCATGTAAGAGGAGAGAGGGGTTAGTTAGTAGTTATCAAAACAACTACTGTGTTATTAATTATTGTATTTATATAAATAATTTGCTGAAAGTGCTGTTTTTTGACTAATTGCTGAAAAAGTAGATCAGTAAAGGACTAGGACAGGATAGGACAGGATTTGACTATTGGGAGCGTTCAAAACCTGGTGCTGGAGGCGGATGCTTAAGATCAAATGGACGAATAGAATAAGAAATTACTATTCCTCTCAGTCTTAGTGTTTATTTTTTAACTCTTCAACATTTATCTATAAAAGTAATTATTTTAAACTACCACAAATTTATACAAGGCCGTAACATGAAGTTCACCCATTTTTGTATTTATCGCCCAGATATGTTGAGGTTGATGATTATTTAACTTAACTTTAGCCCCAGTGTCAATGTAAAGTATATTTATAGTTTTTGTTTTTCAGAAATTTCGCAATTTCACCCTGCATAGCTTGCAGTATTGCTATATAACATGTTGCTGTATTCCCCCACATAGTTTTTCCGTATTAACTGGTTCGACCAACGGAAAGTAAATTAACATCTTGACATTAGTAAAGACCGGTGTTCTTAATTTATAAACTTGGTAGTATACTCTTCTTAATCTGCTATTTACTTTTATTATGTGCATATAAAATTTAAGTTATTCATCAATTATAGATCCAAGATATTGCACTTGCTCCTGCAGCTCACACATACAAGAAGACGCGTGACATTTTCTTTGTAGGCATTTGTAGGCATTGTTGCTCATGTAGCTAGAGATTGAGGGGAACTTTGTTTAAACAAAGTAGAAAATCTGCATTCATTTTGATTGGTTAGAATAAATGGTAAGATCATGGTCATGACATCAGTGAGCCATCAGGTTCAGGTCATCTTGCATGTAAGTAATTACCGTACACCTATATGTCTTTCTTGGTTGAATTAAAACCACATTTTCAGCATAAATAAGGATTTTTACAATATTTGATGCAGTTCACTGCACCATTTATGTATAAAACAAACAACATCGGTTCTAGAATGGAACCCGTAGGCACTCCATATTTCGTACCGTCCTGATTAATCTCTGTTTTTCCTCAGCTTTACTATTATTTTTCTGTTTTCTAGTTAGCTTTTGAACCATTTAAAGTTCATCTTCTTGTTTCAATCAAGCCATTTCAGTTCAAAATCTTGAACACCCAACTTTAGCACACATCATTCAATAATATGTTATGATTAACAGTATCAAACGCTTTTCTGCAGTCAATAAATGTGATGACCTCACAAATATTTTCATCTAGACCAGTGTTAATAATATCTCAAAATTTATCTAAAATATATTTTGTTACTTTATTTTCCTGAAACCCATATTGTCAACGAGATATGATGTCATGGCTTCTTTATAAATTTTGTGAGGTGAATGACCACATCTTCTGGATTTCTTCTGTTTTCTCTCAGTATTTCCTCATTCGCTCGGATCGTAGTTTTCTTTCTTCATCTGAAATCAACTATTCTCTGTTTGTTGATCTTGGTTTGTAGTCTGATCTGTTTGTCCTTGAGTTTCACGATAGCATCTGTCTTTTCTTTCAAATATTCTATTGTAATGTGTAATTCACTTATATCATTCTTAATTGCTGCTATCCATCTTGCACTGGTCTTACTGTTCCATTACTTTTTTATTGTGAGGTATTTATATTTTCTACGTAAATTAATTTTATCTTTTTTCTACCATCAGTGAAATGAGAAACAAAGCAATTACAAAATTGACAAATATTCTTATTCTTGCATAGGATTTTGGTTATTTGTTCATCATTTCTCTTTTTATTGTAATTACCCCTTATCTGGTTGGTCAGGGTCTAAACTCTTCTGCTATCTTTTGAGTTATTAAACATGTCCTGATAATACTTTGATTTTGCTTGATTAATTTCTTGATTCACTCTTGTCACTCAGATTTCTGTACTATGCCTGTTAATGGCTGACGACTTTTACGTTTCCTGAAAGCTTTTATCGGTCTGATTACATAATAAAATAAGTTCTTTTGTGATACATTTATTTTCTAGTTTTCTACTCAAAATCTTTTTTATCTTTGATTCACAATATACCTTCCAAAATCTAGTGTACATTTTTTTGTCAAAGTATTAAAAATTGTTTTCATTTATAATATTATATCAGTTTTGTTTCTTAATTAAATAATTAACCTTATTACCATCTATGCAATACTTTTAAGAAGAAACTCCATTCCCTGATATAACTACGACTTTGTTATTTCTCAAGGTTATTCCAACCAGGGGCTGTTCTGGTAATTTTATGTAACAATAATTCCCTCAATCCCCTCTAGGTTTCCATTAAGAAATATGATCAATGCAGCTCCGAGAATTAACCCCTTGCCTGGTTTCTTCCCTTGTAAATGTTTTCATAACTGAACTAACAGTTCATTTTGGTTTTGAAAGCAATGATGTATTGCGTGGAGAGAGATTTTTATCTGTCGGACTATCACTGAAATGTAGATATAAAGAGTGGAAGAAGAGAGGACTCGGGAAAATTTTTGTCACTTTCGAATTTTCCTGCGGAAATGAAAATACAGAAATTGAAAAGTTTTTCTTTTATACTCCAAATAGGTCCTGCGAGATCTGAAATACACACTGAATTGGTACGAAAGTGGTTGGGGCAGTAATAGCCAAGGTGCCATGCGCGAAATTTAATGCTTTGCAAAAACTTGCGAAATCTTTCCAAAAATAATACTCGGGAGAAAACAAAGTTTACCTAATTCAAGCTGGCCAAAAGATTGGATAACTTGGAAAATTCTTGGGCTTGAATATGCGAGTATGTTTTATTTGAAAATCAGTCTTTAATAACATACAGCTCTAGCCTAAACTTTGTCTAAGTTTTCCCATTTCTGTCAAAAAGAGTCTGTGCTTTCTTTAAGCCGAGAAATTTACCAAGTTCCTACATAAAAACATTAAAATCTTGACCCAATTTCTCATCTCTACCCCTTTAGATGGATATCGTTGAGGACTTGGCCCACTTGCTAATCTCAAACTCATTTAACTTCCTTATATTTTGGCTAGTTGGCGTTAAACAGTGCTTTTAACTACAGCGCTTTCTTTAGGGTGGGTCATTAAATACCCAGAACTAATTACTGCAAGGAGTTCCAATTTAGATTCGCGCCTGTGTATTAAATTTATCATTTCGGTAATAACTTCTTTAAACTCCATGCTGTTTTTTCTTCTAGCACGAATGCATTCTTCAGATACGTTCCCCCGTTTCATCCTTCGTTGAGTGGGATCAAGTGACTCCTCTTGTTCGATGGCGACGTCTTTGAACATTCACGGGTATATCTAATTACCTGACCCAATTTACACCGGAATCAATAACCTGAATAACTCCCAGTGTCACTTGTTGAAAAAAATATTTAACCTTAACGAAAAAGGATTATTCCTAAATGAATAAGGTAATAAATTTGCAGAAAAGAATACCAAATTCCTCGACTTCAAAATGATTACGTTTCAAATAGGAAAAGTTTGATCAGCCAACATTTTCGTTGATGTATGATAGGATGCCAAGTCACATTGGCGAGCAGCCCTATACTGTTGCAGGTTCTGGATATTAAGCTGCTACAAGTAATATCGTAGAGGTTGGATGACATCACTCTGTACGCATTTATGGATACCATAGTTTCTTTTCCTGCCACCTCCTACACCTCATACTCCTGAAGTATGTAAACTCCTTGGTTTTATCTAAGTTTTAAGGACCCCTTAAGGTTTTTCATCCTAAATGTTTTGCATAGCAACAAGGATTTGGAGGGAAAATAAACTAATACATTTAGCAGGCTCGTTTTTCGGCCCCGTGCATGTTAATCAGGCTTTATCCTGTGATGGAGAAACCGTATGAATATTTTACTGGTATAATTAATTCACTAAGGCATAAATATTTGTGAGAGGTGAATCCGTCCACGAAATGTAACGCTATGGAAACTATATCCAGAAATAACAAAAGAATGCTTTTTTGGTGATTTGGTTGTTACTTCTATACCATATTGGTGTAGTTGAGCCTTTCCTCACTCGTTGTTTTTAAAATATGTCGTGAAACATCCGATTACGCCAATTGACAAAAAAAAATCATTCACAGTTGGACGCATGCCTAGCAATTCGATGCGACTAGAAATATGCGACAAGGATTATCTTCTTAAAAAACTCGCTGAAGTTTTCCTTTAAACCAGCGCAGGGCCTAAGTACGCATGATATTTCCAGTAGGTATTCTTAAAATATCAATTTTATTTAAATAATGTAATGTGTTCTCAGTATTAAGTATCATTCCTATAATTAATTAACCAAGTTAGTTATTATTTGCAGCTTAAGCTCCGTTCTATCCTGACCGCTGAAACATTAAAGTTATGTACATACCTACCCTCATGCTTAGGTCTATCAGGAAAATTGTACCCTCATTTAAGGCTTTTAGGTATAACTTAAAGGTTTATCTTGTGTTGGAGGGGTGTTCTCGGCCACGACGGTTAAACGAAAAATGAGCAGTAAATAAATTATTTGACTACTTTTAATGCTATTTAAATTACTCCGTATAAGCTGTAGCATACGTTTAACATACTACTTGTAGATATTACTATGTGATATGTAACAAAGAAAAACTTTACAATTCTACAAAGATTTTATAAATAAACGATCGGTTTCTTAACAGAGTTTCATTTTCACTGTAGGTATAACTGTGGAATGAAACCGGTCATTTAAAAACATAGAGTGTGGGATTGAAAAGGAAATCTTCATTGCAACCAAATGAAAAAAAAATCCAAAGAGTGGAGCCGTGGAGTGGAGTGTCTTACAGTATGATTTGAGCTTTTTTATTTGCATAGGTTGACCAAGATGTGAGGATAGCGTTCACACACGACGGCCGTGCCCGTAGCCGTCAATATTTTTTTCTGAGGTTGCTATCAATTCAGAGACAACTTTTTCGAAAGTCGATTATGGTTCTGTAATAATATTTGTATTTGACATTTGAACTTTATTCGTACTTTGAAAATTATCTAAAGTAAGGAAAAGAGGTTACAAAAATAAATACAAACTAGTATTAAGGTTATTTTGGTAAGCTTCTTTTGGATTTCTGCGATATAATTATACTTTTTGAGCAACAGTTTCGCCGTGCTATTCCGCCGTGCTATCAGAGATATACAATCAGAGTGATACTAACCACTCTGCCGTGGCTGAGCACACACTTTTAGAAGGTCACAGTATAGATACCAAAAGGGCGAAAGTTTTATGCAAAGAAATTAGCTACTATCCACGGATCATCAGGGAAGCCATTGAAATAGAAAAAAGACCTAACAACCTAAACAGAGAAGATGGCTGCAAACTTCCTTACACGTGGAAAAGACTTTTGAGAAACTCAAATATTAATTAATCATGCTGTACATAATAACCGCAGAAATTTGTTTATTTATTTTTTATTGTTGATTTAGAAAGCGTGACAAAGCCGGCAGAATAGCACGGTGAACTGTTGCTTAAAAAGTATAATTATATCGCAGAAATCCGAAAGAAACTTACCAAAATTCGTATCATGGTTAAACTATTTTTGTGCGCTTAAGTACTCAAAAGTTTGTGTCCTATTATAAAAATTTGATCCTCTCATTTCAATCTTAAAACAATAACTGGCGTTCATTATTTCTGGGAATTTTATTCCATTGGAACATAGTATTTCCAGTCGCGCCAACAATAAATTGTAACATCGCGTAAACCCTCAAAAGGTTTCTATCCACAAATTCATTTATCTAATTTCACTTCACGGTGCATGAATGTTGAATATAATTCTCAAAGAGAGTGATTTCTTGTTCGATTTCGCGTGGAATCGCCGGACGATAGGATTTGGGACGGTCTCCGCCCTAGTTTTCCTCATTTTGAAGTAATTCATAAAACTATTAATTTCTCCTACTTTAGGTATTGCCCGATTTCTTCTTTGTCTTCTGCGACCACTCAGAATCCCAAAACTCGCATTCTTTTCCTTCCTCATTCGTACATACTCACTATTCTCCGTTCAGTCATCTTTTTCTTTCCTCCCAGAATGTGTAAAATACATTCTCATTTGTGTTCTTCGCTACCCATATTACATTCTTCAATCTTCTCCACATGTACATATCAATAACCCTCAGTGTGCTCCCTTACTATTTCCACATCAATCAAGTCTCAAGTGTAACGCTACCTTCTTATACACCGAAGACGGTGAAATTCGCCATGAAGAAATCATTTGACTTGACCGGGATACGAACCCGGATCTCCCAATTGCCGGTCAGGTGTGTTAGCCAGTTACACCACACCAAGCCATCTTAACCCTTTAATAGCGGAGTTTTTTTTCGGAGGGCATATTTGTTTTGTCATTAAAAACTACTTTCTTACTGCCCAAGCATTCAGAAAAACACTTCGTTTTAAAATTGTGTTGATCCGTTCTCGCTTGAGGCGGTGTGCCCAATATGGGAACGCTAGCCGTTCGGGGCACCGGTCTAAAAATCTGCAGAAAATTCGCCGATACCTTCATAATTCTCATTTTTATTGAACTGTCGAGGAACACAGCAGTATGAAACACATTTTGAAAACAGCTATTGAATGACAAAACACATAATAAATGAAGTTATTGAAAAAATGAGTCCCATACTACAAGGAGAGTCAAAGAAAAAAAGAAATTTGGTCCACTAGTGCCGGGTATGAAATTGCACTAAAGGCAAAGACGTACAACGTCGCACTTCACACATTTAGAGCGGCGCGCGCGCGAGGAGCATTAATTCTTCGTAGGCACATCGACGTCTCTCTCAGATGGTATAAGAAGATGAGATCCCTGCCATCATACCTTATGTCATCAGACACTCTATGGCCGGTTGCACTGGACAACGAACCCCGAACACGACCACCAGGTTTCGGAAAGTTACATCTTCGTCTCAAATACACACCTGTACGATCTCTCGCCTAAACGCTAACTGCGGTATATCTGAACCATCATTTTTCATAGAGATCCAGGCATTTACAATAACATCATCAAGGAGGTAACTCCAGATGGACCACCACCATTTTTTTCCTCTGATAGAAACCCTACACCTGTTGATATCTTAATCCATGAGTTCAGTTCCGCCCATGTATTTATTGTAATATGAGAACACTGCCGGTTGCCTAACTTGTACCTGCTTTGAGACAGCACGCGAGAATCTCTTGACATTTATTGGTGGCTGTACACCATGCCAGGATGACAGGACAGTCACCACCGAACTGTCATTCCATCTTACGACAACAATGTTCTCATTTTCATCCCGTACGATATAAGTTTACCCCGTATAAACTGTTTGCACCCTTATCTGCCAAAATATTTTATCATGGATTCATCGCAGTTTAGCTCGGGTGTTGGCACAACATTTTCTGAACAAACGCACTTTATCATATTTATGAGTGGCCTAAGTTTGCAAATTTTGTTACTCTTATCTAGGTGATTATCATCTACACAGTGAAAAAACCTCATTGTAGTTCTGAACTCATCTCTACGAAGGGCATTTTATAGTAGAGTATTTCGATCATCAATCATCACCACTCTACCTAAAATATTCTTTCCCTGGAAGACAGCTGTAACTACTCACAATTAAAACTGCTATAATATCCCTTAATGTCCTCAGGTGTAATGATCACTTTAGGCTCGTTCATAAATGCTGCATATTGTGTGCTCTCACTGGCCAAAAAAATTACAATTTCTTCTGTCATAAACATTTCGAACACCTTAACTGGGATTTACCTCGAAATGCAGCGAAATTCATTTCAGGTAAAATATTCTTTGCGGGAGACATGACGTCTTGTTCATTTTGTTGTCTCTTCCTACTTGTCCAGGAGTAGCATTGACGGAGTAGGAGTCATCACTACTGTCTTCCTCTGATAATTGCGCACAATCAACGGTAACTTTTTCACTCTGATTGTCTTCTTTCGGCTTACGAGCAGGGGTTGGACTTGGTTGGCAAATGTGGGCGCGAGTGAAGGTTCGATGCGGTCGTTTTGGAGCAGGACCATCTGCGGAATGATCTGCATCGTCTGCCTGCTCGCCTTGTTTTGCTCCTATTGTGGAGTCGTAATTTTTCATTTGGTCCCTTTCAATTCGCTTGTAGCGCACCTCGCATCCAGAAAGTAGTTGTCGGCCGGAAAGATTGTCAATAAAAACCCCGTCATCTTCGTTAGCACTATTCTCATCGGACTGAATATTGGGCTCTGATGGTTCAATAAAGATGTTTGGAGAGGCAACGACATCATCATCTTCTAAAAAAGCCAGTACTTCTTTGAGAGTTTGACCTCTGAAATCGGGACAAAAAAGGAATTCAGGTGCGGAAAAATCATCTGACAATATATGCATTTTTTGCAATATTTTTCTGCTCGATCATTCCAACAGCCATAAAATCAAATGGCTTTAGTAAAAAAGAGATTTTTCTCTCAGTACCAAGGCATAAAATTTGTCTTTCTCACCATGAAAACTTAAGGTAGTTAACATAGCCGTATTATGTTTGCAGCCGAGAACCGCAGAAAATATTTGTGTGCCAAAAATGAAAGCCGATGACGAGTCTGATTACTGTTATTGTTTATATTCTATCGGATAAGGTAGTATAGAGCATTAAACGAAAATTTTAATAATTGAAAAATAAATGCCAACTTCACAATACGTTGGACTATTTCAGGCTTCACTTCGTAATGGTAGCTGATATACATTTTTAATGCTAAAAAATGCACTTTTTACAATTCCAAACTTTTATACGCGGTACGAAGCGCTTCACCGTCTAGCAGTATCATTATCGTATTCCACCAACCTCCATTCCTTCCCCCTGCCCATGGTTGTTGGCTACGTATGCTTGCGGTAGAAAAATACCCCAATTTTCTTCGTACTTGATTATATACAGCAAGGTGAAACGCATAGCACCATGACTAAAAGTGTGGAATAGTACAAAGTGTATTTTTTATAAAACTAGGGAACGTGAGCTCTACGGCCTCTTAAAGTGACAAGTTATCAAAATCTTGAATGGACGTAATAAATTGGCACCACTCGTCAAAATTATTGTTCCCTATCCTGTAAATATATATGAAGACCTTGTATAAAATCTGTAACTCGATGGAAGCAGAAGCGTTCTAAGTGTATTGATGTGAAGTATCACTTTGTAAGAAATCTTTTATTGAGAGAAATTGTTAGAATTTGCTATGTTCCCAGTAAGGATCAGAAGGCTGATATTCTGACCAAAGGAATTCCAAAACTAGCCTTTGTAAAGCTTAGGAATTTGCTCAATGTATTTTAATTTATTTTCCTTTGTCAAAATCTAACTGATACTTATAACTATTTAGCTGAGGAAGAAGGAGGGTGAGGGAGGCACGAGAGAAACTCGGCGTTGGCCTTGGCTTGCTCGCAAAAAAATACACCCCAGGGGACCACATTTTTAAGAATGTTATTCTCGATTTGTCCCCGCCTACTCTTCTCTCCCGATATATGCCGCGTATAGAATCCAATAGTCGTTGTGCGTCCCCTCACTACGGCGGCGGCGCCCCGTCTGAAATCGCCGTCCCCGCCTCCCTTTTTAACAGCACCCCCCGCTCACTCCCCGTAATATGAACGAGAAGAGCACACGGCAACCTGCTGCTTGCTTACTCTCGCTCGAGAGAGAGGTAGAGCGTGCGTTTTACTTCGCGCACGGCGCACAGATGGCACCACCGCCGTGGGCGCGCGTCTGGCAAAGAGGGGTGAAGGGGGGAGAGCCATGACCGCCTCCGCTGCTCAAAATGTAATCGCCAGTGTTCGCCGGTCCGTCGTGGTGGTGTGGTGGTGGCAGGCAGGCTAAGAAGGGAGAGAGCGAAGCACCGCGAGCAGCGTCATTTCATTCCTCTCGGCGCGCGTGGGGGAGATTCAACCCCCGTGGGGTGCTCAGCGACTGCCGGTTTCAAGGGGGGGAGAACTGCGGGCCGATCACAACCCCCGCGTGTTACACGTGTATCGCGTTTGATTTCGAAGTTATTTGCTGTTGGTGTTTTTTTCGGCACGGTATACCTATCGCAGTTAGATTGTGTTTCCGAAAGTTAACACCCTCCAATTCCTCCTACTTGTTTGAAAAGTTTTCTGCGATGTAATCGCAATTCAACCTGCAAGAATATCGCAGATTCACATCTTGTGCCGGTTAGCTGGTGGTGTTGAATGGTCCCAGTTAGAGGTGTAGGTCGGTGTCAATCGAAGTTATTTACTGTTGGTGGTGAGGGCTTTTAGGCTCAGTAAACGCACCGTACGCTAGTGTTTCTAAGGGAAAATCAACAAGACCATTCCTACTTGCTTGATAAGTTTTCTGCGTATGTAATCGCAATGTTAACATGAGCGCAGATTCGCTGCTTCATCGTGTTGGTTAGTTGGTGATGTTGAACGGTCCTAGTTATAGGTGTACCTCAGTTGTATTCTAAGTTATTTCTAGTTTGTAAGATTGGTGGTAGGATACTTAAAGTAGTTGGGCAGCTTGTTTTCTCGAAAGGAGTACCACATATTCCTCCTCCTTACTTAAAAGTTTTCTGCGCATTCGAAAATTTTATATCGGAGCAGATTCGATCTTGTGCTGGCTAGCTGCTGATTTTGAACGGTCTTAATTCCTCTTTTAGTGGCTACCGTGTATTTATTTCTCTACGATTTTCCACTGCAGCGTCGAGGGCTGCGTCTCCTATGGGCTTTTATGATTCAACGCTATCGCAGAAACATATTATCTATATTGGTTACTTAAGCCACCTTTCGAAGTTACTTTTGGTGGAATGTTTCAGGACTATTTATATCGGGAGTTTTTTGAGCTTGTGTTTCGCGAGAAATAACCCCAGATTTCCTACTCGCCTTTTTCCTTCATTGAAAAGTTTCCAGCGTTGCGAAGTTTTTCAGTCTCTAAAATATTTGCATCTGTCTTGCTTCTGAAGTTGAACGCTTTTCTTTACTGTTTTTGCGGTAGCTGTATTATTTTAATCGGCGAATTATTTTCGCGCTCGCCTGTATATCCACACCGAATGCAAATATTGTTGTATTTCCAAATTCGTGGGTATTTATTTTTCCTGTCATTGGTGCTTTCTCGTTGATTCATCACGGATAGGAACACACCGAGAAACGAAAGGAAACATCCAGAAGTCTCGAGCGCTAGAAGGGAAAAGAAAAAAAATAGTCACTAACTTTGTATTTAGTATTTGCGAGAGCAAAACGCAGTTTCGCTGCGTGAGGCAGGGAATTGGCCGTTTCAATTGAAAAAGTGGCTACCTCCGAATTAATGATTAAGAATAATTAGAATTTTAAAATGTAGGTAACGAAGCGTGGTAATACTTGTTTGGTTGCTCGATGGTTAGGTGGTGAACTATTTAGTCCTTGCGTGAAATAAAAACCTCAGAAGAGCGCTGTGAGTTTTGTAGTCCCGGCGAATGGAGTTCGTAGCTTTGAGACCAAAGGCGTCATCGTCGAATGCCGTACTCGTGGAAACTTACCTGGCGGGGACCTCTCCTTTCACTAGGCGTAGCTAGGTATAGTTGATTTGAGTCCTCTGTGTTTATACAAATGCGGGTGTCGACTTAAAGGTTTTGAAGGACAGCTACGCAGTTTACCGTTTCCTGAGTCTCTGCATGCTTTCATATCGTGAAGTTTTCTCTTCCTTGAGCGGGTTTACTGTGGAGGATTGTTTTTTTCGCGACATAGTTGAATGCGAATGAGCGCAATATAACCTCAACGTGACAGCGGCAGACTTCATATTTTTCCAACGGGAGCGTCGTGGCCAAGTTGATGTTATAACAGGGTGTGTAGATATAGCTAATCATTTAACATTCCGAAGCAAGATTTCGAATTGGCTGTGGAACTATGCGTTCTCATTAGGAACAATATCTAGTAGACTGCAGACTTTATTTTTAAGTTCTTCTCGGGGTGCCTCTATTCTATCTTCCAGCTGTTTGATGTCCTTCTTGAACCGAACGAAGGAGGCTTTCATTGACAGCGATTAGGGACCGAGGTACTTTTAGAACTGGCTGAACACCTTTTTGTTTGCTTTTTATTAGGAAAGTAAGGTAGAACAAATACTTGCTATTAGCTTTAACACTCGTCAAAAGCGAATAGTTGATGTGTTTTCTAGAAAAAAGTGAGGCAGGATGATGGATCTAATAAAACAAATAGGGAAATACTCAATATTACGCGCGTAGATACGTGTATTTACTGAAGACTTCATCGTTACCTGGCTTTTTAAGTGCTGAATTCCAAGAGATAGACCAAAAAATTTAAATCCGCTCTCGAAACAATTACATTTAACTGTCGCCCTTGGGATTGATTTGTGTAAACGAGGGCTCATCTGGGCGTGTTTCGTGTGCGAGTGCAATCCTTGTGTTGTGTGTGTTTATCCAACTGGAAGATCATGACAGACGAGGACCGATTCGCGTCCCGAGCTGAGACCGAGTCTCCGCCTTGAATATTCATGACTTCGTCTCCGGCCTCGACCATTGTCATGATCGAAATGAACCGGCTATCCGGGTGGCGGACCCCCGGAGACTGCTCTGTTGTACCCCGGGGAGGTTGTCGCAGGAGCGGACCCTTAACCCTCAGGGTCCTCGTGACGGCGTGTCTCGTCGCCCTCAGCAGTCAATCCAGGACTCCACCACCGGGGCTGGGCGCCATCGGACGGATCCTCATACCAGGACCTCAAGGTAAGTCCCCGGAGGGGTATCACTTGTAGAGGAGATGGTTTTCTTATTATTATTTGTCAGGGTCATCTAACGGTTAAGGTGGGTTTAAATGGAAGCGGTTAACCCTTCATATTATGACGTCGTTCTCGCGGACCACTACGGCTAATGAATCGTCCTTTTTTCCCCTCTTGATTCACCTTCAGGCCCTTTAATACTTATCCTGATTATTGCAAGGAATCGTTCCTTCAAGGAGCCAAATTGAGAAGTTATTGGAAATACTTTTTTGGGCATTATTCCGGGATTTATGGTGAGAGGAAATAACCATAGGATATGATGATAATTTTTTAATCATCAAAAGCTCTGAAATCTAAAGCGGGAATACGTTGAACAAGGAAATGAAATTAAATAATAGCAATATTACGATGGTATTGTTTTTACTCAGGTTGAACTCTATAATTACTATCAATTGTTAAGAAAAAAGGATACTTTACAGGATAATAGTTTTAGGTAACAATTACTGATTTGAGACTGGAATTGAAGTCTAGGATAGTGCAAGGTGTACCGGTACATACAAGTATGAAATAAAAACATAAATATTTTAGGAAAGACAAAAAATGTGTTGAATATCGACGTGAGATGGACGTCAAGGTTAGCGTAACTTTTTTCAAATCACGGTAGGATTGCTAAACAATGTCTTTCTTCATCTCAGCGTACGTTCTGCCTCTATTCATCCCCTAAACGCGGTCTTTTCTTTTTCTTCTTCTTCTTCCCCGCTAACCCAACATCCTCTATTACGGCCTTGATACCTCCCCTCGCTACATCTTCCAATTGCCTCGTAATCTCCTCCCGAAGTTTTTTCCTCCCCACCAACATTGTCAAGAACCCTCTCGTTCGCCTTCCTTCCCGTCCAGCGCACCTTCTCCACACACCCACATCTCGGACACCTGCACCCTATTCTCGTCCTCCTTTCTCAGGGTCCGCGTTTCTGCTCCAATGAACGCTGCACTCCATATTAAACTCTCCGCCAACCTTTTATTTACATCACGAGGTCCCCGTCATCGCGAAAGAAGCGTTCCGCAATAGAAGGGCGATGATTGGTAGAATTATGTGTTTGGTTGTCTGCTGCTTAGAGTAGGCTTTGACGAATCACAACTACACTTTGTCATAATCAGGACCGGCTTCACGCATGGAGCGCATAAGTATTGCACGAGGTCGCCAAACAATTGTCAAATTCATTTTACTCATCCATCTCATTAAAACCGATGGCCGCGTCCCCGAAAGTGTCCCGCCTAGCTTTAGTTTTGCGGTATAAGCGTCGGTTTTGTTCATAATGAATGCTTACATGAATCTTGCACGAGTATTCTATTATTTATCACTTTTAACCGGACTTATCCTATTTTGTGTATGTACTCTTTTGCACTTGTTACGCTTGAACAAATGTTGAAGAGAATGCATTGCGGCGGGAGTAGGGCACTAAACGCTTGCATTTGCATAGGGGGTGCCCATCGGCTTATGGCCGGTCCATAGGTAATTCTTGATAGAGTAGCTATACATATTTCACAGGATCCCTCTTCAATCCAGGAAACTAACTTTGTTAAACAGTCACTTGTGCATTGTAACGAGCTGTGTCATTATTACAGTGTGGTATGATTACATTATAATTATATAGCGTGGCAAGAAACGCGTCGTGTGACTAGCAATAAATATTGTGGAAGCCACAAAACATGTTTATTAAAGTTGCATAACCATTGTTTCCCGTAATCATTAATGAAGCCTGGCATGGTTCCAACAGCTTTAAAAGAAAATTTGTAGATTTTTAAGATTTTTATTGAATAAAAATTTAAGTTTATTCAGCAAAAACATCTGGAATGTACTAAATTTCTTTTTATTGCGAAGTGAAGTTTTGAAGGATTGAGGCGAAAACTTTCGAATTAGAAGGTGAAGGTTATGGCACACTGCTGTTTAGGTCACGTTTGAAACCATTGTAGAGTCAGAATAGGAAAATCAGGGATGTGTCAGTGGGTTCAGGGTGGTGGTGTTCGAGCTTCAGTTGGTGCGAGCCTTCTCTGAGCTGAGTACTCTAGTTCTCATCTTGGCAATGGCGGAGGTTAATTTTCCAGTCGGATTCTCTGTTTATGAAGTCTGACAAGGGAGAATCAGCACTCTTCCTTTATCATATGAACAAGAATACGTGAATTGTGATATTCAAGTCGAAGTTATGAAAAAAATACAGATGAATTCATTTCAGATCACCTATAAAAGTTAGAAAGTACCCATTTAATATATCTGGGAGTTTCATGACGGTGATATCTCAGGATATGTGCAATCAAGTAGGGAAAAAATTATTGCTCTTGGAATACAGAATATTCCAAATTTTCAAGTATCAATCCTGGTATTTTTTTAAGATAATTGTTTAAATAAGATAATTTCTCTTTTTCATATCATCTGAGACGTGAGCACTTTTTATAAGAATCTTGTGAGAAAACGTTTTCTGCATACCACGTGTATACTATGCCTATATTTAGAGGTAACCAATATGAAGTCTAATCATGTTAACAGCATTCCAATTTTCACGTAATACTCCTTTATGTAACCCAAGAACAATTAACTATCAACGGTTTTTATTCGGGTTCGTGGGAAATTGACTACTTATGCAAAAAATACTGCAATTATTTCATGGATGTGCCTCTCAATTACGCTATTCATTGGAACTTTGTTTTGTGGACTAGCGAACAAAAAAGCGTCATTCTGCTAATTGTAAGTGGCGAAAAAATATAATAAATTTTGTAGTTTTATTATTTAAATTGTTGTAAAACATCATTTCCCAAACAAAGCTATCAAAATTATTATTATTGGCGAATATATCGTGAGTTGGATGCTTACAAAGTAACTTTTGTGCCTAGTCTGTGGAGTGTTTTTTAAAAAAATAGCATCTTTAAATATCGTAAGTTTACGTGGATTTACTGTTAAGTATTATTGCATATTCCTGGCACACTCGTGAAAAAGTGTATCCTGTGATTTCCTTAACTCTTATGTCAATAACTGGGTACCTGGGAGCCTAACTCAGCTATTTTTGCTAAATGTTTTGGTAAATGTTTTTCATAAACCTCGTGGATCGTCACAATATAACTTTTTATAAATCTAAATGCACTTTAATTTTTACTGTCCACTCTTCGAACAAAAAAATATTGCATTAAAATTTATTTAATAATTCTCAACAACTGGGCATTCGGATTTCCACCTATTGAAACATTAGATTTACTTTAAATTATCAAATAAATAATAAATTACGATACCAGGTGAACACTGTACTGATGTTTGTCCTTATTAGGCACAATGTGTGAAAGTTCCTAATCTTTTTGTCTGGTTCCGGCTGTTACATAGCCACATTAGACTGAAGACCGTTTCACACGATAGGCACTTGATCTAGCACAAGTTCTAGGATACTCTCTGTACGATAGCTTTCCAGTATCGTGTGGTATAGAAACAGCATGCTGGTTAACAAGTATGATTGCTTTCAAACTGGCTATATTATTTAATAATTGATGCGGTACTAGTTCGCTACCAGCTCCTAGTAGGACATGCATCCTTTTTCCAACTCATGGCGGTTGGATGTCACAGGAAGCCAATGGAATTCGTTTACCCTTCCTTCTCAGTTTCTGGCTCCCGGGGGCCAAACAGTACTTATAAAAATATGCTATAAGGGCGGTGAAAAGTCACTGATTTTGAGCCTTAATCAACGAAGTCTAACTCGCGCGCAGTAAATTTGGCAACACAGGCGATACAAACCCGAAGTGAACCTCACGGCAGTTGGAGAGAGACTTGACTACAATGCATTCCATGTCACTCTTTTGTGGTTGGATTGAAAAGTGAAAGGTACACCAGCGCATTCAAGGTCAGCCGCCATGAGTTGGAAAAAATGGGTATGGTTCATTGAGATGACATCCAAAATGTACGAAATAAGGGAAATAAGGATTCATTGATAAAGAGTGGTTGTTATAGAATAACTCTAGGGGAGGAAATCAGGGTACCCGGATATTGAACAATGGTCTAATTTTCGGTTAATGATATAAACAATGTTTTCAATCATTGCGATTGCATGTATGATGTGGTACGCAGTCACGATCACGGGTCCAAAGATATACACAAAAGAGATTGGATCTCGTCATGAAAAAATTGTTTGACTTGACTGGGATTCGAACCCGAATCTCCCAATTGCCGGTCAAGACGAAGGATATTTTTTCATGTTAACTTTTCACCCTCTTTGGTGTACAATGGCATAATAATGATTAGCCACTGATTTCCTTGGGTATGTTTGCTTCGCAATGTGAACGCTCTGATGCATTTCCCCATCTCATCCTTGATTATTCCCTCTCCGCCGTTGTTTTGTGTCCACTCATCTCTCTTCATATCTTCTTGAGATTTTCTCTGAAGTGGGTCGAGGCGGTTCGGCTCCACGCGTCTCCGAGATTTTCACTCGCCTGTATCACTTTTGAGAAAAAAATCAATATTTCAAATAGTATCAGCACCCTCTATCCACTTTAAAGGATGTCTCTTCTTCTTTACGTCATGTTCTTCGTGACAGTTTGAGCTCTGAAAAACCTCCCGTCAAAGGATTTCATAAGCAATTTATGGAGAGCAAGCAAGATATATGAT
This sequence comes from Pyrrhosoma nymphula, assembly GCA_963573305.1. Taxonomy (NCBI): domain Eukaryota; kingdom Metazoa; phylum Arthropoda; class Insecta; order Odonata; family Coenagrionidae; genus Pyrrhosoma; species Pyrrhosoma nymphula. The sequence goes on along the minus strand of OY754338.1, from coordinate 4,615,299 downwards.
TGCATCTGCTTGTGGTAGTTTTGCGTTTTGGCACCAAATTAAAAAAAAAACAAATTAAAACCGTACTGCCTTTAGCTCTTTGAAAATGGTACTCACTACCTTTTTTATTATCATTATGTAATGCTTTTGTTAGTTCAACAATAAATGTTGGCTTAATGGCCGAGTTCGGGTTGCTATTTATCTTGTTTAAATGAACTTTGAGGACGCAATCAAAGAATATTAGGGCTGTTTCTAAATAAAGTTTTTTTTTAGCATTAGTGTCCATTTTTAAAACACTCTATGGTTGCCATTCTATGGTTTTAACATTTTATGGTTGGCAATTGTGTATATTTATGACATTTTGAGATTGTTTATGTGGGAAATGGATGTCTCCTCAAAATTCAAACAGTCTTATTCTGGCTGATTTATAAAGAAATAGTGCACTGATATTGACCTTATATTACACCCATTGCGGAAAGTTATTAATGTACTTGGTACTTCTCTATTTTATAAATATACTTACTTTCTTATTGCCGCATGAGTAGTAGCCCAAGAAGTACCTAATGACTTGATTGGCTTCTTAAAATGCAGTAAAATTGGATTTGAAATAAAAATTTCGTTTGAGGCTACGGAAAACTCCTCCTTGCTGTATTCCCGTAACATATTTGTATTTTTCTTCGCGAGTCGCAAAAGTTATGACTGTCATTATATTGTGTCTTACAATCCATCGTCAGTCTATTACAAAGGTCTTTGTGGAGAATAGCAAAATAATAGTATTAATAAGTATTTGACCCGTTCCAATATGACGGTAGGCTTTTGTAAGAAGTAATTCAGCATCTTGTAAGGTAGACGAGTCATGCAACGTCTAATCATAGTCTAAGTTATTTGTTTGCCCTTGTCTTTCTCATATTTGTTGCTCCATCCATGTGATAAATACATTTTTTAATTTATTTATATTTATTTGCAAACTATATATTCTGCAAAAAAAGCGTACAGCAGGTGTTGTTTGGATTTAAAACATCGGTCCTTGTGGTTGCTATGGCCAAGCACTCATTACAGTATCTTTCGTGGCTGGGACACTGTGGTCGCAATAAAGAATTGATGTAGTGAAATGGTTTTCAATGACAGATTGAGCTCAATAAATTAATTAATCACCTTTATATTATAAATAATGACAGAGGATCACCGGGAGCAAAATCTGACACTTTTGCCAAAACCCGTGTACCGCAAGCCCAAATTCCAATAAATATTTTAGCATGTTACCTGCGGTTCTTCTTGTATTACCTGTGTTCGACAAACTGTTAGTATAGGTACTGCAACTACCCTTTTCTATTAACCATACAATTTAACTCCAATACTTGCAAGTTGGCCAAATTAATTACTTGGGTAGTACTTTAGAAGAAAATGTTGATAATCGCAAAGAAATTAGAAGGGGAGTTGGGCAAGCAAAAGAGGGAGCTGATGAAGGTGACTTTGGGTAATGATAAGTGGGTGGCGGAGAGTTTAATGCAGGTGTTGAGACTTAGGACTCGGAGAAAGGATGACTGGAATATAGTATGGTGCTGGGGTTTTAGACGTAGGTGTGGAGGAGACAACCAGACCAACGTGCTTGTGCTTGGTGTGTGTTGGGTGACGAATGGAAACTTCCGAAAGAGATTTCGGAGGAGGCGAAGTAGGTGGTTGGAAGAGGTAATGAGGGGCGAAGGGATACTAATGGCATAGGGATAGAGGGGAGGAAGTTGGGTAATTGGGGAAGGAGAAGAAAGGGAATATGGACGGATTGAAGAGAGAGGTAGGACGCATGCTGAAATGAATAAAGAAATTATTTTGGGAGATAGGGGTCTGAGCATGTAAAACACTCGAGCATTTTTACTCTTTTCAATGTGAACCTTCCATAACCGGTGGATTGCCCTTGTGGTAAAATAATTAACGTTTCCATGGTTCTCTGTATACTACCCCATCGAAATGCGGAGCTTCTTCCGAGGTAGAGGATATTTTTTCTGACGGAAATAATTTTTTCTTTATTGCCTGTATGGCATTGCGTATTCGCTATGCATTGGGCAGCCAACAGCCAAATACTCTAGCGCGAATTGTTTCACCGACTAATGATTCTAAATTCAACTGTAGTCGCTATGATGACACTGCGCTGTCCTTGCAATCGAAATGCCGTGGGGTCGAATCCCGCCTCTTTCCTTTTTCCGGCTGTTTTCCCTCTTCTCTGCATTGAAGTCTTAAGTTAGCTGGTGCAATTCATACCTTTGTTGCTGAATGGCAAACCATTTATAACTTCCTACGAATATCACCATTGTGTATCTAAGGGCTTATGTTCTGGTAACAGAAATCTACTTTACGATTAAGCCTGTATGTAAATGTAAAATTAAATCGCCATGACTTGACGAATATGTATATTTTGAATCCCCAAAATGTTACAATAGCATAGGGGGAGTAGAATGAATGTAAACATTTCTGTAAAAATTAATCCAGTCGCATTAAAAAGTTTTGTTGAGCTTTGGAACCAATTGTTTTAATAAAAAATGTATGTCAAAGGTACACTTAACCCCCTCCTGATTAGTCTAAGGATGACTGACGAGGACTGTAACGTTATTTAACTCATAGCCAGATCAATGGTTCTTTTGTGTTAAATTTTATATCATCATTTTTCAGCAGAGTTGAAAAAATCTCAATAATATATAAGGTAAGGCGAAAAAAATATAGCTATGGAGGACCTTATAACTTAATATCTTCGTAAATCATTTCATATGAGGCTTGAATTGGACAAGTTCAGTGCTAAGTTCTATAAATATAGGTAAGGTCTTAGGCAAGAACAGGTGGCATCGAGAGGATATCGTGTTTTCACTACGCTAATAATTAATCTAAGGATGTTCTTGGAGGTTAGGATATAAATTCATCCTTAGGAAAATTGATGAATAATATATCACCAATAGCGCAAATGAACTCCGCTCCGACCAGCTGCCGCCTTCTAGTACGTATTATTTACATCGTGGAAGTAGAGCTGGACAAGGAATGAGTCACAGTGGAATATTTTATTTCAGCATTTGCGACAGATTTATGCTCGTGTTTTGTTACGCACCTGTTCGTCTCGGTCGGGTGGCTTCTCCTGTTCCAGGAAATCGTATCTCGCTACCGCCTCATGTTTCACCCCCTTCCCTCCATTGCCTCTCTTAGGGCTCACCTTTGCGTGCTGCTTAAAATGTGCTCCCCCATTCATGCGACCGGGCTTTTTATCAGCTACATCTACCGAGTACCGTGCAAGCCACCTTGAGGGTGTGTGGTGAGGGGTGACTCAACACATGCAATACTCGTTCCAGTTGAAGTTAGGATCCCGGCACGCTCCTCTGATCGCTAGGCGTCGACCAATGAGAAGTCAGGGGAGCAATGCATGGCTGTACCAGAAGCCAGGGGAGAGTGTCTCAGAGTGTAAACGGAGTGGCCAAGTTTTGGTTGTTCCGTTCGCTATTTTAAGCAGTGATGGGAAGTAATCGACTTCTAGTAATCCCATTTCCGGTAACGATTACATTTGAATTGCCTTCACTTTTAGTCATTACTTTTTTGAATTTGTAATGTTACTTGTAATCCATTTCCAAAGTAGTCGTTAAATTTGTGTAATCGTAACTTGTGATCGGCGCATAATCGGTCAGTCATAATGCGCTAGTAGACGCTCGGGGGATACAGGGCAAAACTATTGTCCAGTTGCAACAATGGACGCTGTGGAAACCCGAAAAATGGACAAGTTGAACTAGTTGAAATGCCTGCTGAAACAGACAAAAATAATGGCGAATTACAAAAAAATAATCAAAAAAAGTCTTTAGTTAAATAGTATATAGTCAAATAACTATATAGAAAATAATGTGTGGTTTAACTATTAATGATTAGGAATTAAAATTAGATTAAAATCTCCTTCACAGTTTGTTAGAACTATTTTAAATATATACATTTTTTTATCAATGATACGCCCGAAATGATGCGCCGAAAGAAATGCGTACGCCCACGTCATGTGTCAATTAATATAGAACGTATATGGGAACTCGCTTGCCATCTATTGGCGCATATCTGAATCACTACGCCCAGCAACTAAATAGTACGTACGTTCGCGTAGCCAATTATGTATCAGATAAATTTACGAAAAAAATAACCTTGGGACACCAACTTTAGGCGCAAAGTATATAAAATCATTGCCGTGAGTTGGTTGATTTTTGACAAATTCTATGTTAGGAAGTGGTTACGCGATGTCACTGTTACTAGATGTAGTGCATCATTATAGCCCGGAAAACTGCAAAAGAGACTAGGGGATGATAAATATGTGATTGATAATTTAACATGGAGTGGGGGGGTTACAAATATTGCAATTGAACTGTCGTAGCGCCAGGTCCAAGACTATGGAGTTCAGCACACTTATCGATTGTCACTCGCCAGAGGTGATGATTGGAACGGAATCCTGGCTGAAGGGTGTCATTCTTGACACTGAGGTCTTTCCAGACGGTTATAAGGTGTACAGAAGGGATAGAACAGCGAGGGGTGGTGGTGTTTTTCAGCGTTAAAAGTGGTATTCCCGGTTGACTAAAACTTTGTGATGATCACGTTTGAGTTGTTAAGGGTAATTCTAAACACTAAATGTGGTAAATCCCTGGAGATGACAGTGGCGTAAAGACCACCAAACGACGATTTTGGTTTATTGGATCGTTTAAGAGAGCTATACATTGTGTGGGGGGGGGGGAATTTTGAACAAATCAGTGATCATCGCCGGTGATCTGAATCTACCCCGAGTTGATTGGGAGGCACGATTGGGGGTCAACGGCGGTGGAGCTCAAGCAAGGGTTGACATTTTGCTCAGAGAAGGAGGATTCACCCGGTTAGTTAATGGCCCTACCAGAGGAGAGAGATCCTGTTGGATATTTTCTTGGTAAGACCCTTTGATATCTTTTTGAGCTCAGGCACAGTTGACGGGATTAGTGACCATAAAACCTTAACGCTGTCAGTTCAGTGAGATCATGTTAATTTAAGAGAAGAGAAAAAGTTGTGTAAAAAATACAGTAAAATGGACGTTGAGGGATTTGAAATTTACTTGAGAGATGCTTTGCCCGGATGAGCAGGGACTGGGAAATGAAAATCTCAAGGACCTGTTAAGCGAGGGATCGAATTATTTTGTGCCCCTTTTAAGTGTTAAAAAGCAACCCAGACCCGGAATACTACAATTCTGAAATAAGAAGGCTGAAGAAAAAAGTGAGGGCATTACCCGTAAGAAATTTCATAATGAGTCGTCTCGACTTGCGTATAAGGATGTATTAAAATCATTAACAAAAGAAAAACTCAAGGCAAAAGACAAATTTCATCTACATCTCCATCTACAAAATACCCTGCAAGCCACCTCAGGGGTGTGTGGCAGGGGGTGAGTATTCACCAACATGCATTATACTATACCCTAAAGTTAGTGTAACTACGACTAATTATGCATTAGCATAAATCGCTAATGCTTGTCACGAGGCGAAGCCTCACAAGCATGCAACACTACACTACAGATGTCATCAAAATGGAGAGTGACCTCAATATATATGTATTCTACAACTACACAGATGGACAGGGACTCAAGACCCATGTAGAAAACATGCTAGGCGTGCTGTTAGTATGTACTAGGTAACAGATAAAGATTCAAGTATTAGGAGTACTACTACTACTAAGAGCTACACTACCTAACGACAAACCTAGATAAAAGTCTCATTTGCAGCTGTTATGGTCCCTTATCGTTCGTGGGAAAAATGACATCTTAAATCTGTCCGTTCTGCAGTCTAGTTCCCTAATTTTACTCTTATGATCTGATCTACCGTGGTATGTCGGATTTCGAAAAATATTATCAACGTCGTCAGAGAATAGACCGGTTTGGAACTTACATAATAGATTGAGTCTAAATTTTAATCGACGGTCTGAAAGCTTTTCCCATCCCAGTTGCTGCAAAAGGTCAGTAACACTAACGAGATTATCATAACGGCTTTTAACATATCTTGCCGATCTTCGCTGCACGCGTTCTAACTCAGTTTCCAAGCCTATCTCATAAGGATCCCAAATACTGGCGGCATATTCTAAGTGGGGTCTAACGAGGGAGAAGTAGCTGATTTCCCTAACTTTATCGTCGCACTTGCCAAGTACTCTTTTAACAAATCCCAATTTACGATTAGCTTGACCGGTAATTTCTCGAATATGTTTACTCCACGATAGATCATTAGTCAGTACTTACATACAGTAGAACATTAGTCAGTACTCCGAGGTACTTAACTGATTCTACGGTGTCTAATTTTATGTTGTTTATGCAATAGCTGTTACAAGGAGCGTTTTTCCGTTTCCAAAAATTCACAACAACGCATTTTTTCAGGTTTAATTCTAGCTGCCACGCATCGCACCACTCTTGTATTGCCTCGAGGTCCTTAGTTAGCGCTTCCTTGTCATTAAAGCTACGAATTTCTCTATACACCACTGCGTCGTCAGCAAATAATCTAAGCTTACTATCAACTTTGTCACCGATGTCGTTTATGTACAAAAGGAACAGAAGCGGGCCTATGACTGTCCCTGTGGGACACCCGATGTGACTTTTACTTCATTAGAGATAGCGCCATCTAATACAACCCTTTGCACGCGATTAATTTAGAATTCTCTAATCCAGGAAATTACGTCGTCGTCTAAACCGTAGGATTTTAATTTCATGAGTAGCTTACTGTGGGAAACTTTATCCAATGCCTTTTTAAGGTCAAGAAAAATTGCATCAACTGGAGCGTTATGTTCACCCGAGACTAAAATATCGTGAGCAAAAAGTGCTAATTGAGTTTCGCAAGATCTTCCCTTTCTGAATCCGTGTTGTGTTTTTGTTAACAAGTTTTCTATATCGAGGTGTCTCATAACTGAACTAACAATTATATGTTCAATACAATTATAACAATTATATTTCAGCGGGAATCACTTCAAAATCAAGGTTGGTCTGTACAAATATGTACGCAGAAGGAGGAAAGGCAATAATATTCTAGTTCAGCAGCATTTCGAATTTGAGGGGCGCACTTTGGACAATTTTTATTCTAAAGCACAAGCATGCAATGAATAGGTCCTTACTCTCGGCGCCGAAGGCGAACACAATTAGACCTAATGAATGAAAATAATAAGGTATTTCTAAGGACCAATTGAAAACGTAAGAAATTAAAACTAAAGAGGACAGGAAAGACTCATAGTCGAGTAATTTGTCGAGGCAGTTTGTATGTGTTTGGGATACTTGGGTCGTAGTCCCATACGTGTGTCAAAAAGGGGATTACCTGTGCCCTCTAGGCTGGCTTGATAGTTAGACATTATGTGTACAGGAGGAGTAGCTGCTCAAGAACGAACTTTTTTTTGTCCACTATTGTAGTGAGAGCGGAAAGTTTGGGAAAGATATCGCGAACCCAAGAAATGAGTTCGGCGGAGTCAGGGTTGGAGGAAGAAGAGGTTACAGGAGTGGCAGAGTGATGAATGAGAGTAAAAGGAGAGTAAGAGGAGAGGGCAGGAGAGTGTTAACGAGTGACAGCGGCGGATGTTGCGGAGCTGGAGTGGTGGCGGGATTTCTTTGATCGAGCATGGCTTTTTTGGCTTCCCGGTACTTGGGACAACCACGGTAACTTCCCGATAAGTTATAGGATGGTCTGGGGTTTAGCTGTAAAGGGATGGATTTCTGCGACAAGATGGCGGAAATGCGTCGATCGCCTCTGGATTTTGGCAATTTTTTCTTGACGTCTGTTGATATTAGAATCCCAATGTGTTTAACCTTACGTTTTTTCAGTCTGGCGATATCCAATTATTACATTATATATACCTGTTATAATGAAAAGTCCGAAAAATGTCCGAATATTGAACAACTCCGATATGGAATTGTGGCGATACTCCGCCCATATTATCATCGCACTTAACACGTTGGCTCGATGGATCCGCTCTCGCCTCCAATGCGGGCGGCCAGTGTTCGGTTCTCGGTACCCGGAAACATTTTTTTCCGATTTTTCCGAAAAATTCTAGTTGGTTCTATAGAATTCTGGTGTGTCGTACCAGACAATTCTTCCATCTTCGCCACCAATATAAAAGCCGCTTCTCTTGCCACTCAAGGCAGTCTTGTAAGAAGAGCTGCACGATGAACATTTTATCTCAACGAAGAAATGCTTTATCATTCCGCGCTGCCTACGCTACAGAATGTATATGGAAAATAAATTTATCTTTTAATTAAATTTATTGTTTGTAATATTGATTATGCTTTCAATAACTTCTTTTGAAAGAAATATAATAGAATGTCCAATTATCTATAGAAGTTTCAATGCGGTGAAATGGAACAATGCATAGCCTTAACCTTCTATAGCATTACTTTTTGGGTTCAGTACCCTGTATTTTTCATGAAAAAGCAGGCTTTACAAGCCCATTCACCATCTTTGTTACCTGTGGCATTTTCTGGCATCCTGTGGCATCCTAGTATGCTCCAATTTTACTTATTTCCCGCAAGATATTTTTAATATTAAACGCTTTTTCACTCAATCATAGGTTTCGAGGTTTACCATATTTCATTAACTGTTAATCAATTCTTTATTCATCATCATCATCATCATCGGTCAACAATCCTAGGATTGGTTTGACATGCAGCCCTCCACTCAATTCTTCTATCTGCCAACCTCTTTCTATATTGACGTAACTCCTCTCATTTACATCCTTCACAACTTGCTCCATATATATATATATCTCATGCGAAGCCTGCCTTTTCCATTCTTTCCGAATTCACTTTTCCCTCGACCATTGTCTTCATCAGGCCGTCGTGTCTTAAGATGTGGCCTACCAAGTTGTCCCGTCTCCTTTTTAAGGTTTTCAGTAGACAACTCTCCCACTCTTCTTAAGACTTCTTCATTTGTCACTCGGTCGATCCATTTTATCTTCATCATTCTTCGGTAAGCACCACATTTCAGATGCTTCCAGCCTGGACTTCTCTGCTGCTGTTATTGCTGTCCATGCTTCGCTGCCATATAGGTAGAATGATCCGGATGTTTGTTCTAATGAAATGTTTCCTCACTTCCACGCTTGTATTTGCAGCTGTAAGGAGAATCTTTATTCATGCATATGTTAATATCACTGGTCATGAACCGTTTCCCTAAGGTCCATTGAAAAAGCTTGAAGTTCATGGTTTCAGATGAATACCCTTTATATTGCTATGGAAAATATGGTTGCAAATGCGATTAAAATTTATAGTGCATTGGGGAATTATTCAATAACTTTTAGAAAAGTAGGCTTAAGGATTAGACTTAACCTTCTCCACATTTTATTTGATGGAATAATTTTTGCCTTAGGTTTAACTTTTGGTTATAATGGATAAAGCAAATTTAATTTTACACAGTCCTAGAAAGACATCTGCATGATAATTGTATTTTGAACTTTATGAAAACCATTTCCTATAGCTTAAAATATAACGAAATATTATTTGATCTATTGAATATTGTCAGTCACATTGGAGCAATAGTTAAACAATTTGGTTAATAGGAAATGTGACAAATATCTATACCATCCAGTATTTTTGAGTCAGATCATATGTGTAGCTCGTCCAATGTTGCTCAATCGGCGCAATGCATTGTGGACAGTAAACATGGTAAAACGTCACACGAAACGTCACGGAAGCATGACGTAAGTATGAAAATAAAAGCGATCTAGTCGACACCCCTACTTCGTACAGTGTCGTCGGTTGGGTTCGGTTGTCGGGACGTTTAACCCATTCGCGACGGGGAAAATTTCTTTGCTTTACCAGTACGGAGCCTTCACTACGCTAGGATCTTCACAGGTACCTATTTCCCTAACTTGGGTCGGGGCCTAGAGGAGTTTTGAACCTTTTTCTCGGCCACCGGGCGGAGATAATCTCCGCCCCTTTCCGCTTGGGTTGCCCATTACGGCATGCGGTCGCGGTCAACTATTTTTTTATGCGATGGTTTTGCTTAAAACATTGTTGCTACGGCCTCGATATTTATTTTATCGGATATGAATTATTTTTAGATTTACAATGACTTTACAGCTTTTAAACGAAATTCTACCATTGATATTAAGCTCTCTAGCAACAAAAATCGTATCAATGGTCAAATAAGTAATTTCGTCATTGTATTCCGCATTCGGAAATGATTTTGACGATTATTCAACGATAAAAATTATTACAAATTTAAAATGTCCTTATTAAGGATATTGGCATCATCAGAGTGCGAATCAAAGAATTGGAACATTTCGTAAATTTTCACCGTGTTTATTCATGAGATGTACGGTATACGGAACTCTTGTTTTTGGAAACTTATGCACAGATCACATTTATCACGTACGAATATGTTTATTATGTAAAAATGTCCCAGCCTTTTTTATTATTCTTATTCTTAATTTTCTTATTTCTAAAATCATCCGATTTTAGGAGTATGAAATTCTTCGAAGCGAATGTTATAACTTCAATATTAGTGTGCCTTGGGATTCAAAACACTGCCAGGTATCACTGTATTCTTTAGGCGGAAACCATTGACCAACGAAAACAGAACTGAAATAGTCAGCTGTCAAGATCAAATAAGCATGAGTAATTACAGGGTGAGATAAACATTTAAACTCAATAAAATTATGGTCGTCAACTCATATAAAAGAATAACATTCAGTTGTTTACCTGAAAACATAATAACTCCCTAACTAACTTAAAACCATAGAAAAAATCACACCCTAACCAACTAATTAATTAAAAAAAACTTAGTTCGGAGATTCCTTTACACACGAACTACGCTAAAAATAACGGTATAACTCCGTTTAAAATTTGTAGTTGTAGAGGTAAACATAAGGAATGTACTCAATACCCTCAATTTGCAAATCACACAACAACTTCTTGGTTCGTTGTTCAACTGCAACAACAAGCAACTGACCGCGGACACCTGCTGTGAGTGGCGCGCTCGCATTGAGACGTAGGGCCGAGATTATAATCCTCTCCCGCAGACCGACAGTGTACGAGAACCCGAGAAGACGTCTTTTATTGCACACAGAACCTTTTAGGCCTGCTTAAGGCTAGCTTTAGCGGCAACGCCGTTTTAAAACGTCGTTCGTTCGTTTGCATAGAAAAATTTACGTCGTTTTCAAACGTCGTTCGTAGCGCAAGGGTTAAGGCAACAATCAGTGGGGAATGTGCCAGCGATAACTGTACCTACTGCTGTAGGGAAAGTGACAGTTTCGTCTCTGCATACGGCCCTGACAAACACACAGCGTTATACTCACATAAGACACATCGTTAACATACGATTCACCTCTGTGTTCTCTCCTCTCATTTTTCCTATTCCTTTCCCTTACGTGGCTGCTGTCCTAACACCCCCCTGCCACATGCCTCTGTAGCGGCTCGCAGGATAGCATTTAGATGTTGAAGGTAAACTGAGTACGTGGTTACAGAGGCATGGATACGCTACCAATGAAAATAAAAATAGTACGACGGCTGAACATTTCAGTCTAATATTTGAGACACTAAGCTCTGACAACCAGTCAGCATGGTGAAGTCAGCTTTGTTAGCAAAGGGTCGCATCTCTGACAGCGCTTGGTGGACACGACTTGTATGAGCGAATTATTAATAATCAAAGCAAATGAAAATTTCAAGAAATGACGAGCGTGAACCCAAAGTAAGGTCTCCGAAGCGCTAGATCCGCAGGGAAATGTATTGGGGGCGGTAGTTGGCGGCATCCGTCCTTCTTTCATCCCAGCGCCTCTTTCAAGCCAACGGCCGCATAGTTCACTAGTTAGTTTAATCTTGGCTTGTTAGCCGAGCTACAAATGGAGACCCCGATTGCCGTTCCCGCCAAGGACGGACTCCGCGAAGGCATCCGATTGCTCCACGCGAAAGGTGTTCAACTTATTGAGATTCATAGACGGCCATGTAGGGGTAAACGCATATAATGAGACACTCAAAAAACTCAAAGACGGGTCATTCAGGAAGAGGAAACTCGAAGAGGAATGACCCCGGGCGAGTGCATTCTTGACGGTCGCCCACTTGTCGCACGCACAACGGTCAGTCTTCTGAACCAGTTTGAATGGCACACCCACCCGCCTCTTATAGTCCGGACTTGGCACCCAGCTATATTCCGTTGTTAACACATTTGAAAGAACATATGGATGAATTGCAAATGACGACGATGGCGAGGTGAAAGAAGGTCATAGGTTATCACAGGATCGTAGGCTATCTCAATGAGTTGGTGGCGAGCTTCTCGGAACTGGCTTACAAAAACTGCCACAGTGTCATTCATTCAAGTATTCTACCAGCTGATTGGTAGATTCTTGGACAGTCCCCATTTTGTATCCCAACCTAATAGAAATTGTCTCGCTTTCCCTCCTATGGATGGCCCGTTATTATATCACTCTTCAATTATTCAATTCTTCATATCTTCTACCTCCTCTTATTTCGTCCAGAATTCCTATCCTCTTCCTTCCTCTCCCACGCTTCCCCAGTGTTCTCCCCTCTATCACTCTCTTCAACATGCCCTCTCCTCTCAAAACCTCCTCCATCCATCTCTTCTGCCTTCTTCGAACCTCTGCCACAAGCTTCCTCTCCTCTCCGACCATATCCAATACCTCCTCGTTCGTCTTTCTCTCCATCCAGCTAACCTTCTCCATCCTTCTCCAAACCCACATCTCAAACGCCTCAAGTCTACGCACATCCTCCCTTCGCAATGACCACGTTTCCGACCCATATAGCGCCACGCTCCATATTAAAGTTTTTACCAGCCTCTTCTTTACGTCTCTTCTCAGACCCCCCCACATCAATTTCCTTCTCTTCGAAAATGCTTCTTTAGCGAGCGCAGTTCTGCATCTGATGTCCTTACCACTAAACCCACTCTCCTCCAAAATACTACCCAGATACGTAAACTGCTCGACCTGCTCTATCTTCTGCCCTCCCACCCTTATATTCAGCCCCGCCTTCTCACTTCTAGAAAATCTCATTACTTTCGTTTTCTTGTGATTGATCTTCATCGCATACTTTTCGCACTGCACCTCTAATGCATTCACCATTGACTGTAACCCCTTGGCCGACTGACTAACTAATGCTTGTTAATCTGCAAATATCACTGATTTTATCAGCTCCCCTCCTACCTTTATTCCTTCCACCTCCTCCCACCATGCCTCCCTTACCATTTCCTCTGAATACACGTTAAAAAACAACGGCGATAGTGGGCACCCTTGCCGCAATCCCCGTCCTATCGTGGCCCATCCCGATTCTCCATTGGCTACCCTAACCTGCGCCGTCTGGTTCATATACAAATTCCGAATCAGACGCCTGTCCCTCCAATCGACCCCTAAATTCTTCAACACTCCCATTAATTTCGTCCATTTCACCCGATCAAACGCCTTCTCGAAATCTACGAAGCATGCAAAAACATCCTGCCCATACTCTAGGTTTCTTTCTACTAGCGTCCTCATCACCGCTATAGCGTCTCGCGTTCCCGTCCCTCTCCTAAACCCGAACTGGTCGTCACCCAGGTATTCATTTGCCTTCTTCTCTAGCCTTCTCTTTAGAATCCTCAGAACTACTTTGGCCGCGTGGGATATTAAGCTTATTGTCCTATAGTCTTCGCAAGTTTTTGCCTTACTCTTTTTCGGTATAGGAATTAGTACAGTCTTCGCGAAGTCTTCCGGCCACACTCCATCCTCATAAATCTTACGAATAAGCGCAGAAAGTTTTCCTCTTCCGTTCTTCCCCATGCTCTTTAAAAACTCTGCAGGTATGTCATCTATTCCCACCGCCTTATTCCTTTTCATGTCTCTTAGAGCTCTTTCAATTTCGCTATCTAGGATACTTGGTCCGATGCCATCTCTGTCGATATCGTCTTCCCTTTCTATATCTAACCTATTGGGCCTTGTTTCTTTACCATACAGCTCTTCAACATACTCCTTCCACCTCTCCTGGATCTCTCTCGGTTCTACGATCATCTTTCCCGTCTTGTCTGTTATCGTTGTAATTCCCCTTCCCTTGTTACCACCCGTCAGTTCCTTCACTTTCCTATATAATGCATCTGCTCTTCCCTCTTGTAGTGGCTTAAAAAATGCATCGAACGTGTTGGCGATTTCATTTTAAAAAAAGGTGTGCTGTTCTGCTTCACAACCATGTTAAATTTTTGAAAATATTTTTTTTTGTATTTAAGGTGGTTTGAGCGAAAAATCACTTCACCTAGAATTTGACGAATTTGATCTCATTTTAAAGAAAAAAATGCCATCTATCAAATGATATAAAAATATATACCCCTTGCCACACTAATTTCCGAGCAACTTGCCTTAGAATATGAGTAATTTAACATGGGATAGATTACGGCCATGCGCTTCAGAGGAAGAAAATAAATTAAAAATTGTATTTGGAACACCTAGATTTAGTCAAAAAACTAATGGTGTGTAGTTGATGTGATTTATTAATTATTCCAACAAAAAAAAGAACTATTCACCATAATGATAATGATAAAATCGCAGAAAAACCTTCTGTTGTGAAGGAATTTTGTGCAGACGACCGGAAATCACACGATTCAGTTTGGCAACGTAGCACGGAATTATTTGTAAACAAACCGTCTGATCACAAGTAAAATTTTGCATCTCTAAGGAGATATTCTATAATGTAAAGGTTTAGCATTGCTGACGTTAATTTTTTCCTATGAAAATACTAAGTACACAGAACACACTATGTAAGAGCGGACGACGATCATAAATAAATGGGATTCGTAGCAACTTTACTGCTAAGCTAGGTCGCGCTGGACGTCGACTGCTAGGTTTTTGGTATTTGCCTAAATATGAACACACATGCTGTTATTTAAAGGCAGCAGCCTTAAACAATTTGAAAAATATCCTATTTCTTTTTAAAAACATGCTTCCGTAATATCCTTGCAATCGGAATTGAATGTACACGCAGCTATATTCCCACTTTCGTTCAAAGTAGTGAATAAAACCCGTAGGATATCGTCTCTGTCTTTCGAAACTAATACTTGAAATGTATTGCAATGCTAGTGACGCCCAAAAGTAACATGAATTAATAGCCGTATTTTATGGAAAGGTACGTGTAATAACGAACTACCCACAGCAACCTCGCCGAGCACGAAATCGTTGCCTATTTAATCATAAGTTTAGAATATAGAAATGCCATAATTAATTTACTCCAAGGCAATTTCAGATAACTTATCTTCCCATATTATTGTGGAACTAAATCTATTAAATTTTCACCCAAGTACATTAAAGCTGCCAAAAATCTCGTTACCCATTCCAGCTCAGAAACATACGAACTGCAATTTAAAAATGATGGAACAAGTTTGTCAGTTTAAAAAAATGTGCTCCACTGCAAATTCACCCTACCCTTGTATCATGTAACTGCATCTCATAAGCTAAAATTCACACAAGTGCTGAACTTCCCATATGAATAATAATCCAACCGTACCTCAAGTAACAAATACCTTTTGTCAAATATTCTTCATTACATTAACCAATCCTGTCACTCAGTAATCTAATTATAATTTCAAATGAGTAATAGTAAATAACATTACTAGTATAGCTATTGTACTTATTTTATTTATCATTCTATCTTTCCCCAAGTAACTATCTTCTATCAAATTTGCTTTATCTTTTCAACCATCCCAGTATTTCAGTAATTTACCACAATTTCCATAGTCTAATTACCAACCCAAAAAAATTAACACTGTTGCCAGGTGATGTGCCTCAGGTACAGATTTTTTAATGGTGAAAATATGTTAAAATATTGTTCCCTGGATTGTGTATTCCTTACAGTTCTGTGTATTGTCTTTTCAATTCAAGGATATCGCACCCGAAGTTTGCAATAAGTACAAAAATTATTACGCAAATGTGAAATAATTATTTGTGAAATTACGGTTGGTGATATCAATAACAAGTCAAGTTAAAGCCTAAAATACGTTCGTTTAGTCAATTTCTGAAGTTTTTAAAGATAAAAACAAACAATTTGTGTCATAAATATTCACAAAAACACTACACGTTTCATACAACTGCTTAACTTTTAAATTATTTATTCAAATATAGACTTTATTTTCACTTGGGAACTATCTCGCTCAAACCACCTTAAATAAATATGGAGACCCTAATTTTGAGTTAGCACCCGTAGACTAAAAAAAGGAATGATTTGAAAAAAACTGCTGCGACCTAAAAGACAGTGTTACACAGCTGTTGGACAGAACTGGTTGGGATCCGTTAGAAACTCGGGAGCTATACCCTGGTCTTAAATAACTTTAAAAAAACTCCAAGGGAGTTTCCGTGAGATGATATTATGTTAACTCCGCACTATTTCTCTAGCACTGATGGAAGCGACAGAACAAGAGAGCTCCGAACTAGTGGGTAAAAAACTTGACGCACCAAATAGTGATCCTAAGTACAGAGAACGTGACGATAACATGAGACACGCCGTTAAAATGCAATTCCCCTCCGTCCCCCTCCTTTGCCCTCTACCTTCCCATCCATGCCTGTGGTGTCCTAACACATCCTGCCACACGCCTCCGGGGCGGCTCGCAGAATAGTACGTAGATTTTGATGTACACGATGTTTGAAACAATAAATGAGTTTGGGTGCCGGTTGTCTACGTGCCGCGAAACCTTGCCCTCATTTTAATTTTCATTTTATAAATTTCCAAACGTCATCCGCAATCGTTTGCCATTTGTCTTCGCCATTTCCCTCGGCGCACTTTGCCTCTTGAGCACACACACTCCTGCGAAACGCCGCCCTTGTTGTTATGCCCGCTCGACTGGCCAGCACAGTTCGAGAGGGAGAAAAGGGGGTTGTTTGGCTATATTATATCGTTGGTGGGTGCGGTGGGGGGGGATTCGGAGTCAGTGGTGCGGGAGATGCTCCTCTTCTGCTCCGTTCCCAGTGAAGCGGTTGCTCACCTTTAATAAACACGTAAACAATGCGAAGGAAAAAGGGTTTCCCTTGTGATCATCTGAGAAGGAAGGACTTGACCTTTGGCGCATAACCTCCTTCTCCATCTGACCTTTGAATAATAATGACATTATGGGAGTGATTCGCCAAAATACCAAGATCCCTAAACTCAGGGTTAAACTTTCGATTAGCTATTTATAGGAACGATACGATAGTATACGTTGTAAGTCTTATGGTCACCGTGTTAATGTTACATTTAGTCTAAAAACTTGAATAATTTGCTTGTATATTTTGTGTTCTTTCGATATGTGGAGATATATCTAGCGACAGGTGATGATCTCCACGATGCGGTGCTGCGCCGCGGTAGGAATATAACGCACACTTTGAAGAGCTACAAAGGAAGATTTTGCGTCCAAGAATAATAAACAAAGTGATAAGAGTGCGATCTCTAAATGACTTACGTGAGATTGTCTCGGATCTCCTCACCGCCGGAACGTGAGACAACGTAACAAGAGCCCAACGCCTCTCTCTCCCCAAAATGTCTTTCGTAATACTTGAGCGGCCCCTAAAATATAGGGCGTGACATTCTCAATGTTCATTTTTTCTCTCAACCCGGGCCCATGGAGTCAAAATCCGTCCCTCGTATTCCTATCCATGAGTCTCAAGTTTGTTTCACGTGAGAATAAGTTTTTCATTTCATCGCTCCAGCGAGTTCTCTTTTGCTACCAGCCTACTTAGTCGAAGACGGATTGACGCAAATGATGATAAACCTCCATTACTGCCGAGATTCAAACTCGTGCTCGTGGGATGGAAGGCCGTTTGTTTTACAAACACACACACACATCCTCCATTCACACGGCTTTCCATTGACCACTCTATGGAAATTAATCGTCATCGAATGGAAGTCATTGCATTTGAAAGTGAACCTTTGTCGCTGCAAGAGTGCTTTTCCTTGGATAATTACGATGGTAAACTTTTTCTTAACGGTCTTTTACATTAACAGTAATATTTTTTCTTAAAATGGATGATATTTGTGTGACTTGATTTATTTTTGAACGAAGATATCCCTAAGTCTAAAATGTTTTTACAATCATTCTATTTTTGTCTTTATAGTGAATAATAAATCGCACATTTTTAAAGATATTATTAGTACATAAAAGGTACTTACTTACCTGCGGTTTAATCTATAGTTTTAAAGTTGAAATCGATATGACTCATTTACCGACGGTGCCGAAGAGAAGCGTTGAGTAGCGTTGAAGATGTGAGAGATTGTTTTAATGAATGCATGATTACAAAATGGAGGAAATGCTCTAGGAAAAAATCCAAAAAAACAATGCGCCTAAACTCCGGTAGATTCGTTTTAAATGAAGCACCTTGATTTCAATGTATACACCTACTGTGGGGACGCACCTAGGGAGTCAAATCACCCTCGTCATGGCGTTTTTTTAATATGCTAATAATACACGTGGGGCGTTTTCTTTTTGCTTTTTTTTAAATTCCTCATTACATTCTTTGCATATTTAGAGGAAACAACAGCATAAATCACGCTTATGAATTTTTCATGGTTTCCGTTTTGCATCGAGAGAAAATATTGTGAATTCGCTGATAAAAAGCGCTAAAAATTGAAATCCGCTCCTCCTCTTGAAATATGACTCTCCTCATTAACGTGAATCAGTCGGGAGTGAATCATTCGGTTGTGCACGCGTTCTATATATCGATTAGCGATTCAATTATTGCCTCGATGCCATATATTGATGAACGGAACCGACCGCTGAAATTAGTAATTAATGATCGGTATTGAAAATCTTAGCATTCCCTGCTGAACATAACGGTTCTGAATCTCTCTTTACGCCCCAGACATTTCAGCACTTCGTCGGCAGCAAAAGGTTATTGAGTAGCATTAATTATTTTTGTTTTGTTTTTCAAAATTTAATGTTAAAAAGTAATATCTAATGATGATAATGAATAGTACGAAAAATTTAAAACGTCAGGTAAGTTATAAATCGCTTAGGGAGGACCTATTTTGACGCTCCACTTTTTGGCTTTGTGGACAGGAAGTCAAAAATTTACCGTATCTCCAAAAATATTTTACGTCTAAAAAACAGGGTTGCCATGTTTGGTGACGTCGCTAGGCAGTAGTGCGTCCGCGTCATCGTGAAAGATATTAACAACGGAACTACTGGGGGGCTTGCATGCATGCGTGCAGATAAATAATTTACAGGATTTTAAATGAGGGTTTACACTGGCAAGTTTATTGCGTAAGTTACTTGCAGCAAGCGACTTTCGACGTAAGGTGGAAACGGCTATGCATGTCCGCTTGCAGAACTCATATAAGTTTCGGCAAGTCGCTCACAGAAACGTATTGTTGTCGGTGTAAAAAACCAATCTGACTGCACTAACTCGTGAAAATGCTTTCGTCGGGCTAAAATCCTCCGCCAGCTCTTTCACAAGAAACTTGTGGAAGTAACTTGCCAGTATAACCCACTTTTATGCATTGACTTCAAGAAAAGTGAACAACTATTGGTAAGTCACGTATGAGCGAATAACTATTTATCAGTCACGAGTTTGCCTTTTCCCCTATTATCTCGGCAACTTTCAATCTTCTGGCCTTTTGTTTGAAACTCCGTTGCCATGTGTATAATTTTGAAATATGTTATCTTTGACTGGCCTTTTCCCAAACGCACTGAGTCAAGTGATGTTATTAAATGTCTCTTCAACCATAGCGTGACATATTCACGATTCCATCATGTGATGGCAATTTCGCGCAAAGAATACATTTCAAATACCTACATGATGTAGTAGCTTCAGGAAAGCAGCGAACGTAGATGACGCAGGAGACTGAAACCATCTCACGCCGTACTGAGAAAGACGCCTGTGCACCATTTTATTTCCTTACCGCGTG
This sequence comes from Pyrrhosoma nymphula, assembly GCA_963573305.1. Classification (NCBI taxonomy): domain Eukaryota; kingdom Metazoa; phylum Arthropoda; class Insecta; order Odonata; family Coenagrionidae; genus Pyrrhosoma; species Pyrrhosoma nymphula. The sequence goes on along the minus strand of OY754338.1, from coordinate 4,595,501 downwards.
CCCACACATCGTATAGGGCTCATTTTAAGCCGCTCTTGGGAGTGCAGATTCCTTTAAGATAAGAAATACACGATCATCCGGGGGACTTGAGAACAAAGACGACTGGAAGGATGAAACTTAGTCCTCACGCCGTGCCATGCAACGCAAACGAAGACTTTCTCTCTTACACACACACATCTTATTATGGGCTTTTGAGTGTGTCCATATGTGTGTGTGGGCTCACACTGCGACGGGCCCCCTTCCTTATGTATGTGTGTGCCTGAGACGCAAACGAAGCGGTGGAAAATTCAGCGGCCATGTCCAGGAGATGCGGTCACTCGACTCATTTTCCATGTTTTGCATTTTTTTTCTTCAATTTTACATATTACTGCGCACATACCTACACGTAACCTAAGAAACGAACTGGTGAGAGTGAGCGACGCGCGTCATTAAAACAAATAAAAAAATAAGCAAAAAAAAAGGTAACTTGAAAGACGCTTTCGTTTTCCAAAAATTCCATCTTCTCGGAAGGGATTCACCCTTTTGCTCTTCCGTCAAGAGTTGTGAAGGAAAAAAAAAACACGAAAATAATAATAAAAAAATGAGGATATCGCTTTCAGACCGTGTTTTGTCATCCCACCACCGTAGGTACCGCGCCTAAACAAATGAGGAGCGGAAAGCCTGGGCAGGGCGCAAGGATTAAAGAACGGGGTCGGGGGACACATGCATATTTGATGGGCGGCGGTCTCCGTTGCCTCGCGACCATGGTGTCCGCGTGTTGACCAGTCCCGATGGTTGAATGGGGCAATCAGAAGGGGGGGGAAGGTCAGTGTGGGGTCAGTCGCCTCCCTCCGGGGGGGAAACACGGGGGAAGTGAATGGGGACCGAGATGAAAAAAAATATATACGCGGGACGGGTCAGCCAGGAGAGGTTGTTGGTAGGTGAATATTATCGTCGCCCGACATCAAGCTAACCAACACGCACCTTTTGTGAAAGCTTCCGGTCGAATGCATCCGCGTATAAAGAAGCGCTCTTCTATATATAAATTTTCCCTGCAAGAGGAGCAGGCGGCATCATCATCACTTTCGGTCGATATTCTGACGCCTCCCCGCTACCTCTTCATTGATTAAAATACGGGAAAATCGCAAAGATAACATTATATTATGCTAGGCTCACATGTTTATGTGGGTGATGATACATACATATATATATATATATATATATATATATAGTGCTTTCCTGCCAATCACAACATCAATCCGTTAAATGGTTGACATTTGCGCTAAACGGTTTGAAACAGGGTTTTAAGGTGGTTGTACCGATTTTTTCTACGCACAGAATTTCAAATGCTATTTATTTCTCGACCTATTATACCTACTCTCCAGTGCAAATATCAGTAAATGTTTGGTCAAATAATATATATACATTTTTTCAAAATTCTTCCAACTTTTCGGACCTTTATTGATCCATATTCAGGACTGTAAATAAATGATACATGATAGTGAAAAATATTTTTTGCAATCTTTTTTATTTTTACAAAATGGTGAAAATATGTAATTTACAGTCGTTAAAAATAAAAATACATGAACATATTCAAGATTGTTACCTTTAAAGTTTGTTGCTGTTTAATATTTACAATTTTAATCTGGTTGTTTGGATCAATTTATTTGTTGTAAAGTTATATTTATATAATATATATAATTTGACCTAAAATCTCCTGAGATTTGCAACGAATGGTACAGATTTTCTTGAAACTTTGCTTACTTGTTCTTATTATAAGTGGATGAAAAAGAAAAATGTGCGATTTACCGATTTGGGTTTTTGGCAATTCGATTTCATTTTAACACGTATTCTCATGGCACATGAGATGTATTTCGTAATGATTTCTATTGTAGCATATTTACAGATATTCTTCTAGACGCGTAACAATCACACTATATATAATTATATGGGTGTTTATGTCTGTAACGCTGAGAAAGTGCTGTGATGGGAGCCTGTTTGAAGGAGACCTTAGGAAAGTGAAATTTGGCAGAAATAAACGCCGTGGCCTGAAATGGACAACTGGAGAAATGGCAAAAAAACCACGAGCAACAATTTAAAGTGGTTGTTTGTACCCAATACTGTTAACTTTTAGCCCATTAAGAAAAGCCCATTTAGTCGAAGCAGGAGTTTCTTAAATTACTTTTTCCGATTACATGCACTCAAGTTGACATTTATTTTATTGGATAGCTGAACGAATGCGAAACCGGTCAAAAATATAAACAGCAAACAATAATGTAGAGAAGTTGCTTTTACCCCTAATTTGTTAACTTTTATACCGATTAGAAAATCATTGAATTCCGTGCAGGTTTTTGTTTTTTGAAATAATTGGATTGCTGTAGGTTTTCATATTCCACTCAATTTTCCTTTAAGATTTGCTTTGTCTTAAATTTGTGTTTTCAGGTCCAAAGTAGTTCATATCTTTATTATTTCAACAATATAAATTTTATAATTTCCTTGGCAACCACAGCATGGGTTTCAAATGGGAATGTATACCTTACGCCTTTAGGACTTAAGCCGAGTCCACACTACGTAGCAAAAGACGCTGTAAAACAAAACTTACATGTTGAAAAAGAGCAGAAAGCAGGAATATAACACGATGTTATTGAACAATGCTCGTGTTATATAACGTTTTGCTTGCTACACATCGAGTGTCGGTAAAGATCAAAGGAAGTTATGCATCATCACGTGATCAGGCTTCGTCCTTCATGTTGGAAGATCAGTGGTAGTCTAGAAATCACAAGTGTCTTTGTACTTTTTTATAATTTAACTGTTAAAAATGGAGTGGTGCAATGAACATACAATGAATCGATCGATTTATATCGTGAGAAGAGAGTGCTGTGTGGATGTACATGTACTATGGGTTTTAAAAATAGGAATACGAAGCATGGGAGAAGGTTGCAACTGACGTTGAGGTCTGGGAGTGAGGAAGTGGGAGAATGAGAGATTAGGATGCTGGTTGGTCTATTCTAGGGCGAGTTAAAAAAAGGGAAATAGCGACGACGGTGCGGTTTCTCTGTAATACACTGTGGACAAAATATATAGTAACAAATGTATTATACAAGCTATGCAAGCAAGTTATATGACAAGTTATAAAAACATGTTATATAGTTAAAAAAAAATAATTGAGGACCCGACTTAAGGCCATGTGATCAACATGAGAATAAAAGGTGATGTTTTTATGGGGGTATTTTTCACCCCACCCTCTCCATGGGTGGTTATGGTATGATCCTTAATTGAACACGCATTTTGCACGTCATTTCCTTGTGATTCTTTCATTCTCTGAAACCGTTTTAAAGTTTTTCTTATTCCCGTTGAATTTCAACGGGCACCCTATCCTATTACATTTAATATTAAAATAATGGTTGCCAGTAAAAAGTATCTTACCTGGTCAAAGAGATTGGAAAAGGGATATTGAAATGTAATTTTATACGAAATTTGTAACAACGCGCTGAAAACTATCAATAGCTCTAGTAATAAATTGTTTTCATTATGACAAAAATGTAGAATATATTTCCCATAATTTCCATCACTGCATGCGTTGTGGTTTCCACTGAATAAAAATATGTAATTTATTGAAATTTGGTCATTGAATATTTTTTTCGACTTACTTGAAAATTTATTATTATGTTCACTCGGGGACCCACGATTACCATTATAATCTCCCTAAAATCTCAACTGCACAACGTCATCTGTGTTAAACACATCGAAAGAGATCATGACATTGTTTAATATCTACTTGCTTAATTACGCTAGTACTTTTGATAGTTGAAAAAATAGATGAACTTAGTTTTATGAAGGTAAGTGCCACCTTCAAAATACTTAAATTTACTTTGTCAAATGCGAGCTCCTGGAAAGAAAGTTTCCCCCGAGGTAAGGAATTAATAGAATCCTAATATCTTTGTATTTTACTAATTTAAACCTGAAGTTACATGAGCTTGAAGACAAGAATAGGTAAAGCAATAAATAGATTAAGGTTTTGAGCGGCAGGGCTTCTTAAGTAGGAGCATCGAGGACCTGCAGGTCCATTGCTCCATCACCAATATAGTACTATGTCCTTACTGAAGGCCAAGATGTCTCCTGTGGGGATGTCTCTAACTTCCTTGGGGTCCAGAAATAGAGACCTACGTAAGGTCCTTACTTTGAGTCCTTGAAATTACTGGGCTTCCACAAAGAATGTGTAATGTTGTTTCATTCACTGCTTCGCACCATCGATATCTAGGTGATTCAGCTACACCCAAGAGGTTGAGATGTCTGTGTACCCCGTAGTGACCTGTCAGTAGTCCAAATATCGTTCTAAGTTCACTCCTGTCCCGAGTTAGAAGTCCTCTTTCCATGTCCTTTGTCATGCAATGTGGATTTTGACTTACCTTAGTCCCTGTGTGGAGTTCCAGATCTTGATATGCTTGCTGAATATCCACTCTCTGATCATCTCTCTGACTTCGGAACTTCCGATAGCAGAGAAAATGGGTTAGACTGCTTCAGAGCCAGTCGAGTTGTGACTTGCACCTGTTTTGGCAAGTTCGTCTGCCTTTTCATTTCCAGGTATGCCTCTTGTGTTCGGGCTCCCAGAAAAGCTTGCTTCTACCATGCCTTGCTATACTATCTTATAGGTCCTCCCGGCACTCATGTATTGGGCGCGATGTGCACCAGGGTGATTTGAGCGCCTTTAAGGCTGTCTGACTATCGGTGCATATATATGGATAGGTCCATTAGTGAGGGCCAACTCCATAATATGCGCGCACAGGTCAAAATGGCAATACATTCGACCTGGAAACAGTTTCGTATTTTCCTGAGGGGAAAATAAAAATATTTTGAAGGTCATCTTCCATAGATACCTGCCACCAATTTAGTCTTTTCTTCCATCTGTGAACCAAACAGAGGATCCGTTAATTTTCCACCTCATTCCCACTTTTCCCTCCAAGGGATGTACGTTTGAAAACTGGGCTTTTGAAGTTGATCCTCACCACCACTTCCTATCTGAAAGATTGGGCTATATACCTGCGCACATCCGTCAATATCTATATCCAGAGAGATTTCCCTTTGCCATACCATTGACCTGCGGATTGAAGGCGGTAAGCAGTGGCTCTGGTTTGTCCCTCCAATACTAATTGTAAGCACTAAATAAGTTTGGATCTTAGTTTTTCGATGTGCTGCATATTTTTATGCAAAATTCTTACTATTGGTATCATTAATAGCATTTTAAAAAGTGAAAATTTTACCCAATATCCTTGTTCAGATTTTCTGGTCTTGTAAATATTTGAATCACTTCACGGATTAGTTCAGGAAAATATGTCATTATTTGAAAAATATCATTGGTTTCATTCAACCTGATTAATCGCGCTTTTAAGAATGCCAGAAGTGTCACTGAAAGCAAAATATTTAATTAAAAAAAAAACAAAAATTTTCGTTATTTCTGCAATATTCTGAACGAAAATTTTGCGAAAAACTAATATAATAAGTTACCATTTAAAGTTTCCAGTAAAATCGAGACACAAACTAATCTTTCATTTGAAGTAGATACCAAATTATTGCAGCTGTTGGGAGCCAAAATACATTACCTAACTATTTATTTTCTGCATTGATGAACAATTATCCATCTCGATTTTCAAGTTCCATCTCCACCTAACCAGATCATAGCACATTATTTCCAACACAGCAAAGATCGCAACAACTTACCGCTATAATTGGCGCTTGTGTGCTTTCATCTGTGACGAGGTGTGCTAATCTACGAAAGGTTATTTGGAAGTACTCATCTACACTACAGCGTTCAACCGTGAGATTGGAACTCTTTTACGACAGAATTAACTATATAGATATAAGAGTGAGGTGGAATTAGCATGAACGGAATGGTTAGAGAAGGAATCATTCGGTTTGTTCAAATCCCAGAGGATACGCGGCCCTTTTCCATTTGATTTTAAGACTACGAGGGAGTGGATGAGCCGATAAGACTGATTAGGTTATTCGCCTGATGTGCTAAGCAATTTTGTTTAATTTCCTGGGTACTACCAATCGTATCAAGGTAGTGGTGCAGTTTTGAGGATTTTCATATAAGTTCTGAGAGTTTTAATGGTATATCTCTCAGATTTGTATCCATTTGAGGCAATCCAAAAGACTTGAACCGCGTAGCGGACCACAATATAAACTCGGAAATCTGCTATTGGTATGTACATTGCGAAGCAATGAATAGAATTCTATTCTGTAGGCAACATTGGTAGTTCCATCCTAATTTTGTTTTACTGCAATCCTCCATTCTTATCTATGAATTGCCAGTTCCTATACTCCATGGTAGTTCTTATGTACCTATCTCTTCTTAGTTCTGTCCTCTGGGGGATTTTTTTCTTAAAACTACAATTCTCACAAACCCATTTTTCCTCCGAGTACCCAACCCGTCTGATTATTATTTTCTGTACAGTGTTACATATGGTCCTTTCCTATTCTACTCATATATATACTTCTCTTTATTCTATCCGTCTATTAAATCTTCAGCATTCATCTCTAGCTCTAAGTTTCAAAAGGTCCTAATCATTTTTGGTCTGCTTTTCTAATGGTCCATGTTTCCGTTCCATGGAGTGCCATGCTCCACTAGAAAGAATGTTTTCACATACTGTTCCCTCGTTCACAGTTCTATCTTCTTTGAACACAGTAGCTGTCTTTATTATCAGCTGTGAGAGGATATCCAATTTCGTTGACAGCATTGGCAATTCGTTAGAATGAAAATTCCGACACCTCATTCGATATTGAATTTACTTTGGTTTCTATCTATATATAAACATTGGGAAGAGATACTTTGGGATATTTCATTTTTGTGAGATATTAACATCTTATTACGATGTGACTGTTGCAATAATCGTACACACATTAAAAAAGAGAGTAGATTGTGCATTGACGCATGGAAGTAAAGCCTGTTTTTCTGCGTACATGTTTTACCTAACACGTCTATAGCGCGAAATGTACGAGTGTTTCCTGGTCTGGTTTTTTGATTCAAAAGTGGAAGTAGGGTGGGGAAGTGTGGAAGAGATCATAAAAAATAGAGCCAGTTTTGCATGCCTAATACCACGGTTTATGGTAGATTGAGGGATATTTTTCCCTAGTCATAATACATTCCACATTCAAATTTTATTTTTACATTTAACTAGCAGTAAGAAGAATACAGTAAATGTTCTAACATTAATGTCGAAAAAACTTTTTTAAATTACTGAAATTCTCAGAAAATCTTATACATTTTGTTAGAAGGCTCAGCTGTTTAAACATAAATCAGTCTTTGGCTCCACATCTTATGACGTCTGCGCATGAACAGATAATTTCAAATGAATGTATTCATCACTATTTAAAGGTACAATTATGGACAAGCCAACTAAGTAGTTAAGAATTATGGCGTAAAAATGGCAATTATAGTATACAATTCGTATAGATAACATAGTTTATTACTTTTCACACAACAAGCAATTCTTCTTGAGGTGCATATTACATTGAATTAAGATTCTTTCTTAATCGAAATTTTATTTCCCTAATATTTTTAAGGTTTAGAGACATTTAGGAAAGCTATTCTGCATCGTAGCTACCATATAATTAAACTAATACTTCGCATAATAGTTTTAAAACTTCGGTGTAAAATATTTAGGACTGTTCCTCTTACGCGAAGAGCTTTATTTTTAAAATACCTCAGCATTTTTAGTTAAAGTAATTATCGATGGCTACCGCAAATTTTTACAAGTTCGTAACATTAAGTTTACACGAATTTGCATATACTGCCATGACATGCTGAGGTTGACGAATGTTTGATTTAACTTTAGCACCAGTGTCACTGTAAAGACTATATTTTTCGCTTTTGTTTTTCAGAAATTTAACAATTTATCCTGCGTAGCTTGCAGTTTTGCTTTACAGCAAGTTGCCTAATGACCCTATGCATACCTTATTGTCCGTATAGTGTTATTGGGAGGGTATACTACTATATATCCTTACTAGTGGAAGGTACCCGTTTGAATTCAACGGGTGTGAGAAACATTGAACTTATTTTATAAGAAAATCACAAAGCCTGAAGAATACTGTCAGCGTGGTCATTTGAGGAGTTCGTAACCTATCTTGTACGTTGTGTTCGTTGCAGTAGACACGCTGACTATTTTCCTGGTATACGGAGAGATGAGTGACTGTTGGTCATCTTTCATGCACGGGAAACCAAACAATGAGTGAATATAAGTTCTGCACTTTAACACTTTTAAACATATATAAATAATTCGTGACGTTTATGATGTGGGAATTGGTCTAAAAACAGTTCGCAATTGTAATGAGTGGCAGACGGTTCCACTGCGTGGAATACATCCAAGTAGGTACGAAACAATAATAAACAACGCTGCTTGTTGTAGCAACAGAGGCACTAAAAACAAATTCAAGTTTACCTACCTTCCTTAATAATTTAAAACATTGGCTCCTTTGTTTCGAAAATGTGGAATACTTATTAATGTAGCTATTTTGCTTTGCTCATCTCCAATCTATTGATTCGAATTATTTTGTATTCTTGTATTATAACCTTTTTTGCTCTCTTCTGGAATATTCTATATTCTTGTATTATAACAGTTTGATCCTCCTAAATGTTCTATATATATGTATGTCTATATATGTATATATTGTGCAAATGTTTTGTACTCAATTCATACATATTCGTTGGCTACATTTTGTTTAATTTTTTTATTTTTTATATTTCTATTACGCCTTGTTTTGGAATGTTAAGCATTTGAATTCTAACACTTTAGTTTCTGATGGTAGCTTTTTTCAGGTTTATCCTTGTAAGCTACCTAAAGCTCAATTTATTTATTCATTGTATAAATTATGTATGAGTTTTGAGCATTAAATATCCATCTATCTATCTTATTATGTACACAGGAATAAAATAAAGGAAATTGACAGCAGAACCGATAGATTTAAAATGCCATTTTCCCACGTACAATAAGGGATCATATTAGTTGTGATAGTTCAATCATATGAAACTCCCACCCTCAATAGGTAGAGGAGAATATTTACTTGTGCTTAATAACACAACATCATTACTAAGCCTTCACACCGGTCGATTTGTCCGGCATTATATTATTTTGTTCTCTGCATGAAGTAGCATCTCGTAGCATTCATAAATTAACAGTATCAGTAATATTAACCACTAGATGTGTGTATAGCATTGTTCTGCATGCTTGCATTTTCATTTACGTATCACTCTCCCAGTTTCCGGTTGGACTGTGCACTGTTCTCCTGACTGCTTTAAGGTGTCTGCGCCTAGCGCCAGGGGGAGCGTGCGAGGTTCTGATTTGTGTTGGGACGAGTGCTGCATACCTGGTGTGGAATCACCCCGTGCCACACACCCTAGTGGTGGCTTGCACGGTACATCGTAGATGTAGATTATTACCATTACTATTTCAATTCAATTCTTTATTTATCCAGCGATTTTGCTACATCAAAATATAGGACATGTCAAAAAGTAAGACAGCACACCAAAAACATATAAAAATATTACAATATACAAGACAGTCAGCATATGCCATATCCAAAATTTTCTTCTATAAATTCCTTCACTTTATAATAAGATTTATCAAGTAAAAATCTTTTAAGTTTGTTTTTAAAAGTTTCCCTTGTGGGGGAATTTTTTATATTAGATGGTAAAAGTTTAAAAAATTTATTAGTTACATAAAATGGACTCTTATTGTACATTGTGGTAGAATGACAATGAAGGGCACGTTGCCACTCTTTGGCGAGTGTTATGCCCATGCATTTGTGCGTTGATGGTTAGCTGGTTCATGCTGTCTTTAACATTAGTACAAAGGTAAAAAATGTATAGGCAAGGTAAAGGTAAAATTTTTAGTTGCCTAAAACATGACATACAGGTTTGCCGTGCAGGTATTTTTGCAATATACCATGACAATTTTCTTCTGCATTATAAAAACTTTGTTAAAGCTGGGAGATGATCCCCAGAAAATTAACCCATAGCTCAGGTGGGACTGGAAATTTCCAAAGTAAACCATTTTCAATATGTACTTCTGTATTAACGATTTCTGCCATATTTCGTATTATATAACCACTTCTTGCAAGTTTAGAACATAAGTGGTTGATATGGATCTCCCATTTCAAGAATTTATCAATTATTAAGCCTAGAAACTTAGTGCACTAAACTCTTTCTATTGGTAGGCATTTTAAACAAAGGTCTAAATTTGGTACTTCTCTCTCTTTTTTTAAATTGAATAAAGTTTGTTTTATTTACGTTCACTGAGAGCTCATTTTGGTTAAACCATTTCTCCAGAAGCTGCAAAGAGCTGTCAAGCTTAGTTTTTTAGAACTGTGGGTCCTTGTGGCCTATTGCTAATGAAGTTTCATCTGCGTATAATACTATGTTTTCATTTTTTAAGCTGTTGGGTGAATAATTCATGTATAGTAGAAACTAATAATACAAATAATATATTCACTGCACTTAAGTATTCCCACACATTTTATTGCGTGCGTAGTCTATTTAATTCCTTTATGTTTATCGTTTACATAAGTGTTCTCTCGTATACCTTCTTGCAGTGCTGCTATGAGAGCTCTTTGAGAATCGACATTGAAGTGTAAACTTGTCGTAAATATGCATTGAATTAACGATTACCCCCTATCATTGGGGCCCTTGGGACTCGGAGTCCTTCTTAAACCGATTTTCTTTCTGCGTGCTATCATGGGCCTGCAGGAAAACGTGACATTTAAATGCTAGAGGCGTGAATATCCTTTGAAAATCAATTCTCTGGCCATAAATGAAATATGCTATTGTTGATTTCAGAGAAAAATGTCAGAGGATTCAGCTGCAAACATGATTTTCAGACAAATACGAAGCGTAAAAGAAAATCGATTTAAAGAATCAGAAACTTCATTTATTCCGTCATCCGATAAAAAAATCCCAGCCCACTATCTTGAGTAAAGTACTTATGAAAATGTTGGTGGTTCTTTGGGTTTCCGACCGGGTCGAACTCTCCATTTCTACAAGGGGCCCCGAAGGCTTTTCAATATAGCCTATTTTATAACTAGGCCTATATTTTCTATCTACATGCCACATTTCAGCTCAATTGGTCCAGTAGTTTTTGAGTGATGGAGGAACAAACAGACAGACACCGTTATATTATTATGAGTGTGTATAGTTGAATTACCCTAGGTGGCGTTGCTCTGGATCACACTTGGCCTTTATAACTTATATCATATAAGAAAGAGGAGAATCTATTGAAAAAATGAGAAACTTCTTTCTTTTTGGTAACTGATAAAATAAATTTTAACTCTGTATCTTGAGTGAAAGTAGTTTAAAAAAAACAAAAAGATAAACCACTGCGCTAAACCCATTGCTTAGCATTCCTAATCAGCTTAACTGAGCAAAATAAATTTTTAATGCGTTAAAGACCAAAATCTGGCTGTCAAGGAAATATGCTATTGTTGATTTATGAGAAAAATGCGTGTTTTGCAGCTAAAAACGCGATTTACAGGCAAATACGAATTGTAAAAGATAATTGATTGAAATAATTATACACTTAATTCTTTCAGCCATTTGATGAAAAAAATCCCAACCCTTTATCTTGAGCGGAAGTAATTTTAAAAAGCAAAAAATTAAAATAATGCAAAAGAAACCAATACGTAGCGTAAACCACCAAAAGGCCCCTTTTTTGGGACCTTTTGGGACCCTAAGATCTTTTTAGATAGTATAAAAACCTTCTCTTTGAAAAAATACATATATGTGCCAACTTTCATGGTGATCGGTGAAACGGTGATGAAGTCTATTGATCTCGGACAAATATACCAACATCCATTTATATATGTAGATTAGGAGATGCAGGAGTAAAATTAAATTTTCTGCTTAAAAAAGTAGATGTAGAAATTCATGACACTTGACTTGTAGTGCTACCTATTCGATGTTGCTCGAATCGAAGCGAGCGTGCATTGGAGCGATTATCAACAGGAGTGCAAGTAGAAAATTACGCGTGTGGCCCTGATAAACCGTGGAAGCCGCTGGATCCATAGTATATACAGGGTCCCCGTGCCGATGTTTTCGCGTGTGCTGGCCGGAGCCCTCTATCCATCTTCGAGCGCCGCGGCCGTGTTTACATGGCTAGTGCATAAACTACATCGTGGGTTGCTATGGTGCTGATTAAACCAATCCCCGGCTCGCAATAAACACGCCGGTATCTAGACAGTTCGGTCAACATGGAACGGATTCGCATTGATATCCGCTCGCTTGAGAGTGATATATTCGCTCACTTGCGATCCATGTTTAATCGTTACTCCCTTGTCAGAGAGAGAGAGGGGGGGAGTAATATACTGAGAGTTTAGGGCTCCGATATAATGACATCCGGATTCGCTGAGATTCGGAATTCCTTTCTCAATTATTTTCAGAGGAAAGAATCCAGCAAATTAGAAGTTAGTAAAAATCAGTAAAAATCCTCTCCCAGTCTCTCTCAACATTTAATATTTCTTTCTTCATCTCAGAGCATGTCCTATCCATCTCTTCATCTCATCCATACAACTTATTCTCTTTCTTCACCTCCACGCTTACCAAACATCCTCCCCTCTATCACGACCTTCAACAACCCTTCGCCCCTCATTACCTCCTCCAACCACCTGCTTAGCCCCTATCGTAATCTCATTCAGAAGTTTCCTTTCTTCACCCAACATACTAAGCACTTCCTCGTTTGTCTTCACTATCGTCCATCGCATCTTCTCCCTGTCTGCAAGTGGCAGGCAGGTTAAATGTGAGATGGCACTTGGACCACCATCTACTTTATGCGTCTAGCAGTTGCTGAATTAAAGAACATTTAAATATGATGCCTATTATAAGAAGGGAAAAATCTCGCTGAAGCGAACTTACAACATCTTGACTTTAAAGGAACATTTAAAATAAAGTATACTTAATGCTCATATTTAATTCTTTAGAAAAAAAACATGTATTTTGATGAGGCGGCTGGGATTGCTTTGGTGAATGGAGTACTGGCCTTCCTCTTAGAGGGCACGGGTTCAACTCCCGGCAGTGGCGGAGATTTTTCAGTGGAAATTCCGATCCCTATATAGAGTTGGATATGGAAATCATTTCAAGTACGAACGTCTCCGTCTCCGTCCATCGAACGGGACGTTAAACCATTGGCCCCGCGGCGCTTTTAATATACCCTTAACGTGGGTTTACACTGGAAGGGTTATTGCTCAAGCTACTTGCGGCAAGTTGTATTTGACGTGAAGTGCACGTGAAAACGAATCTTCGATTCCGCTTCCAGAACTTTTGATGGTTTCGGCAATTCGCTTGCAGTTGCGTAATGTTGCAAATGTAAACAGCAACCAATCTGTATGTGCACGAACTTGTGAAAACATTTGCGTACTTCTAAAATTCCCCGAAAGCTCTTGTATAAGAAACTTGAGAAAGAAGGCAACATGCCAATGTGAACCCACCATTAGCCGCTAAACATAGTGAAATATCGGCTTCCTCCGGTCACTTAAAAACACTCGTATAGCAAATATATGCGATGTTTTTGTTTGCAGTTTTGTCGAGAACACATACTAACCATTATTTCAAACAAAACAATTTTAATTGAGCCTCTATGAAAATATCACTTCAATGAAAACTGTAAGAAGGCGGCGAGACAAACTTATCGGGCATATTTTGCGATACAAGAGCCTAATGTAAGCAAGGTTGGAAAATGAATGGAAAATGGAAATACAGAGGAAGACCAAGAATGATTTACATTTTGACATGACATCTTACACGAAGTCTTAAATGACATATATCAGGCATATCGTAAAAGACGCCAATGTGGAATGGACATGTAGGAATGTTTGGAGGAGAGAGTGGAGTGGAGAGCTGCTTGAGCGAAAGACTTTTCTTTTTTGGTATAGGTAACTCCAGTATCTTGTAATTTTACAGTTAATCCAAAGAAAGTATCTAAGTTTTTCAGACGATAGGCTTCAATATGAAAGAACATCATAATATCATTGAATTACTTCATTTTGTTTTTTTGAGTGCTGAGAAATTTAGTTTTGAACATAATTATTGTTATGGTATTCAGGTTTCTGGTTCTGCGATTAAATTATTTAGTATTAAGCAACAGTTTCGCCGTACTATGCCGCCGGCTTCGTCGGGCTTTTAAGAAAAAGTCCGACGAAGCCGGCAGCGTAGCACGGCGAAACTGTCGCATAATACTAAATAATTTAATCGCAGAACCAGAATCCTGAATACCATAGACATGAGCTGCGAAAATGTACAAAGAAAGATAATTATTGTTATTTTCAAAAACTAAATGTAATTACTTCAGGCCTTATTTGTATTATGAAAATAGTGCTTTGAAGTACAGGTTATACCTCTTAGCACGTACTATAAAATAGAAACGCTACTGGCGAGGTATGTTATCTCCTCTGGCGTGTGACGTAAAGCCTTAGGGTTATACATTTGAAGCCTAGACTAAATAAGAGTCTTTATAAAGTATTAGCTTATGGTTCCATTTATGCTAAACAACGAAAAGCGTAACAGATAACAGGATAAAAGTAAATGCAAAAAATTTTGCCTTGGCGAATTTATTTTATGAATGGCGAGGATTATTACATTTTCGAAGTTTATTTTAAATTAATATTATTATTTGACAGAAATTTGATTTTGTAAGATGGTGGAAATATTTTCCTCTTCATAGTGAAAACACTGTTCAAAAAACTTAAAGGTAAGAAGGCTGAAATAATAAAACTAGATGGAAATATATAAAATGTTATTCTTCAGCAAATTATACAATGGTTGGTAGGCATTTTGCTGGAAACCGTGACAGTTCGATTTTTAGAACCCAAATACAGGATATGCCTTCGTAATGATAAAAAAATACTATGAAACGAAGACATTCCATGAAGTCCTAATAAGTTGAGTGATATGCAGTGCGCCTATGGATACCCACGGCCTGCTATTGGGCTTATTGAGTCTTAATTGAAGTCCGTCAAAGGAGGTGAGGTCAAAAGGTTACGCTTTTGACTTCACCAGAAATCCTTCTCATTTAGTCACACAGCAGTAGGATATACCTAATGATGTGCTCGTTGCTGCCAAAATTGGGACTTGGGGGTGATAGTAGGTCAAGGTTGCAGACAGCGAAGCTTGTAAAGAGGCAACGACGGTCAAAGGAATAGGAGATGAGTTACGTTTGCTTCGAGGGAGATCAAGAGGACTGAGGGTTCCACTGGTGCTGGGATAAAGAGTGATATTTTATAGTCGGAGACATGGTGCACCATTGGTAGCCGAGAAAACAATAGTAATTGTTGTCACGAGGGGAAAGAGGAATGACCACGTGGCTAAAGCAAGGAGACTCTCGCAGGTAAAACGGCCTCTAGAAACATTTTCGATAAGGTAAAGCGGTAAACGACGGATTTAATTACGGCCAGAGTCATCTGCCTGCCGCCACAACAGTTATAAATAATTGATGATTCTAATTACGTTGATGATAGTGTGGCGACATATAGACAACTCTGATTACAAAAAACAATCTCTCTTTTTAATAATGATGTCTTTTCTATTTGCAAATGGACTCAGGAAAATTCATTGATTTTAAATTCCTCCAAAACACAGGTTTAAATTATATTTGGGATTTTTTTCTCTTTCTCCAAATTGAAATGACTATTTCCTTTTGCCTAAGGTGTGTCATGTATTTGATGATGCTTTCATTTTGTTAATTCACGACTTGTTTGCCAGCCTTGTTCTTTTTTCGTAATCAGAACTATTCGTGTAATTATTGTAATGTTCTTATGGGGAAACCTAGACCATAATAAACATTCATTCATTCATTACGGAATGGAAAAAGTTACATCTTGTGTCGTAGCATAAGCTTGACCCCCTCCATGTTATTCCTAATTTAGTATGATATGCATATAGTATAGTGTGTAGTATAATATGATTTGTTACCAAAGTTAAATTTTCTCCTATAAGGAAAGATATTTTACAGATTCGAGAGATGAATGAAAGCAATGTACAGTAGGTACCTATAATAAAAGGGAGAGAATTAAAACACTGGCGGTAGCTAGATGCCTTCTCCAAGGCGCCCCCTATACTCCACATTTCACGCTTCGTGTGTTCCAATTCTTACTCCGTCTTCCCTTACAAGGGTAGGGCGGAGTTCCTCTTTATTGTTGTCAATTACAATAATATTTGGGGTACCTATTATTAAACCCCATCTTTTCTGCATTTTACTTTTTTTAACAATTGGTTCATAATTTACGAGTGTAGTTCAAGTTTCAATATTTTTATTTACATTTAATTTTACAAAGTGTATTATTATCTCCAAAACTTATATTAAAACTGATGATCTCAGGCCTGACCTCATGGAAATTATGGATATCCATGATAAGAAAACCACCTTTGTTAATTCCACAAACTTTCTTACGCTGGCACGACGCGCGTTTCACCACACTGTGTCATACTCATGTGCACAATCTTTTCATGCAAACTTAGTCTCATTTTTAATGAGGTACCAAATACAACTTTCAGCCAGAAAATAAAAATGGAAACTAATAATCTCAAGGTTGGCTCCTTCATTTACTGGACTATCGAGCAATGCTTCCGCACAGTGATATCGCTCAGCGTATTCTTTTTTTCTTTCCTTCCGCGATTGCCTTTTATACCACTTTGTGGAGGGGAAGGGGACGTGGCGGATAGGGGAAACTGAGGAAGGGGGAACACAGTGGGGGATTCACACATCGCTTTTTCACTTAAAATCAACCATACCTTGTGACTCATTCATACATCTCACTCCACTGCGTTTTACTCCATTCACTCGACCTTGTCACGTATTCTTCGATCTCAGACACGCACACATTCACCCGATTTCCACACTCACACCTCCTCCCACCTCAACAAGCCAAATAAAGGAAGGCGAAGGAATAAGGTGGGGGGGGGAAAGAGTGGTTTGGGTGTAAGACAAAAGGTGTAACGGCTTGGAGCGTTACAGTATTTATATCACATAGTTGTCTTCATTCTTCTTCCTCCTTCTCAGTATTACCAGCTTCCACTTCTTTTTTCTTTTCTTCTATTCTCTCCTCCTTTTCTTTTCTTGATTTCTTCTACGTCCCTTCTCCTTCTTGCGGTTTTGTGAATTTTGAAACTGCTTCGGCTGTTTTTTTATTCCCCAGTCCTTTTCCAACCTCTTCCAGTGTGACTGGCAGGTTTCCGAAGATATTCTTAAGTATGTAAAACAAGCAAGTGTAAGCAGCAAAAATGAGCCTATTTTCTACACACGAAGCATATTGGTAGTAAGGATTTTGAACCGCATCAATTTCCATACAAAATTCACCTAAGGGCATCCATGGTAAATGACGAGGTATAACAGATTTCTGGAATGCGGTGAATGAATCCCGTGCATCTGACCTTCCGGAAGATCACTTGCTTGCCATGTTGACTCGGATCTGCTGGAGTGTGGGTATAGAATGGACCACTCAGGCCCTGGTGTAACCGCATACACATTCCATCGTTCGGAGAATATTCATCCGTGATTGACCTTTCGGTTTAAATGTGAGACCAATGATCTCGATGTCCAATGATTTCGATCGCAAGGTTCTACGACGCTATAGTTACAAGGAAAGAGCTCCTATCAAAAGAATATTGGTTTTCATTTAATTTTAAGATTTACTCACTCCTTATTTTGGAATGCCGTAGACATTTTTATCTAGCACTTACTCCTTCCGCGGTGATATTCTCCGAAACTTAACTTATGAGTAATGACGCGAACAGATTAAGTCTTGAATATTAGGAAATTGTTCATCAAGGATGAAAATAACCTAAACTAATGGTTAAATTCTAGTAAATATGAGCGTCTAAAATCTGTTGGGTTGGAAGCGTAGTTTTTAGTGGAATTATACGCTTAGTTTTTATTTTTATCAATGGTTTAATAACTTACGTATTTTCGTATTTTTTGTTGAATATTTTCATAGCGATTTATCTTCTATTTATCACGATATTTAAAACTCTTATCAGCAATTAGTTTTGCCTGATATCTAGCCATTTATTTCTTGATTTCAGTGCAAAAAATCTATTTATAATAAAATGTTTAATGCTAAACAAAGAAATAGATTAACTAGGAAAAATATTGTTTGGAATATCATGCGTTGAAAACACTTAAGGTATAGTCAATGATTGTTTTGTGCTAATTGGTTTTGGGATTGTTTACAAGATATATAGCAAATCGTCAAAAGATATGTTTGATCCAAGAGGGGCTAATACCATGCGCTGCTATTATAACCATACTGGAAACATTTTTTTGTTCTCATGTAGGGATGAATTTGGTTTATCAACCAACCATTCCCCAGCCATGCCACTTAAAAATCAATGTAAAGTCATATACCTGTGTTACTTGGGTTGAGAGAGAGAGACAGAGTAGTTCTAGAGTAAAGCGTCGTAATGAACAATGCCCTTTCTGTGCCATGCAAGTGAAAGTGCAGCCCGTTTGAATATCAACGGGAAGGTAAACAAAATCAACACTGCATGTGACTGCGTACTACGTAAATAGTTTTCGATTAAATTTAATAAAAATGTTACCATTTAATAGCAAAAATAAAATTTCGATTTATCATTTAAAATATCATTTACAGATCTTGTTTGGAGCAAATAATCATTGAGTTAATGGATATATTCACGGACCTCGACTTAAACAATGAGCATGGTCGTTATGGGGAAGATGACTCAAAAACGCTAAAATATAATGCGAGAAATCGTTAGCAAACCTTTCGGAATTTCAACCGGAATACAAAATTCGATTGTGAAGGATTAAGAATCTTTATTTTATTTTCTTTCTATTGGTACCCTTTCCAATGACAGAAAATCACTATTTATAATTTAATTTTGCAAATAAAAAAAAGGTCTGCATCCAAATGAAGATTCAGCTTCGAGTGTATTTCTTGTGTGAAAGTTACTGACATACCTATATTTACTGACATACCTATATTTACTGTCATACCTATATTTACTGACATACCTATATTTACTGACATACCTATATTTACTGACATACATACACATCGGTGTTTATTATAAGAATAAGGAATTTGCCAAACAGAAATACCGTTGGGAAAATAACTCCGCATTGTTTCCGGTTTGGTGCGGATGTTGTCACTCGTCACCTCTTAATTCCCAATCGTAGGCATAAGTTTTTTGGACGCGGCATCCCTTTCATCGGGTTCCACCCTGCTTCCTGTCTTCCTCTTCCCCATCGAACGAAGAAATACACCTAAGGCATAAAATCCGCAGCGAAAAACCATTTTACTTGTCTGGGATTTGAACTAGATCTCTAAATTGCCTCTTAGTTCAATGTGAATTTCAGCGGGGATTAATGCAGATAGTGTTTACCAGTCCACAATGCAGCTAAGGAGACGTCGAACATGATATGCCACTGTTGTGGAAGGTAACCCCTACATTGTCGCTTATGATATAGTGACGTAGCCTGGGGGGGGGAAACCTCTGAAATGTTCAATTTATTATTTTAAAGGCTCTGAAGGTGGTTTGAGCGAAATAGTTCCCTTGTCATAATGGATAGGTACCATATTTTAATTTTATTTTTTGATTTCAGCGTCTGTAAGATGTGTGAAATAAATATTGTAATGTTAATGGCGCAAATATATTGTTATACATGACCAAAATTCTCAGTTATTAAATAAATAAAGCTACATAAGTCTCTAACTTGACTCATTTTTTCCCGCTGTACGGCTGAAAACTTTTCACAACAGCAGGATTTTTTTGCGATTCTGTAAAAATGACTTCGGTGAGTAATATATTATTTTTTATAAATAGTTGAGAAAACATGCAATCTACACACCGTTAGTTTTTTGACGAAATCTAGATGCTAGAAGTTCCTAATTTTTTCAATATTTTCCCTCTGGAGCGCACAGCCATAATCTATCCCGGATGTAAAACGGCGGAGTTTTTTCTTTAAAATGAGGCCAAATTCATCAAATTCTAGGTGAAGAGATTTTTAGCTCAAACTAAATTAAAGGAAAAAGTAATATTAAAAAAATAAGAATATAGATTTCATGGATTCCTTATTTTGGAATACTTTTTAAATCAATATGCTTGTAATTTTCTAACAAAAAACCGTGGGTATTGTATTTCTTCAGACATTTGCGCAGCAAAATTGAAAACAAAGGAGTCCATTACACTGCAGGTACAATTGCAATTTTAATTGCATAAGCGCACAATGTTTCTCTTCATTTAAAAAAATTTCCATCCCCTCCTGAATGGCCTCAGCATGGACCTCCACCCCTCGAGACGAAATCCTGGCTTCATCACTGTTTAAAAGGATTGACTATTCAAACCGATATCGCTGCGATATGACTCGAATTATGAGAGATACGAATCCTGAGAGTAGTATCATTAGGAGTAATTCTCTATCAGTCGGTTGTTCCTCATTACGCCGGGATAAGGTTGTTCTAGTTTTCACGACTGTATCCATAGCTGTCGTCGTTTTTCCTAACCACTCGTTTTGAGACTGATTTGATCCGATTTTTACAGTCTCGTGGCCTCTCATTCATTACAGTAATCTACCGGTTAGAGGTAGGTTGTGATGAAAGTCAGAGAATATCCAACGAACTCTTACACGTGCTGTGCCCTTTCTACCTCTTGTATTTCTTTCTTCATCTCAGCATAAGTCCTACCTTTCTTCATCCCGTCCATAAAACCGATTCTCTTCCTTCCCCTTCCCCGCTTACCCAACATCCTACCCTCTATCACGGCCTTCAGCAAACCATCGTCCCTCATTACCCCTTCTAGCCACCTACCCTGTCTTCCCCTAATCTCATCTATAAGTTTCCTCTCCTCGCCCACCATGTCAAGCACTTCCTCATTTGTCTTCCTTTCCGTCCAACGCACCTTCTCCATCCTCCTCCACACCCACATCTCGAAAGCCTTCAGCCTGTTTTCGTCTTCCTTTCTCAAGGTCCACGTTTCCGCCCCATACAACGCCACACTCCATATCAAGCTCTTTACTAGCCTCTTTTTTACATCCTTACTTAAGGTCCCCGTCATCAGCTCCCTTCTATTATTGAACGCTTCCTTCGCTAGCGCTATTCTCCTCCTAATGTCTTTGCTACTATGTCCTGTTTCTTCTAGCGTACTACCCAAGTAATTAAATTGTTCTACTTGCTCCAGTTTGTGACTTCCTACTCTTATCACCAGCTTCGCTTTCTTTGTCCTAGAGAATCTCATTACTTCTATGGCTCTAAAAAATTATATTTCAGTAACTGAAAAATAACAGCAGCAGCTGATAGCTGACGCTGTTTCGTCTTTTATTCTGTTCCAGTTGCACTTTAC
Source organism: Pyrrhosoma nymphula (assembly GCA_963573305.1). Lineage (NCBI taxonomy): Eukaryota > Metazoa > Arthropoda > Insecta > Odonata > Coenagrionidae > Pyrrhosoma > Pyrrhosoma nymphula. The sequence goes on along the minus strand of OY754338.1, from coordinate 4,574,185 downwards.
AGTCACTTCATAAAGTATCGCGACACACTTCGCTAGTGGTTTAAATGAGTCGGCTGTCGAAGCTCAAAATACGTTGGCTATCCTGGGCCGTCTCTAGTGACTATGAGATTTTCGGGTACACTATGATATTGATATTGTAAGTCAAGTGGGACATAATTCTGACCGTACTCTCTCGGCTTCGTTTGCGTTAGAACGCTAGCAATGATTTGAATTCAGTGCGGGAAGCAAGGATATTGACATCTCAATGGCCTCCTAATCTTACTCGGCAGTTCTCTTAATGCCGTTTTACACGATGAAAGATTTTGTACGACAGAATGTACGTGAGATTGTACGTTTGCCTCAACGAAATTAGAACAGGTTCTATTTTCCGTTCAGGCATTGAGACATTCGCACATGCGTTCATACAATTTGCCGCTTTACACAATACGTTTTGCCTCATGCAGGAGTTCACGGAAGAGTTCGTGCAAACAAATGTACCGTGTAAAACGGCCTTTGCGAAGTCGAAAATGGAGAGAACTTTATTTTGCGAGACCAGCACAGCCCAGCGCGCTATTATGGTGGGCTTGGTGAAGGACTGGATCTTTGTGTCCATAGATCGTAATCTTCTTCACCAATGGCTAAGAATAGCAAACAGCGATGATGTGACATTTAAAAGTCGCGCTCGATCTGTAAGACCCCGCTGTATCGCAAGGAACGAGGATGAGGGATTTCCACGTTGAAGAATTCTAGCTTGACGGTTCATATTCTGCGACGAAAAGGTTTTTCAAAGCAATAAAGACGGAAAAACTAGTCTGTGGTGTCAAAGGGGAACTCGGTAATTAAAATCATTGTTCATTTTAAACCCCTTTTTACTTTTTTATGTACAACATATGCACTTTCACATTTTGTTTTTACAATTACGATATTACTTAGTCGTGACTGGATACCATTTCCTTTGCAAAGCCAAAATTTCTTAAGCTTGGAATTTTGGAAATAGGGCGGAAATTTTGCATTTTGTTTAGATTAGACTTTCTTTAATCTAATCTTAGGTAAAAATATTTTCCTCTAAATTCCTGAAAATAGTTAATCCCATTAATTTAACGTTCTAAGTTCCATATTTACGAAGAGCAAAATCTTGAGCCCTGCATTAACAGCGTCGTTCCGGAAGGTTATCCGGAATGTTATCCTCATACAAGACCATTCACCAGTCCACACAGCTTGGGTGTGCCGGGAATATTTAGAGAATCAACACAAAATTAATCATTCATCGTGGCCAGCGAGGTCACTGGACTAGAAATCCATTGAAAATCTATGGGGACTAATGTTTATCGAGTGGTAAGGAGAAGATGATTATTATAATGATAATGATGATCAGCACAAATCTTAATGAAAAAGAGATAAGTATTTACAAAACTATATTGTGTCTTTATTTACCCATTAGTAAACAAAACCCCGTCAAGCATGATGAACCCTTATTTAAATTGAACTTTTAGCTGATAATAATTGAATATATTTGTTATTTATTCTGTATTTATTTGAAATATGCTCGACATAGATTTTACATTACTATTTATTATTAGGATACTCTATATTAACATCCAACAACTACTGTCCGATGGCTTTAGTCAGTGTCTCATAAAGTTCCAAAAGACATGTCGCTTATAATAACTGTGATACGTGAATGTTTCAAAGACTTGCTGAGCCGAGCCGATAGCAATCTCCCTCGCACGTAGGCAGGAGGTCGTTTTCCCGTGTATTCGGATCTTCTTTCTATTTACCTTCCAGTGAGTGCACTCACTCGTATATAGTCATTCGCTCGTTTACTCCATTCAATAATTCCTTTTCGCCACATTCCCCTCTTCCTCCCGTTCCTCATTCGCTTCTTTCCCAACAACACCACCCTCAACAAGGCCGCTTCTTGGTTGCAAGTCTGTCCTCGCGCCCTCTGAATGCGCCCAGAATGCGGTCCCACTTAACCTGGCGTAATGTCTCATGGATATGGATTAGTGTACAATTCTCATAGCCAACAGATACGGCCCAGGATAGCCAACGTATTTCGAGCTTCGACTGCCGACCCATTCGAACCGCTAGCGTAGTGTGCCGCGATACTTTATGAAGGGACCAAGGAGTCTATATACTATAGGAGTCTATAGTATGTAGTATCCCTGGAAGGGACTTTTCGTGTGGCTGCGTTGAGGTTATAAGCTAAAGTTTGATGGATTTGAGTCTGTTGCAGGCGGTTCCCTAATTATTTAGTCCACCCATCGTTGCAGATAGATCTGTAAATGTGAAGTATGTTTCTTGAATCCAAATGAAAATGCTAATTTTTTTAAGTGAAAGATTTCTTGTTACTTAGAATACAGAACGAGCAGCAATCTTATAGCAGCGCCGATCGATCGCCTGTTGTTTTCTTTGCTTCTAGCTGTTGTACGCAACAGGGTGGTTCACGGAGCTGTTTCGTTTTGAAACTGTTTTGGTTGCGATTATAGATTTCCGGGAATTATTATTCCTAGTGAGTTCTAGGAAGTGCATTTCAGTGCTGCTTAGTATGCAGTATAGTATTCCCGAGAGGTAGGGAATATTTCCTAGAATGACACGATACGATTCAATGTGCGTTTGCATTGATAGGTAAATCCCTAAATATCTTCAATTTTATTCTACTAATAGACTTATTACTCGCCTTAGCATTGGTTAATTTCATTAAATATTTATTATTTTTGTTTTATGGTCAATATTTTTGTCGTTCTATCTGTTTGTGTCCATCACTGACGGCTATAAAAAATTGTTTACAATGGGAACTTCTCTTCCCATGGACGAACTGATGAAAGAAGTCGTGCATACGCAGAAAGAATCGAAAATCTCATCTCGGTGAGTCAGAATGAATTTCAACTTGGACCAATTACTCGAAGCCCAATCGCGTGATCAGAACGGGTTGAGAGCCATTTTGATGGAATTGTTGTGGGCTTTTAGAATATTTCTTTCCTAAAAAGATCAATATATTATGATCATTATGAATGCCACACTCATAATATACTTTAAATGATAATAGGCTGAAACTTTGCACAGTAGCAATTAAAAAAAGAGAAAGATTTTTTTGCATTTTATTTTGAAAAAACTACACCCACTTCAGTTTTCCACTCCCTTATACAAAGTTTTAACGAGCAACTTTGTGGTTGTCACGAATATCTCGAAAGCGGGGAGGAAATTGAACATAATGGAACGTAAAATTCTACATGCCCATGATATTTCCAACAAAATGCTTCTCAATTCGTTCCAATAGCGTAATTAAGCTTAGAGTAATTCAATGTCAGAGTTGAAAATTAATTGTGACCCACCGACACGGGATTTTCAACCCATGCTGTGCATTATGTCATCTGTTTCCTCGGTTGCCCATGGGAATTGTTTATAATATCAACAAGTTTTTTATGCCAACAGTGACGGGCACGAACAGATAGAACAACAAGAGCATAGAACATATTACAAAAATAATTTAATATATAATGAAACCGGTGCGAATCCGGATAATACGTCTAATATTAGAATAATGATGGAAACATTAGGGACTTGATCTATCGCTGTAAACGCACATTACATCGTAAGTCATTCAATGAGGTTTTTCTTTAGAGTTATAGAACCAGTTGCAAACCGTCTACAACGGCTCAATTTCTGCTGGATTTCGTTCTCAATATCGAGTACCGGCTGGAATAAGAGGTCTTTTAATGTACCAAGTATCTTGTTAAACGGGGTTTAGCATGCACTCTTTTTTGTTGATGGCGTTTCAGAATCATTTAAGCCCAAAATTACTTTTAATCGGTGGTGTGAGTGGAGTAATTTGTTTAAATTCGAAGTATTGATAAATACTCTCGTCGTTATAAAATACCTGAAAGTTAAAGTGTGTAAGAAAACGTTGAGAGCTAGTTTTGATTGCAGTGGAATACTCAGATCGAAGAAAAAAATAATTATATAATATTGGCAAAAGAATGCATGCTTATGTATTGCCTGGGTACTATAAAGTGCAATTGAAAGTGCTAGTCTCCGAACATGTTCGCGTTGAGAATATCATGTCGCAGGTATCGTTCTTTTTTGTCACAACTTCGCATGGCGATCGTCATTTGTCCCCACTTGGGTTCATCTCAACGCTCAGAGGGGGCGACGGATCTATTCCTGGCACGCGGAAAAATGTAGACCGTCTCGCGCCGCGCGCGACGATGCGTCGTTTTTATTTGTCTCACGCCAGCGGCGGCGTTGGCACGTGTTGTTGTTGCTGTTGTTGACGGGAAGCGGGAATTGGCCCTGGTTTTCAAATATATGTACATTTCATTTCGCGCCCTCTGCAGATAATGGATTGGCAAATTGATTTCACTTTCCGTGTTTGCCTTAGATTTAGCGACGCGGCTGTCGGTTGATTGCCCTCCGTTTATAACGTCGCGCTCTCAGGTTTCCACCTGCGTAGTCCGGAGTGAATTAACACGAAATGTTGAAAGGTTATCGATCACCTTATTCCCATCATTACGGTGCTAGACCCCCACCACCTTTGGCCTATCATTATCGGCGTTTATGATTTTAAAGATTAACAAAATTGTGTAGATAATTCTACGGTGAACAACCAATTTTCCACCGTAAAATGTGACCTTTCCTCATACTAGCAAGTTTGAGATATGTATTGTACACCTCACCTATCTGTCTCCTTCACAGATGGTGCAACTTTGTCATTATTAAACTTGATTCGAGTTAACCATCTATAGTTGCTATGAATTAATATTTTTAATAATATAACCGTATGCCGCCTGATTTCAACCTTAGATTCAACGCTTAGATATTGCAATCGCATCGGTGAGTTGCACTTACCCTTCACTGAATGAATAGATATTACAGTAAATTCCATTTGGACAAAAAAATTCAGAATTTAAAGTTAAATTGGATTTAAATACTAATCCTCTCTTTATACTCCGTTGATATAAATCTAATAAACATCTAGTTGGAATAGTTTTTTCTGTACATTAAAATGACAAGAAGAAACATACCTTTACTCATTGGAAAAATGTTAGAATGCATTTTTAGAAGCATTAGATTGTCTATGAGCTCTGTCATGTTGATTTCTTAAGTATTCTAAAGTTTTTATCCGTGTCTTTGCACTTTTATCTAAACTAAGGAACATTTTACGGAACCAATAACAAGATTCCGCTGTTAAACTGTGCCACACTACTGGGAAATAGAAAATTGTGCTATAATTAACACCTTCCTTTTCTTCTATCTTTAGGCAGAGCCATACTCGGGAAATATGCTCTGTCTTCGCACATTCATCTCATTATCCCTAAATCACTGTTCCTTTCACCCTATTAGGATGCTACGTTCCAATCTTCATCGACAATGTTTACTCCTAGCTTAAAGAAATCTTCCTTTGAGTGCAGTAATAACTTTTGCTGTCCCATTGTCCCGTCGGCTTTGCATTATTGCCATCTTCTATAAAAATATTTTGATATAATGCCCTTGATTATTTACGTAGAAGTTTTCCTTTATCTTTTCCAAGGAAGTCGAAACTCTCATAATGCTTTCCGTCTGCGCTATCTAATTTAATATGGAGCCAGCAGAATGTAACATGTTGATTTTTTCTCCAAGAACTTTGAATAAACAAAATTATTTAATGGTGAAAGTAGTCGTTTGCTTTCCAGTTGCGATGAGTATAGCTACAAACACTAGACCTACTAAGCAACTAAAAATGTACCTCTTTTACGAAAATTGTCAATTTTTTATAAAATAAAATTGTGGTGTTAAGTATTTTCTAATATTACACTAATACCAACGTTTATTTCTTATACCGTCGTTAGAATGCCTAATATGGAAATTGATTTAGAAGCATAGGCTTCCCTTCAAAGTGCTTATAACTTGGAGTAATGCTACTCACATGTACATTTTTGTGGTTAGATGGATAAATATGAAACGAAAAATGAAATGAAATGAGATTTATTGTTCCGGGACAAAGTGTCCCTTAGGAACATAATTTTTGTACATAATTTAGAGTCAGACCTTCAATTACAAGGAATTTATCATATCATTGAATACATAGGTGATACAAAATTAGTAATACACATTTGGCATTATTGCCATAGAATAGTAAATACAAGAAAATGAAAAAGCAATGAATAAATACACCTCATAGGTGTTGCAGAAAACAATATTCAGTTGAATTGGGACAGCGTTTTGTTACAATATTACAATACTATTGGAATGCAATAAGCAGAGACATCAAGAAAAAAGAAAAAACACTATATATATTATATTATAGGTGTTACACGAAGTAGCGCATCCATTAACGCATATTAAACAACATTTTATAATATTCATTTTTAAACCTATTGGCATTCTTACATTTTTTAATATCTTCGGGTAAGTGGTTCCATATATCACAATAGGTGACATAGAAAGAATTTGCATAGACAGATGGATGGTATAGGGGTACATAGAGTTCTTCCATGTAAAGATTATACTTAAAGATTCTGATTTTTCAGAACCTATTAAACTTTAAAAACTGCCCTCCTACAAAATTTGCAAAACGCGACATATCATATTTTTCCATCTTACCACAGATTTATAGGTTTTAAAAACCTTGAAATGTGCGAAAATAGCGGTGTTAAATCAAGAGGAAATAATTTATTAACAGAGTAACACCTCAAATTTTGAGTGAATTTGTGTGCGAGTGTTTCAAAAGACGAAGAAAAACTTTTAACACATTTTTACTTGATAAACGCGCGGGATCTTGCAGCAAAAGTATTCAAAGTATACTTTGTATGCTTAGCGTTACAAGGGATGAAAACTGAGCCTAGGTATGTAAGTGCATCACAGGTGAAATTGTGGCGGTAGGATCGAAGCGATGTTACGCTCCTAACTGGGACGAACAGAAGTGCAAGTTGTAGATTTTGACCATTCCATTTAGATTCCTGTTGAATCTTTGCTTCATTTTTTCTCGTTTGGATGAAGACTCTTAAAGGGCCTGTGTTGAAGAAATAAGATTAAGATTAGACAATCTGTATTCCATTTCAAATAATTTTAACGTAATATTTTGGTAGTGGAACGAATCCTCCTTGAGTTTTCACAATTTCTGATGAGGAAATTCGTCTTTCGAGCCTTTCCACCATGCCAAGCCCTTCATCGTTTGTCCTCCTTTCTGTTCGCTACACCCTATCTTTTAGATACCTAGATAAACCCATCAAAAACCTGTCTTATCTGGTCGTTTAAAAATTATAAAATTAGTTAGAAAAATACGATGAACCAACCAAGGGGGGCGTAGCTACACCTTGAACCGTCTGAGGCCCGTGTGTCTATACTTGCCGTTCTTCTTGTGGGAAATACATAATACACATAAAGTATATTTGTAGACGAATTGAATATTTTTATAAAAAACGATTCTGTTTATTTCATTTGCAAATTCAAACGCAAAATTAAAAATTCATTTTACATGCTTTTTTAATAGTAAAATCATTGTGATACTATCAAAATATAATTTGCTCGTTAGACGATGCTCTCCGAATAATATTATGGAAAGATTCCTTAATCGTTATTTGTTACTGATTTTAACTTCAAATGGAGAACTAACACAAAAAACAACGTTTCCAACACCCTCAGAATATTTATTAAACTAAAAACAAGTTTCGTTTAGTAGTCGACATCATCTGATAAATATCACAGAACGATTTTAATAAAAAAAATGTCATTGTCTTAATGAGGGAGAGAGGGTGAGGGATTCGTTGTCATTTTCAACTATTGGGATTGTTGATATTTTTACTATTATTTATATTCTACTGTTAAAATATTTGATCAATGCAAAACATTTCCCCCTAAATAAAATAACGACCTTGGCTCCCCCCCCCAACCCCTATATACGCTACTGGACATTTCCTTCACATGATGTAATAGAATTTTTAACATATGTTTTCCTGGGTAAAATTTGAGCACCTGTGCTCATTTTTGGGCATTAATTCTTTGTGAGCACTGAATTCGTTTCCTAACACGCGCAGGTTTCCTTCTCCATCGGCACTCATTAACCGATCATAATCGTTGCATTCTCATCCTCTCTTTCTTTCGTTTGATTTGCGGTCATGTTTTGTTTTCACGCTTCGTGATCCCGCCGTTAAACTGGCTGCTAATACACTTGGGAATCGTCAGTGTGCGCGGCTTTGATCCCCGGAATCGAAAATTGATTAAGCCTGTGTGACGCCAATTTGATGAAGGGCTCGGTGGAATGAAATAGGTGCGTCGTCGTCGCTGGGAACATAGCGTTGAGTGGAGATTAAGCGGTCTGAATGGAGGACCGTAGTGGGGAGGTCGCGTTTTATATATTTCGGTGATCCGTTTAGAGCTCGGCAAAACGATGGATTCCACAATTTTACAGGTTTAAAAAGTCACCTGGCCAAAATTGAAGTAACCTGAAATGCGATATCTGTAGTGATATCGACTATGAAGAGTCTTATGATAAAGTTTTTTAGCAGTCATCTCTCAGTATTATTCAGAATGTTGATGTAATATAATTCTTTCTTCAGTCAAGTTCAGAAAAGCTGAAAAGGTGGAGAGAAGTAATATTAGAAATTGTTGGCCTGTAAGTGGATGTAAAACAGACGGAATATTTTTATTGTGGCAGATAGTGTATGACTGGAGGAATTCAGCTTCGAGGTCATGAGTTAAAGAGAGTGCAGTAGTTAAAGTAAATTTACTCGTAAATATCGGTAAATGGCATCATATACGAAGACTTACAGCACCGTATAAAGGCAGGTTGGAGAGGTTTTTAGCATTGGAAAAGTGTTTAAGTAGTTTGGTGAGACAGAAGAGTGAGAGGACGAGTCTAGTCTATAAAAATTTGGTAAGACAAGGGCTGCAATACGGTTCGGAAACCTTGTCCAAGAAACAGTTTCAGAAAAGGAAGACGGATTTGGCAGGTATGAGGATGGTAAGGTTGATGCTCGGAAAAAGGATAGGAGTAAGATCTTAAACGAATGATTGAGGTAAAGAGTTTGAGTCACTAAACTATCAAAGAAAACCCCGGTTAAAATGGCTAAGATTGGTAACGATGAGACCTGAATATTACGTGGCTAAATGGAGCTGAATATAAATGTAGAAGGTAAGAGAAGCTGAGGGGGATCTAAAAAAAGGTTAGGGAACTGTTTAATAAAAGATTTGTTTCGCACATTTCTTAAGTGGGACGAGGACGTGGATAGATAGGAATGGGGGAAACTTGTCAAGAACAGCGACCCCACATGAGAATGGCAAAAGCAAAGGAAGAAAAAGAAAGATCTTCGGTTCATTTTAAAAAATGGGTAATAGAAGATTCGGGGAAGGGGGAGATACAATAGGAGGGAAGCTGATGACGGGGACCTTGGCAAGGATGTGAAGAAGAGGATGATGAAGAAGTTGAAATGAAGTGCAACGTTGTATGAGACAGAAACGCGGACTCATTTAGAAAAGAAGACGCGATTACGTTGCAAGCATTCAAATTGTGGGTGTGGAGGAGGATGTAGAAGATGCGGTGGACGATAGTGAAGACAAACGAGGAAGTGCTTGGTGTGTTGGGTGAAGAAAGGAAACCTCTGAGTGAGATTAGGATGAGGCAAAGTAGGTGGTTGGAAGAGGTAATGAGGGTCACTCTATTGATACGAAACATGGACAATTGGAAGAGCGGAACAGAGAATTAGAAGCATTAGAAACATGGTGTTGCAGGAGAATGATGAAGATCAAATGGGCGGATAATTAATAAATGAAGAAATGTAGAGTATAAGTGGAAATGGCCATATGGGACTCTTTTGAGAAAAGGAGAACCTTATTGTGGATTGGGCACACACGCTGAGGCACAGTGTGTGTTTGTGAGATATATAATAAAATGACAAATAGAGGCAAATGCTCCAAGAGGAATGCCAAGGGATCAATACGTAGACCAAATAGAAAGGGAAGTTCATAATAAGAAAAGGGAGTGAGGGAATTAGCATTGGGTAGGAAAGGATTGAGCGCTACAGTCGACTACTAGTAATTAACTAGTACTAATTAGTAGTCATTATACGATTGAACTACCAATGATGCTAGATTAATTTCGTTTTGTGGGAGCAACTGTGAGTCAGTTACAGTGGGTCGCCAAGGGACGCCGTTTTGGAGAAAGCTCACAGAAGTAACTCGCAGAAATTCTTGCATCGCGCACGGTTAAGGGCATTCAAACGAGAATCGCGTGTGTGTGTGTGACATAAGTACTCACTGCGTTTACCATTCGATCTCACGTTCATCTAACCGGCTCGATATGTTTAATGTGGTTGGAGCGCTTTTTCTCTGCCTACAGATTTGTCTGAAACTTTGGATACGTGTTCTCATGAGTGATATTCGTAGATAATACGTAATGAAAAAAAATGAACCATACCGATTTGGTTTTTGTCAATTCAATGATATTTCAACTCGTAACCATATGTCGCATGACATGTATCTCGTAATAATTCGATTATACGAGTAGAGATTTTCTTCTAAACGCAAAATAATACATTTTTCATTATTATAATTGTTGCTTACAAATATCGAGCTGTCACGCCGAGTTCAATATACGAAAACCACATATTTCAATATATTTTGTCTAAATTTCGAATACCACGTCGAAATCTAATCATCACAAGCTTTTACGAAGGAAAAACGATTTAGATTATAATTTTGCGACTGTGTCCATTGCTGCCTGTATAGTGAGTTCCAGTGCATAAACAGATGGTAGTTTGAGCGAAAAACCACTTCACCTAGAATTTGGTGAATTTGGTGAATTTGGCCTCATTTTAAAGAAACAACTGTCATCATACCAATGATATCAAAATATCAACCCCTTTTGCCGGACTACTTTTCGAGCAATTTGCCTGTAAATATAAACTGTTTTACATGGGATATATAATGGCTGTGTGCTCCAGAGGGAGAATATTAAACGAATTAGGAACTTCTAGCACCTATATTTCGTCAAAAAACCAACGGTGTGTAGATTGCATGTTTTCTCAACTATTTATAAAAAATAATCTATTTCTCACCACAGTAATCTTGACAGAAATTCAAATAAACCTGCTGTTTTAAAGGGTTTTCAGCCGTACGGCGGGAAAAACTGAGTCAAGTTAGAGGCTTATGTAGCTTTATTTACTTAATTACTGCGAATTTTGATCATATATATAACTAGATCTTTGCGCCATTAATATTAAAATATTTATTTCATACTTCTTACAGACGCTGAAATCAAAAAATAACATATATGGTCTCTATTATGACTAGGGTACTATCTCGCTCAAACCACCTTAATTGTGCTTGGAAAGGAGTATTTTTACCCAAGAAAAGCTGGTGACGACGCCGAGTGTCTCTCTATAATATCTCCATTCCCAAAAGACCCTGTCGATCGCCTCTCCCAAATAACCAACCAATGAGTGTAAAGAATCCATCCTTGCCGTATTACGAAGAATTTTGATTTTTTTAGTGTTCGTCGGATGTTGAGAATGTCTTCCGCTTCTGCCTGCGAGCCCGTGGGCTGTTTCTGTTCTATCAACACCGGTTCACATTTAGCATGAAAACACAAATTAGAGCACGATTTAACTTAAGATCAGCCTGTAATCATCCGGTAGATTCACAATAAACAATGAGAATACATCTCTCCCTCCTTAAGTTGACCAATTTTACATTTTCTTCTCTTACTTTCAAAATTGTGATCTATGTTGTTACAAGAATTCTCGGGAACCACGCCATTAATATTACTATATTTATTTCGTACTTCTTACAGACGCTGAAATCTAAGAATTAAATTTTAATATGGTCTCCATTATGACTCGTTGGGAAATATCTCGCTCATACCACCTTAAGTGAAATGAGGTCCAAGAATTTGTTTTCGGCTTCGACTGAAAAAGGTATAAAAATGTTCACTCAATAATCCACAATTACCGCTCCATCCACCTTAATGGAACTGGTCAGGTCGATCTGAAAAGTGAGTCACTGGCTTTCGTAGCCAAACTGAAATTTCCGATTGGTCTAAAGAAACTGGACTACTGCTCTAACTGCTTTTTATTTGTTAGTTGCCGAAAACAAAATATAATCGATATCATTAGCGTCGTGGTTTGCTTTGGGAAAGGAATGGGAGGAGGTATAAATCTGTATCAGTGATAAAGTGTAAAACAGTAAATTTCAAACTCAATACTACGTAAACCAACCCCAAAAATAGTATAGTCAAGCAGGATTACAATTTTGAGATCGACAGTTTAATTACGAAATTTTTTCAGTCTTCCTTGGTTAACCAGGAGCTCTGATAAACCACTCTTCATTACTTTCAGATTGACTTGTGATCAATTGGTTTACTTAGTGTTTAAAAAACAACAACTGTATGACCAATACTAAACTTCAGGGAGAAGATAGAATGAAAGAGACTCCAGGGTGAAGTAAAGGATATCGTGGTTGAAAAACTTATGCGCACCTCATGACCCACGCAAGCAAATAACGTACTACACATCATGTGGTTTTATTTGAACGAAAATATCGATGCTTATGGCATGGTTTTAGAAAATATTAGTATTGGAGGCCGCTTACTGAGTATTATAAATATACTACTCCACTCTAATCCTGTTAAGAATTATTCCTTTGACCATTTTACAAGAATACCTAGATAGTGAATATAGTTTTAACACTAGAAGGACCGGGTTTGTTTGGCTACCTAGAAGGACCATTACCCGTCATTTTGACGGGTAGTAATTATTTTAAATATTTCTTCGTTTATGTTAAAATTAATTAATAACTTCATTAAATATAACCTTTTTCTTTATTTATCAATACAAATGAGTAATCTTTTACAAATAATTTCGAGGAAGAAGCACTGCTCCCGTAAGCCTTGCGAAAGCTACTGACGCCACACTCATATATGCGCTGTAAGGCCACACACGCACGATATAACCCTTCTCTGCCTTTTCTTTCCCTAACTAAAACATCAAAAACTAAACTAACTTTCTAAAAACTAAAACATCAAAAAGGCCAGACGTAATATAGTGTAGTGATTTCCTGAATAAAACACGCGTTACCGTTACAAATAAAATAGTAACTCCTAACCCGTCATTTTGACGGGTGTTGGTCCTTTAAGGTAGACAGGTGGTATAACTCCATTTCTATGTGAAAAAATTAAATTATATTTTAACAGGATACGTACCATACAAAATAAATAAAAGTCAGAAAAAATTAAGACGTAGGCAATATGATTAAGTAAATAGAGGTTACCCGTCAAAATGACGGGTCTGGTCCTTCTAGTGTTAAACTTTGCATTGCACATCAAAGAAATTCCTTTTCTAAAAATATTCATCATCCTGACGCTACAAACTATTTTACGCTGGCTCAAACCTTTTTAAAATTTCTATTATTAAATATAACTTATTTTCGTACTAAGTGTATATTAATCTAGAATAACTACAAACTCTGATTTGACAGCTCACCTCAGAATAGAGTTTCAAAGTACTCTGTGCTCTTCCAAAACTCATTATAATCGTAATTAACGATTTGGATGAACAAAGCACTGTAATAATTAGACTAGGAAAAATGTTGAAGTTCGATAAGTTTGTCGCATATAAGTACACCGAGGTCACTATTAGCAGTAATTTCGACATTCTATGAGACAATTACATACACAAATTTCAAGTAATGTTTGAGTTGGACAATAGCATTATTTGTAAACTGGCCTCCTAATTGTTCTTATGGTGGATTTTTATGTATTACTCTTGAAAATTTGGAAACGTTAGCACTTAATCACGCTAACACTGTAGACCTTTACTTTTGGACTAGCCTTCATGCACCAACAATGAATTGACTACCATCTACGCAATTAATTTTCTTTCCATAAAAACAAGCTGTTGAACTTCGAGCAAATATATCAGCAATAGTTACAGACCAGAAGTATTATTTTGAAAGATGTGTTCAGATACATCTACTCCAGAAGTCACTTCGCGAGATAACGTATATTTCCAGTGAGCCGTCACACATTCCAATCCACTACCTACGGATGGGAAAAGCATACACCACATGAAAGACTAACCATGAAGGGCTATATTTATCACCTAGAGCGTTGTTTTATATAAATTTCCCTGTGAATACAATCCCTTTACCTTTTATAATATGTTATATATACTGAGTATTGCATACGCACGAGGATATACGTCACAGACGAGCTAAAATTAAAAAAAGAGCCCTGCGCTCCGTGGCCCATAAATAATGGAAAACTCACACGGAAGAAATGAATGTAACAGTCGTAAATTTCATTAACAATTATATTTCTTCCTCCTCCTACCACTGCCCCTTCGTTTAGAGAATACTGGACCATACTTCCCATCTTTTTTTTTTACTCATTCCATCATTCCGATGTCCCCCTACCTCTCCCAACATTCCAAAAATAAAAAAATTCATTCGGCCCGGAATTAGCGCCATCCGTGTGCCAGACACTTTGTCACGCCAAAAAATAAAAAAGGACGACGAAATTATAGGAATCGCGACGGCAGCGCCACATGAATGCGTAGCGGCGAGTACAAGAGTCATTGTCTCCCGCCATTTTCTTTCTTTTTTTTCTTTCTTTTTTTATTCATTCACTCTTCCCGCCATTTTTTTTGCGTGGACGCGATCAATTAAAAATGTTTCCTTTTGTCTCGGCGCTGGTCATTTCTTTTTTTTCCTCTGCCTGCGGGGGGACAGCCTTCCAAAATCATTCTAGCGAGTCGAAGATTTCTCTTTTTCACTTCCATTCAGACCGACGCGTCGCGACGCACGCAATGGCGCCCTCTTCCATCGTCGCTTTGACAACGCCTCGAAACGGATCCCGCTCTGCTTTAAGAGAGACACGCATTCGAGTGGAAACCTGTCCCAAATACTTTTGTCATTTCCAAAAGAAACAAACATTCGAACAACCCCGAGATACCGATAATCTTCTTCTATATCTATGAAATTGAAATTCCCGTTTTGTTTGAACGCTTATAACTATGTACTTCCAAACCCATCGACGGATTCGAAAACATTTGGCGCTAAAAAAAAACTAATAAATAGGCTATATTAAAAAGTCAGTGTTATGCACCTTGAATATTCAATAACAATGTGAGCTTTCCATAGGCTCCAGTGCGCTGACAGCACACTTTACAGCACAGCAGCACAACACAGCCTCTTCCATTCATTACAGACCCCTCTTAAGCACTAGGTAGCGGAAAACGAAAAACGGAAGTATGTACAATGATAGAGCGACCACAATTCAGTGATAAAAATAATTTTTTATTACTTTTAGATAATTCCAGACGTGATATGGGCTACATCTCAATTCTTGTTGCACCGCATGCGTCCCGTCGTGCTTCAGCAATGAGATCATCAGCGGAAAAAGTATTTATTTTTAAATTGCTATTATCTACTCAGATATGAATTTAAACATTATTTTAATAGATAAATTGTTTAGTTAATGTCCAGTATGAACAAAATAGATGTTTTTGTGTCATGTTTTCCGCTGTTAAAAATTATGATTTTTTAAAATGGAAAAATGAAATAATGTTAGAAAACTTGTTACCCCCACCTATAACGCCACTTTGAGTCCCGCTTTTCTTAGGACGGATGGTGACCAACCGCACTACTGCTAAGAATCTTATCCAACTCCCAATGAATTGATTTTGCTAATGGAAGATTTTGCTGAAAAAATCCGTTCTCCCACCGAAACGACTTTCCCTCAACCCTTTCTTACGGATTTCCTGTCGCGGAATGGAATGAACAGAACAAAATATCCAGCGCTAAAGGGAAAAAAGTGCGATTCTGGGGATTTCTCCACGTACGCCGGCGCGCCGTGTCTGGAGCTTGGCGCTTCAGATAGCGCCCTGCAACGGGAGAATCCTCTTTATCCTTCTATTCGCTCTTTGCAGGCCAGACCGGTAAACCTTTGAAAAATAATTTTAAAAATCTCCCCCCTCGGGCCCCTCTAGCTTTGTGTTTGTGTGTGTGGGTGGGTGCCAAGGGCCCTTTCGCTATCTCCGGCGGTCGGCGTGTGGCTTGGAATAATTTTTGGAGAGAGAGAGAAAGAGGAAGTCTCTCTCTCTCGCGCATAGCGTGCTGTAAACCAAACGCCGCGGTTTAATTACTCGGAAAACAAGCGCGCGGTCGCCATGTTTGCGGCCCGCCCGGCCGTATGCTATCCATCCCATAGACCTTGAATATAGCTAGATGGCGCTTCCCAATGCTGGGGCATAGGCGGCCGGTGAAGTAAACATGAGGTCACGTGCTATGTGGCAAAAAAGTGGCGGCGTTCAAATGCGTTGAACCACTTCGGAGCACAAACCAAGAAATTCCTGTTCTACGACACCAGTATTTACTGTGAAATTGAAGTCGCTTTTTATACGATCATCCTCCCTACCCACTTATCCATGATCAACCATATATTATGCCGGTTTTTTCGCATAATTTAAATTTTCCTTTTACCTTAAAATTCCGATTTTTTCCTGATCTTAAAAATTTCATCCGCTCAGCTATAAACTCGTCTCATGATGCAGTATTATATTAAATAATGACAAGGATGGTTAGAAAAATAAGTTGGTTGCGTAAAAATGAAGCTGACGGCTGTTCGAATAAAATAATTGTGCATAAACATGAAAGCTTATAACCTTGAGACTGCGAAAAATATCCGTAGCAATTGTCAAAGGCAGTGTAATAAAAAATTAATAATATGATATAATTAAAACGAAACGGTACTTCAATCTTAAATCAACTTTGCCTCATGCAGGAGCTCACGGAAGAGTTTTTACAAACAAATGTAATGTGTAAAACGGCCTTCAGACCGCACGTAGGTATTCTGCCAGTGTTAGGGATCCTTATGAGGTATGCTTGAAACCGAGTTGGAACGCATACAGAGAAGATAGCTAAGTTAAAGGCCGCTATGATAATCTCGTTAGTGTTACTGACCTTAGATATAGCCTTATAGATACCTCAAATTAGATACTGTAGAATCGGTTAAATACTTCGGAGTTAAACTGACTAATGACCTCTTGTGGAGTAAGCATGTTCGAGAATTTACCGGTCAAGCTAATTGTAAACTGGGATTTGTTAAAAGAGTACTTGGCAAGTGCAACGACAAAGTTGGGGAAATCACCTACTTCTCCCTCGTTAGACTTCACTTTGAATATGCTGCTAATATTTGGGATCCTTATAAGATAGGCTTGGAAACTGAGTTAGAACGCGTGCAGCAAAGATCGGTAAGATACGTTAAAGGCCGTTATGATAATCTCGTTAGTGTTACTGACCTTTTGCAGTAACTGGGATGGGAATCGCTTTCAGACCGTCGATTAAAATTTAGAGTGAATCTGTTATGTGAAGTTCCAAACCGAATTATTCTGACGAAGTTAATAATATTGTATGAAATTCGACCAAATACGGTAGATCAGATCATGAGTATAAAATTAGGAAACTATAATGCAGAATGGACAGATTTAAAATATCATTTTTCCTGCGAACGATAAGAGACGATAACAGCTGCCAATGAGACGGATAGAAAGAGAAGGATACTCCTAAACCTCTGGGATATATGTTTTTTTGCCTTACATTGCGGGTACGACCGATCGCATAGGTAGAATAATGACTTAAGTATAACATAATCACACGATACAACACTACCTCCAGAGTACGAGATCATCTACGAGGGACTAAAGATCCATTACCACCCACAATGTATGAGGGTGTATACGAACTTCTCTGCAGTTGCGGAAGATCATATGTGGGGCAAACCAAGAGAGCAATTGGATGCCGATTAAAGGAACATGAACGTGCAATCCGGAAGAAAGACTGGTATCACTCTGCCGTGGCTGAGCACACTACGTTAGAGGAGGGTCACGCCATTGACATCGAGATGGCAAGAGTACTACACAAAGAAAGCCGTTACTTTCCACGGCTCGTAAGGGAAGCGATTGAAATAGAAAAAAGACCAAATAATATCAAATAGAGAGGATAGTTATAAACTCCCTTATACCTGGAAGAGACTTTTCTAAATTAAGTTTTTACTTCTCAAAATCATCAACTGCTGTAATTATTTATTTTTGAAAAAAGAACATTATTGTTCTTAAAAGCCCGACGAAGCCGGCAGCATAGCACGGCAAAACCGTTGCATATTACTAAAAAATTATTCGCAGGACCAAAAGCCTTAAATAGCATTAAGGTATAGTGTAATGCATTTTGGTGAATACCCTCCTACAGTCCTACACCCTTTGCCACACACCCTTGAGGTGGCTTGCTGGTTATTTTGTAGATGTAGATGTCTTATTAATGCGATTTAAATCTCTCAAACTCCCCTCATGATGTACGTAACTGGTCTGCCAATGATGAATACAAATCTGCACATCTTTGCACGATTACATTTTCACTCTGAAGAAGATGACTTGTTGTATTAAACTTTCCTTAAGTTTAATTTTTTTTTAATTCAGCTTGAACACAAATTCCAGTTATTGGATCTTGTTTGCAATATTCTTTGCCTCCCGTTTAGTGTCATCTTTTTCTTGAAGAAAGAATTGATATTTCCTGCAGTTTCCACGGCATGCATGTACTTCCCATCAGGAGCCTGAAAGTGAATTCAACACTTTTTTTCTTTCCAATGCAATCTTTGAAAATTCTCCGCTGAGCAGTGGAGGCGGAAAAGAATGAGTATAGTATTTTTCTTCATCAGAGAATGAGAAAACTTGAAATGCGAAATAGCATATAACTTAAGCCAGCGGCCACCGAATCTTTCTTGACAAAACGATGTCTGGAAAAATACTTCCAACGAAGTTTAGAACAGACCCTTGGCACGAACGTATTCCTATTCAAAACAATTATTCACTTCCTTTTACTTTCTTCGTTAGTAGGAAAACTATTGCACGTGGAAGAGATAATGCATATATATGATAGTTTATTTACGAATGAGTAAAGAGAGAATCCGGCGAGTGATAATAATCAGACAGATGAGAAGGTGAGACCTTTCATGATATCCTCGCATCGTGAACAAATGTAACTCAAACTCTAGCGATTATTCTCCGAAATCATTTTTATTAAGAATGGTACATGGTATATAGACCTTTAGAAGGGATTGGCTCGCCTGTGCAAAGATATTCGGCTTCCTTTTACAATTGTTTCTTTGCAACCGTAAGAACGGCAGGAGTGAACCGTGTTTCGCCGTCGAGGCCTCTCGAGATCTGCCACAAAGCACGTGACCAAGCCCTGGCTTATCCCTCCCTCATGTTCGTGACGTCATGCTCCATCTACCTATATTCAAGGTCTATGATCCATCCCATACGGTTGCCCTTGCGAGAAAGCGTACCCCTTTTCCTCGCCGCCTGGTGGTTCCATCTCGCGCTACATTTCGAAATGATCCTCGTACCCGTTCCTACCTTAAGTACAAAATTTAGGATTACATTATTGATGCGTACTTTTTTCCTCGTTTTGCATATACATAGGTTTATCGTACGTCCCGGTTTTGCCGGGACAGTTCCGGTTAGAACGATCTTTTCCTGGTGTCCTTCTCGGAAAGCAAACTCGTCCATTTTGGCGTTGAACTACCCCGGAATGTCTCCGTTAGGCCAGCTGTCCACTCTAAGGAGACTGCGACAAATGCGTGGCGAGAAATGTGTAAATCGGAATAAATTGTATCAAAATGAATCAAGCATTCTAGAAGAAACTTGACTGAATATTGTGTATGTCACATGACTGAAGGGAGGAACCCCTGTGCTAGAAGGCGAACTGTACACAATTAGCCTAACTTTTATAAAACACGTCCCGATTCTGTCCTGGGTCTCTTCAAAACTAGTTAGATATTCAATGCATCAAGAAGGGAGAGAGGTGAACTGTATGTTAACGATATGCCTCATGTTTGTGTGGCGCTATTTTTTTGGTTAAAAGCACTGAAAATGCGTGGTAAGAAGGAATGTTAGTACCTATTAGATCGGAAGTGTATCTATCATGGTTTTCCGCAGTTCTGGAGATATAGCGCGGGGTCGAAATAATATCCTTCGCGTCGCACTCTTGACTCATCAGATCTGAAATTTTCAAGTAATCTTTACCTTGCGCGTAGTTTTCGAGTCTCTCACCGTTCACAACCTAGTCGTTCCTTCCATCAGCTGTATAGTGACACTGTCTGTTCGCTCGTTTCAGTTTTTAATGAAAATGAAATGAAATGACTTTACTTTTATTTTTTTACAAATTAAATATTTCTGTGCTCGTTACCAAATTATCGCGGCGTATTCGAAACGTAGCCTAACAAGAGGAAAGTAACATATCTCTCACATATTTTCAACGGAGAACCTTTCTTCTATTGGCTTGTTAAATTCTAGTTTGCTTAACCAAGGTAGCTCAAATGTTTCGTGTACTTCCCCCGCGCTAAGTCCGAAGTCAAGATATTTCTAAGGCATTTGACTACTTCTATATTTCTTGTATCTGCCTCTTCCACTTTTTAAATATGACGACAGTGTATATGGACATTTAGTACAATTTAAGATACATATCAGGAATGAAGTAATCCCTTAGGAGGCAAAGTTTCCTGAATTCAGCCCACCGCCTCTTTATTCGTAAATGAAACTATTATAGTAATCAACGTAGAGAAAACCTGCAAAGAAAATAAAAATTGTGCTAAAACTATTCGGTATTTTACACTTATTTTCAGGACATTGCTGGATCGTAAGTATAGCAATAGGAAGGAAGCACTTACTCAGAGTGCAGCTCACAATGATTCTGAAATATAACCCTAGGTCGAATGTTCCATGGAATAACTAATCCATCGCTAACGTTCTTTTTCCTACAAACAATAAAACTTCCATCGTGGTATATTGCCGAGTTAAAAAGAATACAGTGGTTCTTTATGTCCCAGGTTGACAATTACATTTGCTGAAAATTTTTTAAAGTAGCCGAACCCGAGCCCCGGGCTTCAAAAATCTTTTTTTTAAGGGAATGATTGAACTGAAAGCGGGCGCGAGAATTTTTATTGCTGTATCCCTCTTTTGATGAAAGCTAATACCATTTGGGTTTTTATTCCGATTGCTTCCGTTTGCTTGGATGGGATATTTGAACTTCTGCCACGATGTCTAACCACTTTGCCGGATTGTAATCAGGATCACATGATATTTACAAACTAGAGAAATTAGAATAATCCGTCTACTTAAAACAGAAAATATAATGACTGAATAACTTCAAATTTAATAAATGAATTAGTTTTTTTTCATTAACAAATTTCTTCTTGCACCACCCCGAATGAGTCTTGTAATGAATCCGTGAGGAGCACTTTATATTAAATTTACTGATTAAATGTTGATGACTGATAGTGATTAACTCATCATTCGACGATTGTAAGTAATTGTGTGGTAGCCACGCATACATTCATGCCAGCAGTATAATCTTCAAATTGCAGCTCTACAGCATGCAAGGCTCCGCGCAAAATGTACAACTTCAATGACAGTGTGAATGCTCCGGAGACAGCTGAAATCATTCTAGGCACAATCCTCAATATCAAGTGGCAGATAGCACACAGATTATGTTACATGATCTAAATACGTGCCATGGGCACTATTGATAACTAGCAAGCGATAGCTATGATTCGAAGAAGTAATAGAAAAGAGTGACACTTACATAACCACGGTTCAATCGCTTAGGGATTTGACCCCGCTGTGCGCTGCTTCAATATTTTGCGGTCTCTCGCTTCCTTTGAGGAAAGCTGCATTAGGCAACTCTCGTGGGAAAAGAAATGTCTTCGTCGTGTACTTGCGAATCTGTGAACCGTATAAGCAGTCTTCAATTGTGCGTGACAAAGACTTTATGCGATTAATCACATTCATGTAGTTACGTGCTTTTTTTAAAAAATCAAACGCGTGTTTAGGTCATAGATTAAAGAAGGAAATAGATGGATCCATGTGGAACGATAGCTTGGGGTGGATATTGAAGCCATTACAATGTACAATCGGCCATATTGAACGGATCGGTTGTTCTATTAAGACACCGAAAATTTAGACAATGGCTGTGGAATCGTCACGGTACTGCAATGATTTATCTTAATGAATGGAAAATTAAATAATTATAAAAAAGCATTAAGTTATTCGCCCAATTTATGGACAAATTGGGCGTGATATTCATGTTAGGTAGATAATTTTTCTCAGAAAAAGAACAGGCGCATTCGTGCTTCAAGACGCCATTTACTCTCTTCTTTGTAAGGTAGTTTCAACGTAAAATGTCTCAAATACCATTGTATTCATATTTTGGCTACTATGGAAAAAGCGTATCCTATATTGGATTAGGACAACAAAATCCTAACTTTCAACGCTATTTCTCACGCAGACTGGGGAAAAATAGTATTTTCGATATAATATTTATGCCATATTCATGAAAACCTGTTTTTAAGAAAGGTATAATAAATGCATCTCAACACGTTGTTTTGAGATATTAACCAATTGCTACGATAATTGAAGTAAAAATGAGGTAATTACATAACAAATGGCGCTGCAGTCGGCTCCTACAGCTGTAAAACAGTGTTCATCAATAATATATTCGTTCACTTATCAGAAAATTTTGCACTTAAGTTTATATTTTCAATTGCTAATGCATGCATGCATCAGAGGAAGGGGGATTTTTTTAAAACCGATAATACAAAAAAGTTGGAATTGAGTGTTTGGTATGAATCGCACACTCGCGGTGGAACAGCCTTCATCTATGGTTTCAATGTAAGAGATAAACACTTTGGAATTAGTTTAAGATGGAGATGAATCTGTGATAATTGCAAAAGTGTTGACATCCGACATGAAGACCGTAAAAGTAAAAAGATGAAATGAATATATGTTGAGCGCTATTGATGACACATTTATTTTTTTTGTTGATTATCGCGTCCTGCTGAGATCTCCTGAGATGAGAATGACAAAAAATGGCAATGTGCTGAGCCAGGAGACAGCAGTTTGACGCGACAGAACGATTTTTTTTATGAAGGCCATTGACGTATTTCCTCTTTGAGTTTTTTCGGCCGATTTTCCGACCTTTTCACTTTTCTCATTACTGCTTAGCCCTACGTCGGTCATTTTGAAGCCTTTGATAGTTTCATAATACGCTCCTGCGTATTATTTTATCATTTATGCGTATTTCATCTTAAAGTCATCGCTGGATGTCATCTAAGTATTCGCACATTCACTCATTGTGTTTTGTTTTTAGCGCTTTCGTCAAAAAAAGTTGTTTAAATCATTGATAAACCAGTTAGGGAAAGGACAGTGAAAGTAGAACGACGCCCTTTTGATTATGGCAATGGCAATTTGATTTCATTCTTGCAACTTCAGTTCCCAAAAGCCATTCTGACGAGCCATTGAATCAAGGGGACTCAAGTGAATATGAAAACGTTTTTCACCCCCGAACATATATGGAAAGAGATTAAAATTATTTTGATGTATTAATTTCTTAGTAGAGATTTATTAAATACTAGCTGAAGGTACCCGTTGAACTTCAACGGATGTGAAAAACATTGAACTTATAAGAAAACCACAAAACCTGAAGAATACTGTCAGCGTGATCATTTGAGGTGTTTGTATCCTATCTTGTTTATTGTGATCGTTGTAATTATTTCGTTTTCCATTTCGTGCACGGAGAGTTGAGTGATTGTTTGTTCTATTTAATGCACGGGAAACCCAAAAATGGGCCACGAAGACTCATTACTACTTAATAAATAGCACCTAGGTTGATAGATGGTGACCTCGTCCCTCAAGTTCTCTTGAGCCGTCTTCTGAGTGAATAACAGCTTGATCACTTCCCTTGTGTACATAAATATATTTGCATTCAATGACTTAATTGAGTTCCGTCATTCACCGTTGATATGTGCGTTGAGTATCTTAATCAGGATAGGAGAGTAGAGTATAATCCAGCGGTTGACAACGTCAAACGGAGAATTTTCAATAGCAGCGATGTTTATTTGTCCTATGAATCCTTCAATACCCGGACTATGCCTTTGGCATAAAGGGTGGCTATATTCATTGTTTCCTAAATCATAATCATTGGTTACAAAATTAAAAATCTATGGTGATCAGTCTTAGTGCACTTGCCAATTTTTATGCACCGATGACGTCCATTGCGCAGAATATCCGTTCTTCTTATGGGTAAGAAGCATGTAGTGACGCAATTATAATTTCCGCCATCTTAAAACAGATTGAAGTTTCGAAACAAATGGCTCAATATTTGAACCAGATTTTTAACTGGTTACCCGTCAGTAGGTTTGGTTAGGATGAAATTTGTGCGGTTCTTAGCGTAAGCCGAGAAACACCACGGGGAGATTATCATGAGATTGCTGGTAGGCATGTCTTTGAGCATCCAAGGCTAAACTTTGTCGTTTTTCATGCAAGGACTCATTTTCTCGCAAAGAAGACATTCCTCATGCTTTAGAAGATTTTTTCAAAAGGTCACCCTTTATTCTATAAGGCATGTTTATGGATATATTTTTAAGTCCAAGGAGGGGAAACACAGAAGCAAGTGAGAGACTAGAATAGGTAACTCGATGATTGAGTCAATGTAAGTAAACTGCATTTTAACACGTTTAAGTATATATAAATAACTCATAAAGTTTATTTGGCAATTAGTCTAAAAAACAGTTCGCAATCGTAATGAGAGGCAGACGGTTCCACTACGTGTAATTCATCTGAGTATTAAACTATAATAAACGACGCCGTATTTGTTGTAGCAACAGAGGCATTATTAACATTATTATTCGCTGCACGTAAATATTCTTCCACGTTTAATTCCTTTATGTGTATCGTTTAATAAATAAGTGTTCTCTCGTATGCAATTCCCTTATGAGAGCTACTTTGTGAATAGACATTGAAGAGTATACCTGTAAATATGCATTGAATTTATCGATTACCCCCCGAAGCAATTTATCATGGGGCCCTTGGGACTCTGGGCCCTTCTTATACAAATTTTCTTTTTACGTGCTATCATGGGCCGTCAGGAAAACTTAAATGCCAGATGCGTGAATATCCTTTGAAATTCAAACATCTGGTTGTCAAGGAAATATGCTATTGTTGTATAATGAGAAAAATGTCAGATTTTTCAGCAAAAAATATTAGATTCAGACAATTACGAGGCGTAAAAGAAAATCGATTGAAAGAATTAGAAACTTCATTTATTTAGCCATCCGATAAAAAAATTTCAGCCCTCTATCTTGAGTGAAAGTACTTTTAAAAAGCAAAAAATAAAACCACTGCACCAAACCCAATGCTTAGCATGGACCACAAGGGACCCCCAGGGGGACCTTTGGGGGCCCTGAAAGATTTTTAATATAGCCAATGTTACATCCCGGTACATTTTCTAACTACTTACAAAATTTCAGCTCAATCGGTTCTGTAGTGTTTGCGTGATTGAGCAACAGACAGACAGACAGACACCATTCAATTTTTATATATTAGTATGATGATGATTTAATTTGGTATTTTTCGAGTTGAAGCAAAAAAATAAATGCAATCAGGCTTTTTTGCTCTATATGTGAATTAATTGAATGTAAAATTATAAAATGCATCAAAATGTTATATACTAGCCAAAATACTGAAAATTACATACTAGTTGTGCTGTATACAGTTAAAAACAAATGAGGTGTATTCAGATTTGTAATCATGACACACGCTAAGAATTTTGGCAGATAAAATGGCCTGGTACAATTGAATAGTAAATGTTTCGTTTAAGTTTACCTTCAGCCCGATGTTTCATCCTTGGTCTTACTCGCTTTAGTCATCCTAAACAATACCACATAAAACTTCCTCACCTCTATTTTACAAAACCAGATATAAATACGAACTCGCCCCAGGAAAGAAATGTACTATCCTCTTGATAATGACACGAACGTGTTGAAACCGGTTGACGGCTGTCATCAATAAATTAGTGTGAAAGTTTCAAAGTTCATTTCATTTGCAGGTACGAATCCTAGTACAGTAAAATGAATTTTAAGGTAGTTTGAGCGAAATACCACTTCACCTATGATTTGGTGAATTTGACTTCATTTTAAATAAAATACTCTCATCTTTCCAATGATATCAAAATATCAACCCCTTGCCGAACTACTTTTCGATCAATTTGCCCAAAAATATAACCTGTTTTGCATGGGATAGATTATGGCTGTGTGCTCCAGAGGGAGAATATTAAACAAATTAGGAACTTCTAGCACCTAGATTTCATAAAAAAAACAGCGGTGTATAGATTGCATGTTTTCTCAACTATTGATAAAAAAAATCTATTACTCACCTCAGAAATGTTTACAAAATCGCAAAAAACCTACCTTTTTGAAGAGTTTTCAGCCGTACGGCGGGAAAAAGAAATGATTCAAGTTAGAGACTTGTGCAGCAAATACTGAGAATTTTGGTCATATGTAACTACATATTTGCGCCATTGATATTACAATATTTATTTCATACTTCTTACAGACGCTGAAATCAATAAATAAAATTTGAATATGGTCTCCATTATGACTAGGGAACTATCTCACTCAAACCACCTTAAGCTCATCAATAAATCGAGCCTGACGAGTATCATTCTCACCGACTAATCCGGTGTTAATGAGTTCGAATCTCAGTCAGACAGTTTCTCACTTCCTAGAGTAGAAAATGCATTATTTTTAATACCGTCATTGTAACCTATTAAAAACTACTAATGAAAATCTTTACCTCTTCATTAAGATGGTTTTACTTATGCCTGTATGTTAGTAATGATCATGAAGTTACATCCTCCAAAGATGGCCCTGCTCCAAACTTAAAAGTATTTTTCATTGTTACAGTGAGGGAGAATAACTCTGAAATTAGTAAAATGTGATATCCCAACGTGTGTAGTATTCACAATGTGTGCATTGGGAAAGGTTTTTGATAATAATATAATTTTCAAAATATGTACCCTGAGCCTTATTACGAACACTCGTTCCAATGAAGACCTCTTGTTAACCCTTGTTTTCATTCATTGATTCACTTAGCGATGTGTACGTGAAGTGAAGTGGAAAATGTCCTTGCAGCATCTTGCCATACTCATGACAAACTTGAAATTATGATATGCCATGTTTGTGCTCGTTAATTACCAAAAACACCCTAAATTTTACCGTTAATACCTTACCTTGAAATAGCAATCGTGACAAGCG
The DNA here is from genome assembly GCA_963573305.1 of Pyrrhosoma nymphula. Lineage (NCBI taxonomy): Eukaryota > Metazoa > Arthropoda > Insecta > Odonata > Coenagrionidae > Pyrrhosoma > Pyrrhosoma nymphula. The sequence goes on along the minus strand of OY754338.1, from coordinate 4,547,091 downwards.
TTCACTGTTCAACTGAAGTAAATACGATATACTTTGTTGACTCAATTGGCGAAGTTGCTTGCCTAACCAACAGAAGCCTCGGTTTATCAGGAATGTAAATAACCTTGAGAAAAATCCATCGTTCCCATTGCGTAATGACCTACGAGAATTATTTAGAACCGTGAACTATTTAGCAGGTGTACTCTATTGTTCAGTCCAATTTATTCTCCTTTAATTGGGATAAGACATTTTTAATTATGACAAATAGAACTCCAACATTTATAGGAATTTATAAAAAAAAAATAAAAATTGATATCTGTCGGAATATGTAAAACTGGAGTTATTTTTTAACTTTAGCTGTATTGATTCCTTTTCTTGCAAAAATTGGGTCCTACCCTGGGATTATATTTTTTTGGATACCAAAAAAACAAATGATGATCAGATCATAGATAGATCGCAATAAAAAAAGGACGATTCTGCCGATTGCGTAGCCGTATGTTTAATTGCTTCCATTTTAACAAAAGGAACTCACATGATGAAGGGGTGGTATTGAATTATGTGCGGCCAATTATCATTGGTATTTGCATACTGAGTGTTCCCACGGGAGAGCTCTAGTGGAGGAAAGTTTAACGTTGTCCCTAATTTAAGTTTAAAAATTAAGAGCCATTCTCATTTTTTATGTCTCTGAAAATAGATCCGGGAAATACAGTGACGAATTACCACACTTGGGGGTCTGTAGACAGTACAAGCAACGGGCCCCACTTTAATAAACAAGTCGCAAGAGAATCATGGGGGAAAACAATTTTCAGGGCCCCTCCGGAGCCCCCCCAAAGCCTCGGGGCCCAGAGGCAACTGCCTATACTTTGCACTATTGGTAATCCGGCTCTGAGTAAATGTCAAGCGCAGTATTCGCAGTGAAGTTCTCCCGGGCATCCAACCTGGTCAGCCTCTCCATCTCCGCTGACGTTTCGATAGTAGACTTGTCCATCGTCCTCTATGCGACGATGAGCTTCCCTGGCATCAACTGCCCTGACGGCGATGGAAAAGTCTTCCATCGAAACGTCTGCGGAGATGTAGAACCTGCCCCGATTGGAAGCCCGGGAGAACTTCACTGCGAATAATTTGCCAGGAAAGCATCATATCCTACATTCAAGCGCAGTTTGTCGTAAATATTTAATCAGTCTATCGCAAAAGACCTCTATTTATGGAATTTTCGGCATGGCAGCTCTCATCTTTTTGCCTAAAAGTCAGTTCAGCCAAATGTTCATCACCATACAAATGAGTTGAGTGATTCAGCTGACCACAGTCAACATTTACCCGCTACTAAGTGAAAAAGAAATTGCATAATTTTGTGTTGGATTATTTCCCATCCTGTGGCCTTCCGCAGACATGTTGCATTTACTCATGCAAAGATGGGACTTTCACTCACATAGCGTCCTCCGTATAAATATTTACTTTGTCTCTCCATTGCTCTTCATGGTCAATTCAGGCTTGGGATCCTCGATGAGGTATTTACATCCTGTCTAGGGCCGAAAAACCGTAGACGGAGGCTGCAATGCTCCAAAAAGGGCACACGACCTGACGAATATTGATGGATTAGTAGTATTTTTTAAATTATATCCTCAGGTTATTCATTATGTGCACAGAATGTAATAATGTGCATTCATCATAAAGGTCACGTGACTTAGCCATTTGTCATTACAGTTACCCGAATTTTGTTCATTCTGCATAAAAGTCAAGTGTCTGTAGTGACAGACAGCTAAATGTGCCAAAATGCGGAGTATAGCGGATATAATGCTTTCATAGAAACGTATTTTTCTATTTGTCGACGATACTCATATTCCACTTTGATCTCTTCGGTCCATCGATGAGATAGTTCATTTAAAAAACAATGGTAAACGTCAAGCCTTTGCACAAGTCCAAATGTATTTATCTGTATTCCCTGTATCTTATAATACATGCATCATTTATCTCATATCCTGTATCTGACATTATCTGCCTCTTAAGGATTACCCTTTTTATTCTTATTAAATCTTTCTAATCTGTACAATTTTGTACATTTCTTTATGTGCGTGTGTGTTTCTGCGTCTTTCAATGCTCCTTGTTTTGTTCAGTTTATTATAAGAGTGGGTTAGCACTGGCAAGTTATTTCCGCAAGTTTCTTCGACCAGACCTTGCCGAGGATTTTACTCTGGCGAAAAAGTTTTCACGAATCAGTGCAGGAACAAACTGGTTGCTTTTTACAACAATACGCTTCTGATGGCGGCTTGCCGATAATTTTAGAAGTTCTTCAAGTGGACTTGCAGAGGATCTGTTTGCACCTGCAATATAAGTCGGAAGTCGGTTGCTACCAGTTACTTCTGCAATAAACCTGCCAGCGTACACCCACCTTAAGAGGATCATCTTGACTTCTCTACTAGTTTCACTACCTCCCTCCATAATTCTTAGAAGATTCGCTCTATTTTTTTACCATAATATTCCTATATATTTTAGCATTTGTTGCAACTTCCTTGTCAAATCCTATTTCACCAATGTTTTGTGCGCATTCACCGCCAATCTCATCCTCTCTCTTTCTTCACAAAAGTAATACTGGAGACACTGTAAATCTTAGATTTTAATTAAAGTGAGTTAAATAAGGGAAACATTCTTCCTCAGTCATTTATCAGGTCCAGCGGAAAATGGCGAACGGTTAATTTTGATTCCCCAATGGATTCTTGGCATAAAATCCGAGCTTTACTCAATTTATTGGCCGCCATTTCCTCGAAGGTTTTTCGAGAAGCGTTTGCACCGGAAATAATTTCGTGCGTGGGTGGCCAATTGACTTACACCCGCGCCTCTCTTGTTTTAGGTTAAAAAATGACTTCCACAGAAATAGGGGTAGGAGAAAAATAAATTTTCGGAAGATGTGAGATTTAAAATTCTCGGTTACGTTCCTCCAGCTGCGTAAGAAATGTTGCATTTCGAATCTATACTGCTTGTATTTTGGGTGTATTTTTATCTCTCTCTACACCTATGGCACTTGAATTTATGAATGTATTCCAAGGAGAAGTATATTATAAATTTATTCACCGAAGACTGTGAAATTCGCAATGAAAAAATCTTTGGACTTGACTGGGATTCGAACCCGGATCTCCAAATTGCCTGTCAGGTGTGTTAGCCAGTTACACTACCATGCCATCTTAATTCAAGGCGAATTTCAGCGGCAAAAATACCTGACCGGCAATTGGGAGAATCGGGTTCGAATCCCGGTCAAGTCGAATGATTTTATTGGTGGTGCATTTCATCCCCTTCGCACCCGTGCGCGTGACTTCGTACAATGTCATTTATGCAATCGCATTGATTGGAAAAGTACTCAATTATTTACGCGAGATTTCTGGCTCTATGAACTAGCAGTGCCATATTGGACATCAAAGCGAATCGTTAAAAGTGATGGAAACAAGAACGTATCTTTTTATGCTGTAATTCTTGGCAGTTTACCTGTGTTTGTTGAAAAATGAAAAGGCATTGGTGTTGGAATATTAGTCCAATCAATGAAGGGGTTGTAGAGGACAGAGACGAAACTTCAGGGATATGTTTGGAATTGATAGGAGGTAAACATACTAAATGTCCCCGGACCTAGGGGGGTTTCGGGGGGAAGGGGGGGGGGCGCAGATGGACCATCTATGTTTTGTTTTTTTTGCTCGTATCTTGAAAACGATGCGTGGTAGCGAAAGTATTACCTACTGAATTTAAAATTGAAGCTGATACAATTTACTGCAAAATAAATTATTACGCATTTATTAATATTCCTCTTAGTTACCGAGATATTTGCTAGCGGAAATTGTAATTTTTTAAACGCTTTTAATTTATTTAACGTAATAAAGTTTCCTCACATTTGTTGACAAATTTTTCCTTCTAGCGGCTCAGCCGTTAATTTTACAGCAAAGTTCTTAGAATCACAGTCGTAGAATATTACATTACCTTTAAAATGAGACATAATTTAATATTTTATCTTCCCTATCTGCCCTATAAAGGGTTAAAGGGGTTCCCACAGCCGTAGGAGTGACAATAGTATAGCCAAAATTCATAAAAATTAAGAAGAAACGTGCATAAGTGTAAGGTAATACTTATTAATTAAATTACAATGGAATTTTGGACGCTCAATAGGTTTTTTTAAAGTCAGCAAGCGATAACGCCAGGAGTTAAAGCCTTAGCGAAGGGATTTGGTAAAAGGACTACAAAAGAAGCCATATCAACCAAAGTTTCTATGAGATGGGGGTAATCCGGATTATTATGAGAGGAGGATCACAGCTAAAAGCCAGCTCAAACTTAATCTACTTGATTTTATTTTCAAAAATATTCACTTAAATAACATCTTCGGGAGTTCCAACTTTTACCAGGTCTCTCGATGGTTACATGAATGGAAGGTCGTTTTCTTCAATAACCTCTGGCAATGCCTCAAGAAAATATTACTATAAGATCTAGTTTACTGATAATTAATCGTTATATCATACTACGAGGCCTCTGATACTCGTTAAGTTCCTCCGAATCACCATAGGTGTCGTTGAGCATCGGCTCTCCAAGCGGGCTCTCGGCTAGAGGCTCGGGTAGAGGCGACAAAACCATTTCGTTCTTTCGTGCTCCTCTCACATTTTCTTTATTTGCATTTGCAGTTGCGTTAAAATAATGCACACATATTTGTGTCAACTTGGCCAAGTGTTTTTAACGTGAATTTTGATGAAGTACGCAATTCATCAAAGAAGAAGAGCAGTCATTGTGCTGCTTTGTGGTGCAATAATTGTATCGGTGTGAAATTAGATTCCCCGATCTCATTCTTTAGCTTTCCAAGTGAGGAATGGTGGTAAGGCGGACACTTCGTTTGATTAGAGATTAAATCCCTCTGTTGTAAAAAAATGAATAACGTGTAGATGGCGGTGGTCAAGCCAAACTTGAGCATTACAAGTGGAAGTTGTTCAAGTAGCCGGTTGTTCTGTAATTTATCATACCAATCCCCGGATACCACATGGTGGCAGCGGTAAAAAATTACTGAGGACGTGCTTGTGTCTTTTGTCTCGTGTCGTAATGGCTTCAAAGAATCAATTTGAGACATCTGCCCAGGGATCACCGATGGACTGACAAGAAAATCTCGCCACGAACTGGGAGATTTTTAAAGAAATGTTTTGAATTTACGTCGAAGCTTTTCTTAGCGATGGTGTGACAGATAAGAGAAAAGTGGGACTTCTCCTGCACTATATGGGAGAGAGGGGACATGAAATATTTAGGTCATTTCACCTGGGCGAATCAGATCATGTGAACTTGAAGACTGTTAGCAATGTTTGATGCGTATTTTATTCCCGTAAACAATGTGACATACGAACGCCATAGGATCTTTAACAGATATCAGCTTCAGAATGAATCATACGAGAGTCATATGGCAGCTTTGAGGAATCTGTGTGCATCTTGCGCGCTAGGCACGATACGAGACGAGGTAATCATTTGTCAGTGGAATCCTGGACATGGAGGCCAAAGCGTGTTTGTTGAGAACATTAGATCTCACCGTTAACAAAGCATTGAGTATATGCCAGGCTAAAGTGGTTGCAGATTGAAGAGCTGATACCCTACAAGTTAAAAAAGAATAGATCCAGGTGAAGGAAGAACTGGTAGAAGTGGAAGTCTTGCAAAAGAAGTACGATGAACGAACCAGGGAGGGCCGAGGTAGACGATGGTTTGGGAGTCCATCTCCCAGCGGCTTTTCAACAGGTAACTAACCTGTTTCAACATGCAAGCAGTCTTCTCTCACAGCCGAGGAGGTGCAGTAGGTGTGGAATATCTCATGAAATTAATATATGTCCAGCATTTGGTAAGCACTGTCTCAAGTGTCAGTTTGCCTTATCATTTTACCAGTGATTGTAAAAGTGTGATACCAAGAGAGGTAAATGATATCAATTTCAAAAGAGAAAATTTAAATAGTGATGATTAATCTGTTGACGAAAATGTTTTAATCAGTGTGATCAATAATACCAGCAACAAGGTTATGTGGACTGAGACTCTTTCGATCAATACCTTTACTCTACAAGTAAAAGTTGACACTGGTGCTGAATGTAATATTATGGAGCTCAGTCAGTTTGTTCATTTAAAAGTAAACCAGCAAGTAATTGAGCAAACTAAAGCCTCAATTAGATCGTTTACAAATGGGAAAGTTAATGTGGTCGGTTACTGTGTTTTGAGTTGTATATTTAAAGGGTACACCTACCAATTGAAATTCTATGCTGTTAAGAGTGAGTGTGCCAATATTATTGGTTTGCAGAGTTGTGTAATGTTAGGTTTAGTGGCTATTACTCTTTTGGATAATGGGATTTGCCATGATGAAAAAGATAAAATAAAAATAATACAACGGGTTAATACAATTGAGGTTGAAAGTGAATACTAGGGAGTTATTTGATGGGGGACTAGGTCTTGTTCCTGTCACCATTCACATAAAATTTGATCCATTAATCAAACCAGTGGCTCTTCCACCGAAAAAAATCACTTTTTCATTGCACGAAAAACTTAAAATTTAATTAAATAGAATTCAAGAGTTAGGAGCCATTAAACCGTTGACCACACCAACAGATTGGGTTAGTCAGCTTGTGATTGTAAAGAAGAAAAATGGCAATATTAGGATCTGTTCAGACCCAAGACCGCTAAATCAAGCAATAAAAAGGTCACATATTCAGTTTCCCACTTTCGAGGAAATATCTTTCAAACTTAGGGGTGCCAGGCATTTCACAAAACTTGATGCAAAATCTGGATTTTGGATGCTCCCATTGGATGAATATAGTTCTCGGTTATGCACATTTCAGGCGTGACCCTTTGACCGTGGGAAATTTAATCGTCTTCCCTTTGGACTTAATTGTGCCCCAGAACTATTTCATAGAATTGTGTCACAAATTTCTGAAACTATTGATGGGGTGGTTAAGATGATGTATTATGGTATGCAGACTCTTTGCGGAAACTAAGAAAAACTGTGTCCCTAGTATTGCAAAGGGCAAAGTAAAATGGATTCAAATTTAATAAGAATAAAAATGTCAATTCAATGCAAGTGAGGTAACATATCTGGGTCATAAATTTAATGCTGAAGGTGTAAGGGTTGATGATGAAAGAACAAAAGCCATTAGTAATATAGAACCCCCTAAGAATAAAAAGGGCCTACAGAGATTACTAGGAATGTTTAATTATGTTTCTAGATTTATACCAAACTTCTCAGAAATCACTTAACCACTGAGGGAACTTCTGAAAAATGATTCAGTGTTCGAGTGGAATGGTGTATTGAATGAGTGTTTTAAGCAATTGAAAAGTAAGTTAATTAAAGCCCCTGAGTTGGCCTACTACAATCCCAATGAGCCCTTAATGTTGTCTGTGGATGCTAGTCAGTATGGGCTAGGTGCGGTATTGATTCAAAATAATAGGTCTATAGCATATGCTTCAAGGGCACTCACTGAAACCCAGACAAGGTATACTCAAATTGAGAAAGAAATGCAAAGTATATTATTTGGGTGTGAGAAGTTTAAGCAATTTGTCTATGGCAGATGGGTATAGGTGAAGAATGATCACAAACCATTGGTCTCAATTATTAAGAAGCTACTTGATAAAATACCAGTACGTTTACAGAGTTTAATGATGCTTCAACTTCAACCTTTCACATTGGATGTTTCCTATAAGCCAGGAAAATTGTTATATATTGCAGACACATTATCAAGGGATTTTTATGTCCATACTGTAGATGAGCAGTTGGATTTTGATAAAGATATGGAATTGAAAGTGAATATGTTAATTAATAATTTTCCTATGACCGAGAGTAACTGGGAATTGATCAAAAGAACAACCACTGAAGACAATGTGTTAACAGAGTTAAAAAACAAAATAAGATTTGGTTGGCCCACGTATAAGAAACTATTAAGTAATGAGTTGAAGCCATTTTTTAATTTCAAAGTGAGCTTAGTATTATTAGAGATATTATGTTTAATCTAGGGGTTTACAAGGCCTCGACGAGTGCTGCCTCTACCGGCCACTCTCCGCACCCAAGGTGAGAACTGGGTGCCCTTTCCACTTTTCGGGGTCAAGGGTTCTTATTCGGTCAAGGGAACGAGAGGAGATCCCACGAATCCTCGAAGACATGAGAAGGAAAAGCGATTTTCAAGTGTCTCGTTAAGACAAAAGCGGAAGAAATGTCCCGATGAAATCTTCTCGGGCTTCCCACCGGGTTTGGTTCTCCATGTTGGCCGACGTTTCGACAGGGGACTTCTCTGTCATCTACATTTACATCTACATCTACATACTACCCCGCAAGCCGCCTCAATAGGCGTGTGGCGGGGGGTGTTAGGACACCAGCCGTTTACATATAAAAAGGAAACGCTCTATGAAATTACGCCTTGCATTTATTAAAGTCCCTTATTGTTCGGGGGAAAAACGAATTCCCATACCTATCCGTTCGGCAAAATATCTCTCTTAATTTATCGTTTCTGTCGGTTGCGGAATATCCCCGTTCGAAAAAGGCAGTTGTTTCTCTTTCTTCGGCAGCGGATATTGAGTTTTTGCCAGCTGCGTGATTATTCTCGACTTTCGTTCTCCGTATCGTTAAAGCAGAATAACCAGAGTGTCGGAGGAGGCCTAGGAAGATGGAGGAGATGTAGAGCAGAGTAGAGCCTCCGGATAAGAAGGCTGCTTCAACTTTAAGCACAATGTGAACATTTCTAGAATATTAGTATCAGCAATACAAATTCTTACCTAGTTTCCTGTTTACCATGATATTATCAATGCTAAAATCAGACATTGTTATGAAGAAATTATTCACGTTATTACTTTATTTCATTCTCAATAATCTTGTCAATTTGTCAGTAAGGCAATTTTTTGGTTCAAATTCGTGCCGCTGCGCCTCAAACTCATCCGTCGCTTTCGCACGCATTGCAAGACGTTATACGAACGAACAAGGAAGATGAAGAAATTTAAAGCTTATGGTCTAATGCCAGCGTTACTATCTTGTGTGTATACATATCATATGTAAAAACATAAACACTTTCTCAAAGAAATTAATGACATATATACTCATTACGCCGTTCCCTTTCGGGGTAAGAAAAATCAAAAAAGTTTAACTCTCTGTAATATATAGGCATGAGAAGCTGACACTACTGATTTCCTCCGTCCTGCTTTATAAATCATGCCTATATTGTTTTGTAAATTTCTGAGAGATACTGCATTACACTGTGAAATAGTGGATAATGTTGTGTCATCGATGCTTGTCTTATTAAATATGCATAGTGACGAAACTATGCAGACATTTTATACCTGTCGACTAGGTAAAATATTGTAATTATTACAACCTTATTATTACAATAAAACTAAGTTAGGAAACTCAACTATTGACCAAGTTAAAGAGTTCTGCTACTTGGGAAGTCAAATAACAAATGACAATAAAAGCGTGACAGATGTTAAGAGAAGGATTACCCAGGCCAGACAAGCTTTCCAAAGGAAGCGTAACCTGTTGGTAAACAACCATCTCTCAATTGATTGAGGCAGAGATTCGTAAAGGCGTTCGCGTGGGGCACACTCACTTACGGTTGTGAAACATGGACTTTAAATGAACAAGAAAAAGACAGGAAGCCGAAATGTGGCTCTGGAGGAGAATTACCAAAACAAGTTGGGTCATGAGGAAAACGAAATAGCAAGTTTTGAAAGAAGTAGGTGAAACAAGAACGCTTCTGCAATAAATTCACTCTAGGAAAATTAAACTCGTAGGTCACCTAATAAGGCATAACGAGTTCACAAAGAACATAGTGGAAGGAAAAGTGTAGGGCAAGAAGAGGAAAGGACGACCTAGGATGTCCAATTGTCCACAGTGCTCCACAGTGTGATGTTAATTATGAACTGTAACTCCTTAAATGGTGAAATTAAAAAAACAGCCTTATTAGAAAGAGACAATTGGCTACAACGACAGCGACAAGGCCTGGCCTTTTGAGAGACGACGACGACGTAATTCTTACCTCTTTTGTTTCTGTTACCTTCATGCGCGCCATCCTCTCTTTAAGATTCTTCCGTCTCTGATCTTTTTCTCTTCCACTACACTCACCCATTATTCTCTCGGTCTAACACTTACTCTCACACCATCCACTCCTCTCTTGCAAACCTGCTCTTCGACTATTTTGACTCTCTAGGCGTGACTAAATCAACGAAGCACGCTCCTTTCATTTATTTCCATACTATCGGAGCATTCATTTCGCATACTATCATCGACGAATCTTTTCTAATCCTATGCCTTCTTCTACCGCATACAGTTGTTAGAAATAACAAGTGTTTTGATGTTGAAGGCTTCCAGAGTGAGTTGTTTAGCTTTGATTGGAATAATGTGTTCAACTCCATGAATGTTGATACAATGCTGCATAGCTTTAACTCTGTTTTCCTTGACTGCCTTGATCGTTAAGCCCCTAAACGACTTATACATCCTTAGGCGTCCTCCAGCTCCATGGTTTATCCCAGTCGTAAACAAACAAATCAACGAAATAGATTAGACGTGCTTTTTTCCGAACGAAGAGTAAAGCCCTTCACCAAATATTCGTGAGACAACGTAACCTCGTAAAGCGCTCAGTTATGAACTCTAAACGAATGTACTATATAAATGTTCTTTCTAATCCTGCCAATCCTATCGACCTTTGGAAAAAGCTCAAAAATCTGGGGCTTATTAGACAGTCAGACAATTCAATCGTAAATGGCCTTTCACTAAATGAATTAAATACTTATTTTTCTACGAGTGGTATTCCTCCTTCCAGTCCAACCAATGACCACCTGATAAATATTACTTCTGATGATGCTACAGTGTCGTATAATGATTGAAATATCTTCTTTCATTACGTCACGCCAGACGCTCTTCAAAAGGTACTCATTGGGGCGAAATCAAATTCAGTTGGAGTAGACGAAATCTCTGTTAGATGCTTAAAAGCTGTATTAAATGCTGTGACTCCTGCTCTACTTGAAATATTCAATTCTTCTCTGATGTCCCGCATTTACCCTACACTTTGGAAATCATCCCTAATTCGCCCTATTAAGAAAGTTAGAAATCCTTCTTCTCCTGGTGATTACCGTCCTATATCTATATTTTGTGCCACTTCTAAATGTCTAGAAAAGATAGTTTTTCAACAAACTCGAGATTATCTCACTGTAAATAAATTATGTGACCCTTTTCAGTCAGGCTTTCGCAAAAACCTTTCTACCCAATCGGCCTTAATTAAGGTTTCCGATTATATAAGATATGCCCTCGACAAAAGGTTGTTGACTATACTGGTGTTGTTTGATTTTAGCAAAGCCTTTGACTGTGTAAACCATTCATTGCTCTTACAAAAAATGAGAAACCTTAATTTCTCCTGGTCCTCATTAAACTGGTTTTATTCATATTTAAATGGACGACGCCAATCTGTAAAAGACCCTAATGGCAACTTGTCTGAGTGGGCTCCTATCTCTTACGGTGTACCTCAAGGGTCAGTCCTTGGGCCATTGTTATTTTCGTTGTATGTGGGAGACCTTTCAGCATGTATTACCAGGTGTAAATATATGATGTACGCTGATGATCTTCAAATTTATATGCACTGTCACCCGTGCGATTTCCCTGAGACCATTAGACAAGTAAACGAGGATGTATCTGCCATCGTCTCATGGCCACGAGACAACTTTCTAAAAATAAATAGTGATAAAACCAAATCCATGATAATTGGTCACTCCAGGGTCATGTCAAGACTTAATATGGCTGAACTGCGTATGGTTGAGGTCCAGGGAAATTATATACCTTAATCCAAGACGGCCAAAAACTTAGGGGTCATCTTCAGCAATACTCTATCTTGGAAAGAACATATTTTGTATGTTTCAAATAAAGTTAATGGTACCTTACATCAACTGAAAATTCATAAAAAATTGCTGCCTATCCATGTAAGAAAGCAACTTGTCTCCACCTTAATTTTTCCTAATTTTGATTACTGCGGTCTTGTATTTTATGATCTCACAGCAGAATTTAATACTAGGCTTCAGCGCCTAATGAATTCCTCTATCAGATTTATTTATGACTTGCGGAAAGTTGAGCACATAACCCCATATTTTAACAAGCTCTCCTGGATGGACATAAAAACAAGAAGGAAATTCTAATTAGCCTGTTTCATGTATTCCCGACTCAAACACGATGACCCACAGTACATAATTGACTTTTATCCCACGAGAACCATATTGCCAAATATAGTTACTAGATCCGACCCTAACTACCTACACATCTCACATTATTGGTCCTCTACATTTCAGAAATCATTTACCGTTGCCGCCTCTCAAACTTGGAACTACCTACCTAAATAAATCAAAGATTCCTCATCGCTGCCCCAGTTTAAAAAGAAATTATATTCGTACCTAACTTGCCGTATAAATAAGCCGTATTTAATCATTTCAATGCTTTATAATCATGTATATTGTGGTATATTTTCCAATGTTATTTATTTCAAAATTACTATATCAAATTATTTAATTCTGTTGATATTTGAATCATTGTGTGAACTTTCTTTTTATTCCATATTTTCTATTGTGTTTTGTTTCTGAGATTCATTCTATTCATATGGCATGTTGATTTTTTGTTGTTCACTTCATGGTAATACTTTTTTCTTAAATTCCTGCTTTGCCCACCAAATTTATATGTATTTTGAGCTCAAATGTGATTAATGCAAAATGTTGAGATCGTATGTAAATCTGTGAGCAATAAAACTATATTATTATTATTGCACTACTCACGCCCACTGAATTTAGCTCACTAGCTGTTATGCTTATTGTGGCATTCCCAAGTTTCAACGCCTCGGAAAAAAGTGGGAAGCATTGCACTTTCGAGTGCTGCAATTTTTGTTTTCTTAGGCATGCATACATTCATATTTGAACGTCATCGTTATTTAAATCGCAAGGTTGGTTTACTGCAGGAATACATTCTTCCGTATTCATTGCTCACTCTATCATATCCTTGTATATCTTATTTCCCATATCCATCTTCATTTGGTCCAGAAACTTAACCATTGGTCTTCCTGGTGGAATATTCACTTATATTTTTTCCCTCGATTATGGTCTTGAAAAATGCCTTGTGTCACAGTTTGCGCCCAATCCGCCTGCTACTTCTTCTTTGTCTTACTGCGATCATCCACATACGTCTCTCTTCTTCGGCTCTCCTTCATTCTTCATTTTACCCGTCCATTTTATCTTCATCATCTGTCTTCAGAACCAGGTCTCGAAGGCTTCTATTCTTCCCTGGTTATTTTTCCGTGAAGGTACAAGTCTCTGACCCAAAGTGTGCCATGCTCCATACAAAGGTTTTCACGTGCCTACTACTTCCCTGCTTCTATCGGCATCCTCTTTGAGCATAGAAGTGGTATTTTCATCGTGAACGCTAGCTTAACTTGAGATAATCTACTCATGGTGTCCGTCGTTCTGATTTCATTCCGTGTGATAACATGTCCGAGGTCCGCAGAGCGATTTCACCTGTTTTAATTTCTCACTTCGTTGTGCGATGTTGAAATTAAACTTATCTTCCACGTACACGATTTTGGTTTTATTCCTATTAATTTTCATATTTAATTCTTGAAGTCTTTGTATTTGAGCATGGTTTATGATTTTTTACCTTGAAGTTACTGTAAAGCTGCCAGTGAGGTAATATTTTGACAAGCCTTATCCCCGTTTCACCTAAACAGCGTTTTAGGATGCACTTCCCCTACGCATATCCTTGAACCTCGCAAATGGAGGAAAGAGAAAGGATTGAAAATTTTAATTTATAATTTTTACGTGCGTTAAAGCGTGTTAAGATTGTGCAACCGATAGTTACGAACCTCGAAACCTTTTACTAAACAACACAAAGATAACGACGACATCTCTTGGAAATATATTTTTTTAAATCTTTCACGCGAACACGACGGCAGGTAGCGTAACGTCTGGCATTCCATTTATACTCCTCAGCGGAGACAAACGGGTCACAAACGCACGCTTTCCTCTCGACTTACGACTCGAAGTGGCGTGGAGTTAGGAAAAGGAAATATAAATCTCATGTAAACCGTGCCCACGTTTACCACCCGGGTGTCGACGCTGGCAGAATTTTTCTTTTTAATTTTGAAAACTCGCGTGTCTGAAGCGAGGGTGGAAATTCAATGCCTTGCGTTTCACGTGAACATTTTTTCCACCTGTAATTGCTTGCGTTTATGGCCAACCATGGGGCTGTAATTTATTCCGTGATAGAATTCGAGTGAGAGGGGAAAAAGGGTGTGTGATTTCCCTTCCTTCAGGGTTTTCTTAAAATGGGCACAAGACCGCAAACGAAACGTTTAACCCTTGTCCTCTGACGGTAATGAGAGTATTATATCGCCAGAGGTTTTTCCTATGCTACGTAATTCACGAAAAATCTGCCAGACATGACGCTGATGAAAGGACTACGGTCTAAATCTTGTGAAAGTGGTGCTTAATCTACGGATGATTTTTTTGTGGCCTTCAAAGATTTTGATAGGAATCCTTACGTAACAAAAAGGGCCTTGAGTCCTTATGTAAGGTACCTTGAGGAGATAATCCATTAGGATTCTTTGTTGAAAGGAAATATTCTCAGAAGGTGGTGAAAGTGGGGGGAAGTTAAGTTTTTGGGATTACCGGGGAATAAAAAAAAGCAGGTTTAAGATCGGTGAAGTCCCTAAGCTTACTCTTATCCTCTGAATTCACTCTTATGGCTTCCTTCAAAGACAGCCTGCATTTAATTACAAGGATTTAGTTAGAAAATCCAAATATTTCAGTAATGGTTAGGTATATGCATGAATATTTCCGTGGAAAAACCATATCATATTGGTCGCATATCCTTTATATTTTGACATTCATTGTTTACCCTCGTACTCAATATTGAATCAATTTTTATTTACGTGTCAGTCCTTTCTTTGTCCTCCCTCATAATTCAACTTAACTCACAAAATCCTTCTTTGGCTTAGAATATTGATTTATTTCACGCACATCGGAACTACTAAATTATCTGACGTATAGTGGCAATTGTAAATGATCTGTACTAAAGAGCCTCTAGAGATCAGCCAGACAACTGAGATAAGTGCCACAAATTGGTCCTCATCTCATGTTTTACTCTGATATTCTTTAAAAACCTTACACAAAATTATGTTCCGATTGCTTGTTAGTAAAATCACCCTTGACAGATGACCTTTAAGAGTTTCGAGTTTATTCATTTGATGTCCACTTTGATTGTCAGGGCTGAGTGCATGCTAGCAATCGAAATGCATACCTACTTATAAATATTATGTCCCTCTCCGACTAACAGTATTAGATTTGTAATTTTTTATAACATTTGCCAATCTCCACCACCTGGAAAGTACAGGTTTAAAGGCCAAATAATGAAAATACTGATCTCTCATCTATGAATTATTTATAGTTATGACTTAATCATGTTTTATATCTTGCTTGTATCCTTCGGCATTATAGTAGTTCCCAACCCTCAATCTGGTAGCGGTTGCATGGTTGTAGTGACATACGCCTGCCTTTTTAAGGAAATTCACTTTGCCTGACTGCATTCTGACGAAGGAAATAACCATTCTTAGACTGGTGGTATGAGTTCGGGTTGGAAATTTAGTTTGTAACCTGCTCTTTTTTAATGTATACTTTGATTAATGTATACGACAGTGGAAGAGCAGAAGAAATTACTACACGTAAAATCTTAATAGTGTTTAATATGTGCTAACGCATGTTTTCGCTGAGGACCAAGCGTAATCGCCGAACGCACTCCAGAAAACCGCCTTTGAACTTTTCAAGACGACATAAGAATACCACATTAAGATCTCGACCGTAAAGACCAAAGTAATGGTATTCAAAGGAGACGAAATCGTCGGGTAGAAAATAGTTTCAAACTGAAATTACAGAATATGTCTTATCCATATATCCATTCCAATTATTACCCATATCTCTGGAGTGCGGAAAAAACGCTAAACTTTGATGAGAAGAGGTATCGTCAGATTGAAACCCAGGATTCTGGAGTTATTTTCCTTGTGCCGCGCCGCATCCAATAAAATAATTTTATCTCCTCTAATGGCCAACAAACTATGTATTTATTTCTTTGGCAGAAGGTTTAACGCATGAGCCTCATCCATCAGGTGTAATCGGACTCTTTCTTGTGAAAATAAGGAAAGCTTTCATTCTCTATCATTCACGGATAACTTCCTCAAACACGCCCTTGCAACAGTTTGCCATGCTTTCAAATGATTTACCTTTCGAGTCGCCGAGCGGAAAAAAGCACGTTCTCATCGTTTCGAATCGATGAGTATCCGAGCCTTATAAAAAAAAGGATCATTAAGAACAATTCATTGGAAACTAGATTTGACCACTCACACCCTTTATCCGTTAATACGGCGTTGCTAAAACGTTTGTACACATTTTAGGTGTTGAAATAATATAATGCCATGAGTGGTAACCTGCCAAACTTACGTGATATCTCATTTGTAGTGTGATTTGAGATTAAATGAGATCTCATCAACAGTGCTAAAAAATAAGTAATTTAATGCAATACCTTGATTGCATGATACCAAAGATATATAATATAAATACGTGACTAAAAAACTTCGTATACTCCAGACTAATAATTTAATATCGACCTAGGTTTCAACTGCCCTGCAGTTAAATGCAAATAGAGATGCCGAACGACACATGGACGCCATATTAAATACGAAAAACATACTAACGGAAGCCGAAATGATACTGTGATTAATTAGAAAAACTGCACTTTGTAAATAGGTGAATTTCTTAGATAATTGCGCGTTGCATAGATTATGGCGCGGCAAAGAGCTCGTCCTTATTCCATGCAGATATTTACTCAGCATTCTCCAATTGTAGTGGTTAGTGGCGTGTCGTTGAAGTTGTTTACAATAAGAGGGTAGATACCATATTCCATGAACCATAAAAATGGCCTGAAAATGATTGAAAAATCCAGGTCGTTGACTCTTACGATGCCATGTTGGCTTGTTTGCTGATAAAAAATTTCTCTTTCCATTGTTAGTCCCTTAGAAGATAAATGCGAAGACTTATTTGTGTTCACATTCACTTAATGTTAACACATTAGAGGAAAACATGTGAAAACTTTCCAAAACGTTGACAATGTTTGCTGGAATGATATGGCTGGAACGCTATATGAAGAACGCTATATTAATTATACGTCCTAGCTGCATCCTTAATCTTTGAATTAAGATATTCTCAAGTGCATAAGTGTCATACGACTCCTGTAACCACATAAATCGATGAGCATGTTCAGGACTTTCCTCGGCCGACCGTCACGTGGTGGGTAGGCGGGAGGAGGTCGCCCATTTAAGTGGCAAACCCTCCCGATGTTTGGCGCCACGCATGTCGGAACTAGCGGGACCATTTCGCTTTTCGATAAGTATCCATTCCCTTTATCGTTCTCACACGAGATTGCCAACTATCTCTCAAATCGTGAAGAGTCTGCTGGTCGCGGGCACCAAGTGGAACATTTATTGTGGAATATTTAAGGAGAAGTGGCTCTAAGAAATTCCATTGTATAAATATTCCTGCAAGCTTCTGCAGAGAATGCAGAGAATTTCAACTGAATTGTCTCTAGTAAGATAGCATTTTGCAATAGGCTTTTCATTTTTTATTATTCTGCTGCTGCAATACGCCCACCATTCAATGGAAACCACCATACGCACATTGAAGCCACATCTCTTTTAACCAATGCACATTTTTTCGGTATTTTCGGCGCTTGAATTTGGCGTGTTAAAGCACATGAAAATCCGTTCCCGCATCAATTAACTCTTGAATATCCAACTTGCTGTTGATATGAGTTGCGTTCTTTAAACTTTTATGTTGATCGTGCTTTTAAATGCTTTGCCAAAAGGGAGGAAAAGGAGCGTTTTCATCGACATGTCCTTCCGAGAAGAATCGATATTAATCGGAGGAGGAGAGACGGAGATGGTCTGTGTGTAATCCGCGGGAGATAGCGCTCCTTTTTACTCCTTGCATCACTCATCGCCTTCCTAATCCCCCTCTACCCCCCCACCCACCCACCCTCTCGAGTCTTCTCACCCGGAAATCCCCCCACTGCCCCCCCCCCCCCGGGAGGGAGTGTCCCTCCGATTGAGAGTGCGTAACGCTTAAAGGCGTGGGAGGGATTTCTCGGTGAAGAGCGGCTCCCGGCCGTGGGCGGAAGAGAGAAGCATAACGATCAATTGGAACTCGTTACTGAGTGGGATCCTTATAAGAAAATGTTTTTTTTATTTCGTGTGAAGCTATCAATACCAGTTACAATACCGATACTTTACATTCCAATCATTCATAAAAGACTATTTATTCACAATACCGATGATAAATTAATGGTATAGTATAGTTTTGAAATATCTTCGCATTTTTCGTCAAACGCACTCTATTCTTTAGACGCACTGGGATTTTTACCGAAAATAATAATAACCACCCGTCAATGTTAATAATGTTTAGGATGAAAAGGGGATTTTTATTTTCCAAAATTGCGACTGAATCAAAGATCTTCTTCCAAGAGTCCGAAGAACAGATCAATGATTGAAAGCGCAGCTTAAAATTCGCGACCACATCGCAATCTGCGGTGAAATTAGAGAGCTGGACATTTCTGACGGCATTTTATAATCGGATACATGAAAACATAACTTGTACCCTCGGCCCATAAGACACAGGCCGACTTTAGAATGCAGTCTTGAGAAACAAGTTGTGTCTTTTAGGCCGGTAAATACGATATGTATAATGATACATAATTATAATTAAAAACCCTTTCATAGTTCCACATTTTGGTACTCGATGAGTTTTATCATGCATTATATTCTTAAATAAATAAAATAAAAAGGAAATACTCTTAATTGAAAACTGCCACGAGGGAACAGAAGGTGTTATAGAGGTGATGGAAAGTCTAGGTTGGGAGCCGTTGCCTACTAGGAGGTTACTGTGATGTCGTGACCCTTTTACTATTAATTATTATGTTCCGAAAATTCCAGACACTTCTTTATTTGAGACCACGATACATCTCCGATCCTCCATCTGCAACCTCTCCCACAAAAATCTCTTTCTTTCTTTTATCAACAACATCTTAACAACCTTGACAAAAAAAACGAACAAAACGAACGAATTAATAACTGAAAGAAACGGAACAACCATCGACATATTAAAGAACAACTAAAAACAGCAAAGCCTCGAATATTAAGCAAAATCAATGCGATCACTTATTTATTAGGTTATGGCGCGACGTTGCAGTGCACCCTCGGCTTACATTACTTGAAATGTTCAGTTCATGTGAGTTTCAGTGCGACACGAATGATATTGTTTTGGCCCCCAAGCTATCTTATATCTCCAAAACTGCGACGAAATAAGAGATATACACTTCCAAACTGCCAGGTGCAACAATTACTTCTTTCCACGCACCATTAGTGATTAGAACTGAAATAGCAATAATATAAGACACATCGTCAACATTCAATTCACATTGCCTACTCACCCCTCCTGTTCCCTCCCCGCTAATGATTGGTTTTCTGAAACCCCTTCCACGCGCATCTGCAGAGGCTCGCTGGGTATGTAGTATGCGTAGATGTAGATCATATGTGCCCCCAGTATGTTCCTCATGCTTCGTAGCAGAGCTTCCATCAATCATCTTTTCTTCCTACCTTTTTGATTTGACTTGTTGATTCGTTATTCTCTCGGTCCATTTGGTCATTATTCTTCCATAGCACCATATTTCTATGTCTTCCATTCTTCAATACTCTGCCACTACCTACGCACATGCTTCACTGCCTTATATTGGCATAGGAATATGAACTACAGGAGTGTACAGGAATGCTTGAAAATATGCTCAACTTTCCACTGGAAGGAACAACTTTAATTACGAATCACAAAGTTCCTCATGCAATACATTATCTTTATTGTATCCCTATCATGTAATTCATATTTTTTATTTTAAACTTTGTTTAAATGATCCCAAAAAATCGCTCTTTCAACTCAGGTGTACAATAACCCACGTCATTAGGGGTGAAAATTGAACACAATTTCTTCCTTTCTGTGGGAAATTGCGCACCTTACTTGCTCAAATCCCACGCAATATATACTGAATCTTCTGAATAATACAGACATGTAATAAAAATGTTGAATCAAACACGGAGGAATGCTGACATGTCGTCGAAACACCTTTAAATTGGAAATTGGTGGTTATGGTGAAGACAAGTGCGGAAATTCAGAACATCTTTTCCAATGAGAATTCATCAACACACATGCACATGCATGTGTGTTGCATGTGTTTCCCTGATGCAAAATGGAAAATGCTTTTGAGAGCCGCTTTTTCAATGCATGTAGACAGAGGAGCGAAACTCCGCAAGGTGGCCAAAATAAGCTACGAAGGGGATGTATCTACCTTCAGCGCATACCTATGTAAAGGCAATGTTTCGATCAGAAATCCTCGGAAAAGGGATGTTCCAATATGACTGATACCATATCAGTATCGATCATCACACCAATATTCTCAAGTTATTTTGTTCAATTTTGTGTGGCATTCGCGTGCGGGCCTTCGCGTATTTAGATACTTTTGGAGAAATAACGTCTTGATATTATTATCAGGTAAGCTCCTTCGGTGTCTAAATTCATAAAGTTTTAGCAGGTATCCTCAAAGTGTGATAT
Organism: Pyrrhosoma nymphula; assembly: GCA_963573305.1. Taxonomy (NCBI): domain Eukaryota; kingdom Metazoa; phylum Arthropoda; class Insecta; order Odonata; family Coenagrionidae; genus Pyrrhosoma; species Pyrrhosoma nymphula. Next base: position 4,526,427 of record OY754338.1, on the reverse strand, counting down.
TTGAGCTAATCTGCGAAAATTTTTTACATTTAGTTTTGATGAAAAGTTTTGTTTCAAATAATAATATTGAAGCGGGATTTAAAAACGGAAAATTGAATATTATATTCGACATGAGGAAGTCTGTAATGAAGTAAATAGTAATGTTTTTTTGGGAGTTGCGGGGGAAATCCCCGCATTAGGTAGGCACCAATTTTGAAACGACAACAGTTCTATAGCACTTCTTAGTATATACGCTAGATTTATTCAAAATTTCAGCTCAATGGCTTCGGTTGTTCAAGGTGAAGAGTAAAAACTATACTAATAGAAAGAAATAATTCCATTATAGGCATAGGATTTGAATCGATACATTTTTAGAAATATTCCTAATATAGATATTTATAATTTGATTCTATTGATGCCAGAATGTTGATACATACAAAATATCGCATATTCCTTCTGATAAGTGCTTTTAAGAGCCTTATTTGCGGAACAAGGCTGGGGAACAGCAATGCGGGGACCACCGACACTCTGCCTACGTAATGGCTGTTTCGATCGAAGCACCTCGCTGAACCGACCTGGAGATGGATGCTGTAACGGTAACGGGAAGATGACAAGGAAATCCTGACTCAACGCGAAGGAACTACCCGAGAATCCAAATGAAAATTATGCTTTAAATTTGTTTAACGTTATTCCCGTCTAAAAAAATGTGCTCCTTTGGAATTTGTAAATGGATTTTGTGGATTTTTTTATAGATGTTCTTTTAAAAGAAAATGCAATGGGCATATCATAGTTTTATCATTTTACTTTAAATATATAAAAAATAATAAAAGACATAAGCATGACAGCCACAAAGTCGTTTAGAGCGTGCCATTTTTTTCCGGCTGCCCGTCTGGACTCTCACGATAGCGCGCGAGTGTGGCTCTCCGCTCGGAGCTTTGCTCAACTAATGCACCACCCCCGCTAGCGCAGGTGGAAAAGCGAGGGAAAGATCCTCAAGGCTTCGGGAAAGGAATGGTTGAGCAAACGATCTCTTCTTGAGAGCTGGGTCTTCTCTCCCCCCCTCTCTCTTATAATCTGTTAATATAATGTACTTCCCTAAGTGGACGAGGAGGATGCATGCTCCTACCCTGACCCTAAGAGGAGGATGAGTTGAAGAGAGAAAATGATGGCGATATATATATATATATATATATATATCCTTCATACTTCCTGAAGTGGTCCACCATCTAGAGGCACTCAGCTTTCCCCTCAGCAACTCGTCTGGGAATAAAACTTGATATTCGTTTTGGATTGGATACCATTATCACTGTTTAATAAGGCCATCATTTAAATGCATGCTGGAGAAAATTTCAACAAAGACCTCGGCATTTTTCATAATATTCAGGAGAGACCTTAACTGGACTTCTCCGTATTGTAGGACGAATCATATGATAGATTTTATTTAATCTAAAACATATCAGCCTATGAAGTACCTGACAATAAATTTAGCATGATAACAATACAGCTTGACCCAGGATTCAAAGCGAAACCTATGTGGTGAATTCATAAAATTTTAACAATGCATATATACATAGATATTTTGCGATGTCCTTTCTGGGCAGGCAAAGTTTAAGGACTCAGTTATGGCGGCTAGGCCTTGAATACTTTGAACACTGGCTCTTTTTTAAAAACAATTTCCTCCATGTTTGCTTGGTCTATTCTTGGTCTCCCTCTCTTATCATTCTCATACATTTTTCCTTCCATTATTGTTTTCAATACGCTAAGGTGTCACAAAATGTAGTCCAATAAGATTGATTTTTCATCAAACTTCTTCTTCGTTGGTGATTCTCTACGTCCACTTCATCTTCATTATTATTTGAAATCACTACTTTCCCGCTGCTTCCAATATATTTTGCTTTACAGCTGTAATTCTTTTGCTATTCACAATATTAACATTTTTTACGAACACACAATTACAAAATTTACTATTTTTTTAATACCTGACGAGGCTATACAGCAAGGAAAGTTAATCAACTTAGAAAACATTAAAGGTCCGCCAATTCCTCGGACAATTGTTGACAACATCATTTAAATTTTCTTGAGGATGCATTCAAATGATGGTCATAATTATGAGAGGGGATGGAGATTGAAGGGGCTTCACCCCAAAAGGAAGAAGATCTACTTTCACTCACTGTGCATATTCTGATGGCAAGGCGGTTCCGTTTCGTACGCTCGGTCAAGCAGTATTGCTCTCCCAATGGACGCTACTGTAGAGCGAATATACAAATGAAAGAATATATGCCTACATTATATAAATGCAGTTGATATGTTGATCACGAAACATGATCATGGTTTATTTGCTAATTGCGTTATTACTTATATGAGCATAGTTAGAGAATGTCAATTATTTTACGTATATATTTCACAATGCTTTTACATGCCGAAAGCAGTAAATTATATAGATTTATTATCCTCAGAAATATATTTGTGAATATTCTCTCACTGCTTTGCTGTTCATATTGTATTTTTTTAATTCAAATTTTATGTATACCCACATGCACCTTCTAGAGCATACTATAGTATTTTTTATAGAGCGTATTTTGCAATAGACGTCGACCACAATAAAGCATAACACGTCCACTACTATTGGCATGTACATTCAAAGTAAATAAAATATAAAATAATTTAAATGGTCAACTCTAAATACGTAGATCTCAGAAATCACGCATTTATTAACTACGATCAGATTCGTGACCAGCATATCGAATTTATTGAGATAATGTGCCTTCATTTCATTTAGTTCATCTTCGTACCGATAGAGAGCCCATTTGGATTGCATTAAAAATGAATTGAACAAATAGATCCAGAATCGATCGATACTGCAATCCATGTGGATGTTATTACACTGATATTCCGATATTAATGAAAAACCATCTCCAAAATTTCCCAAATCCGCCCATCGTTCGCTAATGCCTTATTCAGTCACCCACAGACAGATCTCCTTACCAACTATACATTTTGCGACACCATAGTTTATTGTAAACAATAATAGAAGGAAATATATATATATGAAAAGGATAAGAGAGGGAGACCAAGAATAGACCAAGCATACATCAGACACATATGGAGCCATTCAAGTATTACGTAATGCAATTTTGGCCCCCTCCTCTCCATCGTAAGATTTCATGTACCCTCTCCTCCCTTCCAAATCTTATGTAAATTTTCATACCATCTAGGAAAAATGCATATAATTTTAAAAAAATATGGGCCAATCCCATATCCGAGGGTACAAAAAATGACTTCTGCCCCTCCGGTTTGTTAATTTTTTCACAATAATGGGCCGTATTGAGAAAGATAAATATTGAGCTGGATATCGATAACGGTTTTGGAGATTTCACGATTCGCGACTTTAGATATGATTCTATTGACAATGTGATCTTAAAAATCCGACACCTCCTAGTAATGAACGAAAAAATTAATCCTATATTTTTATACATTTTAGCATTAATTCAGGCGTTCCGGCACTGCGGCAATCCTACATAGTATGATTAGTCGTTCAAAAATTTATAATTGAATACAATTGAAAATTATGCGAACTCATAAGTGACAGATATCTTATCAAAGTAAAATTGTCTTGGACCCCCTAACCCCCATACGTTAGGCAACGTAAGAAAATCCCAACCCCCTCCCTCAAAGGTCTTACGTAATACTTGATTGGCCCCTTATGAAGAATATCAAAGTAGAAAATTATGCAGGGTTGAAGCCATTGGCTGATAAGTGAGTGAAGGGGAAAGCTGCATGAAACGAATCTTCGGATTGATTACTGCTTTTGATGATAAAAAAATCTTATCTTCCCAGTATTTAGCTTGTTAGCCTCCTGTCTTTCCTTGACGGTATTCCTAGTGCTTAACTCGTGCCTTCCACAGATGTCGTTATTACTTGACCCTGATTTCAAAACAAAACCCTCCTCCCCACCACAAGCCAAATCCACTGTTGAAGGCTCATCCTTTTTATACATGACACGGAAAATCGTTTTTTAATGTTAAATATACTTTGAAAGTTATGGTTAGACATTGTAACCAAGCAACGTAGGTGGAAGAGTACAAAGTTATTTTTTTACAATGCTAAACGTAGTAAAATTCTTTAAAGTGTCACCTGCCTTCATCTGTTTTACCTACTACTTTAGGAATTGGACGCAACAAAACCATCTTCCTTTAGGCGCTAATGCGAGAGGCGTTAATGAGCGTCAACCCTTTCCTGGCTGGTCCACTTCGTCTCGCTGGTTAGCATTGTAGCTTTTAATATCTAATTACCAAACAGCCATGAATCTATTGTATTTCCACCCTATCATAAGCAAATTGTAACTGTATGAGAATCATCCTGACCGAAGAGCGCGAAACCAGAATTAATTAAAGTGAATTATAAGAAGGATCATTGAAAATTGTAGTACTAAATGCTAATATTGAAGCTCTGCAGTTCGTACTCTTAACTAACCACTTATATAATTTGAATTTATTTCTGTAACGTATCTCATAAATAATATGATGTATAATATTAAAAATTTGCCTCGATAATTCTTTATTAGTCTTTTATTCCATCCATTTATATACTTTGCAGGCCGTTGTCTAAAAATATGTCAACATTGCTCTCTTCTTTGTCATCAAAATGTTTTTCATGCAAAATTCCTTCCTCTTATACTCTTTCTAGAACATATAATAATTTGGTATTGAGTCTGTCTATTAAATATGTACTCATTGTCTTCATAGAACTATATTTATATTGATCACAATCTTCTCATTAAAATAAAATCAAATCACCATGCTGGAATTCCCGAAAGGAACTAAAAAAGAACCATTAATATAAATTATATTGAAGTTTGCCATGAAGGAAACTTTCCACGGTAGAAGACATTTATGAGTTAATTTTATAAATAGTCATCGAAATTTAGTATTCCAATATCTTATGTCATTTGAAACTATTAACGTGTAATTACAGAAAATTCATTCAAAATGCATTCTCCCCTTATTTCCCGCATAAAATGTAATATGTTGCAGCTGAAAGTGAAATCAAAATTAACATTAATTTAACTTTTACTTACAGGTAAGCCTCAATGTATGGCGGTCAAAGTTAGTTGCCTGTGTACTTCAACGAGTGGAGTTCTGTAAGTATTTATTTAAACGTTTCTTGTGGCAATGAGGAAACAATGGTCTTTGTTTATCCAAAAAATGAATTTTAGTTTAGAATACCTTAGCAAACGAAAATTTGAAAAATACTGCATGAAAGATGGGAATAATTACTATCTGTTACTTAATCCACATGTTAATTAATGATTTCAAATATGGTGATGAGTGGCGTAGGTAAATTTATTGAAGCTGAAATAACGTTATGCAATAGAGAATACTATGTCAATATTAGCTTCCAAAATTTTGATATTCCATTTTGGAATCTCGAAGAACCTCCTCCTGCATGAAGGAGATTTTCCCGAGCAGTTAGCAAATGAACGGGAAAATTAGGTAAAACCGTATTTTTCGGAAGCAAGTATTGAGAAACTCGATGACGCTCCAGTATTTACATTGGGAATTAAGCTTCTCAGATCTTGTGACATGTTTCATTTACTTGAAGAAAAAAAAGAACGTGGTCTGCGTCGGACCAGACGGTGGAAGTTATACTTCTTTGGCCGGTCGCACACACCCGCTCACACACACAGGCAGACAGGATATATAAATGAAATAAAAGACATTTTTTTCTCTTCGAAATGTTGGGGCCTGTTTCTCTATTATAATTTCAAAATCCAAGAGATAATGCATCATAGAACATTATCATTTTACATGGTTTTGACTTGTAGAATGGAGTTTCGAGGTACATTTCAGAAAGTAGGTGCAAGGATTAATGTTTCCTGGAAAAACAGAGAGAGGGAAACCCGGAATAAGGTGTAAAGAGTGTTTCAGAAGCAAAATGGAGGAATCTGGAGCGATCCCAACGGATTTCGTAGGCATGAGCAAATGGAGGAGTGTCAAAGCTACGAAACAGTTTATGTATATAATTATAAAACATTGTAAAAAGTATATTTCTAAGGCATAATATCGTTAAAAGCTGAAATACGCACGGAGAATGTCATATTCCTTTAAGTTTAATCTTTATAGCACGCGTATAAGGTACTGGAAGTCTCGGGAACAATGAAAAATTTGCTTAGCAACGACAATGAAAAAAGATCAAAATTTGCATTAATTTTGCGTTTAAACTTCAAATATTTCAATATATCGATCGATAGAGAAACTTCGGTTGCAAGAAGTAAATGCATTGATCTTTTGGCCTCATTTCAGTCAAAGAATGAAACTTTTATCTAAATTATTTCATATTTTAACGAATGAATGAAAATTACTCTACACGTAAATTATTCGTTTTTCCCATTTATTCCCATTAAAAAACAAAATCCTATCTGGACTCGAAACCAATGAAAAATATTGGGATTTTCGATTTTTTCCTGACTCGACACTAAATTTGAACCCTTCCCTGAAAATTTCATCCTTTTAGCTCGATTAGAAATACCCAGGAATTCGTATCAATGAGTACAATTGTGGATTTTTCTCACCCAAAAAAGAGCGTGACGCGGTTTCTCGACCAACATCCCATCCCAAAAGTCTCCAACGGGCGCAAAGAAGTATAACTTCAAAAAATGCTTGCTCGTGTTTTATTATTTAAAGAAAGAAATTGGCACACTAACAAAAATGTGCATTCTCTTTGCGCTCCAAGCCCATTTCTCATAGTTGAGATATTTTTGCCTTCATTATATACAACCAGCCGTTTTAAGGAGAATTTAAATAAAAATTACTCATACTCATGTTTTATAAAGCCATTTTACTAATTTTCACACTGATTTATATGTCATTGAACATAGTTACGTCACATTAGTCTGTCATCATATAGGCCAAACCGGAAGAAGGGCATCCTTTTGGGTGAAATTCTTTGATTGTTTTAAATAGGCATCCAATTTGGCGCTGTGACGCGATGACTCATTACATTTCGCTGAGCAATGACAAAAATGAGTCTTAAAATGAAGGCAGGCATTAAAATTTTGCTAAAAAAAAAGGTTTATGCCGACTAATGTTTCAATCAAATATTCTTGTTTCGATGTTATACATGATGCATGACATTGAAACCCAAGGTTGCAATAAATCAATTTTAGCAGTGGAAAATTGAAATTTCTGTTTTCATTATGTTGAAATTCCACCACAGCACGCTTGATACTTCTCTTTGTGAAAATTAGTCCCAATACCACAACTCGAAATCGTGAATTTCATTTTGTAATTTCATGTAATTATTATTTAATGTTTCATATTTCAACAATATATTTGAGAAATCGCTTCTACATTGAAATAGCTAACCCAAATGTGTAACCATGCGTTCGTCTGATACCTACTAATGTAAGCAGTGGTGCGAAGAATTTAATACAAATCTCAGTGCTTCTTTTCCGGCGCTACTATCCTTTAATGCAGGGTTTCTCAACCTGTTATTTCATCAGTCGCCCCTCGTCTCAAAAGGTTTCTGAAACAAAACCTTTCGCCAACTTTTAAAACTCCTGATATGTGGCAAAAGTTTTTTTGACTTCGGATCATCATTAAAAAATAATTTTCGCTGTTATCACTCCTTTCAGAGGCATTTAGAATTAGAGGGTTAAGAATTATAAAGTGAAAGCCTATATTTAAAGTTTCAATTTTGAAAAGCCGCCTTGAAACGTGATACGTGTAAAATAGCGTTATATACCATCACTCAATTAATATGCTGTAAAATCTAGTTTAATTGCTGAACTGCATCGGAGGTGCGTTAACGGGCTAGTTACCGACTTTTCATGCGTAAGCACCTGCACAGCGGTTATCCGTACTTAGTGCAAATCATTTAGAATTTATTAGTCGATACGCTTCATCTACATACTACATTGTTAGCAACCGCAGAGGCGCAAAGCATGGGTTTTGGGACTCGAGTCATGAAAGGGGAAGGGATAGTGTAATAAAAGGTTGTATGGAATTGTATGTCAACGATGTGACTTTGTTACAATCATTATTGGTTTCACTGGGAAAGAAGGCATTTTCGTACCGTGATATCAGTTCAGCAGAGTATTTCTCTCTAGTGGTCACTTGTGTCATTTCTAGAATTCATGGCGCGGGGTCAAAATAACACCATCCGTGTGCCGTACTGAAACTCACCTGATCTGAATTTTCCAGTAATCTAAGCCAAGCGTGAAGCCTTTAGAGTCTCCGACGGCTCACTTGTGTAACGATTTCTGTTCTCTGGTAGCATTTTTTAACGAATTGTGCGGATTTCCATTTGTTTTTTTTATTTATTTCGCTAATCAAATATTTCTGTGCAGACGCTTTCTACGAAGCTTTGGACACTTTGGGGATTTTAGGGAAAATACAAGTCCTGCGAGCGACGATGGTGGGTCGAGAACCACCGAGGGGGAGGGATCGTGTCTGAGCTGTTGCTGCGTATGGGTACAATCGTAGCTCTCGTAACCTGGGGACCGCAGGTGGATAGAGTTACAACGAAAGCGTCCGAGATTTTAAATTTTGTTATGCGGACATTGAGGGAAAGCACACGCGACACGAGAGAGTATGGGGCCGCGATGGTCTGGGAGCCACATCTTTCGAGGCAGATAAAAACCATAGAAAAGTTCCAAAGGATTGTGATGGGAAATTATAATAGAGAAGCCAGTTTGAGTGCAATTATCACTAAACTAGGCTAGGAATCGCTGAGAGAGAGAGATGAGGAATATCTCGCGGCTGAAGGCCATATAAAAATCATATGTTGGGGAAACTGCCTGGGTGGATATCCGGCTTACTTCTCTAGGAAGGACCATGGGTATAAAATCAAGCTCCCCAAGCAGAGAACTAACTGGGGGACATTCTCCTTCTTGAACAGAGGCGTGGAAAACATGGAATGGCTTTGGTGCAAATGTTTTAAATCCATTCCCGAATAATGTCAGGTGCTTTGCGAAAAGACTAATCCATGACATGTATTTGTATTGTTTTTCAAAATGAATATGTAATATATAATACCTTTATATGTATTTTTATGCTACCACCTGGCAATAGGGACAACTTGTAACTGTATTATCTATAATAATATATAAAGGTCTTAGCACCCGAATTTTGATCGGTAAATAGTAGACCTAATATTATCAATTCCCTTTCGGAGCTAAGGGAAAAATTTAAACTGAAGGTTAGTTTTCTATGGCATGTAAGACTTGGTTAGTGCAGTCAAAAATGCTTGAAATAAGAGAACGAATCGCCACTGGTCGCTACATAAATTACGCTTTTATATGAGTTTAAGTTCACGAAAGTTGAGGATGCCTAATCCAGATGAAAATATGTTTTTTTGGTCACTTTCTGAAACACATACTTCTGAAATTAATAGCACCTTGCGTATCATTTAAATGGCAGTAGGCTGTGTTGCGGAGGAAATAACAGGCATATAACTTATTGAAGAACAGTTAGAGATTTATTTAACCATGTTTTCAACGAAGAACTACAACCTCCTCTTAAACTCGAACATCATATGACGATGAGAAGGTAACACAAGCGTCACATAACATTTATATACTTGTGACAAAATGTCTCTTTATTATATCCAATTTTGGTGTCACGATGTGTTTATCATTCAAAAACGTCTAATCTATCTACTAATCTATGAAAAGTTTTCCAGATAATTACCTAAAATTCGTTGCTAAAACAGTGCTAATGCTTTCGTAAATATATACATGTATAATGTTATTAAAAGTAAATTGGCCCTTATATTACGGCGTATGATTATAAATAATTGCCTAACGTTTTGGAACTTTGCCATTAGAAAATAGCAGCAAGCGCATTTCCTACTGAATAAAAGAAGTTGTTAGGTAGAATTAACGCCTCTGTACATTTCGGAGGCTACGGAAACAATGTACACGTCGAGAAACATCACTCGACATGTTGCCATTTTCACCGCAACCCGTAGTCACCAGTCCAAGTCACAGAGATATCCATCCGCCAAGCGATCCCTACGAGTCACCGAGTCTTCATGTGAAGAGCACGAAGGAATTGGGGAGGGGGTCGGTTTCTTTCTCTCCTAACTCTCTGAGACGGAGACGTTTTTCCGAGACAATGAGGCCACTGAGGCGTTTGAGGAAGCGTAGTCCTTTTCCCCGTACTTTCCATTCTCTATATATCCCTATCCCTGGAGGAGGAGGAGGTGTACGTGCCTGGCTGGCCAGTCACCCATGGAAGCCGGGACAGTAGTATTGAATCTTCTAATCATTTGGTGCTGGCGCTTGAGCTATCCCAAGCAGAGAGAGAGAGGATGGACGAGAGGGCGTTGGGACGCGCTCTGGCGGACAATTCATGCGACTCCCATTTGAGAGAGAGAGCTTCTTGGCTTCAAAATGTTCATTGATGCATATTCTCAAAGTGGTGTTCAAGTGGTTGATGTCAGGGGGAGGCGACAGTTGTTTGAGGTAATTTGCGCCATTGCAAATGTGTCTTCATTATAAACTTAATCTTTAGCTGGTGTAAAAACTACAGTGTATTTTTACACCAGAATTGAATACGGTACGACTCGTTTCAACGCATTGGTATCATCATTAGGTATCAAATTTCAATGCTAAATATACCTTTTACTTTAACGCATTTTTTACCTGACTATGACGCTTATTGCGTTAATCTACTCGTACATTTTTCTGTCTGGTGGAAAAATACGCTAGTTTTTAATTTAGCGAACTATGATTTACCACACAGTTAAATCTGATACCATTGAATATTACCTACTATTTACCTACTAACTTAATAACTATTTGTGAGCGTTTAAAGCTAAATTTGCAGTATAAAAAGTGTGCTATATCTCACTTTATATTATTGGAACTTACGTATGGCGAGATAAACATAATAATAGACTAAATAAAGTGTGTATGAGGTATCTGAGGGTGTTTTGCGGTAAACGTAGAAGACACAGGGTTTATATTGAGTGAGTGATGATACATATAACATGAAATATAGGAACCAATACGGGCAAGAATGAAAAGAACTTTCATTGATGATTTAAATATGTTGATAGAGTGATAGAGAGTAAAATAACTAAACAGATATTTGATAAAGGAATGAATGAGGTCAGGGGAAGGGGATGACTGAAAAAGGCTCGGGTGAATGTTGTGGATGACATTCATAAGAGAAGAATATTAGGAGTCTTAAGAGCAGGAGGAATTAGCAATGCATGAGGGAAACAAAAAGAGATATTCAAGGATAGAGATGCATGGAGGATATCATTTAAGCAGAATCAGCTTTACAGGCCTATCTCTGAGAATTTATCTTATTACATTTACATTTATTTCCTACTCAACGCATTCAAAACTAATTTATTATTTGTTTTGTTCATATTTTTTTGGTTGTATAATCGAAATATTGGTTTATTAGTTGACGAAAAATCTGTGCAACGCGTCGATGTGGGTCCATGCTTAATATGTTGCAATTAGTCACCAACTTCTATGATTGTTGCCTACAGAGCTTTTTGGGCCCCCATATGCAATCATGAGATCCCGGAAGTTCTTACTACGCAGTACAAGTTCATCCCAACTTTTCCCGAACATTTTTTCTACCAACATATTCCCTTTTGACCATTCCGATGTAAAGGAGTTCTTTTCCTTCCCCTTCCACGCAAAAATATTTATCCTACCCGGCGATACGACTTCCTGGAAGGAAAGACATGGGAGTCGTAGACTTTTATCCCATCTGGGATTTTCCAAATTCGGGGAAGGATATACATGATTCGAGTTGACGTCGGTACACCCATGAGATTCGGACCTATCGGGCTCAATTCAATAAATGAAGAAAAAAAACAATGATTTATCTAAAAAGTAAGGAAGGGACAACTGTTTCGGAAGAAATATGTATTCTCTCTGTAAGGAAGCGCGGGAAAGAATTAAACCAACATGGACCGACTATGTTAGTGTTATCGTTTTGCCTTAAATTATTTAATTCTATAGTGGCAGCTATGATCCATAAAATATGAATTAATAGCTCCTAATTTATCTTAGACACCAGGTCGGTAATTTTTTCAAGCTCGAACACAAAACATATAGGCATTCGAAGCTGGAGTAGTTATACATTGGGGTCATCAGAGAAGTAAGCATGGCAGGCATATTTTTACTTTCAACAAATATTAACTGCTACTTGAAAAGCCTACGGAAAAAGACTATACTTTTGGCGAAATAGGAAAAAGTAATGAATAAAAAATTAATAATTAAATAGAAATTGATGTGTGGTTTATTTACTTTTTATGAAAACATTAAATTTGACTATGGTAAACAATACATAATATCTAAATGTCAGAGGTTTCTTATGTACAGCATTTATGGTGAAGCAGGCGGAGCTGTTACAAACAGTGGCGTAGCTGGAGCGTGTGCTGCCCGGAGCGGCCCTTGACTTTGGCGCCCCTGGCTCCTCAGAAAATACATTTTGTACAGTGACACACTCTTAAAGTGTTATATACATGTTAACTAGTTTGTGTACCATTTTGATATTGCTTTCACATGCTTAAATATATTATTCTTCAAATACACACCAAACATACTCGCACTTTATAAGAAACAGTGTTGAACAAAAAAGCAAAAATAACATACTAGGGAAAATAGTGAAAAGATGTGAAAACTTACGGCCATCTTTATTTCTGAAATGAAAACAACTTCCTACAAAGTAACTTTTCTTGCCTTTTTGTAGGAAAATTCTTCAGTAACAACTACGCAGTTTAATATAACATCAGCACCACTTTATTTAGCTCGCTTAATCTGAATATAGGGCGATGTCTGTTAGAAATATAAAATATTTGTTATTTGAGAAAAAATTCATACAGCATGCTAAAATAAGAAAAAAAATAGATCAAAGTGATGACTGATGGAGTTGAATATCAGAAAGATTTGTGACACAAATGGCATTCCACAAATGCTACACTGTTTTGACAAATGAAACATTGAGAACAAAACTCAGTGTAGCGTAATAATACTTTTGTGAATAAAAAATGTAATAGTATTATAGCCTACAGTAGACCCTACATCACCCTTAGAAGTGCACCCTGGGCGGACCGCCCCCCTCGCCCCCGCCTAGCTATACCACTGGTTAAAAAGCGGTTTCTCTTGTGTGTATTTTGAAAAATGTATTCCCCCACGCCATGTGTCAGTTAGAGGGGGAACTGGCTTGCCATCTATTGGCGCGCATCTGAATCACTACGCCAAGAAACCGAATAATACGCACAATCTTACGTTGCGTGTAATAAGTATCACTTTTTAAGTTTTTAAGAATTTTAAATTTCCAGAAGCTGATTATTGACAAGAGTAGGAAGAAAGGAAGGCGGGTGGCTCCTTAAAGGAGAAAACGTGGCTAACCCCTTTATCCTCCAAGTTATCCAAAAAGAGCGAACACTTCAGTTTAAAAAAAAAGACATGGTCAATAAGAAGTTAAATTAGGATTGGCTAGGTTGGTAAAGCGTTTAACATATCGAACCATACGGTAAAAAAGGCTGCTGTGTTCGATATGAGGACTTCAGATCCCTTTTAACATCTCTCGACCTTCAAGCGTCAATCAAGGATCACAGAGTTTTGGCTTTAACCTCTTCGACTGTGGCGCCAAGCGTACGCATTGGAAGGCTTCGTAACATTGAAGGTGGTCTGCAGTCTTAGACATCTTGTTATTTGAAAGCCCACAAGAAGTGCATAGGGATTGAATACGCATTTTAAAATTATTTGGCACACTCAGGCACTCGGCGCGTTAGCGAGGGATCCAGGGTCGGTTAATGCGAATGATTTTTACTCTGTGAATGCGAGGGAAAATTGTAAATGTTTAAATATTTATAAAAAACGCATTAATGAATTGCTACTAAATTTTATTTTTGGAATAGTTAGCTGGGAATGTTTAAATTACGGAAAAAAAGTTTCGGCCGATTCTGAGATGGAGAATTTGAGAAAAGTTTATTAACAATTTTTTAAACATTAGTACCTAATAAAAAAAATAGGGTATAGAAGAAAATAATTTCTATTGATATATTTGCATTCAACAAAGAACTAGCTTTAATAATTGCTGTATGACAATTACAAGCGGAATTATAAGTGATAATATGATTTTAGGCTCGGAATTTTTGCTAAAAATGCGAAAAAAATTAAAATATGCAAAATTCGCTCAACATTTTTTTTTCACAAAACGGTTTGAGGGTATTCAGTTTGAGTTGATATTGTACCCATACACATTTTTTATAAAAATCTGAGACCCTAAGGGACAAACGTTTGTTGAATTGAGGTGGAATGACCTAGGTACTATTTAAAAAATGTGAAATCGGAAATAAAACGCATCAAATACACTAGCCTGCATGATATCAGATGAATGAAAACTAGTAAGTGATATTAGCTATCTGTGATATGCTGATATCAGAACTGTTCTTAGTTTTCTTCTATCTCGTACAGGTTTTTCAGTATGAATCCAATTTAACTTCTATGATTCATTGATAAGTACATAAGTGCCAGTGGGTAATTATTGTGCGAGGGATATTTCCCAATCCAAGCTTCATTAGCCTTAGGTTTGGCCCAATATAATGAGTCTTAGGTTGGTACGACTGCTGCTATTGTTGTATGACCTTGGAAGTGTTATTCATCCTTCATTAATTAATGTTGCAAGCATTGTCATCGCGTGAATCAATGTTAATATAACTGTGCCCACAGTAGTTAACATCTTGAAACCATAATTCTTATTTTGTGTAAAAAACTGACGTGATAGAAAAAAAGGTGAAAGTAATTTTTGGAATCAGCATACAAAATTGATTGAAGAACACTTTTTTTTATTAAATCTTCTGAAAAATATTTCAAAATGTAGACAGGTGTAATCAGTTAATGCTACTTCTAAAGCGGTTTCAAGGGGCTATATGTAGACGTACAAGATTTTAAGTCACTTTGATTTTTTTTCTTCCTGAATTGTAAACCAGACTCACATAAAAATCGCCAATATTAGCTTAGGTCATTCAATGTGCTCAACTCGGCAACTTTTTAGTCAAAATTTGACTTTTTCAGGCGAGATGCACCAGAAATTCTTTTTGATTATCAATGGGTCTCAGCTGAAATTTGACCCAGCGTTAATTTTACAAAATAAGACACCACGGGAAGAAACCGGCGAAAGATGACGACGAACCAATCGCGAAGGCCATTCATCTCTACGGTCCACTCTATGACTGATGTTTCCCTCCCAGTTGTCCCCACCTGGAGATTCGATTATTGGGGGATTATTTTACTTCCGGAATATTTTACCGGGAGGGCTTCCATCACGTCATATATGGGTGAGTACAAGGCTGCTTGCTCCTTCTACGGAGACTAATGTGGTGGTTTCCCGTTGCCTTCTACATCGCAGTACTCGGGTTGATTCCATGAATTTCACTCTCACCCGAAGCTATGTCGGTTGATACGGGACAGATATTCGTGATCTGCGCCATCAGTGCCTTTTGCTGAAACTGATGCTTCTCAGCAGTAGACCCAGCGAGTATTTTGGGTAGCATATTCATTTCATCATCATTCAAGTATTCTACCAGTTGATTGGTAGGTTCTTGGACAGTCCCCATTCTGCATCCCAATCTAATAGAAATTGTCTCGCTTTCCCTCCTAAGGATGGCCCGTTATTATATCACTCTTCAATTCTTCATGTCTTCTACCTCCTCTTATTTCGTCCAGAATTCCTATCCTCTTCCTTCCTCTTCCACGCTTCCCCAGTTTTCTCCCCTCTATCACTCTCTTCAACATGCCCTCTCCTCTCAAAATCTCCTCCGTCCATCTCTTCTGCCTTCTCCGAACCTCTACCACAAGATTCCTCAGAATCAGACGCCTGTCCCTCCAATCGACCCCTAAATTCTTCAACACTCCCATTAATTTCGTCCATTCTACCCGATCAAACGCCTTCTCGAAATCTACGAAGAATGCAAAATCGTCCTGCCCATACTCTAGGTTTCTCTCTTCTACCGTCCTCATCACCGCTGTAGCGTCTCGCGTTCCCGTCCCTCTCCTAAACCCGAACTGGTCGTCGTGGTATTCATTTGCCCTCTTCTCTAGCCTTCTGTTTATAATTATCAGAACTAATTTGGCCGCGTGGGATATTAAGCTTATTGTCCTGTAGTATTCGCACGTTTTTGCCTTACTCTTCTTTGGTATAGGAATTATTACAGTCTTCGCGAAGTCTTCCGGCCACACTCCATCCTCATAAATCCTACGAATAAGTGCAAAAAGGTTTCCTCTTCCGTTCTTCCCCATGTTCTCTAAAAACTCTGTAGGTATGTAATCTATTCCCACCACCTTATTCCTTTTCATGTCTCGTAGAGCTCTTTCGATTTCGCTATCTAGGCTACTTGGTCCGATGTCATCTCTGTCGATATCATATTCCCTTTCTAAATCTAACCTATTGGGCCTTATTTCTTTACCATATAGCTCTTCAACATACTCCTTCCACCTGTCCTGGATCTTTTTCGGCTCTACGATCACCTTTCCCGTCTTGTCTGTTATCGTTGTAATTTCCCTTCCCTTATTACCACCCGTCAGTTCTTTTACTTTCCGATATAATGCATCTGCTCTTCCCTCTTTTTGGTATTTCTCTAACGAGTCGATCTGTTCTCTCCACCACGCCTCTCTTAATTTCTTTGTTTCTCTTTTAAACCTGTTATTAAATTCTCGGTATTTAATCTTACCTAGCTCTAAGTTTACGCTCTTCCATTTCCTTCTCTCCTCCATCTCCCTTATCATCTCCTTCGTGATCCACGGTTTTTCTCATTTTAGTTGCACTCACTACGCCTACCGTTGCTTTCGCCGCTTCTATAATTCCGTTTCTCAAACTTCCCCATTCATCTTCGACTGATCTAACTCCATGATCCTCACCCATTATCTCATCCACCTTCTCTCGATACTTCTTCTTCATTGCCCCAGTTAATACCTCCGTAACTTTCGCACCCTCCTTCCCATTCTTATCTTTTTCATTTTTACCCGACATTTCATGACTAATAAGTTGTGGTCTGTGTCTGCATCAGCTCGTGGATAAGTGTGCGAGTTTTTAACACTATTCCTGTATCTGTGACGTATCATTATGTAATCTATCTTGAACCTATCTGTGTCTCCCGGCTTCTTCCAAGTGTACCTACGTCGAGGATGATTTCTGAACCATGTATTTGTTATTGCTAGGTTATTTCTGCGGCAAAACTCCACAGCTTTCTCGCCCCGGTCGTTTCTCCTTCCTAGCCCGTAATCGCCCACCTCCCGCCCATCTCTTCCTTCACCCACCACCGCGTTCCAATCCCCCATTACTACCAGGTGCTTACTTCCTGGTATCCTACCAATTATTTCCTCTAGCTGATCGTACACCCCATCTACCTCCTCTTTATGATTAGAGGTAGGCATATAAACCTGGATTATAACTAAATTCTTTGGTTTTGCTTTTAGTTCAACGACTATTATCCTGTCACTCACCTGTGCTGCATACACTACTTTTCTACCTAGTTTCCTATTCATTAGGAATGCAACCCCACGCTGACTTTCAGTCCCTCAACTATAAATTACTCTGTAGTCATCGCTCAAGTAGTCCCCGTCATCCTTCCATGTTAATAAACCCAGACCCATGATGTCTACACCCACACTCTTCAATTCTTGTTTTATATTCTCTAGCTTCCCCGCCCTCAGCATAGCCCTAACATTCCACTTGCCTATTCTGATAGTTACGTTCCTCTTCTTTATTTTCTTTTCCTCTGCCTCTACTACGTCTGAGCAAGGATTTCGTGTGATGACGACCGCAGGGGCCTTGCTCCTACCGCTGCCGGGCACGACACCCGGCCCTCTGGGCCGAGTCCCGTAGTTTCCAGGATTCATTATCATTTGAGAACTGTCCATAATTTCAAGGTTTTTGTTTTACTTAAGATAGTATTCCGTGGCCTCTCTCAATAGTGTTTTTTACGTGACAATATCACTTCAGGCCGCCCCACTGGGGTCAGACGCCTTTTGCAGCCACTTCACTGAGGTACACACGCTGCGCGGACTACCATTCGTCTGTCTCGGCCGCCACCGGCCAGACCACTCTCCCCAACGCAGGCTGCCTTTTCACCGCCTTAGGCGGGAACGACATTTGTGTCAGTATCTCGGCGAAATGGAGAGGGAGCTGGTGAGACCGTCTCTGAACTACGAACACGGTTGTTAAGCACCATTGACCTTGATGAAGGACAACCTAGGCAGAGAGACATCCACCGAAAGATATCTCTGCGGGGTAACCACCTGCCACAATTGAATGGTCTTATCGACGAAATCATGACGGAAACGTCGGACCTTTGGACGGTAAGTTGCGTGGTCTACGTTGCTGCAAAAATTATGGCTCACTCCCAAAAGAACACCTCTTGGGAGGACATAGCAGCAAAGAGGCTGGAACAGTTGGAGGCCAATATCACACAGGCGAGGCGACAGGCGTCGAGAATCCAGTGTGTGATGGAATACATCGTATCTGGGGGAACTTTCACTCTCAATGTTCGGCGCATAGCGCGCAGCCTCAGGTACAACCATCGCACTCTAAATAAAAGCGTGTTGCTTACTATTGTGGAGCACGCGGTGGATAGAGTACAAGCACTCAACACTGCCCGTAAAAAACTCCTCAAGAGGAGTTGGGTCATGAGGGAAAACTCCACCTTTCTCTTTCACCCGTCCCGTCTCTTTCGACCACCTCCACATGTCGTCGAATCACCACCAAGAGGTTGAACGTTTCTGGAAGGTAATCTACGAAACGTCGAAGCCATTCAACGGAGACACTCCGGCCATAACCCTCTTTAAAGAGTTTTGTGACCACCACCTACAAGATGTGGATGGACCTCTTTCAGTAACCGAGAGTGATGTGAAGAAGGCTCTCTCTGGCAAGAAGAATTTCTCGGCTCCAGGAATGGATGCCGTGAATAACTTCTCGTGGAAGAAGTTTACTTCCACCCACCAACACCTTGCCAGAAAATTCACGTCCTTTCTAAATGGTGGAAAACCAATTCCACCTTGGCTGTCTGAGGAACGCACGGTTCTGATACCTAAGAAGGGAGACTTGTCCAATTCAAGGAACTACCGCCATATAACCTGCCTCAACACTGTATATAAGGCGTTCACCTCGATCTTGAGCGACCTTATCCTACACCACGTCCAGCCTGTGTGGGAGGAGGTGTACGAGCAGAGGGGCTCAAAGCGTGGAATCGCGGGATGCAAGGACAACCTGCTCATTGATAGGTGCATATGCCAGGATGCCATCCTGCATAAGTGAAATCTATCAATGGTCTGGCTGGACTACAAGAAGGCTTTTGACACCACTTCGCATGAGCTTTTGATCGCCATGCTCAAGTTGATGAAAGTCCTCCCAGAGGTAGTGTCCTGCAGCCAACGCCTGTTACCACTCTAGAAAACGCGCTTTGTTCTGACCTCAGGCAAGCGGTCAGTTTCCACAGAGTTGGTAACATACCACCGTGGCGTTTTCCAAGGCGACAGCTTGAGCCCCTTACTGTTCTGTATTTCCCTCCTACCCATGTCCCTCAGGCTCCGACGAGGTAAAGGATACATGTGCGGTGTTCCAGGTGACAGGAAGCATAAGGTCACCCATTTATTTTATATGGATGACCTGAAGCTGTACGCTTCTAATGCGAAAGACCTTCGCACTGCCTTGGACACCGTACTGGAATACAGTGAGGCTATAGGGATGGAGTTCGGATTGGACAAGTGTGCATCCATCCACCTGGCGAGAGGAAGATTTTCGGAGATCAAGGAAGACGTGCAACTTGTTGACGGGAGCGTCATTCGTCACCTCGAGGACGATGATAGCTATGAATACCTCGGCGTCCCCCAACGTCGACTACAGGAGGTTGCAACAGTGAAGGAAAGGCTCACCGCCAAAAACAGACACTCAGGAACATCTGGAGTTCTGAGCTGTCAGGCAAGAACAAGGTTCTGGCCACGAGCATGTTCCCGATTCCTTCACTGCTGTATACCTTCGGATGTATGAAATGGAACGTCAATGAGTTGTAGAACCTCGATAGGGGAACGAGGAAGATGATGACCATCTATAGAAGTCTTCATCCGAAATCTTCCGTCGCCAAATTGTATCTCCCTCGCAGTGTAGGTGGTAGAGGACTATTGAGTCTGGAGTGTCTCCTCAACAGAGTTGTTCTGGGTACGGCATGCCGAGTGTTGCAGAACAGGGACCCCCTGCTCAATCTCGTGAGAGAGCACGAGAGTGCGGGAGCAGGGGCGTTTCTCTTCCAGGCGGCAAAGAGCGCTGCGGACGAAACCGGTCTCGACTTCGACCCGTCATCCGACGGAAGAAACAATGACACGGCCATCTCGTCATTGAAAGCAGACGTCCTCAAGCTCGAAATAAAAAAAAATCCGAGCAGAAGGCCTTGCTCAAGGCGCATACCGATAAGCCCCTGCATGGATGTTTCTATTGAAACATCGAAAAGCATGGGTTATCGAAGGAGCTGACGTTTGCCTTCCTACGCTCCGCCGGTGTGAAGTCCGAGACCGAGGGTTTATTACTCGCGTGCAAGGATGGTGTCATAAACACACTCGTGTACCGCCGAATTATATTCAAGGTGGAGGTCGTGGACACGAGATTCAGGGCGTGCCGAGCCCAGCTGGAGACTTTGAGTCACCTTCTCTCCGGCTGTAGTTATTACGCAAGATCGGCATATTTAGCTCGTCACAACGCGGCCCTGCGGGTGTTATACTTTAAAATTCGACCCAATTATGGCATCGACGAAACACCAGTGCTGCCCTATGCCCCTGGAGATATTGAGTCCGTCGTGGAGAACGATAAATGCACCATCTGGTGGAATTACTCCTTCTCACCACCAGGCAGTTGGAGGCGACCAAACCTGATATCGCTCTCCTCGACCACCTCATACGCTCCATGTTCGTGATCGAGTTTTCTGCTCCGGCTGAAACTAACATGGATGTGGAGGAGGTGGAAAAACGGACGAAATATCAAGACCTGCTTTTCGAACTTCGACAGATGTACCGCGGACACTCTGTGAAACTGGTGGTCCTCATCATAGGTGTGCTCGGTGGAGTAAGGGCTCGCTGCTAAATTACATCAAGTGCATTCCGTCCTGCGTGGCACAGGCGGAATCACTAGTTGCACGCATGCAGAAGGCCGTCATCCTGGGGTAACTCCGTCTACTGCGTACGCATGACCCGACAGCAGCGTAACTACTCATCCGATGGGCGCCGGACGTGGCTGCGATTACTGCCCAAACCCTCTCGGGTGTCCGGCCATTATGACGGCAATGAAAGCTGATGCTTGCCGGGGACTCGGAGGGGCATGTTACAACTGTAACAAATAATCATAACATAGGTATATAAATACATACATTGACTTTTATATATAAAGATTATAGGCTACATATGGCTGTTGCTACAGCCATAGCACATTGTGGGAGTCATTATGCAACCAGAAATTCCAATTAGTATTATTTTCCCGCTATTTATATGGATTGATAATAGACAAACAACGTCATTTGATATTTTAGAGTGATAAATACGAATGCAAAGTCATGAAAAGACAGGGAATATGTGTCGCTTAGTATTTTTTCACACCATGAATTTAAAGTTTATGTTTTCATGAAAGCAAGATAAGTACATGCACGTGATAGGGATACAAATGAAAAATAATTGGCATAAAAAGGAGTTTGTGAAATAAATATCTTCATCCGTAAAGAGGTAAAATTTATGATATTCAGCACTCATCAATTTAAATGAAAAAAATTCCATCTACGTTAGGGACTGATTCATTTTAAGGCAATCCTACAGATGGCATGAAAAAGGATACCTTTATGGTGAAATGCGATATAATGGAATAGGAAATTTTAGTGCCCCATCAATTTCATTCTAAAGAGACTTGACTGCAAATAGATTCATACAAAATGCGGGAGAAAGCGACGACTGCTGACGTATTCATTTTTATTTTATTAATAAAAAAAATCCCCACTACTTAATTTTGTTGATGTAATTGTTTACGAAGTCATGTTTTCGTGTTGCTATGACAGGAGCTGTCTCAATTATTTATCCGTTGTCCTTGCGATCTCCCCTTCCTCCAATGAAGCGTTACCGAAGGAAAATAACAGAGTGGACGCATCAAGCTAGGACTTTGTAGAGAGAGAGAGAGAGATATGGAGCCGGAATGAAAGTTGATTTATGGCAATTTCATGAGTGATTAATGGTTGGCTCATCTGTGGAAGGAGTCCAATGAACCAGTTTGTCCTCTGTAACGGCCGGGGAGCGAAATTTGACCGCTTCGGCGCTATCGAATTTGTCTTGGAGAAGCATTAGCCCCAGCATATACCCTTCGCTGTGTTCACAAATCGAGGAAATATATTGACCAGGAGGCCCGACTCAGATGGCGTGAAAGGAATATTCTCACACTGCACTTGTTCGCTATCATCATCATCGTTAAACAACGTCATGGCTACAGAGGAAAAGATCATAAAGAACCATGATGAAAACGTTTTGTGTCACAAGACACTTAGATATAAATAAAATCGACGGGTTTTGGCTGCATAAGCCCGGGTTCGAGGTAAAATGAGACTAGATAGTATGTCATGGCTAATATTACCTACAAGTACCACAGTTTCCTTTTGCCAATATAATCTTTGATGCCATAGATGTCAGTATGGAAGGAATCAATTATAACCAACGAAAATGATAGTCTGCTTTTTTATTTGATTATAATTCACTGCAGTTAATCACCATCGGTGGAATTACGTATTTAAGTACGGGGAACTATAAAGGAAGGATTCAATTGTGAAGTCATACTGGGTGACTCAACGTAGAAGTGCCAATGGGAAAAGTGATGAGCCTTAAATATATTCCAATTGGACTTTTAACAAATTTTCAATGAAATTCACTATAATGATTATGTAGCCATAAGCGCTGTTAAAGCTAACTACTAGTGAAATGGAAAATATTTGAATTTGAACGGCTGCAAACATTACTATTTGGTATATCAGGCCATAAACCGATACATGTTTCAAAAGAGATTCTTTGCATTTCCGCTTATGCTTAGCTACAGTATATGTCCCTCAATAATAAGTCGATTGATTTTAAAAATTTCACTATTAAATAATTCAATTTATATCCAAATTCATCACCTTTTTTACCAAAATGGTCACTCGATTCTTCTTAAGAAAATCGTATTCTACAAGTTTAAGTCGTTAAAACAATTCAGTACGCAGTTATTTATTATTTTTAAATGCGGGAAGAAAATGAATGTGCCTATAACCTTTACAGGGGGATACCTAGCCAGAAATTCAATATATACGCTGAATTATTTAAATGAGAAAACTCCATGATCCTCGAGTCGTCTTATAAGCTTTATCAAGTTATACAAACAGACAAGTTTTCACTTATATACATAAGTGTGGATACATTTAATTCTAGAACGTCGTGGAGTCGTCCCCAACGAACCAAATTCCAGGCGGTGATCTCCTGGGTCCTCGACTGGATGTAAACATCTTGTGTTTTCACGAGTAACCTCGGGAATCTCCCTCCTCTTCTCCTCCCTGATCTTTTTCGCCCCCCAATGAAACCCTGTGAGTGTCGTTGTTTTTTAAGCGACCAAAAGAGAAAAAAATGGAAGGGAACACCTTTGAGGATGCTGAAATAAATTATGAAACTTGAGAGACGGGGGGAAGGGATGTTCCAACGATCCAGGTGCGGTATCTGGTGGGGAAAAAGAGCGCGAGGAGAGAAAAAACAAAAATGATGAATTAAAAAAAAGAATAACTGTCTCCGTGCCCTGAAGGTGGTGGGGATGGACTAAAAACGATAAATATTCAGTTATGTAAATCCCAAATATCTCTTCCTTCAGCCTCTAATCTTCTTCGCCTTAAAAATATATGTATGAGTACCGCAAGGTATACCTTTTGTGTCTTCTCTCTTCCATTCTTTTTTGTATATTTTTCCAGACAAAAAAATACATGCATGTATGTGTGCTGGTGTGTTCTTGGAGGATTTCTTAAACCGCCGATCCAGACCGATGAGAATGCATGGGAGAGGATTGGGAGAGGGAAAAGAGCTTTGGAAAAAATTATGAAAAATGTATATATATTTATATATTTTGTTTTTTTTTATTTTTTAAAGGACCCACTCCCCTCTCCCTTAATCTTTTGAGAGGGTTTTTAATCTTGTGGATAGGAGAAATTATTATTTTTCCATGCGGGACTACTTGAGGGGTTTTAGGTTATTGCAATAAAAGGGTTCCTGGCCATTTTTTTCGGAGCCCTGCTTCACACAGTCTCTCGGCTCTCCTTCTTAACCCCTTACCCTTTGCCAATACCCCAAACCCCTTTCCATACTCCCATCCTCCTGAAACGGGCAAAGTTCATTGTTTATAAAAAAGTATTTGCATTTTTTTTAAATGTGAATATCAATCAATACCACGATCTTGTTCACAGCGGTCGTTAATCGCATCCCTTACCTCCCTCATCCCTCTCAACTGCAGTTCTCCCAGCCCTTGTTCTCTAAGCTGTACTTTGAGCGCAAAATCACTTCACCTAGAATTTGATGAATTTGACCTCATTTCAAAGAATAAACTCGCCTATTTCCAATGATATCAAATATCAATCCCTTGCCAAACTAATTTTCGAGCAATTTGCCTGAAAATGTAAGCTGTTTTACATGGGATGGATTATGGTTGTGCGCTCCAGAGGGAGATTATTAAACAAATTAGATTATTAAAACTTCTATCATCTAGATTTCGTTAAAAACCAGCAGTATGTAGATTGCATATTTTTTCAACTATTTATAAAAAATAATCTATTACTCACTACAGTAATTTTTACAGAATCTCAAATAAACTTGCTGTTCAGAAGGGTTTTCAGCCGTACGGCGGGAAAAAATTAGTCAAGTTAGAGACTTATGTAGCTTTATTTATTTAATTACTAAGAATTTTGGAAATATATACTTACTCTTTGCGCCATTAACATAACAATATTTATTTCATACTTGTTACAGACGCTGAAATAAAAAAAAATAGTTTGATTACGGTGTCCATTATGACGAGGGAACTATCTCTCTCAAACCACCATGAAGCTGGTTTGAGAAAGAGACCCATTGCACATTAACATTGAATGAATTTCGCCTTGCATTGTAATGTGGAAAATCTTAACTTTCCAAAGACAGAAAATATCAACTTCTGACCGCAATACTTTACAAGGTATTTACGAAATAATTACAAGCCGTTTTTGAAGGGACAAGGAATGGCAATGCTCTACAAAGAGACTTTATTTTTTTAAAATTAGGAAGTTCTGACGCATTGGTCGCGTAAGCAAATTTGAACATTCTCTCTCCTGACCAGAGAAAAAATCTCTCTCAATCTACCTTTCTTACTTAAATCGCCCTCTTTACGCCATTGTCCATTATATAGTTCCTGACCCCTTTCTTCTGTTTTTCTGGTTCGTAATAGGAGCATGACGTATTTTTAAAATTAATAAGTTTTTGAAAAACGTATTCTTAAATATACATAACATGTGGTTCATAGGAACACAATGTTGTTTTATTGAAATATTTGTTCTTAAAAATGCGCCTTTGGTGGCGTGAATGCACTGCTTGGTCGGGATCTCTTTTGGGGGAGGGGGGAGGGGTATTACGTCACGAAAAGGTTTTGCTGACAGTAATACGGCCTATTTAATGGAAATATCGTTTTTTTCGTAATTTTTAGAAAATATTCTTTTGATTTCCATTGCGTACGACATTGAACTTATGCGATTTGATCTTTCACGTTGTAATACACGTAGATTAGAGAAACAATACCGTGCGGGGTCGTCAAACCACCGAGATGCCGTTTTTACATGTTACTGTTTCCTATTATCACTCACTTTTGAAAGTTAATTATTACTGTCTGTGGTCCATGCAATCAAATATAGCTTATGATTTTGAGTTCGTGAGGAAATAGTCTATAGATTAGTCTATAGATTAGCCTACTTGAATAGGCTGAATACATTTTATGCATTCTCCTCATTGCTACAACACTCACCCTCATCACGCAGTCTTTCTTACAGCTCTTCTTAAAAAGGTAAAATACGCTGTTTACCTTCCCCTTATTTTACCACTGCCTCTTCCCTCTCCCCTCCCATCTTCCTCAGTTTCCCGCGAATCTCAGTTTCGGGGAATCGGAGGAGGGTTTTTATTTGAAGGGGAGGAGAGGGGGTTGAATTGGTAGCAAACTTGTGGAAACGATCACACGGATACTTTTCCTCACGACACTTCACCAGTGGGGGGGAATATTTGTCGATAAATATCGCCCGGGGGATCAGTAAGAAGCTTTTTATTGGCTAGTTAATATCTCCGCTCGTTATTTTTTTTTAATGCTAAGGATGCTAAAGGAAAGCCTCCATTTTTTAAAAATACTTTGATTTTCATTACCTTTATTTTCCACTGTCGTTCGGCGATGAGACTTGAAGGAGTGCTTTCCCGCTACGGTATTGGTTTACGAGTATTTTCATCGTCAAGAGTCAGAGTGATACCCTATCTGTTCCCATCTCGGTTAAGTCTTAGATTTTTCTTACGTCATGGCTTTTGAGTGCACGAGGGTTACTGCCTCTTTCTGTCTTTCTGCCGACTTCTTCAAAAAGGACAAAGTTATTCGATATGTATTCTCCTTTTTTTGTATAGCAAGGATGTGCGCAGAAGTTAAATTTGGATATGATTGGATGAGCAACATTTTTTCATCCAAATCCATTCCTATTTTCTAATTTTTTAAATGAAATGACATGGTGTTTTCTAAGGAATAGTACATTGTCCAAAAAAGAGACAAACTAATGAAAGGCAATGTAATCTGTTCATTTAACATTGAAATTTTGTTAGTTAGAAGGCTATACCCTCCTAAACCCTTAAAGGATTCGAAAAAAAAGGATTATGAGGTTATCAATAAGGATTATTAGGTTATATTTGAAAGGCCTAAATTGCCCCATTGAGGGTCATTCTGTGGCTATAATAGATTACTGCATTTAAGAAAAGCATTGGATTTTTTTGCGGAGGTTTCTCAATATTCTATTTCAAATAACAAGCACTCATAATATAGGCTTAACATTTACTTATTGTGTCTATAAGAACCATATAGTAAGATACCCAACCCATCCCAATCATTACTCTGTGATAAGAACTCAGTTTTTTATTATTGTATTACATTTTCACATACACTTCATTTTTCCCTAAAATTTGAGATTTTGAATTGGAAAATCATCAATTTTTGTACTCATTCAACATCAGGAGTTTAATTTAACTTGGCAACCGCAGCATTAGCTTTAAATTTGAACTTATGTTTGAGATGATTTAAATATTCAAATATGTATAAAATAATTTTGTCATGGCGAATGATATCGCTTTCCACATCTTTGCACCCTCGCGCATGACTGCGTACCATATCATTTGTGTATTCTGCAGTGACTAGGAATTTGTTGTCGCTATTTTATATCTATGGAAAGGTTCTACGGCATACGAACTAATTTGATGCCAATGAATTGTATTCTAATAGCTTGAATTCCACGAGCATGTCGTTGGCTTTTTTCAAGTTTCATTTTGCTATCAATAAAAGCGTTTGCTGCTAATAATTTGCGACCTAAATAATGTAAAGTTCTATTTTAATTTTTAAACCATGTTTTGTGGCACAAAGTGTGCATTGAAATGTACGAAAGCCTCGTTTGTGAATCGTGAAAGAGTTATCCATTTACCCGAAATATGCAGAAGAGAAGTATAAATGCAGATTCCTTGAGAAAAATGAGAAATTTGAATTGGTCTTCAATAACACGATACTTTATTTATGTATACAATGTTTGCATGCATCAGTTTTCATACTCTTGATGTTTATATATTTATGTTTGTTATGCTCCAATTGGGCTACGATTTGGTTAATTTACTTAGTATTTTAATATTATGGCTTCATTAATATTTGTAACTATCCATTTTAACTTGACCATATTAAATAGGCTTTGGTAAGTTTCTATTTCCTGGTACCTTGCGCGATAAATAATGTCCTGATATGTTTTTCAATATGTGAAGTTTGCCTAATTTGAATTCAGGTGAAAATGTTAGTCAAAATGTTATCATTGTTTTGTTTTTGTGAGCTTAAAAATTTATAACCAATTTATTGGTATTTATTTAAAATAAACTAGTTAGTCATGGCACCATTAAAAGTTAATTTGCGCCAAATATTAGGTTACTCCTCCTGAGCGCGCATCTTGGCTAAAATATGACGTTTATGTTGTGAGATCTTATGATGATCTTATGAAATGATCTTAGATGGGTGCCACGGGGATATAATTTAAAAACATGTTAAATAACTATTATTCTCTTAAAGAAATAATAAATTTATCTAACTATTTGGTTGCATTCTGCCTCGGTCGAATATTGAATTTGGACTAAAACTATGATATATTTGTCGCGGGTACTAAGTTCCTGGTGTATTCAAATTTAGCCGAGAATATGCCTGAATGTTGAAAGATTTGCTGGATTTATTCGAAGCTAAAATACAAGCTGTTAAGTTTGTACAGAATTTAAGTTCACCCTTACAAGTTTGGTATATGTCTCACACCTGTTGAAATGTGAGGATGTCAAATAACACCCAGGTCGTTTGAGAGAAAGGGAGCTTGTAGTTCAAGCTAGGGACGCGTGTGCAGGCAAGCAGTTTTTCATCAAAGTTTTAGTTACGATACTCGGTGCCTTATTCTCCTCCTCCGCCTCCTTAGCGTTGATTTCTTCTTCTTTCTTAAAACCTGTGCGTTGTTATTTGACAAGAAGCGTTATAAAGTATCCTTCTGTATTCGGCTCGGTCTCCCAGCTGCATTCCGGTCTTTTCTATCTCCCTATCCTCACAATTTTCTCGTCTTGCATTCTATTGATGAGTTTATTTCATTCTCTTATTCCTGTTGAAGATTTCTATCTGGTAGTTGGCTTGATATAGCCAAATACTCTCAAACATTCTCATTCCTCTCTCTATCTAATAATTTTTTATTTGTTATTTTACTCTGTGCCTTTATTACCGCGACTTACGACTGTTTTCGAGTACTTTGTTTATCGCTTCTTGTTTCCCCTGCTTATTCCAGTATATATCTCATCACTGACTGCTAGATTATTATTTTTAAACCCTGTCGCAGCCACACTGAACTATTGTGGAAAAAACAACCATATTACCTTAGATAATTTACTTCTTTATTTTTATATTAGTCCCGAGGTTATCATTAACTTTTTGAGATACTTTGTCACAAAATTCTGTTCTATTATTTTAGTATCTACGATCTATTTACAGTAATAGTAATGGCCTCCTTTGTGTGAGGGAAAACCTATAAGTAAATATTTCTTAAACTTTTACTGAGCCCGTAGATTAATCGTTGCAAGTCATCTTACAGTTACGTCGTCTGTTTGACAAACATATTTAAAATGTGTTTTCCCATCTTATATCTCTTCTTTGTCCTTAACTGCATTAATTCGCCGATGTAAAAATGATCGTAATCCTTCATTTTGCATGCTGAGTCTGAACCCTATTTTCCCTAACAGCGTGATGCTATCTGCTTTCAGTTTTTCAATTGCAACTCAATTTCAGCCTTGAAATAGTGGCATTGTACAAATTATGCCATGCATTAATTCATTGCTTCATCTCTTTTAAGATTTTACAGCGTCTCTTACGCTCGAAATTTCTCTCTTCAGCTCAACATACTTCTGTCTATCTTGGTGAATTATATAATTATGTTTGAAGTAAAACGGACACAAAAGTGGAAGTAGTATTCTTATTTAGTACTAGTAGTGCTAAACTGTTGTGACTCGCAAAGTTGCTGTGAAACTTCCTTAAGCCGGTGTAGTTCAACCTGCTAAATATTTGATGCGATCTCGCTTGTTGAAAGCAAAATAATTTAAACAAATTTGAATTAATTTCATTATGATGATCCTAAATATTATTCTTGCGTAGAAACTCTTTTAATTTGTTCCTATTCATGATTTTAACCAAGGTTCCTCGTGAATAACAGTTTTTATGAATTTAAAAGGAATAATAAGGACATATAATAAATCACTCGCTGAGATAGATCGTCATTTTAAATTTCCTTGTAATATTGAATGAGATTGAGAATGGTTGTATATAACGTATTTAAGCGCAAAGACTTCCTTCAATCATCAAACTAATGACGTATGTTCAAATGGTATGGCGTAACAATGGCAGCTTATTCATGTCCTGATAAACACCAATCATGAATCAAAGAGACTATTGCATTAATGCGGATAAAATAAAAAATGCTATTAAATTAAAAAAAAACATCCATGCACAAAATATATTGTATTAATTGTTAATAAGTTAAAAATGGGTAATTATAGTAGACATTTATATTTAACAAGAATATGTAATTTATTACCACACCAAAAATTGTATGCAAAAAAGAACGACTCCTACACTGACAGTTTCTTTATAAGCCAGAAGGTTGGCAAAATAGATTGCACCGTTTACTTTAAATGGCATGCCTAGGCATGTAAATGAACTGATAGACACGGTTGAAGTCAAAAGAATTAGATACACATATATTTTTCTATGTTATTGCATATTATTAGTGTCATTGGAGTAATTTCACTGTATATTGCCATGGTAAATTGCTTTGTTACTCTGTTAAACTGAATTCGTATAATTTTAATTCATATGAAATGTTCTCTCGACCACTTTTATTTTATGATGTAAATTTCATGAGTTTAGGCCAAATAAACTAAATTTTGACTTTAACTAATCTATTTACATCCTATAATCTTTATTGAATATTAGTAAAATCATACCTTATTGCAGTCATAAAATATTTAAGAATGTTGACGTGTTATAAGACAGCTCCATTTTTTCCTTGTTTACTTTTGACCGACCATGTGGCGTGTACTCAACAACGCCATTTAGTTTGGCGAATATAAATAAGATGATAAATTTATTTTTATTTAGTGCTCTTTTTAACTCCAATCAGACCTAATTGGCTTCAGGCGACGGAAAAAGAAGTAGAAAATGTGGACTTGGATTTCCAGAGACGATCTTCCTCCCCCACCCTGGCTAGCAGCATCGAGAAATTTCCGTCGTCGAATCAATGATGTTTTGAACAATATTGAAGTGCCGATAATTTAGGCATCGCTATCGTCTTTGGGAACATTTTCTGGCTTGCGTGGTATGAAACAAATCTTTACGATATCGCCACTACATTTTTTACATAACAGTTGTCTTTTCGGAACATTGGTAAGTCACGTTCTCTACTCAAGATTCACAGTTGATCATAACGTTATACTTCGATCCTATGGCATCAAAAGGTATATTGATACGAAATTGAGCTTTCATTTCAAACATCAACACTCCAAATAAATCGGGATAATCATTAATATTCGAGCATCAAGCAAATTAATACATTTATATGTATGTTAGTTTTTTATTTGCCAATGATGGCGAAGCATTAGTGCGGAATTTAATTTCCTTCGTTGTTTTCCTCATACTCATTCGATTGAAATTGGTTTTAGTATCCTGGAAATTGTTCATTTTTGTTTGACTCGAGTCCGTCTCATATTTCCCTAAAGAGAGGTTTTTGAACTCGGAGTAAGCCTTTGTTTGCGGAACAGTACAGTTCTTTGATACCACTCACACAAATTAGATCAGGAGACTATCGCTCGCTCTCCCCTTCCTGCAAAGCATTTATTTCGAACCGTTGATTAAAACTGCTGCTAGCGCGTTTCGTCCTCCGACCTGTTCACCTTTATTCTCCCATTACAGCTGCTTTATTGCTCTGGGCTTGAAGGGAGTATCGATAGTCGATTCTCACGATACCTCGATGTTTTTTGCACCCGGGCATCGACGGTTTACTACCGAAGCCATCAATGGTTTCCTCCAAATGTAAAAATGAATGTTCGCCTGATACCTCGGCTCTTAAACATTTTATACATTCGAATTTCCAAAGAAATTAAAATATTTTTTAGAGTTATTAACTATTTTTAGATTATTATCCAAATTTGTAATATAGGAGATTTTCTATAGTATTCAGTAATTTTTCTACCATTCGGTTCAGACGATTGTGTGTTTTCCGTGTATTTTGGAATTTATTTTATCTTTGATTGTTCTTGCACTCGTGCAACAATTGTAGGGTTAACTCCGGAATTCATTTAATAATGCTTAAAACTATTATGTTGTATTTAATTATTTTGTGTTTGTTTATTTTTTATATTGGCAGCGAAATATATCTCTACATCTATCCATCTTTTCATTGGTACTTAATGTAAAATTTAAATATTTTAGATCAATATTATAGTGATAAGTTTATAAAACTTAGAAATATCAGTTGATAATATTGATAAGTTGAAAAAGGGTTGAAGATAAACAAAAAGAATAAGGATAGCCGGCCACACTGCACATTATCCTGTCAAAGTACCAAGTAGAGGACGAGAAACGTTTGTAAAATAATTAAAAATAAAAACTGAGAAGCCGAAAACAATATCCTGTGAAGAACCTAAAAATAAATATTAATCTTTTCTTGAAGTGATAGATCTTGGTTTCTTTATATAGTGGATGTTATATATACTCCATTATCCAACGCTTCACCAATTTCTTTTGCTTCTTTAGGGCTTTATTACTGGTTCATATATATATCATTTTATAATGAAGTATTCAAATTGAATTACTAATAACTTAATTTCATTTTTTGAAACAATTAAAAAAATAAACAATTAATCGATAAAAAACCTGATGGTAACGAAATAGATACCAAATAACGACCAAACTATCCATTCACCAAATATCCCCTTGTACCTTGTAGCACATACTTCAAGGTAAGACTTAAAAAACTTTTTGTAAACTGTTGTATCTATCTTTTTTCACTGTCATATCTTGTTGTGAAGTTTAAACTTCAAAAACGCTATAAAAATGTTGAATCAATTACTGAACCCTGAAAAAGAAAAACCAATTTGCGAAATGTCGGCTTTCATTTTTTGCAAATGCGAAATTTCATTTTTTGAAACAATTAAAAAAATAAACAATTAATCGATAAAAAACCTGATGGTAACGAAATATATACCAAATAACGACCAAACTATCCATTCACCAAATATCCCCTTGTACCTTGTAGCACATACTTCAAGGTAAGACTTAAAAAACTTTTTGTAAACTGTTGTATCTATCTTTTTTCACTGTCATATCTTGTTGTGAAGTTTAAACTTAAAAAACGCTATAAAAATGTTGAATCAATTACTGAACCCTGAAAAAGAAAAACCAATTTGCGAAATGTCGGCTTGCGGAGAAAATAACACACATTTTAAAAATAAAACCGAGAGCTTTAAACTCCTGAAAATATAAATATTTCTTCATTATTTTTATTTTCGAGTTTGGGAAACTGCGGACCGCGAGACACTACTGGTTGTCTATTTAGTCTTTCTCTCCTCCTCCCAATAATTCTGGATTGTTTTGCGGCGGTTCCTCCTCCTTCCTTCTGACCAGGTGTTTGGTCCACCATCCAACTTTGTTTTTTCTCGAAACCCTCAAATCCATCCCACTTCCTTCGAAAACGGTCTTCATTCCATACATATTCTGATTGGATGACAACGTCCTTCACATCCTTTTCTGCTCAACTTTGAGGGTACTGCGACTATCCACGATATTGCCCTTTCACGTAATCACCCGCAGGTACACACAATTGCGAAATTAAACAACTGAACTACAATTGAAACGAGTTCCAACAAAGGTCTAAAACTCCAAAAGGGGAGTAGAAAACGTAGCTTATCTGGCTTATCAGTAATCGGAGCGATATCGAGGAGTCAGGGTTAGATTCCCGTTCAAGGAATTTCGCACTACTCTACTTGCTCATCCCATTTGGTTGATGTCTTTGATTTAGTGATATAGTTGAATATTTGCTATGTAACTTTTGTTATTTACTTCACTTCTTGTTTTGATTTTGTTTTAATTCGGTGTAATGTTAGTTTAAATGTTTTAATTTATTTTCGTGCGGAGATGTTTTATTGATTGTTGAAATGTATTCATTGAATGTTATGGGCAGGTTGACAAAAAAGGGTTTTGTTGGATTGGAGAAATGAAAGAGACTGGAAGCTGGAAGAGCTGTTCTGTAACAAATAGAAGCATTACGAAATAAAAATGGAAAATAAGTACTCTTCTGGCGAGAAAAGACAGTCCAATGCTACAGATTTCTCATTCTACAATTCAAAATTGATATCTGTAATATACAGTTTCGCGACACAGCAGAATATCCTTATTGTGAGTCTACAAAGATGAATATTTATTATAAAAGAGGTCAAGAAACGTTTACCGTGTGCATTCCAAAAATTAAATAACTTCCATTGTCTATCGATGTCAATATTCGTTTTTTTTCTTCCGATTCTCATCCGTACTTTGTCCAGACGGTTAGGGAGCGGCCAAAATAGGAGGAAGTCTCTTATATACTCTCTCAACCCTCCAATTGACATTTCCATCTCTCGCGCACACCCCCGTACCATTCTTCTCCTTTCACGCTCCATTGACCTCGAAGGAAAAGGAAGTAAGGGAAAAGGGTGTGCTTCGGGATAAATGGTGGATTTATCTTTATAGCCTCCACAGTGCCCTCCCTCGTAAAAGCTTGCTCAACATTGCTTCCGACACTAATTCCTATCAACTGCGATAAAAGTGATGGCACGGGTGTTAAATGTGCCATTCCGGTAATCATATGACTTCCTCCGTGGTGATGATCAAGTAAGATTGATTGTTGTGCATTTATATGGACGCCTGCGTGTTTTTAAGGGTAAGCTGCGATACGCCATGGGGACTTTTTTGATGCTACTTCTTGTACACTGTAGCCACTACCCATTGAGAAATTGTAGGGCTAAAATAAAAGTAAAATCAGTGTAAATGTATTTTTTCAAATATGCGTGGGTTCCAGTCACGATATTACTCAACAGTACTCATACAGAATACCAGTACTTTTTTATTACTATGTCTAAAATGACTTTCAATACGTTTGTTAGAGTAAAATTTGAGCATTCAACTGGTGACGCAATCGCCATATCACTTTTAATAAAGTAAGACATATAAAAACCAAGATGCATAATCTGGATCATTATTCCACGTCATATCACCAAATTTCAGAAAAGGTTCCTGCCCTCACGACACAGATTTTCTTCAATTTTTTCTCGCATGTATATATACATAAATTATGATCAAATAATTTTTTTCAGATTTTTTTACCAAAAAATACCTCTTTGACCTCCTACCATAAAAGACTTTCCTTGCAAAATGCGGGCCTCCAATTTGGACAGTGATTGCTAAAATGTATCACATTTTTCTTATTTATGAACCAATGTTATTAAATTTGGTGTCATATTGAAGTAATGCTTTGTTCTTTGAACATAATTCAACGAATTTGTAAATTGATGTGAATGAAGTTGTAAAAACTGCATTTCACTACAAATTTTTACTTTTTTGTTGCTCCAATTGATTTTTAATAACTTAAAAAGTTCAAATTTTAAGTTCTTAATAATATTTTTTTATCAATTTCTTATACATTTATAGCTAAATATGAAGGAAAAAATTGTGAGGCTTTTTATTGCTGTTTTTTATAAAAAATAACTAAATTGTTTGAAAATATTCACTAGGGTCTGTTTATATGGCCTAAAACAACTGTTTTTTGGAAGCCTTATTAAAACAACACATCAGAATGTCATCAATAGTCTACAAGAAAAATACGGTAAAGTTTTATCTGGGTATTAATCAGATAAAACTTTACCGTATTAATCAGGGGAAAATGGGAATTTTGAACAACAAATCTCTCAATTGTCCGTTTTTGCGGATAAAATTTCTTAAGGTGCGAGAAGGTTGTCCTTGTGTTAGTAAGAAAAATGAGATGTATTTTACCAATCACTGTCAAAAAAGTTTTTCACATTTTGCGAGGCAAGCAATTTTTTCAAATGTTTTTGCTGCGATCATTCTTGATCTAATTAATCTGAAAAAATAACTTGAGCATAACTCATAAATACCTATGCAAGAAAAAAAGTTGGAGAACATCCGTGTCGAGAGGACACGTGGTGTCTCACCATGGTGTCAGGCCATAACCTCGAATGACCCAATTTAAAAAAATTTCTTTCTTTCCTTAACTTACGATTCACAACTTTGGAAGATTAAACGATCCAAATAACTTAACAAAATCTATTAAATGAAAGTATACACAAAACTATATTTTTTACAAGTTATTTCACTTGGTTTTATCAGTTTCAATGATAGTTTTCATCATTAGGTACTGCTTGTACTACATGTCGTACGTAAGGATGACGCCTATGCGTTGATGTAGTCAACCTTCAATTTCACCAATATTAATTATTTGATGTAGTCTGTGGGTAGAAGAAAAGTCCTAACGATTAAGTTTAATAAACGAGAGTTTAACTCTCCATCAAAAACAACTACACCTCTACAATAGTCGTCACTGTGAAAATTGTCATAGAAGGTTCCTCTAGACGATTCCATGTAACATTGGTCCTCTGGACACCACTTTATTAGTTAACGTGATAATCCTCTTTTTGTGTTATTTACGTGTTTTCTTTAGTTTTCCTTAACTTTTTAAATAATGGATTTATCTTCTTAATAGCTGAGAAACAATTAATTTTGACGCAAAAAGTCTGCAAGCACAGCATTAGTTATCAACGTATTCCACTTAGACTGTAACAGATAATGTGAAATTTGATCTAGGGTTCCCATTTAAGGTCCATCAGTCTCCTTTATAGCTGTTAGGCTAATGTCTCCTCAAAGTATATTATTTTTTTTTACTTTGATAAAAATTCCATCAATGTGATTATAGCCGCCCAGTCAGCAAACTTTCGTGCTGGCATATGTTGGCACATGTACTAAGTTTCTGCTGCCTAGAAAATGCTAGGAAAACATTCTCAGGATATCCTCAGCACATGCTCCCGAGATGTAAGGAGGCGGGAGCTTTTTTAAAGTCCAAAATTGAGGGCCTGAGAGTCACACCAATACAAGTGACATCAACACGAAAACGGTATAAGTACATATATTTTCTAAGTTGGTACCGTCGGGTACCGTCAGGTAGCTACAGGAAAAGGAATACAAGTTTTCGAACGTATGGTGCTGCGATCTAGCCGCCAAACAATTAAGCTACTTTGCTTTTTGTCATTTATTACCGGGGTAAAATGATACAGGCAGTGGCGAATACATATGGGGGGCGCGGGGGGCGCGCGCCCCCCCCCCTTGCGGGGCCGCCCGCATTGCCGCCCGCGCCGCCCCCGCCAGTCAGCCCGCACGCTATTCGTTCGTGTCTTTCGTCAGTCGACTCGAGTTATCGAGTGGTTGTACTTTCTTATGTAGCACGCGCGCGCGTCCGCTTCATCGTATTTTATACGTTTCTGTCTGGCACATAGATAGCTAACCTACGAGAAAAGTCGCGGCCATTCTAGTGATCTCGATACGTTATTCTGTCTGGCATTTGTTCGAGAAAAGTCGCGAATATTCTACTGTTTGTATATGTTCACACTCCTTAAAAGTCTGGGAGCGAACATTCTGTCACCGAACGTTCTCGAAACAACCGAGCTACAGATATAAGGGAAGCAAAGTCGTTGCCAGGCAATCAATTGGGGAGCTACAATCGTCGCGATAACTTGCGCCCCCCCCCCCCCCTTGAGTTTTTTCTGTATCCGCCACTGGATACAGGTGACACTGAACGATATTTGTCCCTTGTATTACTTTGACTCTCAGGCCCTCACTTCTCTTAACAATGGACTGAAAATATCTTCCGCCAGGAAGAGTTTAATCACTCCCAAAGTACATGTATCGCGGTTTAAACCACATGTTTGGTAGTATTTTCATACTCGCCATCCCACGTGACTTTTTGATGCGGGTAATATAAGAAATCTTAATTGTAATAAAACTCATTCCCAATAAATTTCCCATCCTATTTTCAATGATGAACTACATTTGTCCTCGAGACAGAGGTGGACCAGTGGTAAGGTGAAGGATGGTAGAGTTTAAGGTTAGCAGTTCGATTCTCTGTCGTGGAATTTTTTTGTTATATTTTTATAAATTGGGTTTTCACCACCGTAAATCTCATCAAAAATACTTTCACGAAATTTCTCACTTGTTAAAGTGTTAAACTTTCATTAATTCCACCCAAAATATATGCTAAGCACATGTTCCCAGCATATGCTTAACACCTGTCCCCAGCACTTGCTTAGCATCTGTGCCCAGCATGTACTCAGCGGTGCCATTTGTCATATCTCCACCATGTTCTAAGAAGATATTCTCAGTGTATACCTTTGTCTCGGAAGCATATTCTGAACATATTCTAGGCACATGATTTTGCTGACCGGGCGTCAGCTGTACCATTCGAACGGGTTTTACAAGCTCTTTCAGTGTTTTTTGAGGATTCGGAGATTACTCCTTTTGTCTCTTTTTCTCTCGATTAAATCTGTTTCAAAATTTATTTCTACAAGTGGTCTTAATAATAAATCAAAAAAATTTTTTTTAATGGTTCAATTAGTTTGACCCAATTTCGAGTGATTTTCAACCAATGAGAGCCATTGAATAAAAACATAGGCGAGTCAACCCCTGTTGAATTTTATTCACCCTACTCTCGCGGCATTCGCGCCTCGAGAACTGCGTGGAGAAACGACACCTCGCGTTCCCTTTGAAGTCGCCAAAGATTAAATCGTACGAGATTACAATTGCAAATGGATGCAAAACTCTGCCCCGAACCGGAGGGGGAGGGGAGAGAACCCCTCTGGGAGGGTCACTCCTATTCGTCGTCGTTTTAGAGGTCCTCGTAGGCATTGCGTTGGCTGCGGCTCGTCGGCGGTGAAATCCACTTCCGAAGACGCTGGCACGCTTCCCGCCGAAGAGCATTCAAATGGAAATTGCGTCCCCTAGGGGGGCTTTGTGCGCTCTCCGCTACTCGCTTGTTACCGATCCGCTTGGCCCTAGAGACGTGTGGGAGGCGTTGTTGACGTCTGGTGATTTAGGTTAAATCACGCATATGGCCCCGAAGCGAGCTTTGCCACTTCGGAAAACATGATAAATGAATATTCTCAAAAAAGGTTAAAATATCCGCCTCCACTGATGATGTTCCTTAGCTATTAAAAACAATATGAATACAAATGCAGTATAAATATATATCAAAATATGCAGATTGATATACGCAATGTGTGGAGACAGATCTTTGCTCGGATGGTAATCTTTGTTAAGGCGAATTCTCGATAACTCGAAGAAGTCACACAAGCTGATCAAATTAGTATTTGAAATGTCGTTGAATACACGTCGAAAATTCACCAATCGCTCACTTCCCCGGCTACGGCATGTTTCATCCTTTTCCGTGAAGAAACAAACAGTCAGGGCTGTAACCATGGTGCTAATCTTGAAAATATTAGTGAAAACACCAAGGTAGAGAGCTTGGTCATAATTATCTAAATTTATAGACCAGTAAGTCAAAATTGGACGCTAGAAAATAGGATTTAAATATTCTGGAGCAATATAATCCAAGACACATTGTCTCATAGTGTATTATATCGCATCTTACCGTCGTAAAATATAATATTATACCTTGAAGTTCACATTGATTCTCATGCTTTTCACGACTCGGCCCGGAAATCTTTTCTGGGCTGTAAATGTAGTAGGTCCTACCTTATCACATTTTCACAAAAATCGAATCTAGCCCAACGAGTTTGTCGCTCCCAAAACTTTCAACGTGTGTTGTCTCATCAAAATATTTCGGGACGTTCTCGAGAAACATTTTGCATGCAAAAAATTATTTTTCTTTTTACACTTAATGATTTGGCTTAAAATTTATGTTTCTAGATTTCAAATTGACAACTTTTGTCACAAATCTTTCGACAAGTATTTTCCCTCGTTTCAAAAACACTCTCACAACCAATAACCAAAGTAATTTATAACAAATAAAATACTTTGAGCATTTATGAATTGGAGGGAATGTGCGAGCATATCTGAAATAGAGGGCGTGGGTATTTACTCCTCTCACCATATTACAACGCTTTGTGTTGAAAATAATGTTTGGCTGGTCTCTAGCTCCTCCACCGGCATTTCCTTGAAATGATCCTCTCGCCAGTAATTGGCAGTTGAATTCGAGTCTCGGGTGAGAAATAAATGTCTCACTTATTCATGCTTTCAATTCTAATAATCGATTTCCGGAACGGCGTTGTGAAAAGAAATTTCCGGCGTTACGAAAAGAGTGTTGTATAAAATGGCCTTAAATGCGCGACTAATAATTAGTTGGTACCGTTCGTCTCGACGCAAGAACATTTTTGATTTCCTCCCGAACACGAAATCATTCGGTATCTTGAGACAATTTTGCCCGTCAGCGGTTATTGAATTGTGGAGTGGACGTTTTGGTATTTGACTGCCGGACCAATATTCGGGTCGATGAACCTTGTGCTTTTATTTCTCCCTTATTTGATTCGAAACCACGTAAACTCCGTGACGATGCTTGAGAACAATACTCGCTGTGCATTTGTTATTTCCCTCTCAAGCACAGCAGAGAGACGCAAGGGAAAATCAGATTTCCTTACGAAGGAAAATTTGGGGCATTGATTATTTAGCGGGCGAACATACTTCTTATTTT
Source organism: Pyrrhosoma nymphula (assembly GCA_963573305.1). Lineage (NCBI taxonomy): Eukaryota > Metazoa > Arthropoda > Insecta > Odonata > Coenagrionidae > Pyrrhosoma > Pyrrhosoma nymphula. The sequence goes on along the minus strand of OY754338.1, from coordinate 4,485,828 downwards.
TTTATGAAATCAATCGCTCGTCAAGGGGATGTTCATTAGCAGGGCCACGTGGTGTTTAAACTGTTGCGTGTGACATGGCTGTGCCAGGATTTCTTTTTTTAAGGCTGCGCAAGTATTTTTGTTTTTACTCTACCAAGGTATATTCTTCTTTTAGGGTGGTGCCAGCATTGATTTTTTATTTTTGAGCTATGGCAGTAATTCAGTTTTCTTTGTGGGTTGTGCCAGTATTTGTTTTTATTTTTGGATTTGCCAAAATGTGTTTTTGATCTTAGGCTGTGCCAGTTTTATTTTGTTGAGTTGTGTCAGGATTTTTTCCATTTTGAGCTGTACCTGATTTGTTTTTCCTTTTTAGCCAAAATTTTTTATTTTTGGACGTTCCAGTGTTTATTTTTTTGGCTCTGTCAAGGTTTCTTTTCCTTTTTGGGCAGTGCCAGTATTTATTTCTTTTCGAGATTTTCCAATAAGTTTTATTCTTTATGGACTGTCAGGATTTCATTCGCTTTTTGAGTTGTGCCAGTGCTAACTTTTTTGGGCTGTGCCAGGATTTATTTATTTTGAGTTGTGATAGGATTATATTTCTTTTTTTTCTGTGCTCTCCTAGGATTAAATGTTTTGGCTTGGATGGATATTATTATTATTATTATTATTATACATTATGCCCTAAACCAGCGTATGTCCCCATTTTTTTAAATCCCTCGTCGGGGACCAAGTCTCCCGTAGCGAAGAAAGTAACGAGGAAATTATTTTTCCGCATGCAAAGAGAAAGTTATTGCTTCCGTGGGAAAATCGATCCGCAGGCGGCTGCAGATGATAAAATGCAAATGTTACGGTTACCCACGTCCGCTTCCGTCATTTCCTTGATTGTGTGTTTTATTCACTTCTTTAAGAATTCATTTTTTTTTTTTCAAAATAATACGTTCATCTCTACGGCGCTTCCAAGCGCAGGGCGCAACCTTGGGAACACATCTAGATTCCTGCGGCAAGTCAACAGCAAGAGATTGTTGAAGTGTATGCATTGATACTCGCATAGACGAAAGCATTGCTAGTACTGAAGATATTTGATTTTATTCTTTAAGTACAAGTTTGGGAAGTATGCCATCTTGGTGATTTTATTCTTTAAGTACAAGTATGGGAAGCATGTGTCATGTCGGTATGACGAAAAATGTTTAACCCACTTTATTTGGGGAGTAAATGTTGTTAGGCATCTATAACAGCTTGATTGACGTTCTCTTTGCATCGTGAGATATGTTTTTTTTACAATATTCAGCCACTTTCACCATACGCGTCCCAGTGTTTTACGTACAAATTGGTCAAAAATAGTATTTGATTCAATCCGTCAAATCATTTGCGGAATTTTCGTTTATCCGTAATTATTTATATACAGGAATACAAAATGGAATAATTTACGAAAACTAAAATATTTTTTATAGCATTTATTATTTAACATAATATATAAGGGAGTATAATATGCAATAATCAAGCTAGGTATATATTGTTTTACAAAATAACATGCTTCATTTCTTTTTTTCAAGATATCATAAACTAATCTCCATCGTCTCAGGCTCAACTTTGTGGAAGTTCATTATATATTAAATGAAAGGAAAACTTTTAGAAAAGTGGAATAGAACAAAGTTTTCCTTTCATTTAATATATCATAAACTAACTTGTTTAATATATGTTGAGATATATTCGTTTGCGATAGTCAATCATTTTTATTGCAAAAAGTAAGGATTTCGCTGTAAGACGTTCAGTAATGATGTCAAGTAGTGCGTCGGGGTTGTTTTCTTAAGGTGCTTGGAGCGTGATTTTTGTTTATGTTCAGATGTGTATGAAATATTGTACATATACGTATTCTTATAAGTGGTATCTATAGATTTAAGTGAAAAATTGTATCACACTGATTTGGATTTTTGGAAATTCAATGCTATCTTCACAAATAATTTTGCTCAAACGAAAAACTCTTCGCTAGTTAGAGCAGAGACAGATTTGTCGACTTATACTTGGGCAACGATACGCCTCTGTGAGCGACTTACCGAAGCTTTAAAAGAGTTCTGCAAGTGGACTAGCAGAGCCATCTACATTTGCAATTTAATTTTAAATATGCTTGCTGCAATTAACTTGTGCAATAACTTGCCAGTGAAAACCCACGTTGAGGCGGTTGGAGCAATTTTTGTCCACGTACAGATTTACGTGAAACTTTGCATACGTGCTATCATTAGTGACATCTCTTGATAAAGGTGAAAAAAATGCATTTTCAGTTTTAGATTTGTTTGTATTTGGTTATTCAATGATATTTCAACATATTTCAACATGTAGCCTTATTGGTACATGTGATATATTTCCTAATAATTCAAATACATGTGTACATATTTTCTTCTTACCGCGAAATAACCGTGAAAACTGGAGTTATAACATGACTTTATTTTGGAAAAAAAGTAAAATATATTTATGGAGTCTTTTTATCACTGAATATATGGGGATTTCCTCCACATATACAGATGAACTTAAATTATACGTGGCCCTAGAAATATTTTCGACTAATTCGAAAAATAATTAAAATGCACATTCAATGACCCACGATTACCGCACAAGCCACCTTAATTTTGGTCTACCATTGAATTTTGGCGGAAACGTGGCTTCAAGACCGTTTCCGATTTCCAAAATTCGGGATAATCATCCTCATTTGTATGGCGTAAGGACATGTAACATAGAGATCCAGATGTCCATCCATGCTGTCTCCGTCTTAGTAAAAACAAATGCCACGGACACAGCCTCATCGCCATAATGTTTCGCAAATATCTATTTTCTCACAGCTGTTCCACCACAAAGCTGAACAATAGGGTTCTGCATGCATTGTTCATATCTCTTAAAATACACATTATAATTGTCAATGCTGTGCATAAGCATAGAAAATATTAACTACTCACTACTTAGGAGATTTACCTCTCCTTTCTGGAACTCCACTGCCATTTTTTTAATGTTGGTATTTTTTTTACAATTGGACACTTCCCAACCAATTGCCATTAGGAGCCCAGTGAAGCTATTTGACTTTTCTACGAGTCGTAAATCCTTGCAGCTGCGTTACTAATCACTGTAAACGATCGTATACTACACATAGTACTGCCTAGTGACGTCGCGAAACATGGTAATACGATTATTGGGCGTGTAATTTCCAGAAAGGTGTGGGGAAGGTGCGTAAAATAATATTTTTCTGTCACACCAAATGTATCACAAGTTTAAAATAACGCATAGTTGAGTATCATGGAGTTAAATTTCAACTTAGTGAACTACCTTTATTCTCAGCAAATTAATCACTCGTTCACAACCTTCTTATGAAGACTGAACGCGACAAGATTATGTATGAACGGGATATGTGCGTTTTCGCACCATGTAGGGGCCAAACGACAAAAAAAAGGGTGCGCGAAAAATTATCAATCATGAACTCGTACACGACTTTAACTATTGTGTTCAGACGATCTAATAGCGTGATCGACTTCTTGCGCTTGTCCTTTGTTCTACTTTCGGCAATAGCTTGTGTCTTTTTTCACACTTGATTGTGTGTGTGTTTCCTTTTTTGTTCCTATGCCGAACACTGCCTTACTCGTGGCACCATTTATTTAAATATTTATTTTATGAAAGGACTAAATTTATCCATTCCTCACTACTCACATCGTGGGTGGGTAAGTTGGTACCCCTGCCTTCGTTGAAACTAATGGATTTTTCATCTTCCTTTATTTATTTTTTTTGTAATCGTAATGCATTGAATGAAAGAGTGACCAACGTCGGCGCGTTGAAAAAAAAATAATTCAGGGACTCGTTCCCTGTTCGCAGCATGGCGGTTAATCTTTTTCCGGACGCTTTCCCGACTGACGGTTTCGAAAATTACGCGGTCAGCGGAATTGCCTCTCGTCCTCTCTCTCTCTCTCTCTCTCTCTCTCTCTCTCTCTCTCTCTCTCTCTCTCTCTCTCTCTCTCTCTCTCTCTCTCTCTCTCTCTCTCTCTCTCTCTCTCTCTCTCTCTCTCTCTCTCTCTCTCTCTCTCTCTCTCTCTCTCTCTCTCTCTCTCTCTCTCTCTCTCTCTCTCTCTCTCTCTCTCTCTCTCTCTCTCTCCCCTCCTCTCTCTCTCGGCTCGGATCGTTTTTTTCGTTCAATTGGTGTGCTGCACTCGAAAGAGCGCGTTGAAAGTGATAAAAATCCCTTCGCCAATAGGTTAAAGTCAAAACAGATTTTTTTCTCCTCCAGAAAGCATGTTCTAAAGAATATAATTGAAATGCACGCATATCCCAAGGGAGCAATAGAAAATAAATCAGGCTAACGATTTTACGGATATATAAATGTGATAAAAAATATTTCGCCCTTGAAAGCTCGGCTTTTTTGTTTAAATGTTTAAATTTTTTTTACCGATTGGATAGTATGTAGTTTGTCGAGATATTTACATCTCTTTGCCTTTAAATGTTAAAATAGTTCATCTTCATCAATAACTGTCCATTAGGATTAAGGCCATTTGGCCATTTCTCCATTTCTTTCATCATTGCTTCTTTGGTCGTCGGATGTCACTTTTTACATGTGGTCTGAAGTTGAGATGTATATGGAGAAATAGGGTTCAACATTCTTAATCATACTTTCCATTATTTAAAAGAATAAGGATTTGAATAATATTTAAATGAAAATATGAGTAGGTATACATTTGATAAATATTTTTTTGAAGTTGAAGGACAAATATATTTAAATTGTATTATAATTCAGTGCTTTTTGAATTATTTTATTTTGTAAAATACTTTTTCTGCAGATAATTTCATTATTGGTGCTCATTGAGATAACGTTTATGACCATAAGAGATATGGGTTTTATACTTATCATACCATAGCCTATCTAAAATAATAAAATAATTAACATAGTAAAATAAATTGTGCTCCCACTATTACGGTTCAGTGCTTTTTACTTTTGAAGAATTATCATTGCTGTGAATATTTAAATAAAATAAATTATACAGCACAAAATGTGATATTTTAAATAATATATGCGATGTATTGCTTCATGAAATAGTGTTTATTCAATTTCTTAAAGTATCTTTCATACTATTCGTAATTTGTTTAAATTTTGTGCCTTAAAAGTATATATTATTATTGAAATACCAATTTTTCGCAAGTGTCTATTAGTAATTGAAATAAAAAATTAGTGACGTGTCCTGAAAATGTACACATACCATTTCTTACGGTATTTACCAAGAGTTGCGTTGAGGACCTATATATTTAGCTATTATAGCGGATGTCTTCATTTAGTTCATAGTCGCTGCATAGTAATTTCCTTTGAGCTGCTTCTATCCTTTCTATTTGGCTTAATGTCAATCCCTATGTTTCACAGTCGTATTATAGCAGAGAAGGAATTTCCACATTTTTGTATAAATTTAAAAATGTCGTTCTTTTTTTAATAATGTTCTCCTAATATTTCCAACTCCAGCTGTTGAACTATGTGGCTATTTTGATGCCCTTATCTCTGGAACTATCAGAGAGTTAAGATTACTCAAAAACTCGTTTCTTTCAATGACATCCGCTGCAGTAGGTAGCTAAACGATAATACAATAAGAAATTTTTGTTTCCAAGACATTGTAGCTAGGAGCAGCGTCGTCACAGAAGGTAATATGCTAAGACAAGGCTAATAAGCAACGCCACCATTCGGCTTAAGGGTGAAGTGATCGTGGGCCATTGAGTACACATTTTAATAATTTTTTAAATGAGTAAAAACTTTTTGCATCTGTTGTACATAGTACGTTGGAACTCGCCATACAGGCAGTAATGGAGATGAAACAAGACTTATATTTAATTTTATTCTTAATAAAAGTTATTGATAAATTAAATTTTATTTCTAGAATTTTCAGCGCGGTATTCGAGATGTGGGCCAAATTACATTGATATTATTTTTCTTCAAATTTTGGACTCGAAGCGTGACACCTTGATTTACGAAGTATATTATACGTTATCTGACGTTAGACCACGTGTTAAAATAGCATTGAATTGCTAAAAACAAAATCGGCATGATACATTTTTTTTTCATTTTTTATCTCTAAATATCACTAATAAAGAGATGTATGCAAAGTTTTACGCAAACATAAATAAAAAAACGCAAAAACTACCTTACAGTATGTCTACCTGACAAAAATTAAAGAATAATGATCAATTTTTCGTTTTCATGAGCGCAATTGAAAAATTACGATGACGTAAGTGCGCGCGTTATGGAGAACCTTGACATCGCCCCTGTTATTGGCTATGCAGGGTGTGGCCATACAAAAATGGATGAATATGAAAACCTAGCCTTAGTCTTCGTAAATTTCGTAAAGTCTTCGTAAATAAAAATATTGTAAAAAGAAACCCACGTATGGCGGTCAAATTGTGCCATGCAAGTTATGTTATTCGTTTCCATAGTTTTATAACACAGCATTGACATTCGAACGATATGTTTTGCTATTTCTTCCATTAAAGATAAGCAATAAATAGTTGTGTTGATATATTGCCACGTATTCTTAGTTGGTGTCGGAAAAAATAATTGTAATGTACCAAGGCTTGTTGATCGCCGTCTTATCGCCGGCTATTTCAACAAATCGGAAGCACCCTTAGATTGATTATCTGGATAAAAAAAAACAAAAAACGTAATGCGAAGCGCAATCATGACAGACTGTTAAAGCCGTAGACCAAAATACAAACAATACTTGCCTACAAAAATAATCAGGAATATTACAATCTTATGCTATTACGTGATAAGGTATGAATGATTTTAGTTTGAATCATTTTAGATCATATTTCTGAGTGATCGATTTTTGGGAGTAAAAAAATAAGTACCCAGGCTAAGCACGAGAAGCAAATCCGTTGACCAAGAGTGGAGACGGCGTGCTTGTGGATACCGTATGGTTTTTTTGGGAGGGGTTAAGTGAGGGTTAATTTCCAAGTCCTTATTTTTCCCCGATTTGTGTCCAAAGTGAGGGATGAAAAAGAAAAGGGTCAGTTTTGCTCTGAATAGGGTCGAAAAATATATTTTGGGGGCGTCAGGGAGTATTTCTGGGTTGCTGAGCTGGGAGGTTTTTTTTTCCTTTTTGGTGCTTATGAGATGGCGGAAAAGACTGTCGCTCTTTTAATAACTCTTCGCCCACCACCTCCATACGCTGCCCTAGCCATTTTGATCGCTTGGGTTGGCACCACTGCGTGGAGGCGTGACGTGTGGAGGTCAGTCAGCTGGACCGTGAGTGGGACCTTAAAAAAAATAGAACCCGCGTGGGTCAAGCCAGTGGGGTGAGGGAGGTCATTCATAAAATGCGTCACCAGTATTCCCAAAAGGGAAACATACGAATCTACACATGAACTGGTTGGAAGGTTGTTTGCGACGCCGCCTACCGGCAGCTTGAGGTCATTTGCCCCATTACTTGGCTTGGTGGGTAGTTACATTCAGGAACATGATAAAGGAAATGACGTCACAAATATATTACCAGCTTCCACTATTTCTGTATGGTAGTAGCGATATATCGTGGAAGTTATAGCAAAGGCTGAACAAATACAACCAAAACATGTTACCACCGCCCACAGTTTATGTAATGTGGTAGCGAAACATTGTGCCAATCGGTGCGAAGGCCGAACGAATAAATCACTAAAATGTTACCACCATCCACAGTTTATGTAATGTGGTAGCGAAACATAGTGCCAGTTGGAGTGAAGGTCAAACGAGGACTCCATGAATAAGTTTCCTCCATCCTCCCAAGTGGGTAAGGGTTGCTGTTCGGAGCGTAGACCGAACGAATACGTCACAAACATATTGCCATAGTCCACCATATCTGTATGAAGGTAGTGGAACATGTTGCCCATCGGAACGAGAGCCATCAAAAGACATCAGAAATATGTTACCACCATCCACCATATTTGTATTGTGGCAAAAAAACATGATGCCAGTCGGAGTGAAGGCTACCGCAGTGACTTGATGTATTTAGATTCCATCTTCCAGTTCAGGAGCGTACGTCAGTGTTAAAGCCACGACAGTTTTTCTCCCGTTTTAAGGAGCCACCATATATTCTCTTTCTTACCCTTAAACATCGCTTACCTAGCATCCTCCCACCTATATCACTTGGCCATTAACCTCGCCGCTCATTATTGCCCGTCCTAACTACCTACTCTGCCTCCCTTCAACCTACTCCAGGCATTTTTTCTTCCCACATACTCTGCCAAACACTTCATCGTTCGTCATTTGCGTATGCTACTGTTGAACCCACTATAGATTATTTTTGTTACCCGACACCTCCTCCAACTGGAGAAAACTAACGTTGCTTCAACGCTCCCCTCTGCAGCTGAACCGGACGATTAAAAGAGTAATACATGACGGCAGTCACCTCCGCGAAGTGTGGCGTCAGGGAGTGGAAGGAGCATTCATTTCGTAAGGAGCGGAGGGGAGAGGACATTACTAGCAATGCTGCTATATTAAAGTGGCGGGAGCGGTAATCTTGGATCATTGAGGGAACGTTTTGATTCTTTTTTAAGTAAGTCGAAAAAAATCCTTAGACCTCATTAAATTTGAGTTCATCTTTCTTTTTGCGTTTTGCGAATTCACCATAAATGGGGCAGTAATGGAAATTACACAAATCTCACATTTTGCATTTTTTCCTTAATTGAAGGTTGTTACGATTAGAGTTTTGGACCAGCTGTTCCATATCAGGACGACACTATATTGAACTATGTTTTTACAAATATTGGACTCGGTGTAATACCTTGATGTTTTTGCAACAATTATGATAATGATAAATGAGTTATTTCGTGGTAAGAAGAAAATATGAACATTTATAACTTAACTATTACAAAATATATATCATATGCCATGAGGCTACGTTAAAATAGCATTGATAATAATACAAATCGGTATGATGAGGTGTTTTCACTCACCAGTGAGAACACGTACAAAAAGTTTCACGCCAATCTGTAAATAAACAAAAAAGCCGAAATCCCGAAGCAAAATGATCCCTGATCCCTTGTGGAAGTATAGGAAGTTGATAACGATATTCTTGTTTTGATGTTTCTAGAAATGATAAATTGTTGTATTGTGAAGTTCTCTTTCAAACCAAAATACAAGTTTCCCTTTACAAACGAAGTTTCCTTGTCAAAAGTTAAGTATATGTCCCAATGGAGCCCATGGTAAAACCTATACGTTAAAGGAAATATTACTCAGAAAGCTAATTTCAAAGCCATTATTTTGACCATTTTACCTGATTAAGTGTACTTAAAGTGTAATGAAAGAAAGAAGAAACTTCAAATAGTATTAATCCAAACTTTTATTCACAATACCAACCCAGGTTTCAACGGATAACCGCCATTTTTCAAGGTAACCGAAGTAAAAATGACGGTTATCCGTTGAAACCTGGGTTGGTATTGTGAATTAAAGTTTGGATTAATACTATTTGAAGTTTCTTCTTTCTTTCGCAATAAAAGAGTTCCATAAATATAAGCCTGAAACTATTTGTTTAATTAGTATTTAAAGTGATTGTAGCGATTTTTTTCAAAGTACGGATCTGTGGAAAACTTAGCTTACATGTTTTTATAAGTGATAACGATAGATAATAGTAAAACAATTACCTTTACTGATTTGATTTTTTGGCAATTCAATGCCATTTTTAAACAACCTTATTGGAACATGAGATGTATTTCGTGATAATTGATTACAATTCTACATGTTTTCTTATAAATGCAAATTCCTACATTTACTACTATTGTAATTGTTGATAAAAAACTTCAAGGTGTCAAGTCTAGTCAAAGATTCAAAATATATTTTTTATATAATTTTCCGCGATTAACTCAAGTCACATCATGCTTTAATTAATAAAAAATAGCAAAATAATGATTAATTTACAATTATCGTTGCTACAGATATGGTCCGTTCCATAACATTAGCAGATATACTTAAATAATATGTGGAACTACACTTTTTTCACAATTTCAAAATACTAATAAAATGTGAACTCAGTGATCCATGATTATAGCTCCAGCCGCTATAGGAAACTGTAATACGGATTTAAGAATTTTTAAACGGCTATACCCGCGGCAAGAAGTAGGCACCGCTAGCTCTGTAACTCTCCCAGCGTGTAATGGAGGAATACGAATTCACTGAAGAACACAGTTGAATGGTGTTCTAAATGGTCCGTGGGTTTGGTGAACATTAGGTTGTTTTCCTCCCAGCTCGTTTTGTTTCGCGGGCATTTGTCTATATATAAATATACATTTGCTGTGGTATTTATGTGTTTTCCTGGTCTGAATATAAATTTTGATATCTAATTAATGCATCACTTATTACGTGAATCTCAATTTATTTGCTACACTTAGTTTCAATAATATGGATGAGTACAGTGAATTTTATTAATTTTCAAGGCACTCCTAGCCCGCGCCTCTGTTCATCTGTGTGATTTGGAAATCTGATCATCGATGTAAAGACTCGAATCATTCTTGTGGGAAGCTCAGCAGAAAAAAAACACTGCAATGGAGCGCAGCTATAGCTTGGATTTGACTAAAAATACTTTGAACGACCACATCAGTCATACTATTTCTCCAATCAGGAGAAGTAGTTTTATATATGCCTATCAAATTGTGCTGATAACGTTTAAAGTATTCAAACGGTGGACACTGTAGTGATGAGTTAAAAGCTTCAGAACTTCAGGAGGTTTTTAAATTCCAGTAGCGTCGCTAGTTTTTTTGCGTTGCGAAATACCCAGTGTTTACCTAATTAGCACTGACAAACCTATAATTCACGAGTGAATTATTAAGCATAGCAGAGTTATTGTTGGGGCGTCGTTGCCTAACAAATTGTTATCTGCTTAAGGGCCGTGTTTTTCTCTTTATTTAGATCCCAGCATATTTATTGGTTAGAATAAACTATGCTAAATCACTCATTAAATGCGGATTACAAACCCTTTATGACGAAAACTCTATCATTTCCTTGTAATCTCTTAGTTTACTCTATTAACATTAACGGAGCATATTTGTCTAGGTGAATGTGTCGAAATGTGGCCGAAAGCATCAATCAGTTGTAATTTCAAATAATTTATGAATATCAAACACTTTGTACATACAAGTTAAAAAGAATTGTGGCACTGTTGAGTAATAAAATTATGAAACAACTGATTTACTAACTTTAGGTATTTGTTTATTATCAATGGAACATATGCATCCCAAACAACAAGTCTACTTGGACTAGTGGCCCGTTAAAGTTTTCAAAGACAGGAACAATTATAATTGTAATGGAGTGATGTACGTAGTTGGAACGAAAGTTCAGTGAAAATTTGACTACTTAAGTTATTTCACATAAACAAACCGTAATAATTTAATACAAATAAGAATTATCACGGAGAAAAAAATTTAAAAAAAATGATTCTGAAGCCATAATGCACTTGAATAATTATGTGCTACAGACCGTTTGACGAATCCAAAGAAGATCGGTGGGCCAGGAATGACGAATCTTTATTTTCGAAGAGGGTATACAAACGTGGACAAACGTTGTGTCAGCAATGGGTTTTTACCAACATTTGTCGTGAGACCAAGGATATCTTATATACGCGGTACCCGATAGGAAAAAATAAACGTTGATTGAGACAATTAAAGTTTGCATTAAACCTGGTACCACGTTAATTGAGATATGTTGGGGTATAGCTACACTAGCATATCAGAACTGGATGGTTTGAACAAAAAACATTTCATAGTAAACCATAGTGAAAATGTTGTTGCTCTTACAATTGTGCTAATATTCAGGGAGTAGAGAATCTTTGGAATTGTGCAAAATGGAGGACTCGCTTAGAGAACGGTACGAAGAACAGAAAATTGTAGACTCAATTGTTTAAAAATACAATGTGAAGTTTCTATGGTCTTGCCTCGAACCCTAGATTACTGTATATAAACAAAACACCACGCCGATTTGCAATAAAATGCTAAATTAGTTGACTGCATATTCAGAAAAGTTCCCAAAGGAAATATCACTCTTCTATGTGCCTGAAGTATTCCATTTACGGTCTTCCTCTGCAATTATACCTATTCATTTCTTCTTCCATTATAGCTGTAAATTGGCTTTGTGTAACAAAATGTGTCCAATAAGTTAGTCACTTATCTCCATCGTCTCAGGCTCAACTTTGTGGAAGTTCATTTTATCGTAAATGAGAAGGAAAACTTTGTTATATTCCACCAATTTATTTTCAGGTACAACTAGTTTCGACGCAGCGGCGTCATCTTCAGGTACTTCGACGCCGCTGCGTCGAAACTAGTTGTACCGAAAAATAAATTGGTGGAATATAACAAAGTTTTCCTTCTCATTTACGAGAGTCTCTTCTTTTTTTCTCAGAGTTTCGTTTATGATTCTTTTCACTCCAGCTCTTCTTAGGACTTATTCGTTGGTAATTCTCTCCGTCCATATTATCTTCATCTTTCTTCGATAACACCACATCTCCATGGCTTATAATCTCTGTCGCTCTGCAGTTCTTAGGGCCCAGGTTTCACTGCCATATATAAAAGCATGCTCCAAATGTTATGTCTCAAAATGTGCATACTCACATCCAGGCTTCTGATACTAGCTCTCAGCTGACTCCTCTTCTCATTTCATTATAAACTTTTTTTTAAGTTACAAACATTTTTTTAGTTCTCTACAAAGAAAAATGTGCACGAAAAGAGTGTAGCCTCAAGTATTGTTCACGCCTGTGAAAGAGGTATGTACTATATTCAAAAGTGTTCAGTGAAACGTAATCGACGGTAAGAGTGGAGTTCTTCAATTGCATTTCGTCCTATTCTCGTTACGAACGCCAAAAAAGTAGTACAGACTCCGCGGTTCCTTCCTGCACCCTTGATATCCAACTCCTGATTCGTGCTCACAATATAGTGTGTCCTTTTCGTTAATGGCCTTTTCCGAACTCGTGGCCATGGAGAAATTATATAAAAGAAGAAAATATCTTTGCGGTGAGAGTGTTCAATTTTTTATTTCGTGGGAATCGGCAGAAATCAACGCCTTTCGAAAAGAGAAAATATATATTTTTTTAAGAAGAGGTTTTAATGAATGCTCAGCGGTGCCATTTCCCTATAATTTGCATTTAAATGAAAAATCTGCGTCGGCCTGAAAACGAAACGTTCGATTCGAATCATGGCACTTGTTAAGTGAATGAATTATTATTATTGCAGTCGCAAGGGCGTGACTTTTTTTTTGAGATAAGCTTCCTGCATTCCTTTGAAATATGGATGCGCGGAAAATATTCAATTCGCGGCTAAAATAGATTCATGCATTCAAATAGACCGAGAGTCGTTCTTAATGATCGTCAATGGAAGGAGTCTATCATTGTATAGTTTTTGATAAGAGAGTTAGGTTTTGAAAATGAAATATTAATGTCTCAATTTACTCTAGGAAATAAAATATTTTACCATCACTAGTCTCTTAAATAACTCTCTTCATTGCAATGATTTTAGTCTTAAGAGATTCTTGAATTTCATCGTTAATGATTCAACGAACGTTTCCAGTTTTTAACCCAGAATGAATTTTACGAGGCACTATATTTCCCTTTCATAAATGTTTCTTGTCATTTTTGATGAGAATGGCCTTCTATCCTAAATATCTGTGAATTATATCCATCTATAATATCATCAAGAAATATGTGTTTCCAGTTCTTTTTTTACAATGTGAGTGTTTATTATAACTTTTGGTGTAATTTAAGTCCTAAAGATCCAATTTAAAATGTATTATTTTTTCAGTGTATTGACTTCTTATACTGTTTGCCATATCATTAAAAGATTGCCATCCCTCATAAAGTTCACGCATAAAAAATAAGAATCATTCCTTTTCCCGCAACAGTATTTAAAACGTACTCTCTACTTGTTCATTAAAATTGCTCATCCAATGATATAGCAGCATTATTGTGATATTATTAGCCAATTTGAACTCAAAGAGTATTCTACGCTTCTGCATGCAACACTCTCCTCGCTGAAATGTGCATAGTTGATCGTCAAGAGCTACGATTTTGGAGAATAAAAAGTTCCATCATCGTTAAGAATCCTACCAACATGTCGATAATTTCTATTGAATAAATGCGATGGTGGTTCTATTGAATGCATTGAAATCATAATAGTAGTAGAAGTTTGTTGGGGCCATTATTGATATAGCTCATAAAGCTACGTTTTCATGCCGTCATTTTTGCGTCGTTTTACCGCTGTGTTGTGCGTCAAACGCATATCTCGTTTTCATGGCAGCGGCAGCAACGGTAGAAAAAACAAAACCGGAAAACCGTGACGCGTTCAGCCTGCCTTATTATTCCGGCTATTAGTGTAGATGTAACCTTGTGGAGTTTCTGAAGAGAAATGGAAGTTCACGAGGAGTATTGACGTTTGGCTGCACTACCGAAGTTCAACTTTTACCAACAATCGGAAGATGACCCTTAATTTCTCATGAAGGAATCACGTGACCAACAAATGGTAGCAAGACAACGACCGTCCTCAATCCCTGCCGCAGCGACGTAGGTTGCGTCGAAATTCAAAAGATGGGCAACTCTGATGATGGCAGTGCAGCTTGTGTAAGTGATCTCGCTTCTAATTGTCTACGTAGTGTCTGGCAACGAAGAAACGGCTGCAGAAAAGCGTAGCTCAACGCTTTTATTTCACTGCTCGACGCAATTGGCCAGATTCACGGCATCATCAGATACAAGGCGTGAAACCTTCTTTACGTTACCTCTTAGCGTGAAGTGTTTTTCGAGCGAAATTCGTCTCTTCGCATGTTGTACAGGGATCAAAGCATAGAGTCTGACAGAATTGCGTTACAAAAAGACCTAGATGCTATATATAAATGGAGAAATACTTGACAGTTATGATTTGATTTTAAAAAGTACGTTGTTATGAATTTTTAGAAAAAGAATAACTCGGTCAACGAAACGTACACAATTAATCAAACCAACTTATCAAATGTAGAGTCAGTTATATACTTGAGACCCTTGACCCTTGTCCCTTGTGTGACCCTTAAGGGTGTGACCCTTACTCAGGACCTGTCTTGGAGGAAACACGTTCGGGAAATCTGCGGACAGACTACTTGCAACTTGGGATTTATTAAATGAATACTTGGAAAATGTGACAATAAGGTTAAAGAGCGATGTTATTTTTCTCTCGTGATACCACACTTGGAGTATGCCGCTAGCATATGGGACCCTTACGAAGTAGGACTAATCTCAGAAATAGATCGAATATAACGGAGAGAAGCAAGATTTGTAAAAAGTTACCATAAACTTAACAGTGTTACCGAATTTTTGAAGGAATTAGAGTGGGAATCTCTAACTGATCGAAGGGAGAAATCCAGGTTAAATCTATTGCACAAGTTCGAAGCAGACAATGTTTTGCCGGACTTTCAACATATTTTGCTACAGCCAACGTACTACGGTAGAAGCGATCACAGGAATAAGATAAAGGAAATTGACTGCGGAACCGATAGATTTAAAATGTCATGTTTTCCACGTACAATTAGGGTTCATACTAAGTGCGATAGATCAATCACATGAATCTCCCACCCTCACTAGGTGGAGTAGAATTTTTACTTATGTTTAATAACATAACATCATTACTAACACTTCACACCGCTTGATATGCCCGGCATTATTTTGTACTCTGCATGAAGTAGTATCTCGTAGTATTCATAAACTAATAGCATTAGTAATATTAACCACTAGATGTCTCCTTAGCAGTGTGATGCATGTTTGCATGTTCGTCTCCCAGTTTTTAGTTTGACTGTGCACTTTTCTCCTGACCGATTTTTGATCTGCGCCTAGCAGCCGTGGGAACGTGCGAGGTCCCGATTTGGGCCGGGACGAGTGCTGCATGCCTGGTGTGGAATCACCCCTTGCCACACACCCTAGAGGTGGCTTGCACGGTACTTCGTAGATGTAGATATAGATGAAACCGTCCTAACGTTTGAATAGCATAGCTATATATATGAAGGTTGATGAGTTGTTCTCGGGTTTCCCACTGGGTTAGGCTTTCCATGATTGCCGACGTTTCGGCACTAGATGTCTCCTCAGATATATTAAGGGTTTCCGTAGCGTGAAAACTAGCGCTGCTAATGGAAAATGTATGCGTGTGTATAGTACAAATTAGGCATATACTGTTAACCTGAAGCGCAGATTTATCAAAATGTAAAATCTAAATTTTCCGTTTTAAATCGCATCGGATTTTCCTGGTATCCGTGCCCAAACTAATATATTGTGCAACTTTTTAGCTCCAAATTGATAAAACATAAATTGTTTACCTATTATTATATCCAATGATCCTATGTTAATGGACCGATGGCGAAAAAAAAATAATAAGTCAATATTAACCCGCGCGGTCCCTAGCCGAATAAACTTTCCGTGTACCTAGAGTTAACATGTAGAATAAGTCCGACTAGACTAGAAGAAAGTATTCGGATAGATCAGCTGCATTGATATATCTCATCTCCGTCCAATGCTGACGAGATGGACAGCACAGCTTCGGCTTCTCGGCTATGATATGCTCGGCTAGCTTGGCAAGTTGGGAAGATCCGGCCGTGGTCTTAAACACCACCAAACACCACTGTGCATGTTATTAAGGACATGCCCTCAGGGTCTGCCGTCTTGGATACGGGTCAATGACGTCACAAGGCGTGCCTCGCTCCGCTGATATCTTCAGCATTTTAGCGGTTTTTGCGGCACTGATACCACATTACCATGCATTTTACTCCAAATAAACGTACACTTTACAAATTCCTCATACCATTCTCCAGAGGATCGTAAGATGTTTTTTGGAAAAATGTTAGATTCAAACACTCCATTGTCTCCCTAGTGGCGTTAATGGGCTTTTTGGCAACATGGCTGTCACTGCTGAGCTGAGTATAGTAAAGTGAGGGAGGTTGAGTGAGCACGCTTATGCTGGAAGGTATAACGTTGGTAGCATGTGGAGAATATCTAGGAAATAATAATTGCCAAGTTTTGATGATACCGGAATTAGCCATGATAGTAACCTTTACGGAGTCACACGCAAGTGCACATTTGTGCAAAATTCCACTGAGGAAAAAATCATTCGCCTTGACTGGGACTTGAACCCGGATACATCGATATCGCGCCAAGTGATTTGGCCAGTTAAGCTAAGGTCCAAAATAGAGCTCGTTTTATCTCATTGGTTATGCATTTAATCATTTTAAAATCAGTATAAAAAATGGTATCAATCATATTTTAATATGTATTTAAGGAGAAACATAGAGGAATCACCCTTAGCACATATTCCTAATCCTTCTTTTTGCAATTTCTAGGAGTCCAAAAGAACTTGCTGAGCACCATTTACTGTTTCCCTTCAGAATTTCCATGAACCCACGCCTTTCTTGACGCCATGCTAATTGTGATCATAGCATCATTCCTAGCTTTAGGAAAACGCCGAAGTTTGAGGGAAAGGAGGTCTTTTTCTGTTATACTTCCCTTACCGAAAACGTTCCATTTCTTATACAGTTTTTTTATTGCCTCCCATATTTTAAATTTGTATTGTACCACTGTAAGTTATGTCGTATTTTATCAATCTCTTCACACCTGGTACAAAGAGGCGATTGGATCAGCTGAAAATGGCACATCTCTTCCCCCGTTAAAACTAGTTCCTAAATAATATTTTTAAATTTATTCTTCATAGCATTTGGCGATGTTTTCGAAGCCCAGTTTTTCCACTGTTTAGAGTTCCCATTTCGTTCTCCCGCTGATGTTGTTGTTAGCAGCTTCCGTGCTCTTTCACACAAGCGTTTAGTAACGAAAAAAAACTCTCCTTCGTTTGGATTTGTGAAGGCCATATCTCGTAGTAGTAGAGGGAGGCGTCTAAAATATTTCTGCTTAGTGAGACGGAATATTGCATGGGATGCAGTACTCTGTCAAGGACATGGGGTGGTTCATAAAGGCTTGTGTCATGATTTTATAGTCTATGTTTAAAAGCGAGACTGGTCTAAAATCTTTCGCTTTGTAATCTTTGGTATTAGCGTAACATGCACTAAGCGCTGTGAGTCTGTTGAAAGACTCACAGCATGCCTTCAACACTTGCCTGAGAACTTCGGTGAACTTTTGCGTAAAACAGGCCAAAATGTTCGGTAAATGAAAATGGGAGACCATCCGATCCTGGCACCTTTGCTTTGGAGGCGCTCTTTATTTACCCTTTATGTATCAAGCTCACTCATTTATATCACCCTCCCCAACAATTCCCTATCCTCTTCAACAAGGATAGGGAGCTCGCCGACGTCCGGAACTTGGCTATCGCTCCGCTGCCCGTATTTTGCGAAGCTTTCCGAGTAGTGTTCAAAAGTGGGACCCCGAGTATCTTTTATCTCCGAACTCTCCACTCTCGCTACCCGCTAGAAGGGTCCTCACGTTCCGATCACTTTGTAGTTCTAATATTTCTTGCAATTTTTTCCAAAGTAAATCCCTGTTCTTTTTGCCATAATTCTTTCTCCCATACCTTGGGAGCATATTATCTCTCTCTTTCTCTATTATGACTCGCTTTAGAAGTCTTGTTTCTTCGTAAAAGTTCTACAGCCTATCCGCATTAGCTCTATAGTAGTATAATTTTATTTGTGTATTATTTTACATATCATTACAACAAAAAAATTAGATTGAATTACAACTTATTCATTTATATATAATTAATATCTTTTGATACAAGAAAATATCTAAATTAAATAGATATCATCTCAGAAAATGTTTTATCACATACTCAATAACAAAGTCAATATGTAATTACACAATAGTAATCTTTCCATTATAAGTCCACCTAAGCCATAATATAGCGTTTCTGAAAGTCCCTGTGCTAAACTCATAAATAAATATTGTTTTCTATATGATGGCTATATAATGTGAGTGGTATAAAATATGAAACATATTCTAAAATCCATATATTCAACATTCAAGGAGCCTTTTCTTAATTTAGTTTTTAACTTCACTTAATTTATGTAGATTGTTTCTACTAGTAACTACTAAGTTATTGGGCATTATATTGAATACAGTTGGTGCTTCAATCGTCCGTGCAATGTGAGCCTCTTTTAAACTATATATCGTATATTATTCCTGAGTGCTGACTTTTTTAAATCTCATCCAAAACCTTGTACTTGTCGCTATAATAATTCTCAATAATAATCACATGCATAAATAGCTTATCAACTGGTAGTATATCCAATATTTTATATGAATTAAGGAGAGAGATTCCTTAAGAATCTATCAATAAATGAAGGGAGTGACATTCTGCTCCTTCCTATGTCGATTCATGTCTCTTGAAATATCTTATTGAGGAGGTTTTAAACATGCCTTCCCACCAGTCGGAAAAATCTTCTGTTTTGAGGTTTGGATCCTATTAAGTCTTCTATTTCCCGCCGAAGGTTCTTTCTGATCGCTCGTTTCTATAAGATAGGGATATTCAATCGCCACCCTCGTGGTATCCCGAAAGGATCCATGACATTAGATCACGCGACAACAGATCACGACGACAACAGATCACGAAGTCAATAGATCACGCGACAACAGATCACGCGACACTAAATCACGATTAAAATGGGAAGATTACTTTGAAAAATACAAAAGATAATTTTTAACTATTTGTTATAAACTGCATAAACAAACTCAACAAAAACATTTAACAAGTGAAAAACGTTTTAACAAAACAAAAACATAATTTAACATATGGTTAACAAAAAGTGAAATATATCTGATGAAGTGAAACCCGTGTTATTAGATTTATTCTATCTTTCACTTATTTAAATAAAGCGTTTTTTGTGTATCGTGATCTATTGTCACGTGATCTGTTGTCGTCGTGATCTGTTGTCGTCGTGATCTTCTGACGGGGTACCATCCCGAAATGGGCCCTCGTCAATTATGTGGAGGCTCACAATTCGACCACTGTCGAAAAAGACCACTTTCAGCGTGTTTGCTCCGATAACATCGTCGTTTAACGCCTGTGACAGAAATAATAGGGTCGGTGAGTGTCCGTCCCTTACTCCAGCACCGAGTGAATTGGGGGGGCGTGCTCCCAAATATTGTTTCATTGAATATACGACCTGGCACGATTCAATCAGCCGTGAAAGCGCCTCTGATGGGACGATATTTCAGCTCATCTGCGTTCAATTCACTGTCATCCCGTAAATAGAGTTTTAATCACCCCCAAGTATGGCTTTCCCAATACAATTTTGCAAGTGTGAGACCAAAGTCTCCGTCTTAAGAACCTCCCATTCTACGTGCGCTTCTCCTCGACCAATGGAGCGTAGACATTAGCGTCACGTCTTCGATTTTAATGAAAGAATGAGTCCCGACTCGTGCCGAGGTATTCCACTGGTATCGATATTCCGTTCCTCATTAGAGAGGCCCTCCTTGCCTCGTCACAGTTTGTTTTTTAGAAACGGCGGAAACACCACGCTTCTACCCACATTGCCTCTTGTTACATAACAGTATCAGCCGATTTTTGTTAAACCAATTACTCAAGTATACAATGCTTTATGAGACTGCATATTCCTGTAATATTTATCGTTAAAATTCATCGCATAAGAAAAAGTTTACCGAGAACCCAAAAAATTATATAAGGATCACAGTTTTTAACTAATGAAATTAATAATAACCAGTTCATCTATTTCTCCAACGCTGCAGTGTTCACCGCTCCTCCGTCCTCTGATTTGTTCCGCCTTACTCCGAGCCATGTTCGACTCCATGTCGCCGGAAACCTCGACGGACGTCCTTCCTCTTTCCTTTATATTTCGGCTGCTCCCGAGTCAAAATACTCAAAATGCATGGTGTCAGATCAGTATCATATGGTATCCGATACTACGTATCGCCATTACCTCGCTGTAGCCTCGCAGAAAGTATCCCGGCAGTATCCTTGAGTATCGTGGAGTCCCATGTCCGAGACTCGTTCTGATAGTCCTCGATACTGGTCGGGACCGCAGTATCGGACGAAATACATCTACATCCACGATGTACCGTGCAAGCCACCACTAGGGTGTGTTGCACGGGGTGATTCCACACCAAACATGCAGCACTCGTCCCAGCACAAATCAGAACCTCGCACGCTCCCCCTGACGCTAGGCGCAGGCCAAAAGCAGTCAGGAGAACAGTGCGCAGTCCAACTGGAAGCTGGGAGAGTGATGCGTAAATGAACATACAAACATGCAGATCAATGCTATAGACAAATCTAGTGGTTATTATTACTGATGGTGCTAATTTATGAATACTACGATATTCTACTTCATGCAAAGGAAAAAATAAAATAATGCCGGACAAATCGACCGGTGTGAAGAGTTAGTAATGATGTAGTGTTATTAAGCACAAGTGAAAATTCTACTCTACCTATTGAGGGTGGGAGTTTCATGTGATTGATCTATCGCAACTATTATGATCCCTTTTTGTGCGTGGGAAAAATGACATTTTGAATCTATTGGTTCGGCAGTCAATTTCCTTTATTTTATTCCTGTGATCACTTCTACCGTAGTACGTTTGCTCTAGCAGTATATGTTTAACGTCCGACAAAAACTGTCTGCTCCGAGTTTGCGCAATAGATTTAACCTGGATTTCTCCCTTCGATCAGTTAGAGATTCCCACCCTAATTCCTTCAACAATTCGGTAACACTGCTACGTTTATCGTAACAACTTTTCACAAATCATGCTGCTCTCCGTTATATTCTATCTATTTCAGAGACTAGTTCTACTTCGTAAGGGTCCCATACGCTAGCGGCATACTCCAAGTGAGGTCTCACGAGTGAAAAATAACATCGCTCTTTAACTTTCTCGTCGAAGTTTCCTAATATTCTCTTGATAAATCTCAATTTGCGACTAGCCTGTCCGCAGATTTCCCGAACGTGTTTCCCCCAATACAGATCCTGTGTAAGGGTCACACCTAAGTATTTAACTGACTCTACATTTGATAAGTCTGTTTGATTAATTGTGTACGTATCGTTGACCTAGTTATTCTTTTTCCAAAAATTCATAACAACGCACTTTTTTAAATTCAATTCTAACTGCCAAGTATTGCACCATTCATTTATAGCATCTAGGTCTTTTTGTGACGCATTGTTGTCAGACTCAATGTCTAGACCCCTGTACAACACTGCGTCATCTGCTAAGAGGCGAATTTTGCTAGTAACAACGGTAGTGATGTCATTAATATACAAAAGGAACAATAAGGGACCGATGACACTTCCCTGAGGTACACCTGATGTAAATTTCACTATATCTGAAATAATGCCATCTAGACCTTTCCTATGTTCACGTTCGGCTAAGAACTCTCTTATCCAACATATTACGTCGTGGTGTATTCCGTAAGCTTCCAATTTAACGAGTAACTTCGAATGAGGGACCTTATCGAAAGTTTTTTTAAAAATCTAGAAATATTGCGTCTACATGGACAAGCTTTTCACTCGAGGAAAGAATGTCGTGAAGGAAGAGGGCCAACTGGGTTTCGCAAGACCTGCCTTTCCGAAATCCTTCCTGATTTGGCGTTAACAAGTTTTGACTATCTAAGTACCCCATAATCAAACTTACGATTATATGTTCCAATATCTTGCACGAGATAGACGTAAGGAAAATCGGTCTATAGTTATTGGGCTCTTCCTTATCGCCACTTTTAAATATTGGTGTAACGTTCGCGATTTTTCAATCGTAAGGAACACGATGTTGTGATAGGGATTTTTAAAATATAATTTTCAGGTACGGTGCTATTTCAGATGCTAATTCTTTATAAACTCGGGCGGGAATTTGATCGGGACCGGGTGATTTTTTGGAATTAATGGATTTCAGATGACTTTCTATTCCACGACTAGTGAGTGATATTAATAGACTGTATTGGGTGCGTATATAGCCTAGGCATTGTAGCGGTTTCGTTTGGAGAGCATTTTGTATAGACGCTTTGAAAAAAGGCGTTTAGGATATTTCCTTTATCTAATTTGTCGTTTGCTCTTTCTGCTAGATTGTTCTTTAGTGACGTTACTGTTGATTTGCAGCCTTGAACCTTGAAAGAGTGGGAGGAGGGTAAAGGAAGGGAGGTGATGGACTCGAATACCCCCCCTACACCTGCCCCCCCTCCCCCCCCCACAATTACCAGAATTCTAAAGCTCTGCCTGCTATTTAGTCAACTTACATGCGAAATCGTACATGATGCCTACCTTAATGGGAAGGCCTACATTCCGGGTTTATCTGCAGGAATGGAACAGCTGGCTGGCTGCTTTCCCTCAATCTTCGTGGGGTCCGCACCTGGGGTGGGTACCCAATTATCGATGTCAATCACGTGTCATCGCAGTCGCAAAGGAATTATAAGCATATGTCAATTTTGGTGGTCAATGATAAGATACACTAAATCAGGAAATTATCATAAGCTTCAATACAAACTAGATAAATGGGAACAAAGAATTACTTAGAATTTGGTTTATCACGACATAATACAATTCATTCGTCAATCTGTAATTAGATTTTTTTAAAGACAGTCACGGCCTATATTTCAGAGATATACAAACATTATTGCAAAAAAATAAAAAATATATACACAACCTAGAGCAATTATTTTTGTAGAGGCCACTATATAAACTTTGGTTACTTTGTGTAAGATAATTTGCACTGCTCCGTTCCCAAAAACTAATCTGAGAGCTGGAGCCACAAGTACCTACTCACAGTGCCAAACCAACTTATCTCCCCCATGACACAGCTTTCAATTAAGGGAGGGTGATTTAGATATCCATCCTCCCTTATATCAATTAACAATAGGCAGCCTCCGCGATACTACGTGATACTGTTGGAAACTCGGTTATGACCGTTCTGACTGTTGAAGTCTCAGGCCGCCGTCTGCCGGTACTGGAGGATACTGACTCGATACCGCTCTGATACTTTCTGATACTTTGCGTTACCGCAGCGAGATCACAGCGATACTATTCGCTTTACCCCGTGATCGATTTCACTCAGTGAAGTGTCCTGCCTTCGCTCCTTGATTTCATATTTTTCTCCATTTCCCCTCTTTGAGACCAAAGGAGAAGCTTGAGGATGAAGCATGTGCACAACCCCCTCTTATTCCCCTCCCCTTGTCTCCTCAGCTGTGTTTCAATGCCAGCCGCTATGCTGTGCTTCGCCTCCTCCCCTCCCCCTCTTCTTCTTCTGCCTGCATGGTGATCTGCCTCCTCCCCTCCCGCCCATTTCCTTCCTTTCGACTATCGCCAATACTCCCCCAAACCTCGCTTCCTTCCAGCAGAAAGGCAGGAATTGGAAGGAGCGTCCTCCCTAACCTCTTCCTCCTCGCCCCTGCACTCGCCGGGGTTTGCCTTCTGCAGAGCAACCTCTCTCCCCCCCCTATTCCGCTTTCTCCTCTTCACTGTTGGCATCAATACAAATATAACTGTTTCAGGTTTGAAAGCATGAGGAAGTGTAATGATCAAAACTATGTAATGATTTCCTATTTAACAACCCTTCTCCTTTGCTGGCTACAAAATACTTCCTAGACTAAGGCACCCACACCCCTGAACCGTTTTTGACCTCTTCCATGTGTCCCAAAATCTTTCACACTCTCCTCCCCCCCCTTCTCCAGTTCTCTGGTGTGGCCAGTGCACTTGCCATTTAAACCCCCCCCCATCCCACCCCACCCAGGGTCGTCACGTGACCCATGCATCCGTCACCACCCATCCCCAACCCCTGCCAACCGTCCCTTCTTATATCTTCCCCACCTCTGTCCAATCAAACCCCCTAAGCTCCTCCCGCTTCCCTTTCCTTCTTCCCATCCCACTTACCCTCCATTCTGTCATCCCGCTTCTCCCCTCCTCCACCCCTCCAACGCTTTCGTCTCTAGATCTATATATCCAAGAGCAAACCAAGAACCCTTGCACATGATTATGCCACAGCGTGGTGAAACGCGTTGTGCCATAGAAATTAATCTGTGGAAGATTATCAAGTGATTTTCATTCATTATGAATTGTCATCACTACTTCCCTCCCTTATATTCCCTACCCCTTATCCGCCGGAGGCCATTTCGACTGAAGGTGTACGCGGTTTTCAGTTCTACATTCTTTCTTCGTCTACTCGTTTCCGACGGAGCTTCTCTTCCTTGCTTCTTCCCTGCTCCTTCCCTCCTCGCTATTCCACCCCCCTCTCTCCAACCCGCGGAGAACTCCCCCCCCCTACTCCTTTGGACCCTTTTCTAGGCCAAGGACCCGTCTGCCCCTCTCCAGGAGGTCCATGTCGTAAACAACCATATATTGCCTTTGCGTCACGTCTGAGTAGCTCACCAACAACCGATTCTCTCGGGCGATCGCGTTTTACTTGCCCTTCCCCGCTGCAAAGGTCTTCTTTTGCCCCTCACTGGATTAGTTCGAAAAAAATAAATTATTTTATTTCGGAATGCTATAGCTCGCAAAATTTGCTATTGGTATAGACAAGAAAAAATAATTAAAAAAATGTATATCTTCCGGTCGTGCATTGCCGTTTAAGTTCGATAACAATTGTTAAAAACTATAAACTTTCAATATTTTTGTAAGTATGTTTGGGTGGTATGACTACAGTCCTATATCGCGTAAACGATTTAACTATTATTAAAAATTACTTAAAATTATATAAATTATATTAATATCATATTTGGTCGTACTTCGGCTATGGAATATGTGATAAATTTGCGATTTTTGTAAAATTTCAAAGTTTTACATTTTTTAACGATTTTATAACAAATCTAGTTGAGACGCTATATTTACATTCCTGTACCGAAATGTGCTAAGAAATAAAGTGCAGTAAAATAATCCTAATAATGTATTACTAACTGGTCGCGCAGCCGTATCAAAAGTGACTATTTCCGGTTTGACGAGACGCAGGCGTGCGCTCGAACTTTCTCTGTGGCTGCGCGCGCGTCTGTCCGCCTTCCGCCATTTTGTGTTTTATTGTCAACTGTCAGTCTGCTGTAGGCCTCAGTCAGTACTGGACGTGGTGTTGTTCTTGTGTTAGTACATGACTGTTCCCTTGTCTATTTAATTAGCAACGTGTGCTTTTTCATTAGGTGCTAGTGATTACAAGTGCTAGTGTATTACTGCTATGGTGGATGCGCCACTGAACGTAGGAGTAGGTGTAATAACTAGAAAGGATTTTGAATGCCCTACATTTAACCACCGGTGAGACTTATTAAATAATAAGCTGCCAACACATGAGAATGTTCTCCGTTGCTGCTTTCAAGAGAGATTTAACTTGGCTGTTGAAACAAACAACAAGAGTCTCCTTTTTAAAAGTATCCACGAAAGTTGCATAGAAAATTAAGTGTTTGTATGGCAAGGCTTCTATCCCAACTGTGACGGAATACAGAGAGGTCCGGCTTATTACCGCTTACAATGAATCATATTGCAAGCTCAGAGAATCGTAAAATCGTCACAAAAACAAAGCAACATTTACACTGAGACTGAAAGAATTTAAAGAGAAGGGTTCCTATCTTTTTGACATTACTGCATGCAAATGTCAGATTGTTGTTAACGACTGCACTTGCAAGAGAACTCCAGATGCCTGTATGTGTCCAATAAGTATTCACAGAATGTGTGACAAATAAAAATAAATTCCTGCCCTGGAGCTACGACTTATGTATATCTATGTCTATCATGTACATACAAGCTATATATACAATATTTACGACTTCCAATCTGAAAATGACTTATCACTTAGCAAATTAGAAGTGATCGGATGTGATGACACTGTTATGAGTTGTATGTGGGAAGACCTTTGGATTAGATTATTTGTCTTTTTCATTTCAACGAAATTTCATTCCGCCAACATTCCGCCAAGCACTTAGATGGTATAACAGCAGGCCCAACAGGTAATTCAGGGCCAATTGGAAAAGATCTACCAGGGTGTGAAAAGGTAATGGGTAATTGTATTTGAACCTATGGATTGTGTGGTTCCTGAAGTAGATAGGCAGATACTCAGCAAAGATCAATACTATTTACTAGACATATCAAAAGTCATCCAATCAGAGCACTGTTCTGAAGATTTTTCAATCCGTGACTATGGCCTTATGTCACACACAACATGGCTCACTGCCGCTAAGAGGGTTTTGCACCTGTATATTAGTGTAAAGAGTCCTGCGTGGTGCGTTAAGCTAGTGAGAGAAGCTTCCAGTGAAGTCTGCGAGCACAGTGATAGAGATGGCTTTATCTGAGTGATTATTGTCAAGATACCATGACTACCTTTTCGCACAAATCTGAATATAAATTCGTAGTGATGGACAAAAATGAGTAACGTTATAAACCATGGAGAAAAAGTACAGAGAAAAACAATGTAAATGTGTAATGTTTTAAACTTGTAAATATTGTAAATAAAACTCCATAATCATTCGATGGTAGGTTGGTAAGGGTTTGGGTGGAACTCGAAATGTAGCCAACTTCCCGTGAAGAGTTCTGGGTCGATTTGTAAAGCAAAATGAGCGAAGAACTGCACACACAGTGTAATTTGAAAAATTCCGCCAAATTTATCGTTGAAACTCAATCAATTCATTCTGCTTCGCAGCCAAAAAGAATTAAAATAATAGTGTTACTGAAGCAGGCATAAATATAACACTTATCTCATTTAAAAATCATATAGAAAGTTCGCGCGAAGGAACGCGACAATAACTTAGGCCAATGCAGCATTAGACACCTTTTAATGCGGCTGCGCAACCGGTTAGTACTTAAATATGAGGATTATTTTACTGTACTTTTTTCTAAGCACCTCTAGGTACAGGAATGTTACTACAGCGTCACAATTAGATTTGTTATAAAATCGTCATAAAATGTAAAACTTTGAAATTTTACTAAAATCGCAAATTTATCACATACTCTATAGCGATGCGCGACCAAAATATGTGATCTATGAATATAATTTATATAATTTAAGTCATCTTTTAATACTAGTAAAATCGTTTATGCGATATAGGAATGTAGTCATACAACCCTTACATTTACAAAAAATATTGAAAGTTTAAGGTTTTTAGCGATGTTAGCGAACTTTAACGGCAATGCGCGACCGGAAGATAAAAAACAACATTTTTATTATTATTTTTTCTTGTCTGTACCAGTGGCAAATTTTACGCGCTATAGCATTCCTAAATAAAATAATTTATTTATTTCGAACCACCCTACCACGCATATGGGATAATGGCCCGCTTTCCTCTTATTTTTAAGTAAGAGGTAACTCTTTTCGTTCCTGTCGTCACTGGCGCCAATTCCCTCCCGTTCCATGTTCTTGCCCTTACTCGATGCACTTTTCCGTATTGTGAAAGTTCTCTTATGACTCAACTTCGACTGGAAGCTCCATAATTATCACGTGGACTGGGGATCCCACGACTGGTTCAGTATCAGCCCAACGGAGTGGATTTTCTTCTCACGGAAAAGGAAGTTAAGCTGTGTTATTTTCCAAAATTTGCGGCAACAGTTCTTCATTGTCCACAAAAACCAGGTGTCTTTGTGCTACACTCATATAGATCTCCTTGTAGATCCGAGACAGCGAGGCCCAACATGCGCTCTCAGTTGGAACAACATATGGACCTCAAGCGGCGTCGGTGGTCGTTTCGTCACAATTGATGACAAAGGAGTTTATCCCTTATCGATTAGTGGAAGCTTTCTGTTGATCCATATTCATTAAAAGTCAAAAATAAACAATGAAATGGTAAACCAATTTGTAAAAGAATAACTCTCCCTCATCCGACTGACCGCATCTACGGCAGCAAACAAAATGTTCGACAAATCACTAGCATACTAGTGTCAATTCTTCACAGTCGAGATACTTAAAAAAATGGGGACAGATAATAAGTCAGGGTAACTTCTTCGTCGTTGGCGGTCAAGTTCTCTCCGTTACAAAATCCTCTGCTCCCGTCCTCCTAAGAAGTCCGGAGGAGCACAGATCTTCTTTGCTTCTCGTAGATCGAGGCTTCGTTCGCCCGTGGGGGAAACTTCCACCGCTGAAAGGTGTAGCAATCGAAAACACGTCCGAACTCTACGAGCTAGCGATGGGCCGTTCATGGTCGATTCGTTCAAAACGATTGAATCACCAAGTGACTCGTGATGCATTGCGTGAAAAAAGTCGATCATCAATCACCAATCATTTCCACTTCCGCTTTAATTCGGAAGCACAAATGTATGAGCGTCTATCAGGGTCCTGTCAAAGAATTTTAGAGATATTTTCTCTACATGAAGTTTCTCTGAAATTAATAATAAAATCAAGTGCATAATTACTGATAATATGTAACCTGGAATCGATTCATTAAGTCAAGTTCAAATTATGAAATGATCTTTGTTTAAATGAGGGTAATATAAAAAATGATACTTCTCCATAATGCTCATTGTTCCAATGGGGTTGTGAAAAAATGTGGGTTGCTCGCTTCAACTACTTGATTACAATTTTTCTGGTTGCGTGAAAGTATTTCCCAGTATCAAGATGTGTCAGTTATCAGTCAGCAAAACCTACATATTACAGATGTGTATATGCATTTATAAATTACATATTCATTTAATACCTACATTATGAACTACACTTCGACCAGACCTCTATGTACCTGAAAGTGTCGCAAATTCGTCAAAGCGAGCAGGAATTCTAGTTTTCGGAGTGCAGTATGAAGTGATTTCATTTTTATTTGAATTTTGGTTTGATGTTAAATAAGTACTCCTTATCTCAGAAAATGTGATTTATTTAAATTATCTAACTTTTTCCAGATAAATTATAAATTGGCCACACGTGAAGAGTAGCAGCATTATGTCAAATTGCTTGCAATTACATTAAAAAATATTAAAGTTTATTACACCGTCAAATTACATCAAACGATTTAAATATAACTTTATGCATATTACGATTACTCATAAAAAAGGTATCCTCTTGTTTGACTTGACAATAGAAATCCTAGAATTTCCACGTAATTCGTTTCGAAAATTAATCTTGAAATTAAAAGTTGTTAAAACCGAGAATACATGAACCATGGGGGAAAACAGTAACTATTATTTATTTATTTGAAAAGTTGCTCACATACAGCATTTCTGCCAATTTACTGTGACATAGTAACAAGATAAAAAATGGGTATCCGTAAGAGGTGTAACAAAAAAACAACAAGCATAACATCAGAGACAAGATTACAAATTAAAAATAACAACAAAATATGAAAAGGGAGTCTTAGTAATTAAAAGATATGTGGGACATCGCAAGGTTAAAGTCAGATGATAGCAGGAAAGGATCGACATTATCAGGTAGGGAGTTAAGAAGTGAGGAGAGGCGGTAGTATAGTGAACGTTTGATAAGAAAAAGTCTGGGGGTAGGCAAGAGGAGAAAAGAATGGGAACGAGTGGATCGGCAAGGGACTCGGAAATTAACGAAGGAAAGTAATTCAGGAGAATCGATATTCGAGTTGAGAATGTTGTAAATTAATTTTAAATCATTTTTTGCTCTTTGATCGGAGAGGTTCGGTATGCCAAGGGAAGATAAGATGGAATCAGTCGGCATGTCGCGGAAATGGGGAACTCTGTATTTTACAATCCTGGCAAAGAAACTAGTTAGACTGTTAAGGGTAGCAAGGTTAGTTGTGACAGAGATGGTCCAAATGGGAGAGCAATATGAAGTGATTGGAAGAATAAATGTTGAAAAGAACGATCGTAGTGCTATGGGGTGAGAGATTTCCGTGAAGCGGTAAAGTAGACCTAAAAGTGACATTGCTTTGTTTTTAATCGAATGGATATGTTCGGAAAAGTTTAGTTTGTTGTCAGTTAGAATTCCTAGATCCTTCACCGACAGGACACGATTGAGCGGTTGAGAATTTATTGAGTAATTAAATTTTAGTATATTTTTATCAATGCTATTTTCACGAAAAACTCTTTTTTAAAAGCAATACCATGCAGAGAATTGAATAAAAAGCGAAAATAAGCACCTTTCCATCTCATATTTTTAGCTATTAGCAAATCACTGCAACAGTTGACATTCATTACATTGATGTCCTTAAAAGGGCGATTCATTAAATGTCTTCGGGGAAAAATAGTATTTGAGAAATAATTTATCGTTATTATCTCATCAACTACGTTTTGTAATGGCACATACATTTCTTGTTCACGGCTGCAATGGATTCACGAGCATGGTAAAGATACGCGTAAGGTACATGCATGCATACATTTAGCTCTAGTCATCGCCATGGTGATAGCCATCCTCCGGACTGGATAATGATTATAAATAATAATAAAGAAGAAGAATACTGTAACATAAATTGGAAAATGCAATTAATTTTTATTTTTATAACTTTGAAAAGGAGATCTGTGATTAAGAAGGGTACCAGCTTCTCTTCACAATACAAAGTACGGAGGAAAAATATTTGCTGGCAAAACTCTAATAAAAACTCGGAATAAATACGTTTTTACTTAATGTATAACAACAAAACAAAACATGTAACAATAATTCCCTCTTGGTAATAACCTGGCTGATAACAGTCGAATTTTATACTCAATACTAACCATCAAAATTATTTTCAGTAACAATGATCACATATGTTTACGGCCAATTCTAGAATTTTGAAAAACTAGCACCATAGTTAAAGATTAAAGATTTTTCTTTCTGCTCAGATATAAATGAAAGCATTTCTTCCTTCGAGAAACTTGCCGAAACTGAAAGCTTGGAAGAAAGCCCCCTGGGGAAGATTCACCCAAGGAAAGGAAAAATAGCAGTCTTAAAATATGTGTTTCATTAAGGAGAAGAGGGTTTCGGATGATAAACCCGGGCAACAGTTGTCCTTAATGGACCATGTTCCCTCTCCCGATAGCCCGGCTCATCGAGCCCAGCGGTGAAAGTGAAGTTCACTACACATGTTATACAAACGACGCTTGCTCTCTAAGGCGTTAGGGGCCACTGGTGATGGTAACTTGGCGCAGCATAGCAGCATATTATCATAGGGGCAAGGATTTGGCCGATGCCTTTGCTATAATTACTTGGTCACAGCTCCCTACCGGAAGAATATGAGATGACTCTTTAAGCAGACTTGTTCAATTCAAATTTACTTCCTTCGCTTAGGCCCGGTTATATAATATCTGGTTAACGTTGTCTGGTAAGTATATAAATATCTGGTTAATAGCTGTCACATGGCGTAGTCTTATGTTTTAATATGATGCGAGATGAGAAACCGGGTTTTGTTATATTATTCAGACTGTTGATTAGTTGATGTGAGAGTTATCATTGGGAAAGCGTCTTTACACTGCTATGGGGGATCACTCTGGGAAAATGTTTAACCGGAAATCATTTAAACCGGACCTTAGTGCAAATTAATTTTCCATTATGACTGAATTAGAGGATGCAACTTTTAACGTAGTATTTAATAGTAGTTGTAACGCAGTAGTTCAGATGTCCAATCAATTACCTAACGTCATTGCTCTATTATTTACCTCACCTTATGTACTATCCTAACTTTATTTTCATCATAAATTTCTACTTTCTAAAGCGTCGAACCTTTCTAATGTACCAAAACGTTCCAATGACCTTTATAACTGTACTGGTGGCAGCAATACTAGCTAGGTGCCAGATAGGTCGAAGGGCAGGAGCTAGACGATAGGTGGTCTACGTGGAATAAAATAAAAAGTCACGTAAATTATACCTCTGGGAATGGCAATGGGATACCATCCACCCTCTGACCGAAGTTCTCCTCGCGGTAGTCCCTGCCCGGAGATGCGATTGCGATCTTGCCTCCAAAATATATTACCGGGAGGAATGCCATCTCTTTATATTTGGTGAGTGCTAGGGTGCATCTTTTAGGGGGACTAATGTTGTGTGGCTTCCCGTTGCCTACCACTCGGTAGTACTCCGGCCGTGAACTGATTACGTCAAGTTCACTCACGCCTGAAGCGGTGATACCGGACCAATCTTCTTGATATGCACTATCAGTGCATTCTGCTTTACCTCTAAACAGTGGAGCTGGCTAGTGAAACTGTGTCAGGTGAGGGGTAAAACATTCTCGCTCTCTCGTTCCCAAAAATTCGGATGAATTTTCTAAAAATACATTTTTCCACAATATATCTGTGGTCACTTGATTTCGAACCAGCGACCTTCGGGTTGGAAGTTGAACACGCCACCTCTGGGCCACCATGGGGTTCTATACAATCATCAATTTCACTGAACATGGAAGAAAATAGTAGGGTGCCTGGTGAATCCTAGAAATCACGGGACCGGGCCCACTCCGGTAGGTGCCGTGCCCGGTAGCAGGGGGGAAAGGAGGTAAGGCCTCCGCTTTTGTCATCTCTCGAATTCCATGCGCGGAAATTCCACCGCTACTTCTTTTGTCTTATCTAATCCTGACGTTGGTTACCATGTTGATATACGATTTGCTTGGTTACAGTTCAAAATAGCTCCAATGGTGTTGCATCATACCATTTTCTCAGATTGGCAAGGCAGGAAGTTCTCCTTCTGCCAGTGACTCGTCTTCATTAACATTTCCCTTGGAGAGTTAACTGGCGAGATTGATGTTCTTCTCCGTGTCTCAATATATATCCTACATATTGTTATTTCGATTATCCAATCATCAATATTAGTTCATGTTGACAATCTATCATGTGCAGGTCGTCGTCACATAGAGTGAGACCCTATAAGATCCTTAAGGTGGCTGAAGCGGTGATCCTGAGCCGTTGAATGCATATTTTAATAACTTTTCAAGTAACTCGAAAATAAATTCTTGGACCACATTTCAATTTTGTATATATGTTTACGTGGTGTAAATCACTATACATACAGTAATGTAATAATTATGTTTGAAATATTTCGCCTTTATTAAAGCATTGGTGTGACAGATTTTCACCACGGAATTCGAAGTTCGAGCGAATATTATACCTAAATGCGCTTTATTTTACTCGGAATGATACCATGATATTAGTTAGCAACCGTTTTAAAATATGAAACATATTATTTTGCGTATAGGAGAGAATATGTTCATATGTAATAAAATTATTACGAAATATATGTCGTGTGTAATGAGGCTACGTGTTAAAATAGCTTCGAATTGCCTAGAAACCATGCAGTTTTTTCCCTTTTACCAATATATATTATTAATGACAAGTATACCAAGTATCAAGAAAAGCTTTTCAAAGACAAAATTCACTCAAGCCACCTTAAATGTTTATAGAGCCACACTTCAAAGGTTTAAATCTTCTTCTCCGTGGCCTCTGTCAGGGTCTAGGGGGGTTGCATCAATCGTTCTAGATTAATTTCGGTTTGTAACTAAGGGTTCACTGTACATAAATAGTATCTACGAGTGAGCCCCCTCTACGCCATTCAGTAAAGTCGAAAAAGCATAACTTTGTGGAACTTTTTAATGATGGCCTAAGTTCTCCTCTTGCAAATAGAGGCTTCATCCATGTACACGTCACTCTAGCTATTTCGATTCGATAGTCGTGAAAATGATCTGTCCTTGGTTGGTCCAAATGATGTTGCAGCCGAGTAGTGACGTAGCCGGGCGGGTATAGGTCCATTGGGTCTAGACCTCCCACTTGCCCGAGAGCTTGAATTTATTTAAATAAAGGACACTAAAGGAAATTGCTATGTTTATTCAACGAAAATTTTGATTTCATTTATTATTTTTCTGAAGAACATATTCAACTAATATGCTTGCCATTTTCAAGCACGAAATACCACGGGTATTGCATTCTTTCAAAATTTTGCACGGCCAAATTCATTTTAAAATTTGGCTGTTACCATGCAGCCGCAATGGCACTTATAATTGCCTATTCACAAAATTATTTGCTCTTGATTTTTAAAAAACACGAACTCAACTCAACTAAGAATACTACATTGGTTAATTTATGGAAAATTTTGAGGATACCGGGACTAGCCACGGTGGTAGTTACCTTTACGGAGTCACCCGCAAGTGCACATACGTGCGATATTGATGCGAACTTATAGAAGTTTGGTCATGTATTTTTTAAGACCCCAACTTCCTTTTTCCGCCTATACTAAGAATACTCAACATGGATCCCCACGAAAATTAAATCCTGACTTCATCTCTGTAGCCGTGCTTAGTATATCTCGATACTCGTTCAGCGAGAATCAAAAGAAATACGTATTGAATTTTACCTATTCAATTGCTTTGTTAAAAAAAGTACAGTACCCTGAGTAAATGCCTTAGATGTTAAGAAACTAGATTTATGCACGAAATACGAATATTGTTGCACAAATTCATATATTTTAAATTAAGCCAATATCTAAGTTATTTTTCCTATTTTGGGAGCAGATTCATTTACGTTGAACTAGAAAATGGCACCCATTGATTTTCAACAAGGAGCAGGAGAAAGTTATTTACCCCATAGGGTTTAATTTCTCCTCCCAAAATGACAAAAATACATCTGCTATATGTAGCAATCATTTTCTAAATAAAAACTGTTCAGCAACCACAATGAAACCCATTTTCAAAGGTTTGTTACTTAGAATGTTGGTCAGCAATTCGCACAAGAAGCTTTAGCCAACGTTTTGATTTATTTGTTAATCTTCTTCGGGGGAATAACCACAATGCCATAACCACCAGGTCTGAAAACAAAACAAACAGCCAAACACGTTACTTATCACACATAAATACAATGATATATCGAATATCTTTGCATGATTGTTAACGTTTGCAACAAAATTCGTAGGTTTATAATAAGAACTAAGATATTACAATTTTCCACAGATAAAGTTTTAATCGACCCGAGTTTCGATACACTGCATCGAAACCCGGGTCGATTAAAACTTTGTGGAAACTGGTAATATCTTAGTTCTTATTATGTTCATATTCCACAACATCTCGCCTGATTCCTCCTCCCTTTTTGTTCGTAGGTTTCTTTTTTACAATTTTCCATGAACCACAGCTTTTGTCAAAAATGCCATTATAATTATCAACTCAATTTCTGCTCTATCACGACATATATGTTTATATGAATCTTTGAACATGGCATTATTTAACCAAACACGGGGAGACATAAAGTTGTTTCAGGGCAGATTTGGTGGAATTCATTCATAGCCAATTGGTTTGACAATGATGTCATACATCGAAACTGGTCGCAAAAACCTAAAATTAATAAAAACAAAGTGGAATTCTGCTAAGAAATTTCATTACTACAAAAACGGGGAGGTAAAGATAAAAAATGCCCGTAGCTAAACTTTCCCTGTTATTGATATTGTTATACTGTTATTGTTATTATTGATATTGTTATTTCCCTGGAAAATTGATCAATCAACCTAAGATATTCGTTCGTCGGGCATAAGCTCCAACTGAAAGTTTTTGCAGTGGTTGCCAAGAAAATAACATTTCCATTGTAGAAATAGTGCAAAAATCAACATTTCTTGGAGCATGATACTCAACATTTAGGCAAAAACAAAGCAAATACAAAAATTGAATTCCAGAATTGTAAAACATTCTTTCAGCCATCCAATATTAAACACCCCAGGCCAATGTGGTAGCTTTTATGTAATGTAGCTTTGAAAATAGGCTAAATGACCAAATTAGCGAGAATCTATAGAGTCAACGGCACTACCAACACTGATGTGATGAAGCGGGTACAAGGCCATAAGCCGACCCGCTTATTTCCCTTTATCCTACAAACCCTATTGTCATTTTTCTCAAGCATTCAATGCGACTGCGAAATATAAAGATGAGTTCAAATGATCGATTCAGTCAATGACAGTAAGAATTTCTATGAGATGATTCTCGCAGTAATTCTCTCCATGTGTTGCAAAGCTAGAGGTGGACCATCAACAAGTGTTCAATTAAAATCGAACCATGTTCAAACCTTTTGTTCTCAATAAGAATTGAAGTAAGTCGAGTTTTCAAGCCTAAAGCCATCGATTTTACTCTCATTTTAATAACAAGCATTTCCAACCAGGCCTGAATACGTACTTAAAGGCTTTTCAGTAGACTTAAAATGCACATTTATAACATATTTGAAAAGGGCTCATTTCTAAAATATTTAAAAGTTAACTTTTTCCCTCTATTTTATGTGCACATATAAACTGATATTTTATGAGCAAAATGGACTTATATCTGCATTTCATCAAACATTCATCAGGGGTTTCAGAAAAAAAACTGCGCTCTTACTTGAAATTGTTTGACAGAAATGCATTGCTGTGTGTCTCCTGAAAATTGTCAAAAATCCGAGATCAGCCCTTTTTGAAATTAATGATTCGCATATATCCTTGCCGGCGACATTTAAAAGTCAGGTGAAGTGATTACTGCTAAAATTGATCTATGAAATCCAGTTTGATAATTTATGCCCTAATCTCTCTGCATGAGGCTGAGTTCAAGGAGGACCAGAAAGAATTTAAAAAGAAATTATACTAACATTTTTGCTATTCGGCAGAAATATTTTCACTGCTCGGCGATAAGTACTGTGAAGCAATGGGTAGATATAGGAATGTAGTTATTATTATGTAAAAACCAAGCCATCTTAATTCAAGGCGAATTTCTCCCGCAAACCAGGTGTTCTCGTCTCAATTCAACATGTCAGCACAGGAGACGTGGTCGTGCTTTCTACGCTACTGTCGCGCGCACCTGGAATTTCTGACGCTTTGGTGGCAGCAGCTATCTGTGCGGAGCGTGACGTCAGAAAGGCTCATGTGGAAAGGGTCAGCAATGGAGCTCCGAAGAGAGAATAGCACATGGTAGGCAACATAACTGCAAATAATGTCAATGGAGGCTGGCGATACTCTGTGGAATTTAGTTGCACTGAACATGTTAAATGAAAGACTTTGTACTATTCCACGATATGATGTATATTTTATTCCCAATCGATTTCAACGTCTTAGCGTCATTGTCAAGGTATACATACATCTAGCACATTTGGGGTTCTTTATATACTCCGGGAGAGGAGGTGGGGTGAGTGCTAAGACTTACGCGGGTGGGGGGGTGGGAGTCGGGTTTTGGTATTGGGATTGGATTGGGCCGTATACAGGAGGGGAGGGAGGGGGGTTGGGATAGTTGACAGGTGGTGGTGAATGTGGAGTCCGGGTTTTGTGGTCTTTTAGGTTACATTTGAACAAGGTTAAACACTTTGTGAGCAGATGGGAACATTATATTATTACAGGTATACATTATACCTTGACAATGACGCTAAGACGTTGAAATCGATTGGGAATAAAATATACATCATATCGTGGAATAGTACAAAGTCTTTCATTAAACATGTTCAGAACATACTGCATTTGACTTGAGCAGGCAAGAATGTGTCAGGAGCGCACTTCGCGATTAAGTGCACGATCAAAAACGAAGTTGCGTAAAAATGCAAACAGTGCAAAATGAGATGTCTTTGGCGTGATTTGGTGGAATTTCGGCATAACGAAGATAGACACTTCAATTTTCCATCGTTAAATAGATGAATTGCGACCTAGGTTTTGATGTACTACATCAGCATCAGGTTAAGAATTTGTGGAAACGAGTCGTGGGAAATACACAAGGTTACAGCGGGTGGGGGGATAAGGGAAGGTGGTGCAGCAGGAGGTGAGACAGGGGGGGGAAGCACTTATCCTGTGCATCACATTACATCTTACTGCGTGCATACCTGTGACAAAGTGTTTTATTTTTCCCCGTGCATAGATTACTCCCCTCCATATTCCCATTGTTAGTTATTGTGTGTGTGTAATTTGGACTCGCGACGACGCAACGACATTTCCCCAACGAACATTTGGATTTTTCAAAGTTTCAAGTTTATAGCCACATTGCCATGTACCTTAATACCCAGCCTTCCTTCCCCTTGAAACCTTCGGTAGTCTACGATTTCTCCCCCTCCACTCCCACCCCACCCATGCTCCACCTTTTTTCCCCTTTCCACCCCCGCTCCCTTGCCTTCCATAACCCACCCACCCTCTTTGCAATCCTGTTTACCACGACTCATCCCCAATTCTTGAACTGATATGATGATACAGTGCATCGAAACCTAAGTCGCAATAAATCTATTTACCTGTGGAAAATTGCAATTTCAGTCTTTACTATGCTCAAAGTGTTCGAGAAGTCCATCTAAACAAATCGATCATGGGTCATTGTGAGCTAGAAAGTTTATGTGAATGATTGATTGGATGAATTTCCATGCTGACAACGAAGGCTTGCCACTTTTGGTAGTCAAACGCAGATACTACCTTAGTCAACGCAGAACCTTACTCCATCGCGCGGAGCCAATACGTAGGGAATGGACTCCTCCACTGAGTCTTCTTCGCAACTGCCACTATGTTTCGCTGCCATTTTATAAGGGGAGTTACTGATTTCTAGGGGAAGGGTTAGTGAATCGTCCTGAGGGTAGGTCAAGTCATAAAGAAGCAATTTGAAGGGCATATCGCTCGTGACTAGGAGGGTGGCAAGTCGTAAGATGGGCGGAGACATTTACTTCGGAGTGGGGATTCGGTGGGTAATATGAAATCAATAATATTTTAAGTACAGGTGAAAACTTGAGGAAATAAGTAACTGATAACACTATCACAAGAAAAATATTTTGAAAATGATGCTTGTCTATTCTACCATGATAATGGCAACACTTGCTGAAGGTCGGTTAAATAAACTTTGTGCGGAATTTTACAAAGTATTATTTTTTCTTGTGATAATGCTATCATGTGGTCAATAATTAAAATCACATTAGCTGCACACTTGATCATTTTCAAGTTGTTCTAACTTATGCCCTTTGTTTTTGCGATGTAGAATATTTGGAGTAAATGTACTGAAATCATAATGAATAGACAAATGTTTTGCGATAGTTGATTTTTCGTTATCTTAATAGGCAGAGGCAAGACTGGTGACGAAATTAAAATACTTATAGAAACCACAGAACTGAAAATCCTTCAAAAACATCAAGAAAAACCTATTGTTTGGAAGTGAAAACTTTCTCGAAACTCGAAAGGACTGCCATGTAGAGAATATTAACGAATGAGGAATTTTCCCACTTTTGCTACAGCATTTCATATACCTGGATCCCATACATTGCTATAATCCTTATGTGAAAATGCCTTCAGTTATTCTGAATCACGGATATTTATTTTACTATAGTTGACTGAAAATTCAGTGGCGTTTGAAATGGAGGGTAGAGCGCGACATGCTGGAAATAAGAGGCCTGACGTCACAACTGCTCTTCTCCGTCACGGCCACCCGTGATTCACTTGTTAGCTCATATTCGTTTCCTGGCGTTCGTTTCAATTCCGCACCTGCTGTTTTCTTGACAATCTTCAGGAGCCTGTATCAAACGATTTTCAAATACATAAGTAGTTAAATTATTAGAGAATTGAAGGAAGAGTTCGTATGGGCGAAGTCAAATAACTTACGTCAAGTGGATGCTTTGGGTATCAAATACGGAATTCTTTCGATAAGCGTTATGATTTTAGTTGATAGTTTGGTGGTTTATCGTACGACAAGTGAAATGATATTATGTTTTCCAATTGTTTTAGTTCAACGTCCTAGCGTACGATTTAGGCTGAGACATCGTACGTATTCTTCCAATGTCGTGGTTAATGCCATATACGGGTATTCACGTCAGTCGTTCACGTTGACATGAGATATCGAAAGATTTCCGGTCGTAGACATGTTGACATCAATTTCACTGTATCTTGATATCGCAGTAAACGAACTGAGTTTTTTTGAATGTTTTGTGCTTTTAGAATTTTTAGAGAATTGATGGATTAATATCAGCGATATCCCATTGCGTTGCTGCCTCTCGACGGCAGTTGTGACGTCAGACGGTGACACACCCCCTTTCAGGCCCTTTTACCCTGGCGCTCAAATTTCGACTACTTTGCGAATTTTTATCTCAAAACTAAGCTTCACTTTGACTTCGGGTTTTGAGCGGTGTATTATATAGTTAACAGTCTCTATTATCTCATTTAAAAAAATCGAAAAGTTCCTCATTGCTAAGGCGGTGGAAGCAGGAATGGAATAGTCACATATCTGGAATGGAAGGAGGAAGAATAGTTAAGATTGTCAGATTGTCAGGTGGAAGAAGAGGTGTGAGCAAACCAGGGTAAAAATGGCTGGTCAATGTAGAGATAGAATTATCTGATCTTGTTTTGAACGGAAAATTCGCAAGCCTAGGAAGAAGATAGAAAGAAGAAAAATAATCTTAATTAAAACTCTGTCTCTATGATAATAAACTCTGTCCTAAATTTTTGACCAGTTTGCCCTATATAATGCATTTCACGGACGTCGCAATTTAATCTATAGACACAATTTTTATCCTTTTCTGCATGGCTTTCAAGTTAAATAACATTTTACCCGGAGTAAAGGGATTATGAAATGCATTCAACGACTCAAATGCTTCAACTTTGTTGACTTGTCGCCTAAGGCGCAGATCTCGGTGTCTTCCGGAAATATGTTTTTTCTCCCTGCGTAACACCAGGCGATCTTAGCTGAGAAGGGGTAAGAAGTAGGGTAAGAGCGGGCAGGAATAGGAAGGGATGGACCCTTTTCAAGTTAGACGTGGGAGGACACCCTTATTCCCTTAAAGGGTCTTCGGATGGAAATTGGGGGTGTCTCCACTCTCAACTACTCGAGACGGGCGATTAAATCGCCGAAATAAGGGTAAGTTTATATCTTGCGTAAAATTTCATTTCGGTGGACCATTCCCTTCTCGATGGAGCCAACGGTAGAGAAAATGACCGCTGTTATACGAATCCAACCCCACGGAGTTCAAGCGTTTCAAGCGATTCAAGCGAAAAGGAAGTTCACGCGGTAATTTGCACAATTAAACAATAAAAAGGTAGTGTTTAGGGAGTAGGATTTAACTTTTTTATTAAATTGACCCGACAAAAGAACTCTCAAAACTGAAATTCCACAAAAAGTTTCTCCGATGATGAAATTATCATTTGAATGCCTTCATATTCAAAGTTACCCCGTCGCCTTTTTATTTGATATCTTGAGAGCTTAAAAAAATCAGTTAAACCCATCGCGTCATGGATAAGATTAGAACAAGAGATATTTAGTGTTGTAAAAATTAATGTTGGCATACGATCCGCGATCAAGCGATATAATAAAAGCTTTAGAATTTGGATTTAATATGGGGAAAAGATTGTTGTATTGACTCACAAACATCTGCTACATGATTTATCACAGACATAATTACCTTCGCCTTTAATGCGGTGAAATTAAATTATGAACGCGTTGGATGAATGGAAGGAAGATGAATATGTGTCATCAAATGTCTTCTTTAAGATAGGATAGGGTAGAATTTGTTTTAAAGATTGATTACGTGAAATCAAAGTATAAAATAAGTTGGAAACAATTGTAAAACATTGTAAAATTACCTAACCGATAATATTTAACCAACATTGGACAGGTAAATTACACAGGGACATCTGTTGTTGCGTCTTAATCCCGGTGTAAACGTATACGACTTCAAAGACTTCATGCCTTACGGTTATTTCCTGGTGATTTTTTTATATTCTACATTCAAATTTCAAGAAGCCTTATTCCATACGTACGTCATCGTTGCAAATAAACAGATATGAAGCTTGGGATCTGTAAAGCGTTGAATTTGAATGTTCATATCGTCTGAATCTAATTAACCGATGGTGAACAATTACTCTATCACGATACGTTTTAATTTTCAATTGGTATGCTTGTGGCAACATACTTGTTTTTATTTTTTCTATCATCTCAAACATTTCGAAAATAATTTTTCTCGAGTTTTACTCAAAGTAGTGCATATGCATTGCAGTAAAGTGGTTCTTTTGTAATTAGAATTCCTATAGGGAAACACCGTAAGTTCGTTCCACTTAAAGAGAAAAAAATGTGATAAATATTAAGGTAAATGAATATAAAATAGATGTACGGCATTGCACACACAGTTTTGAAATTTCGGCATTGTGCGCTGTTTTCCGGCCATTCCAGGCGATTGTGGAGTACTCGCTGTTTTTTTTTACTGCTTTTCTGTAATTGCAAAAGGTTTGTGCACACTTGACATGTTTCATCTCCCATTTTATAAATGTTACGCTCCGTAGTCCCCTTAATGAGGGCCCGAGAGTATGCTCATGCCACCCAAGTCGCGGGGCGTTGTCTCTCTCTTACGTTCATATCTACGAAGTCCGCTGCTTCGTGTCGCGTTTAGCGTTACAGTATTTCTTTAAAATGTTGAACCTGTTTCTATTGCGGTAGAAATTAAAGATACATTTGCTTATACGTCAATCGTCATCCGCAGTGTTCATTCCAAAGATATGATTTGCTGCAGCTCTCCAATCCACTCACGCATATCAGCCAAACGCTCCGTTTCTGCATTATTTTTCACCTTGACGTCCCTCGCCACTTACCCGATGTATCCCATTCTTGGTATTCCCTTTGTATTTCTTCCCATTCACTCCTCCTTCTATTACTGTTTTCAATTTGTTATTGTGTCCCAAAAGTAAGTTTGTTTCTTTTCCTTCTCAGAGTATTCGTTATATTTCTTTTATCTTCAACTGTTCACTGGGCATTCTCGTTGTTGATCACCTCTATTCATTTTATCTTTTTCATTTTCAATAAGACCACATCCCCATGGCTTCTAATCACTTTTGCTATGCAGCTGTTATTGCACAAGTCTCACTGCCGTCTAATAGCATAATCCATGTATCATCATTATATGTATTATATAATTAATATACTAATTAAAATACTATATTATTATCTTTATTATAGTACTTAACATATTTTGTGTAAATATTTCTAAACTTGATCAGTACTCGAGTTATTCAAGTCTTTTATTTCTCCAATTACAATAATATTTAACATATTTATTTTATATCCAAGTGGATCTAATTTTGTGGGTGCCCCAGGAGAAATTCGAATTTAAAAAAACCTAAAACCCACCCTGTTACTATATGCTTCACGCGTCACGGCGAGAAAGGTAAACAAGCAGGTTGCGTCATGTTAATCGTCTCACCGCAACTGGCCGTGACAGGCGATTGAGTGAAATAATTCCGGGAAGAAACTTTTCAGGACAACGGCAATCTACCGCGGGAATTTCACTCTCCATCAATGCCAAATTTTCCCCCTTTGCGCCGTTTCCAGCCGCGATAATGTCTCGTCGACGTACCTACCATTCCCTTGCCGGGAAAAGGGAGCGAGAGTAGGATAAAAAAAGAGAGAAGAACGGAATGGATCCTTCGCTTGTTTTCCCGAGATCTCGAAAAAAACGTACGTACCGCCCCCCGTTATTCCGTTGTTTTTCCGTTGCTAGCGCCCGAAAAATCCGCCTTTCTCCTAAAGTCCTAAATGCTTTTTTTTTCGTATTTTTCTCGCTTGCCGAAAGATGAAACCCCTTTCTCCGCAACACACGGATGTCTCTACTGCTGTATTTTTCTCCTTTTAATATCTTTTTTTTTTCAACATATGGCACCAATTCATCAGCGGCTTTTTTCAATAT
This sequence comes from Pyrrhosoma nymphula, assembly GCA_963573305.1. Lineage (NCBI taxonomy): Eukaryota > Metazoa > Arthropoda > Insecta > Odonata > Coenagrionidae > Pyrrhosoma > Pyrrhosoma nymphula. Next base: position 4,441,529 of record OY754338.1, on the reverse strand, counting down.
TCCCCACAAGGTTGCGAGAACGACGGTCAAATTTGTTCCACTTAGATGTTTGTGGACGTAAACAAAGGTGCTTACGATGAAATTGACGTATATGCTTGCTACAAATGGTTGGAGCCGTATACATGCATTCTGTCAACTTACAACACTGTCACTTCTCTCCTGGAATTGCAACGGCATACAGACCAGATAACATGAACTCTTCCAACACGCAGTTGACAATCACATAGACATTCTCCTACAGGTAATTCATTTGCACGCACACACAACTATGCCTCCAAAAGTACCCACATACATTTCATCCACCGTCGAAAATACCTCCAACTTTAAACTGCCAAAGAGTGGCAAGGGCTGATTCTCACTGTTTTCTTGGCATCATACTCAACAAATCACTCACCTATTCCGATCACCTCCGCACGTGCAAAGCGAAAGCCTTAGCGGCGCGTATGTCGTTACACCATCTCTCCACTCCTAAATCACCGCTGCTCTCCCACCGCACTCGCGTCCGTCTCTTATGCGCCTCCGTCGTTCGTCCCATATTGCTTTACGGGTGTGAGATTATCGCCAATCGTCGGTATTGGGAGATTTTTCAAAACAAATCCCTCCGTCAAATCCTCCGCATTAGTAGACTGACCAATATGCGGGATGTACGCATAACCTCCCCTCTGTGCAGGAATACATCACTAAGCTTGTTACTAAGTTCAAACGCAGACTGCCCGGCACTTCTAACACACTCCTTACACACATTTGGTATTATGATCCTAACATCCCAACCACATACAGACTACCTCACCAGATCACTCTCCTATTGCTTTACTGTCATACTTCTTCTAATGTTAATTCATATTTTCTATGTAAATGGCGGGGTACGGCTGCCGCCCTGAGGCCGCATTCGTATCGTGCCATTTCGAAACATAAACTCCTTTCTAAGAGGCTGCATTCTCTTTTTGGCCTGCGCGCCGCAATTCCAATATGCCAATTTGAGTAGTAATAAAAAACAATGCATGTATTAACTTCTAAAAAATACTAGTATTTATACAAAAAAATATATATAACAAAAATTCAAAATATATGTTAAAAAAATAAAGATAAAAATACAAAAGAAAAAAAATTATCTATAGCTACATATGCTATAAAATAAAAATAGCGTAATGACAAGTTGTTGTTCTGCTTTATGGTTGCATGCCTCACCCTCTTGTCATTTTTTGTTGTAAGGCTGCCCTATATATTGTTCATTATCATATCATGTAATCTCTTAGCCTGTAATTCATATGTTCTGCTGTGTATTTACAATATTAGTTACTTATTAAGTTTCCTCTTTCACAAAAACACGACATACACGACATTACCCTCTTCTCATGTCAAGTGCGCCACTTGTCAATTGACCGGTTGGGTTGAGTCTCGCACTCACCGGAACGGTTTAATCTACGCGCATTCGGCGCGATCAGAAATACGTGTTGACTACATTCTGGCTTTAAGGGTGAAATATTTGTCCATAAATTGTTTTAAATGTGACGATAACGTATTTTATGCTATTGCTTCAGAATAATTTTGGTTCTGTGTACCTCTTAAATTCTGAAGGGTATAAATTTAAGATGAAAAAATTAAAAGGTTAATAAAACAATCTTTATTTTTTGTTGAGGATAATGATTAATTTTTCTGATGCAGTTAACTGTTTACCTTCAACATTTACTTGCATTATTTCGTACTTATCCGTTGTATGCAACCAAATGATGTTCATGGTAATTTTGAACACTCGCAAATGTTTATTACAATTGTATTCATATAAGACATCAAAGGTTTTAGATGTGGTTTTTTAGTGTGTGCTTTAATTTTCTTTAACAGCTTATCGTACAACAAAAAACAATGTTTACATTCATTATGAATGATTTTATATTTTTAAATATAATATGCTCCAATAATAAGTTTTAATGGGATACATTTATTTACAAATTTTGTTACACGTTTTGAAGAGATATTATATTAATATTTTCATTTTAAATGTAACATTTGACTATTGATATAAAATGTGAATTTTGACTCGGTTATTAGTTAAATTTAATAAAATTCTAATACCACATAAACGAACACCGATAGGAAAATTTCGCTGATACTCGTTGTGGTAAAAAACGGCGAAAAATGTTTCTCGGCTTTTATAAATTATTATTTAACCTTTCGTATTACGTTAACCTCCACTTGTGACAGCTACATCTACATAATAACCTTCAATCCACTTAAAAGGTTTGTAGCATGGGGTGATTTTTCACAAGCATGCATTGAATTGTATCCTGCTAAAGTTGATGCAGTTTTGACTATTGATGTATTTGCAAGAACCTGAAAATACCTATCAGGAGGTAGCCTTCCACCAACTAGCATTTAACTATATTCCACTAGTATTAGTAAAACAGCGTTATACAGACAGCTTGGATGACGTGATGTTAGTGCTAAGTAGAATATTAAGACAAGAGGATTGGAGAAAATACAATATAATTAGTTTCATTACCTTATCAAAAAACCTCTTTATAAAGACAAATGGAAGTTATTATGATCTTTTATCGCTCACGGGAAAAAATACATTTTAAAACCTATCCATTAATATATTTTGTTCACCGAGTCAACCCGTGCGGATTTTAGTGGTCATGCTCTGGTCTCGAAATGCTCTGAAGCCGAATAGGTTACTGTCCAGTGGGAATCGAGAAAATCACGTATACGTACACATCAGCCGTGACCCCCTCACGCATAGCGGATCAGCTGGGTAATGGCTATCTCGCTCACCCCTCAACTCCCATTTCAATGTGCGGTGAATTGACTTTCGATTTTCAAGGGAGAGGGATGCTGTTGTACGAGGTTTGGGTTGCCAGAGTGGACCACTTCAGGTGTACCTGCTACACTCAGGGAAAACAATGGTGTACCCTCACGGTTTAGGGGTTGTGTGGGTAACGAGGGAAATCGTGTGGCGGTGACACGAGCTGGCGGCGACCATTATTGGCTCACTACATTCTGAGCGTCAATTGCGGGAAGCGAAATTGGAGCTTACATTTTGGTCCCGACGAAATGCCAATCCCCGAAATGCCCAACGGCGGCTCTCAGAGGGTGTTGACCATCACGAAGTGCGAATCACGTCAGCGCGGACGTGGCAATTTCAAACTGTGTGTGGCGATAGTGTTCATAAAATTGCTACTTCTACGGTAGTATTTCCCAAATCCGATAGGGAGAATAGAGGATTCACTAAGGCCTGCTTGTCCATCTGTCTGCATGCCTTTCTGTCTGTCTCGTCTGCTAGAATAACTCATTGGTTCCCAAGGAAGTTGAAATTTGGCAGGAAAAGAATTCTTGACCATTATCCGGCCGGAAAAAATAGTAAAAAACCACGATCAACGATATAAAGGATTGTGTTTTTCGTGTTGTTACTCCTTATCGTAAACTTTTACTCCCGTGATAAACGCATGGAATCAGCGCAGGCGTTTCTTTTTTTCCTTTGACTGATTGCTTGCTCTCAAGATATAGGGTGTAAATGTACACTATTGGATAGCTAAAAGAATTTAAAATTGACAAAAACAGTGAAAACCTCGACTAATAATGTAAAGGGGTTGCTTTCATCCCGATTTTTTTAAACTTTCAGCCCCTTTAGAGAAGCATTTTACTCAGTGCATGAGTTTTAATTTTTCGCTGCTTAGATTTAAAACTGAAAGCTTCACTGTTGAATGAAAATAAGAACAAAATATTTAATTTTTGAATTCCTATACTCTTCGCTTACCTCTGAATAGTGTGTTTTTGGCTTCAAAATAGTCCATTTTTTCGCTATTTCAACGACACAAATTTTATAATTTACAAGGTGACCGCAGTGTAGTTTTTATTTAAATAGAAAATCATGCCTGAGGTCTTCATGGCTAAGATTATAAGATCAGTATGGGAAATACAGTGATATTTTTAGAATATTTTTTCTTACTGCATCCTCTTCTGGGGTTTTTAATGAATCCAACACGTCATGTACATTTTGCCCGTCACATAATGGGGATTCTTGTCATCATATGAAAGAGTTTCAATTTTTCTCCTTCCCACACAGTTTAACAGGCCACACTCTTAAAATGGAGAGAAAAAATAATGTGGTAATGTCTATTAAAATTTATTAAAATACGACCCGGGTTTCGACATACAGTTCCATCTCATAGTATTTATATAGACGCATGTCCGGTTTCAAATTCTACGCATAAAATCTAGGTAGTACTCCATGTTTTTAGACGAGCATTAAGTGAGTACTTCATTTAATACATTCTATGATTCCTATGACTTTTCTACGTTCCACTAACGATCTCTATTTTCTAACAAACTTCTGCTTCCTTGAGACTTTTATCATCGTTTGCATTCCTTTTTCAATAAATACTGCTAAGTAAACTATTATTATTATTATTTTTAATACCCTACTTTAATTTAGGTTTTATTTTACTTCAGAATGACAATTAATGATCATTTAACGATGGAAAATTTTCTATAGAGTAATTATTGAGATAAATCACTAATTTACCGATACTGCTGTAAAATGATTTTGTCGTCTGTGAAAATACACTTATTTTAACAAGTATGCCTTGCGCCGCATTAAAGTTCACTGTTACAGTTGTCAGATTGTACGGATTTGGTATCCATTCTTTTGATGAGAACTCTCAGTCTATTATGGAAACGAGGCTGTCACTTATATATTTTCATGTATAAGATTGAGTACGAGAATGTCGAGAGCGCTGTAACACCATGGCTGTGATAAATCCTATTCTTTCTGTAATTTCCTCTAATTGGTCTTCGATTATGCCATTGCAAATTCAATGAGTTTTTGACTGACATTGATTCTCGGCCGTGGGTGCCGAATCTAATGACTTTTCTTACAGCCTAACGATTGTATAATTTTTGGATAAAAACTGATTGACATCTTGTTCCTGTCCCTTGGTTTCAACTCTGAAAATTCCGATCCACTGATCTCTATTGACAGACATATATATTAAACGCATTAATTGTGTTGGGGCTTAACGGGGAGAATTAATACGTTCAAACGAAAAGGGGCGGGGCTTTTTCCTCATCCTCTGATAAAACGCAAATAAAATTCAAAGGAACATTCGGCCGAGATCCAGCTATTTGCATTATTTCCAGACACCTCGTTTTGCATTCTTTTTTGATTCCCTCTTGCGGAAGCCACATAAAGTAATTTTTGTTTGTCGCATAAATTTTCTTCTCTCCGAAGGTATATCTGCCAAAAGAATCACTCTCGCGAAAAATTAATCCGGTATCAATAAATATGGAAAAGGTTTCTCTCGTAAGATCCAACAATTTTTTTCTTTTTAATTCTTTTATCACGAATCCCTGCTCCAACCATGTCAATGCCCTTTCATCCCTTTGACATTTTTATACAAGGGCTCGCAATCTTTTGATGTCCGTCCCTTCGGCCGCATCTCCCAATAACACCTCTTCCTGCCCTCATCCCCTCATGACCCTTGATTCTAAGCGCCCTCCTCCAATGGATATCATCGTCTCAAGTCCCGTCCCTCCCCCTTGAGTAATTCCCTCCCTCTCCCGTTATCACGTGGGCACGCGTGAACGCGTCTTTCACCGTATCGACTCTTACGGCTCGTTATTAAATGGTGATTCCCGTGTCGACGCATGTAGCCCAATAAAATGAACCCCCGCATCATAAAATCTACAGCATGAAGAAACGCTGTTTTTCTACTTTACTAATGCAACGCTTCAATACTATACTCAAATGGGCTACATTCATCAAAACATTAAATTTTTTTCACGTTGTAGTGATGTGTCGAAGCAAAGTTTTATGTTTTTAATTTTCTTGTTTAAAAAAAATATACATACCGCTGTCTATGCTGTACTGTGGCGGGGGTGAGTTATTTATACCATATTACGCTGTAAATTGTCGCACAAAATACGGCTACGAATGGATAAGCAAACATGCGCTACATCACATGCTTTTGCTGTTATAGAATAATAAGTATTAATGGATTTTGCAACTACACAAATGCATAGAGATACAAGAGTGATCAGGAAACATAAAATACCTGCTTTTAGAACTGCGTAGGCAATTAAGGCAAGAAGGCATTTAGAGCGCAAATCAAATAATTAGCTGCACTATTTCATCAAAGGTAGCTAACATAAATTCCACGCAAACGAAGAACAATATGAAGGCTCTTTAATGAAAAAAGGATGTTTCTATTTCGGTGCATTAAAACGGCTAATTTTGCACGGGTGACCATCGATTGGTTTTTGTATTCATTCAAGAATACGAATGCTATATATCATTTTGCTGCAGTAGATTGAAGAAGGGCTGTATTAGGGCTGTAGATAGTGTTCACACAATCGTAGAATCGGCAGTTACTTGCTCTCGATCAATCTACGACTGTTAATTCACTATCGTAAGCCTGAAAGTACTCGTCAAGAGGTGAAATACAACATGTGCCACACTCTATGCTGCTATTGTTACAAAATCTATGTGTAATGTAATTTAGACAACTGCTGAAATGTACAGTAGTTCAGGAGGTATATAGGAAGCATATGAGGTGTGCTGTTAGTACTAGGTACGTAGCATATAATAGACGAGAATTGGAGAGTAAGTTAAATAAATAGTAACACTATCTCTCACCTAACATAGTTATAAAGTCTCATTGCCAACTATTATGGTATCTTATTGTCACATTTATAATTAATGTTTTGTCTACCTGCGATATAAATACCACCATTGTACTAGTGGATAATTTTTCCAGTGTAACCTTATGAGCTACATTAAATATTTCATTTACTTTTCGCTGGAGCAGGTAGATATTGCCTTCACAATTAGCTTTTTACGATAATATGATTGACAGTCCTTAGAAGAGATTCGGTGTGGACATCATGGCTTTTGGTTAAAGTGCATAAAACGCAAAGGTATATATGATTTTACTATTATTATATTTTGAGCTTTTAAATTGCAATCATGGACGCTCGAAATGTCCACAGTTTTCCCCAATGGCTACAGTCGCAAATAAAATAGTTTAAATGAAAGTTTCCTCGATATTTTTCACTCCCATTCATATTAAAGCCCAGGTGCTTCGTCTCAGAAAGAAACTTTACGTGTGAAATGGACTTATAGGTACGAGTCAATATTTTCGTTGTTGATGGTTGAAATGTAAAGTTTAGAGAATATATGAAGTGATTTTTATTTACCATGACGGGCGTTCTGATCTTCCACAGGTGACACCTAAAACTTTTATTCGTGAATTAAATAAGTCAAATTAAATATAAATATGGTATATTATTCATCGTTCTTATTATACCAGTTCACTTGCAGTATATTTGAAATGTTTTGAGTGCTAAATTTGTTAGATATAAATTGCAGGTGTACACATAATCGCAGGCCAAAATGTATTTTGGAAAGTTTACCATGTAATTCCTAATTCTTTGTTTTAAGCATTAAAAAAATATCTCAAAGTAAAGCATTAAACATTTAATTATAAATGAGGAAAATATAATACCTATATTATAGCTTTCACTCAGTTTGGTGTAAATATTCACGTGCTGATGTTTCAAGGATATTTTGAAAGCAAAGAATCTGCAGAGCATAAGTAGTCAATATGTATCAGAAATAAGGAATAGATGTTATGTTTTCTCGTCCTCTTTTAATTATTAAGTGATTTTTCTTTTTCTGTAGGAAATGAGTCTTGGTAAATAATAATAGACATTATCTCATTTACAGCGTTTTAAAAATATATTTTTGCTTCGTCAGAGGTATAATTAATTCATAGTGCTTTCAAGGAGGTATTAATTGATAGTTTTACTACATCTCACTAAAATTACATGCTGATACCATTTACCTCTAAGAAATTTTGGAAAATGACTGTGTTTATATTTTTCGTGACAATTTCCTATACTTTGTGTTGATTGTTATGGTTGTTACTTGGTCACTAATATCATATGTATAATAGTATATTTTGCTTAATTTTTCGATTTCTGTTATCTAATTGCTAGTCGTAGAGGGTTTATTTATGTGTACAATTTTCTTACTATATTTTTCATGTCGGATTGTGAGCCTATACATCTAACCAAGATTATCTTCTCCCGAAAAAAACATAATCTATAGATAATGGATAAGATTGAGGAATGCTTCGCGTAGTGGAATCCATCGGTATTTGAAATGAAATAAGAGATTAATTTCTGGGATTATCCTCTGTGATCTGTCTTCCGAGTCTCCGCATCCTTTACGTTCTCTTTTCATTTCACCGAATTTCGCGTAATTTCTCGTTCTGTCACCGTTCTGCCGTTGCTTTGATCACATTCATTGATGAAGTCCCACTCCGTGGTACTTGTGTGATTGCCCCTCGGTGTGGTAAACGCTTCGTGCCAAAGGAGTAAACCTGTGTTTAAAACACATTCTTATTTTTCTGCTTGTACAGACTGCCCTGCGAGCCGCCGTCGTGGCAATGATTGGCCAAGATGTTAGACACCAGTTGTGAATGGAGAGAGAATAGGGAAAAGGAGGAGGGAGAGGAAATTAAGGAATTGTATGTTAGCAATGTGTTTTATGATAGTCACGCTGTTTTCGTTTTAGTCACAAAAGATGCATGGAAAGATGGATTTTGGGTACGTATTAGTTCGGCCGTGTACCTCTCTTGCATTGTCGCATCTATCAGTAATTGAGATGTAGCGAGTTGTTTAATTATAAAATTATATTCGCCGGGTTGAATATAAACTCGTCTGATCTGAATATTTCAAGACATCTAAGCCTAGCATGTGGCTTACGAATCTCCCAATAGCTCCTAACTCTGACTTTCCATCAGTTTTCTAACAATCTCTCTTCACTTGCTAGCGTTGCAAATTCTTTGTATGCATTATAAAAAGCATTCAACTAGGTTCATCACAAAAAAATACTCAAATTACATTGATATGAATTAAAAAAAAAACTTTGTTTGCTTGCATATTTCTCAGAATAATTATACTTCATGACTATGTTCAGGCTTTGTTGAAGGTTGAAAAGAAGTACAACTGCTCGTCGCCACAAGAGCGCCGGAAAAAAACATATCCAACGAATGTCCTTGAACAAAATACTTAGGAGTCTAATGGAATGAGTCCCAATAAAAATAAAAGTGTGAGTTAATCAAGACTTAGAAAGTGAAGCTGAATATGCTGGTATAACAAAACCTTATAAGACCGAAATAGCGACACGAATAAAGAAAAAAGTGCGTTACGTACGTGACTTGTTAACTGATCGCAAGCAACATGTAGTTATCGTCGGCATAAATTCACCAACGTGACATCCGGCGTCCCATAAGGGAAGTATGCTCATCTTCCTGATATTCCTCATTCAAATTAACGACGTGGAGTTAGCTCTCGAGCTTGTGGCAGAGTTAGATAAACTATTGAAGACGCGGCCACCCACCAAGGGTGCAACATAAGGAGATTCGATCATCGCACCTTGTTAGAGTGTTAACTCGTGGCAGTGATGGAAAAAGTACTGAAAAAAATGTAATCGGGCTAAATTACAAATAAACTGGGAAACTTGTAACTAATTACAATCACAAATTACGCTTTCAAAAAGCAATCAGTAGGATTACAAGTACTGCAACGCAAGCCACTTAAACTTGACGTCGCGAGCGAATTGACTGCGGATTGGTGGGCGGAAACGAGAGAAAAATGAGAACAACCTTAGCCAGTTTGATTAATTTCCAGTAACAGCATTTATATAACCACAATTATTACAATAGAAAACAAGCCCGTAGGCTAAATACCGTTAACTTGGTCTATACAAGACGAACACAAGTCACAAGTGGCACCAAGCAGATACGTCCTTCTCCGACCGCGGTCAGGTTCAAAGAGAGCTTGTCTCTTCGCGGTACACTTTGTCAGCGCAGGAGGGGAATCAGCTGAACAGTGGAGGAGTGGGGAGAGTACGGGAGGTGCTATCACGCTTTGGATTGGTGGGAATGCTCACAGGTCGACTTGAAAGTGGAAAAAGATGCCAGCACCAGCGCGGACCGAATAAAAGTAGGCTGCTTGCAGGAATCACGATGACCCGAGCGTTCGCGCTGACCAGAGCAGATCGCGGCACTTGTCTCATCGCTCTCTGGCACTTTGCGAGACGAGACTGTCTCCTGCGGTTTCTGAGTCTCCAAGGATTATCGAGTCTCGAGGTTTCGAAGAGGGAAAATAGCACAGTACAATTAAAATTACTTTTCATTTTGCTCCTGTAAGCAACTAAATATTCAATATGTAGCACAGTTATGTTTTAATATCATATATAATGCTAATCAGAGAGCTAATGAGGGCATTAAATGGTCAATCATTGAATATACCAAAAAATATATGAATTATTTACGTACTAATCGAAATTTTCTACGATAGCCACTAAAATGCTCATGACACTATAATGGGTTTCTAAACTGCCAAGAATCCTAGCTTCACAAGGGGGAGATATGATAATATACTTCCACAAATATTAATGGAAATATTGTCTAACTGCTGCTAATCTCTTCGTTACATAATAATGTAAAAGTGAAGACAAGTAGGTGCTGTTCCTTCTTAGGGGGAAAATATGGACAGCAAAGCTGCTTCATGTCTGACCAATGGTGGGCTAAAACACTCATAAAATGCCTTTTGCTAATTCATCCAGTCAATTTTTGAGCAAATATTCATAAATGTATTTTAATTATTAATCAATCATTGAAAATCTTGAAATTTAATGTTTATTGCGCAATTTATTTGGTTAAACTGGTACATACCCTTATTGTGTTTGATTACATAAGAAATCCTTTCTTATGAGTAAATGTATTACCTTTCAGACCTCAACTTAATGTATTAATTACATGTAATATAATAAGCCCTACAAATATTGGGCATATTATTTTAGGCATGGACATTTTAATTCATATAATTTTAAGTTAAGTACAAATGTATTACACGGTGTCATATTTTCTTAAACAGTGAGTGCTAACATGCAATCCAACATTTTTACTATTCTTTAATACAAGTAGTCATGTTACCTAAATACTTATGTTCTACCAAAATGACTCGGAATCTCGATGTATCGAAAACTCAAAATAATTCTGCAGGTATGGGGAGGGTATAGGCCTTTCTTCCACAACAGTTTCCATCGCTCTCTTCATTAAATTCTTCTCTTCGTACGGATTAACAGCGAGAATTCTTCACTACGTTCGTCGATGATACGAGAAAAGATTCACGTGAAAGCCGGAGACGCAGAATACCTTATATTGTATAACCCACGCCTCTTAGCTAAATCATTGTACCATTTATATTTTACGCATTTTTACGTATCGTCTGTCCCTTCTCAAGTTCTCGGAAGCAAATCCACTCCCTTAGAAGGGGAGTGGCTCCTCCGTGAAAGAGAAAACCGAGAGAACTCCGGATGCTCCTCTCGATGCGTTCAATGTACCAGGTATTCAAAATTTCGCTCACGATTACTCAAATGAAACGATAATTCGAATGTAACGATTACTCAAACGTGATTTAAAGTAGATTACCAGTAAAAATTACTCTTTGAAAAATGTATCGATTACAACTAAAAATTACCAAAAATGTAATCGTTACAAGTGATTCGATTACTTTTACTCCGTTACATCACATCACTGACTCTTGGTGTCTTAAGTGAATGCTCAAAATTATTCTTAGTATGGTCATTACAGTACACTCAATAAAAGGAATCACATCTTGGAAATATAGTGGTGGGATAATTTTTCATTTTAGCGTCCTTAACTATTTGCCTCAATGTATTCCAGTCTTGGTCTCCCTCGGTAATACTTCGCATCTACTATCCTTCCAATATTGCTTTCTATAAGTTATTTTGATCCAGAATGTGTCCAATAAAATTGTTTTTACTTCTTCCTGCAGATTTTACTGTACTTTTTTCTCTCAAACTCTTCGTTGGACTTCTTCGTTGGGGAAAAAGTTGTCAGGTGAAGTAAAATACTTGGGATTCAGATCTAGATCGGGATCGACGAAATACATGCGGCTATGGATTAAAAAGGTTAAGATTTATCATTTTAAGAGTGGAAAGGCCCTGGTTTGAAATATTAAAAAAGAGAGATACCTACTATTTTTTTACTGGTAGTGTCACATCTTGATTACGCCGTGAGAATTCAGGACTCCGTACAGAAAGATTCAATGCGCGAAGTAAATAAAATGCAAGGGAAAGCAGCACATTTCGTTAAAAACTGTTACGACTGCACTGAGAGTGTAACCAATCCGATGGAAGGACTAGGTTGGGAGGAGCTAGAGATGTGGAGGCTAAACGCTAGGCTTAGAATACTAGAAAAGTTCAGATGAGGTGAGTTTCAGTACGACACGGAGGATCATATTTTGACCTCTCGCTATATCACTAGAGCTGATCATCACTTGAAGCAAAAATAAGAGGAATACTCTGCCGAATTGATATGTACAAAAATTGCTTGTTTCCACGCGCCATAAGTGACTACAAGATGAACAGGGCAGGACAACGCTTCTATTGAAAATTCCCTGTCACACCCGTTGAGTCTAACGATAAAAAAGCACGGCCGTCATTACGGCGGTTCTCCATAACGTCGACAGAATCAAAAAAAACTTTGTTAATTTTACAATGAATGTTATTCAATACGACCAGTTTCATCGCATAAGTGACATCCTCAGGTCCTCAAGATGTCGCTTATGCGATGAAACCGGTCGTATTGAATAACATTCATTGTAAAATTTACAAAGTTAGTTTTGATTCTGCCAACATTCAATTTTACAAAGTAACGCCTGAGAATATCGAGTTCATCTCCATAACTGTTTTGCTCGAGTTATCGTTATTTTTCATCTGCGCTCATGGGAGTGAAAAAATGGTCACACTTCTTCCAATTCTTTCGGGCGCTTAAAATTACTGATGTAAATTGACGGTGAGCGTTCTGAGGAGAGCTGTTGTGGTCACTGACCTTCTAGAGAGGTATGCGTTTTGGATAACGATCACAACGACGAGAGAAAATGAACCGTGATCCGACCGGACTCAAGTAACCATAACAACCGAATTTACTGCGAAACGGGCTCCAAATAAATAGAAAACGAATAAGTAACACTACGCACTCTGTGTTTGGATAGTAATTTGATAAAAGAAACTTGAAAGAAAGTTATTACGTGTTTTTTTAAGTAATATAAATAATTACGCAACGCTCTCTCCTGTAAATTTTCTCGAGGAGCGAGCCAAGTCTTTTGAGACTCGCTGGTCTTCGTCAAAGCAATCCGCTAAATTGTCGACCCTGGATAAGTTCGAGAGCACGGGATGGAAGGGGAGAAAAACGAGAAATTTTAATGGATTTGTGCCAGAGGGAGAATTTTCTCGAGAATTTTCGCCTTCGGATTCGTTCGGGGATAGCTTTCTCTTCGCGTCGAGCAGAGAGAGGAAAAGAAATACTACTCATTTATAGTATGCCTTGCAACTTTTACGAAGAGTGCTAAGGGAGACCCATTTTTGAAACTTTCCAGTTTTTCTGCACCAAATCCATCTCCAGGCCCAAAAATAATTATCAGTAAAACTATACGAATATTTTCCTTCCCATAATAGATTTCTGAGGACTTCTGCTCCAGTTATTCAAATTCTTTCGTGTCTTGAATAACTTTTCTTGTTTTTAAAACATTTGGTCTGAGTTAAAAGACCAATGTCATCATGTCAGATGCACAAACAGTTACTACGCCCGTCACATGGAGTTCGGCTGTTTTTGGGAATGTATTAGTAAATTATAGAGCATCATACTCGTGGCCGAAGGAAGTAAAATATCTTATGACATGAGTCTGTTGCAGTATTTAATTATTTTGTAAATGATTTGTAAAATGTTATGAAAAATGTTGTAAAAATACTGCCTATGCTAAATATTTCTATCTTAACGTGTAACTTATTATAAAGATTCTTGGGAGGAGGTTTTTCATTAGGACAGGGAAGATTCCCGTGGATACTTATGATAGTGTTACTACTACCTATATGAAATAATCTGAAAAGTCATCAAGGAAGGTGTTGAAAATGCGTGACATGGGATTAAATTATATATTAATATTTTATGTACCTAATAATTATATTTTAAAATGTTTACAAATACTAGATATTTTCTTCCAGAAAACTGTCTAGAATTGGAGCTAAAATCGAGAAAGAAATCTACGTAATAGGCCACTCTTTCAGTCTAGAAAGTTATTTCTATCTATTTACTAAGGAAATAGTTGTATTGGAAAAACATCCAGTCTTAATATTAGCAAAGTAAATATGTTGAGGGATTGAAAAACGAAGGGAAGGAAGGAAAAAAATGTTAGGTAGTTTATTACTGTTCAATTTATCGTTTAAGTGGAAAGAGCCAACTACATGTAACAATGCTTCGCCAGAAGTCAGTTCTCAAATTTTTTTTCCTAGGCTGTTCAAGTGACGCTTTATATTTTATTCTGAGGACGTTACTTAACCCTTTAACGCCTGAATTAATTTATTTTTCTGATTTGCTTTATATTTAAAATTTCGTCTTATTACCTTATTCTAATTCAGAATCTAAAATATCATAGCAATATTCATTCTTATTTCTGAGATATAGGGTGTACCATATATGGTACGCTAGGCGCTTGTAGGGTGTCTGTTGTAATGCAGAGTTATCTGCTCCATTATACGTCCCTGCAGTTTATTTCAAGTAAAATTACTGTTCAAGTTTTTTTAAACGTATTATGCAAATAAAGGGCTAAGACAGTGTTTATGCATATTTACTTTTCATCCTGAAAATGGATAAGATACCTACATATTCTCAGAAACATAACTCTTAACAAATAGTATAATAGGTATTCAGTTGAAATAATGTGAATTACATTTTTAAAAATCGTTACTCTTTAAATCTATAACATTTTTATGATTCATGGCATTATTTTTGATTAATTGTTTGAATCTGTATGATGTATGGAACTTGATAAAACAATCAAGACAGCAACCCACATTGCACTTCACGCACTCTTATCTTGATTTAGCTCCACACCGTCCACACCTCTTTTTTTCAGCATAGATTGTAAGCCACGAAATGATTGTAGCAATCTTTGCGGATAGTGTCACTAACCTGACTATTTATGCTACTTTGCCTCATTGGTGGTTTTCCTGGACCCCTTGGGATAGACCCATAACGAGTAAGATAGGTCAATACAAGCTGCCTTCTAAATTCTAATTGGGGTATAGATTTCCCTGCCTTTCGCATATGAGTCCACGCAATATGAATGGCTGTATCGATCAAACAGGTAAACAATGGCCACCACCATTTCTTACTCCGGAAACCGATGCGGTAGTTTCCTACCTTTTCATTCATATGATCAGTGCCCTCCATGTACTTATTATACTGCCTAATCGCATATGGTCGGGGAAGCTACTCTTTTCTTTTTCGATTGACAGTACCGTCCTACTGGTGAGACTGGATTTACCCCATAAGTAGTTGATACCACTGTAACCAATGAATTATCCATCCAATAAATCAAGCATATACCATCACATGAAACTTTACTTTCCATGCTTCCTCGGGACATTTTTTCATAGTGTATTTTTCGGAATCCTATTCTCGTGCACTGTTCCTGTGCCACCCAGCCCCCTTTGTTTTAGATGCTGAAGAAGGTTGATCCCCGTAAATAGATTGTCAAAATACAACTAATACGATAAGTTCTTTAGCGATGACGGAAAATTGTCAAGCATTTTGATCATAGGAGTGGCCGCTTTACCAAATTTAGCCTCATAGTCCGTGTTTGGCTCACAAGATTTTCCCTGGTAATAGTCTGGTGTATTCAAGCACCATATTTTGTAGCCAAATCGAATGGGCTTACCCTTGATAAATTGCTTACAGCTATGGCGGCCGTAATAGGGAACCATGCAATCATCATAGTCGATGTGTCTCTCCGGCCGAAATTTCATCAGGTACTTATTTTGAAGCATGTTAGAGAAAGGTCTCAGTTTCCACATCGTATCATTACTATCCATGGGGTTATTATCTGCACAGTGTATAAATTGGCATATTTGAAGGAAACGATCCCTTCGCATGGCATTTAGGATGAGATCATTTCGAAGACCTTTTTCGTTCTCCCAGTACCTTCGCTTACTTGGCACTACACTATACCCTGATAGTACCAAAATAGCTATAATAACCTGCATTTCATCATGTGAAACATTAGGATCTGGAAAGTTTTTGAACAGTGTATATTTAGAAGTTTCTTTGAAGAGGAAATCAACGATATCTACATGAAAAATGATTTCAATAATATCTACCGAGGACATATCTCTCTCTATGGTGAAGTTGGGCTCAGGTAAACCACCAAATTCCCGCTGCTCAACATTCCCATCAGTCTATGATAACTCGGCTGCCTTTGACTTGGCCCCTTGATTTAATTTCCGTACAGAGAGATGCTTGGTTTCTTGCCGAGCCAGACTAGTGTCCGAGTGTGCAGACGATCCAGATGGCGATGAAGAAGGCTGGGAACGGCATCTGTCGCGAAAATCAGTGTCACTCCCAGTGCCCATACGAAGATCGCCGTGAAATACCACTTCAGCTAAACTGAGTAACTGCCTCCCGGACAAATTATCTATTAGACCGCCACTATCTTCGTCAGCTGAATCCTCGTCTGAATTGATATTTGGCTCTGGAGGTTCAACAAATATCTCTCTCACATCTAATGTCTCTTCTTCCTCCAATACCATAAGAACTTCTTCAAGTGTTACGGTCCTAAAACCATAAAAATATTGGGAATAGCTATAAGAATCAAACCTTTGTCAAAAATAAATTAAACGATATAAAACATAAAATTCGGTTCAAATATATGCGGCCCTGTCATTTATTATCCGATAGCGGTATCTTGAGTAAAGATCTTTTTTGGAGGAGTTTCGAAAACAAATCTCAACAGGATAATTTACAACTTAGCAAAATACTGTATAAAATAACCTGCATTGTAGAAAAAATAGTATTTCAAACGAATATGATCAAGTTTGTACAGCTATAGCTGCAGTATTACACAAAAAAATCAGAAAAAATGTCGAGGATCCTAAATGCCACGTAGGCGCCTAGCATACCATATAAGGTACACCAAATTGTTTTCACATAAACTACCACAAAAATAGCATAAGAGTCTTAGTGATCGACATACGGGTAAAAATATATTTTTACTTTGAATGAGATGAATGATATGTGCAAAAAAGCAGTTATCAAAGAAGAAATGGAGCACTAACCTCGAGGACAACGCCATAATTCCCTAATTCAGCTTGTAGTCTATCACACTCCTTCCTCCAACCATGCACATTGACAACTGATTCTAACAGAAAGAATCCAGGCAAACGGCTATGTATTAAGGAAGGTCTTATTGTCCTATCGACGGAATTTCGAAGGAAATGTAACAATTTAAGCAAATATTAGTGCCGCCGAAGTTTCACCCTATATTACGTACCATATATGGTACTCTAGGCGTTAACGGGTTAAAGCAGCTCTTTCAGGTCGAGTTATTGAAAACACCATTGCCTCATTATCAGGTATTCCTTCTTGCAGTTGGAATGTTATTCTCTTTCGGCAACCTCTGTTCCTTGGTTACTTCCGAATGAGAATAGCAGATTCTTTCGTAAATAGTGTAAGCGCTATGCTTGTATTCGAATTGTGCGCCATAACTAGTAGGGTGAAAACCGGTATAGGTAGCACTGGATGTTACTTCCTTCACGGTGATGTGCTGTGCTTGGCGGAAGTCTGTCTGTCTCGAACGTAACTCCGTGCCGTGTAAGCATTGTATCCCCAAAGTATTGAATATACTACATTGCATCGAGTACTGAATACCTTTATTTCGCAATGTATCCATTATCCTACCAAATAGCCTGAGAAGGATTCATTGCACAGACGGAGATTGAAAATCATGATCAATAATGTACCGTATACTGTGAGAAGCACAAAATATAGCGTAAACGCTTTCACCTCTTAAAGTTCGGTAACACAGGAACCAGTCTCAATTACGCAAAATCGATGACATTTAAAGAAAAACAGTTGAAAATTGATAAATTATGTTTTTCTGGTACAAGAATTATTTTGGGGATGATAAATGTTGCAAACATGCGAGATTACTTGTCTTTATTTCATTATTGATTCGTCCACGTATGTCATTTTGATAAAATACCATTGATTGCTGCTATTAAACACTAGAAAGTCCGTCAAATTTATTATTTTAATTGTCAATGCCTTCAGTGAGCCTGGATTATAATTCCTACAGCAATGGGGATCGGGCTATATACACTACACTTTTCAATGCAGTGTTTACCGCACTAATTCATACAAAGAGAGTAATTCATTTCTTTAAATGGTTTTCCTCGCTAATAGGTTAGTGAAGACATTTTTTTGGGAGATGAAAACATGATATAAGTAGTTTGGAATATTACAGAACAGGACTAGAGAAATTACGGGAAGTAATAGTTTTCCTCTTATGGAACAATTTGTAAATTAAGTAAGGTTTCAGAAGAACTCCAAGTCATGATATTGTTGGTTAATGTACCTTCCCATCTACATATTAAAGTTTTGGATTTATGCAAGAACAATGAAGTAGGTTTGATGTCCTTTCGATCTCACACCGGTCACCATTTAGAGCCTCGTTCAGTTTAACATTTTTTGGCATGAAGTCATGCTAACGGTGTTTTAAATCGCTTTCTGGAGACTTTTGATAAGAACAGACTATCACCGACTTCGGGTTTCACTCTATTTCCCATTCCCTGAATAATCCTTCCGTAACCAACTTATGTGCGTGTGAATTTTCAATGTAGCGTTATGGTATAACGCTGGGACTAGAGAAATTACGGGAAGTAATAGTTTTCCTCTTATGGAACAATTTGTAAATAAAGTAAGGTTTCAGAAGAACTCCAAGTCATGATATTGTTGGTTAATGTACCTTCCCATCTACAGATTGAAGTTTTGGATTTATGCAAGAACAATGAAGTAGGTTTGATGTCCTTTCGATCTCAAACCAGTCACCATTGATAGCCTAGTTCCGTTTAAAATGTTTTTGGCATGAAGTCATGCTTAGGGGGTTTTAAATCGCTTTCTGGAGACTATTGATAAGAACAGACTATCACCGACTTCGGGTTTCACTCCATTTCCCATTCCCTGAATAATCCTTCCGTAACCAACTTATGTGCGTGTGCATTTTCAATGTAGCGTTATGGTATAACGCTGCATTGGAATATGATAAACGATAACATGAATAGTGAAAGGCGAAAGAATAAGGATGAAATATGAATAACGTTAATGTAGTACTTGTTGTTAATTAGTAAATTTTTAACATGCGATTCACCTGTTTTATGAGCACGTTTTAATTTCGGAAGTCCGGCCACGCTGTGCCTATCGTCTTGCCTCACGTTCACGTTGCGGTAGCTTGCGGCTTAACATGTAGATGCGTTGGGGAGTACGTTATTGATCCGCATGCGTAATTTCTTGTTGTCTTCTCCTTCCCAACCCAAGAGAGCCGGCTCCTTTTGGACGAGCACAGGTATTCACCTTACCTATATTCGCCGTCTCTCTCCATCTCTCATTCACCCTCTCTCCACCTCACTCCGTGGCAAGTCCTCGGGAATGGTGGGTATGTATATACAACGTCTCATTCACCCAACAATTCTCATTCCTCCTCCTTCCCGTTGAGACGACGCGGAACTTCATGTTCCTACTCCCGGCGAAAGTGCCCGGGCGTATAAATATTCCTTGGTCTTTCATTTTACCGACAATCTGGGCTCCCGCCTTTTCGATGTAGGTACTCTTTTCTCTCTCCCTCCCACGCTTCTTCTTGCAACTTATCAAAACCTTCGTGTGTCCCTTATGTCTCACTCGCTTCGAACCCCCGACGAACACAAGTGTGTGTCTTAATTATTCATTCCTTATCGCCTCCG
The DNA here is from genome assembly GCA_963573305.1 of Pyrrhosoma nymphula. Classification (NCBI taxonomy): domain Eukaryota; kingdom Metazoa; phylum Arthropoda; class Insecta; order Odonata; family Coenagrionidae; genus Pyrrhosoma; species Pyrrhosoma nymphula. The sequence continues at coordinate 4,421,647 of OY754338.1, read as the reverse complement.
ACGTCTTGTACCGCCCTGCAATGGAAATAATTTCGAGTCCCGCTTTTGCTTCCCTTTCCACTCCGACCAAGGTGCCGTCAGGAGTGAATTAATTTATTCATGATTTCGCGAGGCATAATCTAAAGCGAGCCTTATCGGTGGAGCGTCTTAATGAGGTTCTGGAGCGAGTTTTCTCACGTTTAATAATGGTCTTCAAGTGAGCTTAATTCAGAGAGGAGGAAATTAAAAACAATAATGATGCCTTTTTCGGTCGCATTGTGGTCTATACGAACCGGTATTTGCACTTCGGTATCGAAGGGGTGGAAATGGCTTGTCGACATTCGGAAATAGGGTCAGTATATCTTTGTAACTCATTCCTATATTTCCTCATTTTTATTTGTGTATAGAAAAAAATGTTAACTCCATGTTTAAAATTAAAATCTTTAAAACGGAATTTGAATGCCCAGAGCTAAAAAATCAACTAGATATCCACTGCCGACCATGGAAAACAAGGGTAAATCAAACATTTCTCACCAAAGGTTTCAGAACCAATTAAAGTACCGATTATATCTCCATTTGAAACCAATATATTGCCAATAATTTCAAATGCATTTGACTTTTCTGATGTTGAATGAAAAATGTGAAGAATATAATTGGGTAGCTTTATTTCTCAACTGAATGAATATATTTTCAGGCTATCTTCTATAACATTGATTATGTTTAAAATGTTTTGTTTTATTTCATCAAGTATGTTTTAACTGTATTATAAAAAAATGGATAATTGATGATACTTCCATGGCTTTGAAAATTATTCTGAATAATTGGATATGAACACAGAAGGCTTGAATGCAAGTAATAAGAACTAAGATATTACAATTTTCCACAGATAATTGTAATATCTTAGTTCTTATTATGTTCATATTCCAAAACATCTCGCCTGATTCCTCCCTTTTTGAATGCAAGTATTTTTTAATTGACAACTTTAGCTCATGTATCTATTTTCTGCCTCTGTATCTTTAAAAAAAATGGTAATCTCTAAACTGAGTCTCTTCTGGTGTACGGCTGGAGTGTATATTAAGTCAGATTTTTTCATAGTCAGATTGGTCAGTTTTTTAAAGTGGAATAAGCATATATTATTATTTGATAGGTTATACCGTAGTGGCAGGACTTATGAGAGTAAAGCTGTAAAGGTTCTGCTAAGTTTGTGAAAAATTTACCGTTTCAAAATTTATTGGAAAATTGCCATTAACGATTTTATTTAACCCAAATTGATAGACCAGCAATCAGATGAAACTTCCATTTCGCTTCAAAAATTTTGATCTAGCACAGAAAGATTTTGTGTGTGAACTGTGCACAATTCAAAAGGGAAAGGGCACGTTTCCTTATAAACTATTCATAGGCTACAGAAGGTGCAGCGAAGCGATGAGCTAAAGGCTCTTTTCACATTGGTGGGACCATTGTGAAAGCCTTTGGCTCTTCAGGCTTTAGCTCTCCTGGGAAGACAAGATTAACAGAAAAATTCACATCGGAAAAGTTTCAGATTGACTCAGAAGTTTATAGCTTCACACTACATCTAGGAACACACTTAAGCAGCACAGCAAGAGATATGCACTGCTGAATTAATTGATGGAAAGATATGTTTTCTCGTTCGTATTCGGTGGCTACAAAGTAAACAGACAAAGAAACACACCAAAACAGTTTGGCTATGATATTTTTGGTCGGTTATCAAAAGTTTAGGGGAGGGGTTTTAATAAAAACTTTAAGTGAGAGGATTTAATAAAAAAACAATGGCAATTCCCTGCGAAATATACAGCAGTGAGAACTGACCACTTACAAAGAAAGAGATAATAGATTACAAATATCTGAAACTTCAATTTGAGGGAGAGCTTCTGGCTATACATGAACGTGCAGAAGAATAAATCAGGCAATATTTCGGCACACAAGCTTCAACGAAACGATTTAAACGAGAATTTATAATAGACGAACGGAACAGGTAGAGAGAATAGATTTCCAGGAAGAAGAATGTTTATAAACGAGGGGTGACTCATTCCTACCTATTTTTGAACGCTTATGTGATACATCACCTTATTCCTATTTGGGCAAGAACGCTTAAATGAACCATTAATTCCTTCATAGATATATACGTTTAATTTATAACCATTATAGGTGATGAGCCGGGCTGGCCACTTTTGCTATCACACTTAGTCATACCTGAAAGTGTTTTTAAATGCAATTTCTGCAACTATGGACCACGCATCGACGAGAGGCTAGCTCGAACGAAAAGCATTTCGGCTGAAAAATGTTCAATTACGATGCCTTATGGTTTAAATTTTCAAGAGCGTGTAAGAATTTACGATACGAGAATACAGGAATATAAGAAGAAAACAAGAATAAATAAAGGATAAAGGAAGAATTCTCAAACAAATATTGTACTCTACTGGTATGATTTATTTATCCATAATTTCACCTACTCGTAAATCTACTAGACCTATGCGTTTATTATATCTTCTTGAAGGCCATATCATTTCCATAGGATATTTTAGGATTCATTTTCGTGACAGTAGATATATATTGACATTGTAAAAAATCTTCACGGCCTTGGGTTATTATTAATTTCCTCACCCTTGAGTGAAAGTCGCTTGTGCCATCCAAATTTCTCTCCCAATATTATACCTGCTCTCAGAATTCTCTCTTAGGATGTACCTGGAGTGGAAAAATATTCATCTACCCCAGTTAACTTCTTTATTTTCATATTATAATTCCTTCTCATGTAAATTGGGACGACCTTTTCTTTCGCAGTAAATTGGCAAACTTTGGGAAAATGAAAATTAGGTGCTCTTAAAAATTAACGCGTACACTCTGATGATTATTATAAAAAATAAATCGACTGCTTGTTGATTAGGTAGTATATTTCTTATATTTACGTTACCTTTGTTCATTAATATTTACTCTAAACATGCCCTCTTTCGATAGCTATTTAAAATAAAGCCCCACTTCTGTTTTGTAATTATTTCCCGTATAAATGCAGGTAAGGTGTATCTTAATGATCACCTAAGTTCAAATTCAAGCTCTTCTGATTTTTGTTTGGACTATCCTTTAATTCATAACCTTTATTATTGTTTTACATTACACGTTCTGTGCGCGGAGTGGATCATTTACTGTTTTTTACAGGGTACTAAAATTATGCTTATCTCTTCATCTTACCTTTGAATTTGGATTCTAATAATGAAGAATTAGCATTCATACTTCGCATCCATGCTTATCAGTAACCAAATAATACGAGCCTCCTACAAATTTTATAGCTCATAAAATTGGTAGGAGACTCGTATTATTCAATATATTAGTCATTGCGTTACAAGTTGGAAGTTTTTAGTAGGTGCTCTTCTTTAAAAAGAGTCTCAGTAAGGAATATAGTTGGAACTGATGTGTGTTCGTTATTCCTGATGGTCTTTCTCTGATTCAAAGCAGCTTAGAAATGGTTGAGTGCTTAATGTATCAAATTAGTTTACTAAAGCACCAATTATGGTGATTTGAGTGGTAATCGTGAGTCATTTTGATAATTTATCAGGTAAGTCGAAAATATAAAAAAAGTTATATTTAATCCAAGTGCATCTGTTTATTTGTTAGGAGTCATCATTCATTCATTAACGGAAATAATACAAGAATTATAAATTGCATTTTTTCCTTGATTAAAGCATATCATGACTTGAGCCGTTATTAGTTTTCGGCGCGGTATTAGAAATTTTGGCAACACCTTGATATTTGATTAAAAGAATTTTAATAGTATGAATTGTATTATTTCGCTTTTAGAAGAACCGTTTTACACATGCAATCGAATTACAACGAAAAATGCCTACCTCGTGTGCCGTAAGGCTTAAAAGCTTAACCGACATATTGCTGTTTTTCACTTATTTCTATAGATATCAGTTACAAGAAAACGCATGCAAAGTGTCACACAAATATTTGTGTACACCAAAATTACTCCAACCAACTTAAAAATTCAGCGCAGTGGATAAGAATGCATCTAACATGCAGTGTAAATATGTCCAAGGAGATTATTGATTATAAGAGTGCCTTTAACCTTGCACAGAGGAAAGACGCAAAAAATAAAATATTCACATGCATTGAATGTGAAGTATAGTGTCTGCTTTCGTGTGCTCCTTCGCGTAGTGTCTTTAAAGACAACAGTTTCCTCCGACGAATACTCCTACGTTGGGCAAATAGGGAGGTCCAGATTGCGGTGCAGATTGCGAGAATATGAACGGGCTACGAAGAAGAAATAGTTCCGGCTCTCTGCCGTCTCGGTACTCGTTTGGTCGCAGTCTAGTCACAACCTAGCCTAGACTTCAACAACCTTATGGTGTTGTGTAACGAGAGACGATATTACCCTCGATTAATATTGGAGGCCATCCAAATAGAAAAGCACCCGAACAACTGCAGCCGGGAGGACGGGTACAATCAATATTAGCACCTGGAGGAGGATCTTCAGGACAGCAGGAAACGCTGGAAACCAGTCCGCCACTCAGGACCACTCAACGGATTGGACTTGACTATGAATGACGGAACAGAATTTGCATCATCACCTCTGACCTGAAGACGCCAGCAGGATAGCTGGATAAACTGTTGTCGTAAAAAGACACCTGGTGGTGGAACACCCGGAACCAGACACTAGATATGCCTAACGCCGCGGAAACCTGCGAATTGTATGTGAAGCTACTGCAGAGACCACTGATATGTCGCAAGATGTTTTTCTGTTCGAAGAGGCCAAGAAAGATAGAGCACTCATTGAGAAGGAACTGAATTCTGCAATCGCGTTTCCAAATGCTAAATCAGGTTATAGCTAAAAAAGTCTCGATGGTAATGTAGGTGAGTTAAGGAACACGTGGAAAAGTTAAGTAATTATGACGCAACTTAGTCGTGTCGTTATGGATTTTCAAGAACGTAGGATGTCCTTAGAGAAAAGGATGAACGAAAATTAATAGAACATGCTCTCCCATGTCCTTGATATTCTGGGGATTCCACTGCAACCGGATGAGGACACAATCGATGTTGTGACAAAAATAAGGTCATATCCCTCGGCCATAAAATAGCTTAAAATATTGTGCATACATTTGTCGTCACTTGCGATGTGATATAATGGGCAATTTTTAACTGTTTACGAAATTTTCGGACAAAATACAAGAAATATTACTTTTAAAATAATGCATGAGCGTCATTATTTGCATTGATAGATATTTATCATGATTACATCGTACATGTGCATATTTACGCATATGCATTTGTTCGATGTGCATTCATGTAGTTCAATTAGCGTACATAAAATATCAGCGGGAAGAGTCACCAATAGTTATCATCAGAGCAGATATATGAAATTAGAAAATTGTTTTAAATATCTAAAAATAAGTTAATATGGCTTGTTAACGAAATTAACCAGGAAAAATAGATTTTCATTAAAACTTAAATTATTTATTGTATAGTACATAATTTTCACTTATATGGAAATTTCTTGAAAATATTCTAAGAAAGGCAATAGCGAAGGGAATTTCAGTCAACTATAAAAATGTTATAGCCACATCATCTTCGCTTAAAATCTTTAAATATAATATCCTGTGGACTGAAAAACTTACTAATTCCCTTTCTCCATTATTTCTTCTTAGTGTTGTTCTTTGAGACTATAACTACGGATATAATTTCGTCGTCTTCCCCGAGGGTGATTCTCAAATGATCCTCCTAACTGTTGTGGGAAGAAATTGGAATGAAAGCATTTGGGCTGTGTTTCACAGGAACATTTTCCCCTGTTAAAACAAGGTAGGGATGCCTTTTTGGGCCAAGGTGACATTAATACCATGTGCTTCGAATCAGGGCTACGTGAATGGAGACCAATAACTTTGAATGATTGCAGGAGGATTAAGTAATAGGCTCTAGCAATGTTTGTTTCCAACATACTTAAATTATTTATTGTATAGTATATTCTTATCACTGCAAGTCTTCATTGCTTCATCATTAGAGAAAAGGTAAAATTTAGTACAAAGGGAGATGATTAAAAATAATGCAGTTAAGGCAATGAAACTCCTCCTTTCTCTCCCTCAGTTCGTAAAGACAAAAGAACCGTGGCGAAGAACCCATGACTTAGTTTTTTAGCCCAGATTTTATACTGGCATTTTAAAGTTTTAATCATGTGAAACATCAAACTTGTAACTTGCCAATGTAACTGACCAGCAGTTGGGAAATCTCTATCTATTCAAATAACATTTTCATGTTGAATTAAATCCCTATACAATATAGGTACCTTTGCACTCTTGCGTACCATGCAATTATTCTATTCTGCAGTGATTTGTAAATTAATTACATAAAACACTTTTCATCCAGGAGAAGCAAAATATTGGCTGATACCCTAATATCCCGTGCCACACACCATTGTAGTGGCTCGCGTTATTCATCTTAAGACGTATCCTATGCACTTGACACCACATCTGAAATTAGGAAGTTGCCAGGAATTTCACTGCATTACAACTTACCTCGATTTCCTCGTTACAAATTGCACCCCACGTTGTCCTGCCTCCAAAGTAGGTGACTCATTTCCATTGTTGAGGTTTATCTTCTTCAACTTGGCCATCTAGTTTTGTCTTCAATTTTCTGAATGCAAGTTTTTTTTTTAAATTTTCACGTAGATTTTTATACCACAGTATTGGAACCATTTTTCAAATGCATCGAACAAAATTTGTGTTATGCATGTTTAGAGCCTCACTAAATATGAACTTCTATGCGAAACTTGGACGGTAACGGAAGCACAACAGAAAAGATTGAAAGGGTGATGAAGTCTCAATTGAGGAAGAGAATCACCAATGAAGAAGTCTTACAAAGAGGTAGGGGATAAATTGATAAAAGCTCCAAACGGTAAATGAGTCAAATGTTTAGGACGCACCTTGAGACGTTGTGGACTTAAGAAAAAAGTAATGGAAGGACGAATGGATGGGACATATTGCAAAGAAAGAGTGATAGTGTAATGTAGTGGGAAAATAATGAGGGGTAATAACATAAAAAGACATAATGGAATACAGCAGTTGAATAAAAAAGAATGGAGTCGAGAACTGCAGCAAACCAATCTCCAAATTGATGACAACTGACGATGATAAAACATAAGAATGAGGGAACAGGTCTGATAAAAATAAATTTATGAGTTAAAAAACTTAAGGAGAAAATTTTACCTCTGAACGTTTTTGTGCGCTTATATTGCATAAGTAAATCTATGAAAAATCTATCAAGATGACCATGAACGAAAACAACGCCTTTTCCATCAATACCCTTGAATTTGGACATCATAACTGTGAAGGCTTCATTTCCCTAGCATGGAATATTCTAATATGAATGTATTTATGAATTTGGTAGATAGGTTATATTCAATAGTTTAAAATTACAAAATAAATGAAATGACTGAAATTAATTCAGTTTCATTGCTGGCCGTGTAAAATCAAATAGTTCATTATTTTCAGGCATAAAAAAATTCTTATACATAATGTCCCTTAAGTAATGGAACTGAAAGCTATATAGGTTTTCCTTCCTAGTATTTGGATGTTACAATATGAGTGTATTTATGACGTTCTTACCTTAAATTTGATGGTTCAAATTTATGGAATAAATGAAATGAGTGTAAGATATGGAGTTTCCTTTTTTGTTGAGAAAAATCAAGTGCGTCATTATGCTCAAGCATGCAAACAATGAGTATCCCATCACTCCCCTCAAATAATTGAAATCAGAGCTTTATAGATTTCCCTTCCTTCTATTGGGATGTTCCAATATGAGTGTATTTACATCTCCCGTGCCTCACATTCAATCCACCCCTCCCTGAGATTCTCCACCCCTCCCTCCACATATCTTACCTCGAGGCAACAACGGTAGGGGGCGCACTTTATACACGAATCGAACACGCCATGTCAACATTTTCAAAAGGGAAAATTCACTCTCCGAGGAAACTCACTTAATGAAAGGCTCAGGGCGAGACGGTCTCCTTCCATTAAGGGCACCCACCCTTTTCTGCTCTCCTCACTTCCACACCCTTTTACCTCCCTTCATCACGTGCTGCCATCTCGTATATATTTCCCAGACTAACGTTGGCGCCCTTTTTCTCAACCCAGTGCTATTTCTCGCTGAAAACTTTCCCGCATTCTTCATTAAATCTTAATTTAAATTTTGGAGAGAGGGAAATGGTTTGGTAGGAAGGTAGTGAGGTAAGGAGGAATCTCCTCTCCCTTTAAGTTAACCTATCCGTTTCCTCTCGTTTTGGGAAATATTATGGCCAATCAACTCGTGGATCTTCCCGGCGGGCCAATAACGTCGCCGAAAGGAATGAGGGGTCGGTCTAATAAAAAGACAGGTGAGGAGTGTGCGTGGAAGTGAGTTAGGAAGTGGAAAGACGGACGTATCTCGCTACTTCTTCGATTTTCCTCCAAACGACCGCCTCTCTCTCTCTCTGTCTCTCGTAATGAAAACTGTAAACTTCGTCCTTTTAATGTATCCGTCCTGAGGCCGAGATGATGCACCTTTCTTTCTCAAGAGACATCAATAGCAAGGCCCTTGTATCATCTCTTGAAGTCCTGGATGTCCTAGAGGCGCCGGGGATCAGCCATGCGTATTTCAAATTGCAAAGCATCGAATACGAACCTCTTTCTTCATTATTAGGGAAAAAATACCCAGGAATATCTTCCAGAGGGATATAGTTAGCAAGGCGACTCAAATGGCGTTTGCTTGAATGTGATTCAAAGACGTTTCTTTGTATTATTCGCGCTTTGAACCCAGCAGCGTATGCTCATTAAGGCTGAATCAAGAAGTTATTGCCATTAGGTTCTGAATAATATTCCCTACAGCGTCCCTTGGATTGGGTCACGCTTGATCTCAACTGAAGATATATTATGTTGATCGCAATGGTACGAATTTCATCAGGTTGATTGAAAGAGAGATATTCGATACATTCTCCGTTTGCTCTCCAATATGGCCTTTTGATAATGGATGTCCGAGATGAAATTTAATAATTTTCTCGATATGATGTAAGTATGCTCCAACATTTCATGAGAACACATCAGAAGTACAAAATCCTGGAATGTTGCTATGAATCCGGGTTATTTGTTAAGTTAAATCAATATATAATTAGAGAAACACATTGTACGATAAATAAAAACTACAGTAATTGTACTGTCCACTTAAATTTAATGTGAAATACACAACACGTGTTTCACATTAAATTTAAGTGGACAGTACAATTACTGTAGTTTTTATTTAAAATGCTGTTCCACCATATATCGCCCGACACCGTCGAACATTGTACGATGTCGGAATAAGAAATTCTGCGACGGAAAGAAAGCTTACTTCACCACAGACGTCAACCATGAATAGGGAAAACTATGATGAGTCTCAATAGACCAGAGGCAATATGGCCACGACCGTATCTCTAAGCTTGTGTAATGATACTTCAGCGTGGCGCGTTGATGACGTAGGCGAAACAAACAAATTCCGCTTAGCAAGTCTGCTACATACCCTGATATGTGACCTGGCTTGATGATTGGGGATAGCGACATCGATATTTGGATAGAAATCGGCTCTCTTTGGACGTAAAAGATGGTCGTTCGTCTTCAGTAAAGAGAAAGAAACCAAGTAAATAAATTAGAATGTTTCCATGTATGTACAAATGCTTATGCTTTGTAGCAGTCATTATGCACACATGGAGAGGCTTTGGGGAAAATACTCTAATTAAATCTCTATTTTTCTATAGTGACGATTATTTAACTTTAGCTATGGAAATATATGATACTGGTGTATTTTTATAGTTTCATTCTACCATTTTATCAATTGTGATTAAAGTGTAATACTATTTAAGTGAGCTATAGCTCCTTATAAATCGCTCGAATTACATATGAGAATACTTATTTGAAGGGATTGAAAAAAAACAATTGGTGAACCAAAATGGAATTAATATCACATTAATCAAAGTATCTAACCTTTTACCGATGGGTTTTTAAGGTTTTACTGGCTATCGCTCAACCCCGCTATGAGCTGCACCCCGGCGAGCGGGACCCAGCAAGTTGCGGAAAACGACATTTTGGAAAATTATGGTGGTGAATATCTCCGCCATCAGTGAGAATAACGAGGAATTAATTTAGAATTGTCATAATGTTTTATAGGTCTATCAGCGGTGTGAGTAGTTAAAAGATGGTGGGGGTCGAGAACACCTCATTTGCTCAACTCACGTGGAATTGTCAATATAAATTCCAATATGTGTTTCATATCTTTTCTGAATCGGCAAGAACAACAACGTCGTCAGCCAACTGGATACTATGGATGGGTTTTTACATTTACCTTAGTATCATTACCTACTCCTTAATTTTGTTTTGCTATTACTTCTTCTACGTATCTACAAATTGAATAGATAAGGTGACAGAAGACAAACTTGTTTCACCCCTCTTTTTATTAAATTTTCTTGTAAATATCCATTGATATTGCTTTACGTGGTTTGCGTTTAGCAAGCTGAGATAATAGCTGAGAATTAGTCTTGTATCCCTCCAATTGATTAGTATTTGTTTCAGAACTTGCAAAAGCAGCTTCCAATATACCCTATTAATGCTATTTCAAGATCGATGAAAGTAACATACGTTCTTCAATTCACATTTATTCTTCTTTCGAAGATCAGTTTTAATGATAGAGTTGCATCTCTTGTTCCCTTAACCTCCTTAATTCCAAACTGATCTCTTCCAACGTATTGCTCAACCTTGTTTTTAATTCAGTTATTTTTATGTCACTGATCTGAATTTGAATTTGAATACAAGATATAGTAAAGAGATCATGTTCAGTAGTTGGCACAGTCACTTGCATTCCTTTTTCTTGGGATCATAATAGTCTTGCTCTTAATGAAATCCTATAGCATTATTCCAATCATGCAGCATTCATTGGTTATTTTCTTTCAGTCATTCAACAAAAACACAAATTTCAAGCCTTTATAATGAGTGCAAGTGATTTAAAACCGACATGAAGAAAATTCTGCCACCGAGTTCAACGATTTCCTCTTGGTAGCCATATAAAAACACTTATGGGCTCTTTATGGGGCCCTTGAGGCCCTGGAGTAGTTCTAACACAGCCTATAAATCTATTAATCCTTCTGGGTCTTAAGGAACATGTTTGCCAAATTTTGTTCGAATAGTTCGTGGGGAGTGTAAGTGCACCTGCACGTTCACACCAACAGTTTCAGTTTTATTTGTGAAGCGTATAGTTATTTTATTATTTTAGTTAATGTACACGAATCTTATTTATTTAGTTACCATGGAAATTCGCAATTAATATCCAAAAACAATGGAATACTGAGGAAGAAGGTTGAGTCTCGCTCAAAGGTTCATACGTTCAAGGGGCAGTGCCTTTGGAAACCATTGGAAAAACCATTCGCCTTGCCTGGATCGACAGTCAAGACAATTTTGACTTTTCCTCAGTGGGATTTCACACTAATATACACTTGCGCGTGACTATTTATAAGGTAACACCGTGGCTAGTCCCGGTATCCTCAAAATGTGACCAAATCAGTCTTCGTGTCCACGAAGCAGCAATTTTGCCCACTGGTTATTAATCTTTTGGCATTTCATTGTAGATTTGAATTTGGTGCTTCTATATGATGCAACTAAACGGTCACCTATAGCTAGGTACTCTCCGCCCACCAACGTTCACGTCAGACGGTCGTCTGGCGTGGTGGTGCACAGCGTTCACTTTCGTACTCCCTATAAATATTTAAAAAAATATGTGAAAATACAGTATAGTTAATTTCAATTTCAACGAAAAACAGAATTTTTCGGTTTTTTTCTCTCGTTAAAATGTAGATATAATTTATGGCTAGGCGTTTAAATAAGTTTCTGCCACTCTGCAGATTTTAAGGTAAACTATTGGTGATATTTTTCGCTGAAAGTGTATGAATGCACATATAAAGCTGATAATTGATTGATACATGATACTTACTTGTGACTTGATATTCGTGATGAATTTTTTTTAAGCTACATAGAATAATTTTATTTATTGCAAAACTAACGAGTTTTCCACTAGTATAAGAACTCAATATTGATAAAAAACAGGCGCAATGTGCTTAATAGATTCACATGTCGCTAACCTGATGATATTCTTTTGCAACTAAACTCAGGTCGTGATTGAACTTATTCTTATTTGTGGAATATTGCGAATATTTTGATCAATCTATGATGCGAAACTAATTGCGTGAGATCCGGAGAAGGCACCAAAAGTTAATGGCAGGCGAAACAGATAAAGAGGGAAGAGCTTCGTAAATAGGATGATAGAGGTCAGACTGCTGCTCAAGTGCGGAAGGGAAAGAAAGAAAAATAAACAAATGTGAGACAAATTATAGCGACTCAGTGAAAACCATGATGGATGGAGGCTATATGGAATGAATGGAATGGATGAAATATGAGTACTAAAATAATTGATCATATAATACATATAGCTGGCAGCAAAAGTAATTTCAACTGAGCAGGAGCTAGGTGAAAGAGGGAACACTAAAATAGTGTCAATGTAGAGCCCAATTAATAAAGTAAATTATCTGCCTCGTATACTCACATATAGTGGCGGATATGTATGCGGAGCTACTGGAATACAATTCCTCTCCATGTCCCGCTGCTCTTTTCATTATTTCCGTATTTCCTCTGTATTCCTTTCACAATCTCTAATGACCAATGTTTCTCTCTCAATTTCATGTTTTGTCGCCGCAGTTCCTCCCGTCGACGTCGAAGCGGTGCTCGGTCGTAGCGTCCAACTGCCATGTGACGTCACCCCTCCCGGTCACGACAAGGTTTACATGGTATTCTGGTTCCGGGATGACGCGGGGATACCGCTTTACAGGTAATACAGGTTATTCCAGGGATCATTCTCTAGTTAAAGGTGGTTGAACCGATTTTTGTCCATGTAAAGATGTGCGTGAAAATTTTCATGTGTTTTTGTCAGTGACATCTATAGATAAAAGTAAAAAATGTTATTTACTGATTTGTTTTTAGACAATTCAATGTTATTTTCCAAAAAAACATTTATGTATCATTTTCCCCTAAATGTCGAGTATCGTGGAAAATTATTAAAAACCCAAGTCATAATATGCTTACATAAAGGAGCATATGTAATTAAATAAATATCTTGTACCATATCCAATATTGCATGATTGGTGAGGTCCATTTCATAAACCGATAAACTTAAACGAAATGTATTCCTAGTATTTTTTCTAATTCATTCATTCAAGTATTCTACCAGCTGATTGGTAGGTTCTTGGACAGTCCCAATTCTGTATCCCAACCTTATAGAAATTGTCTCGCTTTCCCTCCTAAGGATGGCCCGATATTAGATCCCTCTTCAATTCTTCATATCTTCTACCTCCTCTTATTTCGTTCAGAATTCCTATCCTCCTCCTTCCTCTTCCCAGTGTTCTCCCCTCTATCACTCTTTTCAACATGCCCTCTCCTCTCAAAACCTCCTCCATCCATCTCTTCTGCCTTCTCCGAACCTCTGCCGCAAGCTTTCTCTCCTCTCCGACCATATCCAATACCTCCTCGTTGGTTTTTCTCGCCATCCAGCTAACCTTCTCCATCCTTCTCCAAACCCACATCTCAAACGCCTCAAGTCTACGCACATCCTCCCTTCGCAATGACCAAGTTTCCGACTCATATAGCGTCACGCTCCATATTAAAGATTTCACCAGCCTTTTCTTTACGTCTCTTCTCAGACCCCCCCTCATCAATTCCCTTCTCTTCGAAAATGTTTCTTTAGCAAGCGCAATTCTGCATCTAATGTCCTTACCACTAAACCCATTCGCCTCCAATATACTACCCAGATACGTAAACTGCTCGAACTGCTCTATCTTCTGCCCTCCCACACTTATATTCAGCCCCGCCTTCTTACTTCTACCAAATCCCATTACTTTCGTTTTCTTGTGATTGATCTTCATCCCATACTTTTCGCACTGCACCTCTAATGCATTCACCATTGACTGTAACCCCTTGGCAGACTGACTAACCAATGTTTGATCATCTGCAAATCTCACTGATTTTATCAGCTCTCCTCCTACCTTTATTCCTGCCTCCTCCTCCCCCCATGCCTCCCTTACCATTTCTTCTGAATACACGTTAAAAAGCAACGGTGATAGTGGGCACCCTTGCCGCACTCCCCGTCCTATCGTGGCCCATCCCGATTCTCTGGCTACCCTAACTTGCGCAGTCTGATTCATATACAAATTTCGAATCAGACGCTTGTCCCTCCAATCAACCCCTAATTTCTTCAACACTCCCATTAATTTCGTCCATTCCACCCGATCAAACGCCTTCTAGAAATCTACGAAGCATGCAAAAAAATCCTGCCCATACTCTAGGTTTCTTTCTACTAGCGTCCTCATCACCGCTATAGCGTCTCGCGTTCCCGTCCCTCTCCTAAACCCGAACTGGTCGTCACCCAGGTATTTATTTGCCTTCTTCTCTAGCCTTCTGTTTAGAATCCTCAGAACTACTTTGGCCGCGTGGGATATTAAGCTTATGTCTCCCTATAGTCTTCGCACGTTTTTGCCTTACTCTTCTTTGGTATAGGAATTAGTATAGTCTTCGCGAAGTCTTCCGGCCACACTCCATCCTCATAAATCCTACGAATAAGCGCAAAAAGTTTTCCCCTTCCGTTCTTCCCCATGCTCTTTAAAAACTCTGCAGGTATGTCATCTATTCCCACCGCCTTATTCTTTTTCATGTCTCGTAGAGCTCTTTCGATTTCGCTATCTAGGCTACTTGGTCCGATGCCATCTCTGTCGATATCGTCTTCCCTTTCTATATCTAACCTATTGGGCCATATATTTCTTTACCATACAGCTCTTCAACATACTCCTTCCACCTCTCCTGGATCTCTCTCGGTTCTACGATCACCTTTCCCGTCTTGTCTGTTATCGTTGTAATTCCCCTTCCCTTATTACCACCCGTCAGTTCCTTTACTTTCCTATATAATGCATCTGCTCTTCCCTCTTTTGGGCATATCTCTAACGCGTCGATCTGTTCTCTCCACCACTCCTCTCTTGCTTTATTTGTTTCTCTTCTAAGCCTGTTATTAAATTCTCGGTATTTTCTCTTACCTAGTTCTGAGTTTACGCTCTTCCATTTCCTTCTCTCCTCCATCTCCCTGATCATATCCTTCATGATCCACGGTTTTCTAATTTTAGTTGCACTCACTACGCCTACCGTTGCTTTCGCCGCTTCTACAATTCCATTTTTCAAACTTCCCCATTCATCTTCCACTGATCTAACTCCATTATCCTCACCCATTATCTCATCCACCTTCTCTCGATACTTCTTATTCATTGCCCAAGTTAATGCCTCCGTATTCCACTTTCGTACCCTCCTTCCCATTCTTATCTTTTTCAGTTTTACCCGACATTTCATGACTAATAAGTTGTGGTCTGTGTCTGCATCAGCTCCTGGATAAGTGTGCGAGTTTTTAACACTATTCCTGTATCTGTGACGTATCTTTATATAATCTATCTGGAACCTATCTGTGTCTCCCGGCTTCTTCCAAGTGTACCTACGTCGAGGATGATGTCTTAACCATGTATTTGTAATTATTAGGTTATTTCTGCGGCAAAACTCCACAGCTTTCTCGCCCCGGTCGTTTCTCCTTCCTAGCCCGTAATCGCCCACCTCCCGCCCATCTCTTCTTTCCTCACCACCGCGTTCCAATCCCCCATTACTACCAGGTGCTTACTTCCTGGTATCCTACTAATTGATTCCTCTAGCTGATCGTACACCCCATCTACCTCCTCCTCTTTATGATTAGAGGTAGGCATATAAACCTGGATTATAACTAAATTCGTTGGTTCTGCTTTTAGTTCCACGACTATTATCCTATCACTCACCTGTTCTGCAAACACTACTTTTCTACCAAGTTTCCTATTCATTACGAATGCAACCCCGCCCTGACTTTCATTCCCTCCACTATAAATTACTCTATAATAGTCGCTCCAGTAATCCCCGTCATCCTTTCATCTAACTTCACCCAGACCCATGATGTCTACACCCACCCTCTCCATTTCTTGCTTTATATTCTCTAGCTTCCCCGCCCTCAGCATTGTCCTAACATTCTACGTGCCTATTCTGATTGTTTCGTTCCTCTTCTTAATCTTCTTTTCCTCTGCTGCTGCTACGTCTGAGCAAGACTTTCGTGTGATGACGACCGCAGGGGCCTTGCTCCCACCGCTGCCGGGCACGACACCCGGCCCTCTGGGCCGAGTCCCGTAGTTGCCAGGATTCATTATCAATTGAGAACTGTCCATAATTTCAAGGTTTTTCTTTTAATTGAGATAGTATTCCGTGGCCTTACTCAATAGTGTTTTTGACGTGACACCATCGCTTCTAAGGCCGCCCCACTGGGGTCAGACGCCTTTTGCAGCCGCCTCACTGAGGTACAGACGCTGCTCGGACTACCATTCGTCTGTCTCCTAACCTTCGACCAATCTGGCATGGGTGACCCTACCAGGAGCAATGCTCCCGCCAGTGCAGCTCTAGGGGTCATCGGAGCACGCAAACCCTTCCACCACGACAAGGTTTTAGTCCAAGAGAAGAAATTTTTCTAAGTGATTGAAAAAATAAAATATGAACTGTATGCCACACAAATATGCATCGTTCTTTCCACCATAATACTCGACGGTTTAAACTCTTTTCCTAATCATAAAGTGAGATTATTTATCGTTCCCAAATTACTCCAATGCACCAACGTATTATTCCCTCATAGGCCAAATACGTGTCTTGTTTACGTTATTGTAGATCTACACTCCAATATTTTAGGTATTATTTGACACTATTATGATGAATAATATGATGATACATGTTATAATGACTGCATGTTCCGAAAAATTGATGGTTCGCCAAATATTTGTCTTTTAAAATAAAATAATTACGTGGGAAGAGGCTGAGATAATGACTAGAGGGAGACAACGACATGACTTTATTCAAGTGCATTTATTTAAAAGCATTAAAAATTGCTAAGTGTTAGTAGTGCCAATATTACCAAGCTAAAAATAATATAGATATATATTATATTATAAATATTAATTTAATACATAAAAAAGTATATTCGTCTGTCTGTTTCCTTGGCAACCAGGCGTGTGTATCCATTAAATGTCGATTTCATGAATGGCTATTCACTCTTGCAGCATTTAAAGGACAGATTCACTGACTAATTTGATAGCTGTAGTCAAACGACTTCAGTTTCCTCTTCACCTTACCTTCTCATTGACCATCAACAAGGCAAATCGCTTCAAGTGTTTCAATTGAATCTGGAAAATCCATGCTTTTCACGTGGTCAATTATATGTTGCATTCTCACGAGTGGGACAGACCAGAAATACCAAATTTAAGACCAGTAGATGAACTCAACGCTTGCCTCAAAGCGTCGAATCATTGGAGACAGCTATTGGACTTTGGTAATGGATAAGTACCAGTTGACGACGACACAAAATATATTTCAATTCCATTGAACTTCTGTGTCATTGTTCCATCGATCGAACAATTAATTCAGAAAGTCTTTCCACAAATTGCCACCAATTACAAAAATCGCCAATAGCTTTGTGAGCGTTCTATTTTGATAGCAAAAAACACCGACGTCAATACTCTCAAATACGCCATGCACGAACGAATTTCGGGCGAGTCTGTCACCTACAAGTCCATTGATAGCGTCATGAATGCGGACGAGATTTTTAATTACCCAATTGTGTTTTTAAATTTTTTTTATCTTTCTGGTGTACCACCACAAAAAATTGTCACTCAAACTCGGCGCACCAATAATCTTTTGCTCAATATGTATCCACTACGATTGTACAATGGAGCCAGGCTCACTGTCAAACCACTGGTACCAAACCTAATCGAAGCGAAAATTCTGAACGGCAATTCAAAAGGAGAAGATGTGCTTATTCCACGTACTCCCATCATTTCCACCGACATGCCATTTGATTTCAAACGACTACAGTTCCCCGTTCACCTTGCATTCTCAATGACAATGAACAATGCACAAGGTAATTCGCTTCAAGTGTGTGAATTATATCTGGAAAATCCATGCTTTTCACATGGTCAATAATATGTTGCATGCTCACGAGAAGGACAGCGGAAAAATGTATTTGTTTTTGCAGAGGGCGGTAGGACCAAAAATATTGTATATCCGAAAGCACTCGAAACAAATTTAAACTCTAATTTAATGTACAAAACATCATTTTCTTTAATTTATTTTGAAAATGTAAATGTGTCTGCTTTGCATATGTGTGCCTACATAGATAGAAAAATAGGCATTGAAACTCATGCTGGGCGCAGCTAGTAGTTAAATATAAAATTAAACATTGAAAAGTAATATTTCTATTTCAACCAATTCTTTGGCCAATCAGCTATAAGGTGAAGTTTGTGGCATGGAATTTGCATTTATATAACAACATTTCATTGCAATAAAAAATAGAAAACTGCAAAAAGAAGAAGGCAGAATGGAATGAAACATTTTTTTAAAGTAATGCACTCAAGTTTCTAAGTTTTTCCTTTTTCGTATTTCTTAATTTCTCCAAACGAACATTATAATTCTCACCCAATGACACTAAACTAAATACGAGTGTGACTTCAAAGAGTTCTGTGAGGAAGTGCTTGAGTAATAAGCTTCGTATTTGTTCACCATCGTAGTAAATGTTTTGGATGGGGTATTTTGCGATTAAATTAGATCGTTAGAGGTTATAACTGCGATCTCTAGGCGTATTTCTAATGAGTAATAATTCAAGAAGCTAAAATATACTGACCTAGAGCATCTGAATCGTAGTATACCTATCGGGCCAATGTGTTCATACCCCACCTCGTCCTAGATTGGTGTACTTATGAGTCATAGCGCGATATATCCTCTGAGTACGTTACGAATAAAATGTCTACCACTTCCGCCAACGATTCCACATACGCCCCGAACATACTCCACATGCCCATCCCCAGATTATTCCCCAAAACAATTCCACATGCCTCTGTCATGCACAGTGTTCAATGACTCTGATCACTTGGCTAAATATATTATTTGAGGCAGCATGGACACGGAAGGTGAAATTTATGGGAAGAATTATAGATGAAGACCAAGAATGGAAGACATTATAACGACGGACGTAAAAGCAAATAATTATTCGTAGGTGTGAAGTGAATGGGAGAGAGATAAGAATGGAATG
The DNA here is from genome assembly GCA_963573305.1 of Pyrrhosoma nymphula. Taxonomy (NCBI): domain Eukaryota; kingdom Metazoa; phylum Arthropoda; class Insecta; order Odonata; family Coenagrionidae; genus Pyrrhosoma; species Pyrrhosoma nymphula. The sequence goes on along the minus strand of OY754338.1, from coordinate 4,402,441 downwards.
GATAGAGCTGCTGCATTGAACCAATCTTCGGCTTGATAACTACCGACGATCAGATGCTTCTTAGTGAACACATTTCCGAGTACGATTTGTTCAAGCTTATTGCCCTCTTTATGGGTTAAGTATGGTAGTAAGTAGTCACTCTTGAGGAGGTGACATCTTTGATAATATATTATTGACCTATTTTGGAATAAGAAATTTTCCACCGCCAAATTTTTGAAATTTCATTGGGAGGTTAAACTGGGTGGGAAATGCGCGGGGAACTTTGGTGTCAGAATGAGTTCACATCGGTTTGCCAGTGCGCCTTCGTTCACGATAGACTTTGTCGACAAGTTATGTATCGGCGGCAATGGGTAACTGAAGACAGTTTTAAGGCGAGGATAATCTTCATTTCGCGTTCGTTGACATCAGAAAATAATATTGGCTGCCCATATGTGTTGTCAAATAAGTCTAATCCTAAGAGAAAGTCAATGGATCCGTTTTGATGGACCACAAACACAACTACTCTGACCATATCCTTGTAGTTAAAAATAAAGCAATATCTCTGCTTGGCCTCCTCTACAACTTCACACAAATTGCAGATACATTAGCCTTACAGTCATATATTTCGATTATATTCATCCCAATAATCACGAATTGCTCCCCCATCTGGTCCATATCAGCTCCTTCTAACATTCAGACCTTTCAGTCTGTTACTTCTTACTTCTACAAGATAGTTAAATTCAGAGTAACTTATTTTCAAAATATGCCAGCTGAAACTATAATGCCTTCACTATCCATTTTTAATCTCCCTAAACCATTTCTCAAATCTGACCTGAAACTCACCCACAGCATCCTTAACTCTGCCATTGACTGTGCAGAACTGATTGGCAGTATCAACATTAAAGGTTCCAGACCTACTCGTACACATTCGTCACTCCACATGCCCATCCCCAGATTATCCTTAGGACCAAGCGCTCCCTCCGCCTCTCTTCCCTGATAAACTCACTTCCAGACAATATATTGACCCGTTTTCACTTTCTTCTTCCTACACCTTCTAACAGCCCTGCTCTTTCGTATCTCACTGGCAATTTTTAACTGCTTCTTTCTTTTTATGTGTTTATTTTCATTGTTACTGAGCTCATTTTTTTTTGTTTGAATGCATTCGTATATATTTTTCTTGTTTTGTTGTTCTTACATTGTGCCACTTTAAATCGGCAAGCATGCTGTATGTGGACAATTTTTATAAATAATTAAATGGGATTACCTTAGTGGTACTCCTTCAGAAGAAAAGCCTACATCTCAGATGAATATGGTCTTTATGGTCCTTTTGTGGAAATAATCAATGGATAAGCAAACTGCGTAGGGTAATTCGGACCGAGTAATTCTAAAACATTAAAAATAAAACCTTGTGCCAGAAGAGCATTTTGAACAATATTTTTCCTTTGGTACAAGGAGTATTTATTATTCTATTGTTAGTTATGGCGTTCGAAGAAATAAAATATTGTTCAAATGAAGTGTTGTGCGGTAGAAAAACGAAAGAAGCTAGAATTGGGTACCTCCAAAACGGGAATGGAGGTTTAGTTTTTTTATAGTAAAAATAGGATTTTTTCTTTCGCAGCTTTATATTTTTCGTGAAGTTGCTAACATCTCCTTATATAGGTAGGGGAAAGTCGAAAAAATAAGAAGTTATTGTGTCAAACACGTTCACAAGACTTTTAGTGATTTTGAGTACAATGAGATAGGTAATTGCCGAGTTAAATGCAACTAAACCTTGTCACCATGTGATCACAAGGTTGCCTTTGGTTGCCCACTCACCCTTTGATTGAGAAAAGCTGACGAATCAAGATCGGAAGGTGCAGGGTAAAGACGAAACTTTATAAGTGACCCTTGGGTAAGGGGTTATCTATGACATGGCAAGCAAATTATAACATGAACTCTTCACTCCCTGTCTCTTCAAAATACAAAAGTGCAACAACTTCCTGTTTATTTCAGACCCTTGTAAGCGTAAGGCAGTGCCCTTCAGCAGCATTGGGAGCAGAGTTGATGTGCGCCAGTCAATAAATGAACTTCGATAATCGCATCTACGTTTGTCTTTTTGGCTGATTTTCAGAAAAGACATCAAACATGATCTTGGTAAAGAATTTAGTTACTCTATGATAAATAGTTTGCGTTTTTTAACTTATATTTTAAACGATTTACATTACTTTGAACAGAGCACATTGCGGCGACTATTGTGAATCTACAGAATAACACCTACTGGTATTTTACCGAACGTGTCGCCTGCAAGGACACTATAGTAGCATGATTTTTATGTTGCATCATTACTTTTGTTGGTTTAATTGCATTAAATGTTCAAGTCCATTTTATTTTATGTTCATATTTTACTTTAATAATGATGGATATCTTTGCTATTTTTCCTAGTACAATTGAAATATTTCTTGCATTTTTAATTATCTAAAAGCCCTTGTCTTGTAGATATTACGCATTATTCAGGAAGCCATCTTGAATGTAAAATAGCTAACAAGGATTTTCGGATTCCACGCGGTCAATTTGCGCTAAAATGGCTTTCTAACTAATTGTTACGTAAATTGCTGTTTGAAATCTGGGCGGCGCAACATTTTCCCCAAGATTAGCGAGGTGTAGACTGTGTGGGCTCAATGTATTAGGATGGAGGCTCACCTGGCCCTAATCCCTTAAGCAGGGTGTGATATTCACACGCTTGGAAGGTGGAAAAGGGAGCACAAGGGACACGGTGGGTGCTAGGGTGGGGTTGATACTCCCCCCCCCCTCCGTCCTCCCTTGTCGCCTGCACGCAGCTGTGGTTTCCCAGAATGCTCTGCTTCCCGGAAAATAAAGCATATCGGGGTGTTTCTGTGGGTGTCCTCAAGCGAGTTGTATTCCGTCTGCTTCACCTGACATACTGCAACTTCGCTATCATTTTAATTAAACATTTTAGAACTAAGACCTTCACCATAAGTCATTTTCAGGTGAAATAGAGATACAAGATAGAATAGACTGCACAGTCATTATGCATATTGCGAAACAATTCGAAATAGTATTTTTAGGATGAAATTTCGAATACACTTTTATAAAGACTGAGAAATACGTTACTTATCTCGAGGAAACAGAAATGATTCGTAGTTTTCCCAACTATTCATTTAGCGTTTTTGATGGTTTAACATAATTATCAAAGATCGGTCTAGTAGGTTTGTAAAATTTAGAAGTATTACCTTATTTTCATGAAAAATAATAATCCGGTTGTACAAGGTATCCAAAAGTAGAGAAGGAACGAAAATCGAGATGTAGCCATTTTTTCAAGTTTATTATCGCCATTAGTTAATATTTGACACAAAGATAAAAGGTTGATTGGTAGAACCCAATAATTGGATGAGATATTCAGTTCAAATAAATTATGAAAATCAACTCAATTAATTTGATTAGGTAGCCAGTTTAGCTAGATACCACATCAAACTTAAGTATATCGAAGAAAGTTTATGAAATTTAGAACAAATTAATAAAATTGAAGGCAAAAACATAGGACTACTATTCAACCAATATGAGGCACGATTCTCTTGACTTTCAAAACCGTAGCACCACTACATTAACGCACCTTATACAACAACTATAACTTTCAATGATATTGCGAAATCTTATCCTGTGAATTATAATTATTAGTGGTGCTCCACTGGTTAATTAAGGTTTGAATGGAAGAGAGTAATAACCACTTTGTTTTTTAATCCCCTGATACAATGTTTTAATTCATATCTGCATACGTCCCACCTCTGTTCAACCCATGTTTTTAGCCTATTCTCTTATTTCCTTATTACCCACTTGCCCAACATCCTCCCCTCTATCACTGCCTTCGGCAACCCTTAGCTCCTAATTACCTGTTCCAACCACCTTTTCTGCTTCCTCCTAATATCCCCTCCACGAATTTCCTCTCCTTCTACACCAAACACTTCCTCGTCTATCTTCCTTTCCGTCCAACGCACTTTCTCCATCCTACTCCACTTCCACATCTAGAACGCCTGCAGTCTATTATTGTCCTTTTTCTCAAGTTTCTGCACCATGCAAAGCTACACTTCATGTGAAACTCTTCGGCAACCGTCTTTTTTCGTCATTACACAAGGTCCCCGTTATAATTTCAATACCGACTGACTACAAAATTATAAACCTCTAGGAATGTTTTCCATCGTCCACCATCTTGGAAAAAATCCCTCCGGCTTCTCCAGCTTTAAAACACGCTGGCTGTTTACAAAACTAGATGTTACTGGGGTCATCGCGAAAGTTCTAGGCACTGATAATGTTATGCGAAAAACAACTAAACTAGTATCTACTGGAAATGGATGGTACACCCAAGTATCTTAGATTTTGTTTTTACTAGAGTTGATACTCAGCCAATTTTTCTCGCCCAACCTTCTTCTTAAGACTATACTAAATAAAAGTTCCAAAATATACCAACTAATCCCATAAATTACTTGCGCAAAACTATTAACTAAAAAAACATTTTCAAGAAAATCATACAATATATTCAGCTCTACTAATACTTAAAAAATGTAATCGTGTTACATTCAAGATATTATCATTCGGATATAGTGCTGTCTCTTTTCTTTGACTATTGGTAAGCTGACGGGAAATATTTATGTGTGACGTACCGACGCAAATTTTTATGAAGCCTGTGCATGTTCACCGATTGCTATTTTATTAAAAATTGTACTCTTTGAGTTAAGCTTGGCACTCCTCGAGTACGCAAATTTTCTTGGGACCATTAAATTTATTTTAAAATATCATGATTTCTTAGTGCTTTAAACATATATTGAAATAAATTGATGACATAAAAGGGTAAGAGGAATACAGTTCAAAATTTGAGTCACGCTCTTCATATATGTAAAATAATTTATGATGCTTAATCGACACCCACTGACCTGAATCTTGCGTGTAAAATAGCCGACCATACTGTTGTGTTAAGATGAGCCTTTCAAATAATCAAAAGAAATAAATGACCTTGGAGAGCCCTTTATTGTTGTGATGCAACCAAGGCAAGTGCATTAATCTAAATCAAATTCTCGTTCTTGTGAATTTTATTTCACACAGCTCTCCATAAATTCTCTAGAATGCCCTGTAGTAGTTAACTACTTCATAGCGTTATTTTTTTCCTGGAAACTGGAGAATATCACGGTTTGATAGTAAATTTGTAAAATTTTTGATCACAGGAGAAAGTTTAGTTTTTTAAATTTATTTTATGCTGTGGTAATTATAAAATTTTCTCATAATTTCAAACTAATGGTTTTTCGTTCAAGTTGATAAATCACTTTAAAGCACCTCTATAAATTCTTCAATGAGCCATCGCGCTACGCTTTTCCTGGAGAGTGCAGATAATCTTGGTTTGAATATTTATGTATAGGTACATATTATCCCTTTCGGTCAACCAAAGGAGTTTTTATATCACTTTTTTTAAGTTTCTAATTTATACCAGTGTAGGAATTGCTCAAATTTTCTCATAATTCTTTGTGAATAGATTTTTCGTTTAAGTGGATTTTCACTTTAAAAAAAACCATAAATATTTCAACGAGCCGACGCGTTAATTCTTTTCGGGGATAAACCCAAATTTCATCACTTCATGCAGTGGGAAAATAGATGGGAATTACGGAAGGAGTGGAATCTAGCGGGCTAGTGGAAAATAGGTCAATTCATTGCTAATTGCGAATAATGATTACTTATGCAGGAGCTTTATTGCGCCGCGAGGGCTTCGTCGAGTGGACCGGGAATCCGAAAATAGTACCTGCGTGGCGAGCAGCAGCATAGATGCATTGCAGCGGCCACTGGGTCCTCGCGGCTTTAACTTGATAACGCTTCAGCACTATAATGAGCGGCGATTCCGAAGTGGTCCAGTGGGTGCCCTTTCCTATCATCAACCAGCGAGGGCTTCGACGAAAAGATAGAGCAGCAGTACGATAAATGGGTCATAATGCACTGCCTACGGCATCGAGAATTTCCGGGAAAAGGGGCGATTTCGTGCCATTTAGCCGGAAATGGTCATTTGCAGGGGTATTTTCAAGGGATTCTCTGCCCGCGAACTCGAGCCGCCAGTAAAATGTTTCAAAAGGTGCTTTAGTTCGGTGAATCATCAGCTGCGTTCGCTTAGGCCTCGATTATTTACGCTCCAGTGACTAAAGAAACTTCACTTGTCGGCAAAATATGGAATTTTTTAAAAGAAGTGCTTATTTATTTTAATTGTTGATCGTATATCGTTCGCAGTAATTTTATTTCTATTTTACATTACAAATTTGTTTGCATGAAATTTGGCCAGATGACATTTTTATTCCGAAAGAAATGTAGGTGTATTTGTTTCAAAACATTACCTATTGAATTTTAGACTATACTAGCGGAAGGTACGCGTTGAAATTCAACTGGTGTGAAAAACATTGAACTTATTTTATAAGAAAACCACAAAGCCTGAAGAATACTGTCAGCGTGGTCATTTGAGGCGTTCCTAACATACCTTGTACGTTGTGCTCTTTGTAGTAGACACGCTGACCGTTTTCCATGTGCACGAAGAGATGGATCCCTTTCCCCAAAAATGAGTGAATGTAAGTTAACTGCACATTAACACTTTTAAACATATATAAATGATTCGTAACGTTAATAATTTGGGAATTGGTCTAAAAAACAGTTCGCAATCGTAATGAGTGACAAACGGTTCTACTAAGTGTAATATACCTGAGTATTAAGGAGACTGCGTGAGTCAAAACAAATACTAAATTCCAGATTTTTTATATTTTGTCCAAAAAATCCTCCTTTCGCTGATGAAATGCGAAACTTACAGAAAACCAAAAGTAAAGTAGACAAAATGCAGATAGTATTCCACGAATGTATTTTAAATGACCGTAACTGGCGAAACCGGCTGCAGCAATAAAATTTTTTTTTGTGAAGCTTCCAAAGTTATTGTTACTATTCGTTAAACCTCTGGATATCAATGAAATATGCTATGTAAATGAAATACTAACTTTGTTTCCTTCCACAGATTTGTGGAAGGAAACAAAGTTAGTATTTCATTTACGAAATTCAACTTCCACCTAGTTGAGCCTGAAACAATGGAACGAAATATGCTATTTTTGATTTCAGAGAAAAATGTGAAATATTTCTGATAAAAACATAATTTTCAGACACATAAGTAGAGTAAATGAAAATAGATTGAAAGCAACTAAATTTATGCAGGTTATTATTTGAGTGAAAGTGCTTTTAAAAAGGAAAAAAATTAACCACTGCACCGAACTCAATGCTGCATGGACCACAAGGGGGTGCCTTGAGAACTTTTCAATGTAGCATATGTTACAACCAGATACCTACCTATATTTTCTATCTACATGCCAAATTTCAGCTCAATCGGTTCTGTAGTTTTTGCGTGATAAAGGAACAGACAAACAGACGGACAGACAGGCACCTTTACATTTTTATACATGCGTAGCTGAATTATCCGGCGATGCTCGGGATAACACTTCCTTCACAACTCATCCTATAAGAGGAGAATCGATCGAATATTCATTCTTTTGAGTATCTGATAAAATTAATTTTAACTCTGTATCTTGAGTGAAAGTCATTTGAAAAAGCAAAAAAATAACCACTGCAGAAAGCACAATGCCTTGATTATAAAGCAATAAATGAAACCATTGCGCAATACGTAGAGTAGAATTCCTAAGGGGGCCCATTTTAGTACCTATTGGGGCTCTGAAATCTTTTTAGATAATATAAAACATTCTCTTTACAAAAATACATATATTTGTCAACTTTCATGGTGATCGGTGAAACGGTGTCGAAGTCAATTGATCTTGGACAAATATACAAACATCCACTTTTATGTATATGTGCATTTTTCATCATATTTCATGACTGTTTAGGATTTTCCATTACATGATAATATGCCAGGCTATTTGGTCTATTCCGCTTCAGGTTGGAAGCTGGTCACTCAAACACTAACTTGGTTGTCCGCCATCTTTGTTTTTCAGATGGTTAGTAATTGAGAAGGCTTGGGGTAATATGTTCTTCGACATCCTTACTACACTGAAAAAAAGTATTCCCAAATTAAGAGGAAAATATTCTTACAGCTGACATCTAAGATTTTCTGAGTGAGTCGGAACTAATACCATCTAGCGGTTGCGGCCTGAAACATGCAGGGTTTATGGAAATATTCTCAATGATTGAATATTTTCGTAATCACTCGGGTTACTAAGGGCCGTTTACCTAGCAACCGCGAAATGAATATGCTCTGAATGAGCTCATTTCGCTCATCATTCCGTAATATCTTCAATTAAAATGTAAACGGTCCCTAAAATTTAATTTCTCGGATAAACATTGGAGGGATTAGAGCCCGCATCTCGGAACAAGCCTTGTAGTAGTGTAACTCACCTGACCAGCGGTTGGGAGATCCGGGTTTGAAAATCGGTCAAGTCAAATGATTTTGCTATGGCGAATGCTATCCCCTTGGTGCATGTCTGGGCAACGGCCTGCCACGATGGAAACTCCGGTTCCCGATCAGTCACCGAAGTTAAGCATCGTTGGGCTCGGCTCGGGTTTGGAGGGGTGATCCTCCGATTCGGCCGAGTGCTGTTGCCCCTGTCTGCGCGTGGCAGACAGTAAGTGCGAAATGACCTTAGCCGTCGAAGCATGTTAAACAAAAATACTACTACTTGGTGCATGTCTAACTTCTATGACCTAATTGAATGGGAGTTTTGTCTGGAGCCGTTGGACCACCGTGAAGAACAACTGAACCACCGACGCGGAATCAGTGGCCTGAAAAACCCCTAAATATATGTATACTAAATTTCAAACCGATGAAATAAGATCATCATATTTTGGCCAGCCTTTCGGGATTTGGCCCCGCTGTGCGACGTCCATAGTTGATATCAACGATTTAAAACATTAACGAGTAAAATTATTCGTTAAAAATGTAGTTAACTATATAACTTAACCGTTAAGTTTTAGAAGAGTTAACTTTTTACTTTTAATCGTTAATATTACACATTAACTGATACAAAACAACTTCAGTTATTTTTTTTCGTTAATTTTTGTGGAATATCGACCTCTTCGAATTATCTTTTCTTCTTTTTCCAGACAGGAGAGAAACTGATGTCCGATACAACTTTTGAAATGAGAATGTTCTAAAGTTAAACGACTTTTTTAGTAAAAGTTCAGTTAATTTTATTGAATTTGAATATTGTAATTATTTTATCCCAATTTCGAAAAATATCTTTTAAAAGTTCCTTAAAAGTAACTGAAAAAGTAAATTTTAACGTAAAAGTTACTTTAACTAGTTGCATTTTTACAGAGATTAACTTTAACTTTAATCAGTTAATTATTTTTTGGTAACTTAACCAACTATGGCGACGTCCAGGAATGCCCACCATCAATTGACATAACCCAGCTGACGTTCCAGAACGTCTCTCTTCGATTAAGGTGTTAATATTAGATGTGGTTTTAATAGAATATCCAAATTTTTAATCCTTTGTACTGCCTTCTGAGCCACCGCAAGGTTATATGGGTCACATGCCCATGAAAAACGGAGAATAAATGGAGGAATATGGAGTTGGGGAGTGGTTGGGAAAACAACGTGATATGTTCTACGGATAAGAATCCCGCTAGGCTTTCGTAGTAGCTATAAACAGCATAGGGAAAGAAACATTAAATTTATCTTACTGCCACTGCCATCCGTCTCTAGTCTTTCGAAATTTTCTTTTCATTATACAGACGTGTACGTTCGCTAAAATAAAACCTTAAAAATTCGTGTGATTTCAATCTTTCTAGGTACCTTAGCTTTCGCGTGTTACCTCCTAGGAGTCACATTTTTGTCCCAACTAATTGTCAAAACGGATTCATTTTACAGAATAAAAATTCTGAATTTTTTAATGCACAGCAAAAATATGAGGTACAAAATACTGCAACATAAATATAATAAATACAAAAAATAGTGCAATTGATAATGAATCAGAGACCCTTCCTCATTCAAAAGAAAATACTTAATAAACTAATACCATAGCTAGCTACACATAATACCACACTTGATTAACGTCTTAAAATGTTACTTTGAAACCTCCTTTCAGACCTCAAAAAAACAATTTTCATGCATTGAAAAGATTTTATAATTCTTGTACAAAATTATAACATGAAAAGTTTTTGAGAGGTTCATCTACCATAGAGAATGGCATACTTTAATCTTTTTGCACATTAATGACATACAATTACTGACTAGCAGGCTTGCTGAATTATGTGGCATCAGAATATACAGGAAATGAATTATCACTACATAACAGATTTAAAATAATTAAACAAAATGCATTGACGAATGAGGATTCCAATTCATACCCATACTTGCTCCAATTATATGCCAAGCTTTTTAAATATTTTAATATTGTCATACAACCTAGCTGTGTACCGCAGGCCAATGCACAAACTGCCAAACATGAATGAATTACATAACATTATGAACTATACTCTTTGTTTATTTCAATTCTTTAAATTTATATTGGTTAACTACGAGAAGGTCATGTTTCAGTTAATAGAGGAATTAAAAGTTGTTAAGTAACCAGTTACGAGTGGAAGAGCCGAGAAGATCCTCACAACGCGGAAAAAACATTGTGTTTACACTCACCATCGTGCGTTTACGAGCGAGCTTCAACCTAACCCAATACAGCGAAAACAAAGTAAGGCATGATGCATAGCCTGCATAGTGACCACAATGTAACGTATTGACAGCATATTTATTATAGTTTGCATTAACTCCCTAGTTAATCGTGATTAAATTAAAAGGGTTCGGTGAAAGAAATCACTTCATTATGGTGGCACAAAAAGAACAGATTTGTTTATTAAAAACAACGCACCATGGCGCTACACAGTTACCGACATTTGAAATTGATCGTGCCTCAGGGTCTCCTTCTGCCTGTAAGGAAATCTGCCCTCCCGGTACTCTACGTTTCGGCTGTGGATTACTCGCCTCTCCTGGATGCTCCAGAGCCCTTCGTTACCTCCTCATATCCCAGAAAAACGAACTCCTGCGCCTTGGGGGAGACCTTGAAGTCCCTCCTCTCCTCGGGTATGCAGGCCCACGCCTGGCAGCCAAAAACCCGGAGATGCTCCACGTCTTGCCTCTCCAGCTTTTTCCCGGTCCACCGGGCTCGAGGGTAGAGTCAAAGTTGAGAGCCTTTGGTGGACGTAGGTTGCGGAGGTACACTGCCGTCCGCAGGGCCTCCGCCCAGAAATACAGCGGCATACCAGCTCGCAACGGAAGGCACCTTACAATATCTGCGAGGGTCAGGTTTATCCTCTCGGCAAAGCCGTTTTTCTGGGGCGTGTACTCGATGGACTTCCGGTGCGCAATCCCATTCTTCTCGAGAAAAGATTGGAATTCCCTGGCCAGGTACTCCAGTCCCCCGGTCAGTCTGGAGTTCCTTCATCCTCCTGTTATGAAGAACTTCGCACCTCTCCTTGCATTTCTTGAAGTGGTCGAGTGCCTCACTCTTCTTTGCCATTGGGCATGCAGACACATATTTTGACCCTTCGTCGACAAAGGTTATAACGAATCTCTTCCTTCCTAAAGACTCTGGTCGGATCTGCCCCATGATATCGGAGTGCACCCTTTCCAGAACACTCAGATCCTCCTCACGATGATTCTTCTTGGGAAATTTCGACCTTTTCTTTTTTCCCTGGACACAATGGTCAAAAACGTCTTCACTTTTATCCCCATTTTCCTGTTTGGAAATCAGACTTGAGAGCACCTCCATCTTGCTCATGATTTCATCCCACCAAGGTGAACACAAAGTGAAGTCTGCCAATAAGATGTGTCTGGAATATCAACTTATCACCCTTCAAAATTTGAGTCCTTCCCTCCTTGGTTCTGAACTCGAGTTCTTTTTCTTCAAGTTTCCCCTGTGATATGAAGTTGTCCTGAAGATTAGGAACATACAGAACATCAGACAGACTAATGTCTTTCCCACCACATTCATCTGAAAAGTGTAGAGTGACGGTCCCTTTGCCAACTATTCTAACAATAAGAGACCTCCCGTCGCCCACGTCTACATATCCTGAATATTTTTCCATGGATGTAAATATACATTTTTTACTTGTCATGTGGTCTGACGCTCCACTATCCAGGATCCACATTCTATTTTTTTCCTGGAGCGTACTTTCTAGCATTCTGCCCCTTTCATGATCCTTAGTGAATACACTGGCTTTCTTGGTATGTTCAAAATCTTTCTTTTCTTTCTTCTTTTGTTCTGTCTTCTCTCCAGCGTTATAATTCGGACAGTCTCTAGCAAGTGGCCAGAGTTAGATGATGGTTCTCCTTTCCACATGCATAGCACCAGATTCGTTGACTTCGTGAACGCTGCGATCTACCCCCAACATTCTTTCCATACCCGTTTGCTTCTTTCCTGATATTTTTGGGGTTGCCTGATGGTTTTTCGTTGCCTGATTCTCTTACCTTTACAACTGTTCTTGCTCACCGGTAAAAGTGAGCTTTCGTCTCGCACGGTAAACATTTTTTTTGAAAAAATGTAGCAAACTGACAGAATTGAATGTGATACCTTGAAGTAGAGGAAGACTGCGAGTTTGTAAAAATGTAAGAATCATACCCGTGTGACTATTAGTTTTTGAGATTTTAACGTTTGAAAATGAGCAATTTCGCGATTTTTTCGTGAGTTTTCGACGCCATATTTGGAGGTTTTACGAACAACCGGTAGGGGGATTGTGACTAATTTCCCTTCTAGAATATACCCTTCCCCTACCCCTCAACAAGCTTGCGGGCCTATGGAGTGAAGCAGGGGTATTAGGGTGGGACGGTACGCGGACCCGAATTGGCCATTTTCAAAAGTGAAAAAGGCATTTCTGTGAGTTGGAAAAGCGGAAAACGCATTTTCGCGGGAGAGATAACGTGGAAATGGGCATTTCTGAGAGTGGAAGAAGGTTCAAAATGCAGATTTTTACAATAAATGTGAAAATAGAAAGACGTATGTTAGGAATAAACCTGGGTGTTGTGTTTTAGTCGAGAGGGGATTCCATTGAACGGTATGATATTGGATGTGCATTTTCACAGTGAAAATGACGGGAATTTTACCCTGGAACATGACTTTACGTATTTTTTAAAGAATGACTTCCCTGTTGTAGGTTGTTGATTAGAAGGGTTGAAGCCTAGTTATTGGAAGCCTAGTATTCTTTTAAGAATAGAATCCCTCAAGTGGGCTGGTGATTATAGTTGGCCATTATGGGAGGGAAATTGTCATTTTACGTAACCTTTTAAGAATAGAATCCCTCTAGTCGGTTAATGATTATAGGGGGCCATTAATAGAAGGGAAAAATGTCATTTTACGTATTCTTTTTAAGAACAGAATCCCTCTAGTCGGTACATGATTATAGGTGACCATTAATAGAAGGGTTAAATGGAATTTTACGCATTCTTTTAAGAATAGAATCCCTCTAGTCGGTTGTGATTATAGGCGGCCATTATTAGAAGGGCAAAATGTAAATCTGCGTATTATTTCAAGAATAAAATCCCTCAGGTGACATGGTAAATATAAGAGGGGTTTTGTTGGAGGCTAATGAAATAGTATTGTTGATGGAGTTCTCTTGGGTAGTGTGGAAGGGGGAAATTAACTGTGAATGGTTGGAAGTCATTTGTTTAAAAGTCGCCCGGTATTTAACCATCGCTCCGTACTCAGTATTCTTCACGTATACCTACATTCTCGAGCGCTTCCCATGCGTCCTTAGCCTCGTCAAAATTGGTGATATCATTCATCAGCTCGTCACTTACTGATCGTGATATTAATGCCAGGGCAGTAAAGTTATTTCTGATGCGCCGCCTCACCTCCTTTTGGTCAAGTTTGGCTCCAGCGGCATTAACGTATGCAGTTAAGGCTTCATAGCACTCCCGAACCAGCATCTCATTCTTGATCCTTGTCCTCCAGGCATTGTAATTACTCCGTATAAGCTTGGGGACGCTGAAGGCTTTATCTTCATTAAATATGCCCTCTGCCATTTTTCTACGCGTGATCTTGAGTTGATGCTGAAAAAAGAGTACGTCAGTTTTTACGTAATTTCTACTCTAAAAACTAATGCCCCTCTTTTATAGACGTTATAAACTGCGTATCTGGGCCCATAACCTCTTATTGTTTGAATTAACTCCCTAGTTAATCGTGGTTAAATTAAAAGGGTCCGGTGAAGGAAGTCACTTCATTATAGCGGCAAAAAAAGAACAGATTTGTTTATTTAAAACAGCGCACCATGGCGCTACTTGGTTACCGACATATGCAATAGATTTTTGCCTCTAAACATAAATCTAACAACATTTCAGGTGGAAGATCTAATTCAAATCGATGGCGGGAAATAAATATCTTTTGACCCCAACGTCTTTGAAACGGTAGGTAGTAGAAGGATACAATGTTATAATAGAGGTACCATATTAAAATACTCACAACAAAATGTCACGATAACGTACCTGAAAGCTGTCGGAAGCGGAGATAACACAGGAGGGTGGTGAGCAATCTCAGCAGCACTGACATCAGCTGGCATGTGACTATTTCGATGAATGCGGGATTCATTGGCAAGAAGATGCCGGTCACAGTTCACCTCTGAAAATGGTAACTGCGGTTGCTCGAATGCTATTTCATTGGATTGGATTGGGTGAAATGATTTTTTCATGACGAATTTTATCCCGTTTGTGTACATCTTTGCACCCATGCGTGTGACTGCCTACCATATCATATGTGAATTTCGATGACATTGTAAACTATCCAAAGTATAAATTCATACATGAATGTGAGATGAAGCATTTCTATTGGTTAATCTAAAAAAATATACTTAATTTTTTCTTGGTCCTCGCTAGTATGTTCCAAGGGTTTTTAGCACAGTTCTATCTTCTTTCAATTTTAATGGCAATGAGAGAGAGAGTATAAGGAAAATTAGTTGCGCGATCTATTTCTGTAGCAAAATCTTAAAAGGTTATAGCATAAAACAGTAAAAATAATCTATACTTAACCTACTGAATTATAGAAACTTCTCACCCTGCTTATTAACGTCACTCTGATATTTTCTCTGAGATGAAGGTGACTCTGGGAACTGTTCGCAGCAGGGTGAAATATTTCTAATCTCCAGTTCAGGAATAGATGCGATGATTCCTAGTTGAAACTATTTGTAAACCAGGAGTGATGGGGAGGTAGATATTTGGAATTTTGTTAGAAGTCAATATCAAAGTTGTAGTCAATCTCAGTTTAATGGCCAACTTTCTTATCGTATCGTATCGAACTTGCTCATATGTAAAACCTCATTTCAACGTAAATGTGATGTATGTCGATTCGCGACATTCGTAGATCATTACAGAGGTCTCTCTCTAGCCCTTTCCGTACTAAGCGTTTAAAGATCCAGAGAATCGACCAGTTGGACGCATTGTTTTTGGACTTTAAAATTCCCACAGCGCGCATTACTTTTTGGGAAGTTCAAACGTTTCTGCACTCTGTCAGAAAAAATACTATATTTTCTTAACTATAAATGCCAGAACGATGAAAAAAAACCAATAAAGCAAAAAGTGCACTTAATACTAATTAATTATATTTATTTGAAACGGAGAGTACTTTAATTTTCCTAAATAGCCCTTTTTAGAATTAACATTCAGTACTTGTTGCTGGTTTCATTTGGATATTATGATAAATAGTTGAAATAAACTTTTCTTAGCCTACCTAATATTATAGACCTTTTTTTTCAAAATCTGTGAAACATACCTTTGTTATTTTCGTTTCTGCGTGCCGTTTTTATTTTTTGACGTTCTCTCTTCGTCAATTTCTCTCATAGGTGATATGCAGACTTAAATTTTTTTTCATCCTTAGGCTCCAATAAAAATACATAAAAAACACTTTAAAAACTGGTCTTATTTCAAAATCCACTAAAAAGTAAAAAATGAAAATGCACTAAAAGTAGAAAATAAATTAAGTTAAGAGATTTTATATTCCAAATTTGTAAATGTATTGAAGTTGAAAGTGAAAATTAATATTTTTTTACTTTATCTGTGCAATTTGTCGATGGTTAAGAGGCAATAATCGTACGTATAATTGATCATGTAGTTGATCAACTAGACGTACGATTATTGCCTCATAATCATCGACAAATCGCACAGATAAAGTAAACAAATATTCATTTTCACTTTCAACTTTAATATATGAATAAATTTGGAATACAAGGTCTTTTAACTTTGTAAATTTCAATTTAAATTTATTTTCTACTTTTAGTGCATTTTTATTTTTTACTTTTTTGTGCATTTTGAATTAAGACCATTTTTAAACAGCATTTTTCTATTTTATACTATTTTCTACTTTTTAGTCTTCACACTGTTATTAATATAACGAATTAAGTAAAATTTCTAACGGTTCCACGGGAAGGGGTTCAAAAATTGGGTAATGTATATGCGATTGAACTCACGAAGCAAGTTAATATAAGAACAGTAAAAATAGCGACGATAATTTTGTTTACAAATCCTTCCTTCCACTTGGGCTGCTCCATTATAGGTTTATATCAAGCACGATGCTTTTTAACAGCCAGAGATTATTCTTCCCCGACGGCGCAATGATTATGACTCATGATAGACAGCACAAGATCTGGTCAAAGGCTTCAGTCGCTCCGGTTGAAAAATGAGTAAACGCACGAATCAGTCAGAGAAGCAGACATATATTTACCGTTTTACTCTTTTTTTAAAATAATTTTGATTCATAATTGTCAATTTATCACTTCTAATAGTTTTTTTGAGATGATAAACTTTAAGACGTGGTGCAAAACATATTCCCACCCCGCATTTTTCGCACTTAAATCTCGATCCACTTCGTTGTTTATTAATTTTCTTAAAACCTAGGTGCATAAATTTTTCAGAGGTACTATTTTTGCAAGCCCCTGAGGTCACGTTTTTGGGAAAGTGTCGTCCTGACAGTCTTGTTGGAGCATCTTCCTCCGTCTACCTGTCTTTACCTTCCTACCTGTATTTCCTCGCTAAACCACACACATTGGTAGCCTCATTATGTAGCCAGCATAATAAAGTTGGACTTGTACTTTACATATCTGCGAATAAATTATGACCTCTTTCAAGGTAAGGTTTAATTGCCTGTAACCGCCAAATCACTCGATTTTCCTCAGCCTTCACTCCGCTCTTACATATCAGTTGTGGCGCCAGTTTAAACCACAAAATCTAAAATGAATTTGTTTGGCAGTCATACAACACCAAATATTTTATTCCAAACCTACTTTTTTGATGGTATAAACTGTAGGTTTACCTTATACAGCAGTAAAATCTCGTCGATGCACCAATTTCCAAAAGGATTAAATGCAATCCTGAAGGAATTCCTCACTGGGTCCACAACTAATCGAAATTTTCTCAGTCTATCACCATTTCCTCTCTTTGAATTGTCACTGAAGTACAATCAATAACCTTAGCAGCAGCAGCATATCCCTGGGCATAATTTAAGAAAAATCTGGCGTCGATAGTTAGGATAGACAGTCCGAAGACCAACATTCCTTTGCATCAAGTTTTCACCTGCTTGATATCAGTAGGGTAACCACCAAGAGACAGTAGATATTGGAAACTTTATCTTCGGTCCACCTCTTCAGTCTTCAGAACTCACTCTTCCTACTATTGTTCTTGGAGTAAGAATAACACTTGTTACTTTTCTTTGTAATATCCATCACATATGTTTTCGACATAAACTGTTCAAAGAATGTGAATGAAGAGGAATCTTGACTCACGGGTGCCTTGATGCCAGAGTTTGATGATTCAAACTGGTGAATCTTTGGCTCCAAGTCGTTATCCTGCCAAGAAATAGTTTGTACCATCCTTTTCTTAGAGGTAGGGCCCCCTTCATCTTACATTTCGTTTTTTTCATCTTCTCCATTTTCTCCGAATCTTCTTCATCATACTCTTCATCTTCTGAATCCAGCTAACCAGGAATGGAAGAAGCCGCCTGCGCTGCCCGTGAAGTGTAGGATCTGGGGCCCTCAACACTCACAAGAGCAGAAGGAAGCGACTCATAAGTCTTCCCGTCTTCCGAAAAATTGAACTCGACACTATCACTTTTTGACAAGAGATCCAGCACTTCGTAACTAGAAATACCTTTTTGATTCATGACAGATGAAGATGGAAAACTAGCGCAAGCAGGAGAAAGAACCAAGTTCGTGCACACCAGAAAAACGGTCGCAAGTAAATGCTAAGGATCTCCTGAAGGGCGGAAAGCGAGCTGGGTCAGTATTTCAAGGATTAGGGAAGAAAGAATCCATTACCGTTATACATACGCACCACAATAGCTAGGCCGAAGGGACGGAAAAACGACGGGGGACCGAGGAGGGTCTTAGAAAGGTCATATACTAGCAATCACGTGAGCCAAGGGGAAAAACAGCAGCTTATTTCATTAGGGGAGGTAGCTTATGAGTCCAGGGGAAGAATCAAGGTCGAGCGACGGAGAGATAGTCGTGAGAAAGAAGCGAGAAAAGCATAATACGCATACATATATGCGTGCATAGCACGGAATGAGCTAGGCCTCTTCTTCTTCTTCTTCTCTCTCCCTTCCTCCATTACGAAAGAATGTTAGGATAGTGGGGAGTGAGGTATTTTTGTTTAAGTTATTATTGAAAATAGTTCTATTTCCTTATGGTACGAGTTTTAGTAACCACACTGCCTTTTAGTGGCGAAACAGATCACTTTTAGTTCCGGGTAGAACTTACAAAAAGATATCGGTTCGGCTACCTTTCGCTAAAATATCGGTATATCGTGAAAAACCAATGTTGTACGACGATATATAAAAAAACAATCGACTTATTGTTTTGAATTGAAGCACAAAAAAGTGTGTTTGACGCCTAAGCACGCTGAAACATGTTAAAATGCGTGGGCAGAAAAATGAAAGCAGGTGGAGAAGTTAAGGGGTCCATTTGGGATTGAGAAGGGAGCTGGCTTTGAAGGGGAAGGCAATTTGAGAAGATAGTTCTAGTATAATGAGCGTTTGCCAAGAGAAGGAAATGGATGAGAGGTTCTCACAGAAAAAGCGTGTAGAGAATACTGGTAAAGACTCGTTAACGAAGTGAAGCATTATATGTTTTGGCTAATCTCCGCGGAAGAACAACCGTGGAAATGACTTAATACAAGATATACTACACCTAGAAGAAAAGGGAAGGAGGATGTGCAGCTGGGAGCAGTAGGAGATAAGGAAGAATGAGAAAAACGGACATAATGTGAACGAATTTACATTTTCCAAATATTCCACACTCGTAGATGTTCATACATCCCTGAAGTCGGTTCACTTCTAGGCGGTAAGTCTGTAACTTTTGATCCCCGGCAAAAAACGTCAATTGTCTCCCCTGCGGCATATATCATAGGTAGTAGCTGTGCATCCGCTCTATTTTACTGCTCAATACGCAAAACAAAAGCGCTCTTTCTTTCCAATCGTTTAGGACCCTAACGCTCTACGGCAGCGTACATCAAAACTGATCGGGAGGAGAGTTGATGAGCTCTCAATAATTTCGATAATCGCTTCCGCGTTTATCATTTTGTGTTGATTTTCCTTAAATACGTCAAATATGGATGTTGTTAAGTTTTTTAATCACTCCGTGGAAAAAATATTACGTTTTTAAATTATTATTATTAACGAATTCAATAGTCATGCAAAAAACATTTGGCGGTGACTGCTGTGCAACCACAGAATTCTTCCTTCCGGCAGGTTGCAATGAATGCGTTTCGCCGGTGCACATCGTATGTACCAATAGTCGTTTACGCGCGTTAACTTTTGCTTGTATGAGTTCCGATGTGTGCTGACTTCAACAACTTGGATGGAAAGCTCCAATATTTTGTGAGTCCACAAACCTCATTTTTACCGGAAGTTGATATTTCTGTCGACTATGAATATTAAATAAGCTAACTTGGACTCCTATTTTACGAGTAACATCTTACCCAAATCTCCAAATAGTCGACCGTCGATAAAATTGAGGATAATGTCGGAAAAATAACTTGGAGGGTTGGCACACGAGGCTAGCTGCGGCCTTTGCCTTTACGTCATCGAGAGCCGACGAGGACGGACGCGGATGCGACAGGGCTAGCAGAATTAAGAGACAAATTAACTCCGAGAGCAAAAGCCCTAGCGGAAGGAATGCAGGAAACTCACGTCCACGCACACGTTGGGCCGATCGGAGTCTATTCTTTCGGGCTCCGTCACGAGGTTTTTCCTCTCCCTAGGTTCAGATTTGGAGCCCATTATTTCATGGTTACTTTTTCACACTGATCGCTAAGTTTTGACAAATGTGTTCTTCTTAGAGACATAAATTATGATTACACGAAATTTATAGCTATAGCGTTTATGTGATTTCATTAATTAAAAGGATCCTACCGAGCAATCTTAAATTTTCAAGAACCCTCTCTAGATACCAATTGTTATCCGTACCCAAGCAGTCTAATTTTGCTGTTAACTCTAGATAAATCATATTTCATGTTTATAAGGAACAAAAGGGGGCCTACCAATCTTCCTTTTGGGACCTTCCTTCCGGATGTCATCCTAACCGTGTTGGAACTAATTCTGTCAATCACTTCTTTTTGATTGGGATCAGTTTGCATTTCTCTAATCCAATTAATTAATTTGTCGTTTCCTCTGATGTAATAACATATACTTTTCACTTCCCCATGCACGGAACTTCCTGCTGTCCAAGAATAATGTTTTCCCAAAATGATGTGGTGGAATTAGTACAGGGCTAAAGAAGAGCTCTTTGCAGTTTTCCACTAGGATGAATAATTAATACAACCAGTAGTGGTCTTATATATATGTATATTATCAAGCCTTTTCACGCCAAGGGAACTTCAAAGTGGTGTAAAGAAATGAAAACTGGTCGCTTAAAATATTTATCTCAGTGGAAAACTGCTCTGTCCTAAGTTCTTATTTCGTTTGATATTGGCGGAGCACCGGTGATGATGACCCCTTACGTTGTTCCTCACGATTATTGCTACGGCCGAATTTATGGCTGAATGTTCAAGTGCATCTTAATTGCGTGACAACGCACGAAGTTCGGAAAAAGGATAAGTACGTAGAGGCAGGCAGCCTCGCAGACAGCCGTAAGCACCACCGCAACCGCGAGTATTTTGCTCGCTTTCTCGGGTTAATAGCGAGGTCGATGGCGATTTATTCGGAGGATAACTCGAAGGGGTCGTTCCCTGCGATATCCAACCGTGTATCGCTCGACTCTTCTCAGCGTTTTATGACCCGCGATCCTAATGCCACCAACCTTTTAATGGCAAAACCTTTTAATCGTCGCATTATTTTAAAACAGTTTTCTTCGCTGCGGGTAAGGCGTAAGCAATTCTTTTTTAATTCTATCAAAGTGGCGTGGCGGTTGATGTCGCGGCCGAAGCACTTATAAACTATATAAGCCGTTTAATTTTATAGCCGGTTGAGTGATTTCTCGCCAAGAGAATTATATCGAGGCCAGAAAACACGAGAATGGCGCGGCCCGCCCTTTAGATTTGATCGGTTCCCGCTGAGAATAAAAGTGTGCTCGAGTGCCTTTTGCCTTTTTATTCCCCTGCATAACATGCAAACGACTTCTTTACGATTTTAATCCGCGGCAATTTCGGACAAAAAACTTGCGCATTCTAGCCCTTCCTTAAGGCAATTACCTTATCTTTAACGCTCTTAAATATATATGGTGGTATATTGGTTTCACCGTGTAATATATATTTCTGGAGCTTCAATTGAATTTTAAATTAATTATCAGTTTTAAGGCCCCATATTACCATTTTATTTCAGTCAGTAATTGTGAGATTATTCAAATTGGGCTCGTCATCGAGATTCAGGATAGAATTGTACGTTTTGTCGCTCAGAGAGAGAAATTAATTCATTGAGTATTACTGTGCTCGAGTTCTCAATCTCATTGCTTAGCACAGATTAGGACATGCCGCGAGCGTAAAATTATGTAATGATTGCTATGTAAATTGGTGCGTTTGTAATGTTAAAATGTTGGTGGTAAAAATAAATCGAGCGCCTAAAATATTGCAGACGCGTGAACAGTGATAGATGGACATAATGTATAACTTGTTCTCATTTTACAGCGGATAGATTAAGAAATTTTATTTTTGTGCCAATTCAGTTATTTTTAGTACAGTGAAGGCAACTGTTGTGCCTAAATGACCGAATATACATGGTTACATCAAGCTTAATCTGACTATGCCAGGTTTCACTGCCGTACAACTGTCTATAACATTAAACTAGAGTGCGCGCCAATTTTAACTTCCCCTCTCAAACACTCATTTCTTGATATTCTCCACTCACTACCTGTTCGGCTTTCATGTAAATAAATTATTTTATATTAAAATGTTTTACGGCGTTGGAGAAAATTAATGAAGTGCATTTAGGCTCTTTACACTATTAGTGTGTTATGAAGCTATTTAACTGATAGTTACCGTATTTACTAGGTAGAATGGGGAATATGCCTTATTCAAAAAAAAATTTCTATATAAAGCAGTTTTGTTCTTTAACATACTGGACATGGATTTTATCTGACACAAAATTGAATAATGAAAATGTTTCTTCTTAATAATCAAATGCTTTGTTGCGTGGAAAAATTTCGCCATTGTGATTTCGCGGGATGACGACACGGAACGGTATCTCTTATAGGAATATGATTATTTCCTGATGAAATTTGTGTTTTTATTTCGTAATTTAGAGTAAAATATATTTTGAATTTTATTTGAGGAAGACAACGAGCCAGAATGATTATATACCTTGAAATTCATGTAATTGCAGAGAAGAGTTACCGTTTAGTGACGTCAAGCAACCGTGGAAGCCGTTTGGGAACACGTGACTTTAAAAATAATTATTTAATTTTGAAAGGCAAATACTAGTGTCACCTGATGTGATGTGTTTAGATTTGGATTTTATATTTTAGCTTTTGAGACAACGTTCTGGTTTCACTACCTACTTAAAAGGGATTCTTCGAATATCCTAGAAAAATATATTTTCTCCTGTCTGCTATTATTTGAGTGCTTTTAAATTTTATTGCGTGCTTTGGTTCACTCCACGCGTGCTCTGACATAGCTACTAACTTAGAATTGTTTATTTTTGGTTGTTCTTCGGGTGTTGATTCTGTCAATGACGGACATGAGAACACCAGCAGGGCAGCTGGTGAAGTTTCGCGAGCTCAAACAGCATACGCGGTTGTCAACCAGAATATGATAAGATATTTTTATCAACTCTGTGGAAACCTTCGAACGCACATGGTTCTAATATTCATTGCAATACATTTTATTTTTTTTATGAGGATTTTAATCCAAATATTGTATAAAGTTACCTTTACTAACATTTCGATTTTATAATTACTCATCATGAGGGTTAACATGGAAAAACAAGCATACCATTGATAAATGCTCATTCAAAACAAAACACTAAAAATTACTTGGTAAGTACATGCCTTGATAATTTGCTGACGTTTGCAAAATGTATTTGTAAATTTGGTAAGCACCAAAAACCTTTGTTACATAGCAAACTATAATTAACAACTGTCACCATCAATTGACCAAATAATTGTAAGCGTCACAATCATTAAGACATCTACACACAGCCGCATACTATAATAATCGACACCAGTCTATGCATCCCTCTTGTGAGATATTAAATTATGTTGGCATATGTGCTGCCAAAAATGAAATAACTACAATAAAATAAATGCACAGTATTTTTAAGAATACTTTCTGCAATTAGAAATAGTTTCTAAAAATATGGCATGTTCCCCATTCTACCTAGTAAGTACGGTGTCTATTATAACCCCGAAAAATATTTTGAATTAAATCATTTTTCTTGTATATGTACCATAATTTTAGCAATCAATCGATCCAGGTGCTATATGTACTTCACTAACACAAGGACTACCCTAATAATATGCGTAATAAATGTCTGATGCATAGTAATTACTCTAGATAATGACGCTTGTATAGCTGAAATAGAATAGTTGAAAGTTTTTCATTTATAGTGTGGAGTATAAAAATCATGATTTTTTTTAACTATCAATCGTTAGTTTTGAATGCTTGCCTCTTGACGGCTGATGCAAAGTCATTTAAAAATGCCATTTCGATAATGGCATTAAGTAGTTACCACCATATAACTAAAAACTGTTATCGAATCAGTGGAAAGAAGCCGTAAATGCTTTTATTGGAGAATGAAAATTTCAATCCCTGTGGGAATCGTACGATTTCGAAGTTTAAGGGATGTGTGGCGAAACCAATTCAACCCCTTCCTATTCGCTTAGTCGAAAAGTTTATGATGTTTAAACTGCTATTCAGAAATAATAGGGAAATATATTTTTGCCATTATCCCTCTCATTGTATGAGGTTAATAGATTTTTTTCGTCAGTGAGTGAGAAGAAACAAACTATCAGTATTTAGCAAAGAATACAATGCTATTTCCGATTTTTTCCCTGATATCACTCCTAGATTTGAAAGCTTAAAACTTTTTAATGGAAATTAATATTACCTTCAGTTTTTGATCATCAGTAGATATTGAATTTACGAGCTGAATTGGACAACATAAAATGATATCCATTTGGTTTGTGAATAACATTGTGCAGAGGCAATAATGGAAAAACGAATTATATTTACCTACTTATTGCACTTTCGTTGTATGAAATTAGTTTTATGTTTAATTTCTTTTCAAATACTCGTTTCGTATTCAGTATTTGCCATACTCAAATAATTATCATTAATACATTTTTTTTGACTCGTTACAGTTGAATGCTTCTTGATTATAGCTGTTGCGTAATGGAGATGAAATTCGAAGACTTTTCGTTCAAATGCTAATAGGTAGCACGTCATGAAATTCCTGACCTATAGTTCCTATATAATTTAAATTTAAAATTGTGTAAACACATCGACGGAAGGTAGAGCTATATCAGATAGAAGCCAAGTATTTTTTCCCAAAATATGAATGAAATTAACTTTAAAGTAATTTTACGGCGAAATTATTTACAGAACCAAGGAAGTCTTCGCGGGTTTTAAAGTGTGCCCCACGCACTTATAATGCTAATGAAGAATCATTTTTATTTAATCTCACAAAAACTAGGTAACGTGTGCCAGTGAAGTTCTCTCGGTCTTCCTACCGGGTCAGGCTTTCTAACTCCGTAATACGTACCGAAAAGTCTTCCATCGAAACGTCGTCGGTGTAGATGGCCTGATGACACCCGGTCGGATACCCGCCAAGCATTTCACCAGAATAATTCGTCGGGAAAGCATGAAATCCTACGTTAGGTAATATGTGGTTCAACACGTTCTGATCAGCTTTCTATCATGTACTAGCATTAATGCCCGTTGATTCTCAACGGCAAACATAGAACTATGAATTAATATAGTAGTTTCATTCAAACAGAAGTGAAGAAAGTAATCGATTTAGCACGTGCACTTTTATTTTTTTTAAGTTTAAAATAAAAGTGGACGTACTATATCGATTACTTTCTTTATTGATATGAAGTTCCACCACATCTCGCCTGATATTGTTGATTTCAAACAGAAGTGAATCTGACTTCTCATTTATCATCTTAGTTTTTGAACCATGTGGAAGTTTACGTAAATGGAAATAACCCATTTGATCACTTCATGATGCAGAGTATTAAGCTAATTTAATGAAATTGTTAATTCTTGAAGCAGTAAAACTAAAAAAGTATTTCAGTTTTGCAATGAGGGGCGTGGGGAAGATCGCCATTGACTTCAAGCATATTTTCTCTTGAGTGAGTTTGAGCGAGATTTTTTTCGAGTGCCACCAGACCCCAATATTTGAATGTTTATTTAAAATAACTATCATGTTTCCACGCACAAAATTTCAAGAGGAACGGCTTATTAGTTCATTCATTCCGAGGATAAATAGAAAGCAGTGATTTGGGGATTTACAAGCCTTCGGAACTGCAACTATTCTCCCAGCAACCCTCTTGAGCTCTAGGAATGTATTAAGGTTTAATACACGTATTGTGTAGGTAGGACTCAAGCTGTGTGCAAAATTCTGCGTAGTAAGCGTAATTCTGTGAATATGAATGGGAACTGCGTTCCAGGTATCAGAGTTGATCGGAATTGAGGTAAATAGGGAGGTGATTTAATTTTATGTCACTTACCGACCAATTACTTGAGGACCAAGTTTCAATGTTTCATGCAACACGATGCCATGCCCGAGAAATTCCTGACACGAATTCCAAAGTGAGGCAGGAATTAAACTTCAACAGCGAGTTATGGGACTTAATAGACAAAGAGAAACCGATTTTCCTCCATATTCATGAATCCAGCACGATATTATCATGCTTTTAATCCGTAGCCCAACATATACCATAGTTAAATACCAGTAACACTGTTACATGTTAAAGGGTAATGCATTTTAAATTGGCGAT
This sequence comes from Pyrrhosoma nymphula, assembly GCA_963573305.1. Lineage (NCBI taxonomy): Eukaryota > Metazoa > Arthropoda > Insecta > Odonata > Coenagrionidae > Pyrrhosoma > Pyrrhosoma nymphula. The sequence goes on along the minus strand of OY754338.1, from coordinate 4,376,053 downwards.
ATGATAAGTGGCACTAACAGGTGAATCACTTGCACTTTGCATGATGGGAAATCTATGCGCAACAACCGCAGACAAGATGGAAGAGTAATGTATTTTTATTCATTGGGATCCATACATCCATCCATCGACTTAACTACTGGCTAAGTAATGGGGCTGTTATGTCATACTTCAAGATCACGTTACTTAGAGAACATAGTGTTTTAGTAATTAGTAAATGTTGCACAGAATGAAGTCAGCACACGCTTGTTCAATGTAAATGGCACTGTAGTAAGTTCCCATGAACAGAAAAAGTATTCACTTGTAATATATTAATCAAGTTGGTAGCATATTTTGTGTCTTACTTTTGATTTACAGTAGTTAGGATATGCCGTCAGCGTGGAATTTTATTTTTTCAACTTTGTAAACTAAAAACTAAGAGTTTTAATTTGTTTTTTTTTTGTTTCACTTAGTTCAAATAGCACCTAAACAGCAAAACCACATCTCCACCGTCATATTACAATAAAGAACTTCCTCTCTCTTTGTTGATCTGAGGATGGCGCATATATATATATATTTCCATTTCCTCTTCCCACTCTTATCCGGAAAGTGGAAAGAAGCCTCTTAATGAAGTAAGACCAGGCTCTCTTTGACTCTCGTAGTGGAGACCCCTCCGGATGTTTGGCTAACGAACGCCAAAGAGTCTCCGAGGATATCTTGAGATATCGAGATGAAACGCGACAGGGATGAAGCCGGGAAATATTGATCTGTACGACTATTCATTTGAATCCATTCACCTTAAACAAATATAACTATCGCCACGTTTTAGGAAGCTATATTGCAACTGCGTGGGCCAAAACGATTATGAACTTAATTCCACTTTTTCGTTTGTATTCTTCTTTTTCCTTCGATCTTAGGACCACTTAAAAAAGCACATCCATGATTTTCGTTTTCCTCTTATCTTTCCAGTATTTTTTATTTCTTTCTGTTGCTCGTTTTTTACATCTGCCCATATGTCACCTCTTTTCATTTTATATTTCATCCCGTATACTATGAAAGTTATGCAGTATCTTCCTGAATTCATTTCCGTTTTTTATTTCTTCTTATCTTACGTTTTTTCATTTACGCCTGTCTTGACTTGTATTCTCCACGCGGTTTTGCTTTTTTCGGTTTTGGCGAAAAATGCCAACAACTTGCTTAGTCAGTCTTTTCTTATCCATTCTCTTCAGGTTTTAATAAAGGGATCTTTTTCTATTACTCAGTATTGTGTCTATTAATTTCCCTTTTTTCCATAAATTTCTTCATTACCATTCTCCATTTTAAAACGCAGACCTAGATTTTTCGATTATTATAATTATTTTTCCTTACTGCTTATCTCTTTTTTAAGTAGTGTTTGTTGCGAGACATTCTGATGCATAAACGCTTCATTTCTATCACTGCGTTTAATGACCCAGTTTCTCGTTTATGGGAGAGATTCTTACCATACCTTCATGTTATGGTCAGTTGGTAAGTTGACTCCATTTTCTTTGCTCTCACCTGGTTGGCTGCTTTGCCTCTGGCGTTTGGCCACATTATTTCTCATAAATATTGAAATTTGCGGCTTTGTTTTTTTAGTTTTAATTTTTGACAATATACTTCTTTCACTTTTGAAATTTTTAGCTATTAGAAAACAGTATCTAGGTCTTAACTTTAAAAATATTAGATGGATTTATTACTAAATGAGCAATTTTTTAAATCACACGGACTGACTCTTGCCCATTTCATTTGAACTAAGGTATTTTTACTTCATATACAGCAGTGATTTACTAATAACTTCACAACGATGATGAGATGACACCTATATTCTCTTTGTATTCAATTTTCCATTCAAGTATTAAAAGTAAAACATACTAAATGCCCTGGGTATGGGGTGCCTGAGACATATTTCTTGGTGAAGCCAGAAAATATATCTCAGGCACCAGAACCGACCACGGTTCGCGTTCGACCCGTGGTCGAACCTTACGCCAGGAGATACCCCGCGGCATTTAAAATTATTATCGGTATGTACATCAGAGGAGGTGGTTTTCCGCCACAATATATGTGTGTAAAAGTAAAACAATGTCAAGTTTTTTGTTTATTATAGACATTGAAAATGAAGATCTATCAATTGGCATCAGAGTACGCGCGCTGGCACATCACAACGCGTCAGAGCAGCGGGAAGTACCTCCCCCGCGGGAAATTTGCATAGGCCCAAAATGGCAGCCAAACGGATTCGTAGGATAAGTGGCGGCCATTTCGGGCTTAAATATGTACGAGAAAATATTTGGGTTCATACATGGACGGCCTTAACCCACGTCCCACACTTGTACGGCACGATCTAAAGTTAATTCTCGCATGCATAATCGTATCCCCGGTCGAAATATTCTAAATTTACTTCAATCATGCAATTGGTCTCAAAGCTCATATTGCGGGAGTGGATCATGGTTTTATCTCCGTTACGTAACGCGTTTCATCTTCGTTTTCATCATGGTTCCTCATTTCAAGAATAATTTTTAAGACTAATGCAAGGAAATAATAATTCATTAATTTCATTATATTATACAGTGAAAACTCCTCGAAGCCCGGAGGGTATGGAGGAGGAAAATGTTCCAGGAAATCAGTCGCGCAGCATTTCGATGCCTTTCGCACGGAGAAGGCGGTTGAATTATTATTATTTTGAATGCGATCGGGAAATGTCCTTCCTTTTTCCTTTCACCGCTTCCTTTTGATCTCTCCCCCCGCTGTGTGCGTGTAAGCGTGGGGTTCTGCTATCGGCGGGGCGGTGGGTGGTGGATGAGGCGTGGGATGGCTGAGAGAAGCTTGTTAACGGAATTCATAATTATAGGAGATCAGACTCGTATCATCCGATGGAAGGAAACGAGAAGTGGTGGGGCGGATGGATGTGGAGGAGACAAATTGATTCGCACGATTCAAAAGAAATAAATATATATATATGATATATATATTTATATGTATATACAAGCGTGTCATGTGTATGCGCGCTTCCTCCATCCCCTTGGCCCTGGAAATTATTAACACCTGGGTTATTACTTTTAATGATTAAATGTCTCGGTCGGTGAATGGATAGGTGAAATTCCAATTCTCTCCCTTCTGATTTCAGTACTGAACGAGATTTTTCATCCGTTCCATACCATTGGGTACATACTTTTTCAAATGATTAAAATGATCAAGTATTCAACATTGATGCCGAAATGTTCCCAAAATGGGTTATTGTAATTATTCATCGGTAGGTTTTGTACATATATTCTGTTAAGTAAGAGAAAAAAGGTTTTCAGAACGGAAAAGGTGAGGGAGTATGGAAAGGGAAGGGTCAGAGGACGTAGATGAACTGTATTTAACAATGAATCTTTAAAAAAAAAATCTTGTTTTACTTCCTGGTAAACCATTATATGAGAATATAATAACTTTTACAAACCACATACATTTTAAAATCACAATCAAATCATTTAAATCAATAATAAATTTGTTTGTGGATTTTCAATATATTTTCTTATAATGATTTATGTTATTATTTAGCTTCTTTTGTTATAATCAATAATTTTGTGTGGAAAGGAGGAATGTTTGTACCCATGAGTTCGCAGTGTATATTTCATATTTTTCTGTTTCTTTCAGTTCTACACATATGGTGTGGGGTCACAATAGCCTCCTTCGCGCCCTTCCAATTCTATGATCATGATCTGAATTTTTCAAATAATCTGTCTATCGGTTACCCTCCGAGAATTTAACAGTTCCCAGCCTAATGTTTTCATTATCTGTGCACATTTTTCTATCAGTAGCAGGTTTTGGCATTACCTGCAAACAATCTCATTTTTCACTTACTGCCTACTCTAAAGTCATTGTCGTTGACACAGATGAGGAATTATACGGGGCCGATCACGATTCCTTGTAGGACGTCGGATTTGTACTGTAGGTAGTTTCGAAAATCAAATGAACTGATTGGCTCAGAAATGAAGAATTTTGTAGATGAATAGAATTGTAGAAAACCATATGGCAGTATCAGAGAGACGAGATCCAGATGGATAAGCCGCAATTGAAGACACGAAACATTTTTCATGAACATAATAAAAGGGAAACCCCTCGATGAAGACACAGGGACAAATGAAAAGGCCAAATGAAACGCAATATAAAAAATATGAGCTACAAGAGCAGGGGATAGTATGGAATGGAGTTCTGCAGTCAATCAATCCAACCGTGGAATGAATGACCAATGATCATGGCTGTTGCATGACTTATAATTTAGTGGTTCTACGTAATTACGAATAATTATGCACTTTATTTAAACTATGCAGTGCCTGCTGTGTCATACTATGTCATACAAGCACGCGTTACATCTGTGTATAATTTTTCCCTCTCGAGATAGTAGATAAAGGCGAAAATGGATAATTTGAATTGTGAGCCGAATTGGTAAAAATGATTCATTTAAACAGTTTCCTTGTGTATTGGGTTAATTAACATTTAAAACTAAATATTGAACGAGTTTTGGTCTTTCCTATTTAATGAAATAATAATATTAATATAAAAAATAATAAAAAACAAATCGTTGCCGACATTTCGCCAATTTATATCGTATGTATGTATTAAGAATAATGTCGATCACCCACTCAAGATACTAGAAGTTAACGACAGCATGAGTTAACCATAGGTTGGGCTAACCATAGGCTCTCGCAAATGTTCCCGGCGCTGCGTAGTGGACTATTTTGGGACATGGATTATGGATCCTTCCAGATCCTCCAAAATGGAGGAGGAAGGTTGTTTAGCGTGAAGGGTAAGTCCGAAAACATTTTTATTTGCTTCCAACACAAGCACTTCGAGAAGTTGGATGACTCACTATACTTACTGCCGTCCCACTTCTACTCGTTTCACAATGAAACTTTAAGAAAGTTTCTAGTAACACCGTAGCAATGGGCGATTTTAACCACTTGCCTTGCGTGTATGTGGCTAGTGCCCTTATAGCAAAGTAGATTGGTTCCCCTCTCGTCACTCTCTTAGGGGTGAGGTGGAAGAAGGGACTTTTTAAGTCTCAATCTCGCCCCAATTAAGACGTTTATCTATCTATCTCTCTCTTGTTATGTCGCTCACTTCCCCTCCGTCCTTTCCCTTCACCCCCATCCACTTCTACCTCCCCTCCTTTAATCCATACAGGTATGCGCCAGGAACTTTCGCAAGACCTATAAGTGAGCTTTCAAAATATTCCCAATAGAATGTGTCTTAATCTAAGACCTTATTGGTAGCGCTCATCTGTTTTAAACTCATATGTTGCCTATTTTAATTTCTACCTTGTGATTTCATCCACTTAAATTAACTGTTTTTTCTGTCTCAGTGAGGATACGATGGTCTTCATCAGCAACATTTTGCTGTCCTTGGGATGAATTATTGACCTCCCTACTCAAGGAGATGGATTTTCATTCCCGTAAACAGGAAGCATTTTCTTTTTAATACCTCGGCATCCTTTATAAGAGTTTTTTTTTCTCGGAAAAGACAAAAAACAGCAGGTCCCTTCCGGTGGCCAAGGATAATGGCTGCCATTTTCCTGCGCAAAGTAAGCACCTTTTCGCCATCAAACGATTATGATAGGAATACGCTTTTTATGTATGGAAATATTTAACATGGAAATGCTTAGCAGTTTACGCCATATTTTATATTTAAATCATCGACCGGCTTGAACACCTTTGCATCATGGATGCTCAGGCATTGTAAAGGTTTTTTTTTATCAAAAAGTGGGGAAATAGTGAATTTCACTGAAACTAAGAACGCTTTTTAATTGACATCAAGCGAGCAATGGGACATCAATATTTTAATGAAATCAAATAATCACTTCTCTATTTAGCTGTCTATCATCACGGTTTGTGATCTATATATTTATCTCTAGGCAAGGATATCTTTAATCATTGCAAAATAAATAATTTTCTTTAGTGATAGATCGTAGGCTGTTACGTTTTTAACACTAGCTTAGCTAAATAAAGTCTACTCTATAGAACCTCACTAGTATAAAACCATCTGCCAAACCTTTTATGCAAGTTCAGATGTCAATTGTAGATAACGAAACCCTCATACCTCTCTACACTGCCCGCTACATTGACCTTTGGCCTAATGGCCGTGAATCTCTTTCATTCTTTATTTCCACGCTAAACTATTCCTTTTTGGTTTCTTTCACTTCTCTTCCATCTCTGATTCCTCCGTCACGTTTTTCATGAAATTAGCAATACAACTAGCGTGTATAATACGAGTTTCACTCGCTGAAATTGAATTATCTACAGTGTGGGGGGGGGGGGGGGGGGGGGGGAGGGGGGAAGTATAAAATATTCTTTTTACCAGATTTTAAAACTTAACTGATAAAAGGATAGTCAAACTGGTAACCATTAAATCATGTTCCGAGCTGGTTGTCGTCCTTTGGCCCATAACAGGAGTTAAAAAATACCTGAATGAGAAAGCAGTTAGAGGTTTCAAGCTGTTTTGCAGCAAATAAAAAAACTCCGAATTTACCAATGTTATGTGCAACCGTTTGAATTGTACATACCTAGAAAAAGAAAATTTCCGGTTTTACATGACCTATTTCTACCTTCCCTTGGTAAGACATATTTGCACAAGGTAATTTGGTGCTGTCTATGGCATTAACTTTGTCCGCATATGTCCCAAAAGTCTTATTGAAGTTGATATGAAACTCATTATGGAAAGTCATTGTAATGACGCCAAAGTCGGCATCAATTTAACCAAAAGGTCTCCCCGCCATCTGCTCTCTATTGTGTGGTTCCACAGAATGCAACTAACTGCCCACATATCGCCCAATGACCTATGGGATAATACGATCGCCTTATTACACAATTACACTCGAATTCATCCTTACATAAATCTCACAGTATACTTAATTAACAAGCATTTAGGGCAACTCTATTCATCTTGACCTTTATAGGCATAGTTTTGTGAAGCCAACACTGATATGTGTTCATGAATCGTAGGATGTCACAAACGTTGACTGCTAGACCATTTAAATTAATGCGCTCTCCAGAACCCTCTATAGTATGATTCACCAAACAAATTTGTTCCTTAACCCTCAGACTACCTAGGTACTATACACCTTTTAATTACCAAGGGTGTAACGTTGTTACCCCATTTATTTAATTTAATAAATAATATGCCGTACGCAGTAGACCCTTAATTTAATGTTTATATGAATGCTTATTTTATGGTTTATTGAAATGATATGATATGACTTATGGAAATGAACAGATCATTGTATATATTTTTTATTGATTGGGAAAAAACTTTTGACAATGTTCAATGGAGCATGCTGATGAATATGTTGAAAAAAATTAAAATTGACTGGAAAGATAGACGGTTTAAAAAAGAGCTATACACGGGACATAAGAGTTATAATGAAATTAGAAGATGAAGAAACAGGAGAAACGAGGATTGGAAAGGGAGTGAGGCAAGGTTGCTGCATGTCACCAGTCTTGTTCAATCTTTATGCAGAAAAACTAATGGAAATAGTTCTAAGCAGTAATAATGAAATGAAATCCAGAGTAGAATATACATGGGAAAGAAAGCCTTTGAAAAAACAAAAGCTCTGTTAACTGCCAAAAAAAATACCTATTACCCTAAGGAAGAGATTTGCTAAATGCTTTGTATGGAGCGTGGTCCTGTATGGATCAGAAACTTGGACCTATAGGCAGTGGGGGCGGTCCGCCCCAGCATAGGCCCCCAAATTTTAGTTGATCCTGTTTTTACCAGACCCATAAAAACCTTGGTTTGAATGAATAATTGGTTTTCTGAGCTGTCTATTGAACTTCATCGTAAATTTGGTTATAAATGAATTGATGAGCAAAGAAACAAAGTATGAACACCGACTCTGGAAGTTTCTGTGCCCAGCTTACAGCAATGACGTAAGCCCCGAAAGAGCTGAACAAGAGAGGACAGGGCGAATCAGGCCTCGCAGATTTGCAGACGCAGAATCAGCTTTTCGCCACTTGTCACCTACCCTACCCTCCAGCCATTTTAAGTCAACTCTCTATGCAATGAACGCAAAGTCTTTTATGCCTCAATTTTCCAATTATAAAACGCATACATTTTAACGATACATTTTTACGAGCGAAATGTGGGAATTTTCTAATCACCATGTGTAATACGCATTTGACTTTTTGAGAAGGGCACTCCTCGCAGTTATCTGCCGAACCGTTCAGCGCCCAAAAGAACATCGTGAAAAGAAATGCTGCCTACGTAAGACAGCAGATTATTCAGCAGATAACTGAATTGCTATTCGAAACAAAGTGATATCAGTATTTAATTCGCCATAGATTTTGTCCGCTCGTAACAAATTCCGTCCCATCAATTTGTGATAGATATGTTATTATGTAATTGCGAAATGCTACTATTCTGTGAGGTTCTAAATAGGCAATTATTGGAAGCTTTGTGGGTTTAGTTGCTAAACCCACATAGTTGGTCGAGGCTGTAGAAAGGTTTTGTGATCCTCCTGAATATCTTGATACAAGAGGAGCAGTGGTGTTCATGACAAGCATTTGTAACTAAAATTTTCTTTGTTTCCTGCACTTGTTGTGCCACATTTCATGTGAGGTAAATCTTTCTCATAAATACTTGCAGATTGAAAGGATCAGTTTTGAAAAGTATGGATTAAAGCTGAGAAGCTTGAATATCTTTTTGGAAGAAATTCGGGAGGAACTGGTTAACAATTCTTTGGAATATGCGACTAGAATTTGTACTAAAATGGTCATAGTTATTGAAAGCAGGAGACACAATCGTGTTCAAAAAAATGATTCCAAGAAAAGGCTAAAGACGCAGGCTGACTCCACAGCAGGAAGTGAAGCGTTTTATGTTTGAGTGCATTGATAAGTTTCTTGTAGAGCTAAAAACTAGATCAACCTATAGATTTTTCTAGCAAGGCCAAGTGGAATGGATGTAAAGAAATTATCTGTTGTGAATGTAATCCCTCTATCGGATCCAAAATATGGCTTCGTCAATTCTAAGACTACTCTCATACCCTGGTTTACTTCACGCCTCTTTTTCATCATCCCAGCATAAATTTCATATTGCAGACGTAGGCAGTTTTTTCATCAGCGTGTACCCATATTTTTATGCCATAATGAGCAGGTTTTGGTTTGGTTTAGTTCAGCTTTTACTTCATCAGGCATCTCGTTTTCTTCTTCCACATTATCTTCTTCTCCCTCACTTCCCACTTCTCCAAAGAATCCTAGATCACTAGGTAAATTAGCTGGATCATCTAGACATAATAGTTTATCCATTTCTTCCTAACTATAGCGTTTGTCAGCCGTCACTCCCCAAAATCAATCAAATCACCAAAAATGATAAAATTTCAATAAATACACATGTTCTTGAAATAATTATCACACTCATTGAAAACATGGTACAGGAAATACATTGTTTATAAATATCTGATAATATGTAAACAAAGTTGCACCAACTTGTGGACATTTCTCTGCAGATAGCTGAAATTTTACCACTGGGTTAACCCAAGTACTCTACTTTCTACTTCCCGAAACGAGGGATAGATCTCAAAGGGACGAATTATCACAGGCAAATCGAGTTCTTCTTAGGAAGTGGCTACAGAGTTGCAGTTACCATCTCTGCTAAATGTTTCCGGACTGTATAACTTCTGACGCAAGCAGGAGTATCAGCGAGTCATATCACATTAGTGATGCTCATAAGATGGAGACTGCTGAAATGGATGCACAATTCTTCGATTTGGCGTGTCCCAGGTGGCTCTACTAAAATTCTTACTGTGTGTCCATCGAGGTTGATAATTTTCATTTCTTATTTGATACTCCACCAGAAAGAAAACATTGTAGCTGTCTTATACACCTGCCTTATTGAAAAATATAGTTAACTTCAGCAGCCCTCTATCTTATGAGCCTCACTACTTCGTAACAACTCACTAATTTCCAGGCTTAAATTCACTCCATCTTTTTGGAAGGCTGTTGGTACAAGAGATACAGAAAATGGCATCAAATTGACACGCAGCACATTGAATAATTTTACGCTGAATCTCTTTCATTTTCTGCTTGCATCACATAGTTTTTATGCGTACGTTTAAGTTCCGCTTTTAATGTCCCAAAGAATGGAAACCAAAGAATCCTACACACGTGTTGAACCGTAATAAAATCGTCGTTTTTTCAGAACAAAATATGTAGTATGGCAATGTAGCCCGGTGTATGATTCACATGCAATGTGATTCATATACCAAGTATCCGGGATTCATATTCCAGGTTCATTTTGATCATAAAAAGGGAAAATAGAGATTCTATTTTAGGCTCTACACTCAATCAACGGTTTTCCATTGAAGATTCCTTAACACTGCTTGTGACTACGGTCCATACGGGACGCGTTCGTTGCTGGCTAGCGTTTGCCATTGAACGTGCCGATTCATTTTTTGAGGAAACCGGGACTAGCCACGGAAGTAACCTTTGCGGAGTCACCCGCAAGTGCACATAAGTGCGATATTCCACAGGAGAAAAATCATTCGCCTTGACCGGGTTTAGAACCCGGATCCCTCGATTTCGAACTCGAAAGCACTCGGCCTCGCCTCGAAAGCACTCGGTGCAAAATCGAGGTTCGAATCCCGGTCAAGGCGAATGATTTTTCTCCTGTGGAATATCGCACTTCTGTGCCAATTCATATTATTCAGACTAGACGAAGTGGTTTATCTTATTTTTCTCTGCCTCCTCGTATGATAGGATAAAACACTTACTATTCTGAAGACAAATTTGATGTAGCTTTCTGCTTCGTATTCTTCTTTGGCTGCCGTTTTATTATCTCTCATTAAATGCGGGGAGAACTCATTTCATTTGTCTTCTCCAGTATTATTTTGATTGTATTTGATTTGTTCAGCATTGTCCCTTAATTGTTTATAGGAAGTGATTATACTTCAAATTGTCTTTCATGGTTCAAAGTTGTCATTCTCATGGCGTTTTTACGATGCTTCCTTTCTCCAAACTTTCCGCAAGAGTTCTTCAGCGGTTATTCTCTCCGTCAATTTTACCTTCATTATTTCTTAGATAATGCCACATTAACAACTCCTTCAGCCTACTCCATTCTGTTATAGTACTCCGATTGAAATCTATGCACTATTCATATGCTTTAATGCGGTGCTTCATTAGCTTCGTGATGTCAAAGAATAAGCCTATATTTCGTGATTATTTCTGCAAAAACCTTCTTCCCAAACGGGTTATAGCTAGCTTACTATTGTAAATATTACCAATGCATATAATAAATATATCTATGAATTTCATTACCGAAAATAAAGAAATCAAAGTCTGCAAATATAGGGTAAATGGCCGTGGTTTTAATATTACAATATCTGCGCTGGCAGGTAATAACTTACTATCATCAAGGTGTTTATGTTGTCGTGGCGTCTGCGTCGTGATGCCGAGTGCTTCGGCTTCATGACTTTCCCAAAGCCACCTTACCCGTTCCGTCAAGGAAATAGAGGTGCTGATCAATGGTTAATAAGTGTCATTTGCAACGACAGAAATTCTCTTAGCTTATCTCATAGCCTCTGGGGATATTTAACTCTTTATTTTTTTGTAAAACGTCAGCTTTTAAGAAAAAAAAATGAACAAGATCTTTCGTTTAGCACCAAAATTAGCACGCTAGTACACTGTAGTACACTGTAATATGTAGAAAATTAAAACCAAAGGATAACAGAGGACATAAAATAATTAGCTAATCACTCATCAAAGTACGTTCTAATATAATCTCAATGTTAGGTAACTATCATGATCTCTTATCGTTTGCGGGAAAAATACTCTAAAAGCTATCCGTTCGGCATTCAGTTTTTCTAATTCTACGGTCATTATCTTATCTAACGTAATACATAGTGTTTCATAAAAATATTATCTTTTTATCTGGCATTTAACTTTAATCTGAGATTGAAATTGAATCTTTAAAAAGATCTGGTATTTAACTTTAAATTTAATGAAGTATTCTCGATTTAACGTCATTGAAAGCGAAGAGATTTTATGAAGAAAACATTTTTTTTGGTTTTAGAGGCTACAAAATCCATCCTATCCAAAACAGAAGAGATCTACAATTTCACCAAATTCACCACGCTTATACACATGAAGTACTCTATGCTTATACACATGAAGTCGCGGAAAGTAATTCGCGGAAGTTTTTTTTCCCACGCCCAATAGACCCTCAATGTCGCCGCAAACCTCCACCCTCACCTCTTCAAATAGAAAACTAATGCAATCGACCGACCAAACGACCCAACCGATAGCATATTTATTTCAATCTAGTGATTAGGCATGAAGTTGTTTGGAAATTGATCACCCTGTAAACGTGTCATTTGCGTTTGCAGTCTTACCTTGCTGCCTGTCAGGTTTTAAGGATCTTGGTATCAATATCAAAATAATCATGTCACTTTTCTATTTCTATAATTGTTTCATTAATGTATTTCACGGGAAATTTCCGTTATTAATTGAGTATTACATTTATGCAGCTTATTACGTTTAAAATGTATGAAATGGATACATTTATAGTACAAAAATCTACAAGTTATACTTGTGCAAAACATAAAACGTTCTTTAGAAAAAAAATGGCAATAACGACACAGACGACTGCAATTATAAATTAAGCTGTTTCTGGCTGAACCTGGTGGAAGTGGTCGATATTCATAAAGAATAAAACAATTACTAACCTACCATTAATTATTAAACTAGTTATGTGGGACAACGCCACTCATTGGAATAATCATGTGCAAGGGCCTTCAGTTTAGGTCGTATGTGACAGATTATAAATCATTTATTCATCATGAATATTGACAGTATATACATATTTAAGCAATGAAGATCAAGTAAAACTAATGGTTTTATTAATAAAAAATAACTAAGTACATTTCATGTAAACACAAGCATCGGGTTATGATATATATAAATATTTTCTTCTAATCTATTTTTATAACGCATCAAAACCCAAATAGGTTCATGGTATGAAAAGTATCTAAGGCTTCTAAAATTTTCTATATAATACTATGTGGTGTTTCTTGTTAAGGTGAATTGGAAATTTAAATTAACAAGTTCAAGTAATGGTGGAGTCATTAAAGTAACTGCAAGGCTTGTACGGAAATATTGAATTGTAAACTTGTCTATTCAAAAATAGAGAATACATACCATGAGTCTTCATTGGTTTTTTTGTAAGGAATAGGATCTACATAAAAAAGGCGTATTAATTTACCGATTTAAAAAAATTGCCTTTGCAACTATGGGTTTTCGAAGTAACAATAGATTTTAGCACATATCGATTTGCACGTATGTCAGTATCCGACATACCTTCTCGAATGACCAAAATGGCTGTTGTATAGTCTTCATAGGTTAGCCACACTATATCATTGTTTGCCGCGGAGTGCGTTCAAGTGCCGTCATCTGGTGACAAAGATCAAAGGCAAACCTTAACTGGCGCGCTTTTGTGCGGGTGGGTGGTGAATCGCAAGAAGAGACGGGGTAAGAGGAGGGTTTTTTTTTTGGCTCGGAAGGGACCAGGAAATAAGGGTACAAGGGTTCTCCTCTGTATGGGATGTTGCGGAGGCGTTGAATTTTTTTCGTAACCCGTCGTTCTCTTCCTCCACGAAGGGGTTTTTTGCAAGACGCGGCAGAGGGTAGGGATAACTAATGTCCCCTTTCCCTTATATAGGGGTTGCATGCATCCTCGGCTCGGCAACAAAGGAATCCTCTGTCCGAAACAACCGTGGTCCCTTTTCCCTTCCTTCCGAAAACCCTCTCCAAGCAGCTCTGCCGTTGTCATCCTGTGGGAATGGAAAGAGGAGGGAAATTTGGAAACAAGGCACTTAAAAAGTGTGGGGAGAGGAAGGATGTATGTAGGTGTGAGATATATTGTGTGTTGCCTACTTGTAATACCTCGAGTTGACGATCTCATTGAAACGTTGGCTCCTCGGACTACACGGGATAAAGTAAGGGATTGTTAAAATTAATTTACGGCGATATTTTCTTTTGTATATCTGTAAATATTTATAATAACGTTACGAAATATTTTTGAAAATAAAATCAGGCAATAAAACAGTAATTAGAGAAACGTAAATGAGTGGGTTTAAATTGGCAAGTATGATGCGCTACTTCTCTTCATCAAGCGATTACTGACGTAAATTGTACGTGTATTGTATACGGCTCTGAACGTTTGCTTGAGGAACTTTTTAAAGTTAAGGAAAGTCGGTTTATTATTATTCTTTCCAATGTTGCCAGAAACCAATCAGTGCATGTAACATTGGTTATTCTAAAATTGCACTTGCACTTATTAAGAGTGCAGTAAAATTTACGGTTGAAATTTTACCCACTTAAAGAAGTGCCTATAACTGATGTAAATTGTTCCTACAAACTCCTTCCCTCGTAAATCTCTGCACTAGCATGTGAGAAATTTTTCTCCTGTGTGACATTCCCCATAAGCTCTTGCAAGAAATTTGCGGAAGTAACGTGTCAGTGTAAACCCACCCTTAAGAGTATATATCTTGTTTCAAGGCCTGCCCAAGGTGTGGGCAATATGGTTATGGAGCCAAGACAGGCGGCCGGTCGTAGGGGATGACACGTCTTTAGGACTTATTAGTGAATTCGGAAAGGGGAGAGAAGCTGTTAAAATCAGAAACTAATACTTTAGTCTAGATGTACAATGTACATACATTGTACATCTATCCAAAATGATCTTTGTTGATGTGCTTTAAACGTGACTGACACTCATTGCTAACATCAACAGTGAGCATTATAAAAACTACTATCTACTATAATGACCACCGATGTGTATATATATATATGCGTCAGTGACTCTCAAATAAGAAATACACGTGAAATTGAATCTTCATTTGGCTGCAGGCCTTTTTTTATTTGCAAAATTAAACTAAAAATGGTGGCCTTCTGTTATTGGTAAAATGTACCAATAGAAAGAAAATAAAATAAATATTCTTATTCCTTCAATAGAATTTTGTATTTTGGTCGACATTCCGAAATGTTTGCTAAAACGTAACGATTTCTCGCAATATTTTTAGCGTTTTGGAGTCATCGTCACCATAACGACCACACTCATCGTTTAAGTCGAGATTCCGTGTATAATATCCATTAACTCAATGATTCTTTGTTCCAAATAAGATATGTAAATGATAATATTTTTAATGAAAAATCTAAATTTAGTTTTTGCTATTACATGGTGAAATATTTAGTAAATTTCATCGAAAACTTTTACGTAGTGCGCAGTCACGTGCAGTGTTGATTTTTTTCTTTCCCGTTAATATTCAAACGGGCTGTACCTTCACTAGTAATATATATGAATAAAGTAATATTCATACGTACCCATCACGTCATTCCCTTCCAGTGGAGGCAAAGTGAAATGATTGAGCTATTGTCGTTCGTTAGCCGTGGAAAAATGAATCCCTTTTTTCTCCATAATACCCTATCCTTGCAAACCTCTTTCTCTTCTCTAACATTCATGCATAGCTTCATGCACGCTTTCGTATTCTTAAGCCCGTTTTACGCGGGGCACGTAATTGCACAATATGATGTACGTACGAACGTGCATCTCAAATTTCATCGTGTAAAGCCGTGAATTGCAGGAACGCATGCACGAATGCATGAACGCGAGATGGCAAAATAGCCCCTGCTCTAATTCGAAAATGATTGCACGCTCGATTGAGAAAAACATGCAGTTTGAAGCTGTGCAATTTCATGCCCCTTGTAAAAAATTGCACGGGGCACGTAATTGCGCAATCTGATGTACGTATGAACGTGCATTTAAAATTGCGTCGTGTAAAGCCATGAATTGCAAGAAAGCATTCGCGAATGCATGAACCCTATCTTAATTATTTTTTCAGTATTTTTCAGTAGCAGTGAAACTCATTTGTTAATAACTCTTCCAACAACGACAAATTATGTCTTTGTTAGTCACGATCATATTACTTGGATATGCATAGCCATTCATGCCGGATTTTTGCTGCCGAAATACGACGCTCAGCAAAAAAAACCTAAAACTATGAAATTCGAGCCGCATATTTTCAGATATTCTGGAACTTGTTAGTATATTACTCATTCATATACTATTTATTCTGTGATGCCGTGTAGACTTCGTGAGAATGGAATCAAAGTAAAACTGTGAGTTTAGGAACGATAACAAAAATTGGCAAGCTCAACATTGAGCAAATATAGGCGGAGTTACGAATGTGAAATCGTAAAAAATGTAATTTTTTCTTACATTGGAATCAATAAATTTAATTTTATACAAGCAATACGATATATTATACCAAAGACGGTGAAACTCGTCATGAAGAAATCATTTGACTTGGCCGGGATTCGTACCCAGAACTTCTAATTGCCGGTGAGGTGTGTTAGCCAGTTACTCTATCCAGTCATCTTAAATCAAGGCGAATGTCAGCGGCGGTTTATGTGAACAAATTTCAACAACTTTATGTGAACAAATGAGTGACTGTATGCCGCAATATTTGTGTAACTTCAATGATTGGGAAGATGAAACAATGTTTATAAAAATAAGTCATTTTATGTTCCACTTGGAAAATATTCTCCGCATATTTTTTTCCTGCAAAATTCCATCGTACAGAACGCGATATCGAATATATTTGTAGAATATTTTTCATTTGACTTTCAGCTCTGAAACTTCCCTGAACTACATCATAGAAATCATTTTCTTTGGGTACCAAACCGTAGAGATTAAACAATAGAGTGATAAAAAGAAAATTATTCTGAAATTAGTAAGCAAACTTACAAAAATGGAGGCATCAGGCGAGATGCTGTGGAATATGAACATAATAAGAACTTAGAAGATGCAATTTTCCCCAGTTTTAAAATTTATTTGACCTGGGTTTCGATGCACCACATCATCATTAGGGTCGACATCCGGGTCGAATAAAAGTTTATCTGAGGAAAATTGCACCTTCTTAGTTATTATTATTAGCAAACTTAATTATCAATTGTTATTTTTTAATGCCTGTATTACTCCCGAAATGCGATCTGGTGCTGAAAAGTGACAGTATGTTTTATCTGTCTCAAAATGATTTTGAATTAATCTTTATAACCTAAACGTTTGACGGAAGACATTGTGAATGGGTGGCTCAAATTAAGGTAAAAACTATCTGCAGTTTATACTTAAAGCTTTTCAAAGACACTACTAAGCACTTTGAAGTCTTGATTAAAGTTCATAAAATATTCGTATAAAAATGGTGTTTCCAACGTAAATATCAGTTTAAATAAATATGCAGCCATGTTCTGTGAAATGAGTATTCGCCAACATAGTATTTATCTCTGCATTAACTCTGAGGTATATTACTTATCATTACGCTCCGTGCACACTTGATAATTAAACTAGCATACTTTCACGATTCTCCCATCACTTACAATTGCCAGAAATCTTTTTTTTTTAATCAATAAAATATAAATAAAGGTGATTTGTTTGCTATTTAATATTTGAAAAGTTGTTTTTAAAAAGGAGTAAAAGGTAAATCCAGTAAAATTGTAACTACCATTTCCTCTAATATTTTGAAAATACAATAATTGTATCAATCATTAATTTATCTTTCATATTCTCGTAAAATGCAATGGGTTTGCGCGCGTATTGCATTAAGTAGATACGAGTTCCATTTTAATGACTTATAA
Source organism: Pyrrhosoma nymphula (assembly GCA_963573305.1). Lineage (NCBI taxonomy): Eukaryota > Metazoa > Arthropoda > Insecta > Odonata > Coenagrionidae > Pyrrhosoma > Pyrrhosoma nymphula. Next base: position 4,358,408 of record OY754338.1, on the reverse strand, counting down.
CAGTATATAGTCAAATGACTTTTCCATCTTTCCAAGTTTTTAAAATCAACATCATTTGATCAGAGCGGTGGGGGTCATTGAGAGAGATCATCAATGGAGGATTGATGGAGGATTGAAAATCAAAAGCCATTTTTTTTTTTAGAAAGCAGTTTCTCTGAACAACGGTTATGACACCATCTCTTGGAATGGGATTTTATTTTTTCAGCAATTTCATCGCCTGTCCTCGCCATAAAAGAATTTTTTGTCTCCGGGTTTCATTTCTATTTCGGCACAATTTTAAGCGGTAATAGGGATATGCGATAACTGAAAGATGGAAAGATATTTTACTGCACCGAAGGAAAATACCGTCACCATCTACTGTTTTTACTGGATGACTGGGATTGACTGGGGTTCATAGGCGAGATAACAGGTGAAAAATGATATCCATATGGAATATGGAGTGGTGTATTTCGACTATACGGCCTTAAATGAGGGGAAATCAATTGCAAGTTATAGGAATTCTGTGTGGATGTCCATAAAATCTACATTGAAAATACTTCATTTTCGCCGGAAATAATAGTTGCGTATTTGATTCCCTGCAGTCGTACGTGAATCAAATGAAAATTATGATTTCGCATTATTATTGGACATATTTCCATACGCGCACAGATAAAAAATAATTGAATTTTACTTTTATCTTGTCATTCGTTGCTTCACATTAAGAGGGTGACTGCCAATTAATAGAGACATTGGTGATGTAGGTATTTATAAAAATATGAAATGGATGCTGCAGAGAGTAATGACAAAAAATATGAAAGAGCAAAAACAATTACATTGAAGGACAGGAAGTGAGTGAAAAGAGTTTTAAATTGAGTATGGAGGTCTAATTAACAGTTAGCGGAATGCATAGAATGTAATGTAATACAATTTTTTATTACCAACTCTGGGTATAAGCCCAATGGAGTTAAAAAACGAGTTATCCAAGTACACCAATGCATAATATACAATTACATTCGTACAAATAATGTAATTACATGAGTCACAAATTTTTAAAATATATTATATATTTTGGATTTGACATTTTATGTTGAATTTTTGTTTTTTAAATAGGTGATGGTTTAGTGTACCATGTTTTTGATGAGGTTACGTAAAAGGAGTCGGTGGGCGTGGTGGTCCGATGTCTAGGAAATTAGAGCAATCAGGAATTCTTTTCTTGTGATTACTATGCATAAATTTGGCACAAAATTAAATTGACGAAACAAACATTCGGTTCCACATGTTCGAAGTCTGTGAGCGTGAACTTAGTTGGGAATTGTTGAAGGGATATCGATGAATAAGCGAGGAATCGGTCAGCCCCGGAGGTATGGCAGTGGGGTAACGTTTTCTGTCGAATCAGGTGTTGCGGGTTCTAGTCGGGCGGATTTTCACCAATCCTTGAATGGGTGATTCCATTCGTCCGTTGTTGATTCACCCGGTGTAAAAGACAGAATGACCTGTTTTCTGGGAGGTGGGTAGTAAAATATTGGGAGATTTTCATCCAAGGTGTTTAAGTTAGCGCAGATCGGTGAACATCAGCGAACTTTAGCTAACACGAACGTCGTTGAATGGAACGATGGCGAAACGATTGGTAACTCGGCAGCATTCTGTCAGTGCACAACAGTCACAGGCAAATGTTTTGTTTATAGTATTCGAATTGGTTTAAAACATGTACATTAGGGTGTCCCAAAAAAATCGAAGTAGTTTTTTTTGAACGCATACCCTCTTAATTTATTTATACGATGTCAAAACAATTGTAAATAAAATTTTATAAACGTAGGACCTCGGAAACCCGTGCCGACTTGTATTGAAACATATCAGTACTTGCTAAGGCGTCACTGACAACCTTCCATATGTTAACCCTCCGGCGACTGATGCAGCAGTTTAACCTGAATATAATTTTTTTTAAGTAATGGGAAACTAATATATGATGTTTGAACATGGTCTGGTGACTGGTATGATGACTGATTTTTTTATAACGAAGAAATACAAGGTATGCTGCACGGAGTTCGGCGGCTCGCCCACCGAAGGGTCCCACCGCAAGGAACGCACCAAAACCCAACACCTCAAGTTTGAACGCCCAAACGGATCTGACAATGAGATGGTAAGCACACAATAACTGCTACAGTGTGCACAAAATAAGACGAAGTACAAATAGCTAGGCAGACACTTACAGGTAGCGCACCCGACATTTTTTTTGATAACCAAGAAACTTCGGCGGCGCGCCCGCCGGTTAATGCGAATTTAGCGAAAAATGTACAATGTACATTGGACGATTGTACATTGTACAAGGTGTGCAAATATAGTAATGAGACTGATAGCTTAGTGTTCGATTGAACATGTGATACGCTATCAGTGCGAGCTGGAACTCTCTATCAGAGTCACGTTGGTTGTCCGTAGTGATTGTTTTGTGAAGCAGGTTTTGCTTGTACGTTGTGACCAGTTGCGACAATGTGTTAACGCGTCGAAGCCATGTAAGCCAAGTGTGTTTGTAATTACTTGTTATTTTGTTAGTAAACGTATTGTTTTCAATCAGAGAACAATGAACATGTCAGTGGAATTACGTAGCCCTAAAACGAGTATATTTTTAAATGGGCGTAAAACACCTAATTACAGTCCATGTTGAGAAAACCACCTTTGTTATTTCCACAAAACTGTATTCCGAGTGGCAGAGGAATAAAGTTTTGTGAAAATAACAAAGGTGGTTTTCTCCACATGGATATATATAATTTCCACGAGGTCAGGCTTGATATCATTAGTTATATCAAATAAAAGGTTCAAAACTGCCCTCTAATGGACAAGTTCTGGCAGTTTTATTTAATAATATCCGTGAAGTTATTTTTACTGTCAATGAAAGTGCAAATCTCACTATTCGCGAATTTATTATCTTTTGGGAAAAGGCGCGTATACCTACCAAATCTTTCCCTTTTTTCCCTGTGAAGAAACTAGTGAACCTATATCAATTTTGGAGGGAGTTACAAAAAATGCATAAAAAACCCAAAACGTATTAAAGCAGGGCCGACAAGAGTTTGTCAACAACTTAGATAATTTGTTTGACATTGAATACGCAGATACGCTTCACTTTATGAAAATAAATGAAGACAGAATCTTCTTACAGCGACAGAGAGAGCCAGGCCGGCCTGGTCACGTAGCTGGAGTGGACAAAAAACTTAAGTAACTTACTGATAAGGAGGAAAGGGCGCGCCTCAGAACTATTGAAGAAGAAATGCGGCATACTACATATTTTTCCACGCTAACTCCTTCGACATCATCTTATGAACCGTTACAAAACGACTGATTTTCTGATTCTAATGAAAATGACATGCATTTAAAAGAAGACATTCCAACTCTGATAGAGAACATACAGCCCGGAACCAGTAAAACAACTTTGGGGAAAAATTTCATTACTCCAAAATGGGTAGCAGCCCTAGAAAGGTGTCAGTTAAGTTTGAAAGATTCAATGTTTATTCTTGAAGCTACCATTGAGGCACTTGGATATAATACTAATGATTTTCCTATAATTAACTCTTCGATTCAAAAGATTCGTACGGAAAAATGGAAAGAGCGAGCGGAAGCCATAAAAGCTACTTTTAAAAACGAGGTACTAAATGTTGTGACTTTTCACTGGGATGGCAAACTGTTACCTGCTTTAGGTTCTTGGAAATCAAAAGAAGAAGGTCTTCCAATAGTTATATCATTTGCAAGTAAAGAACAACTAATTGCTCTGGAGAGGTTGGAAAGCTCTTCAGGAAGCGAACAGGCGCAGGCTGTTTGGAACGCGATTGTAGACTGGAATCTCGAAGATAAAGTGCAAATTCTTTGTTGTGAAACTAAGGCTTCAAATAAAGGTCATATCAATGTTGTCAGTGTGCTTCTTGAACAAAAACCTATTGGAGATATACTTATTTTTTATTTCCACCATCACGTGTTTGAATTGGTTTTCAAAAGCGTGTTCGAAGTAAAAATTAGTCAAGTGACAGCAAATCCTGACATTCCACTCTTCAAAAAGTTCCGAAATAACTGGAATGGTGTCGATCCAGATATAGTACAGTACTATAAAGAAAAGCTCGCATTTCACCTGACTGTTTCCGAAATTGACAATCTCCTTGAGTTGTACCGAACTGAACCTACCAAAGAAATAGTCAGAAATAACTATCAAGATTTGATAGAGCTTTCTGTAATATTTTTAGGCGGAGATACACAGGGAAAATTTATGATTTGACCTCAAGGTGCCATCCACCAAGCTCGATGGATGGCGAGAGCAATTTATTCCCTAAAAATATCATTACTGAGTGATCAATTCAAAATTACGATCAAGGATAAGGCCGCGCTTTTAGGCGTTTGCCTGTTCATCGTGACATCCTACGTCAAGCCATGACTCAAATGTATTTTGGCAGTAAAGCACCTTACCAAGGTTAGTGCTTTTTGAAGTCGATGACGGTTTACGAAAAAATTTATTAAAGCAGCTTTACAGAAGATAAGCCAGCATTTATGGTATTTGACTGATGAAGTTTCTGTCTTATCACTGTTTGACGATGATTTGGATCAAGAAACTAAAGTAAAAATGGTTGAAAATTTCACCAAAAAGAATTTATCAACTCATGGCAAACGCTACATCTCATCGAAGGAAGAACTTTGCGTTCTATTGTGTGGTAAGTTAAATTAGTAAATTTAGAAGTTGTTTCTTTAGCTTTCTGTTTAGATCACAATTTCGTCAACTGACTTTCTCTAGTTTTATTTCAGAGAAAAACATCTACGACTTCATTTCAGTCAGAAGTAAGTCATTGTGCGATCTTTTTAAAATTGATGACAGTTTTTTCCACGAATGTCCTACCATGTGGTCAAATAATACTTCGTTTCAAGAAGCCAGAAAGAAGGTTTCAACGCTGAGGGCAGTGAACGATACAGCTGAAAGAGCGGTCAAGTTGATGCCAGATTTTCACGGTTAAATCACGGTTGAGGAGGAACAAAAGCAATTTTTACTACTTTGCGTACAAGAACACCGGATGATTTATCTTGACAGCAAAAAGCAAACTTTGAAAAGAAAATTTAAAGAATAATGTTTTTACATGTTAAACAGTAAATAAACACGATTTGGGCATATTGGTGTTTTATTTACTAAATAAATATTACGCTCTAGAATCCTTCCATACTAAGCCAGGAAAAAAATTTTATTTCTCATGTTTGGGATCGAGTCGGCACGTGTTATCATAATTCAATCACAATAATATTTATTATGTGAGTTATTAAGGTCAAACAGAAAAAAAGTAGAGGGTATGCGTATTAGATTTCGCGAAAAAAAAATTATCCCTTATGTCTTGGGACACCCTAATGTACATGTTTAAAATCGGAAGCTTTTTACCACGAAGTGATTGAAAAATTGACAATACCCATGTTTGATGCATTTACGGAAAATCAACACAAAAACAGATATCGCGGATGCAGCTATCGAAATTATTTTGATATTTGCGGACATAAAGTCTGGTCTCGATCAGTTTAGAAGTTCTTTACCTGGTATATGCTCGCTATCTGGTTATGGTACCTGGTGCATGATCAATGAATGTTACGCCACAGCATCTCCTCTAAAATCCAGTTTCCACAACTTTCAGCCCTCTTTTCATTTTCCCTGTAATCTTCCGCACTTTCGAACCATAGCTGGAACAAATTACTACCAGTGATGAGAAAATTCTTATTCTTAATTTATAAGATATTAGTTTGCCACAGAGTACTGGGTTCAATACCTTTGTTATAGCTTTTCCTCGTCATATTTCCGTAGGAATTCAACGTTTTCGTTACCATTTTCATTCAAGTGTACACCCAGATTTTAGTATCCAGCTTCTGCTTTATGTCTCCAGCTGATGAAGTGATATCTTGCTGCCTATTTTTTCCCATCATCATGTACCATGTGTCAATAGTATTAATTTCCAAATCTCAAGCTGTGTACTTCTCAATTAGCTTCCATGCTTCAAAATGTATACAATACGTCCATAGGTACTAGTCGTACAATAAATCACATGGCGTGATAAACATGAGTCAAGTTAACACCCTATACATATATATATATATATAATGTCTTGGTAGAAAATCGCTCTCGGCGACGATGCACATGCATAAATAAAACAGTGATACACTAAACAAACACAGAAACACGCAAAAAGGACACTCACAAAAGAAAACTTGTACGTTTCGACGTCAGGACGCCATCGTCAGCGGTAGAGGAATGATGAGTCCGCTCTGTTCCCTTGGGAAGGAAAGGGCAGAGAGGAAGGAAAGGGGGGGTAAGTGCGAATGGATAGTGGTGGGGAGAGAGAGGTGGCTATTGGGCTTTTAATTCAATGGGCTAGGTTTAGCCCGGGCTTTTCGAATGCTCTTGTCACCCAAATATGGGCGTATTCACGAATTTTCACGTCAACATTACCGGCGGATTCAGGAAGGGCTTCTATGATCTCTAGGGAGAATATATATATATATATATATAATGTCTTGGTCGAAAATCATATACATATATATAGCTATTTATTTTCGCAATTTAAACAGTCTTTGCATAGTTAATTGTAAAGCCTTAATCTTTATTTCCGGGTCCCCCAGATTAAAGGCCTAACATCAGTCACCACAGCAGCACAGATAAATTTTCAATTTCAACATAAATAGCATGCAGTCCGATTCAAACGCATGCTAGCTATTTCTTTAGTTTCATTTAATTTCCATTAGCTATTCAGATACAATTATAAAAACCTTTTGGCGTGCAAGCTCATTATTATACATTCAATTATATTAATTGATACAATTACTCAAGCGTGTTCCTTATCATACACAAAAAGGTGAAATATTGTCTCACCTGCAGGCATCCTTTTTATCGGTGGGTTCGCGACCGTGTCTGTAGTCCACTCCTGCCTCCAGCTCCCGTCTCGGCTGACGTGGCCACTCCTGATCGTTGGAATATTTATCCTCCCTGCTACTTGGTTTGTCCCTGAACTGCACAAGGCCCCTTCGTTTATCACGACTTACTCCTCTGACCGTACGGGAGAGTTCTCCAGTATGCAGGAGCCCCGTTCACTCGATCGCAAGAGCTATTTATATCTCGACCACCTCCTCCGCTTGTTAATGGAACAAGTCCTCCAATCGTGCTCAGCCCTCATTGTTTATTTTCCATTGAGCGGGCGTCGGTTTATCGGAGCTATAATTGTCGTAGAAGCCCCCCTTCCCAACAGTTTCCCCCGCCGACCGGAGGAACAATAAATGTACGCTACTAGGGGGTTATTTTGTAATCTCACTTAAGTGAGATTACGTCATAAAATGTCATTTTTTCGTGGTTCAACTCCGCCACCCAGGCGGCGTGACCATCTTTGGCTCTCAAGCGGTGAACTGCCGGTCATGTGCTGGTCTTTTATTTGATTCATCCGCTCTGATCCGTATCTTTCGACTCTTGATCCGTTTCATCTGCCTCCGCCTGCCATTAGTTCCATCTCACCTGTCATATGGATCTCAATCTTCTGCACTACTGTGCGGGCAGGAGTGTTGCCTAGCTTTCCGCAAAAGGTAGGTCGCACTGCAATCGGTATGGTTCCGTTTCTGTGTGTCAAAAATATCCAGTTTAATTGGGAGGCCAATTTCGGTACCTTTATTTCCAATATCTCCATTTAAATCACGGAATTTCCTTATTAGAAACACCTTCAATAGAGTGGCGGCGCAACAATCTGCTTGGTCCTGATTTTTCGGTGCCTGTGGAATGTTTAGCAACACCCACTGGGGGCAAGTTTAGGATCCATATGTATATTCATGGTCATAGGTAACGTGAAATGGAGCCACCATCGTTTCCACTTGAAGCTTGAGTTGGAAAAAAGCGAGAGCGCGAAAGATACAAACATTTTAAAGTTGTATTGATGGAATTTGCACAACGTGAAGAACTTCAGCACTTTCATCTGCAATTTATTGGACACATGGGAGGTATGATTTGTTTGAAAAGCTTATTTAATTGTTAGCTTGAATTATCTGTGTGTATATTTCGTATCAATATTTCCCAAACAATGTTGCTGATACCTTTGTTTTCGTGTTCCCTTCCTTTGGTAATTTTGTGTGGATTATTCTTGGATTACTTTGTCGCTACTAAAGTAGTTCCTCGCTAATAGACGGTTGTGAGGTTAGATTGCTTCTTGGCTTACGCCTTCTCGCTAATAGACGTTTTGCACATCAGCTTTTTTTCCGTGAACGCTCACTAAAAAATTGCCTTTACAGTGTGTACGTAAAGTGGCACTTTTAGTGTTTATATTCTACGAGGTATATGCTATGTTTATTTATCCAGCAACTATCGCAAGAGCAAAATCATTTAAACTAATTGATGAAACTCACAAAACGCATGAACCCCTATATATATATAAAAGGAAAACGTAATAATGCTGTGATATTATCGGAAGGAGATTATGCTTCTATGCAAGAAACTTTATATTTATTATCAATTCCTAATTTGAGAGAGTATATTTTACAAGCTATTAGAGAGTCTATAGAAGAATGCAAAGATTATACTGAAGTAGAATGGTAGATTTAGTACAATATAAGGTAGTGTTATCTAATGCTGCCTAAAAAGATATTGCAATTTGTTTAGAAATAGAAGAAAGCGGTCGCCGTTGCCAGGCACTCGTTTGTTTTTTCAAGTCTTCGTCATAGTAAAGGAGATCGGCAACAGATAGCGCCACCGACAGGAGCTTCGACAATTCACGAAAAGTTCGTGAGCCGATCATTTGGAGAGCGAAACGGATCTCCCGCCTTCCCGCAAAGAGTCATTAAAATGGTGAGATTACAAAATAACCACCCTGGTCGTATTGTAGAGCTACCACGTGACAAATGTTAATCGCCCACTACCAACCTAACTTATTCGCCTAGTCGTGTTACATAATGTTACATAATTTACTTCATACTTCTTGCAATTGCTTAAATTAAAGAAAAAAATTAGAATATGTTATCTGCCATGACTAGGGAAAAATCTCCGTGGAACTACCTTAAGTGGGAAACAGCTATAACAAAATGGAAGAGTTGTACCGCCCCTGCCTCGACACTACGTCAGTTAGTTGTAAAGAAAATCATTTTGTCAGAAGGTTAAATACAAAAATTACCAAATATCGCAGTCACCCAGGGTCACCTAAAGAGATAAGTAATTATTTTTTTATTTTTTTCTAAAATATTGGCACTGAATGAATTAGTAAAATGAATCTATTTCTTTCAAAACAATAGTCTGGGAACGTTAAAGACGTAGGGGAGAGTTGGATAAAACGGGGTGGTCTGATAAAACGGGGTACCGAAGTTTTCTCGTTTGGTATAAGCTGCCATCTTCCAATCAATACTCTAACTTCTTCGTGTGCATCTTCCAAACATTTTGAGAGTACAAGCAATCCGCGTTGTGCGCGTTTGCATTCTCTGCGTTAAAAAAAGAGTTTTTAGTGTGTTGTGATGTATATTTTGGCTCTAAAGTACGTGATTATATCTGGGAAACATTCATTTGAGGATTTTAAAGTAAGTTTGGTGGATATTAAACCTCGTTTTCTCCACGCAATGAAGTATATTTTAAAATGAATAGTCCACTACTTTTCTGTCGAAGTCACCTGTTTCATAAAATGGCGTGGTTGGATAAAACAGGGTACTACTAAGTCGGACAGAACGGGGTAGTACCCCGTTTTATCCAACCGACTTTGAGTTTCGGTTTGAACGATTGGCTGAAAACTACAACCAATACAATTCCACACGAATTGATTATTAGGTATTATTATTATGTAGTATTGTCTCTGAGCTGGCAGAGATAAATAAATTGCCTCATAATTTTAATCGCAAAAAGAAGCTGGCAGGTAAATGTTGGTTCTATTCATTTTTGAAGAGGAATCCCTGTGTAAGCCTTCGATATGCTGAGCCAACGTCTCTTGCCAGAGCTATAGGTTTCAATAGACCGGCAGTGAAACCATTTATTTATCTGCTCTCAGAACTTTACCAGAAGCATAACTTCAGTGCAGATATAGTATACAACGTCGATGAGACGGGAATAAGGACTGTACCCAACAAGCAATCAAAGGTCCTTGCCTTAAGGGGTAAACGAAAAGTCGGAGGTTTGGTATCTGCAGAGAGAGGTGTTTTAGTGACTGCAGAGACCTGTATGAGTGATTCAGGGATCTACATGCCCACAATGTTTGTCTTCCCCCGTCAGAGAGTTAAACCAGAACTGCTTGATAATGCTCCTCCAGGGTTAACTGCAGAATACCACCCTAGTGGATGGATGCAGAAGGATCTATTCCTCAAATGGTTTGCACGTTTCGTTGAAATTTCAAAACCATCCAAAGAAAAGCCGGTGCTTCTGCTTATGGATGGACACGCAACACAAACCAAGAGCATTGGACTAATTGACATGGCTCGAGAAAACTACGTCCATCTTTTATGCTTTCCATTCCATTGCACACATCGAATGCAACCCTTAGATGTGACTTTCATGACACCATTGAGTAATTACTACTCTTAAGAGGACATAAAGTGGCTTCAGTCTCACCTTGTGCGCGTGATCACAATCAATCAAGTTGCAGGACTGTATAGAACAGAGTTCATGAAAGCTGCTTCCATCTAGACTGCATTAAATGGCTTCCGAAAGACTGGAATATTTCCTTTGGATCCAGATGTGTTTTCTGACTGGATGTTTCAGCCTGCTGAAACCACAGACACACCAACTGAAACCACTGACACGCCAGTTGAAACCACAGACACACCACTAGAGAATGATGCTGTTCATTCCCTGGAATCTGCTTCAGAGCTACCGACGACAATGTCTTCTGATCTCTCTACATCACGATCTATTCAGTCCAAACAACCTGCACCTTCAACTTCAGCTTTCCAGATCTCTCCACAAGATATAAAAGCAGTTCCGAGAGCAGGAAAAGGAGAAGGAACCACCGGAAGAAGAAAAGGAAAGACGGCTATCCTGACAAGTTCTCCTCACAAGGAAGAACTGATTTCGTCTTAAAAACAAGGAAGGACTCGGCCTATCAAAAGGAAACTTGAGATGGGTTTCAGGCCTGAGACTACTCCTGCCGGTGAGTCTGTAACGGCTCATAGAAAGGGTGGGAAGAAGAAGTCAAAGAAACCTGTTGTAGCACAGAACTGTAAGTCATCATCAGCAGAGGAAGAAGACAGAAACACCGCTTGCATTTACTGCAATGACTTTTTTCAAATTCTAATCGGAGGAAGGGTGGATAAAGTGCTTTAAGTGTAGTGAATGGGCTCATGAAGAGTGCGCTGGTATATAGGCGATGTATATGACGGACCATATAAATGTGATTTTTGTGACTAGAGTAATTATTGATTACTTGAAAAAAGAATATTTAGGTATAGTAGGCTTATAGATCTATTCTAAAACCTAGTACCCCGTTTTACCAGACCGGTCTGATAAAACGGGGTACTTGACATAAAGCAATTAAATATTAATTATCTTTGTTTAGCTTCATTAAAATGTTCTAATGTTGTCCTCAACTTCAAGCAGAAAGATGAAGCACTTGTTCATTAAAAATAAACAGAGACTTATTATTTAGTTTACGAGATATGGTAATTTATTTGTTAAGTACCCCGTTTTGTCCAACTTTCCCCTACTTTCAATTATGGATAACCCTACTGGCATTAGGATGAAATAGATATACCTGCAGAATAAAGCTTGGGGACTGTGGTGTTGACAGGAATGACATCACGCCGAGGGCAGCGCGATGTTTTTTTACCTATGCGAAAAGAAATGTGTACGTTTATTACAATACCCTTTTCTAGAAAGGAAAAAAAATTGTTATATTTGTCTTAAAAACAAACCCCAAAGATGGAAATGGAAGGAAATGTTTTCAGGTCAATGACATATCTATCAAGAAGGGGGGGGTGTGAACGTTTTTTCAGGGGTTCCAGATACCCTAGGATACCTCTGGTTGAGGAAAGCAATATAAAATTATATCACAGGTCAAAAATTTTGGAGGTCAGCTTCTCAGTGTACTAGTGAAGGCAAACTAACAGTTTATGCGAAGGATACAGAAACAATAGTTTCCGAAGGGACTACATTTCCCAACAAATCTGAGTCGATATTACAAGTTTTTACGGCTCTAGTGAAAACCAAAAATAGTAGTTATTTTTTTAACCTGAATATGGAATATTTTCTCATGCATAGGTCCTCTCAGCAAAAGAAGCTTTAATATTGAGGTGTGTCTTTGATGTGTCTTATTACATTATTGTTGTTAAGATTACTAGCGCCTTACCATTGCACAATACGCTGAAATTGTTTACCCACATTCGCACCTGCCATTAATGACCATGGTACAACTGGCATTCACTGCCTTTAACGTGCACCAAATTTGTTTCTCATCACCAGCCGGTAACTCGAAAATGATGAAGACTGATCACTTGACCATTGCAATGTATGCTGGTGGAAAAGGTTTTCCATGGCCTGTGACAACCGGGGGATCGTATTGCTACATCTTACCCTTGTAACATATTACCATGGTAAAAAGCAACCAACTGAAAACGGGGCGTTAGGATATGCTTGGCGCATACTGTGCGATGTAAAGCCTTTTGACATGGCTCGAATTTATGTAAATTTATGTAATCATCATACGCTAAAATGATGAAACTGACCTGATTGAAAAGGGAATATAATCGGATAAACATTAAGCGAACGAATGCGCGCGACGAAGAGGTTATAGGATATCAGAAGTACTTCGACACGTGGGAGTGGCATGCGCTCACCATGGACACCGTCATATTAACGGCTATGGCTTCGATTGTTTCCCGTTCATTCCTAATCAGGAAGACTGCTTGTTTATTCATAAAATGGAATTAGTCCACGGGGGCGAAGGTTGTGGGAATGGCGGTTGATTCGGTCTCGGTTGAGTGGGTTTGTTAGCGGCGGTAGTGCGTGGAAGGAGTCTTGCCGACGCGAAGTCCTTCATACTCTCTCCCACCCCTGCTGTCTTTAATTGGAGACGATCGATTTTCCGGAGTAATTGAATGGAAGTTAGCGAGGTAGTTCCTCTGCATTAAAAGGATCCTCCCCCTCCCCACTAGGTAGGTTTGCGAAATGGAGGCAGTGGTTTCACTGGAGGAAGCGAGATGGTGAACCGCAAGGAAAACGAAGCATTTCCCGAATGATGTTGGGTTCTTGCGGGAAAGAATAATGGATTTAATCATAGCGCTATATTCTTGGGGATCAATGCAATGAACAGGAATAAAAATAAGACACTTATCCTTCTTATCCTTCTATGTATATTAGAAGCTATATATTAACTATTCCTTCGTCCCTTCACCTTTCATTATCGTTAGACGGTTAGGTTGGTTATCAAACCATCTTTTATTGGTCTTTCGATCCTTCTTTTTTTCCAACAATCACATGCTACTTTTAATATATTTTCTTAGTGTGACCATTCCAATCGCGCTATTCTTTTAAAAAATCCTTTAACGCCCTTATGTTTTCCTCTTTGGAAGTTTTTATGCTATTTACGCTTCGTTCTATGTCCAGTAATGTTTTTATCGTAATGCTTCGTAGTACTTTTATCTCACCAGTTCGCAGTAGTCTTCTTGCTCTTGGTCAGGCACAGCAAGAACATGAAGACATTTTAGTTTACGGAATAAAGGATATTACAATTTTGGTGTTTAAACCCATCATTCTGACGCGGGTTATCAATAAATGGCTGTACGATACATCCAAGCCAATACAACAGCTGTGTAGTAAGCTGTCGTGTTAGGCTAACAAAGTAATCTGCTAAAATTCTCGAGGGAGAGTACAGATAAACCCTGAATTGGCATGGACTAGATGAAGGGATTACCCAGTTTAAACAGCGTTATTAAAAAAATATTTCCTCTCCAAAGGCTTTGATTCGCCCTTTTTATATATAGTTAAGAATTTTAGTTAATTATATCTCCCAAACTTTGCACATTAATATCGAAATAACTTAAGCCAAGCTTCATTTGCTTCAGAACCTGCAAAATACGATCTTTTTGTCGATTCCTAGTCAACAATATATCATAGGTTATATGTAAATGACTAAAGTGTATTTCATTAAAAAGTAAGAAAATGGTTTTATTTTGGCCTATTAAACTGATTATAATTTATATAATTGATATGAAAACGAGTAGGACTTATTTTTATTGCTAAAAAGGGTTTTGTTGTGCGGTATAGTTTAACACGACAATTATTTCATCAATTACAAAAATAATTCATGAATGACTGAAAACAAGAGAGATTTCCTCTCGAGTGGCGAAATTGATAACGAGTGACCGTTTTAAAGTGGCATGCAAAACTCCATTTAGTATGAAGAACCTTTTAGTGAACTGTAAGGATCCCATTCACCATCAGAAGAAAAGTGGTGTTTATTTAATGGAATGCAGTGATTGCGGTGGACGGTATGTGGGACAGACGTGTAGAAATGTTAAAATTAGACAAACGGAGCATACAAGGGATTTTAAAAATTTTTAATTTTAACGGAAGCAACTTCGCCAAACATCTTTTAACCCATGGACATAAAAGTGATTTTACTATGTTAACTCTCCATTTTACCAATGACAAGCGATAGCTGAATGCTTTAGAACAGCTGGAGATTTTTAAGAAACAACTTGACTGTGATAAATTCCTTGATAATGAATGTATGTTCCCGGCTTCTTCCCCTATTCTCAAAGGTTTAACCCCCTCCCCTTTGTCCTCTTAGTCCATCACCCGCAATCAACCCCCCCTTCCCTCCTCCTTAACCTTCTCCCCCCCCTTCCCACCCCATCCACTCCCTCACTTGGCTATGCCATGTATATAAGGCTTGCTCTTCTCTTTCATTTTGCCTGATGATGATGTTTTTAGAGTTTTAAATAAATTTAAGTGGTATTTGTAAAAGTTGTCTTTTTCTCCCTGTTACACGTTTTAACTCACGGAGTCACCTTCAGGTACAACACTTTGATTAAAGGAAGTGAAACTTGTCTTATTACCCAAGATGACTCTGTGAGTTGAAGCGCTTAGCTGAATTTTGAATCCTATGGAAGAGTTCAAATTGTGTCTAATTAAATATGGATTCTTCTTCTACACCGCAACTGCACCTATTGAACACTTATAAAACGCTGAATTTGTGTGTAATCACGGAATGAATGAATGTAAATGAGTATATTTTTCGTGAATATATAATTAAAGCCTCACATATTCAACTTATTCTGTTCTTTTCTCTTTTGCAGCTTCGACGTGCGGGGCAAGGCGCTGAGCCAGGCGACGCACTGGTCGTCTCCCAACGCCTTCGGGTCCCGGGCATATTTCCGCACCGTGTCCGACCCGGCATCTTTGGTCGTCGACGACGTTCAGCGTGCGGACGAGGGCGTGTACAGGTGTCGCGTGGACTACAGGAACACTCCGACCCGCTCATTCCGATACAACCTAACCGTCATCGGTGAGTTAGTTTATTCCTCTCTCACCGTTGAAAATATTCAGTCAGCCCGATGTCACACTTGATTGTCTTTGTACTATTCAAAAGATGTTCGATAGTCCTAATAGAACTAATGTTTGGTATGTTTTTGACGGAAAGGTATTTATTTATCATTTTCAAATCACTATCAGCAGTCATCAATGCGAATATTGGTCCAATTCACAAGCTCGCCACTTTACTCTCATCTCCGCCAACCAGGGCCGTCCATAGGGATTGAGAGGCCCTGTGCACAAAAAAGTCGTGGGCCCCCTAACTTTGCATTCCCTAGTTGATATAGTATACCATCTTTTAAGCGTACTTCTTGGAAAGAAGGAAATTAACCGTCAAACTGGATAATGATTCCGAGAAATTTACACACGTACTGATTTGTTGGTACTTTGGGGTAATAGGCTGGGCTAATCCCCGCGCCGCCGCGCGCCGTCTGAAAAAGGCGCGGGGCCCAGTGTAGCGGCACCTGTCGCACTACCCCTATAGGGACGCCACTGACACCAACCACTTCATTCCTCCTAAGTGATTCACTTTGTCCTCCTCCATCACATTTGTCCTGGTGCATTCCATGCATAGTCTTCCTAGTGTGCAATTCATCTTTTATTTATTAATTAATTAATGTATTTGTCATTCAATGGTCAAAGAGTTCTTTGTTCCCTAGTGATGTGTTAAAAAAGACGTGGTTATAGAAGGAGACATATTGGACAAGGTTAAACTAATGACCACAAAATAAATATTTGTTGCCAGTATTAGTTAATATTCATTGCTGGATGACGTTAACAAGCTGACGATGATGTTATTATGCCACGGAGAGGAGGTAATTCGGAGAGCATCTGCAAATGGTGGAAAGTTTCTGTAAGTGGGTAGCACGTCTACGAGATTGGTTTCGCAGTGCAGAAGAGAATATATCATTAAGGAGAGTTACTGATTCGGGGGATGAAAGGGATATAATTTAACCAGCGAGAGGAGGTCGCAAAGGTGCTTCCTGTAGATACTCTGATATTCGGAAAGGATGATGCGAGTGCATTCCAATTATTGACGATAGATGAAGGTGTGAAGTTTGGGATGGAAACTAGGTGGGGTACCATAAAGAGGTAGTTTAATGATAAGACTTTTGGGTATGATTCTTAAAGAAAGGCATGAGGAGAGCAACTCGGAGTGAGCAGTCATATTGAGCAACTTTGTGAGCATGTCTACGTGCTTGCCGTAACCAAATATGAAGGATATTAGGATCATCCATTGTAACAGGTAAAATAAATTGAAAAGGAAAGAAAGAGAACATTGGTAAGGAAAGGAAACAGTACACTTAGCTCGTGTCACCACGGCAGAACCGGAACTGATGAGACAACGACGACGAAGAAAGATGAAGAACGTGGGCTATTCAGCCAATATAATATATTCTCAGAAAATGCACTCGGCGAATGAAAACATAAATATAAATATAGTTTTAAAAACACAGGCACACAGAAGTTAAAATAAAAGGACACTCACAGAATATTTTACGGGACGTTTCGACGGTCAGGCCGTCATCGTCGACAACAAGAGACTAACTAGTGGTCTGTGACCTCGGGGGGGGGGGGGCGGAACAGGAGAAGGGAAGTGGACTGGTGGGGAGCGAGAGCAAGGGGTGGCTATTAGTCAGTGGGCCAAATAATTCGATATTTGCTGCTGATTCGGAGAGGGCTTCTAGTATAGAGAAAGACAAACATTTATTGAAGGTTTTGCGATGGGAAGAGGTATGTTTAGGAATGGGATCAATGAAGGTAGATAGATAGATAGATAATAGTTTTTAGTATCGTAGACCTCCAAGGTCCATGAGATAATACATACACTTCATACAGATAATATAATATATAAAACAGAAAAAGAAAAAAATAAGAAAGAAAAGTAAACAAGTCAAATACAAAAAAGACTGTAGTACTATACGATATGGTGTAACAGCACACATAAATAAAACATTTGCAAGTAATATTTTACAATTTTTCCCACAATAACTATTTCAAGAGATGAAAATCATTGCATATAATTTAGTCGATAACTTTTTCCTTTTGTAGATACAAATAGAGTTTCTTTTTAAATGATTCCATTGATTTTACATTTTTTATTTCGTTTGGGAGCATATTCCAGCAACGTGAGGCGGTGACGATGAACGATTTATTTAATGCTGTGGTGCGATGTTGGGGGATTTGGAGATCAGATGAATGAGATCGAATGCAGCGGTTGTGTACTTCTGTTTTCAGGGTGAAAAGTTCGAATAAGTATGGTGGATATCCAGTAGTGATTATTTTGAAAGTGGAAATCAGGAGAAAAAATACCCGTCGCTCTTTGACTTTAAGCCACTTAAGTTTTTTAAAAGATTCGCTGATATGGTCCCATTTACGGAGGTCATATATGAATCTTATTGCACCGTTCATACCAGCCTGAAGTTTCGAGTTATTTCCATCGTCAATGTTAATAAACACTGGACAGCAATAATCGAGATGAGGAAATATTAGGGTTTTTACTAGTGTAGGACATTTGGCGGAGTGGCGGTGCCCATTCATTCGTATGGAAAGTGGGGAAGTACACTCGCCAACGTAAAATGCCGGGCAGAAATTGCACGAGAGACGGTAAACGATATTTGTGGAAGTACAGTTGGCTACTGAGGAAAGTTTATTGGAAGAGGGAAAAAACAATCCTGTTTTATCTGCATTGTAGATTTCCCTGGGTTCGAAGTTTTCTAGCAGCACAGGTAACCTTTCAAGCCACTCCGTAGCACCTTCTTTGCACACCTCTGCAGCCTCCCCGCACACAGCTTTAAACACGATATTATGTCTTAAAAGGAATATTTGCAGCCACCCATTTGAGGCCTTACAGTTCTCTATACCCAGTGCCACTGCATAATATATTTCATTCTAATTTAAAACAAACCTTTACTATATGTTAGTCACTCTCTTACCTTTACTCACTCAATAAATGAATGACATAATTATTGAAGTGCTTTGAGCACATATAGAATTTAGGATGTGCATACCTTTCAACTTGACGCACATTATCATGTAGTACCAAATTGAGACAGCCGGCAGAAACTGCTGTGCATTTGTCAAATCTGTATGACGCATGCCCAGAGAGTGGGCAAGGAAAGCGATAGGAATCCTGGTAGCAAAACTATTTCTGAGAAACTTGATTTTGGTTAGTGGTGTTACCATGCAGAATTTAATATCAGCTATTGATATCTCTATAATGACGAACAAATCACTTGCAAGCATTGATATTCTTCATAGGTCTAAAAACTCAAGCACTGATTATCCCAGAAATCATTTCTTTCAAATAACCTGACAATTCTTATGTGCAGTTTGTAACTTGTTGATTTATTATTATGTACCTGCGTAGTGGTTTGCTTTCAGTTTTACACCTTCCTTCCAAAAGGAATACCATATTTTGCCTAATGGCACCAGAAACTGCAAATGTAGAAACAAAACTGTATAGAAATGAAGAAAAATTTTCTTATGGGATCTAGAATCAATAGAAACAATTTTTTATGTTCTCTCAAAATCAGTTTGGCCATTCGATCCGAGACCAGTAGTTGGCTATTCGTTGAGACGAGAAATCTGTTTCCGACTCCAATATTTCGAATCCCACGAAATGATTCTTTTTCGAAAATGTTATGCTAATGGCTCGTTGATTCTCTAAAAGTTAATACTGAGTTTAAATTTGGATAGTTACCTACTCGGACAACCCTAGCTCCTGCCTCCCATAACTATTTTTATTTACAATACTTACCTGTTCAAGGAACCTAAGAATACTTTTTCCTCAAAGTGCTTATTCAAATGCATCAACTCCAGAAGAGAACAAGGAAGTGATCATTGGAACTTGTTTAAGCAGGCTCTGACTTAGGATTATAGTTTACCGGGAATTGCTCACATAGGGTGGAGTGAAAAAACTGACGTTTTCGTCGTACGAAGTTCATACTGGTGGCAAAAGTTGTATTTTGGGCCACATATTAACTGTGTACAATTTTATCGATTTCAATTAATATCTTCATTCCCCGCAACGGCCTTGAAGTTTCGGCATTTTCGCGCAACTAATCGTGTATGGCGGGTTGCATTCTCCCATTCCACAACATTTGCCCGGGAGATAATGGTGACTTTTGAAGGCTATAGTATTTTTTAACTTCACATTTATTCGTATATACCATTTGAGATGGAATTTGTAGCGACTGATAGGCTATGAAAATGATTGAAATAGCGTTAGTTTGAGTTTGAAAGACGATGCAATCTGGCATATTGGGCTTTTGCGAATACATACAATTTGAAGCTCTATGAGGATTAATTTTTTTAGTTACTTTGTTAACATTATACATTGTGTACTTCTTGCTTACTCATTGTTGCTTTGTATTTCTTGGTCAACAGTGTCTCATGGTCAGTCCTTATGTATTCCCTTTTTATACTTTCGCAGTTGTTTGCGTTCATCAGTTGCCGGTGGCGAATTTGTGTTATGTTTGATGAGTGCAAGTAGCTTTATGATGGCGAAAACGAGGAAGCAAGTGGAATTCTCGATATCAGGATGTCCACAACCAATGATCTTCACTGTATTTCAAACTCACACCAATGTTCTACAGCATTATATCTGGGTTAGGCGGGAAAAAGAAATAAACGGCGAGTTCAAGCCAAAACATAACATTCCATATGAAGAGGTTTGTACCAAAGTTAATGAAATATGAAATCGTGCGTCAATACCTACAGTTTGTCGTTGCATTTCTTCAAGATGATAAAAAGTGACCACGATACTTTGCAAATACTAATAACATCGTATAGGAGTAGACTTGGAGTAGAACGTTTTCGGAAGAAAGTTGAAGATTTCATGGCAGAAGGAGAGCGTCTCTTTGATATAGTCTCCTGTAAATTCATGGATTATAATGCGTGTAGTGGTAAAAAAGATCGGAAAATTCTTGTGGCGGAAAAAAACTTTTTATTTGATCGAAGGACGGATCGACGTATGGTCATGGGACACGTTGATGGTAATACGACTTTTTCTTTTAAGTCTTTACGAAAGTGAAATATCAAAAGGGCTATTCTAGAAGCAAAAAAGACAAGACGCTCTAAAGATGAGAGCTACACAAGAAACCTCTCTTTCAAGACAGCTTTTGGAGAAACGAAAGAAGGAAAACTCCGACCATCAAATATCAGCAGCCAGACAAAGGTCGCACTCCCGAACGTTACTAGGTTGTGTGATCGGCAAGGAATTTCCGACAGGCTTGCGGCTGCTCTTGCTACCGCTATTTTAGAGGACGCGGGTAGTAGCCAAAGGGCGGGAGATTTAGTCGTAATTGATATGAGCAAGATTCGAAAGGAGCAGCGGAAATATATAGCAGAACTCAGAAAGCAAGAGAACTACAAACTAGTCGGGATATATTTCGATGGACGAAAAGACTAAACGCATGCATACACCGTTTGACTATAATGGAGGAGCATATTACCTTAATTATAGAGCCAGGTGGAACTTTTCTTAGGCATTCAACTCCCAAGTCCGGCGAAGACATTAAACACCGTATTTTGGAACTATTCATAATGAAAAACCTGGATCAATCCAACATTAAAGCAATTGGTTGTGTTGACACTGTGCCCAACACATGACATACAAGGGGAGTAATAACACGCCTAGAACTTGAGATGGTGCGCCCATTGCAATGGGTGATATGCCTGTTGCATTTCAACGAGCTTCCTCTGCGCCATGTCATCGCATATCTTGACGGACCTTCTGCAGGCTCTCGAAAATACTCTGGGTCCACAGGCAAACGATTGCTTAACTATGTAAAACTTCCAGTCGTAATATTTGAGCCAGTGTATTTTTACTTTCATCCCATTGATCAAAAATGCCTCTCCAGCGTCCAGAAATATCTCATAGAGATATGCTGAGCAATTTCTGATGGAGTTATTCCTTCAAGTTTAGCTGTGCGGAGCCCTGGAGCATTATCTGATGAACAATGGTTAACAGCAGAACACCGGGTATTCAGACTCTATGTGGGCACATCAGATCCATATTCCACACTACGCAGGATTGTTAACTTCATATTGTTGGTTTATGCTCCAATGTGGTTCCCTATTAAGTGCAAGGCTGAAATAAAAAATGCATCAAAGTACCTATGGCGCTACACCCTCATCAGTCGGAATCTTGATATGGACCTGAAGAGATTGGTAGATGCTACAATTCAAAGAAATGCATATTATGCTCATCCAGAGCACCTCCTTGTAGCGATTTTAGTCCATGAAAGGGAGCATATCAGGGAGCTAGCTGTGCGACGAATACAAAACATCAGAAAATCTCCTCCGTTAACAAGATATCGGGGGTTAAAAATACCGACCCTGAACCTCCTCGCTGAGGACTGTGTTGATCTTCTAAATTGGAATAAAGGAGTAATAACGGAACCACCTATTACATTCCAATTATCTAATTGTAAGTAAAATCTCTGGGGATGGCAGGCGGAAGCATTGTGCCGCCAACGCTTCAAGAGCTGTTAAGTATTCCTTGCCATACTCAGCAGTATAGAGGCATATTAAAATGGCGACAGAAGTATCCCTTTGAGTTTGTGGCCCTGAGGCAAGATATAGACTTTTGAGATCAAGGATCATGGACAGTAAACTACAACCGAAATTTGGCACGAATGCCAGTACAGGCAAGAAAATTCCAATGTCAATATTACTGTGTTCAAATGGTTGGGTGGTTGGGTGGGCAAGGCAAGATATAGACTTTTGAGATCAAGGATCATGGACAGTAAACTACAACCGAAATTTGACACGAATGCCAGTACAGGCAAGAAAATTCCAATGTAAATATTACTGTGTTCAAATGGTTGGGTGGTTGGGTGGGCACGGGTGGAACTCGTAGTGAAGCCCCGTCCTCGTGGTGAGTTCTGGGTAGTTTCAGCAGGGAACTAGCAATGAGCTGCACGTATTCGCAAAAGCCCAATATGCCAGATTGCATCGTCTTTCAAACTCAAACTAACGCTATTTCAATCATTTTTATAGCCTATTAGTCGCTACAAATTCCATCTCATATGGCATATACGAATAAATGTGAAGTTAAACAATACTATAGCCTTCAATAGCCACCATTATCTCCCGGGCACATGTTGGGGAATGGAAGAATGCAACCCGCAATACACGATTATTTGCGCGAAAATTCCTAAACTTCAAGGCCGTTGCGGGGAATGAAGATATTAATTGAAATCGATAAAATTGTTCACAGCTAATATGTGGCCCAAAATACAACTTTTGCCACCAGTATGAACTTCGTCCGACGAAAATCAGTTTTTTCACTCCACCCTATTGCTCAGCCCTTTACTTTGCGTTAAACCTATTCTTATTATTTTCCTCTTATTTTTTCCAAATTTCCCTTCGTGACGTCCGGAATTCCATTTCTCTTCCCTGTCCATCAATATCTCTTCTCAATATTCTTCCTCAGAATTCAGCATCTCATTACCCCCTTAATATGCCGTCAGTCCACTTCTTCTGAATTTCCCACACCAGCCTATTTTCCGCATCGATCATATCCAGACGTACTAGGCTTATATTCCTCTGAATCAACTTCCCCCACCCTTCATAGAAATCATAAAAAATGAAGCCTTCAGTCTGCGCTCATTATCCAGGGTCTCTAACGTGAAACCGTAAAAAAAACTTGAATTTTGAAAACCGTGGAAAACCGTGAATTAGCCGTGAATCTCCTGTGAAAATCAGATTTGAGGTGGTAAAAAAGGCAGTTTCATTTCGCCCTGGTTATTTCGTTAGTCCGGGTGATCCACTATGAATGTTTGATAGCGTGCGGTTTCATTCAAAGGTTGTTTGTGCCTCAAACCCCATTGTGCGTCACTCAGGGGGGAGGGGGGGTGCGTGTCCCCGATCCACCTCGCTCTTCTTTTCTGTACATATAGTGTTCCATATTCGTCCTTTCCTCTTCTACTCTTCTCTAAACTCCTTCAATTCTTATTTTATCCATGCAATTGATCTTCTGAATCCGCCTCCAAAACCAGGCTTCGAATTCCTCTAGACTTTTCTAGTCTGCTTTTTCAATTACCCAAGTTTTCGATACGTCGAGTGCCACGCGAATGTTATCACATGCTGTTTCCTCGTTCGCAGTTCTATCTATAACCTTGGAACACAACAGCTGCCATTTCACCATGAACGCTTTCTTAGCTGTGACGTTTCTAATCATTAAATCTGCTCCTATTGATTGGCGGTTTAACTGGCTGGCACACTTGTCAGGGTGGTGGGAGACCCAGATTCGAATCCCGGGCATGCCAAATGAATTCCCTCCACCCAGGCACTCACCCTTCAGATGGCTTGAAGGGTATGATATATGTGTATAATCTAGATGTATCGAATCTTCGTCTATTTTCTTGCAGGAACCTTGAATTTCCCGCAGCATATCGAGGTTAAGATAAATGAAGCCTACATCGACAGGTTTTCAACGATTTTTTGGTGCATTGCATACACACAATTACTAATGTTTTTGTTTTATTGATTATGAAAAACTAATTTTAAAAAATGTCAACACTAAATTTTTATCAAAATAACAGCGCCTTTTTCGGACATAAATGATTTACCTTACGCAAATTTCCATTAAATAATCAATTAGTTATCATGCTTTACCAAAAATACGATATGATATGTAATAGCAACAAAAAAAACTGTGATAATGGCAATTTTCTAAAATCCGACAAACCGCGAATAACCGTGACTTTGGCACCAGTTCTCCTAAATCTCGTTGTTCATAGGGGTCATTCAAGTATTATGTAAGAAAGAGGAAACGGTTCCAGGCTTTATTTGATGGTATTTATCCATCACGGAGAACATGAAAATTAACAACTTCTTCTCTTTGCGGACCGTATTCCATTGGCAATAAATACATCATGCAAGTTTACCCTGAAAGTAAAAAATTCTGATGGATTTTTCAAAAAATTAATTTAACTCTGTTGTGCGATGGTGGGTGGCGTAACATGGTGGAACTCCTTCATGATGCACCAAGGGTAAGAAAAAAGACTTTGCTGTTCCACAAAATAAAATATATTTGCGACCGGTTTCGATACGGCGTATCATCATCTGGCAATTTCACGTATTAGTACATAGAATTTATACCCTTGAAGAAGTTAGAGGGGCGGTGGAGTGGAGGTGGGGAAAGGGGGGGGGGAGGGGTGGGAGGGGTTTTTTGGAGAGGGTAGTGGGCAGAGGGTGGGAAGAGGGGAAGGTCGGTTTGGGAAGCACGTCGCTGATGGGTCACTGCACGGGGTAGCCGAGGGTTGGTGTGGGATGACGAAAAAAGGGCGGAGGGGGAGTTATGCTTCACAGACTATGTATGATCCCAATGTCGAATTATAACAGGATGAAGGAGCTAAACACAATCAAACTAATTGCATCCAACAATGGGTACTCCGGAGAACTCATTGACAAACTGTACCACCAAAAACAAAAACGACTCGCACTCAATCTTATTTACACGGAAAGGGGGAAAGATGATGACGGGAAATGGCGTAGAATCCCCTATCTCGGCCGTATATCTAACAAAACCGAAAAATTATTACCGAAAGACCAAGTGAAAGCTGCCTTCTACAATAAAAATACACTAGGCAAACTGTTAGGGAGTACCAAAGACATAATTAGTGCCGGAGAACACAGCGGAGTTTATAAACTCCAATGTAATGACTGCAATTCCTGTTACATAGGAAAAACTGGACGGAATTTCAACATCCGGACCAAGGAACATCGTTCATATTTTATTAACAACAACCAAACCTCACACTTTACCAAACATCTCTTGGATTCCGACCACACAAGCGATTTCGAACCGATAACCCTACATAAAGAAAACAACGGCCCAAGGCTTGACGCACTCGAGCAGTTGGAAATTTTAGTGGGCTAAGCCTTACCCAACATCACATTAGTTAATGAGCAATTGTATTCTCACCATTCACCACTGTTCAATGTTTTTTCCACGAAACCATTACGGACACCACTCACCACTCCTTAACACCCCCCCTCCGCCCTTTTTTCGTCATCCCACACCAACCCTCGGCTACCCCGTGCAGTGACCCATCAGCGACGTGCTTCCCAAACCGACCTTCCCCTCTTCCCACCCTCTGCCCACTACCCTCTCCAAAAAAACCCTCCCACCCCTCCCCCCCCCCTTTCCCCACCTCCACTCCACCGCCCCTCTAACTTCTTCAAGGGTATAAATTCTATGTACTAATATGTGAAATTGCTAGATGATGATACGCCGTATCGAAACCGGTCGCAAATATATTTTATTTTGTGGAACAGCAAAGTCTTTTTTCTTACCCTTTGTGCATAACTCTGTTGTATTTTAAACGAGTATTTTCTCGAAACTTACCACGTTGAACGCAAGAACAAGACATTTACTTTGACACCAGGCGCTTCGAATTTTATCATATTTTATAGAAGTTTATCCAAAGGGGTATTAATTGAAACCAAAACAGGAAACACTAGATTATGTGGCTTGTTTATACACTTTTAAAATATATTTTATGCATATATGCTACATTTATGCTATTTCTATAACAGCACGTATTCTAAAGGACCTTTCCGTGCTGAATATATCTCACAGTGGAATACGAGTTAAATGAATTGACAATACGTCTTACGTATATTGGTTGAAATCTTTCCTAAAGGTGATAATTTTAAGAGGGAACCTAGAAAAATGGTCTTAAAAGTTTCTACGCAAGGATTTCCAATCCGCTGAAAGTATAAATAATGTACATATCTTCAGAATAGTGTAATTATCTTCGGATATTGAGGGTATGGAATAGTCGGATACTGGTAACATGTCGTAACTTTTACGTTGATGGTGTTCTACACAGTAGTATATTGTAGAAATGAATGCCAAATGTGTCATAATTTCAAGGTCTGGTATAGTTAGAAAGGTAGGCGGAATATGGTTTAATTTATCACAGAAAATACTTTTCGGTACGTTTTTAGTCAAGAGTTTCATTATGAGTAAGAAATGTCTGGAAATTATATGCAAACCAACTTATTCAATTTACTCTGCTACCTTTGAATTCCCCCAGATATATTCTCCATATACACCAGATCCAGTACTGGTTTTTCTCTATTTTCACATTGTTAACCCTTTTTTCTTCTAAATCGAAATGCATAAGCTTCTTATCTATACTGTAAGCTATTGAGTGTAATTTCCGTGCTAGAAGATAAGAGCCATCAATGCTTGAACGGATCCTTTCCCAAAAAAATATTACTAAGAATCCCCGTCAATTTTGAAGCGATTTTTTTAACCAGTACCATAGCCTAATACTTGTAGTCTAATTTTACTCCTGAAACCAATTTAGTTTATAGTGACAATTGTTGAAATTTGCAAACATTTCTCTAGTTTCTGCCATCCTAGCAGGTCACTCAACTCATGTACGAGCTAAACGAGAATTTTTAAAATCAGTGACCATAAAAAACTTTTTTCTATCGTAATCATTCAACTCATTTTACCCTCAATTACCAATTGTGACTCTTAAGTAACATACCATATTGTATATTTTGTTTATGTTTAGTCTTCTTTTTTACTGTACATCTTTGTGACTTCAAAATTACAGTTTGGCGTTCAAAATGTCTCCTAATTGTTTCAATTTGTTCCTAATTTCTCAACCATAAGTTATATTAAGAAGGGTTCTGCAAATTATGAAATACAATTTGGGCATAAAAGAGCCAAATGGAATGCTATCGAAGTAAGTACGAAATTTTCTGTAATGTATGGATTACCACTACAGTTTTCGCCGTAAAGATAAAGCGGAAAATCTTGACATTTCTGCGTAAAGGCTTATGAGCTGGTGGAAAACCATACTAGTCTCCAACTGTTCTGATAAACCGCGTCGTTTTTATTAGGCCTCTGGGAATCCATATGTTCAAGGGTTAAGTGAAAGGAAGCCATTGGCGTGAACGTATGTTTGTAAAGAACACATCACCATCTCCTGACGTTGGCTCCTTCCTTCCTTACCTCCCCGCATTAACCCTGTCGTCAGGATATTCTCCCGTCTTCCCCTTTCCTGCCAACGTCTTACACAAGGGGTCCCTGCATCCCTCCTGGCTCATTCTCCCCCCCCCCCATCCCAACATCCTCGTCCGTCTTTAAGAAATCTCCGCCGATTGGCTTTCCGCGTTTATCGTACTGGAAAATTGGATTCTATTGTTGGGCGTATCCCTCACTCCTCCTGCTCTGCCTCTACTCCTGATGCGATGCTTTTCCTCTCTCTTGCCTGCTGCTGCTGGTGGTGGTGGTGTGCTGGTGGTGGTTTACTGGTGGTGGTGTGGCTGTGAGCCGGCCGCGGTCTTTGCTCTGTGTGGGGTTCTCGGAATGAGGCCGAAGGGTTGAAGGCGGCGGGAGTGGGGCGAGTGAGAGATTTCGGAGGGTTTCTGGAAAGGAGAAGGGATAGGGGAGATGAGTGGTGACGCGTGTGTGTGTGTGTTGGAGTGGGGGGGGGGGAGAAACGGAGGCTAGGGAGGGGGGGGGGCGGGAGAGCAGTTTGGAAGCGGTTGGTTGGACGCGTCGAGTGTCATAGTGTGTGCAGGTCACGAGTGGGCTTCGTGGAAAATGGAGCACTTAAGGGGGCGTGGCCTCATGATATGATGGTGGGTGCGAATCTCTGTGATAAGGACTCTCTCTCTCTCTCATTTGGCTTGAACAATGGAACTGGAGGAGATGGCTGGGATGTGATATATACATATCAATCTTAAGGTGCACTAGTAGTGGCTTCAATGCTTACATCGTTTTAGAAATGAAAAGAAATACCGTGGAAGGTTATTCGGGATTTCCACCGGGTCGGGTTCTCCAGTACGGCCGACGTTTCGACGAACGAGTCGTCCATCGTCTCGTTCATCGAAATGTCCGCCGCGATGGAGAACCTGACCCGGAGGAAATCCCGAATAACCTTCCAAGATATAATACGCCGGGAAAGCCTGCGAAAAGAAATACTTTTGTGTTCCATTTGCGTTGCACCTGTGGTTGAGTTACTTCAAGTTGTTTTACTCAACGGTACCCCGCCTCTCTGGGGTGACTAATTTTTCCTTCAATATACCTCCGGGCAATGGAAAAAATCCAGTAATATACTTTTCCTATCTATGTGGTTACGAAGACGCATTAAAAGACTTGGAGAGAAAAGAAGTATAATGAAATCTTCGCGAAGAAACATAGAGAAGCTTATTGGTCACATTTTTTGACACAGCAGTGTCAGTGAGCAAAACAGTGTTGGAAGAATTTTAGAGGGAGACCAATTTGGAATACATGAGGAAAATCATCAAGGATGTCGAAGTGAAGAATATTTCAGAAATAATCGGTTGGAAAAGTAGAAAGTAAAGTTGAGAGCTGCTGCAAAGCAATTCTTGGATTCATGACTACTGATGATGATTTGAGTGGTGTGAAGTATGGGAGATTTTCCAATGAACTCAAATATATAACTCAAGTTAACACGAGTTAACAGCAGGCCATTTTAATGAATTAAAAAATAAGTCATATGATCGATCGATTGCTTAACGACACCGCACGGCACCCACCCCTCAACGTATATTACAACAGAAAGGATCAAAATATTCTAGTTCACTGCTTTCCATCTAAGAAACAGTACAATTGTTCTCTGCTAATTTGGCTTAACAGTTGATCCTAATTTGGAGATAATAAGTATTGCTGACAGTGATGACTTTGAGCGACGTCGTCTGCCGTGTTTCCGATGACGTAATGTTTTGAACCGGCAAAGCACGCGAAATTTTAAGCGACGATGCTTGTCGAAAACTCTTTGGTCTTTAGAATTTAAGAAAACAAACAACGCATATGAATAGTTTTCAAGGACTCTGCCTGTTCCCCATAAGTGGATGTGGGAAAATAGTAGAAATATCCAACTTGTAAATTCCAGATTGCGATAGTATGTGCAGAATGTAGCGTTTAGGAGGGTGTGGTCTCAAAGAACCGTGCTCTGGTGGGTGCAAATCTCTGTCGAGGGCTTTTGGTTCATTCAATGGGACAGGGAGAGCTGTGGCGCAGTATTTAAGGGAATTGTATCTTTACCCATACCTAACCATGACACTGTTGAGCCGTAGTTCCTTGCGTGTTTGGCCAAATGTAATTAAAATTACGGGAAAATGTAATAACTTTGTTAACTCCACTAATAATTAATAGTGGATTTATCAAAGTTATTAAATTCTTCCGTAATGGAAAAATTCCATAAGATAAAGGCTACGACCGTTTTCTTTGTAATCAACATTCTAATATTTATCTTTTCAGCAGGTTATACCTAGGTATTAGGTTTTTAAAAATTACGGATGCAATTTACTCGATATCTGACATGATGCCTAAAAAATTCAAATACCTTCTAGTTATCCAAGTAAAAATATAAAAAGTACCTACTCAAGATGCTTGTAACAAATATTCCAAGGCATATGGCTAAAAAAATATTATTTTAAAGCTTTGGTATCAATATTTTTAAATATTTTGTGTTGACAATTTGTGAATCGCTTACTCGTTGTAAACAAATGTGAATTAGTAGATCCCTGAAGAAGCAAAATTAAAATTTCGGAGTGTCGGCTAGTGAAATAAATTACCTCCACTATTTTAATGCCTGTCATCCCCTGACAAGATAAATATTTATAATCAAGAGGTTGAGAAGCACTAAACAAAAATTTATTGATCCACTCACTGACTATACTAAAATTAATTAAGTTTTAGTTTTTTTTTAAATTTGTTAAAAATTGGCTATTTATTCGCATGACTTTAGAATGCATATTTTGTAAATATTTATCTATTTCATTTGTTTGTACATTTTTTCATCATGTCCCGATGCATGGATTATTTGACGGCTACCTGAATACAAATTCTTCCTTCGATGTAACCCAAAGTTCCCTATTTAGATGCATATTCCTTTTCTTTAGTGTATTATTTGGGAGTAAATAATCTTTAATCTTTATTTTAATTAGTTTATTATAATTATAAATTTGCAATCTCTAGGCACAGAAGTCTTAGTTTCAATGTGGTTCCATCGTCACAGTAACTTGAATGTCATATTTCTTTATTCATATTCTACCTACTAGAAAAAAGCGTCCTCTGTTTGAAATGAATGAAAACAGCATTCCTCTCCTTTGCTTTCTTTTGCCAATCGAACTCGAAATTCATTCATTGGTCGTTCAGTTCTATAAAGTTGGTTGACTGGAGCCCTCCATTCTACCCTATTTAGTTCCATTAGCTAGTTCCCTTACTCCTCGCTAATCCTTCTTAAATACTTTCCTGTTTATTTGGTTTATGCACTTATCTCTTGGTCCTCCTTGTAGGGTCTTCCTCCAACTTTTCCCATTGCCCATTGTATTTCCTCCAAAAACCCACTGTGCCTCATGGTGTTCCCAATCTATCTTGTTCTTCTTTTCTGTACATTGTTTCATATGGACTCTCCTTCTACCCCTTCTGCATACTATTCTTAATTTAGTATTTTATACGTCCATTTCATCATCAGCGTCCCCCTCTAACACCAGATTTCGAAAGCTCCTAAGGAATGGTGCAACCTTGACCAATATATATAGCACCAATATATGACGAGACCTTTAAAATTAATGCCACTAATTGCAAAAATGGGTGAATGATAGAAAACATTTATATTTATTTTGAGAATGGCATTACGTGCCGAAACCTTGGTCGGTGTTTGTTAATATACTGTGGTTGATAATATACTGTGTGGAAATTTACCATCTTTGTTTTATTTAAAATGGACATTTCGTATTTCCACAATGTCAAGCCTGATACGCTTCTATATGTAATATAAATGCGATTTTCGCATCAAACTGCTTATAAGAGCGTT
This sequence comes from Pyrrhosoma nymphula, assembly GCA_963573305.1. Lineage (NCBI taxonomy): Eukaryota > Metazoa > Arthropoda > Insecta > Odonata > Coenagrionidae > Pyrrhosoma > Pyrrhosoma nymphula. Next base: position 4,327,127 of record OY754338.1, on the reverse strand, counting down.
GAAGACTTCTGAAACTGTTGACTGCAATCGGTGATGATTCATCACTTAATTTAAAGAAAATGTACGATATTAACCAAGTCTTAAATTTCAAAATAACCTTCTAGTCGAATGTTTTCCTTAGATTCTTAAGGGAATTGATCATTTTAGGTCAACTTTTTACAAACAGATGACGATGGAAATTTGGGTGTTCAGACCAGTAACGTCTCGGAGACTATGGCTAACCCTCCATCACACGTGAGGTGTAACATTTGTACTCAAATTTATTCTGAACATTCCTGACAAATGTCTGGGAAAATATTGTGGGGCTGTCAGCGTGAGAGTCTGCAGTTCAAGGTTCAAGCGAGAAAATTTTGAGCTGTTCAGCTGAGCATAAAATTTTGATTAGGTAAGTACCCAATGGGTTATATAGCAAGCAGTCGTGGTAGGCTTGGAAAGGACTATACTATAGTGTTGGAGGGAGAGCACAGATAAACTCGGCATCCGCATGGAACTGCTATCGATGAATAGATTAATCAGTTTAGCGTACCTACATTAAACCTTTTTTTTCCTAAAAAGGCTTAGCTTCGCCCTATTTCAACTCAATTTACCTCGCAAATTTTTAATTTTACAATATAGTGATTAAAGTCAAGTATTATTTGCTTAGAATTCCGCTGTATACGAATATTTTGTCCATTCCAAATTCCTAGCTAAAATATTTTTTTAGGTTATATGAAAATGAAAATATTTTCTCATTCAAATATCAGAAAATAATTGTATTTTGGTCTTTTTAAATGCTAAAATTTACATAATTGATAATAAAACGAGGAAATATTAATGTTTGCATTAAAAAGGGCCTTGTCACGCGGCATTTTAGTAGATTCGACCTAAAACATATCATCAATTACAAAACATAACACATATGTAGCATAAACAGGACTGAAAACAAGTTTAACTTTCCCAAATGGCTTTGATTCTCTGCTATATATCCGATTCAACCATCGCCTTTGATTTATTGCAATATAGGTACTGCCCATGCGTTTAAATTATAATCAAGTAATGACGACAGTAAACAAGTTCAACTTCTAAGAGGAATGAAAGGAATGGCGCGTGCTACATGTTTGACTCGGGCCGGAAGAGCATGAATGAGTTTTCATTCACTAAAGAATGTATGGTGTGCGTGTGAGTATAATATGTGAATTTGCGGTCTTTTACACGGGGTCTGAATTCCGGATCAACACTAGGTGTACACGCGTGAGTGTGTGGTAAGGGAGGCATCATGGGAAATAGTATGGGTATGGTGTGTGTTCCTTATGGGTGCTGGCTGTTGACGGATTCGAGGAATCAATTCCACTTGGGGCCGTATTTGGGTTTTGGGAAGGACACCTGCTCCCCTTTAGCGATGTTATCCGGCCGTTGAGGGGCTCTGGCTGGCTGGCTCTTGCGGGGGGAGCGAAACATGGGGGCGGAAAAAAGATTCATTCGTGATCTACAGTCCGGCGGGAAACATTCTTCTCCAATCATACGCTTGTTTTTTTGTTGTAATACTTACCTAATAGCTTCGGAATATATGAATTGTTTACACCCTGTATCCGTGGAAAAATACTCTCAATATTTTTATCGACCGTATGTTGTGGTTGAAGCGATTTTCGTCTCTGTTCAGATATGCGTGACATTTTGAATACGTTTTCTTATTATTGATGTCCATTGGTGTAAGTATAAAGAAATTGAATGCAAACAATTCGTTTTCAAAATTAAAAAGTAGCTAAACTTCTTATTTTTGGGTAAAATTCCCTGTGAAGTTGCGAAGAATAGAATCCGGGCAGAATATTTTCAATCCACTCGGAACAGTGGAAGGTATTTATTTATTTTACGAATACAATCAACAGTTATTTTTTCTGTTTTCATGTTAAGGCTGAATCGAGTAAAATTGTTCAAGTCTGTTAGCTGTTGTTTTTATGCGTGATCTAAAGGCAATATGGCGAACAACAAAGTAGCTAACGTTGCCCGTCGCCAGTATACCACCATTCCTGCCCCTAGACCACACTTAACTTGCTTACTACACTCAATTTCTTACAATACTGCTATTGCTTACAACACTCTTAGAGGGTTTGTGGCCTGTGAGTGGGTGGGAAGTCGCGGACATTAAAGTGAAAGTATTGCAATTCACAAATTTTTTTTGGCAATTCAATGACGGCTAAATAAAGAACTATAATAGTAAATAAAAAAACGGAGAAAAAGACAACTTTTACATATACCACTGAATTTATTAAAAACGACCCGGGTTTCGATGTAAGTTCACATCATCATCAGGCAAAAATGACACTTGACCATGATAAATTCCTTGTCAATGAATGTATGTTCCCGGCCTCTTCCCCTATTCTCAAAGCTTTAACCCCCTCCCCTTTGTCCTCTTAGTCCGTCACCCGCAATCAACCCCTTCCCTCCTCCCGGTTCCCTTAACCCTCCCCCCCCCTCCTTTCCCCCTCCCCACACCCCCTCCCTCACCTGGCTTTCTCTAGTATATAAGGTTTGCGCTTCTGTTAAATTTTTGCCTGATGATGATGTGAACTTACATCGAAACCCGGGTTGTTTTTAATAAATTCAGTGGTATATGTAAAAGTTGTCTTTTTCTCCGTTACGATGGAATACCACACAGTTAACCTTGAAAATATAATTGCTCTTAGTAAATAAAATATATTTGGAAATATTTCGATATAATAAAGTTTTATACATAAATTCACTAAAAAATATGAATGTTATTGTAACGAATTCAGGATTCGTTAAATGAAACACAACTTGGTGACTGAACTAAAACCTTAAAAATCTCCTCTTTATTTACCTCAGCACTGGTCAATAACTCTCCCAAACAACCGCATGTTCAATTACATATGTATCTTAAAATTAATATATCCGGAGCTCCTAGAATCTCCGAAAGGGACTAGTTACATTATATATACATTACCTCAGAGCTACTTCTGAGCCATGAATCATTAATAACTAGACCTATGTCTTCAGAGGAGATAATGTTATTTATTCCCGTGAGAATTTCTTTGAGATAATCTTACACTCAATCACTTCACATTATCTCTTGCACAATGTGCTTAGTCTCACGTCAACATCGTAGAACCTTGCATGTTCCATGGTGTTTACACATAGAAAAAGCTATAAAATATTCTTTAATTTGCGAGATTCAGCATCAAGAATCTTGTGGATATATTATTCAATTATGTTGGTTGGTACTTGCTCAAATGCCGAGGCATCACGCTGACTTAAAATATCGAGTGCCTGGAGAATATTTGATTCTTATGGTTTCCTTAAAAGTAGCATTTAGCAAGATTAAGGAACTGGTGACAGCAAGGAACATCAAGATGGATTATAGGAAAAGATTTGCAACATGCTTTACGTGGAGCATTGTGTTGTATGGATGCGAAACGTGGACGTTGAAGAAGAGAGAAGAAAAGTACTTAGAAAGCTTTGAAATGTGGCTATGGCGAAGAATGGAGAAGATTGGATGGAAAGATAAGATCACGAACGAAGAAGTGCTAAGGAGGATTGGAGAAGAAAGAAGTATACTGAGAGAAATTAAAAAGAGAAAGGCAAAATGGATAAAATATATTTTAAGGAATAACTGCCTACAGAAAAAAATAATAGAAGGGAAGAGAGGAAGAGGAAGGAGGAGGCACGGAATGCTGAGGGATATAAAAGAAGGAAGGAGTTATGCGGAGATGAGGAGAGAGAGAGGCCCAGGACAGAATGCTGTGGAGACAACGCTACCGTTGAAACCTGTCTGCGAACAGAAGCACCAATGCTGATGAAGATGATGCTTTCCTTAATGAAGTTATTGGTCAAATTTACAAAACACTTCCCAAAAATATCTTCACTGGAGTGAAATATTTATTATTTATTGAAGGAGGTCGATCACGGGAGATGTTTTCGGAATAACGTTCGTCTCGAAACACGATAAGAGTAAGAGGACTCTTATGAGAGTAAGAGGAGAAGAAGAGCCATCCTTTAAAAGGGGTTGGGGTGCCGGTAGTTTTTCCAAATATCGATTTTTCGAAAAGTGATACAGACGAATGACAACCTCGGAGACGTGTGGAACCTCTACTCCCAACATCTCTCCCTCCCCCGACCTACTTGTGAGGACGTCATAAGGGACCATTCAAGTGAGGAATTTTAGAGGGGAGTGAGTTCTAAGGGGTATATATGCACTCTTTTTGTACTTTCGTTGGGACGAGATACCTCGGACTACCAAGGGGGCAACGGTACTACCCCGGGGAAAGTTTCATTCTGTATTATTATTAATTATTTTTTCGTAATTTAATGCTTCCATTTAATTGATCTTTAATGGTTATTGCCTGTTATTTCGTCGAAAGAGTTTTGCGCATGTTTAATTAATAATCATGAGAATATTTGACTATTTAACCTCTCGGTAGAGAAGGTGTTCCGGTGTTTTTACGTATACCTATGTGCCACTGATATCCGTCAAAAGAGGGTCTAACACAATTTTTGTTTTACAATGCGTATTTGCTCAAGGTGTAAAATAGACTACTTTTTAAGAGTAAAATAGTTGATGTGTCGATATTTGGTCACAATTTGGACAGTTATTTGTGAGTTATGAGTTATTGGAAATTATGAAATATAGTTTAGATATATTTGAGCCATATAAACATTTAAACAAATATTTGCGTAAAAATATGGTAGTTTTGACTCATTTTGTGCAATGCATATGAAACATAAATTTCATGAAAAAGTCGACGTGAGTTTTTTTTCACTCGAAGGCTTCTGAATGTAACATAATAACCTCTCTAGACGCATGTCACACAAGGTATGGCTAATATACTCACTTTGTCTGGTGGGATGAATAAGTATTATTTTTAAATTAAAATTTCAAAATCACTTCGCAAAGTATTTTTTTCTTTGCTTTCTGCACCACACGTACTATAAAAATAATAATTCTCAATCAACCAATATAAATAATTGATACGACTGTTTCAAAGTACATAAAATGTAACAAAATAATCTCCTTTGCACATAAATATCCTGAATGTGGTTTTTGGAACTTTAAAGCCACTTCGCATAATAACGCCAGGAGACGACCGCCATTAGGTATTGAGGCTTCGTCTCGATGACACTTGTCGCATTCCTAAGTTAAAACTCTTTCAATACGTGGATTAACTTGCTTCAATCCAGGGGTAAAACCCCAATTATCTTCAAAGGAATTAATTTAAAAGTAAATTACTCAAATTTCATATAAAGTATGCATGTCTTCAGTGATAGCTATGCGGGGATAGCATTTATTTCAATAAGTAGTAAGTTTTGGTCAGCGGAACCTATTTAAAGAGAACAATGGCAGATCCACAGTATTTGGTGCACCCCTTCTGGTTTGACAAACACTTATTTGATATTTTTTAAATTTATGATGCAATTTGTCTATTTGATTCCTGAGATATTATGACAGCTATATGCACGTAAACAAATGTTAAGGCCCCGTGTATGATTTCTCCTCAAAACACTGCCAACCCATTTAAACGAAATAATGGCTAGAAACGTAAAATGTTATTACCAATCTGAATGCAGGTTAAAAATACAAGGAAACGATATGTCTCTCTTAGATTTGTAGTCCACATATAAAGCCATTCGATCACCATTTTTTATACTACTTGTATGTCTAATACGCAATTTCAGGTGGTGAGTTTCATTATTAGGCTTGATGATCCCGAAAATCGTAGAAACAGGATTGAAAGAACTCATGATAATCTTGAAGCTAACAACGACGTTCTATTTTCTAAGGGCTTGCCTTGAACTATATTGTCCACATAAAATCTGAACTATTGTCGATCGGTTTTCAGGTTTCAGAGGTAAATACCCCTTTTTGGGTGTACATGAAATCCAATTGTGGTCGTTATAGAATATGGGTGTGCCCTGATTATAATGGACTTTGTATATTTTCTTCAAATTTATACTGGGAGGGTGGTATATAGGCTCGAAGGAAATGAGGGTGGTTGCGGACTTGACGGAGCCATATTTTGGGTCTGGCTGGGGGATTTCAGCTGATGGTTTCTTTACATGTATTCCTTCATGTTCCGTCTTTATAGAAAAACCTAACGTTTACTGGAACGCTCAGAGGAAACAAAAAAGAAATGCCAAAAGCGTTGGTTTGGAGATCTCTTTGGTTATTCGGGGAAATGAATCTGAAAAAGAAATACACACCTAAGATGAAAAAGGTGGTAGTTTTTCTATCTAGCCAACATCACGGCAAAGAAACTGTACATGGCCTTGATTAACAACCCCTGGAGAGAGCACACTACATTGAAAAAAGGGAGGAGTTGACTTAAGGGATAAAATGACATCCGAGTACACTTGGGTGCATCTCCATTCATTGACATTGTATGTATATATTGTGGATAGAAAAATATTCTGCATGGCAAAATAGTAACTAGAGAATTTGCAAATTATATATGCATGAACTTGTTCTTTATAATTACCCCTGTCACACAATCATACCCACGATGAAAACACTGTAGGCATGCGACAGGCATGAGTCAAATGGTATGAGAGACAAAAATGATGCTAGGGACACGGAAGAGGATCAGTTTTTTAAAATGGACACAGGAAAACGGTGCTATATGCATACATGTTTAGAAGACAGAAACGGGTACCTCCCGCTAGTTGGCTATACATTTAATGTGGGCTTTCCTAGAAAATAACTGCGGCGATGCTTACTCTCCAAGATGCTATTGACGGAATCGGGGAGATGAAGAACGTAGGAAACATAACTCATGCCCGATTTTTTTCATCGCAGTTGGAGGCGAGTACAAAACTAAGCAACTCGCCTTACATCAGCAAACTTTCCTGGATGGACATCAAAACGAGAAGAAAATTTAAATTGGCATGTTTAATGTTTTCTTTACTTAAAAAAAATTAACCTCAGTACATCATTGACTTCTTCCCTAAGAGAACAATAACGCCTAATGTTGTTACGAGAGCGAAACCCGACTATCTTCATGTTTCCCATTATCGGTCCAAAGCTTTTCAAAGATCATTTACCGTAGCCGCATCACAAACATGGAACAATCTTCCCAAATTAATCAAAGACTCTTCATCCCTGAAAGTTTTCAAAAAACAATTATACCTATTTCTAAATAGCCCAAACTAATTCATATTTTCAATATTGTACATTCATTAATATATGTTTTACATTGTGTTGTATATTATCATTTATTGTATATTTTCATTTGTTAACAAGCTTAACTTCTTGCTCTGTGCTTAGGAATTAAACTGTGAACGATATAATAAAATGAGACAGAATATTAAAAGCAAATATGAATTTCATCAGTATGAATTCCATGCACTATGAAAATGTTTGTAAACTCTTTGTTATATTTTTGTTTAGGATTTCAATTTAATTACCATGCTTAACATAAAAATGTTTGCTGAGCTATAAACTGTTCTTTAATAATATGTTCAAATCGGATGTAACAATCTGTGAACAATAAATTATATTATTATTATTATAGTCTAGTTCAACTGAAATGATGCTCTTTAAATAATAATGCCGTGTAATCGATTATAATATAGGATTTAAATTTAATCCATAAAATATCACATAATATATCATAACAAACTACACTTTTATAGATTTTGCGTAATCTACAGAGTTCTATATCTCTAACTATAATCCTAGCTCCCCGTTTAATTTCCTCGCTGTGGGATTCTACACCGGGCAAGAACCCTTGGTTTTATGTATGATCAATTTAATTTCCTTAAACGCTTTCAGGATTGAATTTTATAAACATTGCAGACATACGTTTCAGTGTAGTTGCTTGATTAAGAAATCGCTCTCCATGTGGTGACGTTCAAAAATCATGCCCTTGTGGACACAAATCGCCACATTATGTTATCGCCCACCCCTTCCGTTCCTATATCCGCGTGGGTGGTTAAGGGCCGCCAATTTTTTGCCGCTCTCATTGCTTGGATTTACATCTGGTGTATCAATCACCCGAAGTGGAAGGAAACCGAATTACGAGATGAGCAGCAACAATTCACAGCGGTGATCATTCGGCGTGAAACACTCAAAGCGATTCGAGCTACTGTCGTCCATTCCCACGTTGTTCAGATCACACAGCTGATGCACTGTGAGTTAATCACATGGAGTGGAAGAAGAATGTTTGTATTTTCATTTTAAAAATTCATTTTTCCTTGTTTAATCGTGACAGCAGTAAAAATAGATAATTTAAGGGAACCAGACTGTATTTCCCATCGCTCTTTCAGCTGGTAATGAATGCTTAAAATTAACCGTAAAGGCACTCAGATGAAATGGCTACGTACGACGCACAGTGGTCGGAAATCGAAAAATACTGGACATAGGTCCAACATTGCTTTATTTGAGATTAAGACTTTAAACTTGGCACATGTACTCACAACTGATTACCTATTTTGCAATAGTAAGTTATTCTTCATATGTATTACCCGTTAAATGTTTGTCCAAATCAATTTTTAAAAATAATTTCAAATAAATACAAATTCCTGCTTTTTACACTTCCCTGGTTTAATTTAATGAGGCCATTTCATATTAATACCTTCTCTTTTTTAATATTTTAATATTGTCGTACAACCTAGCTGTGTACCGTAGGCCATTACACAAAATGTCATACATCAATGAATTACATACAATTATGAACCATACTTTGTTTTTTCAATTAATCTCAGTTAATTGAATAAATTCAAAAAAACTAAATTGCAACAAGTACTGAATAGTAAGAGAAAACTTTTACATTCATGGTACTGATAATATGGTCTGATGGAGAGCACTTTTTGATAAATTTAAAATAGATATATCACTTGTAATTGGTAAAATTGATCACCTAATTAGGTTACTCTGCCTTATTGACGACTGTATTTATGTTTTGTAGTACAATAGAACCAGGGTAATATTTTCTGTGATTACCTATAGCACTATGATGATCTTAGTAAACTAGGAGTGACTTCATCTCCTTGCATTAGGCATGGTTATAGACATTGAACATGCCTTAGGCACCAATGTCAAAATGAAATTCAATTATCAGTCACTGATAAATCAGATTTTATTTACCACAAAGTGATAGCATATTTAATAATGTTTAAAAACCTTTCCATACTTGGTTGTCAAATAAGAAATTTCTTATGTCAATTAATCATATAAAAAATTTTCAATTTTTTTCAGAGATTTATAATCAATAGCTCCTCAAAACAGCTTAATAAAAATAATGCAGGAGAATAATTACTTTTTTTATTCCAATACTTCCGAGATCCGAAATAAAGAATTACCGCCTAATGCTTACTAGCCTCATATCCAAAATCACAAATGAGCAGGGATCTTGGCGTTCACGGAAAGCCACAATCTTACAATCTTGTACTACACCCAACTGTCACCTCTATCATTTCACATACGATTCTGCAGCAGTGGTAAACAGTTGAACACTACTATGCCATGAAGTTGCTTCAGGGACAACAAATAATGCTTTTCGTTAACCTATCCCATTGCCGTTTTGTCGTTGATATCCAAAGATTCCTGGCCTCGGTTTAACAAACATTCTGTCAACACAAGTGCCAAACAAAAAACGGAATATTCTCTATATTTCCCTGAATGCTTGAAACCCGCTATGTTAATGGTTAAGCATACCTATTTATTTCTATTTTATTTATCAAAACAATCGCACATCTTGCCGATAGTAAAAATACAAGCACTTTCAGTAAAACTCCCAATAATCCGAACTTTAACTTCCGGATCGCCAATTAATTCCGGATCTCATTAAGGGGGAAAATCCTCGAAAATCGGCTTTTTACAGTCACAGCAATAGGCTATTCTTTACAACAGAACGTCTGTTTAGCGTTCCTAGATCAATCCGAAGGAAACACGTTAAACGAAATAACTTTTTTTTTGTGAGTTATCCATTTATCCGGATATTTGATTATCCGGATGGTGTCCGGTCCCAATTGTTCCGAATAATTGGAGCTCTACTCTACCTTAATAGTATTACATAAAGTTCTGTCGTAGGTTTGCGTTGCCGAGCATGATCTGCTATGCAATAAAAAGGGATTCAATTTCTGCTGGTTAACTACTTGAAGGTCATGTTTCTGTTAATAAAGGAATTAAAAGTTGATTGGAATATCCAAGAAGAACTACACAACGCGGACAAAAATGTTGTGTTTACACGCACCGCCCAGTGCGTTTACGAGCGACCTTCAACTGCTTCAACCTTATTCATTACTGCGAGAACCAAGTAAGACATGACGCATAGCATGCATGGTGATCACAATCTAACGTAATGACTAGACATTACAGGTGGAAGATCTAATTCCAATTGATGGAGGGGATTAAATGTCTTTTGACCCCAATGTCTTTGACACGGTAGTTGGTAGAGAGATACGATGTTATAATAGAGGTAGATACTATATTGACGTACTCACCACAAAAGGTCACGATAACGTACCTGAAAGCTGTCAGGAGCGGAGTAAACACAGAGTGGTGAGCAATCTCAGCAGTACTGACATCAACTGGCATGTGATTATTTCGATGATTTCGAGGAATGCGGAATTCTTTGGCATGAATATGCCGGTCACAGTTCACGTCTGAAAATGGTAACTGCGGTTTCTCCAATGCTATTTAATTGGATTTTGCTCAAATCCAATGTTTATCCGATAAATTAAATATTAAGGACCATATACTTTGAAATAGAAGATAATACGGAATTAAATGCGAAGTTAACTCATTTAGAGCATGTTTATTTTGCGGTTGCTAGGTAAAAAGGATACCGTCGCAAACGTAGGTAGCCCCCTGTGTACCTTCGCCAAATGAAGGGAGCCTTGGCCTATCTTTCTCGTTATGAAAAAGGGACCACTTGACAAAAACAAGTGAAGGCTCCCTTCGAAAGTGAGTCTCTCGGTATGGCCCTTAGATACGGAGCCTCAAAAATGACCAGCATTCCAAAATAACAACCGTTTTTCTTCGAAAATCATAAAAGTTAAGCAGATAGTGGAGCTATGGAAGGATTTTAATGAAATATAAACATTAAAATCTGTCATAATGTTGCTTTTCTATCCTATGCATATGTTTAAGAGATAATTGTCGATATTTGGGTGCTATTACATCACAAAATGGCGGACGATGTTTTAAGGAAATATTTCAAATATAGTAGTTAATTTAATCGGTTTTACGGATATGTACATGGAGTTATTTATGCAAAGTATTAATTAAAGGCATCTTAAGGCTATTCTGAAAACTCTTTGAAAAATGTTTGCGTCACCAAAAATAACTTCGCGTCGCTGCCCGGCTCCGCGCAGCGGGACCTGGAAATACCTCGACTCAGTTGGATTGCTCAAGTAGTGTGGATCATAAGTTATGATCCACACAACTTGAGTTATGATAACTCCTCGAATTCCCCGTTTCCAAGCTATGAATGTTGTCACCAACTTCCTAAGATTCTATGTTGAAGATACTGGATTGATTATTGCGAGGATATTGGATTGATTGAACGGATCAACGCACGTGTAATTGTGCTAAATTTGTTTTTTCTATGATACTCTATGGAATCTTGCTGCAAATTATGTGCGTCAATCAGCTCTGGAGAGAGTTTGCGTGTAAACATTAGGGAATAAATTATAAAACGCTATTGTTGAAGATCGTTTTTCAAGTTTGAATTCTGTCATATGGGAAGAAATAACCCATTAGTGCCTATTTTGCTTATTTATTTTGGTTGATATTTTGAAGAAAGTAGCAGTCTCAGAAAATACAAGGTTTTATGGGAGAAGAAGAATAGGAAATTTCCATCAAAATGCAACATAACCATTAGAATATTTTAAATAATAAGTTTACACTTGACTGCAGTAAGCTGCCGAGGTATAAATTCGTCTTCATTGTGAGACTAAACTCCTAACGGGTTAAGATTCATATTTCTGGTATATTTTTCATCGATTTGGGTGTAAAACAACGGAAGCATACACTAGAAAAGATATGAATTATGCTCATGAAGAGTGTCGGAAGAAACGCCCTTGGCCTATTCGTCCGTTTTCGAAATGAAATAAGTCGCGTGTTGCAAGAGTGTTGAAGGAAGCGGTGGCGCTAGTAAAGCCTCATTGTGATTTTAGGCCGTGCTCAAATCCATGTTAAGGTGCACCTACTCAGCTGCACTTAATTCTCTCTAACTTGGGGAAGTGACGTCAAAACATTATGCTTTGGGTCTACTTCACCCCCAAGATTGTACGGACTAGTATGAAGAAAGTCCAGTATCCAACCACTAGTACTAATTCATCATGGCATCCGCTTTGGCAAGAGTCGTGAACTTCATGAGAAATCCTGAAGAATAATGTGAATTTACATTATATAAAACCTGCAGTTTTGTAGTTTTTAAAACTAATATAACGATACCGCATGGCTAAATATACTTCCCTTTTGCTAGTATAATATCCGTTATTAATGCTTTCGCGAGAGGAGCTAGGGTGACGAAGCCACTTGCTATCTTTCACAGCTCGTTGACTTAAAATAAACGGTTGTTTTCATCTAACATGACTACATCCGCAGAACACCATATGAGAACGCGTTGGATTACTGTCAGCAACACTTTTCCGTAAATTCATACGCCATATCCCCGATGACATAGTGTTGTCACACCATAGAGCGCGCGTAATATCTGAGAAGTAATGTTTTAAAAGAGCAGCATTATTAATCGCCTAAATTTTGGCACTGCGCATATAAGAAGATAAAATTCACACACATTTAGCCTTTAAATACTATATATGTTTCTTATTGGAGAAACAGCCTTAGAAAAATACCAAATTGATTTATAGGTGTACTACTCCCACATTTACATTGAAAATTCCGTGGTTGGATACCTGTGTAGCATTTCTAGGCTAGTGCTAAGAAGTGTTGGATCATGGATATTTAATGGATAGGGATCCATTAAACTGCAGTCTTCAATATTAGGGATTTGGATTGGCATCGTGGCATAATAACGTTATTCTCATTCCTAGGGTCCTGTTTTCCTAGGGTTCATATCCCGAAAGTGGTACGGAGTTTTTTTGTGGAATCCCGGTCACTACTTGGTTGCTACAGTGAAAGTTACATGTATTAATCCTTGGATGGCACATTCAAAATGTGTATCCTCCTTCTTATTGAAATAGACTAGTCGTTTCTAAGTCTCTAGTCTTCCACCCAACTCTTATTTTTGTAATAAGATGTGCATGTCCGTAACTAACGATAACAGATGCATTGGAAAAACATTTCGTTTGCAAATTGGGGTAGAATTTAGCTTCTTGTGTGCACAGAACCTACTTTAGAATTGGGTCATTCCATTAAGTTATGTAGGCGTAATTGAATACGTGGTTGTGCATTGAGCATGTGATTCCAATTTTTCTCTCCTGACTCTATCTGAGCATGAAAACGGCTTTGGTCGAAGAGTTGAAGATTGAATACAAATTATGTCAATTATATCTACATTTCAACTCATAAGCTACATATACTTATTTTGTGCTCCAATACTAATATGTGTCAAATCTCTATGGATTTATAATTTTGTATATTAAAGAATAGAAATCCGTTATGTTTTACGCCAACAGTGGATGACATCGCACGTTGTATTTCAACAGGAATAAAAAAAATTGAAGAAATAAATGCCACAGTTCAAATTATACTCAATTTAAAGCTCATGCCCGGATTCAGGAAAATTATGATTTCTATTTTTGTAAAAGTGCATAACTTCACGATTTTGGATAAAAACTGAAAAAAGTAAGAAAAACGTACACAAAATTAATTTCATGAATCATACCTTTACTTCTTTCAATTATGTGATATTAAAAATACCGAGACTAAATAAAGAGTGAAAGGAATTTTTAAATGGGAAAGAAGGGACCATAACACCTTTTCTTATTGTACTTACAATCAACAAATTCGAGTTAAAAACAATCCCTTTGAATTTTCTCTCGTCTCCAACACCGCGGAGGGTTTACATAGCAATTGAGGCCTTGAGACACATGTTATAAGGTCTATGTCCTTCATAGTGCTAACACGTACCTAAATGCACAATTTCTTGATAATTGGTTCATCAGTTCACCCTTTATCGGGTAACATGAAATCAATAATATGGGGTCTCAGAGCCTATCAGGCCCCCAACCTTATTTCAGAGCATAAAGGCCAATAAATGGTTTCAAAAGTTTGTTATATATATATCTGTAACAGTGCGGAAAATTCTAGTTATATATAATACGCGAGAGTGATTCCAATAGCGATATATTCAGCTAAATCCGAAGGTTCCAATTTTGTTAATGCTGTTAGGCCTAGGACAATGGCTCTCTTTTTACAATTTCCTCTATAATTCTCTATCGCTGCATACCTCTTTTGCTTCCATTACCTTCAGGCGTAGCTTCATTCACGCTCTCCAATTTCTCAGACTCCGTATGTTCTTCCTCTTTGCGGAGTCCCTCCCCCTCTCACCACAATTCCATCCTCGGTCCATCCCTTCCTCTCATTCACTCCCCTTTCATTAACATCACTTTCACTATGCGTCCATAACTAGAGCATCCAGCAGACGTTCTTTCATTACCAAGTAATGCCTAACCCTATCCATCATGCTTTTGCCACAAACACTTCTCAGGTATCTCCTTTCCAGTACATTTAACAGGTACTATTATGCTTATACTGACATGCCCAAGTTTCGCTGTGATATGATAACGTCGGGAGGAGAACACTTATCCACTGTGATTTTCGCTTTCTAAGAAAATCACTAATTCGTTAATATTCTCTTTATACTTAGGTACTACCTGCAACTTTCATACTGATATACGTCTGCCTTTTAATATTTTACATGTCTAATGTAAGGTGTTTATTTAGAAAATAAATTTAACTTCGCAAATGAAACAGTGTGTACATACGACTTCATATTGAGTGCAAATAGTAGGTTAGCTAATTTTAGTTATTAAAAATAACTCCATCACTACCTAATCAAAGTTGTTTAATTGTTTTAGGACGGATCTTGAAATTCATTCAATGCAAATAAATGTGTACATTTTTCGTAGTGTAATTCATAAAGCATGCCAAAGAAACTGAAGTTTAATCGAAGAATATTGAAATATTAGTTTTTGAAAGAAGCACGCTCTATATATACCTACTACTTCTTAACAGGGTGCCCGCTGACCTGGAAAACCGTGAAAAGTCTTTGAATTTCATCGATATGGAAAACATCTTGAAGAGCAAGGACATTTCGTGAAAACACTTAGAAAATTTTATATTTTACAGTAAAAGATTTTAATTTAGAGAAGGGTAAACAAGAGAGCGTTCTTGCAATACGATCATTGTGAGCAGAAACAGAATTCAGCGGAATAAGAGTGATGAAATCTTTCATATTACGTAAAACACTATTTAATCTGGCTGTTGGATGGTTGAACTTGGCGAATAAATTAGATAAATAGGGCGCTCTAGATTTACGATGATCCTTCGCTAAACATGGGCTTGTCACTTGGCAGCGTGTGCTTTGAACAAAGTAAGCTGAGTATTAAGCTAGGACGATAGCGCAACCAATTTTCGTCTCCATCTGCTGTCGTCCCATCCTTGATGGAATGCATTCTATCGTATGCAATGTAGGCACCGAAGTACGCAACTTTATTTGGACTGCGAATCGTACGAAGGTACTTGGGTTATGAGGGGGGATCAGACATGTTTTACAGTTATTGCTGATACTTTTTTTATATGGTTAGTGGATGGGAAATATATACCAGCTGTAGTAAGTAGATAGAGGGTTAATAAAGTCGAATACAATTGATTTGAGATTTGTGAAGATTTAGCCAGCCTGGTTTCCATGACTTCGCTGTCATAGAAGATGGCGTAACTAATTTATTACATCACAATAGAAGAGTACTAGGTAAAGCTATGAAAATGGTTAAATAGGACATAAAATTCTAACTTCCATAATAAGATTTCCATAAAAAAGCGAGTGACATGATGAATACATGACGACTAGGGATATAAAGGAAATAATCCTACTCTACATTTTGAAATGATAGATGTTTAGTCCATCTAGATTTACATTTAACACATCTATTCCAAATATTTAATAGATGCACTAGGGAAAATATTAAAACACTAGCTCTTTTGGATATTTCATTTTGCATTACAACTTGAATTATTGAATATAAAAACACCACAAGTAATCCCAGAAAAATTTAACTTCGACCTGAAAAGCCTCGAAAAGTTATGTAATTCAAAAGCTGTTCTATCCAAAGACACCATGTTCTTAATAAAATTTATCTTCAGAGCTAGGTTGAACAGCATCCTGTCTTACTGTCCTTAAGTACATTAGGCTGCTATTATTGAAATTTGTCGTTACTCTTATTCGCAGCTGTTCATGGTGCCGTCCATGTCAAAAATGTTAATGCTACCTATGCCGAATCATTTTTGCGTAGCGGAAATAAGTTAGACAAAATACATGATTTCTCCCGCATTGATATCTTAATGGACGCGCCTAGTCAAACAATTGTTTGGCGGATACTGTGATAAAATAGGCTCTTTGAAAGCCCTCTTTCATTACCAAGGTTAACATTTCTTAATTTAAGTTTCACTTACATTTCGTGGTATGATAGCTTTTAATTCATAATTTTTAATTAATATTTAGTCTTTTTTGGGTAATTTGAACAATCAATTGCCACAAAGTACATACGTCTTATGATTTAGGTGAAGTGGCCACAAAATGTAAAAAGGCGTATCATTGCATCATTATAAGCATACTATTTAATTAACGAAAGAGATAGCACTAACATTTATGCTCGCAAGGTTTATTAAGCATGCAATACCATTATTATGTACCTCTGACGTAATATACTACTTAGAATCTGTTCCATTGGAATTTGCTGTACATTTCTCTCACGCTACTGCCAATCTTAAAACATCCTCACATCCGTGACAAGATGTTATCAGCTGGGGATACGAATATTTATGCATTTAAATATTTAAATGAGATTAAACACTGGGGAAGAGGGAGACAAATTGTTCACCATTCTGCTTTGAGCAATTGAATGATTTTGTACATCTGTCAGGCAAAGGATGATGACCTGAATAATCGTGATAAATTGGTTTAAAATAATTAACTGGAATTAATAATGAGGTAGGCGAGGGAAAATAATTTGAAATTATATGCCCGTGATAACGTTCGGATGATTCTAGCACGCGTGATTACACAGATAAAAAAACCTCCCAACTCGTCCAAGTTTTCCTCCTCCTTCGTTAATTGAAAATCATTAATTCATCCGTATCGCCAGTGAGAGATCTGGCACGAGAGGTTAAGTGACAAACAGAAAAGGATATTTATCCGGGCCAGCAATATTCTGAACATGACATTTGAAAAATAAAATTCTCTCTTGTACTCTCTCTCTCTCGTGCCTCGGCGAAGAAAATTAGCCGGTTGGTGAGAGATATGGAGAGGGAGGCAAATATTGCGGCATTAATGACGCAGCATAATTAGAGGCTCAATTTTATTTCGCTGCGTTGAATACCTTCAAGGTAGAGCGGGGGTGGAGGCAAATGAGCAACTGGACCGTTTCTTAATGCTCTTCGGTAATAGTGTTCCACTCGAGCGCCCCTTTGATTTCAAGCGAATAATAATATTTGAAGGTGAAAAAATTGAGATAAAAAATGAAAAAAAAATAAAAAACGAGAAAGCGAAGGAGCGCCCAAACACCCACACACACACACACACAGTCACCAGCCAGCCTCCACCCAATTATCTGACCGCTGAGAGAGAGAAAAAAATGCCTGCTGGGCTTGAATGGAGAGAGAAAGAGTGAGGTAGAAAAAGGTAGTCAAATGGAAGTAGAAGTTTAAGTCGAATGCTCGGAGAGTCAAATGGAATGGAGAATAGTTGGTCGAATTTGGAGAAGGTAGCCAAATGAGGATGGCGATTTTGAGTCGAATGATGTGGGAGTTCGAGAATCGAATGTGGTGGAAGGAGTTGGGGAGAGTATGTTTATCTGGGGAAGAGGAGGGGGGGGGAAGATGAAAAAGAGTTTGTAACAGGCGAAACTCTTTCCGCATCAAAGGAGAAATTTTTTGTCGACCAGTGGAAGAGGGGGAGCTTTGTGTTTTCATGTAAATGTTTAATTTTAAGAGGGGAGACGGATACTGAAAATCCATTCATGCCGGTGTGCCAATCCATGTATTCTGTATATGTGAACTCTGATTCGTAAACTTTTTAAGGGATAGTAATTATGATGTCGTAACAAGGGAAGTCGAGCGTGTAAAAAAAGAAATGAGGCATAGACGAAGGATTTAACATTGCATTGAGTCCCTAAAGCAAATTATCGTTGACAATAGATTTTCGTGGGAGCATAACCACGATATCTGGATAATTATTTTCCATTGCATATTCTGCGTGGGTCCAGTTGAAAAAGATCCAAAATCAAACTAAAATAGGGCATTTAAGGGAACAACATTAAATTAAATAGTATCATTGTGAAATCGTGAAAGTAATTTTGCCAAATATAAATTTTTCATTTACTTTAAATTAAATTGCAATTTGGAGTCATTATATTTGGATTGTTCATACCGAAAAATTTTGATTTATTTTTTAAATGTGTGATCTTCAAGGCTTATAACATGTATTTCCTGAGTAGAAAGAAAATATTCCTCATCATTTGTTGTGTATAGTAAATGTAGTGTGATCTCTTAAAATATGATATAATAGCTGAAAAAAGTAAAATTTATCTGAGGACGAAGTCATTGAAGCATGAAAATTATAGGGTGAGGTTAGACATCCTAAACTACTTAAATAGGTATATTTTCTGTGTGTTTTGCTAGTCTTTAAAAGATACAGTGCGTACTGACATATTTACAGAAAAACTTATCCTCATTATATGCCAATGCCATAAACTGCAATGACCTTAAAAGTATTGCCTAAGTTTTTGCCTAACAAATCTGTTTCTTTCTGTTAGGTTTTTTCAATTAGTATCCATTATACTTTTTATTTGCCAATTTTATTAAAATATTCGTTGCAGGTCATTAAGCAATCTTTTTCTATTAATAGGGAAAAAATATTGTAATCGGCCAAATATATTGCCATTGTATACCCTCCAGTTGTTCTTCCATCTGACACATTCGATTGTTTGCTTATCAATGCCCATCTGTGATACATAGAGGGAAGTTGCTCATTAAGAGTTCATCATATTCAATGCATCGCATTTTTTGAATGAACAAGAGTGAATTAAAAGTAAGTATTTAGTGAAATAACTTTAAAATGAAATATCACTCCAATTCTAATAAATAATTTTAAAACTTAAAATGAAATTTATTTTTATGGGGAACTTATTCTATATTCAGAAGCGTTACACAAAAAAAATTGCACCTAACTATTACGTGTACTTTTCTGCAAAATTCTTATAATGTACTTCTATTTTCCTGCCCAATTTCCTGGTCACTTTACAAATATTTGATTCACGATTCCTGACATTATGAATACCATTATGATTACCATTTTGCCGGGGAATATGTAGATGAATCCCCTTGCAAACGGCTGTCGATTATGAAGAGAAATGTGAATTATGTTTAAGTTTAACCTAATTATTATGAACCGATTTGTTTAATGACAATTTAAACTATATTGCAATCCACAGAGTTCTGGTACTAATAGTTTCAAGGCTTAGGCTTCATCATCGGGTACCTGACCCCGTAGCATTGAAACTAGTAGTGCTAGTAAAAAATCAGTGGATTGAAATGTAGTTTAAATTGTCGTTATTCATAATGGACTTCCACCAAATTACGCCGGAAAGGATTGAATTTAACCGATATGATATTGATCTCTATGGTATTCTGTAAACTATCTTCGATTTGGGTATGAACATGCCATTAAACAGCATTACACGACTTTACACAAGGAAGTTGACCCATATGTAAGTGACGAGTTTAACAATGTCTAAATGTGAGCCACTGCTTGCGAGGATTTGATCTACTGACACAAAACTTTCAGCTCATCCAAATGAAAGTGTGTCGCTTTTAAAAGTTGAATGTAGCATTTGGGAAAATTGCCATATTTTGGCAATCAGTGCGGGTACACAACGCACTCTACGAGTTTAACAGGCATTTGTGAAGTGCATAACTATCTATGCACAAAACCCTAAATAGGGACACAGAAAATACCATCAGAAAACTTTGGAGACCGTTAACATAAAATATAAGATTTGCGTAAAATCGAATATGAATCCCGACCAATCAAGAACCATCAGAATTGGTAAACGTAAGTATAAAATCCTTACCAAATTCATACTCGGCACTTTTTTGCTCTGAGGAAGATGAGTGAGTTGCTCGTCGGAACGCCGGCTATGGAGAGCCTAACCCAGTAATAAGAGCACTTCATGCATGGAATGGATATTACATGGAAAGGATACGGTTTTAATAATAAATGTACATCTATTCAGCATGTTAAGTTATAGAAATATTTAATTTATTCTTATTCAGGACAAGAAAAGACATGAGTATATCTCTTAATAACTATCACAAAAACTTACATCTCTCAGAACACAAACATTTATTATAACCATAAGTTCTCCGCGAAGTTAATTCGTTGGTTAACCTATACTTTTAATATCTGCTCCCAGTCATGCGATCAGGACTTAACCGAATGCGATTCGATTGTTTCGCAGAATCGAAATACTTAAGTTGGAGAAATAGAAATGAAATGTAAAAGTTGGAACCGTGATCGATATATTATCGATAGTGAACTCCAATTCACCCCTAATACCATAGGAGTGCTACTTGTAGTGCATGCCTACACATCGGAGTGCTATTTGTAAACAACTCAAAAGGCCACTGTGATGGCAATACCTAGTCAGGATGCGACAGGGATTTTTCGTAGCATCTCCGATCGTGACAACTCCGACGAAGTCACGGTGTCAAAAGCCAGTCATTTAGTCCTGGGTGTGATTTTTAGATCAGGCTTTGCATGTCGCGAGACAGTCCAACCACTTCTGGACAGGCATGAGATCAACACTGCTCCTGAACGAGAAAAATCCCCGGAGCAACCTTGCCCTAACTACAATATGGAGGTACGCAGTAGATCAATACTAGGATTAAAAAAATCTTGAGCTATACGGCCTCTGAAAGTAGCAAGTTATAAAAATCGATATTAACAAGTTATAAAAACCTATCTAATTATATTACGGCCATTGGAGATTTTTATAACTTGTTAATACAAGGATTGTTTAAAACACACATTGAGTCGTGACGACAATATCACTGAGACAAAATCACAGGTCATGAAATCTATCACCCCTATCTCTAATCGTTCCATTGCCCTGTATCCACCTTTCAATTGTAAGCTAACGACTGGCTCAGAATCAATCGTTGCCATATTTCATACTTCGCCAGATTTGGCCCGTGGACCCAGTTTAAATGATGTCATAAGTGTGGCAACATCTAGGGCAATATTTCTATTTCGGAAACTTTCGTTTGTAAGTTAACGAGTTAACGAGTCCCTCGTTGTTACATTTCATGCTTATTTAACTTTTACTCATGGACTCTGTTTTGACTATGGCATAAATGCGGCAATATCACACGATACCTATTTAAACACGTTTTTATTAGTTCGGTTTCCGTCATGTCTGTCTGTCCGGGTTTAATATTGCAACCGAGTTTAAACTAACTTCCCGATCAGCTAGAGACTTTAAATTTTAACCATTGCTCAGAATTGGATGACAATGCAATATCATCTATCTATTATAACAATTAATTGATTAAACTAATTAATAATTAATTAATTAACATATTTCCTGATGTGCTAGTAGAGGCTTGTAATTTACAGCATAGCTTAGAAGTGGATAACAATGCAATGTTAGGTTAATGTTATAACAATTAATTAATTATTTCAATTCCACACACTGTCAGCTGAAAAGAATCTGAATTACATCGGGAATTTCCTGTGTGTCCCTGTCCGAGTCTCATCAAGATGTATAAAATCGATTGGAAATTTTCACTCGGGCATAAGACTAAAAAGCAGAAAATAATTAATTAAATAATTCTTTTCAACATACCACGTTTTTAAAACGGACTAAAATGTATGAAATAATTTTCCCTGGACCCTTCTAAATTTTTTAGGGTGAAATTTTAGTGGATATGGAGATATTTGTAAGACTTGAAGAGAAAAACGTGGGGCGCAGGCAGTAGATAATAGAAGTAGATAATCCGGATGAATTCACAACCAATTTCAGTGAATTGCAAATGGTATTAATTGTGGGAGTTTGCTCAACGACATCTGGTCCCTTTACTCCTTAATTATCAGTTTGCCTGCGCCCCACGTTTTTATCTTCAAGTCTTACAAATATATCCATAGCCAATAAAAATTCAAATTAAAAAAATTTAGTAGGGCCAAGGGAAAATTATTTTAAACTTTTTAATCCGTTTAAAAAACGTGGTATATTAAAAAAGTTTTTTTATTTAATTAATTATTTCGTATGGTTCTGTAGCAACTGATCTGGATAATATGTTCTGGCTTTGATAAGGGGGATCTCAAATGCATGTTTATTTAATTTTTTCGTCATTCTCTGTTTTCAGTTCCTCCCGAGCACCCGGTGGTGTTCGACAAGAACGGAAGGCCTGTCACCACGTCAGCCGGGCCGTACAACGAGGGAGATGACGTCATTCTTAACTGCCGCGTGGAAGGAGGTGAGCAGCAGAAAAAGTTATTTAATCTACTGCAAGCTATAATACTTACGATTCATTAGTAAAAGCCCCGAAAGATTGGAAGAATAATTTAAATCTCATTTAGTTTTAACCTGTCAGTATTTATGTGACCAAATGAAACAATTTTTTTTGTATGGAATTTTCTTTCCTCCTTGCTCTTATTCTACGACTGATAAAAGTCATCTTTGAAATTTACCAATTTTACACTATCAATAATATATTTATTCGTGTTTTTATTTTGGAATTACCTTATTGGGATTATTATGTTTAGAATTGATGGTTGGCATTTATACTTAAGTAATCAAGATTATTGTTTTAAAGGACAATCTCATGCAAAAATATCAGATAAATACCTTATCAGGTGAATGAAAAGTGAAGAGTTTTTGCTTTTTGTGTGTGTGGTGTATTTTTTCCGTTCTCAGTTCAATAATTCTTGGACGCATTATTATTTATTACTTATGCTTGCCATGGATTTTCATTATTAAAACTGTTTCAGAATTCTATGAATCTACTCGTACTTTCAGAAACAGTAAATCTTCTCGTACTACTTCCGTCAGATAAGCTTTTTCTTTTTCTAAACTTAATAAGGTGTATCGCGATTTAATGTTTCTTTCCATTGATACTACTCTTGTTATTATGAAATCAAACCGGATGGTACTTTTTCACAATATTTAATAGGTTACTGATCGCTGCACTGCTCGTTGTCTCTGACTGTTGGTCTTCCTTTTCAAAAAACTTCTCTTGCCGCCACAATTTCTACTTATCTAGTCGATCTATTCGAGCACCATCCGAGAAAAGTCAACATTTTTGAGGAAAGGTGCACAAAATACCAAGGATTGTTTTTATAACATCTTTCGTTCATTGATAATTTTTTCCTCACTTCCACTTGATGACGTCGTAGGTCATACTTTATTGTCATTCTAACTCAGCTGGAGCGTTACGTAGAACCTGATATTATGTTTATGAAAATATAATCTCGGCCTTAAATGATCACAAAAGCCTTTAAATTTGTGGTAAAACACTTTTTCTTTTTCTGTATGCGTATAATTACTCCTGATCTCTTTATATCTCACAGATTTTATTTAAAATGTGTCATCAAAGGTAAAACTCTTGGAATGTGCCTCTTTTGCCCACATATCTCAAAATTAGCCATCTCTATAGGAAGAAATGCACATCATCGCAAGGCGAAAAGCTGGTCACTAAGGAAAAATGTTATAAAATTTAATTCCTTAATATAAATGAAGGATTTAGGTTTCGTGCAATCTGCCTACCGAACAATTTAAGCACTTTTCAAGATATGTTTCAGTAATATTTTAAAGACGTGATGCGTAAAATATCTTGGAGCATTGCATTCATAAATTCTTTTGCTGATTGTCAATTACGGAAGAATTTATATACCTTAGTTAATTAGACCTGTAAGATTTATTGTCACGATCCCTCGGCACTTGTTAGTGTCGTCTTCAGGTCAACCTGAAGATGACACAAAGTGCCGATACACGGGTCGCAAATATAAATCTTACAAGTGAAATTAACTAAGGTATTTTAATTCTTCCGAAATAGATGAACTACACAAAGTTAGACCTACAACAGTTTCCATTGTGATTGTGAATTATTTGCGCACTTCAAATTTATTGCGTGGGATGTTCTTTTTGATGCATAAAAGATGAATTTCGCCGGCGATATAGCCAAGGTGCCTAGAATTTTCTTCTTAATAAACATAGATTCTCACTTTCCGTTTTGTGGTTTATTTACAATCTTAGATCTGCTAATGCATTTACTATTTCCTCCGGTGTTAGTGGCTGTGTCATATTACTTCGCTTTCAAATTCCATCCTGTTGCTCCACCTATAACCTATTCTAATGCTTTGTGTTATCGACTAGTTGGGAAAATGTCTAGCATTCATGCCCATTTCTCTAGGTGAACAGTCTTTCTGGAATATACTTAGAGAATTAAAAAAATAGTAGTTTAATTATTTCTTGAAAACTTATTCCACGATCTAACATTCGTGTTTTTGTTGCTACCTGTTGCTTTAATTGCGTGTAATTTCTAAAATGATTATCATTATGATTGCCTATCAGATTACATACAGTGACTCAGCTAGCTAATTTAAGCTTAAGAGCCCTCATTATACCACTATGTTACACTTGATTTACTCAGCGGAGGTGTATAATGCATGTTCCTCAGTCTTTTTCACATTGTTTCTTGCAGTGATTTTTCAATTCAATAAATTAATACTCCCGAGACTAGTAATTCACGTAACAATAGTAAAATATAGGAGCTACTTTGAATTTAATGTATTTCGCTCTATTTAAATAAATTACGAATTGTTCCCGAAGGAATGAATGCAATTATTCTTTCAGAATATATCCCTTTTACTGGAATCACAAGAAGGCCCGAACTTTGAGAATATATCGAGTCTTGGTCATTTAAAGTTAATTATTTCACTGCTAGCGTTTCAGAACATTTATTGCCATTCTCAGGTTTTTATAAGTTAATGTTTGTTGTAATCTGGTGTGCTTTTTTCTTGCTTCCAAGAAACTGTTTATATTTAACTTATAAATTGGAATGGTTGACATCTATTCAACCGTCTTGTTAGTGTAATTAAAATTTCATAGGTTTGTTGATATTTGTTAACATAGTGTGCCCGATAAAAAAATATGCAGTCTAATTATTACCAAAAATGTTATAGCAATTGTTATTTTATCTGTTTCTACCTGTTTATGATGATTTTGGCACTACCTGTTATATTTATTGAGTAGAATTTCTAAAATGATTATCATTATGATTGCCTATCAGCTTATGTACAGTGACTCAGCTAGCTAATTTAAGCTTATAAGTCCTCATTATACCACTCTGTTGCACTTGATTTACTCTGCTGAGGTGTATAATGCATTTTCCTAAGCCTTTCTCACATCGTTTATTGCCATGATTTTGCAATGCAATAAGTTAATGCTCCCGAGACTAGTAATTCACATCAACGTCGCATTTGCTTAGAGTCGGTGGTTAGCGTCGGTGGCCGCGCGTTCGTCCGCTTGGTTTATCGTGCTGGAGCCCAGTTAAATCACTCGTGTGAATTCTCCTTCCTGAGCATAACAGTAAATCTTAGACAAGGACCCTAGGTTGAAGCGGAACTAGTTACAGTAACAAGCCTACGTTACGAAAAGTCAATCTCACTAAAAAAATGGAAAAACCTGTAGAAATGAAGAATGACGGAAGTTGAGAATTAAGTTGGTCTAATGCGAAACATGATGCGATTTTGCACCACACTTTTGCCTTGAAGATTACTGCGATAACAATAAATCAGGCAAATAGATCCAAAAAGTACCCTTTTTGTACCTTTAATCTTCGATTTCGACTTGAAATGGTTGCTATAATAATGCTGCGCTTGTAACACCCATTGCCCGGTAACATACCTCCTCATAACATTTTTCAAGTTGTTAAAAAAAAAAATATTTTGGATACCATATTCCCTAGTCAAATAGTTTTGTGAGAAATAAAGTTATTAGGTTATCGGTATTTTATTCTTAATTAAGTTTATGCGAGAAGTCATAAGTCTGCTTTTTGTCTTTTCCAGAATCTCTAGGTAGTATTTATGTGATTTTTCTTAATTGATCGTGATTTGTCAAAAGAAATAAACGATTGTGATAATTTTTTTCATTTCCAAAAGCATAAATAAAATATGTGTACCAAAATTTATACTTTTCCATCATAAAATAAATTATTTTCAATTGTATTATTATTCACAAAGTCTTACTTTTAACGACGTAAGTTTTGACGGGTACCGAACCGTCATTTTCTAGGTGCAGTTGAAACCTTGAAAATGGTAGTCACCAGAGTCAGTAAACCTTGGTCAGTAAAATAGAAAAAAATCCTAGGATCCTAGACCAGACCAGAGTTGAGCCACCATCATAGTGATGGTCGTTCGCCAGAGTGTGAATTTTATTTATTAGAAATGTTTTCAAAATCATATAAAATCATTTCCTTAAAAATCAGTGTAATGCAAAGTAACAATACATATTTATTTAAATACAGGAATGGATGGATGAAAATTATAATACACCTCATTGAAATGAAATACATTAAACATACATGTGGGATATGTTATTTGCTATTGGACCAGTTTAATGTTCTCCACATTATACTCGTATCACAATTCTCTTTGTTCAATTCGTTGTTGAATATTGCAAGACAAGAGAAGTTGGGGTGTTTTTTACCCCAACCTCTCCATGTGCGCTCGACGGAATTTACATAGTATCAGCATTTAGCACGTCACATTGTTTCTTATGATGACACACTACGGCTTTCATGTTTCCTCTCTCTCTCTCTCACTGAATGTTAATGGGCACCCTCACCTTGCCCTTAATAGTAAAATATATGGCCACAGTATGTGATCATATTACCAAATTGTACATTTGGTGTTTTTCTGCTTCTGAAATGTAAATAAGATGTACCATTGAAAATAGTCTGGGAAAATAGTAACTTAACCTTCCGGCGGGCGCGTACGTGTATTGAGTACACGGCGCACAGTGGGGCAAAACCCCACTTTAGGCGGACAAAAGTCCAAAAATGAAAGTTTGAATTAGGGTTTCTGAAATAGTAGGTTAGTTAACCTGATTTTTGAACTGCGTAATGGTGTATTTAACAGGTTGGTAAGTATGCACCTGCACGTATAAATGAGTGTCAAAGTGAGAGAATAGCGGAGCACTGGTCCCACGGACGCAGACGCTGAATTGGACGGTCGATTTGAAACTATTAGTACAGCATACAGATGTCCTCTATTTCATTTTTTAAACTTTCAATCGATTGCAATAAACAAGTAGAGTGTGAATATGATTTTAAAATTTATTTTTTTAAGAAAATACGCCTGGAGTAATTAATTATCACGAATGAAAATTTATTGATTTTTCACAATGAAAAGTTTTATTTATTTAGAGAAAAGTTATATAATCGGACGGAATCGTATCGTAATTTTGAGATATATTATTCATTTAAGTATGAGCTAGAGATTATAAAAGAAATCAACTGCCATTGAGTTGCAAAAGGACTGTTACGGTATAAAAGTTATTATGCACGAGAGGCGGATAGGAAATTCATCCGGCCGCTATGGCCGCATGGCAACGGGTAAACTATAATATAAACAATTTCAATCATGGAAAGCAAAAGCAAGTACCGTAAATAATATCTGTTTATGAAGTTATTACTAGTTTGTAATAAGTGAAATTTGGATGCTATATAGGTATATTATGTCCACACTTAGGTACAAGTGGTGATGTTTGTTACACCAGGGCTGAGATTTTTGAAATCTCATCTCTGTGAAACTTCTGTGCAAATCGTATAATTTTTTTCTATGAAACATGAAAATATTTTGCAAAGGTGATTACAAAAATAATGTTGTAAATTTTGCAGCAAATTCATTTTAGACGACCATCTCAATTTACGTGAACATTTTTTATTTGAATCGTTCAGATTATTCTACTGTAAAATAATTTTATTGTCAAATATTGTAAAAATAATAAAATTTGCAAAAAAATCATAAAATACAATAAATATTGCAAATTTGATATCGGATTACATTTAAGCAATCTCAAAAACATACACATGCCTATTTTGGAGTTGATTGTAAAATATTTGGACTTTTGTCCGTCTAAAGTGGAGTTTGGCCGCACTGTGCGGCGGTCGGTTTTCGGCGTTTTAATCTAATGTCCTGTAATGGGACCAACTCGGTAACGCTTTGTTTTTCCTCATTTGTACAAATAGCCTTCGTAGTGTGCAGGAACTATTTTCTTAGGAGCAGTTTTTGGGGAATAAGAAAGCGAAACGCGTCGTGAAGTCCGTACGTTATGCGCTGCGAGGCCCGTTGCAATAATCAAGGTCTGTTCGCATATTTTTTGTTACTCCAAGATATTGACCTTTTTCTTGTTAAAAATAGTTGGCGGCAAATATTGCAAGTTACTGATTATCTCTTTAATTTTTATATGGCAGTAACTTTCGACTGAAGCAAAATATTGCGTGTGTTGTGGAGACCTGCTGTGATCATGAAAACAATGTCTTCGTGAGTACATTTATCTGTATTACTTACATTTATATCAGACAATGAGTTAATCTTTATTGCATAAAAATTATATAATTATGCATCAATACAATTTACATTAGTGAAACTAATTTTGAAATGATTGATGTCCAAACTGAAGCCAAGGAACTTTCAACTCGAGGCTTCTGTTGGACTCCCGACGAAGAGGAAAAGGAAGATGATGCCGTCGACAATGATGGTTCTGATTAGGAAGCAGAAGAAGTACATAAGGATAATATGTACAGTAATTTGGAAGAATGAGCCTCCGAAGATGAAGAAGTCCATTACTGGTTGGCATAAAATAGTAGCATCATACCAATATTCTATAACTACGTAATCCAGACGGAAGTGCAATCGTGGCACCTAGAATTGCCGTGAGGTGCAGGAGATTCCTGTTGTAATGTCTCAAATTTGGAAGATTCTACAATCAGGAAGGCTAAAAGAAATGTAGACAAACTCGTGAAAATACGGTCGATTTTAGATTGATTTTTGAGTGGCTGCATAAAAAATTACCAGACGAGCGATGACATTGCAATTGAAGAAATTTTGCATCCATTCAGAAGTCGATGTAGCTTTTTGCAATACATTCCCAGTAATCCAGCAAGGTATGATCTGAGTGTGTGGCACAAGGTGACGCAAAATCATTTTACTCTGGCAATAAAGAACTCAAATCCGTGATGTAAATTGATGGATGGAAATTAGTACATTATTCATTAGCTAAATATCTTATCATGATAAAAATTAAATTGATCGGGAGGTTTAAGGCCAAAAACAAGCAAGAAATTCCGCAAGAATTACTGCCGAACAAAGCGACTTAAGTACATATTTCATTGCTTGGATTCTAATGAAACGTGACTCTCTTGTTATACGTACAAAGACTCAAAGCCGTCATTCAAATGTCTAAAACGCATGACTCACATGACATAAATGCAGCTACCAACAGGCCAAAAGTTATAGCACATTACAATGGAACAAAAGGTGCAGTAAACACAGGTGATAAAATGTACGTGTCCTGTGGCCCACCACTTGCATGATATTTTGTTTTCTTGAATATAGGTGGAATAAACTCAGATTCAGTGTATTTAATAAACATGGTATAGAAGAATATTCAGAAACGATCTAGCACTGGATCTCAAAAAGGGGCATTTAGTTTAAAAATCGACGGCTTTGACTCCGCCGCTGTCCGATTGGAAGGATACCTGAAGCGCTACCACTCTCAAGTAAAAACTACTTCTCACGTCAATTTTGCGAAGAAATGGAGATGTAAACTATTCGTAAATAACACTTCTAAGGTGATAATGCATGTGGTAAATACGTTAGCAAAAAAACATTAACGAGTCTTTGTGATTTGCCTTTTATGCCTACAAGACACCGAGTAGCAAGTTTATTCGGCAAACTAGACAGCTATTAAAATATGCAATAATAAATAAGTAACCTCGTAAAATGTGAACAGTTATGTAAATAAATAAACAATACAGCCAACCAGTAAAAAAATAACCATTATTTAACAAAAAACCTAATTTATTATTAATTAGAATCTTCGTGTACTGCGTACACAACGCGCCCGCTCATGTGACTGAAAAATGCGCGCCTGCCGGAAGGTTGAACTCGTTGAACATAGTAACATTTATTTTGCCAAGAAAATCGAACTAGAAGAGGTCAAAGGGGATATGTCTAGAGAATATTCAATTTAAAATATCCTCGATGTTAATTTCATGTCACGAATATTTTTGTTTTTAGCTGAAATAATGAAAAACGCCCAAAATTAGTCTGGTTCCTTTTTGCATAATCGGTGCGATTAATTTGCAGCTTCCGGTGCAAAGCCGAGTGTCTCTGCCGAGTAGGCGATGAAAATAAAGATTGGTCGTTGACGTAACAATGGTGAAATATGGGAACTACTTTCTTGACTTGACTTTGACTGAATTAAGAATCGCATTCAAAGGAATGAATGTAATTCTTCATTCAGAATATATCCCTTTTAACCGGCAACAGAAGTCGGCCCAAACTTTGAGAATATATTTTCAAATGCCAGTATAGGCAAATGGCTGTATCAATACGAATGTTTAATATTTCAATTAATTTTGATGACATGTAATCTCAATAGGTTCTTCAGTCACAGTTTTAATGTATTACTTTATCTTCTAACTGAAGATGAAAATTGAGGTCAAATTCTAGATTTTTATCAAGTGACAGTAAACGCTATACCACACTTCATCTTGAATATGTTCAATGCAGAATCTGGCATAGTCATACTGACATCCTACAAAACAATAATTATCACACTTCTGAAGAATAATAGCTTGAGCAATACGCTTTGACACAGAATTATATTTATTCCCAGCCTTCGTTAGTGGTTATTATTTACAATACTTCATGCACGTGATACCTCATTACGCTACAAAAGAACAAATCGACATACGATCAAAGACAATGGATTTTTAATGGAGTGAGATCAATATTTTAATGAATTTTCTGCGCATTCAAATTATGTTGCCTTCCACGTAATGTGAACGTTATCTTCCACGTAACTGTCAACTGAAATCTCACTGAAGTTTTTAAAAATTATTTATTCAATATAATGTAAGCCAATAATGGCCCGGGTGAAATTTTATATCCCTAGCCATTAACCAGGTTACTAAGGAAATGTGAAATTGTTGAAATAGGATAAACATTGATAATTTTGGAATTCCAAACCTAATTTTTAGGAAAATATGTCATCGAATGCAAAAATTAAATTCTTTGTTCGTTCAGCCATTCGATAGTAACATTTGCAATCATATATCATGAGTGCAAATGATTTAAAAAAGCGTCGTCACTTGTTTCAATGATTTTCTTACGGGATCAAATTATAGGGACTAGTTTAGGACCGTTGGGGCCCTAAAGAAATTTTAATATACCCTATGTTTGCCCCAGTGGACTCATGCAAACATACTCATACCCACATGCAAAATGTACATGTAATCAGTTCGGCAGTTTTCTCGTGATTAAGTGACAGAGACACTCACAGAAACCTTCACATTTTTATATGTTAGTGCGATCTTGAGAAAGGAAATTTTATCAAAACTTCGCCGGTTATGCACTTATATTGTATTATTCAGTAAAATTTAGTCACCAATTGAATTTATTAGCTATTAATAATTGTTTATTATAGCGAGGCATTACTTTCTTTCAACCCTTACGTAAATAAACAGGTACTTGACTGCCCACATCAAATTAATTTATTATAATTTTTATGTCCCACTTGTTTGTTTTCGGAAACCTCCCGGATCGTAGGGTTTCACTTTTTAAAAATATATATTTTCTCTCATTTTTTCTCAAAATTTAAGAGCAAAGCATAGTCGGGTATCCGGGTGACTTCTCTAGACGCATTAGGATTACTAAAAATAATTAAATAAAAAGTAATTTACAGCAAAAAAGAAATTATAGGATGATGTTATTTCTTATAAGCTACGATGGATGAATATTCTTTTGAAGATTTCGAATATTAAATAGCCTCCTGAGCTTAGGCAGTGCAAGAATTATGGATACATAATACTATACTTCATGGCCAATATTGAGTAAAATGTATTCGCACCTCACGAGCTGACCTACATCTACATATTACCCAGGTAGCCACCGCGGATGCATGTGGAAGGGGGTTTTTAGTACACCATTGTTGAAAGGGGAGGAATCAGGAATAAGATCGGGGGAGAGGACCGAAGTGAATCATGCAATAATGATGTGTCTCGTGTCGTTGTTCAACTGTTTTTGCTATAGTCAGCCGCTAATGGGGAGTGGAAAGAAGGAATTTTTTTGCCTATCCATTCGGAATTGTATCTATAATATTTTTCACTTTTATCAGTTCCAGAATTATAGCTAGGGGTCAAAATAATTTTCTCCGTTTCCTGCAGAAACTCGCGTAATCTGAAATTTTCAAGTGATTTAAGCCTATCCTGTATCATCCATGTCTCTAACAGTTCCTAACGTAATCCGTCCATCAGCTATGGGGCACCTTCTCTTCACTAGTAGCGTTTTTAACAAAGTGTGATACCTTTCTTTGGATTTAATTTACTTCGAGAATAAAATTCTCTGTTGTTAAAATACATCTGTCATCTCCCCCTGCATTCCCTATTTCTTCCCCTTCCATGGCTGGTGTCCTAACATCCAATGCCACAAGCCTCTGCGGTGGCTGGCAGGGTAGTTGGATGTAGATGTAATTAAGCTCGGAGTTGAGGCAAACGGCCTTTTTTTACTCTCTCTCCTTTTGGAATCCAGAATCACCCTCCCTCGGCATGATGATCCCAAATATCTCTTATCCTTAACGTAATCCTCCCAGCGACCACCTTCGTCGTGCGCTATATTATCTACTAGGATTTAAGATTATGCGTGTGGATGACTTGATCGATGTTGGGCCAATTTAATCTGAATTAAAACCCATTAAAAAAGACGTACTTTTTTGATCCTTGGAATGTTAGGCTTAACCCCCAAAAAGAAATAAAAATATATTTTATTTAAAATATAAATATATACCAGAGTGATTTATCTCTACTTGGTAAAGGGTACTTGTGGAAAATTACATCTCTTTTGGTGGGTTTACACCAGCAACTTTATTGCGCTTATTACTTTCAGCAAACGACGTTCGAATTAAATTGCACGTGTAAACGGCTCTTCAAACGGGTCGCTGTCGGTAATCAAATAAGCGTTTGGTACTAAAAATGCATTTTTGTTTAAATATAAAGTATTAAAGATGATTTCACTTACTTGAGACGTTACTATTTGCGATTTGCTACTGATTTACCCACCGTTGGACAAAGAGTGATCGATTTCACCACCATTGTTAGTTTTTCAGTTGTTAATAACCTCGTGTTGTCAGACAGAAAGCACTAATTTAACCAGCGTGCAGCCGTTACAAAAATGCCGTCGGTTTTTGTTCAACGTTATTTAGTGTCCAAAATCCGGACAAAAAAATAGGGAATATATATAATGAGGTTTATTGGGTTAAATAAAATTTCAAATTTGGCCTTTACTGTGAGAAGTGGAACAAAAGTGGTCAAGGTTACCTCAACTTGCACTTATGATAAGTGTCCTAAACATGTTAATACGCCAGCGATTTTTCTGTGACATATTTTTCAAAGATTGTACATTTGGTTTTATGTAATGGCAATTTGTAATAATTGTATGCTCTGCTTGTAGTTTAACGTCAAAGAGTTGGTAAATATCTATATATATAAATTTTGTAGCGTGTCAGTCAGTCATTCTGTATCCATTTTTGTTTATTTCTCTCTCAAGTTTTGAGCTAGAGAAATGAGGTCTGGTGCATTAAATGTGGATTCTCTGTCAGTATGATTTGGTAGTAGTTTTGGATTTATAGCAGTTGGTAGTGCAAAGAAAAATGCAATAAACCTTGGTTTTTGAGAGTTTAAATATAGTTAGATTCCGGGGACTAATGTTTTTCGGGTCTCTCGGGTTCACTTTTTCAGAGCGAGCCTATCTTTCTCGGGACTCCCGGGTTCACTTAAATAGGTTAGCATATGAAATGCATGTATTATATGCAAAATTAAATGCTATTACGCTAATATTCCGTAAAAACTGCTAAACAACGATGAATTTATTAAGGTTAGCAACGGAGAAGTAAACAAACGGTACTCATTAAATTACGATCAGTTACAAACCGTATGGGCATATAAACGTTGTTAATTTATCTTTTTCGGATAAATGTTGATTGCACTACGATATCTGTATTACTTTATTTTCATTTCTTTAATTTACCTTGATATATAGCTACTTGTACGGGAATGAAGGCAAATTCGGCAATTAGTCGAGTTGAAAATGATAGGTACAGTTAAGTGTGCCAATCGAAGTTATTTGGTGAAGATATTTAGAAATTATCCGGGTGAATGTTTAAATGTATACCACTCGAAAACAATAAGGTTCATGTCAAAGTTCTGTAAACTCATCGTTAATATAATCAATTAAATGTTTTAATATTGCCGTTCCCTTGATTTGGTATAATTGCATAAGATATACTATTAGCTAGCGTAAGTGAAATGAACCTCAAGAGTGTTCCATGCATTAAAGTGTCTGGATATATACCAAAGGTCGTAAACGTTTCAATACATTTGCGTGTGCCGCAGTCTCAATATTGGTACAAACTTCACGTCGATAGTTTAGAAGTATTACTTATACCATTACGAATGCTATATGAATGTGCGAGAAACCTACCTCGGAGATAATTCATTACCAGTCTTAGTTAATGTATGGTTAATATTGACTGCCTGCAAAGCAGGCAGCAGGTCTACTAGTTTAATAGTTAATCTCTTAATTTATGATACCGTTTTCAGCTTATCCATTATGGAAAAAATTCTTTGCAATTTCACAATTATTAGATAAAGAACAACTGGTTTTGATACAGAGTTACATCTGCAAGTTATTCAGAGTATCACCTGACGATGTAAGTCTGTTATGAAAACAGTCATATTTTTAAATAATGTGAGGAGTTTCTCATTACTTTTTTATTGCTACCACCTGAAGTTGTTGAAATTGCAAAGTATTTTTTACTGTTTCAAACTTTTAATGACACAATTCGCCGTTTTCTTTTCAAAGCATATATTTTTCTTGAAACAATTTCACATGTGAATGCTGTAGAGAGCAAATGTTACCATCCTTCCCCGTAGACACGCATGAAAAGTAAATACCAAAAACTTCGGAGCTGCGGTAGTTACACTGTATTCGAGTGTCACATACGCTTGTCATAAAACTAATTTAAATTCTTCTTTTCAGGGAAGCCGGAGCCTACAGTTCGCTGGTTGGTGGACGGCGAAACAATTGACGAGCAGTACGAGCGCAACACGGGCGAGGTGATCGAGAACAGACTCAACTGGCCGGCCGTGGCGCGATCCGTCCTCGGTGCAATCTTCTCCTGCCAAGCGTCGAACTCGGGACTCACCGAGCCGAGGGAAACGTCGCTTGTACTCGATATTCATTGTGAGTCGGGTGTCGCTTTGGGTATCCGAAGCAACCACCATTAAAATAAGTTAAGAGTCCCACACTGCGTCCCTTTAACTCAGTAATATTGATATCCTAGGATGTGTATGAGAAATTGAGTAAATGTTTACAGCTTAGATCGTTAGCGATAAGATTTTGGTGCGAAAAACGGGCTTTAAGATTACATTTCATGAGTTGATAATAATGGCAAAAAATGCTCGAAGTCACCTTTCGTATGTTTGTGTTGAATTGCGCTGGCGTGCTCCAATTTGCGCTTCATTAGAATCTTGAAATGGGAATCTGCCTTTAGATCACAGCCACTCCTGATTTTATTTCTTTTCTCTTTTCCCAACATTATCCTTCTATGTAAATCTACCCCAACTATGGGCTCCGGTCTACTTTTGGCGGTCCAGTGAAGCCCCTGACTGTGAGCATAACGACGAAGACGATGCCATTGCTGGCGGATCGGCGATATGAGGTGACATGCGAGTCAGCTGGGTCGCGACCTCCTGCGGTCATCACGTGGTACAAGGGCAAGCGACAACTTCGACGAGTAAAGGTGAGCTCAGTTTTAAATACATCAAATAAATCTGAATTTTGAAACTACGCCCAAAATTGGCTGTTGAGTAATGTGCAGGAGAAATGTCTCAGCACCTTCTTATATTTTCAAATGAAAAATTTGTTGGGATGTTTCATGGGATAATCATTCATCATCATTACAGTAATCTACCGGTTAGAGGTAGGTTGTGATGAAAGTCAGAGAATATCCAACGAACTCTTACACGTGCCGTGCCCTTTCTACCTCTAATATTTCTTTCTTCATCTCAGCATAAGTCCTACCTTTCTTCATCCCGTCCATAAAACCGATTCTCTTTCTTTCCCCTTCCCCGCTTACCCAACATCCTTCCCTCTATCACGACCTTCAGCAAACCATCGTCCCTCATTACCCCTTCCAGCCACCTACCCTGCCTTCCCCTAATCTCATCTATAAGTTTCCTCTCCTCGCCCAACATGTCAAGCATTTCCTCATTTGTCTTTCTTTCCGTCCAATGCACCTTCTCCATCCTCCTCCACACCCACATCTCAAAAGCCTTAAGCCTATTTTCGTCTTCCTTTCTCAAGGTCCACGTTTCTGCCCCATACAACGCCACACTCCATATCAAGCTCTTTACTAGCCTCTTTTTTACATCCCTACTTAAGGTCCCCGTCATCAGCTCCCTTCTATTATTGAACGCTTCCTTCGCTAGCGCTATTCTCCTCCTAATGTCTTTGCTACTATGTCCTGTTTCTTCTAGCGTACTACCCAAGTAATTAAATTGTTCTACTTGCTCCAGTTTGTGACTTCCTACTCTTATCACCAGCTTCGCTTTCTTTGTCCTACAGAATCTCATTACTTTTGTTTTCCTATTATTTATCTTCATTCCGTATTTCTCACACTGCTTTTCCAGTGCATCTACTAAAGTTTGCAGTCCTTTCGATGACCGACTCACCAACGCCTGGTCGTCTGCGAATCTAACCGACTTTATCCACTGGCCTCCTACTTTCATTCCCACGTCTAGCTCATCCCATGCCTCTCTTACCATTTCCTCAGCATATATGTTAAAAAGTAAAGGCGACAACGGGCACCCTTGCCGCACCCCGCGACCTATAACTGCCCACCCTGATTCACCGTCCGCTACCCTTACCTGAGCCCTCTGCCCCATATATAAGTTTCGGATGAGTCTCCTATCGCGCCAGTCTATTCCTATTTTCCCCAGTATCTGCATTAGTTTCTCCCAGTTTACTCTGTCAAACGCCTTTTCGAAATCTACAAAACAAGCGAAAACATCCTGATTATGCTCTATGTTTCTATCTATAAGTGTCCTCATTACCGCAATCGCATCTCTGGTTCCCCTCCCCTTCCTAAACCCAAATTGATCATCGCCTAAATAGCACTTTGCTCTGCTCTCCAACCTTCTATTTAGTATTCTAAGCAACACTTTTGCTGCGTGCGAAATTAAACTGATTGTTCTATACTCCTCGCATTCTGACGCTTTCTTCTTCTTCGGGATAGGTATTAATACTGTTTTCACGAAATCCTCTGGCCATACTCCTTCCTCGTAGATCCTGCGAATAAGTTCGAAAAACGATTTTCTCCCCCTACTACCTAGATTCTTCAGTAGCTCCGAAGGTAGGTTATCGGTACCCACGGCTTTTCTACCCTTCATCTCTCTTAGTGCCCTCTCTATTTCACTCTCAAGTAACTCTGGTCCGAGATTATCTTTATCTATTGTTCCTTCGTCCTCTAGATCTAGGCTAAGGGGTCTATTCTCGCTGTCATATAGCTCCTCTACGTATTCTCTCCACCTTTCTTGGATATCTTCCTGTTCGATTAATATCTTTCCTGTTTTGTCCTTAACCTTTGTTATCGCTTGACCTCTCTTACCACCCGATAACATTTTCACCTTGGCGTACAAAGCGCCCACTTCCCCCTCCTCCTGCCTCTTTTCCATTTGCTCACATTGTCCCTTCCACCAGTTTTCTTTTGCCCGATTGGTCACTCGCCTGAGTTTATTATTCAATTCCTTGTACTTCCTCTTCCCTACGTCGGTGTTCATGTTTTTCCATATCCTTCTCTCCTTCATTTTCTTTATCATTTCTTCTGTAACCCACTGCTTCTTAACCCTCTTCTTTTCCACCGTTCCTATTGTTTTCTCTGCCGCTCTTGCGATGCCTGTTTTTATAACCTTCCATCTCTTCTCTATGGTTCCCATCCGCTTCTCTTCACCTATGTTCTTTTCTACTAGCTCTTGGTATTCCCTCCTTTTCAACCCTTTCAATGCTTCAAGGTTCCACTTCTTTATCTTCCTACATTTACAAAGCCTTTTGAATCTAACTTCACACTTCATCATCACCAAGTTATGATCCGAGTCCGCATCCGCCCCTGGATAGCTACGAGAGTTTTTTACACTGTTCCTAAATCTCTGCCTCACCATTATATAATCAATTTGGTATATCCCAGTGTCACCCGGCATTTTCCATGTGTACCTACGCCTGGGGTGATGTTTAAACCAAGTGTTTGTCACTACTAATTTATTTCTTCTACAAAATTCAACTGCCTTTTCCCCGCGATCATTTCTTCTTCCTAGCCCAAACCCTCCTATTTCTAATCCGTCCCTCCCTTCTCCCACCACTGCATTCCAGTCACCCATCACTATCAGGTTTTTCTTCCCCGACACTTCTCTAATTATTTCTTCTACTTGCTCGTACACCTCTTCCACCTCTTCCTCCCTATGGTTGCTCGTAGGCATGTATACCTGGACCAGTACGAAATTCGTCGGCCGAGCTTTTATTTCTACCACTAGTATCCTGTCGTTCACCTGTTCAATGTTTACCACCCTCAGTCCCAACTTTGTGTTCAGTACCATGCCTACCCCCCGTTGACTCTCATCTCCCCCACTATAGATCACCCTGTAGTTATCACTCCAATAGTCCCCGCTATCCTTCCATCTAACCTCGCACAATCCCAAAGCATCTATTTTTCCTTTTTCCATTTCCAGCTTAATATTTTCAAGCTTCCCGGCCCTCATCATGGTCCTTACGTTCCAAGTTCCTATTTTACCACTGTTTTCCTCCTCCTCTTCCTATTTTTCTTCTTCTTCTCCCTCCTTTCCCTTGTATCTTCTGATGATGATTCTGTGCAAGGATTTCGTATGTTGACGACCGCGGAGGCCTTGCCTCCCCCGCTGCCGGGCACGACACCCGCCCTAGTGGGCGGCGTCCCGTAGTTGCCAGGAATCAGATCTCTTTGGATGACTTTCATGTTCTGGGAAGTGATAGTTGAGAGGTATTCCCACGCGACTCAACGGTATTTTTAACGTGACACCATCACGGAACTACCTTTCGTCTGGCTCCTACCCTTCGACCTATCTGGCATGGGTGGCCCTACCAGGAGCAATGTACTTGCTCCTGCCAGTCCAGCTCTAGGGGTCATTGGAACGCACAAGCCCTTCCACCACGTCAAGGTCGTAGTTCAAGGAAAGGGCATGGGATAATATTTAGTCTGATTGATTTCGCGGTGCAATTTATTTTCAAGTAGTAAAACTGCTCAAAAGTGATGTTTAAAGCCGAGGAAATAATCTTGCAATAAATATTATTGTGTGAAACACTTCAACCATTTTTCTCTCTCTATTATTCATGATTTTTTAAATGAAAATATTCCAGAGCAAATCTCTTCGTTGATTTGTCCCTTTTGGCTGATATTACTCTTTTTGCGGTGGACCTCACCATACATGCACTAATGTAATTTAATCAAGATTTATATTTTATATCTTGGCCTTAATTGTAGCTTTCTATGACAACAGGTATTGACAGTGTACGGCGTGGTATTCGAAATTTGGATTAAACATAACTTAGAAATGTTTTTTTTTCGAATTTTTAGCTCAGAAAGGTGGATGCCAATACCATCGAAATATTGGAAGTTTTAATTTGTAAGTGTCTTTCGCTTGTTTCTATATTTGTATCTAACACTCTATTGGCATATTGTACGAGTTATATAAAAACACTCTCGTATATAACACTCTCGTATATTTATCACTCAATGAGTTGAGTATTTTGTTGCTTACGTTGACGGCCTGACCGGCGAAACGTCCCGTGAAATATTTTTTGAGCTTCTTTCTTTTTATTTCCGTGTGCCTGTGTTTTTAAAAATATATTTATCTTTGTGTGTATATGTATGTGTCATCGGATCATTACAAAATGTATCTCTTGTTCCATAAGGTTGCATGTTAAAATAGCATTGAATTTGTACAATAAAAACTTCAGTAACAATGCAGTGTTTTCACATTTTTATCAATATATTTCAAGAATTAAAGCAATTATGTAAATTTTCACGAAATATTCTGCGTGTAATGTAATCGCTCTTGCCACCTTAATCGTTAAGCGTTGCCTCCGTTATGTCGTGTGATAATCAGAATCGCAACAAGTGCCGGTTGCAAAATAACAGAGGTGAGATCACGGTTTCTTTTTTCGCGTTGTCATTATCCATAACAAAATTGCTCTTGAGGAGCAATGGCCAAAGATACTCAGTCTTAATTAAAGACGCAACCTATCAAAGAATAATAGTGATTTTTTAAAGCACTAAGCAAAATTTAAAGACTGACGATTATGTTTTGGCTCTCGTGAGAGCAACACGAAAATAGCCCCAAAGTGAGCGCACGCGTCATGGAGAACCCTGGCCTAAAGTAGGGTTCCTTAGTTAAGGGGATTACAGACGTGTTTACACGTAAGCGCGAATGTAGCCTTAACAAATTCCGGAATAAATCAGTTCAACCCTAAAATAAATTAGTCAGGTCCTTCGTACTCTTGCCTACGTTGCAGTTGAAGAAATTATGCAATAGGGTTTAGTTTTTGAAAATTTCAACGGAGAGCGATTCTTTGTTGGTAAACCATCGATTCCTGACCAACTGAATTGCAAGATTATCCAAGTGACACAAAAAAAAAGGTACTGGAATTATTTATCTCTTGTATTGTGTCCTAGATATTGAAATGCTATTTCTATTTAAACCAAGCTCTAAGTGTAATGGCTAATGCCAATTTTGATGCGCATTTCAAACCTTTGTAAAAAAACCTTTGTAAGTGTAACAATTATGTCGGTTATAAATTTGAATATTTATGAGGTATTGATACATATCATATTCATTCCCACCATATCATAATTATAACCTTGACGTTCCCTTCTAAAGGCTACAATAGTCGGCTGATAGTTACAAGGTGATGGAATTGAAAATTATTACAAATTACCCGCTCATGCTCTAAATGTACTCCTGCAAAAGTGGTTTGAGATAGTTGCCTAGACATATGAGAGACCATATTCAAATTTTATTTTTTTATTTCAGCGTCTGTAAGAAGAACTAAAAAAATATTATAATATTACTGGCGCGAAGATATAGTTATATATGACCAAAATTCTCAGTAAATTAATAAATAAAGCTATAACTCTCCAACTTTACTCATTTTTTCCCGCCGTGCGGCTGAAAACGCTTCAAAACAGAAGGTATTTTTTACAATTCTGTAAACAATACTGTGGTGAGAAATAGATTATTTTTATAACTAGTTGAGAAAACATCCAATCTACACACTTAGCTTTTTGACGAAATCTAAGTGCTAGAAGTTCCCATTTTTTTTAATATTCTCCCTCTGGAGCGCACAACCATAATCTATCCCATGTAAAACAGGTTATGTTTTTAGGCAAATTGCTCAGAAGGTTCTTCGGCAAGGGGTTAATATTTGGATATCATTGGAAAGATGGGAGTTTTTTCTTCAAAATGAGGCCAAATTCATCAAATTCTAGGAGAAGTGATTTTTCGCTCAAACTACCATGTATATAAAATTTACTTACGGTGTCTCCAAAACCCATTTTATTCTCTAAATGGGTTCCTAATGGTTAGGGTAATTGATATTTGGGTATTTTGCTTCATTTTATTACATGAACTAGGTATGGCTGACGAGATCTAGAGCTGTAGATCTAGGCTCATGAATCTATAAACTTTATTGCTGTTATAATTTATCGTTAAGTGGTCGTAACATACCTCTCCGAGTCCTTGGCAAGCATATGATTTCATTGCTGTCATAATGGACGGAGACTTGGGATGGGTTTGACAATTTTCGCAGCCACGTCTGACGCCCGTCGAATAAATGGCTACACTGCGTTCGTGTCATGCGTACTCAGTAGAGTACGGAGTACATGCGTACAGTAAGTGATTTCGTCTGAAGTTAATAGTTTGAGGCGTAACTTTATGGAACTCCTTCATGATTGAAAAGAAAAAAAAACTTTTTTCGTTCCACATACATAATTTTAATGCCGACCTAGGTTTCGTCGCTGGGCGACATCATCAGGTAGTTTACAGAGCATTTTCCCACAATATATAGGTACACTGGGGGGAAGGGGGTGGAAAGGGACCTTTCTACCCCCTTCCCCCCAGTGTACCTATATACTGTGAAAAAATGTTCTGTAAACTACCTGA
Source organism: Pyrrhosoma nymphula (assembly GCA_963573305.1). Classification (NCBI taxonomy): domain Eukaryota; kingdom Metazoa; phylum Arthropoda; class Insecta; order Odonata; family Coenagrionidae; genus Pyrrhosoma; species Pyrrhosoma nymphula. Next base: position 4,284,418 of record OY754338.1, on the reverse strand, counting down.
TGATGTCGCCCAGCGACGAAACCTAGGTCGGCATTAAAAATATGTATGTGGAACGAAAAAAGTTTTTTTCTTTTCAATCAGGATTTCGTCTGTTTAAAGCAGGCTGGAATGCATTTGATACTGCATATTTAGCAGAAAGCCCTTAACACCACATATTTTATTATTATTAAATTTGGCTATTTATAGTATCCGCTTTTAATGTTTTAGGAGGAAGTCCGGGAGAACGCTACGGTGAGCGAGTTGAGCTTCACGCCGACCACGGATGACGATGGAAAGCACGTGACATGCCGAGCGGAGAACCCGAACGTGACGGGAGCATACCTCGAGGACACCTGGAGGATAGAAGTCGTCTGTGAGTGCATAGAAGTGATTAATTTACTTTAATTATTGAGACACGTCCGTTTTATCTCCTTCTTATACGTTACAATTTACTGGAAAACGACGCTGAAAAATACGGTATAATTGAAATAGAGAATAATTGGATTACTTATATTTAAAAATATAAAACTGTTTATTTCCTGTCACACTTAAAGCCACTGATCAACGATTAAATTTTTGCTTAAGCTTATCGGACCCACAGTCAAATTTCACAACCATTTCGAACCCAAACCGCAACGGAAAAATATTTGACCTATTCATAGATTGATTTTATATGTAAACCATTATTATTTATAGCATAAACTCTTTCCTGTCACACGATTACGATTGAGTGAGAGTTAGAAATACTTTGTCTTCTCAACTAAGTTTGGTCAAATATTTTTTTCAACCAATAATTTGAAGTAAATTTTCTCAGATTTCTTTTATGCCAAATTTTGGCCTGTCATCAGGGTTTCTCAACCAGGGGTGCTCACACCCCTTGGGAGAGCGAGATGGCGTTCCACATACTTTTTAGCGTATCAATTCTTTTACCCCTTAGCCCCTCCTTTTTCACAAAAGTGCACTCTAAATTAAATTCCGGAATCTTCAAATTAAAACAACACTTTATGAATTATGTAAATGTTTACTATATTACTTAATATATTTTTACTAAGATTTGTTGCATTTATTCTCAAATTATTAATTATTTCCACGAAAAATTAAAGAAAGGGAAGTTGAATACCTTCACCATCAAATGCATTTGCGTTGAAAGACACTCGAAATGCGAATTGTTGTTGATCGTATCATTGTTAAGCCGCGTTCAATACCCGACTGGAAAAGGTTAAGAAAATCCTGCATTTAAGCTGTTTTCTGAAAATTAATACGTTGATTATATAAATCACTATAATTTGAATTACCGTGATTAAAAATAAACCGGAATAATATTCATAAACTCTCGTCTCGTGTGAGAATGAGAATCGTCGAGGTAACCCGTAACAGGTAACATTACGGCGTGCGGAAATTGGCCTCCGTGCAACATAATGGGTTAATTGACATGGCGGCCGCTTTCAAATTCTTGGCGCTCTGGTCTCAGGAAATGGGATTCCTTTCACTCGCTTATCTTTCGAACCCTTTAAGGGTATCCTTAGCTCTCCTTTCCCTTTTCCATCGGCTCAGCCTACTCGCACTAAGTGGGAGACGTTTCATGAGTTCTCATTCCCCTCATTCTTACCTTATCCAGGAGGTCGATAGCACCAATTTATTATATTTTCTCCATATCTTCATTTACGATTTCAATCAATGCCTTAGGGGCCATCCAAGTATTACGTAAGACGTTTTAAGGGGAGGGGACTTCTTACATTTTCTTAGTCATAAGGGGGCAGGAGGTCACATCAGGTAAGATTTTATTTGCTCATGAGATCGTATAGGTATCACCTTTTTAAAATTTTAAGGCGTTTAAGAGTATAAGGGTTTTCAGAGATTTCGTTTAAATCAAACCTATCATTTAAGAATAGAATGGATGACAAGATGTAATGTAGTATTGGATTTCATGAAGAATATTGTGAAGATAGGTGACTTTTAATAAATAATTCTCTTGTTTCCAGCCGAGTAAGATTTTGGGTTGCTGACGTTTCAATGGAATGGACTCCTCCATCGTCCCCAATCTTACTCGGCTGGAAACCCGAAAATTATTTATTAATATCATTCGCCGAGAAAGAACCAAATCCTTTATTAGGTGACTTTTGTTTATATCGAGGTCAAACAGACTTGACTGTAAAATCTTGTTTTCAAATCAACAAGGATAGTGAGAGAGATTTTATCGACAGGGAATGAATTCAGGGAGGTGGTCGAAGGAGCCGATTTCCTTCACGATGAAGAAAGAGTTGGGGTAATGAAAGTGTATTCACCGAATGAGTTTAGAGTAGCTTTTATAAATCTTAAGGTATGTGAGTTTCCTGATGGTGATAAAATTTAGTGGCATTGCTGCGGAAAAACACTTATTTAGGAAAAATGTTATTTCAAAGTTATGGGATGATTACCCGATATGGACCAAGAATTTTGGAATATTTCCTGCTTTTCTCTTCGTTTTCGTATGCAGGATCGGCGGTCGGCATTTGCGGTCAGTTACCCAAAAGCATATTCGGAAAAAAAAATGTATATATTGGTAGTGATCGATGCATTTTCAAAATTTGTCTAGGTGTATCCATTGAATAAGCCTGACACTAGGAATTGTTTAAAGCGATAAACTAAGCATTAATTTCCTTTGTGTGGTCTGCCAGATTCTGCCTTGTCGGACCATGGCACGCAATTTACTATTCTTTTGTGGAGATCAACTTTTAGAGATTTGAGGTGAAAACGATTTATCCATCAATCAGGAAGCATAAGACCAACCCAAGCAAATGGTTAAGCTGAGAACTGTCCAGCGTATTTTGAACCAATTGCTTTAATAACCACAAAAGTTGGTTTAAATTAATTCTTAGATAAACAAATGGTTCAGTAATGTCGTTCGTGAGAGCAATGGTTTTACTCCGGTTCAAGTTCAGTTCGGTTGCTCCCCATTGCGTGAATACGATCGCTCAAAAGAGACAGTTACAATATAGAATTTTATGACGACCGACAAAAAGGAGATTTCAACCGGAATACATACGCTTACCTGTGAATGTTGTACTAAGGAATCAATAATTGAGAGATTCTTGCAGCACCTGCGGATAATCCTCCTTCCTACCCCTGTCTCCTAACGAGATACTTCTTAATATCTTCTTCGCTCTTTCCTCCAATTTCCTTTCCCATCCATTATATGCGATGGACAATTGGAAGCCTTCCTTTTATGTATTCTCGTCGCACCCTCGCATGTCTGGTCTTTTCTTAACTTCCAGTTACCTGCGGCTACAACTTCCCCACCTCATGCGTTACATTTTGGTGGAATTACGTGATGCAGGAGCGAGGTTTGCGCCCTACGACTTTATCCTTTGTCCATCCGACTCGGTCGCACTGAGCAAACCGCCATCGGGGAAGGAAGTTAGTTTTGGAAACTTTAGATGTAGCTATGGAGTTGCTGGGCACGCTTGACTGAATGTATGTCAGCTCCGGAGAATAATGGAGATGGAAACTTCACGTCCGTCAAAACTATATAACATCGATTCCAATGGAAATCCTACCCTTCGTAATTAAAATCTTAATCCTTTAAATACTAACGGGATATATTTGTCCCAGCGACTGCCTGCGTAAATAGTGGAGAAAATATGACATAGAGAAACAATCAGTTGAAATCCAAATTTAAGTAAATAAAATATGATAATTAAAAATTAAAAGAAAGATTTTACGACTGAGCGATGAAAGTGTGAGCCAAATGCTTCACTGAGCTTGATATATTATTAAGACTAGTGGGATGTACTCGTATGCGCCGCGAGTAAAGAGTAATTTGAGCCATACCATTGACATGAGCACATTTAAAGATAGCATAACTTATAATTGTAAATAGCCGGTGTAGGTTGTCGATACGAGCATTCACTACAAAGGTATTTAGTTATTTCAAACATGTAAACAAATAATCCATCTTCAAAGGATATATATGCGGTCGACTTTCATTCCATTTGCAGGGCTACGGAAAAGATTTTGACAGGTCTGCGATAATACTTTATAAATTTGTTGACTCCACAAAATCTGCATACATGAAATATACGCAATGATTTTAACGTAAGCCCATGTAGATTGGCACCGGCCATTCTGGAAAAAATAAAACTATTAATTGTTTTCTACTCTATACATGTATATAATTAAATTTGTCAAAAACCCTTGTCGAATATTTAATTTCTTGGCTGTAAAAAACACACATAATCACCGCAGTGCTTTTCTTGCTGGATACCTGGGTATGAATTTATTTTTTTTTTAATTATAAAAATTAACACTCATATTTTCTTTCGCTCATTCATTGATCGTATGCAAATCATTGAACCTATTTTCTGATAGCCTACTGTTTAGGGCTACCAAGTAATAAATATCTCTCTTCAGGTTTGTTGCAGGTGAAGTATATTTGAGGTATATTTTTCTGATGCCCTATATCGTTTACCCGTTTGCATACGATTTCATTGGTACTGATCAATTTTGTTAATAGCCTTTCTATGTCTTTTTCGAATTTCGTTTCGATGACGTGAGGGGAAGAAATTAAAGGTGATATCTGTTTTGCAGACCCGCCGATCGTGTCTCTGCGGCTGGGCAGCACGCTCAATGCCGACGACATCAAGGAAGGTGATGACGTGTACTTCGAGTGCCACGTGCAGGCCAACCCACCGTGGCGGAGACTCTCTTGGATACACGACGTGAGTGAACATATTTATGATCAACCGCATCTACATCCTTTTGTTTTAACAGCTAACATTCATGTGTCTCTTTTCCATTCACATAAAAAAGTGTCACACTTTCACTCATTGGTTTATAAGTTAATTGAACCGTATCTGCGTAGAGAAGCAACACATATGGTAATTAAACACACATGATAAATTAATGTTCCTCTATTTCATTTTTTTTTCGTTTCATATCTCTACGTCTGCATTCATATATTTTTCATTGTCAACACATAAGTAGAAACTGCTGTTTGGTGTATTTCACGACTAGCTATCAAATGAAAATTGGTTTTTGAAGTGAAGTGATATGGACCCATTCTAAAAAACGGATTAATTTAAAATGAATCAACCCGGCTGAGTGCTTTAGCAAGTCATTCAATTGGTGGAAAAAAATCAACTCATTGTTGGCTCTTTATGGATAAGTCTGATTCTATTAACATAAAATATCCAACTTTTGAGAAATTATTTCTAGTGATCTCCCACATGACGCCATTGCTTTCCATAAATAATTGATAATCTCTGATATCCTAAAATCTCCAACTTTTCAAGCACCGAATGAACATGATTCTCAATAGCACACACTGTTCAAGACTAAGGACCTTTAACTCATTCCCCATTCTGAATTATCTCAAAGCAAATAAAGAAATAGCACTAATTCAAATAATTTCTACATATTCTATTATAATCAAGGTCTCTTTTGATTAAAAAGGAAATACATGTACCTACTTCTAAACATGGCTGCATAAAAATCTATCGAGTATTATATCTTGTTTTCAGGGCAGCAGTGTAAGTTGAAATATATAAGAAAATTAAGATCTACATACAATGATAAATTCAGGCATAGAGGTAAATGTTATATCTAGGAGACATGTTAAATAACTGAGGAAATTTAAGTTACTTAAACGTAAACCGCAAAAGTTTGAAAATAGTTTATGGTTTTCCACTGAACGCACCTTCGGGAATTACCTTGAACTGGAAAAAATACCTATAATAAAAAAAATATTAATTGAAATATAATGATTATCTATGAATAAACGGTTAAATAAGTATTTGATACTAATAAACGTCTTGTTTATAACCACATCGAAGTAATTATAGCTCGTTCATGTTTTTTTATTTTTCATAGCAATAAACTTAGTGTATACAGAGAATATTTTTAGATTAAAAGTTATTTTCGTTTTGTAGGAGCTAATATTAATAAAATATTCAACTTAAATACACATATAAACAGTGGATAAAATAAAACTGTCTCCATTACCCCTTGGTCCTTTTATCTACCCCTTTTTATACACACTCAATTCATTTTTAAACCGTTTGAGGGAAATTAAAAAGCTTCAAGTAGGTAGGCGAGTATCGCCGAACTCCTTACTTACGAAAATCTCTTAATTTGGCCCAGCTACAGTTCTCCACAACCGAGGCGGAAAATTCAATTAAGATGTCGATGAACCCATTTCGCATCGAGTGTAGGTAAGTGCCAGGGCCCGAAAGGACACGAAAGTGCCTTTTCCTCCTCGAATACCCCTTGTCGAGAGTATGAGCAATTGAATACGTGCTTGTCTGGTGCCATTTGCTGCGGGAGCAAGTGGCGTGATGCATCCCGGTCACGTTCCGGTACACTTTCGCACGGCAATTGTTAGCGTATCGCGGAAAATGGTTCCTTTGGGCCGCGTGACATTTGCTGAGTTGTGTAGCATAGATCCTGTGTAGAATAGATACGCCCTAATGCCCTGTCTACATCAGCAGCTTAAAGAGTGCTTTAAATGACTCCCCAAGTTAAAGTGCTCTTGTACCAGATGTCAAGGCAGTTTAAGTGATGGTGCAATCAGATGGAGGCCGCATCACAAACTAGTCATTTGTTCCCTCAATCTGGCCGTCGTGCGTTTTGTGTTTACATCGCGTGAATGTGTAATTTGGGCAATGTTAGTAGCTAGTGTAAAAGATAGTGTGATAAGCTTTATTTAATGCTAAGAAACCTGAAATATGAGCTAAATCCATAAATGAAGTCTCACCCTTGTATTGAGCGGCGTTAACAGTGACCTGCTGATCATACGAGGCCTCCGTCCGTCCATCACGAATGCATTTGAGCTCGTTTCCTATCTTCTGACGAGGGTCTCGGAAGATTTAGAATAACACAGGTACGACTTTAGCTGTACTTCCCTGCTTCAGTGAATTTGTCTAAATAGTAGGCATAAGAAATAATTATTTGTGCAAATTGTAACGTAAAAATATACAAGTAACTCATTTTTAGCAATGAGTGGAATATAAATGTCGCATTAATATCTGTATTCGAGTGAAAAAGCTATTTATTTAATTCCAAAGTAGTACCTTTATTGATTTATTTCAAATTTCAGCCACTCACGTGCTTGCCGCTAATTATTTTTTTGCTTTATATTTTTATGTTGTCTTCACTTAAATGCATATTTTAATAAAATGTGCTTCTAACTAAAGCTTTAACTTGTAGGCAAGGCATTAGCGGAGACATTTGCCCCCATAAGAACTACGTACATGATGTCATACACGGAAAATCAGTTGATATGACCCTAAACGTCTCCTTTTGAAGTGTCATCTTTCTGGCTAGAATGTAACTCGCTCCGGAGTTCTTATAGTGCGACTCAGTTTGAGTGTCCGATTAAACGAAAAAAAGTATTCCATCAACTCAGGCAAGCCATTTTGAATAGTGTCAGTTAATCGAAAAACTGTATTAATTCCCATGGATTTTCGTTCTAAACTAAAATTACCGTGAAAAAGATATATTTATATTCGACATAAATAGATCATAAACTCGAAGGTTTCAGGCTTCACTTTGTGAAAATCCATTCTAAAGAATTGAATGAAATGGTACTTTTTTCACAGTTTATTTCTATAAGTCGACCGGTTTCGTCGCATAGGCGACATCATCAGGTCTGATGATGTCGCCTATGCGACAAAACCGGTCGACTTATAGAAATAAACTGTGAAAAAAGTACCATTTCAGCTAATTCTTTAACAAATAGATCAATTATCGTATTACGTCAACTAAAGTAGTTTATATTTGATAAATATTCACTTTGGTTTATTCAAATCTAAACATGGTTTTGACTTGCTGTGTTGTCAGCAAGTTGTCTAGGCTTCAAAAATGATGATAATTAAACCTATGGGGTCCATATTCGATGCCAAATATATTATTTTTAACTTTATATATTTAAATTTAAAACATTATTTATTTTAATTTTCGTCTCTTAATGCGTTACGTATTTTGATTCTAATTGACCTCTTAGTCAAAGCTATCTTAACCCTTATCCGGGCAAGATGGATCTATTGCCTTTATTTCAGGTTATAACATGAGAACAAACTCTCCGCTGTGAACCACTATGACTTTGTTCATGCGAAAAAATGGCATAAGAAAAATTAAAACTTTTTTTTTTAAATATTGCTTCATTGTTTATGGTAAATTTTAACTTTTCCTTCCGTAACCGGGCAAGCTGGGTCCGATGGACCCTTCACATACGCGATCAGTTGCACATCATTAGAAGGTTAATATAAATAGTATAATATTGTCATTATACAAATATTATTTTGGACTATTCAAATATACATCTTCATAACCCCTTGTGAGCTAACGAAATTGTGTATGGCAGGAGGTGAGTGTTCACCAGCATGCAACACGCTGCACTTGGATGCTGACGTGCACATACACGCAGTTTGTGTGAGCTGTGCAGTGAGGGAAGGTGAAAAGGGAATACAGAGAAGGGTGGACACTAGACAGTCACCGATGCATTAGGGTTGGTAAATCCTGGTGAAGGAGAGTGAGGTGGGTGAGGAATGAACAATACGGAACATACATCATTATCTGCATCCATAAACGAAGAGTGGGGACGGTTTTTCATTCTTTCGCCTATTTCTAATGTCCCGCGGTGGTCGCCGAAGGGCATATGCTAAGAGAACTTTTCCCTCAGTCGGGTTGAGTCACCGGGAAACCCGTAGAGAATGGTCACTGAAAACGAGTCAGGTGTTTCCTAAAAACTGATTGACCCTCGGAATTTCTTTGTAGCGTCCATCCAAGGACATTAGGGATCAAGGAAAGCATATCTCCTGCCATCCAGAAAGCATGCAGATAATGACGCTTTGAATTTGAACGTTCCTGTTCATTATCACCCACCTAAAAATCCTCCATCGGTATTTTCCAACCCTAACGCACTGACGACTGTCCATCCCTCCCTGTTTTCTCCTTCTCCTGCACCCCCCTGCCCATCTTACCACCCCCTATCACCTCTACATCCCTCCCCTCCATTCTCCTTCCCCATATAAACTATGGCATACATGACAACAAAGTAGAGTGCTGTCAAAGTGTTACTGAGTAACATACGTGAAGGCATATAAGCTGTTGCACATAACTGATTCCGAAAAAATTGGTTTCTATACGGAACTACCGCCTCAATGTGTTATTCTTATTGCGTAAAAGTAACACGGCCATCGGAGTGACGGCAGATATTTACAAGTTTCCTTCACGAACCTGAAGACATCATATGCACAGGTAAGTCCCAATGGTCGAAAGTACTAAGGAAGTAATTCGTAGTTTTAGAGAAGTTCTATGAACTAAAATATTTTTTTTATTTCTTAGATCATGGCTAGACAAAAGCTTTTATCTCAAGATGACATACAAAAACTGCTGAACGTAGGAGAAACGAGTGACGATGATTTGGATTACCAGCCAATCGAAGAGGAGAGTTCCAATGAAGATGACAATGAAAGTGCTGCATCTGAAGTGAGTGATTATGATTCTGAAAATTTCTCGGACACTGAAGACACGGCAGAATCTTAAAGACCGGTTTCATTTCTCGGTAAGGATGGCACTGTATGGAATTCTCAGCCATTTCCAGTGGGGCGAGCTAGAGCTCACAACATAATAAAGGGCCAAACACACAAAGTAGTCTTACCACCAGAGAAAATTTTAGTGAGCCCGATTGACGCTTTTTCACTCTTTGTTGATGATTTATTGGTGGCAGACATTGTCAAGTTCACAAATATGGAAGCTGAACGGGTAAATTCATCACAAAAGTTAAAAAGTACGTGGAAACCTTGTGATTGTATTGAAATCAGAGCATTTTTTGGCTTGCTTCTTACAGCAGGCCACCTGCGATCAAACCATACGAACTATGATGTCCTCTGGAGTCAATTGTATGGACCGCCTATATTTAGGGCTACCATGGGACTGAAAAGATTCAAATTCTTGCTAGCATTTATCCGTTTTGATGATAAAGCAACGAGCTCAGTACGGCGTCAGAAAGATAAATTCGCCCCAATTCGAGAAGTATGGGAAAGGCTAAATTCAAATTTTTAAAAATATTACCTGCCAGCATCAAATATCACTGTAGATGAGCAGCTCATTCCTTACAGAGGTAAATGTCCATTTAAACAATAGATGCCTTCGAAGCCAGATAAATATGGCATGAAAGTTTGGTGGGCCTGTGACTCAGAAACGTTTTACCCTCTAACTCCATGCCTTATCTGGGAAAAGAGGGAGGGGAAAGAGCATTGCCTGGTTTGGGTCGAAGAGTTGTACAGCACCTAACTGAGCCATACCAAAACACGAACAGAAATGTAACGTGTGACAGTTATTTCACTGATATGGAGCTCGCACAGAGCCTTCTGAGTAATGGCCTCACTCTTGTTGGAACTGTAAGAAAAAATAAACGATTTATTCCAGGCAATTTTCAAGCCAATAAAAATCGTGAAGTTGGTTCTTGATTGTTTGGTTTCACCGAAAATAGTACGTTAGTATCAATTGTACCCAAAATGAGAAGGTCGGTAGTTCTTCTATCAGCCATGCACCATACTAATAAAATTATGGAGGACGTCAATGCTAAACCTGAAATTATCAGTCACTACAACTGTACCAAAGGTGGAGTCGATTCCCTTGACCAGTTGGTACATGCGTACATGTGTAAATGGCGCACAAATCGTTGGCCTTTTGCGTTCTTCATGAATGGCTTGGATGTGAGTGGAGTAGCAGCGTATGTGGTGTGGATGAATAGTCATCCAAATTGGAATGCTGATAAACATTATTCAAGGAGATTATTTATTCAAAGTGTATCCGAGAGTCTGGTTCAGGTCCACATTGAAAGACGATCCAACTTGGGTTTGTCTAGGAGCATTATTATGGCTAAGGGCATTTTTGATGGAGGAATTTCTGAGCCAGCTAATTCATCAAGTTCTAATTTTCAAAAAAGAGATGTTATATATGCCCATATTCTAAACATCGTAAACAAAAACAAATATGTAACAATTGTGAACAATCGGTGTGCAATGAACATAGTGTCGTAAAACGTGTGTGTAAAAAGTGCAAAAAGTTTTGATGGGTAGCCTACTCTGGGCTTGTTGATGAAATTTTGTTTTTTTTCCCTAATAATAAGTTTTGATTTTGTTACAGTGACTAGTATGACAATTATATATTAATACATTGTATCTCTTACGTTAATTGATTCTGAATTTAAATTATTTCCACCAGAGATCATTTTTATGAAGAATGAATAATTATTATTTCAGATTACAAATTTTTGTAACTAATTGACATGTAAATTTTTCATTTATGACCATTAAAATTATTTTAAAAACATTGATTTGTATAAATTGGCATTAATTGATAAAACCGAATGATATTTCTGCTGGCAGGTTACCCCACTTATGCAAAAAAAAATGAACAAGGACGGTCCAACGGGCCCAGCTTGCCCGGTTACGTTAGAGATTTGAGGTGCCCGGATAAGGGTTAATCATGAACCAATCGTAAACATCCACATTTGTAGTTAAAAACAATCATAATATGTACTGCCAGGGAAGAGGTTTCTAAAAGTGATATATTTAAAAATGCCAGCTGATATTTTAGCCGATAACATGTCTACATCCTGGTTGACTTGAGTCTCTGCCGTCAACTACCTTTAGAATTTAGAATTGATATCGAGAGGGATACATTCAGCATCAAATGCCGCATTTAGATCACACTGAACAAGGAATGCGTCGTGATTGAATCCCGAGTGTTTTTGTGATGCGTTGCTCCAGCACTTAACCCGAGGAGGTCCCCACTCCCACAAGTAGGTTGAGAACGTGCTTCGACTTCGAATCTTGCAACTTGCATTACCCACGCTTCCCTCTTGAATCTCCCTGCGCTGTGTGAATGTCCAACGAGTCATCGCAGTGCATAATTGATGCAAAGCGGGAAACGTTCAGCCCAGGAACCGAGAAACTCCCTAGTCCGTCCTCGAGGCCGACTAATTGTATCTTGTTGCATTGAACTTCCTCTATAATGTTTTGAGAAGAAGGAATATATTCCCAACTGCTTCGGATCACATTATTTTCGAATAAAGTGTGTGGTGTCTGACAAAAGAGACATCATATGGGTATACAAACGATATCAATGACTTTATATATCCTCGGTATTTTTATTTAACCTGTATTGCATGGAAACCTGTTGATAACCCTAATATGGAGTGTGGCGCTATATGGGTCGGAAAATTGGCCAATCGTAGAGAGAGGATGGGCTAGATGAATATAGGGAAGTGAGTTTGGAGTAAAATGGAAAGGGTGAGCTTGGTGACGTGGATGACGAACGAGTAGGTATGGGATATGGTAGGTAGTAGTAGATTTAGGAGTAGGTTATGAGGTGCGTCGACGGCCAAAGTCATTTGCACCGTGTTATGGTAGGAATGGAAGGTAGTGGTGGAGGGTAGTAATTAAATTTCCAAATTATTTTCTGCTCAACTTACATAGACTTGTAATCGCTCCGTGCTTACACTACACGATGAAATGAATGGTAACTGCTGCCGTTTCTTTATTTGATTCCTGAAATAAATATTTGGTGTTTTAATGAACAAAATTCTTAGCTATAAATATTTACTGCAGTAGAAAAATAGAAGAAGACGAAAAATGTTTCCCATTAATTCCATAAAACCTTTAAAGATTATAGGTACTTTACTTATTAATGTTTCGATTCAAAGCAAGAGGTAATGAATTGAGTGGCTATTTACTTCAAATACTTCTCAATAATATTATTCGTGTGATGCAAGCATATGTACCAAAAATATGGGGAGACCTAAAGTCCATTTTTAATTTTAAAAACTTTGTACTTTTATTAAAAATGGATATCTATCACTTCCACGAAGTCAAGCCTGAAACAATAAAAAAAATATCTAAAGTGTTCTAATCTAGTTTATTTATTTACCTTATTAAGTGAAGTGATTAAAATTATGTTTTATTAAATACCCATGTTATTTAAGGTAAAAACATATACAATATTAGTGTTCTAATTTAAATATCCCAACCAGGGAGCCGTGCTGAGCCACAATATGTCGGCGCGCGTCATTCGGAGCAACCAGAGCCTGGTGCTGCAGAAGGTGACGAGGGCCAGCGGAGGGCAATATACATGTGCCGCGGTCAACTCGGAGGGTGAAGGCGTCGGCAATGCACTGGACTTCAGGGTCAAGTGTGAGTGAAACTTCTTTATGGACGAGTGGGAGTTACATTACGTGGAACGGTGTGAGCTGAGTATTCGCAAAATCATTAAAGACTTGGAAGCAGAAATCAAAATTTACTCTATTATAAGCAACTAAAATAAATCGTTCTTCTTGAAGTTTTGTATTTACTTTTGACATCAACGGTAACGCCCCTTAGGTGATACTAGTATGAATAGGTCAGAGCGGGGTATTTGTAGAAGCATAAAAGAATTGGAGAAAAATGTAACTAATGTCGACGGTCTTGAAATAATGCAGTTCAAATGCAAGAATATTATTATTTATTCATTCTTAATCACCTTTTCTTTAAACATATTTTGTTTTATAGTTACACATTAAACTTGCCAAAGGTTGAATGAAAAAAGCGCGACTACTAGCAAACAACCTTCTAAAAGTCTCAAAGTGAAATGAGTTTGAGGCTGCGGTGATCCAGCTGATTTTAGTGTCACTGTCACAGTTAAACATAAAAATTAAACTGCCACAGCTGAGTCTTGCAGAGAGAGGGGAACATTCTTGTCGTACAGCCTTGGAGAGGGGCTGGCAGGTTGTTCCAGGGTTTCACGATCCTGTAGGAGAAGGCGCGCAGCCACAACCCGGAGTGAGCTTGGGGGTTGCTGGAGGCAAGGGAAGGTGGGTCTTGTCGTTGCCTGCAAGAGCGCGCTCCTGGATTACAAGTATCTTCGCTCGGGCGTCAAAATTGGTCTCCTGCCTGTAATGGATTCAAGTCGGTTTACCGCAGCTGCACCGAATAGATGTTATATGTTGACGCACACTGTGGATGGGACAGTTGTCCTGAACAAATATTATTTCTTCGCATTTTGGTACTACCTCGTATATGTATGGAAGTGATAAAAATAGATTCGGGGGTAATCTTCAGACGTCATTCGAGGTGGTGTTGTTAACAGCGGTCCTGGCCTAACAGCAGACGTTGCTCTCCAAAAACGCAGGAATTTTATGCCCAGATCTATTTTTCCTTGTTTTTTGGGTGATGCCAGACAAACCGATGGAATATTATCTTTTCTAAGTAGGGAAATTTTCTAAAAAGTACTGCCAATCACTATGCAGGCGCTTTTAAGTTAAATACCCTCTTTATCGAAGTAATTGGATTGTCAGTAGGATGTTAACGAATGCTGCCATCATCATATCGAGACGTGCATCTTCTTTGCCGTGTTGCCATCGTCTCAGCCTTGTAGCATTTCAGCCAGCATTAAACTGTTTCTATTTAAATCCATTGCCCTCGATATCTGAGTGACCACTGATCCTACCTCAACTGTCTCATCGTTTATTTACTCGTCCCTAGACTTAATGGGACTTTGTGAATAACCGTGGAAGTCGTCACAGAGAAAACTAAGTGCCTTAGGTATTCAAATCCGCATCCCATCTAACCTACACATCAACTGCCATGAGTCTTTAAGCGATAAACTGCCTGCGGTCTTACCTACGGAGATTTTTGTTTGGGGAAAACTGTTTATCATTGCCCATATTCGGTGGAGCCGTACAAGAGAGTTCAGTGTAACGTTGCAAATGCATGCAAGATTATCTAATGCACCTCTGTTCCCGTAAACAGTGCGAATCACGCTCGGGGCAGACGAGCGGCTGGGGTTCCGTCATTGACAGGAGCGATTAGTCCAACGCCTTACTGTGTTTGAATTTCCCTCGTTGTTGCCTCTAAGAATAAATAATGCCTCCATCAGAAAGTCGTCGTCGAGAGTGATAGTGGTGGCACTCTATTTGTATAGTTTATTCCCCCATAGATCATACTTCCCAATTAGCCACCGCAGAGGCGTGTGGCACGGGGTGTTATGACATTAGGTATTATAGGAGAGACAATATAGAAGAGCAGCAGGAAGAGGTGAAAGGAGAATTGTATATTAACAATGTGTCTGATGTTGGCGTCACTTGTTATATTCACTAATGGTTCTTGGAATGAAATTACCTATTAGCTAGGCAGTATATCTTTCTTATTTTCACACTTCTATCAGTGCTAAAGATTTAGCATGGGCTCAAAAGAATATTTTTTTGTCGTGCTGAAAATCGCCCAATCCCAACTTCTCAATTAATCTAAGCCTAGCGTTTTTCCAAGGCACTAAAACCTAGTCCTTCCATCAGCTGTTGTGTAACACATTCTGTGTGTTCATAGCAGTTTTTAACAAGCTGTGCGGCTTTACGTTTTATTTTATTTACTTCGCGAATAAAATCTTTCCGAGCAGCGTCCCATATGCTCGCGGCTTATTTGAGATGTGGCCTAACCAGAGCAATACCATACCTATTTCACATTTTCATTGGAAAACCTTTCTACCATTTCGCTAGATAAATCCTAGTTTCTTCATAGCAGGGCCACAAATGTGTCGTATGTTTCCCCCACGCTAGGTCTGAAGTTACGATGATTCCCAGGAATTTGAAATCATATGACTGCTCTATACTGCAATGTATTTTATGACTGACAGAGTTAAAGCATTTCCTTGTTAAAGCTTGGACATTCACGGCTGGATTTCTTTCTGTTTGACCTTTGGCAGTCGCTCCGGTGTGTCGCCACGAGAAGATCCTGGTGGTGGGTGCTTCGAGGAGCGAGGAGGTGGACATCTGGTGCGAGGTGGAGGCGGACCCTCCGGCCACCTCGTTCCGCTGGAAGTTCAACAACTCGGGCGAGACGCTGGACGTGGCTCCAGGCCGATTCTCCAGCAACGGCACCGCCTCGCTGCTCCGGTACTCGCCCGCCTCCGACCTCGACTACGGCACCCTCTCCTGCTGGGCCGAGAACGCCGTCGGCCACCAGGGGGCCCCTTGCGTCTACCAGGTGGTCGCCGCCGGTCAGTACCCTAGTCTATTATAATAACTATACAAAGGTACCCTGAAAGCCACCTCATGAGCCTTTGACTGAGGACGATTTTTCCCTCCGGCGAGCACCACAGAATATTCTACCACCGTATAGGTGAATGAGGCTACGACTTATGATGAATCAGCGAAAACCTGCAAATGCCTGTCAGTAGGTGAATTTGCAGCAAATTGCATTACCTTTTTACAAACAGTGTTTAAAAAACTAACACAATTAATGAATGCATGTTGGAACTACATAAATGTGCACAAATACTAGATTATGCACGAAGCATGCGGGACGTGCTTTAAATTTTACTCATTCAATTGTGAAATTAAAAGCAAATTATGAAATTACGACAAAAGCATTATATATGGAGTAAATTAAATAATTAACCTTGCTATAGTGTATCTCAGTTGATAAACCAATTATAAAGTCTCAAAGGCAGCTGCTTACATACTTACCTATCGTCGACTCATACTGGTAAATTATTATTGATTCAATTCTGGGAAAAACTTTACTCCAATATACTATGTCCTGAATGAACTTTCCCCAGACCCTGGAACTTTTAGAATACCTCAGAATGGGGGAGAAAATGCTGTCCTTGCGCGAGAAGCTTATCCCTGATTTCACTCGATGTCATTATCATTTTCCTTGCTCCATTTTATTAGTTAATAGTCTGTATATATTGATTTTGCTTCATACATGCTTTATGCTTCCGAATTTTTATCGAAGATTACTTGCAAGTTCATAAGATTCCAAGCATTCCATTATTTCCCGAAACACTTTATTATTCTTGAATTTATTTTGTTGTATTAATTGAAATCATGAGATATCTTGGACATTGAAATAATTTATTAGTTTTTAGCAGGAATGAAATTTCTTGAGTGCAACAAAAATCAGTTTCATTGCTATAAATACTTGTGCATACGAATTTATAACCGAAAATTCAGATACAGATAATATGTTAAATGGAATTAAAATAACTTAATTTCATTTTTGTTTTTGTTATTATTTTTGCATTATTTTGGTAGCGGTAGAAAGGAAAATGCTTGCTTATGTGAAAAATATATCATTGGTCATTTCTACAATTTCAATTATTCCGTATATGAAATAACAATTTAAAACACGCATTGTAAGTGCTTTTTTCAGAATGTCTTTCTATTGAGCATTTTTAATGTGTTGGAAGTCATGCACAAAGTGCTTAAATATTGGACAAGTAGTCTAGCACTTTCGTTTCAGATTTTTTGGAGAAGAATCATCTCTTCCATACGCATGAGTCAGTTTTCCTGGGTAAAGAGGTTTTCCATTATTCCTTTTCCATTTGAATTAGTAATTGTTGCTATCCTGCATAAGCCGTGTTGCAGTCTGAGCCGATATCGTTGGTACATCATTTATTAATATTTTAGTTGATTCTCTGGTAATTACAAACGAACGGAAGGTGAAGGGAATCATTAGGAATAACCTCTGCTGAACATGAAGGTAAATAATAATTCATGTGAATCCCTGGGCCTATAAAACATTTCTAGAGGTTAAATTGAATGTCTGTGACGAAAATGATATCATAATCCACTGTCATTGCATTGAGGATTTTCTCGTACGTTTCATATATATATATATGCCTTTGTTGGCCCCTTTCCTTAGCCCCAATTTGGAAAATTGTCATTTAGATAGATATATGTTTTCTTAAAAAACGTAATGTGCAACTACACTCTAGGAAAGGTTCCATTTAAGATAATGATTTTTGTTTTACTCTTTTCAGTGTGTGAATTCTCCCTTAATTGTAACTCTAGATTTACTTTCTGTGGTCTTGTGGAACAATTTAAATTTACTGTCTAAAATAAAAACTACAGTAAATGTACTGTCCACTTAAATTTAATGTGAATTACACAACATGTGTTTCAACGCTCCTTAGGGCGTCATCATCAGGTCTGCACACCCTACCTGATGACGACGCCCTAAGGAGCGTTGAAACACGTGTTGTGTAATTCACATTAAATTTAAGTGGACAGTACAATTACTGTAGTTTTTATTTAAAATGCTGTTCCACCACATATCGCCCGACACTGTCGAATTTACTGTCTAAAAGGTGAATATATACTGTCCTCCTATCATTCCTACAGGGAAGCCTTTTCCAGTAGAGTATAATCCTATCCGTTGCCTCCCATATCCTTCCGATCAATTTTTCCATGCCCATCCTAATTACTTGTCCATCAAATTTGCCCTTTTGTTTCTAATTTTTTCCGAGATCGTCCTCATCTTCAGATACAATTCGTTTCCATCTTTCACCTCCTCCTTTTGTGCCAATCGTTCTTCAGGATTTTTCTCTTTCCTTTATCCAGTCGTTCAGCTACGATACAGGCCTACCGTTAACGAATCGGCTGCATACACTACAACGTTCCTCACCATTGTCCTATAGTGACTAGCTTTCACGTTTGTTGACATGTTCTTTTTGTTTTATATCGCCATGATCTAGAGGTAGGCTTCCTTCATCCTATATATTCTCTCTTTTATTCCATCTTATCTTATCTTTAACCAATAGTTACATCTAGAGTATGCTTATATCGTCAGTGCAAATGGCTGTGGTTGAGTGATTAACCGAATGCTATTTCCTCTGCATTTAAATAGGCAAGCCATTCCCAGTGAGGAATTGCACTTTGTTCAACCAGACGAGTACTTCGGTCGATGTAAGCTGCATCCCTGGCTTCGACGGCGGTCTCCCGCAACGGTTCATGCTCGAACTCTACCCGGCCGAGGAACTGCCTCTGGATGGCAACGAGGCCTCCCGGGGCATCGTTCGACCCCCGGCGTCCCCCGATGCACCGGAGGCAGGAGACAACTCGGACGCAGGTGCGGCGTCCTTTTCAACGTCCTCCGCCACGGCGGCCGAGCACCACGGTGGTGCATACAATCAAAACAGTGGTCACCCGCAGCCTCAACCGCGGCAGCCCAAGCCGGACGAGGAGGGCAAGAGACCGCTGATGTCCATCTCTTCGGAGCGTCCTTGGTTCACGCTCTCTGACCTCGAGCCGGACGTGTCCTTCAGAGTGGCAGTGTTCGCCGTCAACTCCAAGGGCAGGAGCAGCGCCGTGGTGCTCGACGAGGTCACCTTCCGCGACCCGGAAAAGAGGACCGGTGAGTAGACACCCGGTGGGCAAGTCACCAGCTATTGCTGCACTATCGAGGCAACCGAAATATTCGCATATGACTGAAAGTATGCGCTCTCGCATTTCATTATAGTTTAACTGGTAGCGAAGCATGGTGTTAGTTTCGCAAAAGGCCCCATTCCGTGGAAGAGTCCATTCCCTACGAACTTTCTCCGCATGGAGGAGTATGGCAGTCTCCGACATCGCTCACCTTCATTGTTTATTTTTTAAATGCCAAACCCGTTATTTAACATCAGCTTCCTTTTTTTTTGAGACCGAATACCTTTGCGTGATTTCACCCGTGTAAACAAAATTAAACATTGCATAAGCAAGATAAAGTTAATATGTTTCATTTTTTTCGCTTTCATTATGGATTTACGGATGAAACAAATATTGAATTCTGGTTGTTATGACATTTCGGTGTTCACATAAATGTCCTTTAGAATAACTTTTTTGAAGTGTGAGATTTCATTTTTGAGCCATTAAAAATATTATACCCGAGTTGCGAAATGTATTCGCATGAAATGTTTATACTTTGAATTGATGAAAGAACTCTCTTGCGTGGATTTCAATAGCTACATGTCCCTACAGCGTTTTTTTCCTCGCGTTTATGAATCAATGAAAACAACTGTGTGAACCAAATGACAAGTCGTAATAAGAAACTACAAGACGGGAGGGGGTATCATTTTAGCTGGAAGATATAGCAAGCAAATGAAAACCCTGCGGCACTAGCGCAAGATTTCCAACCTCGTTACCTGCTTGGGGAGCTTGCTCCATCCTAAGGTTACTTCATGCAATTTGGTGAAAAATCATTTTATAATTTTAAACAACGATTGATGGAAAAAAAAGTTGTGTATCTGAAGGTCGAACATTCTTTGGGACAGAATTTCGGGTGTCAAATGGAAAGGGGAGATTGTAATACAGGTATGCTCACATTTTACGGTTCATGTTTATGCTTACGTGAAATGTAGGCACAAGCACTTGGGAAAAGTTTGATTCCCATGCTCTTTTTTCAACAAGCATTGCAGGTAACAGCCTCCTGGGAACCCAACATTCTGCTTGGCGAAGGGTATACTCAGAGATAAAAATTGATTTCGGATTAGTCTGCTTAGACCCCATCACATAAACATCAATGGAACTTGTGCGAATATTGCTGAAAAAAATATTTTTGCTTATTAGGAATAAAATATATTGCATTCCAGCTTCTGAATTCAAGAGATCAGAGGGAAAAGACACCAAAATAATGCTGACATACGAGGGCAAGGTGAAAAGTTCTCGGCCTGGCAATGAAATACTGTAATTTTTATGTCAAAAATGCATTTATTTTTCCACATCGTCCCCCTTTATGTCAATTCACTTTGTTCAACGTTTTTCAAATGAGTAGATTCCATGACGGAAGTGCGATTCTGGTAGGTCTGCAAAATAACCATCTGCGGGTGCCATAACATCTTAATTGAACTCAAAACGTTTTTTATCTACAATTTTTTTTAAATGTGGGAATAGATGGAAGTCAGATGGTGCCAAATCTGATTAACAGGATGAATTTTCCAATTATTTTTAGTTCAAATCCCTCAGTTTTCCCAGTGCCAATGCAACTCTGTGGGCTGAGACATTGTCCTGCTGAAAGACAATTTACTTTTTTGCAACCCAGGCCTCTTCTCATGTATTTTCTCATCCCGTTGGTCCATAAGACTTGTGTAGTATTCACCATTTATTGTTTTACCATTTGCAAGGTAATCAATTAGAAGAATCCATTTTGCATCCCAGAAAACACTGACCATCACCTTTCCGTCAATTAAAATCGGCTTCGCCATATTTGGGGTATGTCCGCCGGCTTCCACCCACCACTTCAATGACTATTTAGTTTCTGGCGTGTAGTGGTGGCCCTAAGTCTCATTGACAGTAACAAATCAGCGCACAAAATCAGTTCTATTATTTTGAAAAAGGTCCAAACATTGCTGAGAAATTTGTTTACGCACTTGGTTTCGGTCAGCATTTAACAAATGCGGCACTCAAAATGCACAAAGATTTTTCATATTTAATTCTTCATGAAAAATTTATCGTACTCTTTCCTCTGGTATGCCTATGTCATCAGCTAATTCATTCACCTTTAATCGCCGATCGTCCAAAACCATATAGTGCACTTTCTCGATGTTTTCATTTGTTGTTACAGTTTTGGAACGTCCTTCACATGGTTCATCTTTAAGAGAATTTCGGCCACGTTTAAATTCTGCCACTCATTTCTTAACTGTCGATAATGAAGGAGCAGAGTCCTTATAAACCTTCACCAACTTTGGATGAATTTCCGTTGGCCATTAACCGTCCAAAACGGATAGTTTTATGACAGCACGATACTCCAGTTTATCCATGTGAACGAAACACACACAACACGTCTACTTCAAAAAGCAGTGTCAACAATACAATGTGGCAGATCAACTTGAAATTTGAATTACATTGTTGGGAAACGTGCACAAATATAACAAAACCAAAATTTCATTGGTACTTACGCCATCTCTGTGTAAGGCCGAGAACTTTTCACCTCACCCTCGTAGTTTAAGTTACACAATGTATGTTAAATAATGTATTCTAAGCAATATATATGATCCCTGTTTTTCGGTGGATTATTTGATTATTAAATCTTGAAGCTTGCGTCTCGTGGCGCGATCATGTTTCCCTGATTAAGTTGAAATGAAAAAAAAAGAAGATACATATTCTTGTTTTATAAAAAGGCGCCACAATATAATGTAATTCGGTTTATTTTTTTATAGTAATGTCATATATGAATTAATTCCAAACGAAGTGCATTGAATTCTCGGTAGGCAGGTTTGAGACTACCTAAAATTTAAATCTTTCGTAGTTAATATGCTATTTGTATTTTTATAGTAAGATATCATACGTAAGGGGGTGACTATTAAACACCTCGCGCGAGGAACTCCAGGGTAAGGAATGTTTGTTCTTAAGTACTAAACAGAATGTTGATGCATTTCCATAGGGTTCTGTCAATTCTCGTTAAATATCTTAACTTTTTGCATGTCCTTCTGAGTCAGCGTTCCTTGGGGACAATAGTTTACCTCACACTCTACCTTACTTCTTCAGATCGGAGATATTCGAAGAACACGATTTTGGCAGTATATGTACCGAGCCTCCCTCCCTTGTAAAAGCTGCTCTCGAAAAGGTTTTTTTTTTGGTCAACCTCTTCTGCCGCGGTGCATTCAATGACAAGAATCTCCGCGGACGCCTTCTACTTTTGATACTTTTCAGTCGATTTCCTGAGGTACTTTCCGTTTTACTTATTATTATTAGTTAATTAAGTGCAAGTAGACATGGGCTGGTGACAAACCTTTGATTATCCTCTAAACATAATATCAATAATCTTGAATAACATTAAAATTACACACAAAACAGCATTATTCAAAGTTAGGTTCATAATTAAACAGAATTATTAAAAAAATTCAGCTTCATATCTTTTTAAAAATACATTTGAACTTGTTAGGAAGGGATCAAATGGCTCTCGTTGTATTCTCTTATTGTTCTCTTTAGAAATTAATATTTGTTTGGATTATCTGTTTAATTTTGTACAAATGGTAATTATTTCCCATTAACGTTGCTCTCGCTATTTATCGCGTAGCTTACCTCCTCATTCTTTACTAGTTCGAACATTTCACACATACCATTCACTTTTCTACTTACTTCCATACTCTCCCAGCCCAGCAGGGCTATTCACTAACCGTTTCGTCGCGTAAGTTTCGTGGCCGGCTCGCGAAATGTCGTCAGAATCACGATTCGCTAGGCTCTTCACGAAGGTTACGCCGCGAAAGTTTCGTGACGAAGATCACGCGGTGAGACTGGGTCGCGATGCCGGAGTTCTCGCCGCGAAAACTTCAGCAGACGACTTCGCACCAACTGAGTTATATATCTTTTATATTCATATATGATTAATCTGCCGTGATTATTATTGTGTTAGAAGTACTTTTATTGTGTGCAAGTAAATTTGACAGACTATTTGATTGTTTAACCTTAGGTTTTTACGCTTGTCTTGTGTCTTGTGTTAACTTCTCATTTATTCATCCAAATATTGTGGTAGGTATGCGATTGCTTTTGTTTTCACTTACAAATAAAGCATTCAATAGTCTTTCGACTATTGTGTTGAATTGTGTTGGTATCCTCGCGTTCATTAACGTCGTAGATTTCCCTCAAGTTACAGTGCTATCGTATATATCTCAATTTACGTTACAGTGCTTCTAAAATACTGTGTCATGATCGTTGAAAGTGTCCAATATTAATAACTGCCAAAACCGAAGATTCGTTAGTAGGTAAACGTAATATTTGTCGTTTATTATTTACTTCCGAAAGGTAAATCATAACTTGCGAGTATTAGTACAAATACAGGAGCCCAAGACATTCAGTGTACCTACATTAGTTTGCGATACTGTCTCAGGTATTGAATATTCTTATCATGGAGTATTGAAAATATATCTACTGATATCCGTGGTTCTATAATGACAACAATCAGTCCTACGATGATTGCTTTTTTGTTAAGTTGCTTCTGTCGTGGTGTTGTTTTCTTCTCGTGTAGCTCTTCTTGTGCCGAAGTGAACTGCATAGGACTTTTCTTGTTTACCATTCTCAATATTTGTTGAAATATATTAAGTTTTCCAGCCACTTGAGTGCTTATATCTAATTTAAAACGCTCCTTACAGAATGCTTGGTTTGTTGCCGTCGATTATAATCGCTGGCGTTTTACCGTGCACTTCGTTGGTGTATATTCAGTAAATATGTTTTTAGATTCAAAGATTCTAAATGCTCAAAAACAGCAATATTATATCATGGTTATAATGTACTTGCGTACCATTCAATACATTTTATATTCAGTAAAAATGCTAGTTATTAGTATTGAATCTTTAGTGCTATATATATTCCCCCTCACTTTTGATACTTTTGCCCATATATTTGGGACGGTAATTGCTTAAGAATACGAGTTTATTATTATAGTAAGCATATATTGTTTCTAATACAAAATAAATGCCTAATACACGCAAAATACGTATTATAATGATGTGTGTGTTCAGTGATTTAAACACCGATTGCATGATGTGATGAATCTTCTTAAACTGTTTGGCATTGATAGTGCTAATTTTATACCCACTACCGAATGTATGTATGGCCTTCCTCTGGATGATATTGCAGTTAGCACCAATGCAATGGAACACAATGTGAGAGCGTCATTGAGTTTCTCTGATTCTTTGATTGCTACTATAGTAGCCATTTGCTTTAGTATAGCATGTAACAAGCAGGGAATACTCCATCTCGGTAAAATGATAGCCTATATTACACCGTAGAAGTTATGAATTACGTCGAACAATCAGAAAATAAGAACGTTTACTTAATATCTGACCCCAATATTTTTGTTTAATATCTTTGCAAGGAATAGTCTCTGATCAATTATTAATTTACGGAATGGTGTATTGCATATCAATGGTTATAGCCATCAATAACTTCAAACCCATATCCACTATGCCAGTGTTCTCTTTATCATAGAACTGTAATCAGAAAACAGTGGTTTACATATCATATGTCAATCATATCATAGAGTGATATCAATTGTAATTCATACCTAGTTTCGATTTCAAGAAAAAAATAAGCTGAGCATATTGTGACATCTCCCATGAAATCATTGAATTTGCAAGAACAACGTAATAGCCCTCTTGGATTATTAAGATTAAAGGTTCCGAGTGCGTTTAATATTGCATTTTGCTTGATATATTGCTCACTTATGGGAACTAAAGCAAACATTTTAAATAATTTTCTTTTGACATCTTGAAATTATCTCTTCCTTCATGCTAGGCACAGTAATGGACTTTATGAAAGGATTATTCTCTGTGAGTTTGGCAATGTTTAGAGAATATATGAGAGTTGAGTAGTAGAACAGGATTGTGATAGAGGAGTGATGATGTAGGAGTAAGGGGTAGATTGAGAAAGTCATGGGTAAATGATGTGGTGGAAGAGATATTAGAAGAGGAAGATTAGGAGTTTTAAGAATAGGAGAGAGCGTGAATGAAGCAATGCAAGAATGCAGTGGAGGCAAAAGAGGTATGCCAAGATGGGGCATTATGGAGTAAATTATTAGAAGAGAGCCAGTTTCCAAATCCAAATTGGTATTAATGTGGTCTTTGATTGTGGCCACCTCGAAAGCGAATGGTGTGATGGGCATGTATGTAAAGTTACTACTCTTTATAGTGAGTATACTCATTTAGCTCCTGCATCCTTGGTATGGTATACCTCAATAATCACTGGAAGAAGATTAACTGTCATGATGTATGTCCAAGGTGTTAAGGCATCTTCAAAATGTCTTGATTATACAGAGGATTAATTTATCTACACCTCCGAATGTCAATACAAAGGCTGTAAATATTCAGGAAACTGGTCTCTCCGCCAAGAAAACCTTTGTAAATGATAGCATTACCCAATAATAGATACAAATTGCTAAAAAAAATCACGTAATAATTCATTCCTTTTACATTCATCTGGTTTTAACCAGAGTGCAAAAAATATCATGTGATGAGTTGTGTGCCTCCAGGTACTCAATTACTTAGCAGTCAGCTTGCGTTTACAGATATAGTTCCTGTGTGACTTAATGTTAAATTGATTAGAATAAAATTATTTTTATGCTCTGATTGAAATTAAATATATCTGTGATAATTTAAGTGGAGGATGCACTCATAGCTTTGGTAGCGCCCTTTCATAAGTTGAAGGAGTTAATGGAGATGTTAATTTGGTCTGTAATGCTCCATGCATAATGAATGCTGTTACATATTAATATTATTTATTTCACTGATATGAGGAACCTAAGGGTTGGACAACCATTGATATGTTCATTTATTTTCTAATAGTCAATCAGTCAAATAAATGTTAGTGTGGGCTTTGTACAATTACTTGGCTTATTTTGAATGTTTTAACTGAAACCCCTGTACCACTAAGTCTTAAGTCGAGTCTTACTGTCATGATCTTTGGTCAATTTATGAATATTAATCAGCTGTTATAAAAAAAACATGATATGAAATCTTGTTTACCTGTAGTAGAAATTAGCAAGGGTAATTAAATGTTAGGATCGCACATGCCAGATTGGACGAAGAGCAGGAACGATGGGAAGATAGTCCTCTCAGCATCTGTGGATATTTTTCCTCATGGTAAGTGGCTTGCCAGCTCACTCAAGAGTTTAGATTGAGAATGGACATTGAGTAGAAACCAATAGAGGCTTAAGAAAACTAGCAAAAAACATAAATAGTGGAATGAAGTTGTAACTGGGGCAGAATTTTAGTGGAACGAGGTGTCCTACTCAAAATATTACACGTCTTGTATCAGCAACATTATAGAATTTAATTATAAGGGATATGTAATGCCTCAAGTTTTGATATAGGATACAAACAAAAGGTTGGATTGGAAGGTTTTATAAAGGGTTTGATTTGGGTCGTGGCCTTCGGTGGATCTAAACCATTGGCTAATGTTGAGAGGGTGAGAATAGAATGATGTCATTTGAAGAGTGGCTCTCGAGAAGGATAATGAAAGTAAGACTGAAAGGAAGAGAAGTTAAGAGATACGTGACAAGGCACTGAGGTTACATATCACAGTGAAGGAAATTTAGGAGTCCACTTCATGTCAGATAGTAGGTAATTAGAGGATATGAGGTCCTGAAAGGCACTTCTGAAGGGAAAGGTTTGCTAAGTTGGGATAGGTAGGAAAAGGATAGGCAAGTATGGATGTGATTTGCTGAACTTAATTGAAATATTTTAAGGAAAGAAATATTTTTGAAGGGGGAAGGGTGGAGTAGTAACTGGACACCGAAATATATATGACTGTTAAGCTATTTGTAATAATGGTAAAATGTCATGGTCAGGTAAATATAAGAATTAAAGTGAGGGTCTTGTGGAATGAATGGACGTTGATAACAGTCCAATGCTATAATTGTATTAGGCCATACCTCCACTAATGTTTAAGATAGGCATCAGTTTGTAACATACAATAAGATTGTCTTTGCCACTATCGATTTCTGATTATCCTTTTGAATGTATCTTAATCAGCTATTATTTTATTGTCACTCGCTGTTCGATAGCAAAAAGTTGTTGCAAATACCTATAAAGATCAACGGTTTGGCTAATGAGATGAAGTATATATGTTTTGTTAATTTTTAAGTATTATGAATACATAAGGAGCTGTCAGAATCTAAAGGGAATATATTTCATAATGCGTATAGTTAGTCTACATGTATATGTCACTTAATTTATAAGTAGCCATTTTTGATCATTTGTCTACCATTTAAAACTCGCTTATTCATAAGTGAGTTTTAAATTAAATACCATTTAAAACTCAGTTATTATAATAAGTGAATTTTAAATGGTAGACGCTAATTAGAATGTATGTGGTTATCAATGGACTGGCCACTCCGCGAGTAGCTCTATATACTTTCCCATTAAATTAGCTGTGTACAAACGCATTTGAAAAATATTCAAAAGTAAATATTACTATTTCCTTAGCCAAAGAAATGAAAACAAATGCGTAGGTTTCCGCACGACTTACCATTTGGTACACAAATCAAGTTTTAGACTCTAACAACGACATTAGGTACTTTAAATTCCACTCGAAGTTGACATTTTCATATACAAATAATAAACTTATCATAAAAGAATGACTATTTACCTTGATGCAAATATAAGTATCAATCAAATAAGAAACCACTATCATCTTTGAATATTTGTGTAAAACGAAAGTGACATTAAATCCTCCTACCATTCCGCGAAACACGTAATCGACAACAAACTTAATAGGCACGGATTTGTATTGTGAGATTGGCGTAATATAATTTTATCTAATAACTGATGGCTGGACAGGTCCTCGGCAATTGACTTACCTTTAAAGAATAAAATACTTTAAGGTTTGCATGCGCCAACATTATATAATTTCTGCAAGTTTTTCAGAGTGCTTAAGAAAAGTAAGCGATTCGAATTCGGAGGAAACAATCCAAGGAGAATGTTTGTTGTAACTGAGCGAATAGTATTGTAGTTAGTGACCTCTAAATGTAATTTTATTAACATATTATCAATAATTTCTCTTGGATATCATCACAAAACGACAAATATGACTCTCATCTCTCCGAATGTTTTTTTTATTGTACGATCGTATGCCCCGTTCAGACTACTATCGTACGTAAGTACGATCGTCCTGACGATAGTTGGCGGAAATAGTAGTGTGAACGCAAGTCCGGACAGCGGTACACGTAGTTCCTAACACTGCCACTTTTATGATGGTTAGCGCTGGTATCACGACCGGAAATCGGAAATGATGAATGACGATAATCAAAAACGTCAATCATTATATTGAATTAGATGGTGGTACTTTGATGAATAAACAATTATAGGTGTCATTTGCTTGTAAAACCATGTCAAAAGTCTTAAAAACGCCACTGGGACGCGGGAATCCCTATGCCCCGTTGAGACTACTATCGTACGTACCATCGTAGCAACTCGCACGCATTCGCACTACTATCACAGAGTAGGGATATATCTTTACTCTGTGCTACTATCGTAACTCAGTGCTGCCCTCACCAGGAATCGCGACGAACAAGTAAAGAGAAAGCGAACAAAATAGGGATTCCCGCGTTCCAGTGGCGTTTTTAAGACTTTCGACATGGTTCTGCAAGCAAATGCCACCTATCTTTGTTTATTCGTCAAAGTACCACCATCTAATTCAATATAATGATTGACGTTTTTGATTATCGTCATTCATCATTGCCGATTACCGGTCGTGATACCAGCGCTAACCATCGTAAAAGTGGCAGTGTTAGGAACTACGTGTACCGCTGTCCGGACTTGCGTTCACACTACTAATTCCGGCAACTATCGTATAAGGACGATCGTACGTACGATAGTAGTCTGAACGGGTTTGTTCGCTTACTCTTTACTTGTTCGTCGCGATTCCTTGTGAGGGCAGCACTGAGTTACGATAGTAGTGCGAATGCGTGCGGGTTGCTACGATGGTACGTACGATAGTAGTCTAAACGGGGCAGTACTCTTCTGCTTCTAATGATCAACAGCCTGCCGAATTTCTCTCATTGGCTCACGAGTATGCGTCATAATATTCGTGGCGTCTTACAGGAGCACTTCGGGTATCCTCGGTTTCCCCACCTCTGGTGGAGGGGAGGGCACGAAAAACTCTTCGTGAAGCCTAGCGAATAGCACTTTTCGCCTCTTCGCAAGTCTTCGCGGCCGAGCCACGAAAACGTAAACTTTCGTCTTCGCGGCCGCGTGAAGAATTAGCGAATAGCCCCTCAGAGTACCTAATACAGAATACCCCAGCATCTAAGTCACACTCTCTTTCCTTCTATGCCTGTTTATTTCGTATCTCACCACCTTTCTTTGTTCTTTCTCCTAACTTCCGATATGCCTCTCTGAATGCGGTTCTTATATAGTATAGTTTAGAACATTTATTGACACTTTTTTTTTAATAGATTTGCGGAAATTAGCACAACACAATATTAGTACTGCGACTTAGACCTACCAGTAGACTTTGGTTTAATTCGATATCTCTCATTTTCGTTTCTCAAAACGTATTTCAAACTTTCTTGTCGCTCTGTTTCGCTCGTGCTAATTTTTTCCCCTCCTCTGTTGGGACACAACTCCTCTTGATCACTAGACTTTAAACTTTCTCAATCATTTTGGCGATGAGCAAACGAGTAGCAATGCGAGTCGTCAGATGACTTTAGGAGGTTAATTACCAGCTTACAAAGCGGCCGACTGTGTGCGGAATATTGCCAAACAAATCATGTTTTCTGTGCTCCGTTGGAAATCACATCCATTTAAACTTTGTCCCAGCTTTCCATCGAGGTGGTGTGTAAACATGCGACTGCGACATATTGGCGCAAAGCTTCACGGAAAGCGTTCGCACACGTTTGCCTGACCGGAATTTTTTCGTTTTGCATCTAGGCACATGAAGGGACTTCATAGGATGAAATGTACTTCGTACAAAAAATACTTGACCGACAGTCGAAATGAGTATCTAAACGTTTTGCTCCTTTGCGAGTGGCAATTGTACAGACTCCGTTGATGGAATGAATGCGAAACTAATGGGAAGGAAAGCAATTATCAATTAACGATGGATGATGGGCATAGGGTGTGAGAAAAGCTTAGATTTTTTTTCAGGGTTATTTTGTCGGTAATGAGAGAGGAGTCCTCACTGAGGACGGGTGCAGACATTGCTGTTCATGGCACAGATCTGCGGTGTACTTGATTATATCGATATTTTGAAGGACAAGCATTTTGATTTCCATCTTGCATACTAAGAATTTATGCAGAGTGCAGCCTGATACAGTAACGTTCAACGTAAAGAGGCTGGAGCAATAATCGTGTGTAATTGAGATCATATTTTTTTAAGTAGGTCGAAAAAAATCTCGGACCACATTTCATTTCAGTATATCTTTTTATGCGGTAGAATTCACCATACACGCAGTAATGGAAACTATTCAAGAATAACATTTTACGAGTTTTGCCTTAAATCATGTTACGACTAGGTAATTTAGAAATTTAGAAATTTAATTTGGAAATTTAGGTGAAAACTATAAATAATTAAATAGGTTTTTTTTAATCTTTCAACCATTTTGTTACGTTGACATTTTAAAACAACAATTATAATTATGAAATGTGTTATTTTGATTTTAGGAGAATATATGTGTATATTTAATGAAATTATTGCGAAATATATTTTATGTCTTATAAGGTTACACGTTAAATTACCATTCAATTGCAAAAAAACAAGTCTGTCAAATGATATTTTTCAAATTTCAATGCAGTTTTTGTCACTTTTGTCAATAGATATCATTAATGAAAAAACGTATACAAAGTTTCACGAAAGTCTGTGCATGAACAGAAATCGCTACAACCACCTTTAATAGCGATGTTGGGCTCCATTTAAATCATAGTTGCAAAGTCTGCGCTCCTAAGAATACACAATGAAATTAGATGCACTCGACATGTAAGTTCGGAGAAGGATTTGAGAGATGATATGGACACAATTGAAGAAATATGAAGAATGTGTTTGGCTTTTCTTTAACTTTTGCTGGTAGATCTTCGGGGATGCTTGGACGATGCAAAAATACAATATATTGGCATGTCTATTGATATGTTTGTGGATGCCAGGTGGTAGCTCTGAGGTACCGAGCATCATCATCAAATAAGAGAAATGGTTCCAAGAGCAAATATTAATCGTTGGAAATGTTATGACAGCATAAACTAGAACGAGACACCTGCAAATCCAAATGTGTACATTCCTTCTGCACGAGTGATTTACGTACGGAAAATTTGTTGGCTCCCTCCTCCCTAGGCCCTCTTATACCACGTGATCAAAAATGTATACAATCAGAGCATTTATTTAATGATTTCGTAATCGTATAAAGAAATATTTTAAGGAAAACATGCAAGCGCTAAAAACATCACTCTGTATACGTTACTTTAGTATTACATACACGTATATCTTCACTTGCAATTCGCGATTGACTACTCAAGCCATACTCAAAACTTCCTCTTGTCCATTACAACGAAAGCTAACACTTCAGAAGTGTTTAAAATAACATAAACGTTGAGCTGAGCTCAATTTACAAAAAAATAAACTATGATTTGATTATTTTTGTGAGGCGTAATACACAGAATTGTGAGCATTAGGAAATTCATTTAGTTTAATTATTTGTGTTGAACACATTTCTTATTGGAAAATAGGAAGAAAGGCTAATGTCCTACTTAAATATAGGTTTCGTCGAATTTTATGCCGACTTGAAAATCCCAACAAAATCCATGCGAAATAGAATGTTCGACATTCTACTTAGCATATCAGGTGACCTCCCTTGGCTAACACGTCTTCTTCACCAATATAATTCCATGACAATTTTATCTATTAATATTTTATAACTATATGAATACTAAGCGGTTTTTTAAAGTCATATAAACTAGTGAGGACGAATCTTACTTGAGGAACCATGTGAAGTTCGTTATTCAATCTATTCAGTCATTTCAGAGAAAAACGTTGCTATCAAAGTGCCCCTTGTAAAAGAGTGCTGGTGTAAGATTAAGAAGTAAGACACTAAAAAGATAATAGATATAAAATATCTATGAAAACATAATTATAAAGTCATTGACCTTGGTTTGACTGGTATGAATTATGCATTTTGTTCCTTATTTATGCCTAAAATACACAATGTTTGTATTTAAACTAGATTTAACTTAAAATGTCTGCAAAAAGAAAGAACGAACATTTTAAATTGTGCCTGCTGACTTAAAAAATCATTTATGGAATAATAACTAATATTTTTTTAATTTTTAATTATTCATTAATATAATTTAACAAACAATTCTTACTGATATTGTACAGCTAAAAATTTACAATATGCCTACGGCCGATAGAGAAAGAAAGGTAACTTCAATACCTATTTTATACAAAAAACCATTTGGAAATGTATGGGTTGAAGGAAAGAGAAAGTCGCGTTCTGATATGGATTTTCCTCTTTCATAGAAGAATATTTTGTAAGTTATTCCCATTGTGAGGTTGCCAGATGCTCATGTTTACCCTCTTATTGCATGATATAACTACATAATTGGTGTTTGGCGGCTTCTGTAGTTACGGATAAACGATCAAAGAGTGGAAACACCACTTCTTAGCTCGAAGCTGAAATTGATTCACGGTCTTCCATAGAATCAATGGTTGGAAAAGCTAGAGTTATAGGAGATATTTTTCAGTCCGTCGGAATAGAGTATGCAACATCGCAAGCCTTATCAGTACCCGCACCACGTGCAGCTTTCTTTTCTATCGGTAACGGCTCTCAACCGGTCAGTTATTTCGTACATTTTCGCCAATATTCCACGAGAGAAACCAAAGCCTAATAATACCTTAGGCCCGATTCCAATATTCTACCAGAGCTGATATCCTTATTTCTCTACTTTGAAACAATGCACACCGTTGCCCTGACAAGCCAGCTTTATGTTTGTCACTGACAAACCGGGATTTTACCACCGAAAATTAAATAATTTTTGACGTTACCTGTCCAGAAATAGAATGGATTGATGCATGAATGTATCAGTAATTAATGCCTTCGGTAACTGGATTAGAATTCGGGTGAATACTAGGGTAAAACAAGCATCTAAATAAATAGGAAACCTTGGGATTGGTGAGCTGAATAGCTTCTCTTCCAGCTTTTCTAAACGTAGCAAACCTTATAGGTAAAGGGATTTATCATTTCATGTGTAATTAAATCCATAAAACCTCCTTATCTCAGATCTGATATTTCTAATGAGATTAAGATATCAGCCACTTAATGAACTACTTCTATGGATGTTTTCCATATTATACAAACTGTTTTCCATGGTAAAGTGTAAAGCCATGTGCTCCAGAGAGATTTTACTTTAACCCATTTATGCCCAGAACTTTTTTTTCCTAATTTTCTGGTCAAACTCACGGATCTTGGAAAGTAGATCTTCTGAACACGTCTGATATGATTTTTTTTACGATACGACAATTGGTTGCGTAGTAATAGGGTGGGCATCAAAATGCCCTTTGGGCATGAACCCGTGGTAAGTACCAAATGGTAAGCTTTTTTTACTTTTTCATTATTTTTTTTTAATATTGCATAATTATCTTAGTTGAGTGAGTTTACCTATGCATTAATAATTTTTCTCCTTTTACAGCATTTTTTCAGATTCACAATGTTCTTGCCGGAATTAATCAAAAATTTATTACAATCATTATTTTTTGACTTATGGAATGCAAATAAGAATTGGTGAGTGAAATATAAAAACATTCTCTCTTATGTTTAAAGCTTTATTCATAAAAGTATCAATGTTATTCATGTTTTAGTTCACAGAGCATGAAATTTTGCAAAACAATGGGTATGAAGAGGAATTTCACATTTTTGGCAGGCGATTGGGGTTTTGTTCTTTTTATAGTAAGCACATCTTCGCCGGGGCTTACCAGTCACAAGAATATGTCCACCGTGCGTCATTCGTGCGGGCTTGGCTATCTTATCACAGTAGCGAATGGGTCCAGGAACAATACCTGCAGTACCATACTTTTGCAGAAGTGCCTGGACGCATGCACGCCGGAAGGCTAACTGGTCCATTGCACTCAGCCCGATTTTCCTGGCAAGCACCGAGGCATTACTCATGCATACATCAAACAACCACATAATTATTGGTAAATACCATTTCTTACCACGCACACCTATTCTGTAATTAGCGATGTTGTTGTCCAACAAGTCAACTCCCCCCATGTTCTTGTTGTATTTGTATATTAGGCTGAGTAATGAGTATCTTTTTCCTCTCTCTGATGGAGTAACGCTGAGCCTGGCGCTAAGGTCGTACCCCATATTCATTAGACAATGCAAACACAACATTGTTGTCTACCCAATCAACAGCAACAATTCCCTTGTTACTTTCTACATACGACTCAACTGATCCTCTCTCTCTTTTCCGCATTACGTTTTTTCCAGAAATTGGGCATTTTGCCAATCTATTTATTCTTTCCGTGCCAGTCCCACTCATTCCTTTAGCAAACAAGGAGCAAAGGAGTTTGGTATTAGTGAAAAAAAATGGAAGTAGAATGAAAGTTTGACTCTCTGGAATGAAGCCATTATAGAGTCACAGAAATTCATCACCACTGATTCCCCAACACCCTGATCAGAAGGACGCTCTCTATTTTCTTCACGGCCTTGATACAGTTCTACCTCAACTCAGTAGCGAGTGGTTTGTGCCATTACCCACGCTTTGAATCCAAAACGCACTGGTTTAAGCCTAAGAAACTGCTTACATCCATGTCTGCCAAAGTAGGGAATCATTGATTCATCTACTGATAGGTTTTTGTCATCAGGAGCATTGACTATGAAACGCTTGCTCAGTATGTCTAGCAAGGGCCTAACCTTTCCCATTTTATCACCTGATGGCAGATTCTCATTGTCGCAAACATGTATAAACCTCAGAATTTCCTCGAAACTGTTTCGACGCATTGCCTTAGACACGAGTACATTATGAACATCATCGGCACTTTCCCAAAACATACGCCTTCGGGGCAAAGGAACGTAACCGCTAAGGAACATGATTCCTACAAAAGTGTACATTTCCTCCAATGATAGGTGAAAGTTTGGATGATTTGATTGAGTGGCATACATTACAGAAAATTTAACAATTTCAGAAATAATTTATTCATTCAATAATATTTGAAGAAATTCCAAGGGATGGTTTTCACTGGTAATTTTAGAGGCATCCGGATGATTTACACTGGTGCTGTTTGCCTGATTGATGGGAACGCACAGGTCACCTTTTCTCCAGCTCAGGTACAAGGGCACATTATGTGGTCCTCTTTTCCTTTTCTCAGGATGCTCATCTGGGTGAGATGATTCAAGACTTTCAGCATTTTCTTCGAAGTTCCCTGAACAAAATTCGGCTGTGGCGCGAAGCTGACAGGAAGGCAGGGAATCTGAATTGTTGCACATTTCATCTCCTGAGTCCTTATACGATGCATTATTTTCAGGTGGCACTAAATATATATCAGCAGAGTCACCGACAACATCCTTATTCAAAGCATTCTCCAGATACTCTATCACCTTTGCCAGTGATAGTTATTTTGTACTGTAACAAATGAAGTGATGTGAAAACAGAATATCAATAAAAGATAATAAAGTATAGCATATCACGTATTATTCAGTCAAATAAATGTCCATATGCACCCCTGTAGTAATGTTTCAATGCATGAGCTGATATGTGATTGATGACTAAACTTACTATTTTTCATTACATTGGGTAAAATATAAATAAATGACTGATGGAAAATATTCCATGAATGACACTTTATCAATATCCAACAGCATATAAAACTGTGCCTAATTACCTGAGATTAACAAATAAAATATGACGTTGAGGAGACAAAGTAGGCACAATTGTACGGATAAACTCAGTCGTTGGATAGGTAATCAAAATCTTTAGTATAGGCATGTGCCCAAAGGGCATTTTGATGCCCACTTTCAGTTACCCTCGTAATAAAAAAATAATAAGCTTATGTCATCAAAAACTAATGGCACATGAATTTACTTAGATGCTTACCGAAAATTATCCATAAAAGATTTATAACTATATTGTCAAGGATTAAGAAATACATACCCTCTATGCAGAGCGTGCGATGATCGCGAAGCCATGATGATTTCAGTGCTCGACTGTGTCACCGGTGGGTGCAATGCTTGACTGATTCTTCTCTGAACATGTCAAGCAGACCTTCTATGTTGCACATGACACAAAAACATACGCGTGGCGCCAAACGGGTGAGCGAGGCTACATTATAATCAGGTGGGCATCAAAATGCCCTTTGGGCATAAATGGGTTAAAAAAATAAGGAATTATGAAGTTGAGGTTACCTCAGAAACGTAATCGTGTGTAGTTTGCATGCTTTCTCTGCAATTTTTAAAAACATGTAAAACAGATTACTCCTCGCAATACTTTATACAAAACCACAAAAGAAATTTCGGTTTTGAAGGCATTTTAAGCGTAGGGGGCGTGGATCAATTAAGCCAAGTTGAAGACTAAAATATATGTATTGAGCTAAATACTGAGAATTTCAATATTATGAAACATTTTTGGCGCCATAAATAATAATATACTTAAATCATGCTTCATTGAGTGGTATAAATTCAATAATAAAATGAAAATATGGTCTCTTTTATGAGAAGAGAAAAATCTCCCTCAAAATTCATTAAATATCTTAGAAAATATAAATTTCGTGGAAATAATACCAGTTTATGCCACCATCTGAAAATTCCCCACCAATGAGAAATAAGTGTTCCTCCTAACCATTCCCTTGCACCCTTAAACGATGTCTCGGGGCTCGAGTCATTTTAAAGAGAGAGAAGGAAGTCGTGATGTGTCGTGAGGGTGGAGAGAGGAAATCCCGGCATAGTTGAATGGAACGCAATTTACGCGTCTCTTCTTGAGTGCGGGCGACTGGAAATGATGCCACGAAAACGACCCAATGGAAGGAAAAGGGTGCGCCTTGGAGAAGATTATTCCGTGAAAGCTTCGGGCTCTCCTAAATCCCTTTAATTCATTCGGGAACCCCAACGAAACCCCCAACCCGTTCGGTAATTAAAGCCACAAATAACACGCATGCAGTTGCGTGTGTATATCGAAGGGGAGGAGACTCAAGTTCCGACGACAGGATTGGCTTCAGTCGCAGTCCAAGGATTAAGTCTCTCTTCGAAAAGATACGTCGTTTTAAGTGTTCCTCGTTCCTTTTTTCGACGCACCTGGAGCGTTGATAGGTACGTTTCATTTTCGGATCTTTTGCTTTAACTGAGGCGAGTGAAATCTGGAAGCAGCGACATTATAAGAGCAAATGCAGAAACCGTACTCCTCAATAGATTCGAAGTTAGTTCCTTTAAGTCTGACGAAATAGTGACGCACAAGGTTGTGATTCACAATTCTTCTCAACCACGTCACGGGCCCTTCAATTTTTTTTTACTAAATCTCGACCTTCATTCGCAAAGATAATTGAAACAGATGATAGTGATAGGTAGCATTTTTCCTTGCCCTTGTCTCTGTTATTCTGAATATATTCTGTTAGATCTCGTTAAATATATACAAGTATATTTAATTTTCAAGAGTCATTCGTCAGATCAAATTTCTTGCTATTTTTTCTGTTAACACTTGGCAGTCATCATTCAGTAGGCCCTGAAAATCATGTATATACAGGACAGTGGTGAAGATAACATAAATGTTGTAATTTCTAAGTTTCTATTCTTATACCCTCCTGAATATTTACATATTTGACATCGCCTTAGGATACGTTGTGGCCTCAACGCCACCTTCCTTCAACCTCTTCAATTTCC
Source organism: Pyrrhosoma nymphula (assembly GCA_963573305.1). NCBI lineage: Eukaryota > Metazoa > Arthropoda > Insecta > Odonata > Coenagrionidae > Pyrrhosoma > Pyrrhosoma nymphula. The sequence continues at coordinate 4,246,373 of OY754338.1, read as the reverse complement.
CAGACGAACAACGACCACAAACAACAAAATAAGGAACAAATATTCTCGATATATTTTGTACCAGACGATGCGGGAATTCGATGATATGTGCCGTTTAATTAAAATGTCGTAAACATAGATAAACCTTTTATTAAATGGACAAGAATTTTGATTTTAGTGGCGATAAACGTTTCAGATGGTTAATATTAGATACGTATTTCAGGGTAACACGAAAAATTTTATGTTTAATCTCGCAATACATCTCTAAAAACTATACAGAGCGACAAATTAAGAGAGATACACTGCCAAACTGATTTGCATAAAAACTGCTAATTTCCACTCGTCATTGGTGACTAAAACAAAAGTAAAGCAAGAAGCTAAGTATCTTCATTGACTAACAATAAAATTTAAAAATCGTGTTTTCCGTCATGACATTCCTATTCCCTCTTGCCATGTATTTTCGTACCCGCTAACACCTGCTCTCTATACCCTGTGCGAACATTGGTTGCAACCTTCTGACGAAGGTTTTCGCGGCGTTCAGTTTTGCAGTCAAACGCCGCTAGTGAGAAACGTCGCCACTAAAATTACAACGCGGGCGAATCACGGAAACCTGCCTGACTGCATTGGTTTAAACTGTTGATTGTGTGAAGAAAAAGCAATTTTTGTTACAGCCGATAGTTTCAGGCTTCATTTAATGGAAGTAGTTATTATATATATATTAAATGATAAACATTGTACTTTTTCACTGAATTCATTTCAACGCGTTTCGCGAATCTACGACATCATCAGGTACAAATTCATAGTAGGTTTTCTTTATTGACAGTTTTTTGCTGTCGTAGTTGCGGGGTTGGTTTGGGTAAGGTAGGAGGCGGTTGCACTTGAGGACGCGGACAGATGGCTCGAATGGTTGTTTTTCTTGTAGTTTGTTTCTCGGAAAGGAGTGGGGAGGGCTGCGGGAACGATTGTTCTTAGCAAAGGGTCGTGTTAGGGTCTCCCAAGTGCCTTCTTATCTCTGTTTTCTCGATAGCGTCTATTTTTAATCCCTTTGGTAGGATGTGTGTGATTTTGGAAACAATTTCGCTTCTTTGGTTGCATTCCAGGAGGTGCAAAGCAAAGGGAGAGCTGGAATCATTATTTTTGTGACACCATTCCTGGGAGCGTATCAAAGGTTTTTACCTCTCTAACCGACACATGAAGGGTTACAACAATTGCAATTAATTTTATACATTCTTGACTTGAGAAGTCTTTCTTATTTAGCTTTTACCATTAAGTAGGAGCTTGGAAAGGGTTAAGGGTGGGTAAAAGGAAACGCGTTGTACCGTTACGGCGTTGTTGTAATAAACTCTGTGGAAAAGTACAAAGTTCATCATAAAGTATGGATAATATTTGTTTCTCTAGGGAAAATGGTCGCCTCAAATGTAATTATAGTACACTGATTTCTTTGTCATAGCTCAAAACTAAAAAAATTGTTATCAAAGTTACACTAATCTTCCATGATGCATCCAATGTCAGTGTAGCAATGCAAACTTTGGTGAGAGCCATAGAGACCAGAATTAAGGAGCAAATCCGGCACTACCTGCTCTGTCAGCTAGAGAAATCATCCGTAGCAGAGCACAGCATTCATCTCATCCATACCATCAATTGGAATAAAACTGCTGCAGTTGGCAGGCTAATAGAATATAAAAATAGTTTTACCAAAGAGGCCCTTGAAATGCACGTTAAACCCTAAGAAATTGGTAGGGATCAGGGATTATTAAGGTGGAGGCTTATTTGCTTTTCCCCACTTAAGCAGCTGTGAGGATGATGGCAAAGTCTTCCATCGAAACGTCGATCAACATTTAGACATTTTCTTGGTGATATGGCCGGATAAATGTTTGTCTTTTATGACAAAAATGAAAAAAAAAAGTATTTTAGACTATAACTATGAGTATTTTTATAATATTTCTATCACATAATGCTTTTGTTAGCTTATAAGGCAAAAATATGAGAATTGACTAACGGAGTAGAATGATGATGGAGGAATAAATGCTGGGAGAGAAAGGAGTACACCGAGAAAGTGTTCGGTGTTGATAGTTGACGAACTCTGTAACTTCAACAGCTTATTGCAGAATGTACAACTGAAGATGGCTTAACTGCCAAAACTGGTTGCACATTCTGTAATGAACTGTAAAAGTTACAAAGTTCGTTTTAATATCAATATGATACATCTTCCATCAAGTAAAATTTTCAACTTTTGAACAAGTCTTGAGTTGCTTGGGAAGATAATCTATAGAGATGGAATAGTTATTAGGAACAGGAAGGCGTACCTGATGCAATTTATGAGTGTAACTGTAACAGAATAGGCACGCAAGGATAAGGCATTATGGAGGAAATTATTAAAGCAGAGTCAGCTTCACAGCCCTGTCACCGAAAATTTTCCTTCTTTGACTGTGTCTCCCTCGAAAGGGAACGGCGTGATGGGTTTGTTTATACGAATGTATTTATTTTTGTCCCGATAGATCCACTGTGCTTAGGTGTCTCACTGGATTAGACGTAGGTGTAAACAAGACATAAGTTTAAGTAAAGGAGGTGAAATATATTCTCGTGAAAAATATACAGGACGTGGAGAAAGTAATATAGTAGTGTATGTGGATCAAACAGAATGATTGTAAAGTTTTGTACACGTCTCTTCAGGGGGATGTTTCATCCGTCTTTTGTCATTAATTCAAACGTGGTTTTGATCGATAGGGGGTTGAGAACTTCTCGTGCTAATCGCGCTAAGGTGCGTTAAATCGGCCATTCTACGTATAGGATGCGGAATTGAGAATTGGATTAGACTTAACACTCCAATCTGTTTTGTAGGCCACCTAATTTTATCTTCGGGGGCACATTCACGAGAGGTATATAGCGATAGTGGCGTTGGTTCTGCTTGAGGTAGACATTAACTTATAGATTAAAGGCGTAGATTATGGTCATAGTGCATATTTGGTTCGCTATGGGTGAAGAAAGAGAAAGTTTTTCTGGTACAGAGTGCTAGATCAGTATGAGATGTGCGGTAGTAGGAAATACAGCCTTATTACCAATAAAAAGCAGAATTTTCTGAGCTGAGTGATTGGAGAAAGTACGTTCTCGCAAATATGCAGTTTCCAAATAAAATTTTTACTTTCTGTGTGTGGATTACATATAAAGGTACTTTAAACTACCTAACGGGTATGTTATTGGTCGTTTGATCCTAAGATTAATTGAGCAGCACACTATCCATCCTTCTCTCATGCTAGTTCTCTTACTACCTGGTCGTTGTTCTTATATAATTTCCTCTTTATTTTGTCTATACATTTGTTCCTTGGACTTTCTCATGGGAAAAATTTCCTCTATGTATTTATTAATGTTATAATAATTATTATAATTATATATATCCTCAATTCCATTGTGTCTTAGTATGACCTAAATTCATCTGGTTCTTCTGTTCTTTACGGTGTTCCGTATGGTCCTTTTCTACTACTTCTTCTACTCCTCTGTGTGATTCTCCAACACCATATTTCAACCTCCAACACCATATGTATTTTGGAAGCTCTTAATCTTTTCTGCTTTTTGCTTTTCCAATGGTCCATGTGCCCGATTCCTTGAGCGTCTCACTTGACACGAATGTTTTCACATTCTCTTTCCTCGCCCATAGTCCTAATTTCTTTGATCACAGCACTTACCTTTTCGTCTTGAACTTTTTTTCTTAGTTTTGGCTTCTCTGCGCTTTATGTCCGTGCTTAATAAGAATGTTAGAAGGTTTTATACACACATTTGTTGATCCTCACGCGTTTTTAATTCCCTTATTACAAGAGTAATTTCCATGTGAAAGTTTTCAACAGTCGGGCATATCTCACATCTATCATTTAAGTTTCGTGGCGTGCAAATTAGTATTTTTCCTCAAAAACATGGTTGTCCATGTACACTCCATTTTTACTACGGACACTTTTTTGGCACGAAGAATCAAATGACATAATGAATTATTTTTCATTAAATATTTGATCTTTAATTATCTCATCTGAACAATTATACATTATTTTTGTACTATTATTTAATAAGAATTGACACATAATCAACAGAAAAAAGGGATAATAAATTTCACAAGTGAGCGAATGCAGTGAATTTGGTACTTCGTAATGACGAAATTGAGGGAAAGATGGAGTAAATTCCTTAACTTTTCTTTTCACAATTGATGACTAAAAAGTAATCCCAGAAAAATTAAGTAATGCTCATGCTTCAATTTTACTTACTTTAAAAAATAATGACAGGGGTTGCATAGACATAAACATCCATTATCCCATCATCGATGCCAAATGTCAGATGTAGTATTCAGTATTCATCCCTCACCTTATTGTTCATTAAAAAAGTCGAGTCCCTCGAGTTTAGGAAGCTTGAAGAAATAGGGTTAACGGATTTTTACGAAATAAAAACCATGAGATAGAATGATCATTCCTACGTTTATCGATGCGTGTTGAACAATTTTCCCTTACTATATCTGCCCTTTGACGATATTTTAATTGAAAAAAGTCACTATTTTAAGCGCTCAAAATCCGATTTCCCAAATTTGTGTTCTCACTGTTCTCTTAGCATCAGACATAGAAACTGGCAATTCTGATATAAGTTAGCTAAACATGTTATTAACGTAAGAAAAGAAAAAAATTGTTTATGAAGGGAGTTTTACACGAGCTGGTGTAAAAGTTTACCTCCGCTTATTTCGAAAATAAAGAAGCGATTGAAATTTGAGGTGTACTGTTGTGACGCGCGGTAACGCCAGCATTGCAAATATGTACATGACAAATAGTAAAAATTAATGGTATTTTCAACAACGATTTTTATTTATATATATTTTCACGCGCCAAGAATAGTATCATATACCTTCATATTTAGGAGCTGGTGGGTGGAGTTGGGTCCATGAAAAGGTATTCCTACAATAATTATTTAGACACAGAAAGCAAATTTGAGGTGTTTTAAGTGACGTCATTATAACGTGAAATTAACACATTCAAAGATAATCTTTCATTCAGTAACGATGGAATTGACGAAGTGAGGGAAAGGTTTGCATGCAGTTGTGACTGGTGGAAATTCTACAAATGAGATCAAGGAGAAAATTGAAAGTAATACATTATCTATGTCTTGAAGAAAAATCATTGGTTATACCCACGGATTAATATATCACGATGACCAGATTTTTGGTCCACTGAATGAGGACAGAATTTTGCTTTTTTTGGAAAACAGGCAATTTACCCTACATCTTTGGTATGCTCGTCAATCTTGAATCCTTGACCACTCACTTTTTCACTGGTGTAACTTGCTTAAAAGGTTAAGTTATTATACATATTGGAAGGATTACACATGCGTACATCAGTCATTTATAAAATGAATTAAAGGAGTAAGGAAACTTGATATCAAGGTAAAAGGTTATTTCATTTTAATGTAATTGGCAAAAAATATTTGGTCCCACTTTCAAAGGAAATATTTGATGTAAAAAGAAATCCTGGAGACTGGTGTCTGCGTTCTTATCGTGACGATTCAACCCGAGCAACTTCCAGGATGTATGGCAGCAATTCGTTGATGGCACTCATTGTGTGTGTAGTAAAATAATACATTAGTTACTGATACAATGAGCACACAGGCGCTCAAATCCTTCTTTCCAACAGCTTCAACTGTGGTATTGCTCCCGTCATATCAATTAAGTTCAGTTCTCGCTAGATATCTTCAATGTCTTTTATCTTCCAATGACTGACGATAGGCTGGTTCCCGTCAGAAGGTCACCAACCATGCCCTCCTCTGGTAGAAGACAGAAGGATAACAGGCATAAACATTTTTACTTAAAAAGCATTTTCTCTTCAACAGCCGGTAAAAATTAGTATTTTCGTCAATCTAACGGGACACCGGGACCAGCGATTGAGAACTGGTTATGTGCAATGGCAACACTGGCACGTGAGACTGCCTTACTTAAATGCCTTAATCATTTTCCGTTTGCACCTGCAGCTTCCTACGGCCACGTGAAGCTGTCTCCACTCCTCGGAGTCGTGCTCGGGGCTGCCCTGACCCTCCTCTCGGTGACGCTCCTCGTCGCTCTCAAGGTGAGGAGGGGCGGCAGGAGCGGAGGGAGTGGTGCGATCGGCCGCTGCCCCACTTCTTCCACCGCCCCCGCCCCGCCCCAGCCCAATAGGGAGACCTCAACCCTCGCCGCGGCAAACGCATCGGAGGAAGACGCCGAGTCGAAACGCCGCCTCCTCACGGAACTGTGCGGGGACGGGGCCGCCATCGCCAGGGCCGCCCCCGATGGCAGGGACCGCAGATCCGGCACGGAGCGGCGCTACGACGATCGGAAACCTGGCGTGGGGCACGAGCAGTCCGGTGGGTCGGGTTGGTCTCGGAGTGCCAGGGGTGGCAGGAGGCGGTGTTCGTGGACGGAGGACGATGGGGTTGCTTCACCGGCGACGGTCGGCTACTACTCCGTGCCGAGGTCCGATCGGGGAGGCGTGTTGTTCAGCGGTATGCTGACGGATGAGAGCGAGCCGGACGTGATCCCGGGCAGCTTTGGTAAGTGATTGCTATAGTTGATAGTATCTAGCGTAACCTCAGGTGTAACTATAGACGTGGAATTCTACAGAGTAATAATCATTGGCCTTGAACCGGACATGACCACTGATGTCTCGGTATCTCGCGGAGTGCTCAGGCCTGTTAAGCTACAGAGGGGCGTTCATGCGGATTTTTGTGGGCATCAAAAAGAGCAAGGTGTTGAAGACTGCTGGACAATTTATGTTCCTCAAGCAGTCTATATCTTGCCCATAACACCACCGGCTTCAAGCTTGATGCCATGCATGGAAAAAATAAGGTTTTAGCTCTTTTGACGATTATAAGGGATTCCGGGAGTATCCGTGACATTGACTTTGTGTAATCTCGCGCATGCGCACACAAGTTAACAGTTTCACAGAATAATATGGGACTTGAACTCGGATACCTCGATTGTCGCGCCGATTGCTTTGCCAGGTGAGTATTCCGAGGAGACTTCTTCGATGTAGATTTTTGAAGGCTTCAAAGGAGCCAAATGTTCAGGACTGCTGGACTTATATATAGTAAATGGCTTTTAATATTCCCCTGTGCTATTGCGCGTTCCTTCTTTTCTCTTCTTTAATTTAAGAACGTAAATATGTAGAATGGGGTGTTGGCATAATTTTTTTTGGGATAATTTTCAGAAACTCTACGTTGTCCAGAACATGGAAAAATGTGGTATATTTACATTTTGGCTTCATTTGTGCTATTGATAGCTACTTTAAAATATCATTTTATTTGGGCTTGAAAGGATGAAAATGATCGGTATAACAATCGAATGTAGACTTGCGAGAAAACGTTTCCGGCGTAACTCTGTGGAAAATTTTTATATGCATATTGAATAATCATTTGGTAAAATTCTACACTTAAATTAAGAAAAAACCGACCCAGGTTTCGGCAACTCAGTACTATTTTCAAGGTATCTGATCGTGTGGTGGCCGAGTATGTATACCTTATAGGGAGGAGGGGGAGGGAGGTAAAAGGAGTGGGAGGGGGGATGGAGGTGCTTGGCCGGGAGATGGGGGGGAGGGGGGTAGGGTAATCCTGGGATATTGTAAAGAAAGAAGCGGGAGGGATGAGTCAATCTGGGGTTCTTTTTGTGGTGGAGTGAGAACAACAAGGTGTAGGACGATTGTTGGTGACTACGAGGGCAGGAGGTTGTGGGGACACTGATTTTTAGGAGAGGAGAATGGGTGGAGAACATATGGTCATTACATAAAATACTTTGGCAGTTACCAATTTCAAATTGCTCTAATAAATCCAGCTTATAGCCTTTGTCAACTGTATGTAAAATTTCATAGTAAAAATTGCTAAAATGGTTGTTTAAACATAAATGTTCTGCAAAGTTTGAATTACCATTCCATTTTATAAAACAGTTTCTGTGTTCTTTCAATCGGTCTTCGAATTTGCATCCAATTTGACCAATATAACAGATGTCACAATCGTCGCACTTCAGTTTATACAGTCCACTTTTGTCTGTTCTCACATATTTATCTTTGGAGTTAAATAGCATTTTCTCCACAGTACCTGAGTTGTAAAATGATACTCCATATGTTTCGTCCGATATAAGTGACTCAAGTTTATATGCCGCACCTTGGAAAAATGGCAATGGTACCACCTTTTTAAATTTTGATCATGGGGATGAACAGTTGACAATTGTATAGCTTTTGATTTTTCTACCTGTTTTATCACGTTGTCAACACAAGCCTGGGTATAACCGTTTCTGGTGGCGATCATGTTAATTATGGACCGTTCTTTGTTGTAATTACCGCGAGGCATATTTACCAGCCTATGAGCCATTGCCTTCAAAAAAGCTAGCTTGTGCCTATGGTGATGATGAGAATCACTTGGAATTATCACGTCAGTAAAGCTGGGCCTACGATAGATAGAAAATTCGTGGTAGCCTTTTGCAACATTAATAGTTTAGTGTAAAACGTTGATCTCACTACTACCAAATTCCATGGTAAAATTAATATTTTTATGTAAAAAATTCAATACAACCAAAAAACGTTTAACTGTCGTTTCGTGCCCGTCCACATACAAATAATATCATCCACGTATATAAACCAATAATTTACGTTTTTAGTCAGAGGATGTGAGGATTCGAACAGTTGCAATTCTAAATAGTTCATAAAGATTTCAGCCAGGATTGGTGATATCGGTGACCCCATAGCGAGGCCCGTCGAATGCTTGTAAAAACGTCAGTTAAAAAGAAAATAATTTTGGCTTAAACATAAACCTAAAAGGGCTTTGAGTTCGTTGGCAATTTTCGGGTCATTGGTAGTCTTATGAACCAATTCAAGGGCAATGTTGGAAGCCTCAGCGGGAGGGACAGAGGTGAAGAGATTCGTTACGTCAAAAGATACCAGTTTTCCATTGAGTGGGGATTTAATAATAGACAGTTTATCAGCCAGTTCAACTGAGTTTCTTACTGAGTATTTGGCAGAGAATGCAAACGGGGCATTATGGGGCGTATCAAGTATCTTCTGATAAGATTTTATCTCGAATATTATTGTCAACCCACTCAAAAACTTCGAGTCAAAATGCCTGCTTCTCTTTAACATCTCCCGTCTCACAAAACATGACTTCCCATGCCTGCTTGGGGCGAAAACTGCATCCATATCTTTTTTTAACATAAACTCGGAGAGACAGTGACAATGGTAGCTCCTTTTGTATACAACAACAGATGAAGACGGTGCTGCATGTTGATTTATGACACAATGCATGAAGTCATGGCGATGGCTATGTTGCCAATATGTATAGGATTTTCGATTCCTATTAGTTATACTTGCCTCTAAATGTTTTTTGCTACTAAAATTACTAATAATGTATGGTAAAAAAATGAATTTATATAATAAAATTAGGTAATTGTATTAATGTTCATTAATTTCTATTTATACTATGGAAATTAACTGAATAAAATTTTTTAATGCTGTTCCTACTCTGTACGTGAAAAATACTTAACTTATATAATTTTAAATTACTATTTAATCATCATAAAAAGTATTTTAGTTATTTTTTAATAGTGAAAAGCAGATTAAAATGAAATTGTTCATGAAATTATGTATTTAAATATAATTTAAATACATTCATCGGTGAATTTTCAAGATATTTAAATAATTAATCAATTCACAGCTTTGTAAATCAAGGTAGATGAGCTCTACGGCCTCTATAGATTAAACAGATATTTCTCCAATGGCAGTAAAATTTATGCACCACTCGTCAAAAAAATCAAATACTTACTGTGTTGGTTTGCGGGAATGGGGACTCCACAACAGGGACCAACCACAGCCTCTCCACCAGAATACCTAGTGTGTGGTTGTGTTAATAACTTGGCAGCCTTAGTAGAGTCACTACAGCTTTCCGAAGGATCCTAGGTTATAACCCAGGTATCCTTAGCTGGGTCTCATTAGCCTACAAAGGATTCCAATTGGGTTGTGTGTGTGTGTCTGTGGTGGTCCCTGGCGAGGAAATTATTTTCCCGTAAACTACCACAGGAGGGTATTCTGGTGGAGAGGCTGTGGTTGGTCCCTGTTGTGGAGTCCCCATTCCCGCAAACCAACACAGTAAGTATTTGATTTTTTTGACGAGTGGTGCATAAATTTTACTGCCATTGGAGATATATCTGTTTAATCTCAGCTTTGTGTTACAACATGTAATATATACATACTTTACTTCCAAAAAAATTCGTAATAGCTTTTCGTAAACTAAATGTTATACTTAATGGCTTACTGCAATGACAAACTGTAATACTACACAACAAAACTGAATCAATCTGAAAAAGTGACACTTGCCCCTAAGAATGCCCATGTCTTGGCGTAGGCACTCAACGAAGTAAAGCAGAATATTGAATATTCAATATTTTTTCATCTTTCAGGAGATGTAGGTCTATAGAGCTTGTAAGGATGACAATGATCAATATTACTATGGAATGTAGACTTTCACAGCTGGGTTGATAGATACTGCAACACTCGGAAGCTATGTCAGAGTAAAATTTACTTTCGCTAATTGGACTCCCTTAGTCTGCGCCTATTTCATAGACAACTACAACCTACTCCAACTTTCACGAGATAGGCTTGTATCTCTTGAAAGAAGAAAAAGTATTGCATTATTAAAAAAGAGGTCATGAAGAAGAACCATCTACGTATTAAATAATCAGTTCATATTTGTTTCGTGTGTACATGGAGATTAGTAAACTCTCTCAAAAAACAGGTAATAGATACAGTAACTCTTAAAAAAAAACGAAATAGTGAACATATAAGTGTGTCGTGCTGAGAGCTGTGATGCATTCCCCATCCGACTCGTCATTCACGAAAGAAAATATACTTTCTATTAGTGTGTATAGCATAATACTACGTAGATACGTTGGAATACATGAGGAAATAGCAATTGGTGATGTCGGTACTGAGTAACTGACAGGAGTAACTTCTAAACAATCAGTCTTATCTAGTCTTCATGCACTGAAGGGCGAGCAATGTTAGGGTAGCTGTCATCGGCATGAACGCTAATGGATGATTAATTCAATGCTTACAGTTTCCTAAATTATAAATTTCCACAATCGGTTGTTACCTTCAGGTTGTCTAATATTATACGTTCTTCAAATACAATTTATTTAAATAAAATGATGTTCCCCATTGAAGGTAGAAATAGGAGTGGAAGCCCCTCGAGGAATCCGAGGGATACACATACATGCAAACTTAAACGAGGTAAGAAATAGAAGGGCAACTTGGGGTTAAAGAAGCAGACAGGAGTTAGTATTAGAATGGATGGCTTGCAGTCAACCAATCTCAAGGTTGAATAACTAATGATTGATGATCATCAGAGTCGACGTGCGACATACCTAAAAAGTACTGGTATTTAACGGACGAGTATTTCAAAGCAATACTTGTACTGGGCCGGTAGTATTTACGCAATATCAACGGCATACTGATATTGTTGACAGGTAATTTGCATAAATTATTTGCAAAATGATGTAAACTCTCTGACCTAATTAGGTAGTCGATTATTTCCGTATACTGGCAAGAATAATTTTCAGTATCATCTGGATTATTGCGCGAATATTATGTCCAATTATTTCTAGTAACATCTGGTGGTGAGTGATCTGCGCATCGCCGTGAGTAACTCTCTTCCGAACTTCTATCAGAACTAATTTTATCATGCATGTTCGTATAATGCCAGATGGCATAATTCAAATTCACTTAATAAAGAATCAAATCATTATCTATCTCGCTGGTTGCTACGCTGTATGATATTTATATCGGAAACACGACTTTTAGCACTTTCGTGGTCGATTGATACAGTCGCGCATACTAAAACAATGGATAATTTTTCTTGTGCTCACTTTTTTAATCTAAAGCCGACAATTTAAGAACTATTAATTCTATGTTTAATAAATAAATAATTAATTAAGAGCAATATAGTTCTGTAAATCAGTGGCCGATACAGTAGAATCATCCGAAGTGATTATCGAACTATGCAAAACCTAGCACAATTGCTCAGCTTGTTATGCATATATGTTAAGGAATCAATATGGAAACGCGTTTAGCAAGTTATCGGAGTTTTTAATTTCCACATTGCTTAAATTCGGATTTATACCTATAAGGTTTAAGAAAGCGAAAATGAAACATTTTCGTCAATTATTATATTTAATCCTACGTTAGGACGTAAAACAACACATGCGAATACTGCTTACGAAACATGGGTTGTGTCATCAAAGAACTAAAATTATTTCACTTGGAAATACCCGGTAAGAATGGGTTAGTGAAATATTCCAAAAAGTTACTTGGAGATGACATATTGTGAGCTTACAGCGGTCCTACGGACTTCACTGGTTTACTTCACCGACTCTTCAGTCCAAGGTATCCAAGTAGATTTTTTGCGACACAGTGACGTGTGACACTTGGATGAAATGATTAGGATGGGGATGGCTTGAAACAATGGCAGAGCGCATTGTTGACGGGGTTGAAGGCGCCCCAATAAAGTATTTGCATGAACGAGGATTCAATGTGCTATCTATTCTTTAAAGTAAATTAAGTAATAATTATATTTTATTTGAGGCACCAGGGCTTAATTTTGTCTAGTTTGTTTAATAATTTCGATTTAATGATTATTGTTTTCGCAACGATAGTTTCAAATTAAACTACCAGCCTTGGGAATCACTGATCTGTGATGTACTCCCCTTACTTCAGACAGCCGATACTGTGTTTACAAGTAATGTTTCGGTCGGTAAAGTGGAAATGTATAAATTATTACGACTTTACTGATCCGAAATAGGGAATAATTACGTTCATGTAGATAACAGTGTTGATTGAGTCTTCATAAAAGTATATTCCATTGGTCTTCGCATTAGTTATTACGTAATAACTTGGCGGAATGCGAATGATATTACAAAGCAATCAGAAATTATAGAAATCGTCAAGCAGAATGTCTGTAAAAATAATATACTATATGCATTAGAATAATGGAAAAATGACCAATACCTGGATGTAAAAAGGTGCATATATTGTTAATTATACTACTTTTAAATTAACTGACGTCGTATGTACATCCTGTAGGTATCTGTGTAAAATACACCATTTAGAGTTCTTTATTTGCGTGCAACTTGGAAAAATATGCAGAAAAAGAATATTTGAATATTTGTTTACATTATGGAGCTCGATAATAATATTATAAAGAATACATATTTATAATTGCAAGCCTACTAATTTTTAAAAATCAATCTACATTGTTTTTAGAGTTTTTACTACACAGGTTCCGAACGTGGAATAAGCCGGGGCGATCCGACCTTTGCAATATGATCAAGGACGAGCTTTTAAAGGCATATCAATGACAATCATGAATATTTATGATTTCTATCATCCCCATCTAACATTCCAGCATGAGAAAATGCTATTGCTAAATGATGAAAATGCTATCCTGTAGCTAGGAAGGAAGGTAATTTACACCCTCCAATAAAGGCATATGTGGCCGATCACCACAAGAAGGCAATTCTCCTAATTCACCCACCCACGGCCACTGCATTGTTGTATTTACAATTTAAAAAAAAATTACATCTGCATTTTGCCAATATATTAAAAAATAAGCATGCACACTTATTTATGAGCCTTTGCCACTCCAGGGTACATTGGAAAGGCAAAGTTCAAATTTGCGAACCTATTGTAATTCTGGATCGCCGAAGAAGCTACCGACCTTTTAAATATTTTAATAATTAACTCCAAAATATTCAGCACCAACGGATCTCATGAGCTGCAACACCATAATACTGACCGCACTTGACTTGGAATCTAATTAGAACTCGTTTAATTATTCAAATTGTAAATTTTGTAGAAAATAATTCTGAAGTCAGAATTTGAATTCTGAATGCGTCGTAAAACCATCTGGAAATTTGTGTGACGTGAAGAATTACTTTGTGAATTCTTGATGTGAGTCATAAATGATAACATACCACATGAAATTCAATTAATAAACAGTTATAAGAAATGTAGTTAACATTCTCAGTAATTATCCATTAATTTTAATATGTTCTAGCATTACCTACGCATTGCCATCATTCAATAATTTTCCTTTAAGAGTTGAAAGCTTTCATCCCAGTTGGCAGAGATGATCGAGAATCGGTACATTCAAAACCGGTACCTACCTCAGGTAGTACCTGTTTATATTCGTATCTGGTACTACCGCAATAGAAAAAATAATACCCGGATGCACGATTACCAGTATATTTTGTCCGAACCTACATCAAAGTGTTAATTCGTGAAATCTTCCCGTCACTACCATCAATGATGTTGGAGAAAGAATATAAATTAATAAAAATATCAATTTAAATTGAGTTATTGAGTCCTTTGGTGAAATATCTTTCTAAAATAACCTGAACGGTGTTTTTTTTTAAATAGGGAAGCGGCTAGGTAGCTGGTGTTTCGCTTGAATTAAACATTTAAAAACAGAAACCTGGAATATGAAGATGTTTAGGTTTATTTTATGGCTGTGAAAATTCGTTAAGAAAATCATGATTTCAGATTTGAGCCGGAGACTAACGGATGAAAACTGTTTAGCAAGATAGAACCTGAAATACGATTTTAAATTGAGAAAAACAATTTATCAACGTAAATTAAGTAGAAATAAAATTTTTCAAATTTTTATTAATAGTGAAAAGAATACTACTTTTAATTCGATGTGAAAATCAGTCAAGCATTCTCTTGAAACTTTTCTCTGCAGATGCGCAAATGGTATGCGGCAGAGCTTTCAGCCAGTAGCAGTAGTTACCTCCTTCAATTGTATGGCTAAGCTTTTTCCATTAATGCACCCATTCATCGTTTAAGAATAAGGCTATTGAGCTAGTTACTGTAGAAAACAAGCACGTGGTTAAGAGCCTCAGAGTTCAGGTCATGTCCTTGTATAGGATGACTTTGCGCGAAGGTTTGCTGTCCTTCTCCTTGTTGCAATGTGAGATCAAAACCAAACGAGTTAAGTACTACGACTTGGAAATCAACGTGCAGTGATAAGTAATTAATATAATGAAACCGGGATTTTAATGAAAGGATACATTTAGTTTGAAATATCTTTGGACACAAATGAAAAATCAATGAAATGTTTGGGTCCCAAATAAGGATAGAAGGGAAAAGGTGGAACTATTTAAAGGAAAACTTAATCATAAGGACACGTGATTCAACATTAGCAATTAGCTTAACCTTTAAAACATCCTGTAGTGGTATATACTAAACAGTATCATCCAAATGCAAAACATGAAGCTGAGTCCTAGAGGGATGTTTTACTCTCCTCGCTTAAGTGCAGGAATTCATCCAGCCATAAATTTAAAATCGGGAAATGAAAATAGAAGTCTCGATGTCAATGTATGTTCGATAGCGTCAGTGACTTCCTTCACATACCTGTCCAAACCTTCCAAATACCCAGATCTTCAATATTTTGCCAGTTCCTTATTATTCGATTTTTTCTTCATCGTTATTGTACATATGGCCTAATTTTAGCCCATGTGATGATTACCTCATTAGAACAGCATAGCAACACCAATGAAATATCGGTGGTTTATGTAATCACAACAACAAAGATGGGCTATTTTTGAGGATACCGGGACTAGCCACGGGAGTTACCTTTACGGAATCACCCGCAAGTGCTTCCCGCAAATCGAGGGATTCGGGTTCAAATCCCGGTCAAGGCGAATGATTTTTCCTCCGTGGAATATTGAACATAGATGGGTGTCATGCTCTCGTATTGTACAGTCATTCGTGGGATCATTCAATCTAACTTAGAACATTTGCTAATTTTTTCTAATAGTTATGCTCATTATTTTTCGTGCTTGGAATTTTCCGTTTTACACTAGACGTGTGTCATGTGCAAGGTCATTCAAATGAGGAATCGCTAGAGATTTTGCCGTGTTATAAGAACTAGATAGAATAGATTTCTCATTAAAACTTTGCAAATTTTAGTGCCACAAATGGGAAGACTTATCGAGAAACGCGAAGGCAAGGCGAAACGAGGAAAACATTATGATGAAAATGCATTAGGAATCACCGAAACGGGAGTTGAATCACTGGTCTTTCTGGTAGTTTATGAAAGTAAACAATGTAGCATTATTTTTTAAGTAGAGATATACATTTTTATGAAATTATATTTTACCCTGTAGTCTCCACAATATTTTTTTTAATTTCTGACAACTATGGTACCATCATCTTTAATGTCATTATCAAGGTACTAAGGACCTCCATTCCTTGATAAGAGATCATAGATTTCGAAACTATAGTTGGCAAAAATAATAAAAAATAGCGTGGAATATGCTTAATGATTAATAATTTCGTGCTAGTCATTTCCACCAAGGGAAGTCTTAAACTTGAACTTGCACCAGAAGATCGTGATAGTTGAATTTCAAAGTTATGAGGAAAAAATTTACTTGTTTCATAGGATCAAAGTAATTCTCTCAAAATTATGTGCAAATTCCACAAATTATGAAGACAATTTGTCGTTTATTTCACTCCATTTTAACGGATTTTATAATATGTTGTGAATAGGTCTTACTAAAAATCATTGAAAACTCATGCCATAAAATGTGAATATGATATCATATTAAAATAGGAATTTTCAAAACCTCCTATTTATGAACACGTAGAATATAAAGAAAATTGGAAGTATTTGTTAGCCATGAAGAACCTTTATTAGGAAAGCCTTCTAAAGTACATGCCAAAGATTATATACTCGTACATGCTATGCACCGCTAACATTACGAAACTTATAAAATAGTAATAATAAATTTATAATGTGATATGCAAAAGAAAACAAACTAATTTATAACACTAATAATTGTTGGAGAAAACATCAACTTTTTTAGTGAAAAATATTGTGAAAATTCCGTTACCATTTTATAATTTCGGGTATGTGTATCAACGATTGTTTTTGAAACTATTTACTATTACCATAAGAAAATGCCCGTTGAATTGATTCATGGAGGTGAAGAAAATAAAACTGTTGAATAGGTTTGTGAAAGGATCCTCCCAAAGTGAAATTTCTGAAAAATATATGCTATTTTGTATGCTTTCAAAAATCATGGAGAGATCGGGATAAAAAATACTGTTGATAAATTACCGAAGTAACTCTATTACATTGATCGCTTAGCTAAGCCATAAGTTCCTCGGGCATAAATTCCCATTCTAATTCTATACTGTGGATGTCAATTAAATTCATAAAATTTTTACTGTTGAACTAGGGCTGATTTTGGGGAAAAAACCTCAAATGTCAGACAAAAATGAAGAAAATAAAAATATGAAATGTAAGAATAAAAAAAACTTAATTCCTTCAGCTTTCCAATACGAAAAACCATGAGTGCCAGTAATTTAGAAATGAAAAAAACCTCTACGCCAAATCTACTGTTTTACTTAAGGTAGGTTTACACTGGCCAGATTGTTGCGCAATTTATTTGTAGAAAAGGCAAATTTGAAGTGCAAAAGGCTCTGCAAGGCCACTTGCAGATCTCTTGAAAGTTTCAGTAAGCTGGTTGCAGAATTTTACTGTTGTTATTGTAAACGGCAACCAATCTAGCTCTGCATTAACTTACGACGATATTTATCAGAGGAAAATCCCTATAATGATCTTGCAGAAGAAACTTGCAGAAGTAAATTTTCAGCATTAACCTACCTTCGTGAAAATTATAGCTGGTCAAACAAACGCCTATGTTGGAGCTCCTGTGGTCCATAGACATATAAATAAAACCGCATTTTATTCATTCTTAGACCCTTCGGAACATGTATGCCAATTATCTCTAGAATCTATCAAGAGGTGGGGAAGTCTTAAGCGTTAAAACGATCATATTTATAATTTTATAGATATCGATAAAACATTTACTTTTAATGTGTTTTTAATGCATTGATTACACATATTTTTTAAAATTTCACATCCGGGAAGGAGAGTGGCGTAATGTGCATGTAAGTAATTCTCTTAATCATTTCATCCGTCTTCTGTTACAGACGGCTATTCTCCCGGTCGGCCCACACCCCTGCTTGGGCACGCGTGCGGAGACTACGAGGATGACACTCTTAGTGCCACGCACGGCGGCGCGGGCGACGCCTTCGACTCCCCCGTGGACACTCTGCCCGGGGCCGTGCCCTCGTGGTTCGCCCCCTCGCCCCTCTCCTCTCCCTGCTCCCCAGCATTCGGCCACACCCCACCGCCACCGTCTGCAGGCTTCCACCGACCGCCCCCGTCGCTAATCGCCGATTCCACGGTAAGTATCCAAAACCACACACACACGTAGTACACATAGGAAGGATTTTATGGATAATTTAATCCAATATAGGTTTTGAGGAAGTGTAGTGGCAGCACAAACTGGTGGCGGTAACTTGCGCGAAGCGTGACTTCAAAGAGGGGAAGTGACCTCGCACGGTTTGAGGAGCGGAGGGGAAGAGATAAAATCTGAACATATGTTATCGAATTATTACGCAAAGCGTGATATAGCTGGTCCTGAGTTCGAATCCATGATTACATTGTAGGTTAATCACGAGTGTTCGTGATCACCAGAGGGTGACTCGTTAAAGCTACTGCGTGGACAGTTCCGCAGTTCTTTGAACATTTTAATTTGCTTTCCCTTCTACCCACGCTACTCTTTATGTTTTTGCTCACAACCACATCTCCAATGTGAATGTTACGGGGAGTTTGGTAAATATTCATCGATGAGGTTAGTTGAGTAACAACAGAGCGAGTCAAGAGTAAGGAGAACCACGTACATTAACAATATCTGAAAAAAGTGTTTCAATTCACGCCTACATCCCCTGAAAGATAATGCTAGGCACTCTTAATTGAAAAGGGCAAGTTAACGAATTCAAATTTTAATAATAATAAATGAAAAATTAATGTTTGATGAAATGGCCTACATTTTAACAAACGCTTAAATTTCAATATTTTTAGTTATTTTCCTTTATTTTTGTAACATTTCCATGATATCAAAGTTTCCTTGTTATTTTCCTTGCTTGAAAATAATATTTATTTATATTTTCTTCTTGTAAAATCACGTCAATAAATATACTTTATATATATAATTATAAAATTTACCGACGATACTTCTTCCCTTCAAAGGGCAAGGGCCTAGCCACGTTGAAACACCGGTTCCCATCAGAACACCGAAGTTAAGCAACGTTGGGCCCGGACGGTGGTTGGATGGATGACCCTCCTCCATACCTCAACCAGGCATGGATGGAGAGATGATACTCCCTCCATACCTATACCGGCAGGCCTGAGAGGCCAGGCCAAACCGGGCCGGTTGGAGGGAGGACATCCTCTATACCTGGTACTGGGGTGAGGCAGGGGGAGGCCAATCCTCCATACCTCTACCGAGGTGCTCTTGTCCCCTGTCTGCAAGTGGCAGACAGGCATGGGGTTGGCACAATGGACCAAGAAAGGTCTAAGTGCCCGGGCTCCTGACGATGGCCCCCCCAACAACAATCTAATCTAATCTTCCCTTCAATATCGCTAATATTAGCCCGAGTGTTTTGGCACAAATAGAGTGGATAGGAAAACTTTTGTTCACATAAAATATTATACGACACTTTTATCCTTAAAATACAAAATTTGAGGAGAGTATTTTTTCTCTACTTTTTCAATTTACGTAAGCGCAGATACTTTTAAGGCCCTATAACAAAGGCGCAAGTACGCAACTATAGGTTTCATAGCAATGCATAAATAGATGTTTATTTATACGACTAAGTTTTCTGAGACACTATACATAATGGCATTATTTAAAAAAAAATGCTTTTTGCATGATTACGTAAATATAATTAATTAAATTAATGAATTCTCTTTGGACTCCATATTTACAACTACTTTGGTCTCAGTATCACTGCATGGATCGTTATTATAACTTGGAATATGTTATTCCCACTAAATTCCAAGCAAGGAATGATTTACAGATGTTTTACTTTTGTTCTTACATTTCAGTGGAGCAGAGCCAGACAAAACAGGTGCTATGAGAAAGAAACTGTTATTATTTAAACATTGGAGAGCTTTTGTTAATACAAGGTAAATAAATATTTACATAAATTATCGATGAAATACATTCCATGTACCTGAAAAGAATACTCTGCACTCATTATAGTTTATGGGGAAACATCAGTATTTTATATATTTTACTTGAAGAGGAGTTAAATATATAAAAACTCTTGCCTATTCCACAGAACGCTTGGTTTTGTGAAGAAATTGGTGCAGGTTCATTTGAGGCAGATTTGAAGGTGGAAGTTAACTGAGACAATATCTATTGCTATACAAGTTGAAAATTTGCTTAAATGTGAAAATAGTACGTTCCTTGTAAATATTTGAAATTCATTTATTACAAAAAATCATTGAATCTTGTTTGAATGTGTAAGTGTGCTTGCCTGATGTATTCATTAATAAAAAAAATCCAATCTCGTATCCTTTTGGAATTTTGTACACAAATACGCTGCATAAATAGTGCGGCTGCATTTTATGATTCTATGACAGTGAATGTTTTTTGTGAAAAGGGACCATGTTTTTGTTTACCCAAACTCTTGGTTTGTGACTCCAAACTTTAGGGTGTTCAATGCATTATCAATAAAGAATACAAAATAATTGTTATTAATTATTAAGAAAATTCATTATAACCTTCAAAAAAATACGATGTTAGTTGGATCAATCTACCAAGTCATATTCATTAGTTTCTGGCCGCAGCTTTGGGTAGAAGATTGAATTAATCTACAATTTAATAGGGAGTACGTCAATTAGAATAGCTTAAAGCCACCTTAATCGTAGCTGTTCTCTTTATTTCATAATTAAACTCTAAATACATATTAAGCCAAATTTATTTGCTTCAATTCTTTATAATATCATATTGTTTGTTTTACATAAACAAATTTCACATTGTTGCAGAAAAATTTAATTTGACAAAGCAAGCAGTGATATATGGATTATTTAAGTTATTCTATTCTTACTATTTTGATATAAAGATATTATTTAATTTTTATCTCTAAATTATTATTTGTTGCTGTTATTTTTTCATGAGAGACCGAAAAACAATATTATGGTTTGTTTATTATTTTGTTTAAAATGAAATGCAAAATTTATATTTTTATTTATATCATTGTTTTTATACTGTAACATCTCCTCTCTGTATTATTTTATGTATTTTATTACTTTTTATAATTTCCTTTAGGAAAATAATTCAGATGCACACCATCTATGGAGTTAACTCATAATTAGGCCCAGGCTTAGTTAAGTAAGACAGAAAATTCAACACTCAAACAATTTATTGGGAGCAATCAGAAAGTGGAAATTTGAGCTCGGCTTATTGCAAGAGTACACTGCTACACATGGTGGATGGCGCATCTGGTAATGCTGCTGCTGTAACTTCATCGTTTTGCAAAGGATCAAGAAAGCTCATCCATCTTCTTGGAGCGTAGTGATGAAGGTGAGTTCTCAGTGATGTAATTTAAAAATATTTTCATCTTCGATCACGTTATGGCATGTTATGGTTAATTTTGACTCGCTTTTTCAATGCATTGGTGAAGTTATTGTAATAGATATAAAGTTCATCAAAAAACTGCATAAAAAATTTATGATATATCGCTTGCTCAATAGTAAGTGGGGAAATGTTCAGCGAAAGGGAAGCAATGCGACGCAGGTGCAAATGCACTTAAGGAAATTGGTCATAAAACAATGGAACCAAAAGCTATCAATCTGTTCTGTACGTAAGTCCATCGACCTTTCAAATATTATCACTGGATTCCCCTCAGATGTGATTCACATTCCGTTTGGTCGAATGCAGTCCAGATGTAATTGGTATAATTTTGTTATACTAAGACTAGGTGCCAATTTCTTAATTTTTTCCTCAAAAGGTAAATATATTCCTTTCCTAAAGAGTACATTTTGAATTCTGTATATTTTGTATTATAAGAGTTAACATTAATGGTACATACTTTTCAAACGATTAAGAGATGTACGCTTACGTTTTATAAAACACAATGGAGAAATTATTCTGCCATATCGTTTGGTGGTTAATGCTAATCATATAAAGAAAATAGATAGAAAATTTACCAAATAACCAACTTTTTTTCTCGACCGGATTTCGGATACGGGAAGCGATGCAAAAGTTATCTGTTGAATAAATCCTAGCCGCCGCACCCTGTCTTAGAATCTAGTTACTCTTAGGTACTTCAGCCCGTGTTCTATTTCACTATTGTGCACCCTTTTGAAACGAAACACGGCCTTAGGTTCATGCAATTTCTGTAATCGTGTAAAAGCGAGGAAGATGTCCAGCACATTCCTCGACAGGCCATCGTGCAGTGCACCAGCGAAAAGTTAGCGCTTCCGTCTCTTTAATAACGCAAAATAATCTCTATCCAACTCAGTTACGGGAAAATATTAAAAATATGCTTACATTTATCAATATGCTTACATAGAAATTATTTCTTACTCTCCCGCCCGTTGAGAATCAAGGAGTATATTTTCTATTATGTATTATATAACTTTTTATAGAAGTTCGCAGGTTACTATAAATTAAATTTAGCACCAAAATTATCGTTCTTAAATAACAGATGAAACAATTAAAATTGTCAAAACTCTACGTTTCGGAGTGTGAGTTGAAGCAGGTGGTTGAAGGCGGAGGAGCGAATTTTACAATTTCTAGCCCCGGCTCGGCTCTTGCTCTCCAGCGATCATTTGGAGTTCCGGGTCGCTCTAGATCCGACTCCAGCTACAACTCAAACTGTTGATTGATACTACGGATACGCCAGAAAAGGCGTTTTGCAGACCAATAGCATTTTTATCTCTACAATTGCATTTCAGTAGATTAAAACAACACTATTTTCAACATTAAACATTCAGAAGATTGAGAAACGGAGCAAATGTTAGTTTAGTTGTTGATGTCGGAAAGAAAATTGTCGCAAAATTAGCTAAAAAGAATTATTCGACAATAGAAGGTTTTGTCTCAAGTTCTGTGAGTATGAATGAATTGGTCGCTCCCAGTGGGATTTCAATCTTTGATGGGAGTCTAGCCTGTTTTGCTTCTCGGGTGGCATTTAATTTCCCAACTACCCACCGGCCATTAAGGATGGCGAGGGCTTTCCCTTATCCACCACCACCTTGAGATGCGTCTGTTAGAAGGCAAACGACGCCAAGAGAGCAGCAAAAAGAACAGGACTCTCCTTTATGATTGGCGCCGTGCATGTTAGCACTAGCAAAACTGGACCGGAAAAATATCCTCCCCTATAAGTAATATGTGAATGAAACGGGAGATAGTGGCAAATTATACCCTTTAGCTTTGATGTGATATGGAATAAATAAATGTTTTTTACACAATGATGACTCATTCCCTCCTTAATTTGCATTTAAACGATACCTTAGAATTTGAATATTTTCAAATGAGATGAAAGCAATCTTTGAGTGTGGGAATTGGAAAGAAAATTAAATTTCAAACAAGTTTGATAAACTTTTGACATCTTTTCCAATCATTGAGATTGCACAAATGATGAAGTACGCAGTCATGCGCACGGATACAAAGACAGTCATACGGCACCAGACGGTGGTGAAAATCGCAGTGAAAATATTTTTTCTTACCCGGGATTCGAGCTTAGATCTTCCAATTGTCGGTCAGGTGTGTTAGCCAGTAACACACACCAATTCATCCTAATTCAACGAAAATTTCAGCAGTGGTTTCAGGGTGGTTCTCCGCGACTGTGGCATATCATTCACGGCAACGTCTCCTGTGCTACAATGTGGACTAGGCACGAGAACAGCTTGTTCGTAGAAACAATCCCTCGCTGAAATTCGCCTTGAATTAAGATGGCTGTATGTCTTGCCTGGTCTGTTATTTCTGGTCACATAATCAACATTCTGATCACGATTTTAAACGTATGATCACATTAACAATTTCTCCATTTCAGTAAAGCGATGCTTGTGAAGATAAAAATATGACATATATTTATTGATTAACACGTTCTCCTGCTCTTTTGTTAACTGGCGATTATATTGAGTGAATATATTTTCAAAGAAGAACCTCTTCACATTAGGATGGGCCATGAATACACTGCAATGAAGACTTTTTTCGAACTGACTTATGAAAATTACACTGAAGGTAGATGGGCTGATTGGTTTGAAATTGTGGTTTGTACTTATCCATTTGCAAGTGTATGTTCAACATTGTCCCGGCGTAGACATAATATAAGATAGGCAACACTAAAAAAAACCTATTAATATTTCTCCTCAAGTTCATTTTATGATATTACATCTGATATAAGCAAAATGATTGTGCAAGCAAATTTAAGCTGTGCATACTCGCTATTCCTTCTTCGATTTGTGTCTGACGTGAGTCAATAAAAATCAACATTATTTCAATTGAAGATATTTCACTTCTGCCATAAATGGCTATTACATTTCGTAGACATTGATTTGGGAAAAAATACTACTTAGGTGTTGGGCCTTGGACCTATTAGTCAAAGGTCCGTGGTTCCATATCCGGTGCAGATGGATTTATTCCCAAGTTTATTTCTTCGTTAAATGCTTCAGTGATATGTTCGTCCCTTTACCCTTTGTGCCATCTGTACTTGAAGATGAAATAATAATTTTACTATCATAAAAGTATCAATAATGAAGTAAAGTGTTAAGTTATGCAACAATCTTTATATATATAAAAGTCAATGTATGTATGTATGTATGTATGTATGTATGTATGTATGTTCCACATCTCCTTCTAAATCACACGACCGATTTTGATGAAAGTTGGAACACATGTTTGTTACTGGTAGACAACAAACACTGTAGGGTTCAATTAACCAAAACCCTATTTTTTCAGGGTTAAGGGTGTGATCCTTACTAATATGTATAAAAATGTAATGGTGTCTGTCTGTCTGTTGCTCCATCACGCAAAAACTACTGAACCGATTGAGCTGAAATTTGGCATGCAGATAGAAAACATATGTGGTTGTAACATATGCTATTTTAAAAATCCCTAAGGGCCCCCAAAGGCCCCCTGAAGGTCCCCCCTGGTGGTTCATGCTAGGCATTGGGTTCGGTGCAGTGGTTTCATTTTTTTGTTTTTAAAATTACTTTCACTCAAGATATAGGGCTGGGATTTTTTTATCGGATGGCTGAATAAATGACGTTTCTAATTTTATCAATCGATTTCCTTCTACGCTCCGTATTTGTCTGAACTTCATGTTTTCAGCTGAAAAATCTCACCTTTTTCTCTGAAATCAACAATAACGTATTTCCTTGACAACCATAGATTTGATTTTCAAAGGATATACAGGCCTCTAGCATTTAAATATCACGCCTTCCTGCAGGCCCATGATAGTACGTAGAAAAAAAATAGAAGAATATAAGAAGAGCCCATAGTCCCAAGGGCCCCATGATAATTTGCTTCGGGGGGTACTCGATAAAGTCAATGCATATTTAACAAGTATACTTTTCAACGTCTATTCTCAAAGTAGCTCTCAAAGGGGCACTGCATGTATATGAGAGAATAATTACGCAGTAAACTTTACACATAAAGGAATTAATAGAATACACACTTAATTAAATGTGCAATAATATTTACGTGGAGCGAATATCAATGGTAATAATGCCTCTGTTGCTACAACAAACACGGCGTTGTTTTTATTTTCATTTAATACTCGGATGTATTACACGTAGTGAAACCGTTGGCCTCTCATTGCGATTGCGAATTGTTTTTTAGACCAATTCCCACATCAAAAATGTCACGAGTTATTTATATGTTTAAAAGTGTTTAAGTGCAGTTAACTTAGGTACATTCACACAATCATCGAGTTGCCTATTCTAGACTCTCACTTGCCGCTGTGTTTCCGTTTCTTGGACTCAAAAATATATCCATCAACATGCCTAATAGGAAAAAGAGTAACCTTTCGAAAAAATCTTCTAAAGCAAAATGAATGTTTTATTTGCGAGAAAATGAGCCCTTGAAAGAAAAACGACAAAAGTTAGACTTGGATGGTCAAAGACATGCCCACCAGCGATCTCATGAGATTCTCCTCATGGTGTTTCTCGGGTTACGCTAAGATCCGCACCAATTTCATCCTTACCCAACCTACAGACGGGTAACCAACTATAAATCTGGTTCAAATATAGACGCATCTGTTTCGAACATTCAGTCTGCGTTAAGATGGCGGAAATTATAATGACGTCACTACATGCTTCTTACGGGACGAACGGAAATTCTGCGCAATCAACGGTATCCGTGCATGAAAATCGACAAGTGCACTAAGAATCACCATAGATTTTTTTTCATTTAGCAACGGAAACCAATGATTATGGCTATTCCGAAGGCGCAGTCCCATTGATTGAGGATTCATAGGTCAAATAAACCTGGCTTCCGCTGCCATTACTCCTCTTGACGTTGTCAACCGCTGGATTGTACCCTTCTGTCCAATCCTGATTAAGATAATCAACGCACATATCAACGTTGAATAGTGCAACAGATTTAAGTCATAGAATGCAAATATATGTATGTACACAAGGGAAGCGATCAAGCTGTTAATCACTCAGAAGACGGCTCAAGAGAACCGGAGGGACGAGGTGACCATCTATCAACCTAGGTGCTATTTAAGTATTAATGAGTCTGCAAGGCCGAATTTTGAGTTTCCCGTGCATGAAAGTGAACCAATAGTCACTCATCTTTCCGTGCACATGGAAAAATGTCAGTGTGTCTACTACATCGAACACAACATACAAGATAGGTTACCACGCCTACTCCTCAAATGACCACACATACTGTTTTTCTTCGGGCTTTGCGGTTTTATTATAAAAAATAAGTTTAATGTTTTTCACACCTGTTGAATTTCAACGGGTATCTTCCGCTCGTATATCATAAAAGGATTTAAGGTTTTTCCGGCGAATAATAAGTATGAGTGAATGTTTCTCGGGTTTCTCACCGGGTAAGATTATTTAAATGGATCAACGTTCCGATGGTTGACTCAGCCATCGTCATCAGGATAATGAGTCAAGCGAGGATGCTGGCGGTTATATAAATAGCCACAGATAATCTTACCCGGTGTGAAACCCGAGAAACTTTCACTTGTACTACCTTATATTGCTGTTTCTGGCACTGTTTCATATATCTACTATTTATATTATTTTGATGTTGTTCTACCGGCTAAGGTAGCTTGAAATTGAAGAATAAAAGTACAGTAATTGTACTGTCCACTTAAATTTTAATGTAAATATTAAACTACACGTGTTTCAACGTTCCTTAGGGAGTCATCAACAGGTCTGCCTTGATGACGCCCTAAGGAACGTTGAAACACGTGTTGTGTATTATTTACATTAAAATTTAAGTGGACAGTACAATTACTGTAGTTTTATTTAAAATGCTGTTCCACCATATATCGCCCGACGCTGTCGAATTTATTGAAATTGAAGGGTGTAAAATTTCTTTAGATTTTTACATTCTCGTGCCCCTATTTCCTGACATAATTCTGTACTCATCCCGTCTTACCTCTCTTCATTCCGTCCATAAAGCCTATTTTATTATCTCCTTTCCCGCATACCCAACATCCTTCACTCTAATCACGACCATCAGCATCCCTTCACCCCGAATGACCTGTTCCTACCGCCTATTTTGCCTCCTTCTAATCTCCTCCAGAAGTTTCCCCTTCTCAACCACCTGACCATGCACTTCGTCATTTGTCTTTCTTTCCGTGCGCAATACTTTCTTCAATCTTCTCCTCGTCCACGTCTCAAATCCCTGCACTCTACTCACGTCTTCTTCTGTGAGAGTTTTCATTTCTGTACCATTCTATGCTACACTCAATTATAAACTCTTTTCTTCACATCCTTGCACAATCCTGTAAGCACAAGTTACTTGTCCTTGTCACTCTGTATTACAGGATCCACTCCTGTGTAAACGCGATCCGCGACTGTCGAACTGAATGCAATTTTTTATCTCTACCTGTATTCGGTTCTCTTCCAGTCGGCAACTATGCACTTGTTTTCCGTTTATACAAGATCAATCTATAAACCTTTCTCCAAATCCTTGAGCCCGTTTTACACGATGAAAGATTTTGTACAATCGAATGTACGTGATATGTAGTGGGTGTCAACGAAATTATAACCGGATCTATTTTACGTTTAGGCATTGAGACATTCGCACAAGCGTTCATACAACTTGCCGCTATACACGATACATTTTGCCTCATGCAAGAGTTCACGGAAGAGTTTGTACACATAAATGTACCGTGTAAAACGGCCTTTAGAGAATGTAGCATCAATGCACTTTTCTCCAATATGATTTTCCTGAACGTGAGCTAAACCACATATTTGAGCTAGGCAATCTCACGAACACTATAACTCGTGCAAATCTTATATGGCCCCCAACTCAGCAGGCGCGATTCTTTTTTCTCTATTTCATTCTCCTGTTCCAACCTGTCTTCCTTTCCCGCCCTTTCATCATGGCGGAAAGCGCAAGCGAGAGGGATTAGAAGAAAGAGGAGAGTCACCCGAATATGAAAAAAAAGAAAAATATGAACGCAAAAACTCAAAAGTTTTTTAATTGGCCAGAAAGAGTGGTATTATTATTTTTTATGCAGAATGGTTCCCAACCTCATCCCCCTTCTCTTTATTCTCCATAAACCTCTCACTCCTCCCCTGACAGTTTTTCTCATTTTATATTCGCCTTAGTCATAATGTCCTCGGCCTTTTTATTTCACCATTCCCCCTCTTGTCTCCTTCCCACCTTCCCATCCTCCTCCTCCTCCTTCTCTCCCCGTGCGCGTCGCCGCCATGTTTTTTTTTTTAGTTTTGCCGCACAGTCCACCTTTGTCCCTTTGCTTCCCTTTTAATTAATATCTTCCCAGTGATTTAGTTCGCTGTCGTTTTTTGCCGGCAACTTTTTTGTTTTCCTTGGCTTCTTCCCATTTTATTATAATATGCATATTTACGCATGTATTTATGTTTTTGTGCATGTTTTCACGTTATTTCACGTTAATTAAGCACAAGCTGTGATTTCCACAATCTTCTCATTTATGATTCTCAAGAAATGGCATGTTGAAAAGAATCATTAAATGATTCACAGAATTATATTTGAAATTAATTAGCTGTCATATCCATTGCATATCCGTAAATAACTCAATATAAATCCACGGAATTCCGAGGGTTTTCACGTGTGAAAATTATAATTGCCGAGATAATTAAACCAAGAAGATACATGGCATTGATGAAGTTCTCGTATTAAAGACATTTAAATGCTTTTGAAGGTGATATTTGGTACGATTCAGACTTCAAATATTGGACAAATTGCTAAACAAATTGTTTGCGCGTAAGTTTTATTTTGATAGCAAATTAAATAAATATTTCTAACCATACACTTTTTTGTAATAATCCAATAAAAAATCAACGGATTAGAATTTCACTGCAGAGCAATTTAATAATGGCTGTATAATGATGATCATGTAACAGAAATGACGTAAATATACGCCTCAGTTGAAACACTTTTTTCTTTGAGTTATATTATACTGAACATTTTATGATTTAGGCCTTAAAATATGCTATATGATAAATCAAGAAGTTGCCATGAAAAATTTTGCAAAGTATCTTCTCTGCTATATCATCAGCCATGCATCTCATCTTTATCTCACTCTCCTGAGAATTGCATACATTATTACTTATTTTTTATATACATTGTATGTAAACACATGCATGGTTGTGATGTTTGTTTGTACGTCATCGCTGCGGTATGAATAGCCACCCCAGAATCCTGAACCCTCTTCACATTTTTCCCCTCGCCTTCCCAGACCCCTTGCGGTTCCCGTAGCAGAGTCCTCCCTATCTCCTTCCCCACTGCTTGATGAAAGAGACAAGATAAAAAGATGGCCCCGGTTCTCTTAAAAAAGTCCCTTGCCGACGACCCGCCCTCTTCAGAAAAAAAATGAAATGAAAAAATCCTCGCCTTATGAATTAAAAACTTATGTAATATTACTACGCAAGGGAAGAGCCATCATCCCTGGCTTTTTTAATTAATTTTTTTCTTTCGTTTCCCTTCATCCACTGAGGTCGACTGATAACATTTTTGGAAGGTGCTTTGTACGTATTGACCCCTTTCTTCCTTTAATGCCGTAATTTTTTTCTTTCTTCATTTTATTGCTTCCTGAGGGTTCGAATATGCTTTGGCCGACTAGCTTATGAATGTGTGCGCGCACTTGCTTGTGTCCAGTGTTCCTTTTAAAAAAGAAAAAAAAATAAGTTTTGAAGTCTTCGGGGACTTTGCCTCGATTGGCGTGCGATGAAACGACGCTCTTGTGTCGTGTCTCTTTGCATATATGTTCGTTTCACATGCCTCTCGTGCCTAACCGGCCGTTATCTCGTCCTTTACGAGAGAGGTCAAAGCGAGGAATGTCACGAGGGACAGACATCTCGACGCTGAAATACGTCGCATGGATTTCGGGAAAAATTCGGGAGCCTGGGCGATCCGGTCAATGCCCACACAAAGCGTATAACAGTTTCACACGGACGAGAGGGAAAAAGAAAAAGATCCGTTTTCCTTTTACTACACCGAAATTCTGTAAAGGAACTTACCGTAAGCGAAGAAATACTTTGGAGCCGCCGGGGTGGCTGGATGCACAAGACCAATGGTAAAGGTTTGGGTGCTGGCATAATTATTTTAGCTGCTCCATGGTTCGTTTCTGAGAATTACGGCTATGCTAAATGTTTAACCCTTTCGCAAGCCCTTAAAACCTTTCCCCTTTCATGCTAAAAAGGGAGCATTTAGAAGCAACTGCCTGTATCAAAGGTGATTCTGATTTTCCCTTCCGCGAAATTGCCCTTTTTCACTCTCAGAAAGCTCATGTCCGATTTTTTAAAATTTCAGCAACTTATTTTAAAATATTTTCCAAAAACATTTTACTAAGTGAATAAAACTTTACCATTCAATTCAATTAAATAAAAAATATAAGACAAAAAAATCCACAACAATTATGAAAAAAATCAATATTTATAAAATAAATGATATTTAGGCAGGAGTATTGTAGGAGGGCCTCAGGAAGTCGATATATCTGTACCTTGAGCTTCTTAGGGTTCAAAAACCTGTATGGAGGTGGCAGAAGAGATTTTCACCTGGGGTATAAACTTACTTCTCCATTAAAGTGCGCTTGGGTGTATAATAGAATGGTTATCTTGAAACTTTTGGCCGATTGCACTGTATCCAATCCAAACACATTGAAATGATTAAGGGGGATTTATTCTGCGCGCAGAAATATGTCTTCAGCCCCGTGGGATTTTGCATCACCATGGATTTATGCTGGTAGAAAAAAAAACGATTACGCCATCATAATTATCACCAGTAGTCACTAATCCGAGGATCGGTTTGCGGCAGCTCTCTACTCCAATATGAAACCAACCAAACGGTTAATTTCGACATTTTTTTCACTTTGATACCATTCATAATAATGTATTCCATTCTTCCTCTTGCTGTGTAATAATTCCCATTAGTATTTCTTCCAATAGTATTTATGTCACAAAAAGTGTCCAAAAAGTTAGTGTTTCCTTCTTAGCGGGTTTTTCATCATGCTTTTTTTCTTTACAAAACTTCGTAGGAGCTATCTCCATCCGTTTCATATTCATATACCGTCAAATATATTGCTACTGCATTTCTTTTAATTTCTTATGCTCTGTAGCTGTTGTTGTCAGGCTCCAAATATATGTTTTATCAAAGCGATTTCTTACGTCTGGGCTTGTGTTATAATCTGTCAGAATACTCCTCTTCTGTAAGAATCCCTTGGGCTATGCTGCTAGCAATACCTTATGTAGATATTTGTTGCTATATAACTATGCTACACATATTGATAACATGTTCCTTCTGCTATCACTGGTTACCCTGATTTCAAGGTAGCAAAATTCTTCCATTTGAGCAAGTTTTTCCTGTCTCAATCTTAGAGGTGAATTTTAGGTAAATTTTTCTTTGTTTAATTGTAACCAGGCATTTCAGAAAGAACAACGGAAACTTTGCTACAAATTGGTCATTTTATAGGTGTTGTTTTCCAACTAGAGCACTGCAGTCCACCAGCATTTCCTACCATTCATCTCCTCCTTGGCTCCTTTGCGAAATACTTTTGTCTTTTGGTGTTATTTCATTTGCAATTTCTCAAAGCGTCAACTCCCCTTATCAGGTTTGTAGCATTGATACTTCGTTGTATTTTCAGGGTATTTATGGCTCATGATGAAAAAGGGTCTTCTCCCTCTTACTTTTAATTATTCAAAATATAAAATAAGTAGGCCAAAAAACCATGGACGAATATCTACACAAGCAATCAGAAATAAACTTAAATAACTCCATTTAGGTATCTATTGGTAGCAGTATCTCTAATGAATTGGCTTGTTTTATAACATCTGCCTCGCATATATAATTATTATCATTGGAGATCTCATATAACGAAGAATGATGGAGATATCGTGGATGGAGAGAGTCGCCAAAGACGAAACAATGATGGACGGAGAAGAACAGAGTGAGAAGAATAACAGAGGGAGATCAAGAGTGGAATACATCAGCTAGATTATCAAGGACGTCAAACTGAATACATGCAGTGGTTTACTGTGAGACGAAGGCAGAGGAAGATTTCAGTGAAACAAACTTCGTTGAATACAGATGGCGAAAGGTGTCTTTTGATGGCATATTTCCATTCAAGGTGTTGATTTTAGCGCACATCGGAATACCTACATACGCGCACTCCATCGCACATGAACGACGTTGAATGGAGTGATGGGCGCTGGCCAAAGCATTCGGTAACGTGTAACCGGTAGGTAGCATTCTGTTGTTGCTCGACATTCACGGCCAAACGTTTTGTAAATAGTCGTAGAATTCGATAAAAATAATTGTCAACAAATGTTAGATTTTTAACACCGAAACCGTATGTTAAGATGCCGAAAAAATAACTATTATGTGTAATAGTATTTCAGTTATCTTACGTTAAGCCACCTAGCAATCTACTAAAATTGTACGATAACCCTTATAGAATAAATTTTATAATAAACACCAAAGGTGTCCACTTCGGGAAAATTACAAGACTTCGCCAACACGAATTCCTCTTCCTTTTCTCAAATAATTATATTTGAAAATTATTTGGGAATCGTATTATAATGCCTCCTGAAGAACGTAAGGAAGGCTGCAGAGGCAGAATATCAACGAATTCCAAGAATGAACACGAGATCACACTCACGGGATAATGAGTCACGGACGGCCACGACAGTTGCGACTTTGACCACTGCGCGTGATACACTCCTTTCCAAAAGCTACTAAATTTTCTTCTAGCTATAGTAAAGTAAATGTCGGCCATTAAGAAAAACTGAAAGCATTTTCACCTGAGGTTTTTAGAAAAGTATGGGATACAGCTAGATAAATAGATGTGGCAAAAGTTAGATTGTTCCTCATTAAAACTTTACGTTATCCATATTTGACGCCTTGACATAAAATCAACGCAAAAATTACAACTATGTTAAGACTATAGAATTACTTTTGTTGTTTAGGGCACTTCAAAGCTGCTCCCCATTGGTTGAGAAGTGCGCTGCCTGATTTGCAGTGTCTGAAACCAATGGAAAGCAAATTCGCTGTTGTCTTGTGAAGTGAGTATCATACTAGAGTGAATGTAAAGCTCCCGATATGAATGATCTGCTGCAAGTTTTGCGAATTAAACTAATTGAATTGTGACAGAGGAAAGCGGCCTTGGCTTTAATATCCAAGGTTATTGTAGTGGGCGTGCCAAATTATTTCAACAGACACTCATTCCAGCCAATCTTTGCCCATCGTAGTTGTACATGTCTGTTTTCTCCATGTTCTTTTTTATTTCTTTGGCATCTTATAAGACAGCGCACAAATACTATTGTCTAGTTGATCTAATGAAAGGCGTATGGTGTTTTCAAAGAAAACTTAAATATTCATTGATGAGATCTGGGGTAGTATCATGGTTCATTATTTCGCGTTTTCGCTGTCGCTATTTTGATTGGCGATCACGTTTTCACTCTCATGAGTGCAATAGAAAAATTACGTTGACGCGATGGAGCTCCGTCATTTCGATCTGAGAGATATGCGCATCCATTCCTACCGCAGCTAATAATTGCGCGTGAAGACCTTGCCTGTAGGATAGGTATCATCGCGATTATTATCTGCCTTATCTAATAAGTCAGTAGTTTACGGCTAGTTAACGGCACGACTGATCCATTTAATTTACCCCTGAGTCGTGTGCGAAGGTTTTTGCGGCCCACAGAATGAGAATGCTATATCCTCGGGTTTGTCACCGCGTAAGCATGAACCCATACCACGAAGGGTCCCATTCATTGTGATACTAACGAGAGAATGGGTAGAGGTTATTAAATGACAACATGTTCGTTCGCTGAAATGCTGGCGTCGTCGCGGCGTAGTGACGATGACGAATTTTGGTTGTTCCGATGTATGATTGCTATAGGTGCAACTGGTCTATGATTAGACTGTTATTCGCAGAAAATCCTTTCTTCTCGCGTAAAAAAAAAGGTTTTTTCGTGAAAAAATCAGACCAAATATAGCAGACCACACGATAGCCGTCCTAATAACCTAAAGACAGACGACTTTTGGCGTTGTCACTCTTACTTCTCTGCCTTCACTCGAGAAATATGTGTGTTTGAAATAAGGGAACTTATTACACATTTCTGTGTGTTCGAGATTTTACAGGACTGCGGCCCTACGCGTGTCATATGAGGTCTTGTTAGGTTGGCGATTAGGTATCAAGAGCTGAATGAGGCTAAGAGTCATGGTAAGCATGAACTAAAACCACGAGGAGTGAAAACCATTGTGATTCTTACGAGGGAAATGGGTAGAGTTGTTGCTACACATTATTTGCGATTAATGAGATATAAATGCGATATTATTGACTGCTGCGTAATATGAATATTCGCGTATATGTTGCAGAAAATCTTTCTTCTCTTGCGGAAATAAGTAGGCAACCTGCTTCCTTTGTGTTCAGTTACCCACTCAAGGAACTCAGATGAAATGCTGGATGTTAGTTCAAGTCGCATACGAACCACATTGCCGTACGTCAATGGATATTGCAGAACTTCGGCGATGCAATATTGGGATTCCAACTCTATGCAGTATAAGTGATGCAAGCTAGCGTGTTAATCATGGCTACATATGAAATGTGAAAACGGGACCATTAAATCTTACATTACCAATTTATATTTTTGCGATAAGGGTTATAACTTGACATATCTATCAGTTTTTGAGAATTATTCATACCATAGTTTTTATTTTTCCACCAATTTGCTACAAAATGGTACATTGTACATTGATGATTTGTAATAGCAATGAAATGCTTAACTTGGAATACACAATGCTGAATCCTTAATTTGGAAATTCTTAAAATCACCATATTTAGAAATGGGTAATCAAAAGGAATGAAAACCCCAAAAAGTTGGAATCAGCTGATCTGTTGTATATAGTAAAATAATTAGAGTAAATATCATGTAATAACTCGCTTTATTGTGGAAATACATATTTCCTGAATTAATTTGCGTCAGAAAAGAATTCAGTGTGATAGGTTGCGCTGACATTTGTAACGGTCATTTTATTCGTAGCCATTGCAACGCTTTATGTAATTATGTTTTTTATCTACGGAAATTACAACGCCCTTCACTCAGCATTAGCACTTGCAATTTACGCAAATTATTGAGAATAAAATTGCTATTGAAGGAGTTTTGAGTGAAAATGAAGAGAAAGCTATTTCCAGTGAAAATATGATAATTGATGGCATAGTTATTTTCCACAAATGAAGGCTGCTTTCCTTTTTTAGTATCCAAATACACGTTCTTCAGAATCTAAAACTACAAGTTCCATTGTCAGTTATAGTTCTTTAGCAATGAATCACGAAAACGTCTCAAAAAGGTGTGGGATATTACTCCAGGGTTTCACTTGTCATGCTATTTTTTTTCAAGAGAGCTAAAAGTATATAGACTTTTTATCTCAGATTTTGGCAAAGTCATACTTTTTCAAAGCATTCAACAAGATTTTTAAGAATCTAAAATGGAGTTTGATTATTCTCACCGTCATCTAAATTTTTGTGTATATTTATCATCAGGTATATGGCTTCCTTTTTTTCCTTACTTTACTGAATGAAGTGATGTTTACCTCAGGGATTGTCGGGGTACTCCGTTTATAATGAGGTATAATCACTATTTAAGAAAAACTACCGGTACCTATTTGAAGTACCCAACCCAGATTCGTCTTCTCACATACACACGGCACTATATTTATCCGAATACAATGCTGTATTATTTAAATGCTTCTTCTTAAAAATTGCGTGCACTCCGTGGCATTGAAACACTTCGTACATCACATGACATCACGGAAAGGTATCGCTAACAGCAATATGGCATATTTCAACTAGGAGTTCGAGTTGTTATTCGCGATATGACCAAATAATCGTTTTAATTTCCTTTGCGGATAACTGCCAATGTTCTAGTATTGTCTTATCCTTCACATTGGAATAGGAATGTATATTGGAGAAACAACAGCCTAAATTCAATACACCGAGATACCGTTTATATTACTTGACTTTTTCAACTTTTTGCTCCCATTCGAAAGTCCATTATTAATTTCTACGGTTGACGCATAAACATATGGCTGATATTTTTGAGTTTTTGAAGACTTTTGGTAATGCACACTAATGTATATGAGAAATTAATTTTAGGCGCGTTCTCTACTAGCCTATTTTCAGCATTGGACTAGAGGCTTGAGCATAGGGTGTATGTTTCCATCTCATTTATATTCTTAGAGGTCAAGTGGAAGAGCTCAATAGGGCTCGGCGGAAAGGGCCTTTATGCTGACATTTATGCTTTTCTGCTTTATAACTGTAATTCTTTACTAACTGTGTTTTCTCTTACTTTCTTTTAACGAAGCCGCAAATATTTTTGAAGGAATCCATCTCCAATGCAATATGGATGATTTATTAAAAAAATAATTATTAATAACCTTGCATCCATCAACTCCCAAAAAGTAAAATACAATTTTCTTTGGACTTCAATAAGTAGTTACTTGTTTAAGTTATGATTTCCTTTCATATTTCATTCACTCGCAACTAATTTCCTCGTGGAAACATTAAGAGTGGCCTAGACGTGTGATGATATTTAAGACTAGTTGACCAATTATCTTATCTTAAGCTCCTAAATGAGTTATATATGTAGGTACTTATGAAGAAGACACGTATAATTTATCACGAAAACGGATCTTGCGATTTTGATGAGACGCCGTGGGTCAAAAGTTTTAGGTACGAAGAAGAATTCATTCAGCCGGGTTAAATCTTCAGGGAAATTCGTTCGGGGGACAAATTAGAGCCCAAAAATGTTTTACGGGCCAAATGATGTAAAATATGGAAATGGATTTGGAATTCAAGGGAAACTATTTTATTTTGCGACATCAAAACATGATGAAATTTAACTAAAGCAATGAGCATCGCACTAAATTTCTATTCGATCTATTCGATTTCTATTCGATTCCATTTGAAAAATTGCTATTCGATCCAGATCTTACTCCTAATCATCAGCAATTAAGTTGCTAACGGAAAGAACAAAAGTGTTTTTTTGTGAAACACTGGGCTCAGGATGAATATCATTAGTATTTTTTCATTCCTTTATGCTGTCACATCTGGTGTAACTCAGAACTTTTTCAAGTGTATTCAATGACATGCTTTATGCTCTACAATACGTAATTACGTCGGAGATACACCGGAAACCATCAAACTCTTGCTTTCTGCTACCAATAATTGAAATTTCCAACTTCTTGTTATCTTTAGCTCCGTATTGGACGTCATCGTTAATTTATAAACCAAATCGAGATTGATTCGAGTGCTTGATTTACAAATGTCTCATATTTCCTTATTTTCTTGGCGATTCACGATCATTTCCGACTCATTCAAGTGTATCGTTATGCATAACGTTCGGGAAATCATTAGCTCATTTCAATTGAGGTCTTTTCTGCTCACATATCGTTTAATCCCTCAAAATAGCTCAGCGCGATACGAGAATTTGCATCGGAACGACCGGCTTTAAAAATATCCTAATGCAATTGGAGATGGGAGAGCGATCATGGAGCCAATGAAGCGTAGTTGGTTAAGTAGGTACTGAACGGAGCGCAATCGTAAAATTAAAAAAATGACCGCATCCCTATCATCGTAAATCTCTGTTGGTATTAAATCAATCATGTGTTAATGAGTGAATCTCGCGCTCGTTTATCAACCCTCGCCGATGGTATGAAGGTAACGCAAAATATTGAAAATGAATTTTAATTGACATATTGACTCCATGTTTGTCTGTTTATGTCTATAATGCATATGCCATGCATAAAACTTATTTCATTATATTTTGAACATTCTGAAGAGTATAACATGGTGAAAACGCTTACCGAATTCCCAAGGGCTCGTATTTCAAAGTATTCCCCCGACTCCTTTTATCATAAAAAGAAATTTAACAATGCGTCAACCCGTCAGCACTTATGGCCAAGCCTTGGTAAGCCATGTGATAAAAGTGTCTTATTTGATAATTTCGCTGAATTCAACGGCAATTTTAAATTTAAAAATCTAGTGAAACATAATATACCTCTCGTTTTAACACTAGAAGTTCGGGAGTCTAACGAAACACTAGTCAAGTGTGTGTTGCTATTCGTCAACATTCGGATATTATATTTAGAATGTTTTTAACAGTAATTTGCTGTGCCAGCTCCCTTAAAAAAAGTGCCCGAAATTAGTTTACGTTCTCATTATAAGCATGATGTATTCTAAATGCTTTCGTCTATACTCTTGTTATTGTATTAATCGTATTAAGGACTATAAATGAACTTTTTGCCCTTAAAGCGATTCTAAGTACGCCTTTAACGATCTTTCGGCATTGGTTGCGCTCCTTCTTGTGGCGATGGGAAGTGTTTATTATAGTGAGGCGAACGATCTAAAAAGAGGAGATTGGAACATCGATGTACAAAGAATGGTATGAAAGGCATGTCGCAAGAAAACCTTTTGAGAGGGTTCGGGCTGAAGAAGGTAATGCCGGTCTCATCCGGGATTTTAATTCCTACACTACACCTTACACCACCAGGAGAGAAGCTTGAACAAGTGGAATCCTTCACCTATCATGGAAAATACCTAAAAGAAAAGGGGTGAAAGAGGTACAAGGAATATCAAGTGAAGATCAGCTAAAGCAAAGAAAGCATTGATCATGAAAAATCAACTCAATGAAAATAGGATAACCAAAAAGAAAACTGTACCAGAAAATATTCTCGTACAACACATGGACCAGAAAGAAACATATGAAGTATAATGAAGAAGATAAGTTACAGATGGTTAGGCTACAGTTTGAGAAACATAGAATTTGTGAGGAAATTAATAGAAGGGAACGTAGAAGCGGAGGCCTATCGAGGAGAATCGAGGGACAATTCATGGGCCAGCTGATGTAGGACATGTAACAGAAGGGCTACAAGGGCATTGAGGAGCTGGCAAGAAAGGATATCTTGGAAGACTGCTGTCGACCAATATGAGGATTGTATGACTAATAAGGATTTGCCTACGTATGTAACCTACCGCAAAGAGTTTTTGTGCGTCACGCAAAAGAATTCCTATGCTTTTCCAAAAGATTACTTAGTGCTATTTCCTCGGCGCCCGACACAGTGTGGCCAAACGAGAAGTCTCTTTTATTGCAACGAGATTTTAGAATAACAGACTGTCGATGATGTATGTTTAACATGGCTTCACTATCCACCGTGCTAGCCATTGAAATATTGGATACAATAATATGTCTTTCTGTTTCATGAAAATGTTTCATATAAGTTGTGTTTCATGACAGATTTAGCAGAGGGCAAGGAAGAATGGTGGGCTGCCGGTCAACCAATCTTATTGCATGGACTAATGATGATGATGATCCATACACCATGAAAAGTGCTTGAATTTACTGTATAAGTTGTAGTTGAAAATTTGGGCCCTCAAATATTTATACGAAAGGTGATGTCGCTCTCACAGATCGCTAATTCACCATTGTTTTTTCATCGTTAAAACTTCAAAAAATATGTCTAAGAACCACAACATTTTTCAACTGTGGATGAATTTTTCGGTCATGTCATGAGGAATGTACTGTAGTGCACAATGCTGTACAGTATAAGGAGAATAAATAGATGACGATTAATAGGT
The DNA here is from genome assembly GCA_963573305.1 of Pyrrhosoma nymphula. Lineage (NCBI taxonomy): Eukaryota > Metazoa > Arthropoda > Insecta > Odonata > Coenagrionidae > Pyrrhosoma > Pyrrhosoma nymphula. Next base: position 4,206,192 of record OY754338.1, on the reverse strand, counting down.
TAGAGTAGGCAATGAGTCCGGCATCACAGGATTTAAAAAGAATACTAAATAAATCCAAAACAATATCACGATAGAAACATAAAGAGAATATGAATACCTAAATGGGAAAAAGAGATAATTAAACTTACAATTAGATGGCATGGGCACATCAATAGAATGGATTAAAATAGTATAATTAGGAAGAAATACCAGCGTAGAGATGGAGAGGAGGTCTACCGAGAGATTTTTGATGCAAACTATTGAAAGCCATGGATCGAGTAGAGGGAATACAAGAGAATGGCAGGTGACCGAAAGAAGGGGAAGGAGTTTATGGACGTGAAGGGCACAAGAAATAGAAGACGAGGTAATTCAACTAGTTGGGCATGTTTACAAGCTTAGGAACTTATAGACAGGTATAAAGAAGTTTTATTCAAACGTTTGGTTTTTGGAGCAATAGAGCGCCCTCACACAAGAGAAAACTGAGTATACTTCCACACAGGAAAAAATCTTTCGCGTAGGCCAGGTCTCGAACACGGATCCCTCGACAGAGCACCGTGTGAATTTACCGGTCAAGCTACCGAAGCGTATTTCTCCCCCATGAATCTTTGCGCCTTGAGAACATTCCAGGGAAAACATGTTGAAAAAGAAATCCCTCTTCTCGCATGCGGTCTGTTGACATTGGTCGCGCGCCTCCTGGAGGCAATTGAAAGAAATATTAATAAGGAGAACGATGGGAAAAGTGGAAGAATGAAAAGAAGTCTCCCCCATGTCGCAGGAAGGCAAAAGTTATGGCAGAGAGAGAGAGATCTCACTCCAAACCCGTCTTGAGAGCGTTCTGAGTGGAGCAAGAGGTGATGCATGACGGCTTGAAGAAGAGTGTGTTTGGCCACGATAGATTTCTCTCGAGCGAATAAAAAACGTGGGTGGGAAGGCAAGTGATAAAAAAGGTCGAAGTAGGTTGTTGAAAGACGTTGATTCTGGACCCCGGTGCGACCGGAATGCTGATTTTGACAATAGCTCCGAAAGGCAGAAGAGTATGGGGAGAAGTGGGCCTTAGGGGAAGAGAGAGGTTTTAAGGGCCGACGTTTGCCCTTCGGCGACAAAAAATGCACCCCCTGAACAGGAGGGTCCACCGCTTGAATTTAAGGAGAGGTTTTTGTGAAGCTTCTATGGGCACTTAATACTACAAGTAACCAATCAACGCCTGCCCATTTGAAAAGGGATCTAACTGCCTCAGAGTAATGTGAGGTTGGATGGAATTTCAATGTGTTTACTATTTAACGTGTTACCTGGGAGATCATTCTATTTTCGGAATTGGAAATTCTTTGTCAAGTACCGAATAAATTCGATTCAGTTCTTCATTAAAAGCCAAGGAAAGCTCGGGCAGACGTACCATTTGGGAGACTGTAATGTTCATTTAGGACATTCCTTGAGAAGAGTTTTGAGCTTTATGGAGGGAATTGTGGATAGAGTAAGTAAAGCAGTAAATTTTCTGTGTGTTCGATAGTTACTCATGCAATGAATATCCTCTGAGTGCTCTGTTTTTTGTTATTTTAATAGCTTTTTATTTATATTTAGACTGTTCGTTCAAGCAAAAAAGCAACTCCACTACGATAAATACCTCTTAAGATTAACGGTAATGGCGCAAGAGTGGCAGTCGCCATAGATATTTTAGATACCACTGTTTGGTTTCGTAATAAAAACTACTTGATCTTTCAGTGAGTCCTTATTTATGGTGTTTCAAAAGGGGGTATTTCCATTTTCTACCTCACAGTATTTAACTGGCAAGAATTATTGCCCAACGCAAATTGATTGCAGCAATAATTCATTCTGCTATTGTAGACCGTTTGTTGGCGAATATTGGCATTAAAAAATAGGCTTAATGGCTATCTATAATTTTGGGAACTGAAATGTACCGGTATAATTTGAAAATAAAACCACGAACCTGACAGTCATTTTATCGGAAAAATATGGTTAATTTAAGTCAAGAAAACATGCTTGTCAAGTTGGATCGGGAGAATGGCCAGGATTGTTTGAGCTCTTGAAACTGGAATTCAATCGAAATACAAACATTCAACACCCTTCAAATTCCAAACACATTTCTTAAATGAATTTTTAGAATCTTTGGCATGTTTTTTTTGCTAATCTCTATTTCTAAGTATAGTCTACATCATTCACACTAGTCACTTTCTTGCCTGCCAACACATTGACTGCGATTATTTTTAAAAACTTACTGTCACTGAACTTGTTCCATAAACTTGATATTGCATTAGGGTAGAATTTGGGATATATTAATCGCATATTTCAAACAATATTTGATATCCTCTTTACTTACCCAAGATTTAACGATTAGTACATGAACGTCCAAGTCCTCTTAAATGAATTTGAAAAGAATGTGATATGCTGATTGTATTAAAATGGTGAAGAGATTATTATCGGATATTTTAAAACAATCTTTTAGCCTAAATAATAATTGATATTTGGCGAATTATGAACAGAATTTATATTCACTATTATTTTCCATTGAACATAAAATGGAGTAATTGATAAGAAAATGTCGTTTATGTCTGTAAACTATGACCGCAACAATGCTGGAGCAGTTTGATACGGATATTTAGAAAGATAGACGTCTTTATTAGGGTGAGATTGAGATTTTAAAAGCTCATTCTTCCATGTAACCCCTCGTCAGTGTATGAATACAATGAACATGACAAACACTGCAATATAAAATCAAAGAAGTAACACTAAAAACAATAGGAATAGAATATTGACGCGACATAATAAAGTATCAGAAATAAGTGTAAAAATATATGTACAATTGTGGGAAAAACGTGAGGATTTTGGCAGCAGAATAGACATTTCCCGAAGTAGGGTGAAACGATGATAGGTAGAGGAAATCCTTCTAGACTTCCACCTCGAGATGACTGGAGGCACAGGAGAGTTGGTGGATAAGGAGAACAAACAAGAGAGCTGGAATTGTGAGGGAAGAGAATGAAACTGGCAAGTTAAACAAGGATGCTGGACGTGGAAGGTAGAGGAGATGTTGAGAGGAGGGTTTGTACTTCAGGAACAACTACACGGATGCTTTAGAATGGAGTGGGAGGAGATATGTCGTGAACGTGCATGACGCGCAGGAAGAAATTGGTTAGTCTACCAAGACTTTATGTTGAGGTTCATTGTCCAATTACAATAAGATCGTTTGTATTCGTGAAGTAACATTACAATTATTTATGGAATATTTAAAATATAATAATACAATAAAATTGATCATCAATGTTCTTATTCTTGTTATAGTATTTAAAGCCTGTTCTATTACCAATTCATTATCCTCATGAATATACTTTCCTTTTATCTGGAACGTCCATTATTTATTTTTCTTTTTGGACTCTATAATCTCTAAACTTCACTATACTCTTGCCTTCAATTCTGTTTTAATGCGGTCATTTCACCTCTATCCTTACTCTTTAGCCCATTCGATTTTTTGGTGCCATTTTGCATTCATCTCTTATTTAATAAGTTTGATATTTCTTACAATCTTTTCTTTTTTGAAAGTATTTTTCTATGGTTCTTCATTTCGGTTGTTCCTATCAGTTCTATCTGTTTTTTTTCTATTCTTTTAATTTTTTAGAAATTTCAACCTAATATTAAATATTTAAATGAAGTATTGATTATCAGTGCTGATTTTTAACTTTAAGCATAGTTTAAGGATGAAATTTAATATGAGTTAAGAAAAATATATTTAAAAATCAACATTCTTAATTCAAATGAAAACTTATTAACCTCTCGGGCGCGGCAACGTAGTCGGTTGTTTGCCGGTCTGTGACAGCATTGAGAACGCAAAAAATTTAAAATTTACTGTTCATAATCAAGCATTTAGCGAGGGGTGTGTCTGAATATTTAATGCGATATTTACATGCAGTTAATTGTTTTCATCTAAATAGAATATAGTCAATGATCAAAAGCTAATTCTCATGTCAAAAATACTTGGAAAGCTACCTGCGGTGGGGTTATTTTGTAATCTCACTTAAGTGAGAATATGTCATAAAATGTTGAAAATGACTGCGATATTCCACAGAGGAAGTCATTCGCCTTGACCGGGAATCGAACCCGGATCCCTCGATTTCGCGCCGAGTGCTTTAACCAGTAAGGCTACTGAGGCGTTCTTCTCCCCTGTGGATTATTTGGTGGCATTATAGGAGCATGGTGGTCAGAACTGCTAGACATACGATGCCATTAGCAGTCCAAATCGTGCGCTAGGCGCCACAGTCCGCGAGGATAAAGCCATATATAGAAAACATTGAGGTTTTCGCTCTTTATACCAATTTTGAGGATACCGGGACTAGCCACGGTAGTTGCCTTTACGGAGTCACTTTCAAGTGCACATAAGTGCGATATTCCTCAGGTACCAAGTATGTTTACTTAAACTATTTTCTATCATATTGAGTGAGTTCCTGAGCCAAAGAAAGTCCTGGCTGCTGATGTGGACATGACATCAATTGTTTGTATTGTATGTACATCTTTAACAGACTTCGTCAAAGATCTATACTTATTTTAGAAGTTTAAGGTTAGCATAATTACTGATGTGGCCTTACGACAGGTTCTAGTTGCTGCTGTCCTCATTCTCTGTAAATATTAAGTTTATATTATGAATTAAATTTTTTCAATCAATGCGCTTGCCCAAATCTATATTGTAACAATTGTGGTCGTAAATGTTTATGAATTTCATATATTCTATCGATGAAGACTATTGCAATTTGTATTTGTTTAATTCCCAGTATTTATTATTATTATATTCTCAGCCATGGACTCGGTGTCGTGACTTAAACATTTTGCTTCGTTAAAAAACTTTAGTAGCTGCCTTCTTTCTTCATTAAAATTCAATTATTTGGGTGAATTTTTGCGTCTTTGAATTTACCTTGTGAAAATAAAAACTTCATTCCTTCACACAATATTCTACCACGATCATAAGACGATTTAAAATACTTAAGTAATTGCATTTTAGGTCAATTATTAGTATAATTTGTACAGCATATCGATGGGTTATTATCAAATATCTCGTTTCCGCTATCAAACTAACCGCACTTTTTCCTTTACTCACGTGACCTCAATGTTTGCGACCGCTCCAGCGGGGTTATAATGTAATCTCACTTTATTGAGAATACGTCATAAAATGTCACTTTTTCGTAGTTCAACTCCGCCACCCAGGCGGCGTGATCATCTTCGGATTTCAAGCGGTGAACTGCCAGTCATGTGCTTGTCTTTTAGACGATTCATCCGCTCTGATCCGTATCTTTCGACTCTTGATCCGTTTCATTATCTCCGCCTGCCATCAGTTCCATGTCATCTGTCATAAAGAACGTGAAATGGAGCCACCATCGTTTCCACTTGAAGCTTGAGTTGGAAAATAAACAAGGGCGCGAAAGATACAAACGATTTTAAGTCGTATTGTTGTAATTTGCACAACGCGAAGAACTTCAGCATTTTCAACTCCCAATATATTGGGCACTTGAAGGTATGCTTTCTTTGAAATGCTTATGTTATTTTTAGCTTGAATAATCTGTGTATATATTTCGTATCAGTATTTCCCAAACAATGTTGCTGACACCTTTGTTTTCTTGTGCCTATCCGCCAGTGTATGGAGAATGGAATTCAGTTATTTATACCATAATTTCATAATTTTAACAAATATTGCCTTAAAATCTACGTTCTTGGTAGATATTTCCCGTGCTTGTGAATCGAACACTAATTAGATGCACTTAATTTTTTTTAAATATTGAATGATCACTTGCATGTAACTTGTAGTTTTGACTGTATTTAGATTTTCGTGGTATGTACAGAGTAAGATATCTTCCGTAAGATGTTGAGCAATCTGGGTATTCGCTAGTCTCGGCGTCTTTTATTTGATATGTATAAGGTAATTGAAGCTTCGACAATTCACGAACCGTTCGTGAGCCGATCATTAAGAGAGGGAAACGGATCTCCCGCCTTTCCACTAAGGGTGTAGTCCAGTACACGCTCCCAACGCTCCGGAGCGTTTGGAGCGAGTTCTCGAGTGATCCACTAGAAGCTCCAAGCGCTCCCGCAGCCTTTACCATCGTCACGGATGACGTCACTACATTCGCCTCTCTTCGCTCCAAACGCTCCAGCGAAAAACGTGGGTGAGTTGGAGCGAGCCACTTTTCAGCGCGAATTTGAACGGGAAGGAAGTACAAGGAAGTCTTAAGTTATGGAATCAATAACTCTTATAGGTGATGCCTAGAATAAGGCGTACAGTGTGGAGGCGACGGAAGAAGTGGCTCGGAGAGCCAGGGATGGTAAGTATTTAAAAAATTATGTATTTATTCGATTTTAGAATTATTCGGTGAAAATTACGGTGAGGCGAATGTCTGTCACTCAATGGTTTTACGTTTCAGATCCAATGTTCCTGCTCGAGGAGGAGATTGAGCGGCAAGCACGAGGTATATTTTTACATTTGTTGTTGTAATGATTTATATTAATTATTTAAGCTTGAATTTGCGTGAAATGGAGATAGAATATGACTCGTAGTGGGTGGTGGGTTAACTTTTCGGTCGTTAAGCGTTCCGTTTGTGGCATTGTGTTGTGGTCTTGCACCGGTTTGGTTTTGTAAATTGTTTTGTTTAACAATCCAGTGTAGCTTTCCAAATAATTAATGGTTATCTAGTGAACAGCTTCGGTGCAAGTTTAGATGAGAAGTGAATGAATATGTATCAGCATCTTCATAATACCCAGCAAGCCGCCATAAAGGTGTGCAAGGATGCAATATAATGCTTATAGTAGGGTTAGGTTTAGGTCCTTCTACCAACATGCAACTTATGCTTGTCTTGTCTGTGGTGATACAAATGTTTTGTACGTGGTTTTGTTTTGTTAATAAATGTCTTGATTTGAGAGCAATGTATTCTTTCATATTTCCAACCTTTCTCTATGAAGATCGTATGTTAAATGATGTGGGATACATGGTACTCCTTATAATTTTCAAGTTGACATTTGGTTTTATTTTAGTCATTTGCTTAAGGGCAGGCTGGCACGGATTGCAATTATGCTTAAGGCTAACTGTTAATATGATGGGTTCAAATCTAGTGCTGCATTTGTGAAGTATCATACATATTCATGCGTGTGCAATTGAGTCGTAGCAATCCACGAAAATGAAACACCAGTTGGAGCAATTGTCGTGGATTAAGCTGATTCCAGTGTCATTGAAATTTCTTTTATAAGATATTTAAGAGGTGTTATTGACAAGGATTTTTATCTATTCTTATGTGTATATAGTTAAAGGAGATGGTATCATGTCAGCACTGAATTGGGTAGGAATTGCAATTTTAACTCTTACGCTAATTAACATCATATGAAGCATGGGCATCAAGCCATTATTAATTAAATAATAATTAGTAAGTTAATTATATCTAAAATGGTCGCATCAGGGAAGCATCCTTGCAGTGACAAATTTAGGAAGAAGAACACAGTTGGCACAAAATAGAATGGATAATGGTCAGGTATAACTACAGACTGAACTAAGCTTTTGTCATAATTAGATAGGTAAGACGTCATACAATAAGGATGCTGACTTGTTTTCAACACAACTGGGAAAATTAATGAACGCGCAAAGATGAATTGGGCAGAGTAAATTAGAAAAGGACTTATCATTAATAAAAATAGCAGGTCAACATGTAAACAAAAACAAAGGACCAACGAAATGCTACGATCGCTCCAGCCGTGGTCCAGTAGGCGGAGCACCGGTAGCGCTGGGAGCGATTGGAGCGCAAGTGGATGACGAATTTGTAGCGTTTGGAGCAGGAGCGCTCCGGAGCGTTGGGAGCGTGTACTGGACTACACCCTAAGAGTCACTAAAAAGGTGAGATTACAAAATAACTCCCCAGGTGGCGTGATCATCTTCGGATTTCAAGCGGTGAACTGCCGGTCATGTGCTGGTCTTTTAGACGATTCATCCGCTCTGATCCGTATCTTTCGACTCTTGATCCGTTTCATTATCTCCGCTTGCCATTAGTTCCATCTCACCTGTCATAAAGACCGTGACATGAAGCCACCATCGTTTCCACTTGAAGCTTGAGTTGGAAAATAAACAAGGGCGCGAAAGATGCAAACGATTTTAAATTGTATTGTTGTAATTTGCTAAACGTGAAGAACTTCAGCATTTTCAACTCCAATATATTGGGCACTTGAACGTATGCTTTGTTTTAAATGCTTATGTTATTTTTAGCTTGAATTATCTGTGTATATATTTCGTATCAATATTTCCCAAATAATGTTGCTGACACCTTTGTTTTCTTGTGCCTATACGCCAGTGAATGGAGAATGGAATTCAGTTATTTATACCATAATTTCATAATTTTAACAACTATTGCCTTAAAATCAACGTTCTTGGTAGATATTTCCCGTGCTTGTGAATCGAACACTAATTAGATGCACTTAATTTTTTTTAAATATTGAGTGATCGCTTACATGTAACTTGTAGTTTTGACTGTATTTAGATTTTCGTGGTATGTACAGAGTAAGATATCTTCCGTAAGATGTTGAGCAATCTGGGTATTCGCTAGTCTCGGCATCTTTTATTCGATATAAGGTAATTGAAGCTTCGACAATTCACGAACCGTTCGTGAGCTGATCGTTAAGAGAGCGAAACGGATCTCCCGCCTTCCCGCAGAGAGTCATTAAAAAGGTTAGATTACAAAATAACCCCCCTGCTTCAAAGGTGACTGGATTTGGTTCGAGAAAGAATTGGAGTTTAACGTTAAGATTCATATCTCCAGCTTTATTGCGGTCGTAATACTTTGTTTGGCATGTTATAAAATCACTAAGAATTCACTTGGACTGTGAAAAGCATACTTTTTAGTGTTACCAATAAATGATGAATGATAATAATTCATGAGGGACGAAGGGTTGCTTTAGAATATGATAGAGGGGAGGATAGCTAGTAAGTTGGAAAATTAATGAAAGAGACTTATTTTATGGACTAAATGAAAAAGGGTAGTAATTAAGCAGAGATGACCATAAGTTATCGGCCGAAAGAGCTCTGCAGATGTAAAAATCCAGAAGATATTTAATTAATTACATTTCAACCTACCTCAACAAAAGTATTAGTTGATAAATAATAATATATCATTCATCAAATTTAGCACACTGAACGCTGTACTATTTTCTGATTCGCCAGCTTGGTTGGACTGGTTGCACCGTTTGGAACGACTTGAATGACATCGTTCTTGAACATTGACATTCAAGTCGTTTCAAACGGTGGACAAGTGGACTGCAGTCAAAGGGAGGTGCTTAGTTGTTTTTGCTAAGTCACAGCTTACGATATCCCTTTTCCGACAGAGCTCTTCGGTTAAAATTTAATTGCTTAATTATGCAATAACACTGCGTTGTATGTGTTGCATTTAAATGATTAATATCGCATGATTATAAAGCAATTTTAGGAATTTTAATTATTCATATACGTCATGCACTAATCGCATGTGATTTTCCATCTCCAAGAGAAACAGGTCAGTTTCCACTAATTATTAGAGCAATTTGGCCAGATCAAATTCTACCTTCCATATGAGTTCACAGATTAAGGCAGAAGGCTTATCTCAGAATAGGGGAACAGATGTGTTAGAAATTTATGTAAATTAACACCCGAAAAACTCTCAATAAAGTGAAGAGCTATTTATAACTATTTCGTATAATTTGAGAATCTCGCTCAGAGTCAAATCGGGGACCAGCCAAAGGGTGAAAGAAGAAGAGTAGTACCCTAATAGGTTCAAAGACTCAGCAGTGGAGTCAACCGACCGAGGAAGAAAGGAGCGGCTTATTATAGCTCCTGTGATATCGGGAAAGGTAAATCTCAGGGGAGAGAGATTAAGGAAAGGATTTAGGGAGCAATTCCAGTGGGATGCCCTGGCTCGCGAGGTGTGATTTGAAAGCTCGATTTGAGACCACGCCCCGGGAAGTAGGCGCTTTGAATAGCGTAGGAATTTAGTAATCAGTTTATTCTGGCTTTATCTGTTTTAAATGAATGGAAAAATAGAAGTAAATAGGTACTCATGTTATTAAATTAATTAATATTAAAACCGAAACTTTGCTTGCTTGAATGCAAGATATTTCTAACGCTCTTGATGGATTATAACACAATTTGGCGAACATTTCCCTTTTGACATATTTTCCTGATATTTTTACTTTCACACAATCAATAAAAAGGAACACATAGGCGCCTTTATTTAGAATTTCTAGACAATTGTCCATTGAATGCTGTTATTTTATCAAACAATTTGATTTGATGCGATGCTAGTAGCTATTCCATCAAATCCTGGTGATTTGCTTGCAGGGAGGGATTTAACCAGAGCAATGATTTCGCCTTCAGTCACTGGTTTTAAATATAATGATTCACAGATGTTACTCAATGAGTTTAGCTTTTTAGGAGAGTGACAGTGTGTGTTTTATGTATAAGTTCCTGCATCGTATGCCGACATAAAGGATTTGTTAAATTCAGTTACTAATTTTGATGGATAATGTAATGACAATGGTTTCTACTTCTAACGAAGGGGTGGGCGATATTTTAAGGAATTTATCCGCTTATTTCTTTCACCAGGCTCCACTGAGATTTGAATTAATTGTTCTTCTACACAGGAAAAAATAGCTTATGCTCTCAGCTCTCACGGTAGGGCCGCTATCGGGAAATAGATATATGAAGGTATGAAAGGAGATTTTTACCCCAGGTATGGAGGCCCCCAAAAGAAGCCTTTTATTTGACCTGAACTGAAAACTTCTTAAGTCTAAATTCCTTTTCACCCAAGAGAAACGTTTTAGAATTTCAGCAGAATAGATGCCTTATATGTTGGTTCTGATCTGCTGTCCTTGGATACTCAGAATATGGATTACAGATGGTTTTCCCTCGCAGTCGACATGAATTCCAAACTTCAGATTGAGCGAGGAAATAAGTTGTCTCCTCAACACACGGTTGAAATTCGTGGCACGACTTGCGGATAGGAAACCAGTGAGGCGTTTTAAAAGAAAAAAGACACATTTTAAGTGAACTTACTTAGGCTGCGTTATATATGCTCCAACCTGAGTTCGCCTACCAAATCGGAAATCCCCCAAGCGGATACGTATACCGATATACTATCACCTGAACCAACCTCTTAGACCCATATTCAATATTTTAGCGCCTAACAGAAGAAAAAAGAAGGGAATCCACGCGTGAAAAGTTGGAAAATATATTGGAGAATGCTAATAGGTTAAAGAGCGCGCGGAGTGGTTTGGAAGTTTCTGTATATAGCCAGAAGGTGAAGATCAGAATTTGAAGCGGAGTTGATAAAAATATTATATTTATTTTTGAAACGTGTGCGAGGACACATTTTCGTTGCCCCACTCGAAAGTCAAATGCGCTGGCGTTCACGCTGAGGTGAAATGAAAAACCGTGGGACCCCTTTTGACTTTTCAACCCCTGATATCATTTTTGTAACCTCTCCCATCTCCCTCCTCCCCTCAGCTTCAGTAAAAATTCTAGAGTTCTGCCTCCGTCCCGAGGGTCGTTCTCCAATATGTATTTTGACGGCTTCGTCACACCTGTGGCCACGCTTGCACGCATTCATTTTTTTGCGCGGGAGATCCTCGAGTATATACGTGGTGCGAAAATAGTCGACAGTCCGTGAGGATAAAATTTCGCGGAACGCATGCATTTAAAAAAAAGCCAGCGGTTTTTCAGCCACTCGCGGACGTGATATTCTGTTTCTCATGCTGTTAGAGTGGCTTCGGAGATTTTTGCCCATGCACTGATTTGCGCGAACGTTTACGTACATATTCTTATCAGTGATATGTAGGTATAGAAAAATTTATAATAATTCAATATACCTATTTTTTTTGGCTTTGGGGTCCTATTTTTACACGCCACGTATGAGAAATAATTCTTAATAATACGATTACATAATAACAGATTTTCTTCTAAATGATAAATTAATACGTGTAAAAGTAATGATTCCCATAAACCATCAAGGCAATGCACCATGTCATAAAATTAAAAAAATATTTAAATGTAATATAAGAATTTACCGCCAAAAACTGTCAATCGCTCAAGTCATAATATGCTTTAACTGAGGCAAAAATGTAAAATGCATTATAATTCTTGCATCATCTCTATTAGTGTATCTGTAATGAATTCCACCACATTGAAAATTATACTAAATTTTAGTTAGGTCCAAATATTTTTTTCGACTTGCTTGTAATATTATGAAAATGTTCACCAGATGAAATCGCGAACTGCCCAAGAAACTGAAATCGTTGACGGGGCTTTGTAAGGGTGTTCGGTATTTCTTTGATTTAGGATAATCAGGGTGAGGAACCTGATTGGAGATTAGGAGGGCCCTTAAGGATGGCAATGTAGTAGACGGGATTCTGTTTGAGAACCAATCCCCTCTCCTCGATGTCTCCCTCCCTCTCAGGGAACAAGGGGAAGTACTCCCCCTATCGAGAATTCACGTTCACCCCAATCATCCATAATAACAGAAATACCGAACAACATTACCCAGTCCCGTCAACTGCACTATCCTTCTCAATTACTTACCCACCTTATTGCACATTACATAGCAACAATGGCCATAAATTAATTAATAATGGACTTTAAACCTGAAGATGACGTCTTTGCGGCGAAACTAGTTTTGAATTGTAATTTCTTTAATTTAAAATCAGTGGATAGGTGAAAGGTTTCATTCTCACTCAGTTATCCTTGCACATATACTTGCACTTATCTTTGCACTTATAATTGCAGTTATACTTGCACTCTGTTATAACCTTGTTTAAATATTAGGCAGTTAAATCAAATAAATATATTTTTTTTCATTAGCAATAAATATATTTTTCGCTACTGTAAAAAAAGGCCCATTTTCTTTAGTCGTAACCTGGGGGGGGGGGGGGTGACGGTGCATGGCGTCGCACTCAGGTTCCCCAAGACATTTCTGCTTTTTCTTCGTTCTCACATATGTCATGTTGTGCTCTTAGATGGTATAGTACAACAGCGACGAACATCAGATGGAGCTTTTTCCGCTATGTTCATAGTCCCTAGAATAACTAGACGAAAGCCGTAGGAGATCGTGAGACGGATATTTTGACGAAAATATCTCGTGTTTTCTGCTTCGGAGTGAAATGCTAATTGCTTTTCAAATTAGATGGTAATGCGTGAAATAATTTTAAATAAATATCTACTTTTTCATAGACGTTTGCCTGCGCTGTTTATATAAATAATACTGAAATGACAATGTTAGTTGTATTCCCTGATCACTTCCAGTATTCCATTCTTTTTAATTTGGAAGACGATCCATATAGCAAAGGGATACGATATTTTTTTTAATTTCTTCCTATTGGTTGTAATAAGATATGGAACAGTTTTCACTGGTAGGTAGCATATAGATTTCACAGCTGTTTATAGCTAACCATTACTATGGAAAATTTTATAATGCAAAATTCAGGAAAAAGAAAGTCATAGCTATAATGGCTTAAAATGAGTGGCAGCCATAACTAAACTTCCAAAATGACGGCAAATAATATCCTCACTACTGTTGATTTGCAGATGATATGTATAGTTAAGTCCAGTTATTCTTATTTTAGTAAGATATCTAATGAATGATCTATTGCATGGCTAGCCACTTGCTCATAACAGAAAAGAATTGCTTTTTTCTTTAAACATCCTTGTCACGGGTAAATGAGCGTGTAACCTTATCGCTCGGATCGTCCTTGTATTTGCTTGGCCGTGTCGTTTTGGAATGTGGATAAAACCTTACTTTACGCCCCCCACAGTGCCTTCAGAATGTATGACGAGGCATAAAATCTTTGACGACCGGCCGAATAAAGATCGACCCATGGACCGAAAATCATGAAATGCTCCCGTTTCTACTGAATGAAATTGCTTTGGTATCATATTTATGTTTCGTATCTGAGCAACATCGTACGTGACATTTGTGTGACGCAGCCAGTGTCCTTCTCATCCAGGTTCCAAAGCCTCTTCTTGTGTAAAGAGTTTGTTCATAGTCTAAATCAGCGTTTTCAAAAATGTTTCGTGCCACACATGGTTCTTTCATGGTCGAGTTAGGTTCCACAAACAAATAATCAAAGCCCCTCAACCTTGATATATAAGAATTAATATAATGGGAGTTCTAGTGCGATTATATTTCTCTATATTATATTTCTCTATATTATAGTTCTATATACTATTAGCAAGTTATATAAAGTGAGTTAATTACATCTACATCTACACAATACCCTGCAAGCCACCTCCAGGGTGTGTAGCAGGGGGTGGGTAGTCACCAGCATGCATTACACTCTACCCTAATGTTAGTGTAGCTAATGATTAATGAGGAATTAACTCCAATTAATAAATTATTTTAGTCGTTACTTTATAATGTAAAGTAAAAAGTGTGGTGAACAATGTTAAGTTTAAATTATTTTCCACGACTGCGGACGCTTTAAAAACGTTTCTTCTTCATGTTTCTCGTTACATGTCTTGAGTAAAAACAGGTTTCCAAACATCATCGCTTATGGACATCGTTTGGTCCTGACCCTTAGAGGCAAGAGTTTAATCTTTAGGACTGCGCTTACCCCGATAGAGAGTAGCGTGATGGGTATGTGTGTGGTGTGTATTTGAACTACCACATCTACACGTGTACAATTCGTACTTTTTTTTTACCGAACAACGAAGCAGATTTATAGTTGTGGAAGGAATGGCGTGATAGGAAGTGGTACTCCGGGAAATTAATGGGCGATGGAGGATGGACGACTTTAATTAAGGTGGATGGAGTGATCTTTGTTTGTGTTCAGATTTGCGTGAAACTTTGCATACGTGTCGTTATTAGTAATATCTACCGATAAAAGTGAAAAAACTGCATGCTACCGATTTGGTTTCCTGGCAATTTAATGTTATTTTAACAGGTACTCTTATGGCACACGGCAAAAAGTTTGAAATAATTAGATTAATTATGTACATATTTTCTCCTACATGCGAAATAATAAGCTTCATATTATTATAATAGCTGCTAACAAATATCTAGTTACCATTCCGAGTAAGAAAAGTGTATTTAGATATGATTTTCTAGTGGATTTTGAATTTCGCGCCGAAAATCCAAGTCAAAACAATGCATTTATTAAGGCGAACATTTTATATATAACTCTTGCATCATATAAATTACTGCATGTATGGTGATTTCCAATGTATACACAGGAGAAATTGAGTGAAATGTGGTCCAGGAATTTCATTTTCGACTTTATTGAAAAGTTTTGGAATGTACTTTCAACAACTCACGATTACCGCTCCAGCCACCTTAAGAGGATGAACAATACATCTACAAAATACCCTGCAAGCCACCTCAGGGGTGTGTGGCAGGGGTGAAGATGTCTTAAGAACAGAAGGATACGTATGAAGTACTGTATGAGGGCTACTGAACCAAAAGAGCTATGTCAGGATAGGGCAGTTTTGAGGAAGTTATAAGGCAGCGTAAATTTTACAAGCCAAGCCGAGAATTGAACTTCTTGAATGCCGACTACACCGAAAGGGAATAGGGTGATTGGAGTGTATATGTACGTTTATATCACGAATGATACCAGCGCGAGTGCTCCGTATATTATACAGAGGAGATAGCATGGTTAGGTCCTGTCTAAAATTCGGGTGGACAGTTAAAAAGATCGCAATACCGTGAATGAAACCTCTCGGATGAAAGTAGAAAAAAATAATATAAAGGGAAACCATTTTGATTCTGGAGGAGTGGGAGGCAAAAAACCGGGGGTAGTCGAAAAATCGCCTCGCCATGGGACTTCCCAACCTTCGTGACGGGAAGTTATTTATGACCCGTACCCCCTGGAGCCCTTCGATATTCTTCATGACGCGTATATCTTACGAGCACTCAATATTCGACACGCCTGCTTCCCGCCTCCCACAAGGAGTAAGGGTCACCGCTCCGGACACATATACCTTCCCCGTGTGCATGTGGAAAGGTGTTGGTACATGCTAGGAACGAGCATTGCCTCGAAATCTCGATTCCCGTTGCCTGGGAATATCGATTATTTGTCATCGATGCTGTCATTTCAACATCATAATCATAAAATAACGTTGTGGAGCAAAATCATGAGGTAGATGAAGTTTGGCTACAAAGACAATAGATGACGTTATACTATCAGGTAGATGATGTTGTACCACGGCAACGTCTAGGTCGTGAATAAAAGATTTGTGATGATATACTAAATTATTCATTGTTACCAATATAAATCAGCTCCACTAAGTTACGCCTCCAACATTAAACCGTATTTTCTTGCGTCAAGGACGCGTTGTTTCACCTGAAAGAAATCTCTCAAGTTTGAAGTGCGTCTTAGAGACCGAAGGTTACGTTATTCACAAGTATATTCAGATTCAAGTGGAAAGTTATCAGTAATACGTATTTACCTGAAGCCCTGTATACAACCCATAAAATAAGGGAACATATGATGCTTAATAAAGAGAATTAATCAGCGGAGTATCAGAAATATAAAAAGTATTAAATGTAATTGGTTTAGTGTCCTTTGTATTATTTTTTTCCAAAATGTTTCTCCTCAAAATTGAGGTTACGCCGCCGGTACATCTTCGGCGCCGGATAAAAACTGTGGTTTTGTCATAATAATAATAATTATAGGTTTTAAATATAAATATTGATTACTTCAAGCCCTCCGTTCTTCATTTGCCAGTGATAATTCCTTTTCTTGTTTTTATGTCTCTTATTTTCCAGGACCTTACTTATTTATGGCTAATAAGAAGTAATAGAATATATGGAATCTTACGACTAGATAGAACTGCTTAATATTGTAGCCATAAAATTGTCAATCGACTATACTGAATGAATCAGTTGTCTTATTAATATATTGAATGTTCTTGTAAGTACCTACCTACTATTAGCGACATTTTTATGGTAACTTAGTCATTCATCTATAAAAAATACATCATGGAAATAATTAACAATACACACTAAAATTTTCAAGACAAGAAATGCATGAAATGTCCCCGATCAAGGCGCGTTGACATATTTGTTCATGTCATTTGGTAAAAAAAAACGATTATCAGTTTCTTCGCATACTATAAAGAAGGGTACTGGCCATGTTTTTTTTCTATGTCCTGGAATATGTAGCCAAAAGTAGGGTTAGTGTTATAAGCTGGAACATGCGGAACTTAAAAATTGCATATTGTATGTAATACGCCATCGGGCAGGAGGTACCGCAGAGGAACAAAGGGAACGTGCAGAACAACTCCAGAACACCAGGCTGAGACACACATTTATTAGATTTTACCCCGAGTACGTCATGACGCCGACTGCCAAGAGCACGCTTCTCATCTCCTTCCCCACGCCTTACCCTCGTGACCATCGCACCTGCAGCTCATTGGCCGTCAATGCCGTCAAAGTTCCACTTGGACTTGTGTGCATAGTGTACTTTACCATACTTGGGTAGGTTGTAGAGTCGATGCGGCCGGAAGCGGTTGGAACGAGTTAGAGGTGAACTGCAAACGGCGCGATTAGAAAGCTGCGAGGTATAATCGGGTTGACTTCCGCTTTAGGAAATGTCAGCCGGCAGTCTCTTGCAAAATAGGTTAATTTACTCCTTGGTCGCACATCCTATAACCCAGCATAAAATACAGGCTTCCCGAGCCAATACGCCAGCCACACGCTATCCGTACTGCATTGGGTGTCCCGGATATCGTGGTCTGCGCAATGCGCGCATTTCTGGTGTGGCAGGCTGCCGTCAACCCAATGGTCCTTGGTTCCGTTCCCAGGACCGATGCTCTTTTCCATTGAAACTTCATTTGTCATTCATTGCTATAATTTTAGGCAGAGAATATCGTCACTAGCTGTTCAATCGTGATATTTGTTGACAACAGCATTCCATTCTATTTTTTCTTTTGCTTACTTCTTAATTCCCTTGTAAATCTCGTTTCATTTCCTATTTTATCCTATTTTAACTGGCCTATTTATTTGTCTCTCGGTCTTCTTCGAGTGCATTTTCCTTTAGGTTTTATTCTATGATTTTCCTAATAAATTTGTTGCGTCTCAAAATGGAGCGTATCTATATGGACCTTATTTTCCTGATAATGGTTGATCCATATTGTTTTCTTCATTCCCATCATTCTGTGCTCCTCCTCAGTTCTGATCCTACCTCTTCGTTTAATCTTTTGCATACGCCTCCAATACCATGTCTCGAAGGCTTCTATTCATTCCAGTTTCAGCTTTACAATGGCCCATGTCTCAGAGAATAGCACCTTCATTTCCACCTGCTGTCTATAAGTCTAAGATCAAGGGGATGGAGCTTTAGATCTGTCCACCGCCAAGTTGAATAGCACCTCCACAACAGGAATCGAAGATATATCGCGTTGAAGATTATCTACATTCACACATTACCCTGCGAGCTGCCATAAAGGCGCGTGGCAGGGAGTGCTAGGGCACCGGCCATGAAAGTGGAGAATATTTGGATAATGAGGGGGGAAAGCATAGAGGAGATTTGATTTAGCGATTCGTCTTACGTTAGAGTAGAGATGGTTTTGCTATGATCACTAATTGTACAGTCGCCGCATAAAGTCTGGCGACATCGACAACAGCGCCGAATAAGCGGAACTGCGATTTTGTGTGGTTCCACTGATTCAAAAGTGAGGGGTGGGGAGGGGAGATAGAGAGGGAAGGGGGAGGGACTTATGTCGTCCCATCGAACTGAGGGACTTGATTTTTTCCCGTAAGGAGTGTAAACAGGAGTGAACGAAAGATTTGGAAATGGCCGCAGAAGTCTCAGTGCATCCATTCGACGCATTGCTGATGGTCAGGAATTTGAAGAGCGTTAGCCAGTTGAAGGAACACAAGAGTGCTGGTATGCACCGGCCTGCGAACCACTGCAAACAGGGAAACTCCTCTCGCAGACAGAGAAGTAATGGTTTAACTAATGGAAGCTGGACGTCCAGTTGCGGAGGTGGCTAGGGATTTGGGAGTCCATAGGAGCGTGGTATGGCGATGGGTAAAACGCGCTCGAGAGTGTGCTGCGGATGGACTGAACAGTAGGACACGGACCGAGAGACCTCGGTGCAGAACTAGAGAAGGAGATGAGGCGATGGTTAATCACATGAGAAATAATTCTCTAACAAGTGGTGGGCTAGCATCAGCAGGAAGATCTATGGAAATACAGTGTAGATACACGACTCTTGTAAATCATATGGTTGAGCGTGTAATATTTCATCATCTCGCAGCTCGTAAGCCTGCCATATGCGAATAAGATAAGGAAATATGATTGCAATTTGCAAGGAATTATATCGAAATTAGTCAGACCTTTTGGGATCTCGCTATTTTTTGTGATGAGAAGGTATCACCAGCATCAATGAAGGGAGAATGACATTGTGGGGTCCGCCTCGATCCAGGTTAATAAAAGTCATTTTTTTGAAGAATACTATTGACAAATATTTATCATAACGTTTGCAAATTTGCGTTCATTCATTGATGGTGTCATGCTAAGAGTGCTTTGATTATTAAATTTTGGTCGTACTTCCCGCTAATGGTACGGACCCTTCAACTTCTAAACTAAGGGTTAGAATTTAAAGGCACAACAAAATCAAGGGTTTGAATTCCATGCTTTAAATTAGCTCAAAATAGGGAGTTGAGATTTCTTTGTGGAGAGATTTTATATATGTAATTAAATCAGACTTCTTCATGGCAATCCTATTAGGATTGGTTCATTTCGTAATTTAGTGCCAAGAAAAAACTAAATGCTTTGCAGGTTTGCTCCGCTATACATACTAAAGTCTACAAAATCCGAGCGTATATCTATGAGTATTTGGGGTGCAATATCAACAGCCGCGCCGGCCCTGGTCCTCTGGTGAGGACACCACCAAGGATGACAGCTATTATGTCTGCAGAGATTTTAGAGAAACCACCAAATATTGAATAAAGTGTTCACTATCGTAAAAATGTTTTTTCTTCTAAAAAATGCGAATCTTTCAAAAAAATCTTGTATTTAGGAGCGAGTGGCTACTTATATAAGTAATTACTTTGTATAACATTTTTCATAATTTTGAATTGTAAACAGAATTCGAAACATTTAATTAATAATATTTTCTGATTCGCATCAATTTTCTCTGTGGTACGCTGTTTTTTCCACATCGTCGTTTTGAAACAATTCCGACATAATACGATCTTCAAATTTCTGACTCTCAGAAATGCGTTGAATAGATGCACAGAGACTTACTTCTACGTCCATGATAGCCTCTAAGCCCCTTCCAAAACGTTCATTCAGTCCTGTTTACACTCCTTACGGAAAATAAGCAAGTCCCTCAGTTCGATGGGACGACATGAGTCCTCTTAGTTCACTTGCCCCCAAGACGAGGTCCCGATTCACGACTACTCAGGCCATTTTCTCACCTCCCTCCCACACCCCTCCACTCATTCTCCCCTGCCCATCCCTCGCTTTTGAATCAGTGGAGCCACACAAAGTCGTAGTTCCGCTTCTTCGGCGCTGTTGTCGATGTCGTCAGACTTTATGCGGCGACTGTACGTGGAAAGAAGGAATTTTTGTGTCTATAAATTTGACAGTGTAGTATCTGTCTTATTTTGTCGCTTTTATTAGTCTTAAAGATATAGCACGGGGTTAAAACCATTTCCCCGGTGTCGTAATGAATTCGCCTGATCTGAAATTTTCAAGTAATCTGACCCTAGCCTCCGAGCCTCTAATGACTCCCAATCTAGTACCATTATTCATGTGGCACTTTCTGCTCGCTGGTAATAGTTTTTAATGAAGCAGAATTCGCGAAGAGGATGAGGAAACTTCATCCCATCTGTTGACAGAATTCTTATCAATCGCTAGGATGGAGCAGTTACTGAGGTACTCTTTTTCCGGTACCGAGGGGCAATATGGATTTACCCATTCAGTAAATCCTGGATTTTTGTGAGGGAATGGAGCTCCGTGGGTGAATATATATGAAGGCGGATGGCAAAGTGAACCATAAGTCCTTGATATACCAGATTAAGGTACTCAATCAAAACCGCAATCCTGTAGCTTCATGCTTTTCGTTTTTCCATGGTCTCCAAATTTTTCTCTCCTTCTTGGGAGACTTTTAGCTGTTTTCTCCTCGTGAATGTATGTTTTGCGAAATTACGGTGCCTCCCGTTGTCTTTGATTCACTGCTTTTTACTGTCGGCTAAAATTGGTCGGCTAAAGGCAATCTTTGAAATTAGTTCTAAGTCGATCCATTTTTTAGACGACGCCAAAAACATTGTGTGAAACCAGATTTTCGATGGATGGATATAACTTAGGAATAAACTTAGGGAAATAGTATGCATAACAGACAAGTTTAAATGCAATTTTTCACATGAACAATGTGAGGCCATTATGGCCGCCATTGTGGATATATAATTAGGTTTTTCGATTTAGAGTGTAGCTTTTGATTTTATTTGCTCTCTTTACGCTCGTTTCTTCATTTACTACGCAGTAGTTCTCCTCACATTATTACTGTGTAACTATTGCATCCTTTAATGTTTATGCAGCTACAAAATGCATTTGTACTTAGTTTCTAAAACATTGCTGGCCTACAGTGTAGTCAGTGTTGGTGAAATTTCACCTCCGGAGAGGCATTTACAGGTTTTTCCCTAATGATATAATATTCGTAGTTTTGTTGAATTTTGTTGGCTATTGTGTGGTTACAACTTTACTTCTTTGGAAACACTTGGTGGTTATTATGTGTGTGAACCATATTCTCTGAAATTTTCTTTTAACATAGTTTGTTCTTCTTCTGCTCTTTTGTAAACTTCATCTCGTTCTAAACTAAATCTCCGGATATTTCATCTTTAGGATTCCTTACAAGCACCACGTTTCTATGGGTATTATCCCTTTGTGACCCTTTTTTTTTCAAATTTTGCAATCTAAATTTCGTACCGTCGGTGGTCTCCACCGATTATTAAAGAAATTTCATGAATATTTGAATTAATTTTTCCTTAACTGCGCATTTTAACGCTCAGTTTATGGAATTAAAATGCGCAGCTCATAATGGTCAACAATTTACAGAAAATTTAAACAGTTCCTCTTTTTTTCAATTGAGATCTGATTGAAAACTTAAGGCATATTTTTATTTTTAAAAGTTGTTTTTAATAATGGTCTAGTAATGTGTCATATGATAAGTATACACAATAGAAAACTCTTGTCCAAGTGTATATTTCTAGATTCATTAAAAGATATTTTTAAGTTTTTAGACGACGTGTGTCAATGTATTCAGTAAAAATCAACTCAGAGTTTTGAGAAATAGCAATTGATATTTATTGATCCGAGCACGTGGCCTTACAGATTGCAATGTCTATGAATAAAATGTTCTCCCACACAATGTGGATTACTAGCTGCTCCGCCAACGGTTAAAGATCGATGCTTCTTCACATCGATAAAGCTGCAGTGATGGCATATCGATGTCAACTATCGATCGTAACACATACCCCTAACCTATGGTCGGCATAAGTATTTTATTTTTACTTTTACCTTATATTTTAGCTTTTCCCAAAGCCCGTGTCTCTCTCACTACTACACGACCCGCCATTAAAACGGACATGGTTACGGGCAAGGTTTTATATTGTCTCCGGTTCAAAGGAACGCTGAATTGAAAGCCATTGGCCGCGTGAAAATCAAGAAGCAGAAAGAGATAAGGGTTCAGTGCCTGTCAGCGGAAGGGTAAAAAGAAGGTTGAGGCGTGGTGTAGTTGGAGGGGGATAAGGGGGCAATGTGAGAGAGAGAGAGCAATGTATGGGAGGAGGAGGAGGGATATGACGGTACGTGTGGTTGGTTGGGGAAGAGGGAGATTCGTTAGGTTGAAAGCCCGAGGGAAGGTAAGGTTTTCGGTAGGTGGGTAGATATGGGAAGAGGGAAGGGTCGGGGAGGAGGAGAGTGGCATGGGGTGCCCGACTCATGGTGTCACTCTTCTCGCGAGAGTGTGTAAAAGCTGGATGATGAAGGGCGCATAAAAAAATAAATACTTTTTTCTTTTCTTGCGAGTGCAGGGTTGAATAAAAAAGTCATAGTCAGCAATGCGACCTTCCCTTTTATTGGACTTGGAGTGAAAGAAAAAATAAATGACCGTGGAAAATAAATGAAACTTTTTCTCTCTCCCTCTACAGAGTCGAAAGTAAAAGAAGAAATACGAAAATTGGTTGAAGGCGCGTGTCCCATAGACTCACGGTTGAAAGCTCTGCGTTCTCTAAATGTTATTATGTGCAGGACCTTGCACTCTTTGGTGTTATTTCTTCCATTAGGTGCCCCGTCTCCTGCGCTTCGGTTTGGTCACCTCTGCTCTCATGAATGAGTGAGGTACTTATATATATATGTGTACCAAAAAAACGACATTTGATTAATTAGGTGAATGTATATAAATATATAATTACAAGGAGAAAACTTAAGTAAATTAAAAGAAAAGTATAATTTAGAGAAAGTTCCGAATCGTGCTGGGTAAAAAGTTAAGGCGGAATAGGCAAAGGCTGATTTACAAAGTAACTTAAGTCGGCACTGAAATGAGTGCTGAAGCCAGCACCGAAAATTTGTATCAAAATTTGGAATTCAAATCGAGCATTTATTGAACTACGAAACTTAAATAAACCGCGCCATATTGTGTTGGCATGGGTTGAGTGTGTTCTTCAGGGGTTTCCAAACTGGTCTTGAGTTCTTTTACAGACGTTTTGATGACTAACTCAGCCATCGTTTTCAAGGAGATTTATGCCAGGACTTTGATTTTTCCAAATTACTTGTTTTAAAGCTAGGGTCAGGTTTTCACTAATAGGCTGTGGAGACTCTTTTGCCCAAGTACTTTCCCGCGGAGTTTTAATTTGGCTGATAACGGGTTTCCATCCTGACTCAAGTATTAAGGTACATAATACCGACATGTCAAAGTCCTGACATCAATCTCCTTGAAAACTATGGCGGAGTTAGTCATTGAAATGTCGGTGCCTGAACTCCTGACCCGTCCGGAAACCCGTGAAGAATTCTTAAACAGGCTCCAGGGAACCCTGCTACAGTTCTCAAGACAAATTTTTTATGGTTAACTTCCCTATAGTTCCTCAGAGGATGATTTTGGGTGGCTTCACCTCCACCACCGGCAATCTCTCTGAATCATCGACTCGACTGCTTGGGTGTAATTGGTCGTTGGATTCAATATTGGATGGAAATTTAGTATCCTAATTATTTCTGTTTCAGTACTGATAATAGAATCAAATTAATTTATTTCACATGATAACATCCTTTACGGAATATAAGTTTAAGACAATGCTGAATTCAGTTCGGCTTTCAGCACTGAAGTTAGCATTGCATAAAATGCCTTGAGTGATGTAGTTTTATTAATAGCTAATTACATCCCGACAAGCCGAGAATGAGTTCCGGCAGTTAAGGCGGTTTTATCTGGAAACACGATCCTTACTCTGGTCCAATGAGAATCCCTTGGTCCCCTTCGTTAAATGTGGGCACATGCCGGAGTCAAGGTTCTCTCCTCTGTGTCTTCATACCCTAAATGATCTCCCTTCTTGCCAACATTCCCCCTCCCCCTATCCTCAGTGGTTTAAATGATCTCACGATTCGCTCGTTTTGTTTATGAAGGAAAATGTTTAACTATACACTATTTCCACACCTATTTACCGACCTTGATTTCATCACGTGTTATTATCTAGATATAACAACAGTTGTCAAG
Source organism: Pyrrhosoma nymphula (assembly GCA_963573305.1). Lineage (NCBI taxonomy): Eukaryota > Metazoa > Arthropoda > Insecta > Odonata > Coenagrionidae > Pyrrhosoma > Pyrrhosoma nymphula. The sequence goes on along the minus strand of OY754338.1, from coordinate 4,181,516 downwards.
GCTGGCGTAGGCAATGTGGTTGAAAGCCACTGGCGTCAAGTCCACGACTTATTAAGGAATGTGTAAAGGGAAGAGAAAAAATTAAAGTCGGAAAACGTGTTTGTTAATCGATCTCAAACATTCCAAATTTCTTGTTTCGTAGTGGCACTCCATATGGTCTACTCTTCAAACGATTTTTTTCTAGATTTATGATTTTGGATCTCAAATCGAAAAACTCCCGAGCCCAGATGCTTGCTTTAAATTCTGAAAGTTGCATTTCCAAATCATCAAGTTCCATGCGTGAATAAAACTCTAATTTCAAAGTACAGTAGACTACAACATCAGGATATTTAATTATTTTAATTATCAGTTCCAGACTTCTGAATTGATTCAATATTTCACCGAACTGGTCATGTAATGAGTTTACGATGTCCTGGTACTTCATATTCATGGGATAAATTTCATGTTTTAGAGTTGTGCAGGCCTCCTCAAAATGCTTTTTTACTCGAGGAAAATACTTATAACTTTTTGTTTCTACATCTCTCTTATAAATTGTAAGTTTTCCCTCAAAGGCTTTTATGTATCCAAACATAACTTCTAAACGTTTTCCAAACCCTTGTAATTTTAGGTTAAGTTCATTCATGTGAGTTGAGAGGCCTGTAAAAAACATCATTGTGCTTACCCACTTATGATCATTGAGCTGAGGAAATTTTACCAGATCCTTACTCTCGAGAAACACCTTAATTATTTTCTACAAAGCAGTCCACAAATCGCTCGAGTACTTTTCCTCTGCTCAGCCACCTCACATTATTATAAATCAACAGTCCACTGTAGATTGAATCAACTTCTTGTAAAAGTCTTGTTTTGTGAAGAGGCCTAGCAGCATTTAGATTCACTATTTTTGTTACAACTGACATTAAATCATTTAATTCAGTGAATCCTGCCTTGGCAAAGACACCTTTTGATGTATAATGCAATGAAAATGCACAAGTGGACTTCGTATAGCTTCAATACACAGATTCACAAATACCACATTTTTACCCACCTTATTGGGTGGCCAATTAAAGGTCTGTGTTGGTCCACGTCTGTGGTCTCTGACACAAATTTGGACTTATTAATGCTTAGGTAACGAAATGATTTTATTACAACCTGAAATATTTCTTTCCCAGGTGTACTTTTTGGCAACGAATCTAACTTTATCAACTCTTCTCTCACCGTGAGGCCATCATAATATCTAGTTATAATGGCCAATGGATCACTTGATGTGACATCAATAATTTCATGAAGAGATATGTACGAATATTTTCGATTGTTTAAATCATTTTTTATATGATGATGTTTGTTTCTGTGTATTTTCATTATTCTATTTTTAATTACTTTTCTACAGACGGGTAACTCTGACATTCACCTAATAATATCTCTTTCTTTCACATTTTCATTCACCTAATCATCTTTCACATATAGGCAAAAATCAACAACCATTGACCGACCAACGCCTATTTTCGTATTAAGGCTATAACAATGTTAAGCGTTCAAGCCTGCATTGACAACGGTGTAGACCTTTTCCATCCCCACCCAAGGATAATTATTCTCCACTCCATTTTTGTCAAGTCCACCTTCACAGTTTCCAGTTGGGCTTCTACCACCACCCCCAGTAGGCATCCACAGGCGGCGACCGTTAAATTGAGGCGGCTTGGAAGTATAGGTACCCACCTTAAGCTTTCAAGTTAATGTTTTGAAGGAATTTAAATACTATTCATAAATAACCCGTTTGATTGGCCTGCGCAGATCGTTCTGGCTATCCTTCATTGTTCATGTCGCCATCTACGCTCACTTACACACATTGATTGGGAAGCTCCCAACACTTTGACGCATATGCTGAAATTTTTTTTTTTAATTTAATCTCATTTATTATGGATACATAAATTTGATACATAAATTACATAGGTACATTAATATTTAGGTATAACAGTATACATTTTAGTTCACATTTTGTAATAATTTTGGTCCTGCTAAGTCCATTAAGACTTGTCAGCAGGTGCCAGTTTTTACTATGTAAGTTCATCTGCTGTATTTAAATTACAATTTTTATGTCCTTAAACATAATTGCTTAAATTAATTATAATATCATTGTATTTTTATTTTATCGAACAATATACAGTTAATTTATATGAATATTTATTTTAATAACCATTCCTTTACCTTTTTTTCACTTCATTTATGTTTTTAATATTTCGAATATCTTTGGGTAATTGGTTTAATATGGTTGGTATTTGAACTGACCTTTTTTCTCTCCCATATTCAGAATAAAGGTTTGGTATAATATATGAATTACGTCTGAGATTGACGTTAACTACTTTGTCTCCCGTAGTAGGTAACTCCTTATTATAATAGTTATATAATATACAAACATATTTAATAAGTTTATCAATTGGAAGTATATTTAACTCTCTAAAATGAGCTTCAGATTTATAATACGTAGGCAAAATATATTTGGATTAAATTGTTATCCAGTGATTTTTCAGTGAACCAACTTGAATTTAATTAAAATTTTAATTTTAAGAGCTAATGCTTATGAGTGCATGCATTATCATTGGCAATGCGATATACGTGTGGAGATTCTTTTCCCAATCCGTCACTATAGTGGCCACCTCCACTCACGTAGGAACTCCTCGTATTTCATTCTAATCCTTTCGTTTGCGCATCGTTTTTGTTTTGTGCGTAACATTTCTTTCTTCTGAACCATCCGATTAATGAAGAAGCAGATTTAGGAATCTCTTTTCACGTGTCTCTTTGAAGTAGGAACTCAATCTCCTAAGAGTCCTTCGTATTAGAATTTGGGTACGGTCCGGCGCATTCCTTTCCCTTTCTTTTATTTATTTTATTCGGGATGGCACAGTACACAAAAGAACTGATGTAACTGAGCGCTCCAAATTACGTTAACATCTCATTTAAAAAAAGGTTTCCCTCTTTGCATGGTTGCCTGAGAGTTTACTGAAAATTGTTTCGTTTTTAACTCTCAAAGAAAACGTCTAGCTTTCCCAGATTAAAATCGGAAGTGATGTGTCGCGAGTTAATTGAAGCGACATAGTTTGAGATATTTGAATGTGTTTCATGCTGGCCGATTCCCTGGCAGCAATTGAATCACAACCTGAGAGTAGAGTAGATATTCAATTTCTTTCGAGGCTAATGTCATAAGCACTCTCTATTTGGTTAAGCGAGAATTTGATTTTATTTGGAATTGATTCGGCAATACTACGTCCTAAATAATTCCAGCAAACTATATTTGTTTGAAATATGTGCTATGAACTTTCGGCAGTGAAGTATGAGGATGAAAATTTACAATGAATTTTACTTGAGACCTTTAACTCTCCGATAAACGGAACTTCTCGAATGAAGTTTCATGAACTTGCGTGCCTCAACCGAGTAGTAAAAATTCATAAATTTGGCGCTGACTGGCCGACAGCTGTGAACGAGAATGTTTTTGTCTAAATACATCTTTATTGTAAAATTGGTACGAACAAAAATACCGAAGAGTTTTCCGCAGAGTCTACGAACCTTGGTAATTAGTCTACGAGTAATAAGGAGGAAATAACTACAGCCTGAAGTAGCAACTTAATGAATAAATTATATGAATAAACATACAGTCTCATGATAATGCACGTATAAATACCAAAGTAGCAGTTACGTATTAATAATGTGAGATTTATTTATTGAATATTATTGGCGTCCTGGTAAGTACTTCTGAGAGACTTGTTTAAAAAATCAGGAATTTATAACGAAAACAACTCGTTATAAATTTAAACGTGAGTAGTTAGTGTTAATTCTGAGCTATTATTAAAAACAAATAAATTACTCGCCGCAATATTTTTAACAGCTGCTGAACTAATAAAATAAAATTTGAATATGGTTTATATATTATGACTAGGGGAAAATCACGTCCAAACGGTCTTATGCGAAATGTGGCCCAAGAAGATTATTTTGACTTTCTTCGAAAATTATTAAGTTGTAAACTCAAAGACCCACGATTGCCGTTCTAGTCCCTTTAATAGCTCAATTGACATTCACACCCAAACCTCCGCGTATCAAACTGCTTCCCTTATCGCACCCTGCCGAGAAAATCGTGCCCGCCCTCAGAGTAGACTCAGTATCATTAGTCATTAGTTTTCATTTCCACACCCGATCTCGATAATCGCGGTCTCGGCCGATTTACGGGTACCTACTCCTTCCCACGCGTTTTTCTTCATCTTTCCCCATCAATTTTCGCGAAGATATCCCAATATGTATCTCCCACCGTAGTTGCTCGCTTTGAATGCGCGCGGCGATGGCTTCCTACATATCCCGGCCTCCATCTCCTCCTCATTGGTATTCTAGATCCAAAAAGGGCGCTGCATGAATGAAAATAAACTCGCCAATTCCGAAACGTACTCCTGCCTCTCCTCCTCCAATCGGAATCTCTGGCGATGGAGCGAAAGCCATGGACCAAGAGGAGACCTGTCGTGTGTGGAGCAACACACAAAACGGCAAAGGCGAAAACGCGATAAAAATGCATTGAAGTGGTTGTGGAATCGACTGATGATGGTGACGAACCAAGATTCATGTGGTGCATGCGTGAAGAGGGTTTTGCAGACGAGGTCTTTGGGACTGACTCCAGCTCTCGCTTATTCCTTAGCTCCGGCTACCTTCTAAGTTCTTGTTCTATACCATCGTTTGAATGTTTTTATATTAAATCATTTTCCAGGTATTACTCAAAGATAATTAAGACATTACTCAAAGGTATTCGCATGATCAAGTGTTAGTGCTATCATAAAATAATTAATTAGTACAGTTCAGAATTAAGAAATGTACCAGCAAATAAAAATCACCCACTTAACTTCAATATGATAAATTGTAACGTATATATTTTTTATAAATATAGGGTGGCATTTTCAAGCGTATAATTAAAATCCCTAGATACTTACAAGTATGCCCCAGGACTTGCGGAAGCAATACTTACCAGTATGCAACAGATCAAGTGTAAAGTCATTCATTTTGTTTCGTAGTAAAATATGAAGTGATAAGAACAAATTCAAATATAAAATTACCAGTTGGAATGCACTATTATAAATTGTTAACATACAATTTAAAAAATTTATGTTGGCGTTTCCAGCGAAAGAAAAATTTATTTAAGATTATTATTCGTATCGTTGAATAACGATAATAATAATAAATTAGGGAAAGAATTGGAATACATCCAAATTCTCTCCCTGTCTTTATTGTCTTTTAACAATAATTACATTTTATCCGAAGAGTACAGTAATGAGGGTGTGTACTAGTGTTTACCCTTCTTTTTCATATATTTTAAATTATGTATTATCCTTAGAAAATGAAATGATAATTGGAATGTAGCTCATACAACAGTCAAACAAATGTTTTGATATTTCTCCATGCCGTCTTCTTCATTCTTACTCCGCCATCTCCGTCTTCTTCCTCGTCCACAGCTGGGCTTCTTCCTCCAGCTTCATTTGTATTTTCCCGCTTCCTCCTTTCTTCTTTTCCGCCACCATGTCGTCTTAACTCTTCTTCCCCTTGCTCCTGGCCTTCTTCTTCCAGCTTTCTCTCCTGGCCGTCTACTTCTACTCTGATCCATCAACGGCAGCTAGGCTTCTTCCTCCAGCTTTCGTGAATCTCCTACTTTCTCCATGCTGTCTTTCCGCCTACAGGCCGTCTTCTTCACTCTTCTTCTCCTTCTGCGGCTGGACCTCTTCCTCCAGATTCATTTTACTTTCTCCGTTAGTCAAAAACTCCAGGCCATCATCTTCATCCACGCCCCCCTGTGGTATCGTCTCCTCCTCTCCTCGCCGCTGTGCCTCTTTCTAATGCCTTCCCACTCCCTGTTTCCTCCTCTCCTCTTTCTGCATCTGGGGTTCTTCCTCCAGCTTTCATTCTGTTTTTGCGGCTATTAAACTTCTCCCTTGAGTTACAAAACTTCTCTGACTCTTTCTGCAGGTCGTTGCCTAGGCCGTATCTAAATATACCTCCCGTGTCTTCCTCTACTTCGTCCATATGGCCACATAAAATACGCGGCCTGGAGAGAACTCGTAAATGCAATGAATTGTAAATTTTACTGAAAACGAATGCATTACCCCTATTTAATTACAGGGCAGCTCGTTGCTTTTTGAAAGGTCGTCTTCCATGTTTTGCGCTGCCTACTAGGCACTTGAACCCACATATTTGTCACAGTGGTTGATCACTCAAAGCAAAGCAATTACTCCTTTTCATTTCAACGTATTGAAGTTTAGCGTAGCGTTGGCGAAGGGCAGGAAGATTACACTTCTCTCGTTCACTCGCTAATTGAGACTCGTGATTGTGTATGGAATGCGCACATTTAGTTGGAATTTCACTCCGCGTGAGTTGGCTCTCCTCTATATCTCGAAGCGCTTCAGAAAGCTCTTACAGTTCTAATTGGAGCAGAAGCAGATCAGCACATTTCTGTAACTCCAAATGGTAAATGTAAACGTAAAAATGATGTGCTTTGGATATGTAATCGGTGTTATTCTAAAAATATAGCATACCTGCCGCAAATTATAAATGAATTAATGAAAAGGATTACATAATATTTGCATGGGAGGGAAAAAGCACTGGCGCCTAATTGCATCGTGCCTTTTATTTGATTTATCTAACGTTGGTGCATGAATTATGACACTGTAGTATCTTCGCGAAAAGCGAGTTAAAAAGGATCAATTGTTCATTTTGCTTAAAGGCCGCAGACCACACATGATACAATTTAGAATGCGATGATTCTAAGTCTATATAAGATTTGTTGGGAAAATTATACCCATTGTTAATAGCTTTGAATGGTTTACTATATCTGCATGCGATATTAGCTTTGTAGGTTAACATTTTCTAAGGTGTTACAGTCTTCGTTATGTCCTGAAATTTCTCTTGCTTAACCTCCCTGTGAAAGGGAACAAGATTAGATTTCATAGGGAGAGTGAAAAGAATGACATCAGAAGTCGTAAGACTTTGAGGGCGAGTATATATCATATCATCATTGTGAGGCATGCGAAATGGGTATGCGATGATAGGGCATTATTATTAAATGATAGTCAGTTTCCTAGGTATAACTGCAAGAACTAAGTTCATAGACTTGGCTATCCCAAAAGGGAATGACATAATGGTATGCGTGTATTTAAGACGTATTTTTACCGAATTTGATTTTTTAATAAGTAATTAAGGAAATATTTATTGTTTACACACCTCATTTTAGAGAACACTACATTTTATTCTCCACGAAAAAAAGCACGTTTACTGTAGCTAACATAAAGGTTTATTACTATCCTAAGTTTTGAATTCACCTCTAGTAATACTTAGCTACTATAGCAATAATATTTTCAAAATTGGCTGTTTTTTGTAACTACCAATGCATGTTATGAAGTTGTGCATAAATGTTTTATCTTCATTCTCACTTTACTACCGTCATCAAATCGTGTATTCTCATGTAGTGTTTGTAGCAAACAATTTTACGATGCTATTCAGGATTAACAGGATTTGGTAAATAATACTACTGCCGAAAAACCGTTTGTTGACACATTCATATGTAATGCGTGCATACCAGTTGCAGATATAAAAGTAAATCACCGTTTAGTAACCCCTTTCAGATTTCTTGTAGATTTAACTTTTTTAATTGAATATTTTTAGTAGGAAGAATTATTCCTTTTGTTAAACTGGTTCTTCTGGTGTGTTCCGTTGTTGAAAAAACATTTGGGAATACGAAAACCTAATCCATTTTCCACATATATCATTGACTTCTGCAGCGAATTCTATGAATTCATTTCTCTTCGAGCATTAGTAGTGAGTGGACGTGTTTTCCGACCTCTCTGTTGTGCGCTGTCTTGTATTAGTCATGCCCAGTTGTGTCAAATGCGGCGTAGCCATATCAAACCGCAACAAAAAAGCCATAGCCTGCAGTCGCTGCAAAGACATATATATCACTTGACATGTGTCAATATGTCTGAGGGCGATGCTATGGTGCTGGAAGACCTGCAGAAGCTTTGGTCAGGCTCATGCTGCGAGTCCTGCGACCGTTCCACAAGGGATGACGACACTCTCTGGAGCTGTGAGAGATCCCCATTCAACTGCCGGTGACTCTCTGCAGGACACCATGAAGGAGCATCTTTCCTGTGTGTATCGCATGCAGGACGATCAGATGGAAATGTAGAATGCCATTTCTGTCTGAGAGGAACTTCTCAATTATCATTCCAAAGCACTTCGATTACAACTTCATTGAACAACATTATCGATGGTGTTGTGTCAGAAAACATGTTGCTAAAGGTGAGAATTGCCGAACTTGAGTCGTATGTTAATGGGTTTGAACAGGATTAGCTTAGAAATTCCCTTGAAATTCAAGGGATCCCTTATCAGGAGGGTGAGATTGTGGAGGATCTAGTTTGTCAAACTGCCATTGCAGTGGGAATCAAGATATCGGTGTAGGACATGCGTACTATGCGTACCGTGTTAATTCCAGTCAGACGGGAAAGTCCAAGAGCCGTCCTCCAACTATCGTAGCTCGTTTGTTAGGCATATAACTGCAGCTGATTTAAATGATAACTGCATCACTTCCGGTAGAGTCAAACGGGACCTGAGCACTCGCGATATTGGTCGGCAGGACCCTGTCCCGCAGCCAATTTACATCAACGAGTCCCTTACGTTTCTAAATCGGAAAATCTATGCGAGGCCTCATGAAATGGAAAAAGCTAAGTTGATAAAATACATAGCATGGGTTCGTGGTGGAATGATTTATGTAAGAAAAGAAGATGGTGGTAAAAGGTTTATAATTCGATGTCTTGACTACTTTGAAAGTGTGAAAAAGGATATGTACATCCTATTCTACTTCCTTATCTAATCTGATGGCAATGTCAAAAAGCTGAAACCCACAATATTTCTAAAATATTGCTATGCTTTAAATTTCTGCCATTCCGGGCATTTTGATAAAATACTAGGCTATATAGCTATTCTAAGAATTGTTTCTAGCCCTGAGTATTGTACACTAAACGGCATTTTTATTTCCAAAATCTCAATTACTCATTGTTCGTTTCACTCATTTCCTTGTGCAAAACGTTCGAAAGCATATTTTGTTTATTTTGGTATAGATTACAATGTAAGGAGCCTATCTCTATTAGTGTTAGTGTAAATATTATGGATACACACTACGTCTGCTTCCATATTGCTGTTTTTAATATGAAGCGTTATGTAACAACATCCATTTCATATGTGCTACTAAATATTCTCTGTCTACTTCTTTTGAATATTTCTAATTTTTATCCAAGTAATAATGAATAGCATTCAGGGAAATGTGTTTAACATCTGTCATGTTGATGCGCAATCCTTATTTGCACATATCGACGAATTCAGATGCTACTTCACAGACAGCACTTTTCATATTATAAGTGTGTCAGAAACATGGCTTCGCCATAAGCATATCGTCAAGGTCCGTCGATCTAATGGGTTATATCTTAATACGCAACGATCGACTAGGCAGAGTTAGCGGAGGCGTCGGTGTGTTCATAAAGAATAACATCAAACATCGAGTTATTCATGTCGGATGGAGCCCCATTCAGACCAGAATATATCTTTGTTGAAGTATCTGGTATGAAAGGCGAGTTACTATTTGTGGTAGTTTATAGGCTTCCAAATATTTTATTCCTCAAAGATTAATTTGAGGCAGTGCTCCTCAACTTTCTGCCTATCTATAAGAATGTTGTAATATGTGGAGATTTTAATTCTGATATGTTGAATAAATTATACGATAGTGATTATATACGAGACCTATTACACTACTGTAAGCTCTCCCTAATTCCTTTTAGTGCGACGCACAACTTAGTAAATAGCAGTACTTTACTTGATTTAGTCCTTGTGGATGACATGTCTAAATTAACAGAGTTTGGGCAATATCCAGTCCCATTCCTCTCCGAGCATGACCTGGTCTTTATTAAACATCAATTTCGATTTCCTGCTGCCAAACGAGAAGATATAATTCTTGGTTAAAACTTTCGCGGGTTATTATCACTGTATGTTTGTTTTTTCGGGTGTACCCCGCGTACTATGACGGGTGATTTGACTGAAACAACCCTTAAAATCAGCAGTAGCGGAACATTCAGCCTCGGGACACGCGATTGACCTCAGACAAACAATGATAATCGCCAAAGTGAAAAACTTCAAGCCCCGGCTGATCCGAGAAGCTTTGGAGATAAGAAAATGCCATCTAAATTTCAATAGGGACTGTGGCCTCCAACTCAGCCACACGTGGGACCCTGCTTTGAAGCGGAATAAAGATGCAATGACTACTCCTTCCACTCCTCCCCTTCCTATCCTTTGCCCTCCTTGAAACCCCTATATAAACTCCACCAACTCATCAGATACCTCATTCCCTATGATAAAGTGGCCAGCAACGGCCACGAAACGTCAGGTTTCACACCTGGTCATAGTACGCGGGGTACACCCGAAAAAACAAACATACAGAGAAGATATAGTTTTCCGAGATCTTAATAAATTCGATTCAATACGCTTCGAGCGCGATTTTCATGCCATCGATTGGTCTGATTTTCTACAATCACATTGCGCAAATATAAAAATTGAAATTTTCAATTCTTATATGCATACACTTTTGAATGTACATGCTCCACTAAAGACAATAAGAAATCCTCGTCATAATCCTACTCCGTGGATTACAATCGAGACAAAACATTGAAGTGCAATAGAGACAGGCTCCGTCGTAAGTTCATACGAAACAGAATTCCATCCATTTTTATGGAGTACAAACTGCTTATAATTCAAGTGAAACTTCTCTTACGTAACGCAAGAAATAATTATTTTAATGAATGATTTGCCGAAAAATGGGCCGCAAAATCTACATGGAATGAAATTCAATGTCTTGGACTTGTAAAGAGTACAAATAATGCTCTCATTAATTTCTGCCTTGCTGATTTAAGTAGGTAATCATTTTATCTCATCTGGTATTACAGCTTCAGTAGCTTCCGATGAGTCCTCAATGGCCAACTCCGGCAAAGTTGCAGTATCCTTATCTGGAACTGATTCTTACTCTGTTGAATTTTATATCAACAGGCTATATGTTCCGCATATACGCCGGAAATGTTGTTTAACAGCATCAAACAGACCTCGTCTAATGCCTTAGGTGTTGACAACGTTTCGATTAAATTTATTAAAAAAGTACTACCTATCATCTGGCCAATGATACTTTTCATCTAAAATTGCTCATTGAACTATTCCACCTTCCCTGCCTTATGGAAATCTGCTTTAATTCACCCCATACCAAAAATCTCTAATCCTTCCAATATGTCTCATTTCCGTCCTAGGTATATCCATTCTCTGCGCACTATCTAAGCCCCTTGAACGAATGGTTTACCATGAAACAGTCAAACATGTCACCCTTAGTAACCTACTTGACAGGTATCAATTCGGATTTCGCAAAGGTTATAGCACCCAATCGGCTTTACTACAAATCACTGACAACATTCGGTACTAAATGGATAATAAGAGAGCCACCTTGCTATAGTCCTTTTTGACTTTTCAAAGGCATTCGACACAGCGTTAACCACCGTATAGTACTGACCCGTCTGCGTGAAATACATTTTTCACGATCTACCGTCTTATGGTTTGAGTCTTATCTCGAGAACAAATAAACAAGCCGTTAAAGGTAATGTTGGTGCCTTGAATCGCATTACGAGGCGCTAGACCGGTTCGACAGCACGGCGGTCTAATGTCCGGCTGAAGGAGCCACAGAGCGAGCCTACCCAACTTTGGAGTCGAGTGAAGCCACCTGCGACAAGGACACGAGAATTTGTTCGGCATTCAGACTCGGCGCTCGGTATTCATTGCTTGCAGTTTGGCTTTGCTTGTACCCAAAGAGGTTAGAAAATAAAGCTCCTTGGTTGTACAGCTACTTGCAAAAAAATAGTACCACTTCCCAACGCAACCCGCACAACAGGCTATTTAAATCGTCGATGTGACAACACTGTCGCCCTACTTGACTGCCGAACGCTATAGCGTCCGGGCAGGGCGGGCGGGGCGATCTCGGAAGCAAGAGCGCCCGAATGAAACATGAGCTGAAGAAGCCAAGGCCTTGTGATACAGGGGGGTGGAAGCTCACAGGCGGCGAGGAGGGTTTTCTTTCCCCGAAAAAAAGAGTGGCATATGTTGTTGTTTTGTGCTTAAAAGACGCCATTTTGTTTCGAGCGCCTTTCCATTTATTAATCTCGTTTCCAGTTGAGCGTGTGGTGTTAGCGGTGAAGGGTGTGTTTCTGGGAGGAAAAGTAAACAGAAAATTAAAAGATACTCTGCGTGATTGATACACTTGTGGAATGCCGCAGTTGACACCTAGTCGGAGAAACCGAGTGGCAGAAATGCTAATGGCAAACTTACCAGTTCGGGAGATTGCACCGGCAGTTGAATGTCTCCCACGTGACAATAGTTAATTTGAAGAAAAAGTGGGAGGAATCACATTCGGTTTCCAGGAAGGCGGGTTCAGGGGGACTTAAAGTCACTACTCCAGAGGAGGACATGTGCGTAGTGGACCACGTAAGGGAAAATCCTTTTCCGACTGCCGAAGAGACTAGGGATGCGGTTGGTGTTCGGGCATGTCCACAGACAGTGCCTCGGAGGCTGCTATATGCAGGACTTGAGGCGAGGCGTGCAACTTTGAAGGAAATTCTTACAGATGCTCACAAAGTTGCAAGTCTGAAGTTCACGAGGCGCTATGTGTCTTATAGCATAGAAGCAGTGTGGGTGGTAACATGGTGTCACAAATAGTTGGGAGGGAAATGACTAAACGTAGATTTGGGCGTAATTCGTCCACTTCTGTATCTCAAGCCGATAGGTTTTCATTCCAGCTTTCGGAGGTCGGTTATCATAATCTAGCGATGCAGATAAATGCATGAAACCGCATAAGCTTCAAATATATACTTTCCTGACAGAAAAAGGCTATAAATTTCACATAAAATAAACAGTTACCCAAGAAATATTTTGTTCTTTCCGTTTATTTTTCTTTCAAGTTCAAGTTTTTGTGAAGCCTTCTGTTGGATTCATCATACAATAATATTTACGCAATGAATTATTCCCTGACGAAGCCGAAAGAAGAGTCAGCTAAAGCTTTCATTTCGTAAACATTACGACGTGATTCCAAAAAATAGCTTTCTTGCGTAATACAACGATGAAAAACAACTTAAAATGATACGCATTTATTTTCTTTTTGGAGATAGGTGATTTGTAGCCCTGAAAGAAAACAATTGTGTTGCGCCCATGTTCTACTATCGTGTCAGAACAAAGATAAATATTTTCCGCAAAGTCTATGAAATCTCGTTAAGATTGTTCAACACCCCGCCTGAAAACGCCGTTTCAGTCTTTTTATTTTACGTGTCATGGCCATTTAAAGTATACACTTCCTCCATTTAAGAAAAGATAATGTCTAAAAAGGCTCAATGTATGTTTTTGTCGATTTATTTCCAATAGTTGGCCTACAAGCGAATAAATACCTAGTTATACTTGAATAATTTAAGACTTTTTAACTTCTAACGTAGCAATGCATGGACCTTACTGGAAAATTCCCTCGAGTATAACATTCACCAACCCTTCATGTATGAACGCGAAGAGAGTATTACCATGTGTTGATTTTCCGACGCTAGCCTACAGTTTGTAAAACCACGTCGTCATGCACCTCGATCATTTAACTCTCCCCAAGGAGTATTTTCCCCTCGTGTTTTCCCCGCGCCTTCCAACCTTCATCCCTAATTCCACCTCTAGCTCTCGCCTCCGAGGGTGAGAGGTGGGATGGTGACCAGTCTCTTATTTGGAATATATTTGGAACTTATTTGGAACAAGTTTCATCATCGCATTGCATACTAGAAAAAAAAAAGAAAATTTCAACACGAAACAGCAAAAGAATTTAAATAACAACCTGATATGTTGGCAAAGGGTTTTCGTTCTGCTTGTCAACCACCCAGTTGCAGAAGTGGATGCGTTTCCCATGATCTCCATTTCGAATCTCCTGCACCATCTTTTATTCTCACCAGCAAAAATATTTTTCGTATCGTCTCGGAGACTGACTTTCTATTGAAGACATAAGTATTGATTATGTTGACCCTGATATCAGGGGTAAGGTTCTCCATGGTGAATCTAACCCACGCGACCTACCCTGAACAAGGACCAAAGAGAAATGGAGATGTATGACGTATAAAATATGTAAATTTGTTGACGAAGAGAGGTTGCTGATGCTGAAAATATCGAATTCCAACCTCCCTCCGACGAAAAAAATTGAGAGGGACTTGAAGTGACGCAGAAAAGGTCACAGGCCCCAGTGACATAATGACACAATGTTGGTAGATGTTACACTTGATCAATCACACATACCCTTGTAGGTCAAGGAATGCGTGGAGGGATCTGGGAATCATACAGTCGACTTGTGCACCCATTAAAACTAATGATTCAACACCTTTGTTGCCACGACTGGTTTGCCTACACCTCGTGACCTTTGACCCTGGCGTAACCCTTGGAAGTCATGGGATGAAAGACAGATCTGAGGACCTGACCATCATTTTGACACCCTTTTAAACCTAGAATGCAATGTATTTGTTTCCCCAATTTGGTTGCCGACACCTCGTGGTCTTAGCCCCCACGTAACCCATTAAGGTCAACGAATGACAAGAGGGATCTGGAGGACATCACTATTTAATTTAGTATCTTTTTAAACCTATTATTCAAGTATTTGTTGCCACGATTTGCTTGCCAACACCCCGTGATCTTTGACCCCTGCTTAACCGTTTTAGGACAGAAAATGTAAGAAGAGACCTAACCATCGACTTGGGCAGCTTTTTAAACCTATGATTCGACACTTTTGTGCCCCAAATTCACTCTTTGTCACCCCTGAGACCTTAACTGGGCCCTTCCAGGAGTCATGATTGGATTTCCGAAGACGAAAGTGGTTTCATCGTATTCCCCATGCCCAAAAACCCTTGTTATAAAAGTTTCGCAAAAAAATTCTGACTTTTTTGTCTCGAATATTTCAATACTGAAAGCTCATACAGCAAAATTTGGATTTTGTATTGGACCCCCATTCTGGGATTAAAAGGCCAATTTCCTAATACTTCGCTTATAGGCTACAAAAAACAATATCTTTCTACCCTGGCGCCTAATTTCATCAATGTGGCACTAACGGAAGTGTCTGAAGTTAGAGGTAAAAAATGACACGATGAATGGGTCACTCTGGCACATCAATTGCTCAACAATCAGTAAACATTAATTGCTCTGTGGCATTGCCCCTCATTGATAAAAAAATGTTCTTTCCGATTTAAAATTTCTATTTCAAGAAAGTTGAAAAACAAAATCATATTATTTTAACTAGAATAGAAAACCTTAGTTGATATTGTATGTCGATGTCTTGTTTTAAAAATTGTTTTGAGCATTCTCCTCCGCCTTCAAGCTAAGGTAATTTAAGATAACAATAGTGGTTAATACCACTAAGTCATAATTTTCCACTAACAGCAGGTAGCGTTACATAACTGAAACATAGTCAGTTTTCACTTCAAGAAAGCAATCGAAACTTGTCTCAGGAATAAAAAACCATCCTCTCTCTACTCGCCCATGAGCTTCCACTCCTCAGCATCTATGAGTCTTTGTTTCGCCGGCACAACTGTCCGCTGGGTTTCTCGACTTCCGCGAATGGAAGTCCGATGAGACCACAATCGGCAGTGAATGGTCCATGAGTGTTCCTTGAAAAGCGGTTCAGTCATATAATCTCTTAGTAATTTCGAAAACTTGGGTTCCTTAAAGGCTGTGCCTACATCTGCAGGGACAGCAAGCGAGATGGAGAGGCACGGCGACGGTGGTCCGCATTACGAAGGGCAGTGCCATCCCTGGAGTAGTATGACAGGTGCCTCTGCACTGTGCCCAGCGCCTATGGGGGCCCCACCCGGGCTTGGATCATTCAGACGGCGCGGGGAAAGCCGCCTATTACCCGAAATTACCAACTAACTAGTGCACATATAAAGTTATTGAAACTATTTGCCGATTTTCGTTTGCATAGGGCCCCTCAATATCCAGGGACGGCCCTAACGAAGGGCATTCCTAAGTTATTTCGGCGAAAGAAAACCCTTTTCCCCGTCGTGCCAGTGAGCTTCGAGCCCGCTTTAAAATGGGGCGTTGGCTTCTCCAGCTCGGTTCATTCGGGCGCTCCTGCTTCGGAGATCGTCTGCCCGACGCGATAGCGTTAGGCAGTCAAGTGGGGCAACAGTGTTGTCACATCGAGGATTTAAATAGCCTGTTGTGCGGGTTGCGTTGTGAAGTGGTACGATTTTTTTGTAAGTAGTTGTACCTATATTACGCGTCTGTGTTAGGCATTAAAACTTATTCACAAACTTCCGGCTTATTCTTTAAAATCATTCAACATTTTTTGGTTCTTCGGGCCGCATAGATAAGTTTTACGAATCTTATCTTTCGAAGTGTTTAGTGCCGTATTTCAGAACTTCGTTTCTTAGATTCCAGCTTCACATCGGCAGCACAATTCATCGCATCTCGGCTACAATTTGGCAGCTGAATTTATCGCTACCGTGCAGCCAGTCCACAAGCGTTGAGCAGCGAATAGAGTATTTGCGTAAGTGAGGTATTTTGTTGAAATTTATTATAGCGAGTAGTGTTTGGTTTCGAAATGCCACGTACGAAATACCAAGGTATAATTCCAACTAATTAATTTAATTAATAGCTTTTAATATGCATTGTTTTAGCATCCAAATTGCCTAGGTCTAAACGCCCAACCATTGGTTCTTCGTAGTGTGACGTCATCTCCCATATTAGCAGAAGCGAAATAGCCTAGCTGTGCGTTGAGAGTGAAAAATTATTTGCCTTTTCGAAGTTATTTCGATATTTGCTAATTAATAGCTAAAGTTTCGTCCGCACGCTAAGACTACACAGTCACACAATCTCCAAATCAACAAATGGTCGACTATGGGAGATGACGTCAGAGCCTACAAAACATGGCGGACCAGTGTTTCGGCGCAATAATAATTTATTAGATTTTATTAGCTAATAAAAAATTAACGAAAGGCCTCTCGAGCGTCAGAATGAAAATTTAGTATCTGAAGTATCGATAGATTTTTTAGATATCACTTCCCAAAAGTATGCAAATACTCTATTCGTCACCTTTTCGTCGTCGTGGTCAAAACAACGTGGCTTCTCATTAACGGTTCCGGAAAGCAGTTCGTGCCATCGAAGTGGACTTTCTCAGGCGGTAAGCAGTGAGTGCTTCCTATTATAATACATTCATATCCTCTGTTGCCCTTCCTTCCGATGTCACCTTTCCCAATGTTCCAATAAGGCATGTTTTCCTCCTAATTTACGTTTGGAGATTGACTTGATTTGAGACGTTACATTTCAATCGCATAGACAAGTGATTGTCTACTGGCGTTGCAGCCGTTTTAATAGAAAATTTGAAGGAACTAACGAGCAAGCGAGGTCAAATTAAGGCTAAATTGACCAGATTAAAGAATTTCTTAGATAGCCTTTCGGAGGATATAGACTTAATGCAAGTAAAGTTACGCTTCAAAAAATTGGAGGAAATTTGGCAAGCATTTGAAGTCGTACAATCGGAAATTGAAAGTTTGCAACAGTATAGCTCGGCTGAAAACTGCGAAAGAGACTTTTTTGAGGAGTCATACTATGAATTATCTGCTCGCGCACGATCCATTCTCTTTCATGATCAACCTGATGTGAATACTGGAGTTACCGCGCGGAGGTCAACTGATCAAGATAAAGTGCCAGTGAAATTGCCAGTTATCAATTTACCTTCCTTTTCGGGAAATTATGATGAGTGGATGAATTTTCACGATACTTTTCGTAGCCTATTACATGAAAACGAAGCAGTCGCGAGTATTAACAAATTTCATTATCTTCCATCAGCTTTGTGCGGTGAAGCACTTCAGGTGTTGGCACCATTAACCGTATCAGCTGAGAACTACAAAATGCTTTGGATCTTTTGACACAATCTTACGAAAACAAGCTGTATTTGATAAGCAGACATGTGAAGGCTCTCTTTGACATGACAAGGGTAGAAAGGGAGTCAGCATTTGCCTTACGACAATTGCTTGATGATACTAATAAAAATAATAGAGCTCTCACGGCATTAGCTCAGCCAACAGACCATTGGAGTGCGATCATTTTGCATTTAGTTAGACTAGATTGGGAGGGCCTTCGCCAGGAGCCCGGGCACTTAGACCTTTCTTGGTCCATTGTGCCAACCCCATGTCTGTCTGCCACTTGCAGACAGGGGACAAGAGCACCTCGGTAGAGATATGGAGGATTGGCCTCCTTCTGCCTCACCTCAGTACCAGGTATAGAGGATGTCCTCCCTCCAACCGGCCCGGTCTGGGTCTCCCTCCGGCCTCCCGGTATAGGTATGGAGGGAGTATAATCTCTCCATCCATTCCTGGTCGAGGTATGGAGGAGGGTCACCCATCCAACTACCGTCCGGGCCCAACGTTTCTTAACTTCGGTGTTCTGACGGGAACCGGTGTTTCATTGCATTTAGTTACTAGCAAATTAGATGCTGTGACATTTAAGTAGTGGGAGGCAACACTTCACGGTAATGAGTTGCCTGACGGTAATTCACTGTTGAAATTATTGCAGAATAGATGCCAAACTTCAGAAACGGTTGTCGTCAATCGTGGGACTAAGACACATTCAGCAGCATTTAATAAGAACAAACGGAGTTCATAAGTAGCGCATGTTTCAATGAATTTAAAATGCAACCTTTGCGGCAAGACTCACCAGTTGTATCAGTGCAAATCATTTTTGAATAAATCAGTTCCGGGTAGACTCGCTGATGTCAAACGATTAAAATTATGTTGCTTTGTTTGTAATCAGGCCATTATGTCAAGGATTGCCATTCTAGCTCATGTAGAACTTGCAACCATAAACACAATACACTTCTTCACGATCCTCAACAACCATCTTTAGGAAATAGTGGTGCTTAAGAGGGAGAAATAGTAACCAAGTCTTAAATACTGACCATTCCTCAAGTCGAACTGGCAGAATCGGCCTTAACGTTCTTAACTCATCATCGAGGGATGTTTAAACCAATATTTCTGTCTCATGCTGTTGTTTGGGCCTATGATTCTCAAGGTGCATCACATCACATGAGGGTTCTACTTGACTCAGGTTCACAGTCGAACAATATTTCGTAACGAATGGCACAATTATTACAGCTTAAACGACAAAGGAGTTATTCATCAGTGAGTGGTATTTCAGGATCTGAGACAAATATTTATCACATGTTTAATACAACTCTTAAATCCAGATTTGGTGGATACAATGTTTCCTTGGATTTCCTGGAATTGCCTAAAATTTCAAGAGATATTCCCTACCTTCAATTAGATGTCTCAAGGTTGCAGTTGCTATCAGACATTCAAATTGCTGATCCAGAGTTTCACCGCCCCCAGAGAGTGGACGGATTGCTTGGTGCAGAAGTCTTCTGGGATTTGTTCAGCCCAGGAGGATTTGGTGCTCATCCAACCGTACCAATGCTTCGGAAATCGACATTAGGCTGAATAATAGGAGGAAGAATTGGCGATCAAGAGGTAATTAATGAAACATGCAGCTACACAAGTTCATTCATCACCATAAATGAACAGATACAACGATTTTGGCAGTTAGAAGAATGTTCTACAGTGAAACAAATTCAATCACCAGAGCAGTTACAGTGGGAAAGGCACTTTGATAACAATTTTAAACGAGATAAAGAAGGCAGATTTATTGTGAAATTGCTTTTAAGGGAATCTATTACCCAGTTAGATCATACCTCGGCATTCATTGCTTACAGTTTGGCTTTGCTTGACGTTTTCTTGGTTGTACCTATGTTACGCGTCTGTGTCAGGCATTAAAACTTATTCACAAATTTCCGGCTTATTTTTTGCAATCATTCAACAGGTAATAATGCTCAAACATCTTCTTTTGTTCAAGTACCCTGTGGTATCCCTCAAGGATCGATACTTGATCCCCTTTTGTTTACAATTTTTATCAAAACACTTCCCATGTCGTTAACCCATTGTAACGCGGACGACCTCCAAATCTATTACGACTGCCATCCGACTGATATCCGCGATGCAATTATGAAAGTAAATGAGGACATCACTTGTATCTGTGATTGGGAATCAAAAAGTTCCCTAACTCTTAATACATACTAGCAAAACAAAAAGCATTATTATCGGCAGGCGTCATCATAAAAATTATATCCACTTTGACCTGCTTCCGAAAGTTGTTATTCAAGGTGTTCATATCAATTACTCCACTTGTGTTACCAACCTCCGAATCAAGATTGATAGATACTTGCCATGGAATGAAGATATTAATATAGTCGCAAACAAAATTCGTATCACACTTTACCGGCTTAAGCAATTTAGAGATTTACTTCCGGTACCATTAAGAAAAAAACTAGTGTTCACACTTTTACTGTCACATATAGACTACTGCTCGCTTGTTTACTCTTATTTCTCCCAGGAATTAAATATTAAACTTCAAAGACTCCAGAACTGTGGCTTACGGTTCATATTTAAATGACCTTCAATGAGCATGTTACTCCATTATATTGTTAGCGGCAAGAATTGAAATCCGCGCGGACGCACGAACATCACAGCGGAAGGATACCTTATCAGGGGAGAACTATCTGGCGCAGCGGAATGTGTGCTACGGCCCTGAGTTGGAGAAGAAGAGCTACCTTGTCTGGAGGTGGTAAATATCTGTATGAGCCCTGGCCTGGGAAAGAGCTCTTGTAGTCTCAGAGAAACCAAATAAAGTTCTGAAAAGATACTAGTCCTTGGCTTCCATCATTTGAATCTAACAATATAATACCTAATAACCAGTGGTTGAATCTAAGTAAAAGAAGAAAACTTCAAAAGCCAATATTTATGCATAAACTCATCATAAACAGAGCGCCCTCCTACTTATGTGAAAATATATTTTTAAATAGTGATAGGGAGAAAAGAATAACACGGTAAACAGAGGTCTTATGTCCCTCTTTTCCTTTCAAATAGTATAAATGGCAGATCCTTCAGTGTGACTTCATGCAAAGTATGGAACACACTCCCTGTGAAAGTGAAATCCATTAAGAACTTTGCGCAGTTCAAATATTGGGTCCCCATATGGATACATTCCCTGCCCGATGAATAAAAACTTAATTTTTAATTCAATACTCTGCTAATATTTGTTTTTATAACATTGTATTCTGCATATATTTTGGTATTTTGTCTATGATCTGGTAGTCTGTTAATGCTGTATGCATGTAATGTATTCTTCTAATCATCAAGTGATATGAAATTGTAAATGTAATCTGGTGTGACAAAAATAATGCTGGTGTTGTTGGAAAGATTGTTATGGTTCTATTGTGACTACTGTATTAATTGCTTTTTTTCCATGTTCCATGGGAATTATTTTCCCCGAACAATGAGCATTCTATTCTATTCTATTTATTAATTTTGGTTAACTGTGCAGTTTGGAGTTTGTAATTTAAACGTACCCTTTTTTTTGAAAGGTAGGGGGGCGTCACTATTTGTCCACTAAGATTGTTGATCTATTGGTTTCAATTAGGTCGGAAAACATATCATTACTATTAGAACATTAAACAACCTGCACTTAAAAGAGATGATTACACTGAAAATAATCCTTTAACGAGGCTAGAGATACCCTCCATCACATATCTATAACACGGTACGGCATTAAGAGGGGATGAAATGGATTGGTCGATGGTTAGTGTGGGGGGGGATGAACAGAGGGTTTAGAAGAGTACGTCGCAGAGTCCGGTCATGATGATGAAAGCGAGAGGGGGAGGTGGTCAGCAGTGCGCCGTGGGAATTCTGGGAGGAAAAGGGGGGAAAAACCTGGTGATATCCAGCTCGGAGGAAAAAGAGATAAAGTGGGGGTACAGGGATACGATGGAAGAGAGCGAGGGTAGGGTGTTGAGGAGAGTAAACTGTGTGGGGGATAGGATGAGAGACAATACGGGGAATGCGGATGATGATATGGTCTCACGCGTCAACAGGACCATGGGATCCACCCTGACTCTGCGAATGAACCCCTCGGGACCCTTGCAGCAAGGATGGCAGAGGGGAGGGGTGAGGGTTTTTATTCGGGTCTGACCCTTCGCCAATCCTCTTTCCTCCTGAGTAGCACCCCCTTCGCCCCGATTCCCTCCTGCGTCTGCAGTAGTCTCGCCTTCCCAAGCTCACTCAATGCCGTCGCCATACACTCGAGGGGTCCTAGAACGGTACCTTGGGGAAATCGCGGGAATGCAGTTTTAGCAACGTGAGATGGCACATGCCCGGGAAGGTTTGTTTTTTTCACCCCATCCTCGTGAAAGCGGTGTGGATGTGAGGTGAGGACGAATCACAATAGGGTCTGAGGGAGGCTGAAGAGGATGTGGGAGACCCGGGATCGAATCCACGCCTCGCCAACCTCGCCCGACCCCTTGACACACTTGCATGAATTCTCCTACATTTCCACTCATTTTTTCTTCCACTGTATTTGGTTCTCCACGGTTTGGGTGGAGGGTGTGAAACGAAAGTTAACTAACTCAACAGCTTGCTCCTTGTTAACCGATTTGCATTCTCGGTGCGACTGGTGGATGACAGGCAGTTTTATTTCGTTATTTGTATAATTCATTTTTGGGAAAATAGCCACCTACATGTTGCCTGAAAGATTCCTGGCGAGAACATACGTTTCAAATTCATGACTACATATTTAATTCTTATTTGATTTATAAAATATAGGTATATTCAGTTTCAGTTAAATTTTTATGCACATTGTGTTTATGCAAATCCTCCAAAGATTATTTTTGCATACAATCATACTAAAGGTGTATGTATTCTTTACTGTGATAATTATTATGAATACATAAAGCATAAACAGCCAAAATTTCACATTTGTTGTAAAATAAAACGAGAAAAAGAATGTTTTCTTTCCCGATAAAATTTATGAATGTTCATATTTTATATATTTCATTACTTATTGCGTGATTTAGTAAACTATTTTTATATTGTTTGCCTTCTTGTTGTTATCCGATTAATTCCAAGCCGTTTTGGTGTCACACAAGTGCGTGTGTTATAAAAATTGAATACTGAAAAGTTAATCCGAGAATACAACGTATTTCAAGTTAGTTCATGCCCTTAAAGAGTCGGAGAGCATAGTTGTTGACGGTGGCTGCCTTTTTCATTATATTCTCTGAAGCTATCTCTGAATTCGTGACCATTCGCTTATTCATGACTAGCTTGTAATAAATTAAATGGTTACATTCCAATGGTAAATAGGAACATTTAATAATTTCTCACATGATGTTTAGTAGTGACTGCCCTGTTTCAATGTAAATTTTTACTTGATAAATTGTAACATTCCAATTTAATAACCCTTTGTTTTACATGCATGCGATATTGGTGTGAAATCGGAAGGAATTATACTCTTTTATATTGTAAGCTTGATTACTGGTGGTGTAAAATAGATTCTTCTTCATTTTTGAGTTCAAGAGTGAAAGCGAGATGCAAATGGTTTGTTTGGCTGTCTTTCTCCGTTTTCATTCTTACGCTGTGTTTTATCTTCTTTTTCCCAACCAAGTGATTTCAATGTTTTCACTTTACTCTTCCTGGAACTCCTTAAATCTTATTTTTTTTTAATTATCCTTTTTTTGAAAGTTTCAGATAAATTACTTGTTCCATATATATTCTGTATGGACTCAGAATTACTCCATATCTTCTCTTGTCTGCTGTACCCATTTTATTGTCATCTTTAATTTTGTTAAAAGGCTGAATGTTTTCAATGTCAATTTACAATCACTCATTCTGACGACGTGTCCTTAAAACATCACTCTCCTCTTGAGCAGTACCTCACAGTAAGTGGCCGTAATAAAAACTGAGATCAAATAATAATTCTACCGAAATACACGTCACCTTTTCACCCACCAATAGTATTCCTCTTTACTCCTTTATCAGGCTGGTGTTATGTTATTTCCTTAAGCCCTCTGCCATACACCATGCGGTGGCTAACAGGGTAGTATGTAGATGTTGCAGCATATCTGTGATCTGTTGCATAGATCTTCGTTTTTCCTCATCTTCTAAGTACCGTCTATCTCTTTTTACCGTGCCAAGGGTCATCCTTAAGATTTTCCGTTCTTTCCTCTTTCGTTCCGCTTTTTTCCCATTTTATTATTCAGTATCAAGCATTCTGAACTATAAAGTTCTTCTGGCTTAAACACTTCGTTGTAGTGTCTTATGTCATTGTAATATATCGCTCTCACGTTATATCTTTTAAGTACCATCAGGTACGCCTATTTTATATCCCTGGCTCCTCCTATATTTGATTGTTGACAATCCCATTTCGGTATAACCATTTCCCAAGATACATTAATTTTACTGTTCTCTTATAAAGCATTTTATTTCATTAAATATAGAGTATTGAGAGATTTGTCATGAAAAGCAAAATTATAAATCATTTGGTGTAGCGTAATCAGAATTTAATGTTCAAATTTGAAAGTCAGATTGCCAAGTAACCACTGTAGGATTTACAATAGGAGATCAATGGATAATTTAAGATCTTGAGGAAACTTAAAACTAAAATTACGTAGGATTTTATGCAGCAAAAATTACCAAATTTAAGCCACATTAAAATTAAAAACTTCACCAGAATCAAACTAATAAAAAAGTTTCAATTAAGTTAGAAGGAACTAAAAAAACGCTACTTAATGGTATGAATAACAAAAAAAAACCATTGCAAAGTTTTTCCTTCCAGTTCATTCGGTCTTCTACGGCATTTTTCAATGCATATCTAATAATCTCAATGAACTGAGCCGATCAATAAGAACCCTCCTAAAAAATTATTGCTTGCGAAGCTTTATGAAATTTGATTTTGTTTACAAAAAAGGAAGGAGGAATTGGTATCTAGAATAGAAATCTACGCCCATATGAGATCGTTAAACTATTTCTACAGAGACCTGGTACAGTGAAATAGTAAGTCATGACTGCCAGTAATTTCTCTGAAACCCATTTCAAACATTTATCATGCCCAGCCTCTTTATCTCCTATTCACCTGATCATTGAAATGTATAACAGGAAGAAACGACACAACTAACTCATAATCCGTCATAAAGTCTCCTGTGATGGAGAATGAAGAGTAGGGGGGGGGGGGGGTCAGCTATCCAAGATGCGGGGTATCTTGTAATTAAATTACATTACTGAACAACGTCATTTTAAACAAATATATGATCTGAAGAGCTTCCTCAGTAAAAAAACTAAATCTAAGCTATTAGGAGTCATATTTCACAGGTGTATTGAGTGCATTACTTTAGTTAAGCTCAAATGAGTCATACTATCATACTTTAATCCTCAAGCAATATTTATACAGACATCGTGTAGTAAAATATTTTGCCACGCATGCTTTGGTATCAATTATTAAGTTATCAGTTACCAAGTCTTTGCAAACACAATAAATTGGTCTCTCCGACAAATTCCCCCTAACATCGTCCATTGCCTACATAATACAACCATTCAATAGCATTTTAAAGAGATAGAGATTAAGGTGAATTTAAACGTAATACTGCAATGAAATTAATTTAAATTAATACTATTGAAGAACAAACATAATTTAAATATGTAGTATAGAGGGATAAGTTTTTGACTCATTGCCACTGAATTCATTTAATACTTTCATAAAGTTTTTCAGCCTGCAAATGCAAAGATTTACGACATGAGCCCAGCACATATTTAGAGCTCGCGCACCACAAAGTTTAAAATGGAGTCTTGATGCTTATTGCATTTTGATCTGAACTGAGTTAGTGAAATTGGTTAAAAATATCCCATTTAATATTTTGCATGGAAACGATTTGAATTTATACTAAACACTTTTTGTGATTGACAATGTAACTCCAGCATTTTTTCATGTTTGTAGTTTAAGTTTTGTCAGCGTCATACCTTATTTTCTGATCAGTTAAAACAAATTCAGGGATAAAAGAAGAATTAACACTGCAGTTCCACATGGTAATAGATGTATTGACACGACCGGTTTTGCCGCAGAGCAGCATCTTCTGGTGCTTAGAAAATAATGCAATTGCACCTGAAGATGCTGCTCTGTGGCGAAACCAGTCGTGATACATCTATTACCATATGGAATCGCAGTGTTAATTCTTCTATTATCCCTGATATCAAGGAATTCCACCAAGTAATGTCCGAAACTATCATCTACAATAATGTTTTCGTTGCATGTATCTTTGCATAAAGGAGGTGATCTTTTTACACTTGGCATACTAAGTTTACTGATGTATCCTAAAAAAATTAAATTATTAGCCTCCAAGAATTTTAGATTTTGGCAAAAAAATACGAACTGTATATGATGAAGAGGAAGATATGTAATACAGCGATTTCCTTCATGCACACAATGGGGTAATAAGATGTTGAACGATGAAGCCTGGTTAGTCTGATAGTCTGCGCATTTCCTCTGTATGGTTGAAAAGTATTGGTTCGATTCTCGATTTGGGTGATTTTTTCTTATGCCTGCCCTTGGCGTATCGTTCCAATGCTCACAATGAGTGTCTCACGAGAGGTGTTCTGGAGAGTGATGGGTGGATGATTTGCCCTTAGAATGACGATAACAAATCCATACTCTCCGATTCATACCCGAACGAGTTCTCAGCTCTTGAGGCCAGCGACGGGAGAGGTGTCGTTGAAAGGTTCAGGGAAATCTGGAAAATGCAGGAAAATTCTCGGCAGCGAAGCAGGAAACGTCTTACATGGTGACACTGTAAGAGTCGCACGATTTTTATTCCGAATATACACGCGTTGAAAAGGCTATGTGGCGTATTTATTTCTTAATGTATCGATGAATGCCTATTAAATCGTTCCCTAGCGATTTCTATATTTTTAAATTAATTCTTTTTTGGCACCCACTTACTTACTTTTCGCATGAGGTGTTTTTGCGCGTAGGAATACGTGCGGATATAACTTTTTCGTGTGTTGGTACTGTAATATTACTTCCCTTTTTATTCTTCCTGCCCCTAATTCCCTTTACCTTAATGCTGCGCCGGCTGCTCAGGGTATACTGGGTAGAAGAGCGGGGTTAGGATACAGTCACTTATAACACTGATATACATGTGTGTTTTAACTCCTTTGCTTAGCAATCATTAAAATAGTTGATAGGATGCATAGAAATCAATTAAATAAAACCATAGCCTAGACGATTAACGTCAATTGAAATAATATTGTTTCTTTTTTAAAATGAGCTCTTAACACAATCAATGATTTTTTTTATTAAAAAGGAGACAATTGGAACGCCAATACTCTCCCACTCCGTCTTCCCTTGAAAGGGCGGAGTTCCTCTTCATTGTTTCAATTACAATAATATTTGGGGTACCTATTATTAAACACCCAATTTTCTACATTTAACTTTTTTTAACAATTGGTTCATATTTTACTGGTGTAGTTCAAGTTTTAATGTTTTTTCATTACATTTAATTTTACAAAGTGTATTATTATTTACAAAATTTATTTGTTTTCTCGTTTGGTTTCTTCATCGGGTGTCTTGCGATTTTCTTTGCTTCCTTTACAATTGTTATTTTCTTCTTAGTATTTCTATCACAAAGTTGTCTTCTTTCTTCTTCCTCCTTCTCAGCATTCTCACCATTCCTTACACTTTTTTATTTCTTCTCTTCTCTCCTCCTTTTCTTTTCTTGATTTCTTCTACGTCCCTTCTCCTTCTCGCGGTCTTGTGAAGTTTGAAACAGCTTCGGCTGCTTTTTTATTCCCCAGTCCTCTTCCAACCTCTTCCAGTGTCACTGACCAGTTTCCGAAGATCTTCTTAAGCTCATTTCTTTCTTCTGCGTATTTTGGACGATCGTACAACCTATGCTGTACATCGTCTGGTCCTAGGTTGCAGTCGCATTCTTCATTTTCTTCTTTTCCTATTTTCTTAAGATAGGTCTTGAGTCCTCCATGTCCCATTAGGATTTCGGTTATGTATCTGTCCATTTTGAGTTTACATTTTAGTTTATTTTCAATGTTGGGGAATAACGTAAACGTTAGTCTTCCTTTTTCTGTTGAACTCCATTCTGTCTGCCAGGTTCTGCTCGTAATTTCATTGATTATCCTCTTGTTTGCATTCCATTTTTCGGTATTTGTTAGCTAAGTTCCGTCTATTGAAGCTCTTCCGGTTCTCCTTAGTTGTAACTTGAGAAGTCTAGATATTATTTCTAAATTTATTGGCTTAATTCCAGTGATTACATTTAATGCTTCGTTGCTCAATGTAAGGTAACCTCTCGCGATAGGTAGAAGGCAGCCCCTTTGTGCTTCGTATAACTTTCGTTTAACTCTTCTATGATTGATTCTATGTCCGCACATCTCTATAACATAGGTAGCAATGGGTATTGTTACTGCTTGATAAATGATTCAAAGACTATCCGTATTTATGCTAAATTTTTACGGGCGATTACGGGCTAGGAAGGAGAAACGACCGCGGCGAGAAAGCTGTGGAGTTTTGCCGTAGAAATAACCTAGTGATTACAAATACATGGTTCAGACATCATCCTCGACGTAGGTATACTTGGAAGAAGCCGGGAGACACAGATAGGTTCTAGATGGTTAATATAATGGTTCGTCACAGATACAGGAATAGTGTTAAAAACTCGCATACTTATCCAGGAGATGATGCAGACACAGACCACAACTAATTAGTCGTGAAATTTCGGGGAAAACTGAAAAAGAAAAGAAGGGGAAGGAGGGTACGACCGTGTAATACGGAGGCAATAACTGGGGCAATGAAGAAGAAGTATCGAGAGAAGGTTGATGAGATAATGGGTGAGGAACATGAAGTTAGATCAGTGGAAGATGAATGGGGAAGTTTGAAAAATGGAATGGTAGAAGCGACGAAAGTAACGGTAGGCGTAGTGAGTGCAACTAAAATGAGAAAAACCGTGGATCACGAAGGAGATGATAAGGTAGATGGAGGAGAGAAGGAAATGGAAGAGCGTAAACTCAGAGCTAGGTTAGAGAAAATACCAAGAATTAAATAACACGCTTAGAAGAGAAACCAAGAAAACAAGATAGGCGTGGTGGAGAGAACAGATCTACTCGTTAGAGAAATACCAAAAAGAGGGAAGATCAGATGCATTATATAGGAAAGTAATGGAACTGACGGGTGTTAATAAGGGAAGGGGAATCACAACGATAACAGACAAGACGGGAAAGGTGATCGTAGAACCGAAAGAGACACAGGAGAGGTGGAAGGAGTATGTTGAAGAGCTGTATGGTAAAGAAAGGCTAATATATTAGATATAGAAAGGGAAGACGACATCGACAGAGATGGCATCGGAGCAGGTATCCTAGATAGCGAAATCGAAAGAGCTCTACGAGACATGAAAAGGAATAAGGCGGTGGGAATAGATGACATACCTGCAGAGTTTTTAAAGAACCTGGGGAAGAACGGAAGAGGAAACCTTTTTGCACTTATTCGTAGGATTTATGATGATGGAGTGTGGCCGGAAGACTTCGCGAAGACTGTACTAATTCCTATACCGAAGAAGAGTAAGGCAAAAACGTGCGAAGTCTATAAGGCAATAAGCTTAATATCCCTCGCGGCCAAATTAGTTCTGAGAATTATAAACAGAAGGCTAGAGAATAATGCATTTGAATACCTGGGTGCCGACCAGTTCGGGTTTAGGAAAGGGACGGGAACGCGAGACGCTATAGCGGTGATGAGGACGCTAGTAGAAAGAAACCTAGAGTATGGGCAGGATATTTTTGCATGCTTCGTAGATTTCAAAAAGGCGTTTGATCGGGTGGACTGGACGAAATTAATGGGAGTGTTGAGGAAATTAGGGATTGATTGAAGGGACAGGCGCACAGTGGGCCAAAATCCAAAAAAGCTGGCCAAAAGTCGATAAATGAAGTTCGCGCAAACCAACCAAAAACAGTTGATTTATATTATTAAGCATATGCTCTTTAAGATAGGGTACTATGCAGAACAGGGAATACGCCATGAAAATGTTTACATCTGGTCAAATTAGAGCATGTCAGGGTGATTTTGGCGACCGAAATTTTTCCGTGGAAAATAGCTATATATATAGCTTTATTAAAGAGTCGTTATTTATAATGTTGGTTTTAAAGTATTATGATGCCCAAAACTGATATTTATTGCATGAATTAAGATAAATTTTGTTCCGTTTTATTTGTATTTTAATATTTTTATAATTTTTCAAAAATTGTGCTGTTTTTTCATTAAATTTTATGTTTAACGTTAATTATCGTTTTTATCGACATCAGGCTACACGGAGTTATTTGTACTGTGTGGTAGAGAAAATCATTTAAAACAATATTCAGAAGGAAATTTTTGCGATAACTTGCGATTCTAATTTAACAACAATTTTTATTTAAAACCACCCCGGCCACTCGGGCCACAGTGGCGGCCACTAATGGGGTAACACTAAGCGAAGCAAGTATATAATTTCCGAGTATAAAGACGATGGAATGCCAGTTCAATGACATTGGTAATTTGAATTGATATTTTATGAATAACTTTTCATATTAATTTTTTCACATTGCACTTAAATGGCTAAATTCAATGTAAATCTTGTCGCAAATTGCAACTTCTCGCAACGTTGGCGACCGGCGATTCTACGATGTGGAGGTCGTTGGGACTTTTCTCAGCAGAGTTATGGGCTAAAATATCTTTGAAAGAATTTTCCATGAATTGTGGAATTCCCTCTGGCATGTTGAGCAGACTGAGGTCGAGGGATTTAGGGGAAGGCTCGTGGTCATGCACGTGCAGCGGCATGCGCCCGCGCCAGCTGGTTGAGGACTTGCGTCCCTCCGTGCTTGCTGGCCCCACAATACTGGTTTTACAACCTTGCCAATAATGACTCTTTTCTACTTCCCCTAATCCATTGTTAGCTATCTCAAGTTATGCTTTTTACACCTTTTTTGCCTCTTTTAGCAGACCCTTGCCGCCACTTGTTCCGCCAAACGGAATGCTTAGTTAGTTTCCTTAGGGGTTTTCTGGTTGTTTTCGCGTACCACATGCATCAGTTGTCCTAGAGAGCGTCGAGTGAACATCCACTGTAAGTGACTGTGCTGTGCAACACTGGGTTGATCTGTTCAACGTTAGAACCGTTTCAAATGAGAATATAGTTACCCACTTATACCTGGAAACCAAAGTCGTCGTGCCTTAACTATGTGTACGTCGCATCTATTGAGGAAAATTTTGCTTTCCAATCATACGAGAAGCAGTTTGGTAAGAAAAATTTTAATTTTTAAAATGGATTCCGAGTTGGAGTCAGTAATTTGTTTTTTGCTACTCATGTAAGAATGATGATAGTGAGGCTGTCGATGGAAGAGATTGCCTGCTATTTTTAATTTCGTTTTGTAGTGTTTTATACTAAATTTGTGAGAAACCATGGAGAGTAGAGAAGTGACAGGGTTGCAGCTTCATGAAAAATTGTAGAGAAAAAACTTACGGCACAGAAGTGCCTACAAACATGCTTTTTCACTAGATATTTTGAGAAATGGAACAAGGTCCAGCGAAGGGAGAGCTACTTCAGAGTTAATAATAGTAAATGGCTAATAGAAAATTGGCCTGATAATAGATGTACCAAAACCAGGATATGGCACCACAAACGATAGTTACACAAACACTGTTTTTCGGACCCTAAATCATCAGCAAATATTACCGGTAAGAGAAACTGACAACTATTTCAAATTAAAGAAAACATCGCTGCTGAAGTTTAGTAAGATTTTTAGTTAGTTTAATATTTTTCAGGGCTTCATGAACAACTGATTTCAAGGTTTGAAAATATTTTGTAAGTAATTCAAGCAGTCGATCACTCAATCACAATGAGTTCAGAAAATACTGTCTAGCAACAGCGAAATTATACGTGAAGCCATACCCTTGGTATTATATGCCACCAACGGTGCACAAGCTTCTGATTCATGGTGCAGATATATCCAAGAAAGCAATTCTGCCCATCGGGCAGCTTCCAGAAGATGCCTTGGAATCAAGGATTAAGGAAATTAGGAAATTCCGGCATCACAATACGCGGAGGATATCAAGAGAGGCGACTAATAAATATATATTTCGGAGATCCCTTGTTATCTTCAATTTCATTTCAAAATATTAAATTGAAGGAAGATTTAGATCCAGAAGTGAAAAAACTAATTGATTTTGGGAATGACGACTGTGAAGATGAGAGTGATGACGAGTCATCAGAGGATGAGTGACACTTTTTATCAATATTATTATTCAAAATATTTATTCAAGTTTTTTATAATAATATTATTGAAAAATATTTGTTTAATATTAAAATTTAAATAATACATTATCATGGTCTCTGCCTCTGGCTTACATTTATGTTGAATCCTGATCCCAGTAGTGCGACAAAAGTATAGCAAAATGAAATTGACTGGAATATAGCCAATTTCAAACTAATTTTGCAATAAAAAATGAATTAAATATTTATATTTTTGTGAAAATGTAGTCTACGTAAGCTATAGCTTTAAAATTTTATTTATTTAACATTTTAACTTGATGCAAGTTTATTTCCATCGAGAAACA
Source organism: Pyrrhosoma nymphula (assembly GCA_963573305.1). Classification (NCBI taxonomy): domain Eukaryota; kingdom Metazoa; phylum Arthropoda; class Insecta; order Odonata; family Coenagrionidae; genus Pyrrhosoma; species Pyrrhosoma nymphula. Next base: position 4,148,927 of record OY754338.1, on the reverse strand, counting down.
TATTTTCAATTCCTCCCATTCCGTTGCAGTGGGTAGTCATAATTTGTTAAAATGTATTATGCATTAAAATTCTACTTGGACAATTTTTTTACGGATTGTATAGCCCCTAGCATTATTAATTACAGTATTTTGATAATTATCACAGGAAATTTTGAGTTTTAACTAGACCACTCAATCATCGAAATTAAGCTTTGTCATTGCATATTTAATGTTTATACAATTAATAGCGCTGTATCCGTAAAATATATTGAAAAAATAATGATAAAATAATGTTTATCAGGCCAAAATACCTTAGAAATGCACTTCATGTTGCATATATACTGGTATTTATTAGAGTTATTAATTTTGGCCAGCTTTTTTTCAGTTTGGCCCACTGTGAGGCGTCTGATTCGGAATTTGTATATGAACCAGACGGCGCAGGTTAGGGTAGCCGATGGAGAATCGGGATGGGCCACGATAGGACGGGGAGTGCGGCAGGGGTGCCCACTATCGCCGCTGCTTCTTAACTTGTATTCAGAAGAAATGGTAAGGGAGGCATGGTGAGAGGAGGAGTTAAGAATAAAGGTAGGAGGGGAGCTGATAAAATCAGTGAGATTTGCAGATTATCAAGCAATGGTTAGTCATTCTGCCAAGGGGTTACAGTCAATGGTGAATGCATTAGAGGTGTAGTGCGAAAAGTATGGGATGAAGATCAATCACAAGAAAACGAAAGTAATGGGATTTGGTAGAAGTAAGAAGGCGGGGCTGAATATAAGGGTGGGAGGGCAGAAGATAGAGCAGTTCGAGCAGTTTACGTATCTGGGTAGTATATTGGAGGTGAATGGGTTTAGTGGTAAGGACATCAGATGCAGAATTGCGCTTGCTAAAGAAACATTTTCGAAGAGAAGGGAATTGATGAGGGGGGGTCTGAGAAGAGACGTAAAGGAAAGGCTGGTGAAAACTCTGTTATGGAGCTGTATGGATCGGAAACTTGGTCATTGCGAAGGGAGGATGTGCGTAGACTTGAGGCGTTTGAGATGTGGGTTTGGAGAAGGATGGAGAAGGTGAGGTGGGTGGCGAGGAAGACGAACTAGGTATTGGATATGGTCGGAGAGGACAGGAAGCTTGTAGCAGAGGTGCGGAGAAGGCAGAAGAGATGGATGGAGGAGTTTTTTAGAGGAGAGGGCATGTTGAAGAGAGTGATAGAGGGGAGACAATCTAAGGAGGGAAATCTAGAAATGTGTATGAAATTGGGATGCAGAATGGGGACTATCTAAGAACCTACCAATCAGCTGGTAGAATACTTTAATGAAAAAATCTTGAGTGGAAATATTTTTTAAAAGCAAGAATCTTTAATCATTGCACAAACTCTATGATTTGAATTCCTAACCAGTTTAATTTAGCAAATTGAATTTCAAATGCGTTACAAACTAAATTTGGTTGTCAAGGAAATATGCTATTGTTGATTTCTAAAAAAACAACTGCATAAAGCCCAATGATTTGCATTCCCAATCAGAGTTAGAAAAATCAAGTTTATATTCGTTAAAGACCAAAATCTGGCTGTCGAGGAAATATGCTATTATTGGTTTATAAAATAAGTTACAAACCAATTAAACTTTATTTTTTAGATACAAACATCCATTTATATATATGTTGATGATGACAGCAGCGATAAACGCCTTTTAACTTGACTAATGATCCATCATCCTTGACCTGAAGACACAGCCCGGAGTGCCAGCAAAGCCATTGTAACCATACAACAGAGGGAGGACACCCGAAATAAAATTAGGAGATTCAATGACCATTAACTCCCGGTAGCGTTCAATCAAGGGCAAATGCAAAAGTCAATCTCAAACTAATTGTAAGTAAAAACATACGGTTTTTCATACTGTGTGAAAGGACATAGGGAAATATATGGCGCATGACAATTTTTGAAGCAATCAATCAAAATCAATCAAGCACTCACATACATACATGCAATGATTTTTAAATTTTTATTCCTCCTAGTTTGCACGCGGCAACCATTGATCTAATGTAGCGCATGCGAAGTTTACTCTATCCATAATATCTCAGTAACTAAATATGACACAAGGATGAGAGAGTGACGAGTGAAATACTGACATCGTACTATTTTACCTGATATGGAAACTATTTCCTTTGTTTTTTCTTTTTTGTTATTACATTTATGCTGTTGAACTTTAATATGAAATCGACATTTATTTCCTCCAAAAGACAAGATTTTTACTTGAGAAAACTGTGCATGGAAAAAAGTCTAAGATATCAATGATTTTGTACTTCAGGTAATTTAAAAGAAGAATGATCTTAGAAAATGTTCTTTATGCATGCTTTTAGAACTTGCCCTTTTCTTATAGAATGAAAAAAATTTCGCTCAAAAGCAGCCATGTTCGGACTTCATTTTATCCGAATAGGGAGCTATTAAAAATATGTGGTACACAGCATACGAAGATATGCAGTAGTGCTGCATATGATACGAACAAAAATTATCATCCAACCACCATTGGGTCATTTCACATGGAATGACCCAGGTGTGAACTGGTTCCGAGCAGGTGTTGTTTACAGTCTGGCCGCTATTCACATAACCAATCATTTGTTTTTCAAACGCTGAACCATGAAAAGGGAAGCCTCGCCCTACCGTTCTCACCCTCAGTGTCCCTTCAGTTTCGACGCATCGAGCAGAGAGGCCGTCCACTCACTCGCCCGTGAGCACTTCGCATAATGAGAAGCTGGCCAAGGGTGTAGAAGGGTGCCAGGGAAGTATAATACTGTTACGGAGGGGATGGTGTGTGGTGATTTTAGGTCGAGAGTTTCTACTCTGCACACCCCCCTGCGTTCGCTGCGAGGAGGATTAAACGAAGGGCCAAAAGGGAGGATGAGTGTTGATAGAGGGTCAATAAAAGGATTGGAGCCGTGTGTATTAAAGAGATTTTATCACAACTGCATGAGCCAAATCAGATGAGAGAAATCCCAAGTCTTCGTCTTATGAAACATTGGGACATCATTGATGCCGTACAAACTACACGTAAATTATTGATTTATAAAGACATACCTACCATCTTTTCAGTAGTTACCAATACATTTAGTTATATTTAATGTTTATTTGTTATTCATTTAATTTAAAAAGGGAATTACTCAAAGTAAAACTTTTTTGTGAACACTTTTTCTCAATTATTGTATCAACTATAAATGATCAATTTTCTACATTTGATGAACTCAGTTCAAATTGCAGCTGTAAGGAAGTAATTTCGACACGTTGACAATGAGCTAATGAAGATCTAGTGATTTAAAAGACGTATTATGTATTTTTCCCTAGGGTTCTTAATCACCATGTTAACTTTACAAAATTCACCTCACATCAACTTCGTTATATAGATCTATTGTTTTTTAAGAAAAAAAAATATCCAGAAGAAGAACTGATTACTAAAAGGAATTATGGTCTTCGTGGGTTTTAAATCAGATGAGTATTCTACATTAATACGACCAGAAGTTGAATAAAAACAACAAAGAAGAACATTCTGACTGTTCAATAAACATCGGTCGTACACAAATTAATCCTTTGAAGTCAACACGGTTTTTTCTGCAGAAGAGTCTTTCTTAATGAGGAGTCTGTGAATGTGTGGACAGCTGAGAATATAGCTTTACGCAGGGTGGACTCTCCTTGGTAAAATTTTCACTTCCCTTATAGGTATCGAATTTCTAATTTCGTAAGTGCTCTCAAGTCTCTTCCCCTCTTCCTCTCCCGCAGTTCCATTTGACTGCAACATTCGCGCTTCGAACTTCCTTGCTGCATTCAACACGTGAGGTCATCCAGCGTCCTTTGGGAAAAATGAGTAGCGTTAAAAAAAAGGAATAACGACAGAATTAGAAATTTTCAATTGGTAAAATAGATTAATTTCATGTCGGCGATCTTTCGGGGTTTACACCGGGTAGTAAGGTCCATGGCGACCAACGTTTCGACACTAGAGTCGAGCATCGAAACGTTGGCCGCCATGGACCTAACTACTCGGTGTTTACCCCGAAAGATCGCTGACATAAATATTCGCCGGGAAAGCCTGAGATTAATATCAACCTATGCTTCGATGTATGACATCATCATCAGGTATACCTTGGGCCTAAGGATTATATAGTATTCACATCGAAACCTTGGTCGAAATAAATCGATTATATTGGCGACAAATTGAAACTTATTTTATCGTTTTGTTGAGATTCCTCTGCATTACGCCTTTATGGCTCTTATCTAAAAAAAATGAAAATTTTCTTTAGTACAGTTTGTAAGATTTGTTAAAATACCATTCAATTTATTGTAAATTGACTGTGACTTAAAATACAAATTTTACCCAAACTGGAAATAAAATCAAAGAAACCCTGAGTCCTATGAGATTACTAGATGTAAACTCTCCATAAAATAAATTTATGGTCACCGGAAAGACAATAATGGATGCATTTTTTGGATTAAGTTTGAATCTTATTTACTTGTCAATTGCTGTTGAATGACTGTTATTCGTTTTTATAAATTTAGAAAGTCATTTTCGAAAAAAATACATGCTACTGCTTAAATAATAATTTTGAATTTTTGTAATACCCGTTTGCAGAGGGCAACCACCGTCACAGAGTAAAATCAGTTTCAGATTCACTGATATATCTCAAATTGTACCTTTTATCGTTTACGAATTAAATATGCATTGTAGATGGCAAGTAATATTTTAAATTAATGATAAAGTTTTTAAGGGACAGAGTTTTACCTGATCGTTATGTGGGGTTGACCCTGGAAAGTTACTTCCGCATGTTTTTCCTGTTAAGACTTGCGGGCAATTTTCCTCTGACGGTAATTATTTTTTCTCAAGTTAGTGCGGGGAGCACTGAGGAGAGGGCGCTTGCTATGATGGCCAATGCTTAAACGTGGGCGTGGCCCGTCCACCATCTTTGTTCCTCGCGATTTACCTGATTGGCGCTTACGGGCTGATGCACTAATTTTGTAATTTTATCATTTTTTCCATCAACATCCACTCACTTCAAATCATCATGTGTTTAATTCCTGAAAATTCATGTTGTATTGTATATATAAATTTATAATCACCTGTATTACCAGCGAAAAGCCACAGTGCCATCGAGGGTAGTTCATAACCCCAAGTTATAAATAGGTAGATAAACAGAAAATTTTATTGTTCTAAGGCATGCCCTATAAGAACAAGTACATATAAATCAAAATATTCGCTCGGATTTTAACGTAGCATTTTGCCAGATACCTGTAGATACAGTAAAAGAAAAAAGACCATCATAATTTACAATGAAGTAGGAGTGCAGAATACTGTTTTGCTAAAGAGGGATAGAAGCAAGCAAAATTTGAAGAAATGCATAACTTCCCACAATTCTCTTTAAAACCAAATACATATTATTAAATTCAATATATATAATTTTCACACAATTTAACAGTATCTAATGAAAAACATTGCAGGCGTTGTGAATAGATACAAAACTTCAAAGGCTTTGTTGTTTAATAAGAAATTGGTATGATTAGGTTTTGAAGGATTAAACTGACAAACTTTGTTTCGAGGAATTAAGGAGGGAGGGAGGACAAAGGAGTAGAGAGGGAGGAATATTATTATTTTTCAAGCATTATTTAGCTTAAATTTTCAACAGAGGGTAGACAATTTTTCTTCATATCCGCTAGTTCGACCACTCGACAGCGATAACAAAAGACAATCAGGGAAAGTTCAGGGGGAAGCAACATGGTGGATAATTTGAATGTCAGTTTTTCGTTGTCATTTCCTCTCCATCTACCTCAATGGAAGACTCATTTCCATTATGTCGTCACAGTATCCAAAATGACATTTGAGGTTTACTCTTTCAGACATCTTATTTTTGATATTCTATTCCAATATAACTTAAAGTTTTCAAGTTGAAATGAAATATTCCGTGTATACTATTTTGTTGTATGGTCTGATGCCTATAAAAATGTAAAACTACTCTGCTATTCCACAGTTTTATTCAATCACTTGTTAAGTTAATGAGTTGCATACTCAGGTGTCCAACCGTAACCATATTACGATACTGAACGTTTAAAAAAAAGTAAAAAATTACTTTGATATCTTGCATTTTCATAAAATAAAATATCGCTTTCATAGCAGGCTTAAACACTCAGGGGTTTTTTCTTAAGACGCTACTCTGTGACGAAACCGGTCGTATTTTTTAAAGTTGAACTTTGGAAATGCAAAGTATTTTTTCATCGTTACAGGCCCTGAATCGGTGTCTGCCTAAGATGCCACAACATTCCGTTTTACAATGCGTATCACGAGTAAAAGACTGTCGGCGTGTGCAGGAATTAAAAGTGTGGCACTCGATTCGAAGTTGGTTGGCTCTCTCGTTCCATGGCATTCGATCGGCGGGAATGAGATGCGAAGACATGCGGGGATTCGTTCCCCGTTCCAACTCATTGAGAAGAGGAAGCGTAATGCCCATTATCGCGTGGGCATCCCCTCCTCACCAATTGACTCAAGAGTGGGCATCCCCAAGCAGAATCGCCTCACGACTCCGAATCGGCCAGTGGGTAAGGTACTATATATACACACCCGAGCGCCGGAATAAGGGATTTGGTTAAGAGTCCGAAATTTTCGAGTGTGGCACTCTTGGGGAATGGTAGTGTTGGGAATACGTAAGGGCTCTTAAGAGCTCAACTTGCACCCACGTTCGGCCGGGCATCGGCTCCCGCTGCAATCCAGTCTGCTCTTCCCCAATGGCAAGATTTCCGAGGAATCCTTCCAAGGACCAAATGATTACTTGAGCCGTAGGATGACTACTCGCACAAACTCGAGGGGATTTTTCACGAGTGGTCCAACTCGCGTTGAGACCCAAAATGCATCCAGACTCGGCACTCAGTTTTGATACTTTTAATCTCGACGATGTTATCGAACAATTACGCCTGGGTGCACACGTGCTCAGGACGTAAACCAACCACACGCATCGCACTTGTATAGGAATCGTAATCATCTTGAGGTAGAGTGCCACAAGACTGAAAAATATTCAATGTCTCTCCAATATCAATAATTATTATATCTCTATAGAGGCTATTAGATCCAAAAGCACCAGGGGATGTTTTGAATTAACCTTTACTTCCATAAGAAAAGCATCGGATTAGATGCAGAGATTTCTTTTCATGCTTTTTTAGATTACTTGCTCTCATGATATATGATTGAAATTTTTATCAACGAATGACTAACATATTTAATTTTTAAGTTCGTGCTTTTTTTATATTTTTATTGTCTTGATTTTGCCCAAATTTTAGTTTTTCGCTAAAACATTTTCAATTTTTGAAATATTTAACCAATAGAAATGTTTATTTACTTAGCAAAAATAACGATTTTGCAGGGCTTACAAAATGAGAGCTCTTACCTAAGGCCCAGGTTCAAAATTTGGATCAGTAATAAACAGGAATACACAAGAGCCACAGGAACACATTCACAGGAATTTACGGTGGTATTTTAATGTCTACATGTGCGTTATATGGAGAGCTCTTCAAGTGCAGTACTGCGTCCTTCGGATGGAATGTGTGGAAGTTGTTGAGACCCTTGGCACCTTTCTTTAAGATCAGGTTATCCGACGCCACATGTCTCTCCACACTTACCTTATTTTCATTACCCCTCCGACTACATATCCTCCCTTTTCGAATGACCATAAATGCAGATAATCTCGCAAGAAAACAAATTTCTTTTCTTTGTTTTTTTAAAATTACTACCATATTCACGCTAAGTAATCAGAAGGAGCAATATCATGCACCACTTTTCTGGAAATCAGGCCGCCACTTTCAGCAACCCATATGTTGTAATCACATTCAAAATGTGGAACACTTAGTCATGTTAACAACATTAATTAATCGTACCTCAATGTCGAGAACATCAAGTCTAAAGGGTACAATTATTTCTTAAGGGTGTGGTTTATATAGTTGTGTTTCTTTGTATACTGGAAGATGGTTGCTTTTTTCGCAACGTTCGGCCTCTCGTCCTGAAGGTGTCGTTAACGTTGTGAAATAAGCATCCTAACGCGATGGAACCCGGCAATAATAAAAATCAAATTATTGAATGTCGCGGAAACCTGAAGAATAGTTTTATGCTTGTATTATTTAAATAGTCTAAATTGACAACGAGTCAAAAACTCAACTTATAGGACAAAATAAGGGGTATACACGTATACATATATACGTGTACACACGTATATATACACGTATATATACGTGTATACGTAATACATGAATTAAGCACCTTAATATTTCTGTATGCCGATAGTCAACAATTTTAGCTTATGTCATGAATGCAAAATAAAATGAATATGCAAAAATGTAATCTCTGCTCTAAATTCAATGATTTTCTAATGGGAGTAATCTACAGCCAACGAAGTGAGATTTTTGGGGCTCCCCGGGTCGTTGGGCCTTTCTCATATAGGTAGCCTTCTTGAGCTATTAGGAACATGTGTGCTAAATTTTGATCGAATCCCTGGAGGGGTTTTGATGTATATATACCGTTCAAACATACACATGTTCATTATTATGGTAATATATATTATGTGTGTAATCTTATTTTATCGTTAAATGCATTTGTGTAGTTCTAATTTTCTTTTAAGGGCTTATCCATAGGGCAATAATAAATTGTATTCTTTTCTATTATCTTTTTTTTTTGCTGCCGTACTGCAAGCGCACCGATGCGTAGGATCCATTCCCCTCCAATTACTCTACGCAATTAACGATCAGGATTAAAGTTTTCGCCCACGTCCAACCTGTCCGGCATCGTCTCTTCCTCGAGTTATGGTCTCGGGTGGTCTTAATCGCCCAGACGATGCGTTCAGCCGGATGGGACGACGTCTTTACGGCTATTGATCTCGGAGTGCGAAGTAAAACTTGAAAGAATTAAAAAAAAATTCTCCAGCACCGTTTTGTGATTAGGGTTTCCACCTCCTATTTCTCCTCCCCGAAAGCCCTCCAAACGTAGATCCAGCCCTCGTGAAAGCAAACAATTGATGGCAGTTTGAGCGCACGGCCCACCATGGGAATCCAACCCAAAGAGAAAGCTCCTCCGCTTCTATACCTCCCACTTTACCCACTTGTCCACCGGCTCATGATTAATCGCACGGATCTGCAGCACGCGTCCGCAATAGCGCCAATACCGCGGCAGAACACAGAAGCGTAGGGAGGGGAGGATTAAGGGAAGAAGCTTTCGCAACGTATGGTTGAGGGAAGTTGAAGGGAGGGAGTACGTTCCCCCTCCGCCATTTTCACTCTTCCGTCCAACACATCCCTCTTCTACCACTCTCCAGGCCAGGGCAATCTCCAGCCCTGTCGAAGCGATATATATTGGCTCGAAAGAGAAGATGGAGGAAAAGAGGGGAGGAATCGATTTAGTAAAGGGTAGTTGAGAAAGTTTTTTATTATCAAGAAATTTTTTCCCTCAGCGTCCTTTCTTTTTTTTTTCAATTTTAATTCCATCCCGGGCCGCCACCCGGGAAAGCATTTGCCGTGATTGGCCCCAGAGCCTCATGGGGTTAATCGGAAGAATGTTTGAGACGCCACAACGAGTCTCCTCATTCTGGTTACGGCTATGGGTTTCAAAAACTTTCTCAACAATTAGGAGTCTTCCGTAGTCCATGCCAGGGAATCGTATTTATTTTATCTTCTAGAATCCGAAAATCGTAATATCGCAATATTCCCTTAGTCAAAATAAGCGTATATTGAAATGCATGAAACGTTTTGTGTGCAAGAAAAGAATAACAGAACTTTTTAAAACTCCTCACCTAAGAAAACTGTTCACTAAACCAAAATTACAAAGAGACTATGACATTTTGCGGTTTTTGTTTACCAAGCACATTAATCAGGCCTTTCTCAAATAATTTATTGCATTATAAAACTACCCGGGAGTAAGGGATCTAGCGTTAGATAGTGAATTATTGAGGGCTCCTGTCAACCACTTTCAAGGTGGGTTTACGCTAGCAAGTTTATGGCATGAATTGCTTGCACCAAGCAATTTTCTATGTAGTTTGCAGGATTAAACAGTCTGCATGTCCACTTGTATATCACTGAAAATTTTCGGTGAGTCACTTGCATAAGCTTCTTGTAGCCAGTGTAAACCGCAATAAATCTGGATTTGCAGTGACCTTTGAAAACTAATTTTTCAGAGTAAAATGTTCAGCAAGCTCTTGCAGAAGAAACTTTTGGAAGTAATATGCAAGTGCAAACCCACCCTCAGGATTAAGCCACCTATGAATGAGTAAATAAATATGAATATCATTTATAAAAACTGAGTCTTGTGTTAAAAATAGGGCTATAATTACTACTTACTAACATTTTGATCATCAGAATTTTTTCCTCAAGGTACTTCCTATATTTTATAATGCCATGGACCGCCATGGGAAAAATATGACATGATTGGCACCCGAGCCTCAGGGGAAATCGTTTGAATGTTCCCATACCACCACTATGTTCCTACACGTTCTTCCTTGGGCTATGAATGGTATTTGTTTGGACGTTGTCGTTACAGCTCCGATAATAACAACTTCGAACTGGTCTCTTAGTAGGAAAAAAAAACAGTGATTTAGTCACGTGTGTGAATTTGGATAAAGAATATACACATGGAAAGACTGAAAAATCTGCGAATCACGGAAGAGCATTTGGAGTGATTGGGGCTGATTGGTCTCTAGGTTAATCAGAAGAATGTCCCGACGCTATAACTAGTCTTCTGCTCGTTCCGTCTCTAGCAATGGATGGGATTTGACTAGAATGTTTCGTTAAAGCTCCCTAGTGCGAGATCTCCAATTCAATCACTGAAATGGTTTGTGCACTATCTCTGTTGTCTCTAAAGCTCTGTACACATGGCGACATTTCTGGCTCCAGAGCTGGAGCGTGAAGTGGCTCGCGGTAAATATCTCTGTGTAAACAACATAATCTTATGCCTTTTGCTGGTATGTAAAAGAGTTGCTTGCGATTGCCTTTTTACGAGGATGCCTTAGGATAACAACAAGTTCAATTTTTGTAGTGCATTGGTAGAGAATGTGTGTACATTTATACATTAACTTGTTTGCAAATAGAGAAATTGAGTTCTATGAAAACTTTGATATGGTAATGTTGAAAATGAGCATAACTAGTCAGTGAATATTTATATATATTTTTTTTAATTTTATTGTATTCGTTATTCTTTTGAGCAATTATTCACAGTTCCAGAACTAGCCCATAAAACAAGATCATGTACATGACGATGATCGATTAACTATTGTAAAATAAATAGTTCATAATGTTAATGTCTTCGCTAATTATCCCCTATACAATATGAATACAATCCATTTAATGTAAAGATCAGTTATCTACACTTAATTTTTTCCAAGACTTGGTCATTGCCTGCAGCTTCGTGTGTGTACACTTGTTAAATGCGGCCTACCATCGGTTAACGTCATTCCATCTTACATTGCCGGAGGTAGAAATGCTGTGCGATTCTTGTGTACAGGTTTTTATAGTCTTCTAGTAATGGGTGTATACTGTCTTGTCTCAGCCATGTTTATCATAAATTGTACATTACTTGTTTTCCAGATTCTGTCATTTTTCCGGTCCCAGGTATTTCTTTCTCCATTTTGGATTATTAAGATACCCAGCTGCCTTATTTTGATTTAGTGACATACTATTATACCCTATTTTCGACAATTCTGTAAATTATTATTTTTATAGTTCATCATCATAAATGGTCATTTAATCCTATTATTTGTTTAATTAAGCTCACAATCCTTCCCTACCTAACTCCCATCACTCACTTGTAGTACTTCTTATGTAATTGTTTTTAATTTTGTCTATATCCCATGCCCTTTCTCTTGGTACTATTCCCTATATTTTTACATAAAGTATATTCTTTACAAACTCATGGAGTCCCAGGTTGTGTCCAATTAGTGCTCCATACATTCCTTCCCTCCACCACTCTTCTGTAAACTTTTTCATTTCTCATATCATCCATCCATTTTATCACCTGCATCCACCTCCAACACCAGGTGCTTCGAATGCTTCAAATCTTTTCTGGTCTGCTTTTCCAATGGTTCATGTGTCTGACCCATGGAGTCCCACGATTCACACGAATGTTTTCACATACTATTTCTTCGCTCGTTGCCCTATCATCTTTGAACACATTAGTTCCCTATTCATCTAGAACGACTTGGTCTATTCTACGCTTGTGACTTTTTGTATTGCTATGAGATGAAAATACTTCTAAGGATTGTAGGCAAAGCACTGTTAGAGAGATAAATAGTGAACATATCTCACTCAGTGATTCAACCCGAAGGTTGGCTTTTGATAGGTGAGAGTAGAGCTCACCCCGGACTAAGCCACAAGCGTTTAAAATTCACACATTCAGGGTAGGGGGACCAGTTCCTTTCCCTGGGCCACCTCGCACTCTGAGGATTTTTTTTGTCCAGGGGCGTCCAAAGGCTTCACCCGGATTTGAACCCGGGACCCTTTGATCAGTAGCCAAGCGCTCTACCCACTAGGCCACCACAAGGAATTAATATAAATCAGAAAATATAATTGACTGGGTACTCTTACGGAAACAAGTTTGGAACAGACACATAAACTGAATGACAAGCGACAGATGATTTCGTATCACAAGTGATAAACTGCTCTCAACTAGAAGTAGTTTCAGTTGGCCAAGAATAAGGTTGTTCGAACACATAAACTAGATTAGGCTGTATCTTTAAGAATAAATAGAGGACTAGGAGCCTACTACTAAGGGAAGGAGAAGTTAATTAGATTTAAAAACATATAAAATTTACTGAATGCTTGACTACTTTGAAGTGAGGTACCCCTGCCATTGTCCTCTACTCAGAGTACATTCACTTCACTATGCATCGCAAGAGTACTAGATTATGTTTGCATGAAAAGCATTAGATGGATATTTTAATGAAAATAGTGGTACGTAAGGGAAAAAACATATATTGAAATAATGTAAACAAGGGAATGAAAAAAGAAAGAACTTTATGAAAAATATAATTCTATATTTTGCCAAGCCAATATGCATTGTTTAACTAAATCGAGAATTTGATCACTATTTCTTACTTATTTTATTATATAACACTGTTTGTTATATAATTTGGGACCATTTAAAAAATATATTTCCTAACATTTTAAATTTTGCTGTAGGTACCGGGATGCAGTAGCCTGCTCTTCGATTAATGAGCAACCTTTGACTCACCATTAACTTTTGGTGCATTGGCACTTTTTGCATTTAATATTTTCAGTATTATGTAGCAATATATATTTATCATATTAACATATATATTATGTAGCAATATATATATATATATAAAAATATGAGTAAAAGAGAATTATATGATGTGGTAATCGAGATCAATCTGGATTTCCTCAAAAACTTCCCTCGGTCTACAGGGGGAATGTTAAAAAAATAACAGATTCAACCCCTCCGGACCTATGGATTGGAAAAAGGATTGAGTCGTCAATTTTGCAGTTGGAATTGGGGAGTGGTAATGCGGGGACTAAAAAGAGGTGGCGGGGGTTGGGGGAGAATGTTCGATTCAAGAATTCCATCCGCTCTTTAATTGTTGGTGAGGCCCCATTTTTTAAGTATGAAGAGTGGACTCTGGAGATGGGGGTAGTCTGTGAGGAGGAGTTTATTGCCAGAGAAGTAAGGAAGGAAAAGTTTTAACAACTATCACGACAGGAAGGGAGTGAGAATGAGAATGAAATGATAAATTTTCTCTTCCCTTCAATAATTTCGGGAATATAAAATTTGTTTGAGGGTATGGAGGAGAAGTGGAGGGGGAAAGAGTTACATAATTTATTCTATCCCGGGCTACTTTGCGAAGAAGAAAATATGGAGTGTTCTTCAATCTGATTCACTTTGCGATATAATGATATTCTAAAAGAAAAAATATAAAGAATTTCGATTGGAATTTTAAGGGTATTTTCAAGGAGAAATCTCTGTAACTTCTGAAATTGACAACAGATATGAGTTCAATCATTATTTCATTTAATGGATGTGGGTTATCACCTCGAGCCTCGCAAAACGGCCTCCATATCCACCTGCTTCCACTCGGATGCCGGTTAAATGGGGTGCACACACACACGATGGTGGCAAGTGAACCGAGTTTTGATATACTCGGTCGCTACCTTACCCCTAGTCCATGGTTATCCACCGGACATACTAGGCGGCTGCTTTGATACACGCTACGGCCAGCCGGAACAGAGAAAATAAGCTTTGCGTTTTCTTTCCGCGATGAAAATGTGATACATTATCATAATTGATCGTTGAATCCTTATATTAGTTTAGTCAGCCCATTATTCTTCTCTACATAATAATAATAACCTTACTCTCCGGTAGACTTGTACTTTCCTCTCTATTAGGTCGATGTATTTATCCCATGGCATTTATTTTGGGACTTCTCCACCTATTTTTCCTTCAATTATATTCTTCACAGACCAATTTTTCCTCAGAGTATCCTAGTTCATCTGATTAATGTATATTGCTCCATAAGTTCTATCTTCTATTTTTCTGTGTTTTCATTAATTTCATATTTCATCAGTTCATTTGATCTGTAGTGTCCTTCTCGAATAGCAGGCTTCGAAAGATTTAAATGCTATTAATTTAATCTGGCCGGGTTTCGAATGCTTTGAACATTATCTAGGTGTGGTAAATATGGTACAATCTATCAAATTCATTGTTTAAATTGCTCTTCGTATTTATTCCTCTCTATCGGTCTTTGAAAGTTAACAATCCGTGGTTCCACGATTTGGCGTAGCTTTTCGCATTGCACGGAATGCTAATAGAATCAGGGACTTGGAATTTTGGACGCACTGAATTTTTTTATCTGTATGAATGAAAAATAATGTTATTTATATTAAGATAAGTGTTTTTAGCTGCTCTCTACTCCATAATTCAACCCATTAGACAATGTTTTCTTTCATACCTATCGTTAATATGTATTCCCATGTAATTTTCTTCACAAATTCCATCCTTGAAAAATGAATATAACATGAAAATAACATAACTAGGCTGAGATTCTGCTCAAATAGTAATCCAAATGCATTTTATGAATTATAGTTTCATTTTAAACTCCGCATAGAACATTTTTCCTTTTACTGAACCAAACCGTCATTTGATTGGAAGAATTTTGCTGCCGTACTTACCTATTTCTGAGAAACATGGCTACTGCTTACCCCTGTTGTAGGCTGTAAAATAAATCTCCCATTTGCAATTTTATCAAAAGTATTTTCTTCTGCATATTTTATACGAACCAGAATGTACATGCCTGCGATTTGGACAAAGGCAAGCTTATGAAATCCAAATCCAAAGCTGCGATTGCCCATCTAGGAGCGAAAATGAGATTATTCAACCGATCGAATATGAATATACTCGGTGATGCGCCATCGACTGTAGCTGTGCTACGCCTCAGTTTCCCGATAACTCCACCAGGGTGTCGAATCTCTTTTGTTTTGTTACAAAGGTAGCAGAGGCGACTTTTAGCCGGCCGAACGATTATAGCCGAGTACGAAGACCGTTTCTCCGAAGTCTCTTTACCAAATGATGAGTTTTCAGGCAGCTCAATATCAAAAGCGTGAGGACAAGTTTTGGGATTCATCGATTTAGGGATATCACCAAAACATCAATGTTGCGATTTGGTACTTTCTATTTATTTGTTTTTGGCTCTTAATCAGCTCAATATTAAACTCAAATGATATCCATGTGTGTTGTTGTATCGCACGCCGATGTAAAAACACCAAGCCTTGGATGCCGCGAAGCATTAACGTAAAATGCGAACATGACGGCAACATTTAATTTTTTCCACAGAAAAAATACCATATTACCATCTTAAAACTTCAGCAATGCATTGCTAAGGCATTGAGCTATAATATTTTGAAAAAATGAGCGAAATTGAAGATGCACTTTTTTTGAGAAAAACGCGATTGAATTTTTCCAAATAAAAATGTATGCACAAAATTGCTAATTTTTTAATTAATGACGTCTAAATATATATTGCACCGTTGCTATTTATTTCAAACAGGTGTTTTTGTTCTAACATAAGTGTTCCACATTTATCCAAAAAATCGAATACACATTTACAAGGAGCTAAGTTTTTCCTACTCCCGTAACTAGGCAACGGATCCACATTTTGCTAAACAATTGCGCAATACCAGCAATATACTAGTAAAACGGAATGTCCTGCAAATTTGGTCAAAATCAGAGGGGTCAAGGCCATTTCGGTCTTATTTTGGGTTTTTGACATGAAGTTACCCTTTTTTATCCAGGTTATTTTTCAACTTCCACCAAAACTCGTACTTTATATACTCATAATTTACATACTCATACAAACTGATATTCTCGCGTTATCCTCAAAAAAGCTACATGTAACATAAGCGGCATCGCTTTGGAAATGAAAACCTCACATCCCGGACCATTGGACGCACTTATTCAGGAAAATCCGTTGGCAAATTTTAATTGGCTTTCATCTTATTTATCTTATTAAATCTTTCTTTTCACGCATTCAATTTTGCAGTGTCATCCGTGAATACCATCTCTCTACTTTCACCGCAGACGGCGTTAGGATACGTTGACAGTTAAAGCAGTTCTCTCTCGTTAATACATTTTTTATGGAATTCTATGAAGACTTACTTTAATCCATCTGATGCTTTTGAAAGTTTCCAACCCTATTTTATACCTACAGTGTCGAAAATACCAGATTTCGATTATTATTTATACTTATAAAATCCAACGGGAAAATTTGCGGTGCGTATTATGGGCCGGTAAATACACGTTGTACATTACTGAAGGAAATTTTCAGAGCTCTTTAGCTTGCTAAGGTCTTCGTAAATCACTATTTTTAAGGCCACTGAAAAATTTGCTGGTTAAATATTTTCAAAACTAAAGAGTTGCGAAACCATGTTTATAAGAAACCATGTTTATAATGCAATAAAGGGGGGGAAGTAGGGATGGTGTGATCACAGAGATAGAAAGGACGACGAAAGTATAGTTACGATTTCCAGAGGTAAGTTTCCTGGTGCAAGTAGAGACTTGGCCCTACCAAGGATGAATGTGGGATAATATAGTAGTGAACAATCTGAGAATATTCAGGAGGAAGCAGGAGGCAAGGAAGAGAAGAAGCTAGGGAGAGAGTGTGAAGAAGATGGAAATATTATGACGTACAAATCTTATATGACGTGTTTAAAAACTGCTTAAAGAAATGAGTTATGAATTTAAAAAAATCGCGGAAAATACAAAAAATAAATGCATCTGGCAAAGTATGAGAGAATTTTTTTCTTAAAAAGTCATACTTTGGAGTAAAATGGTTAGCTGTAGTGCACATCATTGCATGCAGGGATAATTCTGACTCCATTGAGAGTCTCGTTGTCTTTACCTAAATTTAAACGCACTCCCTCGAAATGAGATTCGAGTACACTAATTACCACGCAATCTTTTCCCAAATAGTGCCAAGGATAAGTGAGATTGAAGAAATATGTGTCGTGATTTTAAATGGGCGGTAAGTATTTCTAATGGAAGCTATGCTGAAGTATTTTATGTTAAAAAATAACGTATCGCAAGGTAAAGGCCTTCAAAAATTGATAAACAACAGCCGGTTTATATGTCAATGATGAACCATGGACCAAATTCGTTTCTCAAGCCTACTTACGTGAAATTTTCTGTTCATATTGACATGACCATGATAATATTGTTGCTCCTAATAATAATTATTGTCCATTCAACCTAGTTTTTCTCGCAGGACGTCATCTTTCAGTAAATTTCTATTCAAAGAAAGGACGTAGAATAAACGCTTTAGAATAAGGAGAAATGTAAATAAATTGACCATCGCATCACGGACCATTTAATAAATTACTGGACTTTTCACACTCCCCTCTCATAGTCCAGCAAGTCTTACACTTGTCACGTTTCTTAAGGGGACAATTCCCGTTCAAAACCAACCCTTTTAATTGCCACGTCATCAGTCATTGTTCTTGCATAAATTGACCCAATGATGACACCCTAAGTCGAAATCTAGGATCTATATATATGTATAAGTAATTTGTGATAATTGTTAAAGCAAAAGTGTGTAATAGTTTACATACTTCTGTAGTTTCAATAAAATTACCGAATACCTCGCTTTTTTGAGTTATCTGCCACAAGACTTTTTCTCACGGTAAAATTTTGCGAACAATGACTAAAAATAGGTGTTGATAGTGGTAATTTTATAATACCCTACTGATTAAGCTAACTTAGCAAGATACGGGATTTTTAACCAACTTAGAATTTTCCCCTTGGGGCCATGTAGCGGGGTTTAGGACGGCATTGAACCACTATTCAATGAAATGTGATGTCCGGAACATTACAAAACGTATGTAAAATGATAGTTCGTTTTAATTTATTCTGTGGAATTCTAATAAAGCTAATTAAGTGCCACTGATCAAAATCAATTCTTAGACATTCGCGTCATTCTCGCTTGCGGAATTTATTAATTGGAAGGGGGAATGATTTTCTGGAATATGGGGAAAGGTGAAAAGAGAGCATAATCTCCATTGTTTCTGGGTTGTCACGGCGTTAAAACTTGAAGTTCTAACGCCGCCGTGGAAATCCAGAAATAATGGAGAGATCAAACGATGAACGCCACGGAAATCTAAGAGTCAACGTTATTGAGAAAAATAAGTTGAGAAGCACTGGGTAGTGATAGATTAATAGTTACCAACACCTGATTTAATAAAATATTTAAAGAATGGGGTTGATTCTTGTTCCATTAAATGGTTTCATAACATATGTAGAATAATTAAAGAGGTATTTCATTAAAATAAACTAATTTTTCTAGGCTTAACAGTAGTTACAGCAATAACTTAGCTCTTTGAATTTTCCTTACTCGAAAATGAATGTCGTGATGGATACATGTGTATACTGTAGAGCAAGAAACAGGCAGTACGGCCCGAAGCACATGCATTAGCCAGGAAAAAAAAACAATCAAAGCATTATTCTTCCTCTACTTTCACCCAAAACGACCCTCTAAATATTAAACCTTCTCTTCCATCGATTTTCTTGACTTTATCAACTATCCACCATTTTCCTCTCAAATCCTTCGCTCGATGCAAATATATTTCTTTCCAATCCGAATTTATTCTTCTTATTTTTAACTCCTTTCCACGGCTTCATTCCATATTCTTAGCCTCCCTTCCAAAATGCAGCTCCCCCTTCTCCCCTCGCGAACTTCTGCCAAGAACGGGAGAAGCTTTCTCCACCTCCCTGATTTCATGGCGTGGTCTGGTAGTCCCCTCCCTCGTCGTCCCTCCCAGAGCTTCTCAACCAGAGCTACTTCTCCTGCTTCAGCGGCGCCGGATCGGTCGGCGTCCTCAAGCAGAGCGTTAAGGAACCTCCTTTGCTCATCCGTGCGACCCAAGAGGGAATGGAGAGAGATTTCCGGACACGATGCAGCCGAAGATTACGTAATTGCCCGCTCTGTCCGAAATTCTGGGACGCGCAGCTGAATCCTAATGCTAAAGAAAAAGACGTCCACTTGGTGTTCCTTGTAGATTCTCTTGTTGGCAACCATACGGCATACGAGTGGAAACAAGTCGGTTTAAGACTGAATGGCCACACAGATGGAATGAAAATATTAAAAAGAATACTTTGTATTTCAATACGATAGTTTATTGGTCGACCGTGGTTTGGACGCTGTCATTGTCGACGTCCTTGGTCATTTTCAATTCAACAAATACGCGAAAACAATTTATTTGTTGACCGTTGATTCGAATAACAAATAAAATATCATAAATAAATACAGAATATTGTTTTCATTGAATGCTGTAAATTCACAGAGTGCGGACAATAATGTTTGAAAATAACTGAAAAAGAAACTGGCCAATGCACCGAAAATGTTTTTTTTTATTTGGACGTTGAAACACTTCATGGTCACTCTCTATCTGTTCCTGCACTAATGTTAGATGCTATTTTCATATCTCACTCTCAGTGACTAATTGCAATAAATTTATATTAAATTAAACCGTATTGCACTTTTCCACAAAATTTAATGCAGAATGCACAACGCGTTTCAACTCTTTAGTCATCATCATTTATATTATATTATATTATGTCTTTTACTTGATAATAAATCTGTGAGTTGAATTGCGTTGCACATTATTTTGTTGAAAATGGTGATTCTGTTTGGTTTAATAATAACGAACTTTCACTTTAACAATCCTGAATCTGTTAAGCGATGAATGAATTGAAATTGAATAAATTTCGCAAAACACATCCACCCACGATTTTATCGGAACGCCTCCAGATTCAGATCAAGGCCTCTGCGCTGGGTCATAATGATTCCTTGTTGTAGCATCTGGATTACACAGTTAAATTTTTGCTGTTAATAATTTAAATAACTGCTAAAATAAAATGCAAAACGAAGAGTAGATAGCATAAATAACTTAGCAGAGGAAATATCCAAATAATTTCATAGAAAAGACAGAGACGGATCACTAAAGTTCGTCACGGGGCCAATGTCCCAAAAATTGGATAAAAGTTATACTTACATTTGTGGCTGTATTCGATATCTTAAGAATTCACACGATAACAGGACACTTGACTACTTATGTTGGATGAACTCGCACCACACACCAGTAACTGAGTGTATGAAGCACTAGAGATAGAAGCGTGCTGAACTAGAAAAAAATTCGATTTTCAGAGCCACCTGGTTTAGGAGATTATCAACTAAATGTTACATTTTCAACAATGTGGATAGATGGGGTAATGATGATTATCTAGTGTAGAGGTATGGGATACAAAATAAAACTTTAGTTTCAATTTTAACCTGCGTCCCAAAAATGGGAAATCTGCCGGTATTGGGTTAGAGATCGAACTCTGCACTCACCCACGAACTCAAAGCGGAAACCAATATCTAGCAGTTAGGAGATAAATCTTCATTTGCATTATACATTGTAAGCCACCTCAAAGATTATTTTAGTGAGTTAGAACCAACGTGGGTGACATTGTACCCTAATAAAGCTAATCAAACTATGACTATTGATGAAATAGCAGAAACCTGCAAACGCTTGACAAAAGTTGTACTTTGACCAGCATGTACTGCACTATAGGCATGCTACGAGTATTAGAGAAACTTTATAAATAAATGTATTTAGCAACTACATAAGTGCATAGAGATACAAGGGTTATACAGGGGCCACACTCGATGTGCTGCAAACGCTAGGTAGCTGATATGGATACACGCATCAGAGGGCAAATCAACTAATTAGCTACACTATACATCGACAAACCTAGTTGAAAGTCTCAATGGAAGGTGTTATGATCTTGTTATTGGTCACTGGATGGTATTTTAAACCTGTCCGTTTCGTAGTCTATTTCCCTAATTTTGTTCTCTTGATATGATGTTGTAGTATTATGATGATTCCGCAGTAACTTGTGTTTCGTAAAATGTTATTGACATCAGAAAATAAATTGGTTTGAAACATGCATGAAAGATAATGTCCAAATTTTAATAAAAGTTCTGATAGCAATTCCCGGTAGTTGCAAGAGGCTGTAAATGTGAGTTACAGTACAGTGAGGGCCGTACATCGTCAAATAGTGTAATAGAATGTACGGCCCTACGAGAAACTAAGAGAGTGCTTTGTTGATATGCATGCTAACATGAAGTTCACGGATTAGGATGTTATTTCAGATTAGTATTACAAATATCATTAATTCATGGACACTCTGGCATGATAACACATGCAGAAAACAATATATAATTCGGGACATTTAAAGTAGGGTGTCGATTGTATCATGGGCGGATCCAGGTTACAATTTGGGGAGGGGGGGCGGGAATTTGTAATTTGTTATGAGAGTATGGATTTGTGTGTGTGTTAGCGCGTTCCTGCGCATGCGCGCTTATGTTAATCTTATGTCACACACCTTAAACATACTCATAACTATGACTTTATGTTTTTATTATGCTGGTTGGCGATTTATTTAACATCATAGACTATGAGTTTGTTAACTTCCGTCCGGTAATTCTGTCCGCGATCTGGTGATGTCTGTATACATATGGTTGATGATGAAACGAAAAGGAAGCAAAATTCAAAAGAATTACCTGTCGGCACCTTTTTTTTATTCTCCCATACACGTCCCCCACTTGTACTTACCCCAATTACTAGGCTCACTATATTTCAGGTAGCGTTCTTTCCCTGCATCCCTCTGTCGTGCAATTGTAAGGAGCAATCTAATTGTTACGGGCTACGTTGCTTTTACATCAGTCTTCGGAAAAAATGGAAATTTCGTCAGTCTTACCGAGCTCACGTGCACTGCTTCAATAGAAGCAAAAAGTATTTGAATATGAATTAAAGAGATATAGTATTAGTTTAAGGAAAAGTCAGATTCATTTTAACGATGTAGATAAAAAGTTAATAAATTAAGTTTTATTTTAAAATCATGTTGTAGTGCCGAAAAGTCAATAATTGTTGCTATTGTCTTAATTTTGCTCCTCCTAAATAACTCTTATTTAAAATATTTTTCCAAAGAGATGAATGTTCCAGTTGGGTTTTAGTTGGCTGCATCTTATTTATTGTTCTTCGATTTATTTCCAGGGATGACTAGAAAGGAAGAGTGTGATCGTGTTTTCCAGCGTTTCAACGCAGCAGAAAGGTAGGATAACGTCTTTGTACTTTTTTGTATTGCAGAATTTAATACAGTTGCTAACTTGACTCAATTTTCAGTCGAACTCTCTTCATTGCATACCATACTTTTGTAATGTTAGGTGAAAAGACTACTTTCATTGGGAATTATATTCCGGCCATATTTTAAAAATCAACTGAATGTACTAGGGATAGGTAATACTTTTTTAGCTGAGGCCATAAGATGACCCAAGTTTGATAATTTTACTGAATATGATTCTCACAATCCACTCATAGGCAATGAAATTTAGCTCTAAAACGAATTATGTATTGCCTAAGTATTGCAATCAATCGTTAAACGTATATTCCTATTAATTATGTTGTGGACACAAAGGGTGGTGTTCCTGAGTTTGGATGGAGAAGGCTCTGCAGGCCCAGGGTTTTGTTGATGATTGCTGGTTGTCTGGGGTTGTTTATTTGGTTGGGGGGATTGTTGTGGGGGACGCCATTGCGGAAGGCGGTGGAGAGGGAGCTGTGGAATTGGTTGTGAGATTGTGGAGCTGTGTAAGCTGAGTTTGGAAAATAAAAACTGATTTTAAAACCCTTGCAAGAGTGCTCTTGGTCTCTGGACTGACGAATTGGCAAGGACCCCAAGTTGTGCCCGCTTCGTGAGGGAGTGACTCGTCGTTCCACGTCGCGTGCGCACGACAATTACACCGAATACTCATCCGAACATAAATTAGTAGGGCGAGAAGTGAACCTGTAACCGTACTATTGATGTCGGTGATCTACAGTGAAAAATTTTACGATTTGAACTTTGGAATCTATAAATGGAAAAAAATATGCTCCCAAAATACTTTTGTCATTTGAGAAGATTGAAGGATTATTCAGAAAGAAGGTTCTCATCCTGCTTATTACAGTCTTGCGCCATACTTGACAGTTTCCATTATACTCACTGGGCGTTATGTTTTGCGTGTAGGTACCCGCCGCATTAGCTTGAGTCGATGCAGCTTACCATTTCA
This sequence comes from Pyrrhosoma nymphula, assembly GCA_963573305.1. Lineage (NCBI taxonomy): Eukaryota > Metazoa > Arthropoda > Insecta > Odonata > Coenagrionidae > Pyrrhosoma > Pyrrhosoma nymphula. The sequence continues at coordinate 4,125,308 of OY754338.1, read as the reverse complement.
TTATTCGTTCAATAAAATCCAACTTAACGCTAACGAAGTTTTTCTTCCTCTTCTTTTCTTTGTGAATCCAAAGCAGATCTTTCATTCACACCGTGCGCCGGAACATAAAGCACACGGGCTGAAATGCAACTCGGTAACTCCACGCAGGAGGATCTTCTATATCCTCAATCAAAAACATTTTCCTGCGATGCCATCAAAGAAGTTCAGTCGACAATTGCCATATATTTATATACATACCCTTTATAAAGAATCGTTGCCTGTTATGATGAATGTTCGCTCCGTTTCTGTATCGTGCCTTCTCACAGCTCACGAATCACGAAAAATCTGTATCCACGTGGAACTATGCAATTCAGTTTCGAATCCACTTAAGAGTCAAGGCCCTTTAAGATTCTAGCCTGGTATGGAAGTCGATTAAATGGATCACTTTTTAATTTTGGAGATTCCAAAACATCTATTTCGGTACTTCATTATCAATGTCATCATGTTTTCCAATAGATGTTGAGTTGTGTCACAGAAGATGCTGTGATGAAATCTTTTGTGGAAAATATATTAAACTGTGGAAAATTACATCTTTATTCACAAGATTGGTATCTTCAAATTCCACCATGTGACGCCAGTTGTAATCAATAGAGCAAGTCAAGGCATTCTCCTCATCCCTACCTTTTATACATACGACTTGCAAACTGCACAGAACTGACACCGACAAGCGCGCGGACAAGCGGAACTGACGGTCTTGTCGGGTTGCCAATACTAAAATTCCCTAATAATTTTGTTCATGTTTTTCGTGGCTCTGCACACATGCCATGCCATTTTTAACCTCCCAAGCCGTTTCGACGTACACTTTTACGGACCTATTTTCTGTCCTAGCAGCGTTTCGACGTACGGCGTACCCCGCAAATATTATATCCCCGCTTGAGGGGTTAACTTGTCTTCATACTATAAGCAAATTTTCTCACGAAATGTTGAGGCAGAGCATGCTCTTCCGTTTCTTTTAACTTTTCACCAAATGTTTTAAAATTGTGACACTTATCCGCGACGGGAAACATCAAGACAGTGGACAAATATTCTGCATTGAATTAAGCCGTAATTAAATAAATTTAAAAAATTAGTAAATATGACAACTTCTTTGACCCCGAGATCAAAGAAAATCTGAAAAAATGTTTTTTCGAACCCCCTTTACATATCTAGGCCGGATGTTAGTCATAGAGAGGAGAATAAATATGGAGAATAAAAGGCAGATGATTACAGGATAGAAAGTCGTTTGCAGCTAGTGGAATATGTCAAGGAGTTACAAAGACTCCTGGATAACATTTTTGAAGCAGCAGGTAAATGCGTAGAAGACCAAAGTATTGATTTTTGCAGGTTGAATGGGAAGAATGGTTGTGTGATTGGGTGAATGAGCGAGTTGATGATGTTTGTCCCTTGGCTGAATATTTGTGGAAAAATGGGAGGATAGATTAAGAGATTAAAAGGCGTGAAAATTATATAAGGATAGTAGTAGATAGGGTGTGGAGTATTCTAAGAAATTGATGCTAGTAAAAAGAAGTAAAACTTGCAGTATACTAAAGTCCATTTATTTCCGGTTTTTTGTATTATAACGAAACTTGGGTACCTACGCTAGGATTAGCATAAGAGTGCGCTAAATTAAGTTGGCATGGTTTATCTCAGAATTTCTTTTCCATAGAATTAAAAGAGATTTGGTTGAGAATGAGTGGGTAATGTAAGATTGTGTCATGGATGCTCCAGTAATGGATGTATGTGAAATAGTGTGCTTCATTGATTTTCCAATGACACGAGAATGGATGATAATCGAATAACGAAGCAGATTTATGATATACTTAGAGCAATGAGTGGGGTGAGAGGAAGGGGTTGACCAAGAAAGCAATGGTTGAATGTGGTGGAATAATTCAGAAGAGTAGAAATAGTTGGAGTCTAAAGAACAGAAGGACGTGCATGAAACAATAAGTATGGATTTAATTGAAGCAGAAGGGGTATATAAGCATAGTGTAGTAGACACTATTATAGCAGAGTCAGGTTTACAGACTTATTACCGCATATTAATTTTTTACTGTGTCTACCCCCACATGAGGTGGCGTGTTGGGAATGTTTTCAAGTAATAAACTACCAATTAATAATTATAGAAACCTATTTTTTTTTAAACTGTGCCGCTATTGGTCTCCTGCAACTGGTAACGTCATCACAATTCCATCTTTCCACACTATGTTATTTACACATTCATTTCGGTATTATTTGAATATAAATGTAAGGGAAGACATGGCATAGAATTCAATTAGATATTTTTATTAACGTGCACTACCGTCATTAAAAAAATTTTAAGAAGCGAATCCGAAGTCAGCAGGACAAAACAAAGTGACAAATTCAAGGAACACGATTGCATCTACGCGTGGTAAAGATCGAATCAGACCGCAGAACGCTCACAGTCACTCAGAAACTAACAAATTAATATATACCGTGTGTTAACCCGCGACAAGTACGAGGGATATGAGCCCTCTCTTTGTAAGGTGTCTGGGTAGCTGTTTGAAGCAAAGTGACCGACACGTGACATGAATGCCTTGCTTTTTAGGGTATGGGAGAAGCAGATTTGCAAAAGGCTTAGGCAAGGCAATAGTGGGGTGGAAGAAGCCTCAGCTGTGGTCCATCTACTCTCCGTCGGATGCTAGTCTTCTGCTGCCCAACTTGAAATGCCCGAAACAACTCATTACCGAAAAACAAAGTTTAAACTCGTTGAAGAGACAACCAGGCTACTTCCAGTCTCACCTTTATTCCTCGATTGTCATTTTTAAATGCAAAACTAATAACCAAATTCCATTTTTCCTCTTTTATTGGTTTTTGGACCAGTAATTAATATCCAGTGCTGTAGCCATCGATCCACGATGAATCTTATTGAATCTTATATGCAATAGTAGTATATGTTTTTAAAGGGGTGAACTGCTTTTGGGATGGCAGAGGAGAAACATTAGAGTAATTAAAGATACTAAACACCATGATGTATTTTAAAGTGCTATTTTACTTTTGGATAAGCATGCGTAACTTTTCTTTTTTAACTCATAGCTATTATATGTCATTAGATGTCTTATTTGTTAGATGTTCTTAGATTAAAGTGTGATGTTTTGCAGGGCAAGGTGATTGATGTTTTCTAGCGTTGTCTTACGTGAGGGTCTGAAGGCGTCCGAGACAATCTTACGTAATATTGTAATCACTTCTGAGATCGTAATTTGATAGTCTTTTTAAATATTGCTCGGCAAAAATCTTACTCAACAAAGTTACCGCTGCGGCGGTTCGCTTGAATTTATGTCAAATAGTGGAATAACGAATTATCAAGTCTTTACTTTAGTTAGTTTGTAGATACCACATTTTTAATGATCACGTGTTCGGTGAGTCGCGCCTGTAGCGAATTGCGAATTTCGAAAACTGTTACTGATATTTGACTAATAGTATTCAATCTCAGAAAAAATAAATAATAATGTTTTTTTCCTGAGATTATGATTAGTAGAAAGAAATAAAAATTGGGAGGGTTAGAGTCAGTTTTGGACATGGAAACACCTATAAATTATTATTTTAGTGCATGGTTTACCTTACGTCATACTAGAATAGCCCCTTATCAGGGACAAACAGGCACATGCAAACGTGTTGGCGTCCTTTCAGCAGTTCTCACAAACTCTCTCGTCTCAAGACAACGACCAAAGGGTCGTAGCAAATTAAATTGATCACCTGGGCGTTTTTTTTCTCCATGGCAACGTTTGTTACGGCGTCCTCTTCCGGTATGAATGGAGTAACGGTCAAACAAATGCTCAGTGGTGCCTACTGTGTTGGATTTAAGACGATAGAGAGTTTCCATTTTTATATACGAGAAAATCGTCTGAAGTGACTAATGATTACGAAGTGGAATATCATTTTCATTATATCTAAAAGGTCTACGAGATAAACGACCGTCTTGAAAGTGTAAGAACCTCAAGCTATCCATCTACTTTCTCAGTCTTTCTTCATACTACATACAAGTATTTACGCCTGACAAAAAGGACTTTTTTTGCTCCCATTCACGAAACCAACTGACGCAACCACTCGTATTAACCAAGAGTAAATCTTAAACTTGGCCACGTGTAATCATTGACTTATTCTCTCTCCTTCATGAATCAAGGGCGAAATATGGTTTTGGATTCATGCTAAACATCGAAAGAGTAAATTCCTAAAAAAGGCAAAAAAGAAGAGCAGAAAAAGGGTCAGTAAATAAAAAGTTTTATCTCTCCTCAGTACAACCGTTTATCTATCTACAAATAATTACACATCTGCTTCTCTGCACTGGTTCCAAATACTTCACTGGTTCCAAATACTGAAATCTTTAAAAACACCTCCCTCATCTAGGCCATTCACTTTCGATGCCATGGAACCAAAGAGATAATGAGTTCGTATTAAGATAACAAGGCGTTCTAAATCTGCGTGTATTCACGTCACGACCATGAAATTATGTGGTGTAAAATAAGAGAATTTAAAGGCAACTTTTACAAACCACACAAATTTATTTGAACAAAGTTTCATTTGTAAAAATTACAATTGCGTTCTCTTATAGTGGAATACCACACAGTTAAACAGGAACTTGTTTAGTTATAAAAGGTGTAAAATGCCAAATTTCGAGAACAATGGAGAAAATTTTACTTTTCTATTTGTTATTATGATTAATGAGTGCAATTTTCGTGGTGGTGTGTTCGGATTTTAATCCCAGGAATTTTGTTTAACCCTTTCGCGCGATTTTTTGTCATAGCCACGGTTGTTAACAATAAACAAGTGTGGAATGTACAAAACTACAGATTATTTCATTCATCTGTTCTATCCTTTGGGTAATATGGACTCACAAGCGTACTCTCACTCTTTGCTGTGCAGTTTCAAATTTTAAACGAATCTATGCAGTAATTTGTAATAAGGCTCTTTGATACGGATGCTCCCAAAAAAGTGGCTAAAAGAACGTTTGATTCCATTTAATGTTTATAAATGAGCAGTTAGTTGAACATAACACTCTTCGAGGCCTGTTATTTCTGAGTAAACAAGAACTTGTTTATTATTAGTAATCACGCTCATCACTGACTGACTGACTCTGTAACTGTAAGATGGAGCCACAGTCGCGACCGCATTCAATCCCTGTGTATTGCCTATTTCTTCATGAAAGCAGTAGACCGGTTTGTAAGGTGGTGGATTATGGAGTGGAAGGTATGGATTTCGATGCCCTGGTCACACTTTTTTTCCATTATTAATAGTTTTTCTGATGTGAATACGCGAATGAACATCTTATATGGTTCGTTCTCGGTGTCACATAAGGTTTTGCCATGACCTATATATTTGTGTACTTTCGATGGCCCCGTGTGCAATAACTATATAGATTACAGAATATCTAAAACTATGAGTGGATAGCCCGTATCATCGACTACCGGAAATGGACTGTCGCGAGTGGAGGGGGGTCCGAGGTGACGTCACAGCGCTGCCCGTGGGGGATCTAAATTTGGGCTTGTGTGGGCACGGGGCGTACGGGGGTTCACTCTTGTATCTCCGGAACGAGTTCGTCGATTATAGTGATCGAGTTGCCTACGGAGAGCTGAGACCGTGAATTAGACGTTAATAGCACAAGAAATATAAAATTAACATTGAAAAGCAGAAAAAATTAGTTACCATCTACCAATTGTTCATAGGTTAGCCATTTTTAGAGGGTAATTTTCATTCTTTCATTTCAACATACTTTTTGACAAACAAAACAAAAGAATTTCACAATAAAGAGAGTAACGTATGTAATGTCGCATTCACGAAATAAAGATCAGACGGGAATATCAATTGGATACTCTTTGTATTTTTGGCTTATCTTTTTAGGTATCGTGCTTTCTTCATGGTAACTCCCATTAAAAATATTTCACGCAATTTTTCACTCTCTAAAGTGATACACTCATTAATTGAAAAGGGAGCAAAGCGAGTTAGGTGGAACTGCAAATCAAAGTGTTTGTTATATACATCAGCATTTAAAGGACGCCTTAGGCATCTTTACTACTTATTATATAGAATTAAAAAAAAAATGGTTGACCGCGGTCAAACATCATGAGTGTTGATGAGAGAAGGGGTAATGGTATACCCCTCATCCTCTGCCCCTTTTGCAGGCTGAAGAGAGTTTCTCGCGTCCAGCAGGGTGAGTTCCCTAGTGACTCCTGGGACCTGTTTTCTTGCTGGCATCTTGATTGACAGCAGAGGCGTGTTCGCTCCGAAAGTCTTCATCTATATATTTGGCCCCATGATTTTGTCGTAAATAGCTAAGGAACGTCATCAGTGGGATCAATAATTTTGAACAACACAAACGGAAATGTTGAATGCAGTTGCTTTTACACGCAGTTGCGGTGCACAGTCGTTAAATATTGACGCTCCGGTCCCTTAAAAGCTTATATTCGACTCATAACTATATATATATATATATATATATATATATATATATATATATATATATATATATATATATATATACATATATATCACAGGGCGTGACTCCTTAATATTCGTTAGCAACCATAATAGCAATACGAAATGTTTTATTTGACGCTTAGAGTAATGTAAATTTTAAAATACGTAATCTAATTACTACGAAAAACATCATTTCATAATTTCATTAGACATCGTGTTAAAAATGCTTCAATAGCCAAAAACAGTTAGATATTTAAAATGTACTTTAAAAAATTTTAACTATAGAAATCAGTAGGAAGACAACATATGCAAACTTTCACATAAATATGTTTATAGATTGATTCAAGCACCTTAGTATTTTCTCACATGTGCCCCTTGATGGAAATGAAATTGTGATAATTCGATGTTTCCAATACGAGGAACGACAGGAGGATCGGATGATACTGGCGACGGGAAAACTGAGAATACTTTCGCTATTAAGTATGGTTGCGAATGCCTTCAAGGGAGTGATCTTCAGTGGAATGGAAGAGGGGTTGGGGCACTCTTGAGTAATGACGCCCGGCTTAATATTCCAGCAGATGGCCATGACTCTCAAAGTTCCATTTCGAACCAATTGTACTAAGTGTACTCCTACCCACTTCATTTCATGGTCCGAAACTTGGACATGTCATGGTGAGCATTAAATACGGCTAAATGCAGTGGCAACGCGGTACCTGAGAAGTGTTGGTGGCAAAAACAGAATGATAGGGTAATGAATGTGGGATGGATGCTCCTGTATTGGACGTGTGTGTGCAAAAGTGGCGTATTTGTTTGGTTTGACTAGGTGGTTCAGGACTTCAAGATGAGAATTCAGTGACGAGGCAGATTTATGATTGAGGTGTGACTAGTGCGAGAGGAAGCGGTAGATCGACAAAGTCGTGAGTGATTGTGGTGGAATACACTCTTTAAGAGAAATAAACGTAAGGCGTTTTAAGAAGAGGATGTCATTCATTGAGAAATTGTAGAGTGCACCTGCAGCAAAAGAAGATTGCAAGGATAGGGCTGTATTGAGTAAATTATTAGATTAATTTTTACAGGCCTATAACTGGCCTAACTTTCTCGACTTTGAGTACCCCGTTAGAGAGCGGCGTGATAGGTATTTATGCAATACGCTTTAACATCTCTCCAAATATAAAACATGGTGAAGGGATGAGGATTGCACTGAAATAAACGGAATCTGCAACCTATAATCCACTGGGATTAGGACTCTTAAGGATTTGGAGCAAATACTGCCGCAACATTAAAATCCCCTAATTATGATTTCTCAATGGCATTATTCCTTCACATATACCAATCTTTCCCAAAGTACCTATAGTATTTGACTTATAGCACTTCCTTTCTTGCTCTTAAATATTCAGCCTTTTTCTTCCTGATAGTATGTCACTAACCGTAAGAGCCAATGGGAAAAAAGGACCTTTAGGATGGAGAATTTCCTACGCCTTAACTTTTCCTCCCGAACGCCGCTTGCCGAGAATCAAAGAAAATCGTGGGAGGGTGAATTTTTCATCACGTCAAACGTCAAATATTTCCTCTCTGCAATCCCTTCCGGGGAAGTCGCCCCTTTTTTCTCACCCCCTACAGGGCCTCCTCATTCAACTGACTGTTTCTCGCCCTTCTACACCACCACTACCTCTTCCGCTTCCACCGCCTCCGAAAAGTATTCTCACTCCCTCCCTCCATCTTACCCTCTCGCTCATATTTTGAGATCCGAACGCTCGCGAATAAAAAATATAATAATAACCGATCGAGAAAGAAGAAGGGGAGGGGGGAGGAAGGAGGAAAAGGGGGAAATTGTTGAATAAAAAAATAGATGGAGGGGCAAGTTTGGGGATAAAATATGTATCATGGCAGAATTGACGGCGGGGAGCCAATAAGAGATGGACGGGTTGAGAAAGAAGAAATCCTAGCAGGGGGGGTAGGTTGCGGAAAACGCTGCAGAGGTGGTTGCGAGTGCAAGGCACCTTTAGCGAGGAGAGATGCCATCTTTTTTCTTCCTTATCCTGTCGTCATTCCTTTGAGCAAACTGCTCTCTTTAAAAGCCACCAAGTCTTCTTGTTGTCTTTGAATAGACGCAATTGCTTTTTAGCGTTCCAAGGCAAGAATTTCTTCAAAAGCTGCGTTCTGAGAATCTGAGAATAAAAGGTTATGCGAATAGGTAGGTAACTACGTAGAAGAACGGAATTTTTTATATTCGGGTCGTTCACCGTCTTTGCTTTTGCTTAGTGAAATTGTTCATTTTTTTGCTGCAGTAGGTTTTTAAGTTGGATCCGATGGCCGTTCTGTATATCTTTCTAGTCTCGTGTTTCCTTGACAATTATGTGGGCTACGGAAATTTGAATTGGAAATTGCAGCAATGGACACATGTAGCTTGTTGAAGAGAGCAGAATTAGTCAGAAATCCTTTCTAAGTGCCGCCTATACAAACACTTCGAGAAGGGGGATTCACTACAACTGCCGTCCCAGAACTTGATCGGTTATGCCGTTTTCTCCAGCAATAGCACCCTCCCGGGAATTTACTTTTATTAGTATACAAGTATACATTCATGTTTTCAGTTACTGCTCTAGCCTACGCGTCTTTTGAGCAGAAAAGGAGTGGAATAGGGTGAGAAAAAGCGCTGAAAACAGGCGCTCTATGTTAATGGGAGAACAAATATAACAATAAGGAAACAAATAAGGAAACCAATATTGCACGCGTGTAAAAAAAAAAGAAATGAGTGACTTCAAAGAAATTCTTCCTCCGATTGCTTTTCTTCTCTTCTGCGACGAATCCAATCTAGCAATGCGAAAGAAGCCGGCTATTATCAAACTCATTTTTTCATGCACAACTCCAGACAGACTTCTTAATCTATTTCGAAGAGAGTGGAATCCCTTTGTGTGTCCGCCTCAATACTCCCAGGTGCTTAGAAAAATGCCTAAGGGAAGGGCCCTTACACATAGCTTTTACAAAATAAATTGCAAAGAACACAATAAATACCTCGATATCAGGATACTACGAGGCACTGCCAAAAAGTTCCGAGGCTTTGCCATTGACTCACAAACTGACAAAAGTATGAATTTCTGCCGTGGAGTGAACGATAGCATATAGCTTGGGATCCTATTTAACATAAAAGGCTCTTCTTTAAATTGTTGAGTCGAGGTCAGAATGGTTTGCTGACAGTAATGTTTCCGCTTTTTCACAATTTCCGAAATCTTCGTCATGTACATATAATCAAAGAAGCCACATCAGTTTTTTTTAGTTTAAATGGAACCAAAATCCCACTGGATGTTTCGAAAATTCTTTGGTGGTTAAGTTTTAAGCGAGGAAAGTTGTGGTGCATTTAAGGTCTAAGAGTTGAATACGAGAAACGATCATGTCGACCTTCGCCTTGCAGAATTAGAAGAAGATCGCACGAAATGTTTTCCTTCGGCACACACGAGGCACTGAGTTCAGAGAGCACAAAGGCTGCTCACATTGCCACGGGGGCGAGAGTTAATGCACAAGTTTGAAACGAGTTCGAGAGAAATATGACGCACAAACGTCTCGAAAATTGGAGCAGCAGACGCTGGGTTCTGCATGAAGACAACGCGATGGCCCACACATCATTCGTGGTTGGAAAGTTTATTCAACCCAAAACAGCATTGCTAATGTTTGGATTGTGGATCAATGAGAAAGTATAACTCGTGGTTCTATAGAGCGATCCCATGTCCTAAAATTGTCCACCGCGCAGCACCAGAAACTTTAGCGGGAGTTATAATTTTAAATTAAATATACCCACCAATTATTTATTATTCGTTACTGAAATCTAAATTAAACTACGGGACAATCTGCTGGGGAGGTGCTTATAAACATTCGCTCAATCCGATGCTGATTCTCCAAAAAGAAATAGTGAGACTGATTGCTAGAAAATGTCAATTTGAACCGTCCTTCCCCATATTTGTGGATTTACAGTTACTCCCTTTTCGTCATCTTCACGTTTACAAAGTATTGATATTGTTCTACCTCAGAAGTGGTAATAAACCTAAGGAAGAACCAAAACCCAATGTGTACACCCTAAGATCTACAAAAATGTATATTTTGCCCAAGCCAAATTTGGCCCTGTTCAAACGATCATTTATCTATGTAGGGCCAAAATTATTTCTTAGATTGTCAGATAATATAAGAGGTTCAAATAGTTTAACATCTTTTTTGAAAAGAGTAAAAAAAATGGTTACTTAATGTAGAAAATACAAATGTATTTTTTTGTTAATAGTACGGTTAATACTCACTATATGCTGTAATCACGACAGGTTGAGGTTAAACAACAAATTGTTATCTTTTCATGCATTTATTTATGTTTCGTATCTGGTCTCAGTTTACTTATCTTTTTCAATTATTCGTATTGTAATTTGTCTTGAGGTATCCCAATACAGGCAATGCCTAAAAGGGATTCCTAATTTATCCTTATTTATTTGAAATGTAAAATGTGCTTGGAGTGTTGATTCCTCGGATAAATAAATATTATTATTATTATATTTTAAACGGCTCAGTTGTTGGAAACCACCAAAATAAACCACCTAGTAAACTTAAGTAGACTCTTTAGGCATAGTTTAGGTTGTTAGCATCAGCAGACATCAATTAGAAAATTCGTTTGACGCAGCTATAATGCATGCATTGAAATATTATGCTTCAATCTAGCATAATATTTCACTTTGATGCCCCTCATAATTTGTATGATGTATTCCGTTCTTGCTCTTCCTCTGTGATTATTCTTATATCGTTTACATCATCGTTTTCAACTGTTATGGTGTTAAAAATATATCCAAAAACTTTTTTCTTTCTTATTCTGAGTAAACATTATCCTAGTTTTCTATCCCTCTCTTCGTAGGAATTCTTCATTGGTGATTCTTTCCATACATTTAATCTTCACAATTATTCGATAGCCACACATCTCCATCGCTTCCTGTTGTTGACCACGTTTTACTGTTCTATTAAAGCATGCCCCATATGTTTGAGCATATAGAAGCTGCTCTTTAACCTCTTCTCTAATTTAATTCTATGGTTATAGATTTAGAGTTCGAAATGCGACTGGTTCCGCTGACAAGGTACAAAGCGATACCTTTTTATCACCTACTCCCTAATCGACAGGTTCCTCCACTACTTACAAAAGAGGTTATCTATTGAACCCCTAAGCAATTAATGTAATGAGGCAAGCTCGGTTGGTAGGCGCAGGTGGTGTTTGGGCTACTTCATGTAGGAGCGAAAAAATATCCAAGCCCCTCTTGGCCATGGGAGGCTCACTCCGTTGGGTAGAAAGTTTGCAACTGGTCCTTGCTAGATTAACAAGGGACTACCTCAGAAGTGGTTGAAAAACTCCGCAGTAATCACCATCAATGGATTCTCTAAATTTCAGCGGCTGCGAAAGCATGCCCGCAGCCAATATAAGATTACACGCGCTTTTTATCAGCATTTAGACTTCGTTTGCGATTCTCTTATTATTTCATTTGCACTTACACGAGTGCATTAGTTCGCGTCTGCGTGTAATTTTACTAATTTTATGTGCGTTTCATATAGTGATAGTGGTGGCCGGTGGAATCGCAGTCCAATTTTGTGAGAGTGCCGGAATGTGGTCGTGTATGACTCTTTGGCGACTCCGTTAGCAATATTGCGATTGCAAACAGATGCTCTCCCCCACTTTCCGAATCTCCTACTCTTCGGATGGCACAAGATATTGCGGTAGTATGAGATGTTTGTATTCCATTATTGGGAAACTCTCGAATTTCTAGGTACGCGAAAGTAAATTACTAAATTTCCTCAAATTCCAGCGGTAAAAAGTAGTCTTCCTGAGCATCTAAATGTATGGAAAATGGGAAATACCAAAATCCATTACCCGCGTAGGTATTGATAGAAGAAAAATTCCTAGCGTGCCCTGATTCTCATCAGTCAATTGTTTTATCTCTCTGGCATTGTAACAAATGCATTGTAATCAATGCAGGTGCTTCGGCGTTGGAAATATTTTTGCCTTAAAAATGGACACAGGGCAGCGTGAGGCAGTTGAAATGCTGGTTTGGTGATAGGTGGTTCGTGGTGCTAGTTGTTAGTACATATAAGAATCGCGATTACCGTCGTTACTTGTTATACACGGGTAAAAACCTTACGGTTCTCAATACACGGGTAAAAACCTGCTATACATATCTCTGTGCCAATTACGTTAAAAACTCATTCTTATATGAGATGGCCTTCAACATATTACAGACCTGGTATTGGAATAAAAAACAGTTGAAAGTAGGGTGCATAATGATGAATTAATGAATTTTAGGTGATCTCCTATTCATCATTCCTTAGATAACATTTATGGATGAGTATTAATCCATTAATAACACATAAGAAGGAATAAATTGTGAGTTAATATCAATGAAACCGATAATTGGTTCTAATATTTGCATAGTTAGCACAAAATTAAAATGGGTGAATACTAATAATTTCTATTAAATAGACGCTATATAGGACAGCCTTCCAAAAAAAAACAGAACAAAAGGGTGAAGCATGCAACTATAAAGAAGAACAATAATTTGTCATTACGCTATTTTTATTTTATAGCATATGTAGGTATAGACTTTTTGTTGTTTTGTATTTTTATCTTTAGTTATTCACATATCATTTGATTTTTTTGGTTATAAATACGTTTTTTTTTTTGCATTAATACTAGTATTTTTTAGAAGCTGATGCATGTATTGATTTTTATTATTACTCAAATTGGCATATTGGATTTGCGGCGCGCAGGCCAAAAAGAGAATGCAGTCTCTTGGAAAGGAGTTTATGCTTCGAAATGGCACGATACGAATGCGGCCTCAGGGCGACAGCCGTACCCCGCCATTTACAAAGCAAATCATTCACTAAGAATAACGGTAGAAGGAATATGACGGTAAAGACATAGGATAGACTCATAGGAGAGTGATCTGTTGAGGTAGTCTATATGTGGTTGGGATGTCAGGATCATAATCCCAAATGTGTGTGAGGAGTGTGTTAGAGGTGCCAGGCAGTCTGCGTTTGAACTTAGTAACAAGCTTAGTGATGAATTCCTGCACAGAGGGGAGGTCAAACCACAGTCTATACAGTCACGTCAAGCCATGTAATTTTCTCTATAGTCTAGCTGCGCGCCGAAGCAAGCGCCTCTAGTGGTGAACGTGTATAACTACTTGCAATGCGGTGTACATGATGCTAAGCTTTGCTCACTTTCGCCAACATTTGCATTGCCTTATAAACATTTGATTTTGGTAATGTTTTATGATGACGGCTTTTTCATTCCCTTTAAGTTATCGTAATCTCTTTCATAGCGCCGAAGTCACCCTATCGTTTGCGGAATAAATGATCCGTTGAATGGTTAGACATTTCTAAGAAGGGAAAACACTTTCTTCAATTTTTGAAATACGTACCGAGTAGTTTGTTACCCCAGTCTAGCACTTATGGATTTTGACATGAACGTACATCTATTCTGACTTTTTAAGTGACATAATGACATAACAGGAAGCATATGTACGAGTATTTCTTGAAGTCACTATTACATTTTTGAAATTGTTGTGAGGAATGAAAACACAAGAGGATTCACGGAAGAATGCTTATTCGCACATTTAATTAAAATCAGTAACCTTTATTATTTTCCTTTGAGTACTGTTTATACCTTCTATTTTTGTAGCTAGAGAGACACTGATTTTTAAATTTCAAAATATAAAATAAACTCATGTTCTAACAAAGATTCTAACAAGCAAATGTTTCACTTCTGAGCTGCATCTTTCTGGAAGAGGCATTTTGTTTGATTCACAAATCACATTCCCTAAAGACGCCCTATTTGTTATAATTTACAACACTATGCGTTTTACTCATCAATTTTGATGAACATTCCTTGAAAAAGGAATTCAGTTCCTCACTGCACAATATAAGACAGGAAATTTCACTACTTTGAAAGTTTTTAAAGTATGTTAACAATTTTTCCCCCCGGTTATTTTCTTCCTTTTCATGAGGAAGTAGTTACATCCTTAAAAATGATGTGAAAGCAGCTTTCTCAGAAAATATCCAAAAACATATATCATACCATTATTTTCTGTATTTCTAAGCTATTCATTCTTGACTGCTCGGAAACAAATTATGTAAAACAAGATCTCATGTTTTGACCATCCACTTATTTCAAACCATCAAGGTTTCCTACCTGGCTATCGAATACTTCACAGTCACTGGAAGAATTAGGCTTCAGAAACGATTAAAAAAAACAAAGATTGAAATATGAGTTAAATCTCATTGCATGTGTGTTTGAAGAATACCCATCCTTGTAGCGGACAACAGAGACACATTCTCCAATAAGTCTTGTTTGATTTTTCTTGTATGATGGCATCTATCTAAAGGGCTTTGGTTCTCAGATCTTTCCAAATCTTTTGCACAGAGTTGATATTTAGAAACCAAACTTCAACAAATTTAACTTTTTATGTATTATCATTTCCTAAATGGTCAATTAACTTTATTGATCCTTGCCAATTTTTCATTGCCTCGAGAGCTTCAATGTGTACATATTCACCTGTGATAGTAATTATCAGTGTCGCAGCTGAAATAGTGCCGTGGGAGTTGAAAATATCGAATAAATAATTTACGTTTTTTAACATTTTGGTGTCACCAGTGACTAAACAGATATTAATCCTCAAGAAACGTGAGTGCTTATGGCAGATAGAATGACCTAGTATATGTGCTAGAGAACTGACCTTCAATTTTTGAGAAGACAGGGGTAGTTGCTGTTTTTTTTTTTAAATCTTGGACGCAAGTCTGAATCTATTCTTAGAATCCAGGGAGAAATATTCAGAAATGACCTCCAAAGAGATCAACACACTCTTCCCACTTTCTAATAGATGGAACCAATCATATTTAAATAGATAATTTCTGGAACTAATCAGCAAATGAGGAATATTATAGAAAATAGTCTGTTTTCCTGAATTACCTAAGATAAATCAGTTGATATTTCTATTTACTGAACGCATCAAAACAAAGTTTGAACCCTTGTAAGTTCACACATGTCTTCACGGTAAACGCTTCTTTAGAAAGCATTTCAAGAGTAGTTTTGAATAACTTTTGAAAATGTTTTTATTTTACAGACTGGCAGAAAAATAAGTACCCTATACGCTGTCTTAAGTTATATAAGAATCTATTTATCATTAGCAGTAGAGTTGGACTTGCTATATTACTGCTTCTGAAGAAACCCAAGTCCTCTAAGCCACAGACATAATCTACTCTATTATTGTACGATAAATGCCTCACAACTGCTATTTAATCTAAGCTCAGATTAATCAACCTTTGGTCCTCTTTCCTGTTATTTGCCTTCTCTTTCAAAAGCATAATCACTCTTAGATCCAGACCACATTTGGTATTTATTCCCTAAACATTCTTTTACCACGTACGAACAGAGGGTAGATGAAAGTGTTCGGAAAAAATGTGTAACCTTAAGGCATAATCTAAAGTTTAGACTGTGTTTAAGGACTGCGATATAGGAGACTCAGTGAAAAACATACGGTATTACTGGACAACTGTGACCCATGACCACGAAATATATTCATTATGAATTTCAGGGCAAAAGATTTTAAAGTTTGGCCATATCTTGCACTATTGCAATGTCTTGCATCTTTTATCGTCCTGCCTATCACCAGTAAATCTTAATCTATTCGTAATTCGGAGAACTGTCATGTTATTCCTCAAACAAGAAATCTAATATCTTGCTCTCTTGCGTGAGTGCTTCAATTGCCTGGTCTCGAACTATGTAGAAATTCAAATAAAATGGCTCACTCGTTGGATGATCCTGATATAACTGTGTATCAAGGCAAAATGCATCATGATCGGCAGCAACTGGGTGAAAAAGAAACATGTTAGAAACGCTAAAAAAAAACCATCGAAGGATACTTCCTTTAGATATAAGAGGGGATTGGTATCTAAAGTTTTTCCTCGGGAAGGCTGTCTTTTTAGCAGGCAACTTCCCTTGAAAGCTTATTAGAGGCGGGTTATTGGGTAAATATAATGAGGACAGCGGTCAACACCAATCTCTTTTTATCAACTGGCTCTCTTCAAAATGTCCCGAACAGAGCAAATAATTTTTTATACAATTAAGCGGCATTTTTCCCGTCTCAATCTTTTCTACGGCAATGGTCTATGCGATGGCTCATCGCATAGACCATATGATGATCATAATAAATTATATTTGCGTGTTAAAATGAAAGAATTAGAGAGCGCTCACGTTTTCTGAGCTTCAAAAAATATCTATATTCACCAACCAACCTGCTATGATATTTAGAGAATCGGAAAAAAGACACTCCTGACAAAAGACACTCCTGACAAAAGACACTCCCGACTTCTTCTGCAGTATTATTTAATACAAATTAAATGTAAAAATACTGTACGTAGTCACAGCACTCAGCACACAGTCTCAATCAAAGCCGGTACGGCATCCAAAGTATCGTAATGTGCCATGAAATGGTATACAGGATGAGTTTCAGCTGTTGTTTCTAGTACGCTTGAACGGCGTTTTATTCTCACTGTTGCCTTTTAACGCAATTTAATCTTGTATAATTTAAAATATTCTATAGAAAAAAAATAATTACATTACCTACTTCAAGTAGAAGAAAATAGGTTCTAGTTCAGGTTGGCGCAAGTGTATCTATGTATTCACCCCACATTATGGTAGTTATACACGTTCACCGCTTGGGGCGCTACAAACAGCTAGCTGCAAGAATTGTGTCCGTCGTGGTTATGCGCCCGGCGTACATCCTGCATATTGGTCAGTTTACCGATGCGGAGGATTTTACGGAGGGATTTGTTTTGAAAAATCTCCTAATGCCGACGAATGGCGGGAGTATTGGCGATAAACTCACAATCGTAAATCAATATGGGACGAACGACTGAGCGTATTTAACTATGCATTGTCTTTAAAATAATTTGCTGGAGGTTTTGTTTGAAAAATAATATATTTAATTTATGTTATTAAAAGAGGAAATTCACATGTTTATTGCATAATTGTGAGCCATTTGGTCGTATTCACAGGAACCATTACTTATTTTATACATGTTTCGCTCAAAATCCAAATGAAACGTGATTTGTAAAAACGACTGGTGACTAAACGGGGAACTTCGCGGTGTCATCTTTCAGAGCTATCATGGAACAAATTTTAAATAATTAAATCCAGCTGTCCAATGAAGATGCAATAAAAGCGGATTGGGTTCGGTGTGCATACTATGGTCCTAACTTACTATGCCTAGGGCCTGAGTTCGAATCCCGATATTTTTCAATGGAATTTTGATCCTTGCTTGGATCCCATTTGGAGAGGATTTAAAGTGGACGTTAAACCATGGTCCACTTGGAGACTTTCGCTAAGAGCAAGCTAACGCCTTCGCAGGGTTTCTCTCCACCCTCCCTCTATTCCCCATCCAATCCCCATCCCTTACCTACTTACCCACCCGTCTTTTATGGTGCCATTGGAAACAGCTCGCTACCTTGAAAATGTTGCTTTTGTGTCAATGTGGCAGTCGAACGACATAAACATTCGTGTGAAGAAAAACAATTGTCATGTTTCACTCTGTTGCCATTCTACTAAGAACAGCCTAAAACCTTCGAATTTGTACGTTCCTTTAAGATTCTGGTCTTGAATTTCCGGAAATACAAAAACAAAAATCGCTGAAAAATACAACATTTGTATAAATATTGATAGCGACAAGGCATGGCCTTCTTGAGAAACAACGACGACGGCTGTAAGTCTGGCTTTGCTAAAATCTTGCTGGAGTCCAAGCACTCATCTGATTTTAATGTTGCTATTTTATATTTTTGTGAAAGGTGTTAGGCTAGATTGTTTTGAAAATTATTAAATTGTTCCAGATTTGAAAATGGATAGCCATAGACTCTTAAACGACTTTTCTCCGGAAAAATTATCCCCCTTTTTCACCACTCTGATCGCCTTTGACGTTGTATTTATGTTTTCCCTCGGGTTTGTTGTCCTTGTGCTGAATAACCGACCTAATCCTTTTACCCTCTCCAAGATCCATCCCGTTCAAATCCTCCCACATACTCTGTCCCATTAAAAAGTCGCCAACTGTACTTTAACATGCATTATGCCATCTGATGTTAATGTTTTCATATAAAAACAGATCAGTTAATAATCAGATCAGTTATCAATATATTGATAGTGTGGAAAATTACAAAATGAATTATTCTCTAATTCCTTTAGCAACCTTTTTCGAATTATACGAATTTGATTAACAGGAAACGTTCTCTTAATGGTTAAAATAGTAATCATAATAGCAATCAAGGCTGAATTCCAGAATAATAGCTAAAATAGTAATAAAGGTCCAGCCTAAGGCTGCAAGAAACTAACGCGTTGACTTTCTCTACCGTATCACTCAATTGATCTCAAGATTATAAAACCAAACAACTATTGTATTCTATATGGTATTGACATTGTTTTCCAAAAGAACGTTAATAAAGGGTAAATTTTTGGTAAGATTATTAAGATTTTTTCTGATTTTTTTTAGAGAACGATTCAAATATTGTTTTGAGTCTATAGAGGGAGGTGAAGTCAAAAGGTAGCCTCTTTCTTAAAAGGACTGCTGAAGTAGATTGTAAGTGCTTTTGTTGAGTGGCGCTTTTTAATTACCTATCTCACAATGCCTTCCACATTCAACGCCAGTGTTGTGGACATGATGCGACTTCTTTCCCGCCTTGCATTTCAACCGAAGCAACAAGTAAGCTACGAATCCGTTTTTATTTTTATTTATTATATGTTTCACTTAAATATATGCAAAAAATTAAATTTTTCACTTTACTTCTTGATGGCTTAGTAAGGGTTTTCTCCGAGAATTTTTCCGAAGAAGTTATTTTGTCTTTTTTATGTTTTCTTCCCTTTGTAGTGAATACGAAAAAATAAATAATTTCCCATGCGGTAAAGTGGATACTTTTGCCCATATTCATGGTGTAAAAATTAACACATCTTAAGTTTCATAAAGAATCCCCCTCGCAAATTTGGATAGGTTTAAATAGTACCAATTCTTAAAATACGACGGAAATTACAAGTCAGGGAAAAGTGCAAATTATGGAACCAATATTTCGGAAACTTATCACGAGATGATCCTTCTCTCTGACTAATCGACCTTTAATGAAATTAACCGTATGAATGAGCGCAAGGTTAATAAGAGAAGAAGTACTACGGCAGAACCTACTACAAAGGATGTGTGACATGAAACTTGAGTCGATGTATTCATCAACGGTTTAGACGTTCTCATTAGGAACAGAAAAGGCAAGCTCACTTCGCAAAATCCACCACGGCCTCCATTAGCAACAAATTTTAAGTCAATCTTGGACCCAGTAAAGAAACATTGTGTGTGAGTTGGGATGAGATATGTTGTCAGCCATTGAAAGTAAAATTAAATGTGCAGCATAAGGTGTACAGCACTGAAGTTACTCATTTTTAATGGTAAACAGGAGAAGTTTCGAGATATAAGTAAATAGTATGCAGAGGATTGCAGTTGGAGATGAGGAGCCTTTTTGTGCACTTAAAATTCCAGGATGGACTTGGAATCACTCACATCAACGTCTTTAAGAATTTCATGAAAAGAGCATTATTATCAATTGCAGGCGTTGTTTATTTGGAAACGTTAAAGTAGAAATAATGGCCGTGCACAGAGAAGCGTCATATGAAAAGGAATGTATGATTTTTTTTATTTTAACCAGCGAATTTTGTTTTCAATTCAAAATTTCTTCTGAAAAATATTATAGCATTTCTTCAAATTGAGCAATACCTTAGTATATAAAAATGTTCACCCGTGCCATTGAAGTAGATTGTAAGGAGGAAAATGTCAAAAATAAAAATTGATGGAGAAATCAACTTCATTGCCCGGAGGCATTATTTATAGACATAATATTCTCTAGCTTTACTTTTGGTACTTCATTAATAAGTAAAAGAACACTTTTTGAAGTTCGCGAACAATTTCTATTGAATTTGCCGACCAAGACAAACAGTCCTTATCAAGGCTTGATAAGGACTGTTTGTTGAAACCTTGGTTAAAAAATTAAAAAATATTGTTCGTGAAGTAAATAAAAGTTTTCTTTTGCTTATTCATATTTAAAATCAGTACATTCATCGTACACACATTGCTCTTTGGTAATATTTTGACATATGTACGTCGCACTATCAAGATATCGATAAAATACTGCTATTTAAAATGTTATAATGCTGAAAACATTATAAAAATGTGGTGTGGCAAGATGTTCTTCAAATTATGTAATGTTTAACACCTAATGTAAAAGTATTATTTTTTCTTCTCAAGCTTAAGTGGCGGCGAGTGAAGCGATGACAGACAGAAGATTGAGTGGCGAGGAATCTTAAGCCTCCCAAGTCCTAAATGATGTAAAAAGACAATATAAAACAGCAGTGTTTTATTCCAATATTTCATAAAATTCAGCACGTGTTGAAAAGCTTTTTTTTATAAATCCGTGTGGTTATTGAAGAGTTATCGTGGGAAACCAAAAGGATTCAATGGAGAAATGTATTTTTATCGCCTGCACTCATAATTTCTTTTTTGCACAAATCATCATCAATAACTCTTAAGGAATAAGCCATTTGTCCTCTTTCTTTTCCGGTCGGTTCATCCATTGATTCATTGGGTCATCCTCAATCTTTTTTACCGCATTATCTGTATAAGTATCTGGTATAAATTGTTGATAGGCATCATCAATAGGTGCTAATACCATTTGTTAAGATTATTTGTTAAGATATTTATCAATAGTATGGGTGATGACCAGGATGTTCTACTTTGATCCGATGCCTACATTTCGTTGATGAAGGTAGAGAGTATAGTCAGCCATAGGTTTTTCGTAATTTTATTCCAACTGCTTGTAATGTATCAGAACCATATTGCAGAGTTTCAATAGTAAAATTTCAATTTTTTCTGGCATTTCGACTGCGTAATATTTATCGTTACCACCATCTGGTCAAATCTGGCTTTAAAAATACATTACAAGCAATGACCATAAAAAAACTCAAGGAGTGCTGTTAAAAATACTAAAATAAAAACCCATTACATATGAGATCCAAAATCCTCAGCATGTGGCGAATCGAGCGATGCAAGGGAAGCAAAGTTATGTGTTCGTTTTTTGACAGACAAGGGAAATGTTAGGAAAAAACCAATTGAATGCAATGGCAAACATTAAGTGTGGCATGACAATCAGATCTTGGTCACTTTTCTCTTTTCCACATTCTGTTGCATGAATGAGATGCTTACTGCGATTACGTAACGCTGAATTTTGGCACCAAAGGAGGTTTTTGACCACGAAAAAATTAAAACACGAAATAGATATATAGGAGGACGCGTATGGCGACTGAAACATGTGGTATGAGTTGACAGCGTGATCTTACTAATAATAGACTTCGTTCACGAATCTCAGTGGCACCTATCGTCTCTGACGGATGATGTATTTAATGAAGGATCCAGTCTCTTTTTGTACTTGTTGTAAATCAGACAAAACATTACAGAGGGATGCAGATATATTCAGTTCACAGGTCAATTGTGGATGTTAAATGGTACCTGTCATTATTCATGTGCTCCAAGGAAACGTAGATACAAACCATCTGTTGATGATGACAATGACTTTGAAGTTAAGTGACCTTGACAGTTGATTGCATCAGTTTCCCACTAGTTGTTCCATTTTAAAAAGTGCTTTGACTCTGGGGCTCTTTTTTCATGTTAATAATAATCACTGCACTGAAATATGAGCTTCGAGTTTCGACATTATAATGACGAACATTTTTTACCTAATTTTAAAGATTAGGGAATATTACATGGGCAATTAACGAAATATTTTAAATGTAAGCTCAGTTTTAATATTTCTCTTCCTCGATTCAGATCAGATGTTTTTGAATAGTCATATGATTTCTGTCAAAAGATCCAGCTTCATGAATTTAATCTTCCCCGTAAAATGCCCATTATATTTATATACAAATGTTATTTTTCAGTTTAGTTACCAATTAAATTTATTTCATAGATCGTGAGAGTAAGGATGAATTTTTCTTTAATGGAGAAATTAATTGAATACTGAAAAATGTTTATTGCTCTCAAAAATTTAACGTGTGCTCTTTTCAGAGCACTACGTCAGCTTTGCTATCATTACAAAACAGAGTATACTGTGACGGTAGGAAAAATCCCAAGATATGGGAATTTAATTCCTGTGATGCTAGTTTATTAATTAATTTATATATCAATCTACAATAAGTCCAGGCTCTTGACTACGCTTAAGTAGGAAAAAGATTAAAAGAGAGTCAAGGAAGGGATCGCAGGAATTACAAAAAAATAAACAAGTATTCTGCCTGAATATAATAAGTACGATCAATACCAAATGATCTTTACTCTGGGAAAATTATATGGTTCTAATTTTCTTTTTCAATATTTTCCTCTTAAAAGTGTGAATAAGAAAGTGGATCTTTGTGAAAAAGGAAATATTTTTACCGTAGAAATTTAAGCAGAAACTAAATTGAGCGACGCTTCTTTCAGGCATCGCCTTATGACAGACATCGCAATCATAACTATTCAACTAAAAAATTATTTTGGATTAAAACCATTCGCCTATTATGAAAAACATAGACCCAGTCAGTATTACTACGCAAGCATGGTAGATCATAAGAAATTTTAAGGAAATATCAAATATAATGATTGCGAACGGACAACGTATAAATATAATTAACCATCAATTACAGGAATACTCGCTAGTGACAAAAAATAATAATGATTTTGCAAAAATAATAATGTCTTACGTAATGCACCATTTATATAGAATAGAGACAGGCATAATGTTTTTTTTAAGGTGGCAACGGCAAGCATAAAGTGTTACATGACAAGCAGATCTTGGTTACTTTTACTTACTACTTGGTTACTTGGTTTCTGTTGCATGAATGGGATGCTCACTTGGATTACATAACGCTAAATATTGCCACCAATGGAGGATTTTGAATAGGAATATATTTAAGCAAAAACGAGATGTATAGGAGGGAGATATATATCATAGAGGGCTATATAATTTCTATCGCTTTTAACTTGTAGCTTTTGCTCACTTAATTTAGAATTTTAATACTCTTTCTTTAAAATCAAAAGCTCGTGAAATAGGTTTGGAAATTAATTTGCACTTCAGTACAAAATATTTTGAAGATCTGATTCCCTATTATATTTTTTTGTTTCAACAACAGTGCTCCACCGTGTAATAAAATCTTTTTAAAACCATAAATGGTTTTAAATAAGTTCAAGATTTTTCTGCTTAGTTTTAGGTCCACATGGTTATTGGCAGAAACCATCATGTAGCCGGTGGCTTTTTTAAAATCTTATTTGTATTTATCTTTAATTCTCAGAACGACTATTCCATTTCGTCAGATCCTCAAGTCCTCACCCGTGCAAATGTTATCCTGACTCTTTACCTTCAAGATATTTGGAAAGAAGTACACTCACATGAAAATGGCCATGATGTGGAGTAACCCGGGGCAAGAATTAAAAATGTTTTAATGGAAGTTTTTAATTTTTATAAATTCTTCGCCTTTGCTCTAATCACTTTAAAAAGCTAACAGACGGGTTCCGTTGAATTTAAACAGGAAGAAGAAAAATGCATAGTTCGCATAGGATCTAATGAATCCTCCCGAAACGGCCTGCCAGATGCATTAACTACGTGGTTGTGTATTGTGTAGTGGTCCTTATTTTTTGAAATGTGAATTTATTTAGGGACACCCTATAAAAAAGATTCATTTGGCTAGAAAAAATTCTATAAAATACTGTTGTAGTTGGATAAAGTGAGGACGAATTGCGCCCAAACGTTTGAAATGTCATCATATTTGCCTGTTTTTTTTGGCAATTCCTGACGATAGTGGAGTGCTTAGCGTTTCTACATACTATTTTGTTTTTAATGGCAAATCATTGGACATTTTAAGCGCTCCGTCTTGGTTATTTTTAAGTTCTGTTGAGAATTTTCTGAGATAAGAGGCCCCAAGAGTGGAGACATTCCGTCCAAGTCGGAGGGCGTGCCCTACGAAAACGCCCACAAACCAGAATCTGTCAAATCTACTGCCGCGCGTAACATTTAGCATATCAGTATTTTCTTGCGATATTATGCTTATATTTTATTTTGCTGGAACTTATAGGCCTCAATAATGTTTCCTTGAAAACAAAAAAAGGAAAACTGAGAAGCAATTGGGTTAATTGTGCCGGAGCTGCGTTATTGAACTTAACATTGTACGACATATGGAGATGGTCGAGGTGAAAAATAACACAGCTAAACTCTCACCGTATTTCTGTTTCGTTGATCATCGTAACTGAGCCATGAGTGTACCCATTTTAATCCAGGGCTACGGTTGCCTCGTAAATAAAACGTTCTGTTCTGAAAATAGTGTAAAAATGACTTTTGAGCTTTTTTCATTTCCGGTGGTGCTTCCGGTCCCTGCGATCTCGATAAGAGATTTTTACTCGTCATCAGGATTCGTAAGGACTAGACAACCAGAACTTGATAGAGAAAACTTATGCCCTTGGCATTGAAAAACCGACACAGGCGGAGCTGGAAACTGTGACCAACGAATTAGCAGGCGAAGGACTTTACCCATCCCTGGCCCTTAAATTTCAGAAAAACCAAATTATTACAAAAATTAAATGAACGTATAGACAATTTGTTCTTTCAGTCATCCCGGAATAATAATTTGAAGCCAATATCATGAGTGTAGCTTGTTTAGAAAAAGGAAACAAAACCACTCAGCTTGTAACATCCACTCAGAATCCAATACTTATCTTATGGTGGGTACACACTCTCAGGTTTATTGCGTCAAGTTACTTTCAACTTGTGACTAGTGAAGCTTGCTTGCAGCAATTTTAAACGTTTTAGCTAGTGACTTGCATAAGCATGTTGTTACCAGTGCAAAAAGGGAACCTATCTGTCTCTGCACTAACTGTACATAAAAAAGACAAAAACTTTCGTCAGAGTAAAATCCGCCGCAGGCTCTTGCATAAGAATCTTGCAGAAGTAACTTTCCAGTGTATATCTAACCTTATAGATCCTATGTTACTTCTTTTACCTCCAAGGAAACATATGTACCAAATGTTTTTTGAATCTGTCGAGGGATGTGGAGGTCTTTTGCGTTCAAAAAATGAAAATGTCAATTTTATACGTATGTAGACAGTTTTTACGTATGGAAAAGAGGCGATGTCCGTCTCACGTCACAATTAAGCCATCTGAAACAATGGGAATAAGATGAAGATCAGATCCCCACCCACTCACTTATCTATTACTTCTTTGCTACGCTATTCCACATTTTGCAAACTCATTTAGTCAAATAATCCGATCAAAATCATTTACGAGCCACGTCCAACTTTTCTTCCTCCGCCTTGCTTTTACCTACCAACTTCTGCTTCATCTTCATGCATTAATAAATTTTGTAAGATATTTTTGAAGAATTTAAGTATTTCTCGCTCCGAAAAAAACCTCCCCAAAAGTTTTCTTTCAAAAGCTCCTTTACTCCGCAAGAAAGTTCTTGGAAAACCCTATGCAGCTCATTTAATCACCCATGGCTCGGACTGCGGAATACATTTCCCTACTCATGAATTCCGAGGCTCAAGCAGGGGCTGCGTAAGTGGATTTCTTCAGCATTTTGGATATGTGGATACGCTCATGATCCTGGCTGGTGGTTCTCAAATCCAAAGATTTACCGGGCGATAAATCTAACGTCATGCACGTGGAAGTGGCACGAATAACGAAGAGAATACATAGGTGAATAAATGGACGCTGGCCTCGATCCATCAATGAAGGATTACTTACTTCTCAGATTACGCAGATCATTCTTGCGAAACGATTACCAAGGGCGCTGTTACAGTTATCCATAACGCGTGCACTAACGTAATCGTTATAATTTCAATTGCGGTAAAAACGAGAGGTAAAAAGCTATCGTAACCTGTTGTCAGGTCCTTAAAAATCACTAGTTTTAACGCAGTAAATGAGAGTATTATCCTTCTAGAGCGGTTTGTGCTTCGCGTAGTGATAACGAAAACGCGGAAGGAGGTACTGTGATCCCACCCCTGGACTCTAGTGGTATTTATGGCAACTTCCATGTCTCATAATGTTATCACCTCCATATACTGCTTTGATTTTCTACTCTTCCAATTATAAAAATCTTTGTTATTTTGTTTTGCAGTTATTATACATTTACGCATCTATTGTCTTGCACCCACCCTGTTTTGTGGAATGAAATTTAAATAATTTATCATATTTTAAATGTTGTTATAAACACGTAATTAATGAGCCTCATATCTCATGAGCCAAATATCTGGCATTTAAAGGATT
Organism: Pyrrhosoma nymphula; assembly: GCA_963573305.1. Classification (NCBI taxonomy): domain Eukaryota; kingdom Metazoa; phylum Arthropoda; class Insecta; order Odonata; family Coenagrionidae; genus Pyrrhosoma; species Pyrrhosoma nymphula. The sequence goes on along the minus strand of OY754338.1, from coordinate 4,098,491 downwards.
TGCCACTTGAAATTGAAGTGGGAGGATAAAAATAGATTGTTTCGTATAATTATGAATTAATCATCCAAATATAGATATACTATGTAGCAGTCATTTACCCCACATGAAGAGGTTGGTATGAAAAATACCCTAGATGAAATCTCGTTGTAGTTCAGATTATGTGGGTTTACACTGGGATGTTTATTGCGCAAGTTATATGCAGGGAGAAAATTTCAACGTATATTCCATGGCTATGCAAGGGCGCTTTCAGAACTTGTAAACGTTTTGGGAAGTCACTGCCGAAGCGCATTGTTGCTGGGGTAAACAACAACCAATCTGGATCTGGGACTAATTTGTCAAAATATTTTCATCACAATTTCCCGCAATCTCTTGAAAAATAAATTTTGTGGGAGTAACTTGTCTATGAAAACCCATTCTTATATCGATCATTTACCTAAGCCAAGAGTGTTTTAGGCATATAATCTAATTGAAAGCCAATGATGAAAAGGTTGCGAATTATATAACAAAATATCCATTTTGGATTGTACTCATAATTTTATAAAATACCTAGTACTCTTAAAAATCAAAATATTGTGTAAAAGTATTAAAACTTTTATAAAATTATGGATAAATAACTTTCAGAACTTCTACGAAGTGAAGCCTACAACAGTAGAGTTTAATTTTTTTGTTACGTATTCAGTAATACCGACAGAAAGAGAACTTATGCATCTTCGAGTGCTGCTGCTAAATATGAGAAGAGACACAAAACATTTTAAACATAAAAAACAGATAACGGAATAATATATAACAATTACCAAGAGGCATCGAAAAAACTGAAATTCCTGGGTAATGATAAGTGGATTTGTTGTTTAGAAGAAGGATCTGTGGTACAAATTTCGGCACAATTGAAGCATAAATTTTGCAAAAATATGCCTTTAATCATTTCAGTGCACCACGATATTTGTGGGATGAATTTGCGGATAAATTTATCTAAGACTACATCGGAGGAATCTATGAAAAAGTTCCTATAAACTCTCTGTGATTTAGAAAGAAACAATGATTTTGCATGGCCAGAGATGTATTCATTTGGGAATAACGGAAGTGAACAATAATTCTATATGATCAAGAAAATTAGACGCACGTGAAAATAAAGTTCTGGAAGCATTAAGCATAATATGGGTAAGTTAAACAGTGAACGCAGAAGTGCATTCATCAAAGTTACTAAGAAAACAGAAACTGAAATATCAAATATACAATTATGAGTTTCGATGGATCAAGAGGTGTAGATAAGATGTATTTGTAAAATACTTAGTTATTAGAGAGGAAAGGCGAGAGAGGGTAGCGTAGTGGTCTGTGAATTGGCTCGGAAAGCCAGAAAATATAGATACCTACCTAAAGTACTGATAGGTGAATGGTGTGCATGAGAAACTAAGAGATATGCAATGGGAAAATGGGAGAAAGTGTTACCTCATGCCACCACAGGAATGGCGGCAGATATATTTAAGAGTGGAAGTAGCGGCCTATACCAATATTGGAGACGTCTGTATCCCGAATAAAAGAGAACAACCCAGAAGCAAATTTTATAAAAGATTTTTGTACAAGCTCGATAATTGTGGATAATGTTATAACTAAGCATCATAAAAGTTGTAGCGTTCATCAAAGGTATCGGTAAATGGTCTGAGATAGACCAATGTACTGTTAAAAGAAATTATGAAGCATATCCAACTGATTGGAGGAAAGCCTGTACTTTTAGGGGCTTCCGGTAAATTTAAAATGTTGTTCCAAGAGGTTAATTCGTTGAAATAATCGAAGCTTGCATTAAAAGTGCTCCATTACTTGTTTAATTTATTTTTTAATTATTTTCAATTCCCTCGAAAACAGCCATTGAGGCCTTCTTTACCTTGGAGAATTATTACACATAGTCAAGGAAAAACACACAAAGTCATGTCCTCGATGGTGAAACGTTCACTCAGGCGGGATTCGAACCTGGTAGACCAGGCGAGGAATGTCACCGGGCCCCGGGAACTATGGAAATATGTCTGAATCATTCACCTTTCAAAAAATATGAGATCCAAAGGGCAAGGTTCATTCAATAAATAGATATTATTGATTGAATATGGACACATGGATGATATTGAAGCATTTTAGAACGACACTGTAGAATACCAGAAGAACATGTAGAAAAAATTAATTTCATACACTCGAAATATGGTACTAATATGTATGTTCAAACACCAGAAAATCTTGCTGAGTTGATTGGTAAAATACATTTTACAACAAAAAATCAACATGCATTCGAATTTTTGTTAACATATTAGAATTATTGAATAGAGAGATATGAGAATACAGAAATTTAGAATCCATTTTCAGTGATGATTGAAATGTGATTACAAATTATCCAACAGATTTTAAAAATCTCAGAGACCATAAAGAATTGATTTAAAAACTTTGTCAAAATTTTTTCATCACAATTTCCCGCAATCTCTTGGAAAATAAATTTTGTGGAAGTAACTTGTCTATGAAAACCCATCCTTCGATTTGATGATCCATCTATCGATGATTTACCTAAGCCAAGAGTGTCTTAGGCAAATAATCTGTAGAATCATGGAGAATTTGCCATGCTCATAAAATTCATAAACCCGAGAAAAGCACTCTTAAACGGTAAACGATTCATTTACGGGCGATGTAAGAAAAATATTTAGATGGGGCAATTTTAAATGAAAGTGACCTGGAGGATAGAGTTTTTATACCACGAATAGTTTGGGCACGTAGTCAAGCTCATCTTTTTACTTTGAAGATACGTCAGTTTGCAATAATATTGTAATTTGGGATAACTAAAAATAAGCCGCAAGGGCAGATACATGATCAATTAAGTTTTTATTACCAATATGAGGTTATTCTTAATGAACAGTATACAAGGCAGTATAAACAACACGGAATGCAAATTATTTAAAAATCAGAGTAAATTATATGGCTTCACAGGTCAGGGCAGGGTTTGTTATAAAATTGAAGAATATTTACAAGAAATGTCACGTTAAAAGAATTGTAAAATTATATACAAAGAAATTCCAGGAAAAAAAATACTAATTTTATGTTTTTTGCCTAAAAGTCATATATAATAGAACATTTTGAAAGTCACAATAGTATTTTTTAAAATAATATGACTGATTAATATATCTGAACATAATCATGTTATAGCATAAAATGGTAATAATTTAGAAGATTTAGTGGTAGCAAATTTGTTTGCAATGGGATTCGCTGGGACATCAATAGTTGACAATGTTGGGAACAAATACTCAAATTTTAGGCTTAGATAAATGAAATATGAATGCAATAATGAAACACTGACTTGTTTTACTCATCTGATAACCGGAATATGAATCCTATATGCATGTTATTAAAAAGAAAAACAGAAATAAACCTTTGCATCAAATGCAATTCTTGTCTAATGAAACTAAAAGATGGTTTTTAAAGAGCTCGGACTCGGAGCCATAGGTCTTTCTTATGTAGCTTATTAATTCTTCTTGGTGATAAGGAACGTGTGTGTCATATTCGGTTCAAATCCACCAAGGGGTTGGTGAATTCTCAACCGTGCAAACAAACAGAACTTCAGTTTTATTGGTATTAAAGATGTTTCGATCGAGACAAAGTGTACTAATTTCCCTTGAAACACGTCCCATTGTAATTTGTTTCTCCAAAAAATGAATTATAATTTTAAATATAATATAAAAAGTAAATTCTAATGAAGTTTCTGCACTCACTTAGTTTGTGGCTTGAATGTCCATCGCCTGACACTGAGTAATTCATCGATTTTGGTCCTGGGTTCATGTTCCGATTTGAGTCCCCTACGTCCGTTTGGCTCGCGATTTGTCGCGCTATCGGATCCGAGGTGACCAGAGGTCATGCAGACAATCGGTCATCCGAGTTGAATACTCCATTCCCCCCCGATCAATGGAACCAATTTATCTCCGCCGTCCCCATGAACTTCAATCCTTCGGGCTGTACTAATTGGATAATTTCCTTCAGGGATTCCGTTGGGCACCATTGGGCGACCTGCGCCTGGATATGGAGCCAATACTGTCAAGATTTGATACCAGATATTGAGATAATTTTTTGATGTAACTCATGCCGCAAAATACGACTTGTAAGCGGGTGAATATCAGAGTATATGGTAAAATATGGACTCAATATTTTATGCGTGTTTGAATTCCGATTTTTCAGAAAACTTCGGAACCGAAGTGAACCATGATGGTTGGACCGTGGACGTAAGATTGCAAAAATAGGCACCGATACTGGCATTTTAAAATTTCATTCTCACTTTGGCTTTTAACGGAGTCATTCAACTGAATGGTCACTGATTTTGCACTGAACTGATGAACTACTTGGAAGTATCTGGTTATTTATTGGGCTAAACACACGGAGTTGGTATTTAGTGACAGATTCTTTTTTCAGTTTAGTGCAAATTTTGTGTGGGTAGGTTGATGGCTAGGTACTGAACAGCTGAGTTACTTCAAAATTTGGCTCAAATGGCGAAGTGTGAATTACTAAGAGTAGACTAGGTTTTGTTTTATAGCTGTAGAAGAGAGAATATAAAAAGGTACTGGGTCCACTCATACTTTGAAATGAACGTTCACTTCACATTTTTCGTATCTGATAGACAGGCAGAGGAACTTTGAACAGGCTTGTGATGAATTGCCGTTGGGTGAAAATGTAGAAGGACCAAAAATAAAGATGGTGCGATAGCCAAAAGCGTCGATCCGGAATGAACAAGCAGGGAGGGAGAAAGCAATCTGCAAACTGTAAAGAATGAAGGAGAATATGGAACGAAGTAAAAATAAAAATATCCCAAGGTGAAATAAGCGGTGGAGTGAGCAGATGAAAGTAAAACTTAGGGATTCTATGAGTAACCCAGAGAAGCATTTCTGCGTCGCTGACCGTATGAATTTGCAGCTATTTAAGAAATGCTTCTAATAATCAACATCATCTACGAACTCAATGGGAAGTTTGAATTCCTGCAGCTCTCCACCCATATAACATTTCCCGCACTCCCCTCGACACTCAGACAGCACTATGGCGTGGTGGCAACATTATCCCAGCCATCACTTTGCTTCAAACTTCGCATCTTCTCGGTAATTCTCTTCCCAGTAATTTATTTCCAATGTTTGGGGAACATATTTCTTTGTAAAATTGTTTTATTTTTCAACTATATTTTGGTGACACATTAATGTATTGTGTTGAAATAGCCTGATTACCTGCTAGCAAGCAATAATAATTCGTTTATTTAACTTCTCAATTGGCAAATGGCCAACGTTATTACGTAAATCTTGTAGGGCTTCAATTCTACCCTTAAAAATCAAAATTGCTTGCACCGATGACATATTTTCAAATATCGTTTATAAAGAGTCTCACGAATATTTTAAGCCACGAAAGAAAATAATCAGTAGAGGGATTTATGAGAAAACTCGATTTTGGTGTATTTGATACAGATTATCGTACATATTACATTTTCATTAAACGCCTTTTAATCAAATGTTTCAAACTTTAATCGCAAAAATACCGCTTGATGTAGCTATTTTGTTACTATGGATACAAATATCAATTGCTTAATTATATAAATAGAAAAAAACTTGCCCCGGATAATGACGCAGAGAGTTATAATATATACTATATAATGGTTATGCTTTGTGCAGTAGTTGCAAACGAGATCTATACCGTGTTAAAAGCATTGAAGAAAAGACACTGACTGACACAGTAAGGTTCCCAGAATTTTCCGACCTGAAGAATACCAAGACATATACTTGATCGAATATCAACTCTTGTGTGTGACTGTTGTATATATGTGACCTTGCCGGAAAACCAGTATTTGGAAACTTCGCAAAGGGTAATATTTTGCCTGAATAAAATAGTATACTAACCGACGCGATGAATTTAGGTACATGTTACAGGTAGGATAATGCCAAATATTTAAAGCATTTTGTAATGATTGAACTCAGCTCTATCGGATCGAAAAATCATTATTTTTTCATGTAAATTAATGTTTTTCCTGTTAGTTGCATTGTCTTCCTTCCATTAAATTTCCTGATGAGTAAAATTTGAAATATTTATTTCTTCATAATTACATACGATTACGGGCATACCGTCTATTCATGTACCTCTGACATTTTTGCAGCTATAATGCAATTACGTTCCTTCGAATGTCGTCGCAGTTATTGCTTCTCATCAGTTGGCAAAAGAGCTATCTCAAAAATACAGCTTTACTACGCACTTGGAGAACATGACTGACAAATTCTGATCGAAAAATTCCAAAATATTCTAAAATATCAACTTTGCTCGTGAACGAATCAACTATTATTTTCTTTCGGGCCTCATAAATGTTTAATAAGATTAATTTTTACGTCCAATTGATACGTTTTAGTGACTATTTGTAAAATACTATAATGATTTCTTTGAGATTCATAAATTATCGCAGTATTTATGCGTGGGAGATACAAATATGGATCTTAATAGATTATTGAAATGTTCCATCAAGGGTCTAAATAAAATAACAATATTTTATTGAAGAAAATCTATGGAGCAATCAATTTTTTCCCCTTGATAGGAATGGATATAAAATACGCCGGTAGTCTAATGGTTAATAATGCTGGAATGTGGATTCATATTCTTCTTAATTTGTGTTAGGGTGAAGATTTATCGCTATAGATTTCAGAACTCCTGACTTACCCATCACTAGCAAATTCCTAAATCCGTATTAAAACACTTGTTTTTCATTTGGCCAGCAATCATATCGGAGGATATAAAGACTTAGATTAGAATAGTACGGGCAACGTTTAACCTCGATAATGTCCAAAAATTGAGGCCAATAGATAAAATATGGGGCATCAAAACATTGTATTATGATATAAGACATCACAATTCTTCACATCATATGGCTCAAACTCACTTACACGCTTGGTAATAATTTCTTTCCCATATAAACGTGTTTTCTTCCCCATGTACTGGATAGGTATGTTTTGGTATTGTTGTCTGTACTTTCCCAATCTAGAACATAAGGAGGACGCCGATCGTAACACCATCTGTCGGGGTTCAATATGAAACCGCGAGAAAGAGATGCTTTGAAGATGGAGCGAGAGGGGAACGAAGAAAAAATGTTGAAATGACGCCCTCATGCTCAAATCTTATGAAAGCCGAATGAAAAAAAGAGATGTTTTCTCTCCTTAAGAAAACACAAGCAGACGAATCATAAATAAAACTCAAGACTGAAAGAGACAGTTTGCGTCCGATATCGCTATCGTAAACAGCGTGCCGAAAATCCTCTGATGATTAATTCATTGATAGGGAGGAAGGATGGGACCGGATCGAAAAGATAACATTCATGGAACGAATGGCTTTTATAAACAACTACCCTTACCCAAGCAATACTACAAAAGTGGATGGCCTGCCAGTGTTCAACCCCTAACCCCATTGCCGGCCGTTTGATTTCTGCTTCCGATTGCCCTTTTCGATCCTCTTCCATCGCTTGGCATGAACAGCCATGGTAGTGTTTATAGAAATAAATATTGCTGCCTGAGATCCGATTCTCATTGATCCATTCTTTGATGGGATATAGCTTATATATTCATACCATCAATGGTTTCCTCCAAAGGCCGCTGAGCTATCATCATCGCTATTCATTGAAAACGATGGAACCTAGTTTTAGAGGTAAAGAAACACAAAATATACAAAAACCTCGCGACCCAGGTTTCAATGCATAGGAGTTATCACTTGGAGATTTATCAACTCACAACAGCTCCCTTACAGTATACTTGACAGGAATAGGTAGGAGAGAGTAAAGTGGAGGAAATAAATATGTGGATGAGGAGATAGTGAATGTAAATTTAACGACAGCAGAGAGGATGGCGAATTTGGTGGTGAACAGACACGCATTAAGGAATAGCACACTACTTTGTGGAATTATTTCATATCGTTATAATAAAAAATACTTTCCAATTCCATATTTATTGTTGCATTCTTCTTTAAATTATATTGTAATGTACTTTAATTTTTAACACATTTAGGAGATTTGGTAACTACGGAGTCACGATTTCTTTAAATATATTTTGAGCAATGTTTTGAGAAAAGATATTAGTTCTAGAGCATTGTACTCACGTCGACCATTGATGAAATATCTCATTTTGACTTAAATCATACTCTGGTGATACGCACGGCAGGGGTGGGAGCAAGGCCCCTGCAGTGACCATCACACGAAATCCTTGCTCAGAAAATACAGCAGCAGAGGAAAAGAAGATAAAGAAGAGGAACAAAACAATCATGATAGATCAATCATCAGCGGGAAAGCTAGAGAATATAAAGTAAGAAATGGAGAGGGTGGGTGAAGTAAGATGGAAGGATGGCTGGGACTACTGGGGCGATGGTTATAGAGTGATATATAGCGGAGGGAATGAAAGCCAAGGAAAGGAAAGAGGAAATTTGGCCATTGAGAAGGGAAGATGTGCGTAGACTTGAGGCGTTTGAGATGTGGGTTTGGAGAAGGATGGAGAAGGTTAGCTGGATGGTGAGAAAGACGAACGAGGAGGTATTGGATATGGTCGGAGAGGAGTGGAAGCTTGTGGCAGAGGTTCGGAGAAGGCAGAAGAGATGGATGGAGGAGGTTTTGAGAGGAGAGTGCATGTTGAATAGAGTGATAGAGGGGAGAACACTGGGGAAGCGTGGAAGAGGAAGGAAGAGGATAGAAATTCTAGACGAAATAAGAGGAGGTAGAAGATATGAAGAATTGAAGAGTGATATAATAACGGGCCATCCTCAGGAGGGAAAGCGAGAAAATGTCTATGAAATTGGGATGCAGAAAGGGGACGATCCAAGAACCTACCAATCAGCTGGTAGAATACTTAATTGAATGGTATCTCTGGTGTGTTGATTAAAATACTGGCTTCTCATAACCAGAACCGGGGTTCATAACTAGGCAGTGGAGATTTCTCAATCGAATCTTGGTTCTTACTAATATTATGGATAGAAGGTTTTCTGAAATCCCTGAGTTACTTTTACAATTATTCCAGAATATCTTCAATAGGTTTTCTTTCGAATTGTGTGGACTATTTCCGTTAAAGGTAAAACTATGCATGGATTTCTCATTTCCCACATGAAAGAAATAAAAAAACTAAAACATTTAGTACGATAAATTAAATTATGCTCAGTGGGCTTGAAAAAAAGACCGATTTTTTTAGGTAAACTAGGTCTTCCACATTCATTTCTTATGAATCGTGGCTGCTGATTTTGAACTTTGTGCAAAAACGCTAATGACGCCTTACCTTGAAATGCGGTTTCATGAAGAATTGTAAATGGGCGTAAAAGAAACTCGTTGTCACCCTAAGCGTAATTATGATGAAAGACGCCAAGGGATCTCAAGTTGACAGACGGGTCTGTGCAATGAATCTTCAAAAATTAGTCCACTTCAATTGACCACTATATCACAGAAAATTTTTCACCAATGGATGGACCATCCAGTTATTGGCATAAGTGGAAAAGTGACACCTGACACCTTTCCTGGATGCCATGGTCAGAAGGAAAACCAACGGGAGACTTCTGCATGCCGTAAACAGGAAGCCCGCTCGTACTAAACACTTTTTGAATGCCACATCGCATCACCATTCTAGCCAGAAGACTTCACTGGTAGCCACACATGTCAATCGAGCATATAAAATATGTGATTCGGATACAATATCAAACGAGAAGAAGCAACTGGCGGTAGCATTACAACGCAATGGATACAGGAGTGACATGGTCCTAAAAAGGACCATGAAGGAAGAAAGACGAGGCCTATAAACCATAGTACCCAACCATGAGACAGAACCTAGACCCCAAGGCATATGTATCAATCCATTTCATCAAGGGGACCTCTGAGAAAATCTCCAGGGCGCTACGGAAGCATGACCTGGTCATGAGGTTTAACTTTGCAACTTTGCGACCAAAATAGCCGACGTCCTACCCGGGCCCAATGACGGAATTCAATCAGCACTCTCTGAAGGCATATACCAAGTGCGGTGCTCCTGTGTACAATCCTACATTCGCGAAACTTGCAGGTAATTGAACATATAATATGAATAACGAATAAAAGAACACCAGAGGGCGGAAAAGAATAAGCATTTCAAAGTATCAGCTATCTCAGAGCACGCATGGAGTGAACCAGGGCATACCATAAAATTCAAAGACGTTAGAATAATAGCTAAGGAAAATAGGTACTTTCTGATTGTGAGAATAATAAGAAATGCCATCGTTAACAATAAAAAAGCCGATGAATTTCAACAGAGAAGTTGGATAACCCCGTACACGGCGTATGGAAAATTATGTCTCTCGGGCAATCATAATGCAGCACCAAGATTGGACGCAGATCTGGCCAATCTGGGTGCCAAATTAAGACAACCAGGCCAAAAGGAGTGGCAAAACATTACTCTCGACATCCTTTGCCTGAGGACGCAAGTAGGATTGAAGGCGAAACTGTTGTGCATGCTAAACAACATACGCGAACGCGACCCGAAAATTGTTCACATCACCTAGTGTGTTTGTGTTAAGGTCTGCGGGACTGCTTTTGCTTTTACTAGGAATGGACAGGGGGTCGTTTAAGCATAGGGAGACATTTTTTTTATTGATATTGACTCAGTCTACTAAATATTTATATGTATTAATCACTTATATGATTTTAATTTTAAGATCTTACAGGTTTCTGACTGAAGTGTTAAGCTTTATTTTTTAGTATATCTTTTTCCAAAGTTATTGGTACGGAATTATTAAATGTCTTCATGCAGCTCATTTCACTCTCCTTTATGTCACGTACCTGTTCCACATCCCAACCTCCAAGTTTTTGTAATTTTGACCTTTATTCTGTTCTTTCCTTTTCCACTTAAACATTCTCTTAACCTCACCACCTTTATACCTCACCATAAACAGTGTTTCCTTAACCTCCCTTCACATTTTTTGGTTCGAACAAGTATTTATGAAAGATATCCTTGGGTAAAAATACAATCCCCCTTCATATGACGTCAAAGCGTATAATCCGGTCGGGGTTCAAGATAAAAGTGTGGAATATCTTTTTCATCCTCCTTCATGGACTAAGCGTTATGCCACTTCCGGCTTCAATTTTACCATCTGGTCCTTGATCTCCTCTTTTCTGATGGCTCATATTCACAAGCTTTCTTTGAAATTTTCCTTCTTTGCGTTCGAATTACATGTTATTTCCGTTTTGCTTTGTATTCTTCAATTTTTGTCACAGTGTATTGAGTGCCTAGCTCTTCTCTTATGTCCGTATACCTCATTCTATGTTCTTTGACACAGCCTTTTACTGATAGAAGGAATTTCATTTCCGATGTTTCTATTTGCCTTGGATCTTCCTCGTTGTTCTGCCCAATATAGCATAGTGGGCACGGTCATTACCTTACTAAAATCTATTTAAGTTTCTCCTCTTGCTTTACCTTTTAAGGATATTCTATTCATTCAACATATTTTCTTTAAAAGGTTAGTATATTTTCCATATCTTTCTCTTCTTATTAGGTTTTGTTACATACTTAATATTTGAAATGAGATACCTATGCATACGTATGCATGATTTTCGAAGGCCATTTCTGTTCTGATCTAAGAATGTTAATCTCCTAAGAATGTTAATGTTTTTGTCATCGCAAGTTTCAGGTCATATGTTTTTCTCAGTTGATGTAGCCTATGTACCGTTATTTGAAATTGATTTTCTTGAATTAATCTTTTATAATAAAGTGGTCATCGGTGACTGACATTATTGACACTAATGTAATAAAGTACTCCTAGGGTCCAAATTTTAATGCCCGGAGCTGTGTGCTGGAGCTTTCTTAGTTCCATTTTCTCAAAAAATCTTCTATATAGGGATAAAATTACATGGTGGTGATATAAAAAATCCTCACCTTACACCCTGGTTCAAAAGAATTTCTGCTGTGGAATATACGAAGTCTATTGTTTTGGTAATATCGATGGTTGGATGGTCTAAAAACAGCAACAATTGATGTTTTCCTTTAAATGCTCACTTCCCCTCCTAGTATTCCAAGCTCCTTCTCTCCCCCCCCCAACTACCTCACCCCCCACACCCTTACCTGTGTTACTGATTCGTGAAACTCAGCCGGACGAAAGAATACTTCCCTCGCGGATTCCTTATTTAATTCATCCGCATGAAATCCGAGGGTGGAGAAGACTTTATTGAGAGTCCCCCCTTCCCTTCCCTCCCTCCCTCCCCCATCCCTTCCCTCCCTCCCTCCCTCCCCCACCCCTTCTCGACTGAAATAAGAGGAGTTCAATGGAAATGAAGAGCCTTGGAATGATATGAGAGCTCGGGTGGTTTCTTTCTGAAGCCAGGGTGGGGGGGGGGGGGGTGAATTAATATTTTTTTATTCTGTGACGCGCATGAAAGCGGAGTTCTGGTTGGGAGTCTGGTTGGGAGGCTGGTTCTTTACGGGGGAAAAATGCAGGAGGGGTTTGAATGAAGTGATATCCTCCAATTCCACCCCACGATGCTGATGTGAAACTTTCACGACTTACGATCCAAAGGTTTATTTCTACCTCTCTCGGCCATATTCTGCCACTTGCAACGTTTTCAAAGGTATGCAGGACCTTTTTTACTTGCTTCCAGACAGCCTGCTCATCTTCTTAAAGCAAGGACGGCGGTCCCTAGGGAAGCAGTCCCGATACGTTGGTTTCATATGTGTGGTAGATCGTAGGAACGATTATCAATGGTATTCAAATATATTTCTCAATAAGTTGATAAGTTTCGATCAGATTTCCATTGACCAATGATAGGCGTAATCGATTATTGTAATGAATTTTTTTACATGTTTTCATATTGTGACTCATCCTTATCCAATATGCTGCTTCGTGTAATTATGTTTTTACGCTTAAGGCTAGCAGCCTAACTTATCAGCCTGAGCGTGTTAAGTTCATCCCGTCTGTCCACTCTGTCACTGTCAATCCTTTCAATCGCAGGAAAAAGACCGGTGACAAATTTTAAAGACTACTGGGAACTGTGAAAATGAAAATCCTTCGAAATATCTCACGGGAAACCTTACTGTTTAAATGTTAATGAAGGCTTCCGCGGAATGGTGGAATAGGCGTGGCTAATTTCCCGGGATTTTCTCCGCGTCGATACGTCTTAGACGACAGTTTCGCCGGCGTTTCAGCAGCCGTCTTCAGCTGTGAAGTGTGGATGCAGGTTTCTGTCTATATTTTATAGGCCTTGGTTTTTCCTGCGCTGTGTTCTGGTTGGCCGGGCGGCGATGGAGTCGCTTCCAGGAACTGTCGTCTAAGATGTATCCCAGAAAAATAGACGCACCTTACTGTTATAACTGAGAAGTGAAAGTATCGTAAAGGACTACCATGTAGAGAATATCAATGGATGGGTAAATGGGTGGAAGGAGGAATAGAAATGTAATATATAAAGAATCGAAGACGGCTTACAAGTGAATATTTCCATCAATAAACTTTCAGGTGGAAGAAGAGATATTGGCAGGCCGAAGGAAAATATGGTGGCACACTCAAGGGATTGAATAATCTGAGCATTTCCTAAGGTAAATAGGCGCTAGCCCATGAAGAAAGTAGAAAGAGAAGAAAAAACAAGAAGAAGAAAATTATTCTGACCGTTTATCTCTTTCACGTAAATTGAAATATTTTATTAAAATTCAGGCAAGCAAAAACCTACAAATAGCGTTTATTCTGCTACGCTCAGGACAATTATCTACGGCATAACTCTTAAGGGAGCCCCTGGGGCTGTTTTAAGGGTTTAATCCTCTTTTTTTGTAGGTTCCTCCTCTGTGGCCGACCTCGCTCTCCACCCCTAATGATGTGATAACTACTTCTTACAACTACTCTAAAGATGGCTAGAGTAATATTTATCCAATTATTTGATTGGAGTGAACTTTTAAATGAGGGATTTTATAAGTGGCATGTAAAAAAAAACTGGAAAAATGTATATAACCGATTTAGTTGTTTTTGAAAATTCAATGCTATTTTAAAGCTTAGTCTTATGGCGTATGAGAGACGTTTCTTAATAATTTGATACCGTATTTACCGATACTCTTCTAAACGCGGAATAATAAATTTTGCATATTATTATTATCAACGGCCATACCAAACATTAAGGCGTCACATTAAAGTCAAAGACTCGAAACAAATATTGAAATATAATTTTTGCCAAAATTTCGAATACAGCACCAAAAAATGAGGTCTAACATGCTTTAACACCAGAAGGACCGGGGTTGTATGGCTACCTAGAAGGACCATTACCCGTCAAAATGTTTGAAATAATTCTTCGTTTATGTTCAATTAATTGATAGCTTCTTTAAATATTACCTTTTTCTTTTATTTATAAATGCAACTTAGTAATTTTTTACAAATAATTTTGAGGAGGTAGCAGTGTCCCCGTAAGCCTTGCGTTAGCTACTGAAGCCACACTCGTATATGCGCTGTAAGGCCACCCACGCACGATATAACCCTTCTCAGCCTTTTCTTTCCCTTACCCTTTCATCCCTGCCGCTCACACGACACAAGGAATCGCCGTAGTACAAGGGATTGTACTCATGTCCCACTCTTTGGGTTTTTCCAAATGGGTATTCCTCTTCTCAAGGCGGTTACGGTACCCTGGGCTGGCCTAGGGCACCGAACTCCTGCGCCCCGCTCCATCCATAACCCTTTTATCCTTTCCGCCCAACGGAGACTAGGGATCCACCAACTGTAAGGGATTACAGAGTTTACTCATAAATGGTTTTCTCTAATAAAATATGCCCTTTTTCTCGTGGTAGCGGTTACGTTCTCCGATGACGTCGCTTCTGCTTCCACTGCTCTGACCTACCACACGTCACTCGGTATGGCAGATATTTCCATTCAAAATTTAAAAAGGAATGTTAAATGCATAAATGTGCTAACTAAAACATTAAAATGGCCAGACGTAATATAGTGTAGTGATTTCCTGGATAAAACACGCGTTACCGTTACAAATAAAATAGAAACGCCTAACCCGTCATTTTGACGGGTGTTGGTCCTTTAAGGTAGACAGGTGGTATAACTCCATTTCTATGTGACAAAATTAAATTATATTTTAACAGAATACGTACCATACAAAATAAATAAAAGTCAGAAAAAATTAAGAGGACAGAAAAAAAAATTGTAGGCAATATGACTAAGTAAGAGGAGGTTACCCGTCAAAATGACGGGTCCTTCTAGTGATAATTAAGGAAAAAACTCAAAATAATAAATATTGTGTCATTTCCATTTCTGCATTTATGGTATGTTTCACCGCTTAAACAGATGTTATTTAATTAAATATGTTTCTATTTATTTTTTGACATGAGAAGTAATGAAACTTTGCGCTCAATGACCCACGGTTACCGCTCCAGCCATCAGTATGGTTAAGTTTTGCCTATTTAGAATACTATGGGAGGAGGATTTGTAAATAAAAGTAAACAACCTACTCTTTTTGAGATGGGTTAGTTACAGTGCATGAAGCACCAATCGTTGTCGCGAAATTCATCAGAGTATGCTATGGAAATTAATGCATGATTTCCTACTCCTTACCTTGAGAAAGGTCCGCATCCGCCAATCCCACCGAAATATTGGAAGTTTTAATTTTTGTCTTTCGCTTGTGTCTATATTCTTATCGACCTGGGAAAACGTTTTTATAAGATATTGGGCAAAATAATTGCATTTTTAACTTGTAAAAAAGCTAGGCTCCATTGTAGTTATACAAAGGTTTCTTTATTTGCTTAGTTTAATTGCTTACACTCGTGATACAAATTTAAAATGTTACTTTTAGAGAAATGAAAGAACAAATATTTTAATTCTCGCATTAAATTTCCGTTTATCCATCGCATTTTCCGGGAATTTTAGTTTTTAATCTCGAAAATCTCAAATATTTGCACTACTTCAACAATTGAATATTTTGTTTACTTGGAAAACCGCAGCATAGGTATGGAATGGAAATTCATGCCTGAGAAATTTACAACTCTTAAAAGAAATCTCTTTTACAGATGTGCTTTGAAATTTTAGCTGGAATATATTTCAACCCTACAATTCCATGTGTGGTTAATGGCTGCTACAGAGTAAGCCGGGTAGCAAAAACCACATGTAAAAATAGGTTATTTGAAATGATGACTTAACTAAATGATTCTTACTATCAAGAAAAGAACGATCAGAAAAGAATGAGGCAGGAATATGAGTCTTCCGATGATCGTCTAGAGCATTTAGAAATTATACGTGATCTTGCACGAATTCAGAGAAGTGGAGAATCAAACGAACAAAGGGAACTACGTTTGTAAAAGATATGGCAACGACAAAATAACCAAAGAACAGGATAATCAGACTCACAGAAAAATAGCGGCTTCAAGATATGCGTGAACGAGCGGCTCAGAGACGTACAGAAGAGTTTGATGATGATTATCATCAACGATTGGAAGAAGAACGCCGGAGAAATCCAAGACGACAACAAGCATTGCGGCTAAACCGAATAGGTTCCTACAAGGAAGCTACAACGGCTGATATTTCTTACCAAAGTTTGCAACCTTTTAGTGTTGCTTGTATTCATTATGGAGCATTGCATTTTCCCGAAGAAAGTGTGTCAAATCGAATTCATTGAGATTCGTTTGGGGACTGCTGCTTGCATGGTAGGAAAGATCTACCAAATTCAGAATTGGCGAAAGAGTTTGCGTGATCGTTTCATCCATTTTCTGATGACTTTTATGAAAGGATTCGAAATTTGCATTTTTTATTTGCAATTACTACATTCACCGTAGATGACGATGGAACAGTCAACGATCGAGGAGTTTATGGTTATATTTCTAGCGGTCAAGTTTATTACAAACTTAATGTAGCACCTCACCCTACTCAAAATAATGATGGAAAATTTGAACGGCCTCAATATGGACAGATATACATTTGGATAATCAGGATGCTCTTAGTGCACGCATAAACAATGTCATTAATGCCGTTTGCTCTTGGATTCATGATAATGCGGGAAGTAGAAGAAGTAGCTAATAGACGCGTTGCTGCAGAAGGTGTAGAGCCGCCTTATGTTAAGCTGCTTTTTGCATAACCTGATGCCGTTGATCACAGAAGGTTTAACATCTCCCTTCAGGATGAAATTTGTGCCATTGTTACCCTCAACGCTGACCAAAGCTTTCCAGATAAAGAGTTAATTATTTGTAAACGTGGGAAATCTTTAGTTACCATGAACAATAATGACAGTCGTGTTGGGCTCTTTATTATCCACTATTTTACCCAAAGTTTGCAATTTTGGATTATCTGTATTGATATTCCTTTAAGAACACCTTATACCAGTCATCAAAGTTTGACTAGATTTGAACTGGCTCAGTACCAATTAGTATTTAGACCTCAACTTGCCAAATATTCTCCTTCAGACATCAACCTAAGAAATCCTGATCTCCGCCTGTTGAAGTTCAATGCTTTGCATTTTGGTGTTCGGCGTTTTCAGCAATATCTGGTTGATACTTATATAAGAGTGGAACATGACCGTATCCAATGGATTAAAGTAAATTCAAAAAGATACTCGCAGAAAACTGTATAAGAGCGATTCAATTTTTGAGTGAGTTGGCTGAAAAAAAAGAATAGGATTGTTGGTGAAAGGATTATTTTGCCTTCTTCGTTTCCTGGATCTACACGTTTTTACACTGAACATTTTGAAGAAGCTATGGCCTTTGTCCGTCGACTTGGATCATCAGACATCTTTTATCACAATGACGTGCATTCCTGAGTGGCCCGAATTTGCGGAAGCCGCTCGTACAACTTTTGAAGATGGATCAACATTGCAACAATTTTCCCAAGAGCGTCCTAACTCAATAAATTCGACACACGAGAAACGTTGTACGGAAAGAAATATTTAATAATGTTTAATATTATAATAACAATAATCTGTCAATGAATATTTTAAATAATGAAAACAATATAAATATTGAATTTACTGATGATTTCAGAATTTCGTTAGAAGAACATTTTTGTGTTAATGGTGTTTTTGAGTCTGCTTTATACTACCTAATTGCATCATCACTACTATATTAAAAAATAATAAATATCCGTTATGCTTTAAAAAATTTGTGTTATTAAAAACTTTAATCGCACTATGTGAATGCCCAATATAATTAAAATAGACAGTAAGTAGCAGAATACGATCATAAACGTTCGTAGTACACCAAATAAATAACGAGCAACGATCGGTAACCAGGTGCTATTTTTTATCATTAAATTTTGTCTTCCTGACTGTAGTCAGTGGATGACCGATAATTTAAAAATAGCCACTTAGAATGAGAGAAAAAGCTATTGGATGGGGCTCAAAGGTATGATAGGTCGTGCGGTACCCAGAATGTCAGGAATAGGAGGTGTGAATTATTGGAGTAGAAAGAAGTCGGAACACCGTTATACAAACTCGGTGAAAATATTGGTTAAAATATGGAGAGTAAGAAGATAAATTATGAAAATTAATGAATTGTAACCCAAATATTGGGGATGGATACTACACCTGAATATCAGTTTTAAGGCCATTGGTCATACCATCGCCTCGGTAGCATACTTATATGTAAAAAAAATAATGTTTAACCTTTCGGCGCTGGAAAGATGTATGTATGTACTTATTTTCTTTCGCGTTCACTTGATTTTAGTCACTTTGGAGAAGAAGAATTAGAAAAAAATATTTAAAAGTAACAATAAATTTGTATAAAAGTACTCAGCTATAGAAAGTGACCCGAAAATTAACTTTGAAATAAGTCTTAGCTGCATCTTATACCTTTGAAGACAAATATTTACCAGTTTCTTTAGTTTTATACAAGTCCAGTGACCTTGTATTTCGTGAAGGATATTTATTCTGTGTGTAGTCTGATGGCTGTGTCGCGCAGTGACGGGTAAAATGTAGCTGCTATCTCTTAAAGGTAGTTTCAGTGAGATATCACATGCATACTTCACAATAAATTCAATGAATTTTGCCTAATCATAATGAAAAATATCGGAAACTTTCAAGGATAAAAAATACGTTTTTGCACTACGTTTTGAGACATTTGCCAAAACATAAGAGCATTTATCAGTCATAACAGTGAACTTGCTGGAATTAACTTGTCAGTGTAAACCACACTGACAAGTTAATTCCAGTAAGTTTATTTTTGCAAGTGCTTTCGAGGGATTTTACTCTAACGTATAATTTTTCGCAATTTAGTACAAAGCTTACAAGTAATACAATGGTTTTTGTTTTAACTGTGAAGAGTACGATTCTGCAAGTGACTTTCCAAGACCATCAAAATATCTGCAAGTGGGCACCTGCAATTATCATTGAAAGTAGCTCGCTGCGAATAACTTGAGCAATAAACTTGCCAGTGTAAACCCATCTTTTGGGTGCATTGTTTGACGTAAACCCCTGTGAGCAACCAGGGCGGCGAAGGGGCTGTTATGCATTTCACACCCTCATTCTTTCTCGCTCTTGTGTGAGTGCATTTGGTAACCTGTACTTGAAGCCTCATCAAACGTAAGGACCTTCCTGCATCCTGCAAGCGAAGACGCTCTGACCGTCTCGAATGCAAACGAAGCTTAGTCGCTAAGATATTCAAATTTTAGTATAACTAACAAGAGGAGGAGGACACATATGAACATAGGAGCGATACATAAATATCCCCAACAACCCCTTTATTCTCCCTTCATATTTCCTTCCGCACCGGTTGTGCGATATACTAGATTTCCTGGGATAGGAGGCGTGAATACTTTAGGCGGAAGGGATAGGCAGCAGCCAGGCTTTTTTGGGAATCGGGAGTATTTTGAATCACCGCGGCAGGTATTTTGCATTCAGGGACCAGCTATTCCCCTCATACCCCTCTCTCCAAAACCCTAGCGATGCCTTTTCCTCTTCTCACACTTCACAAACCCTCCTCCTCCCACATGTCCGCCCATAAATACTCGAGGCACGATATGAATGAATGAGCTCTTCTTCTCGGACCCCTCCTTCCACAGCCGAAGGAGGCCTTCCCCTCTTTTTCTCTCCCCCCCCCCTCTCTGGTTCAGTTATCCCTTGTCTAGTCCCCAAAGGAACCATTCCTTCTTCTTTCTTCTTCTTCTTCCACCTTCTTCCAACACTCTTGTCTCATTGCGCTCCGCCGACAAGTTCCCTCCTGTTATTCCTCACTCCCCCCCATTCACATCCCTCTTCTACCAAAACCCTGGCTTCCAACCCTCCTACCGCCCCTTCCTCCCTTTCCCTATTTATGGAAAAAGGCTCCGAGGGGGCGAAGGAAGGGTATAGAGGCAGCGTTCACGGCACAACTTCTTCCATATTTCGGCGCCTCCCCGCGTGTATTGATTTCCCCTTCCCGGTTACTCTCGCGCAGATACAAAGGGGTTGTTGGGAGGCAGGGAAAGAGCTGAGAGGGGTAGTTTTTTATATTTTGTCGTATTTTTAGAATTTTTTTTTAATTTTCTCGCCTCTTTCTTCTCCCCACTCTCCCATGTCCGAAAAGGACAATGCCTCCTCCTCTCGAGAAGAACCGAGTTATACCCACATCTTCCTCTTTTCTTCAACGCTCTACCCTTTCCCCCACGGCTCCATGCGTCTCATTGCCGTAAAAGTTCTTCTCGGTTGTTGTCTGAGAGTGAGCACGGAGAATATTGTGAGTGGTGGATTGGGTTGCAGTTGAATTGAAGGATCGTATAATGACGGAGTTGCGCTAACCGGAAGTTGACAGACATGACGGATTGATCCCAGGGATTCCATTCATCTGAACTTCAACTTATAATTCTACGAGAGACCGCACTGGCGTGACGCATCCACATGGGTATAGTAATCCCCCTCAAAGGACAAAAATGTGTTCGTGAAGTTGTTGTCTACCAGTTATTGTAACGAAGAATAGTTTGTCGTGTTAACTCGAGCACCAGCTTTCATCTGTTATTTACTACGTTACGGTCTTCCCAATGGAAGTATGATATATAAGTATGTTGGCTACGACTAGCTCTGTGGCTCAGAAACATGGACCATTGAAAAGCTGGAAAGGAAGTGGAGAGAGGCTTTAGAAACTTGACACTGGTGGCGGATGCAGAATAAGAATTGGAAAATGGACGGATAGGATCAGAAATGAGGAAGGGTACAGAAAAGAACAGAAGAGTGCTAAGTATTATGGAGCATTATCAATAAAATGATGTCCAGATGAATGTACCACACTTGAAGAAAAAATGAATTTGAAGAGAACAAAACAGAAGGGGAAATAGAGTGAAATAGATTGGAGGATGGCGGATGGACAAGTGTACAGGCCAGCCAAAATGGCGCATACATCAAGGGGTACAAGGACATGAATTAGTTTGAAAGGGAAGAGATAGAAAAGGAGGCTTTAGCATTAAGCTAATCTTTGGATGGAATGAAATGATGATGACGAGTGCATCATTAACGCGTCATAGCTTTAAATATGGAGTACTAAGAGAGATAAGGGAGAAAGGAGAGATGGTGGTAATTTATACCCTTTCGTTGACCTGTATACCCTCCCGTTTTCTGTTAATTAGTAGGTGTAACTTTGCTGCATATAGTAAAACCTCATTGAAAACTATGAAATATGCTACGGAAAACAACCAATTCATAGGAAATTGGACTTAAAACTCAATATTCATACCATAGCAATTTGATTATTACAAAATATATTAGACTAGCGACAATACCCGTTAATTCTCAACGGGAGAGACAACAGTTGAAAATAAAATGGTAATGCTGTTTATACAAATTAGAAATGATTTTGATTAGAAAAAGCATCTGGAAATCCCTTTTGAATTTATACAAAACAGTAAAAAAATCGAAAACCGAATTGTGGTATGCTAATAATGCATAAATAATGGATTATAACTAAAGCAAAAAGTTGGCTAAATACATTTTATTTTACGTTGTATGTTTGTGTTCGTCGCTTATAGTAAATAAGTTATGTATTTGCTCTTGGAATACTTTAAACAACATTATCATTAATGTAATAAATACGACTGAACAATTATACAAATAGCAAGTGACACAACTTTAAAATAAAACAACAACACAGTTCAAGGCTCCAATGACTTTTATTAATCTAATGCTTCCCTGTAAACAACATTTTTTATCTTTCCCCCTGGAGCTCGTCGATGCTTTGGTGAGCCAACACTAGAACATACTACAAAAAGCTGTCCGTGCCAAATACACTGAGATTCTAGGTTCACACCACACCACTTTATTGACTGCCCTTGGGCCTTGTTAATAGTGATGGCGAAAGCAAGTATAACAGGAAATTGTAGTCGCTTGAAACTTAATGGTAAATCAGTTGGGATCAATGGTATCCGAGGAATGAACACGTCTTGATCATTCTCTTTTCCTGTCTTTTCACATTGAACCTGGTTCCGTTGCAAAGTTTTGGTCGATCTAAGTTATGTAACTGCATAATGACAGAGCCAATTTTAAGCTGGAGACGATATGATGGCATTCCAGGAGGACCAAGTGAGTTTTTAAATATCCATGGGAAAATGTACAGCATCATCAGTATCCACTACTGTGTCTACAGATCTATAGTAAGAGATTGAGCCTGGTATCATATCTTGAATTCGACTGTTTAACTCATGCACAGCACCGTTCTTTGGTGCAAGAATCGCTCTTTCACATAACGTTCATGATATTTTCAATTTTTGGGTATGCTTGGATTTATTATGTAGATCAGTTCTTGAACCGATGTGATACAAGTGCAGAAATCTTCTGAATAGCTTAATTTACGGTTTGAAACAGCTGGAAATGTGTCTTCGCCGATTTGTTCGAGTTAACGTGCAAAATGTAGGGTCATATCGTCCCCAAAGAACTGAACTCTCATGTTAGATTCTAACGATAATCCTTTGACAAACTTCCACAGAGACGACATCTTAAGGAAAGCAATGGTTCAAGGAGAAGTTCCATGGTACTCTGGAGTATGCTTCTACCGCATGAACCCGTAAGGTAAATTAGTAGATTCGTCTGCGCATAGGAATTCGAAATAGGGCTCTGTTGTAATTTCAGAATTGTTTATATGATTCTCAACGTCATAGTAACACTCCTAAACGAACAAAGAACGAAATGAATGTTGGTTAAAATTAATAATTGGTTCACATATGCATGTAATAGCACAATAACTTTCCAAGAATAAGATTGAAAAACATTTTTTAAAGCCCATAGCAACCATCGAAAGCAGAGATATTACCGAAAGTCTGGAAAAAATTTCGCGTCGGCCAACCGCGGCGCCACTGTCGTACTTGACTCTTGGAATCAGATGATCCCTATCAACCCAATGTAAACAAACGCGATATTTAATTGTGTTAATTTCGTACTGTGGGAAAGTACGGCTAGTTAGGAAGCAACTAATGGATCTTTCCGTCAAATAAAATGTTAACCACGTACAATATATGAATTGAATAACATAAAACCTCTTCATTAACCTATCATGGATCATTCGAGAGCACCAACGATCTATGGCAGCCGTGCGACTGCGATGATGTCGTAACCAGATCTACGTTTCAAATTTTCCATCATAGGGGTTCAACAGATGAAAGGAAATCCTTTGAAAATGATGGGCGTTGAGAAATATGTTTATATACATAAGGTTAATTATTATTTAAATGAGTACTATTTCATTGAATGAATATTTTGAAGCAATGTATTATCTTATAACAATATATTGGAAATATTTGAACAAAAATCTTCTTTCATATTGAATTTTACGGCAAGAGCTACAACTAGAGTATCAACATTCAATTTCGATTTTTCACTTGCCCAAAAATCATTGGCAATTGAAAAAAAAGCTCTTTCAACTGCTGCATTAGTTCCAGGGCAGCACACCGTAAATTGAACAAGAACAAATAAATGTTCACATGAAATATGATTATGTTTGAAATGGCTGAATATTTCCACCCATCTTTTATCAATTTCAACATGTTGATTTTCACATTCAACCTGTTCATTTCAACATGTTGATTGCGTCTCGCCGCACTGTACCTACCGAGCCTTGACGAATCTTCATATCAAGTACGTATACGTCACATCACGTGTAACGGACCGGCTTGGCATCGATCAAATACAGAGATTTACAGATTAGTCTTCAGATGTCGAAAAGGAGGACATGCTGGAGGACACTTTTCGAGGGAGGACAGAACTTACAAAAGAAGGACTGTCCTCCCTAAAGGAGGACGGATGGTCACCTTAATATACAGAACGGCTACAAAACAAAATCAATAGCGTCGGTATGGGCAATGAGCGTAATTCACTAGTACTTGAATTCGGTAATACATACTATCAATGATCACATCAAAGAAATTTAAATCACATTAAAAAGCAAATTCTGTCAAAATAATAAAAGTTCTGCAATGGATTCATAGGTAATCACCATACCTTGCTATACGGTAACGTGAAAAATAAAAAAAGAGTACTTAAATTAGCCTTAAACAAGTTTTAATAATTCACACCTAAAGGGTTGTTCTTTTTAAACGATGTGGAATACCCTGTGGAGCATCCAGGAACAAAGCACGATCTTTTACCCATTTTCAGTGGAGCAATAAATCTTCTTCTATACCAACAATCGGAATTCCCAAACAAGCCGCTATTTATAAACAAAGTGACAATACGCATGCATCCGAGTCCTCACTAATGCCACCTATCGTACGGCTTCAAAAAATGAAACAAAAAAAACAATGAAAGCGCACTGAACATGGTGGGACGGTGCATAGCGTAATTTTATTGCAAGAATATTTCTCCGTCAAAAAAAAGAAACGAAGGAAAACCGTTAATATTTTCATATTTTAGTGATCGAAAGAAAAAACCATTGCACACTTAATCCTTACTCAGTAACGTGGTAGGGTATATTAACACGTAAAAGATATTTTATTGCGTGCGTAGTCTATTTAATTCCTTTAAGTGTATCTATTACTGAATAAGTGTTCTCTCATATACATGCAGTGCCCCTATGAGAGCTACTTTGAGAAAAGACGTTGAAGAGAATATTTGTTGTAAATATGCTTTGAATTTATCGATACCCCTCGTTGGGTTCGGTGCAGTGGTTTCGTTTTTATGCTTTTTAAATGTAATTTCACTCAAGATAGAGGGCTGGCTAAACTTCATGTTACATTGTGATGCCTTACTTAAGCCAAATATGTTTATTGCTCATGACTCAGTACATGGTTTGACTGTGGGATTTGTCAATTAATGGATTTCAAATGGGAAAGATTGGCTTTCAGGTGAATGTATGATATGAAATCAAGAAAAAGCGAATAAGAATATGAAAGTAATCGAAAGGAAAAGAGTAAACCCTTTCATAGGTGAAAGTAGAAATATGGTAAAATTAAAGATAGGAATAAGTGATAAATATGAAAATCGAAATGGTAGAAGAAAATAAATGTTCTCATAGATATTTTCAGTTGAACAGGTTATCCATTCTTCTTTCAATTCCATTCTTCAACTCCATTGTTCAGGCACTAGAGTACATTAATCAAACAATTCTCCTCGTCACCGGATTTATGTTTTACATTAAATTAGGAGAAATATAAGAGATAAAGATAAGGGAAATAAAGATACCGAAAAAAATCATGCGACTACTGAAAACAGAGAGGCAAGTTAGGACACAACAATGACCAAAGCGAAACAATGTCAGATATGACTAGAAAAATAGGAGGTAAGTTCACAAAACGAATATTTAATCATGTTTATAGGATGGCAACCATCGTAATATTTAAGAAAGACATTACCGGGGTACCGATGGATATTATACATGATAAAGGTACTTTTGGAATACACATACGAAACTTTCATTTATTTAAATGTTATTAAAATAAAAAAAAAGGTTTTCCGGAAGAATTAAAACTTAAAAA
Organism: Pyrrhosoma nymphula; assembly: GCA_963573305.1. NCBI lineage: Eukaryota > Metazoa > Arthropoda > Insecta > Odonata > Coenagrionidae > Pyrrhosoma > Pyrrhosoma nymphula. The sequence continues at coordinate 4,072,646 of OY754338.1, read as the reverse complement.
GAATCAAACCTGGATGGAAGAGAGGAGGAAATAACAGCGAAAAAACGAAGAACTGTTGTGAAAAAAAAAGAAGTTGAAAATAAGAAATGAATGATTTGGTTTTTTTTTCATGGTGTATAGATGGCTCAAAAGGAGGGAAGCAGTCACTGTATTGGTGTGTTAAATGTAATCAGATGAACATCGATTTTTTCATCAATCTTTATTGCTACTTAAAAGGTGACAGCTCCTATGCAACTGGTTTATGCATCTTGATATAGCTGTGTGCATCGCTGAATCACTTGGTCCAGCCAATTCTGTTCCAAACCCTGGGATAGTCCCTGCATCCACCTCAGAAGGGAGTAGGGTGATCCCGGAAACTCCCTACTCCCATCCCCAGAAGGTGGAAAACTTTCCCACTCCTTCGAAATCGGTCGAGATAAAGGCTCACACTCCCCCCAACCTACCCCCGATATCTTCCCGCCGTTGGTAAAGAACTTCTTCTTTTTTTTACTCCTCGTTCTTATACACGTTCCCTCTTTTCTTTGACCGATTGCCCTCCCCCTCGGAAGAACAAGGTGAAGAGTCATTCCCCATGAAAATTCATACCATTAATGTGTCACAAATTTATTTCTCGGGCAATTTGAAAGTGGCGGTAGCTGGAGGGGAGGGGGTGTATTGGGGGCAAGGGGGGGTGGGGGTAGGCAGGCGGGGGGCGGGGGGAGTAAATGCCGGAACAGGTGGAGTGGGAGTAGGGTGGGCTTGATGGGATCCTGCTTCCCTGTGGGGTGTGGGAAGGTGAGCTTGATGGGTTCCTTGCGGAGAGTGGGAGGTGGAGCTTTCGGTGGAAGAAGAAAAGACATAAAAAATGAACGTCTTTCGTACTTTCTTGTGAGGAAGGAGAATTATGTTCGTCCGTTTAATATGGAAGGGTCCAGAGAGAGGGAGAGAGATCTAGGAGGGGGTGGAGTTCCTTGAGAGGAGTGGTGCGGTGTGGAGGAGGACACTTGGGGGTGGGGTGTGGGGGGGGGGGCGTGGAACGGTCTGCTCTGGAGGACAGAACTCTCATGATTCATCTTTGCCTTAAAAAGGCCGGATCAAAAATGTTTTCGAAGAGGAGGGAAGACCGGAGGAATGGGTTGTGAGGGAAGGGGAGGAGGTTTTCGGTGGAGGTGTGTGAGGTAGCGATGGGAAGAAGAGGTCATGGGAACGAAGTCAGTTGTGTGGACCAGGCAGCCTCCTCCTCCTCTTCGCGCAAGTCCCCTTCCCTTCTTCTGCCAATTCTTCTCCTTCCAAAGCACATGAGAGTTCATCCTTCATTCGGTTCTTCACCAGCTTCCACTTTTCCGATCTTGATGAAATGTGTATTATTGCAAGTACTAGTGACTCTACAAATATGCAGTCAGGTCATGAAATATTTCAAGAGCCAAATAAAACAATGATGTACGTATCAAGTTAAAGGTAACATTTAAGTTACTTTCCGAGCATATTTTATTTGACCACCTATATATTTGACCTATGCATGTTGAACACTGGAACTCCGGGTATTGCTGAACCATTTTTTAAAAACCATAATTCAATTTTTAACGTATTTCTAGTGCTCTTCTGTTATTTACTGACCCATCAGTGCCCAGAATTATATGTCGTGTTGATTTTAATGAAACTTACCAGTTATAGTCGAAACTTCTCCATATTGCCCCTAGTTGCTGCTCCTTCTCCCTAGTAGCTGTAAACAACACTATTGTTGAATGTGTTTATTGTAAATTGTTACTAGCTTAGGCTGGGAAACTCCTATTGTCTACTGTTCCTGTATACTCCATCGGTTCGCTTTTGTGACAGGGTTGATTTTGGCGACATTGTTAGTGACTATAACGATTCGGTTGTCATTCCATCGGACAATAACTATATTGTGTGCCACTGTTTTCTCTATCGCACCTATTTCTTTTTTTTTGCATTGCTGACTTCGGTGTCAGAGGAGATTTGTGTAAACGATTATCTCGTATAGTTCCAGTTCCTCCAATCGCCTCTCTTGGCTAACTCTGAGAGCAGATTGATTGAGGTGAAAAAGTTATCAAAAACAACATGACTGCCTTTTCTGACATCTGCCTTATGAAAGAGACCAGTTACAACATCAAAACCTTGGCCATTTCTTGAAACGGGAAGTTTCGTACTGCTTCCACAGTATGCCTCGAGATGCAGAAAGTATCCATTGGATCGGCAAAGTGGCCACAGTTTGAAATTAAACCTTATAGGTTAGCCACGAATGAACTGTTTTGTACCATGCCTACCATAATAGGGCACAATTGTCTCATCAATGCTTAGATATTTAGCGCTATCTACAAATTGGAATACCTTGTTCAAAATTTCGAAAATTGACTTAACTTTTTAATAGCGATCGTCATTGATACTATTGTAGTCTGTAAAGTGCCTCATTACGTCATCACTGCTATTCCGTCGCTTTGACTTGTACACTAGAGAACTATGTACATCCGGAGATGTATTCCAGTACAGTCGCCGATGTGGAAGTTTATTATGTATCCAGAAATTATTTAAATTCCTAGGAAATCTAGCATGTTTTCCTTGGTTAACATTTCCGTCGAAAGACCATTTCGCATTGAATATATGACAAGAAATAAATCCTCTAGTTCAGCTGGCAATGTAACTTCCAATGCATCAAGAGACCTTTTTATATTTTCTTTCATCATGTCTATTTGGTTTGGATGATAAATGTCTTTATACTCTGCCAACCCTACAAATAGTAATATTCGTGAATTTTAGCCATATTAAACAGTACAAAAAGAAGATAAGACCTAAAATTTATTTTATGCTATGTTTTGTATAAAAAATTATACGTGATATATATATTATTTGGGTGAAGCACAAGGTATGCGCGATGGAAGAGGGTATGAATACATGAAAATCTCTGTAAAACAGTAAAATAACTAACAATATAATATAACCTGTCTTCACTACGGGTCCATTTTATGTCCTGTCGTCTGCGCTTCCTAACTGAAGAAAATATACTCGTAGAGTTGGAAGACATATCTCTAGGTATGGTGGAATCATCATGTCTCCATATATGCTCGAAGTTTCGAAGAATGACTAGCTCTTTTTCATCAAGGCTTCTGGATGTGTTACCAGTTTAGCCACTTTTTAAATCTTAATCTTCTAATCTGATGTATCTTGATTGGCTATGGCGTTGTATTACATTTTCTGTCTTTCCTTACACTCTTAATTGATTCTTTTTTCATGTTTATTGTGGAGTACTGAATTCAAGCGCAAAGATGGGTTGAAGGTGGATCACAGCGGACATGTGAACATAACGTTGGTTGTCTGTTTGGGGAGGAGACCGATGATGGAGGCAATTTGTGCCGTCGTAGGATAAGTGGGTAGGGTGGTAAGAGAAGAATTTCTTAGAGAATAGCGGAAGGATGGAGACAACTATCTTGTTTGTGTTGCATTCGGAAGTTAAATTGATCTTAGCCATAATTCTTCCGAAATGATTTAGCTAACGCAGGTAATCATTTTTGAACAATGCTCCTCCTTTTAAACTGTAGGACGTAAAAATAAAACGATGCGATACAGAAACAAGGATTAGACAACCAAAATGAAGTTCGAAAACATTTTTATGGCAATAATACAAAATAGTTGATAGCCATCTTCCTGTTCTACATTACCTTTTCCTTTTGTAAAAACCACTGTCATGATGATCGTTTTACGAAGTTTGTATTATTTCACCGTACCGTAATATAATTGACGTTATTGATTGATAGTATGAGAAAATGTCGGATAATGCTAAAATGACCCATGCAAATTGCATAAATCAATACTATGCCAGGCTACACCAGGTAGGGAGCAGAGGGCTAGAGAGACTGCAGATACGAAAAATTTTCTAAGTATCCTAAGAAATTACGGGAAAATTTCTACAACTACTACATAAAAGAAAATAATCAAAATAGAGCATTCCTAACCTCGATTAATGCCGAAATTTAATTTTGAGGAAACAGTTTTGCACCTCCAGAAAAATCCATGCGGCGAAAATCTGTAAATTTGAAGGATGATTTCCCACGTTTTAAGACTTATTTCAGTGGAATTATGGCTAAGATAAATTTCCCTCCAAATGCAATAAATAAAAGATTCGTGCTTGCCGATCCTTCCTTGAATTCATCAAGTTATCCCATATGAGTACCTTTCAGAGCACCAAGGCCGTAGAATGTATACGCCAAAAAATTAAAAGTTAATGTTTATCTCATAAATCGGCCGCCGCTGTTGCAGAAGCACGCTGAGTGAGTTGCACAGCCGTTCGGGTTGAGTATTTTAGAGGCTGAGGAATCATCTTCTAATTCATCTTACGGATTCAAGTCACAGATTTCATCCAAGGATTCTATATTAACCAATCGGGTACTAACCTATTAAGGCATGGGATCTGTGATCGTTTAATACCGGTTTCCGGTTTGGCTCTACGTAAATGTTATGAATTATGATTTAAATAGGCCATGTGAATATCTGTAGGAGGCGACGACGTGACCCGAGTTTGTAAATTGGAGATAAAGGCAGAACTGGGGTGCATGTGTGCTCTAAGTTGTGAGCAATCTTTAATGAAAGACATTAGGTTTAAAGCGCTCCATTTGATAATTAATACGCGAAGTATTCTGTTGAAAAATTATAAGACGTAAACTTCAAGTTTAATTTATCATTAGGATAGTACTTTTATACCTATATTGCATTATTTTGTCACCGTTAGTATTATATCCATTCAACGTTCTCATTGTAAATATTTTAATGAATACGTAGGCCGAAATCATGCATTTACATTTTTACTTATTTAAAAGCAACCGCTGTCATCGTATCCGGACCTGGTTTACCTTATTCCCTGGTTATTCCCTCACCTCCCCTTCCCTTCCTAATCCACCTCCACCTGGATCGAGAGGAGGAAAATATGCCTCTTGAGCACTGGATATGTATACCCTGAGAATGACAGTTATCTGTATAAAAAACGTCAGTCACCATAACTTCGTCGTAAAAACGTTTAGACAATCCTTTACAATAGTATTATAGAGTGTAAATTAGTATAATTTTCTTGAATATTTATATTTTAAAATGAGATTTCGAGACTCAAGGAGCCATCTTCTCCCAATATAGACCAACAAATGCTCCTATCTTCCCAAATTTTCACCAGAATCAGTTTATTCCCCTCCATTCACCATCATGTTTTAGCTCCCTTCTTTATTACCTCACATTTTTTATTCCCTCTTTACCTGTCGACGTTTACCTGTAAATGTCGATTTACAACGTATGTTTCTGATTAAGTTTAAGTTTTTCATGTTTCTTCATCACCAAAGTTTCTCAACGAATCGGTAGTATCCCATTTCCTTAAAAGTTGTTAAATGTGAACGGAATCATCTGAGTCATACCTGCCTCACGACTACTCTCAGCTTAATTTCTTTTCTCCACTCATTGCGTTTTTCGATCCTCTTTCATCGATCGTCCGAAATCTTTATCCTCTTGCTGTTCCCGATAATCCAATGTTCTTCACTTTTATGGGAAAGATAGAATGATCTCTTTACACGTACTTTGTGTGAATTTTGTCAGCGATTCGCATTTCTCGTAATGTGTGGCACTCCCATTAATTACCATTTAATCTATAAAGCTCATGTTTTCATATTTCTTGTCCATGTGTCTAAAACTTCAACCCACGCCACTTTTTGTCAGTATAGTAATTACTGTTTAAAACTTCACGAATAAAAACTCAAATTGTGTTAAATTCCCTTACTAATATTTTTATTTTTTAACATTTCGAAGGGCAAACTTATGATACTTTTATAGCTTGGCAAAAGTTGTCCATACATGAAAACATAACTGAGATTATAGTTCGGACGAAATGCTTAGAAGTGGTACTCTACCAATTTATATTTATATAGGTAATTATATCTACAGGGCTAATAAAGAGTTTTTTTCTTTTCGTGTGTTCATTTTTGAAGTTCAAACTTACAATATTATTATAATTAGACAGAAATATATTTTGTGCATCAAAACACTACAGGAATTTATAGTTATTCCGACACATTTCTTTGAAGCATTTTTTTTTTTTTAATTTAATTTACTCGCCCGAAAGTTTCCAATGGATATGAGATGCTAAATGAGCTTATCCACAGGCTCTATATTCTTTCATCTTCCTTCCGTCCATATCGATTCTCATTCTTATCCTCATTCTTCCCTGCCTTCAGTCCTCCACACAGTGCCGTAACTCATTCCCTGCTTCATCCTCACACCTTCATCCCACTCCCACCTTTTCTTCTCCACACACACTCACACAAACACGAACGCACACAATCACACACACACACACACATATAGATTCGACCCCTGAGGCAAACCGTGAAATTGAAAAACTTCTTCCTGACGTATGCCACCTTACTTCCCCCCCACCCTATTCCAACCTCCCCCAAACCCATCCCTTGCATTCAAACCTCCCACCCCAGGAGCCCGCATTCCTTTTTATTTTATCCGTAAGGAATCGTCGTCTGCCATCGTCTCTTGCTCCCTCGAAATAGTCTGAAGAACCTTTACCTCATCCCCAATGCCTCTCGATTCCCTCCTGCCATACACCTCCCCTCTTACCCATCCTGCCACGCACCCACTGCCACACACCACCCTCCTCATAGCTCAATCCACCCCTGCATATATATATCCATATATATATATATATATATATATATATATATGTACAAACTCTCACATATCTCACTCTACTCCCTCATGCCATCTCACCTCATAGCTCCACGGTCCTTATATATACTTTTTTTCGGTTCCTGATCGCGATATTTTTTGAAAACGCGAGACCCCGATCTCTCGAATTCCTCGTTCCATCTCACACAACTTACTCTCCCGACTCCTTGAACACCCCCCCCCCTCTGACTTAGGTCCCCCCAAACCCACCCCACCCTCTGTTCCATCTGAACCCCCCACATCCCTCCCTCCCCACCCTTTCTTTCTCCTCCTCCCCCACCTCCCACTCCCTTCTCCTCACAGAAAAGGGCACCACTCTATTCGACGCGATTCCATGACTCTATTTCCCACTTCGTCAGTCCTCCCTCGTCGTCCCGTTCGACACATATATCGCCTCTTCTTCCTTAGCTGTCATCGTGGAAGCAAAGTCTCTGTACTGGGTTGGGGTTGGAGCGGTGGAAGGAAGGGACAAGGAGTGTTGGAAAGAGCTCCTTGCCAGCCGCATATGCGAACGACTCTTTTAAGACTCGTTGACAACAGCTTAACTCGGCGTAAAGTGGCCTATTCTCTCTATGAAAGCGAGCCATGGTGCGAAATTGCTTACCAATCACAGCGAGCCACTGCTAAAATCGATCTTACAATCGATTGATGAGCTCTTTCGCTAGCGTGATTTTTGATAGTTGTAGGAAGCTCACTGAAAACAGCTCAGTTAAGGTGTAGTGACTATAGTAAATAGTCCGTTTATCCATAGAAGTACTCTAATGGAAGGTTTGTTTTGCACGTGAGAGTTATTTCAGCATAACTCGATCAAATTCTCCGCAACTATTTTCGCTTCACTTCGCTCTGCAGGTGACTTCATAGCAAAACCACGTTTTCAATATGGCAGCCCGAGGAAATAACGAGTATGGCAGTCGATTGCTGCCCAACTATCGATAGCTCAACAGAGCATGCTTTTGTCTGGCGCTAAAAGAAAGTAGAGCTGGAGCTGAACTCCAGGCTAAGCCACTTTAAGTCGTTGTGAACTGGCAGACGCTGTTCTTAAAAGTCTCATCTTGGGCATTGCGCCAAGTCAAGTCAAGTTACGCTGAGTTAAGTTATTTTGAACGAGGCTTTAACGTTTAGTGGCAAGACTGCGTGATGAGGACTCGCCATTTTGAATCTCGTACGTATTTGATGAATTAGCATCCCCAAGTTAAAATGAAGAAATCTATTCTACTTCAATTATGTTTGCTTGAACACTTAAGACGTTTAAACCCCTTGACGGATTCAAAAAAAGTTAGCTCACAAGTTTCATTAGAACCAAAAGCGTTAATAGGCCACAAAAAGTGGATATACACTGGCGAATTATTCCCCAAGCTTTTTCTGCAAGAGCTGGTGTAGGATATTACTTTGACAAAAACTAATTCATGAGTTAGTGCGCAGCCTGATTGGTTGCTGTTACATTGGCAAAAATTCGCTTCTGCAAGCGACTAGCCGATAATTTTTTAAAAGTTCTGCAAGCCAACTTACAGTACTGTATACTCCAGCAAATTACGTTAAAAGCTGCTTGCTGCAAGTAACTTGCGAAATAGACTTGCCCATGTAACCCCACCATATGGTATAGGATTCAGGATTCCTATGGATCTACAAGGGGCCGGTTCCGTTTGTTATATATATTGCTCCAACAAGGAAAGCATTGGATTGAGTGCAGAAGTTTCTTTTCTTTGCTATATTAATTATTGGCACTCATGATATAGGCTTCAAGCGTTTAGTACCGCGTTACAGAAAGAACAAACGTCTTGATGCATGCATTAAACTTCTTGCTTTTGTTCTACCTAAAATTTGAACTTTTGTCTCCAAAATCGTAAATGTTCGCACAATTTCAACAATAGACTTTTTTTTGTAAGAAAAGAGAAATACTATTTGTAAACATTTTTTGTTTCTTTGCCCTAGTGATCGCACTCGGCCATCGTGATCTTCAAGGTCGGACTCATAGTCAATAAGTTATTAGGTTGCCCTAAATCCTTAACCTATTACAACTTATTCAAAGCTCATTTTAACTCATTTATCATGTCTTTCCTTCCTACGACCAATATGTCATCTACACGCAAATAATTATGTTGAAAATGACGGTTACTCATTAAAACCTAGATCGGAGTAATCATAAAGTGTGGATAGAACTACTATTCTATTTTGCTTTCTGCTGACGAAAAGGAAAACTTCGTAGAAGTTAACTTTGAGAAAATTTGTTTGAATAGGATTTTTAATTTACTTGGTAATCACAACATAGGCCTTGTTGTTAAATGTGAGCTCATGCGTGAGACATGCCTCGCGAGTCCATTACATTTATGGGTATGACAAGGGTTTCCACCTGGACCACGTCCTTACCGCGGTTTCAAACGATAAGTATGAGAACCCCACTATATATCCAGGTCCGACAGAAACGATAAATTAAGAGAGATATTTTGCCGAACGGATAGGTATGGGAATTCGTTTTTCCCCCGAACAATAAGGGACTTTAATAAATGCAAGGCGTAATTTCATTAGAGCGTTTCCTTTTTATATGTAAACGGCTGTTGTCCTAACACCCCCCGCCACACGCCTATTGAGGCGGCTTGCGGGGTAGTATGTAGATGTAGATGTTCATAATGAATAAAAACACTTGGTAATCTTCCACAGATTTATTTCTTTGGTACGACGCTTTTTACCACACTGGGGCATGTGCCCCACACATTATTATGTCACTGTGTGGTGAAACGCGTCGTGCCAAAGAAATAAATCTGTGGAAGATACCAAGTGTTTTTATTCATTATGAATATCGAGAACTTCCGCCACGTCCAGCCTGAAACAGTTATATGGATGAGTAGTTGCTCAGGAGAGTGTTACTGTGTTGAATCACTCTAACCAAGTAGTTAATTAGCTCTCAGTTTGCTTAACATAAATCAAATAATAAATCGTTTTGCAATGTAAATATAATCTTTGGAAATACACCTTGGGAATACACGCCCATTTGATCGAGAAACGTCCGATAAAATGTCGACATTTTCATACAATTGGTGGAAAATCTTTTTACTCGCTGGAGTTTTGGATGAATATGTCAGAAAATCTCGTTAGTGTAGGCCAAAACCAACCTTTTGCTCATACACGATTATTTAGAGATACTATGCCACCGAAGGTGACAAAGAATGTCTGGAAGAAAGAAAAGAAGTATTTAAGAATTGGAAGGGACATTAAGGTCAGCATTGTTTGATATTCTCACGCTACAGTATAGGGGAGAATGGAGATTCTTTTCTTACAGTCTCCAGTTTAGCGTTTCATTGGCTATTGCCTATTGATCAAAGGTTCAATTTCAATGCTCCATGATATATATTGTAAAGCATTTCAGCGTACTTCTGAAAAATTAGTATTTATGTCATGTTCAGGGTAGGCATCACCTTATTCATTAAAATTTTTTTTTTCTCTTTCAAAGCTCTTATAAAAAGCAATTTTTGTTTTAATTCGATAATTATACATCATTTGATTACTTGTTCAAAAGGTCTAATTATGAGAAAACATATCAGTTATACTGTATAAATATTAAGATTATTATACTGTAGATATAATAGTTGATTCCATTTGGAATACTTCCTGAAGTGGAACCGAACGATATAATGCAGTTTTTTCAATGAAGTAGACTTAAGACAAGAATATCTAGTTTGCATAAATCCCGCTGAAATTCGCCTTAAGCTAATACTACTTGGTGGTGTAACTGACTAACACATTTGACGGTCGATGATGAAATCTGCGTTCATATCCCGGTCAATATTACTACCCTTTTTAGCGATTTAACGCATGTACATGAACAGGTAGAATGAAGAATAAAGACGAATATTTCCAAACATTCTTTATCTTCTCATTGATATCGTTCCACTGTACGTCAGTGTGTCCTTTCCATTGTTATTATTATTATTTTACCATCATATAGAAGAGGTGTACAATAGTTCGAAAGAAAACTTCCGAGAAGTTTATCCCCCCTAATAGGCCGAAATTTAATTTTAAAGTATTGTAACGAATCCAGGATTCGTTAAATGAAAAACAACTTGGCGACTGAACTAAAAACTTAAAAATCACCCCGTTATTTACTTCCAACACTGCTCAATAACTCTCCCTAACAACCGCATGTTCAATTACATATGTATCTTAAAATTAATTTATCCGGAGCTCTTAGAATCTCCATAGGCGACTTGTTACAATATATGTCTTCCAACTCTTCCCAGAATATTTTTATCTTTGATAACTTTTGTAAGTAAATTTTTTCTTCACTGTTTTTATTATTTACAAATTATAAACTCATTGAATCTTTTTTTTTGCTTCTTTTAGTCCAGTATGCAAACTTTTGCAATAGCTATACGCATGCTTCAAAGTATAGTTAGCCAAGTGCGTTATCCAAATGACGTTTACACCTGCCAAGAGCTTACTAAGAGGCATTGGATGTATTCTCCAGTTCCGGGCAGTATCTGACTCATGGTATAAGTTTGATGACCACTGCTCTTTTTAAGATTATTAGTTTGACTTTCCGAATGTCATGCCCGAGAAGATATAGGGATGTGGGATTCAGTTTTCCACGAAGCAAAAGTTTACCCTCTGTCAATAGTGCTATGCTTCTTTAGGATTGTTGGAAGTTCCTGCACGTCGAATGGGTTGAATAACAAGAAACGGAAGTCATTATGCGATTGAGGAACGGACGCACTTATCGTATAGTTGTCCTACTTCACAAAACGTTTGGCAACCGTATGTCGTCACATCGACATGAGATGCCCCTAGAAAGCATGAGCCCCCATATTATTTATTATTGTAAGCCTATTTATATGACACAATTTAGCATAGAAATTTAGCAATTAATACGTCATTTTTCCTTTCATTTTTTTTAAATGGCCAAGCGACTGGTGCAAAAATTAATCTTTATTATATGGGTACTTTGAGCAAATATATACTCATAAGGGAACAAGCGTTTCGTGGTAAGCTTAGATTTTCCATCCAACACTTGATTTCCCCTCACTATTAGCTCAGATTGAAGGTGTTATCTCGTTTTTAATTGTGCTACGTATTACTCATTATTCCAGTGAAGAAAGATTGGATTAAAAATACCGATGTACTTATTTCATTAAAAATGTTCCATTAACTTGCATGCATGTTCACTCATTTTAACGCACAAGTTGATGTTTGTGTACTCATTTCGTCTTCACTGAACTTTTCACGCTTGAATGTTACTGATAGGTTCAAATTTGCGTGATAGCGTAGTAGTGATCGTAATAACGTTTTTCATGAGGCTCATATAAATAACAGCTAAGATAATATTATATTTATCATAGGTGAAAACTATATATATATATATATATATATATATATATATATATATATATATATATATATATATATATATATATATATATACGAGTTCGTGGAAAATCACACACGCGATAATATAAATAAACTATGCCACAGGTGGGGCGGAATGAAATATAAACACATAAAAAAGAACACTCACACTATAAGTTGATATTTCGGTTGCTCTAGAACCTTTCTCAAAGATAGACGGATACAGAAACTGCAGATTCTGTATCCGTCTATCTTTGAGAAAGGTTCTAGAGCAACCGAAATATCAACTTATAGTGTGAGTGTTCTTTTTTATGTGTTTATATTTCATTCCGCCCCACCTGTGGCATAGTTTATTTATATATATATATATATATATATATATATATATATATATATATATATATATATTACCCTATTCATTAGAGAGATTAAAGGTTCGAACAAAATACTGACTTCATTTTTCTTCAAATGGATGAAAGAAAAGATGAAAAGTTCCTTGATGCAAGCGTCTTCTGCGATTCAAGCGATTCTGAATCCTTGCATCAATGACGTCTTCTATTCAGTACTCTGGAAAAGAATTCATCAGGAAATACGGATGAATGAGAAGATAATTCTATCCGTCAGACTTCTAATAAAGAATAAGTTTCATAATAACCAGATCACGTACATATGCCATATGCTGTCCTCACCGAAAAGTATCTGAGTGACGTTTAGTGACTGATGAAGATTGAAATAACACTAGGACACTAGGGTACTAAGGCTGCAGAGGGTTTGTGTCGGCATTTCAACTTCCACTTAAACCGTCATTACATGAAACAACGTGCAAATGCCGGTGGAAAAGTCTTAGGTAGAATATGGAGCATATTAAAAAATTTACTTTTGTCAATGGAAGTAAACATTTCCGTGGAAAAATCTTTTCATCTGAAATCGTGTCAACGAGACCGGAAGGCAATTGGGCAATAAGTGAGTAGGCTACGTACTTGGGGGAAATAATTTACTTGAAAATTTTTAAAGGCAAAATCAGGATGCATTGGTTTATCAATAGGAGGGTCATGAAAAGAACGCGGGATGGAGGCTCTATTAATAGACGTATTTGAAAGAGCGTTTATTTGGTTTGGCCACGTTGGGAGAATGGGCAAGAGGAGTCAGACAAAACAAATACGTAGTATTCCAGTGAATGGTGTGAAAGGAAAGAGTAGACTTAGAAATACACGGGTGAATGAGGTGGAAGTGGAGGAATAGTAGGACTCAAGTGTAAGAGAACGTGTATGAAGCAATTAATGGATGTCTTCGAAGCGAAAGAGATCTACATCGCAGATGTCTACAGGCGATAATAGTTAGTGGAAGTTCATTAACGAGAATCAGTTTCATAGGCCTAAAAAAATAACTTAATTCTTTAACTTTGTTTTTTAATGGTGTCATTGGTATGTAATTTGTATATTAGGCCCGATCGTGAGGAGGTCGATATCGAAATTCGATGTTTGGCATACGCGAAAATGTAGCCCGTCCTACCAGATTAACAACAAAAAGTTTTTTTTTTCGGACACTGTCTAGGGTTGCCGCCGCGCCAAGGCAGTTTAAAATGAGAGTCTATAGAGCATCATTTCAAGGCATCCAAATGGTAGCACTGCATGGACATTCTTAGGATGTCATTTACATGGCATCCTATGAACATCCAAAGGATGTCCATAAGGGACTTTTGGATGCTAAATGGACATCATGCAGCGGCTGGGCATCACCTTGAACATATGTTTTAATAATACACGCATAAGGAAAGAACTGTACAGGGACAATAGTACATTCGAATTGAAGCTATTAACCACTATTAACTACACGATCACAAATGCAATAAACTACTCAATCTAATACGCATCGTTATGTACCATAAAGGAAATATTAACACAAGAAAAATGAACAAAAGCTAAAATACGCGCTTTATACTAATAAATAACACGGATAAATGCACACCATCATGAATTTAATGAACTGCTTAGTCCAACACATATCGTTATATCTACCAAAAAGGAATAATGCATACAAACACAATGAACTAAAGGTAAAAGTACGCGCTATGCTATGCTACTGTAGTTCATGGAATCTAACTCTAAAAATCTTAATGTTATAAATGAAACATTTTATATTCCTTAACTACGAAAATAATGAGGAAATGTATTATTATCGCAATCCAATTTTCAACAGCACTAGTCATGATCGTCATTTGTTCAAAATATTGTACTTCGCTTGTCCTTCGTTGTCTTCGAGCTCAGTAGATGGAGGCACTTGCAAAGGGTGTCCCAATTTTCTGTTTGGTGTCCCTTCACTTCCCAGGTGTTCTGGTTTCTATCCCTTTCTGTTTGGTGCCCAAAATTTAGGTACCTGAATCCCATGCTCCCTAATGCCTAACGAGTTGGGACACAACTTTAGCGCAACAAAATCCGTTGTCACAGTGCAGCGACAGTTTCGAGGGAACCCCTCCGAGTAAACCAGCGATTCGTGCTTGGTAGGTGCGAGCGCTTTGTCGCTGAGGGCTGTGGGTGCAAACGCAAAAGTGCAGGAAGACCGAGAGTGAGCGCTGCGACCGTTGAAGCCGTTCGCCAAAAGTTTGCACACAGTGCGCGAAAATCTGTGCGGCGTGCCAGTCGAGAACTCAAAGTAGCGAAAACAACTGCCTGGCAAGTTCTTCCGAAACGCTTTCATCTGCACCCGTATCGAATGCAGATGTTGCAAAAATTGAAACCCACGGACAAAGTAAAGTGGTTTGATTTCTGCAGCAATATCCTGGAGCAACTGGCTGTTTATGACGTTTATGAACAAGGTAGTCTTCAGTGATGAAGTGGCTTATTCCACCTGTCGGTACGAGTGAATCGAAACAATTTCAGAATTTGGGGAAATCCTCGTGAAAGTGTTGAACATAAAAGAGGCAGTCCAAAGGTAAACGTTTTTTTCCGTATTTTCTTGAGAAAAGCTGTACGGGCCCTTCTTCTTGATTGAATCGACGGTGACAGGGTTCATCTACCTGGGCATGCTCAGAGAATGGTTAATGCCACAGCTGCAGAAGGACATTCCAGACGGGATTTCTCACAAAGACGGTACCCCGCCGTATTTTCATATTGAAGTGAAGTCGTACTTGAATGAACATCTTCCTCAGCGTTGGATTGGGCGCGGGAGGCCCTCTATGGAATGGCTTCTGAGGTCCCCTGATCTGACGCCAATGGATTTCTTTTTGTGGGATTATGTGAAGGATAATGTGTACGTCCCTCCACTGCCAACTACTCTGCAGGAGCTTGAGGCGCGGATCAGAGAGTCCGTTGGTAAAATTGATGAAGAAATGAAGCACAGCGTGCGGCAGGAGATTGAATACGATGTCGTCCAAGTTACTCAAGGTACCCACATTGAACCAATTACCGATTACTTCATTCACCTCAATAAAACGTATTGAGTTGATACCTCTGCTAGTATGTGTTTTATGAATGTTACCTTAAGTAGAGCTGAATAATGAAAAATTAAAATCGGAAACATCATTTGCGGTTCGCCTGTATGTTATGATTCTATCTAATCCCCTTGCATAGGTGACTCTGTGATAGAGGTGAATATTTTATAACGGTTAACGTAAACATTTTTCACTACATTCATGAAAATATTATAAACAGCACCTAAAAACAATTGTACTCTCATTCTGTAGCCTTCTTGATGTGATCACGCTAATTCATCTGCAAGGTTTCATGAATATATTTTTAGTTCCAGGCGGGATTTAAGTCGGTAAATAAAATAAAAGTAGCTATTCCACTTAAATATAGAATGCTCATTAGGAAGTCAATTGGCCATCGATTAGCATCCATGGGTTTGCTGATTTGTAGAAAGCTGTAAATCTGTAATTATGGAAATAATGTTGCCACATATGAAAGAGAATTCTCTCTGAGATATAACCCAAACTGCGAAAAAGGACTGTGTTATTTTTCAAATAAAATATTAGTCTTCAAATATGGTTTTCGTATTCTCAGTCCATTGGTAGAGAGAGAAAAGTCCTTTTTGTTGTGAAATTCGTGACCACTCGTATCACAGGTAATACAAATGTCAAAGGATGCGTGGAATGAACGGAAGATTATAACAACTATGGGGTCAAATCGAATTTGTGACGACATTTCCCACTTTTTCTTCCGCTAATTTGTTCACCTAGAGAATGAAATGTTAACTTTAACGTGTGGTATACACACGTTAGAAAATAATGACCAGGATTTCGATTCGTAAGCATTATCATCAGGTGAAGGTCACTGCAGGAACTCTCTTGTATACAAAACTGAAAGGAGATGCGGGAGAAAGGTAAAGATGGGAGGGAAAGAAAGAGGGAATGGGGTTTACATAAATAAAAATTAAAACGGGATTAATGAATAACCACCTCAAGGTTAAGGGAGGGGAGACACACTTATTGACGGACATAGGAATGAAAACTTATTGACAACAACAACGCCAGGGCCGCGGACTCTTTTTAACATATCCAACTGTTCCACAGCATTAAGCTCGAGTCCATTGTTGTTAAAATGTTAGTTATTAACACTAAAATCACTGTTGTTTGCATTAAAAAGCAGATGGTGATTTTCCAATTTGTGTGGTTTGTAAAAGCTACCATTAGTTTCTCTTTTTTACCATTAAAATTCTGTGTGGAACACCACAAAGTTAAACAAGAACTTGTTTTATTTGATCGCCAAAGTAATGCATGCATACTGTGAATTCTGAGAAAAATATGTGGCTGCGTTGAAACAGGAATATGCTGTTTTAGGAACTGTCACACAGTACATTAACTCGCCACTGCGGGTGGTGGCGTGTGCTGTGTGTGGATATGGGAAAAAAATCTCCCAAACCAAATTAACCACGTTCATCCTAATCTTTCTTAGACTCTCCGACTATTGATGGAGGAAATTTCTGGCACAAAGAATGGAAAACTTTATTTCTGTTGAAATGAATACCCAAAGCTTAAACATTATATTTTAAGAACATTAAAATCAGCTCTTAAGTAAACTTTAAGCCATTCTCAGAAGTATTTTGAGTACATACACCGTTATAAATGCATAAAAATCCAACGCAACCTATGCGTTTCGGCGGAATCATAAAACGTAATTTTTCACCAGATCATAATAAAATTAAAAAAATTCATACTTTATGCACAAAAATATATTTCAGCGTAAACATGCAAGAAAATGTACCGATTGAGAAGAAGACAACCACCAGAAATTGCATTTTGTGTAGCATTTGAAATAAGCAGCCTTGCTGATACACAGAAAGTTCATATTAGGATTAAGAAGTGATCTATTGTAGTCATCACCTCAGAGATTGGGTAGATCTCCTCTAAGAGCTATACGCTCACCAAAGTATTTAGCATTTTGTTCTATTCCTCACTGTCTTAAGTTTCCTTCCGGTTTCATCACGTGGTTTCAATTTACTCTCCGGCCCCTCCACTCTCCGGCTCCTCCGGTTTCAATCACTCGGAAATTTCCCACGAATACAATGACCCACGAAAGGCTTTAATCATAGGGATTGGTTTCCGAGCCGACCAACACACACACACACACACACTGGCCGCATATCCCGATTGCAAGGAGATGAGTGGATTAATCCTGGTTGATTCGTAATAAGCATTTTGGTCGGTTGGAAATTAGCGCGAGAGAGAGAATGGGAGGAATGTGAAATTATATTGGGGGGTGGGGGAGTTGGACAAGGACGGCTTGGATTTGGAGATGACTCTGCAAAAACGGATAGGTGAGTTTTTTGGTCGTTGGGCACGCGATGGACGTATCCGATGCATTTAAACACGCAATTTCGGGGATTGGTGGTTTTCACGGAAACGACTTCATCATCTCTCGCGCTTCGATGCGATTCTGCCCGTTGTTGTTTCAGCCCCCCCTGTGCTCAAAACGGAAATATTTTTTTGAACGATATTGCAAGTGGACTCCGCGTCGAGAGGTTTATATCATGAGTAGTTTCGCATCATTATAATCGGCAATTATCAGTCTGATGATTGCCAAGAGCTCTCCAAAATATGCACTGATTTTGGACTTACTGGCTCACTCGTTCTTTCTTTGTTATTTTGTCCAGTCAGCAGTGAATCAAGAAAAATTTATCATGCAACAACTGCCCAGAATTAAGCCATATGGTCTGTTTCGCTTCAGTTTGAAAGATAATACATCCATCGCCTCGTTAATTCTGAAATTGTCATTCCACTAAAATTAATTTTAATGAAATGACAAATTAACTGTTTTTTTCTGACCAGAATCAAAAAGACACCTTCGTAACGTAGTGTAGAATAATGATGTTCAACTTCAATGAGATAAGAGATTAAGATAAAAGCAGGAGAACATAGTTTTCAGTTTGACACCACTTGAAGAACTTAGTACTTACAGACGTAAGAATAGGTATACGAGCCTGTGATAAGACGTTTACTGACGTATACAGGAGAAACAAGGAGCGATACAAAACATATAAAAAATAGCTGGGGATTGAAGAGTTGAAGTAGTATTCAAACTAACACATTGTTAAATAAAGAAAGGAATGACAGTGAATATTAGAGAGTTTTGTGAGATTAGGTCAATCACAGAATGTATAGCTTCAGGAAAATGATAAGGGGATATACATGCCAATAGAATTCATGAAAAGGGAAAATTATGAAAATATCAAGAGGAACAACGCAGAAAGTGAAGAAAAGAGTTGAAAGACCAGGGCGAAGATTAAATGATACCCAATAAATCTTGGCCAAGAACAAGCAACAGAAAGTCTTAAAGGAAGAAAGAATAAAAAAGAACTAATTGGATTGAATCTAACTTAAAAAGTGACATTTTCTTTTTATTGAAGTAAAGGAAGAATAGGTTCGTGGAAGAGATAGACTAGAAGAAATAAGTTAATTGGCCAAATAAGCCATAGGCATATGGCGCTAAATTGGTGAATAGCCAGAACCAGCTGTGATATAGGACTAGCTATGAAAGGGTAACAAAATATATGATGGAAACGCTAATGATTTCTTAATTCTCCGGCATATATGGAAATACATTCTATTGTAACAATTGAAATTTCAGTCAAGAGCTGTCAAGGCCTGACTTCCCGTTCCCTGAAGTCCCGTTAGAGTAAGAAAATGTATTTGGGTCCCTGGTTTTCCCTTATAATCACCACCTCAAGGTTAGGGGAAGGGACTCCACTCATTGGCAATACATGAGTCAGGGTCGCGAAGTCTTTTTTTTATTTTAAGCTGTTCAAGAGCATTAAGCTCACGTCAATGGCTGTTAAAACGTGTATTATTGACACTAAAATCACTAATATGTGCATTAAAGAGATATTTGGCGAAATGTAAATATTTAACCAGGCTTCCCTTGTTTTTAAGCTTTTTATGTGTTGTTGTAAAAGTTATCAATAAATATTCGTCTTCTTAAGTCCCTAGCTACGTCTGATCCAGGGTAAAATATGACGATAACTGATCTGTTTAAGATTAGGGGTTTGACTTTTCAATTTAACTATTTATTTAAAAAAATAAGTAATAATATTTTCGAAGGAATATGCAGATTTTTCGTGAGGGCATCTTCGTTGAATACTTTTTCGGTCCATTGTTTTAATTTTCAGAATACTATAACTTACTTACTCTTACTCGTGTGGTCGTTGAAAACCTAAATGGTCTTTGGCCTCGCCAACCACTCGCCTCCATGCCCTTCTGTCCTCTGCTGTGTCCAGTTGAGCTCCCATTTTTCCGAGGTCCTTCTTCACTTCGTCGCTCCAGCGCATTCTTAGTCTCCCTGGTGGTCTGGTACCTTCCGGTTTTCCTTTCCATATCATTTTTAACTTTGTGTTGTCACTTCTTCTGAGGAGATTAACCCTATACCTGAGGCTCGGTCCCTCTTACGAGGAGGGTTCAGAATACTATTACAACACAGAAACGCTATTGCTTACAATTCTCTCAGTTCTGCCGCAGTTATGGTACTAACTGAGGATCAGCAGCTCGGTTTCACATCAAATCCACAAAATTGAACTTCCTAGTATTGTTACTCGAGAGTGGTGGTGACAAATATGTTAGCCCTGCGGTGAGCATTGGTGTTTTTGCACCCCACTTTTTGCAACAGGGTAGATTATGCAGAATTGGCATAAAAACTCAATCAGTAGGGCTTTCAGGGATAATGAACAAGGAAGGTGGGTTCTGAGAAATGCTACGGCACTTCATATTCTCGCCATTAGCCCTGATTCATTTCTGTATGCGATATTCAAGAAAATAAACATGATCTATGAGCTGCGGGGTAGAGCAAAACCTCCAGTTGACCGAAATGGAACTCAAGGAGAACACAGAAGTGACAATGGAAATCTTGGAAATAGGGTGCTGATGTTCTACCTGTTTGAGTACCAAATAGTGTTTTATGGATGATTGTACATTAGCTTTTCTAGTGATTCTCTGTTCTAAAAAGTATATCAGATGTACATTTATTAAATAAATGAAATTTAGTGAATTTTATCATGCAGTGATAGTGTCACCTTTAGCAGCTTCAAATCGTGACGTTAGCGGAGGATTATCAGTAGATTTCCTATTCCTATTAGAACATATGTGCACCTTTACATGTCTTTTACATATTCAATATTTTCTGCTGCCATCCAGCCTCACATTACCAAACCGTATTTTTACTCCTTTCGAAGCCACATGAGAATAAAATGTTGTTTCAGCAACTCTTAGATCTAACAATGTAATCCGTAAACTATTATAGAGTGCTGCTGCTGAAGTGTCCTGATAGTCAATGCACCAAAAGATCGATTTACTTCGGAATTACATACAAAGTTTTAATGAAATAAATTATTAATTTACTGCTGAAGATTTTTCGACACTATAAAAGGTATTTCTGTTTATTATGGATAAGGGTAGATGACAGGTGATGACGCTTATTGACCAATTACTTTCTGATTTGTATTTCATTAAATATTTGGTTTGCATTGAACACCTGTGTGGTGGGTTATGTTTCACTTAATAATTGTTGATTCATCATGTGCAAGCCTGTCGGGTAATGTCACAAAACATTTGAGAAAAAAAAATTGTGATACAGAATGGTATTAGAGGAAGCTGATGGAATTCGAGAGCTTGGTAAACTAGTGAAATGAGTAATATTCAGTTAATCATTCAACCGCTAAAACCGGGAGTAGAATTGGGGATGAGGGAGGAGTACGTCGGCATCACCAGATAAGTACGATCGAATACTGGAAAACATTTAACTTCGCAAGGATGCGCTTGTAGTGAATGTATTCTATTATTCTTATAATAAATAGTTTTCAAATTAAATCAATGCATGATATGAATTATAAAATAGTATGTTGGATGTTATAGAATGATCGTTATCGCTGCAATGATGAGAAACTCATGATCAAGTGTTTCACTCATTAAATTGTAATACAGCTCCTCTATTGGACTTTATAAGCTCCATCAATGAGTATCAACTATACCTCAAGTTGGTACTCGAAGTATCCCACGGAAATAGTCCAATTTAGCCGCAGTAAAACGTTTTACTCTGGAGAGTGAATATGAATGAATACGTGAGTGGAACGTGCGGTAGAAGGTGAAAAAAAGCAACTGATGGCGTTTTGCGAGACTGAGCGGATTCACTCAAAATCCGCCACAAGCCAGACATGGGGGCCCCCTCTCTCTCGACCAAGCGAACCGTTTTAATTCGCTGCTCGGCCAAGTCGGACGACCCCGCCTGCGGCTCAAAAAGATTTAACATAATTAAGAGGCGTCCCTTGGAATTTTTTCCACCTCCCCGTCCAACTGCTCCGCTCTAATTGACGCATTTGCGGCGGCTGAAGCTGGGTCAAAGTCTCCGCTCCAACGCCCATCTCCTCCCATAAGGAAGAATTTCCCGTCCTCTTTTGCGTTGACAACGTCTCAGAATTGAGACGGGAGTTATTTCTCCGCAACTAATTAACAGAGGCTTTTTGGATTCCCATTCCGTTTGAGGGTTTGAGGTTATTTTATTTTTTTGCGCCGGAGAGATTTTGCGAAATAATGACCTCACTCCATTCGCAACAAAACCTACTGTCTTTCTAAAATGGATGCAATTGCAAAAAACGAAAAAGCTGTCCGCAATGAAAATAAGACTAAAGCCATTCGTTAATCCGCTTTCAGAGGGAACGAAGAAAAAGGACGCGTAATTATTTCTCTGATAATGGAACCGCATCACCGTATTTGGAGTGATTATCTTGTCATTGGTGAAAATTGCTGACGTTCAATTAGGAAAACCGACGGAGGGATAAAACCATTTGGTTCTTCGTATCATCAAATGTATGCCATCACTTAACCAGCATCTATTTGAAATTTGAAAAATTCTGTCAAAATAACACCACAATGCTAATCTAAACCTTGGAAGTTTTTTATGCATGGAGAGTTTGCTAAATAACTAAAAAAAATTAATATCAAAATTGAAATGATTTTTCTTCCAACTTTTCTCACGGATGGCTTCCGTAATTCAGATGAGTGAATCGTTAGAATAGCATTAGCCTAGAGTTTAAGAACATTCCAATTTACACAGATTTGATCATAGATTATGGTGTATATTGTACATTTTATTAGCAAGCACTTTGTGATGTAGACCAGAGGTAAACAGAAAGCGAAGTTACAAAAATAACTGACTGCACTTATAAGCTATGCAAACACAATTTAATTTACCTTAAAACAAATGTAAATATAAAAATTCTTGTAAAAGTATTATTGCAAAAGGGAATCCAATCCATTTTGGCAGGTATTTTTTTATCTTGTGAAGTAAGGCAACGATAATGAAAGCAAAACAAATTAAGTTACTTTGAAAAAATGATTGTTAAAATATTTCCAAAATTTCGCAGCTTAAATGAAATGCAAGCAAATTTCTCAATTTTGATGGAAAGATATAATTAAATGTAATTGAAAGTTATAAAGTAAAGTGAGATTGAAGCGATGTTGAGAGAAGCTAATTCTGTGATTGGATAAAAAATTGGAATGTATCTCCTAAGTGAAGACAGAAGAAAATTCAAATTTGAATTACAACCCGGACACTCGCTACTTTTAATCATAGAACTTTCTCAAGGAAAATATATCAGTATAATAAAATTCAATGAAAATTACCTATTTAAGGATATCTGACAATTCTTTATTGGTTCCTAATATATTCTTCTCATCATTTGAAGGCAATGGATGTAAAGAGTGTTTTTGTAACTTATCGTAGGAAATAACAGCTAATGTAGCTAAGTATGACTCATAAATGAAGTATGGACAAATCTCATTTTATACGTACAAACGTACTTATCGTTAATGTAAGAAATGAAAATGAGACTTTAGGTCCGTCAATAAGTGATGCGGATAATTATTTGATTTGCTACCTAATGCCTAAATCTGCATCATAGTACTAAAAGCACGCTTCAAATGCTTATTGTATCAGTCTTCTATCTCTGTGTGGTTTTGTAGTTAAAATAACATTAATACGAATGGCTTTTGTAACAGTAGTAGCATATCTATGATGTAGTCTATGTTGATGACATTTCACTTTCTGGCAACTAATTGCAGGAAGTTTAAAAGGATGTTTGTAGTGACTTTGGGTGATGACTCACCCCCTTCCGTACACCCTTGTTGGTGTCTTGCAAGGTATTACGTAGATTTAGATGTAGAAAACCAAAACTGTTATGAGAAGAAGGTTTCCCGCGAATACGTTAACTACGAATACGTTACGCAGTTAAGCAGTATTTTGACCACTCCCTGTAATTAGTGCAACTCATTTATTCTATTGACAGAAGCATATGTTTTTTTTTTAAAGTAAAAGTCTGATGTTTTGCCGGCGTATAGCGTCACGGAAGGCTATTTGGGCATGCCACCAGGCCACTCATCTCATCGCTGCTGACGTATCGCATCTCAGGATGGATCTCGACTCGAGGTCCGAAACGACGGCAGCCATGAGAGGAGTGACCCGGTGGAAAACCCGAATTGCCTTCCATATGTTTTTTCTTTGGTTTCCACTTTCTGTTGTCAGAAGCATATGTTTTTTCTTTCGATTCTATTTTCTAATGTCAGAAGCTTATGTTATTTTGGTTATAAAACTGCATGTTGGGAAGATATTCATTCGAAAACCAGACACTCAAAGGCGCGAATAAATTCATATAATCATAGGGAATGGAAAGGGATTGGAACACATAAAAGGACGAGCACAGGGTTTGGTATGGTAGATAAAAATGTGTCGAATCCAGACAGAAAAAAATTCATACATGTTCAGTTTATTGTGTCTTAATTTTGGACTAATCTTTAGCGGTGTTCTCGAGGGTACATCTGGCGCCCAAGCTAAAAAATTCAACCTACCTGAGATGAGACCATATATGTATTTCTAGTATTTCTGAGCTAGGGCAAGTATCGAACATTACGGTACGCTTGGTAACGAGCCACTCCCAATGGTGAGAGTTAGATCACTCCATAGACAGTGGCTTAGAAATGTTTGTTTTTTTTTCACGGTGGCATCTGCAAACTAGTAGGAGAACAGCAAATTGGGAGGAGGTGTTTTTTCTACCTAGTTAATACTTCTTGTCATAAATAAGTCTCCTGCGTTGGCTCGGCCATACCTTTGCTGCGGGTAGCTTTTTGTTCCTTCTCTCATATTTTTCCTCCAAAAATAGAAATAAAAAACTCACTAATCATCCATTAACTTTCCTACGTTATGTTTTTCAGCTCCGCTTATTACAACGCTTCCCTGCTTAAAATGTTTACGATCCAAGCGGGTTTCTTTTACTTGTTTTTTAAAGAAATTTCTCTTTCCACCCCTCTACCATTTTTTTATTTTTCTCTCCTGAGGAAACATACGAGGAACGCATACGTGGGCGCAGAGGCAGACAGCAAGTTATTTGGCGAGAAGCGCTTTCCTCGAGTTAGGAATAAAATCACTCTGGTGTTAAATCAAACAATCCATTGCTGTTTCATGCACAATTCGGCTCTTCAGGCAGCAAGAAAAGGGTTTTTAGGATAAGCGTGGAAGGTAGAGTAGTAGGTAGGAGAAAAACTAGCAGCTTCATGAGAGTTGTACTTCTTTGATCTAAAGTTATCTAGGAAAACATATCTTAAGGTAAATTGAGTGAGACATGTCTAACATGGAATTTTGGTTCATTATGAAGAGAATCAACTCCACACGGCACACTTTGTCTTTAATTCTTAATTATTTACTTGGTGGCAAATGAATTTATTCATTTTTTTTAAGTGTTGATGCAGTAACGGAATATGTATCCAGTGGGGAATTTATTGTGCAAATGGTGTTCAAAGGACGTTCAGTGAACACCGCTAAAACGATCAATGATCATTCATGAAGGACATTTATAGAACGTTCAAAAAGCAGTCATAAATAGTGCAAAGAATATTCATTGGAATACTTATATTGTTCAAAGAATATTCAACGTTGATGATTCTTTAAACGTAAAAAGTTTCTTAATCTCCGAAGGCTACTTTGTATCATAGAATCACAATATCTACTTATACCATAGAATCTTCATATCTCCTATTTCCATGTTGAAAGAACACACAAATGGTAATTTCCACACTTTTTAATAAAACAACACTTAACAACCGACCATGGTTTCAACACATTGTGTCATTCTCACTACCTTGAGAATGACACAATGTGTTGAAACCATGGTCGGTTGTTAAGTGTTGTTTTATTAAAAAGTGTGGAAATTACCATTTGTGTATTCTTTCAACATGGATATAGCGAACTTCCACAAAATCAAGCCTGAAACGATTTTATGCGTTCATATCTCCTCCTATCTATCGGGTTAATACTACTGTTATCACATGTCTACCTATGATATGCCTACACCTGCCTATTCTCACAACTGATATGAATTATGGCACTCGAAGTAGTTATATACCTGGCCACTCCCGCGCGTCAATGTAACTGCGAGGGCTAGTTTTTAAATGTAAATGACGTGACAGTTTGTGAAAACACAATGCAATCACTATAACTGTTTTCTGGCATTAATAAATTGAAACATGTTGCCACATAGGATGTAAATATTAATTAAATATATCTGAGCCACTCGAAAGTAAGAAATAAGTAAATATAGAAATAAGACCATGGGGCAATATTCAACTCGCCGCACACGCCTTGCACATTTCAGGATCACATACAACACAACTGACACCAAAAGTGCAGATCCGGCAATACAAGATAAAAATAAAATATATGAAACTCTTTGGACATTACCATTTGATTTTTGTTTAAACTAAACAACACCAAGAATATTCATAGAATATAGAATTAACATTGTCCTTAGACCATTGAGATGTACATGGTGTAATGATGTTTTTTAAATATTCATCCAGGGAGAATTTATTAATAATATTTTGTGGCCTAGGAACGAATGATCTATGAACAGTCTGAAATGAATAATTCACACTTGAACATCAAATGAACATTCTGTGGTTGTATGGTCAGGATATTTCAGTCATGGACTACTTTTGAATTAACTCATGAATGTATTCTGCATGGTCTATCCCCAATGGGTATTTATTAGACTTCATTTATTCATTCGTTCAGCTACAACACTTCATTCACATATTCAGCTGGGCATTCTAAATGCTTTAACGTATAGGATGCCGAAGTCCCTTTACCGTGTTGTTCATGTACCTTTGTTTGTCCACTAAACACTACAAATCAGAATGCCCTGCCACAATCCTCCCTTGAAATGATACCATTCAAATCAATCTACAGTTAAGTAACTTTAGGTGCTTGATGTATCCAACGGAGGTGCATTTTGCAGAAAACCTATTTAGAGGACGAATCCAGATTGGAGAATAGGGGAAAGGGGGTGATGCGTGGGAATATGTGGGCAATGGAGGAAACAAATTGTTGGTGAAACTGAAGAGGTTCGAGAAATGAGAGATATTAGAAAAATGAAATCTGAGGATAACGGTATAGGCATGCAATAACAGAAGGTTAGGACGAATTGATGCCTAAAGACAGCATTTTCATATTCAAGGACGTGATCCATGAATCGATTCTATTTTCAATTTATACCAATATATATACAAATAGATCGAATTCACTTTTTCAAATAACATTACACATACGTTATCTGCTTAAATAACCTTTATTAACACTAATTTGAATCATTACCCTCAACCCATTACTTTTTATGAGGGGAAAATTAAAGAAAATATAGAATTAAAATGTGTCATACAAATATGTGTACACTTATTTACTTGCACTTAAAGTAGTGTGATCGTAATTAATAACTAACGCTCACGACCGCTGAAGTCCTACGTGGAGGAATAGCCACCTAGGCGGGCATTATTCCCGCGACCTATAGAGAAGCAGGTGAGGACCTAGCCTTGCTGCCACCGACCAATTGATTATCATTCCTTCTCCCCATAACCATTTTCTCTCTATAACTACAATGCTTAATTCCATTTTAATTAGAAGGTAACACTTCTCCATGATCTCAATCCCACAAAAAAAGACACTTTGTATGTATTCTTTCCACTTATGCCAGACTACAGTCAGCAGTTTCGCTCTGGTCATCCCTAGTACAGTGCTAGCGAAACATGATGGCAGTTGCAAGCAGAAGTGGCGTTCCTGCGTTCATTACCTACAAACTAGCCACATGCAGTAAGGCAGTCACCACGTTTCCCTACCAGTCTGGTCGTAATCCTTAGTTCCTAACCTCAAAATTCCTTATCTACTAATCATATCAACCAAAATGCTCGCCATAACTCTTTATAGAATAGCCAAGATGGGCTTCTCCGACGGGTTTCGGACATACTTAGCTTAAAATCGAGTTCTGATGGCTTGACTTGGTGGAAGGTGGTCAGAGATATGAAAAGAACTTTGATAAATTAACATTATTGACCATGTGTCTGAAAAAGTTCAATAACGGTAACCGATAGTAGGTTAGCAATGGATTTTTTCGGCCTTTTTTAGGTCTAGTGAAATAAAGTTAACATGTGTTTCATTGTTTCTTTAAAGTTTCTAAGCAACTCAGAGGCGGTTATTCGAACATTTTTGGTAGAATAAAAGGTATACTTTGATATATATATATATATATATGTTAGTTTTACAGAAGTGGTATTTTTGGATTCTCATTACGTAGATTGCAAAATGTATTAATAGACTGTAGAAACAAGTATATATTTTTATAGTATTTTATTACATTTTTATGTATAGTATATTATAAATAGATTTTAGTCTATCCTTGGATTTGTATACTTGGAATCTAGGGTAGAGAATCACTTATACCCCAATATTATTGGGTGAACACAGGGATGGAAAATGAGAAACTGGCTTGCAATTAAACGTTTTTGAGGAGTGCACCTACCCCAAACGGCAACGTTGTGATAGAGGTGTGAATATGTTTGTACGAAATGTAACGAGTTGAACGGTAAATGTGGTAGATTCGTGTGTTACCTCTCTTTTATCTGGACCAAACTCTGGATACGTAAGAAAGAGGTCGGTAGGTGTGAGCGCGACCCCCGTTCCATCGTCCATAAGTGCCTATACTGGCGGGGGGGGGGGGGAGTCCTTATCTCTTTACTGGCCGAGTCTCCGTGCCACCATGCACCGCCGTCATCGCGGCCCCAGCACCACACACATATGCCTGTCCTCCCAGCATCCCCTCATCACATGCATATCTCATCCCTCTTGCTCCCTCCCACCCTATCCTCTACCCCCTCTACGAATTCCACCCCTATTCCCCCCTCTCCCTTGCGCTCCCAGTTTTTTTCCCTCCGTCCCATAAACCTATCTCCTGGGCCAAGTCAGCGAGTTTTTACATTTATATATCCCCGGGCATCGGCCCGCACGTCCGTGGGGGGCGGTCGCGAGTTATGGCCCTTTGAATTACTTCACACGTCGCCAACCTCGCCCCGGCCGTGCACTTGGTCCTATCCCATCCTCCTCTCCGAACCCTTCTCCTCCCTTCTGCTCCCCTCCTCAAACCAGACACACCACCTGGTTCCATAAGGCACGACCATGCTTCATTTCTTAAACCCTAACTACAGCACGAATTATGTCTGTATGTAAAACATACGTGCATTAATACACGTGCTAACCTGCTAGAATGGTACAGTGGTAGAGAAACCTGGTGGCAAAGTGACAAAACCAAAGGTCTCTGTCGTTCAGTGACGCAGTGGGGAGGGCTCCCCCAAAATTTTTATTCAATAAAAAATGGGTGCCTTATGATAATGGTTTATATTTTTATACTAAGATCATTGAATTAATTAATTACTAATTTTGCACAACTTCTTAAATAAACGCATTTAATTAATTAAAAAAAGTCTTTCGGTTTTGTAATCATTCATTATCACGACCACCACCAAAATCTTAATATATCAGCTGTTACACCGCAGTTCCATTTGCACTCTTAATTGCCACCAATTACAAATTTGATTTTAATTCTTTTAATTTTGCTCTACCGCTTTGATTATACTCAACGTGGTTTCCCCCGAAATTAGATACTGGCAACGCCACTGTTGCCACGGGAAACATTCTGCGAACGTCTACCAGAAGAAGCCATTGAAATCAACTAGGTGACATTTATAATATGTGTTTAGTATTTGAAATCCTTACGAAGCAGGTATGATATCGAAATTAGATGACGTACCGTGATGAGCAGCCAGGTCTGTAAAGAGATGTTACGAAAAACCTAGTGGTCTGTCGTTGATGTTAAATGGATTGGGGATTGGGAGTCACTCTTACAGCGTAGATTATAGAATAGTCTTCAGCTCCTGAGTAA
Organism: Pyrrhosoma nymphula; assembly: GCA_963573305.1. NCBI lineage: Eukaryota > Metazoa > Arthropoda > Insecta > Odonata > Coenagrionidae > Pyrrhosoma > Pyrrhosoma nymphula. Next base: position 4,042,868 of record OY754338.1, on the reverse strand, counting down.
ATTTGAGGCCACTTACTCCTCAGAATATCTAAGGAGCACACAAATAGTCACGTGCTTCTATGGTAAGATTTATCACCAGAAAAAAAATTACCAGAGATAGTTAGCAGTGCCGACATGTTCAAAATAAAAATTTTCCGCCCAAATTTGATGACCATAAAAGCCATGATCGAACCATTTCATAATGTTAGTTAAGTAGTTAGTTATATTAATTAATTTATACTATGTATTTATTTTTTAATGTCTGCGTGTAATGATAAATACTTTTATGTTTCTGTAATTTTGTAACCATTTTTGCCTGTCAGCATGACTGTCGTGGTAAAAGATGAGGCTGAATATTACTTGGTGAATCTGATTATAACTTCTGTTTATTAAAATAACACAATTACTATCACTTCAGCTCGCTTGAAATGCCACGAATGATTTTATTTTCTACGCGTAATTATATCTTCTAGCATCCATCAATTAAAAATATTAATAAAACTAGTCAGTACTATTGTTACGTATGTAGAGCATGTTAGCATGTTTCTCAACTTTGACTCTATTGCATTCTGGTTTGGCCTTGAATTGTTCTCCTGACTGATTTCCTGTCCACACCTATCGGCCGTGGGAGCGTTCGAGGGTCTGATTTGAACTACATCTACATACTACTCCGCATGCCGCCTCAATAGGCGTGTGGCGGGGGGTGTTAGGACACCAGCCGTTTACATATAAAAAGGGAACGCTCTAATGAAATTACGCCTAGCATTTATTATAGTCCCTTATTGTTCGGGGGGAAAACGAATTCCCATACCTATCCGTTCAGCAAAATATCTCTCTTAATTTATCGTTTCTGTTGGACCTGGAAATATAGTGGGGTTCTAATATGATGTTCTCCGTGTCGCTTTTAAAGATATCTATTCTTAATTGCTCAAGTAATCTAAACCTAGCGCGCAGCCTCTGAGTCTCTAGCGGCTCCCAGCCTAATTCGTTTAACATGTGTGTAACGCTGTCTGTACGCCCTTAGCAGTTTTTGTCGAATCGCGCAGCTTCCCTTTGTATTTTATTAAGTTCCCGGATTAAGTCTTTCTGCACCGGATCCCATATTCTCGCTGCATATTCAAGGTGTGGCCGGACGAGTGCGAAATAGTATCTCTCTTTTACTTTTTCATCCAAAAATCTTCCCACAATACGCTTGACGAATCCTAGCTTCTTCAGAGCTCTGCCACAAATATTTCTTTTATGTGTTCCCCACGTTTGGTCCGAAGTTATCGTAACTCCCTGATACTTCACTTCATCTGTCGCCTTTATGTTAACACCATCCACAGCATATACATGGGAATAGTTGGACGACCTCCGCAAGAAATGTACCGCCGTGCATTTGCTCAGATTAAGTTCGAGCCCCCACTCTTGGCTCCACACATGAAAGTTGTTTAAATCCGATGATAGAGTTTCAAAGTCAGAGTGATCACTAATTTCACGATAGATGACAGCGTCGTATTTTACTGCTAATTCGAGAGCATAGATCATTTATGTATATAATGAACAAAAGGGGGCCGATTACGCTTCCTTGTGGGATACCTAATGTCACTTTAACTACATCAGAGCTAATTCCGTCAAGAACTACTTTTTGCTTATGATCACTCAGAAAGTCACGTATCCAGTTTACTACTGTTTCGTTTAGCCCGCATGACTGTAATTTGTATAAAAGTTTGTTGTGAGGTACCGTGTCGAAAGCTTTCTTTAAATCTAGAAATAATGCGTCCACTATTCTTTTCAATTCACCAGATTTGAGAACGTCATGAAAAAAGAGCGCGAGTTGTGTTTCTCATGTTTTAGCTTTCCGGAAGCCGTGCTGAGAGCCATGGAGGACGTTACGACTGTCCAGGAACGTCATGATACTGCTAATGACGATATGTTCGAGTATCTTGCCTATAATTGACGTTAATGAAATTGGTCGATAGTTCCCTGGGTCGTGTTTGTTTCCCTTTTTGAATATCGGTGTAACGAAATTTTCCAGTCTAATAGTATCTTTCCTTCAGACAATGACTTCTTGAATATTATGTCTAAGAACGGTGCGATCTGTGGCGCTAACCTCTTGAGGACACGCGCGGGTATTCCCTCCGGACCCGGAGATTTACTATTTTTTATCGACTGTAGCTGTTTAGCAATCCCATCGCGTTGAGTAGTGATTTCTTTCATCGGTTCCTCAGTGAATGAAATTTCAAAATTACATGCAGTATCGTCTGTAGTGTATACACTTTCGAAGTGGGAATTTAACGTGTTAGCTTAGTCAATATTTTCGGTGACAAGTTTGCCATCTTTATCAAATACCGAATCTACGGTTGAAGATTTTCCCTGAAGCTCTCTCGCATATGACCAAAAAGATTTCGGATTTTCTTCGAGTAATTCACCGAGTACTTTTTTCTTGAAATTTCGCAATGCAGTACACATTGATTTCTTGGTTTTTGAGCGTTGCGCAGTGTAACTTTCTTTTGCTTCAAGTTCCTTAGATTTGTCACCTAACGTAGTGGACTTTTTGAACATTTGTACAGTTTTCTCTGTATCTTAAGGTCCCTCCTAACATCGTTGTTATACTAGGACGAGCACTGCATGCCTGGTACGTGCAATCACACCGTGCCACACACCCTTGTGGTGGCTTGCACAGTATTTTGTAGACGTAGATGAAGTCCAGCTAGAGGAGAAAACTATCAACCATAAATTAAGTTTCTCCAAATATAATATGCATATAAATCGGCCCAGTTGGCATTCAAGATCTTTAGGCGAGATTAAAGTGGTCGTCTCGCATGTAGAAACTTCGCCATAAATGTAGAATTTTTCCCCCGGTGCAGAACCCGTACAGTCTTCACAAACTTAGTGACAGTTGACAATGCTAATAATGATGCCGAGGAAGAAAAGGTGCATGTGAGCACGGATGTGCTGTTATTACTATATTATGGCCTAATCTACTCCCAAATTGCCGGTGGTATCATTCTTTGGGGTTCATCTCCTCTCTCCCGGGTCATATTTAGACTGCAAAAGAAGGCTATTCGCATCATTGCATCAAAACCTCCAACTTCACCTTCCTTACAAATCTTTCATGATCTTGGCCTCTTACATTTTCCATGTATTATTTCCATTCTTTTTCTATTTACTTACAAGAAACAACATTTGTCAGATTTCATCGCAAGTACTCAGTATCACAATCACCAGACCAGGATCAAGTTAAAGCTGAATATCAATTACAATCGAACCAGAGCTGCAAGCTTAGGACTAAAATCAGTAGGAATACATCTATACAACAAATTGACTCAGAAATACAAAGATATAAAAGGCATAACTAGGTTTAAAAGGCAAATAAAAACTCTTTTGACTGATAAAATTATTACTGCGTGTCTGTATTTATCAATGATAAATTATGACTTTGCCATGTAAAATAAGAACTTCGTGAGTGAAATATGACTAGTGTATATATAACTATGAACTAAATTTTTCATTTCTCTGTACATGTATATTTTTTACTAATTTATGCATACGTTCCCATGACGTGTCCTAATTGGTAATCATTCAATCTTTGGACAAATAAATATTAATTAATGAATGTGTTAAGGTAATGACCAATAAGAAGAGGGGAGAGTAGAGATTATAAGGTTGGCAACGCTGCCAACTTAATTGCGATAAAAATAAGAGATCGGAAAAAGTCAATAGCAAACGTATGCACAATCGGTTTCATACATTGAGTCATCTTTAAGTTAACGGTCAGCAGTTTTATATTTTTTTCTAAAATATTTTCATAATCATGATGACGACCCACTTAGCCAAAGGTTCAGCATTAAACTTAAATCATTTTATGTGCGAAACCTGTGGGAACAGTCCATATAAACTATTCAAATTATCAAGATCCAGAGCCATAACTGGTATTTTGGTTGAACTGAATAGCAGAAAGGGTATTTTGAGGTTGGTTCCTAAGGTCTACGACCCAGGGAACCCTGGGAATCGCACTCGGATACTACCATACTCCTCCTTATGGAGCTAGTTTGTAAGTAGTGGACCCTTATACTAAAGAGGGCCTTCCTTGAATACTGTTACATTAAATTGTCGCAATTGCGCAGATGTACTACGGAGATGTACAAACACACGCTGCAATGTGGAACCAGTAGGGTGGATGCAAACGTCTTTTATATTGGTTGGATTTGAGGTCATGGAGAGGTGTTGTAGTTCGTTACTCAAATGTTTAATAAAAAACCAATGCATACTCAAAGGCCGGCCGTATTACCAATACTTAGCACCCTTGAAGTCATTTACACCTGATGCATTATCTCTATTCTAGAACACTGATTCGTTATGTACACTACTGCCTGTAACAGAAATGTGAAATTTCGTGAACCCCCTCTTAATAACCTTTCATGCTGTTGTCCATAAACCTCGTACTTTATCTCCGTAAAAGCTGTTTTACACGACATTTTTGTCAACACTGGCGTCAGTACTGCAATCATTGCTGAAAACACTTGGAACAAAATTGGGACTTAAATCGATCCGATGACTCGGAGCGAACACGTAACTACTTTCAGTGTGGAGTGGCGCTGATTGGGCATTTGCGTTTACTATGAAATCAACCAATTGCGTCATATTGTCATTGTGCATGAGCAAGTACTCCAAATAAGCTTCAAAAAATCAGTTTTGGAAGCCCCATAAACACATATTCTCGACGAAAATTACACAATCTTCCTACGATTAGTATAATTTTGAATTCCGGCTCCATCACTGGTTGATTTCACAAACAATTGACTCCGCTGCCTGCTTGATCCAATAATTTGATGGAAAATAGTAATTTTTATTTATGTTTTCAGTATTACTGATAATCGAAATAGATTCCGTTTTTCATTTACAATTGCAACATTTAGAGGGTACGATCGTTTACCATAATCAGTTCAGTTTGGTTTCAGCACATAATCGTGTCAGGGTGGGTTTACGCAGGCAAGTTACTTCCTCAAGTTTCTTCTGCATGAGCTTGCAGGAAATTTTACTCAGACGACAGATTTTTTACAAGTACACAAACAGCAATATCCTTGTGCAAAGGACTTGCCGAAACATTAAAAAATTCAGCCTTTGGCTCGTGAAATTCATGTCATGAGTTGGTTGCTGCAAGTAATTTGCGCATTGAAATTGCCAGTGTGAACCCACTGTAAGCTAGTTAGAGCGTTTTAGTATATTGACATACTAGCAAAAATACCCGTTGATTCTTAATGGGAGGGATACAATTTATAAACAATATAGTAGTTTTATTCATGCAAAAGAGAATCTGACTTATCATTTCTCATGCTCATTTCGGTTTCGCGAAGGGGGCTTTGGGAAGATCGCCATAAACTTCGAGAACATTTTCCCTAAAGTGAGTTTTTGCGAAATTATTTTACATCACCAACACCAAGTTAAAATTTCTATTTATAAATAAGTGTCATGTACCTAAACGTAAAATGTCAAGGCAAACGGCCCATTACATCATTTACTCCAATGTAGCTGCCAAAACGCGCATTTCAAGGAGTCTACTTCCTCTTTCTTCAGGAATTTCATTCTCACGTCTTCATTTAAGTTCCATTCGCTTTGCATCTATGTTACCACCAATCGTACCAAGACCTGATGACGATGCAGTGCATCGAAACCCGGGTTGATTAAAACTTTATCTGTGGAAAATTGTAATATCCTAGTTCTTATTACCAATCGTCCCGCCTTCGTGGCATTATATGGCCGAAATTACGTTCAAAGTAGATGTAATTTTCAAATTCAAGCGGGCAAACGAAGAAACCTACTAATTTACCCCAGTGTTATTCTATCAGGGATTAAGCAAGATGAGGAAATGAAATAAATAAATAAATAAATACAGGTACTCACCAAAAAAGACTAATACATGCAGCGAATAATCATATTCAGCTATACAGACGAACAGAATTAGCGATAACTCAGCACTAATTATTCAAAAGAATAAGTGAAGAGAGAAACACAACCAAATGTCTCAGTCGACGAAACATATCAAACTTATTTGTAAAAAAAAGCCTTTGTTGGACATGGGAAATGCTGTTAAAAACAGTAAAATTTCAGAAAGCTCCGCAGAAATCTTTCAAGTACCGGTACTTTTAGCCAAAATTGGTATTAGATGATAAATATAAGAATCGTTATAAATTATCTTTCGGCTAATGTGCATCTCATATTTCTGCAATGAATACTTCTAATTAAAATTTACAAATGAAGTAGGTACTTGCTTCGTGAAATAAGACTTTTTAATGTTCATTTAATGGGAAATCAGAATTCTAAGAAGATAATTAGAGTATTTATTGAAATATCTTTCGGCTGGTGTACGGCTCAAGTTTGTGAAATAGGTATTTCTAATTAAAATTTTCAAATGAAAAGATTGCTGCAAGCTTTATGAAACACCTTTACATGCATTTCTTATTGGGACACTTTGACTCGACTGGGGTCGAACCGAGGTCCATAAGTTACTATAAAATTACCCATTTATCTGCCCAGTGAAGACGTTTAATCAACCTTAAAGTTTCTAAGCTTAGCTACATTTGCTTCTCGAGTTTTAGGCGAACGTATATACATACATTTTTACATACATTCTACTTTATATATAAGATTTGCGTGAAATTTAGTTTACCTTATTCTTTTTTTAAACTTCATGTTACAGATTTGGAACATGACATGAATTACGCAATAGTTCGATTAATTATGAACAAATTTCCTCCTAAACGCAAAACAATACATTAAATGTTATTATAATGTTACAAGGTATAAAATTCTCCAATGGCCGTAATAAATTGGCACCACTCGTCAAAAATACGCCACAATTGCTGTGTTGGTTTGCGGGAAAAAAATGGGGGGAAAATCTACGCCAGTGACCAACCACAACCTCTCGACCAGAAAAACCCCTGTGGTAGTTTACGGGAATGTTACTTCCTCGCCAGTGACAACCACAGACACACACAATCAACCCGAATAGGGATACTTCGCTGGGCTTATGAGACCCTGCTAAGGATGCCTGGGTTATGAACACACACACACACTCAACCCAAAGAGGGATTCTTTGCTGGGCTAATGAGACCCAACTAAGATTGCCTGGGTTATGAATACAAGCATTGATCATAACCCAAGCAATGACGAGTGGTGCCAATTTATTACGGCCATTGGAGAACTTTATACCTTGTAACTTTAAGAGGCCGTAGAGCTCACGTTCCCTAGTTCTTATAATGGTTGCTTCCTTGTATCAAGGCATTATGCAGTGTAATAAAGGGTATTAATATATGATTTTCTCTTATATTTCGAATTCTGCATAAAAAATCCAAGTCATACCAATGCATTCATGTAGGCAACATATTAAAAGCATAATTCTTGTATTGTTTAAATTGCAACATTCATGGTGATTTCCACCACAGCTGTATTTAAGTGAAATGTGGTCTAAGAATATTTATCGACTTACGTGAAAAGTTATTGCAGGTCTTCTCTTAAAGTAACTCAATGGCATGATTACCGCTCCAGCCACCCTAAGAGAGCTTTAATCCTTCCGCTACTTATATAACGCCTCCTCTTTTCCATGCCTTCGCTCTCCACCCCTAGGCATATCAGTGATCTCAACTTTCTTCTTTCCGCCATAAAAACCTGCGTCACATCCTTCAGTATTTTTATTTCCATTGCATTCTCACCCATTCTCACATGCTGGCTTCACCCGCATGGGTTCCATCTGCCTCTTACTCTCTTCCTCGGTGATCTTTCTTTCGCAGGTTTAACGCCCATCATTTCGTGTACTCATCCTCCAATCAAAAATCTCCATCACTCTTGGGCGTTTTCCCTCAATGCATTCTTTCACCATTGCTCGGGCTGCTAAATTTACACTTTTCGAAAAATTCCAGAATATTAGAAGCTACAAGAGTATTTGCATACGTCTCCACGATTTCTAATTGAAAACAATAGCCAATGATTTACAATAGTTTAATTGATTTGTTATAAATACTATCTTTCGAGATCTAAAATTTCGAGATATTTTGGTTTGTTTTGAAGCTTTCCCTCAACCTTATGGCAGCCATAGCATACTTCTCATAGCATGCTTGTTTTGAGCAATTGTTGGGAATATATCTGTGAGTGCTACCTTCTTTAAATAAATAAATACATTTCACAAAATCACGCCATTTCCTTTCTATTTAACCATTGAATATTTAAAGAAGAATTAATATACAGTTAACTTGAAAAGTTTATCTTGTTAGGCTTAGGAAATTGGGTTCGCTTTAAATAATTTAAAGCACCATATTCTGGCAAATTTCCATGGTTTCAGCCGTATGGGAGCATCGATTCATACACGCTCTCTTATTCTTAAGATCCCTAATATTCACAAGATTCCTTTTATGAGTCGCTTCCACCATATTCACCCGTGACTATCTTCACTTACCGCTGTTTTTAACACCATTCAATCCACAGTTATGCATCTGTTTCATTATTTGACTCCCATCCATTCTTATTATTCTCATTATTGTTATAGTCAAAACAGTGACGCACACTCCTTTCGTCAACGTCCATTACTGGTTCATCTAACACATTCTTTTATGATCTACTCATTCCGAACCCGTTACATTCTAATTTTGCCCCAACAATTGCCCTGATCGTCCTTCTCCTTTTCGCTGCCATTAAATAAGGCAAATAAATAATAGTTTATGTGTTGAAAATATTTATGATAACTGAATTCGAGTGAAAAATATATTCGATTTATTCAATGACACTCACTACCATACCGTGCTTGTCTTTATATAGTCGTCCGAGTTGACAAATTCGTGGTAGAATTAACCGCGGGTCTCCAACCGTGTAGGGTGCCACTTCTGAAAACCCAACGTTCCATGCAGTGCCCTCCGTTTCCGCTAGGTGGAGCGGGTGGTTTCATATGGCCTCTGCGAAAACCTTTCTTCGTGAAGGGAGGGAAATGTCTGTTGAAAGGGAAGGAAACGTTATGATATCTAGCGGTAGGGCTTGGAAAGTGAGTTGATGAAACTTTCTCTGTTTACGGAGGAAAATGATTATGTAATTAAGAACAGAGATGAAAACAGCGTCTATCATGCGTTGAGTCGTCGACTATGGTATAAATTCTTCTCTTACGTTCACTAACACTCCAAAGCTCCAAAAAAATATATTAAAATAGTAGGGAGAGAAAACTTGTTGACCTGGTACCAATTGGAACCAGTGATCCCCCAAAAAAATTATAAAATTGGAAGAAAAAAGTGATAAAATGGTTTTCAAAAAGTCAAAAATATTTTCTGTTTCATTATGTTAATGTTCAGGCGTCCGTTTTGCCTTAGGTTTAGTTCTTCTTAATTTAGTGTGCACCATTTAGCACCCACTCGCTAGTAGCCTTTCATCCTCTTCTCCTTCACTAACGCTGTAAAGGTAAAACTGGTCCCTTCGCACAGTATTGCCATTTTCCCCCTGCGTGCAAATTAACAAAAAATAACGCTGAAGAGGTGGACTCTAGCCACTCACCTGGGTATGCCGTATATATACGTCATGGACGGTTGCTCCGGTACTGGGTATGCCGTATTGTCATTACGATTGTCGGTTAATTTGCTATGGTAATACCGTGATATTCCGCCGCAGAGCTACTGCATGCCTTAGAGGCATCCTTTTAGTTTAATCTTCCATCGTTAGATGGGTTCTACCATCCTATTCTCTGAAGCTCTACGTCTCGTACTGAAACGTTGTAATTGTGTTGCGGGTTGCATTCACCTTGTCCCTACGATTCTTCGTTCGCTTTTCTTATTCTCAGGTCGTCATGAAAACATATTTGCTTTCTCGTTCCCATACATTCATTTCAGTGAAGTATGTGCTATTTTATAATATCTTGCGCCCAAAGCCAGCCTTTTTCCTGGACATGGAACATTTTATGGTACCAAGACGGGAGGATAGGTCAGGTACTCCCGACGGCAAACCCCTCGCGCTCGGGTTTTTCCCGTAAGAAACCTCCCTGCTAATCCTTCGAAAAGGGTGGTCTCCTCGGTTTCACACCTAAGAGATGTATAATTAGCTGATTTGAAAATCTTCAATCAGTAAAGTTGTCCCCATTTATCCGTTGAGTGTTTGAGTAGCGGTTGTCGGTGTTTTTGGAGATTTCCTTTGCTCGAGTAACATGCGGAATATTTTTGCAGTTTTGTTGTTATTTCCGGTAATTTTATACAAAATATTTCATTTGAAATAATTTTGTTTTGGTTCTGATTATCGCTTCGACAAGCAAAAGAAAAGGGAGTTAACCGACAGAGGAATAAATAGTTCATTTTTTTAGAAGAGAGTGATGAAGAAAGTGATGAATACAACAATACTAATGTCAGTGACAGCAAAACAATAGGAGGGAGAAGATGTCCTGGAGGAGGAATAGATAACAAATCAATCTGGTTACCCCAAAGTTTTGAGTGCTAATGAAGAAGTGAGAGAGAAGTTTGAGTATGATGGTTTGAAGGTGAGACTGGACTCGAAAATTGAGGATAGGGAGAGCATTCTAGAGTTTTACGAACTATTTGTGAAACCAGATTATGGAATTTATTTCAGCAAACAAGATTTTTTTTCAAATTCAAAAATCATTTATTTTCAAAAGTATTCAGTGAAAAGGTATTTCACCTTTTGCTAAAGTTTCTACATTTTGCGGATAAAAGCACGTTCAATGCAAATGTTAGCGATAGGAAATTTTCAAAATAGACCCAGTTTTGCAATTTTTGAGAGATAAATTTGCAATCGTTTACTCTCCTGACCAGGATATTGGTCGAATATGAACCTTTACTTATGTGGAAAGGTCGTATTTCCTGGAAACAGTATATACTCTCAATGCAGAATAAATATGGTGTAAACGTTTTTGTTGTATGCGAAAGTAATTCTGGCTATATATGGAATTTTCATATCTGCACGGGGATGGACCCTATGTACAGTGAGAGATACAAAGCGGAGAATATTAGTGCCTGTATCATTTTCGACTTAGCAGATGCCCTTGTGGGAAAAAGACATACTTTGTACCTAGATAATTGGTACACTAGCTCTAGATTGGTGGAAAAACTAGTTGAAAGTAAAACTGACGTAGTTGGAACAATGGTTTCCAGCAGAAAAGTTTCCCCAATCTGTGAAATTTGCAAAACTGAAGAAAGGAGAAATATCGGTGGTATTTCGTGGTAAGATCATAAATGGGAAGGACAAAAGAGATGTGACAGTGGTAAGTACATTCCATGATACTGATATGCGTGAAGTAGAGAAAAGAGGGAAAATAGTGGTAAAATCAGTTTTAGTGCAGGGCTATAACAAAAACGGGTGGGGATGGCAGGAGTGACGGCCTTATCCATAATAATTCATGCAATAAGCTTATACAATAGTTTTCAATTTTAGATTTTTGCATTTCAATTACCTGGGAAACTTAGTGAAATGCACATGTTTTTCTTCAATTTTAAGTGGATAATCCTCTATTAGATGTATTTTTTTTAGTTTTATTCTTTTGTTTGCATAGAGGTTAGTGATTGTGTTCATTGCATGATTTTCTGTAATTCTTGTACATTCTAACAATGTGTACTGTGACACGCTGGGTGTGATGGGCAGAGGAGGAAGGGAAGTTTAGTAGGGAGTGAATGGTGACGTCAAGCTGCAGTCGAGGCTGTTGCCGCCCGCCGGGCGTCCGGAAAGGGGAATATGCAGGTTAGGTTCCTCCTCTGGGTTCGCGCAGGTGAAAGTGGAGGTTCCATTGTTTTCCCGGCAATTCAACAAATATTTCACAACAAATAGTATTTTTCCATGATTTATTTCCAAAAATATTTTTTCAACACCTACTGTACCACTATTTTCAAAAATATAGCATAGAATAAAAACTCTTGGTGATGAATTATTAATAAACAATTTTTAATTGTTATTAAATTTTTAAATTAATAAATACTCTCTTTAAACATAATAAATCTTCATTGATGTCTTTACCTATTCCATACATTCAATTTTGAAATTACTACAAATTCCTGCGTATTATCGTTGAATATGTTAAAATTGAAAATTAGCCAGCAACAATTTCTGGCATTACTAAAATGTTACTCCTTCAAACTATATTAATCAATATTAGTTTATCAAATATGAACTATACAAGTTAATATGCAATGGATTTATATCATATTGCCGAGGATTCTATCATTTTACATGTATATTTACATATTTTTAATAATTTATATTAATTATCTTTGAAATTCATTAATATTAATTATAAAATTACTTTATTGTTGTTGGAAACATAATAAAAGATACACTGTTGTATGTTCCACAAAAGTTTACTTGACCGACCCAGCTTTCGACATGTACACTATGTCATTTTCAAAGGTGAAGATACACAGTTTGCGAGCATTACACAGTGTATCTTCACCTTTGAAAATGACATAGTGTACATGTCGAAAGCTGGGTCGGTCAAGTAAACTTTTGTGGAACATACAACAGTGTATCTTTTATTATGTTTCCTGTCACAAAGTTCCACCAAATGTCGCCATCCAGCCTTAAGTTGTTCATTGTTGTTCAATAATCGGTCAACAAATTGGCTAAATTTTATGAACTAGAAATTATTTTGACCGCTTAAAACTTCCCATTAAAAAAAAGGTAAAAATACGCCTCGATTCTAAATTAAATACCCACCACGGGTAGGAAACCGAGAATTTAAATACCCAGATGAGTGGCTAGTCGCACCGTTGCAGCGCTCCACTACATTGGGCCGAGGGCCCTGCCATTGCCCGTGGTTGGTTGGTTGGTTAGTAAACTAATACTGTAAAGGTAATAATAATCGCTATACACTCACTCGTCATATTTCCCTCTGTTCAATTGCACTGCCATCACCGCTGAAGAGGTGGACTAGAGTTGCAACCGTTGCAGCGCACCACATCTTCGGGAAGAAGATCCCTGCCATTGCCCGAGTCCAGTCAAGTCACTTAGAATTGAGGCAAAGAGCATATGGTATTTTACAGAATGAAGGATTATTCGATTCAACTACAATATGCCAGTATTTTTATTATCTTTTCAGAAACATATTTCACCACTATAATATTCTATTGAAGGTTTTCCAATGCGTATTCGATTATGAAATGAATTAATATTTTCATGGCTTAATTTGATAATAAGGTAACGGATCAAATTTGGAATTTCATGAGATTTATACCTTTAATAACTATAATTTTATAATGTTTTTCTACCTTTAACCCTCCCTACCTACCTGGGGTCTTTTTTGACCCCAGCTCATAGAAAAAGTTGAATACCTTATTAATGTTTACAGTTATATGCATCACATTTTAGGAATTCTCCGATGAAACCCTTCTTCATCGCCTCCATGTTTCATTTTTAAAACATTAGCCACAGTCAACCTTAAAAAAAATAATTTCTTACTTGGGGTCAGTTTTGACCCCAGGTAGGGTATGTGGAACTAAAATCTCCCCGAACGTACTTCAATACTGGAAGATGAATTTTCATCATCTTTTAGAAATTATTGAATAAAAAATAGCTTTTGTCATGACTTCGTCATGTAAGGAAAAATATTAGCATATTTTATCATAAACTGAGTAATATACTGAATTTCAAAATTATTAGAAGAGAAGAATTTCGTAAAGATATGGATTCTCTGGAAGTGTTTCCCTCGTATTCGGTACCGAGTTGCATATTCCGGTAATATACACCGTCGTAAAAAAATATATTTAACTTTGTGAAACAAATAGAGGCTTAGCTTATCAAATGAAAAATTTATTACATATCAGCTGTTTCAAAATGGGTGAACTTGGAGACTAACGCATTAGCAATCGATCACATTCACCTCAAACCATTACATAAAAGCAGCTGAATTCTACAAAGTGATTGCTAGCATACCGTGTTTTGAACTTGCTCTACAGCTTTTAATCCAACTATTATCTGCGCATAGCTGGTTCATCGTCAATAGTGTGTTTTCTTTGTAATCAGCAACCGTAAGTGTTTTCTCCACGCGAATATTGACTTCGTAATATTCTTTCACTGAAATTGAGCTCAGCTGATACAGAGAAAGTTAGTAACTTGTGGTCGCTCCTCCGACGATTGTATAAGCCTTCATTGCTCTGGAACTTCTAATCTAACTGTTATCTACGCAGAGCTGATTCGTCATCAACAGTGTGTTTTCTTTGTAATCAGCAATACAGTCGAGTGTTTTCTCCACTCGTATTTTGACTCTGTAGTATTCGGCCTCGGATACAAGCTCGTCTTATATAGTGAGAATTGTCACTTTTGGTCACTCCTCCGACGGCTGCAGAAGTCATATATATCCTTGCTGAAGAGTATCTCCGGCACTGGAATTATTAGTGAACCCGTAAGTACTACTTTCTTAACGTTAATATTACTACTTTAGTACTACGTTTAAGTCCTTTACGGGAGATTGTTCTGATTCATGTATTTACTAGGTAATATGGAGTTTTGAAGCCAATATTAATTCCACTTTCCTTTTTTCAGTTCAATGGAGATGAAGTTTCAGATTAAAATTTAGCACAATTCTTTTGAGTCATGAATTTTGTAAAAGATTCTATTTTTACTGCGATTAGTTTGGAAATAATTATTCCCAGCAGAAGTCTATTCTTTTAAAATTTGTGTTGGTGAATTGCAATATTTGTGTTCCTCTGAAAAAAGTTTTGGAATTATGTTGCAAATTTTTAAATATATTATGTTATATTGTATTAAGATAATTACATTACGTACTTAAATACATAGTTGGGTAAATGTATTCCTCATCATTCAAGTCTCTAAAAATATTACTCTCTAATCTCACACAGTTTTATTCTCGAAGGCCATCTGATAAATTGTAATAATTGTTTTGTAAATTAATCATGCTGTGGTATTTTTCTGTTAATTTATGTGAAATGTATTTAATTAAAAAACGCATGAATATAAGTCATTGGAAAATTATTATTTCTTTAAAAAATAATATACACGATGGGGTCAAAAAAGACCCCAAGTAGGTAGGATGTAATTTTTTTTAGTAACAGGTGGCGAGGGTTAAAAGAGAAAAGAACTATCCTTGGCGGAGAGATAATAGTCAATAAACAGTTTTATAATCTAAATAAGAAAAAAATCATATCACACGGAGGAAATGCAATTTTCAGAAAATCACGGATTACGATATTAAAATTTTCTGTAAGATTATTTTGATTATTTGATATACATATGAATATTTTTTCTCTTTTGCTAATTATTTTCCTAGTTAATTTATGGTGTTAATTTTCGATGATTGTTCGTGCATTTACATTCAAATTTTACCACGAGTTGTATAAATATTACATAAGCTCACTTGAATAAATATTAAGAATTGTTTCATTTTTTTCAAGAAAATTATTGATGGTTGTTAGCGTTTCCGAAGAGAGGGACCTTATGGCTGACCTTGTGTCTTTGATGTCAAAGCATTTTAATGCAGTTGGCATTGCTAGCCGGTGGTAAGCGTTCTCTGGTGGTCATAAGCGTTTAAACATTGCGTAAATCGTTCGATAAATTCCGCAATTATATGCCAGAGGAGTTTTTCAGATAAGAAAACCGTCAACAGTTCAAAAGCGGTTTTTTTAGACATAAAATTCCTTTTTTCTGGCACAGTTACTTCAAAGTGCATTTCCGTAGATGCTTGAGGTGGTGGTTTACGCCGAATGATTTTGATTCTATGAAGATTTTCCTTTGAGATATAATACAAAATATTCTACAGCTCCTCTAAAATGGTAAATCCTTATGGCTGATTTAGTGTTTCCTGGAAGCCATAAAGATATTATAATAATTTATAATATAAAATTGCTTTTAATACTACGTAAATTATTTATGAGAGCACGTGATTTTAGAATTCATTAGAATTTAATTTATGACATTTTTAGAATTAAATAAATACAAGGAATGTTTATTTTTGCTTAATGGTCCGTCAATTTGATGATGGCTTCTCAAAGGATCTTCTAAGAAAATAATACCACCGCTGGGACACCACTTTTCTTCATTAGACATAGACTTAGGGGTAGGTATAGGCTGTTTTTATTCAGCTATTTCAAAATGCTAAGTTACTGTATTATATATATTTGATTCCCTTGCTAATTATGGACAATATTCCACCTTTCCACCAACATTTAACATCCAATTACTTCTTTTGACTTGGTTCACCCAAATCCACTCTATCTCAGCAATTACTTTTAGCTGATATTATTTACCGTTCCTCGCCCAAGTATCTTCCGATTTTTCATATTGGTACATAGCAATTTCTCCATCCTTCTAATCATTAAATGCCATCACTCATAAGGTGGGTCAATAGTTAAACAATGTATTTTATTTATGACAGTATTTTATTTTAATTGTCATCTTTAAAGTTTATTCTCCAATTTCTTAGGACGAAATATATGCGAACAAATGCGAAATGTTTACCTAAGTAGGTTTATCATTAAAGAAATTTCGTCTTAAAGGATATTTGAAGAAGACAACAGTTACATCGGTGGTACACCTACTGCATATACTCACGACAAAAAGGCAAAATTATTCTTTACTTCACACTTACCTACGCGTTCACTCTGGATAATATTATCTCCTTTTTGCAGCAGCAAACATCCAATTACCCTTAATTACCCACCTCCTCTGCCTCCATGTATTTTCTTCCTGGAGATTCATTTCTTAATTTCAAGCTCTCCGTTTTTTTCTCCATCTCGGTACATTGAACTTTTATCATCCTTTTACTCATACTCATACCACAGCTAAAGTTATTGTGGAGTACTTTTTATTACAAAATGTACATGATATGAGGCAATATTTGTTTTAAATTTTATAAATACGTTTTTGTTCCAATTTCATACAATGAAATATAAGTAAACAAATGAATAAACCTTTGCTTAGTGAAAGCCAATCATCAAAAAGATGTATCTTAACGGTAGAGAAATTATGATGATTTTTAGTAACATTTTCCACACGATATTTAGCCAAAAACCGAAGTCTCGGCACGCTATGCCATCATCAGAGCACACCATAATGTCAATACTCTTTTCTACGATCAAAAATATTGTTACTCCAATGATATTTTAAGAACTATATAGCGCCAACGAATGCAACACCTACTGCATATGCCAACTACAAAAAAATAAATTATTTATTTTTCCTCACTTCGTAACTTACGGATATGATATCTCCCTTTTCTCATTTTTCACTGGTTAAATACTGGTTGAACACATCTAAGTACCTTAATCACCTGCATTAGCCACCTCCTCTGCTTCCCTGTGATTTAATTTAGCTGCTTGCTCTCTTCGTTCATCATTCAATGCACTTCTTGATTTCCTCTTCATATCGGTCCATTGTACACAACTCCTCGATCTTCTCCTAAAGGTATTCGTTCCTTGCCATAAAGTGGCGGATCGTTGGGTCGTATGAAGATGCAAATTGATTCAATTTTGGTGTTAAAAACGAGTTTTTTTTCTTTAATTTTACTCTGAGCAATCGGAGTGATTCTTCGTCATTGAATTTCTCTCCGTCTCTAGAATATCTTCCGAGGAGTCGTTCGATTCGGAATTTCTCGTTTCGGTCGATTGTCTTCCGCACGTGCGCGCTCGCTCATTCACGCCGCGATGCCTCAACGTCTTCGTCTTCGAGTGTTTTTTATTTGGATTAGACGAGAAGTGTGGAAGAGAGCGGAGGCGTTGAATTCGGTTCGTTTAACACGAGAAATCTTCGGAAACGGAATCGAAACGTGTATTTATTTTTTTCGAGAACACCGCTTGGATTTAAAGATGTCGTTCAACAGATGGCACAAGTGGAGGCAGAGAATGCTTGGGAAACTTGTATTGGTCTAGATCCAGACCTTAGGTCTTCCCTTGATGAAGATGATGGCCTTATTTCCGAAGATGCTTTAATATTTGAGCCTCGGTGTCATGGTGACAAAATAAGATGACCATGGGGAAGAAGGTCTTGACGATGATGTGCTTATTTCAACATGGCGATTGTCATGACGCTTGACATTAAGCAAATGGTAGAAGTATCAACCAACCCCAATCCCCTCTCATTTAAGTACTTACAAAATCTCTTTTCATAGAACCCCTACAAAAATGTAGTTATTTCAATGGGAAAGGCACTAAATTACCATCATGCTCTAAAGCACTAAATTATCATCATGTTAAATCGTTAAAAATTATATTTGGTGAAAATATCGCGGCTGAATGGATAGGATAAAGGTTTTACGTGCTATTATGTCTTTTTCAAATATGACACGTGCAACTCACAGCTTATCTCTGACATAATTTAAATACGCCACGAATCACTCACCGAACATGTTCTAAAAATACATACGTGGTACTTAAGTACACTGGAAGGACTGAACGCACCATTTTGGCGCATTCGATTTTAGTTTTTCCTCCCATTTCAAAAGTATTGAAAATGCATCGATCATATTTATTGACTTTTAATAATTTTAGATTAACTTTATATTCTGATATTTTACCTAAGCTGGAGTAATTACTTTTTAAATTATCAGTGGATCTTCCTAAAAGCCCCAAATGCGCCAGTTTGGCTCAAACAAGTTTTCTCTACATTTACCATAAATGTTGTACTCATTTCTGGCATTCATTCAGTAATCCAACCGAACTCTACTTCATTCTGATGCATCACTGTAGGTTTCTATATTTTTAGTGACTGATTATCTTGCAAAGTATGAAAGAAAAAATATATTTTTGATAATGGAAAAAAACCGACATTGTGCTTCGAAAGAATGGAGTCAATATGTACTGCCTCGGTATGCTGTTCCCGCCGAAAATGTGTAACATGGCTATATTGTCAAAAACAAGATGCATTCTTGAGCTCAAAGCATTCATCAGCATCCTGTATGCACGGGGTTAGCGGTGCAAAAATATCCCAGTGAATGAATTCTGGTCTAAATTTTGAGGACTCCCTTTCTGTAAAAACACAATGTCTTGGAACCACTTTAATGTGCTTTCTTAGTTTCGAATAAAAAAAAACGCGTTAACTTACGCCTTCGTTCAGTCAAGTTTGCCCCTTATTTCATTTTTGTTGAATAAGTTTATAAAGAATTGTATTGCTTGCTACAAACCTGGCGCCAATATAGCCATTCATGAGCAGAGTTTTCCTAGCAAAGCCCTCCTCGTTGTCCAATCACTCAATATTTATATATTGTGTGAATGGTCAACGTTCTACAAGCATATTTTTATATTGCCCATAGAACGTTGCCCACAAAACGATATTTGAGCTGGTGCAACTAGGTGCTCCAGCTCCAATACGAATCCCCTCTGGTATTTCAGAACTTCACGTAACTTAGAATGTAGAATAAATTTTAATAATTTTAGCAGTAGTTGTTAATGCAAATTAGTTAAACTTCAGCACACGCATCATAGTTGTGAGTGACACCGGTACATTTTTTATCTATAAATTTATGTACTTACTTTTATAGGTGTTGCAAACGGAGAATTTTCTTCCATCAGTTGACTGCACTGGTTAAATGAAGAAGCTGTAGCGAATAAGTATCTCTGTAGCATTGGATGTTACTGGAACGGGCACTAAGCTTTGTATGTGAAGAACACAGCCCCTCAGATAAATAATGGACTGTTGAATATACCTATTCATTTCACGTCAGCATGTATACAAATTCAGGTGCGTTCCGGTAGGAGAGGGAGTGGACACCGGGCGTCGAAGGGGGGTTTTGAGGGCAGGAGGCAGAGGGGGTGAGGGAGGAGAAAGGGTTGGGAAAGATAAGTGGCTGCGTTAGGCTAGCCGGGGTTTTCCAGCGTTGAGGGCCTTCGGGCAGCGTGGGTGCAGCAGTTGAGAAGAGGAAAGGGAAGGATTTGCGAGGAACACATCAATGAAATGAAATCAAATGCCGAAATTTGTGATAGGGCAGGTTTGAAATTCGCGGGTTGTGATACAACTAACGCCATCTTAAGTTGCGGTAGGAACTAGGACGGCCAGTCAAGAAATATAACGTATAGTTGGCACGCCTTGCCGTTGTGTATACATTGTTGCGGAAGTCACCGGCATCTTCGAGCAAGCGGAAGTGAGGCGACGGCGGGTAGACATAGTCGCCGTAGACGATGTATAGACGACAACTCCTCGCAACGGGTAAACAGCGTTCGAGGAATCGCCCCAACGAGTTTTCGAAAAAATTCCTTACTCTCGATTATATTGTAGATCCGTTGCATGTGTTATGATTATAATACGTGATATAATGTGACCATCCGTCCTCCTTTAGGGAGGACAGTCCTTCTTTTGTAAGTTCTGTCCTCCCTCGAAAAGTGTCCTCCAGCATGTCCTCCTTTTCGATATTAGAAGACTAATCTGTAAATCTCTGTATTTGATCGATGCCAAGCCGATCCGTTACACGTGATGTGACGTATATGTACTTTGATATGACGATTCGTCAAGGCTCCGTAGGTACAGTGCGGCGAGACGCCATCAACATGCTGAAATGAACAGGTTGAATGGTAAAATCAACATGTTGAAATTGATAAAAGATGGGTGGAAATATTCAGCCATTTCAAACATAATCATATTTCATGTGAACATTTTTTTGTTCTTGTTCAATTTACGTTGTGTTGCCCTGGAACTAATGCAGCAGTTGAAAGAGCTTTTTTTTCAATTGCTCATTATTTTTGGGAAAGTGAAAAAGCGAAATTGAATATTGATACTCTGAATGTTGATTAGCTGTAGCTCTTGCCGTAAAATTCGATATGAAAGATAATATTTGTTCAGATATTTCCAATATATTGTTAGAAGATAATACATGGATTAAAACTATTCATTCAATGAAATAGTACTCATTTAAATAATAATTAATATGTATGTAAGCATAATCACAATATAAACGGTCACAAATGTTTTTATTAAGCATTTATCATGTTATATGTAGTTTTTGAGTGGCATTATTGTTGCAATGAATGAAATGTTTCTTTTATTTACGATATTTGTATTTTTTATTTGTGTACCCTTTTTCATTGTAAAAAAATAATTTCTCTCCTCCTTTTCACTGTAACAAAGTTCGTCACCTTAATATAAACATATTTCATCATTAACTGTTTAATTATAAAGCATAAATCACAAAGTTGCAAAAAAATTATTTAAAACACAAAGAGCCAAATTGGCCCATTTGGCCCTTCTAGGTAGTCTAGAATCCCTGTCCTTCTAATGTTAATCAATTTTCCTTTTCATAATTTGTTTTAATTAAATAAAATCACCTTATCCTAAAATATTTTCCAGAATTAGATTATTTTTTATAAATAAAATATCGCGTGTAGTCCATAAATACATACATAACTCGCCAGGATGGCATGTAAATTATAGAAGTATATATTAGATATGAGATACAACGGAGTCATGGTCAGGAATGAAGTATTACATATGGAATGATACGTTCACAATATCGTCTTTTCACTTAGCATGCACCTACTGAACAACACCAATTAGTTCCTACATTAACTTTTTGCATCGATGGTTCCGTATGTCCCTAGGTCTCAACGATAAAGCGTCCTTTACAAGAAAAAGATTCCTTAACATCAAGCTATATCAATGAAATGGCGGACAACGTAATTTAAAACCGTGGGTTTATAACTTTTTTAAGATCCTTTTCCACAATTTTTAAATTCCACGGGGCAGAGCATGAAGCATTTGGATGGATAGCACGAGTTTCTATGCTTTGCGTAGTGCCATTTTATGGATTTATGTGAATAACACAAATTTGGAAGATGCTGGAAACATATCTCCGTAAATAATACCGAATTTGTCAGCAACGGAGACGCAGTTTTTAACCTAAAATAAGTCTCCAAAATGTTGAAGTGAGTCTTCGAGGCCCAAAAATACGTTATCTGCAATTTTTGGACTATTTATTTTCTTTTTAACTATGCAATTTATACTGCGTGTCTTAGAATTTTACAATTATAAGAGGCTGAAAAATATCCGCAGTAACATTTTCTGGGCTAATATGAAGTTTTTCACTAACTTGGTATAGAGATTCAGCTGGGGATTACTTATTGACTAAAAGGAATAGAAATTACAGTACGTTAGTGAATAAAAGAAGTTCACTCATTTTAGACTTACTATCAATCTAATTAAAATTATGTAACTGGAGGAATATTTACAGTATCGTAATAACAGGTTACAATGTATAATAACCTGGCACGATACCCTCGACTGTTTCAAAATTGGCTTCAAGTGTACAAAATCAGAAGGAATAAATCACATCTGATGGACATTGTTTGAATACGAAAGAATTACACCGTTGGTAACATTGGAAGGAATACGTTACGAGGAAGAGAAAAGCGGCAGTGACTTGGACCAGATAAACAAGGTAGTCTCCGGGTTTATTATCAGGGGTTTGCAAGGTCACAAATCTTCATTGTCGACTGAAAAATACTCAATCACTTATTTATATTAAATTTCGAGCTCTCTGTAACTCTTAGCCCAATTGTTTAGGGTGCCTTCTCCCATGGGTTGCGAATAATAAGTTTATTTTGGCCAAACTTTTTTAAAACCGTTAACACTTACATAAAATACACTGGTGACACCTCACCACTCCTTTAATAAATGCAGTTATTTTGTCGTCTACTCCTTAGTAGACCCCTAAAGGTTGAAGAGAGGATTAGTATATAAAAGCAATGGGGGGTCGCAAAAAACCAGTTTTTGGATTGAACAAGTAGTGGTTCTAATTATGTGTGTAAATATTAAATACAGAGTTTGTTAGAATTAAGTTATACTGGACAAATAATTCTCCACTGTAATATTAAATATTTAATTTCACTTTAGGACAGGTTTCTTTATTGTTTACCAAGGCTCCTTCTATATTATCATTCTCTAATGGCTGGACACTTCTCTCTACCCATGAAGAAATGAAGGAGAAGTGCTCATGTCCGCCTTTCCTTCGTAGATTGCTCTGTCCTTCGGACGCGTTGATTCGGGCGACCCAGAAAAGTTCGGCGGCCACTTCGGAAAACATTTGCTGTCCGCACCACGGAGAGCATCCGCTTATCGATGCGTTCACGTCATATCTTCTTTCCGCTCCCGTGCTCGTGAGCGGCAAGTGCGCAGTCGAGCGCGTGGTACATGAGCAGGGGTTGAAAGCGGAAGGGGGCGCAGTTTGGCGGGAAAGTGGGCGGAGTTTGGAAAAGAAAAAAATGAAGATCGCTGCGCGGTGCATAATGGCGCTTTCTGTAATATTGGGGATAGCCCTTCAAAGGGAATGAAAGGATCGCCCTTTTCCGTATGTCGCGACTGCACTGCATGACGGCGATTATGACGAGTAAATAATCGGGGTCTCATTACTGAACTCTATAGACACAGGGCGAGTGACGACCTCCGAGGCTGAAACGGAATCCACATCAAAGAGAATGTCATAGGATAGATAGACTGTTGAGGAAGTGGCTCACTCTATGATCGTGGGGTGGATTAAGGTCTGTTAAGAGTATGGGGGTGAACTGTCCTATCTCGTCTGGGGGCCCATTGAGTGTGGGAGGTCAGATGATCGGCAGGGGACGGTGACGGTCAAAGGACTTTTTGACAAATAATTTCTCAACCCTGACGCATGCAGGTGCATTTCTTCCCTCATTGCATTTTCACTTTGTCTGCTAGATTTCATCATTCTTCCTTGCTCGCATTCAACGCAAATTCGACTCTTTCGTTCTCAGCATGATTCACGTTATTGAATCACTCGTCCCAGGTCTCTTTGCAGTTGAACTTTAGTGCAGTCACCGTTATGGCTAGAGATTAAATTGAATAGGTGATTACGTATCATATATCCATATTTCACGAGATACATGAGAATTTCTTTCCGTTAACTAATCGCTTAATTTCTCGATTCTGGCCTGTTTTGAGCTATCGCTTTGTAAAGTGTTAGGTAATATGAAGGTGGAACATAGATACATGATTATCTTTGACAGTCATCATTCCAAAGATTGGTTTTCTGTGGTTCTTAACTTTTAACTTAAGCTTACTGATAAAAACGCATTATGTACTTTATTTTTCTTTAATCGAACTGATAAAGACCTTAACAATGCATCATTTTAACCTTACCAATTGCCATTCAATCCTCTGAATGCTGATAGCAGCCCTTCTTTTATCCCTCCACATTATGAATTTCTTATATCTTAGTCGGTCTTCTATTTCTTATCGCGTTACTTTGCATTTTTAAGGGAAACCACTGTCCTCAGATTCTGCAAATGTTGATTTTAATCTAGTTCCGTTAATCTTCATCTTGTATTCTTGTAGCACTTAGTCCAATGTATGCGAGGAAAATCGCTGTTCTTCAATCGAGTTATCAATCCAGACCAAGAAGTCAATTTATGACTGCAATGCCATAATCACCCATATGGTCGTTTTAAAGTTAACTTTTATTATGGAAGTATACATTTCATAAGGATACTTTAATTTGGGAGAAATTAAAAAAAAGTGACAAAGTTTCACTCTTACTTAGGTATTGCATTTTTCTACCTTTTATTCGTTGCTTTGTGGGATTTTACGAGTAATAAAGTATTTTCTGATGTTGTTTAGAGGTGGACTCATTGATTTCCTACAAAAAGACGCTATTTTATTGATATGTTTGTGTAAAAAATAATGACACAATTTTAGTTTATTTATTGCCACCCAGCATATTGCCCACTTAAAAAAATAACAAAATAATAATTGGAGAATTTAATTTGTTCCATGTATTCCATCCTTACTATTCATCTGAAACGCTTTCTATTACTAATTTGGAGAATAGCGGGACTAGCCACGGTAGTTACCTTTACGGAGTCACCCGCAAGTGCACATAAGTGCGATATTCCACAGAGGAAAAATCGTTCTCCTTGACCGGGATAGGCGAATGATTTTTCCTCCTCTGTGGAATATCGCGCTTTCTATTAATTTCGCATTCCGTTTTCAGTAATCTATGTAGTCACAAAATGTGTCCATTCAGAGCGTTAGTTCTGTATCATCAGATTTTTTCTTCTCTCCAAAAATACATAAGTGACTTTTTAAATTCTTAAAGCATTTGTTAGTAATTTCCTTTCACAAATGCTATACAAAAAAATATTTAAGAATTATTGGACGTCCTGATCCATCAGAGAGAAGCCTGTTTAATTTGTGAAAATTGACTTGCCGATTGCACTGCATTAGTCCAGCATGCTCAAGTTATAACAAAGCATATTTTAACTATTTTCTATCGGTGATTAGGTTCTGTTATTAAATTATTACCATTGTTTTTTCAAATTTGCTGGATAAATAAACAATATCATTGCGAATTCTTTAGATTAAATACTATCCTCTACTACCTTGCCTCCATATATTATACATTAAAGAAAAGAATATATAGTTTTATATATTCTCTTCTATAAAGTATAATGTATATGTTTGAAAAATTAATCGATACTTCTTTTGATAAGACCTCTGTTATCCGCTTAGGCTCTTCTTTGCTTAAGCATTCCATGTGGCATTTTATTTTTTTGTTAACCAGATGTGAATAGCATGCAATATTTGTTCTAAATAATGTTTAATAAGTAGAGTATTATATTTACATCAGTTATCTTTTGTTTTCATTAGTGGTAGATGTTACGTGTGAAATTTGTCAGTAAAAATGTCTGCCCACAAAGTTGCTAAATAAGTAGCATACCAAAAAGTTGATAAATAAATAGAATAAAGTTAACTCATACTTTTTGTTTACACTTAAGGTAAAATGAAACGCATTTGTTGAAGATATACTGTAAAATTAGGTCTCTGATTGAATCAAGCAGAGTATCCGATTTAATAAATTTTCAAGGAGCTTTTTATACTTTTACTCTTTGTTTTTGCAACAGAAGACTTTTTTTGTTTTGAAAAAGCAGCTTTTGTATGCAAATAGGCAAACAATGGATTGAACGAAAACTATTTGGAGATCTTGAGGGAATATGAAATGTGATAACAAATAAAAGTTCTTGTTTTATCTTGACTCATGTTGCCGCGATATAGTGCTAATTCAACTAGTTATTTTCTCTTATCCGTTTATATTAAAACTTGAAAATGGTGTTCTTTCAATACATTCATATTATTTCACCCATGAAAACGGAGAAATATTAATGGACTACCTATTTTACATGTGCGTCTTTAAGGAATATTATAATGCGGGTTTTCATATACGTTTTCACTAAATGTATAAAATAGTGAAGACACTCCGCACTTCCCCAGTTGGTAAATGAAGTGGTAGCAGCATAACGTGTTCACAAGGATGGCAACAAGCAAAAAAGGCAACTCTTGCGTTCAACACTGATGTGATTGAC
Organism: Pyrrhosoma nymphula; assembly: GCA_963573305.1. Taxonomy (NCBI): domain Eukaryota; kingdom Metazoa; phylum Arthropoda; class Insecta; order Odonata; family Coenagrionidae; genus Pyrrhosoma; species Pyrrhosoma nymphula. The sequence goes on along the minus strand of OY754338.1, from coordinate 4,016,628 downwards.
TCCTGTCTACGCTAATTTAACTGTAAGCTGGATAGCCTCAAGCTTAAAGCTCGTTCAGTGTCATTCATTTGTAATGGGCGTCCCTCATTAAGTTGGAAAACTATTTCCATCTCCTTCCCCTCCCACTCTCTTCTCGACTCTAGGAATGAATTACGTTTCCTTGCAGTGTCTCCGACTCCGACGTGTTTCTTGTTCTCCTTCAGAGTTGATATCCTGGAGGTTGCGGTTTCACTCAAAAAACAGTATGTATGTACCAAGGAGCCCCGGGGATAATTTTAGATTCCGTTCCATCCACTCAAAACACGGCTTTTAACGTCTGTTTCCCAACGCTATATTTTTTTACTGAGACCAAATGTACGATAAAAAGATGTTAAATTAATAAAAACAAAGGTGAACAATTCGGGCTGATTAATCTCATTAATGAAGTAGGAAAGCGTTTTAATCAATACTAACATCATAAAAATCAAATGTTTATTCGTTCCTCCAAAAATGCAAAGAAAATATTTTCATAATTATTATGATAAATTTACGTTTTTCATATTGTTATCAGATGCGTTTGCACATTATTATTTCTGTATAAAATAAATTATATTTATTCTTGACAGCAAATTGCTTACTTAGTTTTATTCCTTACGTTCATTTTATTTATCTCATATATTTAATCTTTTATATTTTTAATATCTATAAAAGAAAATGTCTTGACTGACTGAGTGATTCATAAACGCACAGCCCAAACTTCTGGTGATGGAACCATAACATTTTGACGATGTATTCGTACCGTAAATTATATTCACATTAAGAAAGGATTATTGAATTAAACAAATTTTTAGATGGTTTTTACCCCAAAAATATTAACTTTTACTCCCATTATAAAAGCATTGAATTCGGTGCAGGTGTTCTTTCTTCGCTTTTTAAAAATTACTTGCATTCAAAGTTTTGGATGGAAATTTATATCACATAACGCATAAAAGAATGCAGTATTTTATTATTTCATTCAATTTTCTTATACGCTTTGTCTTTGTCCAAGTGTTGCGTTTTTAGCTCTAAATTCATCAATTTCCTTGACAACCAGGTGTGAATATCCATTTCGTAGCGATTTCATGATTTCATACATTCACGCCTGGCTATTTGCTGCGGCGAGCGAAGCGAACCGTCAGCGGATAGTAATATATATATATATATATATATATATATATAAAAGAAGACGTCCTGTCTGACTGATTCATTAACGCACAGCCCAAACTACTGGAGATAGAACCGTGACATTTTGAGTATATATATCCGTACTCTTACACTTACCTATTCTTATACCTATTCTTATAGTCACTTTCCAATAGGTGTACTAAGAAAGGATTTTTGAAATAAACTATTTTTGGGTTTTTTTAAACCCATAAATGTTAACTCTTACTCCCATTAGAAAACCATTGACTTCCGTTCATTTTTTTTTTCTATTGCTTTTTTAAATTACTTTCAGTCAATATATTGGATGGACATGTTTATCATAGAATGCATAAAAGTGTGCTGCATTAAATTCTTTTATTCCATTATCTTACTATCTTTGTTTTTACCTTAGTACATGATGCATTTTTAGCTCTAAATTCATCAATTTTTCTTCCTTTTCAACAATAGAAATTTCCTTAGCAACCAGACGTGAATATCTATTTAATAGTGATTTCATGAATGGCCATTCACGCACGCAGCATTTAAAAGCCAGGTTCAGTGACTATTTTGATAGTGTTTGCCCTAATCTCACTATTACGTTTGCATTTGATGGCTTTTACGTAGTATCATCATTTAGCACCTCACATTGATTCTTATAGTCACATACGACGGCTTTCATGTTTTCTCTCTCGCACTGACTTTTAACGGGCGCCCTCATCTTGCCCTTATTAGCATAATTTATGGCCGTAGTACTTAATCTTATATTCAAGTAGTATACTTGGTATTTTTCTGCTCCTGGAATTGATATAGAATATGTATTCCATCAAATATATTCTTAGAATTTGAACTTAAATCATTATATGTAGCAATATTTATTTTCCAAGAAAAACGAACGATAAAAGATTGAACTGTAAATCATGATTACATGAGAAGTAGTCAGTTACCAGTTCATAGTAGACATTTTATAATCCTTTAAGTTTGAAAATTGTACTACATTTCGTTTTTGAGTTTTAAACATTAGCATTTATACTTTTTATATTATTTATAAGATTATGATTACATATTGGTGAATTTCAATGAGAATTCACTCCCTACTTCCAACATGCGGTTAATGACTGATAGATAGAACCCGAATATAGCACGCGTCATGCATTGATTCTTATTGATAAAGGTAAATGTCATATCCCACTGACATTCAGCGGGCATGGTCATCTTGTCCTTATGAATATTATTTAGCACTATTTATGGACCAAGATTTTGTAATAATATTACCAAATTCTCTTATTCTGAAGGATCTATAAAATACGCTATTTAAAATATTCTCTAAGTTAAACCTCAAATTTCATGTCATAATTTTTTTGAACCGAGGAAATGTAAAATGCTCAATATTAGCCAGGTTCTTTCATGCATTATTGGTGCAATTTATTCACAGCTTCCTGTGATAAGCCGGGGTACTGCAAGTCTCGGAAACAATGAAAAAATATCCTAGCAACGAAAAGGAAAGAAGATCGAAATTTGCATGAATTTTGCGTTTAAACTTCAAATATTTCAATTTATCGATCGAAAGAGAAAAATCGGCTGAAAGACCTAAATTATTTGAAATTTTGACCTCATTTTGGTCAAAGAATAAAACTTGTATCTCAATAATTTCATATTTTAATGATTAAAAGAAAATTACTCTACACGAAAATTATTCGTTTTTCCCATTTAATCACAAAATAAGATAACATCCTATCTGGGGTCGAAATGAATGAAAAAGGTTGGGATTTTCGATTTGTTCCAAACTCGACATCAAATTCAAACCCCCCCTCCAGAAAACTTCAACCTTCTAGCTCGATTAGAAATGCCCAGGAATTTGTATCAATGAGTGAGTGAGTCAGTTTTGTAGCTTTATATATTACTAACTAGTAAATGGGTGCTTGCAGTTTGCAAGCGGAAGGCGTAGAGCGTATGATAGTACATTGTAAGTCATTAATAACGAAAGCAGTTTAGTCTTACTTCTCATGGAATTTAAATTATTTTAGAGCGGTGCATTGGTGACCTAAGAATATAATATTGAGAATATAGCATTAAAGGTATGGGTTCATGATATATATGATTTGTTTTTGTGTGCATGCAAATGACATTGATGAAATAATTCATAAATAGTCCACGATTTACTTATCCTGAGCATGCAACCTCAGAACGTTCATTGTGTGTTCAAGTGTGAACTATTCATTTGAGACTGTTCATTGATCGTTCGTTTTCTGTCCACATATTCTTATTCAATAATGCTCCAAGGATGAACATTTAAATAACATCTTTAAACCAGGTAGGTATCTTTGAATTGTCTATCAACAATGTTCATTCTACATTATTGGAATATTCGTGGTGTTTAGTTTACACAAAACTCAAATTGTAGTGGCGAAATATTTTCATAGATTTATTTTGATTTGTATTTCCGGCCTTTGACTTCTGGAGTCAGTTGTATGTGATCCTGAAATAAGCATGGCGTGTGCGGCGTGTTGCATTTGGTCCAGTGGTCTTATTTCCATATTTACGTATTGCATGGTTTTGAGATTGACTTAATATTCATCCTGTGTGGCAGCATAGGTTTCAATTAATTAACGTCAGAAAACTATTATCATAAATGGATAGTATTTTCTCATACTATCACGTTATTAACATTTAAAAATTACTTCTCCTAGTTTCATTGACGCACGGGAGTGGCCAAGTACTTACTTCTAGCTTCGTAATTCAAATCATTTGCGAGTATGGGGAGTTAGGGTGGCCCAAAAAATACTTTTTTTTGTAATTTTGTGGGGCGACTGTATTTTATGGTGCAATTTCATGTGTAAACAACCCACAAAAAAATTCGGCTCGATTGCACAATATTTGACTCTGCCGAAACGCGTTTAAACATTTTCGGCTCGGATGTAGGAAATTCTGCCTACTTTACAGGGGCTATTTTCCGTTTTCTCCGGTATTCTACTGCAGAAATTGTTGTTAAAAAGAATAATTACAATCATTGTTGATAAAAATTATTATTTAAAATGAGGTATTTTATTATTAATTTGTTATAAATGGTTTACATACAATTTACATGTACCTAGACCTTTTCTTTTCCATACTTATCAAACATTCTTCTATGCTTCTGCACCACTAGTAGCAAATGCTGCCACTCACGTTCATTACAGGTAAGATTTTTCTTTAATAGATAATGTTTGATAAGGATAACACCCCTTTTCGGCGGTGTAATTGACGACTTTAATATGTTTTACAACATTAAAGCCTTTCAGGTACCTTTCATCGCAAAGCCAATCTTCAGGGTCTCTTGACAAAAAGCCTTGATCAATGCCCGTAATGTCGAAGAAACGTCGAGAATTAGAGAAAACGAAATCGCTCAATTCCAAATCCTTAATGCCGCGATTGGGATGAAGTTACGCTCGAGGGCTGCAAACATCCAGCACTTCCTTTAAAAAAGAGCTGACCATCGTCCTCTTACAAGACAATGAAACATTAGGATCAAACAAAGATAAGCAAACTAATGTTTCTGATAAATACCACAAATGGTTGCAAAATGTTTTTAATGCTGATTAGTAGTGTTTCTCTTTGCTACTGGCCAACGTTTTCAGAAGTTCGAGATCACGTGCTGGCGCACTAAATGCCACTGGACATGTGTACCAGGACTTAATGTACACGGAAGCTACAAAACAACATATTTGAAACACGTTGTCACTCTCTTCGGTTGACAGGCTCAATTGCTTTCCAAACATCCATACTTTGAATGAATAGATTGCCTTTGCCATCCACCGTGACTTGCTGATGGAGCCTGGCTTCTTAAACTGATAGGCTGTGGTTCCTGGAACTGAACCACCCAAGAAAATAATAACCAACTCCAGAAGTTCCCGGTAGTCGTCACGTAGCCGAAATACCTGGAAATGAGGAAATAATGATCATTTAAGGTGGAAATATATGTGGGTGTATAAAATGTGAGGTAGTTTCTTATCTTAAGTTGGTTGCAGAAAAATATAATGATTTCTTTTTTGTCGTTGATCTTCCGCAAACTACCCCGTGTTGTCCCTGCAGTGCGGTACCGCTGTGTAAGCATAGTAAAAATAAAAGTTTAGTTAATGTCCCTGCATACGTGGAAATATATTAGCTAGCGTTTCAAAATAACTTTTTTATAATATTATATTATAAAATTTTATATACGATATTTTTCCAATTATCCTTTAAACAATCTACAAATAGTAAAGCTGCCTTCTTCGAAACACTTATCAATGAATCAAATACAGCAGCGAGGACTAGTTTAAGTACATGGTATCTGCAAGCAAGCTCCAGCAGCTCTTTCCCCAGCTTTTGCTGAATATGAACACAGGCTCCATTGACTCGTCCACTATTCACGGTTGTAGTGTCGAAGACGAGGCCTATCACTCGCTCCTGAAGTTCCCAACTTGTCAAATATTCAACCACTGCAGTAGCTTCCTTAATACCAGTGCCCCTTTTCAATTCCGAAACGCCAAGAAGCTGCTAAACCCCTTCTCCAGATACCAAAATTGGCAACCGATCAGCATTGTCTTCTGCATCTAAAAGAAGGAACGAACCTGCAATAAATGGTCTGATGTGCCTACAGACTTTGCAAGATATTGAAAATAAATAATGGAAAGGACAAATAAATTACGATAAATACCTTCACTACTGGGCAGTAGCTTTCCATCCCAATGGACGACCAAAGGAACATCCGGAGTGAACTCTTGTTTTATCATAATTGCCATTTCCTCTCTACATTCCGACCTTTTTCGCTGTAATTGTGAGGGGGAAGCAACTATCTGCACCTCCTCCTCAGCAAAACCCAAAGATTTCGCTGTGGCCTGAGCAACCGCTTTTATTAGCATTGATCCCCCACCGGAAGACGTTCGATCTAACGCAGCAGATACCATCGAGTCATTTACAATGTGAATCTTGCGCTTCTTAGGCTTGCTCGGTAGAAACTCTGTAAAATGTGTAGTGCAACATAAATTATGTGACATACATAAATAAAATTATTCATAAATTTTAGCTTGATAATTCATACATACAAACCTACATACCATCATCGGTGTCTTCAGCTGTGCTCGTATCGGAAGCCTCGGAAGAAACATCGTTTTTAAAGAGCTCATTCGTCTCCTTTGTACTTCGTTCTTTCGCCTTCTCCGCTGCTAGTTCCTTCTGATGATTCCTTTTACGATTGTTTTCCTGCATGGCGCACCATTCCTTATCGATGCCGCCCATATACCCAATGCGGTCACTTTGCATGTACACGTAAAATTGGCGGTCATCATCTATTTTAATGAGCTCAATAGCTTTCTTATGGCCAATGTCGAACAACCTTTCCAGCTTGGATGTAAATAATTGTCTCTTCATATCACTCTTTTTGCATTTGAGGCCCTTATCTTTTCCTAACCTCCTATATTCCCTATACACGTTTAATAGTTTCTTAATAACATCACGTGCGGTTTGAGTTGGGATGTTTGCTTCTGCCCAAAACTCCAGCAATGCGCTCACCGTGAGTCTGGCGACGTCTTTGGATTTAGCAGTGCCCGGCGTGGAGTGCAGTCTAGGAAAGAAACTTCAAAACTTCTCGCAATGTGGGAAGTTTCCCATTTCTCGGCAAGTTTTCATCGAAACAGTCACCAACGAGCGAAACATTGGTATTCCTCCTAGTGATACGCCTATAACTCTTCTCAGCCATTTCGAAGTAAAATCACAAACTCCTAGAAAAATAACTCGGAGCCACACGGTTTCACCTCTGAAAACATGAGCTGCTTTCACGAATGCTACCGCTTGCCTTGTCACTGGAGTCTTCAGGGGCGGGAGAGTCGCGCAACAATATAGCCGTGACCATGAAGTGCCGTTGATGTCTTGCATCTTTGTAGGACAATGATGCCATCTGGCAACATTGTTCTAATGAAGCATTGACTGAGTTTACTTTTGCCGCCAAACGATAACCGTGCCAAAAGCAGCCGGCCCTTTGGTTCGCTACGTATTCAGGGTGGCCACATGTCAGGGAAGTCAGTGAAGTCAGGGAAATGTCAAGTAAAAGAGGTTGGCTATCTAGAAGTCAGGGAGATGTCAGGGATTTTCATGTCTTGTCAGTGAAACTGGAAGCGGTCGCACTTCTACAAGTGGCTCGGCTCATGTTCCATGTACTTCTTTTGTTACTGTGATATATGCCGGGCCACTCATTGTCTATTCTTTCTTCCTCCCTTTGGCTCTGCCTGGTAATTCCCGGCTACCTTTTCAAATATCTTGGCGGAAAGTCAGGCCTGAAATGTGTGGGGGTGGGTACCTTTCGGGAAACCCCGGAACAGTTCGAAAGTCTCCGCTGCCGCGGGGGAGGAGAACTGCCTCCGAGAGGAATGGTTCGAACACGATGTTGCCGAGATACTCTTTGCTTCTTTGAGACCGTTATCAGGCCAGGGTTGGACGAGAGAAATACCCCACGGTTTGTGTAATTTTTAACATTTTCGGAGTATATGACATTCTCTCTGTTCACCTGCGCACTGTTGCCAAGTTTCCACTCACGATTTCTCTCTCACTCGCACATCCCTCTTCAAAGGAGTATCAGGCATATCGAATTCCGTATCGTATACTCGTGATGCGAGATCGCTCAGACGGACATGTATCAGGAAACATTCATCAGAAAAAGATCCGGAACAAGGAGTCGATTTATGGCATAACCCTTTCCTACGAATCACAGGTAAAATTTTCATAACTTCTCTGCTATAGACTTATTGTCAGAGATGGTGGGCCAAAGCCACCTTGGGCTACGCACCTGGTCAAGTGCTGTCTCCGCCTTGCGGGGTTTGCTACTTCGCTTGTCCGGTGTACAAATTTCGGGTCGTGCACTGGTCGTAAATTTAAATTTCTTTGGTGAAATTCTCAGCAAATTCACAGAAAATGAGCCAATTTGTCATTAGCGAGGGAAAAATAGTCGTTGAAAGCTATGTTGCATCAACCATGCATTTCTATTTCTTCAACGCATATGGAATTATTTCCACCACTTGTCCACTGGCCGTTCAGGTCATATGTACCGTGTACACGATGAAGGGAAGTGCCTTGCCCCTTCCACCATCTGCCTGACTACCAGCCATATTCTCTTCGTAGTACGTAATCTTTATACATTGCACTTTCTTCTCAGTCTTAGCTACTCAATATAAGAATTCCAGGTTAGTTTAAATATTGACCTTTAACGTCTTTTGTTCTGTAGTAATGTGTTACCATTACATTTTGTACTTTCAAAATTTATTTAAAAAATAATGACAATTTATAGAACTGACTTTTGTTTTCTTTCGAAAAACACTGATAGCACCTGCATCTCAAATATTGCATTTTATTATGTATCTTGCCATCAGAAAAGTAATAAAATCGTAAATAATCGCTGTAAGTTATTTTTTTCAGTGAGACATTTTGTCAGGAAATTTCGTGGAAATGCCATGGAAAATGTCATGGAAATGTCAGGGAATTTCAAAATTAAAACTTTGTGGCCACCATGGCAATGGGTTTTGTCCAGTGGTTTCATTTTTTTGCGTTTTAAAATTACTTCCGCTCAAGATAGAGGGTTGGATTTAAAAAAATCAATTGGGTAAAAGAATGAAGTCTATAAGTTTTTAAATCAATTATCATTTCCAATTCGTATTTGTCTGAAAATTGCGCTTTAAAACGCTCCTTTATCTCTGAAATCAACAGCAGCATGTTTCCTTGACAACCACATTTGGGTATTTAACGCATTTAACATTCATTTTGCTCAGCTAAACTGATTAGGAATGCTAAGCATTGGGTTTCGTGCAATGGTTTATTTTTTCGCTACTTTCATTCAAGTAAGAGAGTTACAATTTATTTTATCAGATAACCGAAAGAATGAATTTTCTCATTATTATTTCGATCGATTCTTCTCCTCTTATGATGATTTACGAACGAAGTGTGATTCAGCTAGTGTCAAATAGAAGACACTGTTTTCTATAAGTTGGCTGGTCCTCTCAACGAGTGGCTAATGGATGGTATATTATATCCTTAATAGTACTGAGCAATGTGCGAGACACATCATGGGGATGAAACTGTTTTAATTTTTACTTCTTCCCGCTGAATTTCAACGGGCACACTCCACACTAGTGCTTGTGTAAGGTTAAAACATTTGAGTCAAACCAGATTGGCACTCTCCAGTTTCCATATAATTCCAGTTTAATATTTATGGCAATATTCTTTTAAAAAATAATTTTGTCTTGGAAAAAACTTTCGTCTAATAAACACTTTACGACCATTTCTGAAAATACTGATAGTAGCAAGTTGGTTGTCAATTACCTTACCTTACAGTAATAGTAACTCATAATAGAAACCATGTGGTAAGCGTACTATATATATTTCAAATAACTGAGATGGATATTACTTTTAACCCCAAGAATAGTGGTCCTTTTTTGTTTTCCACTGCTAAATAGATGAGCGAGCAGTTTTTGTGGTGAGTCCATTAGTTTCCGATTATCAATTACAAAATCATAATTAATCATTGGATTGGAGCATAAAGGACAGCAGGAACTAAGAAACAATTCATACCATAGGGTCATACCATGTTAAGGGGCCCAGAAAAAAGTTATGAGTAGCTCGACCATGTAAGAAAACATTTGTATTTTACAAATGTTTTCTTACATGTTTACAAATTTATAAAAATGTGAGAACTTTTTTTTTTGCCGAAGTCTTAAAAAAGTTTTCAAGTTCCTTTGCATTTATATTGCATTAATTAATTGCTAATTTAAAGGTCAAATACCGATATGGGAAAATTATTTAAAAATCTGAATCTAACATAGGTTGCTCTTTTTTAAACTTTAAAGGAAAACGTTGACTAACCTTAATCCATTACTTAATTGATCCCCTGTCTCATAGAGCTAGCTAGCATAGTAACTAGCTCAGTTATGGAGCTAGTTACTATTTTCTCATTAGTGATTCTAAAATATATGCTTTGCAAACAAAACCATTTATATAATATTCTGCATTTTCAACCACGTTTGACTTGAAAAGAGTATGCAACATTAAATTTCTCCTATCACCACCATAAGCTGGCTTGCTGTGAGCAATAATCATGCTGAATTCAAATTGGGAAGCGGAGAAATATTTCTTCACTGGCTTCCGAATAAATTTTTCTTGGAAACGTGCTGATCTTTCTTTATTTTAATAATTGAGTGAACTTAAAGGTAAAAGAAATTAGTTAAGTGATTTCAAATGTGAAATTAAAATTCATATGTTGAAAAACATGAATTGCTACAAATTTATAAAAATGTGAGTTACATTTAAAATGGAATTAGAGTTAAATTATTGTCAAGGACCATCCCGACTTAAATTAATGGCCATGGAACGTAACGGCTGTGATATTCGGGGGAGGCTGTTTAATATACGTTTAATATCAGTTGCATTTCTTTCTTCTCTTTCTTGCCAAATAACATTTTGGAATGAAATTATCCCCATTCTTTTTATGACTTTCGAAAGTTAAACTGATGATGTTCAATGTATGCTAACTAGATATTAAATGAGAACCACCAGCCAGAATGGAAAAACTGGTTTTCATATGGTCACCGATTTGTCTGGGTCGTTGGGTCCGAATTAGATGGATCGCTATTCCAGTCCATTTCAAGGTTTTATAGCTCTCTGTTAGTTGCAGGTAGTCAGTGCAAAACTGCTTCAGCTATCGAAGCATGTGTAAATTAATCACTATTTAATAGATAATGAAACAATTAGTTTGCTTTGATATATCCATGACGGTCTTATATAAAGTTACACTAGGACTTTCCTTTCGGCGTAGGCAACACTAAAAAACTTACTGCTGTTGAAGCAAGGAAAGTTGCTTTCTTTTTATAATTTTCAACCTTAAATAATACGTTTAAATTTCGATAATTAGCATTGAAAATTGTAAATTAAAACTTCTGCTTGATAACTTTTTGTGTGAAATTGGCTATTCTCATTTTACAAACTGCAAAATTCCTCAGACAAATGTTAGCACTGAAGAAGCTCGGTAATATACCAAGAAATGAATTCTATTGAGTTTACATTCCTCTTCCATTTTGTATTCAATTGTAATTTGTGATAAAACGTCGTAGAGTTAGTTTTTTAAAGCGTAAATACGGTATACATTGTATAGGCGCTATAAATACCAGCATGAACAGGTTGTACACATTGCTCTGTTGCCCGTCATGCTATTATCAACTGCAATATCTCTGATCGTTAACGAAGGAAAATTATTTTTTTTCTTTATCTTTCAGCCTTAAATTTAGAAACGTCCCTGCTATGTCGCAAAACAATGGAAAATTTCGTATTACTTTTAAATTCACTGTTCCCTGCAATTCTAATGGTCATTGCTCCATTATGGATTGTACCATATATGCATTCCTTTTATCTCCAGAAACAAAGTATTTTTCCATGGTCCAATAATCGCAATGCTTGTTCCAATTACTAATTTGGCCTCGCCTAACTAGAGAAGAAATATCAGACAATTTCATTGTCATTGTGTTCCCAATTTTCATTTGATGCACGAGTGTACTCGTGACCTGGGGTATTTTGACTGATGGGGCATATTCATTTCCAATACTTGGACAAATTAAGAGCCGCAGTTGTCGCATCGGTTCCAGGTTTCCAGATAACGGTGATGTGACTGAGAAACGCTCGTTATAATTGTGATTTCCAAATATCACAAAGCATACTGAGTGACGTAGTATTATTCCATCCTTTGACTGTCAGGCCTGCGAGAGCTCCTCCTCTTATTGCCTTATTTATACTAGGGTAAAGTTTTTGACGTGGTATGGAATACGTCTATCTTTTTTATTTGCAAATGTTTTTTGTTGTACCTACATATGGAATAAAAGTACTTGAAATAGTCTTCTTCGTTTGTTGCAATTTTGCATCTCTAGCAAACAAATTTGCGTCTCTTAACTAGAAAATCAATGATTGTTATTGATGATATTTTTCCCAAGATATTACTTACAATAACTATTAATAGGTAATTCCATCTCAAAAGAACAAAAAACCACGAAAATACTCATATCGAAATGTAGTGCATAAATTCATATATTTTGAAATTTAAACGCATTTTTCTTAAAACACGAATATATTAGATATTTCTCATTTTATCTACTTCATTACATTATGCATTGTAACTTTTTTTTCAAATGCGCATGAGTAATCTGATATTTTAAGAGTAAATTTTTCATAATCCACTTCCAGGGTAAAGCCTAAGGGCCTTCCTATGTTTTTCAAAACAATTGGACACGTCCAAAAATGTAGTCTAAGTCAAAAGGAATTCATCCTGCAACTTTGGTTGAAATTAGAAATTTCAAGGGTAACTCGATGTTCCTTTTATTGTGAAATGACCCTATTTGGAATTTATTTACATTTATTATTTTTTACTCATAGGTAGTTCAGCGTGTAGAGTAAGATAATAATTAATTCTCTTAACACTTTTTTCAATTTCCAACTACTGACCATGATTTAGGCCCTACCATTTTTTTGACTTACTCTTACGCAGATATCTTCCCTTTTGTTTATGTTGATATGACAGGCCAAGTCATTGAATGATTGGGGTGTTTTGGAAGTCATATAAATGATTGGGGTGTTTTGGAAGTCTTCTATTATTGTTAAAAAAATAAGTAATATAAATCTTGGAAGTTGTCATAAATAAATGTTCGTAAATTATTCATGGCAGCTAATTGTGGAAATAAGAAGCCCGGTAATTCTTGAACGGAAATTACAGGGACTCATTATGAAAACACCGTCCAGGAAGAGGAACCCATGTCTTCGATTTCACTCGGGAAATAATGGAAGGGGAGGTGTTTCAGTGGGGGTGAGATGGCCAGAAGACGTCCCGCTTAGGTATGTGCGGGTTACATGGGGGCTAACCAGGAAGTCAGTTTTTGAAAGAGGGAGGGACCCAAGATCTGCCCTTGGTGTACCCCCTACGGTAATAAGTCAAAGTGGGCGATGGGATTAGGAGAGAAGGGCGCTGGCTTGTGTGCACTTATTATCTCTCCCCTTAACCACCTCCATTCTCTCTCAGGGTCGATGCGGGTGATATCTGGTGGGGGCTTAGTGTTGGAGAGGGGAGGGCTAGGGTTCGCTGTTTGGATTTCTGTGGGCTTGGCCGTTGCAAAGGCACCCCGCAGAGGGCTCATTGCGCAGGGGATCATTGCGAGAGTGGGAGCCGAGGATTTGGCTCTGGAATTGTGGTGTAAATGCATCCGGGCCTGCGTGTGAGGGTTTGCACTTCGGCAGAAATACCCCGGAAACAACAATACGTTGACGGTGGATGGCATGGGGTGTTAAGCTCATTGCACACAATATAGGTTGGTGGGTATGGGGAAATGGGGGTAATGGAATATAAAGATGAACAATACCCTGAAATCCCTCGACCGCTCACCATGAGCCTGTTTAGTAAGGGGTGTTATTGACATGCATGATTTACAGACATTATTACCTACTGCATATGACGATTGGGGTGTTTTGAAAAAAATGAAGTATTTTATTTTAGGTTGATATAGCGTGCAACAGTTTCCATTGGTATATACTAGAAAAAATAATATAAAAATGTTTATATTTATAGATCATCTGGTCGCGCATTGCTGTTAAATTTCGATTGAAATCGTTAAAAACCATAAACTTTCAATATTTTGTGTATGTAAGGATGATATTACAACAGTCCATTATCGCGTAAAAGATTTTACTTGTATTTAAAATTAACTTAAAATTATATAAACTATATTTATATTATATCTTTTGTTCACGCATCACTATGAAAAATGTGGTAAATTTGCTTGCTGATAAAATTTTATTTATCATGAATCCAAGTCTCAGCCGAAAGATAACGTCACACCACTATGGTTTTAAATCAAACAATGAATCTACACATTCACAATATTCACTGCAGGTAAATATGACGAAGTCTCCTGGTTACATGGTTGCTCTGGTTGCTGATTAAACACACCGATGGATAACGGCGAAATGAATACAATAAAAAACATTCGGTGTTATACACTGCACTCATTTCATTAGAACGCTCGTGAAAAGAACAGGATACCCATGAATTAAGAGAAATTGATTACCTCGGAATCAACGCAACTTCACCGATAATTCGTCATTTTTTACGCAAAACACACGACAGACACTCTACGGACGGTAGACATATTGGGGCGGTTTGTTCGGAATCGCTGGGAAAATTCAAATACGCTGCCGCCAGGCGCCGGTGATTGGTCGTTCGGATGACGTCACGCGATTGCGGCGGCGAGGTGGTGCAGATAAAAGTTACTGTCCCCCCTCGCTCCTCTGTCCTCCCCCATCGCCTTCAGTAAGCCCTTTTTCCTAACCCTCTCGCCATTAGTTAGCCCTCTGTCCTAACCCTCTCGCCTTCAGTTAGCCCTCTATCCTAACCCTCTCGCCTTCAGTTGGCCCTCTGTCCTAACCCTCTCGCCTTCAGTTAGCCCTCTGTCCTAACCCTCTCACCTTCAGTAAGCCCTCTTTCCTAACCCTCTCGCCATCAGTTAGCCCTCTTTCCTAACCCTCTCGCCATCAGTTAGCCCTCTGTCCTAACCCTCTCGCCTTCAGTTAGCCCTCTATCCTAACCCTCTCGCCTTCAGTTAGCCCTCTGTCCTAACTCTCTCGCCTTCAGTTAGCCCTCTGTCCTAACCCTCTCGCCTTCAGTTGGCCCTCTGCCCTACCCCCCTTCGCCTTTAGTTTGCCAGTCCCCGTGGCCAAAGCGCGATGGGGTATTTGATAAGATTTTTGTATGCTAAGCCGCAGTTAATTTTTGCCATGGCAGAGGCAAAACACATACATAAATTGCCTTTGAATTCGAGATTAAATTGAAAGCCTATTCCTGATATTTGTTTGAATGAGTGAAACTGGATTGGTTCCAACACAACGTATCTGTAATGTTCGTGTAATTCAAAACCTTCGAAAATTGGGACTCAGTCAATGGGGTGTATATGAGCTAAATTCATTTATCATATTTAAGTAATGTAAACGACAAAATTTGTTTTAAAATAACTTTAAAATACGTCGTATATATTTTTTATGATGTATAATGTATGCGTTAACCGCAAATATTAATAGTTTCTTTTTAATGAGAAATTGCACTGTCTCGTCATCCAGGACAGAATATCGGTGGCTTGACGTCGCCACATGGTACCACTTCTCTACTGCACATGTATTTCAACGTGAAGGATCAACTCATAATGGTCCATTGCCTTCCGTAAAACAATTAATAAACGATTGTTGAAAATAAACCTAACTTTACCAGGAAAAACGTCATATTGCTGTTAACTATTCCAAAGGTTTGCGATGCCGAAGTTTTACGCACGTGTTTATTAAAATGAAATATTTCAATAATAATGCAATAATGTTTAATGGTAAATTTTGTGTTTTGTGTTTTGTGTGTGTATATATATATATATATATATATATATATATATATATATATATATATATATATATATATATATATATATATATATATATATATATATATAAGAACACTTACTTCTCATTCAATTACTTTTAAAAAAGGTCAATTATCCCCGTTGAGGACATCTTACGCAAATCCTACTTTTTCTAAATTGGCAGAATCCACTTTAGTGGAGCTAGAGCATCAGTTTCGCTTTGAAATTTGAGTGAGCACACAAGAGAGTTCCTTGATATTTCTTCGAGTTTTTTTAAGAGCAGTTTTGGTACTACAAGGAGGGATTCGTATTTTTTCCTTCATCCCCGCCCCCTCCCTTTCCGCCTGGTCAATGATTCCATCCATTTTGTTCGCCAAGCCACACCACACAAGGAAGGGATGTCTCCGTTTTCCTTTCATACCCTTATCCTACTCACCCCCTAACCCTAAGGAACACACTCAGGGTCCCCCATCTCCTCACAAGAGGCGGTGGGACTCGATAACTCCCCAATGCCAAACACCCGCAGCTGGAATTCCCTAGCGTGGGAGGTTTGAGATTCAGTGGTTCGGGGGGGAATATTTGGGTGTTTATATAACGGCGGCCACGGTTTGGTTGGGGAAAGTCCGAGGGCCAGGGTGGTACGGTAGGGGATATACAGGCAGCAGGGCTCACTGTACTCATTTGACCATGCATGCGGTCCTCTTTTGCAGCCGGTGGAGTATAAGTAAAGCCAGTAACCAGGAAAATATTACATTAAAATAATATAGATTCATAAATACCACTGTTTCAGGCTGGATATGGTGGAAGTTCTCGATATTCATAATGAATAAAGACACTTGGAAATCTATGATTATGCCACAGTGTGGTGAAACGCGTCGTGTCAAAGAAATAAATCTGTGGAAGATTACCAAGTGTCCTTATTCACTATGAATATAGATTCAAATATCGCTATGACTTTTTCGAAGAGTCTTTCTACTTACATATCTATCACGCTATTCCGTTTCGGGGTTGGGTAGTGTCTAAGAGCCTAGTCACGTTAGATGTTGGGCCTAGAAAACTGGCTGGATTAATGATTTCCTTCGTTATACCCCTGCATACTTCTTTCGAATCTCTTGCTTCTCATACACGCTCTCAGATTCTTAAAGACTCAGAATACTCTTCTTTTTACGAGTCTTTTCCACCACATTCACCCGTGACTTATTTCATGTACCACTTCCTCTCACACAACTTACTCAACTATCATTTAACCGTTTCGTTATTCGACAGTAAACCGTTCTATCAACAAGGCCAAACCAACGAAGTACACTTCGAATACTTTTAGGAAATATTTTCAAACCGGTCTCTTTAAAGCATTTCATTCAATTTCGGTGCCATTAAAATACATATTATTTAAGCTATAAAGTAAATTTTAATTAAAGTTGGAAGTACTGTAAAGGAAGAAGGGAACTTGACTTCACAAAGAACGAAAAAAGTACATTTGTATTTGGTCAGTTCAGCAAGTTTTTCGAAATATAATATGCATAAAGCAATTTGAATGAAATGTTATCACTTTAAGTCGTACCTAAGTATGTATATCACGTCGTGTTGTGGAAGATATGGCAGATTTGACATTTAACTTGCAGATAAACCCCAAGTACATGGAAGTATGCAAGCAAACCGTGACAATTTTCCATTACTGTTTAAATTCGTCGCACCTTTAAACTTTGCTAATACCATAGTGGCTCATGTTGCGAATGTCACGTTTCCTGGTCTCATTATTTTTGTTAAATATCTTTAAAATGAGCATTTCACAAAAATGGGATTGGATTCTACAAGCGCATCCATTAAATATTATATTTTTAATTGAATTTTTAAAAAAATAATTTTACTTCATAATTCTTTGAACTAAAATATTATTTTACTTCAAAAAATATATTTTCTGCTTCGAATCCTGAATTATAAAAATACCTTTTGCGAAAATGATGTTCAATTATGTATCCCATCTTATTACTTATGCTAACCTTAAAATTTTTAATTATAAACTGCATTGCTGTACTAGAAGTCAATTGTTATTAATATATCGTCCAACGCCAAGTGCAAAACTGTCTTCAAAGCTGTAAATTTTATAATAGCAATACTTAGTGGCAATTGATGCGCAATATAAATGAGATGGCATTTTCTTTGTAAGATAGTGATGGTATTAACAATTTAAGTTGTGGCTGTATGCTGTTCACTTTCTTTTGCATTTTGTTCATCCTTTTTATATTTTGAATCCTTCAGAATAGCAGTTACTTCTACAGATCTAGTTTAAATTGATTAGGACTTCTGGTTTAAACGGATCTTTCCAGGAAACTACTACCAACTTATTTCCGTAATCTTGCCGACGCTCGTTATAACCCAATTTTTGTTTTAATTATTTGCAAATTTCGAAACTACAATAATTAGAACAAATTCCGTTCCGGTGAAGACAGCTGGTCAATTCATTCAGGCAATGAAGTAGATTGCCTGATTTTTCGAGACTTCTTAGTTGGATGTCATAGTTCGGGCACCTGCAACCACGTTTTTATTTTTTTGATCGCTCACTGAACGATACAATCTCTCCCGATTAAATTATATATCATCGTTTATTTTGTATGAAGTGCATAGTTATGCCTCACCCATGAACAGTAATTTTGCGAGTATTTTAAGAATCAATTTTTTTCACATTGTATACATACATACATACAAAAATTTTCTGCACAATTGTTTCTTATATGGTATGTTTTCCATAAATTATTTTTTTAGATGCTCTACACATCAGTAAAGAACAAATTAACAACTATTTTATTGGTAATCTTCTGTTTTCTGATTGAGTCGAGTGGTTTTTAAAATGCGATCTGTGGTACGATTGATAAATCTACCAAAATTAAGTACGGCATTTATGCAAGCGGAGCAGTGGGTTTCAGCAATGTTGGTTATAAAAGTATATGATCTTAAAAAATATTTAATAATAATTTTAAAAATAGCAGAAAAATCTTCAGGAAATAATTTACGAACTTTATGAGGCAAGCAAGTTGCAACGGTCAATATAAAATGGACGTTTTCTTATTCCTTTCCTAATTCCTTGCAGACTAATTACTCCAACAATGGCAAGTTGCTCCCAGGTGTCATGTTGGACTTTCCCCATCGGGTGACCAGAATCGCAAAGGACACCCGAAGGATTGCCGGAAGTTAATAAGCTCCTTCCCACCACCTCCCTCTTATGCCTTTTGCGAGCACTTAAAATACATCGGCGCAAACTTTATCAAAGCGGACAATCCGCTCATCCCGCTCGATGTCTTGTTGCCTGCTCGTTCGTTTGAACACTCGCTCGAAGCCACCGTGTCCACAACGCTCGCAATCACGGCTCGGGTATATTACCGGATGGATAAACAATGAGCAATAAAATTGCTAGCGCAGGTGTTAACGTCCAAGGTGCTGAAAAATAACCATTTCAAAGATAGTCACTATGCGGAGGTTCCTATGGTTTAGACGCCGACTTGATTGAAAGTGTAGCATTAAAATCAGACGTAACTAAAGAACCTACTCGAATGTTTTAATACTTACTCTATATCTACTATTCAAAGACAGCTTGATAGATAATTTAAAATGTTATACAATATAATATCGACACACCATAATATAACTTTTAGAATCCTTGTGCTGGGTTCCCTTTAATCCATCCATACCATTCAATTACAGTCTTCAAATAACAAGTTGTATTGATTATAAAACATATTTACATTTAAAACAAGAAAAAAGGAAAACATGAATTTCTTGATGGAGACATGTTTAAATTATCAGCGTTTAAATATTATTAATTTGTTTCGTTATGTTAATTTAATCGTTCATTGAATGATACAATCGTTCATTCACATTCGTGTGCATGAAAACTCGCTCACAAAAATACATACACATATTTATGTTAAAAAATACATTATAATGAAGAATAATTGGCATTACGATATATTTAAACATGTATCCTGGATTTTAAATCAAGTCTAAAATAATTTGGGGAATATGAATAATACAAAAAACATCTAAATAATTTTCTCTATGTAACCATAAATTATTTCTTTTAAGAACTTGCCAGTTTTTTTCTTTTTTTAAGAACATGGTCTGGCTAGTATTCTTTCTTATTGAAGCATACCCAATTTTTAGGATTGTGGTTAAAGTTTTATTGGCAGCAGTTAGCTAATGTATGATAATTTAATATTTTTAGTGCTTATTTATTCTTATGAAACTCTCATATCCAGCAATGAAGTACACAATTATAGCACTGGAATAAATAATAATTCCACTTTCACGTGATAACGAAGGTGTCATCAGAGGACTTGCTGTTTTACAATTGATTGCTATCATCTTTTACATGTTAAGTATTATAAGGATAACTAAGTGAGATGCTATTACGTAGCCTAACTCTACAGTGTTTTTACGTGACACCACCACGTTCAATCACTTGGGTGAGACGCCTTTTGCAGCCACCTCGCTGAGATGCAGGCGCTGCGTGAACTACGACTCGACCGTCTCCAAACCTTCGACCGAGCTGATACTGGAAGCCATACCATGAGCAATAACTACTTCTCCCGTCAGTCCAGCTGTAGGGGTTATAAGAGTGCGGCAGCTCTTTCACCACGACAAGAATGATGATCTTGGGAAGATATGTCACCACCTTAATTAATTGTCTAACTCAAAATCTGAATTACCTCTGGTTAACCACTAATTTAATAACCTCAATATGAAAATACATTGAACTTCCGGCTATATATAAAAAGAGAGCTTAAAAATGGTTGCCTTCTAAAGTTACTGCTAATATTTTAAAATTTTAATGTTTAAAATGTATGAGTACTTGGGTCAAAGGTTTATGGCAATGGATTGTGCACTGTGTCACATTGGACGTTTATAAGCATTGTAACTTTTCTTTTGATTAGTTAATTGTAATGTCTTTCTAAATGGCATTTACTTGTTTGAGAACATTCTCCTAAATAAACGCTATTTTAATTCTTGACATTGAAACTTCCTGAGGACGCTTCGGACTTGGACCCGGGCGCCATATTCCACAATCGTGTCTTGTTAGTGACACCAGTAACTCATATTTTAGGACGGCTGCCGCTGTAATTACTATTTCGTGCTTAGTCGCAGCTGATTTTTTTCAAATATGATATCCTGTTTACTTGGTTAAGACTACTAGCATGGAGGTTTGTCCTTACCTTACCATTTTCCGTCAGGGCACAACATTTGGAAAGTAAAACAATACTATGGTATTAAGACGTTTCCTCCGGTTTAACACCGAGAGAAATCTGATGTTAAATATGCTCTTAATTTAAGAACATATTATTAGTTCAGATTCCATCATTCCAAACAATTAAGTAAATAGCAAATTAAGCAAACTATTTTAATAATGGATCGCGCAGGTAAATTCAATTTCTCATTTCTGTAAAATGAGCATAATCAACACATATAATGTGTCAATACCGTACCACTTTTACGCAGTAATGGTATATATTTATTCGTTATTGATGAATAAAGTTTCTCAAAGACATTAAGCTACTAATTCACCAAAATGCTCACTTCTAATACTAGTGCATTCACTTCTCCATAAACGGAAGCAAGCAAGAAAATAGTTTCCTCAATCAAGCGATATTTTACCGAATAGTTAATCAAAAGTGACATTTTTCGTACCGAAATCATAAGTATATTTTATCCCTAAGTTAACAGCATATGTGTAAAAAATGGCATTGCTTATAAAACTACAATAATATATATTACAGAAAGAAGTCGTATTCCCTAATTTTCTATAATTTTGGTTTTAATCTTAGGATTGATTGACTCTGCCCCTCCATTCTTCCCTATTCTTTGCTACTTCTAATAATTCCTGCTATATTTCATTATCATATCCCGCATTACTTTGCCTATCTCGTGGAATCATTCGGTTTATTTTCCCTCAATTGCATTAATGACCCATTTATTGTCTCTCAAGGTATGTCTAAGGCACTAATTATATGTAGGTATATTCTTCGTCTTACTACGATCCATATACTTCTTCGTCTTATCTCTACACTTCATAACTTTTTGTTTTATCGGTGCACTTTATCAGTGGTTTTTAAAAACTCAGATTGCATCAAACCAACGAGAAACTGTCAATTTACGAAAAACCGCCTTTTGCTTTACCTTCAATTCCCTCTTTGGTTTCTGCGAACACTGGTCTCCGAGAAAACCAAGTGCAAGGCTTATAAAAAAAGAACTATGTCTGGCTATTGCATGAATGGGGAGCAGGAAATGATTGCAACGGAGTTTTCTGTCATGTCCGTTTGAATCAACCGACTTGTCTATCTTTTCCCTCGCAGATAATCCATTTCTTAGGAACGAGGATTGCAGAACTGTGAAAAATCCATTTTTAGGAATAACGACTCACGTTGTTTCCTTCGTGATTTTTACTACGCACAAGACACTTCAGATCCAACTTTTGTGTACACTAAATATGGGTTAAGAACCATAAAGATATTTTAATTCAGGTTCCAATTGTGACCTGTGGGATGAATCATTCTTATTTTTTTTCGATTAGTGACCACGTAAAATAGCGTTTTCATGACTCCTGTTAGATCCCATTCCTACCCTTCGAGTATTCTTGTCATTCCTCTCTTCGTTGTCCTCTCTTATCATCTGTTCTCATCCAGCCTCTTTTCATTTTTATCGTCTCCTGGAAACCCTGAAAGTTATATTTTTTTCCTGATTTCTCTTCAGTTTTCTATTCCTCGCCCTGTTGTTACATTTACATATCTGCCTCTTATTGTTATCCACGCCATTTTAGTATTTCTCTCAGTAGTCAAATACTTATCTAGCTAGCCTTTACAAAGCATATGCACTGCATGGTGTTATTATGTTTTGGGCAAATATTGGATTTTAATGCGAGCTGTTGTATTGCATTATTTTCACTCTGCGCGTTTCATTGTATGTGTGTGACTTTTCTTTCATTTATTTGGTTTGGGAAATAATAATCTTATTTATCCCATAAGTGTCTCTTTTTAATAATTAATGCACTGTATTCGGAGAGTGGCTGGACTGGACATCCATGCTCTTCATGGGCACGTAGATGTTAACACCCAACGTTTTTTCCTTTTTGTATCTTTCCCCATTCATCCCTTTCTCACTCTGTCCCAATATTTCCATTGGTCTAATAATTCTATTTATTCTAAAACTATAATTTACATTACATTCACGCCATTCCACGAATAGGGTAGGCAAAGTAATTCTAATTATAGGTGATGATGAGTTTTACTCTCTGCACTCATCAGCAGCGAGCTGACTTTTATTAAGCTTCAACTTTTGCTTATGTTTTTCATAGCTTAATTAACCAACGCCCTCGTGTCTATGAGAAGATGAATATATGTCTCATATGAATAGTTTCTTTTGCATCATTTGGTCATTGCTTTCCTCTTACACCGTTTACCTTATTTTATTTAGTATTACATTTCTATCGTTCATGAATTTTCTTTTTCTTCGCTCAATGGAAATAAAATATCAAACTTCATTAATACCTCCTCACAATTGGAACATCCGATCCATATTCTTTTATTATTCCTTCATCCAACATGAAATCGCTCCTATTACTGCTAGGATACTTCTCAGATGTCCCACATCCCACATGAATGATTTCAGGCTTTTCCGGCGAAGATTTATATCAGGGATCTTTCGGGGTTTACACCGGGTAGTTAGGTCCATGCTATCTGCCAACTATCACACTAAGATCACGGAGATACTTCAAGACGAAGCCTACGTGCCTCTAAAACGGGACCCAACCGACGCCATCGTCAGGAAGACTATCGCCCTAATCAAGGAAACAGGGATCCCGGCCGAGAGAGCCCGTGGTTTGAGAACTGAAGCGCCTGCACCACCAAGGCTTTACGGTCTGCCCAAAGTGCACAAGACAGGCGTCCCACTCAGGCCGATCGTAAGCGCAATAGCGTCACCCACATACAACCTGGCAAAATATCTTACAGGACTCCTGTCACCTTTCGTCGGCTCCTGTGAACATCACGTCAAGAACTCCACAGAATTCGTGCAGACTTTGAAAAGCATCCATATTGACGACAACGACCTGTTGGTGAGCCTTGACGTCGTGTCTTTATTTACACAAGTACCATTGACCGAGACGCTTAGCCTCCTGGAGAAGAGATTCGACCCCAAGACATTGGTGCTTTTTCGCCACGTACTGACTTCCACATATTTCCAGTATGACGGACAATTCTTCGAGCAGAAGGATGGAGTGCCGATGGGATCGCCCTTGTCTCCAACCATTGCTAACTTCTTTATGGAAGACTTTGAAGAAAAAGCATTGAATTCGGCTCCTCTTCGCCCGAAGTATTTCTTCCGATACGTTGATGACACTTTCGTGGTGTGGCCTCATGGAACTGATACTCTCGCCCAGTTCCTGTCCCACATGAATAGCCAACATCCCAAAATCTGCTTCACGATGGAAATGGAGGTCAATGGTCAACTGCCATTTCTTGATATACTCGTACGGCGGAAGACTGACGGCACTTTAGGTCACAGCGTCTACAGGAAACCAACCCATACGGACCTGTACCTGAACGGAAGAAGTCACCATCATCTGGCGCAACGACGAGTAGTGCTGTCCACTCTTCTCCATCGAGCCATATCTATTGCGGACGAAGAAAGCTTACCGCAAGAGATTAGGCACCTTAAGAAGACGTTTCGACGAAATGGATACGGAGAACGGGACATAACGTTGGTCCTGAAAAGGACCTTTAAGCAAGTGGATTTGAAGACGCAGACAGCAAAGGAAAAACCTTCCTCAAGAGCTTACTTGCCATACGTCTCCTCGATATCTGGCAAAATATCGAGGATTTTAGCCAGACATAACATAGACACCATTCACCGACCGCCACCCAAACTGAAGGAGCTCATAGTCAGAGCAAAGGACCCTATTGGCCTGAAGACATCAGGAGTTTACCGCGTTCCGTGTGAATGCGTTGAAGTGTACGTGGGTGAGACAAGTCGGACGGTGGAGACGCGAATCAAGGAACACCAGCGTCACCTTAGATTGGGCCAACCGGAAAAATCGGCTGTTGCAGAGCACAGCATCATGATGGACCATGCCATCCATTTTGAGAAGACAAAAATAATTGCCCGCTCATCTGGCTATTGGGACCGGCTCATCAAGGAGGCCATCGAGATCCGGAGAGAAAGACGAAACTTTAACCGTGACGCCGGTTACAACCTGAGTCACACGTGGAAACCTATCATCAAGATTATGGGAGAGTCAAGACCACCGGATGATACATAATTTTCCCGCCAAAATTTCGGACCTTACCTACCCATAGGGTATATATTGATGACCACTTCCAGTCAAGGCACTCACCTCTGCCCTGAGGACGATGCTCGACTCGAGCATCGAAACGTCGGCCGCCATGGACCTAACTACCCGGTGCAAACCCCGAAAGATCCCTGATACACATCCCACATATTCTACCGACAAACAGGGTTTTCTATAAATACCCTGTGCCTAGGATCGGTAATGGAAATAAAAAAAAACATTAAATATTAATAAACTATTATCTCAGAAAGATTAAAAACGAAGAGTGAATCTCATCAATGGATTGATGTTGCTGAATATTTTGTTTGGCCTGAAAATGTTTTAATTCAGCTTACTCGCTGTTTACCCGCTAACGAATATAAATACACGTATTAATGATATTATTGGTTTTGCGGCCTGAATGTTTATTTTGTAAGTTATAATTCATACTTACGCGTATGGTCAACAGTTGACCCCTGAAGTTTCATCCCAATTAATTATATTTTTGCTAAAATATTGAGATTTAAGTCCGTATTATCAAAAGAGTAGCCCACCTCATGGAACCACATATTTTTTTTTTAATATATAAACACATTTAATGATTCTAAAACAGAGATACAGCATAAATACAATATAAATACAATATAAGTCCTCCTGAGCCTCTGGCTTGTCAGGAGGTGCTTGTGAGTACAAAAATATTACAGAGCATTGGTGGCGATATAATAGATTGTACCTACACTTTACAAATTTACATGCATTATGAAGAAATGCCGATCAATTTCTTCATTGCTTTTCCAACAATAAATTCTTACAGTCTCTTTTCAGTTGTGAGATAGTACTTATATTTGGTATTTTAATATTTAAACAATTAAGAAGTTTAGGTATAATCACACTTAACATTCTATCACCATAGTTTGTGTATGATTTTGGAATATCATATAATTCCTTGTATCTTAATTGCTTTGTATCTTTTAAGTCTTTTTTTAACCTATATTTACTACTGTAATAATGTTCAGTAATGAAATGAAATTTGTTGAAGTATTGGCAAGTTGGTGGCTATGGTTGGTAATCTGACGATGGTACAAGTATGACTAAAAAGGTATTTAGTTCTAGATTATGCAATTGTAACGCACTCTTCCAAATGGGAAGACGATTCAATTATTACCAATTATCCCAATTGGAAGAGATCAATACGAATCCATGCCCATCTCTTATTGTCCAACATTCCACGAAAACCACCAAGAACTATGATTCTGCTTCCAGAATCTAATGGAAATAGATCGTATGATCACAAAAGCTGTAATATTAAATAATATTTTCATGGGTTGAAACCCCCCAAAGTCACATGTTTGACCCGTGGGAAATTCTTTTTCATTCCTCTTTCCTTAACTCTCATGATACCATCCCGTTAGTTTGATCAGTTTGCACTTGCGCACACCTCACCTCCCTTGCCTCTGGCAGAGGAAAATGTTTGCGTTTGCCGTTGTTTCTACTCTTTGATCGACAAGGAAGGTTAATGCGGTTTCATTTCCAGTGTTTGCGAACAAATGGACAAAGCGAGTTGTTTAACCTAGAGAAATATTTCACTGCCACCACCCACTCCATACTAATCCATTGCAAATTTCAGCCTATGGGTGCGTTCTGTCCAACGATTATTCGTATTATTTTCTTAAAAATAGATTATCAGAACAAGTGAACTGGCTTATACCATAATAAAAAAATATAAATCAAATTTTCCAATTAAAGTTAATTTTCTGGTAAATGAGTGTTTGATATAAAGTATTCCTCATATGTAAGCAGTGCCAGATTAGCAGACTTGGGGCTGTTAGGCAGTACAAGCAACGGGGCCCACGTTAATAAGTTGCAAGAGAAGAAAGGAGAAAAATATTCTTGGAGTCCCTTCGGGGGCCCCCAAGCCTCGGAGTCCATAGGCAACTGTCTACTTTGCCTTATTGGTAATCCGGCACTGTATGTAAGGCACACAACTATATCGTTTACAAAAAATCTAGTTTGATGTTTCTTGCACCAATGGAATAAGGGTTGAGCGCAAATATTTCTCCTATCTAACATCTTGCGCTGCCTTCGGCCCCCAAGTGCTTCGGCCCCTAATCCAGCGCTGCTTACATATGAGAAATACGTTATATCAAACACTAATTTACCAGAAAAATCTCCGGCGTCCATCTTTTTCAATATCCATCGTAAATTGGATCGATGGATGCTGACTAATGAGATATATTGGTGAAGTTTGTTTATTTATTTTTTATTGTTGAATTAGAAAGTCCGACGAAGCTGGCAGAATAGCACGGCGAAACTGATGCTCAAAAAGTATAATTATATATCGCAGAAATACAAAATAAACTCACCAAAATTAAAATGAACTGCGAAAATCTACGAAAATAATAACATAATGAGGAAGTTAGTTTTAAATAACCCAATAAATATATAGCCAGCGTCACAAGGCTCAGAAGCTGGGCAACTACAGAAGGATGATGATGACGAGAAATATGGTACAATTGAGACAATATGGTATGCTAACAGCTGAGCAAATTAAAATTTTTGAACTTGATTTTAAAATAATATCTCAATAACATTAAGATACTGATGATGTTATGTTCTAATTGTGTTTAATCTAAATCAACCAGTTTTTCAGACATAACGAGGCTTTAAATCTCTTTTACTTTATAATTGTTATATGTTTTCTGATAGAACTATGCTGAGCATAAAAAAATTAAAAAAAATGTTCTTAAACTAAGCAATTTATATATGATTGTTGATAAATTTCATAAAATGATTTGTCCATACATAACTTTTATTAAAATTTAGAATATAACTCTGTTTTCTTTTGAAATTTTTATTCTCTGTTTCTGACTGAAAAATGCTGCGCATTCGTTAAAAAAAGTTAAAAGTTAAACGAAAAAAAGGTATTTATATGTTATGATAGAAATTGTACATTCTGTTTTGTGTATATTTTTATGTGTTTTATTAATTTTAAATGGGTTTTTCTTTTACTTTTCACAAATGCTAATTTCTGACAATTAAACACGTATCTAAATACATTATTCAAATTTTTTAAATTTTAAACTTGAACTTATGTATAAATATTTTATTTAACTGATTTTAAATATGTATTTAATAACCTGGTGAAAATAAAGAGACATAAAAAAGAGCACCAGCTGACAAGCCTGGAAAGTCTTAGCAGGACTTCATTGGCTATATTTTTTTAAGGGAAAAAATTTCAATTCTTTTTTTTTTGGCAAATTTTTTATTTAAAACTGTTAAACATGACTATTACGTGCATTTAAATGAGTATAGAGTGGTGACTATAAATTAAGGAATTAGAGTGGAAGTGGGTGTTATGTCGTCGCGTAAACTCGGGCTGGAAATAAAATATAGGCGTCCGGTTCCAAGCATTTATTAACTTTGTCCCATGGTACATACAAGATAGACTACAATGAGGATAATCGTATCTCGCGGGAGACTGCTCACTGCTCACTGCTCTGGCAGCGCCCAGCTGACACCGCGCATGCAGGCCGCGCAGCTGCCAACACAACATACACACAGTTGCCAACGCAACAGTTATGCATAAATACCAGTGGGAATCAACTCCTGGGTGTGGAAGCGATTCTATTGCCTTTCGGCTGAAGGAGTGCCGAGTAAATTACCCGTGTACAGAGAACATGCCTCAGGTACAAGGGATTCTTATACCTCTTATCTGTTGGAGGAAAACGATCGCATTACTATTGTGTGTGAGGGACATCATATCGGGTTCTGGAGCTAAGATACTTCGTGTTGATGAGGAGTCAATCGGGGGCTACAATGAGTAGAGTATTATCTTCACGTGAATGAGCTCACAAACGACTTCAGTTCGAGGTGTGCGGTTTTAACCTCTTGTTCACTTGCAAAAAAATTATCCAGTAACTTAACTAATTTTGAATGTACTACGTTTAGGTCACCAGCAGGTTTGACATAAGTCACATCTTTGGATTTTCATTGACATCTTTCTTCACTTCTTTCAGACACTCTTCAATGGACACACTAGCGCTCGATTTTTGTGATGATTCCTGAAGCTGGGACGAAGCTTCAAGGATTTTTTTCGGAAGAGAAGTGGTTCTGTTGACTTCCATGACCCCTTCGTCGGAGCTTGTGCCAACCTTCGATTTTCGACCTCCGTAAGTACTGATATTTTATTGTGGTTCTAATGGTAACTACTTGCAATTGAGATGAATGTTGATGAGAAATAGTTGCAGAATTAAAAAAAAACAAATTTCCCTCATGAAATCATTCAGGATTAGCAATCCACAGTGCTCTTCTGAAGAATTACAAGAGCCAATTTACTAGGAAATACATACATCCCTACAAATAGAAAACTGACTCACTGACTCACTCACTTATTGATGCAAATTTATGGATATTTAGAATCAAGTTACAGTGATTGAGTACAGAGTTAGAATTTTCAGGGAAGGTTGGACAAGGATACCCGCGAGGAACATTGCCAAGGCAATATTGTAGACTCTCCTGAAACCAAACCCTCAATGGTATAAGCGTGAAAAAAACTTTTCTCCAATGCCACTGTCTCTTTAATTAGGAGAAATTATTAAGAGCATCTCAAACTCAGTTTTACTAATGTTTCCGAAAAGAATGATTCAGAAAAGTGTATATGTAAATGAGATTGAGGACGTATGTTATATATGATTCACATGAAAATCCATATAAAAGTTATTTTTCGCAATTCGTACGTTACTTGACGTACGGTACGTTATGTTTTTTCACCTTATTGGGAGCCAAGCCAAAACTTTATTTCACCCGAATTTTCGAGTAGAGGTAATCTACGACCACATTGGAGGAATCCGTTGTCCACAACAGAATAAAATACTGTTAAGTGTGCTCCATTGTACAAACTTGTCTTTGTTCCTCATTTACTCGAGACAAGCCGCAGGATGGGCACTGAGACCGCAGTCACTGGTGCCAGCACAACCGCGCAGAGGTTCAGTATGCACAGGTGGTAGCAAAGTCAATCAAGCACGTGTTCTTACATGGTACCCATCGCGAAGCCAACCTTGAGTAATTGAAGCAATACAAGTGTTACGTCATTATCAGAAAAAATAGAACAACTCTATAGAACAGAGAAAAATAGAAAATATAGTGCTTGGAGAACAGAACAACTTGTATAATGCCAGTTGAAGGCTAAGTGAAAGGAGTTGATTTTGGCCAAGCATTGTTCAAGATGATGAAAATGGAAATAGGAATTATGGACGGATATAACAGATTTGGAATGCATTTGGAGTCAATGAAGAGAACAGAGAAAAGGATTAAAGCCATGTGGTTGCTATCAAATGAGTGGAGGTTATTTTTTCTTCAAATAAAACTAAATTAATCAATAAACCACTGTCATACACGACTGCCCTTTAGGGATGGATTGTATTTATGTCTGGTGTATTTTGGGTATCATGGTGAAACCGCCACCCAGCCACCCAGGTGCCAGACGACATTTATGTCTGCTGGTTCGTATGTCGCAAGTCGGCTGTTCTGTATATCTTAAAACCGCCCCTTTTTGGTGACGGAAAATGTTGGACGACCCTAACCTAAGTGTCAAGACTGTTTTGAAGGGTCATATCTGTGAAATGGAAAGGGGAGGATCTTTCTCACCACACCAGGAAACCCTCCTCCATCCTTATCCAAACCCCACCTCCCCGTGAACCTCAGAACCTCAAAGGGTATAAATGCTCAATGATTTTTGTAAAGAGCGGACAATTCCGAAGACTGTTGCCGGAGTCGCTATTCGTCTCCAGGCGACTGTAAATAAAATATCTTATCCACTGCATTACGTTTGAGTTTCAACTCTTCAAAGCCTAAAACCCCCTACGATAACAATATAGCCACTCGGATTGTTTTTCGTCAGCGTCGCGTTCCGCCGTTTGGGACACGATACCACGTCTAGCTGGAGCATGTGGAATTACCATTAACTCCAATGCATAAATTTTATACGCAATCTGACGAAAATAGATTTTCAAGACAGTATAAATTCTTGCAAGGAAATGCTTTAACTACCGAGCATAACACCTTATGTAAGACGAAAGGTAGTTCATGTGATATTGTCACGTTAAAAATAACTTTGCGATTTTGGAATGGGTAACTCTTCCATACGAACAATTTGTCTGAACTTGAAAGTAAATAAAAGTTTTTTTTAAATCCTAACCTCTGCTGGACTCAGCCCATTAAAGTGAGTTCCGTGACCGTCCAAGTCGGAGACAAGGCTCCGTTGTCACCATTTCATGAAATCCTTGCGAGACAAGACAAACAGTGGATACAAGTACAACAATGACTACGGACTATTTCGTATATGCCTAGTACATGATTTAAATGCTTTTAACGCTGCCTTTGCGCTTTTATCTTTCAAAAGTTTTGGTTTATATGTCATGGGATGCATTTTTCCCAACGGCTTGTAACAGAATGATACTTGACATTTGTTTGAACACATTGATTCGTACAAACTGAATTGCCATCATTATGACTGCCATCTTGGCGTTGAATCGGGATAAGGACAATGCCTACCTCATTGAGGAAATCCATACATACTGGGTGATGATGTTGACATGGAAGAGGAGAATCCATTAATCAATCAACCTTGATCTTTAGATTTCTTGCGTGGACATCCTAGATATTTTCGGATACTCACTCTACATTTCCATATATTTTTGGGTATTCATTCATCCTTTCTACGTGTCCTCTCTATATATTACTATTCTCTAATCATTTAGTTTATTCCTTGTATGCCGGATCAAATTAAGGACATTCGGTGGTTTTACTCAACTTAGGGGAATTCGACGAAACTTGCTTGAAGCATTAATAATAATTTTCTAAAGCTACCTGAATTTTTTAAAAATTATTTACCGCAGATTTCTTCGGATATTTGATGTGGAAGTGGGCATGAAATTACATGGGCTCTTATGGGAACGCGGGGTGCGACGAGCTTCATTCATCGAAAAGAACGTTTCCTAGTTAAGAATAAGAAAAACAAAAAATAATTAAAATCATCAATAGAATAATGTATGTAAATCATTTGACATACTTTACTTTTATTCTTTTGGTTTTTCTTATTCTTAACTAGAAAAAGGTTCTTTTTGATGAAATAAGCTACTCGTACCTTGTGTTCCCATAAGAACCCACGTAATTTTTTGTCAACTTCTCGATCAAATATCTTAAGTAATCTGCGGTAAATAATTCTAACAAAAATCAGGTATTTTTAGGCAACATAAGTTATGCTTCCTGCAAGTTTTGTCGAATGCTCTTAAGTTGAGTGAAACAACCACGGAACCTCCATAAGTAAACATTTTAAGCGATAAAGTAAATTCAAATGAAATGGTGACTCAAAACACTTTTTATATCTCTTCCTAAGTAATGAGCATTTTTGGGAAAGGGATCAAAAATTTCAAATTTCAGGTTGACTGTTCCCATCTCTGGTTTCCCTGTTTAAAAATGAAAGCAGCAGAGTTCACTCTTTGTGAACATCTCGTAACTACTTGTAAAATTAAATAAATTTGTCCTCATAATAGAGAAAACGATCAATTATTTTTAATACCACCATTATATCGAATATTTTTTTCCCTTCTTCTAGAGATAATTTGCCAAAAAATTAAGCAGAAGCCGGTATCCATCGGATTTGGTCCTGGGGTCAAACCGCTACTTGAAAACAAAGATTAAGGGTTTTAACCTCAAGGTTGCGGGGGTTTTTAAGAGAGAAATTTACTGAACTCAGATTTTACTCAGAATGTTTATACAATGAATGTCAATTTGAAACAAAAGTAAATAACGAATTTAAATAAATGACCATAAATCAACACGTAAGTCGCGTTGTTCGTTGTCGTTTTAAGATTCTTTGTCATTGGATCTAACGGTTTCCTGCCCCTTATTTTGTCGTGCGTATATTAAATTGGAATTGGTAGTAAGAATAGTTATTAAAAAGGTATTTGGTTACTCTGGCATATGTAGTCCAGTTGAAATACTTTATGTAATCCAAAATGTCTTGGATAATGTCCCGTGGACATTTTGCCGAATACAACCTTCGCTTGCATTCACCTGGTTCTGGTCCTTCAGTCTTCATTTTGCAATCCTATAATTTTTTTCCTACGACAGCATTGAAAACGACAAATTCATAAATGATAAATGATGTGACTTGTACTGTACTTGAATTATGAAACTTTGTAAAATAATGTATTCCATTTGGTTGCGCTGGATGTTGGAGGCTAAGGTAGATTTAAAAATTGGTCACAGGCAGGATAACGACGATATATAGCGTCTTATAAAGGGTTAACCAGCAGACGAAATGTTCTTAATGATATTAAGACATAGTTAAAGCTTATCATGGTATCCTTTTCCTCCTTGGTTAATCTAATAATGTCCTAATGGTGTGAAATTCACATTGAAAATATCATTCGCCTGGACTGGGGTTCGAACCCAGACCCATCGAACTCGCGCCGACTGCTCTAACCAGTTAAGCATCCCAGGCGTCATATCTCACTGTGAATTTCACACAAGCTTTGTGGCCACACACTTGGCGCGAAATCGAGGGGTATGGGTTCGAATCCCAGTCCAGGCGAATAATTTTTCCACTGTGAATTTCACACAATTGTGTGGCCATCAGCGGGTGACTCCGTTGAAGTTACTGCGAGGCCAGTTCCGCAGTTCTTTCATTTTAATATTGTTCTGCCTACTCTTTCATCAACTTCCATTGAGCTACACGAAATCAGTGCAATAATTATGCCCTCATACTTACCTATCGTTGGCCAAATTTGGGAAAGAATTAGTTCGCTGTATCAGAAATCTCTGCGATTAATTAATGTTATATTTCACATTACAAACCTACATCTACGAAGTACCGTAAACGAATCCTCCAGGGTGTGTGGCACGGGGTCATTCCTCACCATACACGCATTACCCGTTTCAGTGAAAGATAAATGTGATTGTGAAATGAAATATAAAGACTTGTGCGCTCCTCAAGCCACTAGGCTAACAATAAGACCAGAAAGCAGTCAGGAGGCCAAACCAGAATCCAAGGGAGCTCTGCGTTGAAAAGCATGCAGTAGGTATTATAGTTTAACATACAACTACTGATTAGTTATTTTAATTTAACTGTTTCAGTGAATGAAGTAATATGGAGCATTTAAAGTGGGATGGGGTGATGGTAATAATGGCAACTCTAGCCTATTTGTGCGGTGTTGGAGAATGTGGGATTTTGTAGAGTCAACAGTAGGACACCACCAGTGGGATGAAACTGTCATCTTCTTACGTCTCGGGTAATTGAGTTGTGCACTCAACATGTTCAAAACGACTGTAATCCGACGCCGTATATATATCGCACGATGGTAATTTGTTCGTCGGTGGAAAGGAGTGAGATGTAATTGAACGGAGCTTAATATTTACGCGTGATAGCGTCAATGTCATCATCATCATCACCAACATCATCTCCGCCGTAGCGAACAGGGAAAACAAGCCTTTCGCCAAACTGGAATATTGATTGTCATACGGCGAGCCGAATTTCCAAGTCCCCTGTTATGAGGGGGCGGGGGGTGCGCGGACAAATATCGTCGGTGCGGTATGCGAGCCTCAATTGTTTTCGTTTCCTCCCCTCTCATCAACTCCCCTTCCATTTGCTCCCCTTGCTTTACCTTCCTAATCTCGTTTGTAGCATCCATACCTCCCTCTTAATTCTCTCTCCTTCTTCTCTTACATTCCACTTAGAATTTACACCTTCACCTCTTTTGATGCCGCTTTTGGGCCTTCATTTTCAAGCTTCTCTCTGCTCCTTACTTTTCTTTATTGGTCGGTGAGGTTTTTCCCTACGGTGTAGTCAAGGTTTCATCTTGAGTTTTCCACCTCCATTGCAATCCACCCATTTTCCCTCGAAGATAAAATTTCTTACCCTTATACGTTCCATCTCCCCTCAAATTCTAGGCTTTGCCCTCTGGAACTTCTTCATTAAGAAAGTTCCTTTTGCAACGGTGTGGTTTAAGACGAATGAAAAATCCCAACTTCTTCCTCAAATCGTATTTATCATTGAGGATTGCTGTGTAATTGTGAATTTATTTTCTTTTTAATGAAACCTTATGGATAGTGTCCCGCACTAACGTCGAGATAAAAATGCCTCCTATCTTCATTGATAGCAGGAAGATGAAAAATAGAAATTAATAGGATAATAGGAGGGAGAATTTCTATTTTTTTATTTGAAAAAGAAACATTTTTACGGTAATGGAAATATTTTTTACTAAACGCGGCGTATTTGAGGTTAAACGCGTGAAATTATTATGAAACGGAAGTTTTTTTTGTACTCAATCATTCCAATATACTGCGCTTCTTCTAACTTTCTCCAAATATACATGAAATAGCCTTTACCTCAATTTTCTACTCTCTTTTCATCTGCCTCCGTAAGCACGCTTTCTCGTCTGAACTCTCATTGCTTTAATTGTGCGCATCGCGGTTATATTCCCCTGCGACTCTCATTTCAAAGATCACCTTATTCAACGCAATCCCTTCCTTCTACATTATCCTTTCCTCCTCTCTTTCCTCCTCCTTCAAAATCTCTTCTTCCGACCTCACCTACTCATCTCCGTCCATCCACCTTTCCGTGGAGAACAGCATTGAAGGGGTTTGAGGGTGTGCCCATGAAAAGGGTTGATGCGACAGAGAGATGAGAGGGTGTTACAACGCCAGGAGAGCATCACTGGACACTTGACAGATCCACTGCACATGCAAACTCTCTGTTCTAAGAGAACGTGAGCTCATATTCTCTTGAAAAATGCAGCTTTTTCTTGACATTTTTAAAGTGGTATCTTACGTACTGCTCTCTTACACGTATCTGAAATGTACCTAATATTTGTCTTTTAAATTAGCTGCGTAATTACGCAAAACCCAGAAACATTTGTAACT
Source organism: Pyrrhosoma nymphula (assembly GCA_963573305.1). Lineage (NCBI taxonomy): Eukaryota > Metazoa > Arthropoda > Insecta > Odonata > Coenagrionidae > Pyrrhosoma > Pyrrhosoma nymphula. The sequence goes on along the minus strand of OY754338.1, from coordinate 3,980,802 downwards.
TCTACAGAGTTAATTTTGCTACGCCCAGGTTTCGTCAAGTATTCCATATCATCAGGTCAGTCCTTCAGTTAGATCTGGTCTTACCGTATGTTCGACAAATCCTGGTGGTGGTCAAATGATACATATACTTTAATTTCCACATGAATTTGGAAGTTAAAAAGTGTTTTCTTGGTGTTCCATTATGAAATCCTCGCCGGCCGGCCGGCCTCGGTGGCGGCGGGGTCCTCGCCTGCTAATCCATAGGTCGCGGGTTCGAATCCCGCCTGGGGAGGATTTTTCACTTCCCAGGGCATGGTTGTTTGTGCTTGTCCATTTTTAAATGTTAATACCCCGATATAAAGGCCAAGGTGTGCATTAACAGTGATGAAAACATAAGGTGGCTGTCGGTCTTCATAGCCAAATTGGCAACCAGCTGTTCATAGATGTTCATAGGTCAAAAAAGCAAATTCCACATCATAGATTGTTTTACTCAGAGAAATAGATTTTTGGTTAAACAAACGTTACAAACTCAGCCCTTTTGGTCTCACAAAATCCAAGCATATTGCATTGGGAGGCGGGGGGAGGGAGGGGTTGTAATAAAAGCTGTTTGCAAAATAATTAGGAGGTGTCCGGTTCAACAATGATTTGGTTAAACCCGGTTTATCTAGTTTCACATTGAATAATAAAATAATCCAGTTCTTTGGTAACCTCGATGGACTTATTCATCGAAGGGTGGCTGACAGCTCAAAAACGTAACATTTTTTTCGAACTATGAGGGTCTGTTAACTTATTTCACTTTTAATAGCAAGTAAAGAAAGTTTCAAATTGCGTTGAAGACACGCTGGGAGAAAAAGGTCCATGCAAATAAATTAAACATTTATTACAACACTTCACTTTTAGCAATCCTGCCATGTTGAAGGGGAAAACGTTAAAACTTAGATATTAGTCAACCGTCCACACTCTCTTTTGCTTATTTCATCCTCGAAACTTTAAAGTATGCAGTCATATTTCTAAGGTACGTATTTTCAAGCATTTGTAGGGTTGATATAAGGGGCGGCTCCAGACCAGCTTGGGTATGAAATATTCCCCAGGAAAAGAAAGAAAAAAAAATAAAAGGAATTTTCGCGGGTCTCGTCCCGGAAATTCGTAATAAACTATGTGCTAAATGGTTTGGGGCAATTGCCCCTAATGCCCCCCCGCCCCTGGGGCCACCAACCACCTTCGGCGCCCCCCTTGTAATGTAATGGCCCCCCATCCATATGCAATGATGTTTAGGCTTGTTGAATATTTAGTTTTTAAATCACGTTTTTAACGATAAAAAATAATTGCGTAAGAATTGCATCACTGTCCGCTGAAAATAAATTTTGAAATATGGCAGAAATATGGAAGACGTATGTGACGCAAACAGAAATACTAATTACAATACTTTGCGAACTTATTGTTAGTTAAAACTGTACTTGAAAAAATACGATCCTAAGTAAAACCAGTATGATTATATTGCCAAGAATGCCCAGCCCTGAATATATTCCTGCCAAATATAAAAAATGACGCTTCCCTAGATTTTTACTTTCCTAATTTCCAATTTTGCTGCCATCAGGTTCGCAGCTGTAGACTACCATCATGGTGGTCGTTGCTGCAGTTGACCTGATATTTAATTTTCCCAGTTTACTCAATATCTTGCTGGAGTCAGGCTTGCCATCACTTTGGTTTTCAGGCTGAATTGAAGCTTGTGGTTTTCCCAACGGTCATTGGAGGTTTATGTTTTAACTTGGAAAGGGATGTAAGAATAGGTATTCATTTGACACTTTTAATGACACTTGCAATCTAGTTGAATCCTTTAATTTAAGAAGCCTTGATTCGGTAAAAACCACAATCGTGAGGATAGTGTGCCGAATACCCTTCGCTTACATTCCTCTTGTTTGTTATAAGTACCTTTACTTTTATTTTCCAATCCCTTAACTCTTACCTCGGACCTCAACCTTTTAGCTGATATGTTGAAGAATGTTAAAAGAATGTTTCTTGCCCTCTACTTTGATGCGAAATTGTTGTAAGAAATTCGGTTTCGATTAATTTTTGCTGGATGTTGATGGTGACGATGGATTAATAAATGGGTTGGCATATAGTCCAATTAGGAACCAAAGTTGGTCCGCAAAATTCACTTGCCTATTATTATAATCCTCCAACTTTATTTGTACTTTTCAACATATTATTCTCCTGAATGTTGGGCTCACTCAAGATCTGACCTCCACCTTTCGCATTAAGTGGGGGAACAAAGGTGGAGTATCCACCAAGGGCACATCAGCCCCAAAATTATCCCATAGCCCTCCAAACCCATTACGAGAAAACGCGTTCCGAACAGCGCTTCGTTCGCGGACTATGCTGAGCACGTAATGGACCCGCTTCGATGAGTTTTGCCCCTTTGAAAATCACCCGGCGACCTTTAAGTGCAATGTAAAGTTTGAGTGGTTGGAGAGCGAGTGAGATGGAAGAGAGAAGAAGGTTCTGCGGCAATCAGCGAACCGTAAGGAGGGAAATATTTGTGAGGAAGTCCTATGTGGAGGAGAAGGTTTGGAAAAGCAGAGTTTGAACCGGAGAAAAGCAATGAGGAGGTGGGAATCTTTGAGGACCAGGCAGTTGATCGCCTCAGTTTCCAAAGACTATTCTCTCCTTCTCTCTCTCTCTACTGCTCTACTTATATAAAGGAGAGAGAAAGCTTTTCTGTTTCAATGGCGGAGAAAGTGTATAAGGAAGGTTCTGCAGGGAGTTATAGACCGAGGTTGTAGGGTTAAGACCCCAAACCTCACCTCCTCCACCAAAATTTCGAAGTTTTCGACAAGTCTCTCCCTCTCTCTTCGGGGCCGGAAGTCTCATTGTGTGACCCCGAGGGCGTGGCATGGCTTTGAGTCTCAGAACGCGGGACTGGCGTCCTTTTAGGGCGTGGTTGGCCCCAGAGTCTCTCCGCAACGCTCAACGGAGGCGGTTCCACGTAGGGGGTTTCCATTGTCCCTGGCGCTAAGGGGTTTGATGAACGGGCTCGGAGGCAGGGGAAGAGATGGTGCCTTAAAGGTGATTGTAGTAGCGCAGCCAGGGGTGATATCAACAAAGGGCAGCAGCTAGCCCCCCTATCCTACCCTATACCGCCTCATAGCATTCCCTTCATCGTTTCCCCGACTGTGTGACCACGTTTGCATGATTTAACCGAAGAAAGTGTCCACACGAAAATTTTCTCGGTGGTCAATGTCCCGCTGATAAGAAGTTTCTTTTAGCTCCAAAACATTCTGGTTCCTTGTCATTTCTTACCGTTTGACTTTTTTTGTAATCTCGGAAATTTTGAGAACTTTTTCATTGGATTTGTTGCGTTTCATTTGCTTTAAAGAAAGTTTACTTCCTGCTTGGTTTACGCAATAGAATGGGCTTTTCTTTTAGGAATAATTGGAATGCCTTTTACCCCTGCGAAAGTTTAGTCTAAAACTCACTCCTTTATGGATATGTTCCGTTTGATCTGTTTAGTGTCAACTCTATTTGTGATTTCATTTTCTCAGTTATCAACTATACAATCATGAACTAACATCATTCTCTCCCACAAAACTAAAGTTTTAACCATATCTTAATTCAATGATATCAATTTTCTCCTTCGCGGTTCGCTCCGCTGTAGGTCCAAAAATTAGTCCACTTTGAAATATTTTGATTGATTCACTTGTCAAATGAACAATATTCTATTATAAATCTATGCCGATTTTGTTCTCTTCGCATATTTATTGATTTAGAAAGGTAAATGACTTGGCTATTTTATTGTTTGATATTCTTCTTGGGTTCGAAAAATCATAAAATCGGAATCGTTGAACTAAACTTTATCGGTATAATATTATTTATAATCGATGAATGATCTGGCACTTTCCCAGCAAGTCAGTCTAATAAAGTCCTCTCGAGTCTCCAACCGGGTGAGAGTAATCTCCAGTGATCCTTTGACACGCATCCCTGATGTGGAAAAACTCTTGGCAAGGAATATTGTTGATCGATGGAAGGGCGTGATCATGGTTATATTTAAAAGAGCAATACCTCATTCCATTGTCTGCTTTGGATACTTTGTAGAGGCTAGTTTAGTTTCAAAAAAAAAAACTTTACTTCCCGCGAATCATATGGGAAGCAATAGAAATCAGTAAGGTTCTTAATTACCTTCATAGATATCGCAGTTACTCGACGTTCAACGAATGGAAACGCGTTTCGCGTGGGAAACATAAAAAAGTAACAGATACAAATCACAACAGACCTAACCCCAACGGATGATGCTTATAAAACGGCCAAACTGCAATTCCTCTTCACTTCACTGACCTAAAGAAGTGGTATGCAACGTCTCCGCTGGCGAAACTGTAGTCCTTAGCACACTGGACCTACGCGGGAAGAAACCCGGAAGACATACATCTTCAAATTCATTTAGACGCCGAAGCCTTCACACGGATAAAGATGGAGTTCTAAATTAAATCTAAAGTAAGCACTCAGATAAATACAACACCACACCAGAAAGATCCCGAAACAAATTCAACAGAAAAGACTGATACAGCTATGCACTACTTAGATTACGTTCAAAAACCCAATTTATTGTAAGCATTTAGCAGCTTTACCAGGAGTATTTGGTAATATTTTCTTTTTTTGCATAGAAAACCTTTAAAAAAATGTAAAATGGCTTTCTTACTGCTAGAATTCATTGTTAAAAAACACAGTACATAAATCCACTAATTATTTTATTGCTGTTGACCGGTTTCGACGTCTAAAGCGTCATTTACAAGACAAAACAGAAGGAAATATTGCTACTGCTAGCCTTATGTAATAAAAAAACATGGAGAAATGAGGGGAGGCCAGGAATTGACGGTTGGTTGGAAGGAGGACGGGTGGGGGGGAAGACTAAGTTACGTGGGGCAGGAGGGGGCGGGAGTAAGGTCGGGTGGTGGTAAAATACAAGGAAGTGAAGGGTTTGTAATAAAGCAATCTCATTAAAAAACTTATTATATAAAAAATTTCTAAAAAAAAGACATTGCAGACAGTGGAGATTTGGCGAAGTCGGAGAATTAAGGAGATCAAATGGACGATGAGAGTCACCAACGAGGCAGGCCTACGAATATTTGGAGAGAAAAAGTACCATTTTTTGTCACCATAGTAAATTGAAGACCATAAGGTTTAGAGAAATAAATTAGAAATACTGCCTGGAAGACCAAGAAATTGTGATTGTTGCCATTGTAAAAATTGTTTGGGAATGAAGCGTTTGGCTGAGTGGATTGGAAAGCTGTAGCAAGCCAACCAATGGGTTGAAGATTGCTAATGATGATGACATAGATTTCTCCAAGAGCGTCACCACTTATATATAAATAGACACTTAGGAAAAAATAGGAGGGCCGAGATAAAACCTTGAGCAACAATAACAATGTAGTCGACATCGAAACAATATTTTCGTCGATAGAAAAGTATTCAAGCAGCAAGTAACAGAGGAAGGGATGGGAAAATTGGGTAGTTTTATTATGACTCCCAGTAAGGTATAAGTCCGTAGAAACATTCGCTAAATATCCCATGGGTCTGTGATGTGTTTTTCACACTGACAAACGCCTTTTCAAAGTTAATAAAGGAGAGCATAGACATCAAGATTATGCAATAGCATTAGTTCAAACAGAATTTAGATTAATGCACTTGCATTACGGGTTTCCCCTCCTCCTGCGGGTCCGATCCCTCACAAATTTCATTCTTTATCTGGATTTTAAATATTTCTATTTAAAAAAAAAGTCTTCCGGCAAAACTATTAAAATAATTCGGAAATAACTAATACTGTTTGCAGATGTCATATGACAAAACGAATTTTGCTCCTTTCTTTCAATTAAGAGCTGATAAATTTAAATTTTATATTTGTAAAATTATATTTTGCAATGACGATTTATAACTTTAAATTGCGTTGATTAACATTCATTTTAAACCTAATATGCCAAAAAACTATTTAGAAATAAATTAACAATGTTGAGAAGACTATAATTTTCAAGTCATGGGAAGATATCAAACAAGTATTTTACTTCGAAAGCTCACGGAGTATTTATTTTATTATTTAATGTATTTAATTATCACAAAACGTTACAAGTAACTGATTGCCTTGTGGTAACAATAAAATGAACATAAGAATATATACATAAAAATGTCAAAACACTTCCAAATAAAACATTACACAATCGAGGAACATTTTTCAAAATTTTAACGTTTGCGGTAAATATCTCAAAAATTACCTCAGGTAACTCAATCCATTCCTTAATACCTCTATATATGAAAGATTTCTTAAAATTACCGTTTTCTGCTCTCTACATTTTATTTTGTATTTGTGGTCATTCCTTTATCTGTAGCAGAGTTAGTCCAGCCTTTAATTAATTTCCTCTCAAGCCCGTTCTTTTGTAACTGCTTATTGTTAGTATACACCGCATAACCTATTCATGGTTCTCCTTAATTTCAAAGGTTTGAACCCAGATTCCCCAGCATGGCTGTGATACTGTCACACCTTTTGTACCTGCTTAAAACATACCTGGCTGTCTTTCTTTGCACTTTCTCCAGCTTGAAAAGATCTGTTTTTCCAAAAGGATCCCACACTGCAGTTGCTTATTTTAATACCGGACGAACCATAGGCCATTTCTTTGGTTTCTTTATTAATCTCCTTAATATTTCTCATCAGCCAATGCAAAGATGAAAAAGATTTTCTTGCAACCTTATCGATGTGTATTCCCCAATCGAATGTTGACGTAAAATTAGCATCCAGGTATAAACAATGGTTGCAATTGGAAATATTTTCTCCGAGCAAAATGTATGACTTATTCTCTTTGTTTTTCCTTCTCGTGGATATCATTGGTTTGCATTATACTTGTTTATTTCCATTTCATTAACTTTTATCCATGAGAATAATTCATCTAGATTATATTGAAAGGTACACTGGTCTCTTAGTTATTTATCCTTCTATGTATATTACAGGCATCTGCAAAAAGACGAATTTTGGAGTCAACTTCTACATGTATGTCATTTATGTAAACTATAAGCAATAAAGGACCCAAAACGCTTCCTTGGGGAATTCCCAATGTTACGGCAGTATCACTGAAGAATTCTTCACTGACTCTTACTGTCTGCGATTTTCCTTTCAAAAATTCTCTAATCCATAATTTTACCCTGCCATCTATTTGTAACCTCTCTATTTTTTCTATCATATTTAGATGTGGTACATCCGTATGACGATTCGTCAGTGCGTAGCAACCAAGCCATTTTTATTCGGTTAGTAATAGTTGAATGAAGGCAGGCTTTGAGCTTATTTCCTAGCTGGTTTCCACGGGATTCTAGCATTATAATTAAATGGCATTGGTCTATTTGCATCCTAAGAAAATTGTCATGCATATTGATTCTTATTTATTATCGATGGAAAAAATTCAAACCAAAGAAGCGCAGCCATATAATTCCAGACATCGATTGCGAAAATGCGTCAAACTTTTGACAAGTTTCTACGTCAATGAATACGCGTATAAATGAAAAATACTTATAAGAAACTAAAGGAGCTCCTGGGAGGGAGACGTTTTATTTGTTCACGTAAGGGAGCGGAAGAATAACCAAAGAGTTAACGAATCTAAAATAATTCATAAATTCTCTTCGACACGATTCGATCTCTTCGAGCGACGATTCGCGGTAATAGCCTTTTCTAGAGAAAAAATAATGGAAGATATGTCATTTGCAGCGGAATTATTCCCCGTACTCTGATGAAGACTTTCAATGGATATTGGAGTCCTGGCTTCTACATGGTAGCTTTCTATTACGAGAGATATCTGGTGACTTTGGCCGACAGACCGATCGTTCATCTACTCATTTTCGCTCACGCCTAACCAAACGGGAGTCCGAAATCCAACCCATCTCCTCAAAAATCCCTTAGCAGGTCAAATTCGTCCTTCGGGTGGAGGTTCCCTCTCGGCAAGCGAGTTCGGAAGGAGGGCCACCGTTCGCTCGGAGAGTTTATTGTCCCCCGCTCATCTCCCTTTTCTTCTTACTCACACATCACAAGAAAAGAAACCTTACCCCTCCCCTCGAAAATAACCCTTTCCGCAGGTCAAAAAATTTCCTTCCGTGGGTGGTTCAACTCCCCCAGCTACTGGGAGGGAATGCTCTCGTTCCGCTTGGAAAGTTTGTTGTTCTCCGTCACAGGGGGGCGTGGTTCAGCCACGATGCCAAATCATCAAAAACTGGGGACTTAGAAATTTTCGGCGGTACGATTTTTTTGAACAGAACTGTACCATGTCAAAAGATTTTTTTAAATCAATTATTACCGCATCAATTTCACTACCTTGGTCTAGAACTTCAGCAATATCTTGGCATAATCCTAGCAATTGGGTTTCACAAGAAAAGCCTTTCCTGAATCATTGTTGGTATTTGAATAGCCAGTTAGTTTTGTCCCAGAACTCTTGCAAGTACCTAGCAAAAGTTTTTCAATTAATTTACACACTACAGACATTAGGCTTACAGGTCTATTATTTTATACTCTAGTTGTATCTCTACCCTTGAAGACGGGTATGGCGGTTGCCAATTTCCAGTCAGACGGCAAATTTCCATTATTTAAAAGTGACGAGGAAAAGTCTTTTTATGTGAGGAACTTTTTCTTTATCACCTAGTCTTAATGGATCTATGGTTACATTATCAGGCCCCACTGACTTATTTTTCCGCTGTTTTCATATCAATTTTAATATCTCACTATCAGACACACTAATATGGCCGAATTGTCATACTCCACAGCCAGATAATAGCATAAGATCGTTGTGATCATTGTTGGTATTTAAAACAAAATTGTCTTTTTCAGACCTTTTCTTATAGCTGCTGGCGTATCATTTATTTAGCTCGTCCGCCTTGACCCTGATAACTAAAATTTCTAGAAATTTACTTTTCCATCTTCCTTAACAAGCATTGCTATGTCATTATTATTGTCCCTTTTCTTCCTAATATATTTTTATAATTTATTAGTTTTTCCTGGTCTAGTATATTCAATAGATAGCTTTCCCGGGCTTTCCGTTTTTCAGTGTTTAAGCTACTAATTAGGGTTCTATATTTTACCAGATATCTGAGACTTAAATTGATTAGTTAATACGTGCGCCTCACCTTCCTTTTAACTATTCTTATTTTTGCGTTATAAAACTCAGGATTGCCATCGGTTTAAGTATTTTCCTTAGAATAAATTATTCTATTCCCGTGGATAAAATAATTTTAAAAGAGTCCCAAACTGTTTCATCTGTAGTAGCATTTTGATCTGCTCGTTTGGGAAAATTTTCTCTCAACATATTTTTTAAATCCAACCACGTTCCCTTTTTTATAATCCCAGCAAAATTTATCATTTTTTTTCTGCGTCATTCGTGATGACCATTCTAGTTCAACTGACACAATAGACTGATCACTTAACCCAGGTATTTTCTTAAAGCTATGGTCACCCTCAAATGGCCTTAGAAGGAAGACATCCAGTTTGTTATTACCTATCGTTGGTCCATTTACGAGCTGATCGAAACCCTCTTCTTGAATTAACCTATTTACAAGAGTTTGAAACTTACCACTACATTTAAAATTTCCGTTCCACTGTGCTCCCGGCAGATTAAGATCTCCTCCTATTAGGGTTCGTCTACTAAGTTTTTTCGTGTATAAATCTGCCAAAGCTTTCAGTATGAGTAAGCGTACTAGATAAAATATAAATAAAATGTCAGCAATTTATCTTGTCATTTCAGCATCTATATAAGGTTTTCCTTCCAATTTATCTCGGAGCTGCGGCATCACAAACATTTTGTCCAATGCATTCTGCAATTACATCGAAAACGCCAAAAAGCAGTGGCATCCATTAGTAGTAACGAAGAAAAACTGATTTAAGTGAAATTTAACATAGATATATTTTTTCCTGCCGATCCTTACGCTTATGGCTTCCAATTTAAAAGATGATGCCTGAAATTTCACATATCTTTCTACTTCTTTAAACTATTTCTAAGAAATAAAGTTTTATTTTTTGAGAGATACGAAAACGTAAACGGACAAAAATTAGAAAATATTAATTCCATTTCTAAACTTGAAGTGTTTTCGTAATTTTGAGCGGAGGTATTGCACTTTAAACGGTAACGTTACTTGGGGAAAATGATCGACGTCTGTCTGCCATGAATGGAATTGGTATTAATTTACCGAGAGGGGAATTAACTTCACCAAACTAAACTATGCGTACTGACTTGTTTTAAACGTATCGTACACAATAACCAGCCACTGTTGGGCAAATGGAGGTGTTTATGTGAAAATGAAATGAAAAATCAAGTGGCATAGATCTCAAGCGGAGATTATCCTAACGGACATTGATTGTCAATCATAGTTGCTTTAAATCACCCTCCTCACCTCCTCCAGAAGCTAAACAGTTACATTAAGAACCATCTTTAACATTAATCCAGTTTATAAATATTATGTTAATAACATTATGTATAGAGTTGATTAGGATACATTAAAGTATAGTACCATAACAATAAAACTATTATTGTACTGTTCACAACAATAAAACTATTATTTTTAGAAATGTATTTGTGGAGATACTGAAGAAAGGACATTCAGTGGGCATAGCCACTCTGTTAGATTTTTTATTAACCTCTTCTAGAGTTCAATGTGCGCATATTCCGGTATTTTGCACGCTGCAGTCAGAAATGTTTTACGGTGAACATTGTACTACAAGGAGAGGAATTTGAACAAGTTAAACTGTCCACTAATTCACGGAAGTATTATCATTTGAGATTAAAGTGCCATGACGGACATTTAGAGTAGAATAGCTCAAACTAAGAATGCGTTCATCATGGAGACACCACTATATCTATGTGCAAATAGGATGCAGCTGAAACCAAGTTGCGTGAAAACATTGGAATGGATTTAAAACCGCAGTAGGGTAAGAGACTTGGTCAAGTGGAAATTCCGGGAAGAAATGAATGAAGCATTCCAAACCTGGTGTTTGAGACGGATGCTGAGTAAAAAAAATTCCGATATAATGAATAATATAACAGAAAGGTTGCCGGAGAAAGTGGTAAATGGAGCGTAGCAATAGCAAATAGAACTCGGAGTCGGTGATAATGGCCAAAATATTGTGAATGCAACAAGTAATTACCATGTTCTATATCAAAATCATTATATTGTCATACTTCAACTTGCATATTATTGAGATATTGCACTAAGTGCTGGAATAAAGCATTTTTTCCGTAACATTCTAAGATTTTATCTGGATAAAAATCATGATTTTGATACGTCTAATAGACTACGTGATGCATGCCATAATGGCAATGAAGAACGAAGGCTTGTACGTAACGTAAGAAGAGAAAGATGAACAAATTGAATTGAGCACACCCTGCGAAACCATGCATTTTGTCTAGAATGTGATCGAGGCAAAAGTTGAAGGGAAGATTCCGCAAGGAAGACCAAGGGGCGAATAGAAGAAATAGCTGGGTGTGAAATGGTCTCGGCAATGAATAGGAAAGAATCGAAGTTAACCAATCCATGGATTGAAACAATGTTGATGAAGTCAGACGATGATTCCCGCAGTGTTATTACGATTCCCATTCGTGCTTGTGATCGAACGAGAAATCGATCGCGGTTAAAAAGAAACGAGAACGGCAGTCCGTTTGCGCCGGCCATAACTCAAGCGTCTCCAGTATCGCATCTTATCTCTTGGGCCGAGTTCTCCGGCTCTCGCCACTCGACGCCCATCCCTCATTCACGTGGAAGTGGAGAAAAGGAGGTGGGAGAGACAATTTGATGATGGAGTGCGCACACTGAACACATTGAGAAGTCCACGCCCCCCATCAACTTGCACCTTTATTTGTTTCTCTCCCCTCTTCAACCCCCTCTCGCGTGAGTTGAATGAATGAAGACAAAGGCCGTAGGAGTGTGTAACGCCCATTTCCTGTTCTGACTTTAGAACAAACAAAAAATAACAGAGCCTTGCCCCGATATCTTGGATTTCCCCTTCCTGACTTAGCGCTGTCTTTCTTTCCTCGATTCCCGTGTTGATATTGCCTCCTCGTTTTCTTTTCGTTGAAAGGCAATTTCGAAACTTAAACTGCATGAAATTAATTGTGCGGCAAAATCAATTCCCAATTTTCAAGCACAAATTGGCCTATGTTAATCTTTAGGCATATTTGTAAATTTTTGTGGGTATAATTGCCACGGATAGTACAGTTATGCTGTATTTTCCCATATTTTTTCCATGTAACTACTTATACCTTTTCTAGCTACCTTACTACTGTTATATAATCAGTTAATTTTCTAGTACATGTGCGTTTTTGTCTTCCTGACTCAAATATGTTTCTAGGAAAATAGATGAAACTTAAGATAAGACAGCTATACTATAAGAAAAATAAAGTATTGCGCATTCAGGAAACGTAAGAATCTTAAATTCAATTTTTCACAAAAACATTTAAATTATATTTGCAATTATATAATATATGCATGTAGTTTTTTTAAAAATCTAGAATGTCTATTGTTAATAATTCTATTTCTACTTCTTTGAACTATCCCATAAAATGTGTCTCAGATGCTAAAAATTGCATTTAAATAGCGCTGTTCCAAAATGTATGAAAAGTCTCAACTACCTTTGACACGAGTTATTGCTAAAAAAAATTACTCCTCACCAATTTATATTTTAATTTGTTATGTGCGATACACGCATATATTGCGTAGATACAGCGGAGTCCCCCTTTTAAATTTCAAGAAAATAGTTGAGTGCTATTCATAGAGATCTTTGTAACACATCCTGCTTGCATATTAACAGTTTTATAAACTAAATATTTTCCGTTTTCATGCATCTTTATTTGTATCTAAGTCCCAAATTTATATTAAAATTGAAAGAAGCAATTACGTCAAGGTAAAAAAAAGGGTCAAGGTTGGTTTCAGGAGGACTAGGATATTGAGAATCAGTGGTAAGGAATAACAATTTAAATGCTGTAGTGAGAATGTACTTTACACTTATTAGATAATATGTACCAAAGTAAGAAAAAGTGAACTGATTTCATTATAATTTGAGCCATTTTCATGGTGTATTGACGCGGTGTGTTAATCAACAGTTCTTTTAATGCTTTTGCGTAATTTGTCACATCAATGATCGGTTGGAAAATCCAAATGGAAACAAGATATGTCGCGGATACCTAGTTTGAGAAATGCCATCCAAGCAAACTCTTTGGGAATACATGTGAAGTAATTTTGACCATGGACGTGACTGTATAAAACGTATACTAGTTGATTATATCCAGGTCAGGAAACAACGTGGTGAAGATGATAACGAAGGAAACAATAATCTTTCCTTGTTCACATTTTCTTTCTTGGCTTTTTTCACGGGTGAATATGCATGTGAAAAATGTGATTCATAATCGAAACTTTTTTGCAATCATAAACCACGATTAACACACTGGAATCATAAATTAATTGGTTGATATTTAAATATTCTCCCCTGAAATATCGATAATGAACGACCCACGGAGTGACTAATGATAACTTTGAATGCATCTTGATTGCACGAGTGTAGTGCTTTTAAACATGACGTAAATAACTTACTTATGCACATTCTATGCGAAAGTAACGTCGTCTTAGTTCATGGCAGATATTGGACTGATAAATGACCTTTTTTTTCGAAAATGTGAATTTATTACTTTCGTCGTGCTCACCTAGCATAGGAGTTATCTAGCAGGGTGTCACCGATAAGTACTCTAAAATATGCCAGCAATCAATGAGACACATTAGTCCTCGGTTCTTCCTTCTCTTTTCTTTTCTTCTCCCGTACTGCAATCCATATTTGCGTTCTTATGTATTGTACCTTGTTCTCTCAACCCTCCTTGGTGGACCGAGACGAACCGCACAATAATATCTCTCCCCGTCTCGCGGATGGGCGCTCGAGGCTAACCTACACGTCACCTCAGGAAAATAAAATTAGAAGGAGACTAACCCCAGGAAAGAAATAAGACTAGGCGGGGGTGGGGAATCCCTGACCCACCTTTGCTCCTCGCGATACCTCTGCTCTGGAGTATAGAATGGGGTACGATGACACCAAGCGTGCAAAAGAAATCCCGACTATCAGATTTTGGTTTAGAACAACTATATTCAGATATGAAACAATTATACAAAAAACACACTTGAATTAACCTTATGAATGACTTTGAATGATGGGTAAATGATGAAAACGGGTGAAAACTATAACCTTGGATGAAATTACAACAAAAGAAAATAATGATAATTTCAGTGCCTTTCAGTGCCAAATCACTTCAATTAATTAAATTCAATTATTTTAAAGTCAACCTGCCCGCCCGGACTCAATCTTTGCTAGCTCCCTCCCCTCCCACTCCACCCCCCCCTTGCACTTCCTTCCAACCAATCCCCTTTCCCCAACAACCAACCCCGTACCAAGACATACCCTAAACTCCTAACTCCAGTGTGACACTCCTTAGTAGTGAATCTCCTCCAGCTGAAGAAGGGTCCTTAGCCCGAAAGCTACCCCTAAGCAGTGGACACCGGTGTCGTCATGGATCATCTGCCTGTGAGTGTCCACTGATTTACTTTCCTATCCTTCCCCAACCTCAACGCCTTGTTGCTAGCATATACTTTTATATTTATTCCCTTTCCTTTTATATATATGTATATGTATATATATATATATATATATTTATTCATACAATCATAGGAAATGGATTGTATGAATTTATTCGCGACTTTGAGCGCCTGATTTTCGAATGGATGAGTATATATATATATATATATATATATATATATATATATATAGTAATTGGAAGCTTTCACGAGCGTGAACACAAAAATATATAAAAACAGCTGAAGAAGGGTCTTTAGCCCGAAAGCTACCCTAAGCAGTGGACACCGGTGTCGTCATGGATCATCTGCCAGTGAGTGTCCACTGATTTACTTACCTATCCTTCCCCAACCTCAACGCCTTGTTGCTAGCATATACTTTTATATTTATTTCCTTTTCTTTTATATTTATATATATATATACTATATTATATTTACACTTATAACAGGTATGTAGTTTCGTAATTGTGACAACGTAAGAGGAGACTCCCAAGTCATACCCCAAGAAAAAATACCAATTAACTAATTATATGTTAGGGTAGGGTAATAGCGCGCTGCATTTTTTTATTTTACTATCGAAGCAGCAGCTATAAACATGCAGGTTGTTCCTGTTTTTAACAGATACTTTTTCATATTCTTTATTAAAGGGCGAGATCAAATATTTCCATAGCGTAAGTGGAAAAGTATCAAAAGAAAGCGACTAATATTTCCTACTATGTGCATTGGCGTCAAAATTGTTTCGGATTCGCTGTATTTCCCGTGACAACGTCCTTTTTCTGAGATATTTTACAGCCTTCAAGGTTTTGTGACCTCAGTGTATCGCTCTCTCCCGTTTCTCAACAGATTATCTCCAATTTTCTACTTAAACTGAATAATGACACATTAAACCATTCTACTGTTTCGATTATTTAACAATCTATCATTTCAACAGATTTCCTTTATACTTCTAATGTAATCCATCGTACTTGAGCCATCACAAAAATATCATCTCAGCAACAATTTTTGAAATATTGGCTTTTGAGTTATGACTTCAGAAACAATTCTGCTTGAGGCTATACATTATTAGTCTATGTTGTTTATCAGATGCCATCAAGTGTGACTGATAGCTGTTCATCGGCCATCATATTGTTGGATATTTATGCAATTTGCTCTATTAAACGTAATTTACAATTCAAAATTTATAACTTAAATAGGCTAGAGTTCAAATCAAAATATACCAACTGTTTAACTATCCGTTCATAAAAGTATAACGCAACCTATCCGCGCTGCGTTGGAAAAAATGAAACTAAAGTTCCAAATCACTGCACGGGTCATTCTCGTCTGTATTACACAAGGTGTAATCCGAGGATACCGATCCATGAAAAGTCCTATGTGTTTTTTAACTAAATTATTATTTAACTTATTTCCTCTCTAAATACGATACGTTTTTTTATTTTATGAACCAGCTCCGTAAATGATATTGCACATTTGAAAGAAGAGCTGATAAAAACGATTCGTTTAATTATGAAGCCTCACATTGCTGCCCAAATTACCTAATTGGATTACTAAATGCTTTAAATTTGAAAGAGAATATTTCTATGAAATATATATTTTGCGCCAAGTTAATTTGCCTGGTGTTGGCATATTACGGTCATAATGAATTATTCAACAGTGCGGTGTAGTTTCCTTTAACAGATTTATAACCTTTTTTATCACATAAACGTTTAACGAATGTAGTTTTTAGTCAATTTTGTTGAACCATTCATATTTCTTGGCAAATCTGTCCAATCATGCATAGTTCTATTTGGGCATAGTCACCCTCTCACAATAGTGCCTCAAGCATAAAAAACATAATGGTCTCGATGATTAGGTTTTCAGTGTCGAAAATGTTGAATTAATTGTGCTGAATGAAATCTATGAAAGACCATCACATTAACCGTTTTATGCTTTAGCATTTATAATATTAAGCGATAATTATTTATTATTTCCTACTATTTTGGAACCATACAAATCCTTATTTACAAAACA
Source organism: Pyrrhosoma nymphula (assembly GCA_963573305.1). Classification (NCBI taxonomy): domain Eukaryota; kingdom Metazoa; phylum Arthropoda; class Insecta; order Odonata; family Coenagrionidae; genus Pyrrhosoma; species Pyrrhosoma nymphula. The sequence goes on along the minus strand of OY754338.1, from coordinate 3,964,200 downwards.
TGTACAACGATGGATTTTCCCATGGCAAAATTATAAATTAAGGAAAGAATTATTCCATATAAACATACATATCCGTGAATAAATATTAGAGAGCAATCTTATCTCGAAAATGTTTCAGAAGTCTTTTACATTTAAGTCCGTCGAACTCCTTTCTCCGCGCTTATAATTGATTTAGTCACAATCATCACACTATCGCCTATAATCCTTGTTTAATAAAAATAAAAGATTCAATAATTGTTATGATTATTTTGAGCATATTTCATTGAAGTATGATAAGGCGGTATAATACAGCCAATGTTAAATATTTTGTTAGAAATAAATTACATATTTACAATAAATTTTAGCAATTATAAGAGGAAATAACCAAATATGACTACTATCTTTAAAAAATACGCAAAATATGGTAAATCCCCCATGAATAAACCTATTTGATTTGACCTATATTTGAACCCGGATCTTTAAGGTGTGGATCAGGTGTTTTAGATAGTTACACCACCAATCCTCCTTCAGGTGGTTCGAGTGAAGCTTGTTTATTAACAAATGCTCGTGAAACTTTGCATACGTATCCTAATTAGAAATATTAGAAATGTGAAAAAACAGGCATCATGCCGATTTGGTTTCTTCGCAATTCTATGCTATTTTAACATCTAGCCTCATGGAACATAATATATGTTTATTTCGAAATAATTCTATTAAATATGTATATATTTATTATATAGCTAATAAATACCATTGTATCCTACCGAATCAAACAAATATGCTTAAATACAATGTTTCCCTAAATTTCGAATACAGCGCCGATAATGTACATACCAAGAGCATAACATGCTTAAATTAAGGTAAAACATGTAAAATATAATATCTTCCATGCATGGTGATTCCCAGCGCAGAAGCAGATGTTCACAAAATGTTATAAGGTCATACAGTTATTTTTTCGACTTGATATACTATTATGAAAATGTGCACTCAATGTGACTTGCGGTTGCCGCACCAACCACATTCATTCAAAGCGAATTTCAGTGACGTTTTATACGAACACGATGTTTTCGTCTCACAAGGAGCCATCACCCCTGGGGGGTTATTTTGTAATCTCACCTTTTTAGTGACTCTTAGTGGAAAGGCGGGAGATCCGTTTCCCACTCTTAATGATCGGCTCACGAACGGTTCGTGAATTGTCGAAGCTTCAATTACCTTATGTCAAATAAAAGATGCCGAGACTAGCGAATACCCAGATTGCTCAACATCTTACGGAAGATATATTACACTGTACATACCACGAAAATCTAAATACTGTCAAAACTACAAGTGACATGTTAACTACAATCGATCACTCGATATTAAAAAAAAATTAAGTGCATCAAATTAGTGTTCGATTTACAAGCACGGGAAATACCTACCAAGAATGTATATTTTAAGGCAATATTTGTTAAAATTATGATATAAATAACTGAATTCCATTATCCATACACTGGCGGATAGGCACACGAAAACATAGGTATCAGCAACATTTTTGGGAAATACTGATACGAAATATATACACAGATAATTCAAGCTAATAATAACATAAGCATTTCAAACAAAGCATGCCTTCAAGTGCCCAAAATATTGGAGACGAAATTGCTGAAGTTCTTCACGTTTAGCAAATTACAACAATACGATTTAAAATCGTTTGTATATTTCGCGCCCTTGTTTATTTTCCAACTTAAGCTTCAAGTGGAAACGATGGTGGCTCCATTTCACGTTCCTAACGGCAGGTGAGATGGAACTAATGGCAAGCGGAGATAATGAAACGGATCAAGAGTCGAAAGATACGGATCAGAGCGGATGAATCGTGTATAAGACCAGTACATGACCGGCAGTTCACCGATTGAGATCCGAAGATGGTCACGCCGCCTGGGTGAGGGAGTTGAACTACGAAAAAGTGAGATTTTATGACGTATTCTCACTAAAAAGGTGAGATTACAAAATAACCCCCCTGAGCGGGAATTTGCAGATCTTGGTTCGAATCCTGGTCAAGTCAAATGACTTGTTCATGGTGAATATAATCTTCTTGAGTGTATATCTTTGCGCATGACTATCCACCACATCATTTTTCCAATCCCGATGATTAGAAAAATAATTCAAAATTAAATTTTTAAGAAGAGTTGACGAAAGAAATTCCCAACGGCTGCAAGGCGAGAACTCGGCGTAATAGGCAACAAGGAAACGGTACAAGAATGCGAAAAAAATGGTGAAAACACGAAGGAAGCATCGATTAATAAACAATCCCTTATACATATATGGAAATTCAAAGCAAGAGAGAATGACGTTAACAAATGAGATGGAAAGACGAAGGCTGAGTATGGACGCAAACGGGATTAATTTCTAATTCTTGCGGTAAGGAAAACGAGATTTCATTTTGATAATTCTTGTGCTATTCAAAATTTCTTCTTGAGTATTTGGCAGAAATTGACAAATAATACTGATGAAGTCGAATCGCATGATATGGTCAGCAATAAACCCTGCGGAATAGCTTATACGTATGGAAAAGAGAAAAAAAAATTAAACAAGAAGATACTAGGGCAATAGGGAAAATTAACAATTAATTTACACATGAATCAACTACCACGGATGTAGGGAGATGTAATTGCGCTTCCAATGTCACTATATTGAAGTTGATAGAGCATTCAAATAACGAGAATACGGAATGCAATGAACCGCTAGCTCAGAATGAACGGATGAGGGAACGGAATATCCACACAAAAAAATGTAAATCTAAAGCGTCAGGCAGATGATCTCTAGGTCGTCCTCGCAAGAGATGGAGAGGACAAAATTGCGGAAGGTCATTGAAATTACATCCTCTTATAATTGCAGAAAAAATAGCATTTTGAATCTTTAAAAAATATAAACATTTTGAATATTTCAAAATTATAAGCATGATAAATGACGGAGATAAGAGATTGTCTGAGTTTCTTCACTGCTATGTTTTCCTTTTCTGGTTTTATTTGCACTTGATTTTTCAGTCTCATGCTCCCAACTCTCTGGGTTGTAAAACGAATCCATATCTGCTGCAATACAGGTCAAAAGAAACAAACAAAGTCCACTTCGCGTTACTAGGGAATTAAAAGAATGTGCTTGACGAGGCGCTTTTATGAAGAGGGACGTGGTCACCATGGCAACTTGCCTCAGTTTCATTCGCAGGTTGCGCTCACCGACGTCGTTCTCTCTCTCTCAAGAAGAGAGGAAATTCGACGTAAGATTGAAATGGCCCACGTTTGGGCGCCTCTTGTGGCCAGGATTGGAAGTAAAAAAAGATGAGGAACGACGGCCGCACCACTTCGCCGAGAAGCAATCCAACTTCCTCAGGATGAAATCCGCCTTCAAGTCTTCCCCGGAAACCTCTCCCGCTTCTCAACTTCTTCACACACAACCAAAATTCTTCTCAACTCTCTTCTCTTGTTTGATATCCAATATTGATGCATGCATCTGTATGACAGAAGGACAAGTGGAAGTTGAGAAACCGTTTACCCACATCAGCACTGTATCCAACTTCGTGCTTGATTTCAGAAAATAATTAAGCAGTTGTTCTCTCAAAAACTCCTAAGAATGGTATTTTTAATACACCTTTAATCAATAGGAAATGAAATCTGACTGATGTGTTATAGTAACAGTTTAAAGCAATGGATTTATTAACTCGTCCCTTCAAAATCTCTTAAGGGAGGCCTTTATTTTTATAGTACACTCTTAAGCGTTTAGAAAGAAATACGGACAGGACAACTATTGAAATCGTCTACAACTATCAACTACTAAACGAATGAAAAACTATCAAGCTTCCCTTCAAATCAACTACAACTTTGATGAAATTAAAAAAAAATAAAAATCAGCAGGAGTTTCCCTAAAAACACTGCTGAGATGTATGTTTCATAGAATTGAACGTTTAGAAAGAAATGTATACTGGATTTTTATAGTCTCCGTCCATATCACCTTTTTATAACGGCAGAATATTTTACGGAATAGCCACTTTGAATACCTTTGTTCTTCATCATATACGTGGTTTACTTAATTACTCATTTTATCAAAACATTAGGTTACTAGGCGTTTTTAACTTTAAGTTACCAGGCGTTTTACTATTGAAGATTCTTGCTTCATGAATAACGAAATGCTCATACTAATCCTTTTTTTTTGTCAAGCTATGTCCTTAATTAAGATAATACTTGAGAAATTGACGCATTCTATTCTATATAAAATTCTATCGCATGATATTTTTCTGCTTCTTTCATTGTGGGAGGTTGTTTTTTATGTGCTCTTAACATAATGTGCTTAATTTGATAGTTTCAGGGGAGTTTTTATAGGTGAGGTTTATTTTTTACTGTTTTCGACATTTCGTAATATTTTTACTGTACCTAGAAAAAGATATTTTTCCATCGTTCTTATAAGATGACTTGTTTGATGTTATTATTGTCTCACGTTTATTCTAAGTATTTACTAATACTTTATCCAATTTTTTGTTTCCTGCTAATACAATATGAGAGACCTGTTTGCATTAACTACCAAACGATGTTGTAATATCTGCAGTTATTCCTGTTGTTTTCCACACTGACGTAATTCGATTTAATATTGATTTATATTATTTTAATTAGACATTAGTCATAAAACTATTTCTAATCGTACTTTATTTTTTTAAGATAAAACAATATTAATAATTTCCATTACCATAATAGTTAAATTTCGATACTGCAATGCAGACAGATTTATGAAATATCTTTAGAGAGAGACGGCTTTAAGGATTTCATTCATTTAATATCATTTAAAGAGTTTTTAAATTTATATAAACATAACAATCTTAATGAATATAGTACAAAGTTATTGAGAAGCTGTTGAATACTACGAATAGTTGGAGAAAAAATTAGAATGATGCATATATTTTCAAGAAGAGCTGCAGTAAAGCAGTATTTGAAATGGTGACCGCAGATGATGGTTATACGAGGCTTTAAATAGATTCTTCAAGGCACTCATGTTCTATATCAGAAATGTGAAAGATGATTATTACCCCGGGAGTTATCATATGAATAAGTAAAATTGCCGAATATGTCTTAAGAGGTATGCCATTTCATTCATTTTTTTCAATAAGAAGTTTTAAAATGACCTCCTTATTGTACTCACACATAAGTATTTGGATGTACTAAACCGCTCATTTCTTCCTCTCCATTCCGGCTAATCCAAGAAAACTCGTGTTCAAATAACTTGAGGCAAGTCCCAGCATGCTTGCAGAAGCCTCGGGTAAAACTTTCTTAACCACTCGATGCTGGCGAAGTCTCCTGCCCTCCTCTCAAACTCCCCGAAAGAAAACTCTCTCCAATCGTGAAATGGTTCTGAGGGGGAACAAAGCCACGACTACCGGCGAAATTTCTCGTTGAGCTACCGGGATTTCTTTTTTTTATAAGAAAACAAGGTAAAATAAGTGAAACCTTAGCGTGAAGAAGTACACGTGCTCAAGAAAACAACAAGTAAGTTTTTGATCTTATTATTTTCCCGCATTTTTTGAAGAAAAGATATTTTTGATTTTTTTTCCGAGGAAAACTTTTCCTATTCCGGGCCAGCATATCGGACGATACCTGTGATGGCAACCATTCTCTCTATCAACCTCTCCAAGAGTTCTAAAAATATTGCCTCGATATTATTATTCAAATTTTTATTCAATCGTTTTTAACTTATATAGTATGGCGTTTTTCATTTTGGCTTAAAATTTATAAAAACTTATTTTTTGTAATTTCCCCCTAGTGCCGTCCAGCATATCTAACGGTAATTGTGACCATTTTTAATATCAATCAATCCTATATTTTTGAAAACATCGACACTTTATTATTGTTATTGAACGTACTTACTAGCATACTTGTTTTTATGTATCTAATTTTACTTTTTTTTATCATTTGTCTCATACATTACGTAATTGAGGCTTATCGGAGGCATATTGAGGCTTGGAGCGGGTTGTATGTCAACACCGATTCGGGAAATGTGCAGAATGCGACGAAGAAGACTCATTCAAGTATCGTATTGAAAAGTGGGTCCAATTTGAAACGTGGAGAGTGAAACTAAGCTTAGAGATGAATACCAGATGAGGAATCTTGTAGAGACTTGGTAACCTTCTGTGTGAAAAAAGTAGATTCCAAGATATAGAAAGACTATGCATTACCCCCCAAGAGCAATGATATACTAGCGAAGAAGGATGAAGACCGAAAAGTATATCAGGACCGAAATTAGAAGATGAGGAAGAATAAAAGAAGAGAAGGCAATGACCTTCCTTCTGTGGCACCTAACCACGTTATACTGTATGTAAATCAATTAGAAATATATATAAAGATTCCATAACAGTTAAGTCACTTCATAATGTAAATGTTACAGCTAAATGTAAAAGCTATATTGAACAATGTTAAATGAAATGCCATAACCAATGTTAAAGCATGACATCCGTAGAATTGAATGTATACATGTAATAAAATATAAGAAGTAAATTAATCTTATAAATTAAATCCTACCATTTTATGTAATAAATAAATGTAAAATATAAATAATAATAAAGTCTAAAGAGTAGTAAACGGAAGTATACACCCTCAGTAAAGTAAAGTACCCGGGTCATTCGGTTGTGAATAGTACCGTTACTAGAACTAGTAACGGTACTATTATTTTACTTTATAATTACGTTATTAGCACGTATAATATAAAAAAAGTTGCCTTGTGCCATTACGGTCCATCAATTATTAAGGTACTCGTTTTGCAGTGTCGATTTTTTTGCAAACTAAATGCATTTCCTCTAAATTTACCGGCAACAATATGCACATATTTATATTTATTTTTAGAAAGCAAAATATTTATCTGAATTCAATAAATTTGGCTCAGAAAAAGAAAAATATGTGGTGTATTTTACGGATTACTTTTGACATAGGAGACTTTTCAAGCAAATTTATTTTTCAAAGAACAGTATTGAGTACATTTTATTGGTGAAATAAATATTTGAGCATAGTTTGTGCATGCGTATATATTAAAATAGTTTGATGAAATTCCGTGTCTTGAGGGAACGGACCATTTTTGAAATTAGGTGATTATGACATGGAAAATGTTTATTACTGGCATTCCGAAAAAAATTGCTAAATGCTTAAGAAGATGTAATTTTAGGCGTAGCGAAACTTGGTGGCACTCACTTGTGGAGATCATGATGCAAAGGAGAGGAAAGTATTCCTTAGATGTGGTTTGAAGCGGCCGAGCCTTTTCCCAGAGGAAGGAGTCCTTCGATAGCTTTGCCCACTCATCAACGTATGGTTTACGGTCAGTGTCCTTTAGTCCTCCGCTGTTGAGTTCCACCAAGTTCCGCTATGCCTACACCGTCATGATTTGCAGCAGAAGGGAGAATAGTTTACGCAAGAGGCAGTGGGTGTAAAGGATGCCTTGGAAAATGGATTGTTCGACTCCAATTTACTCCTCCTTTCTACTATTCCCTCCTAAGTCAACAGCCTCAGAACCCTTGTAGAGGATTTTTGTTATCCTTGTATTTTCATTATAATGAAGGGTCATAGTGATGCAATTATTATGGTTTAAGGGGGCTGATAGGGTATAATTTTGGAGAGTAATTCAGGGTTAATGACATTCGGAGTGACAAATGATGGGTTAATGAATTTGCCTTTCCTTTATTCTTGATTTACGTCGTCTTCGTCGAAAACTGACCGTTTCGTGTAATCTTGCAAACCATTCATTGGCGTTGGTATTATAAAATTTTGCTTAACTATTAAGATAGCAGCATAAATATTCTTTCAGATATTCAGTGATTTTGGCATCAATTAATTTTAAAAATAAGTGGAGCAGCGTGATTGAACGAGTTTAAATGATATGAAAACGTCCCAATTTATTTGAATAATTTATTTCAATCAGGTATTACAATAATCAGTAATTAGGTAACCCATAAGGTTTAGCCTGTGTTGGAGCTACTATCAGGTAATTCATGCAAAACAGCAATAACAAACAATACCATAGAATAAGTATATATAGAGTGGCAACGTAATGTTAAAAACTGGTTATAAATTTTTGAGAGCTTTTGAAAGAATTTCTCAAGTGGCATTACTATCGAGAAGGAATAATTAAGGCTTATGGAAGAGGGCACTTGGAGAATTGACACATTTTTGGACATCTTTTTCTTCCTTGATGTGTGTCCGAAGGAGAAATAAATATTTTTCTCGAGATAAATACCAAAAATCTTTGGAATAATTTAAGATTAGGATTTGGCCACGAAACAGCATTTCTTTCACGTAAACCAAGGTCATGTGTCCTAGGTAGCAAATTGGCTTCTTCGCCACTTCTTAAATAAAAATTCTTTAGGACTTTATAAAAATACATATATCTAAGAAGTTATATGTTCAGTTCTAGGCACAATGGGAATGCATGGGAGAAATGGTACAATACTACACGTACTATTCTCTTTTGCAGAGATAGGGTTTATCGTATTTCTCTTGGCTCCTCCCCAGAAATTGAAACCATAGCTTGCCAAATATATAATTGCCGGGTCGTGCAAATAAAATTATCATTTTGGAACCACAAAGGTTTTTCCATGTACACCAAATATATTACTTTACGGAAAGTCAATACGCAATTGTTTCGCGAGAAATATATATTTGGGAGGCAGTGCCGAAGTGCTTTTGTTATGCCATTGACGTGGTGTTTCCATTTTAATTTATTGTCCAGAATTATCCCCAAATATTTAAATTCAGTTGCATTTCCAATCGAGATGAAATTTATATAATTTCCTACTGAACAGTCCGGAGAATGATAATTTACTTTCAAGTTGATTTTATGTGTGTTGCATAAATCATATGCCATGTATTTTTGATCTTGGAACTTAAAAAAAAGTCTACTAAAAAGTAACCACTGCCTAAGAGCTTATACTTCATCTTCCATATTTCTTTTTACAATGTCCCAGGATGCACTTTCGTAAATTAGTGCAACAAAATCAGCGTAAGCTGTGACATATCCATTAGACTTATGATTACGAAGATCGTTTATATGAACCAGAAAACGTATATGTCCTAGTACTGAGCCTTGTGGAACGCCAACCTTTATTTCTTTTTTTTACTATAGCACTTATACACGCAAGCGCTTGGATCTAGTTAGGTGTTGAAGAACTGAAGGATATTTCCTCTGACTCCGGGTTGATGAAGTTTTTTAATAGTATGTCAAGGATGTCAAAAGACTTTGTGATACAATGAACAAGGATGCTATTCATTTATTTTGATTGAGTCCATTATAAACATTTTGCAAATGATGCATCAAAGCACCCTCGGTTTCCTATTTACTTCTAAAACCACATTGCTTTGGGCTAAAAAAATAATTTGTCTCAAGGAAATGCAATAACTTTTTTTAAGAAGTTTGTCAAACATTTTTCAGAATATCGAAAGGAGCGATATTGGTCTATAATTTTCCAACTATTTTGGATCACCTTCAAAAGTGGAATAACGACTACCTGTTTTAGAGACGAAGAAAATTCTCCGGTTAATAATTCTCAGGTTAAATACGTATTCCAAAACAGGAGCTATGTGTACTATCGTACTACTATGTTGTCCTATTCAGAACATTGATACTAATGCCATCAAAGCCAAGTGATTTGTTTGGGGGAAAAGTATTACCAGAATAATGATTTCGTATCGAGATACTGGCTCCAAATACCACGACTGACGGGAATCAACTATGGATCATGGATTTTTTTAAATAAGGAGTGGGTAGTAGTTTCATTAATTTTAGATTCAAAACTTAGATAAAATATTCATTTAATTCAAATGCCAATATCATAGGATCAGTAATGACAGTTTTCTTCCTTTTCGATACATAGATCAGGGGTTTTTGAACTAATTTGTCCAGTGATTTCTTTCACGAAGTCTCACAGTGCATTTTTATTTCCACGACTATTTTCGAGTTTCCTCATATAAAAATAATTGCGGGCCTTTCTCAGCTTAACCCTTAGATTGTTTCAAAATTTTAAAAATTCCTCCGTTAAGCTGCTGCTTTTGGGATTACGCCTATACTTTTTTGGGATGTCATTTTTTTTATTTTATTTGTGTGAGCAGAGAATTGGTCATCCAAGGTTTTAATTTTCTTGTCTTTTTATCGTGATTGATTGTTAATATGGCCCTGTCAATCATAGATTGTAACAAACCCAACAGAATGGAAAAGGCTCTCAAAACGTTTGGCTCATTAATTACCGGAGTCCAGTCTATTTTGCTCGCTAGATCATACAGTATATCATATTTTACATGGAATTTATTTCGAGGTATTTCTAATTCAATATTAATATTATTTTAACTTCTTTTTAACGACGATAGTAATCATTGAATTATCAGTAATCCCCAAGTGACGGACATCTGCCCACATTTCTAATTTAAATTAATTATAGAATCTTACAAACATGTAATCAATGTTGGTTGAAGAATCATTTACTAGACATGAGAATACATTCGTACACATCAAGTCATATAGTAATCACAATCATAATTTCATTAATTAAATAAATATATTTAGATCACCAACCACAACCATATTTCTTCCTGCATTGATTAGAGTGGGTTCCAACTCCTATAAAAAATTAGTTACAGGAATATTCTGATCCCTATAAATACCTAACAGATCAAATTCCACCACTTGAGCATTTACAATAACATATACGCAGTTTCCTTTAGGTACAACATTTGAGTGACATTTCTTCACACTGAATATTATCCCTTTCATAAATTATCATGCCTCATGCTCGATTTAGATCACAGCATTTAACAAATGTAATATAACCAATTATTTTACAAAATTTCACTTCATGTACATTTATTCATATCTCAGAAAGAACAATAATATTAGGCTTATTTTCCATTTGACTCAAATGAAAAAAAAAGAATTCAAAGTTACCGCGTAGGCTGCGGATATTTCGATGACATGATCACTGTGATTAACTTCGCTATTTCGCGTGAGAATCATGTTTATAATTGTTCTAAGTCTTCAAAACTATTTAAGACAATAACATGACAATAACATAACAATAACACTTTTCCGCTTTTCTTGTATGAATTTTCTCTCTCCTTATCGAGAGGAAGGCATACTTTTTTAGCCTTTTTTGCCTCTTTCACAGCATTTAAAACTTTACGTCTGCCAGGACAAAGGGCCTCTTTAATGGGATCATCTGACGCGGAATCAGGATATTGATGATGTGTTGTAAAACACATCGCTTTGCCAACAGGTATTTACTTCAATAGAGTTACAAACTCGAGGAAAATATCGATTTGAAAAAAAAACACTATAGAATAGGGACAAAAAAAACATGTACCGAAAGAAAGGGGCATATATTAACAAAGGATCGCTTGTACATGATATATAAACAAATTACTTCAAATCAATCATAATGCCTGATATACATTTTAACATTATCGCCACTGTAGCACTCTCCTAGTTTCTGGTTTGGCTATGGTTCTCCCTCATTTGCGCTTAGTTAGTGGCGTTGCATTGAGCCCGTTGTGGAATCACCCCGTGCCGCAAACCCAGTAGGGGACATGCACAGTATTTTGTGGACATAGAAGTAAACTAAACAAATGGTTGGTTATATATTAAACACACCCGAAAAGCAGAAATGTTTCCGTCTCTTTTTTTCCAAATTTGTTATGAAATTTGAAGGTTAACATTATTATTTTTTTATTTTTATGCGAATAAAATAATGCTCATCAGAAACACTGTTCATTGAGCCATAATTCAAATGGTATGGATTTTATGTTTAGGGTGTGCTGAAACATTTCTCGGAGAATGAGAGCTGTGATTCCTCTACATCCAAAGTTCCTCGAAAATGTTTTCTCATTTTTTATATTTTTCAATGAGGCATTTTTCATAATGCAACGTCTAATAGAAATTTCCATTGCAAAATAGGAGCTACAGCCAATTTTTTACGGAGTTTATTAAACATACCTTAATAAAGTATAAATTTGATGAGGCTGCTTGTATCGATTTGTCCATGCACCATCTACATCTATCTCACTTAGTTTCGTCGCAAAAACGTTGAAACACACGGGATAGCCTTTTTCGCTGTACTTTCTCTGTACTTGACATTTCCGTTACATTTTGATGAAGAAATTATTTTTTCCTTCGATTGTGTGTGTTTTTTGGCGATATATCTAAACACTAAGTTCTTGTCGCCATTCCAAATCTTGTTTTGCTCTTCAGTCAATGTACTTTATGTTTTTATTTTTCATTCCTCCCTTATTCTGTTTTCATTTCTTACGCGGCCTTTTATTGCTCTTCAAAATATTTTTTCTGTTCCATATATTGTTTCTACATTTCTGTTGTTTCCAGCCATTCATCTGTATGTGTTGATGTCACACTAGCTATAATACATTATGTTTCTGTTGGTCTAATTGTTGTATGTTATACTTTAGCTTTTGCTATCGATTTATTTCTTCTCATGCCTTTCTTTTTCTTCATCTGATCCTCTATGGCCCATGTCTATTTTTGATTTCACATTATGGTGTTATGCTACATAACATGTTGCTTTTACTAATAAGTGCGTAATTAATTTAAACAAATAAAAAACTGTAATGTATTTATCCACCGAAGTTTGTTAAGATACATTAGTTTTAACCTCATGATGATGCGTTGCGTGTAGATGATGTGTTAATTAATTCTGATGCAAAATACACAGTGTTTACTCCAGTTAAGCATGGTTTTTCACAAGGCCTGAAACCATTGAATGAACGTAGTTTCTGTCAGAAAGAAATCACATATAAAGTGAATAATATTAAATTTTCGTGTTTTTTCGTCTAACGGAATTTTAGCAGCTGTTAAAAATGTTGCTTTTCTAATAAATATCTCCATGTTATATTTTTTTAAGTCGAGTGCGCTAGTGTGATCTAAAATGAGTCTAACATTAATAATGTATTGAGGTGACGGAAACACCTGATGACTTTCACCTTAGACCTTTGAACAGCAGTTGGCCCTGGATCCGCTGGTACATCGTGGCGGCCAGTCGGAGCACACACGGTCGCACGGGAGAAGAACTATTTGGTCAGTTCTCGGCGAAGTTTACCCTTTGCCCTCGACCGTGAGACCTTTTGAGAATGAAGCCGTTTTGAGGTGAAGCGAAGGCCTTTCCAAAGTCCTTGGGCCTACACACTTTCACCTCACGGAAGGAGGGCCTTGTGGAAGCGGAAGTGATATCACATGAGAGATCAAAATAATTTCTACTACTCCCAGAGACTACCACTCCCTTCGTTTTTTCCACTCTCAAATAGGTCTCACCGTGAGTGTAATGAACTGTTCCCAGAACGAGTAAATCTCTATGGACTGACTCAAACAGCTTTTCAAGTCTTGCCAGTACAGCTCACTTGCTTTCTCTTCTTGTCAAAACCACGGACGCTCAAAGGGCAGAAATGTTACTTTTCTCTGCATTAACCAGAGTTCTCGATTGGTTTCCGACCAATGAAATACGTCTAAGGTAAAATAGCACTCTAATACCTACGCACTTAAAACTACTCCCGGCCCAATAACTTAAGGAAATAAATGTTCGAACCTTCTAAGACGACTGAACGCAACAAAGAAATGAACTCTTGGACGCCAAATTTAAAGTTTTTCAGATGTAAAGTTCACACTAATTTAGAGTAAAATAGAATTTTCAAGGAAATGAGAATGTATCCATCCACAATCCGAGCTGAGACATAAATTACCTTTCTTGGTTCACTGAAAACTTACCTTGAATTCTCGGTTAAAATGAAAAATAACTAATTAATAGAAAATATTAAATCTTGTTTCAACGTTTTCGTAACTTTTGACCCTTTTTATATGACAAAATATCAAAACAAGTGTAGCTCCAATACAATTCAGAAAGTGAAGTCCATCTAGTTATTTTTTTTATTTTCTCCGTGATGGTTATTATATGTATGATATGGATGAATGGATGGATAGCTCAACAGCGAAATTAAGCCTGAAACCGCTTTTTCATTAAGACATGACAAGCAACTCACTGTGTTCGGATATTCATTTAAATAGTTGTTTTTTGATGTTTTAATTTGAGAAAACGGATCAGAGAAATTGAATCCATAATGGAGGTGATCCAGCATGGTGTACTTCATTCTGTAAACATTGATTCTAACTACGATTCCTATCTGAATCATCTTCCACATTTACCCCTTATTTTTATTACTGTACTGCAAACATATTGCACCAAATGGCAGGCAATAGGATGGAATCCATTTATAGAACATATGCGGTCATAAAATGTGAACATAATCTACTAATAAATGAAATATATGATTAAAAGTGCCATATTAATAAATTAAACGTATATTAAGCAAAGCATTTTTACTAAAACTACAGTGGTTCTTCTGAGATATCTTAAGTAGAATATAAGAAATATGTGAGTTAGTCTGGGTTGCCGAACACCTCAGCCAAAAATGCAGGCTTATCCAATGCTTATGAAGACTCAAAATGAAGATTTTGATTATTGTTTGCAGTAGTCCAGAAAAGGGCATTCTGCTTTTCGATAGGCCTAAGTATTTATCTACGTTTCTCATGTAAGTGCAGTGAATAAGTATCATGCAGTGAATAAGTAAGTTTCCACCTCAGCGTACGCATTACCTGGGTAATAAAACCACTCTCTACTTTGCGCACCTATCCGATTTAATTTTCCTTGATTTATTTTGACCCAACCACACCATTGACTGTCGCTTAAATTGAATTTATTACTTTGTAAAATTATAGATTTTTCATTTTCCCAGAAATATAACTATTTTCCGAGACATCGAGGGGCCATTTTGTATCCAATCTATCCTGTATGGTCTCAGTAACAGGTAGTCATAAATGCAACAGTATATAGTTCTAATTTTATATTTTCAAGTTCTCTTTGAGTATTTAACAAACTTTTGATAATAAAATTGATCTATGTGCTGTAATGTTGTATGACAAAACTACAACTTCACATAGAAACTCAGAACGAATGAGTGGTCACCCCACTCTAAGTATCGAGTTACCGACAATCACATAGGTATGCATTCGATACATTTTAGTACATCAGGAACATTTGAAGGAATAATTTAGCAAAAATTCATTAATTGTTTTAAGAATATCCCATATTTTTCACTATACAAAAATTATAATTGAGTTTTAACCCTTTCAATATTGACGGAGAATATTTTTCCCAGTGAATGCGCCAGTAAAGTGTAGCCAGTTCAGAATATACAATTAAAAGTAATATATTTATCTATGTAATTTCAAATTAATATGAAAAGATTGTCAACAAAAATTAATAGTTATGTGACTATTGAGCAAGTCGTTCAACAGATTCAGGTTTTATGTAGTTGAAGGATTTCGTAAAAAAAAAAAAAACAATTCGCTGTATTCCACAGGGTTAATAATTTTACCCCCTACTCGTATTTCAACTCAAATAGATTCATTCAGGGATATAATTATCAACCAACTACTTTTATAAGCTTTGTATATGCTTAAAGACTATGACAATACTAGCGTATCAAACAAACAGTTTACTGGGACATATATGTCCCAAGCTAAATTTTCAAAAGTAGCAACAATGATCATTTTTTATTAATTGATTGACACATTGAGAACGAAATTCCACGGAAAATAACCAAATGTTATTTCAAACATGCATAGGAAGAAATATTTCTTGAAAGGGTTAAGGAGTGGCTAATTTGTAAGAGGCCATTTTTAAGCAAAATGAAGTGTATACAAAGCATTGCTTTGGGAAAAATGTTGTCATGTTCAACGGGCATAACAAGTGGTGTAATGAAATTTAAATAACGTTCCATTTATCAAGTGCCAAACCGTCACCTTGCTCAAGCGATTTCTCCTTTCAGCATGCGGATCACCAAAGTCATTCTTGAATATTTGGTGTCTTCCCGTTCGGGAACTCGCCTTTAAAGCGGATCTCCGCGTCTTGCTTCTTCCTTGGGTCTCCAGTCGTCTTTCATCCCATTTCCTTCAACCCCCTTGTTTAATCAGTCAAATTACCTCTGACCCTCGGAAATCGGTCCTAAATCCCTACGGTAACCCCCCTTATTCCGTCGACACTCCCCCTTAAACCGCCCCTGACCTCTTTTGAACTGGGCGCTTGAATTTCTACTCCTCCTTCCCTTCCGATACCATACCCTTTTCTCCACTCCCAAGAACCCTGGAACCCCTTATCCCCCTCCTACCCCACCTGAGCTGAAGATGCGGCATCAGAAAGCCCAGGGTCTTGACTTGTGTGATTCTACACACAGACGCACACACACACGAACTAAATTACAATCCTTTGGTCTCGTGGAACCACAAATATTTGATTTCCATGGCATGAGCCAATGGAAAGGGCTTTCTAGAGTTTAAGGAGCTCGGAACCCCAGGGCAAATACGCGAGGCAAGGTGACAGGGCCTTTGAACTGCTTGAAATGTTAAACGTGAAAACGTGACTGTTACTTTGTCAACATCAAGGGCAAGAGAGGGCATTAATTATGCCCCCCCCCTCCCGTCTGCCCTCCGTCTCCCTCCCCCTCTCTTCCTCGCCACCGATTGTAACCACAAATTAGAGATTTTCTTAATCGAGTTAATCAATCGCTCAAATATCTACCGAAGCCCTTTCATGCGTTGGGTTGAAATGTTTTCAACTATAAGTTCCCACGACTGCAGACACGAAAATGGGAGCGATCGACCTGGATTAATTAGGTGGCGGGATTTGTTATAAGAGTGTGTCACATCGTCAGTGTTGACAAAATACAATGAGGGGATTAGAGAGGAGAAAATATTGGAGTACCAATCAGGCAATCAGGTCATTAGGTCATTTAGGTTACTATCATTATCAGTAGCCATAATTCCGATGATTGGTTTGCTGCAGCTCTCCAATCCACTCTGCTCTGTGCCAACCGATGTATTCCTTCATAATTATTCACTTTGCTGTCCTTCATGATTTGCCTGATCTCTTCCGTCCTCGGTTTTCCTCGGTTATACTTACTTATACTTACTTTCTTGTTTTCAATAATGTGTAGAAAAATATGTCCAGTCAGTTTGTCTTTCCCTCTTCTCAGAGTTTCAAATATACTTCTTTTTACTCAAACTCTTCGTCAGACATCTTTTTTGGTAATTATTTTCGTCCTTTTGATCTTCGTCATTCGTCAATAACACTAAGGTTCAACAGGTGTAAATCTCTTTAACCCTACAGCTCTTTTTTCCCGTGTTCAGGGAGTGTTTAAATTGACTAACAATTATACTCGCTAACTATGGATTAATAAAGATTTTAGAAACATTTTTTTCCTTTCCTAACGTCAATAATGTACGCTATCATTATCAGTCTCAAACACAAGCATAAAAATTTCTCTTCAATTTAAAGACTCTGGGAAGCATATCAATCAGATAAGATCTTTAGTGTTAAAAGGTGTCATCCCAGTCATAAAATGACAACTAAGGTGTGAGAACCGGTTATGCTTTAGTGCCATCTTAGCTTGCGAATAACCTTTTGGCACTTTTGTCATCGCAAGCCAGTATTATACTTCATTTAGTTTTTCTTGAGTGGTAAAATATTTTTAGCGCTTATAAACCATTACCATCATTGTCCTTCTTATATTTAGCATTGGTAGAATGTATTTTAAGATGTGGAATCAAGTTTGGGAACCGTTATGAACACCCTAATACGTCAGCAAAGTAAAATCATTAAAAAATAAATTAAATGTAATTTTAAAAATTGGACAAGAGAGGATACATGTAACAAATTGGGTATACTAACAGTTGATAGGTCATTTATGCATGTGATAATTATTGACAATTCCTTTAGAGACAATTGCAAGGTTTTGGATAAGATTAAATAAGTCAGTACCTGGGGAATAATATAAGAGGTAGAGTAAAAAAGTGTTTCACAATGCACGGAGAGAGAAATCTGACGATTTAAGTACCTACCTACCATGTTCAATATTATGCCAACTTACTCAAAAAATTTAAATAAATTAAACAAAGTTAAAAAAGAAATTAAAAAAGGTCTCTTAGAATGTTAAATATATGATTGATGTTATTTCTGGAGCTTTGGTCTATAATTTTTTCAATTACAAAAACACAAATTCGCCATAGTGTCGCCTTTTTGTGTAGGCTTTATCAGGGCTTAAAATACAATACATAAGTCATACATGAACAAAAGTGCTTGAATATATATAAATATTGTAATACAGAAATAACATCCATCATGATTAAGTGGTAAAGATGTACTTGTATCCATATACAAGTTAAATATATGGATTTTAGAATGTGTTCCATATTTTCTACCGCTCACATTATATAGTCATGATATAGAACACAAAATTTATTTATGAGTTTAACACGGCGACTTGCTGACAATAGCTATAATATAGCTGGGCATTTAATGGAAATATTTTAATTGTGTAGTTACATTTAAATTTACTTTGTAATTGAGTATGTGATACAAAGCAATTTCTGAGATGATTTCTATATTAATAAGATTATTCTTTGATCAAAATATATTTGTTGTATATAAATAATGTGGTTGAATATGTTTTACTCAAATAAAAAATGTTGTTGTTGTAATAATAATAAATTTAATTTTCGTAGACAAAAAAATCGCTGCTGCTGCAACACAATTGGAATGTCAGCAGTAATATGTATTTCGCAAAAACCTCTTAAATATTCCCGCTGTACAACGTTGATGCAGACCAGACTGTCAATCTGGATTGTAGTAATGAGATGATATTTAATACTTCCTACAAATAAGAAAAATAAAATTTTATACAACTTGTTATACCTTTAAATGACTAGCGTACATATGAATGTACACTGGGATTTGGGGTCCTACGACCGTGCGTACAACATATTGTATGCTGGATGTGGTATTTAACACTTTCAGGACCGCCCTGAATATGGAGTTTCGACCGAGTGTACAAAGTTAAATCCGACCGGCAGCGTCTGAAGCTGGAATTTTAATCCGTACGAAAAAGGTTAAATGAAAAATGGAAGCTTTAGGTTGTCTTAAAAAGTATTGTGTCATCTTCAATTTTCAAAGATATCCGTGGCCAACATACAAACAGAAAATACGTATTTATTCATACAAAAAATATTAATATTACATCAACAGTTTTCAAATATAGTCCTACCAATCTTATAGATGGAAAATTTGTTTATAGATATACACATAAATACATAATACAGTGCTTAGTTCATACATTTGTTTCAAACACATGATGGTGATTTAAATGATCGGTATTGTTCTGAGTAAACGGCCATGATTTCACCGCATTTTGAAGAAGGTTTTTGAGAAATTTAATCTCTGCCCAGAAGAAGAGAGAACTAAGGTTCAAATACGTCAAGGCTAAATTATCCGTTCATAGTGGCTATGTGTAAAGTATTTTTACATGAAGAAAGCTTCAAACCCGTGCGTTATGATGAATCATCTGAGAAAAGCTTATGACCACCTACGTTTGGCATCATCGTGTACAGGCACTTACATTAATTAGTTAAGGGGAACAGTATTATGAAGCTATAAACTAAAGGTAATAACGTAATAAATTATTTCATTTCCTAGCCATGATTCGGATATGGATCGCTTGCATAAAATGTATCATTAGTATACATTTTTAGATATAAGAAACAGTTTCGGGCGTAACTTATTGGAATTCTTTCATAGTGGGAAAGTTAGCAGAATTTTCTACACTGATTATTTCACATGTTGTTTTATTATTCACACTAAATAAAACCACATGTGGAAAAACAGAGTGGAAAATTCATCTTCAACTTTACTACAATTTTTAGATCTCAATTTCCTTGAAATATCTATCGTAGTAACCAAAACTGAAGGTGAAAATTGATCATTAAAGGAGTTATAAGCTAAGTGGTGTATGATAGTATATCATTTGGTGCCCTCATGAATATTTCTCGCCTAAAGCTTGAGGTGCTTCCAGGTGTAAAGTCAAATGGAAGTAACGCAAAATTTGCACCAATTGAAGATCATATTTTTGTTGCATTATTTCTCTCCAGATTTGATTCCACGAACATATTATAATCAATTGAGTTAAAGTCGTAATGGGCATATTGATTTTGTCTTAAAGAACCCGAATATTTTCATGTTGATTTGGATGAAATCGTTCAGTGCCTGCATTAAATTTTTATATTTGCTTTAACCCTTATACTTTTCTCCATAATATTCTGAGCAAAACATGTATTGGAAGATTGATGAAAGTCTATATAAGTATACCTTAAAAATATGCCGATCTACAATATTATATGTTAAATTCCTCCTTTGCTTCGTCTGCCGTGAATAAAACTTGGGATTATGAGATAAGTTTGCCGGCAAAAGCGAAGCTTTTTGTATAAGTTTCTTTGAACATCCCTTTGGTCTTATCTGTGTATCAAGTAACTCATATTAACATTCTTAATACTCCGTTATCTCAATTGCCATTCACTGACAGCTTTAGAAATAGATGGTAAACCAATAGATGGTAATAGATGGTAAATAGTATTCTGTCACATTCTGGTCGTTTGGTTTCCTTCCAGGTGTAACATTGTGTACCTTCTCGTGTTAACCTATGGCCTCTGTCCGTCTTAAATTCACCAGATGCTATTCAACCCTCTAAAGTCAGAATACATTTTTAATTTTACCAGTTTTAATGTGACAAGCTAGAGTAAATGGCCCTTAAAGACAACATGTATTTTTTTCTATCTAACAAAGTATATGAACACTTGAAAAAATAATAACTTCGTAGAATAAATAATTGATTTAAAAACCGGGATTGATCAGTGCATAGGGGCTTGTTATATAGTATTACTGGGCGTTCAATAAATGAAAACTTTCGAACATATTGCCGTGAGATATATTAAAAATTGAATGCGAATTTTTACGAAAATAAGTGACTATGTATTTCAAAAAGGCCAACGTTTCCATATATTTCAGATAGTGAGAAGTAGCAAGGCAAGGTCTTAAATTCTGGCGAAAATTAAATACCGTTTCTCTAAAAAAAAGGCGCTTTAAAAATATGCCATCCTTGCCCATTTTAAAACACATTCAATCTGTGACAACGTTTTACAAAACTTTGCACCTTGAATTATCTCGGAAAACTATGATACCTATTCATTCTGTTCCATTTTTACCAAGTACAAATCAAAACAACTTTTCAATGCCGTTTACAGCTGAGATACAGTTGTGGTATCGTTCATTGCAATACTTTTTTTTCTGACTTTTGGCCTCACTGTCCAACCACCTCCCATGTTTTCTTCTAGCCCTTCACCCATATTTTTCTACCTCCTACTTGTCAGCAATATTCTACGAAAATCCTCTATGTCATCGTCCCTCCATCTGCTTGTAGGTCCCATGTTTTCTTCTAGCCCTTCACCCATATTTTTCTACCTCCTACTTGTCAGCAATATTCTACGAAAATCCTCTATGTCATCGTCCCTCCATCTGCTTGTAGGTCTCCTTCAGAGCCTATTTCTATCCGGTATCCATTCATAAATTTTCTTTGCCGATATTGTCTCTGCTATGCATGTATCCATCTGATTATTTGTGACATACTTGAGTTGGACTATTTTTTATTCCTAAATCAGCTTTTTGATTCTACACTTCCCTGAATTCATCACCCACCTTTTTCCTCCTGAGCTAGTCCAAAAATTCTTCTTAGTACTTTGTAGCAACTGCTTTGCAAAATTAGTCTTAGTGATGTTCTGAGTTCGTTGGAAAATGCATTTACAGCGGTCATCAGGTGCTAATGAATCTTTAATTGAGAACCAAGATCTTCAAACGACTCTTTGTACTTGGACATTAATGTGTGGAGATCACTCTTTATGAAAGCATTTAGAAAGTCACTAATGGCCAAATTAGCAATTGACCCTATTGAAATAGTTGACCGCAGTAGTAATCCAGTCGCTAATTGTCTAGAACCTCTACAGCTATAATTGGTGTCTGAGCACTAAAATTCCATTTTACCATGAATTTTCCATTATCTGTTGACGTCCTACTTATTGCACTCGCTTACGCTTAATTATGCAGAATTCTCCTTTCATTTCCGCCACATGATATAATGATTTTTGAAATGGCAAATAATAATATAATGTATGCACAATTTGGTTAATATCTGGAATTCTCTCACATTTTAACATCTATCTTGCTTGCTCCCTCTGATATATCTTAGAAAATTAATCGCGTTGCAACTTAGGCTTTTGTTTTGTTTCAGATGAAATATATTTAATTTATCTTTAATTTAGTAACTTCAAACTACAAATACCTACATACATTTGACATAAAAGTATTTGAAATGGCGTGATTCATGCATTTGAGGTACATTTTATTTTCATTTTTCGGCAAAGCGACAATTCTGAGGTAGGTGAAGTTTATATAAATTACTACTTTCGATATTTAAACCTCGAGAACATTTGATTTCCTTTAAATCATCCGCATTGACATCAATTTCACCCACCGTGAATCCCCCTCAGTAGAATCATAATTACGTACACTCTATTCTGATTTTATTTAAGTCATATTGGATTACGTTGAAGCCTTAAAAATAGGAATGGATTCGAAAAAATTGGACTTGATTAGGTTGAAAACTAAAAAAGCTATAATTTCGTCGCACTAGACGTTATACACAATGCAAATGAATGCTGTGAAATTAAATTCCATGGTTTGCTTTGGTAATGGTAAGTTATGTAATTTTTTCATTTATGTTTCAGTGCAAATATATTTTTACAATCTTGTGTACCTTCTAACATTTCCAGTAATACAATAAAAGTTGTATTACACGGAATAATTTATTATTTATTCATTATTTATTATTACTTATTTTTATATTATTAATTAAAACCTTTGTCCACCTCTAAGAGTATTACCAATTTGCATTGAATTGACTGCCGTGATAAATAGGTGACAATAGCAAGGATAAAAGCAATGACTACTAGAAATTACTAATTTTGAGGATACCGGGACTAGCCCGCACCACCCGGGGTCACGGAGTCACCCGCACAATTGCGGGTGACTCCGTAAAGGTAACTACCGAGGCTATGTGCACTTGACTCGTAAAGGTAACTCTTTACGAGTCAAGTGCACATAAGTGCGATATTCCACAGGAGAAAAATCATTCGCCTTGACCGGGATTCGAACCCGGATACCTCGATTTCGCGCCGAGTGCTTTAACCAGTTAAGCTACCGAGGCGTCCTTCTCCCCTGTGGAAAATTTGATGGCTTTATAGGAGCAAGGTGGTCAGAACTGCTAGGCATATGATGCTATTAGCAGTCCAAATCGTGCGCTAAGCGCCACAGTCCGCGAGGATAAAGCCGTACATAAAACACATTGAGGTAGGCTTGTGCGATGAGTCGATTTATCGAAGTCATCGACGATGATTTTAGTCATCGCGGTGCGGTGACTGTAATCGATGACGATGAATGTCATCGACCATCGATATCGATGAGTCAATGCGAATCATCGTTGTCGATGAGAATCATCGATCCCGATGAGTCGATGAGTTGATGCGAATAATTGATGTCGATGAATCGATGAGAACCATCGATGAGGATGATCGATATCCTTATATCACTAATTTTTCTTCTTTTTTTCCATTAATTTGAACTCCTTAGATCTAAAATGTATGTATAAAGTATAAGCACCCCGGCTATTGCGCCTTGAGGACGATGGCAGGGCAACAGTGGGATGTTTGGAATTCATTTTTTTCCTCAAGCTCGTGGTAGACGATACAGGAGTAGGATACAGGATCGATCACGTTCAATCACAGTTAATACGCAGTAGCAGTGGTAGCATTGTATTCGTTGGTTGCACTGGTGGAGTTGGTAGCAGCGGAAGCAGCCTGAGGTAAATCGGCTAAATTCACCGAAATCACAGTCACAGTGATTTCGATTATTTAGTCACATGCTGTGATTGCTACTTTTCAGTATCGGTGATTCAATCACAGCGATATATCGCTCATCACTACTGCACAGTTCATCGAGAGTCATCGATCATCGTAATTCATCGTTCATCGACATTCATCGATCATCGATATTCATCGATAGTCATCGATCATCGTGTACACTCTATACGATGATCGATGACAGCCATCGTCATCGAAACATTTCGATGAAATTTTTTCATCGAAAATCGATGACCAAAATCGGTCATCGCACAAGCCTACATTGAGGTGTTCGCTCTTTGACTAATTTTGAGGATACCAGGACTAGCCTCGGTAGTTACCTTTACGGAGTCACCCGCAAGTGCACATAAGTGCGATATTCCACAGGAGAAAAATCATTCACCTTGACCGGGATTCGAACCCGGATCCCTCGATTTCGCGCCTAGTGCTTTAACCAGTTAAGCTACCGAGGCGTCCTTCTCCCCTGTGGAAAAAATGTGAAAAAAAGGGGAGAAGGACGCCTCGGTAGCTTAACTGGTTAAAGCACTCGGCGCGAAATCGAGGGATCCGGGTTCGAATCCCGGTCAAGGCGAATGATTTTTCTCCTGTGGAATATCGCACTACTAGAAATGTTTGGATTCACTGGCTTACACCTATTTTTATATTTATTTTTTGCTACATTGCCACAGTTTTTTGAGAAAGGTGAAAATGGTGCATCGCAATTGGTTGTGAATTTATTAGGTAGGAGAGAAATATAAGGGCTAAATATTTGATAATAGGTTATCTACGAGCCGGAGGGCATGGAGCAACTGTGGGGGAAGGACTAGATGGTACAAAAAATCTTTTGGTGAAATATTTGGACAGTCGTTGAAGAAAATATGTACATTGATAGTGAATTTTATGTCGTTTTCATATTTATAATTTTAGAAAAGTTTCCCTCGTGAAGGCACAGCACCCATGGGAGTCTCAGTACTATTTAGCTATTTACCGAAGGCATTCGCGACATCGTTCAGTATAGCTCTTGGGAGGCATGCATCATGTAAAGGAGCAATCTGTGATAGAACAATGAATGAGAAATATGATAGAGATGCTTGGTTATCTGGTATTTCAGATAACTGGTTGTGAAGGCTAAAATCAGATTAATGGCTTCCGTGCATAGAGTAAGATACTTACTCTATGCTTCCGTGTGTCAGTATCAGGAAATAACGATGGCTACTCATAATGTATTTGACATGAAAGTTCATCTTCCTTCACCATATGAATTTCAAGACGGAGCGAATCAGATATAATTTCTTTCCGTATAAAACTAATATTAATTTTTTTATTCATCATACTCGACATTCCATCGAGGTGCATTGTAAAACCGTCGGATATAAGTGGATAGCATGAAACGACGCCAAATAATAACGAACACGTCCGATGTTCACGACGAAATCTATAAAGCCCGTTTCACACGATCAAATTCTGCGTCAAATTCCATTCAAGAATCATTGATCAAGGTTTCTCGAATGGACATGACGTCATGACAGCGGACATGTTTTCTTGAAAGCTCTTGAAAGGCTTCGTCGCCATCAAATTCCTCTCGTCTTGAACGGTTCTAATTTTTCTTGAATCTTGAACGGTCTTGAAGCGTATCCACCAATGGGGTTGTATTTCAGACAACAGGGCGTAAGATGGCCGACATGGAGTAAGTTCCATGCGGAAGCACCTCGTATATTATGCTACTATGTTATAATAAAATAATTGTTCAATGTAACATACACGCCTTTTAACATGCAAGTGCCGCTGTGCTTTAAATTATGAAAGATGTATGTAAGTTATATGAGGTATATGATGGTCTCAATTGAAGGTACAATATTTCTAGTGACGGAAGGAAAACAAGGACAATCTCTCACGTCGTACTTTGAAAGAACTTACATTAGAGTATTTAGGCGTACAAAAATGATCTCTGCATTTTTATTAATAATTGATATCGTGCTTAATATTTAGGAAACGTCAACTATTGGCACAATAAGAACTTAATGGACAAATTTCGCTCACAGAATTTCCAGGCGAGAAGAGGACACCGTCGAAGAATTTATGATAATTTACGAATTCTGTACTAGTTTTCTCGCAACATATGAGATTTGACTGGATATCTTTAAATAATAATTGTTTTTGCGTACAAATAAGATCCTCAGAAGGAATGTAGATGATATTTCGTAACAAAACATGACAAGCCTTTGACAAGCACGAAAGCCTGCTAAAGGCCATGTACGGAATACACCATATTTGTTCTCCTAATGCTACATAGTCGTTCGTAGACTAGTCGGTAACGTCCTCGCCTGGTAACGTGGAGATCACTGTTTCAAATCTCAATGACGGATGTTTTTATTAGCAATTTTTTTTAAGTTCATAGTTATTTCTTCAACTCAGGATATAAAATACTTTCACTAGTTGGTGATTAAAACGACAACATTTTTTTGATCTCTAGTTTCGGACATTTTTTGTCGGCAAACCATGTCTCGGCGACTATAGGTGTACGATGATTCCAGATCCTTCGTTTTCCGTTTTATGCATCTATACAACATACATGCGTTTTATATTTTACAGAAATTTATGCTGAAATCGACCAAAGCCTTAAAAAATGATGCTATGAGTATGCTTGTAATTAGAATACGTTGATCCGTCAGATCTTGCAGCTCGTAAATTAATGTTTTACATCTAGGGCTCCAATGCATTGGGGAAAATTCCAGTGCCTTTCGCTATGCCTTCCCATTATGTGGCAGAAGTTGGTACCTGAGCAAATCACGAGCAATAAAACAAGCTGCTATCGCTAAATACTTCAAAGTGTCTGCAAAAACTAAATTTTATCGTGGATTTGCATCTACCCAGTCAAGAACAAGTATTATTCGTATGTATGTACCTGCTAAAGATTTTTGAGGATAGAAATATCAAATGGCCGCATAAATTAGATAAGTATATTAAAGGTAGACATTAGTCATTTATTCACCGTCAAGAATTCGTCCTTAAGGGCTTCATAAATTGCTGAGTACACTTCAGGAACGAGCAAAGAAATGGTGTTGCGAGCAATACTGGTTGTGTATTGAAGGCTCGTAAAGGATTCGCCGGTCGCCAAAAATCTCAGCGTCACTGCGAGTTTGTGCTTGGCTGATATGCAGTGCCAACACACTGCCTTTTTTGAGATCCTCGGTTGTATTAACTCAATTAAATTTGTTTCGCTCATTTTTAGGTAGTTTTTAAAATATTCCGGGCCTTCCGTTCATACCTCGTTGTGCAGCAATTTCATCAACCATTCATTTTGCCTCCTGCGAATCCACTTTCTCGTCCTCACCCTATGACGATTTATTTGTCTCTGAAGATGAATATCAACGCCTAAAAAGCCACTGCTAAACCTATACTGAAACATTAAAATGGGTTTAAAAAATCTATATTACACAATAAAGAAATGTTTGACCACACACGACAGAAAATTTGGGAAAAGTCGCATTACGTTGCTATTTCGTTCCTGCCTTGTCTTTCATCCAGCTCAAACGCTTCAACCTCGTCTTCGAAGTCTTTGGTCGTGTGAAAGCCCTTTCAATTATTATTGATCAAGCATTCTTGAACTGCTGTCTTGAATCATCTTTGACGCAGTTTGACGTTCAATATTTCATGTTCAACGTTTCTTGTTCAAGTAAAATTGAGTGGTGTGAAACGGGCTTAATCATGCATAATGAATGCTTTTTGCGGTTTAATATTACTTTAGTTTAACATTAAAGTAGTGAATTAAATACGGAAAAAGGTAAAAATAAATATATTAACCCTTTAACTTCTGTCATCGTCTATTGGCGATTTGAACTGTGGCACTTTTGCCAATGAATGCTATCTAAACGAATGTCAAAATTTCATGTAACGTCTTTATGATAGTTTGGGTTTTCTATTGACCTTTTCAAGTTCTCTCAATGGCCTGAAAAAATGGCGAGAGAGGGCAAGCTTGCAATCAAAGAGCGGATAAATACTTTTGCTACTGTGGATGTTTAAATTCATGAAGTAGTTTAGACGAGCCGATTTTTTCCCAGCATCTTCAATTGAGATATCAGAACGCTCAATGAAATCCGTGAGCGGAGCTACGAAAGAAGAAATTCACACATGAAAACCCAGAATGTATTTTCCAACAACGACGGAACAGTCCCTCTACGCTTTCTGACGCCCTTCATCCTTCTTCCTTTGCCGGTCCAACGAGTAAACAAGATCATGATTTACATATTTCCGCGTCCTCACCAACCTCTCCCGATTGCCACGCACGTTCTCTCATGCTTTCTCATCATGAATTCTCATAGCGTCCGAATCGCTCTTACTTGTCGCGCGCCCTCTTCGCTTGCGCCCCGAAGCCATCTTGTCGGGCGTTTCGGTTTAATGCTCTCGTCAGCCACCGAAGGCGTTCGACTCGCCTCTCTCTCCTTCATTCTTACTCTACCCGTTAAGCGTGTCCCATTCAATTTTCCCATTTGATTTTTCTTTGTGGCTCGTGTCCCTTTCCAGTGTCGTAATTGCTTTTCAGAAAACTGCCACACGTTCCACCAGCGAGAGAGAAAGAGAGCCCGAATGTCTATCTCTCTCTCCAACACTCATCGCTTCGGTCCATGACTGGCATCCGCGAGTTCCACTGTTGAGATAGAATCTTAAACATATATCGCTACCGGCGTTCGGATTAATGCCGTGATGTGAATAGATATTATTATTCTCTCCCTCCTTGCTTCCATGGCCATCATTTTTGCTTATTCCTCTCGCTCTCTCAACTTTATATATATGCCATCCGTCTCCAATCACTCTCTAGTACAAAATGGGATTCGGTGAAAGAAAGGTTTCGGTGAGTTTGGTTATGATTCAGTGTATTCGAAATTCGATCTATCATAATACTAATAAGTTATTCCGGTACCGGTAAGGCGAGGAACCGGTTATGTAAGGATTACATAGAAGTAATCCTTACCTAACCTGCTGAACCAAGTATCCGGAACACAGTCGCAATTGCTCCACATTATTCCCGATCCCCATCAGTTCTACTTTTACTTCCGCGTGTTGGTGACTTCAGGAGAATATTAAGTTACTATAGTTACAAGGTAATACTACCTTATGGGAAACCGTAGTTTTAGTGAAAATAAAAGGTTGTCAGGGTGCTCTGAGGGTCTCAAGAGTGCTAAATTTAAAAAAAAGCATCAATTACTCCTTGTTTTTCTGAAATATCGATAACGTTTTCTGCCATATAGTCATACCTTTGTCATTCGGATAATAACATTTCCTGATTACCTACTGGTCATAACTTTCGGATCGTTTAAGGATGATTAACACCGTTTTTATGATAAGGTATTTAATGAGGCTTTGCTACGTTTACTTCTGAGTCACCTCTGACATTAAAAATAATCCTTATATTTTCAGTGTAATTCTCTTTGTTTTTTTTACGTGTCAATGATTCGTCCATCTTCCAGGAAGTTCACCCAAATGGTTGAGTTTAACTCGCCGCATCATTGATCGTAGGAGTTAATTTTATTTTCCCGATATATTCATGCAGAAACAAACATTCTTGCAAAATATGAGATGCTATTTAAACCATTCACCTGCAATGGCATTGAGATCTGGGCATCATTTTGCAGTGTAGTTTTTATTATCACATGATAGTCTTCGAGAGCTTTTGTATGAAATGAATGCTGCGTGGAGGTAACTACCAATGTAACCTCCAATTTCAACGTTACTGCTAATATCCTTTTATAGATTTAAACATGATGATAAGAGTTCAAACGGGGGCAGAAAAAAAACAAACACTCACCGGCATAGCATTGAAATAACCTTCTCAAAGTGACCTGCAAAATGCGTGTTCTACGCAGCAGTCATTACCCACACACTGAGAGGTTTGGATATATAATACACTTATATTGCTTAAATTCTGTTAGGTTTATTTGTTATATATCCTAAGAATTATGTGGCTCGGGCATAAGATCCCATCTAAAAGCAGTTTCCAAGCAAATTCTATTTTTGAATAGTGCATAAATTGGTCATTTTGAAGCCAAAAACTCACATTTCGGCAAAACCAAAGCGAGTATTAAGGTTGTACTGCAGTAAAATGACTTGAATGAAATTTCATTCATATTCTGTTAGTTAACTTGTAGAAAAATATATTCCCCGTTTCAAACGAATAACAAACAATTACCTTTATACATTTCCCGTTTGAATTATATATTATCTGGGAGAACGGAAGAAACACGAGAAACAGTATTTTTACATCATCTACCTATATATCCCATTTTCGCGGAAAACTCCCAAAAAATTGGACAAAAAATAAATTGTAGACATCTTACCGTCTTATGTTTTGAGTGATTTTCTATCAATATGGTAACTGAAGTAAAAATATGGTAAATATAATATAAAAATGGCGCTGAAGTCGGTTCCAATGGCTGGAAAAAAGTGTCCATGGATTTAATTGCATATATTGGTAGATTATTTTTGTTACGTAACATATGAAATCAAAAGGAGCATGACTTGTGAACCACTTTAACAAAAATTTGGTATATAGTATTAGTTATGACTCACACATTTGCGATGGAACCTCCTTCAAAGCAATTTTAATGTATAAAACTTGATATATTTAGTCCTCCGATTCAATGAAGTTCTATGCCAATATAATGAGTGCAAGAGGGCCTTATCTGCGGTGATTGGGGCTTCTTAGTATATCTTTTTTGGTTCTAAGTAGCATGAGTGGTACATTTCGTTTAAATTTGCCAAACAAACTGAAACGAAAATAATTCTGAAACTTTGTTCAAAGAAATGCAATTTCACTTTTGTTCATATAGGTTTTAAGGATGTACCTCATTATATACCAGTGCCTATGAATGGACAGTGCTTTACAGTTCTACTGGAGGCTGGCGATGAGGAGGCATGTGAATAGGCACTGGGACGCAACCTGCTCTGTGCATGGCGCTTAAATATCTCGCGAAGTAGGTAAATGCTGGCCAGAGCGTGACAGTATTTCTACTAACCTGTCAAAATGTGCCAAAACGGTTACAATTCTCACCTAAAACGGTGCTATATTACGCTCTTACGTTGATAATTGATTTTTTCCCAGAAAAATGCGTATGTTGCACCACCTAATCATTGACCCCTCGTACACGGCTATAGCGGGACGAACAGCTTTAAGTACTATGTTTTAACGATTTGACACTTTGTTCGCTCGAATTCCAGTCTTTCAAATTTCGTAAAAAAGGCACTTATGCTGGGATGGATGGAATTCTGCAGTCAGTGCAGATACGATTGAAAGGCCAAAGAATGAAATAAATTTTAATTACTTGGATCCAAATCTTAACCACAAATGTTAGAAATAAAGTATTGAACTAACCAATATCTTGTTGAGATAACTACTTGATACTCATGGAATCTCTGATTTCCATGCAACTTTATACGCAAGCATTTAAAACACCGGTACTCTTGAAGATAGTGGTATGATCTTTTCTATTTTCTTTTCCAGTGACTCCGAACGATACCTATTTCGGAAGTCCATTATTCTCGAATACCACTCTTGTAACCTGTCCCGTCTTGATCTGAATCTCAATCCATCTCAAATATTCGTTCGTACTCTTGCTCGTGCGCAGTGCGCCATGCGTTTCGTTCGCGATCGCTTCGTTGCCATGACTACCTCGTACCTCGTTTTCGCTGTTCTTTTTTTTTCGTTTTGGAGTCCTCGATCCACCGACGTGTTGATTCAAGCGATTTGGAGTAATTTATCTCCTCCGTATGCTCCAGAACATCCCCGATTGATAAAATAAGAGAGTGAGCCAATGGAACAGCAATGGGAACGAGGCGAGAATATAACTCTCGAGGTTTGAGTCGGTTTCCCGGGCTCGATTTTTTGGGGTGTGAAAAATCGTTCAATCGTTCATCATAAATATAGTTTGGCTCAGTCCCTGTCGAAATATGATGATGTGAAGAACTAATGGTAATTATCAGTAGTGACCAGATATCAAATATATACCAGCATATTATTATTACAAATTATTATACTTGACGTTATTCGATGCAGAAGGATATATTACTCTATTCCAGAAACATTAAAATTAGCTCTAAAAGTTAATTATACTTACTTACGCAAGCAATATTATTAACTAACGGGCTATTTATATTAAGCAATCAATCATTAATCAATAGCAAATGTTTTTACCTTGTTTTCAATTTAATTTATTACATGCAATGGTTTAATTGAAGCCAAAACAAATGTATATTAATGTCGCTGTAACACTGAACTAAAATTCCAATTAAAAGCATACATTTTTAGTTAAAGTAGGCTGCTTACTTAACTTTAAGTGGTTTAACTCTGTTATTATCCTCTGTTATTATCCTGCGTTATCTGTTGTTTATTAAATTATTACATTTTCAACTTTTAAGTCGGTTACCATCAGTGCAATGCATTAATAAATAACGTGCATCTAGTGATTGATGCAATTCTAATTTACTTAATTTACTTTACTTTACGCGATCAGGCCCAGAGGACCGCGCGATGATACAGCTAACACTTTCCATTCTCTTCTGTCCTCCGCTATGTTCCGCCAGTTCGGCCAGGTTTCTAGCTGTTGCAAGTCTTCCCTTACTCCATCTATCCATCTCTTGCGAGGTCTCCCCACTGGTCTCCTTCCTTCTATTGTCATATCCATAGCCATCTTAGGAAATCTTTCCCCACTCATTCTAACCACATGTCCAGCCCATTCCAATCTCCTACTCCTTAACACTCCTATAATATTCGGTTCTTGATACAGATTGTACAATTCTTCATCATGTCGTCTTCTCCATTCTCCTGTTTCTAAATCAAGGACTGGACCAAAAACCTTCCTTAGTACTCTTCTTTCAAATATCGATAATCGGTTCAGGTCTATTTTCCGTGTGCTCCATGATTGGCACCCAGACAAGAGAACTGGACGGATCAGTGTTTTGTATAATCTTATTTTAAGTTCACGGGAAACGCTTCTTGAGCTTAGTATTTTATTAAGTGCATAGAGGCTTCTATTTGCTGTTTGTAGTCTGGATTTTATTTCCGTTTCACTTGAGGAGTTTTCGGTAAAAATGGTACCTAGATATTTAACTTCTTGTACTCTCTTGTAGTCATTATTGCCAATTGTAATGTTTCTATAATGATTTATTCCCCTTCCAACAATTGAATATTCAGTTTTTGAAGGATTGACCAACAATCCCACTTTTCTTGCTACTGCTTCTACTAATTGCATTATTCCTCTTAACTCTGCCTTTGACTCGCCAATGATAACACAGTCATCTGCATATGCTAAAAATGAAATTCTTCTCCCATTCATCATAAAACCTCCCAAATCATATTTGTCATTGTAATTGCAATTTTAATTTGTTTGATTCAATATATGCATTAACAATAAAATAATTAGGCCTTTCTTAATTAATAAATTATATATGTCGGCATTTCATTAGTGGATATTAAAATGGCGTCTACAGCATTGCAGTAAATCGAGAACATAAGGATGGGGGTCTTTAAATTAAAGAGCTAATGAATAATGCATAAAATTGAGAAAATGAGGGCATTGTAGTAGAGGGATATTACAATCCCATGAAAATGAATAACACTTATCCTTATTTTTCCCAGGACAATGTCCTATCGTAAACAAATATTTCGACATGGAAGAGAATAATTTCATTTCGTTTTGCAATCGATGCATTCGTTTTGATTACTTTGATCAAACACTTCTGATAAGCTTTGATCGACGCAAAACATGCACAGCATAAACGTATTTTAATGTTTATTGGATTAAAATTATACCAACAGATATTTTTACCACGATATCGTTACATGGATTTACAAAATTCGACTGAATAAGAATAATGGTTTATCCATAAACCTTTGAATATTGGCTAATACCAGTTTGATTTGAGTCAAACGTATACTGGAAGCCTAGAAAAATCCTACACTACGTTTTCTCTCTAGACAGCCATTTCATTCACGGCTCATGTTCTGCGTAAGCTTGGAATTTACATGATTGGAGATGACTAAACATATAAATATGACTTGCTTTAACGACGATTAATAAAGATGAGGAGTTAAAATATATATACTTTAGTTGTGATATGTAAACATCCGCTTGCCGAATGGAGAATGCCGATATTGTATGCGGTCCAGAGAAAATTTTATCTTGTATTCGGTAATTATTTGGCCTAGACCTGTTTTGTATAACTATACCTAGACTCTGTAGTTGTTATTTTAAGTATGGGTGTAAACAAACTATTGTTAATATTGCTTTTATTACGACCATTCACCTTGGAAAACCCATACTTAAATAATGAATGATCATCATTTGCAGTGGTGTGCTTGAGTTTCGCAGATTTGATCGAAAGATATCGAAATAATAGATTTTACATTCAATCGAATATACAATCTCGGTGGAGAAATAGGGAAATGCACGTCTTGGTCAACAGTTATCGGTCGAAATCTCGCTATAGAATAATCAACTATGGTCACGAAGTCTTTTTACACCGAAAGTGCTGATAAATTGCTAGAATATTCATTATTGCATATATATACATGCAAATATATGGATATTAGATGTAAATTAGCCAGTTAACGTTTCGATTTGAAATCCGGCGTGCGGTGGATGCGTATACCGCTCCCGTAAACACCCACGGCATCGTAATTTTGCTTGCTTTTTTTCCACATTATGATTGGTCAGATATCTGAAGTTTTGTACTGCAGAAATAATTATAACCCCATTCAAAACTTCAACAGTCAAACAGTCAAACAGATTTTTCAAGTCGCAAAATTTGATATACCACCCTTTTTGTTGATTCATCGTGTCATGAGTCTGTTACTCAAATACAGATATGCATTTGAAACTCAAAGAAAGGCATTTGGAATCCAATCATTAAATCGACTCTATGATTGAAATTCAGCTTCAATTAATGCTGAATTGTTACATTTTGTGCTAAATTCAGATGCAATTAAAAACGTCCTATCGTACAAATTATTAAATTGGAAGAACCTATATTTTGCGAAATGACTATTTTTATCGTAATATTACTCTGTGACGCGCATCATCGTATGATTCGAAGCAATTTGAGTTTGCAATGGCAAGTTTAAGTGGAATTGTCAAATGTTAGAAAAAAGGTGATTTATTTTCAAAGAAAATACCGATGTGAAGATCGCTATGTACCTACTTCATTTACGGTATTACTGTATGACATGATGGTGTCTCGTAAGCTAATAATGCGTGGCAGCTGTTTATATATATGAAAATTACTGTGGAAGCACTTAAAAAAATATTTAAGGACAGTCAGAAAACTAATAGAAAACGATGCATGATAGGTTCTGAAACGCTCCATGTATGTCTAGCTCAATATGTAGTCTTGATATGTTTAGTGAGCGAGAGTCTTCCGTGGTTGTAGCAGTTTGGCCGGTTACAGTTAATTAGATTTTGACAAAGTAGAAATGCTATATATCATTAGAAATCATCAACAGTTGTATGTCTTTATTTAAGTACCAATATATTTTAGTATGAAAAATAAGTCCTTAATTAATTTTAGTTTTATTTAGTTTAATTATTTCGTTTAAAATTACAACGCATATGTTAAAAAACCTAATTTTTCAAAATTCAAAAACAAAAACTGAGCCCTGTGGAACACTCATATAAATATGTTTGATATCACTTTGAGTATTCATCAGTTATACAATCACTGATCTACCCGTCAGATAAGACTTGAACCATAACCAGTCATTTTCTTCTACACCTATTTGGTACAAAATCTGTAGCATTATATCAACTGATATCATATCAAAAGCCTTAGAGTAGTTGACAAATGTTATTATAACCTTCCTATTCTTATCCAAGTCATCATTCACACTGTCTGAGAATATTTGAAAAATATCATCATCATTCTCAAATTTTCTCTGAAATCAACAACATTACTAATTATTAAATATCCTTTGAGGATCAAATATTTGATCCTCAAAAGATATATTTACGCCACTAGCATGTTAATAAAATGTTTTCCTGGAGGCCTATTATATCAATTTGAAAGTATACCTTTATCAGAAGGGCCCAGAGTTTCAGGGGCCCCAGGGGTTGGCCAGGGGTGGGCAATCGATAAATTCAATGCATATTTACATGCTTTCATGCATGCTTACAATACTGTTTCGGTGAATGCAGTTTCTAAAACGCGGTGTTAGGCTTTTTTTTTAATAAACATAAGTATTAAATTTGATTTCGCCGATCAAATACTACAAAAATATTATTCACGATCTCTTTCTATCGCTATTGTTTTCTTTGCTTTGTTAATCGGATTTTGATGCTTGCTTCTGCGATTTGGAATTGTAATTAGATTTCGTTTTTTCCCTTTACCAAACTTTTAAATTCTGACTTTGTTGTTTGTTTTGTGATTTCTTTATGTTCGTTAGCAAATTATTATTTACTTTTCTTTTGTTTTTTTCACACTAATCCAAAATTTTAAATTCGAATTTTATTTCTTTTGTGATTTATTTGTGTTCGTTAGTAACCATGGGGGTGAAAGAGGAATAGGCCGATGACGTAGGGTGTTTTGTGATCGTAGTACCTTGTGAATCCGGGTGAACGGCGTTTGGCGCTACTGTAGATTCCTTCTCATTGTGACCAACATAATCTATCAAGTTTAAATAACATTTAATTGAAAAAATAAAGAACAGTACAGTGGAAAAAATGATTTTAAAATATTATATTATTATCTGTTTATATATATGGACGATATTTGAATCGAATTAATACATATTGCGCCAAATAAACCTACGCAGTTGTATTATGTGAACATTGTACAGTTGCTTCACTGCTTATCTCAAGAATATGACTTCGGAGATCGTGTGAATTGTCCCGACTAAAAGTTCAGTCTTTTAATCCGTGACGAAGCTTGAAGATTTCTAGGAATTGTGAATATGGATGTTCAATATTTGAGGAGCAGGAGGTGTGCGGCCCTTGGGTGCACCTCAGTATCCCGTGAGCATAAATTCTTCCGATTTCCAAAGGACCCGGTCAGGTAAGTAAACCACATGTCAACACCATTCTTGTGTATTACTATGGCGGGTACAAGACATAATTCATGTAATAGATATATGAATACCTAAATATCATCTACAATTTCCCTTTGCTGAAAACCTTTTACAACTAGTTTTGCTTTGTATATTTTATAGTTTTTTTGTCGAAACCCACTTGGCATCTAAAAATTTTTTACTCTTAGGCTTTTCAACTAATTTCCAGGTTTTATTGTTCTTCAAACTTTCTATTTCTTTATTCATAGCTTGTTTCCAATATTCCGACTTATTAGTATTCACCGCCTCTTCAAAACTATTCGCACTATCAACGCAACGATAACTTACATCAATATAGTTATTGTATACATAACTATTGTCAAAACTACTCGGTACATGTTTTTCTCTCTTTGATCTTCTCCGCTCTAGTTTTTTATGCAGTTAAATCGTAGTTAAATCTTATTAGAGACATTCTTTTTCAATAGTTTTGGACTTTTGCTCATTTACCTCAAATTCATCTCATATTTACATCCTGTGTACCAGAATCTTTGGAATATTCACTTTTTGAGTCATCTTCCTTTTCATTCTCATTTCGGTCAAAATCAATGCATTTAATATCTTTCTCCACAATACCAACATGCCTAGACACTATTATTTTTTATTCACTAATACTCTGTATCCAACATCATCATAACCTAACAAAATTCCTAACTCTGCTTTTCCATCCCATTTTGAATTTCTCGCATGTTCTGATTAACGTACAAAATCTATTTCCATACAAACGTAGGTATTTTATGTTAGGTTTCTTTACAAATAATATTTCATAGGGTGTTTCCTTTTCTTTAGTCTTTGCTAATGTTCTATTTTTAAGGTATGCAGCTGTACGCTACATACCTTAACGCTGTTCAATTCATGTGGAAGTTGTGGACATGCATTTATAGTAATTCCTTTCTCTCTGGTTAAACAATAAATATTGCCATTTAGGTACTCCTTTCCATTACAACATCTCAATTTCTTAATAGTTTTACGAGTCAGATGTTCAATTTCTCTCTCACTTTTTAGAAGCAATGTACAGATCATGCATGTAATTAAATGTTGCCAGAAATAAATCCAACTAATAGTGATAACAATATTATCAAACCAGTGCCTCGAAAGTTGTTGATTTCAGTTTCACTAAGAAGCAGGCACGTAGCCAGAAATTTGCTTTTGGGGCTAAGTCTACTGTTGCATAACTTGAAACAAATCAGTTTTGCCCATTCGGTGCCGACATGTTACCCTTCCCTTATTCCCTACATCTCTTCCCTTAATTTTCAGTGCTTTGTATTTACTTTCACAGTGTCCATTCCAATCTTTTCTCACTGGTAAAGTTTACTGTTTACCCTGTTATGAAGCAGTTTATTTGACCAGCCCCAGAACATAGTTCAACCCATACATACATATCAGATTGAAAAAAACAACTACATATTAACCACACACATGCATTAAACTAGTGATCACATTTCAAGATACTTGAATTATACACAGTGTAATCCAGATTACCATGGCAGCTTGAAATTAGAACAACAAAATTATTGGGAAAAAATTTCATTATTTTTCCATTTTAATTGGAACCTTCTGGTTGCATACTGGAAAATAACAAATAATATGTTGTACGTTCCATATGTAATCAAACAAAATTAAATATTTTTTTTGCGGCCTTCTTCAATGACTGTGATATTTGGTACAGTTGTTCAAACCATAAAAGGTAACAAAAGTGGTTTTTTTTTGTATTTTTGGGATGATTGGATATGAATTTATGAGGGGGTCAAAATTAGACCTTTCGGTGGCCTTTTCGCACAATCTGGGTGGTTATATTTCTCTCTCATCAATAGTTTGGTAGTCAGTTGACACGTTGTTGCACACATTGCTTTCATCAGATGAAGATGAAAAATCTTGAATTACCAATTCTCCTAGAGATATAATCTTCATTTTTTTCATTATGTTGGTCTTTATGTAGTGTTTCTTCCTTTTTGGGAAAATTTAAATTTAAACTTTTTCCCCATAACATGTTACAGCAGATTGGAGATTCACCTAGTAAAAACAGCAATTTGTCCAAGGTTTCAGTAAATGATGGGAGTAAGTGGTCATGTGGGTCTTTGTACTGAACATCATTAGGCCAAATGTAAAAACAGAAAATTAAATCAATTTTTTTTCTGTCCCAGGATTCATTCCTTCCTGAGGGGTCATATAACATAGCATGTTCCAATAGAGCTAATTTATCTGAGAAATAATTAGCATAACAATTTACATATCTAAAAACTAACATAAAAGCCATCTCCAAATTGTGTGAGCTTGTACCTACACATATGTAGATTGATAATACCAAGTTTTATAAAAATCGAACATGGTGTATTTGACCTTTGACCAAAACTGGATGTAGGTCCATGCTGTGATGCCATTTGAAATGTTGAGTATTTGAAAGTCAATCCTTTTCAATAAGTCCAACCCCAACTCTGCAGCTCTGATAGGAGCAAACTTATTGCCAGTAATTTAAAGTAATGTGTGAAAAGGCCACCGATAGGTCAAATTTTGACCCCCTCATAAATCCCTATCCAATCATCTCAAAAATACCAAGGAAATCACATTTCTTACTTACCACGGTATGAACAACTGTACCAAATTTCATGTGGAATGACCTATGTCCAACTTTATTTGCTTTCAAAATGTTACAATAAGAATTATTCCTTATTATCTTTTAAACAAGAACTTTAATCTTAATGACCATATCACGGACCATATTACAACAGATACAACAATCTATCAACAGGGCATCAACAAACATAGAAACAATTGAAACCAATATAAATGTACATAATATTCCAACACCATCAAACTTCAATAATTGCTTTCCCTCAACGATACACTATGTACAGTAAGTTCCAATATACCAGGCATCAAACAGATAAGTCGAAATTCCTAGTCCTATGGGAAAATAGTATTTTGCTTAAAACCCATGGTGGTGAAGAGACATTATAACCATTTACCATTTCTGTAGTAATTTCACAAATGCAGGTCCTTTGAATTCTAACATGCCGAGAAGTGGAGAATGGAGGTGACCTGTTTGGTGGAATTGGTAATGGACCCTAGTATTTACATCTGCTTCTCTACTACATCCTTAATACTGGGTGTCATATTCATCTTTATTTTTTATCCCAACAGTATCCATAAAGATTGAATTTTTCACCTATGTAAAACGTGGAGTTTTATTCAAGTGTTTAATGTTAGTGTAATCTAGAGACTAAAGTTGATACTGATAATGCATTTACAATTTTATGCTTTAGGAAACCAATTGATTTGTCCTCAATACCTCGTGACATGTGAGATGAAATTTACAGAAGTGGTATTGCAGCTTCGGAGGCAGTTTTTACTATCTTGAGTACAAAATCTGCATGAATTGCTGTGTTGATTCTTGAAATAGGTGACATTACTGTGCAACGTTACTGTTTTATGGCCAAATTTCAATAATTTGTAATCAGTGCCTATTTCTATTTTCAGGTGTAGTTTTCTTTAATAGCCTTTATTTATGCATTTCGCCTCATATTTTTTATTATTTCTTTACATGATGGAAATGGTCTCTAGTACCACACGGAAATGCACAGAAAATTAGTATGAAAGCAATGTTAAAAAAGATTTCATAAGAAACCTTTCATAAATGTTTAAAGTAAAGATGTGAAAGTGTCTCAGCCTATTAATTTTTTCTGGAATAATCGGCATGGGAATGTAAGTATTACTCTCTTTTTAATTTCAAACTTCAATTAAACAATATGTGAAAATGAGACTTGTGAGATATAATTGTATTTACCTTCTTCATCAACAGGACATCTTATGATCAACGTTTTTATATAATTGGTGTAACCCTTTGGAATGGAAATGACGCATAACCAAACTGGGAAGTGACCATATGATTGCGACATTACAATTTTTCAAAAATATTGTTATAATTATTGTGTTTTGTAAACATCTGACTGAATTATGTATTTCAGTACCATACAAAGCATAGAATATAATTCAGCATTTAAGGGTTTTGTTTAATTATCAATGTTGTTGTGCAGTTTGTCAGCATTTTCTGTTTTGCTTTTGTTGTTTGATATGATCCCAAGTTTTTGTATCATTTTATTGTCCAGTGTCCAATGATACTGCAATGTAATCACAATGTAATATTTGCAATAAATTTAAATAATTATGCCATGAATGTAAATCTATTCTTTTTTATTTTGTTAATCCTAAATGAATTCTGTGTTTTTGCATTAGCGAACCTTTTGAAAATTGCAATTTTTCAGCTATGTTAACTCATGCACCTGGATCATGTAGGTTAATTGTGCACTTATCTTGAATTTGTTT
This sequence comes from Pyrrhosoma nymphula, assembly GCA_963573305.1. Lineage (NCBI taxonomy): Eukaryota > Metazoa > Arthropoda > Insecta > Odonata > Coenagrionidae > Pyrrhosoma > Pyrrhosoma nymphula. The sequence goes on along the minus strand of OY754338.1, from coordinate 3,922,931 downwards.
CTGCAGGGAAGCATTAATTAATGTTAAGGGCCTTTGGCCTGGATAGTGAAATTAGTAATCACGGGATATATTAGGGTGCCAAATTTGAATTTCCCGCATTGGGACTGACGAAGTTACACCTTTGGCCGTCGTGAAACGGCAAAGGCGTCACTGCAGGCGGCCAGAACTTAGTACACCATTTTTAACACATAGATGGCCATCTTTCCTGTGTATTATAATCTTTGTTAGTAACTATTGATTTAATTTTATATTGTTGTTTTCCCTTTATAAACTAGACAATATGCCGGGTTAACGGAAATCTAATTGGTCGCAAAATTCCACAAAAAGCTAGAGCTGTGAATGTAGTATGTATGAGCTCAGTATTCTTCAGGTTTTGTGGCTTTTTATCAAATTTATTCAGTTTCTTCACACCCGGGTACCTATAGCTAGTTTAGAATATTTTTCAAATCTTTCATTCTCAGGGAGTCTTATCCATCTTTCTAAACTTTTTGACAATATCCAAAGTCTGTTTTTCTGTTATTTCCTCTATGTACAGGCTATCCAAAGTCTGTTTTTCTGTTATTTCCTCTATGTACAGGCTAATTGAACATGAACTGGAATCACCCAAATTAAATTTCATCATCGACCTTTGTGTCAACTTATCTAACTTGTCAGTGAAATTGAAGAGTAAAATGTCTACCAATTCATTTAAAAAAATACTGTGATTTAAATTTTTCAAAACATTTTCATCACTATCTTTGGTTTTCCTTCCTATAATACCATTAATACAGTGCCATATCTCCTTACTACATCTTACATCATAATACCTCGGTTTACACTCCTTTACTACTTAAAATTATTTCTGCAATAGGTTTGCCTATATAGAAGATTTGAAGGGTTATTCTTATGCAATTTATATTGTTGATCTTTTTTTAATCTTTCATATAAGCTCACCAGTTAACCAATCTTTTTTTGGGGCAAATTTCATCATTAAGTTTATCACTAACTTGATGATCTTTGAATTGTTGTAAATATCCTACAATTGAGTAATTAGTCTATCATAAAAACATATTAGCGTCACTCTTATTAACAATCTATAAAATGAAATAATGATTTAATTTAGTATAATTTTTATAAGTAGTCGTTTTAGTTCGCTCTTTCAGAGACCTATTCCGTTAAAGATGATTGAAATATATAAAATAAGAATAAGTGGTATTGTATTCTTTCTTACCAATTCATGTACTGTTCTGAAGATTTTATTTACGTTTTCGCAAATCTATGTTTCAATACACTACAATATGTGCTTTTATTTTTCCGAAATTACGAAAATCACCGAAAAATGTGTACATTCCAAAACCTTGAAAGAAAAAAAAACCCTATTGTAACGGTAAAGTGGGAAGGAGAATCTTCTGAATGTGGGGAAAATTCATAAACTTCTAAATGGTACGAATTATTTGGAATTAATAAAAAATGAAATCTGGAAATCAGGATTAAGAAAAAAAGTGTAATCAAGTGTGAAGGGGATTTTGAGGAAAAGGAAAAGGGTGAAGATTTTGTTCATGAAGTGGTTATGATGAGACTGCCGAAGGGGACGTTAACAAGCGATGTGCTTCAACTAGAAAAAGCATCAAAGAAACGAAGGAAAAATCATACTAGGAAAGAAATTTTGTGGAAGATGTGAGCCGCTATAATAAATTGCTATTCCTAGTATATCGCTTTAGTGACAAAGACTTACGAAATCACTTATGTCATTGCCCAAATTACCAAGCAATGTCTTTTTACTAATACCACCAAAGTTACTCTCAGATTTTCAAATGTTAATATTTTTGATGATCTACAGTAGCAAAAAAACCTTTTTTCAAAGTGGAAGCTCATTATTTCATTTGTTCAAGACTTTGCACTGGGAAAATACACATTCTGTGTTATTTCAACAAAAAAAAGCTTAAAGAACAATGTAATACAAATGAAATATAGACACAATCGTGACTCCGTTACGTATCAATAGTTTCAGTCTTTGATAGCCGCAGGTCACGTGCCAGTTTTAATCGTGCTATGTTATATCAACGACAGGTGACCTGCGTTATGCCCAATGCACTTTTGTCCACTCTGAGTGATGGAACATCGATGGACCGATCGCCTTGATCTGCACCATCGGTGATTTCCGCTGAAATGGGTGACTCTCGGCTGTGGAGTCGGCTAGTTGTCTCTTTGTAGATTTTTTCTATTAATATGTTTTACCAAAAATAGGAAATTTTTGACTTCAGACTGAAAGTCTAATACGCTACACTTGAACCACCCCTGTGCAATATGCATGAATCGCTTACACAATTACGAGACATTCAACGCGTCATTGTCATTTCCATGGATATACTAAAGGATAACCGACTCCCAACTTTGGCTTGATACCTTTTTAAAAGCTGCAACCGCGGCGCCACTGTTCTATGAGGCTTGGAATCAGATGTTCACTATGTACCTCACGTATTTTATAATTAATTTTATTATTTTAACTAATCAACGCAACTCACAGACACAGATTAATATAAAAAGACATTTTATTTATATTTAAAAAAATCTTTTTGGTGTCTGTTTTAAGTGAGAATTCCAAGTGTTGTGTAAACAAACTTGCCCTCCATGACAACTGAATTGTTTTTATTATCCTAATCTAAATTACCATTTACATAATTAATTAAATACTTAAACATTTTCGCTTCCTTCAATTTCGTACTTAGGGAAACTAATGGCTTTATTCGTCAAATGTTAATGTTAACGACTACAAAACAAAATCATTAGTGACGGTATAAAATCATTAGTGACGGTATTAAATCATTTGTGACGGTATAAAATCATTAGTGACGGTATAAAATCATTAGTGACGGTATAAAATCATTAGTGACGGTATAAAATCATTTGTGACGGTATAAAATCATTAGTGACGGTATAAAATCATTAGTGACGGTATAAAATCATTGGTGACGGTATTATGGGTAATGAGCGTTATTCGCGAATACTTGAATTCGGTAATTCATACTTTCAATTATCACATTAAAGAAATTTACATCATTTGGAGAAGATAAACTAAAATCTGTCAAAATAATTAGAGGTCAACATACGTAGTCATTAGCATTCATCGGCCATGCAATGCTATAAGGTAACGTGAAGGATGCAAGAGAGTACTTACATTAGCCTTAAACAAGCTTTTGTTCTTCACGCCTAGCATTTTGTTCTTTCTCGCGGTTGCGGAATACCCTTTGGGAGCATTCAGGATCTAAGCAAGATGTATTACTCATTTTTAGTCGAGCAATCAGTCGTTTCTACACCATGTCAATCGGAAATCTCCACATTCCATTCGTAAACAAAGTGATTCGTAAACAATATGCCTCCGAGTCCTCACTAATGCCACCTATCGAGCGGCTTCGATAAATGAAACAAAAAAAAAACAATGAAAGCGCACTTGGACTTTGGCGGGGCTGGTTATTTCCCTCGTAGGCCAATTTGGTTGAATGGCTGCTAATTCAGTTATTGAGATGTTTGGTTGTGATGATCATAGCAATGGATTAAAATAGAGTACCATGAATTAAATTGATTTAATCCTTCAGCGTAATGTCACCTTATATTTCAGTAAATCTTAATAATATACCTCGCTATCTTCAACGGTCATTTACTTGCTTAATGGCCAAATATAAATGTTTCGCACTTCTGTTGGCCCCTAATTAAATTAAAGTGACTATCTGAGATAGCGAATATCGCAGTATAACCTAATGTTCTGAGTCATTTTATTGTATGCAAGCGAAATATTGGCTTAAAACTATAAGCGTAAATATAATAGAAATGGGGTCTCTGAGAATTATTGCGGTATAAGTAGGGAGAGATTATAAATGCCTTAGTGGCTTGTGAGGGAATGTGGATTGTATGGAACATTTGATTAATTTGATTGAATGGGCACAATCTCGAAAAGAGGGTACTTCGTCGCTTTGGCCATGTTGAGAGAACGAACAGGATTCGGATGGTGAAATATATTTATGATGGAGAAATGTATATAGAGTGAAAGAGAAGGGGATACGGAGAAAGTCATGGGTGATGTGGAGAAAGAGGCTTTGAAGTAAAGGAATATTCTGATTCTTAAGAACCAGGGAGAGTGTATAAAGCGGTGCATGAGTGTTATAGAAGTAACAGAGGTATGTCAAACATAGTGCATAATGGAGGGGATTGGGGCACCATTGCCAAAGATTCAGTTTCCTAGGCCTCACAGAAACTCTCTTAAATCAACTCTTAAACTGTGCTACCCCGAAAATTAAGCCAATTTTTTACTAGATGGATAAAAAAATGGACACATGTTTATTTCCATAGGAAACGTTTACAAGCCACAGAATATCACCAAAGGCATGATCCGGGTTTCAACGATTAAGCATCACATTCAGGTGAAGTGTGGCCTGAAGATGCTGCCATCACCTTATAACCCCTTGAAGAACCTTTTTAGTAATTGAATATCCTATAATTTCAGGGGAATGTACTTTTTTTAATGTACTTGAATGTACATAATTTTTAAGAATAATGATTTCATTTGTGGCTAGTGAGTACAGTGGGTACGGTAATGAAGAAACTTTTATACTCTTTCTTATGTGAACAGTGTTCTACGATATAAATACTGTAAAAACGTCCTCAATTCTATGAACTGTTAGAACATGCGGAACGAGTGCTTGCTCTCAGAATAAGCGAATATGGACACCCCTTACATATTTCCCCGCTCTCTCAGGCTCTCCAAATCGCTCCAAGGTGATTGAAAAGCGGCAAGGGGCACAACACAACGGGGGAGCTCCAGACGGCTATAAGCCTGTGGAAAAGGGTTGCTCGGAGACCGTCTTAAGAGTGTGGATAGAGTTTGGACGTGTTCAGAATAACTGGGGACATTCGAGGAAATTGGAAGGTGTGCACGGGATATGGCCTCCATCCCCCCCAACCCCCCAGAATTGCTACCCCGCCGGGGTGGGACGCGCTCAGAAGGTGTGCGGCAGGGGGAGCAAGGGGACAGTCGTACCCTACCACAGGCATTATTCCTGGCCCATCGTAGACCATTCAATAGTTGCGTGTTTCTTAGCCTAGCGATCGCCGTTTCGTTCCCAATCTTTCGAATTCCGTGCGATATATCTATGATACTGCAATCAATATTTGATTATTTTTTCTTGGCGTGCTTTACCGTGCCATCAGGCAGAATGAAATATCATACGTCTTCGTATGAGAAAGAGGGCAACAACATAGGACTCCAATCATTGCGATTGCACAAATTGTATGGTACGCAGTCACGCAGTCACGGGTGCGAAGATATACACCAAAGACGGGGAAATTCGCAATAAAAAAATCATTTGACTTGACATAGCGTAACTGGCTATCACACCTGACCGGCACTTGGGAGATCCAGGATCGAATCCCGGTCAATTCAAATGATTTTTTCATGGCAAATTTCCCCGTCTTTGGTGTATAATGTGGAAATCACTTTTTTATGGCGTGGCCAGAGACTTTCAATTAGTGTTCTGCATCGTCATGTTGGTAGCCATGTCATGTCGGCGGTCATGTACGGGATAAGTAGTACAGTACACCTTTATGTGATACCTGTTAAAATATGGAGATAGCACTGGCCACGACATTGAAAAGACTGTTCCTATCCCATCGACTAATTAAAATGAGGGTTCAACGAATAAAAAATTGTTTTTAGCACCGCTAGTCTGCCAATTTGATTGGAAGACATCAAACCATCACCAAGTTGGCCTGAAGATGCGTCCTGTAATGGAGGGGAAACTATCGTCACCTAAACGTTGACACATGCAGGATCCAACATATCAAGCCGATTGCGGAACCCATCGCCAGACTTGAAGTGTTAAAAAATTTCTCCAGGAGGAACAAACCAAGGAGGTTTGTTGTTTAGGAAAATTCTTCTTTGAGATTCTACAATAATTCTTTTTGCACCTATCTCTGAATGAATCTAGACTATATCTGCCCATACTAGTGTTCAAAGTCTTATTTTTCTTAATTCTCCACATATATTGTATATTTATTTGACAATGGATATGATAATTGTTTATTTGAAGCCACCTCCCTTTCAGTCGGCCATTTTAACGTCACAGAATAACTTGCGGTATTTTTTCAGAATCTCGACTCCTGCAATTCCATGATATGGCGATATTCAAATGAACGTAGCATCCCGTCAAATGAGTTAAATCCAAATATCGCAATAATATTCTATAAGACACTGCACAGTAGGAAACCACTGAAGTGTACGATTTTTTGAGATGACTATTTTAAACAATGAAAATATATCAGCTTTTACTTATATTCAATAATTTGAATCGCTGCATGTACAGCATACTTAAGACTTAATACATTACATCCCATGACAGTTGATATGAATTAGGTTTATTCCGCCTGCAACCGTCGGCAGTGTGTTGGGGAGGAGTTAGGGAGTAAGGGTAGAGAATCCCGTGAGAGCGAGCAAGCAGTGGACCCGCCCCTGCACTTCTTCCTTTCCACACTCTTCCCAGCACCTCTTTTTTTCACTTTCCGCCCATACGGGGAAATGACAAAAAAAATGGGATAAAAAAAGAAACACCCAAGGAAAGTCCTCCTCGAATTGGTTCGGCCGTGAGTAGGATTTCTTCATCGGGGATCTTCGTTGCTTTTTTTTATCTTCCCTTACCGTTTTAGTGAGAATAGTCATTTCACGTCCAGTAATTTGGGTCCCCTCACCTCGGAGGTCGGTCGTTCGAGACCCGGCCGGACCGTTAAAAGACGCTCTGAGCGGATGAAGGCGTACTGGTCGTCATCTCGCGTGCTCCACTTAGTTCGTGATAACACCGCCAGGGGTGGACGCGGGACGAATCCGTAGGTGCTTATACTACCCTATCGGGGAAATTTAAAGAAAAAATAATGAAATAAAAGAAGCGCGCAATAAATAGTCCGACTACTTCGCTGCTTGGTCACCAGACGAGGAGGAAGGAGTAAGAGATAAAACCAGGGTGCTTTTATGAGTGGGAATTTGCGCGATTTTGTCCTGCAACGTTCAAAATTGGCCGATTTGACAGTAAAAAGTTCCTCAGCGGCAGGTTACAATGGTTGTTCGATGCAAGCGGGGATAACATACAGTGCTGCATCATTCAGCCATACTATCGTGTCCTCAATCTGCCGCTTGGCGTAAATGGGCTAGTGAGGTAAGCGTGAATTATATTGCAAGCCGCTATGTGGGCGAGAGTAGGGTTTAGATGATTAAGACTGAATATTTATCCCACGTCGTCCACTCATCTTATTCCTGACATCATATAATATGCACGTCAGTTCTATCTCCACAACCAATACACATGCGATTTTGTTCAGCTAGGTCTTATTGAATGAAACGCTCGTCCCTCTTTTTGTTTAGGCTATTAGTGAGATGAAATAATTTACTTCATTCGGTTTTAGTACAAAAATATCTGTAGAAATAACAGAGCTGTCCATGAAACTTATTTGTTTATTTTATTCGAAGTTAAAAATCACTTTGTGATATTTTATTATCTTATAAACTTTGTACTGCCCACACTATTTTATTCTTAACACCCACTCAAGTTTTAAACAAGATGCGAATTTATTTTAGTTTTAACTAGATAATCTAGGATAGGTTCCCTAATTAAAACTTAAGAGAATTATTTCGTGATAAGGTCAGAAATGGTTGAAAAAATGAAATAAGTACAGGACTGAAAATTTATCTCAAATCATTACCGCATAGTTACTCAGTAATCTAGGATTTTTCCTTCACTCATCGAGCAACAATGTAGTATTTACATAAGTCCCGAACAATAGAATGCGATATTTCACATTTACTGGCACATAGCCTTATATACTTTCATTTTTATTTCTCCCTCACGTTGTATTTCCCTTCCTCAAAACAATTTTCTTAAGGAAGATATATTGCATATAAAGTTTGCCCTAGTATTTTTTGTTTTTATTATAATCTAGGTTCATTCTGTGCTTTTCTGACTAGTATTTAGAAATTTTATAAAGCGGAATCATCCAAGTGCTTTCGTGATTTGTGTGCCTCACTCAGTGATTCAACCCGAAGGTTGGTTAGGATAGTTGATGGTAGAGCTCAACCCGGACTAAGCCACAGAAGCGTGTGAATTTCACACATTCAGGGTAGGGGGGCCAGTTGCTTTTCCTGGGCCACCTCGCACTCCGAGGATTTTTTTTTTCGGGGGCGTCCAAAGGCTTCACCCGGATCTGAACCCGGGACCCTTCGATCAGTAGCCAAGCGCCCTACTTACACGCTCCCGATTATGTGTGTGTGTAGATCGTAAATTCATAGTGGGCAATTTTAACGTATTTTTGTTTTATATCTATGTTTAGTCAAAAACGTTTTGTTATTTCGTTGGCTCTCGTTGCGATGGGATTGTGCTTTAGTTATTTTACATGTATTTTTACATGTAATACATTTAGGAATTCATTTATGTAGTTTGTAACGTTTCGGAAAGCGTATGTACGCCGCGAGAGTTAGTGTCTTGAGTTTTAGTGTTAGCACTTTTAAGCTCATTTGGCTAGAAAGGCAATAATATAGCTAAAAAAGATACCAATTGAAATGTAATGCAAAATGTTAATAAAACTGAGGAAATAAACTCCTATGCAATCGTTTCGGTCATCTAGTTGACCTTTCACTGGGAGAGGTTTCCAAAAACTCGTGAACAAGTGTGTGTTGCCCAAGGCCTTTTAGACCAAGGGGTCTCCTTTGCCATTTTTGGTGTAGTGACGTCGTTCTCTCATAATAGGGGTGTCTTCGAGGATGAGTCATCATCCCCCATGTGCGTGGAATATTCTCGTCCTCTCTAGAAGTCACCGGTCGCTTGTTCTTGCATACGAGTGTTCGCCGTTCGCTTCTATTTCGAAGAGCTCGCTCTTATCTATCTTTACTCGTTGTTCACGACATCTTGCTGTTTGACGCATATGAATAGGCTTTCGTACGCGTCTAATTTGTGCTTTTAAGTGTGTGTTGTGTCTAATTTTACCTTGCACATCTAACCTGAGTGAGTCTTAAAGCAGTGATTAAGTGTCCAGTTACAAGTATGTGTTTTGCGAGTTATAATTTATAAAAGTGGTATTTTTTAAAGTGTGCTAGGTGTTCTTTGAACCTGACTGTGGGATAACGATGGCTTTGTCCATTATAAGAGTGATCACGTGTGCTATATTTTATCCGACGAATTCCTGACCTCTGTGATGGTGGAGTCTTTTCTGCCGGATGCTCATGTAAGTTTCGAATAGTAGTGTTATGGTTTGTGAAAGTTAACTTGTTAAAAAACGTTTTTACACGCGTTTTGTTAACCTTGGACTGTAATATTGGGAAATGCATTTCCGTTATGTGTCTTTTTAAAGTGAAATTTAAGGCAATTGTTTGTTATCTATCCTCCGTCATTTGTTCGTGATCATCATTTTTATAAAATCAGTGTTTATCCGTTTTCTCGAGCTATTTTTTTTAAAGCGTTACAGTCCTTTGTGCAATGTTACTTTTTATGAGGAAAAGGAGAAATCTATTTACCAAGTAGCTGAAGGCAGACTTTTTTATTACGGTGGATGCTAGGAATGGGAATTTAGTAATGTATGGATTGACAACGTTATTGCGGAAGATGTTAAACTCCAAGGAGCTTCGATATTTAATGGCGAGTTTATCTAAAAATGGTATTGAATTAATTTGTTTCATTTCGCTAGTGAAATTAACTGAACTGTTCATATTTTTTCTGTCTTTGTATGAAGAAGCTGATATCTCCTTTTTTTGGTATCGAATTTATCATCGGCATATCTAATCCAATTTTTAGGGAAGTAGTTGAACGTGGTCCCACATTGGTCATTTTCGAAGTAACGTAAGAATATGTTGGTGGTGAAGCAGGAGAGGTTGTCCATCGTATTTACATTGGCGTTTTAAATTCAATAAAAAAATTTAAATAGCGTATTTTTGGATACCTAATTTGTGGAAATCTACATCTGCATCTACGAAGTACCATACAAGCCACCACTAACAAAGATATTGTTCTGTTGATTTGCAGCCTTGAACCTCCCTCAGGTATGACCAAAATGCCTTTGGGTTATCCTCTAAATATTCACCCAATATTTTATTTTTGAATTCCGTTAATGCTTTTTGAAAGGCCACCTTCGCTGCTGTTTTCGCTTTCTTTTATTTTTAGCATAACTTCTTATACTCCTCTTTGGGGAGACCCTGACGTGCGGTCTTCATTTTTGCATGCCGGATTCGTTGTCGCTTGAGAGATTTCTGGACATCCGCATTATACCACCTAGGTTCAGTTTTTTTATACCACCTTTTTAAGTTTACTTGGTATTGCGCTAGTTACGGCTAGTCGTGTGATGCTACGAAAAGTATTCCATGTATAGTCAGTACAACGGTTTTCACTAATATCATTAAATGCTTTATGCGTGGTAAATAATTCTTGTTTTAAAATAGACGTTGTTTTGAATAGAAGTATTTATGCATGCAGTGGGATAATATTGCTCCTTAGTTTATAGTACTACTACATGCATGTTAAATACAACGTGTCTACAAGTTTATGATAATATTCCCAAAAGGCAGACAATGTCATCAAACGAGCCGCTAAGAGTGAATGTGGTACAAGTTAATTAATTGCTATATCATAATAGGGTGCTGAAAAGCACTTCTCTATCTGTATTACGTGTTGTGTATGAGTAGTGTGAGTCTAGCTACAGTGTTTGACCACTAGAGTTGTGACAGTTTATTAGAATTTATTTTACTTTAAATCTTATATTCTAAACTACGTAGAAATATTGTCTCTTCTGTTAATTATTGACTTTCTCTTAACGGAACAATAATGGCCACGCCAACGTCTTTAAGTGTCCTATCTTTATTTCATGTTTTTTTCATTGTTCTTACCTACTTTGCTAATAGTCTGATTTCACTTTTTCAGGTGAGTAAGGCTTCTTTTTTTTTCAACTAACTCCAAGACAGTGCATCTCATGGAAAATAAGGTAGGACGAACTCTTCTTATGCAACCACTTATTTTATGTTGATATCACAAGGATAAATACATGAATGAAGGAAACAAAGCGTAAATTTTAGTTGGATAGAGCTGAAATAAATGATCGTTTTTTTTTTCAATTTGTAGTGATTCAATTTGTTTATTTTTAGTGATTTTAGTTTTTGAACTCATTTGTACGAATCACCAACACTTTGAATACGGAGTTTAGTAAACAATGTAAAATAATTTTTAAGAGCCTTAATATTAACATTATCTTAAGATTTTTATGTCCTGTCGTTTTTCTTTGATTTATTGTATGGTTGTATTGTATGATTGTATTGTATGGCATATATATTAACTAGTTGTGTTGGTGGAAATAACTGTTATGAAAAAGAAAAAGAGTAAGCTTAAACAATAATTTTAAGTAAAATTTGGGGAATTCCTCCGTACTTAATCACATGGCAACTGCCGTTATCAGAAGGAACAGGCCTCAAAGAGGTCATAAATGCATCGCAGCAGAATTTCACGGCATTTTGCAAAAGTCTTGCGGAATGAAAAGATCAAGCAATCAAATGTAGAAGCTGCGAAATCGAGCTGGATACTAAGTTATGAGAAGCCAGGTATATTTTACAAACTCTGAGAATGGATCGTGGCCGAAACTGCTTCTGTAACATGGCTTCTATGATTTCAAACTGGATAAAGTATGTTGCATCACCGCAAGCTAGAAACAATAATGTCTTAAGCCCATAATTGAATTTCCATTAATTGGAAATTAAGTTAATATGTTTTTTTATATGTAGCCTCACGCTCCCAATAATGATAAAATATACTGAGTATCCAGTCCAGATGGAGAAAAATATAATTAAAAAGTGGTTGATTTATTAACTAATGGAAATTGCGATAGATGAAATATATATCTCCAACTTCATAAGCTTGCCTTGCCTTCATCGTGAAGTCAAATCGACCCACGAATAATACATTTGTTAATAATACTCGTGATTGGTGGCTATATAAAGGAGAAGTATTAGTCCCACTTTGTTATCTTGGAGGGAACTTTACCGATGACATATTACACATTTCTTTATTTGAAAGCAGATACTGTTATGGAAATATACCTGTGAGGGTTCCAATATTCTGTGAGAAATCGATGGAAACTGCAGATGGATGACGTGGAGTACTAGCGGATAATGCATAGAAGTTGAATCCGTGATTGTGGATTTTTGGCCACTTATCAGATTACGAATGAACTGATTTAAGTGTTTCACTTTTATATAAGCGAATACTTATGCCAACACATTTGTTTGATATTATGATGATACGGATCCCAAGTGATCACATTACCTCTGGTACCCGAAGCATTGTAGCACTGATTGTGGAATAAAACTTCGTCTGTGATACTTTTCTCAAGAACCCTAGTTTCATACCTCAATGATTATGAGCTGTAGGAGCGATCCATTTGAAACGTTATGTTTAAGTATTCGTTCGAAGATTTCCGCAAGCTAAGTAATTGGTAGTGATGAATCAAACAGCGGTGCAAGTGAAGAGTGAGCGATGCTGCGCTGCCTGTTCCTCGATAGACATTCAGAATCACGACCAAAACCTCCTTCCGAGGAAGATGCAGGGAATTTGAATTGAATACTTACCGAATTGGCCGTGGGAATTAAAAATCTGCACTCACAGACGTGAAAAAAGGATGCAGGGGAGACGTTTAATCGAATTTGTACATAGTCCCCCGGGTCCATTGTCGATTTGAGAAATTCACTGTAAAAATTGTCGATGAATCGGCAGTGGAAATAATTATACCACTCCCTTTCGAAATATGGATGCGTTCAGATTTATTTCATTGTTTGTATTCATATTTCCTGGGGCCCACTTAAAGCGCTCGCATGCCATTCCTTGTAATATGAAAATTTCTCTTTTCAATGAGTGTCGTATTAAATTAGGAAATTTTATGTAGTGTCCGATATAATTTTAGATAATGCACACATATAAAAACCCATTATGAAATAATATTTTATCTTTATACCTTAACCTCAGTACCTTTGTACCTCAGTTCCTTTGTTACTAATACTGAGGTCATAAGCTGTACATTTTTTGAGAAAGATTTTATTCAACAGTTAGTATTTTTGTAGTAATTAAAATGAATTTTCGGTCGTCAGTGAACGATTTTCATTATTTTTTTAAGGATGCATAATAAAACATTGCTGATTTTATAACTATGATATGTGCTATTTGAATTAAAGCAAACGTTTTCTTAACATAAATATTTAACATACATATTTATAATGCAAGCTAATGCTAAAACCTTCAATAATTTTGGAAAAATGTATATTCTTTGCGGTGTTTCATTTTTTTAACGAAATTGCAATATTTTTCCGGCGATAACACTAAACTAATCTTATAAGGGCTAGCTTTATTTATATTTTTTATCATAAATTTGCCATTTTTTTAGAAAATAATCTTATGAGAAGCATCATTTACATGTAATTTCATAAGATATTTCGGGGGTTTTTATTGTTTTATTCAAGTAATATTATTATCCAAAATATTGAAATAAAATAAGATGTAAATCGGTATTATTTGAAACAAAATAGATAATAACATCCTACATCATTAGGCTTATAAAAAAGTGGAAAACATCAATTGCGAAAAAATTCTAATATGGTTTTTTTTCAATGAATATATTTGGCGGTAATATATTTTTATTAGATTTTCAATTTTGCATGAATTCAGATTACAATTAAACGCGGCAAATAAAATGGTAGAGACGTATAAATATTATAACAACAACAACTAAAATCATTTTTCCAGGTGAAATATTTCAGGGAATATATAAACATAAATAAATATATATATATAAATAAATATGTATATATAAACATAAATAATATATATACATAAATATTGAAAGGACATATTAGGAATGAGAGATTTTTTTAAAACGGAAATATTTACATTTTCTAAGAATGAATATTCTAGGTATTTTCATTTTTTTAACAAGTTAACAATATTTTTTCTGGTGATACAATTAAAATTAATCTTTCTTAATAAAGATTGAAACAGATGTTACAATACAATAGACTAATATCCATTACCATTTGCAAAATGCATTTGGCGTAACTATAAGGACTATTTGTCTTCTCTTTTTATTGAGGAAGGTATACAATTTTTTGTAGAAATTTAAATGAATTTTCATTAATCTGTAAACTGTTTTCAATAATTTTTTTATGGATGCATGTTAAAAACTTTCTGATTTTATAACAATTACTTCAATGCTCGCATACGATTTCTTAACATAAATAATGAAAATTAATATTTTTATTTGCAAGCGTTTGCTTAGATTGCTAAAACATTCAATAATATTGGTTGCGGTGTTTTATTTTTTTTAAGAGTTTACAAGATTATTTTCCGATGATAAAATTAAACTAATCTTAAATATGCGTAATTTTATTTGTATTTTTAATATAAATCGTCCATTTTTCTGAAAAAATCTTATGTGATATATCATGTATGTAATTTTTAAAATAATTTAGGACAAAAATGTGTCGCCTTTTTCAAAATGATATAAAATATTAACCAAAATAGTAGTCACGTAGAAAATTATGGTACATGCCGTAGCTTAGTGATAATGATTTTTGCATCTATTATGTGTTTTCAAAGACATTTCAGTTGTCAATTTAAATCGTTTAAATTCTTCAAATATTGACCGAAGAAATAATATTTGCCCGGTAAAGATCGGCTAGTTTATTTGCCCAGAGTAATTTCGCAGTCTTTGAAATTAACATTCCAATCCCAGTTTGAATGGTCCTGATATTTTAGGTCACACGAGTTTCAAGTACAAAATGCCAAATAATGTCGTATTCCACTACATCCAATGTTCCACGGCAATACACCCACCGCTCCTTTCCTCGCCTCGAAACATAATGCTGCTGCCGAAGCTATTGCTGAGGACGTCGTTGCTGAGTGCAACGGCATCTGCTGATTGGTAATTTGGTCGTTTCCATCAAAGACCCACACTTCAGCTGACAAGCCGCATTAACAAGGTAGGGGGGATGATATTCAGGAGAGGATAGTGAAGTGATGAGACCGGGGCGTGAATGATGGAAAAGGGTACGTTAATGAGCGCCAATTGGCAAGCCTTGCCGAGTCGTTCTCTGCATTTGCAGAATCGTATAACTTACGTGCGTCAACATTCCGCCAAACGCTTTGTTCCGGCTAGGAGAGGAATTGATTCACTGGCCCACAATGACAATTCAACCGACAACTGCATAACGGCGTTACTTATTATGAACTTCATGAAATTCATTGATTTCAAAGTAAAAATTAGGCCAAGCCATGCCCAGTCAGGTAATGAGACCCCTGCAATGCTCTCTGTATTTTAAGTGGAGAGAAATATCAGAATGAAAGGCTAATGAACTTCATTTATTAAAAAAAATAATTAAATTGATTAATCATAAGAATTTTAATACGATTAATTTCATGACCTATGTTAAAAAGGTATATTAACATATTCCTCTGATATAATCAAGCATGGGAACATGAGCTTAAGGTGACACCAGTAAAACATTTTAGGTTTCGTAACCTAAGTTACTTTTCACGACCTCAATATATTTCAAGCCAAAAAAATACAGCCGATTAGATCTCAAGTATCGTAATCAGATAAGATAGTAAGTTAGAAAATTATTTTGCCAAATGCGCGAATTAAGAATCTGCTAAGGCCATCGTCGTTATTCGATTACATTGAATTAGAATTAGATTTATAAATGAAAGAAGTTTCCGTGTCGACAATATGTTCCAAATGATAGCATAGATAACCTCCTAGTGTCGTAGGTCATAGATACAATTACTGTTTTTCTTTAAAAAAAAAGCTGCCGGTTAAGGAATGAGATCTTGAAAGATAAAATTACACCAGGACGAAACGCTTGCTCTGTTTCTTTGCGGGGAATGAAGATAGATATTAACGTTTTCAATCATGAAGAAGGATGTCATGCACATTTGGTGGTTATAAACTTTTGAATCAGGCAATATTGTGACTTTTGAGTAGCTTAAAGGCTGCACTTCTCCAATATTTTAAAAGTTTGACTTATTGTTAGATAGGGACCATTGAGTGCTCACTCGGAGTACACTTATGTGTGACCTATATTTAAACTTTGTAGTTACATGTTCCGTTTCTGTAAAAAAAATGTTTTTTATGCATATCGATGCTTTAGATTTTTATTCAAATGTCATGAGATTACATAAAAATTTGTTCCGCATAGCCATCTCGACATTTCCTTTCGGGGTAGGCATAATTAAAGAATTGAGCTATATTCAAAATGACGCATTTAAAAATGAATAAGGTATGCGACCGAATTCGATAACAATCTGAACACAAGCCTAAATATAATGGCACTTGAATGCAATTATTTAAAAAAAAACCTCCCTCTTCTCGCAGCAGCGATTTGCACAGCATGGTGCATGTGAATTTTTCAGAAACCATCCTGTTCCTCTTATAAGAAAAAACACTATCTTGATGCTATCTTTCATCCGTTTACATAATCGTTACATTTTATAAGAAATGAAAATGTTTTGTACAAAAAACTGAATTTCAACGAGAAAAAGATATACAAGGGAGGATTGCATCAGATCTCAAAGATTTTATGTCAACATTAAGTAGCAAGAAAAGCTATTTTTTCTTTATATCTATTACATTCTTCGCATTTACCTTTTTCTTTCAGAAGCTAACATAAATGGCTCATTACTAAAATATAAGTTATCTTGGAAGTTTTCTTCTGTTCTTTCTTTTGAAAAAAATATTAAAATATGTGGCATACAGAATATGAAGGCATAAAATCATGAAAAGTATGATGTGAATTGTCAGAGGTATATAAATAGCACAAACATGATGTTTGAGAGCTTAATAGTTAGATATTTAATCAAAGCTAATTACTTGTTTAACTGGAGTGTTGTCAATGTTTATCTTAAAACCAAACCGTTCTTTATTATGCTCCCAGATTTGGATTAAGAAATAACCAATGCATTTTGTAACGGTAGAGCTGAAGTAAAAGTTAATGATTTCCTTTTTCTACCTGTAAAGTCATCATTAGGGCTTGTTGTCTGTTAAGCATAACTTTCAAAATAATATATTTTGACATAAAAATTCATCAACTTTATTTGCACACCAATACGGACATCATTTATAATTCATCAAACTCTCAGCATGTACATTTCAACAACATTACACCTTTTGAGGATTTCAGCACTTGAAAGTATACACCATAGCCTTTTATTTTATGTAAAATTTTTAAGGCATCCAGAGATCGTTGATCCCAGATTATTGACACAAACGACTTACTTTAGTATTCTTCCGGCAAATTTTAAACATTTAATATCTATTGGGGCTTGATATGGGGCGAGATTGATATGGAATGCTTCATTACCATGCAAATTCTTAGAAAGAAATATCGTTTGATATGACGCGCGACCACATGTGAGCTAAACGGATAAGTCAGATTCTGTCTCTGATGTAGCGCTGGAATCAGCGTCAGCCAGTAGCGTCGTGATAAAGTAATAGCAGGAGGTAAAACAGGAACATTATTTTTTTCAGATTTTTCTTTCATGCCTCCCTCATGACAAAAGCATGCAGCATTGCATGAGCAATTGTATAGCGAGGACATTTTACTTCTTCCTTCATGTCATGTGATAACGTCAATGACATGAGTGAAGCCGAAAATAAGGTCTTGACGTAAAATATATTAATTATTGCATCAAAGTACGACCGACAGCATTCGTTTAAACTCACTCGTAGGAAAAGAAAATATGTTTTTAACGTTAAAATACTGTAATGTTATTGCATACCGACTCACTGCTTTATCAACACAAGATGATAAATCATTCGGATATGATCCAAATTGAAATACTTTTCAGAGATTTTATTCTCTTGGAAATCAATTATTTCCCCCTGCAACGAAGATCGCGTCGTCATTTTTTTGCATTCTCTTGACAGGAGCACATGAATATTTGCATTTACTCACAGGTAACATCAGGGGATACTTAGTACTTAAATAAAACTGCAGTAGTTGTACTGTCCACTTCAATTTTAATGTAAAATATTACACAACGCGTGTTTCGACGTCTTAGGGCGTCATCATCTTTAGGCTAGGGCGTCATCATCTGATGATGACGCCCTAAGAAACGTCGAAACACGTGTTGTGTAATATTTTACATTAAAATTGAAGTGGAAAGTACAACTACTGGAGTTTTATTAAAGTACTATAATTGCTGTTCCACCATATAACGCCAGATGCTGTCGAATTTATTAGGAGATACTTACTTGATTCTGCTATGCCATAAAATATTTTTTAAGGATTTGACGTTCCTAAAAACTCCTATTTTTTTTGCAAACATTTACTCATTTTAGCGTTTAAATCATGCTTACCTGTTGAAATATAAAAAAGACAGGAAGTAGGGGAGTGTTTTTTCACCCTGACCAAGATGTTCACTTCACGCGTAGTACCAGAAATTAGTGATCTCTCCTCCTTCACAGTAAAATGCAGCGTGACGTCATTGTTTTGGAGGAACATTTCACTGTAATCGGAGACGCATTTCTTCTTAAAAAATTATACTTCACTGGCTACAACTAATTAGGTATTCGATGACATTCGCTGGCCATTAATGAGAAACATCCCGTGCTTACGGAATAAAGAGTTTGGGATTTCCGTCCGTTCGGTTTTTTCAAGCACAGTCACACTTCATGCAGAATTCTTAAAAATTACAGAAACGGAAGCCATTAAGCTGCCGAAATGACGAATGTTGCCTCTCTGCTCCAATGTAAATTATTGTACGAATGTCGATCAAATTAATCTATACATAAGGGACACACGACAGTCGGGAGATTAAATCAAGAATAACTTTTGTTAAAGTGATACGGGCTGCCGACTATTCAGACGGCATTTGTGATTATCATTCTTAGTTCCTTCCATTTTTGTCTTCAACAGCATTGAGTTATCAGCATTGCCATTAACATGTGCCTCAGTTATGAACACACGTACGATTCGCTCATTAAGAAAGCTCATTCACTGTCCACTCATCTTTTTTTTTTATTACGGTCCACAACCATGGATTCCACAAAATCACTTAAAAAACACCAGGCTACCTCTCCACTCATTCTCACACATTCGATTTGGGCATTTTATTTTTTAGAAAATAACGATTCGCTTCCGCACACTTCCGTATCCTTATTTTTCCCCATTTGGAATCAAACACTCACTATCACCACACGACTCATGCCCTACAACAAAAAGGCTTCAGTTTATACACACACTTTAGACGCAACTCTCTGGGAGTCGCCTGGCCTGCATGAGGCGTTCCTTGATGACCACGCCGTTCAACTCAAAGTCCGAATTAGGGTTCGCTGTCGTTGTCTGTTGAATCGTAGAAACATCTCCAGGGGGCAGCACGGGCTTCTGGGCCGGTGGCTGCAAGATGGTGCCCCCATTCAGTCGGGTGCGGAGGTTGAGGTCGTGGGGTCGTTCCCAGGCAAGTGAGGGCATTGATGTGGGTACCTGGACGATGGATGGTGCTGGGCTGCTGACAGACATTGGTGACTGGTCAGCCTGTTGCCTCTCCACCTGCAAGGAACGGGATTTTAGTCAAAGTTATACTCAAAGTATGATTATTTTTTGATTTAGTAAGTTTTGGATTTTGGATAGGATTAACCAAAAGTCGCGCGAGAAATGAGAATGTGGAAAGAATTGAAATGCACTAAATTGGAAAAACTGATCATCGGGAGAAAAGTTATCTGAGTTATCAGTTGTTTTTATATTTGTGAATGGAATTCTCTTCTCAGGATCTTTTAAATCTTGTACTTATGAATTTGAGATATTTAAATAACATATTTAAGGACGTTTGGGGGTACCTAACATAAATTTTCGTATTTCTTATTATTTTTTATTATTATTATTCGTTAACATATTAGATAGCTAACACAAGCGCTACGAGGAGTTGGATAATTCTCCTTGCAACGTTGTTAGGTAGTGTCACCTCTAGACAGTGTCCCTGATAAGTTGCGAAGGGTGAGTATAACTATTCATATGACTGTCTGACTTCCCCCCCTCTCTTCCCCTCCATTGTTCACACAATACACCGATATCCACCCCCATTTGACGCAAGTTCAAGCCAGGAGTTTCTGTTTTAGATGCTTCACTACATTTGGCTTCCATACATTATCATGATGACTTCGGTGAGGTACTTGTACTGGCAAGGGGATCCCAAAAATTTTCATTATTTATTTTTCCTAACCCACCACCCTACGAGGGACCACCCACTACCACTGGCTACCTAACGTCCCGTGGGAACAGGGACTCGTTGGTACGATAGCAGATGAGGAAGTGGGTGGACCAGTAGGAGACACACACACTGGTGGGTGGTCAAGCCCGAGGGTTTGTCTTGCGAGGCGAAGGCAAGCAGGCGATCGAGCATCGGATCTCCTCCTCTTGCTCTGAGCAAACAGGCCGAAAAATAAATAGCTGCCCTCGGCCTTTTATTTGATCCGACATGCGTCGCAAACAAGCAAGCGGAGGAATTTTTTCTTCCCTCATGCCGCTGCTGCCCTCTCGTAAGGGGTAAGAGATGGTGGCTTAAGTAAACACACTCCCCCGGGGAGATAAATGCGTTACGGAATGAATTATATTAAACATACGACAAAACCAAGGGAGCCCAGGCCGGTGGTCCAAATTCGTCCACTAGACTGCCATGCCTTGATACAGTGCGATGGAATTCGAATGATGACTGCCAGGATTGCCATTGTATTTTTTTCAAGTTACGACAATGTCCATACCTCGAAAAACTGAATATTTGTGTTATTATGTCAAAATTACATCCTACAGATGCAAAAATATCCTAAATTTAATCGCAACAAACCAGGAAATCACTCATTATTTACGACATTGTGTTAATTACGAAATTATGCCAAATTGCGACGACAACGCGAAATTTGCGTCGATTTTAAATTTTCAATTTCACCAAGATTTTTAATGATTCTGAAACTGATATGATTTCATTTTACTCGCGGGTACGTTTAGTCGATTGTAATTAATTGTTCGATTCGATTTAAAAATATTGGTAGGTTGACCAACTGGTATCTCTTATTGCAGCAAGCTACACAATTCCACGGTTAATGGCTTGTATTTATTTCCCAAATAAAATTAGTTGTCAGTATTGATCGTGTTTAGTGTTCGGCACAAGGGGTCAAGTCCAAGGCCTCATGTCAATAGGAAAAAGGAGGGGTCTATCACGCCCGCATGACACAATTATACACACGAATTTTGTCTGTGGCTGGAAATGGTTTTGTACTCGTACTAATATACAATACTAGGCCTAGTGTTTTTATTTACGTTTGGTTCGTGATATTTACTGCGAAAATGTGCCCGTTTCTGCTTCTACTCGTAGTGGACAATAAAAACATGAAGGACTTTGCAAAAGCGACGAGAATATATTATTCTGCAGATTCTCTGATATACGGTTGAAATGGAAGTGCAGTGATACATGCGATAAACATATTAAATCCCGAACACACATTGAAAAAAAGATAAGAGCCCCTGCGAAAAAAAGTTAATTTCCACTAAAAAAGACATTTTCTCATACAATCTCCGCCATACTTCCACTACAAGTACCGTATAAACGCGTGTAAGAGACGCACCCGTGTAAGAGGCGCACCCCTCTTTTTATGTGTCGAAGTTGAAGAAAAAAGTTTGAGTTTTTTTTCTTCTATTGCGAAGTTTTGCGGGCCTAACTGCGAACTTTCGGCCATTTTAAAAGCCTTCCGCTTGCGAAATTCTCTTATAATTTACGCGGCATTTTTCATAGGCAGATATAGACCCCGGAGGTAAGTATTCACTTGGATCTGAGGTTTCCGCGGCGTTTCTCCATATTGGTAACGGCTTTCGGGCGTTCCTCTACAAGACAACGCGGAGGAACGCCCGCGTGCCCGAACGCCGCGTCACCCTTTATGCCACTATTTACCGAGTCCAACAAATGCACAACTCATGCACAGAGAAGAGACAACTGGTTTTCCCCCGCAGGTAATGCTTGTAGTAGACTCCCTCGCGCGCCTTACGGATGGCCCTCTGACTGGGCAACATCGCGCGCCTCTCCCTTTCTCTTCCGTGCATGCTCCTGGCAGTTGAACGCGCTCTTTTTCCAAAATAAATGTTAATCGATATTGATTAACCAACGAATTCCTTTAAGATTTTATAAGTGGATGATGATGATGAACTCGAGAGCTTGGAGAAGGTCTAAACGGCGGTTTTCAGGGATGCGCGGAACGGAAAGTAACGGATCCGTGCATTTGCATCTATAACTAAAATACTAAAGCACTAAATAACATGAAACTTCGTATAGCTCTTAGGAAAAATCTTTGCTACAATATTTGTAAAGGAAATTTCGATATCTTGATCCGTGTTGTTATTACGAAGCCGTAAATGCGATGCATCCGTCCGGTACCCGGGAAAATGCGCTAACATTCTGTTTTTAAGCACACACTGAAATCGATATAAACGGTAAAATGTGTTGTACACCATCAATAAACGCAGAAATAAACAAGCTTTAATTTGATGTTCTTCATGTTAAAATTGATTGAGCCATCTCTGAGATATTAGCCTTCAAACTCGGGTGTCGGAATTTTGCAACGGACAGATTCGTGTAAGAGGCGCACCCTCATTTTCGGCTGCGATTTCTGGGAAAAAAGGTGCGCCTCTTACACGAGTTTATACGGTATTTATAAAAACGCAATTTGACCCAAACCATCCCCATAAAAACCTGATTCTGATGATTGCTTTTCGTACCGTCCTGTTATAAATTTAGTTGCTGCATTGATCCTGCAGTAGAGCAATTGTTTCCATTTTATTAAATTAGGAAATAGATAGTTTACTTTGAGAATAAAAATGAAGAATGAATAATTTCTCGCCTAATTTCTTTATGAAACATAATAAACTTTAATCAACCGAAAAAAATATGAAACTGCAATTTCCCAAGTTAATTCCCGAGTATCTTCGCCTGGCGGTATCATATTTGAGATGAATAGAGTACATATTTGATCGAATATTTGTAACTAAAACAATTTGGCCAAAATAATTTTTGTGTACTTTATTTTAAGAAAGTACTCTACTCTCTTTCAATTTACCTAATTATGATGATTGTAACTGATTTTTTTCGCTTACGTGTTTTGCACAGATGCAATATTGCGGAGGGGGTCATTTACTCAATTAAAAACCATAAATTTTGTCAATTTATTTAAGACATTTTCTTGCATCCACCTTGCCATAAGTTAAGGATTCGGAGGACGGACCGCTACTCCGTCCGCCTGCTGCAATATTTCTCCCATTCTCTTCAAGGATGCGACATCTTCAGCTTTCCCTGATGCCTGCACCCGGAACAAACGTCTTAATGTGGTGCGCTACTTCCATGCCAACACAACGTCCCTACGCAACTCACTGTCCTCTCCACCAAATCTATGTACTTTAAAATAATTAAAATCCCTTCCTACTTACAAAGCACCAGGCCCCTTTGCAAGCCATTAAACCTCTTCCCTCCGATTTTCTCCCCTACCTCCTGCATCTACTAAACACTTGTATGTACCTCAATTAATTCCCCTCAATTTAGAAAAGCAGCAAAATCCTTGCACTCTCGAAACCTAATAAAAACTTAACAGACCCTAACAACCACCGTCCCATTTCTTTAACGTGTTGCTTCTCAAAATATTTTGAAAAATTCCTCCTTATTAAGTTAAAAAAAAATTTCTTTCTCTTCAGATCCCCGAACAGGCTTCACTCCTCACACTTCCACAATCCACCAAATTGCCCGACTCACCGATAATGTCTAAAATGGTCAACACTATGGGAGACTTACCACTGCAGCCTTACTTGACGTCGATAAAGCGTTCGACAAGGTCTGGCATCAAGGCCTAATATTCAAAACTTTTAACCCTCAATTGTCCATCCTACCTCATCAAATTAATAAACTCATTCTTGAAAAATCGTACCTTCTCAGTAACCCTAGAAAATAATCGTTCCCCGTCATATCCTATCCTTGCTGGAGTGCCACAAGGAGCCCCCACCCTTTATAACATCTACACCAATGACCTCCCTACCTTCTCCAACACTAACTTATATCTCTTTGCCGATGACACAACCATTACTTCCTTATGTCAAAAAATGTAGTATTGTCTACGCGATGTTTACAAGTATGAAACGTATGCAGGCTCATTGTAACAGCTACGTTACTTTGAGTGAACCTCCCCCCTCCCCCTCGTTACCAACCGTAGGTTTCTGGGCGACCCCCTCCCCCCTAAGTTGGTAACGCAGTTTATGCAGGACCACAAAAGAGAAGGTATAGAGCTGGAAAGCGGAAAAATGAAAAACATCAATTTATACGATTAACCTGGAGTTACGATAACTGAATATGGAAGTTATTGCGTCTAAGATTTAACTATTTGAGTTAGATTTATTTCTCAAACAGTTTTAGGAATTTATTCATTCTCAGCTCCGCACGTTATTTCTTTATTGCAAGAAAACATTCTGGCCAAAATTGGACAGGTATTTTAAGTGTACAACGTAAAGTCAAACACTAGTTAGAAGTTTAATAATCGATCATCTTTCAAACCTCAAGCACGTAGCTGAGTAATGAGAAGTTCAGTGAAATAAAATAAAATGAATTTTAACTTTCAATATACCAAACTTAAATATTTCCTACCAAGGTTCATCATTTTCTATGTCAAGGACAATTGTCTATCATTGCCATTGTCTATCTTGTTAAATGACAATGTTTGTCGATATCATTGCCACTTAATAAATAAATTGCTATAAAGGAATAAAAGTGTGGAATATACTAAGTGCAAATTAATTTAGTTACTTGAACCAATTTCAGAAAGTTACGCCGGAAACTTTTGGTTTTAAATATTTATAAGGTTTTGGGACATTTATATTGGGTACTATGTTAACCTCATGCCTGAAAATAAACACACACTCGCACTCAGTGATTCAACCCGAAGGTTGGTTTTTCATAGGTGATTTTGATAGGCTCACCCCGGACTAAGCCACAGGCGTGTGAAATTCACACATTCAGGGTATTAGGGGGGCCAGTTCCTTTTCCTTGGGCCACCTCGCACTCCGAGGACTCCGAGGACAATTTGAATATGCTATATTTACTATTTGGCTAATTTTCATATTTACATTTGACTAGGGAAAAAACTCGCTCAAACGAACTTAAGGACGCGTCTACTCCAAATGATTCAGTATTCAATGTATGCAAGAAGTATACCTGATTTTGAAAAAAATAAAACTTTCACCATCCCGTACTCACCACGCCTACGTTGGCTGCACCGAAGGCTGCCGTGGTGTCCGCGATGAGCGAGGGCGTTGGTGCTGGCCGCATGGTGCACGCCGACGAGGACGAAGAGGAGGGGGGCGTGTTGGATGGAGAGGAGGAAGCGGCCGCCGACGGCGGGGCAAGCCACGGAAGGGCCCCAAGGCCTCCACCAGCCGGCAGCGTGCTGTACGATGATCCCATGTCCACGTGCGACCCAAACAGCGTCCTTGCGGGCACCAGAGGCTGAGGCGGTGGGGACACTTGGGCCGACACGGCGCTAGGACCATCCCGGAAGACTGCGGAGCCACCGTTCCTCAGGAGCACGGTGGAGCGGCCCTGGGAGTAGGGGTCTGCTTCGATCCGAAAAAGGGTGACACGGAAAAAATGTTGATCTTGTCAGGAGATGTCTAGGACTTGTATTTATTTATTTTAATTGTTTATTTTGATTTTTTTTAAATTAAATTTCTGTATTTATGATTTTTATGTATTATTATTTTATTTATTTCTTACTATTAAGGAAAACTCCTAACATCCAGAAATATCGGCAAAGAACTGAGAAAATGCCTTCTTCAAACTTATTTGTGGAGCATATTTTTTCATATGGCACTGAGACCTGGACGCTGGGCAAGGCATAAAAGGAGAGGTTGGAGGAATTTCAAATGTGGTGTTTTAGGAGGATGTTAAAGATTCCCTGTGTGGACAAAGTCAGTAATGACGAAGTTCTCAGACGTGTGGGTGAGATTCCGCGACTTCTGAAATTACTTAAAAAAAGAAGAAATATCTGGATTGGGCACCAACTGAGGCACGAAACCTTGCTGGCCAAGTGTGGGAACCAATGTGTCATGGCCATCTTAGTGGCCATGACACATTGGTTCAACTTCCCGGGAAGGCCTAGGTTGGGGTTTAAGGGAAAACCAACGAAGGAGTTAGGATACTACACTTATGTGCAGCTAAAAAGTTAGGCACAAGACCGTAGCAAATGGAGAACAGGCGCCAACCAACATTTGGGTTGATGACGATGCTATTAATTTCATAAAATTTTATTTTTTTGTAAATACATTTTTGTTTTGCAAAATTTATTTCGCATACCTTTACGATTTGTTAGGAATTCACAACTTACAGCATACTTAAAGGAAAGAAAGTTTATCCTACAGGGCAAAAAATAATTGCTAAAATCATTGTCACTCGTAAAAATATGTGAACTTGTTCATTTGGAACTAAACCATGAAATAACCGAGGGTATTTTAATAATAAAATCACTGAATCAGTTGAACATCAGTGCGATATTCCGTAGAGGAAAAATCATTCGCCTTGACCGGGATTCGAACCAGGATACATCGATTTCGCGCCGAGTGCTTTAGCCAATCAAGCTAGGGTCGAAATGTATTTATTTTCAAAGAGTATTCTCACATACAGTTTTTATGATTTCAGGTGAATTTATATAATCGAGGAGAACAAGAAAGGAAAATAAAAAAACAAATAGTCCATAGAGTTTGTCTCCACCTCGGTTTGCACTTCCTCCCCCGTAATCTCGCCCTTAAACGAGTATCTCTGCTCCTTGCATACGGTGGGAAGGGGGGACGGAGGATGGGGAGGGGCGTCACCCTCCCACCAGGGCTTATACCGGTCAAATGCGCTCGCAAAGTGCCGAGCGGCGTCCTCTAGGAGACACCGGACCGCCCGGACACACCGCCCGGACACCCCGCCCATGGCGACGCGAGTGTTGCATCCCCGCGGGGTAGAATAACCCTCCGCAGCCCAGAGAGGGCCCCAGGTATCTGAGTCAACCTCTCTCTGCTACCGGCTGGGAACGTGCCGCTTCATTTCGTGCATGAGGATTGTGTCTTTTAACGAAGTCACTTGCGCGTAAAAGTTCGGAGGACGAGGGTCTGAGTTTAAGAGCTCGCTTAAGACGGACCGGTATAATTGAATGGTACGATTTCGCTCCCTCCTCCACACTGTGCTTTGACGTTTCAAAATTGATTTAATTTTTCGTTTAAAAACATTCTCCCACCAATTTAAAATATCTACGTCCGGACGGAGAGTGGAGACGTGGTCTCCATCCTGTGCCCGGACGGATTATTGCGTGATCCTCAAGCGGCTGCGTGTCCAAACGCCACATGTGGGTGGGACTCGGTCTGTGGGGGGAGGGGGAGGTCTAAAGAACGTGTTAAGGTCAAAGGAAAAGGGCGCAATGATCCGAACAAGAAACGGGGATGGTGTTGGTGGCGTACGGCAGGGTCTTTAGGTTGCGGGAAAGTAGGAGGAGGTCGATTCGCGTGTGGGAGTCGTGGCCAAAACGCGAAAATGGTGCGGGGCCCGCGGAGCTGGCTACGACCGCGTCAGTTACACAGGTGAAATCGATTAAATTTTTAAGGGCCCGGCTCGGTCGGTTTAACATTTTGACGCGATTGGACTCAGAGTCCTCCCGCTTATAGATGAATTTGCAATCACCCGCTAAGATGCCTTTCCCCCATGAAGGGAGTCAGGTAAGGGACTATAGTTTCGTTATGTAACTTCTCTCTCTCAAGTCTCTTCCTTTCCCCTGACGGGACATAGACGTTAACGAAAGTGATTCCTTGTGTTTGGAGGGAGGTTATCCTCACCGATGCATGGAGGCGTACCGTATTGACGGAAAGGCAGTTTTTCACTTGGGTGGTGTTCCCGTAGCGTGAGCAAAAACAATTCACAAAAGGCCTGTAGTGTGGGTCAGGCCAAGTGACCCCCTCCACCGTCTCATGGATCATTATGATGTCAGGATCAAGAGATTTTGTAAAGGCCGAAATTATGTTTAACTTGAAGGCGCAAGTCGCTCCCGCAATGCTTTACGTTAGGACTCTCATCTTAATCGGCATTGGGAGGGGTTTAATATTTTACTTTACCATTTTGATCGGAGTTTTCGTTTCTCCGTCACGTGTTGCGTCGCTTCCCGGGGCGTTGCTTTTTCCCGGAAGAGTCAGTGTCCGACTCATTCTCTCGGGTATGGGATGAGTTGGCACACCCACCCCCCCTCCCCCCGCCTCGCTCCCCGTCATAATGCCGCCCGTCGCCCCTGACTCGCCGCTCATACGCGCTGTGGGGCCTCCCCCCCGCCCCCCGAACTCTCCTCCGCTCTCCTTCCTCATTGGCCCCTCCGGCATTTCTTCGCTCGCCATGCCAGACTCGGCGCACGTGTCGAGAGCGGCGGTGTTGTCGTTGTCTAGGCATGGCGTCTGTAGATTGTCTGTCGCTAGCAGTCCAAATCTAGTAAATCTAAATTTGAGGATACCGTGGCTAGTCCCGGTATCCTCAAAATTATGCAAAGATGCATGAACCTCAATGTGTTCCATGCATGGCTTTATCCTCGCGGAATGTGGCACTTAGCGCATGATTTGGACTGATAATGGCATCTTATGTCTAGCAGTTCTGACCACCATGTTCCTATAAAGCCACCATCCCCAGGGGAGAAGGATGCCTCGTTAGATTAATTGGTTGAAGCACACGGCGCGAAACAGAGGGATCCGGGTTCGAATCCCGGTCAAGGCGAATGATTTTTCCTCTGTGGAATATCGTACTGATGTTTAACTGATTAAGTGATCTTATTATAAAAACCCTCGGTTATTTTTTAGTTTAGTTCCAAATGAACAAGTTTACTGAAAAATTAAGTTATGAAAAATTCAACGCTTCTCAATTCTTAACCACACAGAATACGTGTGTGTGCAAAGTAAAAAACGAATGATTTGAGGAAATATTAGACCCGGCCTTCAAATATTGAGACGAAGGGAGTAGTCAGTAGAGAGGCTCACCAAAGTTCGCCGGGATGACATCGGGTTCGCTCTCCTCTACCCCACCGCAGCCTCCCCTGCCCATCCCGGCCGACAGGGTCGCGTATCCCTGTGGGTAGGGTACAGGCTCCTGGCAGCCCATCGTCTCCTCCGAGGCAGACAGTGGCCTCCGGTTGTGGTGGTGGTGGTCTCGCTGCCTCACCACCGCCTCCGGGGGCAGCTGGGTGTGACCTACAGAGTTGACGTCCTGCTGGCGGCGGGCAAACTGCCCCCCTGAAACCACGCCCCCGGGTTCCCTCAGTCCATCCATTTCCGTCTCCACCCCTCCGACCCCGTAGGCCTGCCTCAGCGTCGCCGACAGCAGCAGGGACTTGGCTTCGGCGGAGGCGGGCGCGGCCTTACCTCCGACCACGGCAGCCGTCGAAGTCTCCCGCAGGGCGATGGGGGGCTGGTCGCCGGGAGCCGCCGGGCATCCGGGCCGCCCCTGCCTCCGACGGCGGCCCTCCCTCTGTGCCCGGCGAACCTTGACGGCGATGATCAGTGAGACGGAGAGGAGGGAGAGTGCGGCGCCGAGGGCAACTCCAAGGAGAGGCGACAGGGCCAGGTCTCCGTCGGATGCTGCAATAAGTGTGCAAGATCATGATTACACTCTTAAAACATGTTAACCATTAGCTAAGGAGCCATTTTTTTCCCATCCTATCATAGAAAAATCATCTATAGTACCGTGCTAATAGGTTTACTATGCAGGAAAATGAGATTGGTTTAAGCAGTAGTAAATAAATTAAAGGAAAGCCCCGCATTAAAATATTGTCTCCTAATTTAAGTTAAACTCCAGATAAACTTCTTAAGTAAAGTAATTATAATTTAGGTTGTTTTTATATCACATTTGCAACTTTTTTGTGGTTGAATTGAAATACCTACCTAATTAGTGGACCTAATTAAAGTGAAAATTTGATTATATATCGTTTTTTTCTAACTTATTTAATATTGCTGACGAATTATCTGGAAATTCCAGAGAACTATAACATTTTAATTGAAAGATACTTAATTATAGTACTATAATATCAATTTTGCATCTTTACATGGGAAAAATTGACCAAAAATTGGCGTATAATCTCATTTTAAGGTAGTTCAACTTAAATTTTTTGTGGTTAATGATCAGCAATAACATTATTTGGGTGTATTCCACCAGATATTATGTTTAATTCTGACGTTTCGCGACTCCTGCTGGTTACTTCTTAATGAGGTTGTAACTGATAACTGCCGTTGTTATACATATTTTGTATTTTGATAGAAAAAGAAGGAATGCTTCCATTCCAAAACATCCTTGTCGAAGATAAATAAGATGTAACCCTAGATCACGAAGTATATAGAAAGTCTGCGTCAACTAACGGGTCCCTCCATTCCAGTTCCTACCACTATTGTCACAAATAAACACCGTCATGAATACGCTTATCCATGACGGTCCATACGGTTGAGTGAAAAGATGATTTTCTAAAAAACGAAACAAAACGAAAGCTGCTCTGTGCCAAAATAGAAATGACAACGGAGCTACCCTCCGAAATTTTAACAATATCATGAAAAACGACATATCCCTTCGAAAAAAGTTGTAACGCTAAATGTAGACATCACCACCCAGAATGTTCTCCACTCACCTTTCCTCATGTAAACGGTGCAACAGCCAAGATAGGTAACGGTCTCCGCAAGTATGAAATAAAGTTTACATCCAAGCAACATCTACAAGGAAGCTTTCATCTAAGAAACGCTAAGGACATAAATAACTCCGCTTCAAATTGGAGCATAGAAAATTCCCTGAGGAGCGTGAGGGGAAACAGGAGGCTCAGTCAGAACGACTGGAAGAACATCCGACTGGGGAAAAAGAAGAATTCGGCAGTTGTTGATCTTGAAGTCTTAGGAGAAGCGATCGACTTCGAAAACTAGAAAACCATCGCCGAGGTGAAAAGAATCAAACCCCAACTATAGTAGACCGCGAGTCCATCAAAAATAAGGGAAAATAAACACCACTTAACAACAGCTGAACCTAAATTAGCTACATGCGGAACCCTGTCAACGGTAATAATCTCTAACCTTCTCTTCCACGTTTCCCACTTGAATCACTTACAAATCGTGACACTTACTATGTCATAAGGAAGTACGTATATAAGAACAAATAATGGCATAAGGAAGCGTCTATTTGACATAGCAGAGCAAGCGAAAAGCACCCAAATAGTTAAACTGGGTTAAATTTATTATTATATAAATTGAGCGACATTTTGAAAGCTAAATTGAATAACATACCGATAAATACAGTGTTTTTAAAGTGCAAAACTGAATTTTCATAATTTTCACCTTACTAATTTAGCATTTCAAATTTAGAAATTTAAAAAGTTTTGAGGACAAAGATTAGTAGGGAAACCAAATTTCAAAACCTAAGAAGTTTTTGTCAGATTTGTAATTTAAGGAGGAATTATGCCTTTGGGTTGGATTTTGCATTCCCTTTGTTATCAGAGACTGCTTTATGAGGCAACATAGTAAACCTTACTCCGACCTGATGGACCAAGGAATTACTTTCAGGGTGACTCCTACCTCACAAAGACCTGTCCGGCGTGATTCCTACTAGTAGCCTTTGAAATTGCGAGAGCACGCAAGCTCCCCTCCCCCCTCCCTAACCTTATCAAGGCAAGGATACCATGGGGGATGCGAAGTAAAGAAAAGTTCTAAATTTGAGATGAGATTGAAATGAGATTTGTGGATTGAAATGAGATTTTTGCACATCTTGGATTTTATCTTTCAGCACTTTTCATTACAATAATTGTTCCCACAAATTAATGGAGCTAAGATATCATGTACATTTTATGCTTCGTAACATCAATGTTATAATTTTCACCTATGTTTTCCTCCGTTAACATTTATCCGTTTTTCTTTTTTTAAACTTAGGTATTCGACAAAAGTTTTATTCATTGACCTTGTTGGCGTTCATTAAATCAGTTAAAAGAGCAATAGTTTCAATAGTTGTCAGATTATAGCAATGAAGTACGCAGTCCTTAAAAGACGGGCAGATCAGAAAATCTCCATGGACATTTCCTTCCACGAATGCTTGAATTGCCATGGAGACCGCCACAGGAGGAGAATGGAGTGGCAAGGCTGAAGCAGTTCTCATCTCAACCGATCACGGCGCTAGCAAGGCGGGCGTCTAAATTTGTCTAAATGCGGGAGTCCAAGGAGAGAATAACCAGAACTACTTCTCGAAAAAAATTTCTCCCGATTAATCATTCTCGGTTTTCAGCTGTCAGTCCGATGAAAAAATCAGAGATAAGCCCAAATTTAATCTGGAACCATTAGTGTAGAAATAAGCAGCCAGTGGAAAATATAATACCGCGACATCAGCTTCATTTGTGGCGTCAATAAACTGAAAAATCCGAGAAACCATTTTATTTGATCAAATAGATTTAGCAAACATTTCCACTGCTTTCGATAGCAATACATATTAGAGGTCTTCGATAGAGATAGGGATTTTTATCATTGATTAAAGAGTGATTAAGTATTATAGTTTCATATTTAGCGTTTCATAGCGTCTATAAATAATTAATGAAGCATTTGGTGAAAAAAACAAATAATGGAACAAATAATTTTCGATAAAGAATAAAGATGTCAAAAAGCATAATATTAATTGGAAATAAATAAATTTCTTTCCTTTAATATGTATGACGTCATCTCTTCAGATTACAAAATTGCATGGCATGACTGGTCAAAAATGCATCACATGACATGCAAGATGCCTCTTTGAAACTAGACCGTGACCGCTGACGAATTAACTAAATCTGAAACGTGCGTGCTCGGGAATGGAAAGAATTGAAGACAAAAAGAGTGCAGATGAACCTTTTTAGCGTTTGGAACCCTATGCCTTAAGCGAAACTTCTTGTTTGCACATTTCCTGAAAATTATACAAAATATGTCAAAGCTTTTGGTACAGTTTGCGAACTAAATGTCTATGATCTTAAAATAAAGCGGCGAACTCTAGGTTAGGCCCAACAAGAGTTAAGTAGCTTATTGCTATATTCCTCAAAACTCCGTCAAGTATATCCAGTCTGATGAATGTTCACCAATTATTCAAACTACGCTCTTTATTCGATGGTTCGGAATTTATGGCCAATCAATAGTTGGTATTTGACTTATATGCACACGTGTTACGTGTGCGTAACTCAACAAAATCATAGATGAGGCGTTGATGCAAAGTATTTTGTGAGAAGATATTTCCTCATAAGTTTTTGAAATAGAGAACTTCCCTAAAGCCATGGCGTGACAAATTCAATTAAGTGTTTACGATTACAGGAAGCACGCAGTCCACTATAGATATTTGATGAAGAAACATAAGCAAAGAAACTTAACAATTTAGGAATTCAAAGCTGATTAGAAGTAGAAGAGACGAACTAGATGGACCAACACTATAAGGTCTTAAATGCTACAAGAGAAAGAATAATTACTGTGGAAGACCGAGGATGGAATGAATCATTTTTGATATAAGCTTTAAAATGTAAGTTGAATGAATTAGCTCAGACCGTGGGTTTTTTGTTTTCAAAATTTGCGATAAAAACGTAATACTTTTCCAGATTTTTGCGAAATAAATGATAGTATGTAATAGTAAATTGTAAGAAGTATCAAAATTATCTGGCCATACCTTTCAATTTGTATTCTTAGTCCTCCTCTCTTTCTTTTCTCAATGCACTTATAATCTAAAATTAGTTTTGGTCATCTAGTTTCGTTTATCTATTGTCAGCACCCTATCAACAAGAGTTATTTTTTCTCTCTTCCTTCTTTAGGCCCGTCGTTAAAGTAATATTTCTTTCAATCGCTAAAAAGAAGAAATTTTTATGCGAGGAAGATTTATCAAAATTGAATGCCTTGGACTAAAATTGTAATCACTTTTTAATTATACCTGTGATGTTTTACCGAAAGATTCTTAATCATCGGTCGTCCAATCTTAAGGTTGGTAAACTTAAGCTTTCCCTATTCGATGCTAACGTACGATAAAATATGATTGCTCTAACTTACCTTATATACCTAGCTAACTTACATAACTCTTCATATTGTATAAGGATTTATTGCCTCAGGGTGTGCCCAATCCATCCTGTTTTCCTTTCTCTATTTCAAAAGGTCCTTTCTTTTTCTTCTTATCCTTTACTTTTCAATTTTTTTATTCTATCCACCCGTTAGTTCTGCAGCAGTCTCCAACGCCACGTTTCGAATTCCTCTAATTTTTTTCTGGTCTTTTTTTCTAGTGGTCCATGTTTCTCGTACACTCGCATTCACATGCTGTTTTCTCGTTCGTAATACAATATACTTTGTACATAGTAGTCACATTTTCATCATGTACGCTTTCTTAGCAAAGGCTATTCTACCCTTGGTTTTTCCTGTGCTTCTTCCGTTCGACGTTCTGCGTAGGCAGGTTCCTGCTTCCCAGGCTTCTCAGGATAATACACTTGCTCTAATTTCTCTCTCCTAATTGCCGCATCTGCCTTCAGCTCTTCATGCTCTTCTCTCCTCTCCTTCCTCTTTTCTGTCGGTGGTTAAAATAATATTTTTCCAATTATTTCATCCATGATTTTTCAAGTTTAGTAATTTTGCAACTTTGTCTCAAGAAGTCCGTTTTGGTTGGACTTGTGTATTGATTTTTTTTTCTCGCTTGTAATTTTGTCTTCCTTGTATTGTCCCATAAAATGGAGTCTACTTCTTTAATGCCCAATTTTTAGCAGTCTAAAATCACAATCCATCCCTACTTTCTCTGTGACCACTCTCCACAATCTGTACATATACACAGTCTACGATCACCATATGACTCTTTACTATGTAGCTTAGGGCAAGAAAATGAAGAGCTGCAATCAACCAATCTTCGAATAATGCCAAATATACAATATTAAGGAAATTAATTTGTATCCATGTGCGAATTAGCTTTTCCTCTAACCAAACACGCGGATTTTACTCCGCGGTCATTTCAGTCAGAAAATCGAATAGATGAAGATAACGCATGACTGATTAGAAACGTATCGCTGGAAATGAACTCACATTCTTCCAAAAGCAGTCCTTGACCACCAGGGGGAAATGAAGTCTGGGAATAGAGAGGTTTAGCGCTGCGGAAAGGAAAGAATTGAAGGGAAGAATGGAAGGGGAGATATGCGAGGAAACAGAAGGAAAAGGGAGGTCGAAGCCGCCAATTAAATGCACCCAGCAAGATCAGACGCCGCTACTAAAGTCACTCCCCCCTCCCTCCTTCCCTCCCCTTCACAGTTCTCCAAAGAGCAAAGCAGCCTCCGCCACACACTCCAAAATCCCCCTCCCCCCCTACAAATTCCCCTCCACCAATAGCAATCGCAGTTTGCCTCAAAAATCCCCAGTCCATCGGAACCTCCTTCCAGAAAAGGTTTCTCCTCCCCCACCAAAGAGCTCCTCCTCCCTCCACCCTCTCACAAACGTCTTCCTCCTTCCCGATCAATAGATTGATTGGTAGAGGCGAGGTTCTTGAACGGGTGGACCATCTCGGTGGCTATCGGATCCAGT
The DNA here is from genome assembly GCA_963573305.1 of Pyrrhosoma nymphula. Lineage (NCBI taxonomy): Eukaryota > Metazoa > Arthropoda > Insecta > Odonata > Coenagrionidae > Pyrrhosoma > Pyrrhosoma nymphula. The sequence continues at coordinate 3,887,296 of OY754338.1, read as the reverse complement.
TAAGGGCCGTCCCACACGATAAGGTCTCCCCTTCTTCCCTCTTTCTTAGGGTCTTACAGAGTCCCCTTCTCCTACCTCACCTTGCCCTCCCTTTTCCTTTGCCCATTCCATTCCTTTGGTTGAATTCAGTGGAACGGGGAGGGATTCGAAGGCACCTGAACTTGAACTGTAACTGTGCGTGCTCTGTTGCGTACCCATGTATAAAGCCGCCGTGTTCATTTGGAACAAAAGACTAAATCCATGTGGGTAGAAAGGTATAGTTGTGGTAGAGATAGCTAGATTGAACAAATAATTTAAGCTAGATCTCCAGGAATACCAAAAATAATAGTCGAATTCATTCATATTTTTAACTATATTTTACTCGCTACTACTGGTTTCAACGCTGAGATGAAAAATTGTTAAAATTACAAATTGTGTACGTTATTAATCAATATAAATACTCACATAATTACATCTACATACTACCTTGTAAGTCACCGCAGAGGCGAATGGCAGGGAATGTTAGGATACTAGCCATAAAAAGGAGGGGGGGCAGATGACAGAGGTGAATTGTGTCGACAATGTGTGCGGCTTAAGATAGCGTCACGTTGTTTTTGTTATAATCACTAATGGTGCGTGACTAGAAGGATTTTTTACAACTGACCATTCGGAAGTGTATCTCTCTTTATTTGTCACTCCTATCAGTTCTACAGATATAATGAGGAAGTGAAATAATACTCTCCGTGTCGCAGACTGAAACTCGCCTCATATCTCAAGTAATCAAATCATATCCTGTAGCCTCCGAGTCCCTAGGTGTTCCCAACCCTGTCGTTTTATCAGATGTGTTGCTGTGAACATCTTTCGGTGTTAAGTCGTGTTCGATACGGCCCTCGAAGGGCCCTTGAAGGGCGCTTCGGTGGTGGCGGCCATCTTGCGAAGGGTGTCCGAAACGTTAGGGGCCGCTTGAAGGGCCCTTGGGAAGGGGTCGGATCGAAGAGCGCAAGCGATGCACTCTTTCGACCCTTTCTCGTTGCGCTCCAAGCCATCTTGAGGCGGAGAATCATGGGACTTGTTTTGTGATTGGTGCTTTCGTGCTGGGCTTCAAAGTGCGGCGGGATAACTTTGGTCATGTTCATATATACATTGCTATGGTGATCCATTCTGCACAAAATTTTACTTGGCTTCTAGTTGCAAACAATATAATCACACAGTAAGAAGCATCTAATGAATGTTTGATTTCAGTACCACTTCATTATAAAATATTATATCGATGTTTTACATGAAATGTTTATCACTCATAATTATGAAGTAATATTGTTTTAAATTCTTATGAATTGTTAAAATGCCAATTAAACGCATATGGTGTTATAATGACTGGATTACGTTTACCGCAAGTTGACGTTGATTTTCAATTTACCTTAAATTTGCTTAAAATTATGAATTCTGTACAGTATATAAGTCAATTGATTAGTTGACGGGAGCTTTATCGAAAGGAGATGTACTAAACAACATAAAGTGCATTAGACAAATTTCAACTAGATAAATCTCAAATACTTATTCATTATAATGACACTATAGCATCATTATACCTACCAATGCCTGTATTAACGCTATTTATTATTTGAAAGTTATACTTTTAGGTACCAGAAAATCTTGCTATACTTAAAGAAACTACTGTAGTTAATTTTATTCTGTAGATCTTACAATATCTTATCTTTTGCATATCAGTTACGTTTCATAGAGATAAGCGTGACTCTATTGAAGTGTTAACTATTACTTTCATCGCCAATATATAATCGCATGTGCTCAATATTTTTTACAAAATATAGTTTTACGAGCAAAAAAATATGACCAATTAATGCGATAAAAAACATATTTTATAATAAGGATTGCCCTGCTTGTGAGTAAACAGCTGTTAAACAACGCATTAGCTACGAAAGAATAACTGGAAAATGAGTGTTTCCACGGATATCATTTCCGCGATTGGTTAGTGTGACTGGAGAGTGAGGTTTTGCTTTAACGACCACCCACCTCCATCCTTTCCCACCCTTCACACCCTTGGGGTGAGTGTACCCCGCTTCTCTTCCCCTCTCTAGGAACTCAGGGAACAGAATATACAGTTCCCTCAACGCCCCAAAAACCCCCCCTTTACGCCCTCCGCACACGCAGCATTCCCCCCTCGCCTCGGCTCTCCACCTCAAGGCCACACAAGGGCGATAAACCTGGATCGACTCACTCAGTCAGTGCGTGCCCTGGAAGTGGTAGAGAGGGAGGAGGCAATCAGAATCAGAAGAAGGGACTTCTCCTCCAAGGGGGGAAGGGAGGAGTGTGTGGCAGGGGGGTTGTTGCTGGGGGGGAGTTTGCTCTGACTCCTCTCCTCTTCCTGGAATGGTGGATGTGAAGTCTTCAACGTGACTACTTCCCAATGTGTGCATGAGTGTGCGGCTTTGAAATGAAGGCTTTCGGTGATCAAAGAAGAGTTAAAAGACGGTCGTGGCCATGTTTGGATAAGGGGGAAAGGTGATTTAAGTGAATCAGCGTTAGGGTACTAGGAAAATTCAGACAAAAATAAGTAAGAAAACCTGTGAGTTACACGAGATCTCGCTTCGATATTTTTTTCCAAATCGTGTGCCTGAGAAATGTTACTTTAATATTAAGGTCTCTCTTGAAAGGTTAAGATTAAATGTGCATTTGGTTGGTTTTTATCTACGGTTCTGTCGTTTTCCGGTTTGGGCTGAAAATTATCATTTATCTGGGTATTTATCCGTTTTTGCTCTCGAATTTTGTCTTCCACTATTTTCCTTTAAATTAATTTGGATTACTAAAAGCGAAAATTCTCCGTTATTTTGTCCAAAAATCTTCAGCTCGGTGAGGACATGAGCACCTGAGGAGGGAGAATGTTCACGAGGACAGAGGAGGTAACGAAAGAGCGGAGGGAATCGCTTAAGAAATAACGCGGAAATCTGAAACCTCCATAGTTGAAATTCAAAAGAAAAATTATTGTGAGCCAGCAGTGCAGCTCACAAAAGTGTGACGGAGAAAAGCGTGGCGTGTAGCTTAACAACGCAGCAGGAGAGGACAGTGGGCTGAAATCAGGAAAAGCTGGCCATAAATCATATCTTCCACATTTTTTAAATTAGAAGTATGATTTCATCACAGTTGAATATTATTGGGCTCCTTATATAAACTCATAAATATGGAGCCAATTGATCGAACCGAAACCTAGTTTTAAACAAAATGGCGTGTTCGGTAACATCTGAAAATCGATTCTCTAAACCGTTAGGCTATCAAAAGGTAATTTAACTTAAATAGTAGTAACTTAAAATCATGATGGGTTTAAAAAGAATAAATTTAATAAGAACTTATAAGTTGCAATTTTCCACAGCTATATATTTTATATCGACCCGGGTTTCGATGCACTGCATCATCATCAGGTGATGATGCAGTACATCGAAATCCGCATCGAATTAAAATATTTTTCTGTGGAAAAATGCTACTTCTAAGTTCTTATTATGTTCATATTCCACAACGTCTCACCTGATTCTTCCCTTTTTGGACAATGGAATTTAATTTTTAAATACGTAAAATATAAAAAAATATTATAAATCATAGGTATGAATGCACAAAAATATTGATTATATTCATCCGAGTCGCGTCACCATCCTCATCGGAACCGGTGGGCAGTTCCATCAGAAGGAGGTCCCGAGCTTCTTTTGGTATATTTCTTTCTTTTTTTTGGAACATCATATGCTGATATCAATGGATCTGAAGCAAAGAGAAGCCTTCGAAAAATATCCTTGAATTCAGCAGATCGCGAAATGTTTCGCGTTAGATGCGCCCGGTATCTTCGTATGTCTTTGTGCCACGGTTTTAGGGCTTCCTCTGATAGCTGGCCTATCGGTAGCACTGCTACTTTTGCAATTGACGCTCCATGAACTAGCACTTTGTGGAAAGTAGGTGGCATATAATATCATGGGTAAAACTTTACATAATGAAAAGCAGTACTGGAGGAGTAGTAAGAGAACGCGGTATGATTTATTTGAAGCCCAGTTGATAATGTTTTCAAAATTGTGGAAAATCTTACAATAATTTCCTCCTTAATAACTAGAATTGGAACAGAAATACGTCTTAATAATTTGGTAATCTACAAGTTACATGCTGATTATTGAGCTTCAGTTTTGGGAATATTCTTAAAGCAATACATTCTTAACATACCGCAAATTTCCGACAAAAGAATAGGATTGGAAAAAAGCGTCGGGCAGTCTTTCCATCATTCGTTGTTCCTTTATTTGAGAGACAGCAGCTATGTTGAGCAGCTCTTGAAGGCTTACTTCACATTTTTCCCGCTACAGATACACCTGATGGATATACATTGTTCTTTTCAAATTTCATGCTTTCGTAACTGGGGTACAATTTGTGTCCACATTTATTAACGGTCTTGCGAAGTATTTTATACAGTAATTTTGTTAAATTGCAATTGATAATCGACGAAAGAGCTTCCTCTGGCGTCATCTCCTCTTCAGTTGTCACTGTTCACCTCCATTTCGTCAGCATCCGCTTTCCTCTTGAGCGGGTGGTTATAGTCACTTTTGAAATCATCTTTGCTGCCGCACTTTCCCCTTCGGCGCGCAATGTCATTGATATTGCAAGCGATAGCTCCACTGCTGACTATTACTACCTTAAACCCTAAACTTTCCATCTTTTAGGTCTAGTACTAGATCTCTCGAGATCTTTTCGGTCTTCCCTTACTCTTATACTTATAGGAACCTAATATTAGTTGGCAGTTATATAAAAATAGGCTCTTAAAAATTAATGCAATCGAAACGTGGTAGCTAATAATTGTTACTAACCTGAGACGGATATTCTAGGAAGATATTTATTCAAACCCATTGGAAAAATAATATACTTCTCTTACCAATTCCGCGTTAGTCCTCTTATCTCCTATCTATTAAAAATGTCTGCCCATCACCTCTGTCAACATATACTTGCCATCAGAATTTTCTCATATGTTGAATTTATAATGTAGATATTGCAAGGAAAATAGCTTTTCGACTCTAATGACTCATTCCATTGAGAATCACTCAATGAATTTCTTTTAGAGCAACTTTCGTGGGGTCCATTTTATTTTTCCCGGACGGCATGAATCTAAATCATAGTAACAGAAAATATATTATATTATAATAAAACGTAATGTTGATTAATCGTCACTGACTTATTACGAGCGTATCTTGTCATGGAGAGAATACCTGATTACCGATCCGTGATATCCTCCATTTGGTCTGCGCGTAAAACTTTCACAAAACGGGAAGTTGAACTTCAGAAAACTCTTCGTTTTATTGTTAATTTGTAACAAGAGCTGAGATTTGTCTACACTCACAAGCAATATATGACATAATCGCTTCGGAAGATCGCGAACGAGAGATATGTTTTGAGCCAATGAGAAATGTGTATTTTCAGAAAAACCCACTACAGCTATTTCATGGAAGTCGTACATGCACGTGTCCGAGAGATTCGGCCATTCCTGGCGTATTAACAGCTTCATACGCGACGGGGTAGTAAAGCAATAAACGTCATTTCTATAAATGAACAACATCACAATAACTGACACTCAGTCGTTCAAGGAGAAATGAACTCCAATGCTGGAGGGAAATCTTCCTTTGACAAAAGTTTGCGGGTTTGCGGGCACAAAAATGATTATGACGGTCTGTCGGGTTGTGACCGCGTCCGCATTCACCTGATGTACCTCTCCTGTTTCCAATGGGATGACGGTCAGAGAGCTGAAGAATGTTAGCAAACCAAAATATGCATGCGGGACTATGTAGTTGGCAATTTTGTTTTCCCTAGAGTGTGAAAATAATCCTCAGAATGCGTTAACTCCCGCGACGGGGACGATGGACCTTGCTTTTTAAATCGTTCTAGGCAATGGTTTTAAAGTGCTCATTAGAAAAAAGTTGGATGTAGACTATTAAATGGACTTCACCGTGGCTTATTGTGAAAAAAATCAATATTTTGTTAAGTTTTATTCTAGTTCACATCGGCTACAACGAAATCCGAAATTTCCGCATCTCAACTCCACGCCGAACGGCGGCCTCTTTCTATATTACTAAGTTGTCTGTATTGGATGGGTGGCAAGTTGGTGCAGGATTTTTTTCTCAGACAGTAGCAGAGAAATCACTCTTTATTTTGGTATAATGTAGATGGGGGATAACGTAAAGTTTTTTTCCACTTTATGCGAAAAACACGTGAAAAACGGTGCTTTTGTTTAGGTTAAATAAATATTTAAACAAACAATATACAATAAAAAATATATTTCTCAACCTCTTATATAAACTGCATAAGTTTACGCAATATGTTTAAAAAATTATATATGACTACAAAATGCCTCAAGTGCAAAGAGTATGTTGGAATATTTGGGAAAAAAGGGATCTGTTATTTGTGGCTATTTTTTCTAAACTTCAATGTCTGAAAACATTGGAAATCACATATAGCTGAAATAGTTTTAAGGTTCAGTAATTTTAACTGTATACATACATTATATGTCGTTTCATTATTCTAAATAAAAAATGAAAAAATTAATTTTTGGCCAGCTTTTTTCGATTTCAGTCCACTGTGCGTTGCGCTCAACTCGCAGCCTCGAGAAAGAACGACAGGTCTATGAAGTCTATGGAGAATGGACGTCTATGGAGTGCACATTGAGTACACATTTTCATAATCATTGCAAGGGAGTCAGAAAAATATTAGGACCACATTGCATTTAATTTCATATGCTTATACGGTGGAGCAGACCACACATATAGTTATGAAAATCGAACAATCCATATTTGCCAACTTTTTCGATATTATTTAAGCATGCTTTTGTATGAGCAATTGCTAGTTTTATGAGCGTTACTGGAAATATCGGCGTAAATTATATTTAAGTTTTTTTTCGACCTCTTGAATAGGCATGATACCTTTTGTTTTGTTAGCAGCTACTATAGTGATATGAAATGCATCCTATAATATTTTAAAAAATCTGTACACGTGCAATAGATAGATAAACGTATTTTCTCGGGTGGACTTTAGAAGTCCCTACTTCCATTTAACTCCTTAATAGGATTATTGCGAAATATATCGCATGTGCCATAAAGCTTCGTGTTAAAATATTTATTTAAAAAATGTCATGAAATTGAAAATTTTTCGCATACATTTTTGGATAAAACTAATTTCAGTAAGCATGCAAATTTTTACGCAAATCTGTCCATAGAAAATAAATGGTCTAAAAATACTTTAAATGGCTAATAGTCAATGAGAAGTTTGGTCACTGCACAGAAACACCAATCTTGAATTCCAATTTTGAATGTTCCACTCTTCCAAGCTATTCTACGTTTGTCTGTCCTTTCTGTCCAGAGGTAGGTGGATTTTTCGATTTGGTATTTGGGATCATCATTGATTCCTAGTCATAAGATTTTCAGGAAAACAACGACCAATAATCGAGGAGCGTACCATGTGAATAGCATTGCCAGGTCATTGTTGTGAGTTTAGTTTGTCTAACTAATACTGAATGCATGGACATGAATGTGAATAATACTTGGCCATTGGATTTTTATAGTTTAGGTACTTTTACACCTGAGCTACATAACCTTAGTTTAATATTTATCATGGACAATTACACTCATTTAGTCTGGACTAAATTATTATTTCTCAATTTATGTATGAAGTTCGCATGTAAAATATCATTTTTAGCAAGATTAAACGTTCACTTATTTCTCTTGACTGCCTTTCGCACGATTACATTGTTTAGTTTCAATATTTGTGAAGTGAAATAAGAACATTTTGTAATGTCCTTTGTATAAGATGTAATCACTCACACAACTCACCTCAAAAACACGTCATTTTTAGTACGAATTTGTGTCCTTTCATTTCAGAAAAATCTTCATCATCCGTAATATACGATGTGCCCTAATCACACCATCATCAGTTGTGGCTGTTCTTTTATGTGAAGTGCTCTCGTAGAATAAAAAAGAGTAAGTATGGCACGCGAGTCAATCCGGACATGCCCAGATTTTTATGGATAATGTGTTTTTTTTAAATCATTTCCAATTTTCATTTTCTAAGCATTTTCTATGTAACTCATTGGCTTTACTGCTACTTATACCTATGTTTTCGGCGTCTAAGTGGACCGTTCAAGTGATAAATAAGGCCACATTTAATCCCACTATTTTCCCATGTGGGACAACGTAAAATTTCATGAATCTCTCGTGCCATCCCAATCTTACGTAATACATTTTTCACAGCCGTACGCATAGAATAACTTATTGTTTGATGAACGATGTTAAGCACAATTTCTCTTTAAATATACTTCTATAAATCAAGAGTTGCATGATTGAGACTGTACCCTTTCTTAAACGAAAGGTAAATCCCGGATCTCATGCCATTTGTGGGAGTCCTCGTATAGGAATTCTCGCTCTAATGAATACCACACGTAATTTCGACGGTATTATAGGATCCTCGCTAGAGAAGCCCCAAAATAGAGTACGGCTTCGTTCGTTCACGTGCTTTCTCGAATGGAGCTAGCTTCGTAGCCCTCACCATCCAAAATCTTTACTATCGCGTGTAAGGGTTTCAAATGGCTGCATCTTTTCCTGGGTTTCCTTCTCTTTGTACTCCAGCCTCTATAGCACACAGTAGCAACATTAAAGCCACAGATCCTAGTCTCTTCCGCGTAAACCAGGAAGGATATAGAAAGTTCAATGCTCTAACAACGATCAAGGACATTTGCCGTTGAACTCAAGGGTCTCGAGCTAAATATTTCAGTTCTGATACTCGATGACTCATCGGTCACTTGACAAATCGATTCGTTTCGCTGGAATCGTACGTGTACTCACCTAAAATAATTGGTAAGGGTATTTTAATAAGGGAGAAATATTACTTGATTTCCGCGATTATGACTGGAGAAAAAAAACAGTGTATTGAATGGATTGCTTACGAAAATAACTGAAGAAGTCATCTTTGCTTGCGCTTCAAAAGTCATAAATATATTCTCATACATAGAACTTCAAGTAATTAATGTAAAATATGTAATGTTGAGCATACATTTTTTTAATCAGGAGGCTACTAATCAGCACTAACGACCATTCTACCAGTGACCTCTCATTTTTATTGAATTGAATCACAAACTGATTAAAAAATATTTAAACATTTTTTGTCAAATATATTTACGTCATTAAAGAAAAAAATCTTTCTTTACAAATATAACAATTCGTTTCCATTGTGTTTTTTTAATTTTTAGTTTTTCCAACTATTGTTACAATTTATAAATAAAAATTTAAATTTGTTTCCTAACTTTATTTTCTACACTAAACTACAGCGAAGATGTCAGAAGGGAGAAAGTGTTGAACTTTCCTTCTCCAGTTAACTATCATTATTTCGTTCCATTAGTTTCTTATTTCAAGATTAGAGAAACTTAAAAGTTGATAGACAAAGAGTTAAACGCGTCACAACTCAAATTTGTGATGAAGAAGCATCAATTTAGAAATGACACAACTTGCCCCCCCCCCCCTTTCCTTTAGGTTAATGAACCTGAACCTGTCTGTGTCTTAAAGAGAAATATTAGACTCACGCCACGGGTATTGATGAAATGTGCATGTGAATTCATTATTTCGCAATAGGCTTTTCAATTTTAAGCGATTTTGTTTTGCCTTCTACTGAAACAATGTGTTTTTTTAGTAATGTCACTTCTGAAGAGGGGGTGCGATATATTAATAAAGTCTTATATATTATGACTAGAGGAAAATCTAACTGAAACTACCACAAGCGTAAGGAGAAAATACGAGGTTTTCTTTCATAATTCCATAACACCTGGCTAACTACACACCTAACCGGTAATTTTGTGATCCTGGTTCCATTTCCGCACAAAAAGACGCGAAGTGATTTTTCTGCATATGAATGAAAATTATTTTCCAAGAAAAATTTCATGGTGTTATTATTATCACACACCCATCTCGCAAATCCCTTTCGCAATGTTCAAGGAATTATTTATTGATACCAGGCCAAAAAAATGGCTCCCTTTTAATAATTTTCTCCATAGTTCCCGATCCTTGGATTTTCCTTTCGCATTTCTTATACTAATAATAAACAATGCATACTCTTTCTCCCATTCTTCAGAGTCCTAATATCCTCTCTTCATAATCTTATCTTCCACAACATTCACCATTAACGTTCATTCTTGACCTTATTCTCAAGCCATTCACTCTACAATTAATATATCTGTTTTGTTAGTCAATTCTAATTCATTCTCTCATCATTGATAAACCAATGAAACAACTGCTTTCATGTTCGTCCATTACTGTAACATGCAACTCACATAACCCACTCATTCATAGCCCTATTCTTCCTATCATTGCCACAAACAATTCTCAGGTTCCACATTTTCACTGCATTTAGTCTACTTACCCGGATTACGATGCCGAATAATAACGAGTGGATGAGAACAGTTTTATGTACTGTAATTTTCAACAGAAAATAGTTTGACTTTAAAATAAAGAACTCCTTCATATGATTCAAATGCTATTCATGATTTTTCCCCGGCAGTCGCATGCATTTTGTTCTCTTCATCTATTCTTCCATCTTCCCCTAAAATTAGGCTAAGATAAGCAAAATCGTCTGTTTATTCGCCCATTTCATTACACTAGTCTGCATGATATCGGATGACTGAAAAGTAGTAAGTGATTATTAGATAACTTGGTTATGCTGATTTAAAAACTGCTCTTAGTTTTCTTCTATCACGCACAGTTTTTTTTCAGAATGGAACCAATTTAACTTCTAAGATTTATTGATTAATGCATTACATGTGCCAGTGGGTAATTGTTTTGCGAGGGATATTTCTCAACACAAGCACCATCCTCTTTAGTCTTAGGTTGGCCCAAGCTAATGAGTATTAGGTTGGTACTACTGCTGCTATTGTTTTACACTATTGCTATTGTCAGACACATTGGAAGTGTAATTCATCCTTCAATAATTTTTGTTGCAAGCATTGTCAATTGCGTGAATCAATGTTAATATATCTGTGCTTACAGAAGTTAAAATATTGAAACCACAATTCTAATTTTGTGTAAAAAAACTGACGTGATAGAAAAAAATGGCCAAGTCATAATAAATTATTCAAGAACACCTATTTTTAATAAATCGCCTGACAAAAATTTTCAAAATGCAGACTGGTGTTATCATATATATCCATTCTTCCGACTCTCAACATCGAAAACAACTACTTTGGTCATTGACGCATTTACTCTTAAATCCACGCTCCTATACATCTCCCTAATATCCTAATAATTTCCTCTTATGTGTTACACAAACGCATGAGAATATCCAATGCGTGACACTCATCGGAACTCAAGGAATTTCAGGAAAAAGATTTCGCCACGAGCTACATCATGATTTTGCGGATCTCGAGTGAAGACATATATAGATTTCCGGGAACCGGCGTAAAAAACCATCGTCTTTGATCGTTTTCCGATACCCCACGAGCCAGGCACTTCTTAGTTCACCTCGGGATAAAATAACTTCCGGCAACCCATGCGCTAAAGTATATTTCCCTCATCCCTCGAAATTAACGATCGAGTCGAACTCACCGCAGAAATATTTCACACGGCTATCTAATCCCTAGGCTTGGACAAAAAATTCGATGGCTTTTTCCCAGGGATATAGACGGCAGATTCAAAGTTAAATGCGAAATGCACTAACTCCAGCATCAACTGGGAGAATATATGAATAGATACTGTTATTTGATCAGCGCAATCAATTAAATACTGCAATTTAACCTAGGTGACGTTGAAAATTGAGGTTTTAACGAGTTTATTAAATTCGTTATTAACACCAGGCAATTTTAAAAACTCATTTTGAAGCTCAAAGGGACCTACAGACATTCCATACTTTCCTGTTTTTAATACATCTTCCAGTTTTTCATATTTTCAGGCGAGGTTTAAAAACGAACGTTTTGATAAATATATGGCATCCAGTTTAAAAATAATATAAAGTATATTAGGTCGTATTTTCATACAATTTTCATATATAAGGTGTAAACTCTCTTATATTACTTAATTTAACGCTTTTTTAATATTCAGAATAAAATATTTATAGAAGGAGTTTAAATAAATAAATCATTGTCATGTTATCTCATTTCAACTTTAACGGTAAATCTACTGGGAGCTTCAGAACTACGTAATGACTAGTTTATTTATGCAGTTAACCATTGTATAAAAGTCAAAATTGCAAACCCTTTTATTAGAAATTTATTTTTTTCCGCGCAAAATAGGTATACATGCCCTAAAAAATGTAACTTAATGTGCTCAAAATTGCAAAAAAATATACATCACGCCATATTAATTACAGGTTGCCATATCGGTTGTAAATAGTTATAGCAATTATGTCAACCTGTAATTAATATGAGGCAGTGTATATTTTGCAATTTAGGCCAATTTTTAACACAGACAATAGCATTAAATATTCCATATGAGAAAAATAATTTCCTTTTTTCTGGTGGAATTAGGTCTTGGGGTGTAATAAATCGGAAATACCACTAACGCTTTGCTAATGTAAATTTGCTTCTCCTCAGTTTTGACTATACAATTTTTTTATATTGAGTACGGTTATTTAATTCGACATTTTCTCTTAAAATTTCTATGTAGTATTGCATAGTAAGAAAATATAAGGGCAACTATAGGAAACATTACCACTCACTTTCCTAAAAAAAATAACGAAAGAACCAAATAAGCACAAATATATTGGCGAAGCGTGGGGATCGGGATATGACGATCAATTATTCCCCAGAATCTATTTTCCCCCGAAGAAAAACATTATTTCTTAATGCATATTTAATCATAGGTGCAGCAGTTAACATTATGGGTAAAACATTTATGTACTTTTCTCGCATTATTTCACAATAAGATGACAGGAACACTAGTAAATTTGGATTTAAAAAATGCGTATGTGGAAGAATTTTGTTGTCTGAGTAGTAGGATCACCAGCGATGAAGACGCAAGAAAGGCATTGTTGGCAGACAAGCCCGAGCAAAGAATTGTATTCTACCATAAAAGGAGACTGCTGACAATTGGTAGCACAAGGAAGTAAGCACTAACAAAACATACATTTAGAGCATGTTGTTAAGCCTGGACAATAACAGCTGTTGAGCGTAAGAGATTGGAAGAAATTGATATGTGGTGTTGCCAAAGAATGCTGAAGATGAAATGGACGGAGAAAATCACTGATATGGGACACGAAATGTTGGAGAGGCTAGAAGTGCAAAGAAAACGAAGTGGGAAGGACAAACTCATTGGACACATTTTTTCGGAACATTAGAAACAACATTAATGGGAATGATTGAACATGATTACGGAAGAAGGGAACGTATCATAAAGGACGTCAAAATATATGTATAAGTAGGAATAAAGCGGTTAGCATAGAGTTTAGTAGTGTGCTGAAGCAAACCAATCTGTAGATTGATGACTTCGAAGAGAAAGGAAAAATTGGAAGAGTAGATAGTAAAATAAAGTTGGAGTAGATAGGGTAGAAGAAAGAAGAAAAGTCGCTTTCTTCACCACTCCTCCTCACCCGGACATGTGGAGCCATCTATTAGGCATCAGTTGAACTACACCCTCGAGGACACTTCCACACATTCGCAACGAAACGACACCCAAGACTCGTCTCCCCTTCCAACAGCCTTCAAAGAACATTTCAACCCTCAGTCCCAATGGCTTACCCCCCCCCTCGCTCCCCCGACAAAGAAGAAACCAGCCCCTTCACCCATTTCATCCAACTACCACCGCCTAGGAACACCCTACTACACCTCCCACAGTGGTAATTCCAAAGTGGGCTGAACGAGTAAGGACTAGATGAACGCCAGTGTATCGAAACGAGAGCTATCGTCGATAGCAAACGATTAAAATATGTGCTTTCACTTTCATTGACTATAATGGAGCTAAATAATTTAATACATTTTTTTATTTCCGTTTAGGTCAACTTTGGAGCTCTTTAATTCAAATCAGTATCCGTTTTTTTCCTGTGTTGATCCTCGTCAAATACTATAACTCTCATTCTGCACTGAACTACTTAACTCTACGGGTTTGTTTATACTCTTTCTTAGAACCTTTCCTATCATTAAATAGAAGTTGGTACCCGTGGAATTTCAATGTGAAGAATAAAAAACCGCAATCGTTGGAAATTATTTAAAGAACCCTCCCAATTTGACATTCAAATTCATTTTCTGCTTACCACAGTTAAGCACTTGTTGGAGAGGTTGGGGTGAAAATACACCAATTTAAATCTCGCTCTAAATGAGTACGCTGATCATTTTACTTAAGCTTAGGGTAATAAATCCAATTTAAATTCTAGACTGCTGATGCCAAGTAATTAAAAATGTATATTGTTCAAATTGAGCAAAATGTGGTAATTTTTAGACGAAATCTCAAATTTAAATTTAATCCAAGACGTGAAAACTTAATTCATTGAGTAAAGTCAATAAATAGTAAAAACTTCAATCTATGAGAGAAATTGATTTTTTTTAAAGTAAATCTCTGAACCGAGTTCAATCACTTTCTCTTAAAAGTAAATTTTTTTGTAAGGGCCCACATAAGACCACTGACCACCGTCAGAGGATTTTAATCATCTAACCGTTCAAAAAAACGGGCCTTAAATTTCTTATGCATCGATAGATTAAACTGGAAAGATCGTTGGGCTCGGCTCGAGTTTGGAGGGGTGGTGATCCTCCGATTCGTCCGAGTGCTGTTGCCCCTGTCTGCACTTGGCGGACAGTATGTGCGAAATTACCTTAGCCGTCGAAGCACGTTAAACAAAATTACTACTACTACGAATGAATTAATAGCTCTATTTATTCGTCGGCATAACGTATTTGAGCGAGTCAAAAACAGAAATAGTACGTTTTGCGCAAATAACTGCAATACCCCAACAAAGACAAATAAATTATACTTCAACACCAATATAATATCAATTTTTTAAATAAGAATATAATTTAAGCATGAATAATTGTAAAGAAGGAAGATTTAATGTAAGAGTTCCTAGGACCTTTCACTCCATGTCAGGAAGGGAGGGAGGGAGGGAGGAAGAGAGAGAAAAGACTAACCCCAAGAATTATTTCTTTTTGGTATGAAGAGGTAACCAATTCAAATCAATTCAATAATTTGATATGTGAACATCTCTGCGTAGGCCAAATATAAATCTAATATAGTAGGTAATAAGCAAATTAACCCTTTAAGGACCAAGGGACATATTTGTCCCATATTTTTAAAACGCCCCCATATATATGAAGGCAGTCTAGGGTTCTAAATTTTATACGTACGGAATCAGTATGTTAGTGGCTTTGAGTTTACATACTTTTTTTGAATATATGTTTATTATTGTTGTTGCCGGTTTGACAATATCTTTCACTTAAAATGACTTCTATGAACCGGAAACTTGGTTATTTATAAAAATTTAATGATTGAACTAAACACAACATTGTCATCGGTTTGGCATTCTTATGTTTCTAGTATATGATTCCAGTACAATTAACGCTACATTTGTGCTTTAGTTTTGCAAAATATTTGTTTTTATGCCATGGGACTCATTTGTCCCTACTGCCCGTAACGGAATGAAATTTGACATTGGTTTAACACAAATTGATTCGCACTAACTGAGTTCCAACCATTCTGAGTGCCGTTTGGGCGTTACCTGGGGAAAAGGACAATATTCTACTTGATGGAGGAGATCCATGCTTATTGGGTGAAGATGCTGACAATGGAGGAGGAGAAACCATCACTGTTCCGTAGTACACGTACTCATTTGTAGTAATTCAATTGCCGCCACTATGGTCGCCGCCTTGGCGAGTTAAATTGCATCCTGTGGGAAGATTGCGTGGTGCTATTGCTATAAAATTAGTGGTCTTAGATGCATTATATTTCTGTCCACCCAAAAGAGTACAGCTTACTCTCGACATCTTGATCGCAAGTAGGAGAGAAATGCTGTCCATACGTTTTTCACTTGCGCGTCGCTTGGCGAAAAAAGAGCTACAAAGAAAATGGATATATATGTGGTTTCCCCAATGGATAATGGGTCTTCTGGTTCCCCCCAAGTGCACTTCACCGCCTCGACTACAGCGATCCGCCCTCCACGGCACAAACCATCACCTCAATTTCGGCATGATGGTAAAAGTACCCGAGGAAGGAAGGGGGTTATCTAGGAGCCAAACTATTAACTTTTTCCTCCTCAGTGAAGACTGCCAATATTCTCAGGGATGTGCTCGAAACATTTCTAGTACGGAGCAAAAAGCATACCACCAAACGGCTTAACAGATCCCCTGCCCTGGTATTGAGTGTCTCTTCGTTTTGCAGCAGTTGGATGCAGAGACCTACAAGGTGAGTCAAAAGACCTCTCTAACAACTCTGGTATGCAATTTATAACGTTTCCGCCAGTATTTATACGCTCGTAAACTGCTTCGTCCCAGTTGTATCCCATTGAAAATGGATGCTGATAGTAGTACACTTGTTTTCAGTATTTGACAACGCAATTGAGTAGATTCTACTTGCTGGTAACTGCAATGATGAAAATAATCTTCGACTTGATAATCTACCACCACCATCACAAAGTGCATCGACAACAGATCTGTTGTAATGTTATCTAATTTTTACCTTTGTAAATTGGATAGAAAACAGATATGCTGAATGTAATCTAATTTTTTTAATTCCACCAAGTATCTCACAGTGCCAAGGAGGAAACAAAAAATTGCATAAAAGATCTGAATTCCTTACCCGGAGATAATTATAGTCTACAACAATTTTATGGGCAGCGTCGACCTCATGAACCAGAAAAAGATTACACATGAAGTCGACAGAAATGCAAATATCAAGTACTACTTGCGGATATTTTTCGATTTGATGGATGTAGCTGTGAACAACGTTCACTGTATTATTACTCAGCTGAATTACGACGTGAATCTTGAGCATAAAGCCATAATCGCCCTAAGGAGACGCCTCTTCAGTGTAGGCAACTCATAGCAAGGTACTTCATTGGTAATTACACAAATAGGCAGATAGGTCTTCCAGCAGCACCTGTCTGAAGCAGCAAGAGCACCAAACAAGTCCCTCAGCTTGAACACAATTTGATAAAAACGGTAAAACAGAAGAGGCGCTGAATGTGCAAAGGATAAAATTGAAAATGACACTGATAATATGTATAAAGTATTCCAGGTTCAATGCTATTCGTGCTATTCAACGGCACGCAATTATTTTGAGAAATATCATGCGTAGGGGAGACTATAGCCAAACAAAGATAAATGCTGTCCTCATTAGTGTTTTGAATTTTTATATTGTGCTGTAATCACTTTTTACCAGTGTTTGGGAGATATATTTATAGTTATATCATGTAGGAATATGCACGAAATGTTCAGAAGAAGTTTGTTTTGTTCTGTTTTGTTACTTTCTGAACATGAAATTTACTGAGCAAGCCATGGATTTTGATGGATTCAGAGAAGAATTCTGCGCCGATTCATATAGCATATTCATCGTCGATCATGGACCAAATTTTTAAAAATAAAAGTTATATCAATTTCAAAATTCGGAAACTTCTATCATTGAAAATAGCTCTATACTTACGAGCCACCATGTGCTCGCGGCCCACTATAATACAATAAACAAGAAGAGTGGTGATGTCTAAGGTTATAGGAGTGGGGTTAGCCCGGCAAAAGGCTGTATCAGTGACAATACTCGCTCGACAATCTTCCTCAGATGACGTGCACAAAGAAAAATGGTGGCTTGAATATTTTATCAAGTTGAAGTCTTGATACAAAAGTAAGATCAATACTTGTTAGTTGTGTGTGCATATGAGGAACAAGGCTTTGCTGTAAGTAAATTGTTAATCCTCGTCCCGGATTCTAGTCTTAGGAACGTCCCCCGGAAAATTACCAAAAAAATGGGAATTTTCGTAATTATTTATAAAAAAGTACACAGTTTAAAAAAAAATAAAACTTCTCAATTTAGAGTAACAAATGATTGTTCGAAAAGAGAGAAAAAAATACCGCAAGACGTCAGCTATCATGGTACAGGGAAAAAGGTACGTTTACATGTTTATACGTTTGAAACATGGATTTTTGCCCAGGAATTTGCCCCTTTAACATGTGCTTCCGTTACCATCCATAGGGACATATTTGTCCCAAACTGTATCTAAGAAACAATTAGAGGTATCCCTTCGAGACAAAGGTTTTTGAAACCTAGGTGTCATTTTTAGCATAAGTGTGAATAGAAAGTAAGCATAAGTGTGAATGAAAATCATTGAAATAACAAATTCTGGCCTACAATCCTTATGGCCCTTAAATGGTCAGATAGTCAGGTCCTTGTAGGCCAGATGCTTGTCAAGAAAGATGCTTGTTAAGAAAAGTTTTTTAAGTCACTAGGAACAGTCGTCCAAGATTGTAAAAAATAAGACAAGCATAGTTCTATAAGAAACAAGAAAGTAATCTATGGCCGTTTCAACAAATAGAGAATATTATACTATCCCATTTTGACTCACCACATGTCACATACACGTAGAGCTAGAGCATTTGGCTAGCACGGTACACCGTAGGTGTAGTTGTAGATGAGAAAACTATGATCCGGCCCGCTTTCAGCACCCATTCTCCAAACTCTTTCTCATTATTTTCCTTCTCGCTACGGTTTATAAACGGGATATGCCTCTTCTCTTACTGTAGTTTGTTCCTCGAAGTCAAAGGTTCCGCAAATCTCTTCGTTCTATTCTCGCCGGGATTCATCGTTTGACGGCGAGTGACATGGCACTATGAAAACGTTCCCCTTAATACGGTCAGTCTGCCAATGATTGGGTCCTGGGTAGTCCTTATGTGTCAAGACGTTCATTGTTTGCTGTTCACAACAGTGATTCCTGAGCTAAGAGTCTCGACACAGTGAAGCCATGCTCCATAATGCAAGGACAGTCAAGTGAAAAACGAATATTGGATCGTTTGGACCGCTAATTAATTAACTAAATTCCAGGGATTATTTCTGATACATTTTAGACTTATTTCATTTGTATGATGTTTCATTTGCTAAATTTCATACAATTTAACCTGCTAAAACATCGGAAACAAAAAATTGAGGATGAAAGCTGATCTGTCTGCAGGGAGCACAAGGGGCTACGAAAAAAGGGTTTGGAGGGGAAAAAATATAAAATACCAACAAGTAAAATGACCCATTCAAACCAACCACGGTTAGTGGGTTACTAACTAAAGTAATGTCAAGTTAAATGCGGGTATGTATATATTTCTGCGTAAGCTTTGTATGTTAGGAACCCAAATGCAGAAAACGGGAGCATAAATGGTACATATAAGTAAACGTTTACAAGTAAAATAATAATGCTAATCTACACCTCGCACTAATGTGCTTCCATCTATTGCAAAATTGCACATAAGCGGACAGGGTCTACTAAGCATGAAACGCTAAATGCTTATGTCTTTCCGTATACTGTGATGGTACAGGTGTACCTTTACGTTTTAATACGGTCAATTTGGCCAGAGGGGAAGGAAATCATCAGGTAGGTACCGTTAACCCGTTATTAGGAGAATGAGAGGCCGGCAATAATTGAAAGTGGCGCGGGGGAGAGGGAGTTTTTGTTTGAGAGAGGCATTAGTGAGTGGGCATTGGGATTGAGCGGTCAGAGTTAGGCATTGAGTATTGGGCTTACAGCATTGAAAAAGTGCAGTGATTCATGCAAACAGTGATTCATTCGCGGAGAATATTCATTCATCCAATTGGAGAGTGCTGGGAAGACTGAGGACTAAACGACTGCGAGCAGAGCGAACTGTATTGCAGGATCGGGACAGACTCCTCCTCGACTTACTACACAAGACGTCTGCCGTAAATATATCTACTTGTGCTGTCAAAATTGATCGTAAGTGACAGTTTTTATTGATTGTCAACAGAATTATGAAATCCATATAAGTAAAAAGTGAATTATAGTGTTGAAATAAGTAATTTCGGGAAGGATATTAATTACATAAAGGAGAAGCCGGTAAAATTGTTAAAAATGTGTTAAAATTGCCAAATATATCAAGTGTCCTTTGACAAACGGCTTTTCTTGACTAACAATTAAATGATCATTTTAGACTAAGTATATGTCTAATGACAATTTCTTTACCCAATGAGCATCCAGGGCGAAGGTAGATAAAATAAGAGATAGTTTAAAAAAATAAAAATTTTACAATACTTTCCGAATTCACTAGATTGCAATTTTTCAAACTTAGTTTAAAATGTCCCGTCGCGATTCCAGAGAAAAATTTATTTTCATTTTTTGAGTTGAACCAAGGCATTTAAAAATTATAAGATTCAGTGTATATAATTTCATGGTGAGTGTAATAAAATGTTTAAATGGAGTGCTTTTACATATTATTTAACGTTCGCATCTCCCGTAGGTTATTTTTTCCGAGGAGTGCAGTTAGATATAATAGCCATCTCATTCTCATCGCCATCAATTTCAATTTCATTTGCACTCATTTTAGCCCTCGAGAAGTGTCCCAAAAGCTGGTGAAGATTACAGAGGAGAAGAAGAAAAGTATGACTGCACGATTTCAAACAAGATGAAGAGAAATAGGTAGCAAGACCGCGAGATAGTTCACCAAAAACATAAAATAAATGCCAATTGAACAATACATGCCAAAAAGTGTGTGCGATAATGGTAAATACCGGTTTACTTAAACCAGTGAAAAATAAATTGTCATCGTCATTCGGTGAGAGTATATTATATGCCTGGACATGAATGGCTGAATATGAGTCATGATTGCAAACAGCTGCTAAAGAGAAAAACCTTTTAAAAAAGAAAAAAAATGCATTCTACAAGGGATATAAAGGGGAGGAAGGTATGTTGAAAATTATATATAAATTGGAGATTTAGCGGCAAGTGGCATTTACTATGAAGACATTTATCTTAGATTCAATAGCCATAAGACTTTAAATTTCATAAATTTCCGAATCACTCCGTGGACATTGTATCCAACCGATTGGCTGAGACACTCATTTTTGGAGGTGGGGAAATATGAAATGAAAAAAATAGTGTTCACATACGTATTCTATGACAGAACAGGTGCTTATTGTCATAATATCCGTGTACAAATGTGCTCGCGTATCTCTAGCCCATCGTCATGAAACCGATCAGGATTGCCAACCAAACACCACAGTCCAGTTTTACTGCACCACTTCTCCAGAAATCCTTTTGAGTGGATAGGAATCGATATTATATCAGCGGCAGCAAACCCTTTTCTTCACTCGAGGGAATGGCATGGGGTGGGTCACTGCGGCCCCTGCAGTACGCAGGTGGTACTGACGACCCGCGGTGTGAGGCAGGAACCTATTACCTACTACGAGCGTCCAAGCGTCTACGGGTGGCTACCGTAGGACGTTATCACCCACTCAATCGCCCGGTCACAGCATCACAACCTCTGCACTGTCCGTGGCTCCTCCTCCTCCGCCCAGTAATGACACGCTCATATAGCAAGCGACACGGCCGTCGGTCATCCATCCTAGGCCTAGATGTTTCGGCACCGATTACGTGGGGGAGAGCGGCCCAATTTCGGTTCTCATTTGCGGCCCTAAAGAGGCTGGTCGAGGCTTTGATCACGCATTCCTCCCACCTCTCGCATATATCGATAAATCACAAGAACGCGACCAGGGAGGGCGGGCCAGATATCCCGGGGTGACGAAAGTGTCAATGTTATGAATCAGGAATATCTGAACGGTCATCCTCAGGTGACTATTAGGTTAGCTATAGAATTACAATAATACACAATTCATTACTGTCACAATTTTTTTATTCGATACTTTCGGTTTCAACGTTGGCTGGCGTTGGCGCATTGCCACATATTGTTTTACCCGGGAAATAGGGATATGTGTACCTACTTAGGGTAGGATGGGGATAGAAAGGTTTAGTGGGATAGTTAAAGGAGAAGGGATTGGTATTAGGGAGATTATGATATGATCATTCAAGATGAATTTTCAAATAGTTTAATTCAATATCATAAATTATAGGAGAGATATCTTCTAGCTATGCTGAAACGAGAGAAACAACTGTATTCACTCTGCCTATTTCTTATACCCCCTCATTTGATATGACATTTGGATACGCTTCACATTTTGAACACAATCGAACCATTGGTATTGGCGTGCTAACGCTATAATCAACGAATAAATAGGATTATACCAAATTTGCAATCAATACGAAGCCTCCGTGTTATAGGCTGCTAAATATCAAACACTTTTTCGTGTTTCCAACGTGTGGCTTTAAGGATGTATACGCAAAATGATAAAACTAAGTGGGGGCAACGCCTCTGGTTGACGTATTCCCATAATACCCCCATGGAAATAAGAGTGTTATTATCATTTGAAATTGAAATGCGGGACGGTGTAAAAAGTTATAATGTACTTCTAATATTTGTAGTTTTATTTTAGTTAAACGCGCCATGTCGTACATTTTCTGCGGGTGCCTTCCAATCGCAAAAAGGAGCTCTCAGCACTCACGACGAATAGGAGGATCCTCCAAATTCGAGCCAAGCCAAACGATCCTTGACTCTGTTGACTGTGTTTTCATCGTGGCAGGCCATTGCCCAAGTAGTTTTAACCAATGATCCAAAGGAAAACTTCTTTGGCATTGGAAAAGTTCTTCTTTCAACGAACCATTAGTGATTGTAACAAAAACAGTGATTGCATAACGGGTCGCTACATTTCCTTGTTCTCTCCGCTTCCATCGCTGGTATCCTAGCATCTCCTGCCACACGCCTTTGTGACGGCTGGCAAGGTAAGTATACTTCCAATCTCCCTCCTCCCTTCGTCAAACATATCTTGGCTAAGTTTCATGTCTGGTCATTCCTTTTTTGATTCAATCGATTGAATCGAATCAATTAGACTACATTATTTTAACTCTCAAACTCTGACCATAGTCTCACTGACCACAGAAGTCTAAGAAGGCCTTTTCCCCCTCTTCTTTCTCAGTTTATCCTTTTCCCTTAAGTACATTATTTAAGGAGCTAAATTCTGAAGTAACTGGAATTATTTTTTCTAATTTGGACATGGATATCCGGTCTGAGAGTATCACGCATGGATTAACTACTTTTAAATCAACGCAAGCTCAGAAATTTAGATTAGGAATAAGATGAAAATTAAAATAAATAAAATATTAGCACTTTTACAATGGTGTCGCTTTAACTCAGGTTGAGCTCAATGTTTACTATTAATTGGTAAGACCAGGAACACATTACAGGATAATTGTTTCAGACTACAATTACTCTATTTTGGGACTGATTTTAAAATCCAAGATGACAGAAGCTGTGCTGCTTACAGAAAATATAAGTGTGCATTAAATACATACATTAAGAAGAGAAACATTTAAGCAAAGAAACATTTAAGGTACACAATGTATTAAATTACGGTCCTGGGGGATAGACGTCAATGTTAGCGTAACGTTTTTCACATCACGGTTTAATGACCAGTGCACAGAGATGACAGATCTCGCGTAAAAGGCTTTTCTAATTCGTGGTGCCATATCATGTATCAATGGTGTACGGGTTGCGTCATTTACAAATGTTAGGTATTCCAGGGGAAAGGTAGCCGAGCCGATGCGCCGCCCGTACATCAGCCGGGGCCAACTGCTCACTGCAACAAATGCCAACATTGCGCTTGGAACGTGACGAATGACCGACATGTCAAGGAAATGTTTTTGACGGAGAAAACATATGCTTGTAATTTTTACAGCATTTACTTTTGGTCTTGATCGTGAATAATTAATCTTCAAGTACGCCGGATTCCACGAAATGAATTCGTATTCCCGCTTTCCATTCCTTGGTTATGGACGAAAGAAACACTTAAAGATGCATATCTCCGAAGCTGTTCCTTCGGCAGAAGGTTGGATGGCTAAAGACCGTTTGACACGGGGCACGTAATTGCGCAATCTGATGTGCATACGAACGTGCGTTTCAAATTGCATCGTGTAAGATCGTGAATTGCAAGAACAGTGCACGCGCGAATGCATGAACATGAGATTGCAAAATATCTCCTCCTCTAATTCGATATTGTGTGCACGAATGATTGAGAAAAGCATGCAGCTTGAAGTTGTGCAATTTCGTGCCCCGTGAAAAACGGTCTGATGACTATTGCGCGCTCCGGAATCTATGCAACCCACTTGACGTCTATGCGAATATGGCGCGCTAAGAAACTGGCACGTTTCGCCTTCACGGTGGAGTTAAGCGAGATAAGCTCCCTGTGCTCTTGTTTTTAAGGATATATATAAGTAATCACTCTGGGAATCTAAATAAATCCTGCATAGTATCTCTAGAGTTTGTTCAATGATTTTGATGTCCCTACAACTATTCGAGCCTCAAAAGGAGATCTTCCAAATGTTTCGTCCCTCTTCCCGCACCCGGGGGGCGACGGATTTGGTACCACGCGACACCATCCTTCCCCCTCCGCTCGAATTCGCGGGTCGCACGTCCCGCGGGCCGCCACTTAAAACACATTCCCCGTCGGCGCTGCGCAATAGGGGGGGGCGCGTAAATCACCGCTCACTCGCTCCCTCGCGCTCTCTCCTCGCGCCCTTCCATTGTTTCGGGGTCGTCATGGAGTTAACATATCCTCCGCGGACTTTCTGCCTTTTGTGAAAAACCAGCCGAACGTTGTGTTCCGGCCGTGTGCGCGTTTCAGCCATTGCTCTCCTCTCTCGCGGCAATATCCAGCCACTCCTCCTCATCTTCCCTCTCTCTCTCTCTGCTCGTGAGCCCCCCCCCCCGCTCATTCTTTTCACTAATTTCCAAAGCTTCCGCCGCTCGCAGCGTTGTTTATTGCGTCGGCCAGATTGTTGCCTGTTGGCTTCCATGACGGTTTTTTACGGGACGAGGGATAACGCAGACGTGGAGAGCAAAAATCTACTCACGGCTCGCCTCACTCATTGTGCGACACCGAATTATGAGCGAACAGAAGAGACGTAGGAGAGAGAGAGACTTTGTTTTATGGATTGCCTTTTGAAAACGTCGGTGCGTTTTGTAGCTCCCTCTCCACCCACTCCGCCAAGCCTTACACTTTGACTCGAATTGGAAAGAGCTCGGCCTCGGTCTATGTGCCGTCCAGGTACTACACATATACTACTCAAATGTGTATGTGCCCACTCTTCCCTCAAATTGACTCATAATTTGTTGGCTTACCTTTATCCCCGTTCCTCTGATTTAGTTGGCTTTCCTCGATCGTTTCCAGGTGGTGTTTTTATCGCAGGACGTGTGCGAAAAGATAGTCTGTTCTATTTTGTTTGTATTCTTGAGTAACGACCGTGGCGACGTCCATCAATCCAGAGAATCGTCTGAACAACCTAACATTATATAAAAGATCATTTTTGTTCTCGAGTCCATAAAAATGTTACCTCAATGTTTTGTCTGAATATACAAAAAGAGAGAATGTTTTCTAGAATTTCTTCACTTGGTAAAGTCATGGCTGTTTACTTAGAATAGTGTGAAAACCCTATTTGAAAATTTTTATAATGGATGTTATGAATGAATTGTTGCATTTTATGAATGAATTGTTCTATTTTGTAGGTTGCTATTTTGAATATTATTTTATTCATGTGATAAGATTTGTAAGATTAGTGCTGGAGACTGTTGGTATCTACTACTAGGCAAACGTTATAATTTCCATATGTTTACGAGTATATATAAAGTTATGTGCTGAAAATAATATATATTTTTATAATAGTTCTTTTCGTCAATTATTTATCTTACTCCTTATTAAAGTATTCTCATGGTTGAAGAATAACTTATGCTACAAACTTTACTTGAGAATGTAAAAATTTCAAAATATAACGATCGCTTTGAAACAAGACAAGACCCGGAGCCTGGATGAAATGATTTTTTTATGATTTCAGGTATGTTTTTGATCACTTTCACTAATTTTCCAACTACATATATTTGTAACTCATATCATATGACACGCATATGCAAAACAATATCTGATTCGTCAGGAAAATCATCATGAAGATTGCGTGATGGCACATCACCATTCATTAGACTGAGTTTGGTTTATTCCGCTGCATACATTATTACTTCTTTCTGGAAAATTCTTCGAATCCAGTAATTTCCTCATTGGTTTCATTTAATCACTGAATTGTGGTAAATTAATAAATTTACGACAGGGCACCATTCAAAATCAAACACTTTGCACACGATGTGTGTTATTTTCAGAAATATGTAATTTTATTATTATTTCAGCTGTGAAATCAAAATAATTAATATCGGAAATTATGATTTTGTAACGTAGAATTTTGCGCGCCAAAAGTAAAAAAAGGCGGAGGTAGAGTAGCTGGCTAGAATACGTAATTGATGGGGTCATTGGAGGCTAATACAAGGTAATACGTCAAGAAAAAGGAGAGAGAGAGAGAGAGAAAGAGGTAGATAGATGATTGGCATACTGGTTAGATTAAGGAGTGATTGATACAAGGTTCAGTTGGTTAAGATTCAGCGCAAGAAAAAAAAATGATAATTTAGACAGGATTGGAAGAAAATAAAATGGTCAAATAGGCTTACCCAAGCGGCTGAACCGATAATGATAATAAAAATAAAATGAAGGATGATTCACGAATTACATTCCCAGTACTTCTGGTAGGGCGTATGATGTTTGTTTAATAAACATTGGGTCACAACTCCTTAGTTTCTGAGCTATGGCAACGCAAGAATTTGGCCAGATGCATTTTCCAGTTACCATAAGAACACCGAAAAGTAGTGGTATTCACATGTAATAATAACATTAACATTTTTTATGTCATACTCAAGCTTTGCCGCACACACGTTACTTCCTGCCTAAATGTGCGCTTATAGATTACAATTTTCAAAATTGTAAACGAATATCAGAAAACATTTTTTCTTTATAAAATTAATTTTTAAATAGTAATTTTTAATAATAAAAATAATACCCCTATAGTAACTTTTTCATTTTTAGGGATTAAAAGACATTTTTGGTATATAATTCATCAAAGTTATTGCTCCGTCTAATTCTAGGATAATTATTATCTTATCTTATCGTTGGTGGTAAAATGTTTACGTTAGTTGCGTTGCGTAGGTTGCGAGTTACGTTATTTGAGACCCCATGCTCATCGGACAAAATATTTGTAAAATCACCTACCGTACCACCTCCTGAAGCATGGAAAAAACTACATGAATAACCCTGTATAAATGTATTTTTTCAGGCCTTATTGTATTAGTTACATTTTATCTTCACTAGTCCGCGGAAATTCAGGGTCTAATAGTTTATCACTTATTTTTGTTTTCCCATATCTTCCTTCTCCCTATCCATTCAACTCCCACTTTGCTCAGCTGGCAAACACTAACTCTGAGGATTTAATAAGCCGTGTAAGTCAGTGCGTGTCTAAAACCGATTATCTCAACGGGGATGACAGAGAGGAGAGGTTCGACCTCCTGTATGAGCCATTCCGTCACACGTGAGTGCCCCTCATCCGCATCCATCTCTCTCAGTTGGATGCCATCTGTACATCTCCTATATAACCCTCCCTTGATTACGCGGCGTGGAATTGGTAGGTGAGCCTCATCCCCTTTGCCTACAGGGATCCTTCTAATCTTAAGGCGTGCTCCAGGCTTACAACTGCTTTGGGGTTGGGATGGAGAGGTTTTGGGAGAGAGATGGAAGGGAATCTAACGCTTCAGAGGAGAACAAATTGCATCGCCCATACGAAATCCTGATCCCTTCCCCAATTTGACGATCCTATTCCCCCCTTCCGTTGGCTCTCCGAATCCTTGCCACACACAACTTCAGAGGAGAAGGGTATAAGGGGAAGGGATACGTGTCCCTGTGACCAATAAAGCGATGCCTCCTCCTCTCTTGTCCTACGTCCTATTTCTCTCTGATGTATTCCTCCAGTCGCGAAAAGGGGGAAGTGATCTTTCGGATGCTTTTGATCGTGCGATTCCCACCGTCTTGAGTCGGATACGGAGGCGCTGAACCGTGCGCGGAAAGTATCTTCAACCCACACCAACTCCGCACAAAGTGAAAAGGATATCATGAGGGGACAATTATTGACTCCAGGGAAAGGTCCTATTTCATTGCGATTTCATGCTAATTGGAAACCTCGTTCGACTCCCAGGGGGACTGGTTTATATTATTTGCGCAGTAACCACATTTATCGCAGAATTATTTTTCAGTGAATACGGAGGATAGAGACATGGCACAAATTAACGGATCCACACATTTAGAATCTATACCGTAGCATTCGTTTCAACATGATTAATCTAACATCATCTGCCTGGTCTAAATGATACTTTATTCCTTGAATTCTTTAACGTTAGTCATATATCATTCGAATTTTATCAGCTAAGGGATCACCTCGGTAGCGTTATGCACTGTGGTTAAGGGAGAATGGGTAACAATCGCAGTCCAGGAAATGGAATTGTTTGTATATTTGTGGCATGAAACAAGTGACAATACATTTTAAGTAAGGATGCTACACATTTTTGATGAAGAGTAACATGGAGAATGGTGATTTATATTTCAGAGACCTGGACGCAAGAGGAAGGACATGAGGAGGATAGAGAGTAGGCGTTGGAGAGCTAGGCATGACGGAGAATGTGTACGGTGTAAAGGTGTGCGGAAAGAACAAACGAATTAGTGCATAGAATGGTGGGAGAGGAGAGGAAGGTTCTTGGGGATATTAGGGGAGAGAGAGTAGTGTGGATGGAGAGGATGGTCGCCGCGGGTGAAAAGGACAGGAGAGGAGAAGATAAGCTCATTTATGACATAAGTAGGGAAGCTTAAGAAGAAGTCCGTGGAAATAGTAAGTTGCATTCAGTAATGAAGGAGACGGATAAAGTGGTAACTTCCATTGTGGCAACCTGTAGTCAGAGGGTGAGGTGGATGGATTCCTGTTGAAAATACTTAAAAATCAAAGGTATCATAAATCATCTTGTGATGAAAATACTATATCGCACCCTCTGAAAAAGGGTTCATAATTCTGGTCTTTATGTATGGTAGATATCTATTTCTTATGGTTTCTGTAAATAAAACTGAGCATTCGAGTAATCAATTTGTTTCTTCCTTACGTCGTTTCGCACTTGTTTTAAAGAAATTTAAGTCTATAATATAGATCTAAGGACGAATTGTTCATAAAGGAATTACATGAAACAATCATAAGTAAGTCGTTGTTTTTTTGCTGATTCATGAAAATTGTTTCCCGTGCATTACGCTACAAAAATACTTTTTAAGGATTTTTCGAGGTATCTCTTTGAACATGAGGCAGATAATTGAAAGCAATGGTATATTTACATTTAGGGTTATTCACCATCGAACAAATATTTAAGTGTATAAACTTCAGAAAATTTTTTAAAAGTGTATGCTCACATTACCAAAATAATAAAAAAAAAAAAATGGAGAAATAGGTAATACCCAGTCATTACCATAATCAATCCCATACACCTAACTTAGAGTTTATGATGATGATGTTTTAGGCGTTACTGTGTGGAAGCGATTCATGATAACATGAAACGGCTAAATATATCTATTTATAAATATATTCCACATTAATGTGTAGAATTTAAAATGTTTAATTGAGATACATTGATAGTAGTTTCGACTTGCTATTCAATCTACGGTACGTTTTCTATTTTACCTTTTAGTATGTTCTGGGGAATTCAATGTTCAAGGGAGTTCTGAAAATAACGTACAAAATATATAATCCTGTAGTCATACCATTTTTGGTGACACTTTATTGGTAAATCTAGTTTTTATATCAATTTATGACAACGAGATACTGGTTTTCATTAAGATATCATGCATACTCGAATCACTGTGCCACACCTACACAGTTTCAATGTTCTCACGGACAGATTGCAATGCCACCAATGTTTTGACATAAAAAATTTCAACTTATTCATGGCTAAGCTGGAAAGATATAAGATACCAACGCCTCGTGCTAATATATGTCAATTCAACCTCATTTGTGGTGTACACTAGCGAAATAATTTATCTCTAACGCATAATTATTCCAGTATTCATTTTAGTATTAAATATGCTAATTAGATTCGTTATCTAAACAGGATCGAATATATCTTTATTTAGGTTGTGCCGAAATTTTCGCAATTCTCGAGTACCGGTGGGTTTTCATTGCGAGGGAATTCTGAAAATAACGCTAAAATTAGATAAAGCAGTGTTTATATCATTTTTGCGTGGCACTTTTACAGCAATTTGGTAAATTATGACCGGGTATACATTTAGTTTATTTAATTATTTTGGGAAAAATGTAACTATTAAAAATAAAAGTTGTCATTATTTTTTCAAACAATTATTAGAGGCAAAGTAGGAGTTTGGAAGAGGTAATAAGGAGTGAAATGTGGCTGTAGGCCGAGATAGAGCAGAGGAAGTTGAGTTAGGGAGGAAGATTGGGAATAGGTTATAGACAGGATGAAGAAGAGTAGGAACTGTGCTGAGATGAAGAAAGACACTAGGTAGATGGATAGGAACATCTAATATTTTACTCACTTCTATTTTATCTTAACTTATCCGGTAATTACTTTAATAATAATAATAGTTAGAGTCATAGCGTATACATACTCGCTTGCCGGCCTCGGTGGCGGCGGGGAAACGTCCTCGCCTGCTAACCCAAAGGTCGCGGGTTCGAATCCCACCTGGGGAGGATTTTTCACTTCTCAGAGCATGGTTGAGTGTACTCGTCCATTATTAAAATTGTTAATACCCTGATATAAAGGCCAATGAGTGCTGTTTTCGATGGTTATTGAAAATAAATAAAAAATAAATAAATAAATAAAATAAATGTTTCGGTCATGCTTTATAAATTTCAGATGGTAAAGTTGAATATAGTTGGCGAATATTACAGTAGGTACATTTTACTCGAAGCGTACAAGTAATCGTACATTTTTCTGTAAACGCGTATTTACAACTACATCCTCAGAATGTTGTTGAAGATAGCAGAAAGAAAATCCACATTGTTTGAGATTTAAATCATCTTATTCGGAAACACCGCAAAAGGTATATTCAGAAACTGTATAATATAGAGAGAGGGCGATTAACTGAGCTACTTGACCGCAACGCACAGAAATGCACGCGCCTCCACATCATGGTAGGATCTCGTGAAAAGGTGTTTCGAAACTGTCACTACGGGTTTTTAATGGGTTGGAAGATCATCATATTCTAGATCCTGAAATTAGTTCCAGTTGGATTATGCTCACTGTAGTGAAATACTTCACAATAGTCGCTGTGCATTTACAGTTGGCGAAGGATCAACTCAAGCAATATCCGTGAAAATCCTTTCGCATAAGCCTGGAACCATTCCAAAAGCTTGTTGAATCTAAAATGGGCCGAGATTAATCATGAATTTGGACATGGAGTTATGAGAAGGTTAGGTATTTTTTGTAATTAAAGAGAAATAAAAAAGTTGAACACTAGGTAGACGGTCTCTATTTGTGGATAGGCTGGAAAATTCAGAGGATCTGCATTTGATAAGGCTTTTGCGTCAATAAAAATGTCTGGAGGAATACTATGGCCCAAGTAAATAAACCCCTTATAATCACCGCCCAATTATCAGAATAAAGATTGGCTTCCATGGTGTATTTGCCAAAAAATGTTCATCAAAATATTTACCTTACCTAACCTGATTCTGATGAATTGGGTCAATGGAGTTGAATTCGAGTATCCGATAAAGGGCTATTCAGGAAAAATAGGGAACATGCATTATTGACAAAATAATATCTACTTTAAGTACGTTCTTTCTAAATAGATGGGCAGAGTTTTACTGGAAAAAATATTGTAACTAATAAAAAAATATTATTGGTAATTACGATTTTGAGGGCGTCAGAAAATTTACATACCTCGGAGTAATATTAAATAATGAAACTAAGATCTCTGAGGAGATAAATCAAAGGGTAATGCAAGGTAACAAGGCCCATTTTCCAAATTTACCCATCCTCAAATCAACTCTTCTGCCTAGGAATACTAAATTGAAAATTTATAAAACATTGATAAGACCAGTAATTACATAGGGAGCTGAGACATGGGTCCTATCTAAACAAGATGAAGAAAAATTACTAAGATTTCAAAGGAAAATAACAAGAAGAATATATGGCCCAGTAAAAGAAGGAGAAACGTGGAGGATAAGAATGAACTTCGAAATAAATGAAATATTGGAAGAGAAGGATATAGTTTGGTTCTCTAAATCATTGCGGCTGTCATGGTTGGGCCATGTTGAAAGGATGGAAGAGTATAGAATGCCCAAATTGTTAATTAATAGGAAGGTAGAAGGAAGTAGGAGGAGAGGAAGACCACGCAAAAGATGGATGCAAGATTTTGATGAGGACCTGAAGACAATGGGGATTGGAAGATGGAGAGAGAAAGCAAGAAGGAGAGTCGAATGGGGGCATATAACTGTGAGGAAGCCAAGGCCCACACCGGGCTGTAGAGCTGTGGGAAGAAGAAAAAAAAAATATTTCTTCTAACGAAATACACGCGTCTGGCGGATAAGAATCACTGCGTCATGGGAAACCCGGGAAGTGACGCCACGGAACGGTATCGCTAACAGAAATACGACGCATTTCCACGTGAATTTAGGCTTCTTTTTCGTATTTTGACGAAATATTTAATAGCTTTTCATTAAATTGTGGAAGACAATCAACTAGAATAATTCCAACCATTCCATCCATGCATTTTTAATACATGTAGATCAAGGAAGCGATTGTGTGTG
This sequence comes from Pyrrhosoma nymphula, assembly GCA_963573305.1. Taxonomy (NCBI): domain Eukaryota; kingdom Metazoa; phylum Arthropoda; class Insecta; order Odonata; family Coenagrionidae; genus Pyrrhosoma; species Pyrrhosoma nymphula. Next base: position 3,854,581 of record OY754338.1, on the reverse strand, counting down.
ATGACGTCGATTCGTTTTGGATCACGTGACTTTTGCAAAATTCAATGTACATTATAAATACGATTTTTAATGATTTCAACTTTTGCACATTTTTATGCATTACATATTTAAACTCTTTAGGAAAGTTTTTACCGCATACAATGATAAAATTTGAGGCATAAATGTTTTGCATGATCACCTAAAATTTAAGCCCATGCCCATAGCTCAAGCTTCCAAGATATTTCACACCATTCAACGATCTTTACATCAACATTCAACGAAAGATTACGGTATCGAATTGCGCGGAAATCGTCCTACTTCTTAGTTAACATTGTCTGAGATTCTGGTGTAAGTATCATCTCTAGGTTTCTATGCAACTACCAAACTGGTATAAATATGAACCAGTGCTTATTGAAGTATTTGAAAGAATTTTGCGTCCAGAAATTGCTTTCATATCACGCGCGAGACATTCGTCACATAACGTCAAATTTAGGCTTCAACTCAGGTGAATCAGAGGCTACTATGAGCTGTGATGTCAATCGACGTTTCCTGACGTCACGAAAACGGAAGTTAGCGTTTGATAAGTTTGTTAACAGTGGAAACGCATTATTAACGGCCACACGTCGACGGACGTAACGGACGACCTTGTCAAAGTGCTGCTTTTCCATCACGCAAATTCAAATTAAGCAAACGAGAGGGGAGTTTAATGTTCATTATTTATAAAATATGATTTCCTGATTATCCATATTAAAATTTAAACCGAAGTACATATTGGCTGATTCCTATGATATTCCTATTCCTATGATAAAGTATGAACCCATGCAACGAATATGCAACCATTTTGATCTCCAACTCAAAAAATAACTAGTCGACAGAAGGTGGTGATACTCCTAGTCAATCATAATGCAAATTTCCTTGACGGAAAGATGACGGAAAACCGATCTTTTAGTTATGCAAATAGAATTTGCCGTACTTCTTGAACAAGGTTTAGGCGTTTCCTGTTTATGCATTGACTCAATAAATTGGCTATATGAAGAACCAACATTATCAATTTATTTTTGGTCTACCAAAGCAATTATGTTTTTGAAATTACAAGATTAATTCTAATTCATTGAAATAGGACATTCCATTCCAGCCATCAATTTAAAGACTTGGTGATTATGCTACCATATAAATATGGTTAATATAAAACGACAGTTGCATACTCACTTGGCAGGTCAGATCCTCCAAGCAAGTGATTCAACCCGAAGGTTGTCTTGGACAGGTGAGAGTGGAGCTCACACCTGACTAAGCCACAGGCATGTGAATTTCGCACATTCAGGGTAGGGGGGCCAGTTCCTTTCCCTGGGCCACCTTGCACACTCCGAGGATTTCTTTTTGTTCAGGGGCGTCCCCAAAGACTTCACCCGGATTTGAACCCTTCGGTCAGTAGCCAAGCACTCTACCCACTAGGCCAACACTGAATGGACATGTTTATTCCCAATTCGAGAGCAACATTTTGACGAGTATCATTTTTTTGCTTTAAAAAAGTAAAATTGAAAAGTTCAATTTATATTAATGTAGTCATGATTGCTATCAAAATATTAAAAAATAATACATTTCATATTACCTACCCTCGAAGTAAAATGAAGAAAATAAATACATTATTTTATTTGGACTTCGGCACTAATCTCTTCTAACACTATTTTTAAAAACAAAAAATACGTAAAAAATATAATTTCTTGCTATCATTTACCTGAAAATAATTTTCCGATACAATAAATCATTGTGTAATAAAAGTGAACCATTGGCTCAGTAAAAATATTTAGAAAATAAAAATAAATTTATAAACGAATAATATTACTCAAGTAATAATATTATCAATTTATTCTGATCGGTTCTGGAGCATGGAACTTGTATGAAGTCTTTTGAATATGGCATGGCTACATAGTAGAAAGTATTGAAAGGAACGTTATGAATTACCGCTTATGAAAATCCTGTCTCGGATCGCACGGCCGTGAAACCCTGGAGGGTAAACGCCTCTGAGACAACAAGGGAACGGAGTCGAGGGGGAAGCAAAATAACAGACGACGTTTTTACCGATATGTGATGAATATATTTTTTCACTCTTTGCCACTTTTGCATAAAAGACTTTCGTAGAGAAGAAGAAAAAGAGAATGGAGAAGAATTGAATGTGGGCTTAGAGATCACCCTTGGAGCGATAGGGATAGGAATAGGGGGAGTGTCAGCGGGAGGCAAACAAACACCACGGGGAAGAGCTCAAGAGGAGTGGGATGGGGATGGGAGAGGGGGGCCAAGGGGGGGGATGTTTTCTTCTCTCTGGCGGAAGACTCCCGTATAAGGAGAATAGAGACACAGGGACACATAAGTACGCCGTCAATATCATCAGCAAAACCACACCAGAAATTTATGAATGCCTTTAATAAAAAAAGCTCAAAAGATTCTTACCCGGAAAACATCACCCCGGAAAAACGTATCGATTTTTCATCCTCACTTATTGTTAGTGGAACAATTGAATGCCAAAAATTACCGGAAAAGTTAAATTTTGTACATATTATTTCGTAGAAATAGACTATTTTGTGTTTCCCAAGGACGCTGTTTAGGAAAATTGAATGGTAGAATTGGAAAATTTACTGTTTCAAATTTGTCAAAATGATATTTCATATCTCATCTTTAGTGCAAGTAAAATGAAATAGTTGTTCATAGTTTTAAATATATATATTTGAACTGTCTTTAATTTTTTCAGTCATTTAGGATTAAATTATTTTATTATTGGGCTAAAATTTAACAATATGTGGAAAATAAAACCAATGTAAATAGCTTTTTCTAATTTTCCGTTTAGTTATAGGTCAATAGGTACAAATTCCTGCCAATTTTAATTTTCCTCTCTCTCTCTTGAAAGCCTTTCAAGCAGGCGTGACTGACAACGGACAAAAGTGACAATGGATGGATAGGCAGACAGGCATTAGCGAATTTGTAATATGCATTCATAGATAGCGTGTTTGCAGATTATTGTCTCTTATCGCATCCCAAACGCCATTTCTCTTTGTCACTCCAGTCACCGGAATTTCGTACTCTGCTTTTCATTACAATACCAATATTTGCACTTTGATTATTTAGAATAAGTATTCTAAGCATATTACGAAGAAAAATATTTCCATAACCCTGACGAAACCAGTAATGGACATTTGACTTAGAGATATGAGTCATAGACAAACACATTTCAAAAACATTCCTTCAGCAGAAGTGACTTATTGAAGGAGACGCTGTGGATAAAACATTACATGGCCAAGTTATAAAAGAGAATGGAAGCAATAATTGCGTAGACGTCAATTATATACCCAAATGGTAGTAAAATAAAGGTAGCAACCGTCGGTATTCATTCCATCATGAATTAAAATTAAATCTTGTGACCTACAAGGATAGGTTTGATCGGCCAATTATAATTTATCTATTTATACCTAAAGCATAAAGCCACAGAAATTACCACTGTAGATAGAATATTTGCAGTATATACAGTTACCGAGAATTAGCTACATACGAGGACTTAGAAGGAGGGTGAATATCACCGACGTTAATTCTTGGTGTCCTTATTGTAAGTAGGATCTCAAAATTATTCTTAGAAGTAAATGAGAATAACCTTCTCAGCGTAGGAATAACGTGTACCCCATCCAGTGTAATAAATGATGGTAAACACTCAAAATCCCTAAATATTGTCATAATTTCATAAAAACGAATATTATCCCTGAATATTGTCATAATTTCATGAAAACGAATTTGAAAATTTGTTAAACTGGCTGGAAGAGCTATATAACTAATTAAGGAAAGGTCCTCGGTGGAACAATAGCTATAGACGTGTCACTTCACTGTGGTTAGACCTATTTCAGATCTCGAACCAATTAACCGAAATAAAAACTGAAAATCAAATGAATTGATATAGGAGTCCTCTGTTTAGTGCACTATATCATGTATTCAGGGCATGAAAATGAATACACCCAGAAATATCTTAGTAATTTATTCGTGATAACATGAAACAATACTTCACAATTTATACTACACATAAGTTTATAGTAAGTTGGGTATATTAAACTGAGTATAATTAAACCCCTTGCGCATCAAAGAGATCTTTCTATAGGCCATCACGCTTATTTTCATGGCTATGCCATAAGGCAACGCATACGGAAATTGTTCACATGTATGATCATAAGAAAAGAAAGATGTATCGATACCAAAAGCAAAAGTGAATGTAACCAACGTATACGGGGATATCAACAGATAAATCTAAGAACAGTGTGTTACTTAAAAGGACTGAAAGATTGAAATATAAAAATGGCGACAATATCTTAAATATGACAAAAAAGTTGTTTCACGTACCGCATCGGAACTAAAATATTTTACACACACGCACCTATTATGCGAATTCAATACAATCACTGGCCATAATGTAATTTGCTCCATCAGAAACCTCGAACACTCTTCGATGGTTTCTGAATAAACTTCTTAAAAATCCATCATAACTGAACCAAAGACACAATTCACATTTCCGCCAAAATTTAAGGTAAAACCAGTTTCAACGCATCGGCGTTATCTTCAAGTACCTTCTGATATCATTTTTGAAATGAACAACTTCCCTTAATTTGTCCTCCATAAATATTTTCCCTTCGTTGTAATATTTTCACATTATATGGTGAATTGTAGCACTCGCGACCTGTATCCATGACCATATTTTGACTGTAAATTTGAGATTCCGCTTTTTATGAAACTTTTACCTAGAACTCTTTCAGTTAGCGTAATTCTCTATCCATTTTTTAAAACATTCAACTTCATACATTTCAATGCAATGGTATCTGATAGTTATAGATAGGTTATAGATAGAGAGAATGAACACTGATGCATTGAAACTAGTATTACGCTTAATATATTTTGGTTAAAAGTATATATTGTGTATTAACTTTATTTAGAACATTACTTTATTGCAGTCAAGGACTTGGCACATTGTTTTGAACGATCTTTTTATTTAGCTGCATGAGTGTCAAGAGGTGGTTAAGGATAAGGATGAAGAGTGACAAGGGGAAACTAAAAAGACAAGACGAAAAGGACAACCGCCCATGCGAACCCAAGCCAATGCGAAAACATTATCGATTGCCCGACCTACGGAATTCTCTTGAAAGGTCTGACTCTGCGGAGGGAGGATGAAAGGAATCCTTCTTATGTTACGCTTCTCGCATTTTTTATACACACACGAGGAGAAGCCAAAGATTAAAAAAAACAAAGCATTGATAAAAATAATACTGGGCTGAGTCTGGGTTTGGGGAAAAAAGTTTGTATTCTATTACCACGGACTATTCTTTTTTATTCACCCGGAAACAGAGATTCAGATCCCACCACCCATACCACTATATTCACCGGAGCACTATACCGGAGAGTATGGATAAGCGAAACATTCCGAAGTATTCCATCCCATTTCGATTACATTGCAGCGGTGATAGCAAAATTGGGAAAAGTAGAGATGGAGAATTTTAGTTTTACCTTAAGATTGAATTATATACGGCTGTTCGATTGTAAAATTCACACAGATTTAATAAAAATATTTCTAATTTCTTAGTTTTCACCACGTAGGAGCTACTAGACACTCGGAAACAACACGCTAGGCTTACATTCCTGGAAGATTTCACATCAGGCGGGTTTTAGTACGACACGGAGTACACCCCGCGCTGCATCTCTGATAGGATCGACAATATAAGATTGATGCGTTGCCGAAATGATTGATGTAACAATTACAAAAACAGGGTGACACTTCCTTAGGTTACTCAGTCTTTCTTCCCTCATTTTCCCGATCCCTTCCCCTTTCGTGGCCGTTGTCCCAATATCCCCTGCCACACCTTGCCTCAGTGGTGGCTGTCAGGTTAGCATGCAGATGCAAGTATAGATAGTTTTCTGGACAGCTCTTCGACTTTAAGACGCCCATGGGATTCCGGGTAATCCATTTTCCGAAACGCTACCTTCGCCGTTAACACCCGAGAATGCGGGAACAATAGGTGAAACGTTTTCAGGTTCCCAAACGTGTCTCAAGGTTCAAAAGCATAAACGTATCGGCTACTAATTCTGCCATTTTAGGGTCTTTCGGGCAGTTTAGCTATTTCCTAGTTTAGTTTAAGCATTTTTCAGTTCCCATGAAAACACTCAAAAGAATGTTACTACATTGATACGAAGTAAAACTATTCCAAGATCATATTTTTTTTTTAATCTTTAAGATCTTTCTTTTCCTGCCGGTAAATCATAGCTTCCGATTTCCAAGATAGTGACCGAAGTTGTCAAAAATGTTTTCAATAAAAAAATTCTTTTTTCATTTCGAGAGATACGAAGAACATATTGAATTCACAAAATTACCCAGTTCTGCCTTATTTCTGTAATTGTTGAAATTATTTTTCCACTTTAATTTATAACGGTAAAATGGAATTTAGTGTATGTTTGGTATCATAAGCGATACTGGTACATGAGCTTTTTAATCCTCGGTTCTCCCTCATACTTGAAACTTACATTTATTACATAATGTAAGCAAACGTTTTGTGTGTGTAGTGTTAATAAAATATTAAAAACGTTTCCCAAATGTGAATTGCCCACTTTTTTGTAAGTACTGCTAATTCATTGTAGTACTGAAAAAGCAAATATGTGATTGCGAAACGTTTTCTTAGAGGTAAAAACAATTTACTTTTTCCCAAGAATTATCATCTCCCGAAGAAAAAATGATTTATTAAAATGTGCAATTAATATTTGCCCAAAAAAACAGCTAATGAGAGAGAAAATTTTAATTTCCTCTTTATATTACATCCTGTCATGACGATCCATTTTTTCCAAATAATTTCCTGTTTTAAAAATCTTCCGCTTCCGGATCATTACTCTTTGAGTGGAATATTGATAACAATAATTCACTTCACGAAGCCCTTTCCTTTTGATGTTTTAGCTACAGACCCACTCTTCCACCCCATAGGCACCCTTTTCCCTTAAAGGGCTCATTAGGCGCACCAACGTCCAGTGGGAAGCCTTTGATCTCACCAACCGAGGTTGGTCACAAGGAATGGGCAACTAATTTTTTGAATTGACGCGCTAATTTGCTCTGCCGGCTTCATGATGGACAGGAGCACGGAATGAAGTGACGTTTAACGTTTGCGTAGGAGCTAACTCGCTGCCCTTAGGACTCCTTCACAGGCTTACTAAAGGTTATCAAATCTGTTTTGATGCACATACACGCCAACACATGAATCTAGAAATTAACTGGAGCCTCTACTTCCACTATCCATGCCGAAGTTTGAATTATCGCTTACTGCTTATGGAGCAGTAGATACAGTTACAATTGTTTATTTGAATAGTCAATCGGAATAGATGGACAAGTCGAATAACGAGGAGTGGAAAACGTCAAGTTAACTTAGCAAAAGGAGTTGCCTATGAGCTAGATGATCGCTAGATGCCTATGAATCCCTTGCTTAATGTTTTTTAAGTCTGTGCTGATGTTTACACCAATGCATGAAACTAGAAAGGAACGGAAAATTGAAACTATAGTTTAACTGGTGCCTGTTCCTCCATTGTCCATTTTAAAGTTTGAATAATCGCTTACAGTTACTAAGAAGTAGAAGCAGTTTTTTCCCCCTTACCGGCTAGTCTATCAAAATAGGGATACAAGTAGAATCGAATGCACTAAAAAATTAATTAAATGCAAAATGAAAAGCAAATGTAACCTTAAGAAAGGGAGGGACACAAAATTAGAAGGATCCAATTATTTTTGTGGTTGGTGTTTAACATTTATTAGGGCTGCCAGAATCTTTAAGTAGCAACTGAAAGTGGGTAAAGTTTTGTTACTCCTAGCACCTATTAAGGTTTTGACACTACCTGAGAGAATGGAGATTAATGGGCCGAGGGATAGAGCTACTTGTTCATGGATCGTATTTTGCGTTTCTGTTGGAGGTGCACATCTCTCTCTCTCCTTTCAATGCAGACTGAGTTGCGACATCGAGATAAAGGTAAGCTCTCCCATTAATTCCTGGTATCCTATGACGAAAAACTTAACAGAGTTTCTATTATTAGAAGTCAAAAATCCCGTTATATTATATAAATGGCTTATATGAATGGATGGCGATTCTATTTTTTATTCTTAATAGTAAAACTTTAGTCTATTCTGGCTTCACTGAGGCCTTATATCTCCTACCCGAGGCCACGGATAAGGAGATTCAAGCCTTTGAAACGTGGCTCAACCTTCGCATTTTATGGATCTATTGCGTGTATCACGGATCACGGATTTAAGGATCTCTCGCGTGACACATGAAGAAGTCCTGCACAGATTGGACTGTCAACCCGAATTAATTTGTACAATTGAACATATATTAGTTCAGTAACTTGGCAGTACAGTGAGTCACGAAGATACATTTATTCATTTAGACCTCCTAGGGAAATTAGAAGGAAGGCTAGGCTTTCACTGAAGGAGAATGTTCTGACATGCCACTCTGAGTAAGTGTTTTGGAACAACATTGGTGGAACTATTCTAAACTGCATCCAGCAGGAAAGACATCGCCTTGTTGATAGCCAACGCCTGAACCAGATAATGCAGACGAAGCATATTTAAATTTTAAAATCTCGTCACAGAGATCTAATCACCGGGAAATACGGTGCATCTCAACTGCAGGGGGGAAACTTTGAATTAAACCCCTAAGTGCATAATCTTTATGTATTCAATTTCGCCAGATTGCCTCGTTACGGAGACCCCACTGTCGTGTTGAAAAGATTTTTCTCGCTTTTAAACATATTTCACTGTTGGCCTACCTCTCTGAACTACAACCAAAATATTGCAAGGAGTATCCGATCACTGATCATTTCCAACAGTTGGATATTCAACCTCGAAATCCTTTTGAGCTTGGCCTCTGACCTATATTCTTCCTCCACATCCTCCCTCCAAGCCTCCATGGCCCCTCAATATGATTATCTCCGCACAGGGTAAAAAATACGGCGGAATAATGTGGCTTCCGTGACTGGTTTATAGGAAGTTTAAGTCTACTATTTGGCAAGCAATCTACTCCTCCGTAGCGCAACGCACTTCACCCGGCACGTGATTTAAATCTCATTCAGAGGATTATATCACCCACGGACTACATTGCACGGTTAACATATCCGCGAACAGACGAGGAGCAAGAAAAAAAGGATGAGAATAGGAATTTTATCCTACTGTCATTTAATATTTTTTTTGCAAGGCTCGCTCTGATAACTTCATCACATATGATTAAAAATACCTATGAAATAGAGGCAGTAATGGTACACACGTTCATTTATAAAGACTTAATTCAATACAAATGCCTTGTAGATTGGATGACCACTATTAAGAGAGGCAAGAGATATTAAAGGAACGTCTTATAAAAATATTTGAATGTACGATAAGTACTTTTTAATTACGACTCATAGTAGTTTAGTTGCTGCTAGACTAGATACTAAAAAATAAATATCCCTTTCTTTATTAATACATCTTGATGAGTATGTGATCTATAAATATTGCTAAAGAATATTCAAATGTTCATACTTTTCCCTAATGTGAGACTAGGGAACTCTATTCCAAACTGATAAGGGGACAGCACGTGTTCTTCCTGCGACGTTTACAAAAGGGCGTAAAAACTTACAATAACATTAGATATTTTTGCTCAAAATTAAGAAATGTGCGCCTCTTATTGGCCATAAATAAATCAAGAAACAGCTAAGAAGGCAAAGATGGGGATTAGTTTCAACGATGTGTTCATATTAAAGTGGTTGGCCCAACTCAGGTCTATTTACTGATTCGCGTTAAACTTTGCATCCGAATTTTCAATAGTGGTATCTACAGAGAAAAGTTAAAAAATAGCACCGACTTGGCTTTTTGGCCATCCTATGCTATTGAACAAGTAATATCATGGAACATGGGATATATTTCGTTTTAATTCGGTTAAAAAAGCACGGATTTTCTTCCAAACGTAAAGTTATACATTTTATATAATTATAATGGTTGATAACGACTATTAAACACATCTCACACGATACTTGATCAAACACAAGTTTAAGGATACTCGCTAACATGATAGCTTTCCAGTATCGCGTGATATAGAAACAGCATCCTGCCTAACAAGCATGATCGTAATATAATGTCTAAGCTACTTTATTTCATTCTTGCTGCGGTACTAGTAACCCAGTAGGCCTTATCCTTAGGTCGCGACCAACCATAGCATAGGATAGTAGGTTAGGATAGTAGGCCATTCTTCCTGCGGTACTAGTATCCCAGTAGGCCCTTAGTAGCCTATCAAGTTAGCTTTAATAGATGCTGTGCGATCTTCTTTTTCTAAAATCAGCACAATATTTACCTCATTTTGCCTGTCAGTAATTTTCAAGTTGCGAAGTCAACTATAATTAAAAAAGTCCCAACTGCTGTTTTGGTAGTCTGCTGTAACTGATTGGTTAGTTTAATATTTTATTAGACAGACGTTGATTGATTGAAAATACAGCTTCTCCGCCAGGACCAGTTCAATGTGAAATTTTCTATATTACCAGGTAGTATACTAGATATTTTGCTGGATCATGAAAGTTCAAAGAACATGTTGAATTATAACTTTTGCCTAAATTCCGAGAACCGCGCCGAAAAAGTTAGGTAACTCAAATCATAACATGATTTTTTTAATATGAAATTACAAAATAAAATTCTTGAATCACTTCTATTTCTGCATATATGGTGAGTTCCACTGTGTGAACTGGTGTTTTTAAATGAAATATAGTCCTTGTATTTTTTCAGCTTGCTTGGAAAATTATTGAACGATGCACTCAATAGCTCATAATTACCGCTCAACCCACCTTAAATGCTTTTGAAAATAGTAGTATCCATTTTTAATTTTCTGACATATGAGAAATTAACTCTACTTTCTCAAGACCAAGTTTACAGGGGCTGCTATCTGCTAATTATTTTCCTTTGCAAGAAAGTGGTAAATACTCCTTTGACACAGTGTAATAACAAATAGAAGACAAGGCTGACGTAGAAAGTAGTTGCATGTAATGGATAACACAATATCTCATGCTATCCTTGCACATGAGCTGAAAACTAACAACGAAAAGAATAAATACATGGTAATTTCCAATTTCACCAGTTATTCGACTGTTCTACAGTTTGAAAGCCACCCCGTCGAACGAGTTTTGAGATTAATTTACTTCGGCTCAACATCATCAAAGAATGGGATCATTCTCAGGAGATGACGCGTCGAATTGAAAAATCCAGAGAGACATTTACATGAATGAAGTCTTATTTAAACAGGAGCATTTCAAAGATGCATCATATAATGCTATGTCTTTTTGACATCACTACTTTACTGTATGGCGTAGACGCCTGAAGTCTCACAGAGGCTCCCCACGGAGAAGAAGAAGACTCACGCTTCAGAAATATTGCTCTGCTGGCGTATTATTAGGACTGTTTGGCTGGATCATGTGACGGACGCAAGAAGAGCTCCTTCCCAGAATGTTTCTACAATCCGCACAAATACGGCAGAATGCATCCGCCGAGCAGACCGGACGTGTGAAAGTTTAGCTCCGGCTTTTGATACTTTTGGATTGAGTTTCTCTGTGTTGAACACGATTTTAAGTCTAGTAATATTGTGTGGCTAGTACTTTCAAGATACATCTATGTATCTTGAAAATCAGGGTATAAAATAACCATTTATCGTAACTTCTGTTTTGGCGCTGATGGCAGGCGATGGTGAATGTTGATCACTCCTGAAGAACATGAGTCTGAATAACGAGAATAGTAGCAGGGCCCTTGTGCACACAGTGATTTACTGGAGATTATTGTTGTGTTTTCAGTTTTTTCCCCTTCTCTTGGTTTTTATGAAAATCTGAATGATATCTTGTTTGTGATATATTCGTTTCTACGGCACCACATAACAGCTGAATAACAAAATGCTTTGTGACACATGTAAACAAAGGCTAAGTGGTGATGGCAGTTATGCTTATTGTCAGGGATGTGAGGCCTGCCTACATTTTAACTGTGCCAACCTTTCAGAAGCAACATGAAAAAATAAGTCGGCCAGGAAAAAGAAGAGTGGAGATGTTCAACTTGTAGAGGCTAGCCGGTGAAGCAGGAAGGTACAGAAAAAGCAGCATATCAAAGGTACTGAAGACGGTAGTAACACAATTGAATAGCGCTGTAACATTTTTGAGTGAAATTTATGAGGAGATTGAGAAAAATCTTGAGGCTAACAACGCTCTAATTGAAGAGCTGAAAGATTGCATTGGTGTTTTGACAAATGAAAACATGGCTAAGGACAAAATTATCAACGATCTAAGTAATAGATTGAAAATATTGGAGCAGAAGGATTTGAGTTGTAATCTCGAAACAGTCTGACTTGCTGATGGTAGAATCTCAAATGAACAATTAGTTAACAAAATTATAACGCTTGGTGTTGATATGGGAGTTGACAACTTTGATACCAAATGCATAAATGATGTGTACATGACAAATGTCAACAGAACTGATAAACCCAAGTAAGCAATTGTTGAGTTTAAATGGAAGCTGGAGAGAGAAAGCTTTTTGCAGAAAAAGAAAGAGATAAGAAGTTAGAGTTTTCAAATTAAGTATGAGTCAAAAATATTTGTAAATGAACAACTAACTACATGTGATGTAAATTAATTTTGGAAATAAAATACAAAGGCAAGGGGTGCTTGATATAAATATATGTGGTTTAAATATAAGAAAATATTTGTTATAAAGGATGAAAATGATCGGGCTAATATCAAATGAAGCTGATCTTAACATAATTAACTAGCAATGGTGCAGCATGTGTATGAAATGTGCATGTTGAAGTATAACTAATTAAATTCAATATGGATTTATTAGATATAATTAAACCTGAGGAAGTTCCAGTATTGTTGTGACGTTACGTTAATGCTGGTGATATTGTGCCCAATTCGTCTATTTCTTTTCTCCATTTAAATATAAGATACATTAAAAGTAACTGGGACGAATTATGTATCCTTCTGCATAATAATCAGAATGTATTCAATGTTATCTGCTTGACTGAGGTGAATATTAAGGAAGAAACAGTTAATTAATTCAATATTAAAGGTTATACAAAATACTATGCATCTACATACATCATACCTTGAATGTTTTATACTGCTCTGCAGGTGAGTCAAGTTTTGAACTTTTATATCTGAAACTTGGGATGAACAACGTCTTCTTGTAATGGTGGTATATCGACCACCGAATAATAGTTGCATCGATTTTTTATCAAAATTAAATGATAAATTAAAGGACTTAAGTAGTGACAGTAAAATATTAATTGGTGATATGAATATGAACATATTAAGGACAAAATGAGCGTGATTGCTAAAAAATATAAGGACATGATGGCAGAGCATGGGTTGAGTTTAGTTATTAGCAAGTACACAAGAGAGGAAGTTGTGGGAGAAATATTGGTTAGAACGTGTCTTGATAACATTTACTATTCAGGCAAGATTTTCAAACCAAATGGTTTCATTATCAAAACTAAGAAGTCAGATCATTATGCTATAGGATTAAATCTAGTGATCCTTAGGGAAGAAAAGCGGAGTACTTCTATTTTCCCAAAAATTACTTCATATATAAATAATACTAAATTAAATAATTTTATAGATAAACATAATTGGACTTCCTTCATTAACGAGAGTGATGCTAACATATTTCAAGATAAACTAATTACTCAATGAAAGGAGTTTGACAACAATTCAAGGGTCATCAAGTTAGTAAAAAAAGAAATGAAGGAAATAGCCCCAAAAAAGGAGTGGATAACTGGTGAGCTTATAGGAAAGATGAAAAAACGAGATGAACTATTCAAATTGCATAAGAATACCTAACCCTTCAAATGTTCAGTATAGACAAACATGTAAATCTTGCAGAAATAAATTAAATCAAGAATTAAGGAGAGTAAACAGAGGTATTATAGGAGAAAATTTATGAATGTAAGAGGTAGTAAGGAAATATGGCGTAATATTAATGGTAATCTAGGAAGGAACACCAACGATAGTGTGTGTGATCGAGTGTGACAGGAATTTGATTATCGACTTGATATTGTTCGGGTTACTCAAGGAGGATATATTGAACATTTGTAATGTTATTTTTTTCAACAAAACTAGAGAATGTATCTGCCATTTTAAGAGGTCGCGCAGCTCTGTAGCACGTACCATTTGAATAATACAGATCTTTGAAACCACGCATTCTTTTTTAATCACCCTGTATTTTGAAACAACCTAACAATAATAAAAACAATTGAAACAAACAATAAATAGCAACGAAAATATAGTCAAGCAAATAATTTGGAAGGAACTCTCTCCGAGGTAAATTGAAAAATGAAATGTTTTCAACTTTTTAACATAAATATGTTCTAAAACTGTAAACTATATTCCATTTATGTAAAAACGCCCCATATATTCATAGTATCCATGATGAAGCATAGATAGCGTTGCCAAAGAGTAATAACAATTCCAACTTATTTGACCTATATCTCGTGAAAGAAGAAGAAGAAAATGAATATGATAATCGTGTAATCTACTCACCGGTCCTCTTTTCCGGGTCGCGGAAGGTGACCTCGTCGAGCACCACGGCGCTGCTCCTGCCCTTGGAGTTGACGGCGAACACTGCCACTCTGAAGGACACGTCCGGCTCGAGGTCAGAGAGCGTGAACGATGGCCGCTCCGAAGAGATGGACATCAGCGGTCTCTTGCCCTCCTCGTCCGGCTTGGGCTGCCGCGGTTGAGGCTGCGGGTGACCACTGTGCTGATTGTATGCACCACCGTGGTGCTCGGCCGCTGCGGCGGAGGACGTCGAAAAGGACGCCGCACCTGCGTCCGAGTCGTCTCCTGCCTCCGGTGCATCGGGGGACGCCGACTGAACGACGCCCCCGGCGGACTCGTCGCCTTCCAGGGTCAATCCCTCGGCCGAATACAGCTCGAGAAGGAACCGCTGCGGGAGACCGCCGTCGAATCCGGGGATGCAGCTCACCTCTACGGACGTGCTCGTCTGGTTGAAGAGCGTGCAATTCCTCACTGGGAATGGCTTGCCTGTATTGAAATGAAAATGAAATAACAATAGGTCACCAACTCAATTCCAGCCATTTACATTAGGAATGCAAGCCCAACTCAGTAGTAAATAATGATTAAAGAATAGAGAAGAGATACGGTTGAAAAGTTTAAAGGAATTTTCCACTGTAAGTTAATTGTTAAAAATTTCTTTATAATTCTTCAACCGTATCATGTTGAAATTCCATGTCTTATCACCTGAATCTTCGGAATTCAACAGAGAAGAGGTTATAAAATATAGGATAAAGAGGATGAATACGACCATCCTGTCTTTCAGCGAAGTACGTTACAAAACTAGCATATCAGTAAACATAAAGATCAGTAACTACAAGGTAACGGTGAGGAACAAAGTTCTGTTAGTAGCCGAGACGATAAAAGTAGGAAGACAAGGGGCAGAACAACTGGATAAAGGAAAGAGAAAGATTCTGAGGAATAATGTGGAACAAAAACTTGCGAGGTGAAGACAGGAACGAAGATCAAGGATCGAATTGTGTCAGAACAAGAGGACGATCTTTAAAGGAATTAGACTCAGAATATCAAGATGTGCTGGGCACCTGACGAGGCTGGAGAGATATACCAGAGTGATACGGAAGACAACGACCGGCCAAAGGAAAGACGGGAACCAAGGGAGCATGACGACTGCTTCACATAGCAAGCGCTTACCTCAGCACGGTCATAGGTTTGAAATAGCTGAAAGAAGTCCACTCAGTACCTATCTACTTATGAGTATGGCAGCTAAAATAGAGGTGCATCCAGCCCAGGTAAAAATTCAATCGAGGATTGAATTTTTACCTGGTTAGCTTTGATTTTACCTTTGATTATTACTCTGCCTGTTAATTATCAACGTAAACGAAAGTTAACCTTGTGAACGACCTGACATTTGACAACCACTCACTAATCATATTCAAGATTCGGTGAAATTTGGTGTCAGGATACCCACCAGGTCATTTTATTTCTTTCCGCCTTCTTCAGACATTTGAAACTACACATTGAACCATCTTTTCAATCCCTTATTGCATTGATGATAACACTGAATGCCGAAATTATGGTCATAGATAAAAGCGAAAATAAAGAATACAGTAAAAATTCATCATGTTACGAGAAAGGAAAATGTAGCACAGAGTATAAACAAACCACAACATTTTTTATGCATCATCAAATCATGTTTCAAGAATAGGAAAGTTCAGTTATGCTAAGTCCGACAAAATATGTTTTACTTTGATGTAAATTGCACCGAAAAATTTGTTTTTATTCTTTATTTACCACAAGTGGAACATGTTAAAATACTGATTTAGTGATAATTCTATTTGCTCTTTTGGGTTCATATGTACGATAGTTTACGATATGGGGAAGATAGGCTATGTTGTGAAATAAAAAAATCCAAATTAACAATAACAAAACCATTTCTAAAGCAACCTTGCCCTCCTTATAATCATCTTTATAAATGCATCATTGCATGACAATGAACTAGGTGTACGAGTGATGTTTTACGAATTCTTCCGCGGTTTGTTTAAGAACTTGGAACACGTATGCATTGCGGCCATGAGGTTACCACGGCATAAAAACTGACCACATATAGATAGCATTCCTCATAATATTCCACACGCGGAATAGCGCATCCCGCGAGCGTGATGACTTAGCGCCGCTGGTTCTGGAGCTTTAATTAGCTGAGAAGTCACGACCGAGTGCAACTGGAGCCGCGTTGCACCGTTGCGTGCTTCAGTCGGCTGGAGCTGCCACATTGAACCGACTGAATATGAGAATAAAATGCAAACGATGTGAGCACTAATCAACGCAGGAGCATGTTGATGATGATTCGTCAAATAAAATGCAACACTCGTCTACGAGATACCGATGGAATACATAAAAAGGTGCCTAGTAGGTTATACATCAAACTCTTATGCTTATCTCAGTTGAAGTGAATATCTCAGACTCTTTTTATCTCATTATAAGGATTATTTCAGCTTCTTTTTACTGCAGCACCATTTCCGGTGCAATAGATGTTTGGCTGAAATAATTTCAGATTTTGCTCCTACCAAGTGATTCGCTCAAAGTGGGAGCAGTTGCTTCTTGATGGTCAATAAACCAATATGTAATGCCACCAGTGGGATTACAACAATTTCAAGCACCTCAAAATCGTTGGAATTTTTTTTTCGATTATCTTTCTTTCCTGACAACGCTAATTATTCAGTATTCTCCGATAAATACCGTCAACTTTTGTTCATGATAACAACAGTCGACTTTACGCCATTTATTTATAGAATATGGCCTCCCATAGAAAAGATTTTCTTTGTCCATTCTCTTTCACCGGTGATAGTGATTGACCAGAGAAATATTCAATATCTTCCCGGACCACACATGAAATTTTAAAACTATTCCAGAGAGTAGTTTAAATTACCTTAGTAGTTTTACTAAATAAAAATATTGTTTACAAAAATTTTACAAGCTTTTCTCTATTAGTTCCCTACATTTTGGAACTTTTTTAACAGTTTTATTTCCATAATGAATTCATATTACCATGGACGTAGTAGTAAACTTCGTTGTGAAAGTTCTTCCAAGACATTACTTCTTAGGTCGAGGAATGGAATGTTGCCTACTCCGTGTTAGAGTGTTACTGCATGATGTTTGACGACGATGAGTGGACTTAAATGTTTCATGCGTTAAATGGTGGTAAGTTATTAAAAACTCTTTCTAAAGTCCACAAAAACTTATTCAACTGAATTTGAACTTCACTGCCATCAGGTATCACGACTGTTAGTGCAAGTTACCGGATGAGTATATATTGAAATTTCCTGCACTAACTGGGGAAGGGCAAAGAAGGAGGAATTGGTGAAAAAGGGAGGGGGTACTCTGCATAAGCAAAATGGAAATGGTGAGTGGCAACGAATAAAAAGTGCAAATCATCAGAGGTCGTGACGAAGGAAGTGGAAGGGGGAGGGGAAGCAGGGGTGAGTGTAGTGAGGAAATGATGTCATGGAGAAGGTTTTTGTTGCTTCTGAATGCGGATAGTATTTCAAACATTTCCAGGAAGTCAAAATGGGTGGATTTCCTCATGCACGTGGAGAACTTGAGGCACAAAATCATTCCGAAGGTGACAATGATAGGCCTTGACAATGACCGAATAAATCAAAACCTTGGCCGGAAAGTTCAATAGAAAAGGTTTTCGTGGGCTATGCAAATTATTACTTTTTAATTTAGACAAGTTGATTAATCTTAGCATTTCAATGTTGCTTTTTGACGGAAACAGGAGTTCTTGGCCAATTACCAAATATGTATTGGCTGAATTCGCTTTCAAGAAAATCTTATTTCTAGTCAAACTCACTATAAGCGTATTTTAAATTATTTTTACAATTCCATTCAATGCTGATAGCAAAGGTGGGAATTAAATAGTGGGAATCAATTCATTTCCCAGCTCACCTGGTATTAATCAGCAAGGTCGTAAGTTTACCACAATTGATGCAATACTTCTGGTGATACACTCAGCATACGCAAAGGAATGAAAATGTGTGTAGAGCATGTGGGTGCCACATTCAGTAGTCAGTGGATAAAAATCTTCACTCGGAACCAAATTTTCAATCAGTGACTACATCTTAGTAATGGGAAAAAATCAATTTTTGTTATAATAAACTTGGGTACTGACCGGCGGCGACCACCTGGTAGACGCAAGGGGCCCCCTGGTGGCCGACGGCGTTCTCGGCCCAGCAGGAGAGGGTGCCATAGTCGAGGTCGGAGGCGGGCGAGTACCGGAGCAGCGAGGCGGTGCCGTTGCTGGAGAATCGGCCTGGAGCCACGTCCAGCGTCTCGCCCGAGTTGTTGAACTTCCAGCGGAACGAGGTGGCCGGAGGGTCCGCCTCCACCTCGCACCAGATGTCCACCTCCTCGCTCCTCGAAGCACCAACCACCAGGATCTTCTCGTGGCGACACACCGGAGCGACTGCGAAAGGACAAAGAAATCCAGCGGTGAATGTCCAAGCACCGGAAATATTTGTACTGTAACTCTCCCCCCAGGAACGCCCATTCCGTTAAAAGATCCAAGCAAGTAAAAAGATTATCGGCTCAACTTTGTGAAATCTCATAATGTAAGACACCTCTCATGCTCAGGCTCTTCTTCGTGGAAAAGTAGCTCATTCATAATTGTATCGATAATAATATAATAAAGTTTTTTTGCTTTTCAAATTTTTAATCGTTAAAATTTCATGAGTAATTTCACTAATTTGGAAATAAGTAATCTTTCCCGCCTCACCAGCCCTTGATCCACGGGTCTGCTGCATTTCTCAACCTACCACAAAACTTTGTAATTTATCCTCCAGTAACAACGAAAAAAATCAGCGGAAAGTACACTATGTCACTTCCACAGCATTTTTATTTTATTACGACCAGACTGTCACGAATTGTCAACATCATCGGTTTCTTAATTCCTCAAGGTATTGATTCAGTCAATGAGTAGACTATTCCAAATATAATAAAATGTCATGATGGTAACTTCATATAACGTGGTAACTACAACGTAATTGATACGGCATCTGAGCAGTTGTTTTTATTCCCTCTGCTTTTCGCTTACAAGTCCCTCAAAGATACTACATATGGAAAAATGAAAAGTTCAAGGAATAACGTAAGGACACTTAACCTAGAGGCAATAATTTTGACTGGTCGGAGGTTTGCTTGGTTGTACCATTAAGAAGAGTTTGAATCAGTAGTAGACGAGTAGTCATAGCATGAGTACCGCGGAATATATCTAGAAAGTGTATATGTCGATGTAAGGTATATTTGACATAACAATGAAATCGAGATCACAGAAATGAGATGAGATATAGTGAAACTTTTCTAGCTGTTGTTAGAACACACACTTAACTTATGAAGTACTACGTCCTAATTTATCCACTGGAACCTAAAATATAACTAATTGAAACGGAAAATCTACCTAACAGCTTTTTTTTCGAGGTTTAAAGCACATCATCGAATAATTTAGATAAGCTATGCTTTATTTTAATGTTTTTAACATTAAATAAAATGTTCTATTCTCTATTCGGAGTGCAGTTTGTCCGCACGGCAGTGTAAAAATACATTTTGGCTGGAAACGAAATTAATTTGTACTATAGAGCAACATCGAAAATGACACCCTCGTTGAATAGGTCGAACAATAAGGCAAATCACTAAACAGCAACTGATCTAAATTGAAGTAACACACTCCTGGCCTATGTGTTCAAACCCCACTGTGAACACGAAAATCTACCTAATTACACCTTAACTAGACATAAAACAAGAATTTTATTTTTCTGGCGAGCATAATTTCACTCTTTCCTAATGTAAATTTATATTTACTTCTTAAATAAATTCTATAAAAATGCTATGCTGGCATTCATGCATCATAAACTAAACAGTAATACGTACTAGGCTGATGTGTTGCAATTCTAGCCTTACGTTACATTTGAAGATAGTAATACAACGCGAAAGAAGGAGAAACTGGGAACCATGTTGATCTTATATCAAAAGACCTATCGCCCACCTATCTTCCGAGGCATAAATATCGTGAAAAAAGAGAGCTGTTTTCACAAGATCTCTTTGGCATCCATGATGATGTTGTCCTCATAAGTCTTGACTATACAAAAACCTCATGATCAAATTGGCAACTATATTTTCCAATATCTTGCACAAGAAATAAACGAGATAAATTGGTCTTAACCCACCATACACTTTTAATTAACGACATGTTTGTTCACCCCCGTCTACGGAATTCAATGTGATAATCTAATCCGTTACTGCTTTGGCAAAGAGAATTAGTCAGGAACTCACATTTGACCCTGAAGTCCAACTCGTTACTAACTCCTTCACCCTCCGGGTTGACAGCTGCGCATGCGTATTGCCCGGCGCTGGCCCTCGTCACCTTCTGCAGCACCAGGCTCTGGTTACTCCGAATGACTCGTGCCGACATGTTGTGGCTCAGTATAGTACCCTGTGATGAAGAGATAGAAACAAAAAAAATGTACAGCTATATTTTTCACCATGGTAAATAAAGTAAAGCATGTTATATGAAGCAATGTTTAATGAAGTAAAACAGTACGTTTTCTGTACAAATTGTTCATGTTGTCGTAGACCAACCAACCATCATGACACTTAATGGATGACCTAAAATGTCTTCAAAATATTGCTTGTCAAAGCTGTGCAAAAACTCTCGCGAGGAAGTTAAAATTCTGATAGTCATAGATAAGGCAACCGCAAATTTAGCGTTACACTATGACTTTTAGCTTAAACATTAAGTAATACGACTTTCTAAAATTACAAGGAATATTGTTTAGATTTAGTTCCCAGTTACCGGTCATTAATTTATGTTATGCTGCCATACAAACAGATGGAGAAGACCATTGCGCTTGTCTTGACAATAGGTCGAATATTTTGCATTGTGGTGTCAGTTCTCTAATAAAATAAATGGCCAATTTTGAGTATTCCGGGACTAGCTATGACAGATTCATCCGCAATTGCACATAAAGTGCCTAAACCGGGCGAATGATTTTTCCTCTGTGGAATATCTCTCCGAAAATAAATGGCGTTAAATATGTACAGAAGTGAACGTAAGAGCCACCTATACATAAAACATTTACCCCATACAACCAATGGTAATTTCATGAGAGATGTTTGAAAACTTATCACGAACTCAACACTGTCAAGGTGTTTGCAATACGAATGTTTAACGCATGGTTTTCAAAGTAACAGAAGAGCGTCGTTTAGTTCACATTGGGTCCAACTAGGACAAGTAAAACAAACCCACTGAAGCTATGGATAAAATTAAATGAAGTGGACGATTTGGAAGCACTGATATGCAACCAGAATCCGCTCTAAATGGATTGAAAACAGTTTTTTTTATATATATATTCCCACTTTTGTGTTAACATTTTGAAGAATCAATATCTCTTTCAAAAATAGTTAGCAGTATAGGATTATATAAAAAACTGTATTTATAATGTAAAATGTCGCGGATTGTCAGGATTTTTTTGCCAAAATAAGTAAGATTAATCTTGAAAAAAACTTACATGCAAAAGGGTTGGAAAAGACCAGATATTTGGACTGAATTCATCCTTTACAACATTACTTTAAAATCGGTGGTAAAACGTATTCAACGTTGACAAACCAGGAAAATTTTAACTTAAAATGCTACACTACTTCGCTTAAATATACGAATTGCAAATTTCATCCGTCAATCATCTTTGCTACAAACTAAAGCGGGTAAAGCAAAAATATTTAGTGGAGAATTTTAGATGCACACAGTGGAATTGCTCGATTGTCGTACCTCACATTTCCCCCTTCTTTCGTTCAAGATGTCTACTAATATCCCAATTTAGGAAAGATAATATACCCTTATAGGAAGGATTATCTTTGCGAAAGAACTAGCAGGGAAATTCAAAGGTACACAAACTGTGAGTATATCTCCCACTGGAAAAACAACGTTCATTATTCTAAATAATTGGAAATGAATCCAAGCAGTATAGGAAGAAATCCAGTTTGGATACAAATTGAAGTTTTTGAAATTTTTCTTGGAAAAATAAAATATAAAGGTTGATCGTTACAACCCTGAGGGATGAATAAATAGTTGCAACTTGAATTGATCCCGTGCTCAGAGCATCTCTACGATAAATTCTAAAACGTCTATCACATTCGTTTCGCTTGCTCACATAAGCCCCATTGCATGAACGTAACTTTTTTAAAATACATGCTTAAAATCATAATAGTAGCAGAGCAATGGAAGAAAGAAAGTAAGTCGTACTTCAACTACGCTCCCAAAATGTACA
The DNA here is from genome assembly GCA_963573305.1 of Pyrrhosoma nymphula. Classification (NCBI taxonomy): domain Eukaryota; kingdom Metazoa; phylum Arthropoda; class Insecta; order Odonata; family Coenagrionidae; genus Pyrrhosoma; species Pyrrhosoma nymphula. The sequence goes on along the minus strand of OY754338.1, from coordinate 3,831,716 downwards.
AACAATTTTGAAATTGGAATCATTAAAAACACCAAAATTTCCTACCCTAAATGTATTATAAAGTTATCCACTAATTAACTAACTTTTCAGATTTTTTCTTGTTTATATTTAATTTCTTATTAATTTTAATTTAAGTAATGTATCAGAAGCAAGTTAACTGTAAAAGATGGTGAGGTGATGCCTAAACCGTATTTAAGCTGAAATAACGTGAGAGAGTTAGATGCATTAATTTTATTGTTAAATTGTTACAGAAAACGTGCTAAGTCGATGCTTAATTTTATGTTATAGCACGGAAGTCACCGCACGAAATTATAAAAACGCCTTGATTCACGATTTAAAAAAAAATAGAATTGAAAACCATTCGTATAATTGCGTGTGACTTAATGTTTTCCTGATAAATATTAAGTACTCTCATTGCTACAAAAAATGAAAGAAATGGCAATTTATGTATAAACTTAAAGCATTTTACAATAAAATCAGTGAAATGTACTAGTAAATTATGTTAAAAATGTTCAGGTTTGTCATTATTTTCGCAAAGAACTTATAATAGGAGTCCAAAATATGATTTAAACATGTCATTGATAGAACCTAATTGAGATGTAATTGATAGAATTTAATTGATAGATATATTGAATTCATTTTGGCCTTAGATTTGAAACTTTGAGAGACATTTTATTATTTTCCGTTGATTGATCCCTATGTATATTAATGATACTCCAAGTAAATTTTTTCATTTCCGGCGGAACTGGGAGTTTCACTTTATTTATTTTATTTCAAATTATCGGCAATACCCTGTAGAGAAAATTTTAACAAGGGATTCCTCAGTGCTTTGAAGTTGATAAACTTTGTAGGATAAGGTCATGGCTCTTAAAATGTGATGAACAATCATTTTAAATTAAAAATTCTAAGTAATCTAAAACTACAGCCCTTTTAATATGCCCAGAATGCTTTAGACTAAGCGTAAGATATTAACTTGGCATCACCCAGAAGCCCAAGTAAAATATTTGGTTTCATTTTTTCCATAATTATATCATTAACCTAAAAAAAGAAATATCTATTCTCTTTGTACAGGATGTAATTTTTATGATATTTTGAATGCAACTGCGTTACTGAATTTGGCTGAAATTTAAGTATTTTGATTTAATTGCTACTTTCGTTTTTCATTAATTTCCATTAATTTAGGGTTTTAGTTTATGGAAATATTTTTAACTTATTTTTGCCAAGAGTCGAGTATTATTCGGAAAGGGGAAATTTTCACTAATAAGGCCCCTCATTCGTATTTTAAGAATGGAGTTATTTCAGACAAATTTCTGAAATGGCACTTATTATAAATTTACATTTTATTCATAACTCGCCATAATGTGTGTTGTGTTAACATTTTCCGTGCTATCTCTTACAGGTACAATTTGAAAGACCTTCCAGCTTTATGTTGAGCTTATTTGGCTCAGATACTTACTTCCAGATAATGTAGCGTGTCTTTCAAGCATTTCTACGCATGACTGAATGTTGCTAACAGAGGAAGCGCATTAAATAAATGTCCTCGGGAATGCGAGTTAACTTGATACCACGAAAAAAATTAAGTAAATGTATGACATCAATCTTTTATAAACCATAAAATGACGCTTGAGAGTAAAACAGCGTGACGTGCCCATGGTTGGTTGTTGGCCCCCCCCCCCGATTTTAATTTCCATCTGGGAGTGGATGCTCATGGGATTCACGCTCCGCGAGAGATCACCGCGAGAGATTAAACAAAAGATCGCGGGGCCCGTCACTTTGTGGGCTCGGAATGTGGGTCAGGAGTAATCTCGGAGAGAGAGAGAGGTGGTCTCTCTCTCTCTCTTGTGTCTCTCTTTGAGTGACAAATGGAAAACCTTCATTTCGGCTTCTCTCCTCCTCCTTTCTCTGTCTTCCCGCGTCGAACTCCTCTATCCCTAACCCCTCTGGGTAGGTGGGGGGGAGATAGGGAGTCCGCCTTCTTGCCTCTCATCCGACAAATGACGGGGATATCCCTCCGCCGATATGAATTCCTTCGCCTCTTCGCGTCGCGAATCTTAACGTTGCGGTGGCTCGGTCTCAAAAGGTTGTTCGGCACGGTTTGTGGCGACCGCAAACCCGAGAGAGATGCAGGCTGATTGGAGTGCAGAAGGACATAGCCTTGCACTTGACGTGAGGTATACTCGTACTAACAAGAATGAAGGAGCGAGGGAGAGTGAAAAGTATTATTCGATGAATCACCGATCCACGTTTCGCAATTTATTAATTCACCCGGATTATGTGTGAGGGAAGGCACCCCAATCTTCGCTTTTCATGCGATCACAAACATTTTAAGAATATATATTAAGTTCAATTATGTCATTGTATAATTATTCATGTAGCAACTATATAAATTTAAAATAATTTCACATTCTTAATGCTCATACAAATTATTAATAGTTTTATCTAGGATTAGAACCCATTATTTCTTCACTTATTTATTTACTACTACTAAAATATCATCGGTATCTATAGTAATCTTGGATTGACCGTGAGAGTAAATAAAATAAAAATTTAGCAGTTATTTAAAAGCGTAAAAATAGTTGTTTTTTCGAATAAAACTTAAAAAAAAGAATCCCTGGTAGAAACTCGAGGAAAATTTGATAACACTGTGCAAAGGGTCAAATGTACAGCATGTGATATAGCAGTCACCATTTAATACCACTAGATACTCTTATTTTATATTTGTCAGTATCAGTTGTTAGTCAGTCAGTGTTACTTGTGGTAATGTGTCCCACCAAGTTTAATTATACCGTAAATTTGTCATTATTGTATTGCTGATAATATAAAACAATTACATGGGACACCTTCACCAATTTGATACAAAAGATTACTTACTCAATTATGCGGGCACTCTTTAAGGAAACTAATTAATTTCCCTATACTATATATTTATGCACTAGTACCAATTTTGCAGGAAAAACCCTTTTTCTAAGCCCTTTATTGCGATTGCATTTAATACCAGCAAATGACATGCGATGAAAGTGTACTAACGACACCACATTCTTTGTCAGCAGCCTCTGTCACTTTTGGCAGTAATTGTTTCCCTTACGTAGACATTACAACGGTCATATCACAGAAATCTTGGAGAAAATATATATTTTGATAAATCAATTCAGTTTCGTAGATATTTTATATCTCGGTTTACATATGCCATTTATCTGTGAATTTTCATTTCTATGTTACAACCGATGTTCAGCTGAAAGTTCGTAACAACGAAAAGAAAGCAGACTATTCCAATTCTAAATTTTCTCTTCGGGAAGTAGGTTCACGAGCGGTTGTAGAACCAATAAATCTATTGCCAGCAGGGTAGCCCGAGCAAAGAAGGGATTCTACCAGAGGAGGAGTCTGCTGACTGCTAATAACACAAGCATGGAAGTAAGGAAGCATTTTCTTAAAACATATATTTGTAGCATGCTCTTACACGGCAGTTAAGCCTAGACTATAATAGCTGCGGAGAAAAAGACACTAGAAGCAATGAAGATATGGTGCTACAAAATGAATCATGAAGACCTAGTATTGAAATAGAACTAAAAAGGTTTCTTATGAAGATTCGGAGAGAAAAGACGTTAATGATAACTTTGCAAAGAAGGAGAGGCAAACTTATTGGGCGCATTTGTCAACACCTCAGCATATTGAGGACAATATTGGAAGGAAAGAATGGGAAGAATCACCTAGGATGGCATATTTTTAGAAAAGTATGCAGGGCTTCAAATGGTATATTTATGTATGAATGAAGCAGTTGGTGAAGCGGATGGAAGAAGACAGTTGGAGAGTGGATTGGATTGATGCATCCAACCAATCATAGATTGTTGACTGATGATGACGCACACGCCTTAAGAAATAGCGTTGCCAAAATATGCGGATAAGAGAGAGTGGGAGGCTAGATAAAAAGAGGCGAGAATTGCGAATGTCCCGCTTTCTCGAGCCTACTGGTCGTAATCAACAAACTCGGACGCTATAAAGAGGGACGAAGAGAGAAAGAAGGGCGTAAAAAAAGCGTCCTTTCCTGTTCCTGTTCTCGCCCACTGTCCGCTCTTGAGCGGTGTGTGCTTTGTCTGGCCACCCCGTGATTAATGGCTCCTTCCTTGTACTTCCACTAGTGTCGCCTCGTCTCACGACAACAACGAGACGAGTTCTTTTTTTTCGTACGTTCGTTCGAAAAGGTGACATTTTCATTTCCCTCGATTTTCCTGTTCATCACTCACCCGTTTTTTTTATATGTTCAGCACGGTGAAGATAAACTGTTACAGGATCAAATGTTTTTTACTCCTCCTGTTCTGTTCTGCTGCACCGACCGACGATGCGTCATCAGATGTAACCGGAGAGCAACAAGAAGAAATTCACGGACACGTTCTAGTTGTTGTGCAAACAAGCGAAGACACAAGTGGAAAAACTGATCGATTCAATCTGAGATTATCCTTTCGGAACCCACGGTATTGATAGTTGGACAACGAAACTAAAGTCTAAGGTGATTTGATAAATTGATGGTAGTATACGGATTTGGTATTAGGAGGAAATTGGGTTCTTAATCATTCTAGTTCAAAGTGAAAAACATAATGATATTACCGCTATAAATCCTGCTCAGGCCGGTTTTGCCATAAACATTTAGGAGTATGTTGGTTGCATTGTGATGATTTTCAATGTAAAAACTACAATAGAGAGACATAAATGTCTGGAGGACGATGATTTTGTCAGTCTTATAAGGGTAGGTAATGATAACAATCAAATTGGAGGAAAAATGAGAATACTTTCACCGGATAATATTCCGGGGAACATCCCAAATTCCATATTGAATAAAAAAGAAATAACTTCCAAGTATGTGAGTTACACCTCTTGGGTTGATTCCAAAGCCATGGATAAAGTCAGACCAATGTGCATATTTAAGTTTGCCGATAGTGAAAGTATGTACAGTAAATTTGGATAGTTGGTTACTTATGAAAATTAAACTAATCAATAGGAAAGAATTTAAGTACTTATTCCATTACAATACTTAATGCATTGCCGTGTACTATATAAATTATAGGAAGTCCCCCCAAATCTACTACTCTTCAAGAGATGTAAATAACAAAATAAAATAACTAAATTTTTTCTACGAATTAAAAAATTTCTCTAAGTTAACACATAAACGATAAGATAAGACTGAAGTCGTTCAATTACAGCTCGCTCATTGGAGAAAAATATGGTAATTTTACTTTTTATTCTGCCTTAAATCCCTTAGCTAAGGTTACTTCTTCAAAATGCTCACTTCTATGGACAAATATTTCCGAGACTGAGATAAATTAGGTGTCAGAAACTAACGTTAATATTGAAATGGCGAAGTAATTATCACTAGACTGAACTAAATCCAGGGAACTATTTTTTCCTGACTACGGAACTAAAACTCAACGTGATATTTATGAAGAGCTGCAGCAACCGCAGTAGACCCATAATTCACAAATAAAGGAACAAGAGAGAGACTCACTGCTTTGCATTTTTAATACGACCTTAAACAAAATATTTGAATACAGCTGTTTAGTCTACAGTAGATAAATGAGTCTCGTAAAGCACCGCCAAACATCAAAACTCCATTCTCGGGGAAAATTTGATTTTTTTGTTTGCTATACATTGGATATCTTTGTTGACAGGTACTTCCACTGCGTTAAAATTCGTCTTTGATGATAATATACCACGATTTTATTATTATAGGACACATTTATATTCATGTGTTTGGGTACTATTATTCGTAAACTTTCGTCCATATCTTAGTTAACGCTTTCTTTTCGGATATTTATTTTGAGTTCCTGGGAAAAAACATTATTTCACCTTCTAAATTATGATTGATGGATACAAAAGTATGAGAAAATGTAAACCATAGAGATATTAGCGAGAATTTTAACTGATTATAGAGAATAATTCATGTTAGTCGAGCCTCTTGAAAGCCCTATTGCGGAAGGCAGAGGTGCTGACTATGGCGCCAACTCAATACGAGGAACATGGAGAGCAGCGGCGACCACTATGGACCGGGTGTGTCACGGTTCATTGGGCATTTGGCGGACGAAAGAGGTGTCGTTGTCCGCGGAGACCGCTTTAGGGGCCAAATGGGGGGAACCTTTTGGAAGGAGGGTAGGTATATCAGTGGCGAGGCCATTAATCATACTCAAGGGCTTGAACGCTGCTTTTAAGGTGTGCTCGCCCCGAATGACGAGCTGTTGAGCTTGAGCAGGTCCTGCTCGCCGTGTACCCGAAGGGAAGGCCCCAATTGTGAGTGAGGGTAATGAATGAGTGGGGAGGCAGATTTGCAATAAATAAATGATTGAACAGGGAGATACGAGGGGCTTTGTTTGCCATATCATACGACAGACAACAGTGCGAGAAAAATATTTTAAAACTTTATGCAAACCCATTGCATATCTACTGATTAATGATCCAAACTTACTCCCAGGAATTTCATAGGTTAAAAATAGATTCAGGCGTAGAAAACTAACTAATTTCAGGCTCTTAAACGCGTTAACAGCTACTTCGGAACGTACAATTATTTCTCATTTAAAGAAGGGGGGGGGAGAAATAATATGGTCGGCCATTAAGTGGCTTAATATTGATACCAGAATTGATACATTCTGCCGTGCTTATAATATTTTCCTTCGTTGCATGGAAAAAATCATTTAAATGCTCATGTTTCCGCATGGAGAGGATAAAGATTCATATTCGAAGGGTGTATCTGGTTTTTTTTCCTAATAACAGCCATTTTGATATGAAAGCAAATCAGATGACGCCCACATGAAATATTTCATCTCAATGCTTTGTTGCACGTATGTGAAGTATTTTCCTACCGGTATATCTCAGTGGGGAGAAGTAAAATTTTGCCTACGATTAATTTGGTTTACTTGCATTCATTGCCTTTGGGTTACTTGCATTCTAAATCATCACATTCACTGACCTAAGACACTTATTCTAATTCCGTATACTTTTCTTTCGTGGGATATATAGAAAATAGATCCCGATAGTTAATAATCGATAAATAAAGCAATTAAATATTTTCAATTACGGGCTAGTATTTATTAGCCTCGTTCTTTACTCATATGTAATGTATTTGCGTTTTGACATGTCGAGTAAAATGACCTCCACGTGCACATTTGTGTTTAGTTTGCACATTATAGTGCAAACATAGATTTTAAATAAAGAAAGACCTTTGGAGAAATAAAGTGGTTAACTGGAAGTATAATTCAGGGTGGAGCTGCAACAAACCTAACTTGGGATTGATGAGTGCTGTTTTGACGCCGTTGGCTGTAATGCCGTTAGGATAGCATATCCATCAGCATATGCACATAACTGTACTCTTGCAAAATACTTCTGAAGGGAACGGCTTATAATCTCTGGCAAATATTCCCTCGTTATGAAAACCGAAGTAGATGCGTTCCTCCAATGACAAAGTTTACGTAACTAAAAAAAGAGTCGTGATTCCCTGAACCCCAAAATCTGTCAACCCAAGCCAAATAAAAGTTTACTTCATCTAGTAGTTAACGTGAATCGTTATAAAACTAGTTTTCCGTTTTGATGAAATCCATAATCTAATGTGATATTAAAAACCTGGATAAGATATGAAATGAGACGAAAGAAGATTTTTCAGACAAGCTGAGAACAGAGTGTAATTCTTCGTATTGCACACGTCGGCACCAAACCTAAAAGAAAAAAACCTTGGGCGGATTCTAGTCTGTTTCTGGGTAAGCGAAGGCGATTTACGGCTTACACTCTGGAGATTGAGAAAAATTGAAAATCTGATGAACCTGCACACACCTGCTCCCACACCATGCAGTGCATGCTGGGAATACTTCATCAAGGGAGTTCTAGAGAAGAGAAGTTTTGATAGAAGTTGGCCCAGTTGCTTGCAATAGGAGAGAGGCATGTGACTGGAAAGATAATGGAGAGACATGTATCGCGGAGAGGGTTCCCATTATGCCGCCATCACAAATACTTATTGGAAATAAGATGGTTACAATGGGAATAGTTAAAACAGTAATCGTCCATTGATTATTTATTATCGAAATCCTGGCGAACTTTTTAAATTATGTAGTGGAAAAAAACTATCAAAGACAAAAGTTTTTTTTTCTAACTCTTCCAAAATACCTGTCGTAAAATAAATTTGAGCTCATCAAGTTACACTTTATTATGCATCACCAATTTCAATAAAATTTAAATATTTTTTCCATTTCTGTGAAATGGTTTTACAACCACGTCAACAAATATGAGAACAAAGAACTGAAAATCTATAAATTATTACGCAGATAATGATTTTGCGCATTGATCGATATTATTGACACCGCATATTCAAAGGTTTTGATCAATATATTCCTTTATATAATTTGCCAAATTAATCAAATTCAAAAAGTTTAACTATTAAAGTTTAATTCAAAGTTTAGAAAAAAGTCATAACGAAGTTAAAATTTTTACATTCGCAATCCTCAATAATGTCAATGCTGATACTATTCATACGTATATAAAATAACGATATTTTTACTCTAAGCAAATATAATCACTTTTTTTTTAATTCGGATAAAATGCAGATTTTTTTCTATACCTCTCATTGCATATGCTTGAATATCGTGCTTCATTTAATTTATTTTCGATACTCAGTACGTCTTCCAACGTATGAGCATCATTTCACCATTTACCACTCCAAATTTTCTTTAGCCAGAATTTCCCGAACAAATATTATTTCATAAGTTGATCCATCCTTGAAGCCACATAATTTTCATCTTTTTATCTCTAATTAATATGCTTCATAAATATTTCAAGCCCGACGTTGCAAGAATAAATCAATTTTCTCAAGTACCGTGAATTTAGCACATTATAAGAAGTGATCTGTGATGGCTGTGATACCTGGACTTACCCGAAAATGTCAGATATTCTGCTAATGACCGGCACATTATTTGCCTCCGGCGTAATGAAATATCACCAGCATATCATGCCAAAGAAAAAATATCCATTTCCATCATAGGGTAGGCTTGGGTCGGATATTTCAAATCTGAGAATCTACTTTTCTATTTTCAAATATTCAAAGTTTAAATTGATGGAGAACACCGAAATTTTTGAGAATCCAATTACGCCAATCATTCGGTAAAATAAACATTTCTCTTAATGCAAACCATAAGTAAGATTACGTTATATTTATGTATGCAACACTGACGAATCCCTTTAGCCAAGTACAAGGGAAATGTAGTCCAGTCTCGTTATAAACAATAGTCAAATGTACTGAAAATGGGTTACTCACTTTTATCAAAGAAGGATTTATTGCTGGAGAAAAAGGGTCACATAAAAGTGGTATATATTAAAATATCTATCGTTTAAGCTATAAACTGAAAGAATCTCTCAAACTTAAATATTGAATGGATCGAACAAATTTTTTTAAAAAGAAAATTGCAGAAATGCAAAAAAATCATTGTTTGCCATTTTATTCCATTGAAATTAATTTTTATAATAATTAACATAGACCTTTGATATTCTCCAAACTTATGGACTATGGACATATCTTTAAAATTCAACGAAGCTTCAGACTTAATTACTAAATAGTTTACGAATATGCATTCGTTCACCCTAGAAACCTATTATTTGCAATTAACTGTACTTGCTTTTTACAATGACACACGATTATGTACCAATTTTAAACTGAAAGAGTTGTACTATAATATAGAAATAATAATTAACGAAATATTAAATAGAAAATCCCCAAAATGGCGTTAAAATAATAGTCATATTTTGCTTTTAATCTTCATCACCTTAATGACTATGCATACACCTATTCATAAAAATCCGGAAATTGTTTCAGATTTTTTCCATATGTACCTACTGGCTACGCAGCCATCCAGCTGACTTATTACCCAGACCACAACTTGAGTCACACACATGAAATTAAAGAAGCGTAATACTCAATATTTACACCATCTCAATTTTTCCATGAAATAGAATAGATTATGAAAATTTGCTACACGATTACTCACTGCAGAAAAGGATTTGCATTAGGAACTAATGATCGATAATGCTAAAATTTATTACGATATTTTAACAAAAAAGCAAAACATTATACTTTTACAGTAAGTATCTGTCATTACACAATTAATGCTTCTGCAGTACAATAACTTAGCATTGAAAAAAAATTTCAAACCGATAGTATAATTCGCACATTTGTTGTCATTTTCTTTCATAAAACTCTGAGGGGTGATTCAAAGCATGTCTATTTTATGGCCTCTCTTTTTCACCGGCACACCCTAATGAGTTGCTCAATTTCGGATTCAAGAAACGGCACGAAGCGCAACCGAGGTGGCGGTGCAATGCATCCTAACTGGCGAGGGCGCTCAAAGAGTGGAGGAAATGAGAATGACCCACGCGCTCATCGAATGAAATTTTCGTAGCGCGGCGGTTACAATCGATAACTCATTTATTCAAACACTGAATCTACTGAATCGTCGCTGCACGGCCTCTCTCCAGCAATGTCCCATCATCACCAAGCGAAAAAGAGCTTAATTCTGGTCCAGCCTCGTTGATTCAATTTAGCTACTGTTTCATGCAGCCGTTTTTTCGTTGCCGGGCAATGCGCAGCCAATCGAAGCGAGATCTTCAACGCAGGCACGTCGTCGGAGAAGCCCGTATTTCAGCTTTCCTGCGTCACCGGAGCAGCGTCTTCTGCTCCTTTCTGCCTGTCTTTTGTTGGTCACGTGATTCTTTCTCGAGAAATTGCGAGTCATCGACGGATGGCTGACAGCATTTGAACGTAAGTGGTGCCAGTCGACTGCCATTACCTACTCCTCTTGAGCATCCATTTTTAGAATGTATCTCCTCGAAGAGCAGTAATAATAAAAAAGAAAATTGAACGAGTCACGGTTTTCCTCCGTCTCTTGTTTTCATCCGACGCTGCCGTTTCCCTGAAAACAGGGTATATATGTGACGTGCAACGCAGCGAGAAAATGACGCAAAACCGGCTGCATGACCTTAAGGCGCACGCTCTAGATTAGAAGGCAAATTGAATGCTTTGAAAATAGGTATAATCAGACGGTACGATATTTTTGAAATCTATGGTTATTCTGATAAATTGTTGCTCTTTTAGTGAGGAAAAAGGATGCGGAATAAACTTTCTTTACGTTAATCCTGTTCATAAATAGATACATACAGGAAGCAGAGTGTGCCGGCCAAGGTCAGTGTGTATGTAGATTCAGTTGTACGCACAACGGAATATCATCGTTGGTCCTGAAAACAGAAATACCTACTTTAATAATCACCGACGTGTGTACATTGGTATGCCAGTAACTTTCACATAAGAAATACACGTGAACGTGAATCTTCATTTGGCTGCAGACCTCATTTAATTAGCAAAATTAAATTAGGTAGAGTCAGTTTCTATTATTAGAAAAGGTACCAATGGAAAGAAAATAGAATATAAATTGTTATTCTTTCAATCGAATTTTGTATTCCGGTCGAAATTCCGAAATTTTCGCTAAAACGTAACGATTTTTCGTAATATTTTATCTTTTTTGAGTCATCGTCCCCTTGCTCATCGTTTAAGTCGAGATTCTATATCCATCCATTAACTCAATGATTTTTTACTCTCAATTAAATTTGTAAATGATAATTTGAAAATTTATTTTTGCTATTTAATGTTAAAATATTTAGAAAAGTTCATCGAAAAATTTGACGTAGCACGCAGTCACGTGCAGTGTTGATTTTATTTCCTTCCTGTTGATATTCAACGGACTGCACTTTCACTAGTGTACTATAATTACGATCGCAACTAACTTCTTTCGAATGCAAATTCTCAGCTGGAAACGAAATTTAATTTTCAAGGAAAATAATGCGTTTGTATGGAAATATACTGACAGAATATTTCGATTTTTAATGCACTTTATACGTTTAGCCACGGAATAAATATACACTATCTATTTAAACTATTTATATGGTTTAACGTAATTAATACTGGGCTTTATTTCTTTTTTTTATGATAAAAACAAGTCGAGATAACCATAATGGGGATAAATAATTAAGTCAAATATTCACTATGCCATGACGATCCGACTTACGAATTCTACCAAGCACAAATGTCAACTGTAAAACAAAAATTTCATTGATATGCCTTCCAAAATATTTTCTTCTCATTGCTGTTAGGAAAATATGATACTGTGTTCATTTTCAGAATCAGTTAGAAGAAAATGTTTGTTACAGATCAAAATATTTTCCATATTTATTCAAATCTGATACCACGGGACAAATAAATGAGTGAGGTCTGCGTATAATATCGTAAATCGAGCACGTTTAATTCGATTCCATTAACACTGGTGTTTCATATTCGAACGTGAAAGAAGTGAACAAGGTATCATACGACTCACAGAAGTAATTGTATAAGAAATGTGACCAGCACTCTTAGAAGTTTGTGCACACTCGAATTCATTATCAATTAAGTCTTCTAGTTCAATCCAGAAGTGACGGGACCAAAAGCACTAGGTGGCATGCGACCGTGGCGCCACGCCAACTCCCTCGGCTCCATAGGAAACCAAGTTCTCTTTTCCACAGTCACGCCGACTGCATTACGTAATTAATTTCCGCTCCCTCAGCGCCGCACCCACCCTGCCTCTCACAGCAGCGGGAGCAGCAGCGGCAGGGGGTGTCCGAGCACAAATTTCGAACTCATCTCGATGGGAAACAATGGAAGCGGATTTGGCGCGGGGGGGAGAGATGAGAAGGGCCTTAAAACACGCGTGTGTGAGACTGCGTGTCTCCACAGCGATATACATTATTTCACTCACATCCTGGAAAGGCAAAGAGAGAACGTATACTAATGTGTGGAAGCAGATACCGCGTTTCCTACCCCTGGGTTTGTTTCGGTGGCTGGAGTGTTGGATACCTATGGCGTGGGATAAGGCCAAATACCTACATTGAGAGTTGGTTGGTTGGCAGTTTTGGGATGCAAACAACATAAAGGTGGCATAAAGGGGTTGGAGAATTTTTTCTATTTTGAAAATTTGTGTGAGACTTTTCATGCGTCTTCTTATGAGTGATACTAATAGATAAAAGTGAAGAAAATGAATTTTACGGATTTGGGTTTTAATCAATTCAATGCTACTAAAACACGTAGGTAGGTGAGAGAAATTATGTATAATTTGTATCAATACAAATATATATGAACAGATTTCTTCCAAACACGAAATAATAAATTTCATATTATTATAATGGCTGCTAACAAGTACAAAGATGGAGGTTTCCGCGGCGTTTCTCCATATTGGTAACGGCTTTCGGTCGTTCCTCCGCGTTGTCTTCTGGCCTGAAGACGCCAGCAGGATGGCTGGAGAAACTGTCGCCGCCTTTAGACAAGACAACGCGGAGGAACGCCCGAAAGCCGTTACCAATAAGTACAAAGATGTCATGCCGAGTAAAATATTCGAAAAAAAACATGTTTCGGTATAATTTTACCTACATTTCCGAAAATCGAGCCCAAAACTATGTATAACTCAAGCCGTAACATGGCAATGAGGCAATATAAGAATACAAGTATGTAAAAAATAATTAATACATCATGACTATGACTATATTAATGTTTCTTTCCACTGCTTAAACCAATGTGCTTCAATGAAATGAGGTCCTAGTATTTTTTCCACTCACATGAAAATATATTAAAATTTGCATTCAATGACCAATAATTATTGCTCCGACCATTTTGAGGATTGATGGGTAGGTTTTAAATAGAGGATTACATAAATAATCTACAAAGGATGCTTTTACCGTAACCGGTCTTATAGACTTCCATTTACGAAATAATTCGAGGGGACAGAGACGGATACGGATGGCTAAGTTTAGGTTGATCATCACCCTCATGTCAAGGAGATATGCAAAAAGCCAGGGTCCCAAAGTATAATTTTTCGTAAATTAATTCATGAATACCTAATTTAGGAAACATCACAGTAACAGGCGTCTCATGCGTATGCCAATATTTTGTGAATTGCTGCACATTAGGCAACTTATTAACTTCTGGATAATTCGTCTTCATGAACTCTTATGACACATATGAAATTTTTTTCTACTTTCAGGAGATATTAATCTATTAACTTTTAATTATTTTAGTTTAGGTACGATCAAACAATAAATTTAGGAGAAACTCTCACTCAACCCTGAATAAGCATGTATAAAAATGGGAAACATTGGTCTAACTAAACTAGAATCCATTCTAAATTATACGCTTTGTATATTTTCTACAGTTGTAATTAGTGGTACGACGCGTTTCGCCGATCTACGGCATCGTCAGGTACAATTTTTAAGATTGTTTATTTATTGACGATTGTTAAGTTGTCGTAGTTACGGGGTTGGTTTGAGTGAGGGCGGTGGCGGTTTGGACTGTGGGAGCGGATAGGTGGCTTGAATGGTAACTTTTTATTTAAAATGTTTTCTCGGAAAGGAGTGGGGGGGAGGACTTCTGGAACAATTGCTAATTTCAGAGGGTGCCTTTCTAATCTCGATTTCTTCGAGAGCATTCATTTTTAATCCCTTGGAGACAATGCCGATACCTACTTAAAAGTGTAGAAAAAATGCAGTGTATAATTTAGTATGGATACTAATAATTTCTACTACGTGTTGCCTAAAACCATAGACTGTATTGTTATTAGACAATATAAATTAGACCGAATTGTTGATATTATTTATTGTATGCTAGAATTATTACATGCAAACGCGTTGTTTAATCACTTTCATTAATGAAATTGGGCCAAATAATCACGCGTTATCAATAGGAAACCGCTGCGTTTGTATTTCTAAGTACATTATCGTGTGCTGGTATATTTTTGAAAAATTAAACTCGTTCAGTTGATACTTCAGGCTATAATTATTTCCTCCATGTAATAAGGCTCATACTAAGGCCCATAGGGTGTGTGGAAATATCTTCGATATTTGCTTATTCGTACACATTATGCACTATATATTCTTCACAGCAAAAAAGTCTCATTAATGCCGTCAGCCGGTTTGTGTCAACTTCATGATATTTTCCTGCTCGTGTAACATCGGAACACGCGCGTTCATGAAAATAATTTCATATTTAAGCACTTAATGATTAAATTTACGAAAAATGTTGCCAAGGGACAAGGGGTTTACAATTGACAGGCGTATCAGTGCCAATTGCCAACATTTTTAGCAAATGGTTTGAAAGGTAAAACGAATAAATGGTAGCTCATTATTTTCAAATAATCCGCAAAAATTCTGACAAATATTGATTCAACAGGGTTATTCATGCATGATTGTTAAGTCAAAACGCACTCCAATAACCGCAATCGAAAACTAAATATGAACAGTAAATGTATTTATTACTGCCTGAAAACTGTTCTGTGATTCTCTGCCGGTGACATAGAGCAACGTAAACGTTTTACGCTGACAAGTTTCATTCACCTTTCGTAGTTGTCGCCGTCAATGCCCGGCAAGTTGTGATAGAATCCCTTACATCACAATCAGATAGCGTTGCAAACGTGACCATCCGTTCTTATAGCGTCAGGAAGTTTCGATCGTATGCCCTTAATATGTAATGTTATACCTTTACTTGACGTCGCGCTTCACGGCGGTGACTGCCCCCAAGTTATTAAGAGCCCCTTGAATACTGTGATTGCCGAATGAGATCGTAATATGTGACGGGTACTCTGACGACGAGTACTTGTCTTCTGCTTCAAAGTGAAATATTCGATCACATTTGAAGTTTGGAAGATGCCATACACCATACCCAAGAGCTGACGTTATGCTTTTCATTCTCCTATTTCACTCTTCCTCCTTCAGATTGGTTGGAGGAGATGAAAATAATTCGCCTCATCAACTCGTCAACCGATATTTTCCCAATTTCGCAGTTATTAAATATTTTATGTATCTAGAATACGTGTAGATAAACGTTTCGGCCGATCATACATATGGTAAATTATGGAGACACAATTTGGCGAATGGGCTACACCTTTGCTTACGGCTTACACACTCTGTTACTAACAATGAGATGACAATGATAATTTTCATAATATAGACGATATTTTTCGCTATGCTATATCTTCAGAATACTGTAGTTTATTCAACGCTATTTTGCACATTCCCACTATCCTCCAGGGACAGTCATGCAAAAATCAACCCCCAGCTTACAACAATGGGCAAGGGGCCTTCGTGCTGACTTCAACCCCAAGACCACCACCCACTCCCTGTTCTCCTGCAGCGGCCATTGTTGTGCCAGGGTTATCCCGACCCCCCACGGTGTGCCCCATTTAAACGCTCTCCCACCTCTGCTGCTCCATTTTACTCTCCCATCATTCGCGATCCCCCCATTATTCGATTCGAAGGTTCGTTGGGAGTGGCGCCAAGGCCTTCGTGGTGGCAGCACCAGGTCGACCCTTTTGGCGGGAGACGAGTTTGCCCTGCAGCGCGTTCTGTAGTGCTCGCAGTGCGATTGTCTTTTCTCTTTATTCGTGCGCTCCCTGCTTGGATTTCCTCACTCCTCTTCACACCCTCCCCCCACTCCCCCAGCCTCCCTCTCATTCCCTTTGGGAGTTGGCATTACGTAATAGGGTTGGATTTCATTGCGTGACGCTCCTTGGAGAAGGCGAGGAAAGTTATGTGATGACATTATATTTTCGCTTAAAGCAAGTGTGGAAGCGCGGTTAGCTGTCATAAAAGAATACCTAACTTATCAGATTAAAATTTTGAACCGTTCTTGAATTCCGTACCATTGGTAAATGTTGAAAGGAACCTTTCCGTCCTTCTCGTAAAACCCTTTCCTACATTACCCGAGGAACTATCTCTCAATGAAGGCACACATCACACCGCTAAGTCTAATAACTACTTTGAAACTCACCGTCATTTTTAAAAAAATCGGCGAGCAGGAATATGGAAACTCACTTCAAATAGGAAGTTATTATTTGCATTGCCTTTGAATTAGATTTGACAACGAAATCTTTCAGCAATTAGAAAAAATAACCCTAGTTTAAATGTTGGTTCTATAGCATGAATTACTTAGAACAAGAAGATGCACATTATGAAGTCCATAGAGCTAAAAAAACATGTGAAACCCTATTGAAATTTTATGCGTAATTTTATTAATGACGGAAGTCGTTATTTTGTGGCACTCATAGTTTAATTTCATATGCATAAAAATATAGTTAAATTAATATATTTAGTACTGCATTGCGTACCCCTCCCATTAAATCATGTTGATCATGCATTTGTAAAGCAAAGTATCCCGAGTTCTTGCAGGATTATTGCTGACAATCAAAGAGGAATTTTAACTCAAACCACTAGGCCCATGATGCAACGGATTCAAATCATTAATTACTTTATATTGGATTGAAATGATCACCTGCATATCATCGTCTTGCCTATTTCATTAAAAACATGCGTAGGGTATAAATGGCATTTAATTAACTTGATATGACGGTGAAACACATTTGTTTTTAATTTTAATAAGTATTGATTTCAATGTCCATAAATTTAAATAAGAAATGTTTGCTGAAATAGGTTTATTTATAGTTTTGTTTACATCATCAAAGATTGCGTCATAGAAGCAGTATATAATGCAGCAAAACGTTTAAAATGTAAATGTTATATTTTAAAAGATTAAATTTTCTCAACATCTGTAGTCGCACTTCTTTCCAATGAACTTTTTGTCCCAATGCCTTTGTTGGCACACTGTAAATGAATTGGAAGATTGATGCGTAAGGGAATGTCCTCGTTTTGCAATTGAAGATGAGAAATGAAACCACACGCTATTTTTTGTGACTTTCGTGGGTGAAAATAAATTAAAAGTTCGCTCCTGTAATCTCCAAATGGATTTACCTTCGTTCATCTCCCTGAGAGAATGTCCAGTGCTGGAGAACCTTCAAGGGAGTGGCATTTTCCAGCTATTTTCACATCTGATGTAACATTTACAGAGGTATTGGAATGAAAATAAAAACTCTGGTATGTATAGATTTTATGGGATATGGACATTGTCTCAGTAGGTAGTTGAAATGACGTTGCAAAAACAATGTAACTAATAAGAGCAATGTTCATATATATAAAATATATTTAACCATTCATGAATCTGGAGCTCGTATTATGTACCTAAAGGTTTCATCCGTATTTTTTATTTTTCGCATGTTCTCATTTTACAATTCTAATGCAGACTGCTATCTAACGGTACGAACAGCTGCTCACACAGTCAGCTATTTGCTCAATGATAATAAAGCTGCTAAGGTAGGTTGCTATAGTAAGCACTATGAGCAGCTTACTAGGTATATCGGCTTTTTTGTTCATTCTTTGAAGTTTCACTAGAATGAAAGAGTGAAAATAAAAATTGCAATTGCCGTGAGAGGAGATGGAATGGAGTGAGAATAAATAATTACTGGAAAAATGACAAAGGAAATGCAGAAATGTGTGTTGCATTTTCGTTACCTCCCGTAATCCCAAAAAATGTGTTCTTTTGTACGAACATATCTGGCAAAAGTTTGCAGTTAATATTTTCTTGAAAAAGCATTGTACTAAAGTGATGAAGTAATTATAAGCTATTTTAGATTCAGTAATATTACTAAAGCATAGATGAATTTAGGTTTTGTTAATTAACTAACAAACAGCCCTTGAGATATCATACACGCTAATAATATATTTACCTTCAAAGGCTAATAGGTATAGACACTTTTTTATTGCATATCCAACGTAGTTTTAGTAATTTAGATAGCCATGAAATGTTACTCATAATATATTACAAACATAACCATGTCTTACATTAGCTAGTTTTTCACGCTCGATTATTCTGGTGGAGTAATTTGCCCCACTTGAATCCACGCATGGCGATGTACTACATTCCTCTCCGATTCTGACCCTTTTACGAGTTGAAGTGAATAGAGCAACTTTCTCGAGAATTCCCCGTGAGTGCGGGTGGAATCCGCACAAAAAACTGCAAGGGAGAGAGGGAAGGAGAGCCAACACATGACTCATGTACACACACACACACAGACACTCACTCCTGAGATTCGTCGGTCCACGACATCAAACGTTGACTATTCATTCGGAGAAGACAAGGGCAAAAATTATGAAGAACGGTATCTTACGGA
Organism: Pyrrhosoma nymphula; assembly: GCA_963573305.1. Lineage (NCBI taxonomy): Eukaryota > Metazoa > Arthropoda > Insecta > Odonata > Coenagrionidae > Pyrrhosoma > Pyrrhosoma nymphula. Next base: position 3,812,625 of record OY754338.1, on the reverse strand, counting down.
TGCGATGCATCTCTAAATCTGTAGATGATGGATTCGCCCGGCATATGTGTATGCTAGAATATAGTTCCCCTATTGAATATCAACGGGAAGAAAAAATAAAAGATTTACGAATATTGCTTAGAGGTATTTCCATGTCAAGCTGTTTAAATTCGGAAAAATAAGCCGCTCGACCACTCAAGAGTTTGGTAAAATTTATTGACATTTATGCCGTTGTCATGGCAAAGACTTTCAAATTGAAATTGTACAGCGCTTTAGGGCTCCTTTGGATCGCTTACGTCTCACCGACTCGTGTAGTTAACAGGAGTTCATCGTCTTGATGCAGCCTCTGATGGTACCTCACCCACGGACCTCCATGTATCACCATGGTGTGGGGTTATAAATAATGCAATGATAAAATAAATGATACCGAAATATTGACAACGGAATTGCGCCTTCATAGTTTAGCTATTGAGGGAGTTATAGTATGCTATAATTTAAATTTTACTCGCAGGACATACTTTTATGAAAGTTGGGTTTTAAAATACCCTAACTAAAATCCCACAATGATTTCATTATTTTGATCATTTAAATTATATGCTTAGTTAACCAAGAATGGAAAAATGCTATTGCTGAAATCGTGCAGAAATTGACAATTTATGAGCCGAAAGCTCGAATTTTAGGGAAAAACGAGCGTGGCAAATTTTAATGCATGCGCTAAAAATTGAATTCCTTCAGTCATCCGATATTAATAATCGCAAATGTGTTTCATGAAGGCGTTTGATTTTTTAACACAAAAAATGGAAACTCTACACCAAATACGATATTTTTCTCATGGCAGTAATCTATGAACTGGATTCTAAGAAATACTTGTGCCAAATTTCGCTCCAATTTGGCAAGGTGTCTGGAAATCCATGGAGTTCAAATATATTGGAATTTCAGAATAGATATATGCGATGTTTATGCAGCCTATGCAGTTTCCCGATTCTCAACCTCCACAACTCTCTATCGTTCCATGAGTCATTTTCTTGCAACCGTCGTGCTTTTCATTGAATCTTTTCCAGTTTCTTGCAAGTGTATCCCGCTTTTCTTTTCTGGAGTGGTCCAATCCCACACCCTTTTTGGTCATTCGTAATCCTCTATTCATTATACACTACATCAATTGCTATTTTTTAAATAACCTATTTATATATTCTCTTAGTCATTGTTTTTTTATTTATTCGTAGGGGAGCGTGGTTGCCTAGTGGGTAGAGCGCTACTGGCTACTGATCGAAGGGTCCAGGGTTCAAATCCGGGTGAAGCCTTTGAATGCTCCCGAACGAAATTCCTCGGAGTGCGAGGTGGCCCAGGGAAAGGAACTGGCCCCCCTACCCCGAATGTGTGAAATTCACACGCATATGGCTTAGTCCGGGTTTAGCTCTACCATCAACTATCCAAACCAACCTTCAGGTTGAATCACTGAGTGAGTGTGAATAGGTCTCTTACATATGTAACTGTGACGACATTAAACAGTCTTGCTGTTAAATAGTGTTGTTATAACATTACGTAACAAAATAATATACACACGGGGATTGTTGTTATGTAAGTAAAACAAAACGTCAGACTCGTGTTAGCCATCACTGGTCTAGACTATTTGAGTCCCGGTTTACCGAGGTTCCGTGTTATCCGAGGTGAAGATCATGTTGTGGCTGAATTAATTCAGTTATCTAACTATTTTCGCCATTTTTTCTCGCACATTTTCCTCCTGTATCATCGGAGTTTTGATTTGCATGGAGGTCTTAGTTCTCATTGACTCGAATAATCAAGGCTTCAATGCACTCAATGAACAATAATATATATATATATATTTGTTTCCTAATCCAGTTAAGATTTTCATTTTTTTGTCACGATCATATGGGTTTTGAATATGGCAAATACTTGGCGAAAATCCATTGTTATTTTGGTAGAAAGAGGAAAACGAGAACACATAATTTGAAAAATTTATCATGATGCTGCAGTTGATGAACAATAAATGTTTATAAAACGGTGGACTGCCAAATTTGAACTAATATAATATAAAACACATTAGGATGCGTTCGCCGGTTTTCAAGTGAGCATCTGAGTCTCTTACTTCTCTAAAATGAATTAATCCATCATGATTTTCTGTTTAAACATAAGTATAACATTTGTTGATTGCACCCTACGATTGTACACTGACCCCTGCTAACTATTTTATGCTCTAATAACCTCTTCTGATTCAAATCCCGCATTGATTGTCCTCTGTGTCCACGGTCTCCCTCGCATTCCTACCCCTTCCATCATGTTCCCAGGAAAATTCCTTATTTATTAAATTTGACCTTATCCAGCTGGATGCTTTCCTCCAGATATAGTGCTCCATATAGTTTTCTCCTCTTCCACTCTACTTGACTAATCCTCGTTTTTTATTCTACCCGACATTTTGGTAGTCAGCATCTGCTTCCAGCACCGAGTTTCAAAAACCTACATTCTATTTTGTTCCTCCTTTCCATGTTAGGCAACCACTACACCCAGGTTGATTGCGCACCACCCTTTTTAAGGCCAACGTCACAGGTTAAAATTACTAATACACTAATGTTAAGCTCTCTTTTGATAAATATCTCTGAGAGCTGTCAATGCTTTAATTAAATTTTACAAGCAGATTCACGATATAAATTGATTGTTCTCTAGTGATTTAAGAAGGTGCGGACGCTGCAAGACGGCCAAAAGAAGTGTAGCACAATATGGATATGACTGGCAGTGGTCAATATATACAGTAATGTATATAAATAAGCAAATATAATTGAAATGATAATATTTATAACATTAATATAAAAATTGTATATATACATATATAATAATTAAATGAAATAAAGATAGACCTAAATTATTCAGATGAAATTACACTATATACATGTAGTGATAGTATTGCGAATTAATTGGAAGCGCTTGTATAAACGTAGTCACGCAAGGAATCAGTTAGGTGTGGGGTGTCACTAGATTTTTGCGAGGGAGTGTTCCACTTAAAAAATAATCGTCAGAGAGGCTTTTCCCCAAACTGAAACATACCGAAATGATGAACGCGGCCAGAAAGACTTGCAATGCATTAGCCATTCCCGCACTAATTAGAGTGGAATTACACACCAGCGCAGCAGACGAAATACACCAGCACAGCTCTCGGAAAACTCAAAACGAAGTTGATTCAACACTTGTAAGTATAAGGAAGAAGAAAAATACAACTATTCCGCGTCCTTAATTAAGACGGTTGCTCTCTTAGCTCCGTAGGAGAACCAGTGGGCGACGCTTCTGCGACGCTTAATTGTTTTCAATTTGCTCTTTCCACCGTCAGATGTCTCTTCCTTTTCCCCAAAGGAATAACGGAATGGGAAGCCCGTTTCCTCCCAACTTCCTTTCACGGCGACACCTGTGACCTTCCACCCCGGGGATAGGAAAGGACATCGGCTCTTGTCCTCCAGCTACGGGAGTCCGAAATCGTATTATCGCCGCCCTCGGGCATTAAGAGGCCTGCGGGTCCATTGTAGTCGTCGTTCCCCTATTCACGGACACTCGTCGACGGATGGAATGGCACTTCCGGAGAGTTCCCTTGTCCTCGCGGAGAAAGCTTTCTCGTCCGCGGGCCTTGGACAGGACCCTCACTGGATTAAAAAGGCAGGGTGGTTGGGTAAGGCTCTGTAGCGTTCTTATTTCGATTTATCATTGCGTAAAGTGAGGAAACAATTCATAAAAAAGTCTGGATTACGGTGATATTATATTATAATTGCTATGGGACATTTTCAAGGTGAATGTCACTTCTTATATAAACGCTCATAGTGCATGGAAAGATGAAATATTTCAAAATACAATTTTTTTCAATATATCTCTCTTATTTTGTCACTTATATTAGTTCTAGAGTTACAGCGCGGTATCAAAATAATCATCTCCGTGTCTACGATATCTTTTCAACTTTGTCCAACCGTTAAGTAGTCACTACTTTAATAACAATTCCGTTGTTTTCTTAACTATTCCCACCTCCTCAGTTGCTACAGTCCAAACTTAAATAACGTATTCATGGCCGAAATCATTGACTGCTAACGTGCACATTAATGCCTACTGTTAGCATTTACAGCAATCCTCTGGAATTCCTTTAAGACATTCCAAATAAAAATGCATATACAGAATATATAGAGCATAAATGAAGGATTAGGAACTAATTTTTCGGGAAAAGCTTAAAATTCGCAGTGGGGGTCGCAACGAATGAAAGGACATGATAATCACCGCCGGGGAACCGAATGAATTCGCTCGAGTGAGAAGTAATTTTCCAGCTTTAATTTTTATATTCCACCTGATCGCCTTAATTGCATCGGCGCCTCATGCTGGCGATATGTTAGCTACGCTAGTTGCGGTGTTTGAGAGGCAATTACCATGTCATTTACACGTGTTTCCGACCCTTTTCAACGTGTTTATGCGCCCCCTTCGCTTGAATCGGCCATTTCCTGAACCTTTGCCTGCACACAACAACATGGCCGACAGCATGTGGTATCACGGGAAGAAAAACAGCTATATGTTTTCCCAGTGGTCTGAAGGACGCCTTTTCTGAGCTTATTTATGAAAGCGCCCGCTCGTTAACTGATTTAACGTCCGCGTCACCTGTTTTGAGAGCACACGTTAATGCAATCTAGGTGTGAATCAAGCATGACGGATAATCAGAAATCGCTAATGAACATTTAAAAGTGCATGAGTAGAATACCTATTTTAATCGTTATTCAGATATAAAGTTTCATGGCCATACTAAGAAAATATTCCGTTCATACTTGCCACTAAAATCTTTCGCGGCTATGCATATATCAAATTAATAATTTTAAGACGAAAGTGTTTTTTTTTAATTACATATGCTGTTAAGAGTATTTAAATGAATTAAATAAATGCCTCATCTTGCCGTATTGGGAAATGTTGGAATCATTCGAAAGCAGGATTTTGAGGAGAATGATGTGCATCAAACGGACAGATAAAATAAAAAATTAAGAAGTGTAGGGAAGAGTAGAAAAGGAAAAAAACCATATGGAACCCCTTACGTAAAACAAGATGGATTGAGCACTCTTCGAAGTACAATGGGTTAGCAACATATGTAATTGAAGGGGAAATAGAGGGAAAAGTCCCAAGAGGATGGCCAATGGATGTACACAAATTAAAGATGAAAGTACAAGAATCACCAGGGAGTAGGGAACTAGCACTAGATAGGGAAGGATGGAGGACTGCAGTCTTCTACCCTTAGGATTGATTGACCAACATTGTGATACTTATATTGAGGCCGATTGTGATACGTTATCTTGAGGCAATAAGTTATAATTTAAGCACATTTCTCCCTGAAATTCCAAAAAGAATTATCACATTATATATGAATATTCAAATTGGTATTGAAATGTCATTGAAATAGAAAATTTATTTTAATGATGAACAGTATGATTACAATATCGTAGTAACTAATAAAATAACACTTTGGTCCGCTTTATAATACCTGGCGGAAGATGATGTTAGTGATGATGATTTGGGTCAATTTGATGTTAATCGAGATATTTTCGGTATCTTGAATGACATGACATCGGACTATCGTTGAGTTAACCTTGTCGTTATTCATGGTAGAACTAACAAAAGACCGGGTACATCTGTTCCATAGTCAAATGGGCAAATAGCTTATCCAGGAGGGTAAAATGGTACATAATTTTCGTTCGAGAAAGAAGGCGTTCTTTTCGGTCTATCTATGAAGAGACACTCTAGCAGTATGAAAAGAACACACACCATTAGATTTCTCGTGAAGTTTTACTGTACTTACAGAACAACCTTGACTGTTGAATAAGCTCCCGATCACATTACATGGCTGCTGAACTGCGAAAACCATAGATGGAAAATGAGCTTCTTCTAAGACAAATCTTGAAAATTGGTTCAGCAAATCCATACGTGATATAAAAAGACGTAAAAAACAGCGAAACAATAGACGATCACGATCATACAACCTTCCAATGCATATAGCTGCGATTGGCCTTTAGGACTGAACCTGGAGAATATTAGCACTAAGCAAAGTAATTAGGGACCTTCTCACCGATTTCATATGGAACATTTTCTTTTTTTAATCCTACCATAGTCAATGGAACTATAAAGAATTAATATTTGTCCCAAAAGAGAAGGGAATATTTCCAACTGCATTATTTATTTTTTGCCTTTTTTGTTTCATGGTTTTCATGAATATAAGTAAAATTTTGTCAGCATCAATTTCAATTTAACTCTGTTTGAGATTAAATGCGAAAATCTAATCAGAGTTTCTCATCTGTCTACAAAGAAAAATAATAAATTTATTGTCCCATTTGTCGCAGCAACAAATCAGAGATTTCTAAACTTCCACAAAGTTCGCTTCTGAATGCACTGAAAGCAATTGCTGAGAATGGTTGAAGGTCCCGTTCTCATCCTACAAGAAGCGTCTATGACCGAAATTCGTGAAAAACAAATTGAAATATTAGGAGACTGACGGATCCCCTCGGAGGCAAATGTTACTTCCTTGTTATCCGAAGTATAATTGTCACCACGTGTCTAAAGTGAAAATAAGATGTTTTACACAGCCAGATCATGTATTTTCATTTAATGTTGAACCTTGTTGTTTTAGAATAAAATGTTTTTCATATCGTTCATCGTTAAGCGCATGTGAACCGTTATCTCTGACATTAATATGAAACTATTTCTCTCATACGAGCCTTTCTTGAAGCCCTCAATATTAGATTTTTGAATGTAATAGTTTGATTAATAGCTAGTACGGTCTGAGGTTCTTTAAATTTCTTTGCTCGACAGCCTGTGTCAAACTGTCATTTTCACCTTCTTCCTTGTATAGGTTGAATAAATACCAACTTATAAAGAGAAAATAAGATATTTTACACTGCCGGATCATGTCCATTTACTAATTGTTGAACTTTGGGGTCATGCAATCAATTGTTATGATATTTTATTATCATGTTATTTTCATTTATTTTGCAATCAATTTTTTTTGTTTGTCTAAATACCACATTATAAAATTAACCGCACTCTCTGAAATTAATGTGGGATAATTACTTGTATAAGATCTATTGAGATTGGTCAACTTCCTAAAATTTTATTTTAAGCCCTCTTATTTAGATTTCTTCATACGTACAATATTTTTACAATATCCGCATCCACGGCCTAAGAATTTTCTTGGTATGTGGACCGAGAGCCAGCGTCAAATTGTGATTCCCATTTCCTTCCTTGTCTACGTCTCATGAATACAGAACGTGCTTCAGGAATCTGACCGATCACCACGTAGGACAGATCTATTTTCCTTGTCACACGACATGCAACTGTCTCCACGAATAGGTGTTCCTTTGGTTGCATTACCAGCGGAGGAACAGGGACGCATCACAAATTGTCCAATTCGTCGGAGTCTTGATACTCGCGGAGTGCAATAGAGGTCACAAAAGGTAGGCATGCTAGGAATGTCGCTGACTGCAGAGGGACTGTCTTCACTTCTTCCAACACAGTCGACGTCACCGGCAAGGCTCTCTCAAAAGAAACAATTGCCAGTGAGGTCAAGCGAGCGAATCGCGTGATTGAAGTGGTGAAACTAGACGGACGATATCAGAGTCAACGCACCAGAGTGAGGGAGAGATGTCTCTTGGGTAGTAGCGTGTCCCCATGTATCCATCGTTCTCCTCAGAGAAATCCACCGAGGCCCGTTGAGTCTTCTCAATATTCCGGAGGAAATAAGTACGTTTTGGAAAAGGACTGATGGAAGTGTAGATCTTTTCTCCAGATTGAGAAGTCAATTTATCATGAGATAGAAATGAAAAATGGTAAATACAGCTTTCAATAGGATTTAACGTTAACTTCGAGGTAGAGTGCAGCCTAAATTATTCGAGTCTCGATGAACGAAGGTTTCAAAGTATCTAAGTTCCGTATTCAGTTAGAAAAATGCACTAACATTCCAGTTGTTTAATTAACTATGATTACATTTTTGAGCACTTTATTAGAATTTCCAAAGCATACTTTATCTGATTCTAAATAAAGTTGCAAGATAATGTCCCTGGAGGTATTTGGCCACTGAGATGCCAAGAGATAAGAAATTTGAAGGAAAGAAGGAACAATAATTGAGTATCTGACACATATTTGGTGGAGAAAAAATAAATCTTCTGTTCAAAGAACTTTGAAGAAATCTTTTATTTCTTCAAAGTAATTTCTTCAAATGTAAAAATACGTCGTACAATGGTGTGATTTGAAAAAAAGAGTGCTTATTTCATTCATTACTTTCACCAAACGACCCATCTGTATTGTCCAAGATGGCGTCAGCTGACATTACCTGGAATAATGGAGACCCTACTCTATTGATTAGATCCTTGGCAAAGCTGTTTATGAAGTATTTTTAAAGAAATTGCCTTATATCCTAAATAACTCCTTGGAAAATGCCAAGATCTGACGGAACTTCTCATGATAGTAAGTTTAACTGATATAATGCAAAAATATCCTGCATGCAACAGAAACAAAATTCTCGACACAAGTACATACATAATCCATTTCCATACTATAGCGTTTTGAAAAGAGATTGATTTATTACCAAGTCCATGTGGGCGACCATTCAATGATAACGTAGTACCATAGATTTTAATAATTTTAAATTAGAGATTAGGAGCCAAATGTTACAATTGAAAACTTATTATTCTATTTTATAGCTCATCCTAATTTTACGGTAAGCGATAATTAGGGAAGAGTATTTTCCCGATTTAATTTTCACGAATGTCACTACCTCCTCTTCTTAATCGCAGTGATGCTTGGGGAATAGATCACATGCAGCAGTGAAAATTCATAATTGACGATTGGCGTAGGCTGCACTCCTGGTAGTTAAACACGTACACCAAGAAAAACTATAATAGCGGGGTAGTCTTTAAATAGAATATCCATCAAGGCCCTGGGGTTCAGAGATAAATGCTGAGTGGCAACGAAGGAGTATGTGATCATAGTTGTAATCATCTTGCATTAATAAAAACATGTCAATTTCTCATTATCAAACTCACTCAAACATAATCACGCAATACGGTTTATTTAACAGGACCAACATACATACTAATTATGTCCTTACTATAATTAATTCCATGAACTGAAGATGTCATTATAATAATCACTTTATGGCCATAAACGCCATAAAACGAATGACCACCAGTTTTTGGTTAGCGTTGCGGCTAGAGTACCAGATTAGTACCCCTAGGGATTTCATTAAAGTGGCGGAGATTTTTTCAGTGGATTCCTGAACTCCACTTGGGTGCCATGTGGAGAGCCTTTTGACGATTGCACTCCATCCGTTGGATGGAAAGTTACAGAACACTTTAAGAGTCTTTCATTGAGAGTAGAGTAATGCCGAAATAACCGATGAGGAAGAATTTAAGAGATAAGCGTCTCTCCATATTTAAAGAAAACATATTTTTCAGTTTAGTAGTCTTTACGCTCGTTAACTACCGTTAACTACCTCTCGTTTTCTACCTTGGAGAGTGTCGTTTGAAAGAGCACTGAGTAAGGTCTCGCTTGTATTACGCTTCCTTGAACTTGTTTCTACACTATAGGTTTCCCTAATTATAGACGGTAAGTTTAAATCTCCACCGATAATTGTTATCTCCTGAGGTAAACGCTGATAGTTTAGTTTTTAATTGGTACACTTATTTTTTGAAAACTGGTTTTCTGGTGTTGTAAATTTACCAATACATATTTTCTACTACTCGCATCCACTAGGGCTAAATTTCAAATTCCAAGTATTTCCACCAGAATGGAATTCCTATTCATATTTATGTTTTAAGGCGTTTTTGTAAATTGTGAAAAAGGCCCGCTTGAGATTGTAGATCACGTTTCTTTCATATACACTTACATTCTTGATCAGCAGAGGAGAGAATCGTTCTATATCTCTAGGACTGCGAAAGGGATCCATTCCGCGATGAAGGACACGGACAAGGAGGGTAAAGGACTATAGAAGATACAGCATTCGTGTCGTCGGGTGACATAGGGAGGGTGGCTGGCGGCGGCTTGGACATGCATAAGAGGCGGTGAAGGCAATCGATATTATATGGACGGGGTTGGAATTTAATACCGAAGCCAGGGAAAAAATCTCAACTTTATCCTGATATATTGGAAATAAGCGGGAAGGAGAAATGGGGGGATAGTAGAGGAGAAAGGTTAAGAGGTCAGGGGTAGTAAGGAGTGAGTGAATGTGCCAGAGAACACACCTTGCAACATGCACACTACGGATTCTAATCTTACTCTAGCATAGCTTAAGACTCAACTATTTAAGCCATGATATATAAACTAACATTCTAAATGTACTTCCATGACTATGTAGCTATTTAAGCCACATTGTTTCCCAGCTACCTAGAAACGCTAGCCATGTAAAATAGCTAGACATGGAATATATAAACTACATAAATATTTTAGGCTTGGAAGAATCAATGTTCATAAGTATGACAACAGAGAAAAGATGGGCTAACGTTTGTCTATGGAAATACACTCGTATTTTTTGCAGTCAAAGTTAAAAGCCTCGAGAACCCGGGTTTGAATCCCAACCGATAGGGAGCTTTGCTCATGGGAGACTAACACTACTTGTGTATCATTTGGAGAGCACTGAAAGATGTCAATGCTCGGTCCAGTTACAGATGACCAACTAAGCAACGAAGAATCTTTCTCTGACGTTGCTAAAACTAATTGACTGTCGAGTTAACAATCTGTACTCTTTTTTGATTCATGCCAAACCTGAATGAATCCATCAATAGTCCTGATACTCATTTAGCACGTATGTCGGAGATGCATCACTGGCAACTTATACCTTCTGTTCTAGATCCGTTTTATTCACTAAGTTCTGAGCTCGTGAAGGTCGAAAAATAATCAAGGTGTACGGCTTAATGTGGGTGATACAGTTCGTTCTTTCTCAAGCAATGTCCAGCAGCAGTTGGTGCAGCCACGATAATAGAGAACGGCGACTTGGGTAGGGACGAAGGTTCTTGACTACTGCGTTGGAGGCAAAGAAAAAGAGAAAGGGGGAAAGTTGTTTTGCCCCCCACCCTCCCAATCCGAGGTTTTGGCTCCGGCTGAAACGAACATGGGCGCGAAAGAGGTAGAAAAACTGATTAGATATCAAGAACTGCTAGATAAACTTCGGCCAATTCACCCTGGAAACTTTGTAAAAACTATTATTTCTCATCATAGGTGTGCTCGGCGATGTTAAGGGGTCGCTACTAAATAGCATCAAGTGCATTCCTGCCAGCATGGCAAAGTCGGAGTCACTTGCAGTACGCATGCAGAAGGCCATCATCCTGGGGTTACGTCGTACGCAATGACCAAAATGCAGCGTAGCAACCAACCAACGTGTGGTTGACGGACGGAGCTACGAAAGGTAGGAGCAGCACAGCGCAGCACAGCTGCATTATGACGGCAATGAAACCTTACGCTTTCCCGGCACCCTTAGGGGTATGTTACAAAAGTGAAAGAATTAAAATATTTGAAAAAATAATAAAAAATTTAACTGCCCTAAACCCTATTAAACCCTAAAATTATACCAATATTTTAGTTACTTAGATCGTCGGAGTCAAGGAATGAATCAATTTGCACGGTCTAATTTTGCTGAATGAAGTCCATCCTTTCTCAAACAATGACCGGAAGTTCGTGCTGCCACTGGACGGTATAATAGGTGACTTGGGGAGGGGGTCTTGAAAGGTGCGTTGGAGGCGAAGACAAAGAGAAAGGAAGAGAATCGTTTCTCTCCCCATTCCCACCCCCAAACCGAAGAGGTATCGGCTGGACACCCAAGATTGATGCTACCCTCACCCCGTCCTGTCTCCCTCGCCTCCCCCAATCTTATCCCTAAGAGGAGTTTTGCTATAGGATGCGGGCCAAAGGGAGGAAGTTTTCTGCTGCGGGGATGGAAAGGGGACATTGATCAGGTCAGCGAGAAAAAATGGACGATGTAAGTGGTAGATGCAGTGGTAGATGGCAGAGGAGAGGTAGAGGGAACGCGAAGGCTTAGATCGAGGGGTGGCGAAGACATATATTCGCACGAAGACACTCCAGAAACGAAAACCTATCGTACAAGGAATGTACCAAAATTCTGGTAAAGATCCAATGAGGTTATTCTGTAGATGCAGTTGTTTTCAGGGATGAAAAACTTTGAGCAGCCTCTATAACGCACCCTAGTAAAAATAGGAGGAATGTAATGTAAACACTAACAAGAGAAAAAAATACATTGTAAACCTCCACAATCTTGGTTACAATTTTTTCTCTTTTTTGTGATAATAATATCAGGCACTTATTTCCACAAGTGGCCACCTGTTAATTTAAACTTGATTTATATTGAATATTTATTTTTTTTTCGTAAGCGTTACATTGTGAATGATAGATAGTGATCGAAAGCCAACTGAGTGTTACTAGGGGTACGTGAGTGATAAGGAATACAATACGGGTCTTAACTCTGAAGTAGTTTTTTCTATGCGTGCATTTATATCCATCATGCCATCCCTTTTACGGATAGGTGAAGTAAAAGCACAATAAAAGTGGGTGTTTTTAAATACTTCCAATATTATGCTCTATCCTAGCATACCTATTTTTGTCTCTCTTACACTCTTATATTTCTTAATTCATGCTCTCCTATTCTTAAGAATTCCTCCTCATTAGGGTCTCTTCCACCAATTAGTTTTACCATCAACCACTTCCTTTCACACTCTACTATCATTTATCATATCATCTTTCATTAAACAAAAGTTTTATTACATACTATCAAAGTTGTTCAGCTACTTAAAAAAAATAATACTTTCCAAAAAAGACCAATCTTTATGTAAAATTTAAGATAACAAATAAACACTTTGGCTTCTAGTTCATCGTTAAGGCGCGAAGACGAAAAATCGTGCCTACTTCTAATATCCTAGTCCAAATCCAGCAAAATGATATTTTTGTCAATTCAAACCTTCCTGCCGATGCGATTTAAGTTACGATGAATATTTAACGAGCCTTATTACGAGAGATAAGTAATTTTGATTAAAGATAAAAAACGGTTGAACTTCAACCACTAATAAACTACTCAAGAGTAACTTTTTTGTGCATTCTTATTGTGCACCTTCTATTAGTAATCGGACCAAAATCTTTTTGATATTCAGAGACTCGTCGACGACAGAGAAAAGTCGAGGTTCTTTGAGTTTATATCTCAAAAACTGCTCGTTAAATTCCAGCAAAACAAGCTTAATTTAAATGATAATTTATTAATTTGTTCTAAAATAGGTTTAAAAATGTTTGAACTATAGTTTTATATTTTAATGAGGAATTATTAAAAGATAGCACGGTTTTAGCCACCGAAGAAACGATAGCAACACTTTGAAAGCTCTTAACTTGGAAATTGCGCAGGAAATATGCATGCTCTTTTAAAATACTAGTTTATTAAATACAATGGCTGGAGCATAATGTTGTTGCTATATACTTTAAAGCGGATTAAGTAAAACGATTAAAACTCGGATATTTTTGCTACACGTGGGTTTACCAGAAATGCTTAAGTTTCGAGGGCACAGAGGTAAAAGCGTAAATTACGATTATGGAAACGGACAAGTTGGTACTTTATGTATTCTAAATAAGTTTTTATGTAATTGATATTACTTCCTGACATTCTGCCATATGAGTGAATCAAATGTTCTAAGTCTCTCATTAACTTTCAGCCCATCCGCCTCCAGAACTAAGGGTGGAGGCTCGTAAATGCTGCAGCAACTTTAGGGTTAGGCACACAATCTCAATCTAGAGCTTTCAGAAATTGCACTAAAGTCCATGTAAGATGATCCTGGAAGTAATACTTTCCCATGGTTTCTTGGCGCATAACTCGTAACCGTCTTTTGGAATTAAAAGCAGGCGATATGTAAGATACACCGAAAAGTAAGATCGTCTTGGACAGGGCCGGTGTTTCCGAATCAAATGAAGAAAACTCAACTCTCAAAAGTCCTTTTCCATGCCGTCACCACAGCCCATGCGTTCATGAGGTAGGAGCTGAAAGGAGGGAGGAGCTGAAAGGATGTCCTATGGCAAAGTCATCACACCCGAGAAGGCAAATGAGCAAAGTTCGTGCTCGAATAGGCGTAAACAACGAAGTCAAATGCGAAAGGAGTTCGAATACAAAATGAACCAGGAACTGCAAACAGAAGAGAGGTAAAGAGGTTTACCGTTCCTCCGTTCTATAGTCACAAATTATACTCGAGTCCGTATCGTCCGTTTGTTGTAATTCACTCTTGAAAGACCTGCGAAGCATGGCTGAAATCCATCTGGTTTATCCACATATTCTAAATAAGTTTTCATCGAAAGTGTACAACAAATAGAAAATAGAACAATGTATCCTCCTTGGGCGATACGTCCATCACGCACAGGCATAAATGGAAATATTGCTGCTAGAACTAAAAAAAGCGTAAGTGTATACTATGCTATACATACATATATATAGCATTAAAGATGAGAATAGGAACTATTACTTTCAACTAAATTAGGATTGTGAAAATTAACTTACGTGAAACATATACCAGATGCATATTCAACATATCCCGGGAGATGGAAAAGGATTCACAGAAGGAAAAATAATCAGCGTGCTCTAATATTCACGAGACAGAATATCATCCACATATCAGGAAACAATTAACTTTGTCAAATCGTATATATATGACTTTTATAAAGAGTAAAAATCTCATCATTCCAGAAAATGATCCGGGTGTTGACGTAGATTCTGATGGATGATCGACTCATTAGAAAGTATTCTCAAGCGCATCTTTTTTAAAGAGGCTAGTGATGGTGAACTATCCGCCTCACGTGGAATACGTGGATAGATATTAGTGCGTTTCGGGTGGCAAATAAATAATAAGAGGAAGTACGAGTAGGTTCTTGCGTAGGGGCAAGACTTGTTGTTGATATAGAAATAGTTTCAGGCAACGTGCCTTTGTGGAATTCATTTACAACGAGGGCAAAAATACTTGGTAAATGTTTACTCTCTATCGGGTTTGATGTACAGTATCATCATGAAACATTTTTCATGGCTTCAAGTGACAATATTACTATAAAAAGTAAAGCTGATAAAAATTAAAAACATATATATTGTTCTCTTTAAGTACTTTCCGATTTCTTGAACGTATTTGCAATCTCAGTCAAATAGAATTGGCGTTCTGTACTTGGGTCTAGGACATTTGGGCAGGGCCACCTTGCCACGGCCACTTTTGCGCGGGACACTTTGACGCGAGACACTTTGACGCGAGACACTTTGGCGCGAGACACTTTGGCGCGAGAACGAGTGGACTTTATGGTTGACGCTGAGGTAACGTAGGACATTCTGAACGTTTAAACTTCGTATGAACTGACGACGTTATCCGGTTATGGTCGTAGCCGATTATTAACTGGCTATTTCCAATATGCTAATGTTTCATTTTAAATATTTGACATAAAAAGTAACTAAAATTGCTGTTCCATTTAGACTCTGCTATTTTCGTTATGCATGGGCATTACTAATTATTGTACGAAGACCTTTAACGTTATTTGAGTAATCAATTGCCAGTATGGTTACAGATTATAATAACAGCATAATCAACGCACACTTGGTTGTTAGTCAAATTCAGATATATTTCTCTAGTCAGCCTAAACCTGGAATGTGTATCAAGTACTTGGAATCAACTCAAAGTGTCCGTCATTCCATAAATTATTTTTTCACCCAATATTCAACAATGACTCAAGAATAGTAAATGTAATTCGCTTGGGGGTCGGATACGACCCTTGTTGTGATTTACGTATAATCATTTTCAAACGGATTTTGTAATACAGATGGCGGCTTAAATTTTCAGAAATAAAATGTATTTGAACTTTTGGCTAATAATGCCAAATACATCAAATGAAACATTCATATTGGAAGTAGCCAGTTAACATTAGGCTATGGTCATTATTACGTTCAGAATTTCCTACGTTATCTTAGCGTCAAATTTAATATTCACCCGTTCTAGCGCCAAGGTGTCCCCCGTCAAAGTGTCCTGCGCCAAGATGTCCCGCGCCAAGGTGGGCCAGCGCCAAGATGTCCCGCGCCCAAGTGCCTCGCGCCAAGACAACCGCGCCAAAGTGGTCGCGCCCAAATGTTCTGTTCCTTCTGCACTGTTATATTTGAAAGCGAATCTTGAAACTCACTAAATTGAACGCTACTGCTGAAGAAGGGACGAAGTATGTTTACCTGTTCACTCGAAGTAACCACTCCCGCTACCTACTATTATAAAAATATTGCATCCGTATGTGTGAATTATATTATGAATCGTGAAAGAGGCATGCTGAGCTGATGAGGCAATCATGGAGTAAATTTAAGCGATGAATGAAGCAGAAAACAGTTTCACATATTCAAGCCTATGAGAAGGTGGAAATAAAGTCAATGTGCAGGCGTGGGGAAAAAATGCAATATTTACGAATTTTATGGTCTAATATAAATAGCTATTCTCTGCTGATATCCAACACGGAGCCCTAAAAAGCATGAATAGGGAGAGTATGACGGAAGCCGAACAAAAGGCGTCTAACGGTGGATCCAGGCTTTACTCGTTGAATATTTAATGTATTTGAAATGTAAAAGAATTGTATAGAACACCAAAAGGCGACCGAAAAGAAAACTTTTCGCCATTCCGCGGTTGCAGAGCACGACTGGTCAGAACCCGGCCACGCCATGAACTTTCATAATTGCAAGATCATCAAATGAAATAGCAAAGAACGCAGAGATTTTCAACAGAGAAGACGGCTATCCTCTCTCCCCAACGTTCAAGCGTCATTTACAACAATTAAATTCAAAGATCCATCCGACCAATCAGGGCGCGCTTCCTCAAGCGTTAGGTAAATATATAACGGAGAAAGAATCTCTGCAGCTCACTCAGGATCAAACGACGCTAGCTGTATTGCAAGTGAAACTGTTGTCCATAAAAAGAATGAATGCTGGAGAAACCCGAATAAAAGTAATTCAACTCACCAAAGTTACCCCGGCATGCGTTGCAATGCCTCCTTTTCCTTCAAAGTAGGCACACATATACTAAGCTGACACATTTACATGTACAAAATAAATGAAAGAAAATTACTTTTTGTAAATTAAATTAAAGTTATAAAATGTATTCAAGTGCTATGGATATAATTAATTTTTGGTCACCCCGCCCACTGAGAAAACAGATACATTTTGCGGCTGTCTCACTCGTGAGCATGTGAAAAGCATGGATTTTCCAGATTTAATCCATAAAGATGAACTCGATACTCTCAGGCGTTACTTTGTAAAATTCCATTTTGATAGAATCAAAACAAACTTTGTAAATTTTACAATCAATTTTATTCACTACGACCGGTTTCGACGCATAGGCGACATCTTCAGGTAAATTTCATATCAAGCACAGAGTATATATACATGAACTGGGGAGGTATGGGGGGGGGAAGGGAAGGGAAGGAAGGTATTGACAGGAGGGGAGGGGAAGGAAAGACAGTGGGAGAGGGTTTTGGTAGGAGGAAAGGTGGAGTATGTTTTGGAGGATGGCGGGGGGCGGTTAAGGGAAGGGTTAGGGGGGGGGGGGGGGGAAGAAGAAGGAGCTGCATGGATGGACTTTGGGTAAGCAGTGTGCCTCACTGCAGGTGGGGGGGGGAAGGGAGGTGGGAAGGGTTGGGAATATGGAGAGGTAGCAATTAAGGACGTGTTTTGAAGGTATGACTAAGATGGGAGGGGTTGCTTTAAGGGTCTAGGTAAGGAAAGTGTGACATCTAAGAGGGGTGAATAATTTTCAAAAATGTTCTCGTTTAGGAGGTGCTCTTCTTTCAGGAGTTTTCTTATTTCCATCTGCTCCAGTGAGTCCATCCTGCGTCCTTTTCTTTCCAGATGAAGAATCTCGGGCACAAAGTCACTTTTGTGGTCACATTCCCACAGGTGTTTAGCGAAATGTGATCTTTCGATCTGTCCATTCCGCCAATGTCTCTTATGTTCCTCCGTTCTCACTCTGAATGATCTCCCTGTCTGCCCCACATACACTGCCTTGCATTCACTGCACCTCAGTCTGTAAATTCCACTTTTTTCTTTAATGTCTATTTTGTCTTTTGTTTTATTTAATAATGTCCTTAGGTTGACTCGGTTGTAGTATGCAATATTGAATATTTCCTTGGGAAAGAGGTTAGCAACACTTTGGGTTAAATTCCCGTGATACAAAAGTTTACACCAACGTTTCTTTTCTTTTTTGCAAAAAGACCCGTATAACATTTTTTTTTTTTTTTTTTTGAAAATTATTCACCCCTATTAGATGTCACACTTTCCTTACCTAGACCCTTAAAGCAACCCCTCCCATCTTACGTCCTTAATTGCTACCTCTCCATATTCCCAACCCTTCCCACCTCCCTTCCCCCCCCCCCCACCTGCAGTGAGGCACACTGCTTACCCAAAGTCCATCCATGCAGCTCCTTCTTCTTCCCCCCCCCCTAACCCTTCCCTTAACCGCCCCCCCGCCATCCTCCAAAACATACTCCACCTTTCCTCCTACCAAAACCCTCTCCCACTGTCTTTCCTTCCCCTCCCCTCCTGTCAATACCTTCCTTCCCTTCCCTTCCCCCCCCCATACCTCCCCAGTTCATGTATATATACTCTGTGCTTGATATGAAATTTACCTGAAGATGTCGCCTATGCGTCGAAACCGGTCGTAGTGAATAAAATTGATTGTAAAATTTACAAAGTTTGTTTTGATTCTATCAAAATGGAATTTTACAAAGTAACGCCTGAGAGTATCGAGTTCATCAAAAGTGCCAGTACGGCAAAGAAGGCTAAACTCTACCGGACCTTGACTATAAAATACCGAGTGGCATCCCTAAACATCTTCTTTAACAGTAGATGTCTTGCTCTTGGTGTGATCCCGAAGTACGTGACCATATCTACCAGCTCCAAATCTCCATCGGCGAGGCTTGCAATCGAGACAGCACGCAGAGTTTGGGTGAAAAAGGAACTTCAGTGCTGGTATATGAAGAGAGACAACATCGCCCAGCACAGATTCCACCTACACCTGGACCTCTGCCACGAATTGAGTTGGACTAAATGGCTCATCTTTGATGACTACGTGAGGCAACTGAGCAGCGAGGTTGCACACAAAAAGAGGTTAGTGATGGAAAGAAAGTTAGTCAGTCTGAAAGGAAGCTCTCCTGAGCCACAACTGAGGCCCTGCATGGACACACCAGCCAATAATTTTCACCATAGAGTGGTCAATTTGTCAAACGTTGAATTCGACGACCAAGAAATCAGCCTGCTAGAGAAAGGTTTAAAGTACGTCCCTAACCTCCCCATAGGCACTAGGGAAGTCGAAAATTTAATCGTAGATTGTGACGCAGCCTTGTTAAACAGTGAAAAAAGACTAAAAACTGTGTTCTCACACAAAATGTCCAACTTAATCAAACGAAATAATTTCAAAGATAAACCTTTCTCAAAAGAATTAAAATCAGTGAAGTCCGTTCAAAAACGCCTGAGAGAAGAAAACCTGATACTTGAAAAAGCAGACAAAGGCAACGCTGTGGTAGTGATGGGGAAAGCTGATTATCTGAAAAAGTGCTTAGAATTCATAGAAAAAAATTCAATACTGAAACTTCCCAGTGACCCAACCTCCAAGTTTCAAAACATACTGAAAAAGGCCCTTACTTCCGCCCCAAGTGTTATCAAACCCAGTGAAACGTATACAGTGTCAGTTATGAACCCGCAAGCCCCAAGATTCTTCGGTCTCCCAAAAATCCACAAAACAGATGTGCCTATCAGACCCGTAGTCTCCAGTGTATCTGCCCCTACAAGAAAACTAGCCTCCCACCTCAATACTCTCTTCAGGAATTTAACTGGTTTCAGTCCAAAATATGGTGTGAAGAATTCGACAGAATTGTGCCGTGAACTTAGCCAGAGAAAGCCTCCGTCGTCTAAGCACACCTTAGTTTCCTTCGACGTGAAAAATCTTTTCACCAACATTCCCGTTTCCGAAGCTGTTGACGTTGCTGAGAAATTACTAAAAAATACCGGGGTTGAACCTCCTTTCCTCAGTGAGTTCGTAAAACTTCTAAAAGTGTGTGTTGACCAGAATTATTTTAAATTTAACGACCAATTTTTTCAACAAAAAGACGGTTTAGCCATGGGTTCACCTCTATCTCCACTCCTGGCAGATCTGTATATGGACGATTTTGAGGAAAAGCTATTCAATGGCAGTTCAGTGAACACCAATTCCATAAGTTGTTGGTACAGATATGTGGACGACGTGTTCGCCGTGTGGACAGGTACGGATAGACAGCTGGACATATTTTTGAGTAAATTGAACTCCCAGTGCCAAAACATTCAGTTCACATGTGAAAAAGAGAGAGAGAACAGTTTAAACTTCCTAGACATCACGATTTCAACCACGAGCAAAGGTTACGAGTTTTCCATCCATCGTAAAGAAACCACCACCGATCATGTCATCCCTTCCGACTCTCGCCACCACCCCTCTCAAAAGATGTCCGCATTCC
This sequence comes from Pyrrhosoma nymphula, assembly GCA_963573305.1. NCBI lineage: Eukaryota > Metazoa > Arthropoda > Insecta > Odonata > Coenagrionidae > Pyrrhosoma > Pyrrhosoma nymphula. Next base: position 3,792,111 of record OY754338.1, on the reverse strand, counting down.
ATTTTATGTTAAACAGATTGCTAAATATTCCGCTCTCTCCGTGTAACTTTGACAAGGAACTCAACACAGTGAAAACCATAGCAGTGAAAAATGGATATAATGAAGCTATGATTCGAAAAATGCTTGAGAAGAAACGCTCCATCAGAGCTCAAAAAATGTTATACGGGTCTTTTTGCAAAAAAGAAAAGAAACGTTGGTGTAAACTTTTGTATCACGGGAATTTAACCCAAAGTGTTGCTAACCTCTTTCCCAAGGAAATATTCAATATTGCATACTACAACCGAGTCAACCTAAGGACATTATTAAATAAAACAAAAGACAAAATAGACATTAAAGAAAAAAGTGGAATTTACAGACTGAGGTGCAGTGAATGCAAGGCAGTGTATGTGGGGCAGACAGGGAGATCATTCAGAGTGAGAACGGAGGAACATAAGAGACATTGGCGGAATGGACAGATCGAAAGATCACATTTCGCTAAACACCTGTGGGAATGTGACCACAAAAGTGACTTTGTGCCCGAGATTCTTCATCTGGAAAGAAAAGGACGCAGGATGGACTCACTGGAGCAGATGGAAATAAGAAAACTCCTGAAAGAAGAGCACCTCCTAAACGAGAACATTTTTGAAAATTATTCACCCCTCTTAGATGTCACACTTTCCTTACCTAGACCCTTAAAGCAACCCCTCCCATCTTAGTCATACCTTCAAAACACGTCCTTAATTGCTACCTCTCCATATTCCCAACCCTTCCCACCTCCCTTCCCCCCCCCCACCTGCAGTGAGGCACACTGCTTACCCAAAGTCCATCCATGCAGCTCCTTCTTCTTCCCCCCCCCCCCTAACCCTTCCCTTAACCGCCCCCCCGCCATCCTCCAAAACATACTCCACCTTTCCTCCTACCAAAACCCTCTCCCACTGTCTTTCCTTCCCCTCCCCTCCTGTCAATACCTTCCTTCCCTTCCCTTCCCCCCCCCCCATACCTCCCCAGTTCATGTATATATACTCTGTGCTTGATATGAAATTTACCTGAAGATGTCGCCTATGCGTCGAAACCGGTCGTAGTGAATAAAATTGATTGTAAAATTTACAAAGTTTGTTTTGATTCTATCATTAATCCATAAACTTGAAGCGATTGACCTTGTGTCTTGTTGATAGTCACTGAGAAGTCAAGGCGAACGGGGAACTGAAGTCGTCTGTCTACAACTAACAAATTAATCACTGAAGCTGGCCTTAAAATGCTGCAGGAGTGAATAGCCATTCATTAGATCGCTATTAAATAGATATTCAAGCCTAGTTGCCATGGAAATTTATACTGTTAAAATGTAAGAAAAATTGATGATTTTTGAGATAGAAACGCAATAGTTGGACAAAAACGAAACGTATAAGAAAATTGAATGAAATAATTAAACATTGCATTTCTTTACGTGTTCTATTATGAAATTTTCAATCCAATATCTTGAGTGCACGTATTTTAAATAAGCAAATAAAGAAACACCTGCACTGAGTTCAATGCTTTTCATATGGAAATATAAAAGTTATCAATAATGAGGCAAAAACAATCCCAAAAATTTCATTTTACTATTAAAACACGCTCGTATTTGAATGCAACGTTGTTATTCTACTACGTTCCCGTGCCTAAGGCAAGTGTCCTATTCAGCGATCACATATCTCCTTCAGCAACATCAACAGGTATGGACTCGCCTCTGCTCTCCTCAGCACTTCAAGATTGGTAGATCTGTCCACCCATCTGACTTTCAACATTCTCCGATAGAATTACATTTCAAATGCCTCCAGCCGTCTACGATTTGGTTCACCGAGTGTCCAAGTTTGACGGCTGTAAAGTCAACGCTCCATACAACTTTTGTAACCAGATGTTTCTTGAATTCAAGACCAATATTGTTATGGGTGATTAGTCCCTTTTTTGTTAAATCCCCCTTTAGCTTGGTTGATACGGCTAATGAGCTCCTTAATCCAACCCCCATCCAATGTAATGATTCAATTTAAACATTCTTCACTTATTGGCAACAAATATACCGCGTCAAATAATTAGGGTAAACACTGTTGAGGTGACTATGGAGTAGTTACCGCGAAGTTCTCTTTCAATATCATTAAAAGTTTTAAACAAAGAAGAAAGTTCAAAATTTAAAAAAAATCCGATATCAATGCGTTCAAGAGTCATCTTAAAAATTGTCTTCCCCACTTCCATGAATCAAGCGTAAAATTAGATACGGAGGGTAGTTGGAAAGCTTTTCTTTCGATCATACATTCGGGGATCAGAAAATACATTCCAAGTAAAGTAAAAAAAAGAGGGCAGCGAACCAAGATGGCACAATGCAGAAGTGATAAAATCGTTAAAACGTCAGAGAGTATGCCACGTCAAGATGAACAAACTCCGTTGAGATTTGTCCTCTGGTGATCAAATTTTGACAACTGAAAAATACAAATTGTCTAAAGCCACTACAAAGGAAGCATTTCGGAATTAATTCATGGATTTAAAAAGAAAAACAATAGTTGAATAGTTACAGGATAACCCAAAAGCATTTTGGTCATTAGTAAGGGGAGTGCAAGGCAATAAATCAACAGTTATTCCACTACGAGACGAAAAGGGCGAATTATTAACCAGCAGCTCGGACAAAGCCCATTTATTAAATTTCTACTTTCATAGTGTGTTCACCAAGTCATCAGAGATTACATCCGTAAAGGTAAATGATCACTTCCAGCAAAAGATGCCGCCTATCGATATTTGCACTCAAGGAATAGAAAACTTGCTAAAATCCCCAAGTCCAAATAAATCCCCAGGCCCTGATTAAATTCCTGCCCGCGGGTATATATACAAAGCTTGTGAAATAGCACCCTACTTGCTGAATATATTTAGTAAATCCATCAACGAACACAAAGTACCCATGGACTAGAAAATTGCAAATATCACTCCCATATTCAAAAGCGGAGATAAGGAATAGCCATCGAACTACAGACTGATATCTATCACGTCTATCTCTTGCAAAGTCCTTGAACATATAATTGTAAGTTCAGTTATGAGACACCTCGATTTGCAGAACTTGTTAACAAAAACGCAACTCGGATTCAGAAAGTGAAGATTTTGTGAAACACAATTAGCACTTTTTGCCCACGATATTTTAGTCTCGGGTGAGCATAACGTTCCAGTTGATGCAATTATCTTGACTTTAAAAAGGCATTTGATAAAGTTTCCCAAAGTAAGCTACTCATGAAATTGAAATCCTACGGGTTAGACGACGTAATTTTCTGGATTAGAGAATTCTTAAGCAATCGCGTGCAAAGGGTTGTATTAGATGGCGCTATCTCTAATGAAGTAAAAGTCGCATCGGGTGTCCCACAGGAAAGTGTCATAGGCCCACTTCTGTTCCTTTTGTACATAAACGACATCGGTGAAACAGTCGACAACAAGCATAGATTATTTGCATACGACGCAGTGGTGTATAGAGAAATTCGTTACCGTAATGATAAGCAAGCGCTAACTAAGGACCTTGATGCAATACAGGAGTGGTGCGATGCGTGGCAGCTAGAAATAAACCTGAAAAAATGCGTTGTTATGAATTTTTGGAAACGGAAAAACGCTCCTTGTAACAGCTATTGCATAAACAACAGATGAAGTTTCTAACTATCACCCATTATCTTGAATACCAATACTATCTTCAGTTTGTGAAAGGATTATCCTTAAAAGACTCTACTAAGAAGTCTGTCCAAGAATCAACATGGTTTCCTCCCTGGCTGCTCCTGCCTGACCAACTCAGCAGTTTTTCAGCACCATGCAGTCAATTGCCTTTCCAACAAAACCCAACATGATGCTATTTTCTTAGATTTTCCAAAGGCCTTCGACTATTTAGACCACTCTCTTCTCCTTCACAAACTCTCTCATCAATTTAACCTGCATGGCAATTTCCTAAACTTAGTTGACTCCTTCCTCAGCAACAGATCCCAGCGGGTAATACTTACTCATCCTAGTGGTCACCTGTAACCTCTGGGGTTCCCCAGGGAAGTGTTCTCGGACCTTTTTTTAATCTTTTCATAGATCACCTGGCTTTCCGAGTTCCCTCCTCACAAGCTTCTTTACGCATATGACTGCGAATTTTTTAAGCAAATCCACAATTTCACGGACTGTTGTGATCTTCAGGATGCCTTAAACACGGTCTCAGGGTGATGCAATACCTAGGAACTCAAATCAAACCAAGGAAAATGCAGTTTTATATCTATTTCCCTAAAAAAATCCCCCATTGATTTCAGTTACAATATAAACTCACTAAATCTCATACGCGCCTCCTCCATTAAAGACCTCGGCGTTTTGATGGTCCACAAACAACTACTCTGACCATATCCTTGCAGTTAAAAATAAAGCAATGTCTCTGCTTGGCCTCCTCTACCGCTTCACGCAAATTACAGATCCACTATTACAATTACAGAGCCTTACGGTCATATTTTTTTACAATTGTCATCCCAATAATCATGTATTGCTTCCCCATCTGGGCCATATCAGCTCCTTCTAACATTCAGACCCTTCAGCCTGTTACTTCTTTCTTCTGTAAGATAGTTAAATACAGAGTATCTCATTGTCGAAACATGCCAGCTGAAACAACTATGCCAACACTATCTATTCTTAATCTCCCTAAACAATTTCTCAAATCTGACCTGAAACTCATCCACAGCATCCTCAACTCTGCCATATACTTTCCAGAACTGATAGGCAGTATCAACATTAAAGGTTCCATGTAGACCTACTCGTACACATTCGTTACTCCATATGCCCATCGCCAGATTATCCTTGACCAAGCGCTCCCTCCTCTTCCGCCTCTCTTCCCTGATAAACTCACTTCCAGACAATTGTAACACGACATTTTGGCCGTGTTGGCATAAGTATACGATTAAGGACGCCATTGTGTATATTTTGGGAACACGTACTACCGCGAGGCAACAATATCGTCTATGTTATGAAAACAACTTTAAACAATACCATTTTCTGTTTACGTAAACAAACTAAAACAATGCCGTATATGTTATGAAAACAACTTTAAACAATAACATTTTCTGTTTACGTAAATAAACCAAAACAAAATTATAATAATGAAAGGGGAATAGCCTATCAGATACGAGAGAAGGGGAGAAAACCTGGAATGTTCTAGAACATACAGGAGGGGAGGTGAGATAGTATAAAAGGGATTGTCAAACAAGGAACGAGGCCTCTTCTTCTTCTTCTTCTTAACAAGGGAGTCACAAGAGACGTTTATCGAGTGAAAGTCATACGAGAGTTTTTGCAGTGATACTTTGCCGGGAGTAAGCAGCTTTGGACAGTAATTACCAACGCCAGTGTCCTGTGTTAAGGAAGGATCCATGAACCCGATAAACAGATACTGGGGCATAGAGTATCGGCGAAATTCACTTTGTACAATATCCGGTGAAGTAGAACAAACATTATAAATTAATACGAATATATTTGAGAAGGGAACATATATTGATTAATTGAGTAACTAAAGTGAATTTGTTTCATAAGTGAAGAATAAAAGGGTTATTATAAATATATGTACTGTTCAAGTGTATCATTTTAGTGCATGAATTAATCCATTAACCTTTGCCGCCAAGGACTACCAAAAGGATCTCTCTCTCAAGGTAAGAAGTGATAAAGTGAAGGGTACCTTTTGTGTGTCGGGCTGATACAAGTATATAACGTCGCGTGTTTAGGACCGCGTGAAAGAATAATTATTAGAACCCCTGTGATAAGAGAATTGATAGGGGGGGACCAGTACACAATATTGACCCGTTTTCACTTTCTTCTTCCTACACCTTTAACAGCCGTGCTCTTTCGTATGTCACTGGCAATTTTTAACTGCTTCTTTATTTTTATGTGTTTATTTTCATACAGCTTTTTACTGAGCTAATTGTTTGTGTTTGAATGCATTCGTATATATTTTTCTTGTTTTTTTTGTTGTTACATTGTACCACTGTAAATTGGCAAGTATGCTGTATGTGGACTATTTTTATAAATAAAAATAAATAAATGAGATGATAATCTCAGTTCTTCTTGACCCTCTGCCAGAAGGGTGATGTCATCCACAAACCTTACTATGTCTGTCATCAGACCATGGACCTTCACTCCATCCTTTTCTCCAAGCCGTTTTCTCCCTTCCTCTATAACCTTATGAATTTATGTGTTAAAAAGACTACGTTCAGTATATTTCGAGTACGAAACGAGTAGAATTCTAGTACAAGTATATATGTACGAAATATATTATCCGAGGCTAAATTGAGTGGATGGGCATATCAAATGCTTTAAAATCAATTTTGAATTATAATATGCACAACACATTAATGGAGTTGCATAATTGGACATTTTCACCCGGAGATTCCGAGTAACACAATATTTTCCCTGGCTCAGGGTTTTAGTTCAGTTACTTCTGGAGATTGCCAGGTAGAAAACAACAAGCTGTAAATATCTTATTTACGCAGATATTCTATCGGTTATACAGAAATATGTCCTGACAAATCCGTCAGAAGGGCAAAGGGACGCGCTTCATTAAATTACAATATCAGTGTTATCGAAATCAAGAACGTGAAATCATTCAACACCCTGAGAAGCTAATTAGATAAACTTTATAAATTCTCTCAGAAATATTTATACAAAATAAATAAATTCAATTTTCATGCCTTTTCTTAGGACAAAAATTGAGAACATGGGCGAAATATTCCACTCCTTTGTGACTTTTTGCAACTAGAACATTTATATAACTGTAAGAGGACCGTCTGTCATTTGTTCCAAAGTATTGTTTGCATTTAATTGCTATGTAAAGCATGTTTAATCTCTAATGATAATGGATGCAAAAAAACTTGCCTTACTAAGTAGACAAAAAAATCCTAATGTACGCTCAATACGAACTACAGAGGTAAAAGGTAAAACTTCGTAACAACGGAAAACGGCTGCCTATTTGAATTCTCCAGGTGGAAGACCAAAATCTCCGGGTAAAGAAGGCCTCGTAGTTTGTACCTTGTATAAGTTCCACAATTTATTTATTCAGTACTACCTTTCAGGTACCATAAAATGATACGGTTTCGTTCAAACCGGTTGTTCTGAACAAAAAATGATTTCAATACATACATTTGGTACATCTTCATTCACAATCCAAGGATGTTAAAGTTTTACTGGCACACGTTAGAATAGGTGCGTATAATAGGTTTTTGTGTGTTCCCAATTGAGTGTGCGAGTTAGTGCGTACGCGTCTGTGTATTCCCTGGAGTGATATTAATTTCATGAAAGGTATATTTCCTCCGTAAACTTGTGTGCTGATTGATGTATGAGTGTGTTACATAGTTTCCATTCTCTTTCTCTTTTAAATGGGGGTGGCAAAACTCAGGGATTCCTCCTGATTACACCACATCCAACCCTTAAGCATCGATCCAATTAGGTGGCTCTTTGGCATCCAATTAAACTCCTCTAATTGTGATCACGTGCGCCAGTGTTGAATGCGGCGAATGATCGTCTCATATTGCCACCTACTTCTCCCCCTTTGCCCCTTCCGCCCCTTTCCATACACTCCTATCCACCGTTTCTACCTTCGCGGATCTCCTCATTGGAGAGAGGGATGGGCAATATGCATTTCATATGGACCTGAATCGATATTTACTATTTGGTGAGTATATTTCTATCAATGATGTTTTAGCCATTGAGGACCACCTTTAACGCTGTATATATTTTCTGGCTATTATTATCTCTTTTTTGAAGTCATCCCTCTCATAATATATTTCCAGATCCTGCACTTGCTCCTTTCCAGGACCACCATCAGGTGATTTTTTACATCAATAGTCCACATCCAAGTAGTGCATCTACATGACATGAAAAGGTTATGAATTTGATAATGTTTGACGGTTATTATCTATAGATATGGCTGAAAAATATGTGGCGACGTTAGTAATAGTCAATATTTACCATTTTAAAGTAAAATATATTTCCTCTTCTTCATAATAATCTCTTTATTGTGGATTTGGGTCAATCATTTGTTGGAATGCTTATCTAGCTTAGGGGAAAGTTTACGGGTGTGTAGCGGAAATATTTGGTCTGCAGTGGAAAGTGGATTTACAGAGGTAATACAATGTTAATATCCATGAGATTCGATTCCCAAGGGTTTTTTTGTAATGAATAGAAGGAATTGATCGCTCCAAGATACTTGAAGAGACTGCAACGTTCGATATTTATGATCATGTCATGAAGAAATTTGGAAGGATTTTGAAGGATAGACATGATAATTTCTGTTTTTTTTAAAATCATTATTACTACAGTTGGTATATATATTGTAAGTGAAAATCAATTGTTAACGTATTGTCAACTTTATTTTCATGAACTGTCGACATTAATAGATTTTTTTATTTTCATTTTCGAAAAAGCTGTCCCATCAAATCTCGCCGGAAACGTTTGAATGTACACTATAACTCAATAAAATATTGAATTTGAAGGCCAGCAAATCAAAATAACTTGGGGAAACTGTGTGAGACGAAAATGTTTTGCACATTTGCAGCGTTGCATTAAAGAGACAAATTATCAATCGAATTCAAGGCCCTGGGATTAAAACATAAAAGTCATTTTTGGGCCATATTTTGTGCAATGATTGTTTAAGACATTACGAAAAAGGTTTATTCACCTAAAATAAAATTACACAAGGACTATTAACTATTCGTTGAATAGTGCCACGAGCAACTGTGAAACACACAGACAGACTTTATTGGGAGCCAATAAATATTGTGGGAGTAGACTACGATTTTTTTGAAGAATTAAAATGTTACAAGCTTCTGAGTGACACCATATTTTGACCCCGCAATATATCATGGAAGCTGAAAAAAGAGAAAAATAACAGATACATCGCCGAACTGATAGATGTATTTTTTCTTCTTTCACCGCTACATTAAAAAACCACGTCAGCAAAAGGGCGAGAGAAAAACTGAAACACTTCGTCGGAACACACAGAACCACTGCTTGCTCGTATCCGCTCTCAATTCCCGGCCCCTAATCCCTCCCTTTTCCATCTCCATTTTCCTAACCCGCCCCCTATCACCCGCCCTTGTGTCGACTAGTTGGGCAGTATGTAGTCGTTGATGTAGTTGTAAATACATTTCAAGATTTACGAGTGATGGTTTAGCTATGAATTTTTTTTTTCATGGGTGAAATTATAATACCAAATCCTTAGGAATTTATTGAAGCTCTCGACTAAAGTGCAAGGTCAACGAGTAGGACTTGAATTTATTTCGATTGGATACTAATTGTCATGTACAGAGTGAACGCGAAATATTGCATATTTATTATATCGGAGTACAACCTCGATCCCATGATAATTTCTACTTCAAGGGCTCAATGGACAATTTCAGTGAAAGCATGCTAAATTCAAGAACGTAATAACATGATATACATGTATCTCTTTGGAGTTATCAGTTTACATAAAATTGCACTCATTTTTACAAAGAGAGTAGCGATACAAATAATTTTAAGAATGACATTTAACCAAAAGAAGTATTTAACTTTTGCAGTGCCTTATGTATACTTAGCATTGTGTCTAATTATCTAGAGATTGTCCTAAGTACTCCTTCAATCTTTGTTCCTGCAATGAAGATTAATATTTTTCACAAAATGCAATTTTTTTGGCCTCCTGCTCAATCAGAAGTTACTTTCCTTTATTTTTAATACCTTTCAATTACAGTATTTGCTCACAGTTAAAGGAAATATATGCAATTCTTTTAATCTAGAAATTAATTAAATTTTAGTGTGGATAATACTACGTTTTTTATTAATTTTATAGCAGAAGAATGTTAGCTGGGAATATTATATTTTTTCACCATTCTTCCAAAAAGGTGCGCTATTTTATGCGTTTAGATCCTCACCGTCACAAGCTAACTTCCTCGTAACCCCAACTCAATCCCGACGCCTTCCAAGCCACTGAACAACAACCGCACGTCGTCGCCTCATTTACTGAACCGACCCACTCGACTTGATCGTCGATGTCTCTCGATTTCCCGCGGCAGAAGTTGATCCGTTCCCACCCCACTCCCCCTTCAACTCCCCCCCTCCCCTCCTTCAACTTCCCTCCCCCCCTTCAACTCCCCTCCCCCACTTCAACTCCCCTCCCCCCCTTCAACTCCCCTCCCCCCACCCAAAACCTCACTCACACACCTCCGGCACTCCACAAGTCTGCGGTCGTGAACAGTTTTTGCCTCTCTCCCTCACATCCACACAAGGTCCCGAAAACAACCCCTATTGCCCTTTACCCAGTCCTCAAAGCCATCCCTTATCGTGACAACCTAAGGGTTTGAACAATCTGCGTATAGGGTTACACACACTTGGGAATTGAGAAGGGAATGTTGGGGGGAAAGCCCTTGCCATACTGTCAGGGGGAATCGAGTATAGATTGAGTTGTGTGAAGAGGTGTTCTCATGTTGTCGAGTGTACGTTCAGAGCAATGAGACTCCATTGTTTGTCGGGGCTAGGTTCGCATTCCTTTACCTAAAACTATGCTCTCAACATTTTTCCCGCGCGTTTTAAGAGCATATTGTGCCGAAATGTCAAGGATGAGGAAATGTTGTGCTTACCTGCGGACACGAATGTCATGTCTTTTTCTATGATATGTAGATTTGATCAACAACATTTGCACATTCATGGAGAAAATAAATGTCATGCTCCGTTCAACCGATTATATTCCAACTCTGGTCAAGACCAATCGGGGTCTCACGATAATACTCAGAATAATAAAGAAAAACTAATTTGAGGTTAATGTAAAGAAATAAAAACATATAATGATGGAAGTTAACGGTGAAACATAGACAGGAAAAAAATGCGTATGTGGTTGAATTTCGCTACTTGGGAAAGGCAGGGCCTTGAAGAACCACGGAAAAGTGACGAATGTCCATATGGAAAAGTCACGAAAGATATCTTTTACCAAATGAAAGGTTTACTAACAGCCATTAAATATTGGAAGTAAGAAAACTAAGAAAGGAACATTTAGTCTACTAAAGCCTAAGTCTAATGAGTATCAAATGGACGTGAATAAAATCGCCGATGAAGAAGTTCCAGCATAGAAAAAATACGCAAAATGAAAACTATGTAAAGATAAAGAGAAGAATTTATTGGATTCATTTTGCGATATGAAAGCCCTAAAGAACACAACAATGGAAAAAGAAATGACTGAACTTAATAACTGAGAAAGATCAAGGAAGAAATGCACTGGGCTACTTATGAAGGACGTCTAGGGGAGGAATTACGTAGGCATGAAACGGTTGGTTGTAAGGCGTTTGGAGTGGAGAGCTGCAGAAAAACCAATCGTTGGATTGATAACCGATATTACTTTAGATCCCGCTTATATTGTAATAGTAAGAAGAAAACTTGGGATCATTGACGAATTTATATTTACTGGTCGTCGTGATAGATGACTTAACACTAGGAATACCGGACTTGTCACCCCTCCCAGAACTACCGAATGGAGTCATTTTGACTCCTACCTTTTTACTGTTTATTTTTGCAGTTTATCTCTGCTTTTATTGTAACATTGCTTTATTTTATCATTTTTGTTTATTATTTTAATATTTACAACGTGGTTTAAAAAAATGATGTAATATTTTTTATGCGAGATACGACCCCAGCTAGCACAGATTTGGTCGTATCCTTGGAGAAATCTGATATTTTGGGGATAAGCTTATCTTCCACGTCCAATATCCCTGTTTTCCACGATTGCAAGCATTTGGGGGAGGGGGTGTCACAGTACTTTAATTGTATATGCAGTGTAATTATTGAATAAATCAAATCACCAGCGAGAGTGGGTTATTTTGAGTTGAGTGAGAGTGTTGAAGGTCAAAAGTGACATGTACTTTGTGTTGGAAGAGAACATCGTGGCTAAAAATGGATAGTGATCTACGACTGCATTTATGATAATAAATAGTATAGATAAATTGACATTAGTGTTAATCATTTTGAGCCCAGGATCAAGAGAAGTAATCACTCCGAAGCGTAGCAGTAAGTAAGTAAAAAAAACCCACTTAAGTCGATGAATGGTGGGGCATGAAATGGGCATTCGAAATTGGCGGCATGAATGTGACCGTGAAGTGTTAAACAAAGATAAAAATGAAATAAGTCGAGTCAATAAAATAATATTTCATAACCGTTTGAAGGCCATAACAAAATGAAAATCAGTGAATGAGATCTCATAGCGCTCAGCGGTTTCCATCAAATTCCATCAGCTGACACAAGCGTTCCTGGAGAGTCATCATCGCCTACTGTGGTTGCATTTCCTTCATCGCCTTCACAGCCGCAGTCATATGATTCACCTTCCGGTATAGAGTGCAAAATAGAAAAGATGTCTTCAGGCTTTAGCCTACTTCTTCTAGCCATATTGCCAGTCAGGAAAAATGAAGGCCATGCTTCACAGGAGTTTGCAGTCCACTCGAAAGTTCACTGGATTCACTAATGCAAATCAAGGGTAGCGCACGGTTCTCCTGTGCTGCGCCGGCAGGGCCGAATATGCTAGGACAGTAACTTTGCTTTTTTCCATGATTTATGTTCCTGGTACATCAGTATATCAATGGAAAGATACAAAGTTACTTTTCACGTTTGTAAATCAACTTCCATGTCGTAGAGGCTGAAACAATGGAGCATGCTAAACAGTATTGCGCTGCAGCGAGACTGATGCGTGAGGAGAAGGGAGGGGGAAGGGAAGCGAGGCAGACACGACGGATTCCAAACACACGAATTTGAAACCGTTTCATACGGATGGAATATTCACCAATTTATCGCAAGGTAAAATAATCTCAGGACACTCACATGGTTTGTAGCTCCAAAGACGGACCTGTGAAATTAGAAATGCCTTCAAAATCTCGCAAATATTTGCCAAAAAGCGTAATAATTATAGATTCAAGCCAACAATTGCTTTAAATATATAATGAACATAAGAAAAAATAAAAACTTGAACAAATATTAGTATTTGGCAAAAAGACTAGCAAAAAAACAACAAAAACAGTTGGGAGTCAAAATGACTCCCTTTGGTAGTCAAAGGTAAATTTTGAAAAATGGGTAGTATTTTTATTTTTTAAACTATTTTAATCGCAAAGCCTTCTTATGTGTCTAAAATGAGTCAAAGTCACGGAATAAGAAGCCGGAATTCGGAAAATTTTAGTCAGAGCAGAGAAAAAAAAAATCGCGAGGAGTCAAAATGACTCCATCTAGTGTTAGTTCTAGTGTTAAAGTCTTGACATAGCTTAAGCGACATTCTTTAGTAGGGAATACCAACTGAGTAGGCTGGGCTTCTCCCCTCAGGCCATTCACATTGTCTTCTCTATATTGTCCTAAGTGCAAATTTCCAGATTCTTGTAGTTAAAGGTCATTGGATGTTAAACATCAACAATCTGCTTGCTCCTATATGGAGAACTAAAAACAGAATTCTGTATCTTTTCTAATGACAGCAGTTATTTTTCCCAAATAATACCAAAACGTTGAAGTGATTCAAATAATGGGACAGCTTTTCAAAAGGCATAAATGATTTGACATTATTGCTATGATATTTTATTTAATATTCAAGCTACAATGACTGACTTTTAATAATTAATATCTAATTCAATGATTGACCTATGAATTTAGGAGAAGCCTCAATTTTCCACCACAGCTATAGCAGAATACCATCAGTGAGGACATGCACTTATATTCTAGTTCTTATATTTAAATCACAATTTCACAATATTTATTAAAATCTCTTTTTCACATGAGTCCACCTACGAGCAAACGATGGTTTACCTACCCAGTGGGGAATTAATTGTCCAAATGATGTTCAAAGAACGCTCAGTGAAGACTATTGAAACGTTCAAAGATCATTCAAGAAGGACACTCTATGAGCGTTCAATTGGCACTCACAGATAGTGCAAAGAACATTCTTTGGAATACTTCATAGAATGCTCAACGTAGATGAATTGCGGCTGCACTGTTTTTGAATTAATGAGATATGAGCCATGAAGGAATGTTTAAAAATAGTTATCGTGAAATAATTCACGATTCATATCGTATTACTTCTCCACTGACTTCCATTCTCTCTCAAATAAAAAAAAAATATATATATATAGATATAATTTTCAATTAAACACTATGAATGTGTAATTAGGCGTATGTAATATTAGTAGGTTATAACATCCTATCTTCCCTATCTTTCTAACATCATTGTACACATATCGCATGACTAGGTACCCTACGAATCTACGCGCATATTCTCGCACCCTATATTTAAGTACCTACGTAGGTACAGAAAGTCGTACATACCTAGTCACTTCCGTGGATAAATGTAACTTCCAGAACTATAATTATTAAATGACAATTCCATGATAGTTTGAGGAAATACCATCACATCTCGATAACAGTTATTTGGCAGTAATTAATTGAAATATATAATGCCACATAGTACGAATATAAATGCAAAATTACTGTGAATAAACAAGAATTTGATGCATGTATGCGTACAGTTCAGTGTTCATCCGTTAAAATCAACAGTTTAACTCATTACGTACACAATGCGATATCAAAAGCAGGCATTAATTTTAGGAATATTATCGTACATATGAAATGTTAGAATATTCCCTAGAATGTATAATTAATTAATATATTTAAATATACAGGGTTTGAATATGCTCTTTGAATGTTCAACCAGGGAGCATTTTTTAATAATACTTTGTGGACTGGAAATGAACGATCTATGAACAGTCTCAAATGAATAGTTCACACTTGAACATTCAATGAACGTTCTACGGATGTATGCTCAGGATAATTCAGTGGTGGACTACTTTTGAATTAGTTCATGAATGTCTTCTGCATGGTCTCTCCCCACTGGATAGATAAACGTCTTTATTGGGGCGAGATTGAGACTTTAAAAGTCCCTTCATCCATCTACAGATAGCGTGGAATGGAAGAATAACGGTATCTAACCTTTAACTGAGCGATAGTGTTGAAGAACGCTGACATTACGTGGACGTTTTCACAAATCAACAGGAGACAGCATATGTTTTTTTTTTAATGGAACACCTCCGCAAGATATCTATAAAGCACATACATGGCTCAATAAACAATCCGTAGCAAGTTATATAAGCACTTTAATTAAGTTGCAATAGTGGAAATGCAAATCATCGATTAGAATTATTTAGTAGGCATAAGCAGTTCACTCTGGTTCTACTTTCGAATATTCTAGGGCCATTTCAGGTTTTCCATAGGATTGATGGCGGGTGTTATAAGACCTATGCATACATATTCCAAATCCTCGGGGTCTTGTTTAGTGAATTTAGCGTGAGCCGAGGAAAAATGTTTTGCAGAGCATTAATGCTTGCATGTCAATCCTTTTTAGGCCAGCTGGAAAATTGAACTTCGTAAAATGCAGGTCTTGGTTAACTACTATTTTCCGCGTATATTCCCAACGGGAAATTGCATTAGCTATAATAATCCGTGTCGGAACTAGGCCGATGCATTGCCTTGAGGCCAGAGGTCCAGTCTGTTTCCAACGCCACAAATACAATTGTAATAATTCTTAAATAAAAGGACTCTATAGTAGTACAGACGAAAATTATTATTTAGGCAAACACAGGAGCAAAAGCGGAATAAGCTTAAGGGTCTTTTTTTAAATCCAGGATGAAGTTAAATTGAAGGCCACCAAAGAAAAATGACCATGAAAAAAAAATAAGAATTCATAAACGAAGGTATGTCGAAACGAGGACATTTTGAAATTAGACATCCAAAATACAAAAAATAAAGTCAAAACTCATTTTAGGGTAAAGCAAGGTATCGTGATGGCTAGGTGAACTAATATTGATTAATTATTTAAGAATAAGTTTAATTAAACTGTTGATGGTGATCAGTAAAGCTGGCTGCATACTCTAGGGTTTAACTCCAATTGGGGTCAGGAGATGTAGTCACTGTTACATAAAATGCATTTTAAGTAACAATGAATCGTATCAGTATGGCATCAATATCATTAGAATTCAGAAAGATTAGGTCCATTATTTGCTATGATGTGCCATATTTTCTCCATTACTTGAGGCATATGAAAATCTTAATTTCCGAACACAAAATACCTCTTTCCAGGAAAAAAAACCTTGTGAGTATTAATTCCTCTACTCTCTAATTAGTTTCAAATTTCATTGTTACTTCTTCACAACGAAAAGCTAAATTAACCGGTATCTTCGTAGAAGAATATTTTACTTCCTTCCCAGATAAACCACTCTTGGTAAAATATACTCTCTCAAAGTTACTCTGATAATATTTCTAGTTTCAAATTGAATTTATGGATATTGGATGTTATATTACTATAGATGGTGGCGCTCTGTAATTCTAGTAATACTTTCGAAGTTCTGAAGCTTTCATAAATCTTTTTTACAGGCTTTGCCAAGGTAGCAATAACGAAAATCATAGGTCGGTGGTTATCTAAGGATATATGAGGCAGTTGTAGTACATTCCTATCAACTCTTAAGTAGATGCGGTGCGAAATGTGACAGCAATGAGACGCTCAATGTGTTGACGCATGTCAAGTGTTTAAATGGTTAATTCATTGATAACCAATAATAACTTTTATGCATTTATTACTTTATTTATTTGTATAATATTGAATTCAATTTTGTTTTCTTATTGTTTGCTTACTAATGTGTTTTAATGTTTTTTTGTTGAGTTGACTGTTATAGTGATAGGAAAATAAGTAAGGGATTGTTAGAAAAAGGGACATCTTGGAAGAAGAAATTGAATGTGTTGAAATGAAATTTTATTGAACTGGTGAATTATAGAATGAATGTAGAATAACAAGGAAAAGTGCAAAGTGTGGTATTAAATTCTAATTTAATCGCTTTGGCACGACAGTGTACTTGAGGTTCATTGACTTCCGCGGTAGACTCGCAGGCATCAATGACAAACGAAGCAGATCAAGAGAAGAATATGTTCACTCACGTCGTGTATCCAAGAGAGTCTCCGCCACGGTGGGTTGGCCTGCACGTGGCACTCGAAGTACACGTCATCACCTTCCTTGATGTCGTCGGCGTTGAGCGTGCTGCCCAACCGCAGGGACACGATCGGCGGGTCTAAAGGAAGAAAAAGAGAATTCCATTTTTCAGAAACACCTTGGAGCTTGCATGGTGTTTTGTTGGTCCAGGGGCACTATCATCATGCCCGGTGGAGAAACTAAAGTCCATTTCATACGATGCTTCATCCAGCACAAGACCTAGTATATGCTAGCTGGTACTTGATATTGTGGATGGAACCCAGTACATATGATAGAAACCGTGATGGAAGGTTTCACACGATCATTGAACTTGTGCTTGCGATGAAGCGGTATTATCGTCCACTGTTACGACCTGTTAAAAGTAAACGGAAAATTTCCATGAAAGAAGGCGACTTTTGGCTGCTGCAGTAATACCATGGAATGTCGAGACATTTTAACCGCACATAAATTTAACCGCCAAAGAGTCCGTAACACCCGCGATAGTGAGGCGCTGATTAAAAAAATTGAAGACCGCACTGCAATTGTAAAAGTTAACGTGATTGGTCGACGGCTATTCGGTTCTACTGGGAGCTAATAGCAAACTAGTACCGCATCAATTACGAATCAAGTAGCCCAGCGAGTATAAGAGCTATCATGTATGATGGTTCTATATCACACAGTGCTGGAAAGCTATCATTCCAGCGAGTATCCTCGACCTTGTGCTGGATCAACTATCGTGTGGACTTTAGCGGCAGTCACCTGCGCGAGCTCAGGAGAGAGGGCAGCATGTGACAGGCAACGCTGCCAACATAATTGCATTAAAATTAACGTAATTCCAGCTTAAAAGGATACACGTGTCATTTTATTCATATTCGGGATACTTATTGAAAAACACGTCCTCTACTGGATATGAACAACAAAATGTTACTTCCACGCTATTTTTCTCGAAAATTGAACATGGTGTTAAATGAGACAGTGGGAGATACGGAGGAAAATACTATTTTTCTATGGAATAGATATTCCATTGTCATGCAAAACTGTTATAAAAAGGTAAGTATTACCACAGAGTAATACAGAGTGCCAACGCTTATAGGGATTTGCGAATAACTTTTTGGGTGGCCATGTGTTTCGCTTTTTCTCCGCTAGATGGTATTGCTGTTATCAACCTGAAAGACTCCCGCTTCCTGTCAAGGTCAAGTCTCCCGCGTAACCTGATACGTCAGGAAAATGCTCACGCGACTCTTCGGGGACGGTCGAGGCGGCTGAGTTCTGCCGGGAGTGGATGTCTTGAATCCACGGTAACGATGCTTGTTTCCCAGAGCCTTGAATCCTACTCAGTGAGCGGGCCTAGGCCAGTCGCCCGGCACCAGGGGAATGGCAGCTTTTCGAATGTTTTATTGTCCATCCATCTTTGTGTAGGGGAATGTTGAACCTCCACTTGTTATATTCCGTCGATTTGATTTTTCTAATTCTAAGGCACTGAGTTCAAATTGTTCACTTCCCGTTTTAATTCAGAATTGAGTCTGCAGTTATGCCGCAGAAAATGTCATTCCACTACACCCTTTACCCCAAATTTGAAAGGATCGACAATGGAAAATCATGATGAGTAAGGTGGTAAAAATATAGAATCTCTGACTGAACGTGAATTCAAGCCTTATTTCATTGCGTTTCTTGTAACTCACAACAATGCGATAGAAGTAGTTTGGTGATTATTTATCGTTAAACTGTATGAGTTGGGCAGCGGTATGAAATATTTGTATTTTAAGAGACGCAATCAACTATAAAAAATTTTAACGTCAAGTATTTCGTAATTGGTAAATATTAATTCGATCTGTTTTCCGTGCTTGCATGGAGGATACACAGGCTAAATTTCCACCAATGCTGGTTTTCTATCTTACAAACGATGTCCCAAATAGTTCAAAAGACCATTTTGTTCCTCCAATCTCGATCTACCGACCCGATAATGTTGCGCCTTTCCAGTGAGAATGAAAACGATAACTTTTTAAATGGATCACATCCTTGGTCACTATCACCAGCACTCTTTACTAACCCGGAATACTACAACAAACTTCATATGGCAAATTTTAAGTGCAATTTTTCTCTTTAAATCTGCCGTTTTTATGGTGCCTTCCAAAATGAACTTCGAACCATTTTCGTGAATTCTTTTAAAGTACAATGAGGAACTATCAGTCGTGCCGACCATGCCTTTGTATTGTAAGAAAATATACATGGAAACAAGTTACTGGCTTACAAATAACCGAGGCACTTAAAGAGACGAGTCACTGCAAAATCAAGCATCCGGTCATTGTAAAAGGGAAGGTTGTTGCTCAGTCGGATCAAATCGATGACCGTTTCAGTTTCTTGAGGTTGTGAGTTACAAGGGGAGGAGGGGGATTGTGACAGGAATTCGGGATTACGGGTGGGAAGGTTCCAGGTCGGGTAAGTACTCTCCTATTGGTCTCGACCCCGACGTATAGAGCCTGAAATCGAAAAACGCTGACCAAAACTCATAAATTCGTTATTATTGTAGTAAAAACCACAAAATTTTCACCTTTCATGATCTTAGCTCCTGGATCTAAATTTTATGACATTGAGCTTGTAACTAATAAGGGACCTATTTTAACAAAATAGTGAGAACCGTAAAATCCATCTTTTCTAACATTAAAATTCTGGTATTACCGCTGTGTCAACAGTGAGGAAGTGGATCGGAACATCACGATATTTGACGGGATTTAACGACTCTTTTTTCCGTCAGCTGAAGCTCAAAGTCTCCGTAATGTCGGATGTTAGCAAAGAATGCGTAATTTTATTTGACGAGATGTCCCTGATGGAAAATATAGAATATTCAAATTCCCTAGACATGATTGACGGTTTTGAATATTTAGGGCATCTGGGTAGGAAGAAACAAGTGGGAAAGTATGCATCCGTGTTCCTCATCAGAGGTATTCATCAAAACTGGAAGTTGCCTGTAGGGTACTTTATTTCTGAGCATGGGCTCATTAGCTCCAATATACGGAAACTCTTATTGTCCTTGATTGAAAAGTTGTTAATGGTAGGCCTGCATCCCAGAGGATTCATTTGCGACCAAGTCAGCACCAATAGAAAAGCAATTAAAGAGATGGGGGTTTCAGTCGAAAACCCTTATTTTCAGATTAATGAAAATAAAATTTATTGCATTTTTGATGTTCTTCATTTTTGAGAGTCTTTGTCTTTGAAGTATTTGAGAAATAACTTCCTGAATAGTGATTTTGTTCTGGAAGGAAAGACCGTTTCCTTTGAAAATATACGCCAGGTTTATCAGAGCGATACATCCAGCTCGACAACTAGAGCTCTGTGGAAACTGACTAGTGCACACATTTGGCCCAACTCTTTCCAGAAAATGTCTGTGAAGCTGGCTACTCAAATATTCAGCTATTCCATTTCAGCTGCTATTCACATAAGCCACTCCACTGGAGAGTTAAAACGTCCATCAGCACTTCCAACTGCTGATTTTATAGAGACAATAAATAATTTATTCGATGCCTTAAACACCAAAGCTTACTCAAAACGCTCTAGTGATTTCTGCTTGGATAAAAAAAATGCTCAAGTTATAGAGCTGCTTCGGGAAGGGCTGAGAATTATGAGCGTCATTAAGAAGAAGGACGATCGGGTGGTTCCTTCCAAGCTCAATGAGTAACATTTAAAAGAAATACCTGATAACGATTGGGTATGTACCTACTAAACAAATGGGTATGTACCTACTAAAAATGGGAAATGAGACAAATTTTTAGACGCCACTAATGGTTTTAGCCTACCACCGACAGCTGCTGTTGAACGTTTTTTGTATGAAAAGGAGAATAAATCGGAAGTCACTTGGCTGCGGCCCGGGTGGTCCCGGGTTCGATTCCCAATGAAGACTCTCTGCCCACTCCCACCTAAAATCCTCGTGGTGATATTTTCTGTCATAACTTCGTGGGAAATTGCAAGTGGCCAGGGAAAGGAACTGGCCCCCCTACCCTGGATGTGAGAATTTCTCACGCCAATGGCTTAGTACGGAGTGAGCTTTACCCTCACCTATCAAAACAAAGCTTTGGGTTGAAATGCGGTGAGCGAATCGGAAGTCGGCAAAAAATGCTTTTATATATAACGCTGAATAAAGTAAAAGAAAAATACATTTTTTCATTGGTAAAACCGCACCTCGAGTACTCCGCTAGTATTTGGGATCCAGAAAATAAAGACTTCATTCGTAAATTTAACAAGATACATAGGTAAGCAAGCGACCTTCGTCAGTAATCCCTACGACAGATCAAAAAGTGTCAAGTGGCTTTAGAAGAACTTGGGTGGAAATCTCTGATGATTCGAAGATTACACGCAAGATTAAGATCATTAGATACATTCGAATCGACTGAGTTCCTGACTGTCACGGCAGGTATAAAGTTATTTCAATACTACCTCTGCGATTCAGACGCAAAAGTGACAAAATTAGAGAGATAGACTGTCGAACACAGTGATTAAAAACTTATTTTTCCCACAAACCATTCACAACCATAATAGAAACACTATTTACATATAAACGTCATCCAATCATCCCATTCCCCATCCAGATCCCTAAACGTTTTCCCCTTTTGCTATTACTATTGGTTCCCTACACCCCCTGCCACACGCCCTTACGTCGGATTGCAGGGGGATATGCAAATATTGATTCATTCCGCCGTAATCACAAAAAAATATTTGCCTCCATACCCAAGTTAAACATGTTTCAAGTACTTCAGAGTAGGGCGGGAAAACGTTTAAATAAGTACTAATAAATAAATTAGACAATTATCTATTATTAATTATTATAAAATATTCTACAATTCTATTGTTTTGAATGACAAACATGCGCATGTACAATATCAGAAAGTTGTAACTTGAAAATTGTAGATGATTGTTCGTCAAAGTCGTTTACAACGTCGAAGAATAAATTCCGAAAAATTTGGAATCAAACCCTGTTTCCAACTGTGGGAATTTATATTATCTTCCCGTGATTTCTTTTGCGCCTTTACAATCAAAAGTAATGTCAGCAACGTTGGCTAATTGGTTGGGCAGCGAATTCATATCCTCAAAATACCGAAAACCTTCTGTAGTTCCGTTTCACCAGTGGGAACAATTTAACATCGATGGCATTTTCAGTCATTATTTTATTAAAATACTAATGGAAAACCACTAAACAGCACCCAAGATAAAGAAGTAAGCAAGTAATCTGGAGCCATAAACTCTATAGCGATAGTAGATAAGCCTTCAACGGAACGCTTAAACCTGAAAATTCTCTTACACATACGACTCAACCGCAAACGTTGACGTTTTTTCGGAGCTTTGCCGAAGCTGTCTGAGCTCTCGGAGCTTCTCGGCTTCTATCCTCCAGTCCGACGCGTCAGCAGTTCTTCCCCCGTTATCAATTCAAGTCCTATCGGTTTCGTTGCGGGATGAACGCGGAGCGAGACGCGCATGGGACGCAGCGAAAAGGGATTCGAATTGCGCGGCTGAGGAACCGACGACCGTAGTGACATCTATGCAACAGTTCCGAAACTACGTCAAAACGTATGACGCTCCTGAACATGGGCGTTAGCCCTCTCATACCTTACTCTATGGTATTACTCACTGAAAAATCACTATAAATCGCATAGACTCTCAATGGCCATTACTTCGTTTTGCTGTTAGCTAACTACTGCGATAGTTGAAGGCATAACGTGGAAAATTCATAGAAATAAACCCATTAAATCTATCTATCCTTCTACGCTGTCTATCAGATTCAATGACTATAAACAACTTTTTATTAATACTATGTTTTTGGAAGAATCTGTATATTTTCTACATTTTTTATTTCAATTTTAAGTTTCAATAATTTACGCATGCCATTTGAGACAAATGGATATTTTAAACCAACTAAACAAGAAGCTGGAATAAAGTACTCGTTTTGAGTCACACATTCCCGGTGAAACAGCCGTAAAGAGGGAGAGGAAGTGTCAGCAAAGCAACATACACTGATATTTCTCGCCACCCATCAGAGAAGTCCAACTTCACAATTGCATTAAGAACTATTGGGAGATAATATGAATAAAAAATGGAAAATATTTTGTTGTAAATGAAGATTTGTGACCTCGAGCTCGCTTTAAGTAAAATGCCATTACTGCTTTATTGCTGTACAGAGCCAGTTTGTAGGGAATAGACTGTTTCACTAAAAATATCTTATGTGCATCAGCTATCACGATTTGTTACTAGTATAAATAAGATATGTATTTAGCCACATATTAGGTACTGCACATACAAATTTACACTTGTATTGTATTGTACAGTTACTGAATGAATACCGCATTGCCATAGCAGTGGTTCTTTAAAAAAAACTGCGATTGTGTTTCCACTGACCTATGGCTATGGCAGAGGAAGAGGTGGATGGGAGCCCAAGTGAACATATCTGGGTAGTCGCGAAATACATTGCTTGCCTTTAACTAGCAGGTTTTCCTCTTTATTTTATTTAAATGCTTTCAAAATATACCTTTTCCGGTCACCAAAACTCAGGCAATAGACAAAACTTTGAACTGGTCCATCATCTTCTACGATAATTTTGCTGCACCACTCCAATCATCATATCCACGAACCCATTGGCGCATATTAGGCCGTTTTTGTTTGCATTTTCAGAGGCTTATGGGAGAAGTAGTGCTGGTCCCCAAATTCCATGGAAACGTAGTGATCTTCATCGTAGTAATTGTAATGATGAGAATACTTTCCTCAAAACTGCATTACTGCACCGTTTTCTGGCTTCATTGAGGAGATGACGAAAACTGGGGTTATTAACGGCATTAATGATAGAGGTTTAGTTGGTGAAGGATGTAGAAGTTGGCCAACTGGAAAGGAGAGAGGAGATGCCGGGTTTTGACATTATCCTTCTCACAAAGAGCCTCTGAAATGTATTGCTCATTGTTCCTTCTGTGAAACAGCTATTTATATCCGCAAAAGGCTATTGTCTAAAGTACCATTGGAAAAACATAATCCCTGACACGATGTGCATAACAATGAAATTATTAAGTTTCCGGCAATATGGCTGGGAAGTGGTGAATTATGAATGCATGAAAGATCATGTAAAACCAACCACAATCATGTGAAAATTAATAAAACTTAGCTTACAACGTGATTTTTAATTTTATTGAATCTGACAGCTATTATGATAAATGGTTAACATTGAGCTTGATCGTAATGAAAGTTTTTTATGTATCGCTGAAAAACCATAATCTTTTGTTTATTCATAATTAGGAAAATAGTTTTTTTTAAATACGTAGCACCACCAAGCCATTCTCTCCAGCTGATATGTGAGGTTATAAAATATACAGAGTACCACATTCGATGTTCCCTATTAAAAATTGGCTACGTGATGCAATGTTTTGTAAGCTTTAACGTCATTTGGTTATTTTAACCAATATTATCACTAATCAGGAAAATGTGAAGCTAAAATATAACAGAGAAACGTGCTCATGAGTCTCCAGCGAAGGCGAATATTACAGGTATTGCCCACTTTGACATTGTTCGTTACTAAAATATGATTAAAAAATACTGGGTTAGTTTAATTATGCCGTGTCGCATACTACAAAGAATGCCATCATTTAACGAATTTCTCGATATAAAAAATAAACTACCAATATGCTCATCAACATTCCATTATCGAAGCTAATGAGGAAATCTTAAATTTTATACGAACGGTAGGTAATTAATTTATATGTACGGTAAGTAATTAATTTTGCACCCCCAACGGAAAATGAAATCGCGAAAAGCACATTCAAATGACATGGATGTATTTATACGCATGAAATGCAGCTGGAGCATTCCATGCACACCGGCTGAAAAAGAAAGAAAAACGACTTGTGGGGTGAAGAGAACGGAAGCAATAACTTACGTCTAGCATTAAGCAACGGTTAATGAGAAAAAAATACGTTCGCTAAGGGAATTAGGGAAAAATGAGGGTAAGAAGGTAAAAAGGGTGGGCAATAGTTATCAGGTGTTCAATCGAATTTGGATTCGGAAGAGTAGAGGTAGGAAAGAGAGAAGAAGGGTTTGGGAAAGCGGAATTTAGAAAAAGGGAAGAGGGAATGGGAGAAAAAGGCAAGAGGCAAGGAAAGGAAAGAAAGAGGTAAAAGTTAATGGGAAGGCGAAAAAGAAGGAAGATAACCGAGGAGGAAGGTGAGAGAGGATGGATTGAAATTCCGAACCAGCGCGCTCAGCAATAATAATGGTCGGCAATGTTATTGCGAGGGGCATCCACCACGCTTTAAAATCGGATCATGGAATTCGTACATTAATGGCCCGGTTTAATTTCCTCGTGGAAGTAATAATCATTACCAATAAAAAATGTGGGAGAGGAAGCAGTGGAATTTGGGTGAGTGGAAGAGAGAGAGAGGAAGGCTGGAAATGGAAGTGAGGCGGATGAGGCCTTAAAGTGAGAAACCAAAGGAGGAAAGACGGAATACATGATACAGGGGGATTCACGGTGATCCGGCACTACTTCTGGTAGAAGTAGAGGAGATGGTTTTAAGTATTTTTTTACCAATAAATGAGGAATACTACAGACAAATGGAAGGGTTAGCAATTGCACCCCGTTGCACCGCGCCTAGCCGACCTAATTATGGACGAATTGGAACAACAACTCGTTAATTGTGGTTCACTGAACACAAAACATATCTATTGCTGTATCCGTTACCTTGATGACGTATTTGAAATCTGACTGGCACTAAAAGGCAATTAATCCATTTTTTGACAAACTAAAATACCCAGTGCGAATGTATCAAGTTTACATATGAGAAAGAGAAAAAGGAAAAATTGAATTTTGTAGATGTGACGGTATCTAAAAGTGATAAAAATTTTGAAATTGTTATTTTTCGCAAAGCCACCACCACGGACCATGTAACTCCCTCCATTACATATCCCAAAAATTATCAACATTCCTCTTCTTGCTGAATAGACTGCTGAATATCTCCCTCTATAAAGAAAAATTTACTGAGGAATTGGAAACTATTAAATAAATAGCAACGGTAAATGGTTACAACAAAACCCTAAAAGATAAAATTCTCCTTAAGAAACGCTCCATAAGAGCACAACGTTTGCATTTTAATCCGATTGGAGCAAACAAGGAAACATTTAAGTGAGGTAAGTGGGGTGGGGGTGTTTCAGACTTTTGTCACAAAAAATAAGCAACCTATTCCCTAATGACCATTTTAAATTGTCTTTCTACAACAATGCAAAATTTAAAGAAAACAAGAGATAAAATTGATCCCTTAGATAACAGTGGAATATATTTTATGGAATGCAATGAGTGCAGTGCGGCCTAATTTGGAAAGACGGGCCGCACTTTTCGGATGAGAGCAGAAGAGCACAAGAAGTGTTTTCTGAAATGTAACGTCTCCCAGTCCCACTTTGCTAAACACCTGTGATTTCACCCCGAAGATTTTGCACCGGGAGGAAAAAGGGAGGAGAATGGACAAAAAGGAAAAGTTGAAGATAAGGAGACAGATGAAGAATTGTCATCTACTTAATGACATCCTTTTTAAAAACCTTTCCCCCCTCCTAAAAGCCTCTCTGGCCCTCACGGAAAAAACAGTAGCCCGGTATCCTTCACATCCACCATGTTAACCGAGAAAAATGTTTATTTACACAATAATATTCTACTAGAAAAAGAGTTGACAAGCAGCCACCTAACTAGGGTTGGAAATAAAGAAGTGCTTCATTGAAACATTATCATGGAGCATACTCTAATATGGCAATGAATCCTGGATGATAAAACATGCAGAGGTATTAATTTTGGAATCAATGCTAAATGAGTGTATTCGATGAGTAAATGATGTGATATGGACAAAAAGAATTTCTCAAATTTCCCCACAATAAATCCTTTGGAAGTGTGTGAATTAGCAAAATACTTCCCTGTTCTTGTGATTAGTAACGTGTAACGTACGTTATTGTGATTAGTAACCTGAATCGTTATCAATCAAAATAACCAAGAAGTATTTCGAAAATTCCCACTCTTTCACAAGATGAATTGTCTGAAAATTAGTCACCATACAAATCCGATGGAATAATTTAAACAAATAACCAGATATCTGATAATGACACCTGAATAGATAAAACCTTTGGCAGCAACAATGAATGACTTTGTATGCATCATTTATGTGCATTTGTGTTTGAAAGAAAAACGGCTTTTGCCGAAGCTCACCTCTCCCTGCTAACGCATCTGCGACCCCTGCTGCCCTCTCTTGGGCGCAGCCTCCATAATTGAATACGCTGAAGTGTGGGGGATCGGGGGTGTCGAGGTGCAGGGATGGGTGGGAGCAATAATTGAGCTCAGTGGAAGGGAGCAGGTAAGGCAGGGGGTCGCCTTGGGAATGCTGGGAAGTGGGGCGAGGCGGAAAGCAAAGGCAAGGGGGGCTAGAGTTGGAGATATCTGGGAAGGGGCCGTCTTAAGGAAGGCAGCAATTAAGTGTGCTGGAGGCGGTGGCGCCAAAGGCCGGGAGATTGCTCTGTGCGGGGATATGGGCGTGGCTAGAGACAAGAGAGTGGGAGGATGTGTAAAAAAAGGAGGTCAGTGTGGATTGGGAAACCCATTATCTACTTATACTTTTGGTCATTTGACTTCACCCAAAGTTTGAGAATCCAATAACTAGCCATCGTATTACCATTTACGGTGTCACCTGCAAGTGTGCTCAAGTACAGAAATTCCACCGGGAAAAAGCCACCCAAATTTACCGGGGTTCAAACCGGAATTACTCAATATCGCGCCTGTTTGCAGTAAAGCTACGAATGCGTCCTTCTACCCTGCTGATTTTTGTAGGCTTTAAATAATCTAAATGAGCAAGAATTGGGAAATATCCTTCCTTGGACCTCTTCTCCTCCTCTGCCACCATTTTCATATCCTCCCTGAAATGCCACTTGAATAATCCTCCACCCCTCTCCTATCCATAAGTCCCTTTCTTACACTTGCATCATTATTGTTTTATTTTGTTTACTATAGTTAGAAAGTGTAATTTATTCGTTGATAATGTAAGCCAATGTAAAAGCCATTGTGCTGTTTGTTCGTGGTGAATGAAGTAAATAAAATAATTAAATTGTAGGAGCGTCATATCTGTGACTTCACATATGTACGAGGGGAAGAGTTCAAGAGACTGCTGGGATAGTCAGGGACAAACAAGGTAGAGGATTACATTTCCTGAGCCTTCAGAGACGCGTTTCGAATACGGAAGATCCCATTCAATCACAAACGTCCAGTCTGAACCCCATTTGGCCGCGGTCATCTCGGAGGAAAACGTGTTGAGCCGTTTTAAGGGGCTCCAAGAACTACCTGAAACCAACGCTAGGTGGTGGCGGAGTGATTCAATTCTAAAAAATTCTTGCTAGACCCTCTTTTAAATAGTGAAGTCCATCAGGTCTTGAGAAACCTAATACGTGTTCAAGTAGCGTACAAGTTAGGCCATTCAGTTTTTACCTAAGAAGATTTTGGACGCCTTATATTCCCATTCTTCCCCTTTACAAGATGGCGTAAGATTTAATGAAACCCTTTTAGGGTTGCATTGCATCCTGAAAAAGCGGGACTGTGCTGAATGTGGCTCATAAAAAAAAGCATTCTGACTGACTTTAATATATATAATATATTGTATTAGGGGGAATATTAGTAGCTTTGAAACCCTTGTGTTGAATGAGGTTGCTGATGATCAAATAAATGCACTTAATACTAAGTTAAGAAGTACACCGAAGAGTAAGTACGGGAAAGGACAGATAAGGAACTCTCTGCATTGAAGAAGTACCACATAGATTGGTCACACTCTGCAGGGACAAAAGAAGGAAAAGTCCCAAGAGGAAGTCCACGGGATCAAATAAAGTCAAATATCAAATAAAGAGGGAAGAACAAAAGAAGAACTACCAGGAAGTAAGGGATAATATAGGGAAAGATAGAGTGCTTCAGTCAAATTATCCTAACATGAAAGACCAATGACATGAATGGATGAATGAATATTGCATTACGGAAAGTATTTTATTTTAAATTTTTTATTTGGTACTTGAATATGCACATTTTAAATTGTAAAAAGAACTTCTTTTCCACTCTTATGAAATTATGAAATGGTGATGCCCTGAAATTTTACTTCGCCCTTATGTCAAACCTAGGTTACATTACATTTTTGGAAGAATGTGCATAAATCAACTTTTTGATCAAAGGTGTTTAGGACAATGAAGGCTATCCATGGGAATATTAGGAAAATTATATTGAAGGTGTAGTGATGAAGCCAATGCTTGCCGTCTGCTGACATAAATCAAGTGTAAAGGCCGTTTTACGTGGCACATTTGTTTGTAAAAACTCTTCCGTGAACTCTTGCATGAGGCAAAATGTATCTTGTAAAGCGGAAAATTGTATGAACGCTTGTGCGAATGTCTCAATGCCTGAACGGAAAATGGAACCTGTTCTAATTTCGTTGAGACAAACGTACAATCTCACGCAAGTACATTCGTTAGTACAAAATCTTTCATCGTGTAAAACGGCCTTAAAAGGTAGCCGGGAGAGTGCATATCATGATAATGACGGTCGCAGAATTTTGCCAAAGCGTCAGATTCAAAATAAGCTGGTTACTATTACAAGATAATTATTACCATAGGTTTGTGGCACTTAAATTTTGGCATTGTAAGGATATGCCAAGTTAGGGTGATTACAAAATTGGCAATGTTCAAAATGTTGACCGGCTTAATCGGTTCTTGGTTCCAATCCGGTAAAAAAGAAAGGGGAAACAATTTGGACTCGATCGGACAACGTTTAGGGATCGCGCAACGGCTTCAAATTCTGGAAAATAGCGATTTTCCTGGTAAAAATTACATATTTGCCTAATTTCCAGGGGCATGGCTGTCGCTTGGGTGGGTGTTCCACACGGGAGATGCTTCCACAGTGTTCCAGCAGTGATTAAACACCAATTACGACTTCGTCTGATGTGGGGGTGCGGCAGAGGGAGGGATAATAGCGACTTTTCGATGTTCTTTTGCGTAGGTAGGGACGCTGTACATTGGGCGCATGGGCCGGGACTACATTGTTTTCTAGCCGAGATGCATCCTGAAATTTGCGGCCCTACAGTTTAGATGATTAACAGCGAGGGTGTTCGGGGGCGGTGGACTTCGCGTACGGCTACGCACACCGAGGTTGCTACGCCGGCGTTATGAGCAAGAAGACGAGGCGAGTCCATCAGATTTGCAGATTGGGGGCTCCATCCCACGTAGTGTGTGTCCAAAGCTCCCAACACTTCGCCAGTTCTTACAGTATTTCAAACACCTTATTGAAAATGAGAAGAAAACTGTTCGTGAAAGTGCCAGGTTGACTATTTGGAAATCTGAGGTGTTCTGGAAGAAAGCAGGAATTGCGATTGCAGAGGTAAGGAATACTACGGAGATTCTCGTACGCATTGAAAACAGCTTTTTATGTCTTAAGAAAGGCAAATGACCTATGGGGAAAACGCTGGGAGACGCGGCGCAATAAGTTAATGACTGATCAAGCCAATACTCTTGACATTGGCCATATCAATGCCATGGACATGATGAAGCTAGAAGAGGATTGATTATTCTACAAGTCCATGAGGGAAAACCACTTCGGTTACATGAGCTGTGTCGACAAGGATACAGCTAAGCACGATGAAGTAAAGTAAAACGGTCCGAATCAGCTGGGACACAGAAAAGGAGGAGTGGAGATTCGCTCAGCTATTGGGAAAAGTGGAGGTGAAACGTGTATACACCGCGAGTCCTCAAAATCGTTTACCGACGACGATTCCAAGGATAAGGGTTAGTAAATGAAAGCACATATTGTTATTTTGTAAAATTCCTCTTGAATGTTTAACTTAATAGGTCATACGTAGAGTTTAACAGAACCCAAGGTTCTGTTAGGCAGCGAATAAGATTGTTTTTAGACAAAGAGAATCCTCGTTAGAAAGGACCCAGACAAGTCACCGGAACGCTGTCCATGCCATAACTGCCGCATTAATAGCAACTGCACATACTCTTTGGATTGATAAAAACGTTCTTGAAATTTTCGATGCGCAAACATCGAAAATAGAAACGTCAAGGTACCTTTTATACGTCAATGAGTCAATAATTGAAGTACATTAATTTGAATTTCTTTCATTCATCTTTTTCTGACATTTTACTTAAATCTACGACACATCAGTGTCTTAACGCTGCCTGAGGAATATTCCCAGCCCCGACGAAGTTCTTATATTCTGCATCCAGGAATTTCAGGTACCGTTACAACTTCGCGTAAAGTTCGCACTGCCGTTCTTATTTACGTCACCAGTTTATTGAATTTTCATTTCGTCTATTGTTTCCAGATTAAACAACCACGCGAGGATTATAAGGAGCTTCTGATTTCACCATCATGTTCCTCGGCGTTCCTGGGGATGCTGTCTATTCGTTCAAAATGCCAAGTGCAATCCATAAAGCTCGGTGGATGGCAAAGGCATTGTATTGCATTAAGATTTGGATGTTCAGCAAACAATTTAATTTAACTGCTAAGCGCGAGAGCGCCTTCTTCCGTGTGTGCGTTTTTTCATTACGTACTATGCGCCCGTCTAGTGCCGAGCACCTTTTGCAGCGGAGGCGCCACGCAATGACCTTCAGTTCTTACTAGTTTTAACTCAGAAGAAAATGTGGCAATCACTGGAAGATATTCTATGAAATATTTTCAGCACATTTTTTTGTACTTTTCTAAAGTTATTGTGGAGCTCGCTTTTTTGATCCAAATATTACATAACATGAAAAACAAGAAATGGGGAAAATAGTAACTAGAGGGAAGAGCAGGAGAGTCCCCAGGCTAAGGCGTATTCTATCTCTAGTGCAAAAGTGCCTTCTGATTTTTTGAACGACAAACACTAGCACATTCTTCGATTTCCTACATCCTACCCATCAAATATGATTTCCACAAATCATATTTGATGCAGGATCCAGATTTGTGGATGAAGAATGAAAATTATCCCGCAGGACTGCTAATAGTTCTGAACATTAGAATAGTAAATGGCATGGCTGAAAGAGGGGTTTCATTGATAACGAAATTCCTTACGGGTAATAACCTAACCAAAGATGAACAGCAAAGGCAATATTTGTTAGCAATTGTAGCTGAGCATAGGAAAAGTTATGATGATTAAAATGCTATAGAAAATACCGAGTGACATATGGTTTGTGTGATCATTGTTAGCCAAAATAAAAATAAAATATTTTTCAATACGAGGATTTTTATTGCCGTTCCCATGCTCACGATGCACAGCGTCACTACCCACGCCAAAGAAGACCGGAAAGTCGCTATTTCCCCGCCCTCTGCCGCACTCCCACATTGGGCGAAGACGTAATTAGTGTCATACTACTACTGGAACACTGTGGAAGCTTCTCCCGTGTGAAACACCCACCTAAGCGACAGTCATGCCCCTGGAAATTAGGCACATATGTATTTTTTACCAGGAAAATTGCTATTTTCCAGAATTTGAAGCTGTTGCGCGACCCCTAAACGTTGTCCGATCGAGCCCAAATTTTTTCCACTTTCTTTTTTATCGGATTGAAACCAATAACCGATTAAGCCGGTCAACATTTCTAACATTGCCAATTTTGTAATCACCCTAATGCCAAGTGATACTGCTGGATGTTGTCACAGCCCTAGGGTTGGATATCTTTACCTTTTGCTAGAGATATTTATCTCCCATCGTAACGCCAGTATTTATTTATACCTTAGGGACTAAAGCTGACCCAGCCACCAACGCTAATTATTTTAATTTACAGTATTCCAGCTTGTAATATACCTATGCTTTAATAAAAATTTCCTTAGGAAGAGTAGGCCCAGTTCGCAGTAGTAAAAAATCCACATTTTTTTAGCCCAACGATTATTAAAAACGGATATTAATTCAATATTATGAGCAAAAAAAGCGTTACATACGCTCGGACCTCTCGGACCCCTAAATCCCAGAATGTAAGATAATATTGGAAGAGCCCAACCCTCTAAAACGTCTTATGCAAGTATTACTTGAATGGCACCTACGCTGTATAAAAAGATGGCATGCAATACGAATCAACTATTTCAAGAGTTTGATAAAAACACTCAGATGGTGGTATAGTCGGTCAATACTTCTTTGTTTAATGAGTAACAAGTAAGAAGTTTTCTATCGCCGTTAATTAGCGACACTATAACTAATGAAAAAGTAGACGCGGCAGTTACTGCTGGTATAATTAGCCTTGGGGAAATCCATTTATTCCATCTCAGTTCGGAATTGCTGACCCAAGGTAAGTAGAGATTTTGGGGTCAAGCAGAGCAATTATTTTTTTAACTATAAAATAGGTTACCTTAATGCAACAATCTATGAAACTGAGGTATGTTCTATACCATGACATGTAAATATTGTTTACCACCTGACGATATATATCTAACAGGTGTATCAAAGATTAGCTCATAAAAAATTGGCCTTATGGAGAATGCGATAGGTTTTGCAATTACTCTAGTGTATTTAGATCATAATACGAGTAGTGTTTAATTTATACATCATTGGTTAAGAGTCTATGTAGAGGTGAGGAAAACGGATAATATTTTGAAATGGTACATGAAATATGAATTGCTTATTTGCATGATATAGGGGTTGAAACAATGAATAACTTCAGAATGTAGTAGGAATGAGTGATGATACATGTTGAATATTGTTCATGGTTAGAGGTACATAAGTATAATCAATGATATTTGGAACGACGTTATTCTACAGAACACCTCACAAAATGTGTATTTAATTTGTCAAAGTATGAATAGTAAAATGAAGTTTGAAATAAAAGTTTGAATCATCAGCTTTAGATTCGTATTTCATCAAAGATTTCCTTATTTTGATTAAACTGTCTGCGAGTTCACACTGGAAGTGGACATACATAGTAGAAAATGTTACTTTCATAGAGAAGTGTAATATGCTACTAATAGCCAGTAGTTGAATTGCCGCGCCTGTGAGCCTAAGGGATAATTTTGGTGTGGGAGTGACCCATATATGGCTGTCACATCGTATGTCCGGTAATTTGCAATCCATTGTGACAGAGGAAATAATTGGAGGCGATAACTGGATGGTATAATATACTTCAAAGGAATGAATCAATTTTCCGAGCTGTTATTAGAGTCCGACTGCGGTGCATTGGGTGACCCATGAAATTGACACGTGCGCTAGTGATGCAGAGCAGAGACGCCATACGATGTGAAAAAAATTAGCAATACAATATGAAACTATTAAAGAGAGATATTCATTAAAAAACTCAAAAGGAAATAATTTACATTTAATTTTAATTAAATAAACAGTTAAAAGTACAGACAGCCATTACAAAGTAACCCTGTGAATGTTTGAGTAATCGAATGTGGCATGATGGAACGAAGTGTAGTACGGACTTGCGAAGTTAGAAATCGACCATTGCTGAATATTTCCCACAGTACCTTTGTACAAAGCAGCAACAAAGTTACTGTGATGAAATGGAAGGTAAGTATCGGCAAAGAATGAAAGGCAATAAGATCATTATACTCCATTCAATGGTACATGCAACTACAATGGAAAAAAGAAAAGAATATAGTTATGCACAAAGGTACATTCGAAATATAACCACACGCGGAGCAAAAACATGAGATGCAACGGAGTAGAATCGAAATTTACTTAAGTTATCCGAATTAATCTTCTTGTTGCGGGAGATACTAAGTAAACTAAGTAAAATAAAAACAGAAATGGAACAATTTGGTGAAATACTGATATCATCTACATTCTGAGGAAGAAAACATCTTGAAACCTATTCTGTAGTTGCCCCTCTTCCATGGCAGGCTATTTAACGAACGACAATATGTAAGGACGCCGCACAATGGTTGAGAATCTACCACGCGGTCAAAATTCGAGTTTTTCAAAAAGTGGAATTTACGTCGTAGATATTCTTATATTAAAGATAGATGATTACATCATTATTAACTGTATAAAATTTCACCGTTTTAATGACCCTTGTCCGATTGGTGCAGACAGACATCGGGGACAAATAAGCGCCATCGCTCGAAAACAGTTTTCCTCTGCTCGAAAGAGAAACAAATTAAAACTCCTTATTTGTATATTTCCAACATACCTACAATAATATGATTTGCTCATAATTAATCCTGTACATGTCATTTCTTAGTGTCGTCGTAAGTGACAGAAACTACATATTCATCAACGGATATACGTCACCCACTTTACCGGAATCAATTGGTCATTTATAAAAAAAATCATGCATTTTCTGGTGTTGTGAAAGTAAGCTATGGCTAGTGAAAGACTTTTTACTAAGGAGAAAGCAAGATTTTGGTGCTTTTTAGTGCTATTTTCGAAGCTATTGGAATTTTTATCCCGAAACGCGAGCAGCCGTGCTGCCGCTAGTTGCTCATTCGCACATTCCATCTGAGCAGCCCGGGCCGTGAAATACAGGTCCGTTGGCATTCTCAAAGTTGTTAAATTGCTTAAAAAGAAGTTTCATAATAATACCCTTTGCGTGAAATAATAAATCACCGTCAGAATATAAAAATGTAAAATTATCAATGATAACGACGTGGTTTCCTAGGCATGGTGTTAGAGTGCTTTGTTCCTTTAAACGGCTGAGTATGTGTTAATATGATGTGTGACGCTTTGTTGTTCAGAAATATAAATGCTCATTTCTCTCCTACATCGGTATGTGTGAAGTGCTCTTGCTCCAAAGATACGTGCATTCTCAATATCCACGAAATTTCACTCGCTGTTTTTTATAAAAATGCAATTTGGTACACGTAAAACATTTCTATTTTTCTTGATACAATTTACTACGTACGTAATGAATTTTTTACAAAACATTGCAATATTTTTACACATTCCCTTAATTATTCATGTGTCTCAGTTATGCAACAATTGTCAAAAATGAGCGCTGTGAAATATAAATAATCGTTTGGATTATCCCCAATCTCTATAGCTATAATGATTTTTTAAGGACTCCGAATATCTTATAGCTTGAACGATAAAGAAATGGTAGGTGAGCAGAAATGTTCGTTCAAGGTACAACGTATTATCTTATCTGATCGCGTAAAAATTCCCATTCCCATAGGATTATAGTAATTTAGCCATATTGTCATCAGAATTTCAAGAAGTCTCTTTACACCAAAGAAACTAACGGGAGCAAATATGAATTTTTAAGAAGAAAAAATAAATCCAAGGGGTCATAACAAATCATAACAAGAATGTGGTTTTAATATAGTACATTCATTCCAAAGCCTCAACAAGGAACAAAAAATATGACAACACTGCTAGATACCTTTTTTCTAATCCACAGCATTCGTCGGAGATTTCCGGTAAGTTAAACAATTATATATAAAAATATATAAACTAAAATAAAATTCTTATAACTAGCATGTTTCTTGTAGGTGACATAAGAATTCCAACATTTTTTATATTTAATATAAGGAATTGGTGATGAACTTTAGACTTTCGACAATTTTGAAAGCACTGTGCTCTGAGCTTCAAAAAAATGATATAACATTGTCTATTTATTGCTCCTGTACCGTTTCCCTTTAACGTTAAGTTGTACGCATGGTGTTATGTGCCACCATCAGTACCTAAATTGTTACGTCAGGGGTCGTATATTCTAAACGATGGCCGATATTTCACGATAAGCTGAACTCAAGAACTTATTCCGAAGGATAAACCTTACTCCAATAATATCAGAAAATGAATTTCCGAAACATATAAGATAAAATGTCTCAAAATAAGCTTGATATCTCCTTCTGATGGAGGTGAACACCGCTTCTGTTGAAGACAGTGGTAATGTTGACTCAGAAGAATGCTGTCAATAGTTTCGTGCATTCTAATTATTTATAATAGTTGGTTCACGTATTTTATTTTTAATACTCGTTAATAATTAAAAACTAATTGATGCAACTCATTTTGGAAGTAAAGTACTATCCTAAAAATAAAATTAGCTTTCGGTCCTGTTGCAGTGAAGCAAATCGATTTTGGATTTCCGCTATTTTGTTAAAACAAGGCCATAGATCAATCTATTGGTTCAATGTCATTAAATGTATGTTCGGAAGATTACATATAATTTATCAGGAAGTTATTGTTTCTATAAATTTAAAAAAATTTTGGCAGCAGCCTAACACCTGTTCCGGTTTAAATCCTGAGTTATATTTATAACCATCATACGCCGGGAAAGTACAAGATTCTACATTATAGACCCCACTTTTCTACGTACCCAGATACCTTTCTTACGAAAAAACATTTCCCATAGTGCTAGGGTTATAAAATGGCACGTCTATTGTTTTCATTTATACAAACATTTGTACATTGTAAGTCACGTCCATCACAAACGATATAGCCCTGACATGTATTGAGTTTCTTCTTCCGAAGTTTTGGGAAGTTATCATTTCGTTATTTTTTATATATTTTCAAACAAATTTTTAATTACAACTGTTTATGAAGGAAAGATTGTGAATAATATTAATAAATTGTTTCTTAAAATTGAAACAGGAAATCGGCATACCAACTAATCTGCGAACCTATACTTTATTTGAGAAAAAATTATGCACAAGATGGTGATGGTCAACCGTTGATACCGTTTTATTTGTTCGATATATTTTTACATTAGTCCACGTAACTTGGTCTTCCATTCATGGTCCGACCGGCCTTTCTCTCACAACCCTCTTCCAAATCTCTCTACACACATTCCGTCCCTTTCCGTCCAACGTGCCCTGGAGGTGTGGAGAATAGGTTTCGGCGCCATTCCCTCGTCATCCTCCGCCACGATTGGCCTTTTCTCACTCGACACCAACCCACGCCCCCTTCCCCCAAGGCCTGAGGGAAATAAACAGTTCTTTTCACCACCAACCCACTCCGCACGGCCACACACGCCCCCCTAAAATCCTTTTCCTTCCTACTCCTGCGGCAATGGTTCTAAGCTTTTTTTGCTCAACTCCCCCATTTCACCAAATCTTTGGAATATTCTTTCCAATGCAGTGTAACTTAATATACGTATTAAACATTATATGTGCTTGTTTTATAATAAACTTTTATATATACCATTCATTGAAGTTTATTGAACGCCACGCAATACGTTAAAACGTACTCCAATTTAACAGATTTTACATGATGTACAGAAGATAGCATTTTGTGGAACTGAGGTCCAATCCCCCCTGAATCTCCCGTAACTCAACCCAGGGAGGATTTCCAAACTCCTGCACTATAATGTTGGAAGGGAGAGCGGGATTATTTCTCTAGTGCTAGCCTGATTAAAGATTTATCGATGCAATCCAAAACGGTTATTTTATTTGCCACTATTTAAATGCTAGTTTTTGCGTGAAAAATTAATTTTCTCGTCACTGAAGGTACAGTGAGGTTGATGCAAAAGACCTGATATCCAAGCCAAGACTTGGTGTGGGGAAAAAAC
The DNA here is from genome assembly GCA_963573305.1 of Pyrrhosoma nymphula. Lineage (NCBI taxonomy): Eukaryota > Metazoa > Arthropoda > Insecta > Odonata > Coenagrionidae > Pyrrhosoma > Pyrrhosoma nymphula. The sequence continues at coordinate 3,753,686 of OY754338.1, read as the reverse complement.
AGCCTTTTATTTGCGGATTTGAAACGTAGGGCAACGTGGAGCTTTAAATTACAGTTTAAGGTACGTCTATTTATGTTCTGTATTCTTATTATAATGTAATATATACACGTGCACTCGTGCAAATAAACAACACCATATGATGAAAATCACCTATAAAATACCATTTGATTTAAATGTGTCTCATCAAATATAGTTTTATCTAATTACACAGCGATGCCCTCTGAATTCGGCACAAATATTCAAGGGAATTTCCTTAAACTTGTTTGTATGACTGCAAAGCACATGACTTGAGTTTGCTTACGCAATGAAGAATGTTAAAGAGGTGGTTTTATTCTAAAGCAACGTTAGTTTTATTCTATCATCATTGACCGATTATAATTGTACAGTTTCCATGAGCACTTAAAAACTTCGGTTCGAAATAAGAACGGTCGTGTCGGAACCCTCTGAACCGGTCTGGTGTCCATTACACGGCCGAGGCAGCTAAGTGTGTAGCTGGTAGTATTTTAGAGCACTGCAGGCCTTTTTTAAGGGTAGAGAGTAGGGCAGAGAGTAGATCATGTAGTGGATTATAAAGTAAAGGGGTCACCGTAAATATGGGTAAGAATGAGAGTTTTTTTCAAATTCAGAATGACTTAATATCCGAAAGAAATAGAAACCGTGGCTGAGGTATATCAAAAACAAGTATCATTAATGATATAAAATACTCGATAGACAGGACTTGTAAGTCGTATCCCAGGGATTCCATTTCCATTGTGGTTGTTAATTGCCGTAGTATAGAAAACAAAGTCGCTGATTTTCACCATCTCATTTGGAGCACGGAAGCTGATGTAGTAATAGGAACAGAAAGTTGGCTATCGAATGAAATTGCGGATACCGAGATCTTCCCAAAATCATATACAATATACAGAAAAGACTATTTTCAGTATTTGAGAGTATAATTTTATCAACATGTTGGTTTTGATGAAATTCGAGTGATATTACCATGCTACCAGAAATGTCAAAACGTGCTAGGCATGTATGGATTTGAATAAATGAAACCATGAGGGAATAAGTTCAAATAATATTCCGTCCAAAATAATAGCACAATGCAACATACTGATATGACTAGGAAAAATGATGAAAAGTAATAAATGTTTTTCTGGATCGTATGATTTCAACGAAGGGCACAATAATGGATTCTTCGGCCACGTGATTACCTTCCCCGAACTTCATTGGACAAGGTTACGAATTGGCTGCATTTCTTTCAACTGCGCTGTTATTTCAGGGCGTCAATCTTTAGCTTCATAAATGGAAGAGCAAGCAAAAATAAAAGCAACAGAAGACGAAAAGGAAAAATAAATTTCATAAGAGGGATGGCTGGAAGTACTAGATAAGAAAATTGCAATCCAGGTACGATAACTGGCAGAGGGAAAAATGACCTTTATATACATTAAAACCTCCCAACTACGGTTCGGAACCCTGCACCCCGACCCATTGGAGGAAAGCCCTGGGACCGTTAAAAATAAAGAATCTGTTGGAAAGGCGTTAAATAGTGGAGTAAACATATTCGAGAAATTACCAGTCAAGGTAATCGTAAATTGGTATTTGTTACAAGAGTACTTGGCAAGTGTGACGATAAAGTTAGGGAAATCAGCTACTTCTTCCATGTTAGACGCCACCTGGAACATGCTGCCAGTATTTGATATCCTTATAGGATAGGCTTGGAAACTAAGTTAGAACGCGTGCAGCGAATATCGGCAAGATACGTTAAAGGCCGTTATGATAATCTCGTTAGTGTTACTGACCTTTTGCAGCAACTGGGATGGGAAACGCTTTCAGACCGTCGCACAGTGGTCGGAAATCGGAAAAAGCTGGCCAAAAGTCCAAAATGGCTTTTTTTGAGATATGAAGTTGAAACTTCGCATGAAAACTCAGAAATGATTCATGTATCTGGAATAGCACTTCATTTGGTGTAGTTCTTACCCGTTATTGAGATACAGAGGCTCAAACATGACCAAATTTCCAGAAAAATGCCCGTCTTCAGTTTTCTCGGAAAATCTTCCGACTAAAGTTGATGGTGAAGTTAAAAGAGGATTTTTATGGAATAAAAAACGATATTATCTGTTAACATGGTACATTTTCTTTACAATTACGTAGTTTTAAAGAATAGCTATGATACAATATTGCTCTGTCGTTACAAAATGGCGGACGCTGTTTTTAGACAAAATTTTACATTTAGTAGGAGATTCAAATGGATTTTTGGCAAAGTCACGCGACGTTACTTACATCAGAGTATTATTTGAAGACTTCTCAAGGTTTATATGCAGTTAACTTTGAAAAAAGTTTGCGACGCCGGAAAAAAATTTGATTTTTCGATCGCGCGTCGGGGCTCGGGTCCGCGCGCCGGGAGCTGGATTTGCCGCGACGCGGTAAGGTTATTGAAGTGGTATGGATTTTAACGCTCAGCATTCACCGTTTTTAAGCTGTGCTTGTGGGCAACGATCCCCAAAGAGTCTATAATGAAGACACGGGAGGATTTTCAGTCGAGGTAAGTGCACGCGTAATCGAAGTTAAGTTAGTTTTCTTTGGATACGTTCGGGAACCATGCCTTATATTGAAAGCGTTCAAACCTTGAAAAAGTGAGTATTTTCCCTCAGACATATAGAGAAAGACCTCCCAGAAAGACAACAGCTGGTATTCCTTCTCCCCGATCCTTAAACCCTCAGGACTCGTGTGCGAAAATGGTCGTTTTATGACACCTCGTTGACCGTTCTCGTGAGTGTCTAGAATTTGTGATAGTGGTTTCAATTAGTTTGTGAAGAATGTAATCACTTTTCCGTGATTACCTGGTGACCGTCAGCGGTGTTTTTTGGTTATACATCCGACCTTTATTTCAGGTATGCTATGTGTTTTTTTCTTTTTTTAAGTCTCCAATATTTTAATCGTCACGTCCACTTTGTTTTTCTTAACATTTTTTTATGTGTTTTGAAGTATTTTCCTAGATTGCTCATGTCCGTGATACATTTACCGCGCGTTATTCCTGCGCGTTATTAGGAGTAGTAATCGGCTAACCTCGGGTTCTATCAATGAAAACTATTTTTCGAACATTTACGCAGGCTTCTCCGTCATTCAATGAGAAATGCCTCCTCACGAGGTTACACGACTAGACATTCATAAAATAATAATGGAATCGGGGAAGAAATCAGTGACCCAGAAAAAAGAAATTTTGCTGGACTTTTTATCACGAAAGTTAAATTTAAGACAAAACGCCTACGCTCTGAAATCTGTCAGTGATTTCCTACAGAAGCGCATTTTATGGCCATACCTAAAGAGATGGACGGAGAGTTCCCGGAACAATGAAAGATTTATGTCACGATACCAAAAGTGGCTCGCGGAATCTATTACTTTTCCAGAATTTGTAATTCAACACCTGCCCGGTACTTCTACAAGCGCCAGTTTGTATTTTTACATATTAATCCTTTTCCAATAGTTTAGCTCAATAATTATCCAAACTTTAGCCTTGTGTGACAAAATTTCATAATTTATTTACCAGGCACTTTCGGGCGGCCAGAAAAAGAATTTCACACTTCAAGTGATAGATCTCGAAGAAGAAAAATTCAAGTCTTAAAAACTTCTTCCACTACTTCTGAGCTTGTTCTTGCAGCATCTATGAGTTTGAGAGAGGTAGGAGATGATACTGCAGCAGCTAAGCTAGTTACGGAAATAACAACAACGACACCTACTCCGGCAAAGATAGTTCTTTCCAAGTGGAGGAAGAGTGAAAATATCCAAACTGAGATGACAGTTGAGGAGGCACTGTCATTGATAATTTCCTCTGAGTTGACCAAGAGTCAATATATGTCTCTCCGTAGCACAGCTTTGAGCCATGGCCACGAATTATATCCGAGCTATGACAGAATGGTGCAAGCAAAAATGGCAGCTTACCCTGAAGGAGTAACAACAACTGAGACCATGTGCGAAGTCAACCTTCAAGCTCTTTTGAATCACACTGCATCGCGAATCCTGGCCTTCGTATCCACCACTCAAGTATTCAAAGATGTAATAAAATGCACGTTAATATGCAAGTACGGCTTTGACGGAAGTTCGGGCCACTCTCAATATAAACAAATGTGGCAACAAGTGGATGCATCGGACGAGTTCTTATTCATGAGCTCCCTAGTACCTCTTCGTCTTAATAATGCCGCTACAGGTAAAGACTCAATTTTTTCTAGTTTTCTCTTGGTTAGTTAGATTCATCTCGAACCTATTGATAAATAATTTAACTTGTCTCACTGGCACTATTCATATTTAGGCTCTTTTTATTTTAGGTGACATTATCTGGGAAAATCCTCGGCCGTCATCTACACGGTTTTGTCGTCCCATCCGCTTTCAGTGGACAAAAGAAACTAAAGACATTACAAAGGCAGAAAGAAATTATATTCAGAAGCAGATTGATGACCTAAAGGATTTCCACTCGGAAATTTACTCTATCAACTTATGTTTACTACTGACAATGGTCAACGGAAAGGTAATGCTTATGTTGATTTATAATCGAATAGGAATAAACTTTTATGCCAACATGAAAACAAAACAAATCTTTTAGGTATGCAACGCATTGACCGAAAGCGGAAGTATGAGGTGCTACATCTGCGGAGCAAAAGCGTCGGAGATGAATAACTTAAGGGATATGAAAGGTCGTGCAGCTGATGTAGATAAATATTCTTTTGGTTTGTCTACGCTGCACTGCCGCATAAGGTTTTTTGAATGTATATTACATATATCGTATCGGCTGGAGTTTAAACGGTGGCAGGTGAGAAATCATTAAAATTTAAGTTTAAAAAATTATTATTTTGAAAAAGATAGTAAGTAAATTATTCAAAAACATCTTTACAGGCACGTGGAAGTATTAAATTACTACTTACTAAGAAAAAGGCATTGGTTAAAGAAGTTATTAAGAGAAAATATGGGCTTAATTGTTGATGTGCCCCGACCTGGATCGGGTAATACCAATGATGGAAATACGGCTCGGCGTTTTTTCGATTCTCCAAAATTGGCTTAAAAAAAAGTTAAAACTTCTCTCTTTGTATTGCATTTATTTATTTCATTTAAATGTAATTGAGTTGCACTATTAACATCTTACGTGATCACTTTTTGTACTTTTTTGCCTTTTGTTAATACATTCTTTTTTTGACCTTATGCTTTGCTGGAGTGTTTCATCGTTATCGCTAAAATTGGTTCCAATATTCAATTGTTGCTACAGCCGTTACTAATATATACATAAAGGGGTTAACTTCCTTGATTCAATTCTCAGAATTACATAAATTTGGCAATACAATACTTTAAATCTCCTCCATTTCCAAAAATGTAAGCATGTGTATGTGTACCTTTGGTGGACAATAATTTCCCAGAAAATGCCCGGTAAAGACCGTTAAAGGCTCCGCGGTGTCATAAAACGACCATTTTCGCACACGAGTCCTGAGGGTTTAAGGATCGGGGAGAAGGAATACCAGCTGTTGTCTTTCTGGGAGGTCTTTCTCTATATGTCTGAGGGAAAATACTCACTTTTTCAAGGTTTGAACGCTTTCAATATAAGGCATGGTTCCCGAACGTATCCAAAGAAAACTAACTTAACTTCGATTACGCGTGCACTTACCTCGACTGAAAATCCTCCCGTGTCTTCATTATAGACTCTTTGGGGATCGTTGCCCACAAGCACAGCTTAAAAACGGTGAATGCTGAGCGTTAAAATCCATACCACTTCAATAACCTTACCGCGTCGCGGCAAATCCAGCTCCCGGCGCGCGGACCCGAGCCCCGACGCGCGATCGAAAAATCAAATTTTTTTCCGGCGTCGCAAACTTTTTTCAAAGTTAACTGCATATAAACCTTGAGAAGTCTTCAAATAATACTCTGATGTAAGTAACGTCGCGTGACTTTGCCAAAAATCCATTTGAATCTCCTACTAAATGTAAAATTTTGTCTAAAAACAGCGTCCGCCATTTTGTAACGACAGAGCAATATTGTATCATAGCTATTCTTTAAAACTACGTAATTGTAAAGAAAATGTACCATGTTAACAGATAATATCGTTTTTTATTCCATAAAAATCCTCTTTTAACTTCACCATCAACTTTAGTCGGAAGATTTTCCGAGAAAACTGAAGACGGGCATTTTTCTGGAAATTTGGTCATGTTTGAGCCTCTGTATCTCAATAACGGGTAAGAACTACACCAAATGAAGTGCTATTCCAGATACATGAATCATTTCTGAGTTTTCATGCGAAGTTTCAACTTCATATCTCAAAAAAAGCCATTTTGGACTTTTGGCCAGCTTTTTCCGATTTCCGACCACTGTGCGTCGGTTAAAATTTAGACTCAATCTATTAAGTAAGTTCCAAATCCGTCTATTCTCTGACAACACTGATAATATTTTACGAAATCCGACATACTACGGTATATTAGATCATGAGAATAAAATTAGGGAACTAGACTGCAGAACGGATAGATTTAAATTGTCATTTTTCCCACGAACTATAAAGGACCAAAACAGCGGCCAATGAGACTTTTATCTAGGTTTGTCGATAGTTAGTGTAGGTCTTTGTAGTAGTAGTACTCCCTATACTTGAATCCTTACCTAGTACTAACAGCACGCCGTCCATGTTTCTACATAAGTCTTGAGTCTCTGACCATTTATGTAGTTGCAAAATACAATACATACTAACGGTCCCTCTCCATTATGATAATATCTGTAGTGCAGTAGTGCATGCTTGTGAGGCTAGCATTAGCGAATTATGCCAATTCATAATTAGTCGTAGTTACACTAACTTTAGGGTATAGTGTAATCCATGTTGGTGACCTGCCCATGTGGGTGGGTGGGTAATCCATGTGAGTGAACCCCTGCCACACACCCCTGAGATGGCTTGCAGGGTATTTTGTAGATGTAGATAGAAATGTAGCAAATGTCGGTCAGCATTAGTAGGGGTTGGTAGGAGAGTTTACGCTTGGAAGAGAACAGAAAGATGAAAAATCAAACATTTCGAGTGCTCTTGGGTGGAGTATAATAATAAAAACAAATCCATGGGAATGGATTTGACAGGATCACGGGTGTCAGAATGGTCGTGTCTCACCAGAAATAAAAGGCAAGGCGTTGTCAGGGGATTTTTAGTTGCAGAACTGTTTGATCGCGTTGAATCGCGATCAAGGAATACTATATGGCAGTACTGACATTTAACAGTTTGGTAGTATTACTGTGAAAAAAAAATTTCTACTCCTGCGACTTGTGCTACCATTCTTTAATTCAATTCATTCAAAGTTTAACTATATTACTATTATAATAAAAGTTGGGTACCTGTTAAACAAAGTTGAAAGGGAGGAGAGTGAGAATGCTTTAGATATTTTCAGGCGCAGGCTTTTATCCCTTTACTTGATTTCTTTCTTCATCTCTGCAAGCATCTAGCCTCTCATCATCCCGCCCATAGAAACTCTTCTCTTTCTTCCTCTTATCAACAATCTATCTTCTATCATGGACTTCAGCATTCCTTCGCCTATCATTACATATTAAAACCGCCTACTGTTCAATTTTTTTGCCTTTTTCAAATTCTCTCCAGAAGTTACCTCTCCTTGCCCACCATTCCACACAACTTCCTCCTTTACCCCTTCCAGTCCACCGTCCACTTTCTTTATTCTCCTCCACACACTCGCAAGCATTATTTTTAAGTCCTCCATCTACGCTTCTTCCTCGATTAAATCTATCCTCCTCTTATCAAACTCTATATAAGATTTTTCGCCAGCCCTTTCTTTACATTTTTACACAATTTTCCAGCGCAATGAGTTATTGGTTGATCAATAATGTAATATTCAATAAAGAGAAATATTTATTGCCCCAAGTTGAGAGCCATTTATGTAATATCCTAACCAGTCAGCCCCACGTTGGAAAGCTAATTAACGTGATATTCAAATAAAGATGGATTTCAATTATCTTTTGCCCTTGGTACTGCTTTCAATAACGAAAACTATCTCAGCTCCAGTTTTACTCCCACACTACGAGTATTTATTTTCAAGTCGGTAGAGCAAGAGACTTAAATTTATATACCAATACAATTTCACACATATATAAGATTGCGATTCACTGCCACACTCCTCCTTGGTCATTCCTTTCTCCTCTCACAAAAAAACAAACCGCGGGATCTTTGCTCAAATGCGGGATCCTCCTCCTCCGTAGTTCATGCTACTCCCAGCTTAATCTGCTTTTCGTTAAAAGTTCTCCCCGGAACCCATCTTGACCGCGTGCGTTACTCCATCTCACTCCTCTCCACCCTGTTTAAAACTCTCGCCGTTACTAGGTGTTGGCGCTTCGTTACTATTGCTCTGCTTGTCCCATTGGCTGTTGTGTTACCTCACTCCTGATTATTGTATAATCGCCACGAGTTTATGCTAAACATGCCCAATATGGTGTACCTTCCGTCTCCTTCGATGTTTGACAACAATGGCCCAAGCTGTAATTGTTCAAAAGAAAGCTTGAGGTTCCCTTAAAATGAACTTAAATGAACAGTGATGAGAATAGCTTGAAGATTAACCAATGAATTGACTGTGCAAATTGATAAAATAATAATATTTTATAAATGAAAAACATTTTAGTTCCAAAATGATAATTTTATTAGCACGACCTGGGTTTCGACGTACTATAACGTCACTTCAGACTAAGACCCTACAAATCACTCAGGGTTTTATAATGAACTCAGGAAGGGGGGGTAGGGTAGTTGTAATCACGTTAAAGTACGTCGAAACCCGGGTCGTGCTAATAAAAGTATCATTGTGGAACCACAAACTTAAAGTTTTTCATTTATACATTGAATAAGTTCCACCAAGTAAGGCCTGAAACTACCAGTTAAAAAATAGCATTCAACATCAGTACAGCTGGATCACGCTACTGTTGCCTATCTTCCGTGCTCTTATAAACATTTTCCCTCTATCAACCCTCCGCAGGGCTATGAAAATTGCATGCAACATTCAGCATTATATGAGTCGTTTCCCTGAATCAGTACTCATATCTTCATTGATAATTAGGAACTATTACGATCACTGCAACAGTTCTAAATGCTTGAAAATCAGCTTTTTATTCTGCTTAAATGACAAATCATCTTTTTTCTAATTGAAATCTCATCGTTTATGTTTACTTGAAGCTAGCAATTTTCATACTGTGAATAGGGTATAAAACAGGAGGGAGACCTACTGCCGAGCAGAGCCACCAAGTGGATTTCCAAGGTACTTCAGCCTTGCCATCCTTATATTTTATTTGGTTGGAGTATACGAGCAACAATTCGTAGCCTCAAAAGATATAATAGTCTGAACATCCGTATTTTGACTCATCTGCTTATAAATATCATTCCTAAAGTTTTGAATGCCCATTTGGATTTAAGGGGAAATAAATTGAATACAAGGTTGTTATGGCAAGTAAAATGCGGTTAAGTCATTTCCTTTTTTTCGAGACCATGAATAGTAACTGATTAGTGTAGAAATTCTTAAACAGTTAGAATGCACTGTAAACAAAGTATAAGCACCTGTAATTCAAGGGAACTTATTCCGACGTGAAAACATATTCTTTTGAGATTCATTTGGGTCATAAATAGAACTTTTCGTATCATGTCAGCGGCAGTCAGTAGTGTTTCGGAGGGGTTCACATAGATGTATTTACAATTTATGGACCAAAAGGTATGAATTGACTCAATTTCTTTCAACATGGAAATCCTTCCTCCAATTGAAATCGTAGATTATTCCTTTTTATTTATTCCCATCCCTTTTATTACTTTGTGTCAAATCGTATTTACATCCATCAAATTTGGTGTCTGATTGTGTTTTTTCCACGAAGAATGCGATGAGCGTGAATGTAATTTGATTGGTATAGCTTCTTTTTAAGTAATTTTTTTAAACTTTACTATTAGAAGATCACAGCGAGCACATTTCCCATGCTTCACATTTTTTAATCATCGAAAATGTACCATCCAACATTTTAACCGTTAAAAATACAACAAAAGTTCTGAACGGTAAGTTTAATGATGAGGCTCGAATCGGTTGTAGGAAATAGTCACACATTGTCACGTGATGACATATCGGTAGGAGAGGAAAAGGAGAGAAAGGGAATAAAATGGGGCCAATGAAAGATAGAGAGAGAAAATGGGAATATTTTAGCAACGAGACCGTCCCAGAATTCCTTCGGAGAGCGAGAGGAAATAATGGGTGCTGTAAAAGGGAGGAGGGAGGGAGTTGAGGGGGGGGGAAGATGGTAGAGGAGGGGAAGCAAGGCTTTGTTTCGAAGCGTTAAATGGCGTTCGGATAGTTATACATATCCGGCGCCGGCGGCCATGATTCGACAATGATTACACGTGTGACAGTGTGAGTACACCTGCAGCAGCGTCGGCGTCATTATTAAGCGAGAGGCGATTCCAACAATTCACGCCCCTGAATGAAAATGCAGGGAGCTTCCACTTGGTTCGTTCTAATTTCTTTTATCCTCATTTCTTTACAACTCCATTCTCTCTCTTAGCAAGAGAAATAAGGGCATTGTAAAGAAGTTGTCTTTCACTCGTTAATTGATAATTTTAAGTGGAATGCCACTGGTAAGAGTGTAAAAATGACGTTAACTATTCCTCTATCAAACTAATTATAATCCATACGAAGTATTTCAATTTTTAAAAAATTCAGATTCGGAGAATATCTTCTTGCAACATCAAATCATACGCAACTATGGTTAAAAAGCATATTCTGGTAGCTGGATAGAATTAAATCTTTATGGCTTAAAATAACCTTTAGATACCTAATTATTTAACTGCACATTATTATATTTTTAAACGATTTAATTAATGAAATATGCATTCATTGTCATGATTTAGGATTTATTCTTAATCAATGCAATGAATCCTTACCGCGAAAATATATTTTAAAAAGGCCATTTTGATGAAGAGTAGAATTAATAGCTGAGAAAATATTTGCAGCACGAAAGGATATTATGCTCCTTCAATAGTATTTTTATTACAAAACTGAAGGAGAATATATACCAAATATGAAAATACATTACAGATTGTAGTAACTACGTAGTTTTTAACAGACATACAGTGGCTGAAAATGCATTTGAAACAAGGAGTTTATTTATAATCAATGTATGAAATTGGCGTTTAGCCAAATTATGAATTATTTGCATTGCATGGCAGTGTTAAAATAGTACTAATTTAATATTTCTATCAAAGTAAATGTTTAAAACGACCACTTTAAATGCATCACGTTTTCATAAATCCTTCTTTGAGCAAGACGCACCTTGATAGCATTGCAAGACATCGAAATTAGTGGCATTGCATATTTATCTTGAAGAGAAATTACAAATTATTCTGCTTTTGTCATATAAATGTCATTAGTCCTGAGACAACATTTTCAATTATTGCATTAGAATATAATTTATATGAAAGGTAACCATCATTTAAGAAAGCAAAGTGAGAGCTACAGTTGCATTACATATTTATCTAAGAGAAAAACTGCATGTATTTTTTCTTTTTTTCATGCATTAGTTTAACAACTTCAACCATATCAGTCCTGAGAAATATTCATAATTATTAAGAATACAGTAAAATTCAAAAAGTTTAATCGAAACATTGCGATGCAATCGGATTATGTTGCAGGAATGGCTAAGTCACGGAAAAGGATTAAGAGAGATATGCAATCCCACAAACTCCCTCAGTAGGGACCGTTGAAATATTTCCACTCCACCGCTCCGTCGCGTCTATCTCGTAAAGGAATCCGTTCAACCCTCCCCAAGCCATTTTACGAAGAATGTAAACCGTTTCAAACATCGTGGGTGTTGGATAGACGACAGGCGACAATAACAATCGATTCCCTCCTAACCGCAAGTTTCAATTATACCCCCCCCGTCATTCCCGATTGAATAGAGGAGGAAGAATAATAAAAAGAAGAAACAAAGGAATAACGAATTCACACCACCTCCCCTTTCTTGATGTCCGAGAAATGTCAGCCAGAGTGCGAGGTCATAACTCAAGTGACCCGGATGGCGGCGTGATCGCATCGGGGATTAATGACATCCTCTCGTACGATGTCCGAAATAAAGTAAATCAAGAACGAAACTGGGGGAAAAAATGGAAGGATATAGTTTGAGAGGCATGGGAGAAAGGTTTTCCAAGGGGAGTTTGGAGGAGACAGAAAGTTTTATTTGAAAATTAGCTATGGCGATTGCTGCACTTAATCAATCCGAATCGTGGGAAATAGGAAAATTGGGGTATAAAAAATACTAGAATACTCAACAACTTGATTTTGAAGAAGGGTCTAAAACTTCGTACTCCTCAGTGAACCACCGGAAGATATGATGCTAGGAATCTCTCCCAACATTTACTATGGAAATAAAAATAATAGAATCCATAGGGGGAATGAGATGAGCAGCAAAATATATTAAGCCGGTGTCCAATGGTGAAATTTTATTAAATTCTTTGGATGCATGTGCGATGCAACAGATGTGAAACCTATGGCATGGTCGATCTGGGTCAAAATTACTTTTGTTACAAAGGATTGTACACACTTTCTTTTGGGGTAAACAAATACAACATGCACTAATAAGTGAACTAAAAGATTGAATCCAAGCCATTATAGGCACTAATAAAAAATGTAGTCTTCCTTTATATTCAAGTGTGTTGCAATAACAGGTATTGACATTAACTGATTTTGTGAATCTCATTACTCTAAGCGAGAAGTATGTGGAGAAGTTAGGTCGTTATTCTACTCATAGCCTTTGTACTAATCATTGCTTTTATTATACTCGTTGAGTACACATACATTGAAATAGGTAGGGCACAAAATAAATTCATGACAACCGAAAAAAAACAAAATGCACCATAAACTTCTTGCTTGCTTCTTTTATGAATAATACACCTTCGTAGCCTATTCCAACTGCTTAAATTGCCTATAAGTTTTAAGTTCATCTTGGCATGGCGGAGAAACTTCGATAAAAGTGGACGAGAATAGGATGCATGCACGTGAGATATGGGTGAGAAATATATTGGCAAAATTGCCGTTGACGGAAAGGAAGACAAACGAGGAAATACTTGGTATGGTGGATTAGAAAAGTTGAAACTTTTGGAAGGGAAAAGGCAGACATCCTCCTAGCTTCTCTTATCACCTTAATATTCTCTCATTGCATACCTACTTCCCACTTACTTGGTTATATTTCTCACAAACCAAACCACTCTTTTTCACCCTTCTCCAAACCCAAATCTATTAATCATCTATGTTTAATACTGTGAGACGCTACGAACCATATTTGTGTTGAAATTATATTTTGTTCATGCGTTTACTCAATTACTCTTCACTTGTAACTTTTTCATCCTACCAGAGTCAACATAACCATTGACAGGCGAGGTGTACTGAAAAATGAAATTGTAATTCTCGAAGAAAAATACGCATTATTATCACAACGCGTTTCGTCTCACTGATATCTTGATATAAAATCACAAGAAAAGAAGCAAAAGAAGCTAACTGCAACGTTTGTGAAACATGTCACCTACAATGATAAACCCACGCGTAAGAGAACCCGGAAAACCTGTCTCATATATTTGTTTAGATGGCATCTGATCATAGCAGTCGTCACCTGAGAATGGCTAACTGATCCAAAATGCGTTGCGATATCCATATTTTTACTATACAAGGAATATATTATTTATTGTAACACCCATTGTTATCATTACATCATAATGTAAACCCACATCTAAGACTATTTTCAATTTTTTTCCATAGCATCCAAGTTTCTGAACTCTATAGCTAGTTTATTATTTTTTTCTTAGGGTTTGTTCATAAATAATTTATTCCATCTCTCCCCACTCTCTCCTTTCCTTAAGCACTCCTTAACAAATGAAATTCTGTGATAATTTCAGAGAGAAAAAATATAGTGGAACATAACGTGTTATAATTTTTTTCTCTCGGAGTGGAAATAGGGCATGATAGGTGGAAGGAAAGTTGGACACTGCTGCATTGGGGCCTTGAAATATGCATCATCATAACCCGTGGTAGCGTCTGGATTCCGGAAATTCTGCCGGAAAAAGAAGTAAAATAATAAAGGAAGCCGAACGGGGTGGAAAAAATAATGTGTGAGTGACCATAAAAGTTTTCAGCCTCGCAGTAGGGGGAAGATCCAGTAAGCCTGGTGGTGGGTACAGAGTAGAAACGTGCAAAGAAATACGTCCACCGTCACTCGCAGTGTCGCACTGACTCTGAAAACTGTATGGGTCGGAAAAAAGAGATGAACTGCCAGGAGATCGGTATGGTATAAGGCCGGTTAAACAGAGGAGAGTCTAGGGGTCCAGAATCTGGACAAGAGTTTGAAAGGGGTGGGTAGTAGGTAAAGGGTGTCCCACTTATTGGGGATTGCCGATTCTAGAATTTTTCCTGTTCCCAAAGCATGACATTCTGGATGATTGAAATGCAATACATATTCAAAAGCATGCAAAGTGTCATAATTCGTTTTGATTTATTTGTATATAATGCATTTGCAATATGCTATAATTTTATGTACCTACCTATATGTAAATTTGTATAACTACGGAAATCAACTTATGGAGATATGGATACAAAAACACCTACAATTTGCAATTATTTCTGCAATATTACAAAGATACAATTTTCGAATATAATTTTATCATAATCATGAACATAGAAGAGTTCTCTTTAAACTGTACATAAAATGAAACTATATTTTTATCAAATATGATACATATTTTACATATCAACATTATAATGACAATATTAATTCAACTATACTTTGACGAAACATGGTTTTCGTAAAAACCGTGGTCAGCAATAAGAAAAATGTGGGAAATTGTTTGATTTGATTCATATCTTAATGCCCCTTTACACAGGCAAATGTGTTTAAAAAAATAACAATCATTTTTCTAACAGGGAATACACAGTGTTTTCTAAGAGAGGCTACGCAACGAATCGCAAAGCGTAAGTAATATTCTACAAAGTTAAATTAGAACATATTTAAATGAAGACATATTGTGATACATTCACATATTCAGTTATATTAGGGAAATATTATAGATGAAGACATGCATTAACCTGTAGCAAACGCAAATAATTACGGAATATTTTCTTATACTTTTCCGTCTGAGGACCACGCAAAATTTCAATTCTTTCAATTATTTCAATGCTTTCTAGCCCCTTCACACTCATCTTATAACTATAACACGTTTGTCCACTCCTGGCAATTTAGGACATTTTTCGATTTTACATCCAATGTTAACATTTTCTCCCTGAAAGTGCTTCGTTCTGTTGCTACTACTTTCGTTATGTTTCTTTCTAAGCCTTTATTCACTTCTAGCATCCAACTTGTTGTTGTTTAATTTCGAAGATATTTGAGGAATTACTTTTGTATTTATTTTTATCCATTACGTACAAATTTGCCAACATTTTCATTTTTTCAATATTTTTGTTATATTTTATTTATTCAATGTATTACATCATTAATGCTCATTTTCTATACTTAACAGAATTTTAATGAGCAAACTATTTTTAATTACCAGATTTTCTAGCTTTCTAAACTGTCTGTGTTGTAATTAAAGTCTAGTAATTGGCATGCATACAGGAACCATGGGAAGAATATTTTGTTCATTATTGTTCAATGTTTATGCGAGAGAAATAATTTCAATCCAGGAAGCGGGAGGTTAAAAAAAATCTTTATCCAGTTCCAGGGGTCTCCCGAAGAACTTAGAAGAGTTGGTAATCCTGCAGGACAGATTTGGCCACCAGGCTCCATCCACCAGGAGATCCTTGCCGGAATCTTCCGCCGTATCTCCAAAGTGGACGCCTCAACAGTCACAGAATGGCGCGGACGAAATAACAAGGGCAATGGCGGAATGAGGAGAGGGTGTGGAGATGGTGGTGAAAAAAAATCACGCGGCCAAGTGACAAACGCTGCATGGCTCTCTTTTGTTCCGAGGCGAAAGGCAACGAGAGAATAGTTAGGGCAAAGGGATGAGGCAGAGGGATGAATGAATGCTTTTCATACGTATGATTCCTATTTTTTTCCATACCCACAGAGGAGCAGAAAATTCCAGTGACAAATGTTGCAAGGATGGGAGAAAAGGGTCAGAAAGGGTCATTGGTGTGGGCTGAGGGTCAGAAATTCCGTTTTGGGAGGGGGTGGGGGCAGAGTTATATTATTTTTTCGCCGAAATAGGGTGAGGGTGTGCGGAATGAGATGTTGGTATGGGTGAGGAAAAACAGTAATTGATATGTGTCCTGGTTGGGTGGGAATTCAGGAAGGGGGTGCGAGTTCTGGGTGCGGCGGGAATGGGTTGAAAAAGGGTACTGAGAATGACTAGAGGGGAAGTAAAAGGATGAGGGAATCCGCGATTGTGTCCAAGTGACTGCTATTCTTCAACGAGCAATAAATTCAGCGGCCTTTGCAACATCTCACAGACTAAGCAGGAGAGTGGGGGTTTGAAGCGGAAGTGGGAGTCTGCATATCCAAGGCAAGGGACAGACAGGAGGCAGTATGGGGAGAGGGGGCAGAAAAGTATAGAATGCTGCTCTCTGACCGCTCGGGGTGGGGCTGGCTGGAAGGGGAGGCTGCACCGAAGCCGTCCATTGGTTGAGGAGTGAGGGTTAAGGGGTGGCACATTTCTCGCCAGGCGCGCGAAAGATTTTCGAGTTTCAAGTGGAAGGGAAGTCTTTCAGAACCACACTCATCTTTTTTCGCCAGCATATCCAAAAAACGTATTGGAATGAAAATTCAAGGAGTAAAGGAATGTGGTTAAAGGTTGTAAGGCCGGTTAAAAGGTTGGAAAGGGGGATAAGGAGGGTTAGATGTGAAAAAATCTACCCCAACCTGCACCCCCACCCTCTTTAAAAAAATCAACGATCCATAACAACCAACCCTCTCCACACTCAACACCCGCTCTTGCTAAAGAATACGAGAAACGGAAATGAATATTTATAAATATAACTCCAGAACCCAACTCAAACTCTTCTCACTCCCCAAACTGGCCTCGCTTTCGTCCACCGTTGGAATGAAATAAAAAAAAATTCTTTAAAGGATCCGGGAAAGAGAGGGTGGGGGGACCAGAGCCCTTAAAGAGGGCAAATGGAATGGGTTGGTAACGCAGGGATGGGTTAAAAAAATAAATATTAATATTTCTCCCAGTTTCCCCTCCTTCACCCACCAGTTCCAGGTATAAAGGGGTCCAGGGGCTAGCCTGGTGAGAGAGCAAGAGGGTGTAAAGGGATTGCTTGCACACATTCCTTTTGAGGGGATCAAAAAATTAATATCATTCGTAAAAAAAACAAGTCTGTCCGGAAAAATTGCTGGAAAAGATAGAAGCGCCAGGTTCTCCCTAAGCATCGGAACCCTGGGTGCTCTGAATTTTTCTGCTCTCAGCGGGTATTAATTTCTCGGATGAAAGGTGAGGCA
The DNA here is from genome assembly GCA_963573305.1 of Pyrrhosoma nymphula. Taxonomy (NCBI): domain Eukaryota; kingdom Metazoa; phylum Arthropoda; class Insecta; order Odonata; family Coenagrionidae; genus Pyrrhosoma; species Pyrrhosoma nymphula. The sequence goes on along the minus strand of OY754338.1, from coordinate 3,736,247 downwards.
CACAAAAATCCCGTGTCTTCCTCTCTGAATGAAAAAAATAAGGAATGAAATTACATCTAGGGAATGGGAATCCACCCTTGTGTTTTCCTCCTCCATTCATTCCTCACATACCCAAAGCACACACTCATATTCACACTCACTCTCTCTCGCAGTGCAGACGTATCATCTCTAATGGGTTCTTCTTTCTTTTATATTATTCCCTCACAAAAGAGTGAGCAAACACAGGCGGAAAAAGTATAAAAATATCCACGGAGAGTAAAATAAAAAAAACATTTATGTATCAACCCTGAAATGGACCCAGAAACACGGTACGTCCATGTCCAGAATCGTGGGCGTAGGTGGGCAGGTAAAATGAAATGATACTGGGTTTAAAAAAAAGAGAGAAGCGTTTAACTTTTCACTGATTACGATGAGATTTAGTGGTGCATTTTCATGTGTACCCTCCTGCCTATGGACAGAGGGAACCCGTGCACCAAAAACAAAAAACAAGGGAGAGAATAATGAATGTTTTACTTTTATTCCCACTCAGTCCATGGCGGTTTTTCACGAAGAGAACAAGAGAGGCAAAGTGACGATTGATGAATAGGCTGAAAAGAAGACGTATTTATATGTTCCGCTCGAAAAAATATTGTTCACATACTGTATCAGGTTTAAAGGTATCGTATTCTCTTTGTTGGTTAACATGCGTTTGGTCCTTTATAAAATGTGATTTTCTAGGAAAATCAAATGTGCCCCCGCTTTCATCTAATTGTGGAACTATTTCATCATGTGGAACATGAAGCGATCCATTTTTTTCCGCTTGTTACTAATTACGCCGTATCTCCGTTCTAGTTCTCATTTCGCAGAAAAAAATTCTATTGATTCTACGTAGTGACGAATAAACTGCATATGTCTTCGTTTATCTGCTCGAAATAAAATGATTTAGCCCTTTCAATTTGAAAACAAATACGTGATTTTCACTACTCTTCTTTAGCCTGTTATTTACTGCTGGCCTATGTAAATAGTTAGAGGATATTTAGCCAAATTCAGGAATGTAATATTGAAACCACCTCAATTAATTAGGTCAAACATGCCAAAGAATAAAATAAAAACTTGAGAATAACGGTTAAACTTATCTTTGTCTCCCACTCTACTTGCTATAAAAAGTAACTATGCTTAGTAGGGACCGCGATAATTGAATACAAAATCGTGGATGGGACCCACGCAATAGATATAAACGCCGCGGCGGTAGCGAAGTTATAGCCGGCTTTTCAAACCTGTTCATCGTACAAACTAAATGGTGATTGGCAATGACAATCAAGGCACTGCAGTCAAACATTTTGTAACAATTTGGGCACCTGTGATTATGAATTTAGGCATACATGTATTCTGAACAAGTGCAACCTAATAACAGCGGAAAATCGACTAACAGCGGAAAATCGAAATAATAATTTTCTTCTACTCATTTTACGCCAATAAATCGAATAATCATTTGTGCCTGGTTAAACCTGTGTCTGCAAGCTTTTTAGGATAAATTAAAAATTACTAATTTAATGTTTAAATACACCTCTAAATATGCAAAATCCCTTGTGTTCTTGATTTATAAAGATTTACTTAAGTTTCACGAGGTTATTGTAAGTTATAAGATGTTATATTACGGTCAAAATTAACGATAAAATATTCTATTAATGAAAGGAAAACAAGAGAAATCCTTCACTTTGTATCTTTTAAAAAACTTTTAAATGATGTATAATGGTGTTTGTAGATGATTTATGAATTTCATTAAAAGGCATGCCATGTCAGCCATTATGATGCCAAACTGAAACTCCAGTCTTTCTAATAGTCAATCCAAGTGTTCCTTAATCAGAAGCCCATCCTCCACTTACTTACCAAGAACTGAAGTCCCTCCTAGCGTTAACACTAGGAGGACGGGAGTTTCGCAATACCTATAAGGACGGGCAGTGGTCATTTTGACCCATAAAGTTCTCCAGGATGGAATAGCAACTTTTTTCACCCAGTAATTTATATTTTCCACAAATGACGTTAAGAATGCTTTATATAAACATTATTAGCAATAAAATATATTTTTACTAATTAATTGTTAATATTTAAAATAATTTCAGTATATCGTCCTCAGCAGTGCTAATCTTAGGCTATTCTCAAGCATATCAGTTTTAAAATAAAGACAACTTGTTGAAAATTGTGCACATTTAGATAAATAATCTTTTTGTGATAAATATTAATTTCACAAAACCTTCTTCAAATAAAAAATATGCATAAAAACCACATCCATACACAGACCTATATATGTACGCATACATGGAAAAATTTAAGACTCTTTTGCACAACTTCATATAGTTATTTTTTCAGCACAGTTTCCACAAACACTTCTATTGCATTGAGGACATTTATTGGCAGTTTTGTTTGTTCCAGTTTTCAAAATTTGACTGTTTTCTCTTTTGACCCTATGGGGTAATAGCGTGCGATTCCCAGGAAGATGAGGGTTTCGTTCCAATTGGCATCCCCACCACTTTTTCAACCAAACTTAGAATATATTTCTTTCTACTTATTTTGCTATTCGTCACTTCTATATTGCTATTTTTTATTTGCTAATCATCACTTCTGCTATCTGCCTGGTTTTCCTTTCCGGGAAAACCCTCCGGTCCTAGGAGAACGTGAACGACGCCTGCCGCCAGCCACAGCGGTATGGATCTAGTACACGGCCACCTGCGGTAATAGGACCCGACAACACAAAGAAAGCATGTGGGAGGTTTGGCGAGTTGTTTGGCGTCGGAAAATGTACCCACTAATCGTAGGAGGATCAAAAGCAATAGGCTTTTCTGCTCTCATACGTGTCAAAACTCTTTCCTCTTCTCCTTTGCATCCCACGGAGTGATTTCTCTAAAGCTAAAGAATAGGGGATTCGGAAATGATATTACAACTGCAGAACGGAGCATCCTCTACACGGCATTCCACATTCAACACTTCGGTGACAAAAAGGTCTGGGGGAACGTGCGTATCTCTAGTGAGAGTTCAGAACAATTTGACGAGCGATGGTCAGGACTATCCTTTTCTATTTTCGCACCACTGGCCGCTGTATCCTCTCCTTCTGGGAATGGAAGCAATGCTGATCACATTCCTATCATCTAGCTGTAAAATTTTACGCTAGGCATATATTTAATAATTATTAGAATAATAATTTATACAACGGCAGAATGAAAGTGACGTCTTTCAATAATATTTCCCTGGAGATTTCAAATGTAATTAAAATTCAAAGACGATTTTAAAGTAAAATATTTCCGTAATTTTGGTAAGCCGAAAACCAGGAGAGCTCCGCTATCAACGAATGTCATTCAAATGAAATATAAAGACTTCAAGTACTGATCCAAATGTGCGCTGATATATTTTAGTTGATATAAATTAATATCAGTGATCAATAGGGGAAGAAAATGGTCAGAAAACTTGACTCCAATACAGACAGAAGTAATGGGTCAAAATGACCCATTGCCGTCCTTCTACGTATAACATCAATATTATAAACTTAAGAAACAATAATTATGACATTTTCTTTCTATATTAGTAAAATATAAGTGAAAATATTAAATAGAAGTCAAAGAATAACTCAAAATTTAAATAGAATCTAATCTCAAATAATTAGTTAAATTTTATTTTGAACACGTGTTATGGGTCAAAAGGACCCATTCCGTCCTTCTAGTGATAATTTAATTCTATGGCTGCCTTTATGATGGAAGTTGTTTGAAAAATGTCATTTCATATTTGGATTTGCGTACACTGGCTATCTTTCAAACTTTCCTAAAACTTTCAATGCACTTTGAGAAGTTCATAAAACATGTCTTTCGAATGCCAGATTATTCAATTATTTAAAATTGGTGTATAAAAAAACAACAGTATATTTGTCAAATGTTTTATTTAGTTGTGGGAGTCACATCAAATAATGTCCTAAGTTCTGAGGATGAGAAGTTGAGCTCTAAACTTCTTTAAGACAAAATGAGCGAGATTCTTCAATGAAAATATAAGCTTCCATTGTCTTTTTACTCCCTTTGTATTAGATCGCACTGTCTACGTACAAACCCATTTGTATGAAAATAAAAGACTATTAAAGGCCCGTTATCTGCCTATCTTTACATGCAACCAATAGCCCAGGGGTAAGGCAGTGGACTGTTGAGTGGAAGGAGTGGTGTTCGATTCCTTGATGGGGGAATAATTTTTCTTCTTTTTTTAATATAGCCGTTTTCACTTGCATCTTTAGACATTTTGTTTTCATCATCGCATTACCCTCTAAACTTTTTTTTTGCAATATTTTACTCGCTAATTATTCATTAATGACGGCTAGCTAGTACTTAGGCCTTGGACGTTGTGGGAGATGGGCCGTGGTGAGCCAACAACTGTGATTATCGCTATTGAATGTTCAACAATGAATATAAATGTCATATCGAATCACTAATGTTCCAAATGGTTGTCGAATGTCTGAATAATTTAATCAGTGAAGATAGAATGATTTCCTTTCACAAATTAAATGTATTAGCAATGTGAGAATACAATATTTAATGGCAAAGATACCATAAAACAATGAAAAATAAATAATAAAATGCACTGAGAATATGAGACATTAAAAACGTGACGTATTGAATATGAAAATAAAGGGAGTGTAATAAAAACTTTGTTTTAATGAGGTTATTTTATCAGTGCCTCTAATTATGTGAAACGGGGTAAGTATGCATTAAGAAATTTGTACCTTTTCAGGCTTGCAATTAAATTTTACGTCCGCAATGTTGTCTCTGTACCGCAGAAAATTTAGGATTATACCTTTAAATCGTTTAAATTGTTCCTGAGGCAATGTAGAGGAAACAGTAATGGGTCTATGCTCCACGGAAAGGAAAACTCTTTTTCGGGATTGCAACTTTATGGGACAGTACTTGTCTAAAAAGCACGATGCTCCTCAAATATTTAACTACTAAGGCCTCCCAATAAGGCTGAAAAAGTTCTTTTTATTAGTGGGTTGCGCGAGTTGCAAATAATCTAGGTCATGGGCGCACCCAAGAACTCACATTCACATCTACTATGGCTCCAATGTGATAGCACTAATCCGAAAATCAGGGTTTACATACGCAGTTATTTTAATACACCACTGGCTCTCTGTCCTACTACATAATACCACAATCCCCTCGTTGAGGTCAACTCTCTGTGTAAGACACGCCTAGACTCCAAAATCACCGCAAAATCACCAAGCTCACCAAGACCAGATGTGATTCTCCACATAAATTGCGGTCGGTCAGGATACTGTCTAAGTTTATTAATACCCTAATTTCCTCTCTTCACAGATGGGAATGTTTATTAAATGAATGCATTCCATTGTGTGAATCCACATACGTTGCCTCCACTGATGGTAACCACAATATCGTATGCTCAGGCTGATGTTGACATCAGTCTAGAGGCCATCTTGAGAAATGGCGCCAGTGACAAGAGCGCCATCATCCGTTATTAGACTTTTAAATGAGTATTACCATAGTGAAAAAGAAGCGAATTGAAAGGTTCGGAAATATCGCATTATGTCCATTGAATTTGTTTGTTATATGCATTATGAAGCAATTCATGTCGAACAATAGTGATAGTAGATACTTGATCAGAAGATTTTTAAATTATTTATTCGAAAAAGGTTTTGTCCGACACACCAATTTGTTCATTATCTCTCTTTTGTTTTGAGCATTGAGTATGAGCAACGAAATTAATTCATTGCTAATACACAATGAATTAATTTCTTTCAACAAGAATGTACATACCTCTAATCGTTTATTCAGCAGTAATTTTACATCCTTAATGAATTCAGCGCATGAAAATCATGAATGCACCATTCAATATGGATTTTGCAATTCTTTGACATAAGTATTTCTCTGCTAAGGAACTAAATCGTTCCATTTATTATCGCCAAATAATCGTTTCCTCTTTTAGGTATTGGACTCCTACTACATACATTTATTTTATAGAAGGTTATGTGCCGTGTTTTAAGATAATACATCGATCTGCATAAACACAAATATACATGCTTTTGATAGTGCAATGACACTTATTTTGAGTTAAATCATTGAAATATAAGCTGCTTTCTTCACGTTTTGTCCTCTTTATAATTTTCTTGCACTTAGATGCTGGCTGAAAACCTTCCAATTACTTAATGCAGATACTCTATATATATGTAATTTTGTAATCAAATACATTACTCACAGACGACTTCTATCCTCCAGGTGTCCTCGAGGTATGCTCCCGTCACGTTCGGGTTCTCCGCTCGGCATGTCACGTGCTTCCCATCGTCATCCGTGGTCGGCGTGAAGCTCAACTCGCTCACCGTAGCGTTCTCCCGGACTTCCTCCTGGAAAATCGAAAGTAACAGTTATTATCACTCCAATATGAAATGGGGTTGGCGTTGCTGTTGTATCTAGAGTACTGACTTCCACATTAAACGGACTTCCACATTCCGGGTTCAATTCCCGGAAGTAGCAGAGTTCTTCCAGCGCTATCTCGATCTAATATGAACACCTAAATTGTGACACTCCTTCAGATTGCGTCTTAAACCGTAGTCCCCTCCACGCTTTTCGTCAATAGCATTTTCTTAATGTCAAGTATAACAACCAATATATTTAGGAACGGAAATTAAAAAAACTCCACTCCGAAAATGTAATATAATGTAGTTTGATGACAATTTTTACCGGCTCCAGCCTCTATTTTGGGGAAAAGGGTTAGTCAAGGACAACCCTGTTAGAATTTGATGCAGTTTTAATGTAGGAGCGTGAAAAAAAACCAGCAAACATCAGTTCATCAAATGATGAGACTGTGAACTGAACCCTTTTGCATACTGTCAACGTACAATCTTGCATTCATTTCTGCTTGGTGCACTATAGAGATTTATGAAAGTACCAACAAAAGAAAATTGGTTGATTCTGATGAGTTGCTCCCATTTCCTGCAATGTACCTTTTTCTTTCCAAAGCTAAACATATTTCCACCTACTATCGCACCATTATACCATGCCGACTTTTTATCTATCTCTGCTCACTTCTCCATATTTGTGACGTGCACCACAACCTCGAAATTCTCATCCCAATTTGAAATCCGTTCCATGGACAATTCTTATTTCCTCAATGGCCTTTATTTACTTATTTCCTCAATCGCATTATCTCAGACAAGCACGTCACTCCTACTTTCACCTCTCCCTCAGTACAACTGAATATCTTCATTTGTTCACCTATACCAATTATTATATATCTAATTGTCACCATTTAGGTTTTCTCTGGCCCTATTTATTTACAAATGAGTTGTTGATTGAGAACTTGACACTTATCAATTAAAATCAGAGTAAAAAATTTATTACTGTCGTTACAGAATGTACATATGCAATCGGTGGGAATAATGTTTTGTCCACGTTAAATTTAATAGATAATTTATTATTATAGCATAATTGCAGAATGTGACATAATAATATACAGTTCGATTAATTAATTTCTATGCATAAAGAGTCAAAAAATTAAATTCTATATCAAACAGTGAGGCAAACAACTTTTTGAGGAGACATGTTATCAATATTTACATTGAAATATAATATTTTCGTTTTTTTCAGTTTTTCGATTGGAACTAACCATTTTATAAACAGCAAAGGGAATTTGTGCATAAGGTTCCTTGCTAGTCATTCATACAATTTGGTTATTCGGATTGGTTATTTTGTTTGAATACAAACCATTTTATATTGATCATCAAAGTTTATCAAATCTATTTTTAAAATGGTGTCGGAATGCAAAAAACTTCCACGCGACCTTGACTTGATTGACTTAGCACTGTATTGTGGCAAGGTAAAGTTACCATGATTTACTCTTACTATGATACGCACATATGTGCACCTTTTGCATGCATTTGAAAGTGTTCAAAAGAAATATTTTCTATAACCAAAGCAAAATATTATAAATATACATAAAACGAAATAAACTTTGAGCCCAATGTGTAATTCTTTCCCTGGACCCAATTCCCTTTTATTTCCCACTTTATTATAAAAAAGAAAATAGATACATGAGCTACCTTCATTAATATATCTCTATTACGTTGGACGACGCAAGGCAAAGGAAAAGGAGAGTAAACCAATTGCGCCTAGGTAAACAAATAAAGAAAATAAATCGAAAAATTCAGTGCCACTTATTTTAATTCCACTACAATGATGCAAACCTGTATGCCTATCAGTAGAACATAAACTATTGAAAATAACATCGTTTATTAAATTATTTACACTTATTATTCAATTCATAATTCTTTCACATAAATCATGGTCCCACCGATATCCGTTTCTAAATCTTCTTAAGATTTCAAAAACAATTTGTTTCAGAAATTTTAGCTTTTGCCAAAATAATACTTTCCGCCTGTAAATTTATCTGGAATTAAATTATGCACTTGGGAACACAGGTCTTGGTGGGCAAGGTGAAAATCAGTCAAATCCAAACAGAAAATATTTAAAAAAAAAATCACCTGGTGAATTTTTTTATTTGCATTTGACTCATTTTAATTATCCTCACCAAAATCTCGTGTTCGCCCTACTATGTTCGTCCTATCCATTTCCATTTCCTATGTCTGTATGAATTTATCCACGCCTTAGAGCGTCATGTTTTCGAATGAATGAGTATATTTGTCCATGTAGGCTGTTTTCTTCTTCTTCGGCAATGCGTGCCTTTAAACGCACTGTTCACTTCTGTATATGTTGTATGCCTGTATTTCTCTTTACCTTGCAACCTTCCACTTATTCTTGTCCCCTGTATGGTAGGTTAAACCTTCCCCGCCCACTATCTCTTGGCCGCTAAAGTTGGGCATGGGGTGTGACATAAAACCCCGTCAAATTCAGGAGGCAATTGAGTAGCCTTTCTGGTGTAACTGGTAGCATACCTGGCCAGAAATCGGGAGATCCGGGTTCGTATCCCGGTTAGGGTGAAATTTTTTCTGTCTGGATTCGACTCCTTTTCATCTTCCCCACCAAACCTTGTGTTCGTCCTATTATTTATTCCTATCCATTTCCATTTCCTAAGTCTGTATGAATTTATCCGCGCCTTTGGGCGTCATGTTTTCGAATGAATGAGTATAATATATACACAAATATAAATATATATATACACAAATATAAATATAGTTTTAGAACACTGTCACACGGGAATAAAAAGAACACTCACAAAATATTTTACGGGAAGTTTCGAGTCTCTTGTTGCCGACGATGACTATATTTATATTTGTGTTTTTATTCGTCGAGTGCGTTTTCTGAGATATTAGAAATGTTGACTTATTTATTTCTCTGGAAGTTCATCACATCGATGGCCTTCAATTTATGGCCATAGTTAACACGCCTTAACTTTTTAAGACTGGAACATAAAGGGTTCGTTGCAGTGGCTATTTTCCTTTCAAGGCTCACGTACTTCCGTGTCTCCATTTGCGTGTCTTTGCATCTTTCCGCGTCCACCTCCGCGCCACGTCCACAGAGCATCACGGATTCATTTTATATCCCCCCTGGCAGATCTCCCACTAACGAGTTTCAGCCTCACCTGCGCCTTCGGAAGGTAACGGGAAACTAGAGCATCTGCTCCTACTTCTAGTCACTTGCATAAAGTCTCCTCTCCCGCTACACTCACCGATTGCATCAAGGAAGCCTTCAAACGAGTTAAACTCCTTTTATTCTGAGGCGCCAAAGTGATTAAGTAAGAAAACGCTGGGGAGAGAGAAGTGCTTTGAAAGTCCTCATCACCAGTTTGTTAGCGAGTTTAATGAGTTCGCAAGCATATCCCTTGATGATGGTGCGAGAGGAGCATTTTTATCACGACAGTGAATATTTGGTTTTAAGACGACGCTTTTCGGTTGTGATATTAGAACACGCGAGCTTCTTCGTCCTTAGATTGGTGAAATCGATTGCAGAAATGAAGTCACCATCAAATTGCATCTACTTGAACAATCTTGAGAAGTTGTGATTAGTAAAAAAATTAATTGATAACTTTTGTAAGCTGAAAACACCATGTATTAAAGTAAAAATTAATTTTATTCGTCACTATGGACCCTAACGTGTATCATTGAAAGTAAATTTATCCCTTTTAACCTTTAAAACTTGGCAATACATTCACAAAGATCACATTCTTTTTTTGGACGAAGCAAAGACAAATAATATATCCACGATCTTGTTTTAGAATCACTAAAATATATTTATTTTTTTGGAAACTACCACAATCATCATTGTATCGTCTTCAAATGTTTTCAGCCTAAAACGCATATTATAACCTTAGTTTTTCAGATGCATGCTAGCAAATTATAGTATCTCAAACATTATGGGAAACTTTCGAGCTACTATGAATCCTGATCCGAAAAATAAATATCTGCTGCTCCCATATCATATATTATCATGTCTTTGGGAAATAAGAGATTTTGTTGTTAATGATAAAAGAGAGTGAAAACAAGATATGGTTAGCTTTTCGGCATCTAGGGCGAATGCAGAGACCGGAAAATAACAGAAAAAGTTAGGCATGGAGACATGAAAGAAATTAAAGAAATACAACCAATTCCTTTAATTAAGTAGCCCTTGACTATAAGAAGCAGGTAGAATTGCGGTGACGAGTAAAGAGGAGGTTATCATTACTAGGTTCCCATCTCGAGGGCCCAGTTTCATGCCTCAGCAGTGACGGAAATTTTCCAGTGAATCCGAAGCCCCATTTAGTAGCTAGATGAAAAGCAATTGTTAGTGAAATAATCCATCCATAGGAAGATAGTTTAAACTTTGGAATCCTAGTTTTGAAGAATAGCCTAACACAACCCCGCGTTCCTCTCTACTCTTCATCCAATGTTCACTCATGAGTATTCCTAAAATCTTAATCGTCTCTGATGCGGCGGTAATGATCTCAGCTGTCCTACCCAACCCGTACCAAGCCAGCCTACGTGATACATCAATTGCGTTATTTAAAAATTACTTGACCAAGATTCCACTATGTTTAAGCAGTTATCTTAGGTTCAAGGTGAACATTGGAGGTAATATATCCCCTACTAGGAAAATAGAACCAAAGTTTCATCTATAATACGGGAGTCAGGCAACTTTTTAAGATAAAGACAGGGTTGTAAAAACAAAAACATTACAAAGAAATGTGGGACCATTTCAAGAAATCATAGAAATAAGGCACGCAAAGAGACATTTAAAAGACTAAATAATTATACAGTTGTGTCCACATATCAGTATGGTGTCGAATGTTGGGTGCCTATAATAGCAGACTTACAGGCTCTGGGGGCAGAATAAATGATTTTTATGAAGATAGTACCAGGATTTTGAGACCAGATAGAAAAAGAGCCAGGCTGTACGCGAGCTTCATTGGATGCCGAAGATATTTTAATTCACGAACAACAAAAAGCACGCGTAAATTTTGAATACGCATGCGCTTTGTATGCAATTTGTGTGTACTATAAATTAAACTTTTTTATTTGAGGTATACGCGAGCTGCAAGTGTCTAAATGGTGGCTGTCACCTCTCCCTTGATAAAGGTAGTTCTAAGAGTTATTTTTTCAACATTGCCATGTTCGATTTAAATTTCAAAATTTAAGCTTTTATGAGAAGCAAGAAGTAAATATAGTGATATAATTAATATAAAAACAGTTTTTAAAACTGAACTTTTCACTAATAGAAATACAAAAATAATTTGTGGCGTTAACCTTTCGTTCTAAGCTGCACGCTGAGTAATCCTCCACAGCCGGATGTTTTTCTGCGAGCTCACAAAGAGTATGACTCAAAGCAAGGAATTTATAAAAACATATTTGGTGAAACCCATGATCTACCCACCGTCATATTTTGGACGTCATCTGTACTTCATAATGCCCAAATGTTTCTAATCAAATGTCCCTTTCCAGCACACAGTTCTTAATGTATCCCATAAAAATGGCTTCTATGTGTGAACAATAAATAAATAAAGTAATGACGTGCAATGAGAGGATAATAATAGAAGTAAGTTCTGTCACATCGCAGAGGCGTCAAATTGTGAACATATCAACGTCCATGACGAAAAATGAATAGTTGTGCAGAATTTCAAACTAAATTTATAAACTGATTAAGGTTTCAGGAAATTACTACCATAATCAAGATAATGAATATGCAATCTTGAGCCTTTACATGCCTTTAAAAAGGGACGGGAGGGTTTGCGAAATTACTGTCGAGAGTAAATATGAAGTTAAGGTAGAAAAAGACTATTACGGATTAATTATAATAATTATAAAGACACTAATGTGTGGAAACCTTGGTTGGTAGGAATATTAAATATGAGTGAAAATGTTACAGTTAACCACTTTTCATCATGAAACGATATGAAGCGAACTGATATTTTGTATCATTAGAAATAAAAAGTAATTTTTCATGGTACTGAGGCCACATTATTTGAATTTTATGCGTAATAATATCGCGCTAAAATTACCTCGAAATAGGATACAATCTTGTTTGCCATTGGACGAAATGGTTAACAGTATAGTGATATGGGTCTATGGAAGCGGTTAGTACTCACCTTAACCCGTCGCAGCTGTCGCTTCCCCTTGTACCACGTGATTACTGCGGGAGGCCTCGATCCGGCAGACTCACACGTCACTTCGTATCGGCGGTCCGCTACAAGAGGAGTTGTCTTGGTTGTGATGCGGACGGTCAGGGGCTTCACTGTAGAACCAGACGAACACAGGAGCGGGAGCATGGGAATTGCAGGAAAACAAAAAACAAATTCATCAGAATGCAATTGACAAGACACATAAGAAACGCATTCGCATTTTAATTTGGGAAGCGTGGGGGTTGCGTGCTGCACTATACACTCATCTGCATATGAGACATACATACACATATAATTACGACGCTGATATATCGGTAGTGTTGAATAATTTGGACCATCTGTGCATTGATATATGACTGAACGAAAGAAAGTGGCGTAACATTCACTTGCAGCATTAAAAAAAAGAAATAACGCCATAGATACATAACCTATAGTGTTAAAAAAAATAGTGCCATAGGCAATAGTAATATTCGGTAGAATTTGATGGGCACATACACATTTAGAAACTAGGCTTTTTATAGTAAATACATAGGTACGTTCTTTAATTTTTAGGATTTAAGATAATTTCCATATTAAAATGAAGTTTGAGCAATACGCTGGAATAAAATCAGAATTGTATGCTGGGTAAATTTCATTTCTGAAAGGTCAAACGCAGTTAAATAGGATATCTTGTGACATAAACACGGTGACAGACGTATAATCACTCACTTTTCATTTCCATTTCCAGCAAATAACTGCCGCCATTCCGAGGATATCAGTAAATAGAGAATAAGCGCTAAAAAACCTGACTTATCAGGGCTTTTTCGTATACCAGGAAAGATTTGAAGAATGAAAGTTTATTTTTCATCGGTTTATATCGGACATAAAATCGGTCTGCTAAAATTCATAATAACAATTATATACACTCAACAGAACGCTGTTTGTTAAATCCTCTAGATTCTCTCGATTCTAAATCAATTAACAACTTCTTAAATTTTCATATAACATATTGACTATCCAGGCTAAGTTCCTCTTAAAAACAAAATATATCGTTGGAGCGAAGGCATCCAAAGTGGCTCGAAATATTTGATCTTATGGTTTCCGGGACAACTGTGTTCGTCACAGTTCGAACACAGTTGCCCCTATAACAATGGAAAACCAAATAATTCTGCTAAAGAACTCAGTCAGATGTCACTGATAATAAGACATGTACCTGAAAATTGTAGGTACTAACTAAATTCCCAAAACATTATCGAAATCCCCCGCACTTGATTGGCTGACGATTCAGTATCAAAGTTTGCCAAATTATTTAAAATTCAACAAAATTATTTAACAATGCAACGGAAACTGCTCTTTAAAATCGAAATGACAAAGCTTAAGAGTGAGTTTCATAAAAGCATTTTGAAAAATTGTAATGAAAGTAGTAAGAGCCATTATGTGCATGGCAGCACAATAATATCAGCATCTAGCAGTAAAAACCAATAAAAAGAGCTTTTAAGTGACCAGGATTCAAATATAGCCATTGATATATTCTAATTTGATTCAAATATAACAATTAGATACATAACGAGACAAATCATATGAAAACAATTCAATCATTCATGTAAACTCAGGTGAGTAATAAGCCAATTTTTTAAGGAGTGGCTACGTGGGCAGTGCACGAATCAATAGCTCTCAATTTCTTAAAGAGCATAATTTTACTAAACTTTTATTATTCCTGTAATTTCTTTGTTCTGATGGCCTTAGCTATGGCCAGGTCTAATACTTTCCCGCTGCTGTAGTGGCAACGGAAGAAAGTGTTATCAACTGGTTGAAGACTTTGATTACTTCGTGGTAGAGAAAAGTGATTAAAGAACTCTCAGTCAGCACTTGCAAGGAGTTGAGGAGCGCATCGGAGAACTCATGCATTTAATGCGACTTTAGCGGGACACTTATTGCTCTTCAAATAAGAAGGGAGGTACTCACGATAGAGTTCAAGGACTAAAGATGTTTCCCTCGGCTCTGCGAGTCCCGAGTTCGACGCTTGGCAGGAGAAGATTGCACCGAGGGCGGATCGCGCCACGGACGGCCAGTTGAGTCTGTTCTCGATCACTTCGCCCGTGTTGCGCTCGTACTGCTCGTCAATTGTTTCGCCGTCCACCAACCACCTAACCGTCGGCTCCGGCTTGCCTGAAACGAGAAGAATACGGGGGAGAAATTGGTCAAATACCGTGGAAACGAAACAATTTATTTGCAGTTTATGTAAGCATATGCTATGATTTAACTCCTCTGCTTTGATGTTTTGCTCTCGGACAAAATGATGTGAAATACGTTCACACAAATTGCCATCATTTTTATTTACTCCCGTGAACGAAATTTCAATCAACCTATCGAAATTAGCAATTTGTTGTAAATGTGTATTAGGACTTATTTTTAGTCACGAATAAGAATTAATTGAATATAAATTCACATAGGTTCGGTAGATAATTGCAAGTTGTGGGCATTATTTGTTTCAACTCTTTATTTTACTCTGAGTAAAATACCTTTTTAAAAATATCTTTATAATTTTATATTCAAACGCATTAGAATTGAAATTGATCATGGAAATACCCTCCGAAAACATAACAAGGCTAATGCCTGCAATCCGCGCTTTGAAACCCTTGAGCTAAATATATAAAAAGTTAAAATTTTTTTCCAAGCCAATTATCATGTTAATTTTCCTGAGCAGTCTCCGACCTCCCAGGACAATCTCATGTAACAGAGTAATTTATTGTCCCTGGCCATTAGGCTGTTTCTGAAGTCACTTCAATAATATGTCAATTCTCTTTACAATTTATTTCATTTTAACAAGTAGTTTAACTATAAATTAAATAAATAGTCAATGTACCCAGGAAACGTAAATAATATTTGAACCTTATATATTATATTTCGTTGGCAATTATTACATAACATAAGACAACATTTAGTATTTTTCAAGATAATACAATGGACTGGTGCAAATGATATATTTAGCATTTTTTACTTTGCTTTGTCGAAGGAGTGGCATTCCTTAAATAATTTAAATGACATTAATTTGAAAGTAGCCAACGACATGTCATAACTCTTTTAGTGGTCCATTGAAAATATTGCCTTGATCGGCTCATGACCGCTTTTTGCAGATATTTCCCGAAAATAACCTTTATAAAAAGTGTAGTCAGGTGCCTAACGTCTTGATTGAAATCCTCTGCAGAACTTCATGACTCATCGTGTAATTCAGTTTTAAGAGGTGTGATTATATCTTATGAAAACAAGTTGAAACAACTAAACAAATAGATTTCCCAACAATAGAACCGCTTTGGTGCGAAAAACGATTCTGCGTTTAGCTTTCCCATACATTTGTTTTAGCTTTTTCTCGAAATGGTAGAAGAAAATACAAAATTTAATATTTTTATGAGCCTAATGGTAAGCTAAATGTAGTGAAAATGAGGTACATGGGAAATGTTTGCTACAAAAGTAGGAAGGATTGGGTCTGGAATGAGTGGGTCATGAAGAAACGTGAACTATATGTTATAACAAAAGACAAATGTGGAAAAAGTGGTGATTAGCTGGTTGGCCCATGTTGAGGCTTTGTACGAGAGTCGAATAAAATACGTATGCATGGCAGTGCAGTGAATGGCGTGAAAAATGGGTAGACCAAGATAGTTAAGGGATAGGATTCGGAATCTCATTAGCAAAGGATAGGTTATATAAAGAAATTCATGATTGTAACAGAAGCTGATTGTTATGCAATGATGGAGCAGCATGGCAGAAATTATTAAACATTAGCCAGTTTCTAATTAATAATAACTTAGTTCTTTGCCTAAGCCTATCCCGAAAACAGACGGCATGATGGGTATGTACGCATGAGAAAACTGTTAAATTAACGTAAATTAAGAAAAAAATTTGATTATTCTTCCTTGTGCCACTCTAAATATCAGTTGAAAATCTTCAGACCGCACAATGTCAAGGACGGCGATCCGATTCGATTCTTAACAACAGTCACTCAACTCTTAAGACACGTAATCAGTGTTGGTGGGATGGAAGGCAACTTGAGAAGAGTTCGGTATGTGGTTAAAGGAGTAAAGAACGAGGGTATGAGGAAATCCGGAAGAAGACCGTGATTGGAGATTCTTGCGAAGAGAGAGAGTGAGAGAGAGATAGGGATAGCAGCGTGACGAAAATACATTCTGATGGGAGTGGAAACGGTTAGTTCAAGGAGTGACGTACATTCCTCCTCCTGATTATTTGATTTTTTTCCCAAAAGCCAAAAGACCCCTCCCCCTGCTTTCACAACCCAACACCCACCGATCCCAAGGGTGAACCCTCTCACTCCCAAACTTACCATCGCGTTGTCGCCGAAACCCAGAGTGACAAAATACACGGAGGAAGGAATAAAAAAAAAGTCACGGGACAATGCCTTTCTCTCAACATCTCCCGTCATCCACTCTCTCTCTCTCCCTTCTCTCCCTCACAAACACACACAGACTTCTTCACCAGTGCCTCACTCATATATCAATTCATTGCGACTTCCTTCTCTGTGCTCTTCGCTTGAATCACTCACTCCACTCCTTCCACACTCTCAAGAGGACTGATCCGCACGGGAGTGGAGGAGGAAAGAAAGTGGAAAAAGTGCGTTGGGAAGAGAGAGAGACTCTCTCTCTCTCTGGCTCCGCCTTAAAAACTAAAACGCGCGAACAAACAGGAGGGGATATACAAACACAGAGTAAAAAGTAAAATGAAGGAGAAAAATAAAAGATAAGGTGTTGGTGGTGCCTTTCACTCACCACCAACACCATCAACCCGGAGGGCGAAAAAACAAGGTTGGTTTTGTTGGGGGGGTTGGAGGGAGAGGGAAAACTCACTGAGACGAACAGTAAGTGTACGCGCTTCTGCTTTTCGGTTCATTGTTTTAACACTCTTGCGATGCCTCACTCATCCCTCCTTCCATCCACTCTCCCTCCCAAACATCACTCTCCCCTTCACCACAAAACCCCCTCCCCCCCCCTCACGCGTTCTCACACCCTAACACACCCACCGTGATGATGAAAACCAGTTTCCTCTCCCTCTCCCGGTGAGCGGGACCTACGACTCCCGACACATCATCTCAGCAGTCGCATCGCCTGCTCCATCCATCCATCTTGCTGATTAAGAGACGAGAGAGACTAACCCTCCCGAAAGGTTTAGGTGTAACGATGTGGAGTGGTGCGACCTTCGCGAACACGTGTAGAACGATAGCGGTGACATCTATGGATTTGACACACATTCACGTCCCGCGCTTGCTGTCTTCCTCCGCCTCCTATTGTATTTCCTCGGAAACAACGGATCCCTTCAATGGCAAGTACGGGATCCCGTCGCCTCTCTGAGTGGTGGTGGTCACTCTCTTTCATTTCGCGGCGGTTGCAAAGACGGGAAAAGTGAGAGCGGCACTAATTGCCGGGATACTTTTAGCAGTGGGCACCCATTTATTTGTCTTGTGGAACATGGTAGTGGTGAACCGCTCTCTTGCGTGTCTTTCGTTTACAAGGATCATTTTAATCCTGTTTTCTGGAGCAAGTTTCACTATTTTGAAAGTATTCAGTTTTTCTCGGAAGGAAATTAATCAAAATATCGAAGTATCTAGTGGTACCCCACAGAAGTGTATGAGTAAGTTCATCACGGATCTCCAAGTTGGAAAAGATTAACGGTACCAACGTATCCATGATTGACCATGCCTTTGCTATTAACCTCCTTGTAAAGATGGTGGAGTAAGTAATTGAAACTTCGGCATTTAAACTATTTACGCGACTAGAAACCCGTTGTGTCGTTTCGTCGTCGTTTTTTGCTGTTTTTTCGGAGCATTGGAATCAGAATTGAATGAAATTTGGTGATTCATACACGATTATTCTGAATAATTGCACTTCTACCTTTATCGTTAGACAGCAAAGGAAAGTTGGAAGTACCAATTTGCCTTTGCTATTTTGAATGCGAGAGATCAGAAGGGGCATGCGTGTAATCATTTTGAAACATCTCCACTATAACAATTCAAACAAAAATGTCCAATCAAAGCATCAGTTTTAATTTAAATGCGTAGTCTCATTTATATATTATTAATTAATTAAGTATTAATTTGCTGTTCTACTAAAATTTAATCGTTATCCAAGGGAATTGAAATCAATAGCAGAGCTATTAACAAAATGAATAGTGAGAGTATCACATAGTAATCTTCCTAAAATGTTAATTTTAATACCTATGTAACAGTCATAGGAACATTAAAATAATTACATTTCCAGTGCTATCACTATTTTGGGGAATCTATTTAAAGTCAAAGAAAATTAAATTAGACGCAATTTTTAACCAAAAATTAATTTCCAAAAACTATAAAATTTTAAACCATCGATATTGTGATTTAAATTTCCATCAACCTCTGAAACTTTCTCGCAGCCGAGAAAGTTTCAGAGGTTGATGGAAAGCTCGAAAATAACCATTAAATTTTTAGCAAAGATCATTTCAAGGAATTAAAAATATACTTCCTCCTCTTTTCACAAGTGTAAAAAAGCAAAAAAATGAAATTAATGTAATCATATATTATTTTAGTTCCAAAATAAAAAAGGCAGTTATATTAAATTAATATAAGAATGAATACATTAATACGAGGATAGTGAGATTGGATCGTTTGACCTCTTAAATTATCCACTGCAGTTTATAAATTTACCGTCGGCGAAATATTTATTTGGAAAAAAATGGCAATCACATGTGATTTGTAGAAAACACCACATTCAGATTTTGAATAATTTTTTTATAATCGACAAAGTCCAGCACTCGAAATGAAGTATTTTCTCAAACATTTTCAGAATAATTCAGTTCTCATCCCCATTATATTGTTCGGAAAGTTAAAAATGTTGATCAGCTACAATTGATGATGGTAATAATTGCAAAATTGGTTATTTACCGCTAAGGATTTCAATATACAAAGTGACTAAAAATATGGTCTTATTTGGCAGGAGGGACCCCAGTAGTTAAGTTAACAAATCTACTAAAAAATTAAGATATTTGGAATATTTTATCAAAAAGGGCTCATATATTATACCTTATAACTCTGGCTTTAATAGCAATAATGATGTTTAAGAGTGGGAGAAAATTATAGGATTACCAACGTTGAAATGTCATTGATAAGCATTAGCAATGTAAAAAAAGCAACCACTGTGATCAGTGGTGATATGAAGATGCATATTACATATTTTAATCATGGAATAGAGAGAAATAAAAGAGGAATTTTCTTTAGAAATATTTGTGAAGTGTTTGATAGTTCTTCTGCAATTGAGATTTAGAAATGGTAAAAAATAACTGATGAAAGAGAGGATAAAGAGGTAATACCGCAACGGCTGTACTAACTATGAAGGGTTTGGCAGCGGATCTTTCTCAAGATATAAATGAAATTATACGCGTACACGCAGTGCCAAAATTGTGGTCGCTTGCTGGTTGCAAATTTTCTCCGGTATCTCCTGGTCAAGAAAGCTTATCAAATGTTAGCTCATCCCTACCACATCCAATATTTCGATGCTCTTGTGGTTGGAGCAATAACTTCGCAAAATGTTGATTAGAAGTAGAAATAAAGAAAAATGTAAGCAAATTTAAAAGCAGCAACTGTGGAGATTAGCATATATTTTACTACGCAACACAGTATGTCGGAAGATACAAAAATATCACGTGCAGTGGGAAACGAACATTGGACCCTACAGCTTTGAGTTATTCACGTTACTCTAAGAACACGGAGAATTAGACTAGAAATACAAGAACTATACATTTCGTGCGATATTCTATATCGTCATTTATTTCTGTCGAACCCTAGGTCATAAATCCAAAACGTTCTATCTCAGAGTGTAGCATCGTACAAAAATGTTCACCATATCTTCTTCAATCCACTTCCACGAGGTATCCTCAGAAGAGGCGATTACTGTGGGCGCCCAAATACAAGCCAAGCGTGCTAGGATGAGGGGTCATGAAATATCAGGTAGAATAAAACTGACCCATTTAACGTAACTTGCGAGTTTAAGGTAGTTTGAGCGAGACATCACTTCACATACAGTTCAACCAACTAGGATTCGTAATAAAGAAAAGGACCTCATCTTTCAAATACAAACATTGTATGTGCCACTTACCATCATACTTATCGAGATATTTACCAAAACTACCAACCATTTTACGTGAAAACTGGTTTGGGCATGTACTCTAGAGCTACTTTATTTATGCTGATTTAAAAAACATTTTACAGAGTGTAGTTTGTATGATTTCCCAACTATTAAAAAATAAACTAATCAATTACTAACCGCATTAATGTTTACAAAACCACAAAAATCTTCGGTTGTAAAGGCGTATTCAGTATGCGGCGAATCAAAATGAGTTAAGTTTAAATATTCTAGAAGTTTAATTAGTTAATTAATTTTTTAGTCTTTTAGTAGTATAGTTAATTAAAAATTAGTAATTAGTTAACACTTACTTGATCCTTCTTAATGTGCTTAGAATTAAAAATTTAACTCAAATAATATGATTTCCATTATGAATTTCCATTATGAATCACTGAAAGTACCTTAAAAGAGGATAGAAATTCCCAGATCGCATGCTAAACGTGCCAACGCGTGGCATAGGCTTCTATGGCTATATCGTAAGAAGGTAAAAAATATATGAAACAGACGTAAAATAATCCACAATTTGGCATCTCAAGTGTATGAATGCAGCAGATGACGACTCTTCGCTCAACGTCAAACAACATGGAACCCCATTCAACTCAATAAGCGCGTCTTTACTGAATTATCTTTCGTCACACAGCCTTCTTCCACCTCGTATAGGATTCCATAGACGCGGAATACATCAACTACTCCTTGGTCCGTTGATCGATTAGCGTCTGTGGAATTTTTAAATCGACCCTGCCCGACCGAAAAATGAGAACGAGTCAATCTTACCGCTGGAATCGAATGCTAAACGGGAGTGTTCCCTGTTCGAGAAATTCATCCTCTTACATTGGAACGGGGACTCCAGTGCAATACGCGACCCTAGATCAATTCTCTCCCTAACCGGCCCTCGTCTCTGTCTGAGGGAGATGAGAGTTTCTCACATGATGGGGTCTTAGATCACATTCCTTTTGCGTCACTCAAGCCGCAAGTGTCGAGCATGAAACGTGGCCAGGCCGCCCAAGAACGAGAGAGTGTCGTCATCGTGACAAGTAACGTCGTTGTACACCAAGATAAAGTTGGCTTTAGGGCAGGTTTAACATATTCCGATGTCCGAAAACCGGGACAAATATAATTTTAAAGATACCATATTTCAGACAAAATCGGGACGTGGATTACGAAGGTTTGGTAAATACTTTGCTAATTTACCCTTTGAATTATTGCTTGCAACTGAGGCGGCTTGTTCAAGAACCAACATCTTCGACATGTTCAAGTCCAAGTTTGAATCTTGTTTCTAGTGACTTTCAAGGATGCACGTCACAATTTTATAAAATACCCTCGATTTACACATTTTTGGCCACAATTTAATCGCTGCGCATGTCTCCGTGCTTTGGACAGCGGAAGTAAACGGTGACATTTCAGTATCTACCGGGAGAAATTTCTTCAACGGGTGGCATCTAAGACAGACCCACAAAACAGGAACTGCCAGAACCGAGACCTATGGTAATCCTTCTTGAACTGGTTTTTAACCTAGGCAAGGTCTACTGCATTTAATGAAATAACTTCTTCATACAATGTCATCGTTTCTTTATAAAAATACGGAAAACTTCCCATTTTTGGTAACGTTCTTAGGGGCATTTTAAAGACGATCCATTGTAAAAAAAAGTCCGAAATTATAAGGAAATATGTGTTATTCGAATATTTCATTCGGCGTGGCACCCTGATATGTATTAGTAACATATAAAATAATAAATATATTATCTCACCTCAAGAAGAAAATGTGTACAAATGTAATCGAATGATTAGGAAATATATCTCATGTGCCATAATGCTAAGATTTAAATTAGCATTGAATAGTCAAAGCATGGTGCAATATTTTCGCATTTATCTGTATGTATCTCTAATGAAGACACTTCACAAAATTGCTATTTTTAGAAAGTTCCACGCAGTTATGTGCATAAAAATAGCTCCAAACACCTTAATTAAATCAAAGCGTAAGTATTCCACTTCCTTTCCCGGAGCCTGGGTGGAAATGTTTTTCTCACTGTCGCCTTAACTTTACGTGGATTCCTGTAACGTTGACAGCGTTAGCACGCGCCCCAGGCGAGTGCCCAAGGAGGCGAGGCGAGTTAAGAAGGGAAAATCTGGAAAAGAATATAGTGGACTCCCTTAGGACAGGTACATCCGGGGATGCGAGAAGGGTGTATCGAGGTTGGCAACCTGTTCCCATGGGTGCTTGACAACGGCTTTGGCAGCGAGGACGACTTTGGAGGAGTTTCATGGCATGTGAAGGAGGCAGGGTGCATGCACTCAGCTTGATGACGAGTCGAAGCACAGAATACTCATTCAAGCGGTTTCGAGGACATGTGGTGAAGCGAGAACTTCGTTCCGGTGTCTTCGGATGAGTCTCTTCGTGCAACCGAGACAGTGTTTTACAAAGGAGGTTTCATAAAGAGCTTAATGCTCCTAGAAGAGAATGGCTGTCAAATTGAACATAAAACACATTTTAACATTGACAGGACATCGGTTTCCTTTCGTTCGAAACCTTCTCTCTGTAAGGTCTGTTCTAGATCTCTATTGCTCCTAGTGAGCCGCTTGGGAGCCACTTAAGTATTACTTGCGACGTATTAGGGGAGAAGGGCTCAGCATTCATAACATTGTTTTACTTATGGGGAGACAATCGTACGTAAGATAATAGTCACTTCTGAGTAGTGGGGGATCCATGGGGGGCGGGGGGAGGAAAGGGTGAACCCCCCCAAGAGATCAGACGAGAAAAACAAGAAGCATACGATTCGATGATAAACTTCAATGTACCAACATACAAATAGCATTCATAAGCTGGAAGAAAAAAAATGCCTGTCTCCAACGAACATGAACTGTTATTCGGTAAGGCCCATTCTACACGAGCGTGAATCCCGCGACGGGATTCCCGCGTCGGGGCCGCGCGCTCGACAGGAACCACTGAGTTAAATTGACGTGTCCACACGAGCGGGAATCACGCCGCGGGAGGACGCGGCAGGAGGCGGGAGCGCGGAGCTGACGCGGACGTCTGCGTCAATCCCGCGACGGGAATCCCGCCCAGCCATTCTACACGAAGCTGTGTCAACGCGCGCGGCAGCTTACTTCGCATCCATTTTCAAGTTGGGTTCAACACGGTGCGGTGTAATGTTCGATACATAGAAGTTTATTTGTGAGATAGAGGCTCAACCTGCTCTGTATCGCAGTTCGAATATCTGGAGTTGGACAACCACAGCTACACAACCTAGCTCCACCGCGTCCATCTCGCGTCTAAACCGCTTCGTGTAGAATGGCCCGACGGGTTTCACGCGGACACCACGCAACGGGGATCCCGCCACGTGTAGTATGCACAAAATTTTGGCGCGGTCACGCGGGAATCCCGTCGCGGGATTCACGCTCGTGTAGAATGGGCCTAAGGAGTTGTTTCAGGCATTTCGAGTTGGGTAGCGGAAGGCCAGTATCCGACGGATAGGAGATAAGTCACAGTTTAGGCTGCGTCCATACTACTTTTGTCTTACCTGCGGCTCTTGCAAAGCTGGTTTCCCCATCGCCTAAAAAAAGCAATGGATAGTCTATCGTGTGTCGTGATTTTGTACCAATGGTTCACAATATTATGATGCCATTAATTGAAAATTTTGCACTTTAGAGTATCAATTTTTATTTTGAAAACTTCAAACGCGTTTTTCTGCAAACATGTGCACTTTAAATCTTGATTGTCTTTATATTTAGTAACTACATATCTTAACTATCCATCCTTGAAGTTTTGTGACGGTAATTTTACTTTTAAGGGAGAAATTGTTTTTTTTTGTCCGCATGCTTGCTCTGTGCGTCTTAAGTTTCACGGCATCCACGGCTTCAAGGAAGGTGGATTTATATCGGCGGGAATAAACACCACTCACATATAATTTGAATTCTGGGGGCTGATTTAACGCTAACAAGAAAGAATAAGAAAGTAGAACCAATTCGTTAGATAGTTCGTCCTCATGCTATCTGAAAACAGCTTGTTTGCGCTCTCATGCTCACGATTTTTATTATTTTTTTACCACTTTACCATGACTTTCCTGGTAAGTTATCATAAATTAATTAAATGAAAAATATTCTTTAATCCACGTGTTCGATGATTTCTTGAACTTGGTAAATTTTATCAAGTTCCGTCATGTTCACAAGTACGTCGGTTTTTTCGGATACAGAGTAGGGAATTCTTTCTCGGCTCTGTTCTACTTTCCCTGTTGAGTAATTACAAGTCAAAACGTCCAAAAACACCGATTTTGCTATTTACCTCTTTCATTTCGACCTTTTTCGTTTTTTCTACATTGTTGGCCATGTCAAATTGTTTGGCAAAATATGAATCCGTTACCTTAGTTACGGGTGTATGAAAAATTGAGCTTCTAGTAAATGCACGATTGAGTTGCCCTCGATACTCGTCATCAAGCATACGATTATGGCGTATGGTACTAAAGTCACAGCGCAAATGCTCTTTTGAAAGAAAAAGCAACGGACCATAATATTACGATGTCGTTAATTATTACCTTTGTCATTTATTATATTAATATTACTGTAAACAATTTCAAACGAATTTTTCGTAAGCATGGTAGCAAAATATTTTATCTATCCATTCTTAAAGTTATGCGATGGTAATTTTTCTTTAAAGGGACATGTAAATTTTCATATGTCGGCACATTCACTTTTTACGTCGAAAACTCACGGCACTCTAGGATGTGACAGTGGTTTGATATCGAGTTACAATGAGACACCACTCATATTTATCATTTGCATTCTGTGAGTTCATTTGGAAACAAAGAAGTAGAATGTACCAACTCGTACCAATTCTGTGGTAGCAATGTCTTCATTTCCTTGATTTCAAATATTTCCTCTCACGAATAGAGTATTTGCACACTTTTGGGAAGTGACATCTAAAAAATCTATCGATACTTCAGACACTAAATTTTCTTTCTGACGCTCGAGAGGCATTTCGTTAATTTTTTATTAGCTAATAAAATCTAATAAATTATTATTGCGCCGAAACACTGGTCTGCCATAAAATATCTTAGGTTTTCCCGGCGAATAATATTGGTAAAATCTTCTCGAGTTTGCCACCGGGTAAGGCTTTTAAAGGCCAACGTTTTGACGAGTGACTCCCTGATCGTCATTAGGGCTGATACTGATTGCCGAGTTGGTCCATTCCGGGGTTTTTATAGCTGGCCAACGGCGGTTGAAAACCATTGTTGACCGCCTCGTTCAAGGCGGTTTGAATTCTAATTGTAACCGCGACCGTTTGATTTTATTCAGTAGCGGTCTCCATACTTGGCGGAATGGACCAACTCGGCAATCAGTCTCAGCCCTGATGACGATGAGGGAGTCACTCGTCGAAACGTTGGCCTTTAAAAGCCTTACCCGGTGGCAAACCCGAGAAGATTTTACCACTGGTCCGCCATGTTTTGTTGGCTCTGACGTCATCTCCCATAGTCGACCATTTGTTGATTTGGAGATTGTGTGACTGTGTAGTCTTGGCGTGCGGACGAAACTTTAGCTATTAATTAGCAAATATCGAAATAACTTCGAAAAGGCAAATACTATTTCACTCTCAACGTACAGCTAGGCTATTTTGCTTCTGCTAATATGGGAGATGACGTCACACTACGAAGAACCAATGGTTGGGCGTTTAGACCTAGGCAATTTCGATGCTAAAACAATGCATATTAAAAGCTATTTATTAAATTAATTAGTTGTAATTATACCTTGGTATTTCGTACGTGGCATTTCGAAACCAAACACTGCTCGCTATAATAAATTTCAACAAAATACCTCACTTACGCAAATACTCTATTGGATGTTGAACCGCTTGAAATCTCGACATTGTTAAGCTAGTTTTTTAAAATTAAACATGTCTACGAACAAATAAATGTCATCTAACTCGGTCGATTTTCTTCCATCATATTTCGGTCCCTCGTTAAACGAGATACCAAAGAACTTTTAACAAACGCTCAATTTATGAGCTGAATTATGATTTCATAATAATGTCCAATGAATGCGGCACATAAGCATAAATAGACCTAATTGCATTAACTTTAACTGGTTTATCTAGCATTGAAGTTTTATTTTTTTAGATTTGGAACATGGCCTTAAAAGCACCCTAGATTTCTTTGGAGTAGGAGTATGGTTGGAGAGAGAGACTATCAGAAATAACGTGAGAAATTGGCGATCCAACGACATTGTCCCACCTGACATATGTACAGCGTTATCGTGCTCAACGTTTGCGTCAACGACATGCTGCGTATGATGAATCAGTGTCAGTTTCATTCGACATTCTTGATTCTTTGCGCATTTTGTGCCATGCTAGGAAAATGGTAGCACCAAAAACTATAACTAATTGTTTCATGTCCGTTGGGAAAAATGAAAAAGAAAGAGAAGTTAGTGGCAAATCTTCCGATATATATCAATTGCATTCGGATGACGTTGACTGGAGTACGATTCGGCGGTGTCTCTCAATGCCAGAAGGTATTAACTTCAATGACTACTTCTCCATTGACGAAACGACACCACCCAATGATCTCCCAACTGACCGTGATGTCACTGCTTCAGCGTTGGGTCAATCGAACACCACTGAAAACACACGAAGAAAACAGTAGCGACTCTTGAG
This sequence comes from Pyrrhosoma nymphula, assembly GCA_963573305.1. Lineage (NCBI taxonomy): Eukaryota > Metazoa > Arthropoda > Insecta > Odonata > Coenagrionidae > Pyrrhosoma > Pyrrhosoma nymphula. The sequence continues at coordinate 3,708,899 of OY754338.1, read as the reverse complement.
ATGCAGTCAGTGAAAAATCCAGCATTGCCGCAAGAGAGGCTACGGATGATTTCAGGATTGTATCCCAATTTTATAAGACACAATATTTTGATGATGGACTAGATGTTAATCTATTTACAATAGAAAATAGCCTACAAAAGAGAATTGGCAAAGCAATGAAATAAATGAGCATCACAATTTTAAAATATAAGCAGTTTGAAGTACAAATTTCTGAAATAATTTATAAATGTGTAACATGTTTTTCGCTCGTTTATAAATCAATATATGTTCTTTATCGCTTGTTTTTCTCTTGTATCATATGATAAAATTCAATATATATTCAGATTTTAATGAAAAAGATAATATAAAAAATAATAATACTCACAAAAATGTATTCCGATAGACTTTTAACGTTTTTCGGTTATAATAGATTTTCTCACGATCCCCTAGCAAACCCTTATACCCTAGGTTGACTGTAAGTGCTATAGGGGAAAATAGTTTCCCAACAAACGGAGCGCCGCCACTATCGCCCTGGAGAAAAATCGGCTTCCTCTCTTATAGCATATTATTCGTAGGTCTCTGCAACGACGAGGGAAATTCGAACGCAGCAAGGTGGTGGACTCATCGTTGAAGCCAGTGACGGCTCACTGGCCGATTGCATTCCCTCTTCAGCATAATTCGCGCTGGCTTCCAAACGGAGGAACATTAGATGACCTTGTATGCCTTTAAAACGTATCATTGAACTCCCTCGTTCTCGCCGTAGTTTCCTCTGATTTCTTTCTCTCTCTCCTCCCATTTTATTCTAGGCTTCGCTCCTCCTCTCGTACTCGGGCAAGGTCCTGGGATTCACCCGGCATCCACTTTCTTCCCTATAACCTACGGTGCTTAAAAAAACACCACCGTGCAAAAGGGTTTCCATTCTTAATCGTAAATACAAACGTATGTTCAATGCATCTTTCAAGCATGGCGGTAGATTTTCAATGGCTCCGCAAATAAATAAGCTTTGAATAAATAATATCCTATAAGAATAAGCTGTAAATAGGCAAGTAAAAGTTAAAAACAGTAAGTAATAAATATATTACATTATCATTCGTACTACTTCGTCCAATGATATTACTTCGTTTATGCATGGGAGCGATGAAAATGCGTAGGATTCGAACGTAATTCTCAAGAATATGAAGTGCTAAAGTTATATTTACGTACAATTGCGTGTTTTTCATTGCTAAAAACGCCCATACTCAACACTTATAATGTTTAACCGTCAATGAAAGTTACGATATTCCAATATGATTTGTCCTGGTACCTACGAATGAGCGAAATCTTTACTCGCAGTTCAATTAGTTTGTTTACCGCTAGCTTTCTTGTCGACCTGCAATTACTTATACCAGCTTCATGGAGGCAGTCTCTCACTATATAGGTTCTTTTTAGTTTAATTTCCTCTTTATCACAGCCAATAGTAATAAGATTTTCAGGAGGATGCTAACGAATGCTGCCATCATAATCTAGAGACGTGAACCTTGGTCTCCGCTTTTTTGCCGTGTTTCCGGTGTCTCATCTCCCTCCGTGTACCGTTGTAGCCAGCAATATACTTTTTCCATCAAATCCATTGCCATCGATTACCTGTGCGATAGTTGATCCTACCTATCGCAGACTATCCCATCGATATATCCCCTCTCTCCTGGACTTATTAGAATTTTGTGAATACCCGTGGAAGTCGTCACAGAAATAATTAAGTGTCAACAAAAGCAAATGCATTCAAATCCGCATCCTATCTAACCTACCGACCAACTTCCATGAGTTTTTTTTTAGCGATAAGCTGCCTGTTATCATGCGTAGTTGTGCTAAAGGAAGACTTTTTATCATTGCCTGGTTTCGGTTGAGCCTTAGGAGTGAGTTCAATGGAACGTTTAAAATTCATACAAGGCTATTTAATGCACCTCCGTTCAGCGCGAAAAACGCTCGGGGTGGGCAAGCGGCCGGGAATCCATCAGCGATTTGGACGATCAGTCCATCACCTTACTGTGTTTGAATTTCCCTTTTGTCGTGACCGAGACCTAAGAATAATATGCCATCAGAGAGGAAAGTGATTTTTCGCCGAGAGAGCTAGTGGCGGCGCTCCATTTGCTGGGAAACTCCCCCCCCCCCCAATAGTGCCTATCACATGGACTTCGATACATAGTGGCTTGGATTTCATTCCAATGAAAACCTTGACACATGTCTAGGAGCACAAAACAGTCATTGACCATGGTAACCTTTGTTTTTTTTTAATGTGTGACACATCTCCGCTTCTCATGGTTGATAAAATCACACTCACAACTTTTAATTGCAAGATATTCAGAACGGTTTCGTAAGCAGATTAATATCCATGACAACAGTGTCTAGGCTACACAAGTTTACCGGAGTCCACAGTATCTATGTTACTACATTCAAACACCGCCCTTTAAGTTCTCAGTAATAACTATGAAAACCATATGTGCCTCTTCTACTGCGCACAAAGTTGAATACAGCACGTCTCTGGAAGCCGTTTTCAAGAAACATTCTTTTCAAATAAGTTCCTTTATAAAATTTAAGAGACAAATTTTGGATTAAAGCTACGGATGGGCAGTTTCGATCCCTTCTCGGACTCGTTCATTTCGCTCTCGTTCACTGAAAGGAACGAGTTTAAAGATTCGTTCCTTTTCAAGTTGCACCTGGGAATTTGGGAATTAGGGTACATGTCAATGATATGATTCAATATGATTCGTGCTATTTGCTCTCGTCAATTACTCGTTGCTTCAAATCATTTAAATAATATACGAATATAACCCTTCCAAAATAAATTCAGAGGTGATACTTACTTAACCACGTTGACCACGGCCCACAGAGTATCTCATTATGGGCTAGAATCACGCTACCTACCGAAGATAATGAAGGTAAATCTGGCTTTCCGTCACTCCAGCTAATATATTTTTTGTGAAAAACTTCCGTTAGTGGTGAAAATGACAAAGTATCCCCGTGAAAGTCCAAGGAATGCGTATTTAAGAAACGTAAGAAACATACTCGTGTGTTCGATAGTTATTGAGAGACTCGCTTTGCTCGCTAGGGGGCTGCGCCCCCAACTTCTTAGTCAGTGGAGGCGTGAGAGAACAAAACAAGCAATATTTTCACTTTGGCACTAACTTGCCAGAGAACTACGCGAGAGTACGGGTTTTTGTTACTTATCCGTAAAGTTCATGTTATGGCGCATGCGCCTGTCGAGTTTCAAGGTAATATCTACACTGGTGAAAGCGTGAGGGAAATATACATTCGAAAGATTCACGAAAAGCCAACTTTGGCATCATGTTGCCAGAGAACTACGAGAAATAAAGAAAAGGAATAGCAGAAAGTTGTAGGCCTGAATGAGATGTTTTTCCAGAAATTGTCACCAATTATAAAAATCACCAATGGCTTTGCGAAAGTGCTATTTTGACAGCAAAAAATACCGACGTGAATGCAATCAACAACGCTATCCACGAACAAATTTGGGGCGCGTCTTTTACCTACAAATTGATTGGCAGTGTCATGAATGCGGACCAGATTTTTAATTATCCAATAGAGATTTTAAATTCGATGGATCTTTCTGGTGTACCACCGCACAAATTGTCACTCAAACTCGGTGACCCAATAATTATTTTGCGCAATACTTATGCACTACGATTGTGCATTGAAACCAGGCTCACTGTCAAACAACTGATTCCAAACATCACCGAAGCGACAATTCTGAATGGCAAGTCAAAAGGAGTAGATGTGCTTATGCCACGTATTCCCATCATTCCCACCAACATGCCATTTGATTTCAAACAACTACAGTCCCCGTCCTCCTTGCATTTTCAATGACAATCAACACGGCACAAGGTCAATCGCTTCAAGTGTGTGGATTAAATCTGGAAAATCCATGCTTGTCACGTGGACAATTTCATATGTTGCATGCTCACAAGTGGGACAGCCGAAAAATGTATTCGAGTGGTAAATGAGTGATGGGAGGTGGAGGGGTCAAGTCTACGCTTCATCCCAGAGAGCGCTCACCGCAGCGCGCATACTTTCGTTGCTCGTATTTAAACTCCTACTTTTTAAAAACACATATATTTGTGCGTAGCGCTGACGGCACTGCTCTGCCCAAACGCATATATGCGTGCATAGCACTGAAAGGGTTGGAAAGAAAAAGAGGTATTGCAACGCATGCCGGGAAAAATTTGGTGAGTTGCTGAGCGCGCCTGCGAAGGTTTCTGAATTATTAAATCAATCGTACAATAGGTGTAGCGTGAGTCGTTTCAACAAATGAGTGTTGGCACGCGAGCTTCTCAAAGAAGCGAGGAACGACAAGCAAGCAAAGAAGGTCGTTTACGATTTGCTCAATCACGTGCAACAGAATCATTTCAGCGAGACAGAAGTTGTGTAAAAAGGTACGTAATTTATTTGTACTAAGAATAAGATTTGGTGCAGTAGTCTTTCTGTTAGCTTTTTTTAATTGCTTACACTCATATTATGGATCTTAAATGCTTATCATTAGATAACTTAAAGAACAAAGTTTTGAATTCTGGCATTCATTTGTATGTATACGCTACACTTTTCCTAAAATTTAATTTTTAAACTCAAAAATATTAACTTTTTGCACTACTCCAAAAATAAAATAGTTTTTTGCTTGGAAAACGCAGTATAGGCATGGAATAGAAACTCATACCATCATTTGTGCGTTACAAATACCTGTGTAGACACGAGTAATTAATTAGACTAGGTTTAAAATTCGTATAGGGACCGATTTTAACCCAGAAAAGATTTGTAGGCCAAGCCATGAAAAGTATGGAAATGGTGAATTCAAAATAGAGTATTTTATATTGCAAATAAACAAAAAAATCATTGTCCTTTTTTATTTTATACATGTCTGCTTTGTATATGTGTGCCTACTTCGAAATAAAAAGAGGCATTTCAACGCATACCGGACACACCTAGTTATTTCATATTTCACGATGTGTTCAAATATAATACTAATGTATAAAATTTTTCAAATTTCTTTTTATAATCATCCCCAACGTATTTTGCCCTTCTGTAATGCACTGACATTGTGTGTCACATAACACAGAAATGGGGTGGTTGGTATTGGATATAGTAAGGAAAGGAGTCCATGGAAAGAACTGGTTCAAGACGTACAAGAGGGATAACAGTTGGCGGTTTGATAGGAGGTGTAATTTGCGAATAACTTAATACGGATTTGATACTGGAAATGCAAGTAGCTTAATTATTTTACTTTATCATAATACAGTAACAGCAGACGCAGAAAAGCAGACTGTAAAAGCAGCAAAGTTTTATCATGTAAATGATGGACAGAGCATCGCAGTCAGGGAAATACAGGATGGTGATTACAAGGTACCGGTCATTTTAAGAGGTCGCGCAGCTCTGTAGCTCGTACCATTTAAAAAATACAGATCTTTGAAACCGACGCATTGTTTTGTAATCACCCTGTATATAATGCACGGCTATTCAAGATCATGTCATTGGTTGATTGGATATTGTTATTGCCATTTCAAGAAACACTTTGGTTTTGGAAATGCTCAGGGCTTTGGTAATGCCTTAAAAGTCGACGTACGAAGCGACACTGGCACGCACGATACTGAGAGTTAATCTGACCAATTATGAACGATGCATCTACATCTTAATCTACATACAACTCTTCGAGCCACCGTAGAGGTATGTGGCATGGGTTGTCAGATCTAAAGCCATGGACATAGGAATGGGAGAATAGGGTGAAAACGGGGCACTCGATGGTGTGCGGCGGAACAAGGAGTTATTGTATCAGTCCGTTTAACAGTGTGTATCTCTTTTTTTGTCACTTCTATTACTCATATAGATGTTGCGCGGTGTTAAAAGTGACATTTTCCGTGTCATACTGAACCTCGCGGGATCGGATTTTGACAAGTAATCTGAGCCTCCGAGCGTGTAGCCTCAGAGTCTCTAACAGTTCCAGGGCCAATCCTTACATCAACTACGTGACACTTTCTGTACCCTCGTAGCAGTTTTTTGCGAAGCATGTGAATTTCCTTTGCATTTCATTTACTTTGCGAATTTAATTTCGCAGTGCAAGGTCCTAAATACCCGGAGCGTCATCGAGGTTTGGGCTAACCAAGGCAAAGACAGCATGCATTTTCAGCATGGTTTCCTTCCTGGTGGCTCCTGCATCACTAATCTATCCATTTTACATCATCACGTTATTTCTGCATTCGTAAACGGGTCACAACACGACGTCTGTTACATAGATTTCTCTAAAGCTTTCGATTCCGTCAATCACAACCTCCTTCTACACAAACTTCAGTCCCGTTACAATATACATGGCCCCATATTATCCCTAATTTCTAAATTTTGGAATTCTCGCAGCCAGCGGGTTTTAATAGATGGAATTTTTTCGAAGTATTTGCCAGTTACCCCTGGAGTCCCTTGACCTTTTCTCCTAATGCAACGTCTTTTTCTCCCAACTGAAACGTAATGCGTAACATTCATATCATCTTCGCTTCATTCTCGCCTTGTTTATATTTTGAATATTTCTGTTTTGGGAGCGTGGTTGCCTAGTGGGTAGCGCGCTTGGCTACTGATCGAAGGATCCCGGGTTCAAATCCGGGTGAAGCCTTTGAACGCCCCCGAACAGAAATCCTCGGTGGCCCAGGGAAAGGAACCGGCGCCCCCCTACCCTGAATGTGTGAAATTCACACGCCTGTGGCTGAGTCCGGGTTGAATCACTGAGTGGTTTCTGTTTTGTTTCTACTACTATTGTTGTTTTTTCATTTATTCAACTTATTGAACCCAATTGAAGTCTTAGTTGCTGTTTTCGGGGATTTTGATATATAAATAAATAAAGTGGCATCTCTCTTTCACTTTTTCACCAGAAAACCTCACCACTATTCGTTTAATAAATCCTAGTTTCGTTAATGCAACTCCACTAATGTGATTTTCTCACGTTAGGTTTTAAATCAAGTATAGCGTTGATGTGATTAATTTCGCAAGAAGTGTACTGCAGCACATTTACTAAGATTAAGTTCGAGCGTTCATTCAATACAGCGAATGAGGCGACACCAGCATTAAACATCGCAAGTTAAAATGACCTGGAAAATTTAAGTATTGCCAATACCTTCATCCTATTTATAATATATTCAGGACAAGAAAGGTTTTCGCAAGGCTTCAAACTGGCTGAGGCTTGTTTTATGAATCCCTGACTGACGCTACACGCTATGGCATCGTTTGCATTAAAATTCAGATTAATATCCTATATTTGTGTATTTCATGCATAATAGTAGTCTTCAGTCAAACGATTATAGTTGAAAGAGATGCCAAGTAGTCAGCTTCTCTTGATTAATAGATACCTACTTAAATTGCTTAATGTGATAAATTAGGATTTCAAAAACTGCCCCTCCTATATTTTGAACAGGAAAAAATATACTCACTACAGAAATCTCACAAACAAAGGGTTAAGTCAAATCTTCATACATCTATAACAGATTCATATTAATAAAAATACGAGCGGAAGGTACCCGTTGAAATTCAACGGGTGTGAAAAACGTTAAAGTTATTTTATAAGAAAACCGCAAAGCCTGAAGAAAAACTGTATGCGTGGTCATTCGAGGATTTCGTAACCTATCTCGTTTGTCGTGTTCGTTGCAATAGACATACTGACCGTTTTCCAGGTGCACGGAGAGATGAGTGACTATTGGTCCACTTTCATGCACGGAAAACCCAAAAGTCGGCAATACAGACTCATTACTACTTAAGTAGCAAAGGTTGATAGATGGTCACCTCGTCCCTACGGTTCTCTTGAGCCGTCTTCTGAGTTATTAACAGCTTGATCGCTTCCCTTGTAAGCCATGTTTATTACACCAATGAATCCTCCATCACCAGGACTGCGCCTTCGGCATAGCCATAATCATTGGTTTCGGTTGATAAATAAAAAATCTATGGTGAGTCTTAGTACACTTGTCGATTTTCATGCACGGGTGTCGTTAATTGCGCAGAATTTCCGTTCTGCTTTCGGGTAAGAAGCATGTAGTGACGTCATTATAATTTTCGCCATCTTAAAACAGATTGAAGGTTCGAAACAGATGGGTATATATTTGAACCAGATTTAGAGCTGGTTACCCGTCCGTATGTTGGGTAAGGATGAAATTTGTGCGGATCTTAGCGTAACCCGAGAAATACCACGGGAAGATTATCATGAGATCGCTGGTGGGCATGTCTTTGAGCATCCAAGTCTAACTTTGGTTGTTTTTATTTCAAGGGCTCATTTTATCGCAAAGAAGACATTCCTTTAGCTTTAGAATATTTATTCGAAAGGTTACTCTTTTTTCTATTAGACATGTTGATGGATATATTTTTAAGTCCAAGGAGGGGAAACACAGCGGCGAGCGAGAGTCTTGAATGAGTAACTCAATGATTGAGTGAATGTAGCTAAGTTAACTGAATTTTAACACTTTTAAACATATAAATAACTCGTGACGTTAATGATGCGGGAATTGGTCTAAAAACAGTTCGCAATCGTAATTAGAGGCAGACGGTTTCACTACGTGTACTACATCTGAGTACTAAACGATAATAAACAACGCCGTGTTTGTTGTAGCAACAGAGGCATTATTACCATTGACATTCGCTGCACGTAAATATTCTTGCACATATAATTATGTGTGAAATCAATTAATTTCCTATATATGTGTATTGTTTACAACGTAAGTGTTCTCTCATATACATTCGATGACCCTTTGAGAAAGACGTTGAAGAGAATAATTGTTGTAAATATGCATTGAATTTATCGATTAACCCCTGAAGCAATCTATCATGGGGCCCTTGGGACTCTGGGCCCTTCTTATACGGATTTGCTTTCTACTAACTATCATGGACCTGCAGGAAAACGTGATATTTCAATGCTAGAGGCGTGAATATCCTTTTAAAATCAAATCTATGGTTGTCAAGGAAATATTTTATTGCTGATTTCAGAGAAAAATGTTAGATATTTCAGCTTGAAACATGAATTTCAGACAAATTCGGAGCGTAAAACATAATCAATTGAAGGAATTAGAAACTTCAATTATTCAGCCATCCGATAAAAGTAATCCCAGCCCTATATCTTGAGTGAAAGTACTTTTAAAAAGCAAAAAAATGAAACAACTGCACCGAACCCAATGCTTAGCATGGACCACCAAGGGGGACCTTCGGGGGCCTATGGGGGCCCTGAGGGGTTTTTGATATAGCATATGTTACAACCAGATATGTTTTCTATCTGCATACCAAATTTCAGCTCAATCGGTTCAGTAGTTTTTGCGTGATGGAGCAACAGACAAACAGAGACCATTACATTTTTATACATATTAGTAAGGATCACACCCTTAACCCTGAAAAAATAGGGTTTCGGTTAATTGAACCCTACAGTGTTTGTTGTCTACCAGTAACAAACTCGTGTTCCAAATTTCATCAAAATCGGTCCTGTGGTTTACGAGGAGATGTGGAACATACATACATACATACATACATTGACTTTTATATATATAAAGAAGACGAGCGGAAGATACCCGTTGAAATTCAACGGGTGTGAAAAACATTAAACTTATTTTTTATAATAAAACCACAAAGCCCGAAGAAAAACAGTATGCGGGGTCATTTGAGGAGTTCGTAACCTATCTAGTATGTTGTGTTCGTTGTAGTAGACACACTGACAGTTTTCCAGGTGCACGGAGAGATGAGTGACTATTGGTTCACTTTCATGCACGGGAAACTTAAAAATCGGCCTTACAGACTCATTACTACTTAAATAGCAAAGTTTGATAGATGGTCACCTCGTCCCTCCGGTTCTCTTGAGCCGTCTTCTGAGTGATTAACAGCTTGATCTCTTCCCTTGTGTACATATATATATTTGCATTCCATGACTTAATTCAGTTGCACTATTCAACGTTGATATGTGCGTTGATTATCTTAATCCGGATTGGACAGAAGAGTACAATCCAGTGGTTGACAACGTCAAGAGGAGTATGGCAGCAGAAGCCATGTTTATTTGACCTATGAATGCTCCATCAATGGGGCTGTGCCTTCGGCATAGCCATAATCATTGGTTTCGGTTGATAAATAAAAAATCTATGGTGCTTCTTAGTGCACATGTCGATTTTCATGCACGGATGTCGTTGATTGGGCAGAATTTCCGTTCTGCTTTCGGGTAAGAAGCATGTAGTGGCGTCATTATAATTTCCGCCATCTTAAAGCAGATTGAAGGTTTGAAACAGATGGGTCTGTATTTGAACCAGATTTAGAGCTGGTTACCCGTCTGTATGTTGGGTAAGGATGAAATTTGTGCGGATCTTAGCGTAACCCGAGAAACATCACGGGGAGAATCTCATGAGATCGCTGGTGGGCATTTTTTTGACCATCCAAATCTAACCTTTGTCGTTTTTCTTTCAAGGGTTCATTTTCTCGCAAATAAGACATTCATTTTGTCTTAAAAGATTTTTTCGAAAGGTTACTCTTTTTTCTATTAGGCATGTTGATGGATATATTTTTAAGTCCAAGGAACGGAAGCATAGCGGCAAGTGAGAGTCTAGAATAAGCATCTCGATGATTGAGTGAATGTACCTAAGTTAACTGCACATTAACACTTTTAAACGTATACATTACGTGACGTTACTGATGTGGGAATTGGTCTAAAAACAGTTCGCGATCGTAATGAGAGGCAGACGGTTTCACTATGTGTAATACACCTGAGTACTAAACGATAATAAACAACGCCGTGTTTGTTGTAGCAACAGAGGCATTATTACCGTTGATATTCGCTGCACGTATATATTCTTTTAAGTGTGTAGTCTATTAATTCCTTTATGTGTAACGTTTACTACGTAAGTGTTCTCCCATATATATGCCCCTTTGAGAGCTACTTTGAGAGTAGACGTTGAAGAGTATACTTGATAAATATGCGTTGACTTTATCGATTACCCCCCGAAGCAATTTATCATGGGGCCCTTGGGACTCTGGGCTCTTCTTATACGGATTTTGCTTCTACGTACTATCATGGGCCTGCAGGAAAGCGTGATATTTAAATGCTAGAGGCGTGAATATTCTATGAAAATCAAATCTCTGGTTGTCAAGGAAATATGTTATTGTTGATTTCAGGGAAAAATGTGAGATTTTTCAACTGAAAACATGAATTTCAGACAAATACGGAGCGTAGAAGAAAATCGATTGAAACAATTAAAAATTATATTTATTCAGCCATCCGATAAAAAAAATTCCAGCCCTATATCTTGAGTGAAAGTACTTTTAAAAAGCAAAAAATGAAACCACTGCACCGAACACAATGCTTAGCATGGACCACCAGGGGGGATCTTCGGGGGCCTTTGGGGGCCCTTAGAGCTTTTTAATATAGCATATGATACAACCAGATATTTATTCTATCTACATGCCAAATTACAGCTCAATCGGTCCAGTAGTTTTTGCGTGATGGAGCAACAGACAAACAGAGACCATTACATTTTTATACATATTAGTAAGGATCACACCCTTAACCCTGAAAAAATAGGGTTTCGGTTAATTGAACCCTACAGTGTTTGTTGTCTATCAGTGACAAACTCGTGTTCCAAATTTCATCAAAATCGGTCCTGTGGTTTACGAGGAGATGTGGAACATACATACATACATACATACATACATACATACATACATACATACATACATTGACTTTTATATATATAAAGATAAAGAAGATAAAAGATAAAGATAAAGATTACTCAAAAAATTGTGGGAGGAAATAAAACGTAAAACGTGTAGTGAACAAGCTGGAAATATTTCCAAATCTTTGATAAAAACCTTTAGTTACATCCCTCTGAGAACAAGATAGCAAATATTATTCTAAGGATCTATACACTAGAAGTTGATAAAATTATACACAACTGTTCTGTCAAACCTATTACTGTCAAACATTCCATCAATTGACACTGTTTACATTCCAGAGGCCACATATAAGAATGTGAGGGAGATATTATCACATCTCCCAATAAAGGGGCCAGGCGATGATAAAATCAGAATGAAAGATTTACTAAACCCAAAATTTAAAATTAAAATGTTAACTACCTTCATCGAAAACAGTCTAATGAAAGGAGTCGTGCCAGAAGACTTGAAAATTGTTATGCATTATTAAACTGGTGTTTAAAGGGGGGAAAACTGACTTTAACAATTATAGACCTATTTCTATAATATGCTCAATTGACAAAGTCTTGGAAATTGTTGTTTTAATTTTGATAGCATGCGGCCATAAAAATCTATAACAATTTAGGCAAATGATAAAAGTTCATAAAATATTATCAATAATTGAAGTATCGATGACTCATGGGAATTGGATTACTTATATCAATAGTTTTACCTCTATGGTCTTCTGATTTCAACTATTTATTCCTGTTATGCTTATACTCACTACAACCCAGAGAAAGAAACGATATAAACACGTGCAATAAAGGCAGCAATGATAATAATTTATGAGGGATTTGAAGATTCCTCAAGTGAGAAGGATGATAAGAATGTATTCATGGCTCTGCCGATGTCTTCCTTGACTTAATTAATGTGCAGGGGCAATAAAGTTTTTTTTTGGGAAAGGCTTTAGCCGAGGAAAGATCTTCACACAAGGCTTCTCTCTCTCTTCCATTTCCAGGGCGTGATGTTACTCCTATTTCCTCTCCTCTATAGTGTACTTGGGATGTGCGTATAAATTTCCCGGCGGTGAGAAATATCTGACTCGGTGTGAGAGCCCAAGTGGGTTTGAAGCCGCGTCGTTCCGTGTCGGATGAGGCGTCTCATTTTTCACGCGCGGAACTAAGGCAGCAGCAAGCAGAGCAAGGGAGGTCGGGATATACGTGTCAATTTAGCGAGGGAGCTCATTTGCCAGCGAGTCATTTTTGGAAGACAATGAGAAATGCCGCATGCCATTAGATGGTAGCGTACTCACGCTCCAAACCATCGCAGTCTTCCCCCCTTCTCCCAAACCCATGGAGGACTGACTACCCTTCAGTTACGGCTCCACCTGGGGAGAATAAGGACGACTTCCGCAGAAACAGGAAACCCAGCAGCAATCCCAGGACTATGAGGTGGCAATCCCAGGACTATGAGGTGAAGTCGACGCGACTGTTTCAAATCTGATGCCAAAGATGATGCCGAGGTTTCGGGCCCGTTCCTCAATGCCAAAATCCAACGTATAAAAGCTCCAAAACTACTGTAAAAGCGGTGATCATAATCACACCGGAAAATAATAAACACTCCGAAAAACAATTTAGAGGAGGATTTGTATGCCTCATATTTATATGTTTTAGGCCACTAAGAAAAGCGTTGATCGAAATGTAGCGGTATTTTCATAAGAACTGCATTTGATTTGGTGAATGGTTTTACATTTGGCTTTTTTAAATAACTGAAACTTAATATACAAAGTAGAAAACTTTAACTGTTGAATGGCTAAAGGAATAAGGTATTTATTTTGTACATTCAATTTTCCCATACGGCTGGCATACGCATACCTTGCACTTGAAAAATAGTAAAAAACCCCGAACAGCAATGCAAAGGGGTTATTTAACCCCATATCTTTTAGCTCCACAACAAAAGCATTGAATCGGTGCGGGGTTTGTTTAATTGTTGTATTATATTACATTAACTCAAAATAAAGGGTTAAAACTTGCATTTTTGAATAGCTGATAGAATTCAGAGCCGGCTAATTAGATAATAGAAAAAGGAAGCAAATCTTTTAACACTTTTTGACCCTGACTTTATTAACTTTATGCCCGGTGATGATAACAATGAACTCGTGGAAGGGGTAAATTGTTTTTAAGACTTGCATTCATGACATATGGCTAGACATTTTATTGCCGAATGCCTAAAAGGAAACACTGATTTGAATTCTTGAATTGAATTTTCCAATACCCTTCATAATTTTTTATGTTTATGGCTTCAATATCGTCCATTTTTTTCCATTTCAATAACATTTTTTTTAATTTTCTTGGAAACCAAACACAGGCTTCAAAGGGTAACTAATGCCTGATTCCTGATTGGCTTAGTTTACCTGATGATAATTGCAGTGTTATTTAAGCGGGGTTGTTTTTCACCACAACCTCATCGGTCATTGTATTTTGCACGTCACTTTCAAAGGATTCTTTCAATCCCATGAACCAATTTTTATGTATTCTTCGTAACGGTGAATTTCATCTTACCTCTTATGCTAATTTTAGAAGATAGCTCTTATTTTTACTCAATTCATAGAGAGTCCCTTGAGAGATTTGATAATAGAGGGTTTTTTTGCAACAAGGAACATTGAGCTAAATGTAAAAAAATGCTCGCATTTATGGTAGTGGAATAGAAGTCTGAATGCTAGCACTGCAGAGGAACATGCAAACCACACCATGTTAGTCACTAGTTGACAGTGGTTAAAACGACTAATGCTAGCTGAAACTAAAGTAGGTTATGAAATAAAAAGGCCTCAAAAGTAGTCAAAGGAAACTATGAATAAATTAGTTCAGGAATAATAAAAATACTCCACTTAAAAAAACTCCTTATATTTATGTCTGAAACTGTTTTTACCATATCCGATGGAATGAATACTTTCGAAATAACTGAGACTCATATATTCACACAGGTGATAAACTAGGTGAAACATATATTACTCGTGCAAAAGAGAAAAGAAAGACGTCTCTATTATGCTATATATTTAAACTATTTTCATTTGTTAAGAACACTAAGTATTGGATACAATTTTCATAATCATGTTCAATCAAACTAAATTGTGATCAAAAAATCTCTCAAAATATTCATAGAATATAATTTTTGAACAAAGAACAAAATAGTAGGGTTACATTTAGTCTAAGTACATAATTTTTCATTTCCCTTAGTAAATATTGTGGCTTCCTCTTCCTAAAAGAATGTATAAATGTTTATATGGAGGTTATTGAGCTTACACTGAGGGCTAAACACGATTTGATACTACAATCGAATTATAAGTCTAAGTCTTCGATATTGCGCTATCGACTAAATACCTGAATTTCTGACTAACCTATCATATAATGTATGAATATTTGACAAAAGTATATGCCAATGCACGTGGGTATCTACTTTCCGGATGGCGTAATGTACGCCAAAATCTCTTTTTTACTGCTGTTTTAATGATTTATTTCGTAGCATTTAAATTCTCAGAAATACTAGTTAATGTATCATTCAATTGCCTACATAAAAATTGTTATTAGGTACGATTACACCCCAAACCCAATCTTCAAATAGTAATAGGGAAACATTTTATATGATCATCATCGGCCGTTTAGTCCAAAGATTGTAGCCCTCCATTTTTCCTTATCTAAAGTTAGTTCTTCTTATGCACTTTCCCCTTTATTTGATTTATGTATTCATCCCTTGTTCTTCCTCTTGGGACTTTTCCCTCTTTCTTCCTTCAATTATATTCTTCACACACCCATTGTGCCTCAGGATGTGCCCATACCATCTGATTCTTCTTTTATTTGTAGTGATCCATATGTATTTGCCTCTTCTACTCCTCACTATATTCCTTAATGTATTATTTTATCCACCCAATTGATACAAACAATCATCTTCCAACACCAGGATTCGAATGCTTCTAATATTTTCCGGTCTGCTTTTCCAATGGCCCATGTTTCCGATCCGTTGAGTGCCACGCTACACATGAACGCTTTCACTCACCATTTCCTCGTTCGTGCATCTAATTTGAGCACAGTAGTTGATATTTTATAATCAAAGAGTTTTTAGCCTGAGATTTTCTATGCTTGATGTCCGTTGTTCTTCTTACGTCCCACGCAAACGTTTTTTCCGCTCTCAATTCTTACATTACATCAAATATATCATGCATTTATGGCTAAAAACGATAAAGTGAAAGATTGTCATTTCAATTGAAATACTACAGCTTTTTTTTGAGCCATAACGAGTCATCTTTGAGTAAAAACTTCGAAGAAGCTTGCTACTTCCGCCACCAACCTCTCTAACCAGCGGTCCACAGTGGTAATCGTGGGAGCAGTCCGTCGACGGGAAATGACAAATTGAGAACTACAGAGAGAGACAGATATGAAATGTTTATTCGAGGTCGTTAAAGTTCATCCCACGAGGTTCCCTTCAAAACCCACCCGCAGTGTCAAGACAGTGCACGCGCCCATAATACCTAACAGCGTCTCTTTCGCATCTCGAAGAGAACGGTCGGTCGTCTACGTCTTTAAGTGTCGCCTCGAAAGCCGTAACAGTCGGTGGTGGGGTAAAGGGGATGGAGGGGCGAGGTCAATTGCGACACTCAAGGAAAGGAAAGTAATTAGGGGAAGATGGAAGTATACACGCGGAAGAGGGTGTGTGTAAGTAACGAGTCGAGACGCCTACTCGAGTGACAAGACGCCGAGGGACGAATTAGCGTCCGTTCACTTGAGCGCGATGCACTTGAGAGCCCATCGTAAGAGTTGATGTGTATTTTCCCTGAATGTGTAGTTTAGATCATTAGCCATTTATTTGGGAGAGCGTAGGAATTTTTATAAGACATATAGGTATGAGTTTTATTTTGAAAAATTATTCCGCTTCAAATGTGCTGAAGTTATGCTAGTAAAAATAACTCCTAGCCTATCTATTTCCCCATTAGTTCCTAACCGGTGGTATACACTGTTAAAAATAGTCATGTCTCGGCTATCCGAGGTAGTGTGGACTGAGGTGACCTCTGATGGACTCAGAAAATACGGAAGGCTTATGTGCGAGAATTAAGCACGACTGCTTATGTTATTTATTAATAAAAGTTATATACCAGTTAATGTGGTTTAAATGGAGGAGAGTACATGTAGATACTTGTTCCTCATTGCTTCTTCTATAAGCGCAATTAGGTATTTCTGTGCTATGTCGTGATTAATAATTTCATGTAGTTGGGATAAAATATTTATGTAAATTGCCTTATATTCGGAAAATGAGCTCATTTCCTTATTTTGACATTTTCAAGAGCTAAACTATCTTGGTACATCCACAGGATAAGGATTAGTACCTCGGATAATACGGCTAATAAGTAATTGTATAATCGATACTTTAATTGCGGAAGTGTGGCAAGTATTCTCACACTGCGAGGTGTCAACCTGTTTTTGGAAAATGAAATTTTAAGCGGGTGCACCCAGAGAAAAGAGTTTAGAAACCGACGTCGCAAAAATTATCGTATTGGATGGATAAAAAGATGCACCATTGTTCACATGCATATAAAACTTTACGACGTAGTTTTCGATGTATTACACTCGCATTCTATAACTCACATTACCACTTAATGCTGCAATACACTGAAAATTAGGTCTTGACTTTGTTTGTTGAAAATTGCACCAATTTCTATCCATCCCTTATGCTCAAATCAAATTTGTCTTTTGGATTTGAATTTATAGTATATGTATGAGGTTGTTTAATGCATAATATTATATATTGTTACGCAGACCTTTGCTTGTAGTCACAGCATTAAATAAGGACCCCCAATCAGAAATTATTTAATAGGAATGGCGACCCAGAGCTGAAGTCATTCACATCATTAATCTGAAATAGGTGGGAGGTGGGATTGTAAGCACTAGTTAAATAATGGTTGGCGTATAAAAAAATATTCGGCAGCTAACCTTCACAATTTAAATTAATTTAAAACATTTCAGTACTTATGATCAAGTTTAGAAAATATTTAATGACTAATTACTGCTTCATGCTGTATTGTACAGGGCTAATCATTAAATGCATAACATATAGATATCTCTTTATATTTTTAATACCAATGTTATATTGTAAAAGATTTGCACTAGTGAACAAAACATTCTACTCCCGTAAAGCAAGTTCTGAGACAAATAAAAATAGTAATGATTAATATTATTACTCATGTGCTAGCTAGTGAGTAAGTGAGGCAAGTGTTCCAAGAAAAATCTTTTTTTTTGGGGCTCAACCTTAAATGACGGGTTGTTCAAGGAAATAGAAGGGTCAGGCTTTGAGTACAATTTAAAACGACTGGAAATTAAAGTATCATATATACAATTGGCGTTTGTAAACTAACCGCTTGCATCAGAATAGCAGAGCATGTCTCCTGAAGAGTACCCGCCACTGAATTTGTAGAGACACACTGTCCCAATCACATTGAAGCAAATTCTGTCAAAACATAAGGGAAATATAAACCTGCTTGCCTCACTTCAAGCATATCACCTCCTAGTATAATATTGGCTGGGGATCTTATGACTATCGTTTCAGTTTGAAGCCTTCATTACTTCAGAAATCACAGAGACAGATTCCGCAGTAACATTACTTACTAACGTAATTCAAATCGTATAATAGTACTTTTTAACAATATTTACATTGAAACTTACCAATCACCATTATCAAATATTTCTGCATTAACCAAAATGGAGCTTAATTGGTCTGCAAATTAATTATGGAGGATAAAGCTTTTAAGCAAATTGAATGTTAAAAAGTGCATGCATGAATTAAGAGTTTGTCCTTTAAGTCTGAATGCCTGCAATCTGTCAAACTCACTCACGTAGAAGGATAAAGTGTAAATCAACTACGATTATTAATGATAAGTGAATTTTATTCAATCGAAAATGATAATTTATCACAATTATGAAATATAAGTACATATTTTATTTTTTATCGTGCTGTGTCATGTGCCCCTAAGTGTTGTTCTCTTATAAAGAAAATCTACACTCACAAATACGTGAGGACCTATTTCAAAGGAAAAATAATTTTTTCAAGCTCAACTTTACCTGATGGGCCGCTGAGGGTAAACGATGTCTGCAGTAAGAGTTTGTGCCTCGGGTCTGAGTGCCTGTAATTATTTAAGCTCTCTTGGTGGGATGGATTTTGATGTAAATTGATCGGAATTATTATTAATTTGCAAATTAAATTCAATTTGCTAATAACACTAATACTCAAAAGTTTACTATTTACCAATATTTTATTTTAAATCTGTCAAATTATGTATTTCCACCTATTCTCGTATTTGATACATTTGAGCACAGGGACCCGTGAAGACCTCTTTTAAGGGAAATATAATTTTTCCGAGCTCAACTTTATATGAGGGGCTGTTGAGGGGCGGGCAAGGGAAATGGGGAAAACCTCGCCGGACGAAACCCTTCCTCACGCTTCGCGGATCTCTCGGTGGTGGCTCTCTCGTCCCAATCTTCTTCACTTCCCTTGGTTCTCTTTTTAAACAGTTGGGGGGGCAGGGACAAGGGAGGAAAGGGAGCAGAGAAGAGAAGAACGACGGAGGATAATGGAACTCGAGATTCCGGGCCTATTGTATGCTTTTTGATATCATTTGAGATTTCCAAGAGGCAACAGATTAATGCTAATCCTCTCCCTTTTTCGCACCCGCCAGCACAGGGCCCTGGCCCTCGTCCCGGGGATGTATAAATGGCCCTGTCCCCCACCCACCATCTCCTTTTGCTGCCTCATTTTCCCTTACCCTAAGGATAAAAAAGCAGGGAAAAGGGTGGAAAAAATACATAGAGGCCAGACATTCACTTCCCTCCTCTTAAGGGAGCAATCCTTAAAAAAAGTCCCGAGGACGGAAAAATAAACTGCGAAACCTTTTCCTACTCTCATCCACCCAAACCCTTCTTTTCCCCCTACCCTTCCTCCCCGCCAACCCTTCTAACAGCAGCGCCGACGGCGTAAAAGGATAACGTAGGGGAAGGGGAGGCCCCTATGTCCCTGTCAGAGGGACGGACCCAATGCTATCTTCTCTTCACCGTCGGCTTATCCGACATATTTGGCCTTTGCGCGGTATTTCCACCTTGATACTTACTTCCAAAGAAGAAATATTGCGAAAAGAGGCAAAGTTAGCGAGCACTCCCACATTTCAGAACACTGGATTCGATTGTTCTGATGTGTGTGGACATTTATTGGATTTTCATGCATCCAGTGTGTTCCCATATAGCCGCTCCATTTGGGCGTAGACGCAGTAATAAAGTATGATTCCTTCAAAATGAGATGAAGTCAAGTGAGAGGCCTGTAAACCTGATTCTTATGGCCGTTTTACACGGGGCACGTAATTGCACAATCTGATGTATGTTCGAACGTGCATTTCAAATTGCGTCGTGTAAAGCGGTGAAATGCTAGAACGCATACGCCAATGCATGAACGCGAGTTGGCAAAATAGCCCCTGTTCTAATGCCGAGCTCGCATTCTCGCAATTTCAACAAATTTTTTTCCAATAGATGTCGCAGTAGTAGGGACCGGAAGAAGCTGAGTGACGATAAGTGTTTGTTGTATTGGTGGATTGCATTGTGTGCAGTTGTTGTTGCTTGTTGTCCTTTGCGGAATAGTATGAGCTGGTCACACAAGGACGTGTGACAACATGTCAACAACGATGCGCACAGAATTTCGTTTCTTCTTTGTTCTAACAAGTGACTTGCTACTAGCGCACTCAACAGACGACGAAATTTCGTGAATGAATGCTTGCTTACGAACACCGTGTAAAGCGGTAACGCATTCGTCTGCGCAATAATTATTGCACGCAAGATTGAGAAATGAATGCAGTGCTAACCTGCGCAATGACGTGCCCGGTGTAAAACGGCCTTTAAGATATCAATCATACGCACTCCCTTATCCTTGCAAACCTCTTTTTCTTCAGTTCCCTTCGTCAGTTGCTTCATACACGCCCTGTAGTACTTAAGATTCCTAACTTCTATTTGGAGTATCTTCCTATTCATTCGCCCATGACATCCGCGGAAAACCCCTTCCTCTCACACCTTTCCCTCTTCCGTCATAAATCAACTTCGTCATTTGGTTCTAACCCATTTTTTCAACATAGAAAAATCAACAATGCTCTTTACACGTACATATAAAATGTTCTCGGGTATTCCACCAAGTAATTAGGGCATCATATCTACCAACGTTTCGACGAATGACTTTTTCGTCATCATCACGGCTTTTGAATGCCTCATGAAACAAAATTGGCCGTTATTTAATCCAACCTTTCCAAGGATATAAAAACGGCCAATTGTGACTCATACGGCATTCAGAAGCCCTAATGATGACGCAAAAGTCATTCGTCGAAACGTTGGTATATATGATGCCCTAATTACCTGGAGGAATACCCGTGAACATTTCATATAAGAGAGATTCACCGGGAAAATCTTAGATCATTTATCTTTTCACATGCGTTCATTACCAAAGCAACCATTCCACATTTTTTTTCATTTCCTACTCATCCCCTATCCAAGTCAGCACATCTATCCCAGTCAGCAAAAGTATGTGCCTAGAATATGCTCATAATATGCTTTCGAGATAAAGGTATATGCTGAGAATATCCTCTAAGAATATGCTGGAGATATGACAAATGGCATTGCTGGGGACAGATGCTAAGCATTTGTTGGGGACAGGTGTTAAGCATCTGCTGGGAATATGCTGGGCTACCCAAAATATATGAATTAATGACATTTTAGCACTTTAGCAAGTAAAAAATTGCGTGAAAATATTTTTGAAGAGATTTACGATGATGAAAGCCCAATTCCTAAAAATATATAAACGAAAGAAAAAAAAATATATATATATATTTTTTTTTTCCACAGCAGAGAATCGAACTGCAAACCTTACAACTGACAATATACCACCTTACCACTGATCTTCCGCTACCCAGAGGAATTTGTAGTTCACAGGGATTAAATTCGTTTTATTTTCATAAATTCTGACTAAGCGGGATTGTTGTAAGCATGGACTCTTAGTTGTAATTTTATCGTGCGGTCAAATGAAAATCTTTGAAACTAGAATGGGAATTTAGCGGGGAATGAGTTTTATTGCAATTAACCTTTCTTATAATACCCGCATCAAAATTATGTCACGTGGGATGGTGAGTATAAAAATACTACCACATATGTGGTTTAAAACGCAATTCATGTACTTTAGAAGTGATTAAACTCTTCCTAGTGGAAGATATTTTCGGTCCAATTTTGGACTTTAAAAATGTTTCCGTCTCCTCACATCTCGGGAGCATGTGCTGAGGATATCCTGAGAATGTTCTATCAAATGTTTTTTTTAATTCTACCAAATCGAATTCACTACCAAACATGTGGTTTATAACACGATTCATGTACGATGGAAGTGATTAATCTCTTCTTAGCGGAAGATATTTTCGGTCCACTTTTGAGACTTTTCCGGACTTTAAAAAATTACTACACCCATCTCCGAAATAAATTGTCAAGTGGGGTGGTGAGTGTGAATTTACTACCAAACATTTGGTTTGGAACGCGATTCATGTACTTTGGAAGTGATTTAATAGTCCTCCTAGCAGACCTATTTTCGGTCCATGGTTAAGACAATTTTTTATGAATTGAAAAAAGTTGCCGTCTCCTCACATCTCGTTAGCATGTGCTCAGGATATCCTGAGAATGTTCTTTTAGCATATTCTACGCAGCATAAACTTATTACATGTGCCAACATATGCCAGCACGAAAGTTTGCTGACTGTGATCCCATCTGCTTTAGCTACAAACACCTCTCAGACACAAGCCTACTCGTATTCTTATCCTGGCATACTCATGTTTTGCTACTATATTGGGACACAGTGAGACACAGACGGCAGCGTGTGAAGGAACCATTAAATGGTTTAAAATTGCTAATATCGGGGGATTGCAGCTCCTCATTCCTCCCTATCCTCTTGCCCGTTGCTTTCTACGTCGCAGTACTCACGTCGATTCCTTGAACTTTTACTCCCCCCCCTCAGCTATGGCAGTTGGCACTGCACCGATCTCCTTGATTAG
This sequence comes from Pyrrhosoma nymphula, assembly GCA_963573305.1. Taxonomy (NCBI): domain Eukaryota; kingdom Metazoa; phylum Arthropoda; class Insecta; order Odonata; family Coenagrionidae; genus Pyrrhosoma; species Pyrrhosoma nymphula. Next base: position 3,686,158 of record OY754338.1, on the reverse strand, counting down.
CGTCATCAGTGCCTTCTAATGACACTGCTGCCTCTAAGCAGCGGGTATTCGGGTGTAGCATGTGAGGTGTAGAACATTGAAAACCTCGATGTCTCGTTCAGTAAAACATTTATATCAAAAATATATTTCTCCATAGTGAAACTATTTGCAAAAATGGCATTTAAATTAGATTAGGAAATATTTTTTTGCCACGCATTAACCAAGCTCTCATTTCACACCATGAAATTTATCACCCAAACAGCGCAAATAAGCACGTTGAAGAGTATGAATTGTTCCTTCATATCAAATTGTGGACACGTTTTTCTAAAAGTTAACCTGAACATCGGCTGAATGACTTCACTTGAGTCACTTACAGCAATTTATTTTCTCCCTGGTGAATTTATTACGCTGTTCATTACGCTTTCCGCTATGAATTATTTCTCTGGGGTATTTGCGGGAATGAAAATACATTATTATTATCTTGCGAATTTTCACTCTGGCTTTAATTCACGAATTATTTCAAATGGTGACCGGGAAACATTCTCTTTTACACGGTGAATTTATTTTTCTATGCTGAAAATTTTCCCTTAAGTAGTATTGCAATAATAAATAGATACAGAGTAGATTTCTGACCGATGAAGCCGTCTTGACGGTAGAAATTTCTTATTTATGTTGCCCAACATTATCAAAGCAGAGAGGCCATGTGAACCACATTTTTCCTATTTTCCTAACTGCACTTCTGCGATAATTTTATGAATGTCATTGCACATATAGTCTAAAGTGAGGACTATAGAGATTAACGCAATGCAAACCGTAGCGTTTCATGAAACTCGGTTTCTTAACTAATGAAAACTGCCAAGATTGACGTCGCGCTGCGCGCTCTAGTTATTCCACGAGATCATCATGTGATCGACAATAGAGAATGCTCTAATTTGGCAGTAGTTCTGGTCCAATGGTCATGAGGATCATTTTATTGCGTGGGATTTTCTACATTAATCGAGGCCTTAACAGCAAGCACATGGCCGTGTAAATGACTGGTTATGCCACATCTTATGTTTTTCGCAAGCATATTGGACCCTGAAAAAAAAGATTCAATTTGCTTATCAAACAAAGTACCAAGGAAAGTCAAATATATTTCCTTAAAAGCTGCTATAAGTGAACTAAAAGTGTTACACGGCTGATGGAAGGACTACTTAGGGAGCCGTTAGAGACCGAAAGCTTCACACTGGGGATAGAATACTAAAACATTTCAGATCAGGCGAGTTTCATTTCGATGCGGAGGATATATTTATTAGTCCCCGCGCTGTATCTCACAAACTGGGAGAAGTGAAGAAATAAGAGAGATACACTAAACAACTGATGCCTTCTTTCCACGGACGTAAGATAATATAGCTAAATCTGCGTGAATCTAACATTTCCCAACGTTTCTTATCCTCATTCCCTCCCGTTTTATAGCTGTCGTCCGAATATGTACATACCGCCACATTTCCAGGCGGTGACTCCTAGGTAGTACGTAGATGTAGATGTAGAATAAACATTCGTAAGATAATTCGTCAGGTTAAATAGCATTTAGCCGCAGTAGATGAGCTCGGGCCTAATTTTCGATCCCGGCATCTTCACTGGTCTTACCCTCATTCTTCACTCTATCTCTACTTATAGACCTCACTGAACAGATCCGAGCCCCTATGCCAGAATGAATCCCCTATGAATCCTCTCGCATTACCGCCGTAAATTGTTCGCAAATGGAGACGAGGCAATATACGAGGAGAAAATTGTTGGCAACTGCTTTGGCCCTACCACTCACCCACGCCAGAAATAAAAAAAACAAACCCAGGCATTCCTTCAATCCCAATGGCCACCCAGGGCAGAAAAAAAAATTAAGGCAAGCGTGAAACGACCCCCGTAGTCGTCTCTGGAGTCCACTTGCCATGCCTTTCCACACTCTCCCTGCCAAGCCATCCAAACCGCTCCTCTTGATACCCCTGGGGTAATAAAAATTCCTCGCGGGGTGGAACTCTGTGCAGGCTGGTGCCGCGACCACCCTGGATTCTTTTTCTACTCCTCACCCCCTGACCGCGATTCGAACACACAACCCCACGGCCCCCATGCCCATTCATGGCTGACTCGTGATCCTAGGAATGAAATCGCATCGCACTCGTGTTATTAAAGCCGTAAAACCACACCTGATGGAATCTGAGCGACATCTTGTCGATGCCCTCACTTAGCTTTCCAGCCATTTTCACTCCATTCCATACTACAGTTTAGCCTTAACCGAAGAAAAACTACAACGTATTTTTCCACCAGAATATATAAAATGTAAGACTCGTCTCAAGGCACCTGATGCTGACGCCGACGCTCTGAATCTACGAGTGCCTTAACAAAATCACTTTTAAGTCTTTGAATCTAGGATAGGATACCGCGATAACAACCATTTTGGTCCCAATTTTAAATACGTAGCTATAAGTGAGTCTTCATTCTAAAAATATTAGTATTTGAAAGATTAGGTACACATTAGGACGATGGAATGGTTTAATTGTTTATTTTATATTGAATTTTGGAAGTAATTTCATTTAATAAACTTTATATTTACTCTCTTGAAAATGCCGGCCGATGTCTTGTCACGAGGCATTTTCTGCTCATTCACCGTGGGCCAATAAATCGGCCCACTGGCTGTAAAAGGGTAAGTTTATTCTGGTAGAAAAATACATAGGAGATTTTACTTCGGTTAACTAAGCCACAAAGTATCAAATTTCCATTAATTTTAGCCTAAAGCTATTGAATATGACTGGGTTCCCTGCTCTACTACAGCGAAACGGAATTCCATCTTTATGTCCTTATGAGCGAAGATGATGTTCATGCAGCCTGTGTCAAACGTTTTTCCCCATTCAGACTTCGAAAAGCCCTCATGCCCAATTTAATGAATGAATGAATTTAATGATGGAGTGGTAGAAATTACACCAGACTAAATTTAATTTTAGTCACCAAATAAGAATAGTCATGAATGCAGGCAAAAGGTAGTTAATACGAGCAAAGCTGTAGGGTTATAGCGGTTCCTAACCCTTATGCGACTTGAATGTCCCTTGGTAGCTCATTGAAATATTGCGTACACCTCGATATCCTCATCAGTTTGACATCTAAAAACTGAGAAAAGTATAATGGCCAAATTCCCTTATTCAGATTTTCTTGCATAACACTAAACCACTATGTACATACCTCTTTGGAAACAATAGGCGTAAATAAATAAGTATAAATGTAAAGGTCATTTGATAAAAAAACAATAGTTAACGCAATCCAGCGAAATATTACTTTTGAACAAAACCTTACGCTTGAGAAAATACTGTATTAAAAAAAAAGACTACTGTGCATTTTTTTAAATATGATGATATGACTTAATTTTCCTAACTGACGCATTATTTCCCATTCGATTAAAAATTGTTCTAAATTTAGCAACTCATATGAATTGCCAGAAATTACTAGTGACTGTAGTTTCCAAGCACAAGTTTCCCACTTGTCACCTCTTGTCCTGTTTTGGCGTTTCACCCCATCATAAAAACACGCATTCCAGTTTTAAGAAAGCGAGGCAAAATTCCTTCTCTAATTTATCCAACTAAGAGGTGACATCACTACGCCTTCAAGATCCCTTTCCTCTGACTTTTCCGTTAAGGGTATGAAGCTTTGATAGGCCCCCACGGCCAAGCAATTTAAAATAAAATGCTGCAACTCTTCAAAGTTCAGTATCACCATTAGCCACTGATTTTAATATTGAATAACTACAGCCATTTTTTCCACGCTTGTGCCTAAACTCCTTTAAGCTCTGGTAGCTCTTTTTTTTCATGTCACCTATTTGGCCCAGTCAATTTATGTATACGGCGGTCTTGCTCGTGGGACCTACGCATCTTTATACCCAAAAGCTATCTTAAATCCTATTTTTAAGATTGGTGGTCTCTTACTGAAAGCAGATTTAGAGAAGTTTACTTAATTCCACATGTTATTGGTATATGATGGAGAATGTAGAAGAAGTGTCTCAATTTCAGTTTTGCATGCATTTTTAATATAAAGAATTTTAATTGAAATCATAAACAACGGAAAACTAAAGCACGCTAGTCTTTATCGAATTGCTAAATGATGTATGCTGATTTTTAGGAGTGACCTCTTGGCATTAGCTACTTTTACCTATCACAAAACTTTGGTAAAATTTCAAAAATTATATCATTAGACTAAACCTACAGTACCACCTACAGACTGTCGGTTTCACCAAAAATCATATCCGTGGTATTCTCCATACAAAATGCATTCATTAAAAGACAGGAAATGATGGTCATAAACTCAGCCATGAAAAAAAGCTAAATGGTCCTTGGCTAAACAACTGAGCGCTGCAAACTACTTTAGTAGTGAAAGCATAAATGTGGCAAAATAAATGCATAAGAATCTAATTAAAAAGGCTTTTAACAGATTAATGAAATAAGACTATGCGTAACGATTTAATTATAAAAGGGCAGAAGTTTGCCAATCAGGTTGTTCACACATGAAGCAAAAATTGAAATAGAACTCGCTCATTTTGCGTTATAATGAAATAAACTAGATTTTCGGTGAAGATATTAATGGTTTTCGCTAAATACGGGGATAAATTAACGTATTAGTTGCCACAGGAATAAAGTAAATATCGGGAAATTTCTTCACAGATTTATATTGTTTTGAAACTATTCAACTATAAAATATGAAACTTGATTTTTTAGAAACATTGGCTTTAAAATTGTGTTAAAGAGACTTTTAAAAGAGGTACCTAAACATGATTTAATTCGATTTCAATTCACTCAAAATAAATTTCCGGCGAAGATTCGACTAAAATACCAAAATTTATATAGTTTGTACGTGAGAGAAAATTAATTTCAGACTTATTCATATCTAACACGAAACATTTCAGAGATATAATCCATAAAAGCGTTAAGACCCATTTATAAGCAAGAAACTTGATTTTTGAGGCATGAAATGTTAAAATTTATCTCCGAAAAACTCTTGATAAGCTTCAGATAAACGCTGCAAATTAGCCAACCACGCCTCTAATAGACAAGTTTGCATTCTCCCACGAAGAAAACCACACGATAATTCGGACTAATCCAATAGTGCCTCACCAGGGAGCAAGTATCTCCTTGCAGATACGCAGAAAACATTCAGAATTAAGGAAAAAGGACGAAGGAAAAAAATGACATTGCTCCGACTCACCCCCTTCCACGCGACAGTTGAGTATGACGTCATCTCCCTCGTTGTAAGGCCCAGCTGACGTGGTGAGGGCTCTGCCGTTCCTGTCGAACACCACCGGGTGCTCCGGTGGTACTGCGAACATAAAAATGAAATATAAAAGTATTCACACAAAAAATATAAACACGAGGTATTATAGCTAAATACATGCCAGAGGGGTGTACGTGGATGGGGTTGAGAGCAGGGGTTGCGGCAGGAGGAGGAAGAGGGCGCTGAAAAGAAGACACGAGAGACGACATGGAGTAACGTGTAAATCAAAGGGAGACACGACACGTATAAATTGACAAAGGGGAGGAGGGATGGGGTAAGGTGGGGTTTGACACTGCACAGGGAGGGTGGGAAGGTTTGGCGGGAAGTGGATGAAAAAAATTGAGGATCGCGAGGGCGACAGGGACGCCAATATCTGGCCTCGTGGGGTGCTCAGCACGTTGATTGATATATTGGCCGAAGTGAAAGCAAAATCCTCCACGAATCCAGTCGAAGGGTGTGCACTCTATCAAATTTATTGGCCAAAAATTTGAGCGAAATATTCTCCTTCCCTCTCCGTCCTCCCACAATCGCCCATCTGGCAATGGGCAATGCGTGGTCAGTCGTCATCGATGTGGTCTATCGCATGGTGTGCACAGATCGGCTGCTATGGTGATGAGACGTACGATATAAGCGACATGGTGGCGTGGATTTACCACTTGTTAACAATCGGCGTTTCCACCACTTTAATTTAATTCGGTATTACATGACACCACCACTTTAATCTAATTCTACGCGCAATGGCCAAAGCAACTAAATCTACACAGCAGCAACTGGGATGGGAATCGCTTTCAGACCGTCGAATAAGATATAGAATTAATCTATTATGTAAGTTCCAAACATTTTTATTCTCTGAAGAGATTGATAATATTTTACGAAACCCGACATACTACGGTAGATCAGATCGTGAGAATAAAATTAGGGAACTAGACGTCAGAACGGACAGATCTAAAATGATATTTTTCCCACGAAGGATAAGGGACCATAATAGCTGCCAATGAGAATTTTAAATAGGTTTGCCGATAGGTAGTGTAGCTCTTAGTAGCAGTAGTACTCCCTAATACATGTATCCTTATCTGCTACCTAGTACTTACAGCACGGTGTGTGCATGTTATCAGCACAACTCTTGAATCCCTGTCCGTTTATGTAGTTGCAAAATACATAAATACTAACGGTCCCGCTGCCATTGGTAGCATATCTGTAGTGTAGTGCATGCTTGTGAGGCTTGACCTCGTGACAAGCATTAGCGATTTATGCTTTTGCATAATTAGTTGTAGTTACACTAACATTAGTGCATAGTGTAATTGCATGTTGGTGTCTACTTACCCTCTGCCACACATCATTTCAGGGTATTTTGTAGATGTAGATGTACACAAGGCGATACCAACATTTTCGTCTAATGTTACATGCGAAGAGATACCACCACTGTCATTCAAATCTACTCATAATACAGCCGAATACAACTGAACTATTTAGCACTTTGTCAATCCCATACTGTTTTATTTCTACTGACCATGGCGTTATTTTGAAGAGCAAAATTTACCTTGATAGCAAAATTGTTGGTTTGGAAACAATAGTCGAGGAAATAAAAAGTGTGGAATTTACTAAGTGGAAAGTCATTTCATGTGACTCAGTTTCTAAAGTGAATCCTGAAGCATTTAATTGTATCCAAATGCAATACCTATGAATGATGGAATACCGGACTTTTCGCCAGCATTGCCATGTGAGAAAGAGTATTGGGTGTCATTCTGGATAAAATATTTACATTAATGATGAATAAATTAAATTCATTTTATTTTGTCAGAGATTTCTATGGCTCAGGCCATAGTTTTACAATGTCAAAGTGTATGGTATGCAAAGTGTTTTAATTAACAGTGGTGATAATCATTTTTGGATTTTTGCGCTACGTATTCCTTGTAATATACTACTGACCCATTTCTTCATAATTTGGAATTTGATGAGTACATTTTGTGGCGATGCCAAACATTAGGTAAGAAGTTTTTGGTTCATCAAAAACGATATTCTCCGTACCAGAAATTTGATAAAAAAAGTTATTGAACAGTCACCGGTTTAAAGGCATTGATTAACGAGAACTAACAAGGTTATTGAAACTCGTTTTCCGTGCAGGGTTATAATAGTTATCTCTTTTCAACAATATCACACTGGACCTTAGGTTTATGAAAAGGCTATTGCTACACGGGGTATACTTACTTATCTAATTATATTTGTTATAGTAGCATTAAAATCAAAGAAAGCAGTACATTTCCCTTACATACACTAAGGAGAAGTGATCCTTTTTAGGTCAATCAATTGTAAGAGAGTAAGTGAAAACAACATGCTTCAATGAAAACAAATTGTACGTTTTTCAAAGCGGATTCAATTTAACTAAGGGTAATTAACGGCTAATAGCACCTAAAATTATTTGGTGTTTCACTAAGCTTAATGAATGGCACCGATTACAATTGATTTGTCGCATGGCCATATTATTTTTGAAAATGTACTGAGTTAGGCTAACTTGGGAAGGGGGATAGATATTTTGAAGCACGATGAAAAACAGAATTAGCAAAATAAATCAAGAACCATTCCTTAAGTGAAATGGAATTATCGTAGACCTAATAAATTTGACTACCCATAGATATTGGTCGAGTAATAATCTGCCAACCTACTAATGGCTCACATTGGTTGTTTATTATATGAAGTTCAATACAGTTTAATGAATGCCTCAACCATATTTATTCTTAGAAATGGGCACTTTAATTGAAATGCATACTTATTTTGAGGTCGACTATATAGAGAAGGGGAATTGATATTCTTAACTATAGTGAAGGGGGTAAATCGAACAAAAAGGTCGAAAAGCACTATTAAAGATGCATGGAATCACCGAATTCCCAATTGCTTAGACGATTTCATAACCAACTCTCATGCTAACACCAGCCAACTCACTGATGCAGCATACCGTAAGTCCTCTGGCAGATTCATTGAATACTTTTTCCTCCCATCCACGCAATGGTAGGTGGATACTCTTACTTTAATTGAGCAAACCTATTAAATAGATTGCCGCCGGTAGAGCTGCGTTTTTATTCAAAATGGCAAAGCTAAAACAAACTGTAATTGAGCCTACAGACACAAAACAGCTGCGTCAAACCGAATGGGGAGGAAAGAGCAGCAACTGGGGAGAGGCGGACTGGGGAGGGAGTGCTGGGATTGGAGTCAATGGCTCCCTTTCTCCGTGTCCCTCAGCCAAATCACTTTCCACGGCCCCTCCCCTTACCCACGCTCTCTCTATGGCCAGGGAGACCACTGCGCAAACCGGCCACCCTCAATCCCTTTCTCGTGTACCCCCCCCATCTCAACTACATTTCCACGCCGTGCGATTCCTCCAATCCGCCCCCCCGACCACTTCATATGCCCCCAACGCACTCCTCCCCACATGTAGAAATCTACATCCTAAAGTACCCACCAACCTGCGAGCAGCCACTTGTGGCAGGGAGTGGTCCAGCCATGAAGTGATTAGAGAACTATGGAAAGGCGATATCATTTGGGAATATAAAGTTAAATTACCAACTAATACGGGGTGTTGCGTAGAATTGCCCAGGAAAAAATCCTCCTGGACTGGGAATCGAACCACGGACTAGGACTTGCCGTGCCAAATGCGAAGACCTCCAAAATACTCGTGCTTCCTGATTCCTATGGCATTTAAATCCTCTAAAAATTGCCTTAGGAATCCGGTTCTAAACATAACCCTCCTCTAAGTCTGAAGTCACTATAAGTGCAGGACGGGAAAGTTGCAAGACGTCTGTATGTTAGAAGCCGTACATCCCAGACAAGACCAACCTGACTATCCAATGCACATGCATGGCTATCAGTCATTCAATCCTGATAATGGTTGACTGCGGCCTTACCTTCTTTCCTTCCTCCCATTCTAAATCTTTAACGTTTTTCCCGCTCTTCTATTTCATGACCCACCTTAGTTGGCCCAACAATATGTCCCTCCGCCTTCTTCGAAGGACTTTCTCCTCTATGACGTTCCTTACGTATCCGTTATGTCTTTAAGTGTGGCCTATCTATCAGGGCCTTGTCTTCCTCATAGTGCTCCATACTGTTTCTTCTCTCTTACCCCTACTAGTTTCCGAATCATTCAACCATGCCCATACACTTCAAAATCTCGTCTTAACTCATTTCATGACGTTTTTGTGACATTGAGTTGGCACTTATCTCGAAGAATATTGTCAAAACTGCCTCGTTATACTTTCACCAACTAAAAAACATTATTTTATCATGATTTTCCCTATCAATAAAAAGGACGCATTTATTTGAAGGTTTTCCCTGACGATACATATTCATTTTTTTCAATTTTCGCCACTGTTCCCAATCCAATGCAGTCGCAGTCGACATTAAGCCTTAAACTTCATACGGGTTTTCAATCCGTCCACGTAGGGCCGGGGTTTTTACCGAAGGATTATCGGTTTTACCCTTCATTTTCCATTCACCCGAGTATCCCTCCTTCCTCCTACCTACCCCCTCCCACACAAAAAAACTCCCCGTACTCCTCTATCACCCTTAACGGCGTCAATGCACTATCGCCCACCCACATGTACACATATTCCTTCCTAATTCTCGCTCTGCCATCAAAATGTCCATCGGAGTGACGAAGCGCACATTATAGCGTCAGAAAAGATTAACACAGGATCGTGGAATATTGCTTTTTTTAATTTCCATCTCCCACTCTGAGTACGCTTCCATTTCGAAGGATGTCATTTCATTTCGACACCGTGCAAATACTTGTTTTTTTCATTCTACTGCAATTTCGTTCGGTCTCTCTTGTGCCACAACGTTTTTTTATGTTTTCGCCGCGGTCCCGGGTTAAAAAACACGCACAAAAACGGATTGTGTGTGTGTTCTCTGCAAGCTCCCTTTTCGATGCTCTCTTAAAAGTATTCATTAGTATGAGAGGCTGTGGTTCTCTTCGGGAATCAACGGAAAATGAACCAGACTAGTTTTCATGACCTCCATAGAGTGCTCCTCAAATTCTACAACTCTTGGGAAAATCTATATGAAAGCATTAAATGATCACACATAACATGAGTGTGGTAATCAATTGATGGGAGTTTTCTAAATAAGGTGTGTACGTTAGCGCATATTGGATCACAGCGCATATGAGATACGAAGGATGTAACTATGCGAGCAGGTGAAACTTTTAGTAACATGATGGTAACTTAACCATTTTGTAGGTACACAATATTCACGGGCGATATTTTTTAAATATTTAAGGAATTCGTGTAAACTAATAACTTTTAAGATAAGCTTTTGGCCTCACAGTAATAAAAATCTTTAAACTATCCGTGTTAAACGGTAGCCAATGTTTTCTACAACAAGAAGTATTTCTCTGTCCTCAGGGTTCAATATCGCAGTACCACTTACTCCTTGGTGCCCCTTAAGCGTTTGTGAGAACGGAATCTTAGTTCTTGACAAAACGAGAGTGTGACAAAACGCCGCCTTGGCGGATTTGGTGGATAAAGATGAATAGTTCTATGGGAATTGGAGATATGAGGAAAGAATAGAGGCCCTAAGGAAGTATGTCGATCTCTAATGTGTGATATGAGTGTGGTATCTTGTTAACTCGGTGCAATATTTGGATGTGGTACGCTGACACGTGAACCAGGCTCAAGTGCAGAAGAGAGTACGAAGAAGACAGATGGTGCTGATGATGAAAATAAATGCACGAAATCTGCGAAAACGGATGCAAAATATAAACCTTAAGCAAGTGCGCTCAATTTCTGTTACGAAAATAGGCGCTTAGGGATTTAGTAGTCCTTCAATATTAAAAATAAATTTCTAATGTATTATAATATTTTCTGAACCTATTCCACCCGAATATTATTATAAAATTAGTATTTTAAAGCATTTATATGATTCACACAGCAATATCGATTAGTATAACATAATTATTCGAATATGCATTTTCATTGAGTTGTCGCAACTGAAGGATCCAAGAAGAAATCGTCTTAAAATTTGGAACATGCATTAACGAAGGCATGCCTATTCAGTTCATTCACGAACTGCAGACAAGGGATCCCAATGCACACGTTTTAAGTCACCGAGACATGGTTTGCCGACAAAAGGACCGAGACTTGATAAGGAATTAATTTTTTGGCTTGACTCACCGAAACTAATTATGAAAATATTTTAAATTCTAAGTTAAAGAAGTAATAAAAAAATAAAAAATAAAGCTTTTCGCATAAGGCGCAAATTCCAATGATTGAAATTGCAGCGGCTTCACATTCCTCCTTTGGAAAATTAATAAATAATTCCTGAGAGTTTCCTGCCCATTTCCACAATGGGAACCCTCCTAAGGATAGTAATTCGATCAGATCTTGCTCCGAGTTCAAGGCATCTGAGATTGAATTGGCCCCAGTAACAATATCATCAGCATACGTGTTCCGGAGAAGAGATTGAGCGAGAAAATGAAATGTTTCCCCTTCGTTATTCACTAATTGATGAAGAGTGCGGGTAGGTAAATAGAGAGCAGAGACTACTAAATATGTTACGGTATTCATTTCAAACTCCTAAAGGGCATGAGTGGAATTGTCTTGCCACAAATCATGTTAAAAGCCACGATGTTCAGGAGCTATTAAAATCAAGCGATACATTTTAGAAATGTCCGTAGTGAAAGCAATTAAGTGAGTTCAAAATGCCAATAGCAAGTCGAAAATAGCATTTTGCAGATTGGAACCCCTAAGCAATACATCGTTGAATGAATTATCATTCCCAGAGCAAGAGGATGCATCGAAAACAACCCAAGCCTTGAGTGGAGAATTTATGAGCTCCATGATAAGAAAGATAATATAACCCCGATGGTGTAGCTCCTCCGACATATGGAAAAGACTCTTTTACTCTCTCAAAAACTGACTCTAAACTAGATTTTAACTGTGGTCGCTGCAATAGTTTACGATCTATGTTAATAAACCTCCTTGCAGCCTGGGAATAAGAATCTCCCAGGGATGTTAGCTCACTTCTGAAGGGCAAGGAAACAATGTACCATCCCGAAGCATTCCTTCGATATGTTTTAGTAAACAAATCTTTGAATTCAAATTCCTCAGGATTTTGAGTGACTCCGTGGATTCCTCCAATTCCCAAAACCTTTTCAGTTGACTGACTAATGGAATTTCCTCTATGACACACACAAAAGTTTAAAATGGAAGAGCTTTCATAAAACTATTTTACATATTGCCCATAAAATCCATCCAAAAATTAAATCGCAGTTAATTACAGCAGCATTAAATCACAGTTTTCGAAAGTTTTCCTCCCCCCCTCATCCCCCGGAGAATCTGAGAAAATAAAACCATTCCCAATATGAAATCCACCAAATTTGGTTTGTTCAAAAATTCCGGATCGGCCATGTAAACATGAGGAAAACTGCTTGGAATATAAGGTGGAAGAGGAACTGGTCGAAGCTTAGAGGTTAGCTGGAGAAGGACTACAGCCTTGGTATTCAACACCGGCATTGAAATGTGAATTGGCAAAAGCGACAAAACGGTGCCATATTTTCGTCGCCTTAAAAGGGTTTAAGACAGCTCAAAAAGTGAACCGTGATGAAGGTGACATGGGGAGATTCAACGTAACAGCTGCCGATGAAATTTTTTTACACCTGAATTCCGGAATCGACTAATATTCGAAGAGGCACAGTTAAGCCAGGCGTGCGACGAAAGTGCGTTATCTCGCATGGAAACTCCTATCGATTCTGCTAGATCATAATCGATTGTCACCATGGTTTCCTTGTTGAAGCATAGAGGCGCTGTTTTACTGTAATTCTCAAAGGGGTCTTTCTGTTTATTCGTACTTGCAGTTTCAAATAATTTAATGGATATCGGATACGTTTACATCACACGTATTAAATTTATGCTCATTATTTATAATTTTCATGTAGTTTTATAAATTAGAAATAGTTTTTTTTATTTTTATCATTGTGTCCAATCATGAGCAAGGTAGAGGATAGCTTGTTGTTGTTGTCAGTTGATATTCAAAAGTTTTTGTAGCACATTATCATAGATACACGGCATGTTGAAAAACGTTTTGTTTATTTACTCTTGTGGAACATCAATGGGCGTGTGAACAAGAGGATTTCGCTTTCGTGGAATCAGGTGTGTTGAATTTGAATAACGCTAACAGTCATTTCACCAGAAATGGTGTTCGAAATACGTCGATTTCTTCGAGCATGAATATACATGACTTCGTAAGTGAATGTTCGTCGATGTTGTGGCTAACAGCAAATTGCATGCAATCCAGGTCTGAGAAATTGCCAGTATTCTTTGTCCGGACGAATATTCCTGATAATGGAATGGAGAACAAGTTTATTTATATAGCTGGTGGCACCACGGCGAGGAAGACACTATACTAACTACAAATGGAGTACCTAAAGCTTATCACCCTCACTTTAATGACGTGATCAGTATTGGAATAAGGTGTGTAAATTTGAAGCATTTTATTTTATAAAAATAAACTTGAAGCATTTTATACTGCATTCAAATAAGTTGATCTTGTAAATGGTATATCGTATTGATGTTGACGGCACAGTGAACTAATATTTTTAAATGACTTCTCTGCTCGATTTGTGTTTGAGTAAGTCCGCTTGCGGTCATTTGCTTTCGTAATAGTATTTGATCCAAGAGTGTCGTATCCTCTTATACATGTAAGCTGTTCAAGCGAGTTGATTTTGTGGCATTCATTTTCCATTCAACATCATTTAGACTAATTTCGTTGTGCAATTTGTCGCCTTACATTTTCCACTCGTGCTTTTTTATGGTCTGGTTGGAATCGTCAAATCTTAAAGTGACTTTAAGTGTCACAAGTATTTGTTTTAATGCCTGTATTTGTTGTCTACAAGTGAATAAATATATGTTCCGGTAAACGAGTACTGTGTATGAGTTTTATTTTTCCTCATTCCATCAATAACCTGTGCGTAATATTTTCGAGACCATGTTACCAGGTGATTCCACTGCGCGTTAGAATCAGGAAATAAAGTAATTTCGGAATGTGGTGTTATTTATTATAAACTAAAGATTGAATTTGGCATTTTCAGCATGGGAAATATAATTTTAAGTCAAAAGTGGAAATAAGAAGAATGTGGGATACCTCGGAAGCCATACCATTTGGATTCTAATCACGCGCCTACCACTTCCTTGTGGACTCGCGTGTGGCGCTGCTGCAAATCTTATACGCATTGGGTTTAAGGGTCTGTCAGCCCCCTGGTTAAGCCATTAGGTACCATTATAATGCAGATGAAAAAATGCCGTTCCGAGAACAGCTAAGTGCGTCGGGTGGCAGTCCACACACGACTAAAGAGCAGTCGAGGTGATCTGCGATTGCGAACGCGTAGAGGACCCGGGCGTTTGATTTTGCAACAATGATGCCTGAATTGAAGAAGGATTCGTTTGCTAAGAATTATGTTCAGAATGCAACGTGGTTTTACGGCATCTTTGGAAATAGTACAACGCATGCCATTCTGCTGGCACCTAGGAGCCTAATGCCTAGCTTCAAACAATTACAACAAAGTTTTTTCGAGCTTGCAAAACACGCACGATCGGTAACACCAACCTCAAGATATTTTGGGCGTTTCTCTAGAGAGTGAGTGGACCCACATAGAGGACAATGATGACTAACTCGTTCACCTTTCTTCTTTACCGGGTGGGTATAATTAACAGAAACCGGCATTAAACTCTTGCTGTGTGCATAGATTTGCGAGAAACTGAGGCCTTCTGATTAGGGCCAAACGAGGTTTGTAAAACCTTGATCCTTTTCTTAATTAAACTCAAAAGTTGAGAAGCAGAGGGAAATAGCTCACTATTCAAGCTCTTATAGAAGAGAGCAAGAGTCTCTGCGTGAAATATGCGAGCAGCTAATCAGAACCAAATAAATTATTTTAAATCAGGAATATTTAAAGTCCTCAGGGCAATGCGCATTTCAGAAATCGTATCTAAAAACGACTGTATAGCAGACAGTGATCCCGGAGGAGAATCGGAAAATCCTAGAATTTTATCTAGATAGTCGAATCCTATAATTCGAGGATTGTCGTAGTGCTCAAACAACTCCTTCCGAGCAGAATCATAATGGACCACGCCAAATGGGACAGAGGCGATGAGAGCTAAAGTTCTCCTTGAAGAGCCACTTTCAAATAGCTGAATTTCTCCACAGAGACAATATTCATTCTAACATGCACCACATACCTAAATAAATCACAGAATCCTACCCAGAAAACGCCCGTGAAAATTGAGGCAATTCGATAGTAGGAAGACGGGACCTATTACCCTATTGTGGATACATTTACCACACCACAGACGCATTCTTGGTGGAATGATTCAATGTTCGACGGGAAATGGAAAGAATAAAAATATATAATAATAAAAAGTATTGATAAATAATAAAAATTTAAACTAAAACAAAGTCACTCACACATTTAAATTTTGGTTTCAACACAATGTCCATTAAATCTATTAACAGTGACACCTTTCAGAGCGCAAAAAGATTCCATTTTAACCAATTTCTCGCATTAAAACCATTTGCTCACCTGAAAACAGTCATTCCATGCAACTTTACAAATACTTTATCCAAAAATTTTATTTTGAATGTTTATTAGATAGGGAAATTTCATAGACTCCACAAACGGAAACTTCTAAAGGTCTCGCGTTTAATTTGAAAGGCAAACATTTGCATGGCCTCCGATCCTTTCCTGACAAACAAATGAGTTTTCTGCTTAGTAGTAAATGTTACAATCACTTCGTAAACTCAATGACAGATTGGGGGGCCATTACAAAGAATATTTGGGGGAAAGGTCAATGCTTACTAAATTTGGTAGCAAAAATAGACTCTTTAATGCAGGGAGTGCCTTCAGCAGAACGTAATTACTTTCCACTGCGCGGAATGTGAAAGTTGCAAAAAAGACAGCAATTGCTCTTTATCTGGGTGTATCGACAATGAAGGCATTGATAACAGAGTACCACAAGAAATCATTTATAGGAGGAGACCTTCTTTGTGGAAAATGATATTAGGGAGATTTAAAAAAAACGAATATGTAGGTACATTTAAAAAAGAATATGTACATTTTTCAAATAGATGTATTGACGATTGGGACAAGAAAGGAAATCTGAATACCAAGAACGAAAAAAAATAGTTTTTTTTAATTAACTATTTGGTGACAAAATTTTATAAAAGATAAAAGGTGCGTGGGAAGGAATTTTCTGAAAATAAGAATATACATTTTTTACCAAAATGACCTCCGAATCCGATTGAATCGAAAATCGTACAATGAACTGAAAGCGAAGCAGGACAGAAAACCTTTAAAGCGTTGAAACTTAATCCTAAGGATCCAAATGCGTGGCATTTATTAATCAAATACGTACAAAAACGCTCCCGAGAGTAAAAGTAAAAGAACTAAATTAGGATACGGTTTGAAATAGATTTTCATCAAAAATATCTAGTCTTTATCTGGGTGGACAAACAATGGAGATGTTGAAAACAAATCGGGATACAGAAACATATTAAGCAGGAGATCTTTTTCCGGAATCAATTTCGTGACATTTATTTATGAAACACAAAAAGGCACACATGCTGCTATAACTCGCGCCAACCAAAATCCCTTTTGGATTGGCGGACGTCGCTATAAAACGCGAGAATGTGAAAGTTTTCACGAAGCGAAGAGACAAATGAAATATCGCGCGCAATCCAAATTGAATCCTAAACTGTGTCATTTATTTCTCTCGCAGGCCGTATAATCTCTTAAAAATATATTGACCACTCCCTCGATTGAAGGAAAAAATAACTAAAAAAGTAAACGACCGATTCAAAAAAAATAATGAAGGAAGAAAAATACTTAAAAAAAGTGATAAAAATGAAGATTGAAAAATCTCTCGCCTGTCAATCGTTTTTCGGGTGGCACGCGGATTACACTGGGCCGGCCGGTCCACACGCATAACGCCGTTCCTCTCGTCCATTTCAATCCGTTCCGTTCCTCTTGTCCCGAATTGAGTCTCTCCGTACCCATTCCACCCTTCCACTCCTCGTCAACCTACGCAAGCGCTCTCTCATCCCATTACCTCCCTCACCCCCTGCCTTAAGCTACCCAGAGTCTGGAGGCAGTGATTTGTGTCACCCCATCCACTTTCACCATCATTTCTCTCACCCCCAATACCTCTCTGTGTGTCGTCACTAACACTCTTTTCCCGGCATTCAACGCTGCAGAATCCACCCACTCAGAGATCTGCCCCACCTCCGACGCATGTGGACGGCAATTCGCCGATCGGGCCACATCCAAAATATTCCAATCGCTTTATAACGCCCCGAAGGGATACCCACCCACCCTCCCATCTCAACCATCTACACCCACACAGATTCATCCAACCCAACAACCCTCGCATGTCTCCTACCCACAACTAATAATAATTAAGATAAGTATCTCTTTTATAAATTCAACTCAATGAATAGTTCATTCAAAATAAAAATATGCTCCTGTTAAAAAAATAGAACCCAGGTACACCCAGGAATGTGTTATTGAAGGATTCGGGGAAAAACAGTGCCATGCAACATTTTTAGTGAAACCGAACATTCAAGCTATCTGTTGGGGATTACGAAAATCTTTCAGTTAGCATTGTCAGCTTGCATAGAAACACACTCAAGTGGCGCTGCATGTGAATTTCGTATCAAGGTCGATAGATATCTCGATTATTTGCCTCTACGATATAGGTCTTCGCATCAACAAAACATCCCCCATTAACGCGCTTATTTTCGTCTGCTGTCGTATAAGGTTTGAATAGGTTGGCCAATTCATTTGTTGATTAGGCAGTGGATCTGAATTTAAAATGCCAACTTGCGCCACTCCAAATTGCTCGCGAACCCTGAAGAATGGAGTGAGGCTTTCTGTCTTCCACAACGATCCTTCAAGAAGGAAGAAATGGGTTCAAAATTTTCGTCGCGATAAATGACCGCCCACCAATTATTCTCGTCTCTGCGAGGTATGTGACTTCACTGTATATTTCTTTGTGGTTTTCCTTTTTTATTGAATTCTTTTATCCAAACGTATGATCAAATTGGAGTACGAAAACAGTCAACAAATACACCAGATGAGCTAGTTGCTACTTTATGCTCCATGGAACATCTACGGCAATGCTTATTATACGGCAATATAATTACGGCTTCTGTAAGTTTCTGTGAATGTTCAATGCCCAAGAATGCCTTGGTTTCAGTACCGGTTTTGGAAGCTTAATTACAGTGAACACGTATAATAATTCTCAACGCATGTGGTACATGGATTTTAATGTTGTTCTTGCAGGTTTTCTTTGGGTCCCACTTCCATTTGATCATGCTTTAATCTCCTGGTTACGGAATGGTAATGATATAGGTGTTAATATTGGTTTTGTGTACCTTTGGTATTTCGATCTTGATAATTTTATATAACGATGATGTATTTTATATGAACGATGAATTGCATATCATTTTGGGTATTGACTATTTCATTTGGATTGCTTACTCCATCCTCCTATATCCTATATTAAACACCGTCGACGGTGTTTAATATAGATCTACTTTTCCTTGCATATTAACAAGCTCAGTTGCATATTGCTGTACGTTGTAATGTATATTGACTTTGTATTGCTTGCTACCTCTTTTTTGACAGTAAATGCTTTCAAATTATCAGCATTTCGTAGTAGTGTAGTTGGTTGTGGCATCTACTATTAATACATTTATCTACTGCTATTTTTTTAGTTGCAACCATCGCTTTTCCATATATCGTTATATCTGTGCATATCGTGTATGCAAAACAGTATCTAGTGACATACATGCATTTCAATTTGTGTAAAAGCTCTGCCTCCCTACCTGCAAATCCCCCACCAACAATCTAACGTTAGAATAACGTTAGTATAAGGTTTTTTTGTTAGGGCGCGCCACTCACGTTAGATTTCCTAACCACCCTAACGACCAAATTCTACACCCGCATAACGTGGTTTGAGTTGGATTTGAGAATAACGCAAAAATAACGTTCACCGCGAACCGCCGATAAGCGATAAGCGTAAGAGGATAAGAGGGCCGGTCGCGGACATCGTAGCTCTCCGCCTCTCTCGTGATCACATAGTGACACAACTGTATCTAGTGACTTACATGTATTTCAATGTGTGTTAATGATTTTCCTCCCTGCCGAATACTGACTGTATATCGTGTATGCACAACTCTATCTAGTGACATTCATGCATGCACAACTGTTTCTTGTGGCAAGGGTGCCCATAATGAGTGAAGCCATGTCTTTTCATCTATTGGTGATACCGGAGAGCCTGTGTCTACACTTGTGCCTGAAAATCATTGGTGAACAACTCTATAAATTGACTTGAATTCACATTTTTAGTGTAGTTACAATATTCTGTGATTGTGGTTATATTGCTTCCACGACTAATGCTGCCTCATATATTGTATGCAAAAGTGTTCATTAATGCATGTGTTCAAAACTTCAGTGACTTTTACTGTTCTAGTATCCTGTTAAATGTACCTGTTAGAACGGTTACATAACGATAGACAGCTGTCGTATAACACCATCGCATTAACTTGCTCGTATAAACCCCCGCTGAAATTCATCATTAATTAATGGCTTGGTGGCATACCTGACTAACACATATGACCGGAATTTGGGAGAATTCCGGTCAAGTAAAATGATTTTTTTTCATGGCGAATGTCGGCCTCTCTGGCGTTTTATCTCTGCACCCTAGTGAGCATGACTGCGTTTCACATCATTTCTGCAATCGTAATGACTGAAACAATCCCAATAACTTTTTCACATAAACATACAAATCTATAATGCTTTCAAAATAAAGAACACAATCAATTCATATCGTTATGTCACCGAAGAAGTCTCCCTGTTTGCGAGAAATGTTTGCAAAGGTGCAAATTGGTTGGATAGTGCCTCACTCGTGCTGGTCATATCCTCTAGTCGATAGATAAGATTGGATTTGCCGTTTGTTTGGAATTCATCATCGGTCATGTAAGTTCTGTGCCTCCTCTGGTAATCACTACAACGGTATAGTGTCTTCATGTGACCTGGTCAATAAAGTGGATACGGCCTAACTCCGTGAATAAATTTATGTTACTTAAACGGGAAATAATATCTGCAAAACACTGAACAGAGATGTAGTTCAAATCACCCTATCGCTCGATTACATTTTCAAATATTCATAAAATAAAGAGCTAGTGCTCATTCTTTTTAATAACTATAACTAATTTCTCCAGCATCCTCCTCCATTAATTTACAAAGTATAGAGCGACCAACAGGCAATTGTGTCATCTAAATTGAAGGAGAATTAACACATTTAATAGAGAGAGAAGTTACGTCTCTCTTGATTCAAATCTTAGTCTTAAATGTTAAAGTCAGTAACTTCTTACTTTTAGTAAAATATTATACGTTCATACCCCAGTACGAAAGCGAAAATAAAGTCTCCGTCAACCAAACACAAAGAAACCGGTCAAGCGTTTACATTTTGTTAATATAGTATTTTATGTTTTGCTCTTCGGACCGTTCTGGGTGGCCCGTATGCCCATGGAATCCCAATAAGCCATTGGCCTGTCGTCAGGTTTCTCACCAGAACTTGAAAGGAACACCCATGCCCTGGGAATGCGAAAAACTGACCCAGGCGGGACTCAGACCCGCGACCCATGGATTAGCAGGCGAGGACTTTACCCCGCCGCTACCAAGGCCGGTTTTACACGCATTACTTCTTAAAATTGCGGTGCACATTTCATCAATTTACATCTAAAACCACATAATAAGACCTATGCTGATGCTAAGAGCCAAATGAAAGAAAACAAACATTATCTTAACGAATTCTACGTGCTTGATGATGAATCTGATTATGTTTCATCTGCGAGTAGCGTTATTTCTTATATCAACGAAATTGAAGCTGGAATATCAATTAAGGTGTACTTCCTTTCCTGTATGCCAGTGGAAAAATTATTTTGACATTTTGTTAAGAAAACTAATTATTGTTTTACTTACTCTGAACAAAATTTTTTTGAAAAGTATCTTCTTCTTGTAACATGTATCCTTAATCAGTTCCTGAACTACAGAGGTTTCTTTAATTCTTTACAAATAAAACAACATATTTCTCAGTTTGTACTCTCGTTTTTACCAAAAAGACTATAACTATAATTAACGCATAAATAGAAAAGTAGTATAAGAAGAAGAGTACAAATCTCACTGAGTAATGCGGATTGCCTTCCCTTGCCCTGTGTAGCCAAATAAGGCAAGGCGGCCCTTAAATCTGAATCTAACAATACCTAAAAAGAGGACCAAAGAAACTTGCATAAGAGTCAAGAAAATTGCAAAAATATGCAGAGGCCGAAATGACCCCCACTGCCGGTAACGGTTTACGAAAAAGTCTGTGGTTCTAGAGTTAAATATTTACGGCACTATAATTTCACATCCTGATAGAATGTAAAAGATTTGGAAATATTAGTTTCAGATTTATTATATCCGTTAATCTTCTTCATGTGCTTCATCGTTTATGTTGAATGGATTAAATTTTAAATTTAACCATTCTCACTCACCTCATCTGCTAAGGGATATATCAAACATAAAATAAGTATCCCAGGTTGACTTAACACTTGAAAATTACTTCTGGAAGTTTCTTTTGCAAGAGCTTGCTGAGAATTTTACTCTGACAATTTTTCAGAAGTTAGTGTAGGGCCAGATTAGTTACAAGTTCTGCAACCGGACTTGCAGATCCGTTTAGACGTGCAATTTACATCGAATAACGCTTGGTGCAAGTAACTTGCGCAGTAAATTTTCCTGAGTAAACCCACGTTTGCAGTACGGTTTAATATTAATAAAGAAAGCCACTGCCTTCCTTTGATAACAGTAAAGAGAAACACTACCTCCAGGTAAAAACCATAGCTCAATCTATCTAAACAATAAATCTGAAAATGTTTATTTGAACAATATAGTCTCCTAAACTACTCGACAGATTAAAATAAAATTAGAAAGACATGTTCCTTAGGACCAAGGATAGTTAAGAAATCCTAAGTGATCTAAAGAGGGCTCTTTTTATCCAATTTTTACTAATATGTATTGGAATGGTTGCAGAGGATTCTTCTTTTATTTATAAATAACTTTCTCTAATAATATAGGCTTGGATATACTAGTATAGAGTGATTACTGATTCCAGTACGAAAAATGGATTTTCATATTTCCTTTGTTTTGACCTAATATTTGACTATTTTGCTCTAAGAAAGTTTATTCCTGCGCTATTTCATCAAAAAGATATTTGTATTTAATTGGCAACCACAGAAAATAATTAAAGTTGGAATATATATCCATGTAAATTATCGCTTCAGTTATTTGATTATTATAACAGAGGTAGAGCGAGATTTTTCAATCTAAATAAGGAGGAAATAATAAGAATTTGAGTGGTTAAGATTAAAATCTCCGCGGTGTCAAATAGTTTTCCCGAGAGTGCCTTTCAGTATTACGGTTTATAGGTACGCCCACAAAATGCCGATCGCGGCTTCCTTTGAACTTTACCGCCACTGCTCGGGTATGGATCGGTATGATGTCGAGACAGACGGTGGTGTAATCAATGGCTCGGCCGATCGTCAATCCCGATTGTAGTAGAGTGGATGTTATTTGTGGCATCTAAGCACGCTGCTAATTTCAATTCTCGAAATGTGCTCTATATGCGATAGTTCTTTCAAAATCAATAAAGATGGAGGGAGATGACAATGTCTCTTTAGAAACCTTTGTATCTATTGTAAACAACGTAGTGATATCCGTTCAGTTCTCAGTCAAGTTCAGTTCAATTAAGGTACAAATTACTCTTGTGAAATCACAGATTCCTCATTGCCAACACAAATATTGTCAATTGCTTCCGCGAAATCAATGTAAGCTGTGATAGTCGATAACCTTTGCTATCCGAAATACGGGCAAAGATGAAGACCACCTAAACTGCCGATTCACCTCAACTGCAGTGGGAAGCTTAATCACGGACAACGCTGCGAAAACACAAATCACCCATGTATGTCTTTAATATCGTTAATCTTATGCATTGATATCATCTGAGTGAGAACACAATTCAGAGACATGGACTACTTTGGTGAGGGAGGTGGGTAAGAGTATATTGTACGTGGCTATCGTCGGTCATCTATAACGGCACTCTGACACAACGGTTATCCATTCAATTATCTCATACGCTAAACATCCCACGTTCTGGTATGTCTCTCGTCACGGCCTACATTGATCAGCTTCTGGAATTTTATTGGTATAAATCATCTATGGGGGATTATCACACGTATTATTTTTTCAATATTACTGCTGAAATCTATTTTGCAGAGGTGTCATTATATAATAATGCAGTTACTTTGCAATTCCATGTCCTAGTAATTACTTAACTAAACGTCGAAAATTCAACTTTTTCTGATTCGAAAAAACGCCCTCTGACGTAATTTTATCATTTGATCAAAGCTAGGTAATCAGGTTATCATGAAATTAAGGATCAAGATAATTTCTGAAAACTTAGTGCAGTATATTCGGTGAACGTGGAAATCTTCTCTAGTCTTTAAGGTGTCTCATATAATTGACCGGGAAGAAACAGAGGCGAGTAATGGATGAAATGACGCCATAGCCTTCATCTGTAGGTTCCCATTCACATTTAGACTCGCGCATGTCTGAAAATTTTGGAATTATTTAAGCAATCATTTTAAAACTTCTTCTTTTCAGGGTCCTGTGTACGATGGGATCTGACCGAACTACAATCAAGAAAATATTGTCCCAGCCTATCAGGTACACCTCTTTAAAACATTTGGACGGAGGCTGTGAAGGACTGAGCAATAGAGAAAGCTGCAGAGTGGAGCTCCCACGATGATCTGATTATACAATTATACAAATGCGAACTTCCGCATAATCTGGATTTTGGGAAGCAAGGAAGTTCTCATACGCAAGCAACATTTATGATCATATAAAAATCTCGAATCTCCTGATATCTAAATATATAATAATAATATAATAATAATAATGATTTTTATTCCAGATTAGATAACTACAATTATTATTTATACAATGATTTGTCTGGAGCATAGGTGCCCCATTGGACAGTCTCTCCGTTTTGGGGTCACCGACTCAACCATCACAGATGAAATACAAAAACAAGAACATAGAATAAGTGTGTTGCAACTACAATCACATAGATGCTATCATTGGTGCTGGATAATTTAGTAAATTACCCATGGTTTGAAATGTGAAGTAAAGGTAAAGCATTAAGATACATTTTTTAGAGGCTTGTGTTTGAGCTAACAGAGAATTTGGATCTTTTTATAACATAAACACCTTTGTTCGTAATCTGCAGTAGTTTTTTTTTTACACTTCTATGTTAGTTAACACTACTAACAGAATACAATTTAATATAAAAGGAACAGTGAAAACATGTATCAATCATTATAGCATTTTGAGTTTAATAATTAAACATTCTTCAAAACTAAGTACTTTACGACCCTAACAACAATTAAACTGTTATTTACATAGTCATTATAAAAAGGTACAAAAAAAAATTTATAAAACATTTGTTTTTGTTGTTATTGACATACACTCATTTTGAATTACATACAAGAAAAATTATATAATCGTTTTATAAAAACATCTAGGGAAGTATTCTGCACCAGTTTCTTATAATTTTTATGTTTGTTAACTATTTGCACAAATAGAATAAATTTTAATCGACAGAAAAGTAGAAATATATTTTAATTTTGCACATAAACATTTAAAATTATAATTCTTGGACAACTTTTGCAAGTATGTGCTTTACATCTCTAATTCCAAATAACCATTTCCTTAAGCGTAGTGCAAACCCCTTTTCATTTTTAGTTTTAACTATTTCTTCAGGCAGAGATGAAAAAATTTTAGGTCCTAGATATAGATAACTCGGTGTAAACAGTTCATTTTTAGGTCTTGGTACATGTACACCAGGGTTTCCTCTTAATTCATAACCTCTCGGTTTTTCTCTTTCACCTCCTCGATTATAAAAAATTCTTAAGACCTTAAAAATAAAAATATGTCTTAGAGGTAGGATGTTCATCCTTATAAACAGTGGATAGGAGTGTGCAGTTCCTGGTGCTCGTACCATTGCCCGTATTATCTTTTTTTGAGCTACCAAAAGAGGTTGCAAATTAGTAAGATATGCTCCTCCCCAACACACATTACCATATTCCAATCTTGAATTTACTAATGCATAATATAGGTACCATTCTAAGAACAGAAGCTGGGCCGATAAATTGTAAGAGGTAAAATTTTCTTATCACATAAAGTAACTCTGATTTTAGTTTGTTAATGTGTTGTTTCCAGTTACAATGTTCGTCGATATAAATTCCCTGATATTTAATGTAACTCACTCTGTCAATCAAGATACACTGATTACAAAACAAGGCATTATCCTTAATACAATTCATACATCTATAATATAACACACTGTTGACTGCTGTAGTTACATTTTTTAGATTAAATAATATGTATTTTGTTTTACTACTGAAGCGCTATCGGGAGAAGGGAGTAGATTTTCTCGACGATAACACTCAGAAAAACACAAACTCTTTCCAAACTCGGGTGAGATAAATGAGGAAAACGAACGAAACACAAGTATTATCAATCAATAACTTAACTATCAATATATTTCACAAATCACAAATAGAACCAACCCAGTTACAAACAATTTACCCATTGGTTGAGTGCCAGGCGACCGTAATGAAAGTTTCCAGTCGGAAAATAATTTAAGTGTACAAGTAAGAGAGGTTGAGCTTCTCTCTTAAGTACAAAATGACTAAGTCAGCAGGCTCACACAACGGTGTTACCCGGTCGCCGTCTCGGAAAAATAGAGGGCGAGCTCGGCCATGAGTTAGCTGAGGAGGGGGTCTTTCGACAAGGACGAAGGTGGAATGGGTAAGGTCAGGAGGTTGGCGATTGGTAGCCTTGGAGGAGAGGAAATAATAGGATGGGTGATAGATAGGGTGGTAGTTTTTAATTGGAGCGCCAGGAACTGTTTTCTGGCTTCGGCCGCAGAATACAGGATCACAGCCTTTGTGCCTTGGTCAGGATGACCGCATTTTTGGTATCCTTCCTCACTTTACTGGCTATATAAACGATGCAGGACCTGGTGAGGGAACGGTGCGGCGAACGGTGCGGCGGAAGGTGTGGCGGAAGGTGTGGCAGAAGTCGTGGCAGAAGTCGCTGGCAGTAGTCACTGCACTTTGTAGTCGTAGGCATTTTGGCCGTTCGCGCTAAGTCCTTCGGCTAAGTCCGGAGGGTAAACAGTCCGCAGAGGGGAAACTGTCCAAAGAGGGGAATTGGCCAAAAAAAAGAGGGGGGAAATGCCACACTACTTAGTACCATCGAGTTAATGGAAAACCAATACTTAAGTTTGTCTAAGTCCCTTTGCATATGCATATGTAATTCATGCATACAGCTGTCGGAGTACCAAGGAGCAGTGTCATTGACAAATGAAGTAAATTTACCATGAAACTTTCCGTTACACAAATTATTTACAAAAACTAGAATGAGTATTGGTCCCAAAATTGAGCCTTGTGGGACCCCACGTGTAATATGTATCTTATTACTACTACAGTTTTTAATATGCAAATGTTGACTCCTATCACTAAGATAACTCCGGAACCAATTGAATGCGATACCCCTGACACCAGCTTGTTGTAGTCTTTCCAGTAAAATTTTATGAACGACAGTATCAAAAGCTTTTGTTATATCAATAAGTAGTCCTGCTACTTTATTGCCTTTGTTAAGTCCCTCATAAAGATTTGAGCAAAAATTAAGTAAGCAAAATCTTCCGAACATTTTCCTTTTAAAAAACCAAATTGATGGTTACTGAAGAACCCATGGCTATTTAAAAAACTTAACAACCTGGTTTTGACAATCTTTTCCAAATTTTTTGAGAATACAGGTTGTAGGGATATTGGTCTGTAGTTATTTAAGTCTAGTTTGTCTCCTTTCTTGTGAATAGGTACCACAATAGCCGTTTTGAACTGTTCCGGAAAAATTCCTGTTTCCACACTTAAATTTGCTATATATGCAAATACGGGAGAAACTTCCTCTCCGACTTTTTAATTGTAATAGCGGTTACTTCATCTATCCCTTTAGACCTCTTAGGTTGAAGACCTTTTATTATGCTATTTACTTCTCTCTTGTCCACAGGAGAAAGAAAGAACGACTTTCTAGAATTAATCTTAGGAAACCAATCTTCCTGCTCAGCTGAATCAGAATTAAAGTTGGTGGAATTCCTAGGAGACTCAGTTACCCTACCAAAGTGTGAATTGAATTCATTGGCAATTGATTGAATTTCCGTCAAGACTGTTCCATCATGAGATCTTATTTTTTTCAACACTCCCCCCTGTTTGTTTCCCTCCTGTGATGGTGTCTAAAATGCTCCACTTTTTAGCTGTGTTATTATCATTACTATTGAATTCTTGTAAGTAGTAATTTTCTTTGCGCTCTTGCATCGTGTTATCTAGCCGCTCTTGATAAAATTTATAATATCGTGTTAATTTATCATTGTTTGGTTGTTATCTCATTTTTTTCTACAGTATGTTTCGCTTAGAGATTTTGTATGATAATGATTTAGTCATCCATGGCATAATTAGCCGATTTTTTTGGCTATTTCTTCCGAGAAAACTTGCCTGACTAATGCAGGATTTTAATTTTCCGAGGAAAATACCATATGCTTCAGTAACATTACTCTCGGAATAGACATATTCCCATTCACAGTGCGCTAGAAGGTCCTTCAAGTGGCCGAAATCAACATGGAAATCAAAATGGATCTTACTGGTCTGGGGATTTTTTCTATAAGGTTAGATTTGACAATACATAAAACCATGTGATGATCAGTCAAGCCAAGATCAA
Organism: Pyrrhosoma nymphula; assembly: GCA_963573305.1. Lineage (NCBI taxonomy): Eukaryota > Metazoa > Arthropoda > Insecta > Odonata > Coenagrionidae > Pyrrhosoma > Pyrrhosoma nymphula. The sequence goes on along the minus strand of OY754338.1, from coordinate 3,657,975 downwards.
AAGACATCCCCTCATAATTTAAGTTGTCCCTACTTCTCCAAAAGACGTGATCAATACAAGTTATGCTGTATTTTGAAATTCTGGTGGGAGAAAGTATGTACTGTTCAAACCCTTGGCTTGCTATAATAGTTTTGTACACATAAGAAATATCATTGTCTTGTAAGGTGCATACATTTATATCTCCTATTAATATTAAATTCCTCTCTCTTGAACTATCGAGAATTCTTTCAAGCTCGCGAAAAAATAGTTCTGTCGGTAGGAAATGGTACCTGTACGCTCCAATGACCGAAATTGATACAGAGGCATGGAGGTCAATATTCACCTTAATCATATCAGCAGATTGTAAGTCATAAGTATCATCAAATGTACATGAATACATGTTTGAGACATACATAATTACACCTCCCACTCTTTTAAAATTATTGCATTTGGCGTAACAGTTGTATCCGTCAATTTGATAAGCAATCACTTCGAAGTCGCTTATCCAAATTTTGGAAAGTACTATTAATTGAGGTTTTTCGTGTATTTCATTTAAGTGTAAGACAAATTGATCTAAGTTTGAACGCAAGCTTCTTATGTTGTGATGCATTATATTAAAATCATTGGAATTGAATTTTAGTACGTTAAAACTAGGGAAAATAAGTTGAAGTATATTCTATATTATAATTTGCTTATATCACACAAATGCCTTAAAACAATTACAGGTTTCTTTTCGGCTTTTCGCATCAAAATTTTCCCACCTCGTACCCATAAGTACTCGTAGTGTTTTGTTTTCTTCGCCTCCCGAGCTGCGTTGAGGACCTTCTGCCTTCCGGAAGTCAAGGCCTCGTTGATGTAGATGGGGGTGTCCGGGGATTGAGCTCCATCCAGGGACAAATGCCGCGTGTCGAAATCTCTCTTCACTCGGCGCTTAGTCAAACATTCTTCCTTGACTTTTTGACTTCGGAATCGTACTTGGATCCCACCAGACTCACCACTGGGCTTAGGCTTTGACCTATAGCAGTAATCGATGCTGTTTTCATTTAACTGAACACCGAGGGCCGCACCTATGTTACATATTACCAAGGGTAGGTTTTCATTCGCACTCGAAAGTAATCCATGAATTTCCACGTTGTTATCTAGCATACGCTGCTCTATATCGTCCGAACGGTTTTCACACTCGGAGAGTTTGTTTTTAAGACACTGATTTTCTTTTTTAAGATCGTCGATTTCTTCAAAACACTGATTTAGTTTTGGGTAAAGGTATCATAGGGTCCAGTCTGGGAGAAATTTTTGTGTGAGAATCGTAGAAAAGTAAGGGGTATTCGATGAATGGGAAAGGAAAGCGAAAGGACTGCGCAGTTATAAAATGTAAGAAAAAAAAAGGCATGAGATTCGTAATTTTTGAGAAAATAAAGTTTGAAGATGACGAAAATCGTGTAATTTTCGTGATATTTCGACGCCATATTCCGAGATGTTGGGAAGTCCCGCTAGAGGGATAAAGAGTAATTTCATGTCTAAAATATGGCCTTTACCCACCCCCCCAACAAGGTTGCGGGCCAAAGTTGTAGCGTATTTTTCTAAAGAAAAATATCCCCCGAGAGGGTAGAATGTTGGAGGGGGGTGTAGTTGTAGTCTCTTCAAAGTTGTAGCGTATTTTTCTAAAGAAAAATATCCCCCGAGAGGGTAGATATTGGAGGGGGGTTTAGTTGTAGTCTCTTCAAAGTTGTAGCGTATTTTTCTAAAGAAAAATATCCCCCGGGAGGGTAGACGATTGGAGGGGGGTGTCAAAGTTGTAGCGTATTTTTCTAAAGAAAAATATCCCCCGAGAGGGTAAATGATTGGAGGTGGGTGTATTTGTAGTCTCTTCAAAGTTGTAGCGTATTTTTCTAAAGAAAAATATCCCCCGAGAGGGTAGATGATTGGAAGGGGTTGTAGTTGTAGTCTCTTCAAAGTTGTAACGCGTCGTAAAGCGCGGGTAGTTTAAGTTCAAGGCGGGTATACTCATGGGTGGTGGGTATAGAAAATGAAGAAACTGCTCGACCGCTGCGCCGTCTGGAGGAAATAGGAGGAAAAGGGCAGTTTTTCCAATATGGCGTCGATGAAGAGATTCACATCACAGGTTTAAGTGAATACTTTACGAAATAAATAGGTTTTATGAAGAATGTGAAAGGTTAGTATCAATGCGCAGATGTAGCGTGGCAATATAAGTGAAAAATGAGTGGTATAAAATGACCGGGAAGCAGGTGAAAATAATTTTCTCCCAGACTGGACACTATGATACAAATACCTAGTTTTGCTCCCTGCACTTCAATTACTTTGATGCTTTCATCTAATCTATCATACAATTTGTTAATAGTATCACCAAGGTTTTTCTCAACGTTCTTAAATTCACCCTTTAAATCTGCAATGAGGCGATAGATATCATCAAACGACCTCGTATCACCGTTATCAGCTTTATTCTTAGCCTCAGCCAATTCACCAATAGAATTTAAACTCTGCCGACGTGAAGCCTGACAATTTAAACACCTCCACTGTTGTTTGCTCGCCGCAATTCCATCTATGTCATCCTTAGATAGAGGACTATCAGCACATTGACCGTGGAAGCTCTTGTGGCACACGGAACAGGCGATGAAGGCGGTGTTTCTGGGGGATTTCCGGCACACGAAACAGAGGGACATGTTGACATAGATTGATGTAGCACTATTTTCACTGTCCAGCTGAAACACTAAAATGTTTAAACAGGTATTCAAGCACTCAGTGAATGTTGAAATCACGTCTGTTATACACACACTTTTCGTTTCACGGTAGTGAACAACACACAAACTTGAACTTAGCGCAGAGAGCGAGAGCGCGTCCGCACTCTACGAGCGCCGACAGAATATTAAAGCGTATTTCATTTACATCAAACACTTCTCCCTCCCAGAAACAAAGAACAAACGATAACAACACTCTTTAATATTTTGCCGTGACTATTCAGGTACAAAACTTACCTGATGTTACGCGTTGGCAGCGAAGAGAATAATGGGCGGGAATGCCGCATTCTGATATTCCCTAATATACCTGAAGTTACTTATATTTTAAATTTTTTATAACTTATGCTGTAGACATTAAAAGTAGTCTTTACCGAAAATCCGTTAGCGAGAGAACTTGCAAAATTTTGCCATCGCTCTTCAGGTGCAAAACTTATGTGAATTAAAAAGTTGGTAGTTGAGAAAATATCGGGAAAGAAAGCCACAAATCGACACACCCTATAAGAACTGATGCTACTGAAATTAGAACATTGTATTGTGTATGCTGTAGGCATCAACCTAGCCAGATCCCCCTTTTCAAAAAACCAGTGGCAGGAGCACACTGAACTACTCCCTGGTCCTTCAAGTATAACTTTTGCATGATCTCACTCTTTACCAGCAAAAACAATAGTGGAACAAGAGGCCACATTACGTGCCTCCCAAAAATACCCGAAGCTACTGAAGTCCTAACTATGTATAGTGTATTTTGTTGGCATCAACCTAGCCGAATCCCCTACTCTTACCAAAAACCGGCGACAAGAACATTTTTGATATTTCAACTGATCCTTCAGGTAAAACACATTACCTCAAATGTTATCAGAAGAGGAGATAGCGGAAGCGAAAGTAACATTGCGACACACCCTAAAAAGACTCAAGTATATAAACAAGGTGCAAAATCAAATCCGATATCTCCTGGTAGCAAAAGACGCCCACCAGCCAGCTCACTTACGCCAGCGATTTTCCCCATTGGCTTCCGCCTCAACCCCCTTACATTACACCTATCTTCTGTGTTGGGTGGTGCAACACAGTCGAGAATGGTGCTAAGGCATCACCCCGTGGTAAAGCACGCAGTCCCCCTCCTTTCACACACACACACATACACACTCCACGAGGACTTGGCTGCGAAGTGAGCTCATGCCCTGACAATAGGAAGGGGTTATTGAGAGAGAGGGAGAGTATTTGAGGTAAATCCTCGCAGCCTTTTGGAGAACATCTCCAGCGGCATTGGAGAGGAGAATGGAAAGGAAGGAGAGAGTTTTTTTTACCCAGATGTTGGAAGCGCCGAGTGGGTACGGGGGTTTTTGGGATGTTGGAGGAGGAGGTGAATGGGATGGGAGATTGGGGAAAGGAGATATGGTAGGGAAAAGCGAAAGGGTTGGGAGGGTATGGGGAGGGGGTGGAATAGAAATTCACAAGGGGATGAGATGGAGGGGTGGGAGGAGAAATTCAGTCTCCATCTTTTCAGGAGAGAGAGAGGGAGGGCTAACCTCCTACTACCTCCCACCCACGAACCCCCTCAGGGAATTCCAACATGGAATTCCCTGGCTGCAACCTCTCCTCACCTCCTCCTATTCCCTCAATTCCTTTTATATTTTCTCTCCCCCTTTCATCCCCTGCCACACCTCTCCACGTTCTCAAACTACCCTCGCTGGATAGCCCAACTCCTCCTCCTTTCTTTATTATCGCACTCGGAGAATCCTGTCTTCCGTACACTCGTGCGCTTTCTCCAAATATTCGAGGGACTTACACCACAAAGCGACGAGATAAATACGCAAAAAGTGTACCTATGTAATTTTGGATGGGAGTATTCCTATGTGTGTCACCCTGGAGCTGTTGATGTCAAAACCAACACTGTCCATATACATGAAACGTTCGGGAAAACGGTGGAAGAAGAGGAAAAAAATTAGGATACTTAAAGGAATCGTACTACCCGGCGTATCGATACACTTTTTACTCGAGTATACATTCATAAATTGGCCTGCGTTTTAATTAGCCGAGCGTACGTTCTAGTGCACCTTAATTAGTATTTTTACTGGAGTTTCCCATCTCTATACTTTCACAATGCGTTCCAAATGCATTCCAAATGCAATCTAAAATGCGTTCCAAAAGGCGTTCCGAAATACGTTCCAAAATAGGCCTAGTTCTTATGCACCGAGCTTTAAGGCCGTTTTACACGGGGCTCTCTACTGCGCAGGCTGAAGCAGCCTCAGCCTGCGCAGTAGAAGGCGCCACACTGTGAGAACGATAGCTTTTCACAATATGACAGCTTTACACGGCTCATGCGTCTGCGCAAGTCTTCGTGTAATTCCTCCGTAAATAACGTTCGCATTTGAAGAGTGTTTTGTTTTGAGAGTGAAAAGGGTTTGTGTGCATTATTGTTTACATTGGTTTGCCAGGGAATAGAATTCTATTCCGTGGGTTTGCTATCTGTTCAATTTGAAAGGGTTGGCATGGATATTGAGGATGCAAGGTTATATCAACGCGTCGCCAAGAAAAGTTTTACTTTGAAGTAAACTCGGTAATTAGGGATAGATTTATTTTTTTGGGTAGACACTTCTCTATAAAAATACTTCTAATCTTTGTGTTTAAAATTGTACGTACAATAATAAATCATGACAAATCTAGAGAGGTTTGACCCGGTGCACTCCATGATACTAATCTCCTGTGTTAGCGACTACCTACTCTGTATCATCAAGTTCCTGGATGAATGTAAGATAAATTTAATGAGTGACAAATAAATAAATATGAGGAAAGAAATTTAAGTTGGGTGGAGAAATAAGTAAATTTGCTCTTAGCACTCTTGGTTATTGTACGTGTACCTACTTGGTGTTGTCCAACACATTGTTTCAGCATTTTTTGACGATAAATCCGAATTTTATTAGGAAAGAGTGATAATTGATAGTTCAATGCAAAAGATTCTTAAAATACATATATCTGCTCATCTACGGAAATAGAGGTCGAAATCAAACAAACATCAGTAAAAGTGCGAACATTCCAAAATCGGGGGCTAACATAACGCAACAAAACGAAACGATGCTCGCAAACGTGCGAAATCTCCTATTTTCTCAAATCATAAGGTACTTTAGTATATAATCTAGTTTCGTGAGTGACTGCATAAACGAAATTTTATTATATTTGAAAACTTTCATCGGAAGTCATCCATTTAAGAGCAATTACTAAGAAACATATTCCGGTTATCGAGTGCAATTTCCGTCCACGCTTGGAGAATGTAGGTGATTTTGTACATTAAACTTTTATTATGCGAGCAATTACCGCATAATAAATGTCATGCATGATTTCAGTAATTTACTAGAATGCATAAATCATCATTGCACGCCTAAATACCCCATTGAAAGCTAGTTAGAAAATGCGATGTGACAGTAAGCAATCTCCCTTTCCTCGGTAGAAATATTCAATTATTAAATTCTGCCATATTATGCCACTAATAGCCTACAAATATCTCTCTCAACTTAACGCACAATGGCAAGAGCATGTCTACATGTGTATTTTTAGCAACAAACAAGTAATGTTTTATTAAATAACAGTATAACATACGAGGTGCTTCACGGGCTGCGAGAACGTGGGCACCAATTTAGAGCAGGGGCTATTTTCCTCGCAGTCATTCATACATTCGCGCAGGCGTTCGCGCAGTACACCGCTTTACATGACGCAATTTCCACTGCGAATGCATCCATACATCAGCCTGCGCAGTAGAGAGCCCCGAGTAAAACAGCCTTTAAAGCTAAGTTTTCATGCATCCAATTTTACGTTGCCCTTGGAGGTGCATTCACAATGCGTTCCGAATGCGATTCAAAATTCGTTCCAAAACACGTTCAAAGTTCAAAGTCCGAGTTTCAAAGTTCATCCATCCGATTTTATGTTTTCTTTGGAATGATCCGCCACTCTACATTTAAAATAAGTTCCAAATGTGTACCAAAATATTTATCAAAATGCGTTCATAAATACGTTCCTAAATTGGCCTGTTTCTTATAGACCATGTGTCAAAACTACATTTTTTTGCTTCCAATTTTTTGTTTCCATTGGAAGTGCCCATCACTCAAATCTATTAGGGTTCATCGAAAAAAACATTTTTTTTTCAATTTGAAAATTTGGGAAATGCTGCTATTCTAGCCTCAAATACACCCAAAAAAATTCTTAAATATTAAGATTAAGGGGTCCACCGCCCCTTTATTTTATTTTTTCAGAAAACTACAATTACTTTTGATGAAAATAAAGGGACTTTTGCTGAACTATAGTGTTTTAGGGTGAAAGCCAATCGTTCATTTTGCACAAGGAGCCGCGTGGAGACGTGGGTAGTCACGAACACATTTTGCAAGGGAAAATATTCATTACCGCATAGCTAAAGGCAGTACACTGTTAATTTGAAATCTAGTTCACACTGAAGTACTATTGGTTTGGTTGGGAATGCGTGTACTTGGAAGTCGATTTTGTTGACCTGAATGCACAGCACGTCGAGTCTCAATTTTGGACCGGATGTATCCATGCAGCTCGGAATCGACGTGAGGATGGCATGAGGCTTGAGTCACTGGCAATGGACTGCCATCTCTACGGCCTTGGAGTGACACGGTAGCTGAGTAAGAACAGACGGCGCAACTCCTGTTTCAGCCAAAACGTCTAATTCAGCTTCCGACAGGTGCATACTCAAAGGCAGCTCTGTCACAAAACACTACTTCTTGCTGTTCCACGGTAACAGGTCTGTATAGTCCACAGAACTGAACTGGAGGGGGGGTATCACAAATTGACTAACTTGAGCTGAGAAAGTGTTGTCAGCTTGGCGATCCTTCTTGATTCTTGAAATTGCCAGCTTTCTAAACCTTATCCTCTCATGAAAAAGCATTGCAAGAAGCACATATTCTGGATACCCGAAGTATAGAGTTTTTCTGAATGACAAGGAAAACTACGTCTTTGACATGCTTTGGGAGGAGTTTTGACCGGTTTAGGTAAAGCCAAAGATGCATTGCACCGTCTACGCAAGTGAGATGAGTCGTCACTGCGAACCACATTGGAACTTAGAAATTCAAGATATATTTCACTAACAATGCCAAACTTGATTATGGCATTGCCACGAACGAGTAGAGCCGGAGAATTGGAGCCGCTGAAGTTAACCATCTTGAGGTCCATACAGGACCAGACTTTGCATATGCCGGATTAGCAGGGCACTCACCAAAACTAATCGCCATGGCTATTCGGAGAAAATAAGGTTGATCGATAGATAACACTTCCATATCTACCTCTGGGACGATGAAAGGAGCATTCTTAAATTTCACCACTGGAAGGGTGTGGCAGATATCTAACTTCTGGCCGTTTGGACCGTAGGACTTTTCGTTGAATGGTCAAGCGCCATGAGAATATGTCGGAAGGGTAACTCATTAAACTGCAGTAGGTAAATATGCCATTGCTTCCAGTATTCACCGGGAAAGCCTTAAATCTTACATTAGGTGTTTTATACTAATAAGGTGAAATTTGTTTTAAAATTGAAATCATGAAAAGTTGTGTACCTAAAGCTTACATTGTATCTAAAGTCTAAAATGCCAACATTGGTCTACGACAATAAACGTTTATTTATTTATTTATCATTCAGCAAAAACCACTTTATTTTCATAAAAAAATAATTGCAGTTTTCTGAAAAAATAAAGCAAAATAGTGGCTAGCAATCTTCGGAGCTGTTTTGAGTTCCCTGTAAATACAAACTTGCGATAAGAAAAATCCGGGAGAAATTCACAAACATTGGGCCCAAAACGGTGTTTTTTGGTCATCTAAAACATGAGCTGTGGGAGGTGAGACCCCTAAATCTTTATACTTTTCAAACAAAAATTGTTTTGGTGTATTTGTGGCTAGAATTGCACCATTTACAAAAATTTCAAATCGAAATTTAAAAAAATAAACATTTTTTTCGATGTACCACCCTACTGCGTTATTCACCGTTATTTCTTTCTTTGATTCTTTGACGAAAAACTTTAAGTTAATCATCACACTTCCTTTCGCAGAAATATATGGTATTTTTTTCATCTAAACTTGAACCGAAAAACCACAAATAACTCTATGCGTACCATGGCAACAGGAAGTACCGTAGTTATTTTTGGCGGGAAAGAAGCACGCATATGCAACATTTCGTTATATTCATCCGTCTCCAAGCAGCGTCTCCAGTTGCATTGGCAAAGGGCCTTCCTTGAAATTAGAGGAGACGTGAAATATTAAGGCCTGTTATAGATAGACTCAACGTTGATCCGTAATGGCGACGGAATAATGACGGATTAATGATAATGACGTAACAGCATCCATGAAAATCTATTGAAGCATACAAAAAGAAATATGGATCACACGCAGGTGTAACGTCACAACCAATACAATTTCGATATCTGACTTATTGCTATCATTTCTGATGAAGCCACAATTTTTTAAAATATAATAGTCTTTCTTACGATACCTATCAAATGGAATTAACTAAACTGCTGAAACAGAATAAACCTTTTATCGTCAATTTTTTTGTCCCTATCTAACTATAAATGAAGCTATGACGTCTAGAGTCGGGCAGAGAAACAATAAAACTTACAAAATATAGAGATGCATTGCGATATCCATCACTGCCTTGGCGTTTCAACGCCTATATCTCCTACATGAGCATTACTTCACCTGGACCGTGTATTTAGCGAATCCCTTCAAAAAGATTATGATATATGATATAATGATGCTCAAGTATTTCCGAACTATAATCCTTAAATATTTTCCATTACGTCTTCTTCCCATATTAGTATGTGGTTGTGTTTAATTACTGGTGTCAACATGTGACATGTGCTTTTAGAACAAGAAATGTTTGTTAAACTTCGGCAGAAAATTGACCTTGAATGGAACACAGTTTCTCTCTTTACCATTTGCAAATTATTTAGTAAAATATTGACATCGATTTCCGTGTCAAAATTCAATCCTATCTTTCTTGCTCATATAATTAGATCACTCAACAAACAATGTATTAATTTAATTTCCGGTCTGTATGGAAAAGTGATAATGTAATAAATAAAACACATTCGAGAAATTGTTTGAAAACGCTGGGAAAGAAATGTGTAATAATGAAAGATCCTGATGTTGCTTTATGCTAATTCCATAAAACATTTAGGGCATTAAGTGTGAATAACGAAGTTCCTAATATGATACCAAACCAATGTCATAAAATGCTGACTTTTGTCAAGAGCATTTACATTTTTTTAAACTTTAAATATTTAATATTCACTAGAGACCCAAACAGTTTTTGATGCAACTCTCTGTACCAAAAAAACCGTTTCATTTTTTGGCTACGGCCCTCTATTGAAAGTCACTTGAAATTGATAGCAAATTCATAGAGGAAATATTATTAGACTTGAATGGTACTAAAAACTGGTGCCTCTCATACAAGTAATTCATTCAACCATTCTTACGAAATCATATTAATTGTCCCCTTGAAAAAAATTGTGATATTCAAAATAAAATAAATAAATACTGCACTGTATGGGGGTATCCTCTAAATAGTCGCTTTATATTGGTACTCGATGAATCAACCAAATTATAAATAATTAACACACCCATACCTCCATTCATGACATTCATATTCAAAACTCATTGTAAGATTTAACTAGCTTCGCCAAAACATTAAAATATTCAGTTTAAAATTCTTTACTTCGGGTGAATATTGTTCATTACGGAGGAGATCAACTTTCTTGGGCAGCAAATAGCGAATTTTTCCCTTCAAATAATCCCTTGGATTTTGTCGCAAGACGAGCAGGGCCGGGCGACACAGAGGGTTCTTAGAGAGAGAGAAAGGCCAAATGGAATTAACGTTTCGGTCGATTCGGTTTTTTTTTATTTATCACGTTACCAGGGGAGCGCGGGGGAAGATGACGCGGTTTGGAGCTCCACTCCTTCTTACCCCTTTTCCACACCTTTTCTCTTTTCCTTATCTTACTGCACGTAACGCACTTGAGCACAGCGCCCAGTGATCAATGATTCGGGAACGAAGAATTGGAATAGAGATATGGAATGCATTTGCGGAAAACGCTGCCGGGTCTTCGTTTCCAGAATATTCTTCTACGTCTTTATCGTGTCCATTCGTACAAGGTCCAACATTTCATTACGTTGGTCGGATCGGTTACCACCGATGGTTGCCTTATCATCGGATTTTTTGCATCGCATATCTTAACCCTTTTATTCCTACATTAATTTCGATCGTGGTAAAAATATTTTTAGGCACTTTGCGTGAAAGAGAAGGAAAATTTATATATTTATTCAAGTGCATTCACTTTATTTAACGATCCTCCGTATAAAGTGTTCATCAGGTTTTAAAAGTGAAAATGGGAATTTGCACAGGATATATTTAGTGTGAAAATGTTTAACAATTCTTCAGGCTAGGCATACAATTGAAAGGAATGCTTCAATAAGCTCATTATTTATTCAAACTTCGTTCAAATAGATCACTTACATGCCGCAGATTCCTGTATATCAGCCATCTGGATTTGTAAGTTTCATATATACTACGGAAACGCAAAAGTAACAGTTCATATGTATGAATATTAGCACAGTTAAAGTACCAGTAACTAAAGTTTTACAAAAAGTACAACATCTGTTGCTGAAGAGATCAATTAATAAAATTCACGCAAAGTATGCTGTTCAAGGGAAATGAAAGAGTTAAAGCTAAATCGGACTATACTAAAGTCTCGATTAACCGGGGTCATGTATACCTAGTCTACAAAAGCTAATCAAAACCTCGGATGAAAGAGAAATATAATGGGCCAGAATAATTTGCGACAAAGATTAGGTCTTTCCATGTTTTGTCGTTCTTTATCTTTTGGCATGATTGGGATAAAGTACTGGCGTGATTCGTCTTTTTGTTGGGAGATAGAACGGGTTACCGGACTGTGACGTTCATTTTCTTGAGATAATCTGGCTTGATACAGCCAAAACGGATCAAAGGATCGGTGCTACGGAAAATACGGAATCTCCATAAATAAGAACTCGGATTAAAGAGGCTATATTACCATTTTATAAATGTTACTATTTTTGCAGACTCACCTCATGCGTCACCTTGTGAAATCTTGCAATGTTCAAGATGAAATAAGTGAAACTATGCTTTCACAGAATTTAGTTCCTGCTGACTTTTGTTTACATTTTGCTACAACTTTGTCTACAACTTTGCCATTGCCAACGACCCTTTTAATCATGCCGCGATTGGAGCTTTGTAAAGATCGACGTTTCACTTCTGTTGCAGATAGTCTTTAGGAGCGAAGTCGGAGGGAAGCCAAAGTGTACTACTGAAACGTTGTGCTAAATATTCTCCAATAGCAACATAATTGGAAAGCCGCATTAGCACCTGCCAACAGTTGAGAAAGTCTACATTATACTTGTGCCATATTCATGGTTTTTGTTAATAGAAATTACGGCGAGTGTAGCAACGCTAAACACCTTAATAATGACGCAAGTTGTTCACAGATTGTTTGCATTGAATTAAGCAGTAATAATATAAAGCCAAGGTTAATTTAAGTCATGATAAATGACTATTATTTCTCTGTTTTATCTAAAAAAGGTATAAACCATCAGATCTCACAAAGAGCTTACAAAAGCAGGGCAGGTCAGCCCCAGGGCTTATAACCGATCGCATGTTAGGTACATCATTGCTTCTAATGAATGTTGAAATGCCCGAGTGCTTAGTGCATGCAAACTGCGCAGAGTTCGCAGATTTTAATAATAAGGAAGTTAACCTATTTTTAACTGTAGCTGAGATTTAGTTATGTTGTTCCATTAAGACTACTTGTAGATTACGCATAAAAGTCAAATTCAACTAAGGATTTGTACACCATTAGTTGTGTATTACCCTTGAGTCATTTCCCTGCATTTTTAGGAGGACTCCACTTAAGAAGTGTAATCTCTTCATGCGATTATTTATAGAAAAAAATGCTACTTCAAAAGATTGATTATGTGGTTTTTTAGTTATTTTTGAAATATCTTTTACTAAGGCCTTTAAAAAATTCCACGATAAAATCGCTGCTTAGGTTTCTCCACAGCGTATGCTTTATCTTTTACCATATATAGAATTTATATAAGCTACATAATAATAATGACGAAAAAAAAGAATAGAATTATTTAGGGAAACTAATCTTCATGTTAAATATACATGTAAACTTCACTTTTAAGATTAGGCGAAAGAAACCGTGCTGTATCCACTGCTCTTAAGGCCGTTTTACACGGCGAATGATCTCGCGCATAATCATTCGAGCATTATTTCGCGAATTAATTGCAATGATGACCTGAAAAGTTCCCGTTTTACACGGCGAATTAATTCAGTGAATTTTCTGCGCAGACTGAATGCGCAGTGGTAGATCTATCGATTGTATATATCGATTACGGGAGGTTTACGACCAACATAGCTGTTTTGACAGACGCAGCGGACGGAGTTCTGTTTAGTTTGTTTAGATCATGAATATTATAGATACATGGATATTCGTTTACATTATTCACTTAAACACTGAGTAACTGCAAAAGTTTAGTGAGTGACGTTATGCTATAGAAGATGAGAATATTTTAGCGACCGCTACTGCAGTGATAAATAAGGCCGTTTTACACGATGAATGATTTTTTACAAACGTATGTACGTGAGATTGTACGTTTGTCTCAAAGAAATTAGAACTTGTTCTATTTCCCGTGCAGGCATTGAGACATTCTCACAAGCGTTCATACAATTTGCCGTTTTACACGATGCATTTTACCCCATGCAAGAGTACACGGAAGAGTTGGTACCAGTTTGTACAAACAAACGTACCGTGTAGAACGGCCTTGCGGCAGCCACAGTTTTGTCACAATCAATATTTAATAATATGGGTTCTGCGAATCTGCGAATTGAATTGAACTCACTATCAAAACAACGAAGATGGTCGCCCGATATTAATATCACGGTGGCATCAAAATGAAATTATTGGGATATAAAATGACATATGGTGCTTAAAGTAGGTCTGATTACGATCTGGACAAAATGTTTAAAACTTTTTAAATGTTTTGAAAAAACACAGTTCTTTGGATTAGAAATGTATAACAATATGCTAAAAAATGTTTGCAAATTAATGTAGGAAAACGACCCAAAAAATTTGTATAAACGTATGTACGTGAGATTGTACGTTTGTCTCAACGAAATTAGAACAGGTTCTATTTCCCGTGCAGACAATAAGACATTCGCACATGCGTTCAGACAATTTGCCGTTTTCGAAGCGGCTATAAACACCCGTGCCTCCTATTTGGAGTCGGACACGCTAACCACTCGCCTATGGATGCTATGTTCGGGGCTGAGCATTTATCAAGTACGAGCGGAAGATACCCGTTGAAATTCAACGGGTGTGAAAAGCATTAAACTTATTTTTTATAATAAAACCGCAAAGCCCGAAGAAAAACAGTATGCGTGGTCATTTGAGGAGTAGGCGTGGTACCCTATCTTGTATGTTGTGTTCGATGTAGTAGACACACTGACATTTTTCCATGTGTACGGAGAGATGAGTGACTATTGGTTCACTTTCATGCACGGGAAACTCAAAAATCGGCCTTGCAGACTCATTGATACTTAAATATCAAAGGTTGATAGATGGTCACCTCGTCCCTCCGGTTCTCTTGAGCCGTCTTCTGAGTGATTAACAGCTCTACCGCTTCCCTTGTGTACATACATATATTTGCATTCCATGTCTTAATTCAGTTGCACTATTCAACGTTGATATTTGCGTTGATTATCTTAATCAGGATTGGACAGAAGGGTACAATCCAGCGGTTGACAACGTCAAGAGGAGTAATGGCAGCAGAAGCCAGGTTTATTTGACCTATGAATCCTCCATCAATGGGACTGCGCCTTCGGAATAGCCATAATCATTGGTTTCCGTTGCTAAATGAAAAAAAATCTATGGTGATTCTTAGTGCACTTGTCGATTTTCATGCACGGATGTCGTTGATTGCGCAGAATTTCCGTTCTTCTTTCGGGTAAGAAGCATGTAGTGACGTCATTATAATTTCCGCCATCTTAACGCAGACTGAATGTTCAAAACAGATGCGTCTATATTTGAACCAGATTTACAGTTGGTTACCCGTCTGTAGGTTGGGTAAGGATGAAATTTGTGCGGATCTTAGCGTAACCCAAGAAACACCATGAGGAGAATCTCATGAGATAGCTGGTGGGCATGTTTTTGACCATCCAAGTCTAACCTTTGTCGATTTTCTTTCAAGGGCTCATTTTCTCGCAAATAAAACATTCATTTTGCTTTAGAAGATTTTTTCGAAAGGTCACTCTTTTTCCTATTAGGCATGTTGATGGATACATTTTTGAGTCCAAGAAACGGAAACACAGCGGCAAGTGAGAGTCTAGAATAGGCAACTCGATGATTGAGTGAATGTACCTAAGTTAACTGCACTTTAACACTTTTAAACATATAAATAACTCGTGACATTTATGATGTGGAAATTGGTCTAAAAAACAATTCGCCATCGCAATGAGAGGCCGCGGTTTCACTACGTGTAATACATCTGAGTATTAAATGATAATAAACAACGCCGTGTTTGTTGTAGCAACAGAGGCATTATTACCATTGAAATATTACCTCCACGTAAATATTCTTGCACATTTAATTAAGTGTGTATTCTATTTATTCCTTTACGTGTAAAGTTTACTACGTAATTATTCTCTCATATACATGCAGTGCCCCTTTGAGAGCTACTTTGAGAATAGACGTTGAAAAGTATACTTGTTAAATATGCATTGACTTTATCGAGTACCCCCCGAAGCAATTTATCATGGGGCCCTTGGGACTCTGGGCTCTTCTTATACGGATTTTCTTTCTACGTACTATCATGGGCCTGCAGGAAGGCGTGATATTTAAATGCTAGAGGTGTGTATATCCTTTGAAAATCAAATCTATGGTTGTCAAGGAAATATGTTATTGTTTATTTCAGAGAAAAAGGTGAGATTTTTCAGCTGAAAACATGAAGTTCAGACAAATACGGAGCGTAGAAGGAAATCGATTGATAAAATTAGAAACGTCATTTATTCAGCCATCCGATAAAAAATTCCTAGCCCTATATCTTGAGTGAAAGTAATTTTAAAAACAAATAAATGAAACCACTGCACCGAACCCAATGCTTAGCATGAACCACCAGGGGGGACCTTCAGGGGGCCTTTGGGGGCTCTTAGGGATTTTTAATATAGCATATGTTACAAACACATATGTTTTCTATCTGCATGCCAAATTTCAGCTCAATCGGTTGAGTAGTTTTTGCGTGATGGAGCAACAGACAGACAGACACCATTACATTTTTATACATATTAGTAAGGATCACACCCTTAACCCTGAAAAAATAGGGTTTTGGTTAATTGAATCCTACAGTGTTTGTTGTCTACCAGTAACAAACATGTGTTCCAAATTTCATCAAAATCGGTCGTGTGGTTTAGGAGGAGATGTGGAACATACATACATACATACATACATTGACTTTTATATATATAAAGATATACCTGATATATTCGGTCGGCGGGATTGAATGATATACTGTGAATACAAGGATGATTATTTCAATAAACAGGTCCAAAGAGAGATCATTGCACTAAGATCTGTTCTGCATTTCTGCATTTGGCAGCATCTCCCATAGTCTTTAGCCTAATGATTTGATGAAAGCTGTAGTGTAGATATCGTTGATATCAATACGAACACTTGTCTGCCGTCCAGATCCAGATGTCAAAATACGGCCAGATTTGTTGTACTCATTGTAATACAGCCCTTAATAAACAATTCAAGGTCTGGTCAGATCTATTTAGGTTAATCCGATGAGATTTCGATGTTTTCATGTATGCACAACCTCCAAGATCGTTTTAACTAAATCACCATTCCACGTCTTCCAAAGCGTGTGCATTGCATCCTGCCTACCGAGATATTTATTTCCAAATACATTTATATGGCTTTATTTTCTTTCATTATATGTTAGAAATAGTTTAATTTAGCGAAGTGAGGTGAATTCAATATCAAAACAACCAAGAATGACGTAGTGCGCTCGTATCATGCGATCATTCACGAGATAAAGCGATCAAAAATAGAACATGTTCTAATTTTGATCGCATGATCTTGCGCATTACACGAGGCATTAACGTCATGCGCATGATCATTCGAATGATCATTCGCAAGATCATTCGCCGTGTAAATCAGCCTTTAGCGATTTATTCACTGAATCACGTTTTAGATTGGATGCACTTCATCCACGGAAGAAATAAAAATGCTATCCCCCTGATGGAATTTGACCCAACGTGTCGAGGGCAAGAAACCTCAGTCGATCACATCAACGCTTTTGACCTCAAACCGAGTCGCAAGGATAAGAAGGAACGGCGAAAGAGATGGCACAGCAAA
This sequence comes from Pyrrhosoma nymphula, assembly GCA_963573305.1. Classification (NCBI taxonomy): domain Eukaryota; kingdom Metazoa; phylum Arthropoda; class Insecta; order Odonata; family Coenagrionidae; genus Pyrrhosoma; species Pyrrhosoma nymphula. The sequence continues at coordinate 3,640,796 of OY754338.1, read as the reverse complement.
GATGAAGAAAAAGCGCACAAAGAGGAAGTAGAACATCAATATTACAGACGCCAGATCAAGGAAAATACGCGGTAACTTTTCCGTCAAGCTTCACACCTAATCCCTAATTTTCACTCATTATCAGATAATTTAGGTAAGACGTCCTTAAAAAACCTGGCTACATTAAAACTGCTAACAAGTTAATGCAGGGAGAAAGTCAGAGAAATACCTTATTCATATTAGCAATGAATCCAAACTTTCAACATGCTGAAAGTATACGGAACACATTATTAATCAAATATCAATATTTCAATAACGGACTTATCTCAAAGATCTAAAAAAAACTTATCCTAGAGAGCACATTTTGTGTCCATCATATTTTTTTGAAAAGATTAAATGAAATATTCAGTGTGTAATATGTAGCCGCATGGATAATACCTTACTTCTGAAATTTGATTCTGCAAGGAATATTCCTCCTACCCTGTTTCCTCACACACATTAGACTCTTGCTTGCATGATTCTATGTAGGCCATAGGAGAAAAAAGTCTCAACCATTTGCCACACAGTTTAGTGGTGGCATGTGTGGTACTTCCAAGTTATACATTTTATTATTGAGGATTAATCCTAAAATAAAATAAAAATAAAATGAATTCATGTTTATAACATTTACGGGACCTTGAAGACCTTCTACGGAGATGGAGGTATTTGATTTGCTTTGGTGACTTATCTTTGAAGAGCATGTTTGCGTTGGTCAAGAACTACAATTCAAAAGAGAAGTCCTATTATTCATTTTTTGCTAGCTATTAGTTATTTGTTCCTATGTCTCTAGCTAAAAGTCCTTATCTGCTGTTTAGGGGGAAATTGAAAAAATAATAAAATAGCAAAACAAAGGAAGTGGTTCTTAACGATGAAATACGCTGAAATTACAACGAAAGAAAAGCCCTGGATAGGTAAACGAAAGATAGACCTTAAAGTTACCGAGCCAATTCAATGAGAACATTGCTCTTTGGACTCCTGATCAATTTTAGATTTTAGTCATTTTTGAATTATTCAAGTGTATTAGCAACCATGCCCTTGTGGACCATTGCGGATAGTAACACAAGGTGAAATATGACTTTTAAGAATCTACAAACCTTATAGTTGACTAATATAACATTGCTTAAGTCGTGCTCGGATGCGTACTTAGGTTTACACTATCGAAAACATGGTGGTGAAATAATTATAAAATGCCACGAGAAAATTTACCTGAACTGAGAATTTAACCACGGTCTTTGGCATTCAGTATCCGTGATGGACCCTAAGGGCAAAGCATCATTATGTCGTACCACATATAGTTGAAATAAGAGGCTCTTACGTACCCTGCATGAATAAATTTCCCTAAATTCAGAGGTTCGATGTGAACAAAGGCAGCAGGAAAATTAACAATGTTGGTATGCAGTATGCCTATTGTGGCTGACTATCATACACTTATTTATTTAAGAGACTTATTTTGAGTAAGCGCAGTGTTGGAGATGGTGACCTACTCGGCCAAGACTTAAGCACAAGCACAAGTTTGTCAAAGCTGTTCTTCATAAGGCAGCCCATGGTAATATTTAACTAAAACAGGAACGTACTATAGGGTCAGGAAGCCTGATTAGTGTGGTAGTCTGAGAATTCACAGGAGAGCATGGAGAGGATTATACATCGGTACGGGTTATTTTAGATCTCAAAATTAAGGTAATGAAATGCTAAAATTCTCACGAAAAAAAATCACCAGGACCGGGAATTGAGCCATACCTACCGGGCCAAAGCGCAAATCACACTTCTTCCATTTTGCTATATTGGAAGATTCATGATTAAAAGGTGCTATGTGCAGTGTGGGAAACGTTGGAAGACATAGCCAAGAGTTTAACACATTAAGCGTAAGGTCAGCAACACTGTCCTTCAAAGGGCACGCCCATACTGTCAACTTTACGTGGAATGGTCATTAATACCCTTGAATCCTCAAGCCTGAATACTGTGTTAGCCTGTAAGTTTGCCCTGAAAGCCAAAGCTCCGTATTTCATTTTTAGGTTCAATTGAATTATTTTTCGTTGCAACGTTTACCCAAGATTTAGATTTAAGTTAAGATTTACGTTAAGATTTAGATGGTTTGCGAGCGTACGAGCGCAGGCACACGAAACAGACGCATTCGCGGGCTACCCTGGCCTCATACGCTGGGGAGGATATTCTCCATCGGTGGGGAATATATAGTATATGAGATCTAAAGGATTGAGGGAAAGAAAGGGGCGCGAGTGAGAGATAGAGAGAGAGCCCTCTTTTGTGCGCGAATCTATGTACAAACACATCAGTCCCACTCGCAATCCGCCCAACTCATCGCGAAAACCTCCTCCTCCCCCTACCTCTCCGCCAAAATTCTCTCTCAGCTCTCACCCCCGACTGAACTGACGTATCCCAAGATCCTCTCTTCCTTCCCCTTCCTCCTCCACCACCAAAGCGCTTTTCTTTAAGAAATCTCCGCCGATTGGGTCTCCGCGTTTATCGCACTGGAAAATTGGATTCTATTGTTGGGCGTATCCCACACACCCTCTCTCTCTCTCTTCCTCCTCTGATGCGATGCTTCCCGTCTGCTGCTGCTGCTGGCGCTGCTGCTGCCTTGAGCCGGCCGCGGTCTTCGCCTGGGGTTTTCGTGGTCTGGGCGGTTTTATTTTTTCAGAAATGGCGTGCCGAAGAGAGAGAGATATCCCAGATGATTTGAAGGAGAGGGCGAGAAGAGTTGTATGGAAGGGATATATACGGAGTGGGGGGTACGTCTGGTTGGCAGAGGGGGAGAATAAGTTGGGTTAAGTTGGTTTGTGGGTCGGGTGAATGTAATAGCGCTTCCTAGTGCCAATGAGAGTTGGCTTACGAAATCATGAACTTATTTGTTTATAGCTTCACTTCATGTAACACTTTTCCTGCGACGTTTGGGTATATCCTAGTGTATATTATCATCCAATGGCTGCGGAGGTTGATTCAGCCAACAAGTTATAAAAACCATTTTCCTCCTCAGCTTACATAAGAGTATATTCCAGAAGATTACATTATATCTTAACTGGTACATTTACCTTCACATCATGTAAATATTTCCATTGCCGTATTTATAACGAGTGTTAATAATCAATGCAAACAGATGCATTCAGACATGTACAGAAAAAGCAGACAGATATTTTGAATTTAATCCGATATCAGTTTACGTAGTGAATGGGATAATTTCGTCAAATTCACAGTTGAAAAATAATTAGCACTTTTCTACAAATTTTTTAACATTACGCGTTTTGTCGACTTATGGCATCATCAGGTGAAAAAAAATCAGAAAATATTTGTTAATTTTTTTGTTCTTAGCTGTCATAGTTAGGTGTGGGGGTGTTAAATAAAAATAGTTAGAGAAACGTTGAAATGACATGGGTTTTATCGAACCGTGTATCAAAGTATATCAGGGATCTTTCGGGGTTTGCACCGGGTAGTTAGGTCCATGGCGGCCGACGTTTCGATGCTCGAGTCGAGCATCGTCCTCAGGGCAGAGGTGAGTGCCTTGACTGGTAGTGGTCATCAATATATACCCTATGGGTAGGTAAGGTCCGAAATTTTGGCGGGAAAATTATGTCGGGAAAATTATGACGAAGAAAGCTTACCGCAAGAGATTAGGCACATTAAGAAGACGTTTCGACGAAATGGATACGGAGAACGGGACATAACGTTGGCCCTGAAAAGGACCTTTAAGCAAGTGGATTTGAAGACGCAGACAGCAAAGGAAAAACCTTCCTCAAGAGCTTACTTGCCATACGTCTCCTCGATATCTGGCAAAATATCGAGGATTTTAGCCAGACATAACATAGACACCATTCACCGACCGCCACCCAAACTGAAGGAGCTCATAGTCAGAGCAAAGGACCCTATTGGCCTGAAGACATCAGGAGTTTACCGCGTTCCGTGTGAATGCGGTGAAGTGTACGTGGGTGAGACAAGTCGGACGGTGGAGACGCGAATCAAGGAACACCAGCGTCACCTTAGATTGGGCCAACCGGAAAAATCGGCTGTTGCAGAGCACAGCATCATGATGGACCATGCCATCCATTTTGAGAAGACAAAAATAATTGCCCGCTCATCTGGCTATTGGGACCGGCTCATCAAGGAGGCCATCGAGATCCGGAGAGAAAGACGAAACTTTAACCGTGACGCCGGTTACAACCTGAGTCACACGTGGAAACCTATCATCAAGATTATGGGAGAGTCAAGACCACCGGATGATACATAATTTTCCCGCCAAAATTTCGGACCTTACCTACCCATAGGGTGTATATTGATGACCACTTCCAGTCAAGGCACTCACCTCTGCCCTGAGGACGATGCTCGACTCGAGCATCGAAACGTCGGCCGCCATGGACCTAACTACCCGGTGCAAACCCCGAAAGATCCCTGATATAAATCTTCGCCGGGAAAGCCTGAAATCACGTGTATCAAGGGTTGGATTTTGGAAAGGTTATTGTAATTTAAGGGTTGTTTTACCGGAAAGGAGTGGGGAGGGGGTGAAGTTGTTTGTTGCATAGATGTGCAGAATGCTTGATAATCACAACAACACTATCTGGAATTCGTCCATACATGACCATTATTCAATCCGCAAATCAAATGGCTTAATTTTCCTTCAATATTACCATAACAGCTGTCATTTTTTCTCCTAACTACCGCAATAAACAGCTGTCGTAAGTTGGCGTCTTATGCCGTACAAATCTGCGGAAAAGTAAAAGTACTTTTATTTCAATTACTATGTGTACTACCCAATCAATGATGGCAATGAGAAGAAGGAAACGATAATAGTTAAACAATGACATACATTGGGTCGCGTTCAAATAAAACTGAACTCAATTGCACTCGCGGCATCATCCAGTTGCCCTGTTAATGTGAAATGGCATCCTTCTTTGTTGACCATTTCATTACGTTTATCTAGAGCCCATCAACTTTTGCCTGATTGAATAACGCCATAGTGTACTTATTACGAGATCATTTTATATATATATATGTATATATTTATTTATTTATTTATTAAGTTTTGTTCCACACGTATTATTGTTCTGAAATAATCGAATTTAATTGGTTCAAATCATTATCAAACGAATTTTGAGGATACAGGGACTAGCCGTGGTGTTACTATTAGGCCCGTTATTAGGTTAGTATAAGCTAGGTATTACCTATGGTATTACCTACCATTAGGGGGTCACCCGCAAGTGAATGCAAGGTAAACTAATTATCAGAGTAAGGTTCTTATGATTATCAAAAGTTAGTATAATCATAACTATCGGAGGTTGGAATAATAAACAAGTATTAATTACACCATTCGGCATTTTGAAACATTTTGTCAGATGATTTATTAAAAATGTTGATGTTCTTCAATCAATTTTTTGTGCTGATTCTAAATATGACCTGACCATTTTTTTCTGTCACGTCAGGTTTATACACAAAATAAGAATTATGGTTTCAAGATTTTAACTGCTGCAAGCACAGTTATATTAACATTGATTCACGCAGTGAAAATGTTTGTAACGAAAATATATGAAGGATGAATAAAACTTCCAAGGTCATACAACAATATTAGTAGCTGTACCAACCTAAGACTCATTGACTTAGGCCAACAAAGCTTGTGTTAAGAAATACCCCACGTACAACAATTGCCCACTAGTACTTATCAATAAATCTTAGAAGTTAAATAGGGTCCATTCTGAAAAAAAACTGTACGTGAAAGAAGAAAAATAAAAACAGTTCTAAAATCAGCATATCAAAGTAGGCTATTATCACTTACTAGTTTTCAGTCATCTGATATCATGCAGACTAGTGCTATAGGTATCAAATATACTTTCCTTTTATAATGATTGATGACGAATACGATTACATGCCTTCGATATTGTTGAGACCATCGATTTTGGTCACGGAACACAAATAAAAATTGTGAAAAATAGCGTGTTAATTCATCTTCGTGAAAATCAACTACCTAAAATGTCATGATTTTTTATGGCAATATAGTACCTTTAATGCCTACAGATATCATCGTCGATGTTAACATTGAAGTTTGAACCATAGTTGGCAGATGGTAGTTCATTGGACATACACGAGCATTCACGTACAGAAGGAACAACTAATTTCACATAAAAATCTAAAATATTTACCTTAATATTCAATAGCCGAGCGTTATTTAAGATTTCAAAGTGCATTTCCTCACACAAACTTTACAGTATTTTTTATTTCATCAAATATTCGTGATAATTCTAATTTATTTACATTATAAATTATTATAGCCAAGAAGATACTGCGATACAACCTACTCACGTTTTTCTATTACCCCCGTACTTCGATACACCCTTTATTTAATACATACCTTTTTATTTATTTCTTAGCCTGGTTAACTCGACGAAATAAAGCATGATACTTATTTTAGTCATAAATTACCCTTTACTATATTAAATGAATTGCGTATTATTAAAGTTTACAATAATTACATGCATTTAATATATGAATCATTTCGGAGTTAGATCTCATTTCACAAAATGAAGTGGGCATGAAAGCTTAATGATTATAGTTCCTTTTAAAGTCACTTATCCTTTATGCCCACTCTCTCTCTTCACCAATCAGCTTAACACTTTAAAACAACACATAAACACACTACACAAAATATCTATATAGTTACGACACAGGTGGGCTACCTTCCCTAGGATGGCTTCTCGTGTCCTACAACACGACCCAGTGGCGTCGATGGGCTCCCCCTATTTCCTGGTTGAGCAGACAGGTAGTCTCGCCTCTCTTAAACCACTGTCCAGATTAATTGGCTATAGGGATGCACCCGCGTGAATTTCATCCAGTTCTTAATGTGAATTAAGTTATAAAATAAGTGCTTCGTCTCTCTTTAACTTTCTCGTCACGGAACGTCTTTCCTTGCGCGTCTTGCTCTTTAAAGGCCTGGATACACGCTACATGAGAATGTACAAGAAAATGTGTGAATGTCTGAATGTCAGAATGAACGCGAAAATTCACCGTGTAACCACACAAAAATGTACGATTGTATGAATGTCTGAACAGAAAATAGAACCGGTTCTAATTTCGTTCAGACAATCGTACAAGTTGACCTTATTACAGAGACACCTGGTGGCAGACGACGCAAATGACACATTCATATTTTCACAAACCAATTGACAAGTAAATGTGTCGTATCCATGGCAAAAAAATTGGTTTTAATAACGCACCTACGGTTTAAAATTAGGAAAAACAAACGAAAACGCATAATGCGCATCTAAAAATGTACGAAAATCTGTCCGAAAAAATGTATCATGTAGCCACCTATTCATTGATATTGTCCATGAGAATTTAGTACAAGAATCTGTACAGGAAACCATTCACAAAAATGAACAGAAACTTGTACATTCTCATGTACCGGGTAACCAGGCCTTAAGAGACTACTATGGGCACTCCCGATTTCGACTAACTACCACTGTGACCTCCCTTCTCGTTTCCCCGACTTCTCCTCATCTGAACCCGTTAATCCCACCCTATAGGCGTGTCGCTGTCACCTAGCGATTTTGCTTGTTTATAAGGTATATTGTTCCACCGGGAGTCCAAAGGTTCACTTAGGTAAAAGACATCACACCCGATGGGTACAGTTTTATTTTTTGGAAATTTTAAAAATTTTTTCGGCCTTGAGAATGTGTAGCGATAGACTCTTAAATTATTTTTAAGAACAATAAAATTGTCTAACCATTTTTCACCACCTATTCCCTGATCCTTATTTGTTATTATCCATCTTTCTCGTTGTTTTTTATATTTATTTCGGTATGATGTCCTTGTGCTATAAATAACCGAATTAAGCTTTTCCCTCTTTCCATAGTCATTACCCTCATCCACGATTCCGTGCTATAAATTAGACGCCAACTGTACATGAGCATGTATTTGAACTAATGTTGATTTTCTTACACCAAATCCGGTAGTTGTGTTCAAGCATCGTTTAAATGTACCAAATGTCCTCAGATGGTCATTCCATGTCAAGTGGTCTAGTTTTAGAAAAGTTTCCCGCTCGACCATCTCGGATTTTAATGAAATTTTGTGTGGATAGTTTTACATATCTTTTATGAAAATGTGTTCATTTTTAGGTCCGTTAGTGAAATACTTTTGGAGATATAGCCGTTTGTGTGACCCCATGTCACGACCACCTGCCACATGAATGTGAAATTTTCGCAAATTTGAGACAAGATATCTCTTTAGCCTTTTTTTCTAAACAAATGATACGTACCTATAATTGTACAACTTTTAGTGCTCTGTTAAATGAAAATAATTATAGCATTTTCTCAAAGCGTACTGAGTAGATAAAATGCAGCAAAGTCGGCCTCAGAAATTAATTCTCCAAAATAATTTCAAATTTCAGCGTGCTCTGTCTCTATCAAGAATTGTTCAATGGATATCAAATTCATTTTACCATATTTCCATGTAAGTGAGCTTTTGATAGCGTAGTTTCAAACACCTGGCGTATTTCGTTAGTTTACAAATTACGTCTAAAGTTAACGACTTTTGTAAAAAGGTCGAGAATAGGGTGTATTCAACCCGTTTTTGCACAAATCTACCTTCTACAAATTTCGTTAAACCTATCTCATTAGATAGAGCATTTCTTTAAGCCCCTAGAAAAGTGAATTTTATCAGCTAACGGGGACACATAATGGCGTGGCAAGGAGGTCCGTGGGTCAGATACAATCAGCCTTCATCAGCGCCACGCAACGACGAACTCCTGTAACTACACGAGTGGGGTGAGATGCTAGGTATCCTACGAGCGCATGTATTCGCAATAACGCCGAAACAATGCAATTTGAAAGTCGTCGCCACTGGAAACGGCTTAAATATCAACAGGCAGTTCTGCCACTTCGGATTTCGTGCCTGATATTTAACAGGCTTATATTAACATTATATTGCGTTGGTCCATGGTGACATTGCCACTACCAATCCAAGTACTTGAACTGTCAACCCCACCACCATAGGGGTCACGCCCGATAGCCGTGCAATACCAGCCACGGGTGGGTCTCTTGTCCTGGTTCCCAAGCCAGTAATTTTGTGTTCGTTGAGGTTTCAAAGCTCTTTGCGGTGGTACGTCTGAATTTAAAGATATTTATCTAATTTCGCTGGAAATGGCCATCAAAGTCATGATTAAAATTTGATCAACTTTCTACATCTTATTATATTTACTTATCATTTTAAACAGCACAGTCTCAGCAAATTATAATTTTCTTCCGAATGTCGTCACGGAAGGAGCAGGGAGTATGCTGACGAGGTGTTGATCCGGAACCCAGCAGGTGTACTATCTTCTTTCGGGCCAATAAAATGATTAATCAGGACCTCGATAATGCATAAATGTTATCAATGCGTTAGTTTGGTCACTCGTTACTTCAACAACAATGCCGATCCACCATTCACTCTCGTGGACGCAGGAATCATAGCAACCGGGAATATTTTACGTAATTTCAAAGACACTCAAAGTTGCGAAAATTTCACATTCATGTGGCAGGTGGTCGTGACATGGGATCACACAAACGGCTATATCTCCAAAAGTATTTCACTAACGGACCTAAAAATTAACACATTTTCATTAAAGGTATGTACAACTATCCACACAAAATTTCATTAAAATCCGAGATGGTCGAGCGGGCAGCCCTAGACCACTTGACATGGAATGACCCGTCTTCTACATACATGTTGAAAGGTTGCTCTAACCACAGATGAGTTCAAAGTACCGCGGGACTTGCTGAAACAATAACTGTGGATTGTGGATTCCGGACATTCCTTGTTGCGTGACTTTTACATCAGTTAATGCCTCTTTGTGTCCCGCAGTTCTTTAAACACAAAAAATATATTTTAAAGTTTCAATTCAACAGAATGTGCTCTCCATGCATCGGGTACTCACCGATGACGGTGAGGTTGTATCGGAATGAGCGGGTGGGAGTGTTCCTGTAGTCCACGCGACACCTGTAGACGCCCTCGTCCGCACGCTGAACGTCGTCGACGACCAAAGATGCCGGGTCGGACACGGTGCGGAAATATGCCCGGGACCCGAAGGCGTTGGGAGACGACCAGTGCGTCGCCTGGCTCAGCGCCTTGCCCCGCACGTCGAAGCTGCAAAAGAGGAAGAAGATAAGATAATAAATAAGTAAATTTGATAAGATGACATGTAGGGCTACTGGTAAAACAGCTTAGCTCCTACTGAAAACTTGAACAACCAATAATTTTCAAAATCACAAAAGGATTTTCACAAATGACCGAGAGAAATATATTTAGCAATTTAATGAATTGCATCTTAAACGTGTTCTAATCATTTTATACCATAATATTAGATTAACCTAAATGAATAATATTTTTAGTTGAACATAAAGCCATGTCGTATCCTATTAACATTTATATGAGTACTAAGTAAATAAAAAAGTAATCGGGCCAATGATTTCCGCACAAGTAAATTATTAAGCTCTTATATTCATTTTTAAATCCATAAAAAATAAAAAAATCGTTACTATGTATGATAAAAATGTTATGGGGTCAAAGAATTAAAATATAATTTTATTTTTCGGGAAGTTTTCAATTTTATCACTAAGAAACGAGCATGTGATGAACATATTTAAAGCAAAAATGAATAGTTGAATCAAATGACGAATACCGTGCTGATTCATGGGTAAATAAGTCATGTACAAAAAGAAATTAGAGCTATTTAGTCTATTAGTAGTATAATTATACTATATTGTCAAAAAACAATTTTTTCATTTTTTAATCTTCCAAATTTTATTCAATCCGGAAAAAATCTATGCATAAATTTTCAAGATTAAAATCTATTTGGCAGGGCTCTGCAATGCAATTACAAGCAATCATTGTGTTACTCTTGTAATATACAACATGTAACTATGAGATAAAAATTGATAGGCACGCAATTTTGAAATAATTCAACCATATATACGTAGAGTAAAATGTTTGATAGTTCAGTCTTTTAAAAAATTACCATTGAATTGCATGTTTTAAATGCTATCAAGGTTGTTATAGCTCAATTATAACGGCGTAATAAAAAAATCCAAAGAGTTGCAAAAATGGACACTAAATAAATGCCTTTGAAGTACAATTGTTAGCAAATTATTTGCAGTACAACGAGTCCTATCAAATGACTCTGTATAGAGAAGCAAGAGAATATTGAAAAGTTATTCGTACGCGTAAAAATAGCAAATAAAAACGTTGATGACGCAGGATGCGTCGAATGCAAACACGGTTTCCTTTCATTCATTTGTTTCCGTTAAAATGCATGGACAGCAGAAAAACATTTCGTCATTCGTCGAAGAAAAAAAAACACGCATGACGAAGACCCATTTTATCTGTATTCTGGTGACATTCATTCAAACGTTTGCGAAAAACTTGCACCAATGTATTCCAGGATATCTTCTGTCACAAAACAACCCGTCGTCATGTGTCCAACACAACATTACGGACGTCAATGATATTGTTAAGAATTCATTCTAGGCGAAGCATCACTGTCAATGGAGTGCGGATATTATATTAAAAGATGGAAAAACAAAAATAAGTTTCCAAATGATGAGATTGGCAGAAAAGTGTGAGAAAAAAGAGCCAGATATTAAATAAGGTGAGTGTAAATAATTGTAAAGGGAGAAATCACATCAATAATAGTGATCGAAATAAAAATATTCCACGACATATGCCTATATAACTTGTAATCTAGCTCAAAATGATTGATAGTCATTGATTGAACCGCTCCCACGTATGTAGCATAAGCTTTTGGCAACCGCTGTACATAGCAACCAGCGGGAATGGTGATGCGAACAAAGAATGAGAAGAGCGTATTGTGTAATTGTGTTTGGAGAAAAGAAAATACGAGAAAGGGGAGGACAAAGAACGACTGCCTGCCTTTGACATTCCCCCCGTAACTCCGCCCATGCTTAATTAGAGCCAATCGATTTGTGCAATTGAATCGGGAGTTTTAGGCAGCATGGACCCGCAAGGCATTACGGGAATCCTCCCCTCTCAACCTTCTCGGCGACCCAAATGGAAAAAAGTAGGCTGATGCTGTCTCCGGCGACATATCAAACGCTTAAATAAATTCCATCCCCCAAAAACCTATTCGGAGTTCACTTCACTTCTGCTCAATCCACCAACGTCGTTTAACGTGTTCTCCAACCTGCTCCGCCATTCTTCCCTTATGCGTGTATCGTGCGCTTGTATTGTGGCCTAGGGCGAGTAGAGAACGCGTGCACTGGGCGGCGCGGAAGGTTGCTTCCTGCCTTGTCATCATCCCTACGCCACTCTTGAGTCGAGTCAGTGAAATAATATGGAGCGGACTACGCTAAAGGTTTTCCAGCGGCTGTAAAGAAATGAACAATGACCTAACCTAAATGGATAGCAGAGAGAGAGAGAAATAAAAACGGAAATATGACTTCACTGCATGTTTTTATTTAAAATCTTTCAACCTGCGTAACACGACATCAAGATCCAACGCACTCCGAACTGAATAAAAATAACACTTGACGAATATTTGAAAAGTTTCCACATGCGAAATGTTTTATTGCATTTTTTTTATTTTTCAACGTCACAAGCCTTGCATAGTTTTCCACAGACTTTTTAATTGAACCAAAGGGCAAGCAATGAAATAATTCGAGCTAATTATTTCGCAACACAGGGAAATAAAATTACGGAAAAAAGTATTTGGTTTTCTGCCGCCATGCACGGAGTAATACGAGTCGCAAAGTCATTAAAATCTCGTGGACCTGAGTTACATATAATTCATATGAACGCTGCTGTTTCATTTCCAGTAAAATCAAATTTTAGCCTGTTACGTTTCAATTTGAGAATGAAGACCTATATTAGTGGAAATATTTGAAAAGAATTTCTATTTGCTTTCACAAATAATAATTGCAACCTTCTTGCTTCTGCAATCTGTAAAGGAAGGGATTATCATTCAAAGTAATTTATTTGCTTACATTTTACCCTGTATTTTTCCTTAATACCACACATTTGTGTGAAAATAAGTGACTGCTAGATAGCTATGATGGTATTTAGTTTTTATAGTTTAAAAACGATTTTGTTCATATATAGTCTATGGTATAATCTATAAGAAAAATAAGAGCTTACCAAAGATCTGTAAATATCTTAGTTCGAATTTCATTTTGTCTCTCTATGTGACATTTCCCACCAAAATTACATAATAGCCATTGAATATATTATAATGTATTAAAGTTAATTCTATTGGATATATTTCTGTGTCATTAGGATTGCTTTAACTGGGATTGGAAATTTTATTTCATTGCATATCTCACAAAAACCTTTGTATAGCTGAGTTTATTTTTATATTCTTAGATATCACGCTCCAAAGTGTGTGAGGCAGTAAGTTTTTCAATTTGCATTTGTGGGTCAATTCATTCATTCCATTATTTAAATTTACGGCCACCAGTATTTATCATTTCTTGCGTTTCGTCAATAGGTAACTCATTAACTATTCCCAACCTCACAGTAAAAAAACATCCACACCGTTCTATTTGTGAACTCCTATTTCCATTCTTTCAGTTTTTCAACAGATATTGAAAGGGAACACAACGAAATGCTTCTCATTATTGACATTAATTGTCTGACATGAACATAAAGAGGCCTGTGAAGACTGACATTTTGTAATTTTGTTTCATAAATATGGAGCCTGAAGTTCATAAGTAGACTGCATCCAATAATGTTAATTATGGGCCGGAAGGTTACCTTATTCGTTTACAAGATTAATGCTTTCTAATTAATACCATCTGGAAAGTTATGTTCTGCAGTGGTAATAAAGAAGTCCAGCGCATTTAAAAGTAAACAGAGCACTGTTCTCCTTAAAAATGTCGCATTCCTCTATTGTTTCGATTTAAGTTTAGTGAGATTTTATAAATACAATTAAAATCCTCTTCCAAGCTGGTGGTAATGTAAAAACTAAAAATATATATAATATAACAAACTATTTATCACATTTGCAGGCTGATCATACTTTTATAAAAAAAAGCTGTCGGAACTATAAGGAAAAATAGATTTTTCTTTCCAAATGTCTCCTGAGAACTATACAATAAACGTTCATTTTTCCATTTCAGCGTTCAGATATCATTTTCACTTCTATTTCAACCTGCAGTACGTACCAACATTCCCTACAATTATCTCCTTCAACCGCCTAATCTATCACCTCAAATATTTCCAAACACGCCAAACATTTATTTTTTTGCAAAAAACTTTTAATCGAATTTCAATTCGCAGGTATAATAAGTGATATTAAATATAGTCTCCCATGTCCATCTTGTAAATTATTTCGTTAAAATTTATGTAGGTATAGTATTCTCCACTGAGCTATGCATTTAATGCATTGTTCATAATACAGGATAAACAATATATAACAAATAAATGAATTTATTTTTTTTGATGCACTTAGGTAGAAGGCATCGATAATTGATTACTTTGTACAATCATCACAAGAATTCATTCTATTAGTCTTAAGATGACGTCAGTGAAAATCTTTGAAATTACCGTGGTCTAACCTGATTCCTTGTAGTTGAAAGAATCCAATTTATTCGTAGTTGGAAGTAGAGTCATTAACCGCTACTACTCATAGCAAATTAATCTAAACTTCCATTCAAAGGTTCCCTTCTTAGAGGCAATACTGTCCCTCAAACTCCCATTTAGTAAGATGCTCGTCATTTGCGGCTCATGCAAAACCATTGGAGGTCCCCAAAAGAGCCGTTCCCTTGATTCAATGACGCGTCTCCTTATCCCTGTACCCTGACATGTTTCAACTCCCACACTCCCTCTTAAAACTTACTCTGAGTCTCTAACCTCCTTGAACAATCTTACTTAACCACATCATTCAGGAAATGAGTCCCAGTGTGGGTTATAAACTCCAGGCCGGCACCAAAAAGACGATAATCAAGTCATTCGAAGAACTTTTTAAAGCAGGTGTGACTTGCATGCTGATCATCCGGGCTTGCTTTCGCAACCTTCCGTCTTCTCGTCTGAGGGGTCCCTGCTACGACAGCAAGAGGGGTTGGGGAGGGGGCTTGTTCCTGAGGCTGGACGCCCCGACGTCACTCAAAAGAAGTGGCCACGTTTCTCCCTACCGTCTTCTGCTGCTTACACGTCATCCGCCCATACTTCCGTCCTTGGGAGAGTCCTTCCTACTTCCTCCTTTTCTTTCATCATCTTCTCATCCTCCTCATGCGCCTTTCTCCAGGGCGTCCAACTTTGCGGCGCCGCAAAACACGACCAGAGCGTGACAATCCCTTAAAGTGAGACTTGGGAGCGGGAGGGTGAGTGAGGAAGGTTCTTGGAAGTGGGAGGGGGCGGGGCAACTTTATCCTACGAAGTTTGGCAGCACAGGAGAGCGAGGAGTATAGCGCGAGGATGGGATGACTCACAAACACACACACTCCACTTGGAAGTATCCATCCTCCATAATTATAAACTCTGAACTAGTAGTAAGTTACACCGCGGCTCCATTTGCACGACTCAATTTTCGTCCTGAGATTAAATCAACCCGGGCTCTTTTGATTTCACTCGCACAAGGCACACCACTCCGAAAGAGTATTAACTTCCATGTTTGCCCATCCATTCAGCAAAGTTAAGGCATTATCGCTCAAGGTTAAGACACACGCGAGCACTACTGGTGTTTTTTTAGGGGTACGAAACTGAAATATGTAATGATGTGGACATACGAGTTGTGTGTCGGTCAATGATGCCCGCATATGAAATACCTATTTATAATGTTTTAAGTTTATCCACTTTTTTAAATAATTAACCTCGTCGAAGGTGCTTCACATTTATCATCCACACACTATGAAGTGTTCAGAGAGGCAATAAATCAAGCGATGTAAATACGCAAACGTTGTGTAAATACAAGCGATACGAATCGCTTGTCAGTTAACGAAAGCATATAGGTAGTATTTAGGCATATAGGTAGTATTTGAGGCATATAGACTTATTTGGTAGTTTTATTTCTCTCAGCTGCTTCATATCTATCATCTGACCAGGGACAATTACGAATTAGCACGCGTCTTGGCAGTGGTACAGCTGTTTTGGCCGTCATCTTCGTGCCTGCAATTGTGCTAAAATCTTAGGCACAATAAAATAGCGCGTACCAATCCCAATGAACAAGAAAACTTAAGTCACTAGAGTTTGTCGATAGCGAGATATGGCATGTAGTTAATCTCGCTTCGCGAAGCTCCTCATTCTCGGAACCATCAGGATTGTCGTACACTTTGCTCCAAGCTGCTTCCTCTTTGAGCCAGGGTGCTCCATGTCACTTTGAGGACATAATTAGTGTATCTAGACTTATCTCTCGCTTGGTGGCGTCAGCAGGGTTGTGACGAGAAGGCACAAAGTTCCAACTGGCTGGGTCAAGTGAAGACTGGATCTCTTCCACTCGATGATCAACGAATGGCGTCTACTGCGATGCATGACCTCTGATCCACGACAGAGAGTCCATGGAATATGTCCAAGCGTAGACTGGCATTTTCCCTAAGCGGATCCCGTCAACACCTTCACCAATAATCGAGTTAATAGCAGAGTGGCCTATTCAAGCCTAGGCGCACTCACCGTTTTCACCGGAGCAATTTTAGATTTCGCCACTAAAATTCATTGAAGTTCCGAGAGTCACGTTAGACACATGACTGTATAACACAGCTGTGTGTGTTCATTCTGAAGGGTCACAAAACCCATATTTGAAAATTTTCCACGGAATAGTTGACCTATCTGGCGATTCTAATTGAATCTAGTTTTAACAGTGAGGAATGGAAATTACCCGGATACGATGCCAAACTGGGGAACAGACACTGATCCCATGCAAGATAAGCAAGCCATAAATCCTGTATGTAGATTTTATTATAGACTAACTAGGTTGCCAACCAAACCAACGAATTGTAGAGAGGTGCGATTTCTGGTAGCAGAGACCTTTTTGTAAATGAAGAGGCTGTTTTGGGATGGACAATGAGTTAAGACGGAAGACATCATCGTCTGGATCCAAGCGTTGCAATTTGATCTTTATCTGTGAAACATTTGTACTCGGGTATTTCTCCAGGACTAATTTTACGATTATTAGAAGCCCACCCAGAAGGGAATCCAGCAGCATTCATCATGCTAATAATTAGTACTTCTACCCCTAATGCTTGCTCTACATTGTCAGCACCACATAGAATATCATCGACATATGAATGATATTGAATGGCTTCTCCATCTAGACAAAAAATGAGATTGCTTATCCTAGGCCAAACTATCCTAGGACTAGAAGTGCTAAAATGAACCCGAAGTGGTTTCGTAAGTTGCCGTAGTAAATTTAAAGTCCTGAACAGGCTCAGCACGATTTAATTTCCATACAATTTTCTATTAAGCTGCATCATCTGTGTATATACGTACACTCACGAAGCATGCGGCCCGCCGGGAGTCATTTTTCTGACCGCGGAGCTACTTGAAACACCTCGCATTTTTGGACAAGTTCATTGGTTTTGAGTTTTTTTAAATATCCCACTTTTTCGTGAAAATTCACATGGCCTCAACTAGTGAAGACGTTGGACCAAAGAAGAGAAGAATCGCGGAAGAATTAAGAAGTTTTCAAACTAGGTGGACTATAAGCTTTTTTTCGTGAAAATTAAAACAAAGCCCATATGCTTGATATGCAACGATTCTGTTTTGCAAGAGTATAACATCAAACGACACTACAAGACTAAACATACAAATAAGTTTGATAATTTCAAAGGGAAATTTCAACAGGACCAAGTAAATTACTTTAACAATTTTCTGCACAACAAAAGAGACTGGATCGGGTTCAGAGTCAACATGCTATGCAAAAGTTAGGTATGCAATAGCCATGATACTATAAAAAAATTGAAGCCATATTCAGATGGTGACATGACTTTACTTTGGGCTTTGGCAAATGTTTGGAGAGCGTCGTAGAAATTCTGTCTAAAAAAAGGATTTTTCAAAAATTAGTCTTTCTCGTCAGACTATTATTAGGCATGTGGACGACATTAATGATAATTTCAAAAGTCAAGCAACCGAGTTTGTATTGTATGCTCTAGCATAGGATGAAAGCAAAGATGGCAGTTTTATCAGGGGTGTTGATTTGCACTTTAAAATGACAAGAATTAGCGACACTGTATCCACTAAAGGGCACTAATAAGTCAAGAGATTTGCTGGAGGAGGTTACCCGGCATTGAATCGCTTATCGTTACAACTTAACAAACTATCGGGCAAACGAATGGTGCTCCAGCAATGGTTGGGAAACACGAAGGTTCAGTAAAAAATTGATTAAAATGGGGCCTCCAAAGTCGTTAATACGTCAATGCTAAATTTCCATTGTATTATTTATCGCGAGAATTTATGTTCAAAGTCCCTCAAAATTGACAATGTCATGAAAGTGGTCGTCAAAATAGTGATCTTCATTAAGTCGAACGGGTTGAATCACCCCCAGTTCCAAGAATTTCTAAAGTCTTTGGACTAGGATTATAATGACGTTACATTTGATGCAGAAGTAAGAGGCTGACCCGTGCCAAAATGTTTTAAAAAGAGCGTTTGATTTGCAGAATGAATTACAATTATTCTTTGCAGACAAGTCAAAAAGTATCCCAGAGTATGAATACAAAGACTTTGCATTTATGGTCCACATAACTAGCCACCTAAATGACGTTAATACTCGTCTACAAGGGAAATATCAATTAATTAATAAGGTGTATGATCATATTTCTGTATTTCAAATGAAACTTGGTCTTTGGGACCAACAGTTGAGGACAAAAAACTTGACTCACTGTAAAAGTATCAAAAGTAAAAGTATGAATCAAAAGTATCATAGATTAATTAATGTTTTGTATTGCAACCAGATGTCACACAGGAGGCGGCGGATAAATACTTCTTTGATATCTGACTTAAACCTTGCATTTGAAAACCGGGATTTCAGGATTAAAAAAAAACATCATGTACTTTTTGTGTATATGCAACGCCATTCGAGGTAGACGTTAATTTATTTCCAGGAAGATTACAAATGGAACATTGTAAAATGTGTTGTGATAGACAGGCGAAAGGAGAAATTCAATCAAATTGGTTTGGAAGAGTTCTATAATACATTTTTGGACAAGGATAAATATTCTGCGCTTTAGAAACATGCTCTGTTGATGGTTTCTCTATGTGGAAACACTTATGCGTGTGTTCAGCTATTTAGTCGCATGAATCCCATCAAATCACAAGTGAGAACACAAATTACTCATTTAAAAAACTGTTTGCGTGTAGCGACAACATCAGTGGAGATTAATTTTGATGCACTTAGTTCTGCAAAACCAAATCGGATGTCTCACTAATAAATATTTGTAAATTGTATACTAAATATGTTTCATTCTAAGTTATGGTTTATTTTCTTCAAAAAATAAATTAAAATATTTCTTGTTTTTTTTTTAATTAAACCAGGCAAGCGTTTGACCACGATCTCACCTAATGGGAAGTGACGATGTGGTTGAAGCTGTAACACGCTTGCTTTTTTATTTTAATTAACAAAACATTTAGGTGTGTGGCCCGGCAGGAAATATTATTTCTGAAATTTGGCTCACCTGATGAAAAGGTTGGCCACCCCTGATTTTAACAATATCCGTCGTAAATGCGACTCTAAAATAAACCACCTTCGTATCACAACAGACCAAAGATCAGGCTGGACTTTGGGGTCCAGGTAAAACTAAATCATTCAAAAAGTGTCCTGATTAAGATTAAAAAGAGGCATCTTAAAGCCACTCTTATGTTCTTAGAAGCGTCTTTTCTTTCCTCAACAGCATATTGAGGGAGATAGTTCGTGTTATAAACTCGTATCTTCAGGGAAACTTTATTTATGAATTAAGGTCTACAATAAGCGCCCAGAAAAATATCAATTGAGGATGGTGTAGCAACCCTTGGATCGGCAAGATGAAAACCATGTAAGTGTGGCCTGTTCTGAAGGCCTACAGAATGAGACAGAGCATAATCAGCAGCGCGCCCTGCCATGATGAAAACACCGGTTCCCGATCAGTCACCGAAGTTAAGTATCGTTGGGCTCGGTTCGAGTTTGGAGGGGTGATCCTCTTGATTCGTCCGAGTGCTGTTACCCCTATCTGCACGTGGCAAGACAGTAAGTGCGAAATAACCTTAGCCGTCGAAGCACGTAAAACAAAAATATTTATAATAATAATAATCATTAGGAGTTATAGACTTAACTTAGCATCATGACAACTCCAAAATCTGAAAGACTTATTGAAACAGATAAAATGGAAGTAAACTTATTTCTAGCTGTTGGTCTTATGCTATGAAGCATGGAAAGGACAAATTTAGAGTTGCACTGATGGAACAACGTAAGGAGATGCTTAATTTTTATTGGAACGATTTTGAAAACAAACATTACGCAGTTGTAGAGAAAACAAATTCCGCGGGAACCGTCTACTTCCAACGGATGTTATTCCCTCAAAATGAGATAAACTGACGCTTGCGTTAACATTATGGGAACAATTTCTTAATTACCTGCCCCTACTGAATTTAAAGGAGCGATTCAAAGCTCTAAATGCAGCAATTGTTTTCATGCCCAACTGCCAAAGATAAAACTCCTTACTTTCGCGGGAAATTTATTGGAATGGCAGAGTTTCCGTGGTAAATTAAAAAATCTTGTGCAACACATTTCTGATTGAACAAGCTACTTTGTCTATGAACTCACATGGAGCTGCTGCGGAAGTAATTGAGAACGAATCGGTAACCAGCGCAAACTATGACGGGACACGGGACGACCTAGAAGATGTTACATGAGTAAAAGAATTCCTTCGTATTTCAAGTGTTTATTTGAGATTTCACCTGTGTTAAGAACTGCGATGGGTGAATTAAAACATGTTTTTGATAATTCAAGCCGTCAAGCGATACGTGCCTTTGAGAACCTTGGCAAGCCAATCGAACATTGAGTGGGATGAGTGGTTCGTTTTTGTGCTGACAAGAAAACTCGACTAGCCAACTCGTCTCTCCTGGGAACTCGATTAGTTACCACTACGATTCCTATATTAAAAATTTGTTCAGATTTTTGGAAAACGCCGCCGCTGTCGTGGATTCAATCCTTTTGGTGAATATATTTGCACTGGTGCGCGTGACTAAGTTCCATAGAAACCGAGTGATATCACTACAAAATGTCTATCCTCATAAAATTGTGTTAAGCGTTGCACAGGGTGATCTCTTGCATTTTTAAAGAGGGGAATCAGAAAATCGACCAGTCTGCCTGAGGAAGTTTTCGTTCCCTTTCCCAAAGTTAACATTCATTAAGAAAGAGATGTGAATTAATTATGGCACTGGTATATTATTCTATTGTTACACAATATTTTTAATATTTTTAAAAATTTATTAGTTATTTATAAAATTTCTTCATAGTTTTTGTGAATCTTTTAAAACGTTGAAGAAAAGATAATTTTTAATCATGATTTTGTAGTTATAGGTATGTAGTTAATTCAATTTTTATCACTTGAAACTAGTCGATATTAAAATAAACAATTTTATGCAAACTATTAATGAAATAAGCTCAGTTATTTCGTTTAAACCCATTTTTTCGTCCACTTAGAATGTACTCAATAAATAATGCCATTGTGGCTTTTTGACATTGATTTGAAAAATGCAAAGAAGAAAATTAATATTCATTTAGTCTGTATCTCAAACAATTGCCGGTTTACCTTCCCAACCAAGTGTCATGGCACTCAACGAGAAAACCCACCTGCGTCCAAAAACCGAGATTGGTGCACGGTTGGCATAATAAGAGGACCAGTCGTGTCCCTGCGTGGCCTTGAAGAATATAGATCCCTGCAGGGGTCAGGAGTTATGTAGGGGTCGGAGTGAGTGTATCTCTGACGCAACGAGTCGTCATGGTGGTGGGTCCTCGCGTAAAACGGCACGTAGGCAAAAGGGAAAGTACAGCAATTCACAGACGAAAACCTGGACCTGGGCGAAATTACACTCGGCGCCCTCTGCATCGCATTGTAGAGAAATAGGACGGAACGCAGGAGGAATATATTTGAGTGACCAACAAGTCTGTATTGAGAGCAGAATTAATTCGATCGGAATAAAGTGGTGTTTTCGGGCAAGAGGGCAGACACGAGTTTTCCGACCGCCAAAAAATTCAATCCAACGAACGACTCCATAGCGTTCTCTCGTAGTACATTTCTTCCCTTAAAAAAGTGTAGCCGTCGCGGGGTGGCCAGAAGAAGTGGACGCAGTATATTACTGACAGTGGGGATTACACAATTTATACGATACATACTGATAATTATATGAATTACTAGAGCGACGAAATGTTGACGTCATAACCATGAAAATTTTAAAATGTGCCATTTAACAGTGTAGATATATTTTCCGGAGCCTTTGAGGCCGCATGCACGGATATGCCGAAGATTGACCTTGTTGAGTCCTTACCGAGCAAGACCCCAGTGCGTCAAGGAGGGGGGGGTTGTTCGAACTGGAGGGGGCAAAGGGATAGGACGGAGGTAATGAGATGTGAAGAGAGAGAGAGAGAGTGAGACAATGGAACCAACTACTTCACGGAATAGGCACATTGGGCGGATTTATTATTATGATTGCTCGAGTTTAGGCTTTTATAACAAAACAACCAATAGAAACATTAAAATATTAATTAAATCAACATTTTCTTCCTAGAGTCCACGTTAGGTTATTTTTGACATATTTAGGTTAATTTAGACATTGAAGTGAAACGATTTTTGGCTAAATTAAATATTTTCCATTTTTTTGTTTATTATGCATGCTTAAAAACGTTATAGCTAAAAATATTTTTGTTAGATGGTTATGAAATCTTTAAAATTACTAAGCACATATATTGATTGTTTCATACTTTAGTTACAATTTCTGTCAGCCAAATAAAGGTTAATATAATTTTTATCAAGTAATTTATTCTCAGCCCAGGGTAAGCGTACAACAGAGAATTTCGGCTTGTTTTTGAGCCCTCTGTCATGTTTATTAGAAGCCATAACCATTGCCAACGTATAGTGTGTTATCATTTTTATAAAGAGAAGTAACGGGTGGTACCCGTTGAAATACAACGGGTGTGAAAAAAATTGAACTCATTTTATAAAAAAACCACAAAGCCTAAAGAATACTGTCAGCGTGGTCATTTAAGAAGTTCGTAACCTATCTTGTATGTTGTGTTTGTTGTAGTTGACACACTGGCCGTTTTTCAGGTGCACAGAGAGACGAGTGACTGCCTGTCTTCTTTCATGCACAGGAAACCTAAATACTACTTAAATAACACCCAGGTTAATAGACGGTCACCTCGTCCCTCCGGTTCTCTTGAGCAGTCTGAGTGACTAATAGCTTGATCGCTTCCCTTGTGTACAAAATATATTTGTATTCAATGACTCAGTTGCGAGTTGCGCAATTCAACGTCAATTTGTGCATTGGGTATCTTAATCAGGATTGGAGAATAGGGTACAATCCAGCAGTTGACAACGTCAAAAGGAGCATTAGCAGCAGCAGCCATGTTTATTTGACCTATGAATCCTCCGTCACCCGCACACTGCGCCTTCGGCTTTAAAGGATAGCTATAATAATCATCGGTTTCGGTTGCTAAATAAATAAACCCTATGGTGATTCTTAGTGCACTCGTCGGTTTTCATGTACGGATGTCGTTTATTGCGCAGAATTTCAATTCTTCTTTCGGGTAAGAAACATGTATTGACGTCATTATAATTTCCACCATCTCAATACAGATTAAAGTTTCGAAACAGATGGGTCTATATTTGAACCAGATTTATAGTTGATTACCCGTCCGTAGGTTGGGTTAGGATGAAATTTGTGCGGTTCTTAGCGTAACCCGAGAAACATCACGGGGAGATTATCATGAGATCGCTAGTGAGCATGTCTTTGAGCATCCAAGTCTAAAATTTGTCGTTTTTCCTGCAAGGACTCATTTGTTTGCAAAGAAGACATTCCTCTTGCTTTAGAAGATTTTTTCGAAAGGTTGCCCTTTTTTCTATCAGGCATGTTGAAGGATAATTGTTTAAATCCAAGGAGGGGAAACAGCGGCGAGTGAGAGTTTAGAATAGGCAAATCGATGATTGAGTGAATGTAAGTTAACTGAACTTAAACAGCTTAAACATATGTAAATAACTCGTAACGTTAATGATGTGGGAATTGGTCTAAAAAACAGTTCGTAATCGTAATGAGAGGCAGACGGTTCCACCACGTGTAATACATCTGAGTATTAAACGATAATAAACAACGTCATGTTTGTTGTAGCAACAGAGGCCATTACTATTCGCAGCACGTAAATATTCTTGCACCTTTAATTGCGTGTGTAGCCTATGTAATCCCTTTATGTGCATCGTTTACTACTTAAGTGTTCTCTCATATACATGCAGTACCGCCATGCGAGCTACTTTGAGAATAGATATTAAAGAGTAGACTTGTTGTAAACATGCATTGAATTTATTGATTACCCCCCGAAGCAATCAATTATGGGGCCCTTGGGACTCTGGGCCCTTCTTATACATATTATCTTTGCACGTGCTATCATGGTCCAGCAGGAAAACGTGATATTTAAATGCTAGAGGCGTTAATATCCTTTGAAAATTAAGCCTCTGGTTGTCAAGGAAATATGCTATTGTTGATTTCAGAGAAAAATGTGAGATTATTAATCAAAATACACGATTTTCTGACAAGTTCGAAGCATAAATGAAAATTGATTGAAAGAATTAGAAACTTAATTTATTCAGCCATCCGATAAAAGAAATCCCAGCCCTCTATCTTTAGTGAAAGTATCTAATTTTAAAAAGCTAAAAATTAAATCACTGCACCAAACTCAATGCTTAGCATTGACCACCAGACCCCATCAAGGGGGCTGAGGGCTTCTTGGGGGCTCTGAGTGTTATTTAATATAGCTTATGTTACACCCAGTTACATTTTCTCACTATTTGCCAAATTTCAGCTCAATCGGTTCAGTTGTATTTGCGTGATTGAGCAACAGACAGAGAGACAGACACCATTACATTTCCATATATTACTGTGATTATTGATATGGGGTTATGTGCTCGCGTTATGAGCCGTAAACCTGGGTGCAGTGGCCCCAAAAGTGTTATTTTCCCATAAAACCCGTCCGTTACCGCCAAACCTACTTACAACCTATAGGAAAAACTAGGCACCTTAATTTTCTCCAACCTCACCAAATAGCGGTAGAATAATCATTTCAAGAGCATCGGAATGTGGCATGAAGTCCTTGGCATCAGCCAATACTCTTGCTTATAGTTAATAAGCTACAAAATATTTATGTAAATCACCAAGCGTTAAACATTCCGTGAATAACTATAATTCTTACTACGTATGCAGCATTCAACTACTCTAAATGCAATATGAAATTCGAATTATTTGCCCTAGTCTGTGATCATTAAAGCCATTAATACAAGTCTAAATAAATCATATAGGCACTTCATATACGAGGGTAGACTTAAAAGTAAGGTCTCCAATTTTTTTTGTTATAGAAAATGACATTTATTTACATTTTTGGATACATCGTTGGAAAGGTCATGGCTTCAGCTATTTTTCGATGTAGTCACCCTGGCGCTCGATGATTTTCCTCATTCGCATGATGAACTTTTGAATACCGTCGTCATACCAGCTTCCGTCCGCGTTGCGAAGGCGTTGACCTACTCTTGCACCTTGTCGTCCGTCACGATCTTCATCCCTCCTAGGTGTTTCTTCAGGGTGAGGATTATTGTTGGTGGATTTCATGCCCCGGGGAACCACTGTAAAAAGGGAAAGATACTGCCACACACTACAAAAGCTTCGGCGCGCCATCAACAACAAACGTTCAGGAATGCTGACGGAGGGGGTCTCATTTCATCACGACAACGCGCGACCGCATACGGCTAGTCCGACGCAGGAACTGATCTCGAAGTTTGGGTGGAAAGTGATCGGGAATCCTCCGTATAGCCTCGACGTCGCACCAAGTGATTTCCACATGTTCCTCACCCTGAAGAAACACCTAGGAGGGATGAAGATCGCGACGGGCGACAAGGTGCAAGAGGAGGTCAACGCCTTCGCAACGCGGACGGAAGCTGGTATGACGACGGTATTCAAAAGTTCATCATGCGAATGAGGAAAATCATCGAGCGCCAGGGTGACTACATCGAAAAATAGCTGAAGCCATGACCTTTCAAACGATGTATCCAACAATGTAAATAAATGTCATTTTATATGACGAAAAAAATTGGAGACATTACTTTTAAGTCTACCCTCGTACTTATAATAGAAACTATGCCTTTATAGAGATTAGATTCGTTTTGTATTATGATTGTAGAAATGTTGTAAAAAGTGGTCAAAACAGGAGAATACATTCATAACAATTTAAATATTTGCGAACAGGACGTGTCACTGTACGAAATATTCGTTCATGCATGGATCACATGATATATCTCCCACCTTAATTCGTCATCTCACTCTCTCATTCATAAAAAAATGAAATCCGTCAAATGATTCACTGCCTGATAAAATTGCATGCAGGAAAGCGAAAAGAAGAATCGTAAATTTTCAAAACCCACTCCTACCAGGCCTATAATGATTGATATTCTGTGGTCGTATTAATGACTTTTATTCATTCCAAAAGAATTCGGCCCAACATTTCGAACGTTCCATTTGTTTGAGAGCCGTGTTATTAAATGTTTCCCTGCCACTGGCATATAAGCAATTAAGGTGATGTAGGTTTGACGTATTGAAGTATTCGAGCACTGAATTGCGACTTCTGGATATCCTACGTCACGAAAGAAAAACCACATCTTTTATGGTCTGTGACAATGATTCAGATAAAATTTAATTAACGGTAATTTTCTTTCACTCTTGAGATAAATAGCAGTTGTTAATTTTTCTGTTCATTAATTAGTAACGATCCGTATTTGCAGTTATATGAAATGAGATGTCAAATAAAACTGTTTTGATTCTTCACATTTTTTGTTGGCAGAAATCATCTATCTGCGCTCTTTATTTCTTTGATTAAAAATCTCGGCCATCACAAAATATATTATCATGTATCATGTATTCATTCTAGCCAATGCGCTCACCAATACATTGAGGCTACGATAAACACATGATGTTACACCTGGTGAAGTTACTCCTGAATAAATACGAAGTCAGTACAAAGTAAGTGCGAAGTACGAAGATTGTTTTTCGAAGTTAACCGAATATAGAGAAATGTTTAGATATTGGTTTAAGAGAGAACTTTCTCAACGTGTCACACAACATTTATGCCTCGCTTATTCCGTAATTGCGTCAATTAATTGAACCATCCCTCACCTGTCTCACTCAGAAGTATCCTTGAATCGTGGTTCCATGGTTCGGCAGTGGAGGGCATAACTTAAATTATAAACACATAATATAAATTATAAACACAAAATATGCGATCAATCACCACCTACATGAGACACGTACCTGAAGACTCATGAGGTTTCTCCAGGTTAATTTGATCTTAAATTCCCTAAAAGGTATAGGTATACGCTTTGAATAACACATCGTACGCATAAAAGAAAAAATATGTTTTCAAATTCCAATTCAATGGTTTTTAGGTTGAACACAAACGTTAACTCTGCTGAGAAATGTGAATCTACACTAAGAAAATGCAAGGAACAATTTTAGCTCGACGGTATCATGCGATATGAAAAAGTAGGTGCCAGTGATTTCCCTTTGCATAAGAAGAACACTTATTAGGGATATATTCCCTAATAGGGATATTTGCAACGAGAGTACAAAGTTATAAATAAAACAAGGCATAACTGTGTTACCGATATTAAAATAGCATACATCTATATCTGACTATACAGTCTTCTTTAAAACGAAATTAAAATTACAAAAATAAGGAAACATCACTTTATGATAAACTTTTTATAATTTGTAATAGAACAAATCAGTGAATCCGCATGGAGAGAAATTCACTTTAAAATAAAAATGTACGGAAAATACGCATACACCCAATCCTCCCTCACATACAGACAGACACGAACCCTTCCATTGACGAGATGAAGGGACAATGCGAGGACGGAAAATCCATTAGACTCAGGAATGGGAAAGGGACATTTTTTTCATTCAATTCGGAAGAATTCGATTTCTTCATTCAGACGACATTTTTCCTTGGCAGGAAGAATTGGGGGGAAGATGGGAAGACCTTTAGAGTTTTCCCCTTACCCTCGGAAATCCCGTGTGTGCTGTCTTACCCAGCCCTGTATGCCCCCAAAATGAATGATGCATGTGTACGCGATAAGGTATAACAAAGTAGTGCTTTTCATGTTCCACTTCGTTGCGAGGATAATTGGGTGGAATCATGCAGAATAACCAAGGTTCAAAGGATATTTATACGTGTGTATCTTTCAGTGCTATGATCCATAGGTTGATTTTGGGTGTGGGAACACATATTCAATGAAATGGTTGGATAAATCGTGACAAAATTTGATCAATATGATACAGTTATAAAAGTATTCATATTCGCTGGGGAAGGGAATCGTCCCTTGAGCTTCAATGAACCAAAGCTTACGGTGAACGTAGAATTGTTACGGGTAAATAATTTTGTATTAGACCAAGTAAAAGAATTTTGAGAAACAAATCTCTTTTCTGAGATGTACTTTAAAAACGAATGTTTACACGAAAAGGATGAAATTCACCATGAAATACCTGGGAAATGAAATAGCCTGATTCCCGGGGTCAGCTGTTTCAGCCAATTGAGCCATCATATCACCGTTGGTTCGGCGATTTTTTTTTGTTTTACACGGCGGGTTATTTTGAAGAAGATATTTTCGTTAGCACTTAGTGTGGCAAAGGAGAAATTGCTATGCTTTATATCACCAATGTCGAGGAGGATAAACAAAGCAACGTCACTTCAGAATTACTAAATTTTGGCAATTTTAAACTGCTTACCATAATTTTTCAGATAGTCGCAGTGATTTATAAAATTGGAAAACCAAACCATGTGCCTCACTGACTAAGAAAGGTGCTGTAAATAATCTAACTTACCCAATATTAATAGTGAAATTCACAGACTTCTAAGCTTTTATAAAATGATTTTGTCACCATAGCATAAACTTGAGGTTAACTTTAGGTAGTGTCCTGAGTGCAAATTTCTGAAGGCAGTAGCCGAGCGAAGATTGGATAAGTGTTGTTGTTCAAATACATTCATTGATTACTCGGTGTAAGATCTCATCTTTTTTTCATTAAACTGATGATAATGCATTGATATTTTCCAATATACATAGATTTTCTGGCTCTGTGCAAGGTGGACTAAAATTCAAAAATTTTCCAAGCAGTTAAATACCAAGAAATCCGAATTGGTTGCCGAGTGAAGCTAAACTACACACACGAAACCATTAGTCAAGCAGGCCGAGTAATTCAAGATTCTGCTATTGGAGCTTGCTAAAAATCATTTGAAAGCAGGTAAATAGTTTTCCAAGACGCTACTGCCTGAGGCCAAAACGAGCCTATGTATTTTGGGTGCTTCTGCGGTGCTTCATGTACTTCTAAGGTTCATGTACTAAAGTTAGAACTCTACAGAAAGGATTACCAAGTCACGTGGGAAGGGATGCCACGTGAAATTGGGAGGTTTTACGTATTTTTTGACAAATTCCAACCCGGAAGATGTGCTAAGCCTTAAGCACGACCCATGTCTCTGGCCTGCTTTGTTATAGTTGAAATGATTGTTACATTTTGTAATCTAATATTACTTGAAGAGCATTGATCCACCTATACGTGGAATGATCTGCAAACCTTAGGAAAATATATCTAGTTCAAGTTTCCAATAGTGCAAGGTAAGTTGGACACTCAGATTTGACTATGAAAAAAGTAGAAATAATTTATTTGGCGTATTTAAATGCGCGGAAATAAAAGATCAGTCATTAGCTACACTTAATTTTCTTCAATGCTTTGCAAACATAAAAAATGATGTTGCCTAAAATAAAGCTTCATTGTTAAATTACTTAGAAACGACATAGGAAAAATGCTAAATTTGAGAAAAAAAGCTATTGAAAATACTTGCATGCTATTGAAAATGGAGTAAATAAATCGTTTTATTCCCGTATCCCAATCTGTGAACCATGCGGATATATTCTATTTATTTCCTCTGCAAACATTTGAAGAAAATCTGGTGGCAAAAGTGAAAGCATTTGCGTGGAGACGTAAACAAAAGTAGAATTTGCAAAACTCTTGTAGCATTCGTCAAGTACAAGTATAGGTAGTACTCAATGCTTTCAAACGAGACATTTTGCTCGTTTAGCTCTGTGTTCTTACACTTAGCTTCGGATTTGTCAGCACAACTTTGTGATTAGAGGAAATAGCAATGAAGCAAATCAATCATTTTCTGACTCCGGGTTGAGTAATATGCAATGAAAAATTACCATTTAATGTGTAAACATAACCCTTAAACGCATAAGGTGCCTATATTTCGGTTTCCGCGTCACCTTAAAGCACTAATGGTGCCGATATATCGGCTCATTAATACAGCTCATTTGATTTATCTTTAACATCACTTTAAGTAGCTTTAATTTTTTCATTTAAACGATATTTTGTTGTAAGCACCTAAAAAATGACGCCATAATAAAACTCTATATTATGGACAGCAGTAGCCCAAGACAATATGTCCTTATGTTAGGTATATTAATATCACTATCTCCAATTCTGCATCATGAATGAAGTTTATATATAAATGATGAAAGTAATCGATATCGTACTGTCCACTTTTATTTTAACTTTACAACACGTATTTTGGCTCTTTTGCACATACTAAGCCATCTCTCAATAACTCTCATTATTATGTTATCATTTATACATGAAAAATATTATGGTATCTCATTATAAACCACTTGGATATGCATAACCTTGTTCCCTTTTCTGTACGTGTGCCTGTCAATCATTATGCTATTCATATTTTTTGTTGTAAATATTTTACTTCAGTACTATTCTTCAATACTTATATTTATAAGTTCCAATACTTATTTTTGGTTACCTCCGTTCCTCAATTATCTCTGTTAACTACTATTGCAACTTTTCAATATTTTGTCATTTTTTTATTTCTTTGTTGTTATTTCAATAAATTGTGTCATGCCTTAGCGACCAATACTACAGTGTCATGTCTTAGTGTCCAATACAAAATGCTGTCAAACTATTATACTCATCTAATTATTCATAAATATATGATAGACATTATTGTTATGTTAGATGTCGCACATGTTAAACTTAGAATTCCTGCTAAATTTTCTTTTTATATCATTTGGAATAATGTCTCTTGCATACTATTGTTTTATATTTATCAAATTGTTTCGGGGCTATTCATTCTCCGCTGTACCTATTCAATTCGGTTAAGTATGTTCTCCATTGTAAAACCACAGAGACCATTGAATGTATGTATGGAAAACATGTTCCATAGGACAACCGTCCTAAAACAATAAATTTTGTATTTATTATTAATTATTATTATTATTGATAATACAGTTCCAACACAACTCGCCTGACACTGCTGATTTTTTTATATATCAAAATTGGGAACGAATCAATTACTACCCGAAATGTTTTTCGTGAATTAAAAAAAAAATATATTCTAACTTAAAAATAAACACAAAGGTTTAATAATAATAATAATTTATTGACTCCCAAAAATTTTTGCTGCACAAACTGGCAACAGCAAAGAAGCGGGAGCTTTAGGTGGTCTCAAAGGTCATAAGACCAGAATTGAGCCACCAGCAAATTACAAAAATGTATGCCATACAAATAAATACAGTAACTGTTACTTAGATATTGTTACAATGAAAATACCATAAAAATAAATGTTCAACATTTTCTTGAGAAAAAAGCCAGTCTTTGGCAAGTTTTAACATTTTGTTTGAGAATTTAATTTTTTAAATTTCAGCGGGCAGTAAATTAAATATCTTTGGTCCCATATAGAGAAAGCAACGTTTATATAAAGTTAATCTTGGTCTGTTTGTTACAATGTTTGACTCATTCCTTAAATTATATTTACATTTATCAGACACACTCGGCATATTGCCACTCCTGGCATAAAACAATTTTAAGACTTTAAATAAATACAAATGCCTTAGTGGCGACAATTTGAGGGCCACGAGCAACGGAAATGAGTGTTCATAAGAATGTTTGGACGGTATTACACGAGTTAGTTTTTTTTACAAGACAAGTGCACACTTAAATGTGTTCATGTATGCACTGCCCCAGCAGATTATACCATAAGAGATTTTGGAATGCTAATTTTAATGCTATAGTAAGGTATTATACTTAACCAATTGTAGAGCAACTATAATTATGCCTCCAAATATGCTCAAATAGGGTGAAAGTGGCATCTCTGGGGCAAGATATAATACTTCTGCCATTTGTGCTAAGTTATTTTTCAGGTACCGAGAAATGTAAATCTAAGTGGAACAAATGCATACCTTACATAGTCATGTACACGAAACTTCGCGCCAAACAGTCGTTGTCACGCTGCCTCTGAATTTGGATAGCGGTCGAAGATTTCAAAGAGCCCCCAAAATATATATTATTTAATCCTGCACCTCCGTATGCCAAAACCTCGCCTTTAAATCACAGACACGGATGAATTAGCGTTTATTCTCCCTCTCTCGGATGGGGCTGACCAGCACGAATACACGGAAGGACCCTTGGCCAAATTCCCAGGGACATGTGCCTGGTCTCTTTTGGGATGTTTTTTGAACACACAGAAGCCAGAACTACTGCCTCGATTCCGTACTCCAAACCATCACATCCTTCCAATCTCAAAATGGCCTTGCTAAAATCTTTGTGGGGTACCTTTAACGGCGATACGGAGAGAAAGGACTGGATTTTTAGGGAATAGAGGAGCCAGCAGCCTGTTAGGACGTCAGTTTTGAAGACGGGGTCAGTTGGTCCAAAACTGGAAGGAGCTGTATGTGATTTAAGGAGCTCGAGCTTTCATAATCGGAATTGTGAGTTGGCCCGGAATAGCGATCAAAAGACCAAGACCCTGTGACTCGAGGCGTTTTTGGCGCCCTGTGGAGGGTCAAAGTTTAGGGAAAGGTGGGGTGAAAGGTCTTCACACAACGTCCACTCAGAAATGGACGGCGATATTATATATATATATATATATATATATATATATATATACTCCCTTCCTCAAAAAATTTGGTCCCCTTTCCGTAACCTACAATGCGTTTTCTCCCTAGGCCTTATAGAGGTCTTTCACATCTTCCCCTGCCAAGGAGTATATCACAAAACAAGACCCCGCTTTATTTCGGACAATCAATGGCGGAATACCATACGCTGGCTTGGAGAGTTTCTGAATTCCCAATAGTTTAAAGAGGAACTGCGTAGGATGCATGGGTACGCATTTGTGTTCAAATTATTGGTGGCCAACATTTAGCATGATAATATCCATAATAAACCAGGTATGTATTTTAATTCAACATACATTTTCGGTTTTCTCATGCTTAAGTTGACTCTAATTACTCGCAACAGGGTAAATCTATGAAGAACAGAGCACTAAATTAAAACAACATAATAATCATCATCTCAGGCAATGCGATATTATCACTCGCTTCACTTAGATGAGCTCCGTATAATTTGAGAACTCGAGCAAAATTTCTGAATGCGATCAGTGCTAATCCACACTTGGTGAGCGATTCAGGAGTCAAACTTGTTTCTGCTCATTTAAGCAAGCCTTGTATACCAACAGTCAAATGTAAGTCAAATGCGTGCCTAACTGATTTCAACGTGATTATTTTCAGAGCAACAATTCTTATTCTTATTCTCAGATATTTCATCTAATTGTGCACCATACGTCTAACCACCTCACTACATTTTATTCAGCAATCGTTTTACTGCGTCTCCAATATAACTGTTTGAATTTTTGTTGATTTGAACCACCGCGGCAGATAGTAATTCATCTACCTACTTTGAATTTCACATTTCCCGTCTTCTATTGCGTTTGGTGAGCTTAAGCAGGTTAAAAAAAGAAGATAGGCTCCCTATGGCGATAATACCATTAAAAAGTAATTTCTCTTTGTAAATACTTTTATTTAGTGAATAATATTTACAAATTAATTGGTCGTCTGTCTTAACTCTCCAGCGGGCGCGCTGTGGCACAAAGTGCAACATTGTTTCCTTTTGTTGTCATGTTAACAATTGTGGAAGGTCAGTGAACCAAACACACCAATTATTCCTTCTTTGTAACAGTATAAAGATTTATGCTGGAAATTGTAGCGCAAGGCTTCCTGCATTTCTTAATAAAACGTATTAGTACCTGATGTGGTCGTATTTGTTGCACTCTGTGCAACGCGTGCCTGGTGATGAAATTCGATCCAATAGTGGCACTAATTGATCAACATTGTTACTTTCTCTACGATGAAGTGAGATGTGACTAGGCAGGAATATAAGAATTTTCACCATTCCTCCTCTGATATATGGTTGAGCTAACATCTAAACATATAGTGATTCGAAGCAACTGTATGCGGAGAGAAAAATCTTCGGAAATAGAGCTGTGGTATTATTATCTCCAACGCGAGTTCTATAATGTGAGTATAATTTTAGGAATAATTTCCATTGCATATATTTTGTCCCTTTATTTTATGGCTTTATCTCTACCAGCTAACACAAAAATATTCTTGATAAGTTATCGAAATGAAGAGATGTAAATTGAAGAAGTGAGTGAAAAAGCAAGTAAGAAACAGGGAAAGTGCGTATTGTGTGGCCGTGGAAAGAACATATCAACGAAAATCAAATTTGGGTAGTGCAATGACCTTCATTGCCAAAATCACTGTGAAACAGTAACTATGTGCAAACAGTGTACATCAATGACGTAAAAAAGCCTTAAGAGATACAATCTTTCTAATATTCTATTTGAGTTTTAGGCATTGCGTAAAAATAAAAAATATAGCAGATGTTTTAAATGGTAAAAAAAGTTTCAAAAATATGTAATGTATGCGTTAACTGTGTAAAACATAATAAATAAAACAAGGAAAGGAATGTACCCTACTTTATTCGAGTTTTTGTTACTAATATCAGCAGAAAACAAAGTGTGGCACTGAGTGCCACGCGCGCCCGCTAGTGTCAGAGAATATGGCGCGCCCACTGGAGGGTTGATAGAGGGAGATCTAAATTATCAGTATTTTATACGGAATGCACGGCACAAAGTTTTCCATAAGCCCATGGAGATACCATGCATGCAACAGAGTGTTTTCGTAAATTTACAGCAGAAAAAATAAAAGTTTTAAGAGTGAACCATTAGAATATAAGGTTTAGCCTCCAATGTTGGTAGTTAAACATTCTTACTAATTTGCTTGACTCATATTCTTCTCTTCTTCTTCACTCTTGTGAGCTGCTGCTGCATAAGGCATAGAGTGAACTGTTCGAGCGTCAAACAAGAATAGAGTATATAACCAGTTTAGTTATATACGAATTATTTTTTAAGTAACATTTCAAAACGTCTAAAGTTTCATACACAAAGATAATTTCTCAATCGTTAACAGTGAAAATAGGTGAACAAATTTGCACTGTCTTAAAAAACCATATTTTCGATGGTTTTAGGTTTAACTATTCATTTATTCAATCTTTATTTAAAGTACCACGTTTGTGGTGATCCATTAATCTTGACCGACCCTAGTTTTGAGGTTTTTTCTATATATTATTTTTTGCGTAAGTAGTCCCCTGTCACTTCAAAATTAACAATCAGTTAAAGTAGGCTTTAAGATAACTGCAGCATTATATTACCGGCATTATATTATATTATATTGCAGCATTATATTATATTATACCTGCAGCATTATATTATATTATAACAAATTTAATACCATGATTGTCCAGATATATTTTGCTCATTGTCTTGCAATATTGTTGGTCGGCCCTTAAACAGGTATTTCGAGAAACTTAGCCATAGGAATCCATTCATGTTAAACATATAAGCCTGTATTTTATATACCTTGAGGGTGAATGGCTTTCTAGTAGGGAGAAAAAATAAAACATTTTGATTCAATTAGGGCAAAAATTCCTAGACTTCGACATAGAAAACAGTTTAGTACTTAAATTGTAGAACATTGAAAGCGGCCAGGAGTTAAAATTGGTTCCTTGAGGAAATATAAGACTGAATGTCTTATTTTCTAGAAGAAAATTACTATGAAATGAAAAATATATATTAAAGAGAAGTAGAAATGCGATTAACAAGAGAACTTAGATCTTACTTAGAACTCTTAGGCAGAAGACTGGTTTTATTTCAGCATGTCCAGATTATGTTCCCCTCGGAAAAAGGAATTCTGTTGATATTTCAAGGTTATTCCTAAAACGTATTTCGCACAAAATAGCTTGCAGTACATTTCACGATGAACAATGTGTACTTCTTAACCATCTTCTATTTTCACCTTGATAAGGTACTTTAATAAAGGCACTTATGTCTTCAAAACTTGGTCAGTATATGAAAGTAGTGTGAAAATAGTGCACAGCAAACAATTGCTCATCATGAACGTTAGACACTCATAAAGTGTCGAGTTCAAGTTATATCTTATCCTCAGGATAGATTCTTTATATATGTTTAACAAATTACTTGATTCCACAAATATTTGTGATTTTCTGGAAAGCGCAGTAAAATTAACCCCTTGCGGCCATTTGCAAGGAAAGACGAGGGTCAAAAAAAAAGAAAACTCGCATGAGATTTGCATAACGACTAACCGCATTACCTCACACGAGATCTCCACCAAAACAAGCTTAATAATGACGCTCAGGCATTGTTTTTTGAGATCCTTTTTTCAACACTGGAGAGGGACGATCCAGAGCTTTTGTCTTTTCCCCTTTCTCTTCCCACCTTCTCTCATTTCCCTACAATCTCCGAGCCTCACATCCACCCAACATACCGCTGTCCACCATGAGAGAACCCTTTCACACAATAACAAAGGGAAGCAGGAGGAAAAAGTAGGGAGAGCATGAGACTTTCCCCTGCAGTCGACAACCTTGGACCAAGACGGGGAGGACATAAGCCAAAAGAAGGAGGAGATCAAACGTTATATATATATACATACATATACATACCACGCCCGCTCCCCTTCATGTGTTTAAGATTTTAGACCTCGTGACCAAACCATTTCAGAGGACCGACCCTCTTTTGGCCCGGTCCGTAAACCTCCCAAAATTTGGTCCCTCCCATCTTCGGACGGGCCCTCCCTTTTCTAACCACCTCAACTCCCCCCCCTTTTCCCCTCCCTAAAAGGAAACATTTAGTTTTTGCCTCCAGTGGTATTCACCCGACCCGTACCTTTTGTTTTACAAGGTCCCGGATCTTAAGAGCTTTCATCGTAGCGCTTATTGAATGCTCCTCTCCCTCTACCCGAGTTCCCGCAGGAAGCAACTAAGGCCGATCATGGTGGGTAGATTGTGCATTCACGCCCATTTCACTTCCTCTTGTTAACTCATTTCATCGAAGCATTCATGGCCAATTAAATTGAATCGGGCGAAATTTATAAGCAATCATTCGTTAGAAAATTGCTGCAAAATTTCTGCATGACCTGACGATAATCCATCACAGCGAAACCTAGGTTATGAAATAAAATGTGTATTGATACAATTAATTATTTGATCACTGAAAACAGAGAAACGCAATGTTTGCCTCAGGATGCCTTCAGCCATTATGAAGAAAGCAAAAGAATTACATGTATGATTAGGAAAAGAAGAGATAGTTTCTTCGGGTACATAACGAAAGTGGAGAGCAGCATACTCTCTAAACGAATATTTACGTATTTAGAAGAGTATGAATCGAAACAAGTGGGTCCAAGGGATATGGGAGAGGTGGGGAGCATGGAAGACAAAATACGGGATAAACTACACTTAGAAGTTTGATACGAAACTTTCATGGGTATCTGGAAGAAAAAGGAAAAGAAGAAAAGAAAAATACCTGGAAGGAAGAGAAGCGAAGGAAGCAAATCAGAAGAGCTAAGAACTATTGGAGTTTAAGAGAAATAAAAAAAAAACAAAAATGAATATGTTATTAATTAATAGTCTATTTTATGAGGTTATTATGGCAAATGCCTAGAGAAGAAGACACTAATTTACTTGCCTATCGTAATTTCATTAAAATCCTAAATTGTGACAGAGCAACGAGAAAAACGTTCATTTTCAACGCACCGTTACTCTAATGCATATTTAAAGCCAATGAAATCTTGGCCTCGTCAGCAACTGCTCTCTATTGACACCTATCTGCTGTTTCTTATTCTGTCGCTCCCATTTGGTAAAGACCATTCCTTAGATTCTTCAACCAGAGACTAGGGCGTCCTTGCTTCTATTTTTACATTCTGGAATCCCATATGTGTTTCCTCTTCCGTTCACCTCTCCAGAACATGAACCATCTGCCTCAAGGTTAACTGGTTTGATAATTTCAATTTAATCGAGCTCATCATAAATACAACGTATATTTCAATTTTTTATTTTTCAATGTCCACATTTGTCAGTATGGCCGATGATAAGGCTAATTGCCATGTTTTTAAATAAAATACACTGAATTATCTCCATGGATTTTGACAACGCCCACGCATCAGGACCGTATTTTTGTGTTATTTATTATGTATATATTCTTCGCTTGGGCCATATCCCACCAATGCCATAAAACCATATAAACCAATCCAATCCCATTCAGTTTTAAAATATTAAAAAAATGAAAGTTGTAGTTCGAGACGCTCTTTATAATGCCCGCAATATCATATATAAAGGGCCGCAAGAATAAATTGCAATTATTAAATCATTAATACAACTGCCTTCCCTTTTCCTCTACCCATGATTTATTTGCCACAGTTAAATCTGATACGTTGCAATATTTCATAGTTATTCTTGTTCCAAGAAAAGAGGACAGTCCTTTTGGTATTTTAAATATGTTTGAAATGATTCTCTCTGTAATCTTTAAGCATTTTTTTCGTTCACGTAATTAACTTCCAGGAGGAGAGAATTCTACGATATGAAAATTCTTAAAAAACAGTTGAAAAGAGTTAATGAAATACCAGGTATGTCCTGTCTGAATATGAATGGATTGACTCTCAAATTCACCTTCAACTGATACTTTCGCTTTTTATAAAACGGAAATGAAGAACTAAAGCTCGAAAAGTTTCACGGCTCTTAAAAACGTTCGTGCCATTAATGTATTTATATCGAAACGTGTTTCTATTTATAGCTTCATTTTTGTAATGTTCACATGTAATGAGAAAACTAATAGCTCGTAAAAGGTTCAAGGTATTGCTGTCCAAGAGCCTCCCCAATACGATAAGGGCAAGATAGGTATGTAGCAAAGGTGAGAAGGATATGGGTAGAAATTAGGGTAGGGCTTCTGGTGTAAATTGGGCAGTGATGCCATAATTTTAAATGAGCTTACCCTGGGTTAGTCACGTCGAAAATTTGACTAGGCCACGTTAAGGGTACAATGCCACCCCTTGATGGAGGAAAAGGGAATTTCCGTATAACAGGCCAAAACATCTCACACAAGCCTTTGTCTCTGGTCCCACAAAAGGTGATTTACCTCACACACACCATTATACACACCAATGTAAGCATGGTAATTAGATTGGTTGAATTGAAGGATATCAGTAGCGTAACTCAGATGAGCTGGTAGGAAAGAATGTGTAAAATTTAGTCATGACCAATTAGTTGACTTCCATGCTTAAACTATTTCATGATATTATTTTCAGAGCTGATGACTCAAATGCGATATTCAGACACACATCCCACGTAAATTATTTGTGTGATGCAATTGAAACATTCATGAGTCACTTCAGAAGGAAATTAAAATACCATTTGAAATACAAATCAGTTTAGAGGATTAAAATTGGGTTCATATCCAGGGTAAGGGTAGCACTATTCATACTCTATGGTAGCACGTATGTATGGAAGCAATATTACGCTGCTAATTACTCCGGATTCAAAATATCATCACACCCTGCCGAGCCTCAATTTAACATCGCAATGTTTAGTAAGGGGGTAAAGGACTTTCATTTTGAACAAAAAGGGTTCCCTTTTATTGATAGGCTGCGCCAATGTAACTCCTGATGAAGTAATCCCTCAGGAAATGAGGAATGCGTATTTCGATCAATAGTCTTTCCTTCTTGACATTTTTCATTAAGTTTTAATAGGTTATGCAACGTTGTTTTTGCTGTACAGTACTCTACGCGAAGATTTCCCTGATTACGGTTGCAGTGCTCTACCGGTTCGTTTTGGCTCATTTTCGTCAGTATGGCACAAGCCTTGTAGTACCCTGGGCCCGTTTTCCCTCATCATCTCCAGCTAGGATCCCTTTTAAAAGGACTACATTGAGACGAATTCTTTTCCCACAACCCACCGCTAGGAAGTATATACTGTGTAATGACACACTGGGACAGAACCTTTACCATAAAGTTACATCCAAAATGACCTTATTCATTATTTCATAAAAGATTCGGACACTTACATGACTTCTTTAGCCAATAGTACAATGAATGCTACGGTGTAACATAGTCCCTCATTAACATTCTTGTCAACAACCCATTTAAAGTCACTGCGGCTGATATTGCGCACAAATCTATTTTTTAGTAGCAACCGCCGAGAAGAAGTAGGCATAATGTAGACAATCACTGTGAACCTTTTTACTTGAAGAGTTCGAAGATTTGAGGCTACTCATAGACTAACACTTTGAGTTTCTAACGGGAAAGTAAACTATCATGCTAATAGCATCGTTCTGAAACCCCGCAGTATGCTCAAACTAAACGCACGATTAATGAAATCAAAAAAGGAAAATGAATTCTTTGTAAAGGACGGCGGAAAAGTTATTTTTCCGGCACTGGTTGTCCGTCACCTAAAAAATAGTCAAGTCAATGTGTGGGTACCCCGCAATTGAAACCAATTATTACAAATCTCAAGTCAAAAATTTAAATGTATCGAAGGAAAGAGCCTCCCCTTGGTAAGTATCAACTATTAAACATAATGAATTCACCAGTCTATTTCCACACTGTTTTAATCAACCGACCATGGTTTCGGCACGTAGTGCCATTTTCAAGGACACAGGATTAAAACAGTGTGGAAATAGACTTGTGAATTCATTATGTTTAATATCAAAGATTTCCACCGAATTACGCCGGAAACTGTTTTTTTTAAGTCTCAACTCCCTATCATTACCAGCCACACTTTACCTAAGACCTTTAACTGTTGGGGCTCGCATCTTGAGGTCATCCACCTTCACAAGACTTCAGATATTCCGCAACACTTAAGCTTGCAAGACACGATCTTCAGATCGACGTGAGAAAGCCTGCGGAATCGGTCTCTTCCTGGAGTTTTTAAAGTCACCCATTCAGATAATAGCTCGCGATAAGGTACCCTAGGGTGCTAACAGCCAAGGAATGATGGGATGATTGGGTCGGATTGGGAATCTTGATCCAAGTTTAGCTCCAATCCTAACGGGCGTTAAAAGAGGGAGTTACCAGACCAACACGGGATGACCTTCCTGAAGTTCAATCCCCCGATAATGTGACCAAGGCTCGGATAAGAATAACTACAAGGGAAACCATCGCTTGCGGACGTCAATTGCGGTATTATGGTCCGTGTTTATGCCTTTTATCTCTCCCAAGGACAGGAGAGAGAGAAGTGGAGTTTTCAAGCTCAGCCAACGGATGTCGCCACTGAGATCGTCGGACAGTAGCACAATCGACTATGCTATATCGGTTGCGAGCTTTCAGAAAGAAATATCGGGAAGGAGAAACAACTCCAGAAAAATGGACGTGCCATTCATTTCCCGTATTTTTTCGATAACCTTCATTTTTCTTTTCATTCAACTGAGACTTAGCAAACTTAGTGACGACCTGATGGACTAAATGGTACACCGAAATATATCCATTAGTATTATCTCCTAGGATTGACACTCAATTGAAAATTAGTACAGGAACACTTCATATACCAAACTATTATGCATATAGCTGGTAATCGTCTTAATAGAAAGGGGTGTCATCCTGGATATTTGCATGTAAAAAGCGTCCTGCATGAATTAAAACAAAATCGGCAAATTATTTCACCGTTGTCAATGATTATTTCAGATTATTTTAAATGTAAGCTATGTCATCAGAGAATCTGATGTGTTTAATTATAACATTTACACTGCATAGCAACCTATTTCCGATTTCATAATGCTAAACTCATTATACAAAACGGGAACTAGTACCACTATATAAACCTATAATGGTTCATTATAGTTTGAAAACTAAATAACGTATGCAGTATTAATAATTAAATATACATTAAGTAAGGCATTGATCATCAATCCTAAAAATCAGATTTCGGAGCGCATAAGAAGAAATTCATATGCATGCTTACCGCAGTATAGTTAAATCATTTTCTCCTCTTTTGGGAGTATCTGGGTATTGAAAAAATCACCATGAATGAATGAACCCTCCAAAGCTTGCGTTCTAAAATTACCACGAATAAATGATAATCTCAACGGAATAATATGACCTTTTCTCACACTTCGCGAAAGGGAAAGCTCCCCGTAGGAGGCCTCCATCAATATCTTGTCAATTTTAGGCATTTGGACTATTTTTCTTTAAAAAAATGTATATTATATATAGATAAAAGAAAAATTGACTTCTCAGAGCCAGCTACACAAAAAATAAGCTTCGGTTTCATTGTTTTTTCGTAATCCAACCGATGGTGGAGCGTGGGTTCTCGATTCCCGATAGAAATTCTTTTCTGCTTATGCAGTTCCTAAAGCCAGAGATATAAGGAGGGACACAAGGAGGAGTTGGGCGCAGAGAAGGTGCTGAGTCTGCGTGAGAGGGACAAGACTACTCATTTCGGATAAAACAAGCAATTTTCCGGAAAGCAATCCCTCAAAACCCTGTGTCATGCGTATCGGGAAAAGGATTACGTATGATTACGAAATTGTCAATTATTGAATCGAAAACATTTGTCCACTGACGCGAGAAGGCTTCACTTTGAGCAAAAGAAAAATCGAGATTGGATATTTTGGAATCGGTAAATCAGGACCGATTAGCTTTAAACGCATTGTTGGCTGTCGATGGGATTAAAAGAGAAACGTCCGGAGGTATATTTTTTATAAAATTTTATGTAGGTTTTTAGGAAATGTTGTGCTTAATATTTCTTACCGTCTGACTCCCAGCGTTTATACTTGCATCCATATTGAAGAGCATGTCTTGATTAACTCATGAATACATATGCATTTAATAGTGACAACATCTCTGTACTTTTTTATTCATGCATTATAGTATTATCGTCGAATTTCGACAATGCAAAACAAAAATGAAGAAATATATTTATTCTAATCACGTGTTGATTGTACTAAGATTTTCTTATCCTACGCCTGTATTTTTTTATTTGAATCCATATACTGACATGGATCCATCTACTGACAGACATTTGGATAGGGTATAAACTTTTAGTGAATTCCGAGCCAAATTTGTTGGCAAAATTTTCAAACCACGCCTACGCCCACGGAGCCTAATTAATATTTTGTGACTTCCTACTGTCAATAATTTCCTACATTATACTCTGGGAATCGGTTTCATGTGGTACTAACTTAACAACCCTAAGGTTTGGGTTCAAATCCCGGCTATGGGGGAGGATTTTAAGTTGAATACTGATCCGTTCATGGGTGCTCTTAGAAGATAACTTCGTACTAACGGATGGGATGTGAAAATATGTTGTAAATTTAAGGAAATAACACCTTATATCAGAGTGCTGATATGAAATATGTATACATTCAGAAAATGTTAAATCTTGAAGGTCCAGGATGAACAAAAAAATTATTAAATTAAAAAACTGTTCAATTAAAGTTGAAGTGAGAATTCAGATACTCAGTTTTTGACACTAGGGTCAAACGTAGGATTTCCGAAGTAGGTGGAACGAGTGCGTAAGGAAGGCCTCCAAATAGTACAGCCGTATTGAAGGACAGATCCTGTGGGCGGGGCCATCCGGATGGGGGGGCGTAGAGGAACCCTTAAGGGGAGGCCTTGCATGAGAACACGGGCAGGGGGAGTCCAGCTAGATGGATAAGAAAAGGGGAAGCAGCGCTAAGATGGAACGAGTAGGACATACCATATCTTCTTCCCTTCAGATATGGTGTGCGGGCTGAAGTGGGCGGGGAACAGGGCTAGCTTCAAAGCGAATGGGCAAACGAATATAGGGCTCCGCCGTCGTAGGGAGGCTTGCCCACTTAGTCGAGGGGTTCGTAGAGGGTTTCGGAGGGCGGGTCAAA
Organism: Pyrrhosoma nymphula; assembly: GCA_963573305.1. NCBI lineage: Eukaryota > Metazoa > Arthropoda > Insecta > Odonata > Coenagrionidae > Pyrrhosoma > Pyrrhosoma nymphula. The sequence goes on along the minus strand of OY754338.1, from coordinate 3,596,545 downwards.
GGTCAAGCAGAAAGGCTTCGGAGTCGGGACGTGGGCGGATGGGTGGGTGCACCTTGGTAATAAACGCTCGGTCGATGGCATTTGAAAGGTGGATAGCGACGGGGAAAACATAAATAGGCCTCTCTGTTAGCCTGGTCGAGAGAGGAAGTGTGATAAGCTGTGGGGATAAGTATGGGATAAGCATGGCAAGGAGGGATTTTCGGGGTTGAAGTTGAAAGAAATGGCGTATAAAAATGATGGCACAGGGCATCAAAAGCAAATAAACCATTGATAAGTACTACGTGACGATAGCAGATGATAAAATCTCTTAATAAATAGTTCCATTCTTTTCACTCAAGCCGGTAATGTATCAGAAAAAGAAAGCCTTTATTGTACCCTGGATGAGGCTTTTGACCTCCTGCATATAATAACTCGTGTAGGGGATTTGAATTTCAGATATAGTTACCCTGTCCTATATGGCAAACTGAAAGGATTGAAAAATGTAATCACGTATTATGAACTTTAAAAGGTGATAGTTCCTGCGTAAATTTCACTCCCTGGTAATTGCTTCATAATCCTAGATGATAAATCAAGCGTATATTTTAACGGATGAATGGGAATCAGCCAGTTTAATTCTGCAAGAAATTAATTAAGGCAAAGATAGTGGTTTTCCGAAGCAATTTTGTGCAAATTCATAGAAAAGAAAATGAAAATAATTAGCAATGGATGTTTTTCCAACGCCTGATACCTCTGAAAAGCGCAGAATAACAATGAACACTGAAAAAAAATTATATTTGATTAATTAATTGCGAATGCTATCACTATCAAAAGAATAATCATTATTTGTTCACGATATTCCAATAAGTAACTTAAATTATTATTCCGCAGATGGTGTCAACGAAGACGGGGACATTTTTTCTTTTTATTACGCTAGAATAGGAGGTAGGTATATATGGAAGTAGATTAGAGAGATAAATTTAACCCAAAAGTTAATGATAATTTAATCAAACACTTGTGTCTTTCATTCACTTGAAACCTTACAAAAATAGATAGGGTAAACAAGATATCCAACCATGGCTTGATGAGTAAATACAGCAAGCCAAAAATTAAAAATGCATTGCAATTAAAATCTCAAGTGCATGAGGAATTACTTTGTGATGAATCTTTTCTGCAATTTATTACCATTTGATAGCCACTTGAGTCGAAATATTTACATCTGCATCACATGACTGGCATAAATATGTATTCTAAACATTCACAAAGTTTTAAAATGATCACGTCAGAAAAAAACGATTGAGTTACTGTAACCTTAATCTTAGACGCTTGTTATGTCGCTGAGATTAGAAACATTCTTTCTCGTTCGCTGAAGCTCGTAGCGAAAAGTTTCTCGTTCACTGAAATTTTGATGCGTTGGATCAAACGTTTACATACTGACAAACACTGTCGCCATGAGATAAAAATATTTTTATGACACTCGCGTTGAAGATGAAACATTTATCTCTACACTAAATAACTAACACGATTTAAAGAGAAATTCATACTGATGAAGGTATATCAGTGAATAATATACCATTGTAACTCAGAAAAATGCTTCGTGTAAAATTATTCTCCTCGATTCAGGACTGAGAGTGACACAAAATGCGAAAATATTGAAACAATTAACAAGAATTCATCGTAAATCCATAAAATTATAATCTTATTAAAAAATATAAAATAAAAATATTGATTTGAGTTTCAGACACGCGGTAAAAATGACGATCTGTGCTTAAAGGTAAATAAATGTAAATGAAAACTATTGAACATATCGAAAAAAATCCCCGAGTAAGTACCAGCAAAATTCATAAAAAGTTACTAAATAACAAAATATTTCGGGAAAGAGTAATAAATAAATTAATAATATAAAAAGCATTAGGTACGGGAAAGGTGGACGATGAATTCTTTAAAACGGTAAAAATTACCACTCTGGGGATTCTAGTGTTGAACATTACTGAAAACCGCTGCTTGAATACAGTGACATTATGAGCATACATGTTATAATACATGGCATAATGCACGGGATAATACAAGGGACCTTTGCTATTTAACACGCTTCCATCCAAAATTAAAGCCGTGATTTTATTAGTCAGAAAATGCGATACTAAAATGTTTTTTGCCGAAATTATTTTATTCTTCACATGAATATTTTAATGGTGACGTATTTTCACTGCTGCCTACGAACATGAATGACAAAAATTAATTAAATAATAATGTTCCACATTTTTGTCCAAGGTACCAACCTGTTTCAACATATAAAGTAATAAAATGTGGAACTCTCTACATAAAGTATGGAACATTAAAATTTGTTTCGTTTCTATCAAGGAACAGTTCAACATAATGACGCCTGCTACAAACAGTTATAATAACATGAAGGTGAATAATTTCTCCTGTTTTACTTAACGATGTTTTTTGCGGTTTGCCCAAAATGTATGACAAAGTCAGTTTTTATTATTAATGTAGCCCAATCGCTGTAACTCTATTCCGAACTCACCATGCAGTGGACATATAAGACACACAAGCTTTCCTACACTGATACTAATCGATCTTCGGCTATCTAAGAATAAAATTTTGAACAAAGTTTAGCGGAAATAATAATCCAGAATCCGGGAAGAGCTGCAGTCAGTTACTTCTAAAATGAAATTCAGTCCAGGAGAATATTTTCCACGCGAGCGCCTTCTCGGCGGTGGATTTATGGCGACGCCGAGTTGACTCGGGGCCTCCCACTCTTCCCCCTCAAATCTCTTCCCCCTCAAATGTTATCTCCCAAAATTCCCTTCCCGGATCCTATCCAAAGGAAGGTCTTCTTGTACTTCACACACTCCCACAGCGCCCCCATGCTCCTTCCTATATATCCTCTCTCCACTCAAAAATCCTCACCTCCCTCCTGTCATTGACAGGGCGCACCCTAGGACCCAAAACACACACGGAGCAACACACGAGGCTCAGCAAACAGTCGGAGGAGCATCCTCCTCTTACAACAGACCAAAAGGTGCCTCCTTCGTCGACCTAGGTTCGTTACAGATGGGGAAGTCTTTGCAATTTTTCACTGCGATAAATATTCAATGACGTCGGTTTCCTAATCATATGCTCGTGGGATGAAAACTAATAATTTTAAAACATCGAAACCGATCGTATCAAGTATACATGAGAGTGACAAATTGCAAAGAGTTCTTCGTTTGCCATTTTCAAGTTCCATCACATCAGACCTGTGAAACTATTATTAACTATGATGGATAAATGTGAATAATCGAATTCGATACATCTCGATGTATATAAGGCATAAACATTGCTCAGGACAAGGGGTGTGCTATATTTTTACTTCAACTACTTATTGAAACATTCAGTTTGACTCGCAAAGCACGCGATGCTCACGCGATACATCGCATCTAATCGCATCGCACGCATCACATTGCATTGCATTATATGGAATACTATTTTGAATGATATTATATCGTACACTGAATTGCATCGAAGGTCGTGCTGTACTAATGCTGAAGTGACGGGTTTGAGTCGTACTCGGTTGAAACCTCTATATGTATATGTTATAGGTAATAAAGGTTACATATATAATTCAGCGCAACGCAACATTGCACAGACTGACACAAATTTCTCCAGGCTATAAGTGACGCACGCTAAGTAAATTCTCTCCAGGCCTAATCAAAAACTATTTTTATTGAAGGTTTGCTTAAGAAATGTAAAAAAAAGTTGGAAAATCGTTGGAAGATGTTTATTCTGTCATTAGACTTCACTTGTGCCGGGAATGGAGGACCTTATTCATAAGTATTTCCCAGGAACTATGTGATTTGACTAAAATTGGTGAGGACTCTTCCCGAACCACAACTGCATGAAAAATGAGCTTGCAAAACACCAATAGTTAATACAGGTTGAAAATACTCCATAAATAACAGTACTCTATTTAACGGTTTGAGAGACAATTTTTGCGGCATGTATATTTGATGATTGGGCTCTATTGTAAATTTTTCCGCTAGATTTGGACTTTAAAGCCAAACCTTAACTCAAGAGCAGTACTTTAAATTATAAATACGTATGACAGTTCAGATGCTTCTGCCATTCAAGAAGTGATTAGTTTTATGAATCAAAGGAGTAGAAATATTTCAATAATTTAAAGTTCCAACCTATTGTACGCACGGGTGAACAAAACATTAAAGACTTTCCGCCACGGTTGAAAAACGTTTTTGTTGCCTCCATATACTTTCTGCCTTCTCGAGTACACAAGAGCGCAAAACTAACATACGCAAACACACACAGGTGCTTCAGCAAACACTTCAGCATCCTCTCGCACACACACTGCGAGGCGCTTCACTCGTCCCGCCCCTTATCAGAAACCCCCACCCCTTCTATCCTCCCCTTAAATCCCCTAGTGCCCACCCCTCTCTCCCTTGCCCTTGGAATCTGCGCGTGTAGCTAGGGAGGGCAGAGGATGGCACCTTGAGGGACCCCACTTGAGAAGCAGGCCTCCCGCAAGCTCACCGTGTATATCCGGCTGCCTACCCTCTTCTATTCCTCACTTCGGTCATTGCATCGCCACCGAAGGAGGGTTGGTTCTCAGGCTCTCTCTCTCTTCTTCCTTCTTTGGGAAAAAGGAATCCCGGTTTCGAATTCCCGGGCTCAAGTGACGACGTGCCGTGGAGGGTTTTCTGGGGTACTACTGGAGGGAGGAGGGGATTGCGGAAGGTATCGAGAGGAGTCCTGCTTTTGCGTGCGTGTGGCTGGATGCAATGTTGGTCTGCGTAGCAGGAGTTTGAACGAGCAGAGAGATGGAGACCACAGGAAAAAGGGAAACGAGGGTGGTGGTTCAAGGGCCAAAGTGTCTGGGAGGGCCATAGGATCGCTGATATCTTTCATTTTCACCCACACCTTAGCATAGCGAATCGATTTCCTAATAATTAATGCAGAATCACGTAACAAACGGCATTTCTCTCCCCATAATTATTACAACGACAGGAAATTACATGTGAGGGTAAAATTGCAACCTCTCCAAATGCGATGATTAATATTTAAAATGCGAAAGGACGACCGGGTCTGTAATGCACAGGTCTTTCGATCCAAAGCTCGTGAGTTTAAAGAGTATCTCATGGATTGTCGTACACGTCATGCAATTACTAACTTAGGTTTCATGATGCAACAAAAAAGCGTTAGCACCTAAAAATTCAAATTTGCGATAATTTATAATAAGCAGCGCGCTCAATACAAAAGTAATTGCATAACAACAGCTTTTAGACCCAAGTACAGCTATTAAAAAAGACAAATCGTACAATTTACAATTTTGTATTTCAAAAAGATGATCGCAAATATAGGATGATAAATATCTGCAAAACATTTTTTAAGTGGCAATATACACCTAGGAATGACCTACTTAGCATGTATCCCAGTAACACTTAAAAATGGGCCTATTTTATTATTAATGTTACATTAAAGAATGATAAAACTGTCATTAAATTCGAATTCTCTCTGCGTTTTCGGGTTTCCACCGCGTAGGTTGCATTTTAGGACAACAGTTTCAAATTTTCAACAGCTTCAGTTAAAAGGCAACCTACGCGCTGGAAACCCGAAAATACAGAATAATTCATGTGAACGCCGCAGAAACCTACGATGGAATATGGCATTAAATTCATTTACCACAGGCCAATAAACACCCTTAACAAATTAATGGCTCTTTCTTAAATTTGTTTTGTGGTAGAAATTGAACTTTTGGTTATTCGTTGTTGGAAAACATCAGAGGAAAGACATTAAGAGAATTAAGTGAATTCATCGATTATCTTACTAAATATAAACGGTATTTATCAAAAAATTGCGCTAGTTAAAATTAAAGCTAAAGCCAGCTCTTTTTCAACTGCCATTCCGTTTGCAAAGAGCCCGACGAAAGACTTGTGTTATACCTTAATGTATGTATTTTAAGTGCGTAAATATAAATTGATATCATTAGGTTTTCAGTTAGTAGGAAGTTTTGCTTAGACCAATATTGCCTAGTAAGCATTGAATTGACTTAATAGAATCAATATCATTGTAAACAAAATTTTTAAGAAGAAATTGATTTATAGAACGTTATTCTTTTAATCTTAATTACAATACCTTCAGTTCTCTTGAAAAAGTCCCGAGCACATATAAGGCGTTGAAATAAAAGACGAAGAAATGTAAAAAATATATGTAAAATTCATTCGGGAAGTTCCTAAAAATGCTCTATAGATAATAACATTTAAGACTATCGTGGACATTTTACATCAACGAGAAAATTATTTCACGTAGCATTTATACTACGGAAAACTAACTATACTACCTACTATTGCATTTAGATTTCGGTTTTTTGGAATACATACGGCTATTTTTCAAAAAAAGTGTGAAAAACTTAAGGTTGCGAATGTATAAGAAAAATCACCTTTAACATTGCGTTAGATGATGCATACCGTCGCAAGACTGTTCGCTTTCTTTAGAAGTCAGAGCCTTTCTGCCCTACGGACTTCGTTTCCTGGCAGTTAATTATGTCATCCGTTTTTCTCTCTTCGCCACCTTGTACGTTCCCACTTGGAGAAGGTTCCTCCAGTATTAAACTCTCCGAAAAGCTATCCAACATTACCCTCAGGGAGCTCCCAAGCTTCTGAGAAACACTTTGGAGCAGCTGAGATATCCGTATTCAATTTCGTTTCTTCTCATCACAACTACCGGTCTCGTCGGAAAAGCAAAAGTACCATCTGAATCCATACTTCAAAAGATGGTTATTTCAAGGAAAGTTTGGTAGACACACGAATGGTCCATCAAGGGAGCTTTCACTCGTCTTCTTCCTGTTCTAGGAAAAGGGACGCTTTTCCTGTGAATCATTTACATTCACGCCGACGCGTTAATGTAAAGTGTGCCAATTTGAAAAAAAATCAAAGAATTTAATGAGAACCATCTTTGATGGGCTGTAAACATAAATGAAAATTCGGTTCTGGGAAGCGTATTATGGAGATAATCTTCTGAAGAGGAAAAGGCTTAATTTTCACGGATAGGTGACTCAAGACATTTCCTCGTTGCTTACGCAAATGCTGCACAATCCATCTTGAAGCCATGCACACAAGGCCACATTTCTAAGCCTGCGCTGGAAGTGGTTGGCAGTAAGATTCTCAACCATGTGAACGACCAATTTGCATACCAACTTCTACGTTGCGATACAATCACTTGCAATTTACCTTGCTCTGGTAAAAATTAGAACACGTTCAATTTTTCTGTCGAACTGGCAGTTAAGTTGTGCGCGTTTCCACCTTTATTTGTTTGTTAACAGGGAAATAAAGTTGCATAAATAGAAAGATGGTTGGAAATGGAAGTGCTGAATATTGATCTGATTAATGAACTAATCAGTAACTATTAAATCAATTTTATTTTTTTAATGTGTGTAATCATTTATTCTACTTATGCACAGAGGTGACAAAGGTGTTGCCCGCTACCACGAATGATAACCTCAATGATGATTAGCTACTATTTCTACCCGAATAAATTATTATTAGTTTTAGTTTTATCGCTGATAAACATTAAACGTCATACATGCATATGCAAAGAAATACTATGCCCTTACTGTTTACACGAATCGATCACTGTCGGTTGCTTCATGTCTACTATGAAATGTTGCGCGCCATCGGATGCCACCATTTCACCCAGCACTCAAGGTTGCAGGCCAATTCTGGCACAATCGTGGTGTGTTTAGATCTCAAGGGACGGCTAACAGAAACAGCTCTTCATATCCTGGCTCAATGATAGGTTGCTGCAAAATTAACTAAATATACATTCACAAATATAGTTACGTCACTTATGTCTCACTTTAGAATGCGTAGCAAATGTGGACACCTTGCATAAAAATGATGATTCAGAACTGGGGTGACAAGAACTGAAAACAAGGCTTACCTGCGCTGATAGATAAACTTGGGTCCCTATTAATGCTAATGGGACCTGTTGATTACATACACTGCAGTTTTTACCCACATAAAAGTGTGGACAATAACAAAGCGTTTTTAATTTCCAAGATTAACATCCACAGAGTAACATCACATACCATCAGATTTAAAAATGTACTTGAGTTAATTTGCGACACTGACTACATTAGTAATTTTCTTCACTAGATCGCTAGATCCGAGTGGTACTGCTAATGACAATAAAAATTAATTTTTGGATATCGGATGGTCGCAAAGGGTGGGTTTTTAGCCTCCCGTGTGGAATGTCTATGTTTGAATTCCGGCGGTACAGTGACCGGTGATTATACCCCTACATAGGCGCTTTCAGAAGAGCACATAAGTATAGTAATTGGTCCGTCATAAGGAAGGTTAAATCGTGGCCTCCTTGACGTATTTTGCTAAGAGCAGACTAGAGTTTCTAACTGGGGCATATTGGCCAGGAGACTCCAGGTGAAGCGATGTTTCTCTGGGCTCAGGGTTCCGGATCAATTTCAACGAGCCAAGGTTTGATGCGAAGTAACAAACTAAGGGTTTCACTTAAGCAAATATTCTATCGATTTTACGTAATTATCTCTTAAAATTTACAAAACTATAAATAAATCAAATTTACGCGTTTTTATTTAGCTCGAATGAGATCTTGATCGAAATATTACAGATCTTTGATACTTTTAGGGCTAAGGACAGTGATTCTTCAGCAAAATTCCCTCTACTTCTTCAACTTAGAACAGTAAGAAAATAATACCTGCTGAATATGCACTGTAAAGTAAACAAATTAACCAATTGCATTCTAAATAACCGCAGCGGCACCTTTAAATTTCACTTTAGAACAGAAGACAACGTTATCGTTTTCGTATACTTAAGAAACTCTCTATTGCAAATGAGTAAAAGGCATGTGATAACAGTTCGTGCTAGAATTGAACAGATTTATGTATCAACCAAGTATATTAGTTTTTTACATGACCTTAATAATGGCACATAGCTGCTGAAACCTGGGTTGGTTAGAATGAAAAAAGTGTGGATTTAAAGAAAGTAAATTTCAATTATGAATACAGGTGCATTAGCTACGTTCGTGTATAATATCAGCTTCCCCGGTTCGGTGGTTTTTGCGTGATTGAGAAACAGAAGCACAATACCTTTATCGTTTTCGACTTTATTTTCAGTTTCTCAATTTCCGTAAGTATGCACTGAATGAAGTTTATTGTAAACCACGCTTTTCCTCACCAAATGGAGATCAATTAGTGTTACGAAGAAGTTGCGTGCAGGACCAATTGGAACTTGAAAACAACATTGAACAATGCAAAGGGTGAATCAGGAAGCCTGGGTAGTAGCTTAGTGGTCAGTGCATGGCCAATTTTTGCTCGAGGCAATTACTACCTATTTCATCGCCGTGTTTGCGGAAGTCATGAATAAATTCGTTCAATCTGTTTTCAGAAGAAATAAAAAAACTTGGTACTATTCCAGACAGTGCTTAAGTGCAATGGCAAATTTCGGCACTTTAACATCATCTCTGGAGTTGAGATACATCATGTGAAATAAATTAAATGTGGTTTTAGCTCTCATTTTGATTATTTGGAAATCGCATGACATTTAATGCGTCTTTATTCAAATTGACATAAATATGACTGTGTTCCATTGCCCCTTGCGTAAGGACGTCACGGAAACTTGAGGACGGCAATGTTAATGTAGATAATTAGAGTTCTCAGTCGTAAAATAAGGGTTCAGGCTTTATTGTCATTCATAGGACCATCATTTTGGCTAAGATCTATCTATCACATTTCTCTGCAAACGGCGGTGGAGTTTAACTATCCGTCCTTCAAGACTGGTTCCACATTGAATACATCTTTATTAATCCCCATAATGTAATTCGTTACGAAAGCGCAAATACAAAAAGTTTCAATGCAAAACGGACACATAGGAGTTCAACTGAAAGACATGACCAATCTAATTTAAAGATTCATGAGCAAACGTGGATATTTATTTGGTAATCGTTAAATCTCGGAAATTCCACGCCATTGGCTAGCAAAAATGCAACGTAATCTAAGTTTTTTAGCGAATAAATAATATTTTCAAAAGATACATTGTAACGGGCAAAGAAAAGTAAGGTATAAACAAAGCATAATCCCAGAGCCACTGATGTTAAATCGCTTGTCAATAAGTTCAAAGAATCCAAGGCTACCATTAAATTTGAGAATCTGTGAAAACGAGCGGCAAAAATATTCGATATGGTCATCCGTATTAAGAAACATATATCTTCTTAAAAGATACCACAGCATGGCTTATGCTATGTGTTAACACAACTAACCCTCCTTTTAAGGGATATTCATTGAGCCATATATATTTGGATGGAGAGACTAGTGGAGCAATGCGGCTTTATTTGCCCGTGTATTATTTAAAAAAAGTCTTTGACGGCGCTAAAAGTTGCACAATCAAGTATTATCGTTTGCTCTGCTGAAAGGTAAGTAATTTTACAAGTATTTTCATTCAACAATACCACACGTTTTCACTTTTAGACAAGCACTTAAGAACCCTTTAATAGCGAATTGGGTAAGTCAACGTATTATTTAATGAAAGGTTCTGTAACGAGTTCCCTCTATTTCTATAATCTTTGAAAGCGTTAATTGATAACAAAACCATTGAAAATAAAAAAAATGTTAAATATAGTTCGCTCTTTCTTTGAACAGCATTCTCTGAAGTTCTTTTCTTGGCAAAATGTAGGTGTAGGTTTAACTCACTGTTTAGGCAATCAAAATGGAAATAATAAAGATAAATACATAAGAAGCCACAGTAGACCATGTGAAATCCTGGCTTTTTAACGAGATAAAAACCGTGCCTGAAGTAGGATTCCCTTTCCGAAGCCAAGTAAGGCAGTTGAGTAGAAAGAAAAGGGCTGCAATATTCAATGGCGGGGTGTTTTTCAAGAAAGAGAGGAGAGAAAATCTTTGGGAACATTAAGGAAGGTGGTGGGTCGAAAAGGACTCCTGTGGCCAGGGTCGGCTTGGAAGAGAGGGTCTTGTAGGGGGGAGGGAAGAGTTCTATACAGAAGTGGTTTTGGTGGGAGGGACCCAGAGAGGGAAGAATATAAGGATATCTGTATTTCAGAATTCTCATATTCCTTGGCCTCCCGTAACCCAGAAAAACCCACCCACCATCGTCAAGCACTTCATCACCCTCCACCACTCCTTTATCATTTTTCTCGATCTCTTTCCATCTTTCAGCGCTCAGTCCGTAAAACAACGTTAACCTTTCTCGAGAGTAACCTCGTCAGAGATATAGGATCTCGTGGGTTATATTTCGGAAAGTTTTATTCCTTTCTTTCTTCCAAAGCAAAGGATTTAAATTCCAAAAAAAAATAGAATTAGGGGCAGTCGCCTGAAAATAACTTAAACAATAAGATTTATCACGGTTACTCATTGTTTATGACAACAACTCTGTGGAATAACTGTCTAAAAACACCACTACACCATTTGAGATATTTCTCAGCATTTTTACAAGATAAAATCGCAACAACACAAAGAATGGAAGAGAGTATAAAAAGAGCGAGTGCTTTATGTTTTCATAAATGTGGCAAAATAAGACAATACCTGTTGCGATAATAAGCTTATCGATAATTCGCTCATATTGTACAGAATATCCAAACTCCATTGTATGTTGCTTATTTTATAAAATCAATCATCGTGTTCAGGTTTCCAAATGCTAATCTAAAATTTCCGGCGTAATCGTTTCTTTAATGTCACGCCGCAAATGTATCCTGTGTTTTCCCAAAACTAGAATTGAGATTACGATGATTTTCTGGCTATGATTTCAACGAAAACCTTTAGGTTCTTCTTCCCTATGTCTTCTATAGTTATAGACAGAGACTTCTCCCACTATAAAGATATGATTTTGGGGTGGTTTGCTTCGTGCGAAGTGTACTGAAGTGCATTCACTATGACCAACTCTCTTTCTCACCCTAAGGAACAAAACCTAATGTCTGTTACCTGCAAGCAAGGCCTATTCTACGGATGCAACATCCATGTGTAAAGCCAGATTTAAGGAAAGATGGTATCGTGTTAAGGGCCAATTGTAGACAATTGATGCGTTATATTTGATTTGTAGCACTAAAAAAAGAATTAGGTGCGACAGTTATTTTCCATCTGTCTCGCATCCACCTACACAGGTGAACATCTCAATGAAAATATCGACTGCGGATCGAGAACATGAACTCAGAAACTAAGCATTTTTTTTATCAAAAGTGGTGTGTGAGTTTTCCAATAATAGTAAAATGTTCTCAAGGACCAGGGATGGTACCTTAATACTGTCCGAAGTACGCAGAGGTATGGAGTGTCTTGGGAAGTGAAAATTGTTATTTGTTCATATTTGAGCAATTGTCACAAACGCAATAGCTTTTTGTCCATACACTGTCAGAAGTCAAACGAAGAGTTGAGTCATATGAAAGGGTTCATCGGAAACTTATACTTTCCAATCATTAGTTCACTGCATTTAGATCGAATTTCAGCATTGAAATAAGTTTAACATGTAAATCGGCCTTTACATTTCCTTCGATATACTATTCTCTCCTACAGGAGGCGTTGGTGGTTTGCTACAAGCGGAATTTTCGGCAATAGCAAAAATTATCATCTCTGTTTTAAATTAGGACTTTCCATATTTTATTTTTTTCCAGTTATAACTAATATAATCTTACAACTACTAATATAATAACCAGTTATAATCTTACAACTACGGTGAGTGATATTAACGTATCTGTCTACATTCCTTCATGAAAGTTCGACGGCAAAGAAAATAGATTTTGATAGAATAAAAAATAATTTTTTGGAAATAAAAAAGGAAAGATAAACACACATATTATTTAGAAATTTTCATCATTACCTAATTTTACGTAACAGACATAGTATAGTAGAGTGAATGGTGCGAAAGGAAGTGCTAGACTGCGAACATCAGGGGTCTGATGGGTCTGATGTGATACTAAAGAAAATGAATATAAATGTATCATGAACATATGAAGCCACATATGAAGCTCTGCATGACTGTTATAGAAGTGGAATAGGTATGCAATGAGAGAGAAGTTATGGAGATAATCTTAATAAACGAGAGTTTCATAGCCGTAGCAACAAAGAGCAAAATTTTGTAATTACATCATTGGAATGACTTTGTGTTTCGTGTTTTGTGGAACAGGTCATCAACAAATAAATCATCGTGAAAATTTATTTAACCGACTAAGACTAAGCTATGCCAGAAAATATCGACTTCACAACTTGCCTACTCCGAAAAGGATTGATATGTGAGCAACATAACACTAGAAGGACGGGACGGGTCATTTTGACCCATACCACGTGCTCAAATTAAACTTTAACTACTTGTTTGTGATCAGATTCTTTTTTCAACTTTGTGAAATTGTGTGTGTTTACTTATATTTTACTAATATAGAAAGAAAATGTCGTAATTATTGTTGCTTAAGTTTATAATTGATGTTATACCTAGAAGGACGGCAATGGGTCATTTTGACCCGTTACTTCTGTCTGTATTGGAGTCAAGTTTTCTGACCATTTTCTTCCCCTATTGATCACTGATATTAATTTATATCAACTAAAATATATCAGCCCACATTTGGATCAGTACTTGTCTAGTAAGTACTTGTCTAGTAAGTTGATAAGTCTTTATATTTCATTTGAATGCCATTCGTTGATAGCGGAGCTCTCCTGGTTTTCGGCTTACCAAAATTACGGAAATATTTTACTTTAAAATCGTCTTTGAATTTGAATTACATTTGAAATCGCCATGTAAATATTATTGAAAGACGTCACTTTCATTCTGCCGTTGTATAAATTATTATTCTAATAATTATTAAATATATGCCTAGCGTAAAATTTTACAGCTAGATGATAGGAATGTTATCGGCATTGCTTCCATTCCCAGAAGGAGAGGATACAGCGGCCAGTGGTGCGACAATAGAAAAGGATAGTCCTGACCATCGCTCGCCAAATTGTTTTGACCTCTCACTAGAGATACGCACGCTCATCCAAACCTTATTTGCCGCCGAAGTGTCGGCACACTTCTTCTGAAAGCCGTGTAGAGGATGTGCCGTTCTCAACTTGTAAAATCATTTCCGAATCCCCTATTCTTTAGCTATAGGAAAATCACTCCGTGGGATGTAAAAGAGAGGAGGAAAGAGTTTTGACATGTATGAGAGCAGAAAAGCCTATTGATTTTATCCCTCCTAGGATTAGCAGGTACATATTCCGACGCCGAAAAGCTCGCCAAACCTTCCGTATGCTTTCTTTCTGCTGTCGGCTCCTTTTATCGCAGGAGGCCGTGTACTAGATCCCTACGATAGTGACTGGCGGCGATCGTCATTCACGTACTATTAGTTTCCCGGGTTTTCCCGAAAAGGAATGTGGCTAGCAGGAGAATAGCAGAAGTGGCGAATAGCAAATTAAAAAAATAGCAAGATAGAAGTGACGAATGGCAAAATAAGTAAAAAGAAGTATATTCAAAGACTGGTTGAAGAAGTGGTGGGGATGCCAATTGTAAGAAAACACTTTTCTTTACGGTAAATGCACGCCACTACCCCAAAGGGTCATAAAAGAAAACATTACCAAATTTTGAAAAATTGCACAAAGAAATTGGCAATATAATATGTACTTAATGCAATAAAATTTTTGCGGAAACTGTTGTGAAAAAATAACTACGTATGTAAGTTGAGCAAAAAGGTGATCTTACATATTTTTCAAATATATGCACATGTAGGTATATGTCTGTGTATGGATGTGATATTTATGCATATTATTTATTTGAAAAAGATTTTGTAATATTATTATTTATCAAATATAAGGATATTTATCTAAATATGCGCAATATTCCGTCAGGCGTCTTTATTTTCAACCTGTTATGCTTGAGAATAGCCTAATATGAGCACTTCTGATAAAGATCAACTAAATAATTATAATTGTACAAACAATTATTAAGTAAAAAATAATTTTATTGCTAATCATCCTTGAATAAGGCCTTATTAATGTCATTTGTGGAAAAAATAAAGTACCGGGAGAAAAAAGTAGATATTTGATGCTGAAAAACTTAATGGGTCAATGTGACCAATGCCCGTCCTTCGAGGTATTGCGAAACTCCCGTCCTCCAAGTGATAATTCTGGGTCTTCATAAATGTTGACTATGTAGATTTGATTGGTATCATGTATTCCCCAAAGGAACGGCGGGATTTCACAGAAACGCCTTTGGCGCCTTCAACTAAATATAAAGTTTTCAGACGAAGTTAAATTTTTGGAAATCACCAAAACGTCAAATCTATCCTGGAGAACACACATTGTAAACGTATGCGCCTCAGTCTTAAGGATATTTAGGGTGTGTCAATTGTATAGTAGGAATGTTCTCGGATGATTATTGAAAGAGAGGTTCTAATTCGCTCAGGTTAGACCACACCTAGAATACGACGCGAGTATTTGTGACCCTGGACAGAAAGATTTTATTCGAAAAATCAATAAAATTCAAAGGAATGTTGGGAACCGCAAGAGACTCGGAGGCTACACGCTAGGCTTAGATTTCTAGAAGTATTCAGAACAGATGTGTCTCAATATTACACAGTTATTATCGTTTTGACGCCGCAAAGCATCTCTAAGTCCGACGGAAAAGATAAAATAAGAGCCGAACATATTGGTACAAAAATTCGTTCTTCCGACGCACAATAAGTAACTATAATAAAAACTGAGATCCAATAAAAAAAACTCCCGAAATACACCACACTTTTTCCCCTCCCAATAATATTTTCCTTTACACGGCTGGTTTTCTAACATCCCATGCCATACACCAATGCGGCTGCTCTCGCAGGGTAGCAAGTAGATGTTGAACTGTAGGCACCGAGCTTCCATCATGACTTCCTCCTCTTTTGACTGTTTGGCCTCTTTACCATTTCTCAACCGCCCCTTAAAACTTGCCCTCCTCAGCCCCTTGCTGAACTGCCCCTTCTGCACCCCTAACTGCTCTTGCTATCATCGGACAAAAAACTGGATGGTGGCGGTAGAGGTAGTAGTGGTGGTGGAACTTTTAACGGCAAAGTTTAGCGAGTTGCGGGGAGAAGGAGGAGGACAACTGGGCTAAGATTTGAGAAAAGGGAAACAGCGAGACACGAGAAGTCTTGACATAGGGAAGTGGGGGAATCGAGAGGATTAAGCAAAAGGTGAGGTATGAGTATGGTTTTAGTGAAGAATGGAATTCGGCAGCAGAGAGAGAGAGAGGCGAAATAACAACAAGATGTATCGGAGGGAGGAAGTTTTCCTAGAAAGGGTTGGCGTGGAAGAGCCAAGAGGGGAAAATGGGGAGAGAGAAAAAGGTGGTGAAAATATTTTTCAAGGAAGTCAAGGAGGAAATTAACTCCTCAAGTCACCGTGTTTATTAAACTTTGTTTGTTTGTGATCCCGGTCGACAGAATTCGAGAATCCATCCGAAATCTTATGACTGCGTCATTTACATCCACCGTCTGAAGAATTGAGTAGGCAATAAATAGGTAGCATTATTTGATGCGAAATAGTTGTCTTTAAGATAATTAATATAAATAAAAAAGAAATAGTATGGTTGAACAAGGAAATATAAATGTGACACGAATAATGGTGACAAAATTATGTATAAAAATTTTTGTAAACGGAATAGGAGGCGTCAGAGACAACGAATTTGTTAGTGTTTTTTACATGAAACTTTTAATGTAAAATCCAGAATAGCCAACGTCTATTGGGATGCACGGAGTGATTAAGGTGCAAAAAACAATGCCCAATTAAGATTTATAAGTTACATAATTAAAGAAACATTTCGCGAGTGCATTAAATCATTTTTTCAAATAATTAAATTTCAAAGGTCACACAAAATCTCAAATTAATCGGAAAAATACCAATTTTTAGCTGATACGTCACGAGTAAGGAAATTAAATTATAGTAACACGAGTATGGATGGAGTTACTTTCCACTTTCGGCTCCAGACCCATTAAAATAATAATAATAGTCTCAGTTAATGATCTAATGCACCTTTATACAATTTCATTACACTGTAATTGAATCCTCAAAACAATGCGAACGTTTAGTTAGCGATAGCTACTCGCTGAATAATGTCATCCTTCAGTCTATAAAGTCATAAACTAGGAGTGGCTTAAGAAAGCAGATACTATGAAACATGACCTAAGAGGTATTTAAGACAGTGTATGCCAGAATTGTTGGAAACTACAGCGATATCATGAAGGTACTAACTCATGAATTAAAAAGTCATGCACAAAGTTAATTTCGAAAATATTTACCCCTGCCACAAAAAATGCATTCAAAGTAGTGATGCTCGTACTCGTCGAAATAAACATAAGTCGTCAAAAATACTAAAGAAAATAAGGTAAGAGAATGACTCATCGAGTGTTCATTTTTCGATTGTCAATTTATGTATTTACATTCGATAGATAGCTTTACCGTGATTCGCTGCCTACTTTTGGACGTAATATTTCCGAAAAATCATCAAAATGTTTGGCTTGAAAATGTCGCGGATAGATAAAAAATAATGCTATAAATGCGATAATAACTTTGTAATACTTAAACAAAAAATTAAGATGAACCGCAGATGCTTTTCTACAGAATATATAGTGCGTCATTTTCCGTATATTGTATGAAATAGACCTATATAAATATAAAATTAAAAAGTGTTCCCCTAAAAATCATTCCTACGGAATGCGCTTGGAAGCCGAAACAGAACGGTGGGAATCGCAAGGCTTCCGCACAAGACGTTCCTTAATTAGCGCTGAAGAAAACGCCCGAGGGTAAGCTTTTGACTGAAAATTCTTAAGTGATGAACTGCCGAGGAAATGAAATGCAAACAGAGGTTTTCGTGAGGATGGAAAAGCCTTCCAGTAATCAAAACTTGAGCATTTTTTCCAAAATGCCATTAACTCTGCCATTTTATTAATTAAGGCTTAACTTACATGCCTCGCCAAATGATAAAACATTAACTGGCTTCCTTGCCTGCACTCTGTACTAAAAATGCCAGGCCTCCAAGGGCGGGGCAGGAAATATATTTGTCCCTGGCCCACTCATAGTCAGTGAAGTTCTAGTCAGTGAAAGCTGTTTCCCTTTCTTCGGGGAGGGAAATTTACGCCTCAAACATCAAACCAATGAAGCGCTGCACCAGCATAGATAAGCCACACAAATTTCTCAAATAGTACAGTATATAAATACATGAAGGTAATAATTAGTAAATATAACGGCCGTAGTGCTTGAAATGGAGATTTGTGCAGCATGCAAGCATACATATATAAACAACAATCACAAAATTCCCTTTCAGGATAGGCAAGTTCAAAGTCTATATTTTTTGCTGTTAGTTATAACAACTGGCTACCAACTCAATGGTGGGTTTTAGTGCTTGGGGGCCCCGGGTGGTAGAATGAAAAAAGGCTCAATATATAATCCATTTAACGAAATCACGAATACCATAATTAGACTATGGTAATAAGTTTCACGTTAGCCATTTTTTAATTTAAAATTTTGAAATAAAAAAAATCATTCAATGAAAACAATATTAATTATAGATATAAGAGTAGTTTCATGCATCCATTTTCTTTGATTTCGCACACAAAAACTAAATACTTAAAATACAAACTGCATAGTAAAACCAAACACAAAGATATCTACTCTGCGAGCTAAATATTTACGGGAAACTGGATATTATTTGAGATTTCTTAGATAAAATAATAATTTATATCACTAATATTTTAATACCTCCTGACAAAGGCCCCCCCAACAGCCATCTAATATTTTAATAATATTAATATATGAAGACGCAACTTTGTGGAACATCGTTACAAACATGACGAAAAAATAACTTATTATATTCGACACTAAAACATTTATTTCCGGCCTAGGTTTCGATGCAATAACGATGAATTCTAAACATTTAACTTTTGATATCTTGTACTTTTATAATGTGAGCCCTCCTAGTGAATGGGCCGTGGGCGACCGCCCCATGTCTGCCCACAGTTAAATCCACCTCTCTGTGTCCACGAACCTCATAAAATTCCATTAAAATTTCGTTTTTTTAACTGATTGAATTATCTATTGGACTTTACACGCCTTATTGGCAGTAAAAACTCATGAGCATATCATGAAAATGAACTCACAACTAAGCCTGATTGGCATTAAATACAAGAAGAAAATATCTTGAACATAAACACATATTTCACTGATCTTACACGGAGCATATGGGTTAGGTGGTTTTGCGTAGGGATATTCATGGACGATGGAGCATGCCACTTAAATAATTTTAGTTAAATTGTTATAACTTAAAACAACCTTTGTTAATTGCTACATATTGTCAGTACCGAAAGGATTAACCGGTTTTTTTACCTACAACATTTTAACTATGGCAATGAGAACGCCAATAGTCCGTATAAATAGTTTAGTTCGACTTCGTTTTAGCACTAACTGACGTCATTTGCTCTATTTTTAGACTGGAGATATTTTATAAATATATGCAGTAGATTAGGAATTTACGTTGAGTTCAGGGTCCTAACGTAACCATCTTCTCTTCAGTAATTTGTATCATGGTGATTGTCAAATGTGGTCAGTGATTAAGCATCATTATCTAGTTCATGGGGTAGTATTATTAGTTCGTTTTTTATCGGTAGTATTACTGTTGGTTTAATAATTTACGTTCAGTACGAGTAAATAATTTCATTAAAAGTCGAGCAACATCATATTTTTTGGTATATTTAGAAAAAAAATACAAGGAAATCGCTACCCTCTTTTTTAATGAATACAAACTTTTATTTCTGCTTTAAATTTAACTTAAACCAGAATAAGACAAACCTCTCCCCAGGATAAACTTGAAAGCTACTAGTATTGCCGTAAAGGTATGTAAATCCTTATTTTGCCATAGTATCCACACATTCTTCATACATGCATACGAGATAACATTTTTTTTAAACCAAGTTTGTGCTTACTGTTTCCTCCAATTTAAAAGTGCACCATGAATTCTTGCCACTAGGTCCTACGGTCAATGAAGAGTACTACTTGAATGTTTCACGCTGTTTCCTGGTATCAAACTGAAGGAAATGGCTGGGTTTTTGGAAAAAAAACTCACGGAAATTCCACAAAATACGTTCTCTCATTTTAATACGTGCTAGTGTTATTGTTTTGCAAAAAAACGACACTTTGGTCTCCCGTATTTGCCGGATGCGCCTTCTTCCTATTACCGAAGATAAAAAAAGACGTTTTACCAACACTGAGGAGATCAAGGCAAAATTTCTGATGGAGCATAAAGAAAATTGTGTTTTTGCTCAGTAAAGGAGTGATTCTCAGTGCAGAAAAAATGGTAGAAAAAACTCATTTTTTACAATATCGAGTAAAAAATATAATATTTTTGAGAAAGGCGAAAATAACGTGCACTTTTGGACCACACCTCACCCAGCATACTGAGGGAACAAGTGCTCGCCAAGGAAGAGTCGGCGTGGAAGTCTTATGGTTTGGAATTTGGGTGTTTGTGAGGGACGTGAGGGTTGATGGTGTGAAAGGAAGGGTGATTTGGAATGAAGGGAGGAGGAAGATGGGGTTGTTGTGTACAGGGGGGAGGGGCGGGAGCCAGTGGGATGGGAAAGAGAGAGGATAAGGAGTCCATCAAGGAGTGGTGTGCGGATGGTGGGCAAGCGTTGGTGATTGATTGCGGTCTTTATTTCGATTCCCATTTCTTCATTTCGCCGCGCTCTCAGGTGGAGCAGAAGAATAGAGGGCGTGGCGGTGACGTGGAGGAGAGGATTGGTGTGTGTGTGCCGGAGGCGTGCCGCGATAAAGACGGTAAAGGTTTGAACTGAGATGGGAATGAGAGTGCTGTAGAGGAAGTGAGGCAGGACGGTCGAATTGGTTTTAAGAAGAAGAGCCCAAATAAATGCTGCTTCCACGTTAACGTTCCTCCTTCCCGGTCGCCTGATTCGGGAGATCCGTGGGTGGAAAAACAGAGAAAAGTGACCCTTGAATCCAACTGTATAAATATAGCTTGCATTTTATAAAAATCTCTAAATAATAACCTCAAATAGAGCAAGTAACAAGGGCGATGGAATGATCAGGTTGATAGCCGCCAGAGACTCGGAAGCTATGCGCTAGGTTTAGAATTCTTGAATAATTCAGGTCGGGTGAGTATCAATGTAACAAGGAAAATATTATTCTGACCCCGCGCAATGTATCTAGATCTGATAGAGGCGACAAGGTAAGAGAGCTAAACTGCAGAAATAATTAACTCAATGCGGTACGTGAGAACCTTTATTCCACGCATCATCAGTGGCTGTAACAAAACCATTCGAGGCACAAAGAGACTCCTATTACTTGAAATGTTTTAACTACCTCTTTCTCTTCCTATTCTTTTACACTTTCCCATCCTCTTGGATTGTGTCTGAACACCCTGTGCCCCCTTCCCCCCCTTCCTTTCCGTGGCTTGAAATGATGTATGCAGGCATACAAGTAAAATCAAGCTGAACTTGTACCATAGATCTACATTGACAGCATTCCGTGCAGGCCACCTCAACGGTATGTGACACAGGACTCCACTCCAGGCATGCCACACTCATCCCATGTCAAGAACGAGATTTACACGCGTCTCCAACCGCTAGACGAGGACCAGAAAGCAGTCAGTGAGAAACTGCAAGGCCCGACCAGAAACCATGGGAGTAGTACGTTGACAAACATGCTATACCTGAGACGGAGCGATTCTGCTTCGCATCCTGGGTCAGGAATTTCCTAGTTGTGATAAATCTCAATTTAGAAGCTTCCGACTCGTCATGTTTCATTATGCGTCATTACTTAACAGGCGGTTTTCTGCTTCTCTGGAAGATGGTTCCAATCAGTTCGCTAGTTTCTCTACCCTTCACACAACTTCACAGTGTACCAATAGCTATTAGCAATGAAAAAATAAGATTTATGAAATAAGAAGATCAAGACTAGGAACACGAAATTTCCCAGAGGATCTTTTGCAAATTTGGCACTTAAGGTTAACATATATTTTTATTATTACCATTGTAACTCACTTGCAAGTAGTCCCTGGTATAAATGCATGTGCCTTTGCATGGTTGCGATAGAATGTTATGGCTGCGGAGTTGATAGTGGGCTGTGAAATGTAATGAAGTGAAAAAAGATAATAACGATTAGCAATACTTGGCCGAGATTGGATGAGAGAGCGAGGGGGGTCTTGAAATGGGGAAACGGCAAAGCTTGGATAGGAGGGCGAGGATAGCGGAGATTAATGTCTCCACGGACGTGGAAGACTTCTTCTGCCTCGTCATTACATTCAGCGCCAAGACATCAAAAAACTGGTGCGATTCCTCCTGCGCAAAGCTTTCGACGCTCGTGACTAAACTACGACTAAATGCGACCATCGGAGTCGATCCTGTGGAGTTGTTTTGCCATTTTAAGTGCTCGGGGTGGACTTTTGTTTATGCCAAAGGGTAAATAGTATTCGCTATGCCCTCCATTGATTCGTGAACTGAACAAAGTTCATGAAATAGCTACCAGATACAGCAGCTGTACACTTTACATGCAGCACGGAGCTATTACTTTATGAACACAACTTTACGATTTTGATAAATAAGACCCAGTTTGATAATCTTTGTACACTTCAAGTGTCGAAAAGAAACAATTTCAGTGCGAACGTCCGGGTATTATTATTGAAAATTGATAAATGGAATTCACAAGGTATTTTTGTTTGTTTCTTTCATGCTGGTTAACTTCCTTAAAACTCAACCTAAAACCGATTCCTCAATTCACATGCAGTGTTGGTAAATTACAGTTATTACACTACTAACCAAAACATGCAGAGTATATTTAATACATATTTAAAACATGTAGTCCAGTGAAGGCGAATCCAGCATCTCTGTATGCTCTTAAGCAAAGGTTAAATTTCAACTATTTTTGTGACCATAAGTCATCAGTAGGGATAGAATTACTTTATAAATTTTCAAGTATAAAGCTATTCCAAGTCGTACACACACACACAAATAACACGCTCTCAAATATCATGTACTTTTCTGCGTTAACTCCGGGAGTAAAGGGACTGGTGTATAGAGAGCAAGAATTTCATCCGTCTGAGAACAATGGACTCGACGAATAACAGAGTGGACGTGCTCATCACAAGCGCGGTGGCTAATGTTCTTTGATAGCGAAAGCGCGGACACCCGCAGATAGAGCAGCTGTGATAATCTTCCCCACGCGGAAGCCGGCGGGGGATATAATTCATCCGTTTGACTGCGACGCCGATAGAGGGCTGGCTAATGCATTTCGGTGCCGCTATCTTGATCCCCCTGCACAGCTGACGCTGAGGCTGACAACAAAAATGAAACAATGGCAGCGCTACCGCTTCAGAGGTGGCTGTATGGGGGGGGGGGGGGGTAGAAGGGAGATGGTGGGCCATTAAGAAAACTTCGCGAGTCAAGACGATTATGAAGTGATGACTGGCGTCAAACACGGAGAGAATGGCAGCGTTTGAAATACGACCTTCACCTTATCCGTACAGACGAGGTGAAAACCTTTTTTACTCGCTTTTTTGGCACTTCGGATAAGAAGACGGCAATAAATGTTTTGCAAAAACAAATGACGAGGGTTTGAGACAAGAAAACTGACGAAATGCCTTGAAAAATTGTTTTTACTTGAGTCACGCATGGTAAACACTAAAATCGCGACATAAGAAGTCATCTCCTTTTTGAGTTGAAATAATATTCCCCGAGCAAATTAAAACTTAATTGAAAAATAAATTAATCAGTATTTATGTAACGATGAAATACCCTGTTTCAAGAGCAGACGAAAATAGTAAAAACAAACATGGTTTTTCAAAAAGATTTTACAAGTTAAACAATAGAAAACATGATATATTTATGTGTATAAATCATGTATTACAAAGGTCCTTCGTACATCCTTAATCGTTTGAAAAAGCAATGATTTATATGAGTTTTCCGAAATAATTATTCTTGCTGCACAGCGGATGTGACAAGCAAGATGGCACAAGCAAAACAAGCTAATGTCAAGAAGAAAACTCTCTGGACATCAAATAAAGTTTCTCTATCAACCCGGAAAAAATTGTTAAAACGTATGTTTGGAGTATGTGTAACTATGCCTCAGAAACTTGGACTCTGAGAAAAGCAGAGAGGAAAAAGATGTAGTCCTCTGAAATGTGGTGGTGGAGAAGACTATTAAACATATCTTGGACAGGAAGGGTTACCAACCTGGAAGTACTACAAAGAATTGGGGAGGGACAAACACTGCTAAACTCAATATGTAAGTGAAGAAACGTAATTATTGGACATCTGCGGCACTTCGAGTGAATGACAACCTTAATGGAAAGAGTGGTAGAGGGCTGTGCTGGAAGAGGTAGACCAAGAAAAGAATACCTGGAGGTGATCTTAGCAGGAGGAAGATACATAGATGTAAGGAGACTTGCTATGGAAAGAAGAAATTTGGATGCCCACCAGCCTTAGGGTTGAGGAGAAGAAGACAAGTATTCGTTGAAATAACGGTTATAAATTAGGCACAATTTTATTTCTTTAGGAGATGGGTAAGAAACGAGCAAAGATTCCAAAAGACACCATGCAGTTGTCGAAGAACGGCGCGCCGCTAAAAACAGCTTCCACAAATACGGAATCGTCAGAAACACCCTCAGGTACCAAGTTACCGCTGGAGCAGACACAAAAATATTGGTCAACCGGCTCTTTTGAATTGTGATCAAGAGAAGGAATTATGCCGAATAATTTTTCGGTTGGATGTGGTAGGGATGACGATAACTAGTCGACTGATAAGAAGTGTTTATACCTTGTGCGAAATTAACGGAATTAAACATAATTTCGATGAAAACGCAGGATTAACTGGTACGAAGTATATGAAGCTATTTTTGTGGTAGGCATTGGGATGTGTCAAAGAGGAGGGTTCAGACAATGAACCAAGGTAGAGCAATGAAATTATATCGCAGTATCGTATGTCTGCGTATGCTTTTTCTAAATTTTCCTTCGTCATATTCTCATTAATTGATTTACTATATTGTTTTCCAACCAACTTTCTCTCGCTTTTTTGGCACTCTGTTTATTTTGTTTCTGTATTTTCTGTACTCAGTTTGGTCTCCTAATTTTTTACACCTTTTTTTCATCATTGAGAGAATGTCATTTGTAATCCAAAGTTTGTATGGAATCATTTCTCTTTTTCCAATGCATTTTTTGAAGCTTTTAGAACTTCCTCCTAATATAACTCCATTTTTCTTGTACACTCTTTGCATTTTTGCATTTCTCTTTTACTAAATTTGTCAATTCACTAAATAACTCTTGAGTTTCACTGTTATCTCTGATTTTCGTGACATTCCATTTGTTTTTCCTTGGAATAACTTACTTCCTTTTTATGCGAAGTTTGCTTATCATTAGCACAGGATTATGGTCAGAGTCTATATCAGCACCCGGGCAACTTTTGGCTGTTTTTACCTGGTTCTTAAAACTATTCCTTACTAAAATATAATCTATTTGATATTGTTCTCCATTTCCAAGCATTGACCAAGTATATCTTCTTCTTTTGGGCTGCTGAAAAAGTGTGTTGGTAATCATTAGATTGTGAACTTGACAGAACTCAAGAAGTCTGGCTCCTCTCTTATTCTTCTTTCCAAGCCCATATTTCCCGGCTAATTCTTCTTCCACTTCTTCTCCAACCACTGCGTTCCAATCCCCTAAGATCACAAGGTTGTCTCGTTGGTCTACTTACATTAGAACTTCCTCAATTTGTTCGTAAATGTCTTCTACTTCTTGGTCTGGATGATTAAACGTAGGAATATACACCTGAATCATGACCATATTCCGTGCTTTCTATTAATATGTTCATAGACGGAGTCGTGCATTAATTACTTTATCAATTTAGACGGGGAAACGGGATCACCTAAAATACTACAGCGGGCAACGAGGGGGAGTGGGTTTCACTGAAAGTAACGTAGCTGTTACAATGCGCCTGTTAACGGTTTTTGCTCATCAACATCGCGTCATCAGTATGACAGAGTTGAATGCGAGAAAGGGCGGCGAAGAGTTTCTTAAACACTAAGCTTCTATTTTATCTCAATGTGGCTGAACCATTGCCACTACAATGTTGCGAGATTCCATATCATCAAATCGCTTTCATTTTAGCCCTCTAGTGGGTTAAATAGCGACCTCAACACAACGATTTTCAAGGAAGGACTCAGAAATATGGGAAGGGGAGAGAATTAGCAGATAGATGAGAGCAGAATCTTGCGCCGTACACGTGCAGTGACAGGAATCAAACGAACGATCATGTCGGATACCTTTCATGCACATCAGATCAGTGCATGCTAGGCTCGTAACAAATTCGTATTAGTCAAAATGCCGGGGTCAAAGAACGAAATTGGACGATCGCTTATATTCAGCATTACGAAAATGTTATAGTAGTGTTATATGGAAAATAGTGGTGCCAGTATAACGCAACGAAACATGTAATCAGCTCAGAGGCACACATCGCAATGACAGTGGTAATAGCAAATACTAGGGTTTTCAGCGAAGAGCGGGGGGGATAAAAACTCACCGAAAACGGTAACTTAGTTTATGCACGACCCCTAAGTAAACAGATAATCATATAACACTAAAAAAAACGGTGAATATGTATATAAGTAGCACATTATTCAACAATCTCCGGTACTTTTATGTGCGAGTAACACGAACGTCGGAATTAGGGACCCCATGTTATTTGTAACACATTCTTCAAATGCTCACTCTGTATCAATTATTTCTCAAAAATATTTATGCTGTACTATAGAACAACAAATTTACTACTGAATAATGAAAAATATTTCACAATTTCTTAAACTTTACTACCGACAGTCGGTTAAAATAGCACTTACCTCAAGACCCACGCTTGACGCCTGAAAACACAACATGTGCTCTAATACAGCCAGCGCCACACCTAGGACTATGAAACTTCGTGTGTCATCTCGCTGAAAGACACTCGTTAGTTAGTTACTGACATCTGTCAACCAATTTCAGTACTTTAGACAATACACCCGAGTGTCGGAATTAAGCCCATGTCGGAATATGGCGCAGGTACCTTACGATGCGAATTAAATTCTAAGTTTTCGGTGCTCAATTAAGCAGTGTCCTATTCAGTGCTCACTAAAGTGTCGCATGGAACAAAGTTTAGCCCAATCAGTCCGGTAAAGCTTTATAATTTATTGTTTATATGTCCACTAACTCATTTTGAATCGCCCATCCGACATTTGAACTACCCACATCTAGTGACTAATATTACGCGCGGGTGCCCAGCGGCGTTTAGTTTCACCTCGCAAGTATTTTCTTTCCTTTTCATGCGTTTACCTCATGCATTCTTCACTCTCTCGAGAAGAGACCCTTTAAGGTAAGATGGAACGAGTCTGTCCAGAGTACGGGGCAAAGCGGGACCGGGTAAGAGAAAGAGATAAGGAACCTCTTATAACCCACACTTCTTCCCTGAGAGAAATAAGACAATTGAGTGAAATAAAAGGCGGTCGAGAAGGGAAGTCCCGTGAAAATAAAAGGTGAAGAGATGTGAGTGGAAAGGTGGAAAAGATGGCCTCTCTCTCTCGCGGGGGATCCTGGGAAGGGCGTGAAGGAGGCTGGTTGAGGGACAGGGTGGGTGAACAACGCGTTTAAAGGTGTGCGGATGGGAACGCTCGGGTAGGTGGGCAGATGAAGTGTTTGTGTGAGCGAGAGTCTTCGAGGATGGGTGGTGGCGGGGGAGGGTTAGGGGCCGCCTCCCCCCGAAGGAGGGGAGATGGTCGCCTTAAGGAGAACGGGGAAAGGGAGTAATTTTCCTCGCAAGGCGTTGAGGAGAAATATGGGAGAATCCTCCCGGCAATTGTCGTCCTCCGTCTTATAGAAACGCCGCGCCGCTCTCCCGCGAGCATGCCGCCTTGAGTCAACCTTATCCCTTCCAAAACTCCTTTCCCATCGCCTTTTCTAATCTCCGATTCGCTAAAAAGGAGAGAAGACGAAAATGCTTCTCCCTGCAGTCTCTCTCTTACTCTCTCTCTCGCGAGTATTTGATAAATGTGGGCGGAGGAAGGGTGTGTGTGTCGCCACGCCGAAATGAGAACGCTTGGCGTTTGTGCTTTGTTTCCCGCGGAAATGGGCGCGCTACGCTAGATGGCTCTGCCGTCGCTGGAATTCCGCAAGAAGGAAGAAAGCTCATCCCTTCCCTTCTTCTCCCGCCATTACATAAATGCCCCTCCCCCCTCATATAAAAGCGTGCCATAGCGCGGGAATTAAAACGCTCGGGTAAAACCTTACGAGACTGGTGACGGGGAAGGTAAGCGAAAAACCTTTGGCACCTTCACACAATCTTGTGATTCCAAACGTTCTGGGCCGCCCGGGTGGCGTTTTGTGATTCTTGGAGAGGTATGAAAGCAACGGAGATGTGCGTCAGCGCCCTCCTGCGCCATCCCGAGACGTTGTGCGGCACTTTCTTCATAATTACGAGCAACGTTTCGTACAATGCGCTGCTTAGAATTGCCCATTTCATAGCCCTGGCTCGGGGGCATATTCTGATGTTCATGCATTAATTCCAGTATTAGACCCCTAAAGGTATTACGGAAATATACTTACAGTAAACAAGCTCTAAGGAATGTGATATTGAAACATTTTGGGTTTTTGCAAGGCAGTTTCATTTTCAGTGATGCCCCGGCCATTTCCCTAGCATAAGGCTTTGCTAACTAAAAAAATGGTGCACGTTAGACCTATGAGTGAGGTGTCGAGAAACTCATTACCTATTATCCCTTAAATCTATGGTGTGTGTATGATTGTCATACACTAGGTACAACTATGAAATTTTCGATTGAAACACATGGGTTCGCATGAACAAAGTTCAAAGAAATCAACCGAGAATGAATCAATGGAAGCACATGGCAATGATTTATGAAAATTGTAATGGAAATTTCTTACATAAACATCAGAAATTACTGATCGCTTAAACAGATTACTGGCCACTGGCCTGCCAAACACTGTTTAAAAAACTAAAGAGCTCCCCTGGATTAATAGCTTTTTCCCTAGTTTGAAAAATCCAAATTTTACCGTTTAATTTAGTTAAAAAGTAATTTTGAATTCATAGTTGAATAAAAGTATTTTTATACTCATTTTAACCTCATATAAAAGCCATCAACTGTTTAATATTACATTTGATTGATACTTACCTGGAAATAAGCATCAATGGCCGCATGAAAAATGATTAAACATTCTTTGGTAAATTAAATCAATGTTTTTTAGAGTTGATTTTCAATTTAAGAATCCCAGCGAAATAATTAAGAATATGGATGAATCTAACGCACCCTGAGAGTTAATGCCACCTCAACATCCGCAGGAATTAACAAGTAGGCAACTAAACCAAAAATTGCAAAATAATTTTTGGTTCAAAAAGCATAAATACAACAGTTTTTCGGATTTACAAGAATATATTTTTCTTCATATATCTAAAACTAAAATCGGGAAAGTCGGTAATGCACACACCAGCCATACTGCCACGGGTTCAGGGGATGAAACGCTATGCACCGTATACTCTATGATCGAGCATGAGGGAATCTGCTGTTGCGGTAACGAAAACATCCTCGGAGGAATGTAGTATGGAAATCAGTATTGGATGGAATTCCATAATGAATTCATTAATTTTCATTGCATTATTATCTCATAAATATTAGTTGATTCATCATACAATTTGTCGTTAAATAAACGATAATTATTCTGCTCATGGCTTTATGGTAATAATATAACATAAGAACATCTATTTGTAATATGAAATGAATATATATTTATTAAACTATTATGTACTTATCTGAAGCCCTCAAACTATAGATTTCGATTAATCTTTAACAACCTATCTTTTCTTAGCTATATAATGAAGTGCACCCATTTCACTAACAATAACCACTGAAAACGGCCTAGTTGCAAAGCAGTGATATTGATAAAAAACGGGATAAGATTGAATAAGTGTGCTTTTTATTTTAAAATCTATGGCATGGTAAAAAGCATTATCTTTATCTCCTCTAGAAGTTTATGCATATCTAGATAAAATAAATCCTCCAATGACTTTATAGCGCATGGTGGCAAATTTTATGCAATGCGACTTATATTGGTGAAATTAAATATTTTTATGAAAAACAACTCAAGGGATGTTTACAAAATATCTAGGCTAAGGCTCAGTTTCTAGTTATTCTTGTAATCAAATTTTGTCGTTAGGTTTCACATACTTAGGTCATTAGATAGCAAATAGTAAAAAAATGAGCTAATTGCAAATCATACCATAACACGATCGCATTTGCATTCTCACGAACTGCACTCGCAAAAGCTGGTGCAGATGACTGTTCAGAGATCATTCTAATTAAGCGCATAGGTCTTACCCAAGCAGCACGGAATGCAATGCGACTCCTTCAAGTTCATAGATGTTACGGCTCATAGCAAATGCTGGTAAATTATTCATTTCACAAAGTCCCATACCTTGGGCGTCACAAAACTGAATAAATGTGAGCACTCCAAGGCTCTAGAAGCACAAAGTTACAACTCCCTGAGGCTTTACTGCAATCCGAGGATCACCTTCTTTTGGCATTTGTGACGAATATTTATTCTCAAGAGGAATATGCATTTTTTGTAAGAAAAAGAACTTGCTGTAATTTTCCGTGTCTCTTCTCGGAGAAATGCAACGGATCGGTGCATAATAACGTAATGAAAATTCAGATTTTTACACTGACAGAAACCTATGATGTTATTATTTGAGTGCAGGCCGCGCCGCCTCTATTAACGAATTTGAATATCTGCCATTAATTACAGAATAGTGTGAAAAACATAGATGAAAGTGTATGACATTTTTAACTCCAGTTATAAGCGAAACAATTCTATTGCACCGAGGTAAATTGTAATGATTTTTACAATATAAATTCCTGATTCCATAATAAATAAATTACTCACGTAATAAGTACAAATGCTTACATACCCTTGCGTTTCCTTTTTATATGTAAACGGCTGGTGTCCTTGCACCCCCCGCCACATGCCTATTGAGGCGGCTTGCGGGGTAGTATTTAGATGTACCCTAGACGTTTCCTTGATTGTTCATTGAAATCAGAGTAAATTGCTTAAGTATGGTATACACTTTTTTTAACAAAATTTATCCGAATTATTTCTCACGATGAAAAAGGTAAATACTACATAATGGACCATTGGAAGGTAATTAAGTAATTCCATAGGTCGGTTTTATTAATTTATGGGTATTAATTATGGGTGCGTCAATAGCTTAGGTTACTTGCGGTTTATGCAACTGGAATTTAAAAGGGTTAAAATTCTGCATTAAAGCTTTGAATAAATATTCCACATTATTCAATAAAACAATGAAATATTTTCTATTACATTTCATGCGTTGAATTTAGAAGGCCTGTTTATTTCAAAATGTAGAAACACTGTTTAAACAGTCGTGGCCAAGAGCGATTGATAGATGACCCCTGATACCAAGCCTATGTTGCACTGTCTGATAGCTGTCGCACTCCATTAAGAAATATTTCACCCAAAGAAATTCTGGAAAGTGATACATTTTTATCGGTTGCTCTTATATCATCATCTCTGCCGGACCATCCAGTGCCGGACCAGTGGACAATCACTGCCGAAGAAACGCTTCAATGCGCGACTCACTCATCATCTTTGAAAGTACTGACTGGAATACACACTTTTGCCTTTCTATCAGTAGGTTTCCACAGGTTTGTCAGCCCGCTAATTTTGAGATGTAGTCTTTCTCTGACAAGGATCCAAATAATCATTACGCTTTTCGTTCAAACACGTGGCTTTTAAAGGTACTTAGACATATTGCTTTAGTTTCTAATCAAGTGCAATGACGAAGAGGATGGCAAAGATTTTAATTTGGAGTGTAATAATTTTCATTACTCCAACTTTCTGAAATGCGTTGCATGGTCTAAAGAGATGGTCTCTGAGAAAACTGTTTTGTCTCTAAGAAAGTTAGAAGAGAATGGTCTGCAAGCGTTTAGGCATGGATGTGGAGGATAGCGGAAAATAAGTAGTGAACAAAAATTTGGACCATTTCACTTAACCCTTCGAAATTGTCAGGGGACGTCTCATTGCGTGTAGTTACCATTTTACTCGACTTTCTTGGGCTAACTTTTATTTCCGCGAATTAATCCCTTTATGTAATTATTTCATTTCTGATTATAAATATCATAGTCTAGAACAAAACTCAGTTAAACTGTGATTTAACCTGCGTTTTAATATCGCTTGGAAACCTGTCCCATGAAGTACTCCGAAGAAAGGAAGACGTAAGTGTCAGATTTTAGAATGGAATTTTGATGCTTGGAAGATCAAGAAGAGATAGGTCAGGAACATGGATTTACGTAGTACGCAACAAAATATCTGTCGGCCGATTTTTATTCTAATTTTACTTTTTTTAAAGGCTAATTCTTGAAGAAATTGCTCGAGCTGAACAAATTATACCTTTGGAATATCGTCGAAAACACTTAGCATGAACACCGATCGCTTACTTTTCCGGCTACAGCATTAGTCATTCTTTCCCGCAAATAAAAAATCATCAACGGCTTGAACCATGGATCTAACCTTGAAAAGGCCAGATTAAAACACCAAAATATTGTGTTTGATCTTTATTATATTTTGTTTTTGACCAGTAAGTCTAAATTTAGCTCTAAAAAAAAGAATTCTCGATCAGTTGATTTTAAATATGAAATTGTCAATAATATTGTTTATTAACAGAAAATATTTTCTGTTAATAAACGTTTTCAATATGAACATATAATACGTACATTACATACAAACATACCAATATGAAGATAGATATACGTATACCATTGTTCCTCATTAATTAGAATAAGGATAGACAAATAGCTAAATAAACTACTCCATATAAAAGGATTGGATAAATGAAACAGACGGTATGAGCCCCATTCTCGAATCCATCCATCGCTGAGGTGAATGAGAGTGTATTACAATGGGAGAAAAGGGGGGGGGGGGCAGGTTAATTTCTTTAGGGTAGATGGAGGAGGGGGATTGTGGGGAATGGAAGGGGATGCAGGCGTAAAGGATTTTAAGCGTGGGGAAACATCTCTCCATTTCTCTATCCATCGTTCTTTCCCTTGGTTTCGGAGGCGTGGGAAGTTCAGGGAAGAAGCTTAAGGGTCTCAATATTAATGTATTCCTCCTTCCAGTGGAAGCGGGTGCTGTGGAACTCGGGAGGTTCGGACTGGGGAATCGGCGACGGCTTGGGAGCTTAAGGGAAGAGGTCGGCCGTGGAGAGCAGGGCAGGGCTCCAACACCCTGGAGGAGATGGTGGATGGCGTAGGCTGCCGCTATGAAGGGAAGGAGGTTTGGTGAAGAGAAGATATTTCGGCGAATAAAAAGCTAGTGAGAGAATAATAAGAGAGTTAAAGTCGTTGAATCCATTATTTTTTTCCTATGTCTTCCAACATTCGTATAAAGTAGTGACAAAAGTTTTGAATGAACTCCTGCCCGTGTTTTCAGGTCGAAGATCTTCAGAGAGAAGTCCCGAGGGAGATACACATCCTGAAGATGCCTGAAGTAGCAGTAAAACTGATGTCACCATACGATACAGACGCGGCTATTTTGATGCAGTATAACCTAACGCGATACTCAGTCATTGAAAGCGTCGTCAACGGACGATGAGCTAACCTTCTCAAATTATATGTTTTCCATCACGCTACGTCAACGCAAGTTTAAAAAAACCAGTCAGAGGAGGACTTTTTTTCGATACTCTTACCAAAATTATTTATATAATTCCCTTGATTTATTTATTGTTGACATCAGGAACAAGATTGGATAACGTATTCCTCGGTTGTTAAATTATAACATAATTATGACGCAATATCTTTTTGTTTTTCGAGATAGGCAGTCCCTATTTTCTTGTTTAAACAATCTTGGTGCAGGGATTTAATTCAGAGGTTCCATTTCACATAAAATGTGCCAGATTTCAATCAATTCTGCTATCAAGCTAATCCCATAAAGACCTTTTCCACATACTGGCCCTGGCCTTCGTATTAGTGTTCTCATCCAAGAAATCATCAGCTAAATGTTGAAAAACAGTGTTCCAACTCACTTTTGTTCAGCGCCCACCTAATGGCGAACTTTTCTGATCATAGTCGATTGAATCTTTTTGAAATTTCCCATAATGCACCTAAAGATGGTGTGAAGGCCGAAACCGGTTATACTTACATTCTTAATAAATTGTGGAAAATAAAAATCTTGATTTACTATCTAACGATATTTGGCGAGATGTGGTGGAACATCAATCTGAACTTAAGTAAAAACTAAATTGGCAATGACCACAGGATAGACCATTTACTTTACAACGCGTTTCGACGACAAAGCGTTATCTTCAGGTACAGTGTTTATCTGGTCGAAATTACAGACTTTATACATTTATTGGGAAAGACGATGGAGAACCATATTTTTGGAATGACTTTTGGGGTTAATTCCATTTCATTCATTAGATATTCTCTTTTTTTCATTCTCCCGATAATCTCCCATTATGCGACAGCATCGAGGTGGCGTCCCTAGCTCTCCAAGTGTAGAATTTTGGGGTGGAAGCTGCTTTGGTGGCCCTCGTTGATGAGGTACTTGGCGATGAGTGAACTGGAGTTCTTGTCTTGGAAGCACCTTTTATGTGGTAAAATTCCTCCCAGTCTACTCCACGTACACTGTGTCAAGACAGTCGCATGCTATTGCGTAAACTCCGGATTTTGAATGCGGGTCAATTCTATCTAGGGCCTGGTTGAATAGGGTTTAAAGTGTATTGGGAGCATAGAAACTAACATTGAAGTGGTCTTCGCGAAACACTTGGCGGCTTTATAGGATCTCTTCCACACTAAAGGAAGTTTCACGCATTTTTTCGTCACTGAGTTTATTCGGAGCTTTGACATTGATGGGATGGATAATTTTTTGCGCATTTTGTTTAGCGTCTTTTACACCCGGGATGATTCGTACTTATTCCCCGAGGAGATACGGTGGATGACGTTAGGTTCTTTCATGTTGAGAAAACCACCTTTGTTATTTCAACAAAACGTTATTCCGCCGGCCCGACGGGCGTTTCACCACACTGTGGCATACTCGCCATGGAAGGCACATGAGTATGTCACAATGTGGTGAAACGCCCGTCGTGCCAGCGGAATCAAGTTTTGTGGAAATAGCAATGGTGGTTTTCCCAACTTGGATATCCATATTTTCCACGAGGTCAGGCCTCATATCATCAGTTTTATTGTTAGGTTCTTTGTTATAACTTTCACTGAATAGAGTGATGTTTAACGTTCAATGAATCATAAAGGTTTAAGCTGCTGTCTCTTGAGTGAGAGGGGTGGCAGAAGACGCGAGGGATGACGAAATCCATGCCCCTTGGTTTTCTGAAAATATCGAAGACGAGTTTGTTCCTAGATATGGATATCTGTAGGTCTAAATAATTTAAATTCCCGTCAGAGTTCCTTTGTGAAATCGATTCATTCCTAGATGAAGTTTAAAAGTTTTACATAATTTTCCACCTGCCAATGGCTATCTGCACAGCAGCATGAAGCATCGTCTAAGAAACAAAAACAATAAAAATATTGTTTCAAAGCTGCTTCTTCAGGCTAAAAAGTTTTTTTTCGAATCGGTCTTTGAATATCTCCACGAATACAGGTGATAAAGATGATATTTCACGACTGGATTTGCCGGTGACTCCCTTAGAATGGCTTTTGCCATTCTAAGTCATTCACCCCGTAATATCACTCCCTGCCCATGACCGCATTCCCCCTCCCGTCCTCAACCCCTTACCAAATTCCAAAAATCTACTACCTTACCCTATTTCCCAAAACATGTACGAAACCTGTAATTTTTACCAGAGTAAGATTGTCCCTGAAGATGACAATTTGACGTTGATTGGCGTTGTAAAGTAAATCAACTATTCTGGGGAAGTTACCAAGTTATTTTTACATAAGTTCGATATACTATGATGACGACCTTCCGTCAAGTTTAGGGTTCGGAACATGATTTGAAATAAATGAAATCAAATGAATTGTAAACCAACCGGCAAAAAGGTATGCAAAATAGAATAATCCCCATACCTTATGAAGGAATCTCGAGATTTTTTGGCTAGAGGACGCGGGAATTTAGTTGCGCATCGCGTGCTTCGGGTTCAAAGCCATGATAAATGGTCGCTTGCCATGGAGGGGAGAAGATTACATATTCTGGCCGAGTGAGAGGGAGAGAAATGACCAGAGTCAAAAAGGGACGACTCGTCGAGTGAATAAACCGCTTCTCCGCATTAATTTGTCTCCTCTTCCCTCCAAAGAGCAAACTTAGTGCCAGTCCATTGTTGAGGCTTCCTGTGGCCCATGTGGTCAAGGGCAGGGCGATTCCTCTTTTCATTAAGGAAGGAAAGGAGACGGATGGGTGCGGTGTCAATGGAAGCGCACAGAACGAGCTTATTTCTGAACTTATTGTGCAGTACCTAAATATATTTCCTTACATTTCCCCATTGAGCCACAGCAAGTAGTGTTTGGCGGTGAGAACCTATTAGGAGATTCCCTTTGAAAGAAAACAGATTTCTCATGATTATGAATTTTTGCGTATACCTTATTCGTGCACCATTTTCTTTGAATATTATCTACTTTCTATTTATCGATTCCCTATCTGATGATTCTCAAATAAGTTTTGTAATATCTGCATGATGACTTATTTATGCAAGATAACTTATTTATTATACTCTCATATCTTTATTTAATATCTGATGAATATTTCTATTCCGCGGATTAAAAGAAAGATGGTTTGGGGTATCGGATAT
The DNA here is from genome assembly GCA_963573305.1 of Pyrrhosoma nymphula. NCBI lineage: Eukaryota > Metazoa > Arthropoda > Insecta > Odonata > Coenagrionidae > Pyrrhosoma > Pyrrhosoma nymphula. The sequence continues at coordinate 3,559,752 of OY754338.1, read as the reverse complement.
TAAAGAAAGAAACAATTTTGTGACAGGAAGACATTAATTAAACTTCATTCATTGTCGGCATTATCAGAAACAATGAACGAAAACTCTTTCAAATATATCTTCCACCGTAGAAATTGAGTCAATTAATATTTTTTTGTATTAGGTAAGAAATAAATTAGGAAGTCCGAGACAATTGTTCTCATAAATAGTATAACATTCTAATGTTTTTGATCCTCTCAGCGCCACCCAGCCTATATATACTCTTTTTTATATACTTATACACTTTTTCATTTGTACGGGTATTTCGTCTTAGTATTGCTAGATGTTCTTGATAAAGAGGTTTAATAAGTTTTTATTTCTGCCTATCTACAACTTCTTTACTCATTGTGCGAGTTGATTTCCGACGCGATGCGTCTGCGAAATTCAATAAATGTATTTGCAAATTGCATTAAGTGCATACAAAATTTACTGACAGGTATTAGACGTCGTATTTGGTGAAAAATTGATATCAAAATTCCAGTTTTACATCCTAAAAATATATTATCTGCCAACGGCCAGGTCCAGCTATAGGAGATGATGCCACTGTGAGAGCTGAACTTTAATGTACCGTTATGCTGAAAAAATGAATAAGTATGATAACAAAACCATAAGGGCATTATCAGTCATTCGGCTAATTTGAATCGTTTATTAGAGTCAATATGTCAATGAATACTCCTTCAAAATTACCAAATAGGAAGAGGCACTGACGTCTTAAGCTTTCAATGCACCTTGAGAATTTCGGCCCATTCGTGGGTGTTATGAAAGAATGGTTGGCAATGTATTGGTGTTACATTTCCACAATAGCGTCAAATAATATTTAGTCGTTATTATTATATTAATCCAACATTTTGATTCAAATATCCATACTACAAATTCATAAGCAAACGTTTGCTAAAATTTCTTGCTGGGCTGTAATTTTGGAGGAAGTACGAGGGGTGTTATAAGGTCATTCAGCATGCGTTTCGAAGAATTATCGAATATTTTTCCTCAAGGATAAGGATAAAAATTGAAGTAGTCCCATCTACACAGCCGGTTTCTGCTTTTCCGTTGGGCCACGGGGATCATACTTTATAAATATGTTAAAAATTTTCATTTTTAATTATATATCGTTCTTCTTTAAAATGTTTGCTCTTTTTTCATATAATGCGACCCTTTAATAGTTTACATACGTGATGGTTGACGGTTTTGGTAATAACTTGCTAATAGATATTTTGTAGATATGTACAAAATTATGTATTGATAGGCACATGTTAACAATGAAAAATTCTAAAAATATAATCCTTATTATCCTGTTTTATTCACAATGAAATTCAGTGGAAGTTTTACCGTAATGGATGCAACACTTTGCAAGGACTAGAACATTTTTAATAATTGTATAACTTGTCATCAAAACTTTATTTCTTTACTTCCTTGTTGAAATGTAATTCTTCAAAAAGTAAGAAACGAGATTTTAGGTGAAATATTCCTGGGGGAATCGTCATTATTGCTGATGCATTGAGGAAATGAAGCCATTTGCCTTTAAATCAGTCACTTAGCAACTTTATTGGAGCCGGAAGAGTGTGGAAAAGAATTATTGGGCAACGATGAAAGAAAAGCATTCGCTGGCGGATAATAAATTCACAATATTACTTACCTACTATCAGGCTTCCCCGTCATCGAAGCTGGGAGAGATTAAACGCAATATTTCGAGCGAGAAAAATGAAATTCATTCCGTTCGAGTTCTCTCTCCGTCCGTATATATCCCAGCAGAAATTACCTCCGGCCGATATGATTCCAGTCAAGCGTCGCTTCAATGCATGTGATGAAAAAAAATCGGAGTTATATTTACAATTTTTCTCGTTTCATCCAGTTAGATGAAATCACCGAGATAATAGAATTTCATTCAAGTTACGGCGAAATTCTTATATCTCCTCTCCTTCGAAATTTCCAATCAGTGGACTCGACAATGTGCGCCATTGTCTATTGAGAATGCCTTTGCTGGTGCGATCAATCAACTGTATCCATTCGCTCGAGTTGAAGTCAGTGGAATACCGATGAAAATTCAAATCTTTATGAGCCCTTGGTGCTGAAATTGCAGCAAAACTTAATACTTTAAGAGAAATACAAATGGAAAACTGTATTTTTTTATTTTTTTAGTAACTATGATAGCAAAACTCAAAACCAACTTCTAAATGATTTTTGTAGAAAAACTGATAAATAAAGTTAATAATTCTTACGTGAATTCTTCCGGCAAAAATTATTGAATCAGAAATAGAAAGCGTTATAATTTAATAGCTCACCTTTCTTTTAGAAATCACATAAAAGTCCTTTCTTTATCTGAGTTTATCCTTTAGAAAATGAGATTTATGAGTGTTTTCACAGTCTATTAATTCATATGTAGGTACCAACTCTCAACCAGTTATACCAACCTTTGCATGTCTGTTGTACCAAATTACTTATTTTATTTACTGGTTATTGGCTGCAGGTTGTGCAGATTGCATTATCACTATTTTTTACGGCCTATTATGTTCATACTTTACAGTAAATGTATTTTTAATACTCTTTATCGTAAAAAATATGGCGTAAACTCTCTGGAACATAATTTAAATGGCATTTTGAAATTCCCTATAAGCGTAGAAGAAATTTACAATGCTACTACAGTGTTAGGTAAAATGAAATCGAATGTAAAAATAGAGATACGAAAATTGTCGAATTGAATACGAGTTTGAACATAACACTTCCTTACTCGTACCAAAGCTTATTTATTTCTGGAACATTTTAAATAAATCTTTGAAGAAAGCTACGATCTTAAATCACTTGAAAAGATACATGAGTTATCGTTCCTCCAAATTCACTTCACTTCCTGGGACACACTGTAAATACAGTAAAGATATTGATCATGGTGTTTTTATGAATTGGTGTTGCTTAGTTCAAAAAAGTTAATCAGATCATTCAGTTGCGGAATTAGGATCGACGTTCCTTGACGAAGTGGAAATGGACATTGGTGTCTTTTCCGTCATGTTCCCGTAAATGAGTCTGACTATTGACGGTATCAGTGGCATTTGTTGACTGTATTTGCAAACAAAAGAAAATAAAGTGTGATTACAAAATAACCCCCCAGCACTCACCAGGGGGGTTATTTTGTAATCTCACTTTAGTGAGAATACGTCTTAAAATGTCACTTTTTCGTAGTTCAACTCCGCCACCCAGGCGGCGTGACCATCTTCGGATCTCAATCGGTGAACTGCCGGTCATGTGCTGGTCTTTTAGACGATTCATCCGCTCTGATCCGTATCTTTCGACTCTTGATCCGTTTCATTATCTCCGCCTGCCATTAGTTCCATCTCGCCTGTCATAAAGAACGTGACATGGAGCCACCATCGTTTCCACTTGAAGCTTGAGTTGGAAAATAAACAAGGGCGCGAAAGATACAAACAATTTTAAATCGTATTGTTGTAATTTGCTAAACGTGAAGAACTTCAGCAATTTCGTCTCCATTATATTGGGCACTTGAAGGTATGCTTTGTTTGAAATGCTTATGTTATTATTAGCTTGAATTATCTGTGTATATATTTCGTATCAATATTTCCCAAACAATGTTGCTGATACCTTTGTTTTCGTGTGCCTATCCGCCAGTGTATGGAGAATGGAATTCAGTGATTTAAACCATAATTTCATAATTTTAACAAATATTGCCTTAAAATCTACGTTCCTGGTAGATATTTCCCGTGCTTGTGAATCTAACTCTAATTAGATGCACTTAATGTTTTTTTAATATTGAGTGATTTCTTACATGTCGCTTGTAGTTTTGACTGTATTTACATTTTCGTGGTATGTACAGTGTAAGATATCTTCCGTAAGATGTTGAGCAATCTGGGTATTCGCTAGTCTCGGCGTCTTTTAGTTGATGTAAGGTAATTGAAGCTTCGACAATTCACGAACCGTTCGTGAGCCGATCATTATGAGAGGGAAACGGATCTCCCGCCTTTCCACTAAGAGTCACTAAAAAGGTGAGATTACAAAATTACCTCCCTGGCTCCCGACTTAAACTATTGGAACCTCCATTCGCTCAGTGAGTTCACCAATTGGACCCCTTTAATTTGCCGCTCAGCCGCGGGTCAGCCTCGACCTTGCAGGGGGAAGGCCTTTGTGGCACTCGTGCACCAAGTGGACGGCTCATATGACCGGAAAATATTGACTTAACGGTCGGTGGTATAATGTTTAAAGCCAAATCGTCCAGTTTTAAGTAAATTGGTGTGTTAACCACAATTTTCCTAGCTTGTCGCTAACAGATGACACAAAATGAAAAAAAACAAAATATACAATAATGCACCTGAAGACTATTATGTTTACTTGCTTCAATATTTTTATGATACTGGTTATTTATTATTTATTCTCAAATATTGATATCTATCCATAGCCTTTTGCTAGAAGGTCTAATTCTAGGGGATAACACCGAACCGCTATTTTCATATAAAGACTATTTGTCAGCAATGATGTGTTTCCTTGCGACCGAGGCATGCCATTTGAACGAATGTAAAAACTACCCTGGGCCGAGCAAAATTCGGAATTCAATAGAAGAACACTTTGATGGAAATTTAATTGATTGCATTGCTTACCACCGATGGGTGCAAGTTGACCGTTGCTCCCTAGAAATTTTTACAAAATCTACCGAACACTTTCTTGAAACTTTTATTGGAAAGTTACAGAAATTTCAGCCACATGACTACATTGCTAAAAATCAATCTGAATTTCTTAGAAATGTTAAGCATAACATCCAAGTGGGGCAAGTTCTCGTCATTGCAGAATTTTCAGAAAATTACGCTTTCGTTTTACAGGACAGCGTGCAAGGTATGCACTGGAATAACGACCAAGCAACAGTTCACCTCTTTGCTTGCTATTACCGCCTTAAAGTCCAGGGTAATGTAATCCCATTTAACTACGAAATCATATCAGACAGCCTGAAGCATATAACATCAACTGTACATTTTTTCAAAAACTACTCCTTAAATTCTTGAAATTGAAAGTTCCGAAGCTTAAAAAATAATATATTATTCAGATGGAGCAGCTTTTCATTATAACAACACCTATAACATTCAGAACTTATCTCTTCACAGGAAAGATTTCACAGTCTCTGCACAATGGTATTTCTTTGCTACATTGCATGGTAAAGGGCCAAGTGATGGACTGGAAGGAACTTTGAAAAGACTAGCAGCAGAAGCAAGTCTTCAGCTTCCATACGAAAAACAAATACGTACACCTATAGAACTCTTTAATTGGGCAAAAGATCATATTTTAGGAGTGGATTTTGGCTACGCAAAGAAAGAAGAAATTGGAAAACATTCCGTTGTACTTGCGAAAAGATTTCGTCAGGCAGTAAGTATACCAGGCGTTAGGGAGTTTTATGCAGCAATACCCGAATCAAATGGAGTGGTTTTAATGAAGAGACTCTCTTTGTCCAAGCAAGAGACGAGGATTCAGCTGTAGTTAAAGGCAGGAGTAACAGGATCCTCAAATTAAATATTTCCAAGAGGACTCGTTCCTACAAGATAGGACATCATATGTTTACGGAAAGCATGCTAACTTAGCCATTTTACATTTGTTTAAAATACAAGGATTTTTCTTTCTGGTTAGTTTTCAATCGATTGTGTCGGAGTAGTTAGCAAAATATTTCGCGGAAAGAGAGTGGGGCTCAATGGTAAATTGTCTCTGCAAACATCCATTTTACAGAACAAATAACAATTGTTGTTAAAATTTATAGTTTATAATATATTTTTATCTCATATAGCCACGATCTTCAACAATTATGAAATTTTTAGGCTTGCATCGCGTGTCTGCTGCATGTATTCCAAATGGGGGAGCCGACGGGCCGCGCGAGAGAAAATTGTAAATGTTTAAATATTTATAAAAAACGCATTTATAAATTACCACTAAATTTTATTTTTGGAATAGTTAGCTGTGTATGTTTAGATTTCGGAAAAAATGTTTCGGCCGATTCTGAGGTGGAGTATTAGAGAAAAGTTTATTAATAGTTTATTAAACATTAGTAATTAACAGCAATAGGATATCAAAGAAAATAATTTTTATTGATATATTTGCATTTAATAAAGATTTAGCTTCAATACGAGCTATTAATCATTGCTGTATGACAATTACAAGCAGAGATATAAGTGATAATATGATTTAAGGCTCGGATTTTTGCTAAAAATGTGAAAAAATTAAAATATGCATAATTCGATCAAAAAGTTTTTTTCACAAAACGGATTGAGTGTATTCAGTTTGAGTTGATATTGTACCCATACACCAATTTCTATTAAAATCTGAGACACTTAGGGACAAACGTTTGTTGAATTGAGGTGGAATGACCCATATGACTTTTCTGACTGACATTCAAAAAATCTCTGGCAAACCATAAAGAATGTTTCAGGCTATTATAATGATGTATTAAAGAAACAACCTCTATGAAATTTACAGCAAAGTTCACTCATCTTGGCTGCATATCCCTTACAACAATAACAGATATGTAAGCAAAATGCCTAATTTTATCAGCTTGTAGAAACCATAAGTGATACAAAAGCCCTGCAACAATATAAAATTTTACAAAACAATGGCAAATCTAACTCTGCTAAATGACTATAAAACTTGGAAATTAGAATGAAACCAAATCTGAAGGATAGAAGCAGCTGAGATGAAATAACCAAGACCATTGGCTGGCTATACTTTCAACGATTATAAAATAAATGAAGACATCAGCTCAAAGCTAAACAACCCAATCATAAACTACAGACCATCTTGAGATTTAGGACGGCCGAAGGAGCGGTGGAGGGACCAGCTTCCGACCTGAAGCGCAACAGTCAAAATGGCCTCATCCGAGATATTTATTGTTGATGATGAGGAAATTTATAGAATACTTGTACTAACCTGTAGAGTGGAATGCCCGCGTCGTCACGAAACCAAAAAACCATGTACACTTTATCGTGGCCTGGAGGGGTGACGTCACATGGCAGCTGTACGCTACGTCCAAGGACAGCCTCTACATCTACCGGAGGAACTGTGAAACAAAAAAATATTTTTTTTTTAGTTTAACCTCTTCATCATACATCTTCTGCTCAAATATTGTGTTATATAAAACATTAAACGTAATATTAAAGGGAAATTTTTCTCTTCAAATATAAAATTCTCTTACAGTTTTATTTAATTAATATTCAGAAATTATATGGGAAAAGGTAACGTAAGTATATCATATCAATTTACGAATGAATAGTACGAGTAAAAATATGTGCCAATCAATTTATATTTGAAGATTCAGGCATCAATTTTTTATGAATTTTTAACAAAATGTTAAACTCAAGTATAAATCGCTGAAAAACGGAACAGGAATTATCAGTCAATTCAAAGGTTTTGGATGCTTACTAATCTAGTAATTTGCGACGAAAACTGAAAAAGAAACGTAATTAATTTGAAACGCAATCTTGGATTATAATATATAAAATAATAAATATTTATGCTCCATCAAGTTTTGTACACAATATATAACAATAAACTCAGACTGGAGCTTTAGGTGATCCCTAAGGTATTTGCCTGTTGGTGAAGTCACCTTCAAAATATCATAGTAATACAAGCACAATTTTTTTTATTATTGCAAAATATCTCCAGTAGGAAAGAGAAACTCTTTATAACAGAAAAAGAATATACATTAAAAAAATTAATAGAAATAAATACACAAAAATAAAAACAGGATATTGATAGCATACAATCTCTAAAATAGATCCCTAATCATATTTCCGCTAGTAAATAGCCAGAGTTTCACCTGCTTTTGGAAAGTAGTATTTTGTCTTTTCACATTAGTATGTATTACTCACTTCTCCAATATTAGAACCCATCTGACTTGAATTTGATTCTGGATAACTACTGTCGTCAATATTGTCATGTGTGCCGTGATTACATCGTTTATGTTCGTTTGGAGTAATTGATAAGAGTAAGGGATATCCTTAAAGCCACTCTACGGTATCTACTTCTTAAACAAGTGCTTAATGAGCTTCCAGAAAAAGACGGCATTTAATCTGAGACAAGCTGATTTCCGCTAGAATGTGCACAAGTATGATTGGGAAACCGCTGAGTGATCACTGAACTCTTGTCTGCCAGAAATCAAGACTAGATATCGTAGGATAAGGATGCTGAGTTAATCAGTCGTAGAAGGTATTATTTACTGAGCAACATGGTGTAATTGTTTCTTTAAAATCCATGAGGTTAATGAGTCAAATCAATCTTTATTAGCTACTAGTTCGGCAATAACGTTGAAATAAATATTTATTAACATTTCATTGCATTATAATGGAAACAAACATCGTGTTTATGGGGTAAAAAATGGGGCAAAAATGTTGACGCAGTAAAATATTAGTAAAACCATACGTTCCCAAACCATATTGTTGTTTTTGAAAGAAATTAAAGAGAATAATTCACGGCTTTACAACAACCTTTAAATGCTCCGCACGATTTCCAAATCATTTCGTACACAAAAATTACGCTGATCGATGAGTTATGAATTTTACGGAAGGAAAAAAATTACCCATCATTCTGAATCCTGAAAGAGCTTTCATATTTTTGATACGGAAGAGTAAAAGGATACGGTCTCAAAGGGCAGAGGAAAATCGAATTTCAGGAGGAAAACAGTCAAGAAAAGGAAAGCCGTCCAATAAGAAATTGAGAAGGGGGGTTGATGAGTCAAGGAGCTGTAGTGGGTGTGTGACAGACAGTGGGGCAATGAGAGGGAAGGAATAGGAGGGTCGTAATGGAGACTGTGTATCAAAGATCTTCCTTCCTCGCAGAGAGAGGCAAAAGGCTTACAAAGTTTCATTAAGTGACGCTCGAGCGGGCGCAACATCTCGACTTTTGAAAGTGTTGACACAATATTAGCGTCCCCCCCAGAACTCAAATAAAACCTCCTTTTGTTCGTTCGACCCCTCCACCCCCCTCACCTCGACCACGGGATACGGAGAGGGCGAGAGAGAAGCGTGGGACGGAAATGCAGGGCTGCCAACCTTCTCGACACGAAGATTTTGAACATTTTCTGAGAGAATTCGGCATAAACAATTGATTACCTGTGCAAGTGAAATATTTATAGTTTGTTGTTTTAAATCTGACGCTTTCTCGCAAAACAATTAATATTAAATTCCGAGCTTGGAGTAGCATCGCTCCAGTCGGAGTGTCTGGATCAAAATGCTTCAGTTGGCAACCGTAGTCGGAAGGAGTAGGATGAGAAATAAAAACGTAGGGATGGGAAATCAGTGGTGTGAGGAGAGCTCGTCAGTAGACAGTGGGATAAGGATCACAGGGTAAACTGTCGGCAGGGAGACCAAGGGAATGGTAAAAGAACCCTGGGATGGGGTGAAGTGATGCTGAGGCTGCCAGGGAGAAGATTTTTCAAGAGTCATCCTCTCGCTAGGGCATTGAGAAGGCTTTAGAGGAGACGAAATGCACCTCTTCAGGAGTTGCACACTATGGGCGGGCGACGACGGTCCGAGTAGAGTAGTTGGTGTCCTCACCCATAATGGACCAGACCCGTCGGGGTGAATGACTGGAATTCACATACGTCCTTAATGGACCCTGAGAGTAAAGGCTAGGTGGTCCACGGTAGCGTGTAAACAAAGGAATTTCCTGGTTTCAGTGTTTTCCCGACGATAAGGAGGCCTGGGGGCCTTAAAAATTTATCCTTTGTTTGAAGCAAGAGTGAGATAAATAATTTAATAAATTTAAGGCATTAGATAAAGAATAATCTAAGTAAATTACATCGAGGAGATGGTGCATTATCCTCCGAAGGTAAACGGTTATGTTGATCTCACATGCAGCTGTTAAACAATGTTTTTCTCCACTCAAACTTCAGCTGGTAATATTTAAAAAATCTAATTTACATCATTCTTATCATACCTTCAGCAAAGACAGTTTTTTCAGTCAAAAAATGTCAATCATTTATGCTATAAATTAATCTACTGCGAGGTATGGTTGGCTTCACTAAGTTATAGCAAGGAACCGAGTTCATCCGCAGTAAAAACGGCTCCAAAGTGATATCAAATTCTTGCATTCCGTTTTAATATGATATCTATTCTCGCATTAAGGTTCACAGTTATCAACATTTCTAGGGGACCTAAAAAATGTTGAAAACTGTGAACTGTTGAAATTTTGAAAACTGTGAAAAGGGACCCCTGCTCTGAAGTCAGTCCCTCAGACCGGGTAAACAAAGAGAAGTTTGTAAAAATATTTCTAAGAAACCCAGTGTTATGCCGCTTTGAAGGAATTCTTTTTTCAAATGTATTTATTTAGGCATTTATATTGCTACAAAAGATGAAACATGACCATACCCTAGGAGATGAAACCCTACCCAGATGGGATTTATAACGGAGACTTTTAGATTTGCAGGAAGGACTTTACCCCTCCACCACCAAGGCAGGCAGATCAAAACATGAAGAATTGAAAGGTATTAGGCTGCAAGCAGAAGAAAGATCGACTACCCTCGAGTCTTTTTCCCTAGAAAATCTAATAACTGTTGCATTTCTTTTAGGCAATTTTTAAATTCGCTCTATCATAATTTTATATTCATCGAGAATCGATGCTCTTCGCACGAAGTATTATTGCTTCAGTATGTGATGGGGTACTCAGTTCAAGTAAAGTGAGATAGAGTTTTTCCTTGTCATCATAGAGACCAAATTTAAATTTTAAAGTTTAGAAACTGCATGAGGCATGAAATAAGTTTTGTAATATTAGTGACACTATACTTACTTTTAAACAACTGAAATTCTCAGCAATTATCAAACTATATTTTGAATATGGCTTACTTATTATTATTATTTTCACGCCGCATACTGGAAACAACGTCAGAGATTTATATCTTTGCAATTCAATGAAATTTACTGCAGTTAATAATAGATATATTTTTATAAATAGTGGAGGCAGCATGCAAACTACGCCGTAAAAATATCTGAGTCCTTTCCCCTAGGTAAACAATTCCCCATATCCTAAACAAAGTCATCAGTGTTGCATACCAACACCCTTCCCCATAGCACACCAGCAAAGAATATGACTGATATTACTGGGAAAAAATCTTAAAAAGCATGATGGGGAGTGTCTAATATTTTGTTATTTTTGGAAACATGCGATTCTTATTCTTCGTAATGAGGCCAAATTCATCGAATTATATGTGCAATGATATCTCGGTCAAATTACTTCAAGAGAAGATTTGCATGTACAAGGCCACATTATAGTTTAAAACAACTTCTCCCACTCCGGGAATTCGTTTAACACTCGGACACAAAAAGACAGAAGTAAGCTAAAAAGACTTCTGTCTTTGTCTGTCCGAGTCTGTCTGTCACATGTGAGATCTCTCTCTCTCTCTACCTGCCTTCCCGTACTTCGAACGGAAGGAAGGACTAGTCATATGCGCCATATCGCAATCGCTTAGCGAAATTATTCCAATCATAGAACAAATTTGTTTGAGCAACGAGGGCATTCGGAAACTCATCAAGACGCCGGCGTCAAAAGTTATCGAAAAGGGAAGATTCTGCAGCGTCACATCACCATCGGTAAGTTGAGACGAGTCTTGGGAAAAACTCCCCGAGGAGTTTATGCACTTATATATAGGGTATGCGCCTTCATAGCCGCGCTTTTCAAGGCACAAATAATAAACCTTTTCCTAAGCTCGCGAGGGAAAATGTCTATCAGACATCCGGACAGGTTGACGCGCGCCCTTAGCGCTCAGTCCAACTCAGGGTATACCTAGAACTGAAATTTGATTTTTGAGCTCCCGTCGCATTGGTGACCCCCTAAGCCACTTTCGGGCTGTCTTGTAGGAGCGAAGGCGTTTTAAGCCTTCGCATAACCCTCCTCCCCATCCGTCTCGCGAAGAATTTAAGCATTTTCTCAGCCATGAAAGCGAAACAGGCGCGGAAGAGCCATATACTATTCTACGCAATACTGAGGTAGGTCTGAAGAAATTGACATAAGATTCGTAGATGGGAGGTTGCAATTCTTATATAACTATTCGTAATACTTTTGGAAAACCAAATGATTATTTTATATTAAATTGAAAATAAGATGCTAAGTACTGACGGTGTTGATAATTCGTTCCAAGGAAGTCAGCTATTTTACCGTTTGGCATCCTACTACCGTAATAAGCAAACAGGTACCAAAAAAGAATATGACTTTGGGATGTTTTTTCTCTGAAGGGCTATTACATTTATGGTGTCCAGCTACCGATGATATATAGGGCTTACTTCAAATGTATTGGAAAATCAGTTTAAATACAACAGATAAACAGTCAGATAGCATTGCACGTCCTCTGTAAACCTAAAGTGACCCACAAGTAACCATAATTAGAGCACAAATTACCACAATTCAAACCCGTTCAGACCCTAACAACCAATATGGAGAAAAGCTGCTGTTTTGCAAAGAACTTTTAAACAACGGTTAAAAACGACTTTTTTAAGGCACCTTTGAATCATGATTGAAACAATTCCTTTCGTAGCATTTATGTTACATAGCAGGAACTTATTTACCTTCTGACTGCAATTGAAGAAATGTCAAAGGAATAAAAAAACGTACAGACTAGTACGAGAACATTTATTTGGCCCCAAAATTTGCACAAGATTTTTATTTTCGTTTGAAAATATGGACACTATCACTGTTTCAGACCTGGATATGACAATGACCATAATTCAGAAAATCAATCGCAAAATTAAAATACAAGTTTGCAGAAAAGAAGTCATGAAAAGAGTAATCAGCAACCGATTTCCAAATCACAACTAATTTTAAAAAATCAGTGGATTACCATAACCATTACAGAATCAAAACAAACTTTGTTTATTTCACAATGGATTTTATTGAATACGACTGGTTTCATCGCAAAGACGACACATTCAGGAATATACATGAAATTACAAAGTCTGCATTGATTCTGACAGTATGGATTTTCACAAATTTACGCCTGAGAATATCGAGCTCATAACCGCAACAAATGTCTACAATAGTTTTCCCAAAATTCAAATGCACGGCTTTTCTAAATTTGTAAATTTCTATCATATCCACCTAATGGTTATCTAAATGAAACATTCCAGGCAATGGCGCTTTTTGCACGCGGGTCTCCGATGGTTCTTGTGTTCAAAAGATTGGCGTCCCACTTTAGCAGCGTGTTGCTCCGCGTTGGAATTCCTCCTTCCACCACCAAGGTGGAAGGAGGAATCATCCCTGCATCCTAATACCCTTTCCCGCCGACTTAAAATCTATAAAACGCCGCCTTCTTCAACTTCATCCCAACGTCGCCGCTCAGTCCTTCGTATTTTCCACCGCCTAGCCTCTCGGTCGCCTTCCAATGACATTAATAGTAAACGCATTCGTAAGAGGTTTTAACAGGAGTTGCGATTCCCGTGGGAGAGCTGGGTGTGGAGGGGAGTGGGGGGTCCTTCCTCACCCTAGGATTACCTATCCCACTCTTGACGCTAAGTACTATTCTAGAACCCTCACCACAAACACCATCACATTCTCTCACACTTCCATATTCCCATCCGTCCCCAATCCAAACCACCCAAGGTCCATCTCTATCGACAATCGGACCCTTAACTTGGTCCCAGCCTTTCTCCCACTTGTTCGTCCATTTTATTCTCAAGTTCCATTGTCCAATTCCTTACCTACTGTATAGCAGTGCAGAACTTATCTTCTTTTGCATGCAGGGTTTTTAAAACCCCCATCTTGTATGGATAATTAACCTAGCCTGTCCTGACGACTTGATAATGATTTCTGTGCAGTCGAAACCTGGGCGGGAAATAACCAATTTTAGTGTGGAATATACTATGATTATTTTCGCCATGTCTGTGAATATGTTTGATAAAGTTACCCCTTCAACCATAACATTATGAGTACCCTGCACGGAATTTTAGTATTAGATACAAACACTCAATTTTTTGGAAGTGTTTTGTGAAATTTTATGTTGGAGGCGGATTGTGAGGAAGTCATGGATGAATAAAATAAGAAATGGCGAAAAATAAATTAGAGTAGAAGAATACTATAGGACCTAAAGAAATACAAAATGATCGGCCCTGGTGGCGACTGGGTAAAGTGCTCGCCTGCTAACCAGAGTGTCACGGGTTCGAGTCCCACGGGGGGGAGAATATGTCGCCCCCGTTGTGTTTGTGTTCATCCGTTGTTACTTGAACGAAACTAAACACCCGAAGTAAAAGCTTTTTAAAGGCAGAGCTTTTCTTTGGAATGAGAAAATGAATAAAAAACATAAAGGAGAAAGCAGATGGATTGGGCACACGGTTAGGAAATGTGGGTTTCTGAAGAATATACAGTAAGAATAAATAGAGAAAAAATACACAATAGGATGGCTGAGGGTACAATATTTAAACCAAATAAATAGGAAATTAATTTAGATGTACCACCAGGTAATAAGGGAGCTAGAGTCAGATAGGAAAAAATGGAGGGCAGCAGTCAACCTATGTTATGATTTTTTCCTTTCTTATTTTATTCTTAGATTACCAATCGTGCTTAATTTGAAATGCATATTTTTATGGCATTTAATTATTTTCATATTTCTAATTTATGCATTTTCTTTTATCATGGTGTAGTAGGAACTTTCTCTACCTTCTGGGGAAATAAAAAATAGTTATACTTCATCACCAACGATTTGGAAATGTGTATTTCCTTCTTCAGAGCTGCCATAATTTCACGGTATTTACAAACGATTTGAAATTTATTTTTATATAAATTTGAACCACATACAGAAACAATATTCCTATTTCAAAAACTATTTCCGACAACGAATGTGGTCCTAATGGTTAATATTTTATCCGGAAAAGTTATTAACTGCAATTTAAAACAACTTCCTCTGTTGTCAGAATTTTATTATTTTTATGAATTAGCCGCCTTATTTCCTTTCATTTGACAAGCAGTACGAATATTCTTTTTGTGATTGTGACTATATATTGTCTAAAAATAAATACGTTTAACCTGTCTACGGTAATTCTATACAATTTCTATAAGTTTACGTAATAATACCTCTCTAGTAATCATTTTCCGCAAATTCTATAGAAAATTTTCCTTCAAAGGATATCTCCATTTTTTTCGTTAATGCATCGATATCGATACATATGTGATGCTAGTTTTGACTGAAACCTTCTACTTTCAATAGCACACACTTTCTGAGAAGAGTATACAAACCGTATTCAGTGCACTTTATTGCATTAGGAATTTATGCAGGAAACATCCAATGTTTTAGTAAAAGTCTATGTATTTTAATATTAAACTGTGATAGCAACCCGTATTTATGGTAGAAGAAAGATGGTTTTTTTTGTTTCGCAAAAGTCCGTCGCTTATGATTTGACCTAATTCTCAAAGCTTATTCTCTCGTCATCCATGTCGAAATCAAGAAATCTCCCCAGAAATTCAAAGAGATAATGTTTCTTGGGAATGAAAACTTTTCTTTTCTTCTAGAAAACCTTTCTTCTAGTATCTTCTAGAAAACATCTACATGTCCAGGATATAGGCGGGCTTTCTCGTCTAATTTTTTTTACACATAGAGGTTGAATCGAGATGGGGTTAATGGGTGTAATTCATGAATTCATTATGCTTTCTGGCTCATTTTCTCAGAGTAATTGATCCGACATTTCCTGTCGGTAACTTTCAAATTCTTGGTTTGGATTTTACTTTGGCAATCCGAGTTAGTCTTAAATGTTTCTATAAAGGTATTGAATACATATCGTAATAGATCGTAAACCCTCTTCCACAAATTCTTCAGAACTGATTCAAAACTGGTTAAGTTCACCCCGGCCTTTTATTTTCCTCTTCTATGAGGAGAGGGTCTTCAGATGCAACGCCTAAGCGAGTCAATAAATGAGTTTTTAGATTATTTACCGACAATTTCTCTCCTCATATAGTAAGATCACACTATAAAACTAATAATCAACTGCAATCTGTCATAAATTGTACCTTACTATTACACAGTCACGACAACATTGACAACAACCTTGCACCTCGGTGCACAGTGGCGCCGTGCTCTAGTGAGCAAACCAAAGCATACTGCAAACCACAACACTCTTGACGTAAATTCAAGTATAAAGCTTTATTTTTTTATATAATAGCCAGCAATAACCCATTGGATCATTTTCTACAAGTATGTAAACGTATTCAAACACGTGCAGTATCTTATCTTCAGTGTATTGGTATATTGACATTGACTCATAGCAATTCTCCAGAGTGGCAGGAGGGTGTGCAGGATGAGATTAAGTAACCACTTTCAGAGGAATGAGCAAAAATATAAGTATATTAATATTTTGGATTTTAGGAGTGCGGTTTTCTTTTGAATGCAATAAATATTTTCTTAGAGTGCTGCTTACATATTCCACAGAATTTTCGTAGCAAAGCATAGTGGTAGATCAGAAGAAATAAAAAGAAGATATTAAACTTCTGCTTTGCATAGTTACGCTATTTTATTAAGAGAAAGGAATTACCATACTGAAAAAAAATTGTTAATTTAAAAGTACCTCACTCCTGCAACGAAAATTAGTATTATGGTAAAAAATAGGGGATAAATTAGGACTTAAGCGTACTAGATAGCCTCTTCAGTAGATTATTTTTTATTAATTGCAAAACTATTTCTCTGCAAAAACCTATTTAGATAAAAGTATCAAAAACGTGACACCAATATAATTCAGAAGTAACTACTGATAGAGTGAAACTACTGAATGCTACTCTCAAGACCTTAATATAAGTGTGAATTGTTGTAAGTATGCCAAATTTAATTAGTTATCCTGCAAGAATTTAATTAAAACGTTATAATATGCGTCTTATGTATCAGTGACAAAGCGTACATTTCCTGATCATATTCAGTGAAATAAATTTAATTAGTAACACTATGATACTTTTATTCCATGTGAATATCGCGAAAACACATAAGGTAAGCTAAAATCACCCATTGATCATTAGGAAGATCAGAGGCAGCAGTAAAACGACGGAAAATATTTGATAAGCATGCATCCCTCACCCAGGGAAAAGAATACGTCATTCAAAATTGAATTCTGGCACTCACAATGGAGAGGTGAAAAGGAATTGCTGACATATTTTGGAGACTACCGCGGTCATATGAAAAAGAGGATCACATATGTGCACCAACGGATGGGTACATATAACACATGAGTGTTTTTAATAATGTCCACCAGTTCCATGAGCAGATTAATGAGATTCCAGGAAGAGAAATTTTATTCGGATATCTCCCAAGAGAGAGAAATGCCTTCAATTGTATCTCCAGAAGACGAACGGCTCAGGAGTAATTGAGATGTTGAGGGAGAAAGATCTTGTGAAAGGTTGTGAGGGGGGAGGTGAGAGGAAATGGCAGCAGCGATGGGAATATATGTGTACCCAATACATACATATGTGTCTATATAACGTACATATGTAAGACACACATAGATGTGGGTAAATTTATACTCTTTACATATGTAAGCAAGTGAGGAGACGGCGCGAGAATATGTACGCACTACCATGAGGGGGCGGGAGCTACGTGAGCTAAATGATAAACAGTGCGAGTAGAGATCGAATGGCGGTCCGGAGGCGGTGATGGAATATTTGGGAAGGACGAGAGGGGGGAGGGGGGTTGATTGCCGGGATGGAATGGCTGTGTGGGACGACGTAGAGATATCCTGCAGATGATATTAAAAAGGAAGCAAGATGAAGAGTGAAGAAGGAGTTGGGAGTGTGTATATATGTATATATAGACACGGAGTGTGTGCGTGTGTATATATATATATATATATATATATATATATATACACAGTCCTACTAAGAGTCTTCTACCGCCGATGATGACGGCTTGACCGTCAAAACGTCCAAGTTTTCTTTTGTAAGTGTCCTTTTTGAGTGTTTTTGTGTTTATTTAGTGTATCGCTGTTTTATTTGTTATATATATACGAGCAATCCCGCTTGTACTCACTCAAGACACATGGTAAGGCGGCAAGGTAAGGTGTTGTGTGTGTGGGACGCGCTTTTGGTGTACGTATGGAAAATAGATTGGATGAGGAGAGGAGAGAGAGACGATTTCAATTTTTTTTCTCAGCCCTCCTCTCTATCGCTCCGGCTCACTTATGAATCTATATATGTGCGTCTACAAAACAAATGAAATTTCATCACGAGAAAATGTGTTTGTTGGCCCCCGTGCATTATTCCGTTGGGAAAAAATAATATTAAAAATAAAAAAAATAATAATGAAACGTTTTGTTGCCAATTGAAATAAATTTCATCACACGAATTCCCGGGAGAGTGAGAATGAATTGACGGTAATGATCAACTGGATCCCGGAGGAGGACGGATAACTCGCTTTTTTGTGCAATTTCTCCTTATTCGGTTTAACGTTTACTCATTGCATGAGAAAGATGACGATGGGAGAAACAGATGAGTGGGGAATGCCTTCACAATTGGATTTACAATGTCGTGAGTTATATAAGAGTCATTCTTGGTTGTTAAATGGGGTTAAATGTGATCCTCTGAAATGATCTACAAACTAGTTTTTTTTCAACGAGTTTAGCTAAAATAGAGAATAATAAAGATAAACCTTTTTCGTTTAAGGCTTTTCAAGAATTCAGCTTCATCCTAGAGGTTTGTAGCGTATATATTTCGCAATTATTGGAAGTAACTCTATTATTTTCATCATACTTCAAACTCAATTCTACCAGAGAAAGTAATTTTGAGATCAAGTGATTGCTACTGCGTTTCGGTCTAATGCTAAATAACGCGTAGGCACAAAGGTTCTTATAAATCTAAAGAAATACTGACATTTATACTTCAAAATAATAATTAAGTATTTCTATTTCTTAATAAAAGTAATAATTTCTTCATTTAATAATAATAAAAGTATTTCTATTTCTTTCTTTTAATATGGATTTCTACAAAGTAAAGGCCTCAACCATGAAGTGTTTCAAAATAATACTTCAGCAATCTAGAGAACATTTCTCAATCATTACTTTTCAGTATTGCAGTATTAAAATTTTAAAGCAACCGCAAATATTAAATTGCCGCAAAACGAATTATAATGTCATTAAAGTCAGAAAATATTTGAATCCCTGAAGTGTACGTTGAGATGAACACTAGGAGCCCCTTTAGTTCCTATTTACCTGTTCATACATCTAATTGTACACGATTAGAAAAACAATTAAAGTTATTGTTACGTTGCTTTATGATATTTATTACATACGCGCCGCAGCTGTCTAGCTGTAGAAGGGAGGCACTAAAATTCAGGTTTATTCATGAATAAACATTATGGCTTTTTCATTACTCAGCCAGGCCATAGTGTAATATGCTCTTGTAAAATCATTCTGCATAATATTATTTTCCGCATATCTAAAGACGTTTTGGATCTGTGTCATAATTTGCAAATGAGGCCACCCAAAATCTGAAAAATACACCAACTTAAGACTCACATTTATACACAATAATAGTACACATACTTATTACTTTTTTGCCAAAATTTGGATTCCATTAGCACCGTAATTTTAGTAACCAATGGCGTCACTAATTTCAAAACTAATACGTATCTATTCAGAGTGTATAAAATATGAAAATTAAAATGAAAATATTTCCCTATGAGCCAATGACACATGTGCATTGTATCATGCAGCTAGCTGAAGAACTAACATTTAGAACAAGTTTATTCCAGAGGAGTTCTAATCTCAAATATTAATGCAGAAGGACGTTGAACCAATTCCGCGGGCCTTTGCCTGATTTTCCATCGGGCGAAATTATAATATTGCATAATATCTACGTCCTTTTTCTCCTCCATTTCTTTTTTTCCACGGGGAGACGAGTCAATAGCATATGGAGAGAGGCATATCGCGATTTCTCCACGGCAAGAACATTCAAGTTCTCAAGCCAAGGAGTCAAGAGATTGGAGGTCAAATATGGACAGGGTGGGAATTTCCGAGTTTTTTCACGCTAGACAGCGCTGAAGACGGTCCAGGCAAATGGAGTTGAGATCGGAAGATTGGATGAACGTAATTGGAAGGGGAGATGCTGGGATGTCTATCCCTTATCAGTCGGCAAATATGGAGCTGTCCTGAAAGTCTCGCGGAAGAAGTCCTCCTCCATAGGTACCCTATCCCTTAACCAATTCACACTCACGTCACGCTTTGGCGTCGAAATAATTACCCGTTGCTCTCTAGTTCCTCATCTAGTGCTCCTGGAATTAATCATTAAGCGTTTGTATTATTGTGGAATTAGAAATAAATAAATTAATTACTTCAACCATCAAGGAACATGAGATCTTAGTCATGTCTTAATTTTAATTACCACGAACCACACAACGAAAAAAACGAAAATAGAAAAATAAAGCTTTTTTAAGCATGTTGCTAGTTACCCGGAATAACTTGAATTTCCTCCCGTTTAAATTGTAAATAATTAGTTAATTTTTTTGATTATTTAATAATATTTTTAAACAATTACCCTTTTAATTGAATTATTAAACATATGTATGTCCGTTGGAGTTTTGTGAGGTTGAGAGAGTCATGCTAAGGGAATCAAACATTCGACTCCTTAGCTCTAGACTACCAATTTATACCCCTTGTTTATCATTTGTAACTAGAATTTGCACGTTTAAAAGAAGTAAAATGGAGGACAGTTGTTAAAAATAAGATAAAGTTGAAGATTTTTAAGAAATGGGCAGAGAGAAACATTTATGAACAAGTATTACGAAGAGACGAGGAGAAAATATGCTTATAATTAAAGGTCATGATTTTTATAATTTGCGATAAACGTGAAGTAAGTACGAAATAGTTACTATCTTTCTTGTTAATTATGATCAATCCGTTCCGTTTCCCGTTTCACGTCTCTACAACCGTTTCCTTTGTGATGTAATTGTTTAAAGTAAAGTAAGTGTATTTTTCCCTACTGAAAATTTCATTACATCTTGAACAGTAAGTTTGGTTGCATTATTGTATTACGATATTTTATTCCATCCTTCACTATACCACTCTGATTGTATTTTGCGGAAGCAGCACAAATGTATATGCTATCTATCGTTACTAATTTCAGATTCACGGGTTAATTCAAAAAGCGTTTTTTGTCGTGGAGATGTTTAGCCTGCATTTTTTTTACAGTACCTATACAGAATCACGTGTCATGTTAAGTCATGATTTTATGTGGTATTGCCAACATGAAGACGATACGAACACGACGATAGACTTCTTAGTTCTTCGTTGCATCAAGAAACTCGTTTTAAGAATACGCGCAAAAACGACAACATACAGAACTAAACACTACAACCATTACATTGAGCTTTAAATTTTTCACATAACTCTTATAAACATTATTCAGATTTATCATTATAAAATTCTATTTTTTAAATAGAAAACTTTAATATGCTACGAGACTCGTAACTAGCTAACTCGTAACTATCTTTTTAACTAGTAGATAATGTAAAATGTAAAAATCACAGTTCATAACGATAAATTTATAATTTGAGCACGTTATGCATCAATTTTTAATCTTTATAATGGAAACTGAAAATTATTAGAATCTAAAACATACTGAGACATGGTCTTCAGAAATAATTGTAGAAAATGATATGGATAGAACAAATTACAAATGCAATTATAGAGAGTTGGAGTGGAATATAGTGCATTCGCAATTTGTAACACTAAAAGGTTTTGGAGTAAAACACAGCGATTCAAAAACTTAATCTTCAAATTTATGACTATTTTTGACTAAAACGTTTTCGGCGGCACCCAAGAAAGTAGACTTTTTTAATTAGGAGAGGAAGGGATAAAAAGAAATATATACCTATTTGTATGGATGTAGAGGTAGTTTAGCTGAGAAATATAACCCAGGTAAAGTGAGAGGAGTTGACTGGAAAAAAGGGGGCAAATGGCAATCAAACATCCTCATAGGCAAACACTGCATATAGTTCTTCAAACCTGAAAAAGCAGACTGGAAATCCTGCTAAGTTAGTCGTTCTCCAGGATGAACTAAAGTGGAATAGAACCTTGGACAACTAAGGCACTCCACAAAAGCCTTATTTCAGCGTAATCCTGAGAAATATTTCGTTTTCCAAATATTAAAAAATGCTTCAATTTCATTCATAAGGTTCATTACGTTAATGTTTTAAGGACGCATAGGATTAGGTAGATAAAACTACTAGCACCAGACGTGAGCATAAGTTTCACCAGTTTCTTACCTAATATTTCATAATCACCAGGCTAAATTATATAATTTATTGAATTTATAACTGACTAGGTATATTTCGTCCTCAAAAAAGCTCGTAATTGTTAACCTAAGCATTTGAAACGGAGATTATATTTTAATTCTTTATGTGAGAAGAAATATACTTAGTAATTATTACTGTAAAATATCTTAGTAATTAACAACATAGTGGAAATCAATCTAAAATTGGCCCGGTTAAATAATCATTGGTAAATATTTTCTTGGTTTGAAAAATTGTGTAAATGCTATCTTCCATCGTCAACACTCACGTCAACTGACACTCTTATGTTACGGAAAAAATCCAAATCTATCTGTTAACATCAATTTATGGTAAATTCAACGTTTTTTAGCATTATTGTTTACCAGACATTATAAAACCAGGCAAAGAAGTAATACACTAAAAATCAAGTGTGGTTTAAAATCTAAGGTTATCAAGTTTATCGGTATGTAAGTTACGTATTATGAGATATCAAAATTATACTGCCGGCGATATTTTAAGATTAGGGCTTGGATTTATAAATTCAGGTTAAATATTTTCTCGCTATGAAAGGCGATGTTGAAACGTTCTTTAATAACGATCCTCAACTCATCGGTAGCCTGATGCTATATAAAAGACCTGAGCTCTAAATAAACGGAAAAAGTACTAAAAAATTGAGTCATCCTACGGTAAAAGTTAACAAGGCGTTATAACGAAGCATTACATTCTGCTGTTGTGAATGACGCACAGGTTTTAAAATATTCGTTGCACAGGAGAGGAAAGAGACATCGGGTCTCGAGATATGTGGAGTTCCCAGTCAAATTCTGATTAGTTGGAAGTAAAAGTGAAAAGCCATTTCCCTCCAGTGGTCCTTGATGAAAATTCGCAAGGTGAATGTGCTATAGGACAAATAACATAAAAAAGGTCCTTGAGAATTCGATCAAAGCAAATTTCCATTAATCGTGCTTATAATACAAAGATGTCAGTTTATGACAGCGTTGAAAAGGGATAATAATGTTTTAAAACTGTTGCTATCGAATTCGATAAATATAATTTCATTAAAAATGCCAAAAGGAACACGACGAAACACCGTGAAGGAACATGAGAATGATTTAAGAAGTTGTTCTAAGAGAAGGAAATTAATAAGTATGCTCTTGGCTTCGAATTTAGCAAGTACCACTACTGATATAGATTGTTTACGGTTCACGAAGCTTTCCTCAGCGTTACCAGTCTCTCGTGCACTTTCTAGTAGTTTGCTAGTAGCCCTGCGGATGCCGCATTCAGGCGCGCGAATAAATTTGCGGCCGCCCGATACAAATAGTTGATATGCACTTAACTTCAAATTTGGATAATCTACTTAAAATGACGAGGTAAACTTTTGCCAGAAAGATTGATAGCGAAACTTTGTGGCACTCGACAGTGAAGATTCATATAGGTTAGTGTGGGTGAGTGAAGCACTAATGGAAGATATACATTAACACGTATGACATCTTCCTGATATTGATTATATCAGGAAGATTTCAGGCAGTCGATGGAAGGATTAGTTTGTAAACCGTCAGATATCCGGAGGCTACACGCTAGGCTTATATTAATTGAAAAACTCAGATCAGGAGACTTTCCGTACGACAGGCAGATTACTATTTTTTATCCTCGCGCTATATCCCTAGAACTGTGACGAAAGACAAAATAATAGAGGTACCCTGCTAAACGAATAGGTACAAGAATTCCCTCTTTCCACGCACAATTAGTAATCATAACACGTGATAGTAACTCAAGACACATCGTCAACAATACACTTTCACCTCTGCCCTCTCCACCTTACCTCTCCCTATTCTCCCCCCTCCCCTTTCCATGACTGGTGTCCTATCACATCCCGTCACACACCTCCACAGTGGCTCACTAGGCACCCACGTAGATGGTGGATTAATGTATGGACCTCATGATGGACCATCGGTCCATTTGAGCAACCTCTCTTTCCTCCTCTTCCAGATGCCATACACTCCACAAAATAGTATCACCAAGTTTCGCTGATCCAATCAGTTGTACAGAACTCAACACTAAGGTAGTAATGTTGCACAAATTAAAAAAAAAAGTTTCGCAGAAGTTAGGTGCGCTCATTTCTTTCTCGAAAGGAAATGAGGAAATACATAAAAAGACTAAAGTAGAGAGAACGGAATAAATACGAATCGAAAAGAAAACAAGTGGTTAAGGGAAGTCTGTGTAAAAGGTGGAGGATGAATGGTGGGAGAGGGAAGGGAGGAGGGAAGAGAGAAATAGGTGGGAGAGGGAGGGGAAAAGATGAGGGTGGTGAGGTTTGTATGGGAAGAATGCGGCCGGCGAAATTAGTCTGTCAGGAGCACGTGAAGACCGGAAGGAGAGAGGGGGGGGGGGGTGAGAGAGGGCGACTGAGTTCTGAATACACACCACCCCGCCTCCAGTCCACACACCCCCGCTACCTTTCTCCTCCTCCGCACTCAAAACATCGCCGCTTCCTACCTAACGCCACACCATTCCGACATCCACCTTCCTTCCTCCGCCCGCCTGCCTGGACGTAATCCCTTCCTCGTTTCGTGGACCACGCCCTATCCTCTTCTTCACCACCAGCTTTCCCACCCCCTGCCCTAAGCGTCCTTCCCTGAACAACCGGAGACACCCGCAGGATCTGCGGCCCGTGCGGGCGTGGGCCATAATCCCGGGTCTACACCGAGGTATGGTCGCTCGTGCGAAGATGTAGTCGAGGAGAGTGAGTTGCCTTATTTCATTCTCTCTCGTTTCCTCTGCTCATTCGAGGATGATCATCTGAGGAGCCGACTCTACACTTAATACTCTCCATGTTGTCCGCTAAGGATTAGCTGAAATAGGTCTTTGTGTCTTTTGAATGATGGTCACAAAAAATGATACCTTTCTCCGATTTGGCAAACATATGCGCAACTCATTACAGATGTACAGTTCTTCATTAATTATCCATTCTAATTCTCTATACACATTGGGCAATGGGTATTTGAGTAAAAACATGCATTATTTTGTAGGCTGGAAAATTTCCTCCGATATTATTATGTAGATGATTCCTCTTTATGAACTCTTACTTTTATATATTTATTGTTTTATTTCTTTTGGAGATAGAGGTCCATTCATTGATAGGTTCAATAGACATATATATCCAGTAGAAATAAAACAATAATAATAATATTATTATCATGGTTCTTTTCATAGAATGAAAGTCAGGTACGAAGTAGCATGATGATACACAGAAAAAAGACATTTCGGTTATGTGGAATACACGCAAATTAAACCTATTTAATGATGAATCAATCTATCAAGGTATAGTCGCTCGAGCAACGACGTATTTGGGGAGTGATTATTCAAAGAGCGATAAGATATTCTCTATCATTAATAAACACACTTGACTAGTACAATAACATCACGATGGTCAAAAGGGTTTTACTCCTGATTTTATTTTATTGCAACAAAACCAGGGTCAGGATAAGCAGAAGAGTAGGCATAAACAGTGGGAATGGGGTACCTGAGAAATTCTTGCGACAAAAATACATAGTATGAATAAGACAAGGAATGAGTGGTTAATTACAGAATGTAGGTTGTATGCTCCAGTAATAGACACATATGAGAGAAATGTAAGTCATTGGTAAGGCCACGATGAGAAAATGGATGACAGTCTATTATAGAAGCGGATGTATGATAATAGAGTGAATGGTGCAAGAGGAAGTAGTGGACCAAGAAAATCATGGGAGAAAGTAGTGGGAGAAGAAGAGAAATGATTGAAGAGATGGAAAATATTATTAGGCTTAGAAAAAAGGAAAGCATGTATGAAGCAATCTGTGAATGCAATAGAAGCTAAAGGTAAGAGGTGGCAAGGATAGAGAATTATTGTCATTAACATTGAGCCATATTCTTAGGTCTAACACCAATAACTGTTTTCTTTCACATTGCCTACTCCGATTTGAATGGTTAATGGGTATTTATGAGCTAATACAAGAGCAATAATCCATCCTCATATAGCTTCAAATAGAGAAATATCCGCGCTGTTTACCATTCTCAGCTTAACACAATGGTTTCCTCATGGTATTCACAGAATTTTGCAGCTCTATTTCGAGAGATCCATTTACTCAGCAATAAATGTTACGTTCCATTTAATTATTTGTTTCCTAAAGCAAATACACTTTTAGGTACCCATACAACAGCAGCCCTTTTCTGTTCCATTGTATTTAGAGATGACACAGACAAAGTTTTAGATTATTGTGGCAAGGCTAGAAAACTGCATTTATTTCTGTGACTTTCTTCGCACGGCTTATCCAATACACAATGAATGTTTCTTATGTCGTGATATTCTTGAGAACAGAAAAAAAACAAGATATACCGTTTCAAAATTCCTCTATTTCCAAGCATAAATCTGTTTACAAACACCCATGCGTCACATGCAGGATTCTCTTTTTTCTAAAAATATCAATAAGTCGGCTAAACCAAAGGCTTAATTATTCATGACACGGCTAGAAAAATTCCTTTGATGCACTTACTTCTTTAAAATAACCCATGCTTGAATTGTTTCTATCGCATCCGTTCACTTATTTCATATTCAGGTACAGCTTAACTCGTATTAACTCCCTCTGTAACTCCCACTTCCTGATTAGAGTGTTTCACTGGATTCAATCCTGGCTCCGATGGTCTAACCCTATCTTTCAAATTTCTTCCCAATTCATAAACCTGCCAATTTCTGCTGGTTCAATTCTCATCCATTCTCTAAACACGATATACTATTCAAAGCAGAATATGCTTAGTTAACCATAAGGTGTCAATACCTATTAGGAATACTATAGTTTTTCTCTATTAAGAATACAATTTGATAATTGTTTACGAACCGACACCAGAGTCCACAGATCTACGAAAATCCTATCAAATTAATAATATTTTGAATTATAGTCACAAAAAATGATACCTGTCTCCGATTTGGCAAAATATGCGCAGCTCATTGGAGAGGTACAGTTTTTCTTCATTAATTATCCATTTAAGTTTTCTAATTACATTGGGTAATGATTATTCTGTAGCCTGGCACATTTTACAATGCTACATTTATAGTTTATTTCCTCCCATATTATTATGATTTGCACCTGATTCTTCTTTATGACCTCTTATTTTTATAATGTTAGTGTTTTTATATTTATTTCTTCTGGATATATAGGTCCATTAATTAGTAGATTAAATGAACCTTTAAATCCAGAAGAAATAACACAATAATAATATATCTATGGTTACACACAGAATAAGAGTCAATTTGGTTAAGTGAAATAAAAGCAACTTAAATCTACATAATGATAAATAAACTGCATCCTTCTATCTTCTGTAACATATACTTTCTTAATAATATAATTATCGTATAATATTTGTTAACTAAACAAAAATGTCTCATGATTGTTCCTGCGTTTCCGGGTGATACCGTATAAGTTGTTATTGTTAACAAACGTTTCGCCCGCTTTTCAATGGATATCATCAGGTCGAACTGTTTTCAATAGAAATAACTTACCCGGTGGACACCCAGAAATTCAGGAACACATGCTTCAACGCCGTGGAAACCCTACGATGGAACATGATTAGGTGATGCAAAAGTGAAAGGAGTATAAATAATCGGGAAGCACCGCAAAATGTTGCGTAATTGCCGGTATTCTAGTCTAGAACAAGTAATTAGGATAATTTTGACTTCATTCGGCTCGCTTAGAAAAGAAAGGTAAGATGAGTACATACACCTACACACGCGTGTCACCTCTTAGCTTCCACATCTCATTCTCATCTCATTTCCACACTCAACAAATGCTGGTTTTTGCATAAATTCCGCGAATCCATTCCACTGAAACAATGGAAGGTAGATGTCTCGATCAATCCCAAACAGAATTAGCTCGCTAGCAGCTCGTGGGTGTGTTGCCCACCGTGTTGGTTTAGAATTTCTCGCTTGCACTTCGAGGAAGGATTGTCCGTCCCACCTTGATGCAAACCCCTCGCCATTTTGCGCCAAGAACCGCTCGTTTGAAAACGGGAGAAAGTTCTATTTCGTCGGATTGTCGCCTAGCAGCGAGAGTTGGGAAAGTCTCGTGGGGCGGAGGGGAGATGGGGTTGTGGGACGTGTTAGGTCAGACAAAAGTCGAGATGGGTAGGGAGTGAAAGGCTAGGAGTTAGCTGGGATATATGTGTGTGGGAAGACAAGTTGATGAAGGGACGAAGGTCGGCGGAAAAGGAAGGCGCAGACTTAGCACGCCTCTAACTCCATTAGCTGAACTTCATGGCTCCTTTAGTATCACGTTAGTCGCGACAGCGAACGCTCCCTGGCATCACTGGCCCCTACAATTTTATAGATAGGAAGTTATCTTCATCCCTAAATAGGATTGATAATAAAGATTAATGCTGCCCCACCAAGCGTCTATGTGGGAGAACTAAATAGGCTAATGTTTTGTATGTAGTTTTGAAAATAAAAGAAAATATAATGCATATATAGTCTGTATCAGGTGTAATAAAGTCCCACATGCCCAGTGGGAAGAGACCATGCAGAAGACATTCATGAACTAATTCAAAAGTAGTCCACGACTGAATTATCCTGAGTATACAACCATAGAACGTTCATTGAATGTTCAAATGTGAACTATTCATTTGAGACTATTCATAGATCGTTCATTTCCAAACCATAAAGTATTATTAAAACATGTTCCCTGGTTGAACATTTAAAGAACATCTTTAAAGCATGTATATTTGAATTGTCATAAACGACAATATCCCAGTAGGAAGAGAGCATGCAGAAGACATTCATGAACTAATTCAAAAGTATTCCAACACCGATTTTTCCTGAGCATACAACCATACATCGTTCATTGAATGTTCAAGTATGAGTTATTCATTGGAGAATTTTCATAGATCGTCCATTTCCAGTCCACGAAGTATTATTCAAAAATACTTCTTGGTTGAACATTAAAAGAACATCTTTAAACATTTCAAATAAACCTTGTCAAGTTCAAAATCATGTTTAATCACGGTAATATAACATTTATATTCGTACTATGTGGCATTATAGGTTTCAATTAATTAATGCCAAATAACTGTTATCGAGATGTGATGGTATTTCCTCATACTATCAAGGAATTGCCATTTAATAATTATAATTATCGAAGTTACATTTATCCATGGAAATGACCAAGTAGAGATACTAATATTGTGAGAAATACTTCATTTATTGATTCAACAAAAAATTTTTGAAATCATTTTTTCATTAAATATAATTTTAGTATATCTATATTAAATTGTGTTCGTCATGAACTAAAATGTGCTGCCCAGGTTTTTAATTTCAGTATCCTGGACCAAAACAGAAAAGGCTAACGGCTAAAACATCAAAACGAAGCGTGACGTTTTTGTAAATAAGGTGTGAGATTTATAGTTTGAAAACCACTAATTCCATGGAAGTGAATGGGCAAATAAAAGGCATAAAGAGGTCACGAGAAATATAATATTCCGTCGTTTGGCCACTGTCGAGGAGTTAAGTTTTCTCGTATACCACAAACGTATATATCAATCGTGATTGATGTGTGTGTTTTATTTTTCAGGTAATGTCTGGCTTATGGTGCTTCAATCATTACAAAGCCATTGAATTTTTTTATCTCTCGTGTCCTTACATATGAGACGCTCTAGCTAACCTTACTCACGTATCTACAGGGTTAGCGATGGAGTCGATATCAAGTAGCTGGCCTCTGGGGGACGACAGGTAGAGAGTGTACCTAGATCAGGTATAATTGTACTAATCCTTTTAAAAATATACAAAGATGAGCCCATAAAGATAAATAATAATATTGTTTCATCAAAATCAATGGCAACATTTGTTTTTAAAAATAAGAATCAGAAGATGATGTGTGGAATAAGTCACTATTAGGCATACTAGAACTGAAAAAGTACCTACTTTTCGCTCACGGCAAAGGATAGAGATGACTCGAGTACAGTAGACAATTCTTTCGTGTGTTCTTCATCGTTCCTTCATTTAAAATTTTCCAAAACATAGGAGCTTATTAAATGGAAACAAGAACTTGACTATCTCCAAACGAATAACTTGGAGTTACTCGAGAAAATCTGATGCTACGAATCCATTTTCAGCGGAGATGAACATTGAACACCCAGTAACATCGTACAATTTATAATGTTTGAAAAATATTGCAGCTATAATAAGCAGTATCAAATAAACTTCTCAAATATCAACATTAGTTCATGCATCATTACATTTATCCCAATAATACTATTTCAGTAATTGTCCTTAGCTCAGTAGTGGAATGTAGTGGCATATTTCACTGCAAATGAATGTCCTGAGGGGATGTTTCTAATCGTAAATACCCTTAGGTGGAAATCGCGGTACTCTTTGGATAAAGTTATCCCAACCCTTAAAGTTTTAACAAGATCAAAATAGTAGACATAATTCAAAGATTAACTGCATGATTTTTTATAGTACACATGTCTTCTTCAAAAAGTCCGGTCGAGTAAACAGATCGCCGTAACAATTTCAATTCGCCAAAAACATATATAATGTAAAGTATATTAGGGAATCAACTGAAATTATTCCTGAATCTATGTACGAACAAACATCAACGCCGAGGAGAGGATAATCCCATCATCAACACTATTAGGAACTATAAGAACCAAGAAAATACGAATAAGAAAGTGAAGGACGATAATGCTTCGGGAATAAGGATGAAATCTTGGGAGATACAAAATAAAGACGCGCACAATTCGCTCATGATTAGGTTGGTAAGATTAAGTTTTCTCGGAAAAAGCGCGTGGAAGTTGAGGGGAGAAAACTTAACTTAGGGCGAGAGACAAGGGAACGCTACGCATGACAAGGGAGATGGAGAAGGTGGGTAATAAGACGAATTGACGAAGGGGAGAAACTTGAGAGACAGCGGGAGAAGACATCCTCACGGGGTAGGCGTCAAAAGACAGGCAAGAGGCTGGAGCAGTAGGACAGTTGGCGTCGGTGTATAGAAACAAGAATATAACGAGACGAGACAAGCGACATGGAAACCTGTTTTAAGGGAAGAGAAGAGATAGGAGGAGTATGACAGTGAAGTGAAGACAAAAGGTAAAAACTTTTAAGCACAGTTCGATTCCTGAGGAGCCGAGTAGGCACAATAGAGTGCTTGTGTAAATATAATGCCTCCAGAGAAGTGGTTGAGTTGTTGGGAGGAAAAGCGACTGGCACCTGTAGTGTCACACCTGTTGGAAAATCCCTTGATTGACAAGGATATCCATCAGTGGTGACGTTCGCAGTCCCACAAGTATCAGAAAAAAATGAGCACGAGAAACGATGTCGAAGTGAAAACATGGAGTCGTTTACACGAATGAACAGCCCTGGGAGTTAACCCAATGTGGACTAGAAGTACCATATACAGTAATGGGTTTGAGCCAAAATTCTCCAGCCATATCAGTAGACCTTTTTCTTAAAACTCATCGAATATTATTAAATAAAATAGAAGAATGCAAGAAACGTAATCAATTTAGTCAGAAGTACAGTTTCTAACGCATGCCAATTGTAATTCGTGTGTTTTGTATACATACTTCTAAAGAAAGCATCTGTTCATTTTAGATAAACTTCATTTTATATAAGGTGATATTATTCTGAGAGAGAAACTGTATCCAACAAATACAAAAGTAAAGAAAGAAGAGTGAGTACTGAAAATATCATGTGTTTCCACATGCTAACATCATGAAAATAAAAATAATTACTCGACAAAAATGTAAAAACCAAAATTAATTGACTTGAAAACAATACATGAATTTAGTGTGTACTAAGAAATGAAATGGTTTAACAATTTTTAATTTAATTCATAATGGAGTATGTTCGCGGATTCTGATGAAAAATACTACCTACCGTTTTTAAAACGTTAAAAAATTACAGTTGCAGCAGATGTATTATGTATGTTTTCTTTATCTGTTTACTGCATTTATTGACGACGTTCCCTAGAAGGGGCATAATTATAATAATTACTATATCCCTAGAGCTGGTAGGAACGGAAACATAAGAAAGATAGACTGCCTAACTGATAGGTACAGCTACTTGCAAAAACGCAACCCGCACGGCAGGCTATTTAAATCGTCGATGTGACAACACTGTCGCCCTACTTGACTGCCGAACGCTATAGTGTCCGGGCAGGGCGGGCAAGAGCGCCCGAATGAAACATGAGCTGAAGAAGCCAAGGCCCAGTGATACAGGGGGGTGGAAGCTCACAGGCGGCGAGGAGGGTTTTCTTTCCCAGAAAAAAAAGAGGCATATGGTGTTGCTTTGTGCTTAAAAGACGCCGTTCTGTTTCGAGCGCCTTTTCATTTTATTAATCTCGTTTCCAGTTGAGCGTGTGGTGTTAGCGGTGAAGGGTGTGCTTCTGGGAGGAAAAGTAAACCGAAAATTAAAAGATACTATGCGTGATTGTTACCCTTGTGGAATGCCGCAGTTGATATCTAGTCGGAGAAACCGAGTGGCAGAAATGCCAACGGCAAACATACCAGTTAGGGAGATTACATACAGTCAATATTTCCACGTTGCCAGTTAATCAATGTTAGGATTGAAGAGATGGTGATGATGTTCTAATGACGAGGGAAGTTTTTATTGAATCAGATAACACAAATAGCTCCATCTCTAACACTAGCATGCGAAAAAGGGCAGAAAAATACGAACATTTCATAAGGTAATGTGGCACGGCCTCCATTAGTCCGATTAAAATAATAATAATAGATCATATAGTTTGTTTTTAAACCAAATGGAGATAAATGTTTGGGATTTCTAAAAAAAGGATGAAAAATTATAGCCATCATTTGCTCGCCTTCTACTACAGGACATGTTTTCCAATCTCGGGCACTGCGATGTTTCCCATCCTCTTCAGATATCTAAAAGAGCACCGTGTTTGACTTTGTTTGGACGGGTAATAATAACCTTATTACCGGACAACCATTCCCCAGACTCGAAGCGCATTTCTCGTTACTGACGGGACAGTGCATCTTTTTGCAGGGACCAGAACATTCCTGGCTTTCTTTGAGGGGCATTGCCCTAAAATATCCGGCGAGCGTTATTATGGCTGGTAAAATTCCTCAGCGAAGCGCACCCCCTCCTACCCCACGTGCTCATAGCGAGCTCGGAGTCCCAGTGACCACGTCCGACGCGAAACTCCATTAAAACTACCGACACTCTATGGAACGCTGGGCACACACGGAATGAGAGTGTTAGAACAGACTCCTTGGAGCCTTTATATCTCTCTCCACAGCTCCTCTCGGCAAAACTCTCGTGTGGACACATTTCTCTGCATCACAGAGGGTGCTCGGATGAGCCGTCTAAACAAGTCTCGGTGTACGCGTGTGTTTATTTGCGAGGAACCTTTACGTTCTCTCTTCTAAAACGTTATGGCCAAATAATATAAAAATAATCCACAGGTGAGGAGGACGCCTCAGTAGCTTAACTGGTTACAGCACTCGACGCGAAATCGAGGGATCCGGGTTCGAATGTTGGTCAAGGCGAATGATTTTTCCTCTGTGGAATATCGCACTTATGTGCACTTGCGGGTGACTCCGTAAAGTTTACTACCGTGGCTAGTCCCGGTTCCCTCGAAATTGGCCATATCATTGAGATGTTTAACTAATTCCTCCAAAAGATCCATAGAAGTTGATACTATACTTTGATAGTTGATACTTTTATAGTTGATACTATAAGTTGATATATCAATGTTGCCTGTCGCTGAAGTTTCTGTGAATCAAAGTCTCACTGAATATGGCTATATATTAGAATCACATAAGAATTTGTGAAACTCCTGCAGAGAAAAAAATGCAAAATGTAAAATTAGTCATTTAAACTATCAATATTTACGTAATGGCAAGGGTAGTATCAAATCATTTAAATGGTGGTTTAGCATTGCAATGTTGAAAATATTCTAGTTATATGTGGTAGGAAAATTAAAGATCGGCTTGGAATTTAAAAACATGAATATGATTGTACGACAAAAATGGATTTTTGGAAAGGTTAATGTTTGGCTCAGAAAATACTTCATTTAACTAATCTGATCGCAAAACTCTTTGTATTTTAGTAGTTGTAGTTTCAGGAAGTTCATCAAATAAATATGGTATAGAATAAAAAAATAAAACATATTAAAGTGTCTTCCACTGCTTTTGCGATTCTCTCTTCTTCCAACTTGGTCGTATGCAATACTGCTCTCCGTTACCAGCTCTGTTTTATAATTGGATGAAAATCCTAGCCTCCCTCAAGGATGTATATGGTTTCGTCGTTAGCTAACGAAACCAGTAAGACATGTTTTGCAACGGCAATAATTTGATAACGCGAGTTACGGAAACACATCCTCGACCCTTGGGTGTCGATACAAGCGGTGGCATTCCTTTACAGCGCGTTATCGACCATAAGCTGTCATGTTACAGAAATCCCCTAACCTCATATCTAATGGTATAAGGTCCCTCAACCAATTTTTGTATCAATAAATAAAGCATTATAAATTCATATAAAGTAGTCATAAATTAAAAGATACTAATCAATAACTGGCTTAATAATGTGGTGATCTAGCTAGCAAGTATGATTCTCTGATAAAACAGAACCGTGGTAAATCGAGATTCAAACAATCGATGGTCAAACATATTTCTTTAGCCATATCCTCTTCAAGAAAAATGTATTTGTAATTAGCCAGGTTTCACATCATTAAGAAAAAAATCGTAATCTATTTCTACCACGGGGAATATAAGTATACCTCTGATTCTATTATTGCTTCTCATGATATTGATCAGAGAGCATGGTTGAAGCAATGCATGAATATAATGGAATAAAAATAGTTATGCAAGTGTATAGCGGGATGAAAAAAATAATAAAACAGATTCAGGCTCCTAGTCCTTGAAAATAGTGGATAAAATAAGGTATATTTGTTACCTACTCCAAGCATAACTTAATTTGAAGTGTCAAAATATCACCACCAGTAATTACGGTTTCACAAAGAAAATAGGAAAATTTAATGCAAACATAAATAACAAAGTGTTTGGTACCCTATAAAGCTATTATGTGATTTTGTAAACGGCAAGTACTCGGCGTACATACATTAGAGAAAATATACCAAAATAATGAAATAGATGGAGAAAACACGTAGGAAGAACGGAACTAGGTTGAATATCCAAAAAATAAAAGTACAGTACGACAGGCAGAAGATCTCAGAGAAGGGATAGAATCACCAACACTAAAGAAGGACATAAGGTCAAACCCTAAAAGTTGCAGATATAAAAAGAGTATTAGCAAAATAAATTGTCATTGAGTCACAGAATTTAAAAGTAGAATTAGCCAAACCTTGATATGAATATCAGGTTGGTAAATGTGTCAATTTTCTCCGTAGGTTCAGGTGGCATCCATTCTGAATCCACTTGCTACGCACCTACGGGCCACCGCACAGTAGTGCGGCAGGAGGGTTAGGAAAACAGCCAAGGAATGGGAGGAAATGGTGAAAAAAAGTGGGAGGTGAACTGAAAGTAAACTATGCGTATTAAGATAACGTTACGCTGTTTTTGTCATAATCTCTACGTAGGCTAGAAAATAAGACATTCTTAAAACAATCGGTTGAGCAGTGCATTATTATCATTTTTTCATCGAGGAATCATAAAATTTCTTTTTTCAGGTAGCCCAAGTTTCAGGGTCCTTTTTAGTAGTCATATTTTCACTTGCTTCGTGAGTTTAATCGCATACCTATTACCCAATTTTTGAACCACTTATCCGTTGTTCAATCTTTCCCAAATTTTGCATACATGTTTAATTTTGTTGTCAGAATCTTGGTAATTTATTTAAACAATTTCACGTTGTAATATTTAATTTAATTAAATATTTTGAATTTAAGTACATAGAGAAAACATTAATAAAGTATTACGCAATGAATTGTAAAACACTGGAAGGATTGCAAAACATTGAGAAACAAAGATTACGATCACTAAGATAGGAGTGGTAACGGAATTTAAAAAAGCTAAAGAATATGTCAATTATTGTTAAATTAATAAAAGTGTGAAAGTAGAAAAGAGTGCATTTTGAAATAAGACCAGTTTTTTTTTAATTGTTCTTAAAGTATATTACTTGATTCAATTTTCTGTTAGCTGCATTGACAGATCCACACTTCAGCGGTGTTCAATTCAAAATGCGAGATTCTTAAATTCCAACTTGGTGAACTCTTGGTTCGCCCGACGTTTTTTAATCCAACCCAAGCCCGCACTCGTTTTTGGCCCAGCACAGCCCAGCACAGGCCCAGCGGTCGCAAGGGAAGAATACTTTCACCTCAATGGTGCGCGCGAAGCCCCTTGATAGGCTGTCAAACGCATCGATCCCCATGCTCGGTCTTTCTCCGGTTCTCCTTCGGTCGAAAGAAGAGCGGTGGAGGCGACTGATTGAAAGGAGATGAAGTCGGGAGAGGACGATGCGTGGGACGTGTGTTTGCCGAGAGGAATCCGGACGACCCAAACGCGTGTTGGTAAAAGTTGCAAGACTTGCACGTGGACATGCCGACGGGAACTAAAGGGTCAATATTCTGGGAGCAGACTTTAAATAGATGACGAATACGTGCCCAATAGTTTCGGCTAGTAATACTGCCTTAAGATTGGCTCTGCGGGAATTTTAAACTTAACGTACTCATTATTATGAGGTCTTATTTCGGAGTAAGCACAGTTCAAATAGTATGGTAGGTAGATACATAAATTCTCGGAGCTAGATCTTGGGAACAGGCCTTTGTTTTAATAATTTGTTTCATTCTGTTAGATAAATCCATTCGCTGTATACCTTTGCTGCTTCAGTTACGCTGAGAAAGCCCTTTTCTCGTTTACTCATTCCTCTTTTCGAAATTCTATAAGTTAACAGTGAGGAGGTAGCTTTAAACCAAAGCTCAGTTCCTCCTGTGTGCACAATGCAAGAGGCGAAAATAGTACAGCTGAAATTTCACACGGTCTTTCTTGAGGAAACGGCATTGTCATTTTTCTAAGACTGGGAAAACTATTTTACTCCCTCATAGGTAAAAATATTTTAATTAAGATTACACTATCTTACACTTAAGTGTATATTAAATTAATGCCAAAAAGCTAAGTGTGTAAGTACTTTATGGATTAGATATATAATTTATTTTTGCACTTCTATATATATTAATATTGTAGCGTGTCAGTCAGTCATTCTGTCAGTCAGTCATTGTCATTCTCATTAAATTACAATCAGTTACAAACCGTAAAGGCATATAAACTTTGTTAATTTATCTTTTTCAGGTAAATGTTGATTACACTACGATATCTGTATTACTTTATTTTCATTTCTTTTATTTCCCTTGATATACAGTATAGCTAATTTTACGCGAATGAAGTTATTTAGTGAAGATATTTAGATATTATCTGGGTGAATGTTTAAATGTATGCCACTCCAAAACAATAAGGTTCGTGTCAAATTTCTGTAAACTCAACGTAAATATAATCAATTAAATGTTTTCATATCGCCGTTCCCTTGATTTGGTTTTATTGCATAAGATATACGATTAGCTAGCGTAAGTGAAATGAACCTCAATAGTTTTCCATGCATTAAAGTGTCTGGATAAATACCAAAGGTCAACACATTTGCGTGTGCCACTGTCTCAATATTGGTACAAACTTCACGTCGAAAGTTTAGAAGTATTACTTATATCATTACGAATGTCATATGAATGAGCGAGAAACTGACCTCGGAGATAATTCATTACCGTCTTTGTTAATATAAGTATGTCAAATATTGATCCAGTGAAGTAAAGTACTGTTTTGGGGAAGTAAAAAATTGCCAGTGGGACACCTCAAGAGCACACCAGACAGAGACTGCCTGAAAAGTAGGCAGCAGGTCTGCTAGACATATAATAAACTTTATAAGCGAAGTACTGCAGGATTCAGGAAAGAAAAACAAATCCTAGTTCACTTAGGAATTTTTCGTGAATCTATTTACGACTCACGGGTGACATCTTAACGTGCTAAACTCTGATGAATCCAACTTTTTCACGAAGCCACTCATTGCCACATCAGGATAATGTTACAAATACTTCATTAGAGTATGAGCTTTTAGAACATTCTTAGTCGTGATTCATAAGACGCCAGCTGGCAAGACAAGGGATGGCTAGGGAAAGGAAACCGGGTGAGTTTTTAAATTGGTTTTCTCTGGCTCGCAAAATTGCTGTAAATATGTGTTGGTGTGTGTGCTGTATACTCGCCAGCGGCCAACTCGTGTTCCTTTCTCTCCTTATTCTCTCACCTTGGCTGCCTGTTCTTTTTTATTCAATCAGCATGCTTGCTATTTCTTCCTTTGTGTCCAACAGTGAACGACCAACCCGTCTCAGGATGCATTGGCAGGTGATTTGGGATTAATTCACGGCTATTCATAACGCATGAACTCGCGTTATCGCTAATTTTTCAATTGATCTTGCGAAATTAAAAACATGATCGCATTTATTCAAATGTTGACTGGTGCCTTAAATCGATAGTATCCATTGATGGAGTACGTTCTTAGAACGGTATCTCTGAGTATCAGTTAGATTTATCCGTAGCTAGAGCTAGTTGCGTTCCGAAAAACGATGATAGAAAACGCGAAAGTAGGATCCCACCCCAATTGTGAAGAAAAGAAATTTGGTGGGAGGGAAAATTGATGGTTATAAACGTGGCCGATGGCCGAAATAGTGGGATTGGGGGAGGGAGGGCTGAGGTTCGTGAGGTGTACCAAGGCAAGGAAGAATCTGCGTTACTTCTGGAGTGGGTAGGGGATGTATAGATACATGATTTTCAGAATTTTTGTTGCATGAATATAGGGTCGCAACTCCTTAGTCAACTCACTGCGGCAACGCAATCAGTTTATCAAAATCATCCTTCAGTATACATAAAAACTCCAAAAAGAAGTGGCATCCATAAAGACTAAAAATGAAAAACTGGTTTTTGTTGTGAATCCATTTCCTATTTTCCATGAAATAATTTCAATATATCAGATTGCGTTTTTGTTTCATACACACTATTTTATTTTGCTTACTCAATTTTAAAAAACAAGGAAAATGTTTTAACGTGTTATTTCACTCTTTTTTACATTGTTAACCTAAAATTGTTAAATAAGTTCTTATTCTTGCTATGCGCCACTACTAAGACTTTCAGTTGAAGATTGCGTGATACATTATTTCACTGTATAAAAGGAATTTGGTGCAAAATATGTAGGTAATATCGGTATGGAAAAAGCGCTACTACGTTATTTGAAGCCAAAGAATTATTTTTTCACTATTCTTGAGCCTAGAAACGTGATGATATTTAGGGGAGTAATTCATATTTCGGATGATATTTGGGCTGTGAAAAAAGGAGTGAAAGGGATTATTTGAATTCGTGGAAAAGGTCATAGGAAGGTGATAAGGGATCTAGGTGAATGGGAGGATAAGCTGACGAGTGAATATAAGCGCATGGATGAGATGAGTGATGAAATGAAAGTTTTCGACAGAAGAGAGAATTAAGATATCCATCTAGGGATTATTTTACTTAGCTAATATTATTTCGACATGATCGAATGGAGTGCGTTTCATCTTTCTTGCGTGAATTGGGAACATGTCTACAGGCCATTTCTTATATTTAAGTGGTTCTCCAAAACTTACTCAACAACTCCAGTGTAGTATATACTCGAAGATGGTTCCTGCTGAATTTCAAGGGATAGAAGAAATATATAGATATACTGCATATATTTAAAGAATCCTCCCAGAACGATGCGTGGAAAGCGTTTAGAATATATCATCCATTTAACCATACATTGAAAAGTTGGGGTGAAAACTATCCAAACTAAATTCTCAATGTATTTCTCTTGTATTATGCCATGGGAGGCGTTAGTGCCTCGGGCACAAGTTCTCATTCCGAGTGTATTGTGCAGTTTCCGACTAAATAAAAATTTGACTAATTACGTGTACTATTATTAGTACTACTATTTAAACATTAAAAAAATATTTTGGAGACAATTACTCAAGTTTTAGGAAAAAACTAAGTTTGCACAGAATCGAATGTAAAAAATGATAGGACGATTGTCTC
The DNA here is from genome assembly GCA_963573305.1 of Pyrrhosoma nymphula. Classification (NCBI taxonomy): domain Eukaryota; kingdom Metazoa; phylum Arthropoda; class Insecta; order Odonata; family Coenagrionidae; genus Pyrrhosoma; species Pyrrhosoma nymphula. The sequence continues at coordinate 3,519,464 of OY754338.1, read as the reverse complement.
GGTCGTCCAGGACTCAAAATTCCAAGTCTATATCATTAGCGAGTGCAATCAATTTAAAAAAATAATAAAACAAATTTCACAGCTTATGCAGTGCTTCTTTTACGCGACTAAAAGTTCCACATGAAAATATCCACACATGGGCCCCTGTTATTCTTAGCCCGGGTTAATGTAGCCTATGAATCCTTATAGGCTCTAAAGAACTTACTTGCCATTTGTTCGACTCCGTCAAGTGGTTTGGAAGTCTATAGGGTTCCAAAACCATAATTTCAGTTAAGCATGTATGTATAGACATGTGTATATATCAACCGCAGATATTCATAATTACTTTTCCAAAGTGTACAAAAATTTGAAAAGGTAATCCTCTACTTGCCCGCAAACACGAGACACGAGACTATCATAACCTGCTGGAAGGTGAATCTGTGGAAACAAAGCATTGGAAAAGAATTTTGGACGTCCGTGACTCCGTTCACCAGAGTATTTGTGCTCAGCGAGCGTGACGCATCTCAATGGAAACGGATTTTAAGAACACGATCACGTCTCACGGATTCTTCTGAATTTTAAAAGTGTCATGACACTTTTCAACTGATTCATGGAGAGTGAGAAACGACCCATATTCCATCGCTTCAATGACTTGATAGGATGGCTGCAGTGAAAGAGTTTTTATTTTTGTAATTTTAAAAGGACAACCTATAGGTACATAAAATGTCAGGATAACTCTGGAATGTAAGATCATCAGCGATGAGCATCTTATTAATCATCATTTATGCCGAAATAATTTATGAAATATAGTAAAAAATGCTTTAAAAACATTAAAAACTTTTTATTTACCAAAATATATGGATTAAGACAATCCATGATAGCTTAACTTGGGTGCAGCTAAAATTATATTTTAAACCGAATCAGTTATTCAAAATTATGAATCAAAGCCACTGAAAATACTCTATTATTAAGTATCTCGGTATCTAACCATTGGAATCGTGTCCAATTACTGATTATACTACTATAATTAGAGGTACAAACTTGGCAGTTTTGTGATACATGTATATATATATATACCTAACAATGAAGATTCGTACGAGAGATGAGACTACCTGAGACGTTCGTGATTGGTCTTATTGATCTAAGTTGCTCATTGTTCCATGAATATTACACTGATACGTTGAAATTTTGATAAAATTCCACCATTTTATATCTAATCACATTTAGCCATTCTTCCCCTATCGAATCTGGTGCAGAGTAAAAAGGGAAATAACTTTTAGATATCTAAATATTTAGCTACAGTATCACGGTACTTAAATTAACTCCAATGATTATTTAATTACGAAACAAAACAGGCTATGATGTAATTAATTAATTACAAAATGAATACCATATCCTGTGCCCTTCAGGAGTTGACCCTGCTAAGTCAATGGGTAAACACTGACTACATAAAAGAGGCTAAAACTAGAATCTTCTTCTTCTGTGAGTCTGAAACTCATTGAAAAGTCCTGGCCTCCTTAATCTACCACAGCTCCTCTTTATATCCGTGGTAGCCGCCCACCAATTCCGGATTCCCGCAAGCCTGAAGTTCCCGTTCACTCCATGAAAACATCAATGCCTATGCCTTCCTTACCTCATCATTCCTCCTGGTGGGCCATTTTGCGTATGTCAGTATCATACCTTGTTAAACTATTCCCAGCCTAACATAATCTGGCTAATTTGATGCGTGTTACTACATAAGGGGTTCATTACACAACTGAGTAAGTTCATTAATGATTCACATTTGCCATAAATTACCTTGCTTCACGCGGAGGAATCTTCCTTAAGACATTTATTTGAAATCCCTATAATTGCTCCTCTGTTATGATCAGTGTTTCTGTGCCATACTAGTGAAAGTGCAGCCCGTTGAATATCAACGGAAAGGAAAAATATCAACACTGCGCGTCACTGCGCTCTACGTCAAATTTTTCTATGAAATTTACTTAAAATGTTACCATTTATTAGGAAAAATGAAATTTCGATTAATCATTTAAAATATTATCATTTACATTGATTGTATTAAGCAATTCATATCTTTTTTAGTGCATGGACTCATTCAGTTAATGGATATACACACGGAATATCGACTTAAACAATGAGTATGGTCACTATGGGAACGATGACTCAAAAACGCTCAAATATTGCGAAAAATCGTTACGTTTTAGCAAATATTTCAGAATTTCGACTGGAATACAAAATTCCATTGAAGGAATAAGAATATTTATTTTATTTTCTTTCTATTGGTGTCCATCCCAATAACAGAAAACTACTATTTCTAATTTAATTTTGCAAGTAAAAATAGGTCTGCAGCCAAATGAAGATCCAGCTTCGAGTGTATTTCTCGTGTGAAAGTGACTGAATGTAGCATAGCTTTTTAAACTAGGGTAAGTCATTACATATATACTTTTTTCCTTCTCCAAGTCCGCTCTAGGAAACATTTTCCGAATTCGTATGATTGGACACGAGGCGTTTTTTCGAGTCCACGCCAGATCTCTTTTTCCTCGTTCTCCACTCTCTAAGCAATCGTACTTTCAGCCAATTGGACGTCGCGTCGCACGATCGAACTCCGATGACAAAAATAAACCGTACAAACGAAAAAGAAACAATCGGAACAAACAGGCGATAAGTCGACGATTTCGAAGCTCACATTACTATCCCATCCTCTATATTCGTCGGAAGCCATCACGCTTTCGGCGAAACAATAACAAAACGGACGGTTACCATAGAAACGAAATGATATCGCGACGAAAAATTTCGGACGTACGTAGGTTGCGTGTTATATGTATACGTCCATAGGTGGCGTTGTTGGTTTGGAACGAGTGTGGAAAGGTAGAAAATAAAAGTGGAGCAATAAAAGCGCTAACTCAACCGAGCTGCGTGTGGCCGTGCGCGCGGATTTTAATTGAAAATCCGCGCGCGATAACAATCGACGAAGGGAAAAAAATATTGCACCCGGTGGACAGCCAATAGGCATTCGACGACGAAAAGGGATTTCATATTTGAGTGGAGGAGATGTACACAACTGATTAGAATCAAAAGAAATCAATTGATATTGCTGATATTGCTGCGTCGAAATACGTCCACGATGTAGGTAAAATAATAATCATTAAACATTGAATGCTAATAAATCGATAATCCAGCGACTTCATATCTAATCAAGAGTTTTTTACTTGCAATACCAACCCGAATAGGTCGCATCCTCATACTTTCATTGCCTATTAATAGATTGAATTTATCGCATTGAAAACTTTACAAAAATTGAAATTGAACACGTTCAAGTTGTCGTATTTTAAACCTCCCACTTTCGATGGTCACCTGGATAGCAAAAATGCACTCACAGGAGCCAAAAGTCATTTGATTTTATTGATAATTTGGATTAACCTTTAATTGAAATTTAAATTTCAACTGCTACCATCTTCAATTAAATTACTTGATGAGAGAAATTGTAAAACTGAATCACGATATAGGTAAGCGAGCGATAAGAATCAGAAGAAAAATTTAAAATGAAGGAACCATTAGCTGGAATCGATACATGGAAGACCATGCTAAATTTATCAATAATCATGGATTGTTAAACAATCGATGATACAATGATTTATTCATTTAAACGGCACTTATATTCTTATATATATATATATATATTTTGCTGAAGAGGTCGCATGTTCAAAATATTTTCTTGCTGCATTAAACGCAAGTTTATGCAAATAAATATTCATGTCCACGGATATACACTAGTGATGAGTTTCGAATGAAAAAGTGGGTGCCGATACATCGACGGTAGACCAACGATTCTGGTAAAACATTAATTATCAAACACCGATAGCTAAAACAAAAGATGAGAAATACGAGTTATTTATATTTACGAAAGTTATTTTCTTAAACATCCTAAAAATAAATTGGTCAAGCCCTCACGGTATTTTATCCCTACATTATATTTAACGAATTTGCTAACTTTGTACGAATCAATATCCACCAGGCTAAAACCGCCCATATTTATTTACCATGGATCACTATCCCTCATTCCTAAATTCACCACTGGGTAAACAATCAGTAGGAGTGGCATTGATAGCTGGCGCAATTTGTGTTTTTGAGAATATGTGGGGTGATCAGTGACGGAGGAAGCATGGACCCGGTTTCGGTATTCGTTAACTGTTGCCAAACTGCGAAATACGGAAGATGCGACGGATGGGATACCGCACATCAAAGACTCATCTACCGGAAAATCTACGACTCCACCGGAACACGATCCGGTGACCAATCATCACCATCGACCATATGCGGTAACGTGAAGAATATAAAACAGTAATTACATTAGCCTTAAACAAGGTTTAATACTTCACACTTAAAATTTGGTTCGTTTTAAGGGTTGTAGAATACCCTGTGGAGCATCCAGGAACAAAGCACGATCTTTTACCCATTTTCAGTGGATCAATCAATCTTATCCTATACCAACAATCGGATTTGCCAAACAAGCCGCCATTTGTAGACAAAGAGACAATTTGCAAGCATCCGAGTCCTCACTAATGCCACCTATCGTACGGCTTCAAAAAATGAAACAAAAAAAACAATGAAAGCGCACTGAACTTGGCGGGACTGAATATAATTATGAAATAAAACACTGCCGATTTAAATCTCCCTAAATTGCTTCCTTAAAAATCGACAGCTCCACCAGGATCCGAACTCGAGTCCCCGAGATGGAGACGCGCTTCTACGAGCATTAGTCTTCATCTTATTCTCCCCATGCCCGGCAAGAGTGCAGTGGCCAAGTAACAGCGTTAGATTGTGCGGGGAGGTTTACCGCATGGGTAAGGACATTACTACACGCTGTAATTCCGTAAAATTGGCATGACTAAAAACGTTTTAGGCCTTTATTTTTTCATGCTCCAATAATATTTTTTATAAAAAGTTAGCATTGTTTACTTTACTTAACGTAATATTTTTTGCTAAATATTCTGATATAATATACATCACTATTATATAGTATCTACAAAGTTATTACCCTCAAATGTATTTACCAAACGAATTTATCAAACCATGACATATTTTTGTCATTATGAATACTAACTATTTTGCAGGAAAGTCTTAAATTCCACTTAACTCTTAGGAATATTCAAATGCTTTCGAATTTCATCTCCTCCCTTCATCAAAGAGAAAGGAGGAGGGAGCAAATAAGTATATATTTACTGATAGCCGTATTTGTATTAGTTTTGGTACAATATCTTGCTTCCAACTGCACTAACACATACATATTTAGAATATTAACTGAAGGTATTTTGTAAATAAGAGACTATGTAATAAGAACAATAAAAAATTAAGGATAAAATTCTTACTACAAAATTCAAGTTATTAGCCATTTTTTATAATTCAGTCAAATTTATTTATCATATAACGATATTCTAAATCATGCCCATTTTTCAGGACGAATGACAACCCTGAATGTGGTCGCCTAGGGCGCCATGAAGAAAATTTCATATGCTTAACCAACCCGTGGAGTGCTGCCATCTGGGATCTCAGTAGGCGAAAGAAATGATGTAGAACCTTCTAGTTAGAAAATGCCTCCACTCTGAAACCGTACCTCTTAAGTAAAGATGGGACGAGTTGAACCAAACCGTGGGATAGGCAGAGACAATGACCAATGTACAAATGCACGATAAGTGCAAATTTAAAATAATATTCCAAGCTTGCATGTTCTGTTGCATACATTTTTCATTCCTTAAAGGCTATATAGAGTGAGGAAATTAACAAAAAAAATAATATTTATATTTTATTCTCAACCATTAAATCATCGTCAGGGGTCATCACTCCGAAGCTTGGTTTGCTGACCTCTCCACTCTGGCGTTCTGCCATACATCCGCTCAAACTTGGTATATTTTTTTAACCTACCGCCATATTCACATATTTGTCTTACGCATTCTATTCCTGATCTTTGTCTGTTATTCTTGCCAACCATTTCTACTTCCATTTATGTTTTCAAAAGGCAATTGTGCCGCAACATTTTCCATGTGAGTGTGTCTATTCTTCTTCTCAGAGTTTACATCATACATCTCGTAGGACTTCGTTGGTGGTTCTCTCGGTTCATTTGGTCTTTATCATTTTCCAACACCACCGAATCTTAATTTCTCTTGCTCTGTAGCTTCTACTGTCAAGGCTTCACTGCCATCTAACAACATACTCCAAATAAAAGTCTCAGTCAAATGCTTCCTTACTTCCATACATTTGTCACTGACTCTTAGTTGACTCCTCTTTTGGCAGATTCTTGTACAAACCTCATATTTATGTAACTCTCATAACATCAAAGTCTCAATGTAATTATCAGTTTGTAAAAACTAACATTCACAAATTATACGTTATAAGATGAAAAGGAGTAATTGATACTAGAGGAAAATATTTTGATACATGATACTACACATGCATTGTAGGTGATAAAATATTCTCTAGCTGTTTTCTATATCTAATATCATTGAATCAAGTAAGGATATTCCCCTCGTATTTCGAGGTGTAAAATATCGAGTTGCATGGATGGATTTAATACAGGTAGATTGCCATTGGAAGCAAAGGTGATCATTTAATTTTGTAACAGTACAGTGCATACTCACGAATACGTTTCGTATTCTAAGAAAGCAATCATACAATTTTCAATCTTGGCATGTATGGGACTTTGATCAAAGCCATTGTACTCTATATAAAACGTTAAAGAAATTGATATTTCACACTGATATAGCTGCAGGCCTGTGTTCTTCGTCATTTAGTAAATTTACCTACAAAGATATAATGATGTCACTGAATTAAGTTGTAAAAAACTCAAATCGCATTCGAAGAGCGATCAGTTATTCGTGAAGTTCCCGTCTTTGCCAAAAGGGTCGTGCGTATCAGGTGGAGGAATGGATGCCAGAGCTCATTAGACTGGGAGAGTAACTCATTTCAACAAACAAAAATTGGAATATGCAGCAATCACCTATGGCTCTACTGGATGGTGCAGGATCTTTATTAATGCATACACATGCTTACAGGGTAACATACATGGTACATGCTCTAATATTCCAGAAGGGCTTTGAAAGTTACAGTGCGGAGATGATTGGGAACTAGGGAAATGTGCCTTGAGATAAAAAAAAACGAAGATCAAACGAGTAAAAGGAGTCCACATGCAAAAGCAATGCCGACGAAGAGCAGGGGCGAAAATATACTGAATGAAAACTACAGAGCAGAAAAGAAACATATTTGACGGATTCTGAAACATAAAAGCCTATTGAAAACAGTAAAAGGAGAACATAAAATGGGTAGTATTTAAAAAAAAGGCAAAAGTGAAAATACTTGCAGAAAATAATGAAATCTATTGAAGTATGGAATCATCTTCAAGCTACATAATGGTGTGCAGGAGAGATAAGTTCGTGGAGATCATCAGAAAGTAACACTTTCTCATGGATGATATGAATCCTGGTGTAAATACTGCAACTAAAGTGGGAAATGCTATGAAACCATGGTTTAAAATTTGAGCTTATTATTATAAAGAAAATTCCTTGCTAATTTCTGACGGCGCAAGAACAGTTTTTGAACCTCATCATACCACCGTTGATTAGATCGTGAGCAACCATTTTGAAAATTTGGAAAGGTTCAATATTTTACCATGTCCGCTAATGTTGAAAAGCCAATTTAGTTTTTTATTCATATTTGTTTAACTAGGTTGATCTGCAGGTATTTTTAGTGATCAGATTATTTGATATTTAATGTTTCAGTATTAAAATGCTAAAACACACGAACCGCATGTCTTGTATAGAAAGCTATTATATTTCAATGCATAGATACATTTACAAAATATATTGCTTCTCGTCGTTTCAATAACATTTTCAGAACAGAATAAAGTTCAGCCTATGCCATACTACTGTCAGGTGGCATGCAGGGTGTAATGCAGGTCTAATTAAGTCAACATAAAATGATTTCGTGCTTGCCTCACTCTTCCTGACCCCAAATATTTCCCTCTTGCAAGAGTTGCATATTTGTGGATATTTAGACCCACAATTTTGCAGAAAATATCACAGACGTCATGGCTCTGGGACAGCTACTATTAAATCTACTTGTAGAGGAAGTTTATTTATCTCTCAAGCAGGGGTTCCTCCTGTCAGAGTACCATGTCACTTTACTTTCTGTTTGTATTAAACAATGTAGATATGAAAACTCCTTATGCTTTCCCCTTCATGATAAAATCTTTTATAGTTGTTTGGAGTTACATATTTTTTGCAGAATAATGTGCACAATTACTAATAACGAAAGAGAAAGTTTAATACCGTAGCTAACGTAAAAACTAACCTCAATTCTTTTTAAGAGAAAATATGTATACAAAAATTATGGAAATACATAAGTATTTATTTTAAATTACCTTTAATATCCTCCGACACAAAATATAGTTTAAATATTGCAAACAAATGCCCTAACGCTAAACGAAACACGCATTTACTTAACACGCAAACAGCGAACTTAACAGTAGATTAGACCCGCTCAACTTGGGTGGCATATCTACGCTCACTCTCCGCGCCGTATCACGGAAAACCAGAGGCAGAAAACTAATATTCGAGGTAAAACATATCAAATGTATAATAAGTCGTTAGTTGTAGAAATAAAGCAGTTATAAGCACCGTGACATCGAAGAATGCCGTTTCCGACTTTCGAGCGACTGACAGCTATGGTCATTCACGCCATTTCTTAGATAGGTTGGTTGGTAATGGAAGAATACTACGGGGAAAGGTATTAGGGTGGAGAGAAACCCGGCTTTGAAATTTTCTTAGTCATAACGAGATGCGCCAAGAGGTTCGCAATTAAAACAGATGAATCCAACCGACGGAGAACTGCAATTTAGGTTTCCTCCAAATTCCCCGCCCCAAGCAAGTGGTCATGTTTCCGTTGAAAAAATTACCACCATCGTTGGTATTTGAGCCCCTGGGAGGGGAAGCCAGTTCTCTATCCACCACAACAAACAATTCACATCCCTTCCTGGTCTCAAATTTCTCCGCTGGCAAGTTGCAAAAATTTCTCCGACTTTTATCACCACGGAATTTTGCTATGAGTAATGAATGGGGCTGAAATCAGTGCAACCTGGACTGCTATAAACAAACTACGAGAATACGGCCATGGAGAAGGAGAGAAAATGAGGCTGGGGGCACAGGAATGAGGCTGGGGGCACAGGAATTAGGTTGGAGAACTCTTGTCAACACAAGATTGGTCTCTGCCAAGCCTCAAACCTGGAAACAAAATATTTCCAGATCATAATTGACGTCAAAACCCTCCACTATTGAGTTTCACCGATTTCTGTGACGATAAGTGCAACTGAATTCTGCCATAAAGATGTTGATGAAACAAATGTGCCGGGTGATGACTGGAAGGGGCACGAGGAGAGGTGCAGTAAAGAGAGATTGAGGCTGGGGACACAGCAATGTGGCGGGAGTGCCTTAGCCACCACACCAAACCCTGCCTCACTCTACGTGACCTCAAATACCATTCACTGTCGAGTGCCACAAATTTCTGCGACGTTAAGTGCCACGGAGATCTACGATAAATATGAGGATGAAGCAAACGCGTCGGGGAATGGTTGGATGGAGCATGAGAATGCGTTCGGGGATAGAGGAAATGAGGATGGGGTCACAGGAACGATACACGGGATGGTATATATAAAAAAAAAGAAATGAGAGAGAGAGGATATCCGTCGTTATGGGAGAGATAAGCCGATACAGCCAAAGGCCACACTCTGCAAAAGGCGAGAAGAGACCTAGAACGGCGGAAGCCATTATGCCGGCCGGATGAAACACAAACACAGGGAGCTGGATTGGGCTGGAAATGTGTTCTCGTGGCGCTTCTTCCGAAAGTTGAAGGGAAAGATTGACCCTCCTTCCTCCTCCTCCCTCCCCCATAAACTCTTCCCGACTCTTCAAATTTGATAGGGAGGAGGAGGATTATGGGGATAGACTCCAGAGCTCCAAGAGAACGCCATCCATATATTCTTCTCCTCTCTCGAGAGATTATCGAATGAAAACACTCGGGGTGGCCCCGAAGTACGCTCTTCTTCTTCTTCTTCTTTCGACAGTCACTCGCGTCGAATTTTCGGTTTTAATTAAAATTTAACGAGGTCCGAATGACGTTCGCGAGATGAGCTCACTGGACCGATTATCCCCGGCGTTCCAGATTGAGCGTGTTCACGGCTAGTTCTTAGTCTCGCCACGGAAATGGTCGCGATGACTACACAACGCGTCAATGCGGGAACAATGGAGAGTAGTAAGCGGAGTTGAGCGGAGATATATATGGAGAGTAGTAAGCGGAGTTGTCAATCACTGCTTGTCACCCCGCTCGTGGCGTTGCTCACATCACGTTAAAGAACAACCATTCTACTCAGTAATCGACCCTTGGGCACCCGGATTTGATATTAAATTCCACCTAAATCATAGAAAATTTCTCAACTGTCCCTGATGGCAACAATAACGTGGCTTTCCGCGAGCATCTGTTGACAATCCCTTGAGTTTTGGACCATATACTGGTATAAATATGGGGATTGGAGGAGATAAGTAACTTAAGAACCTCCTTGTAGAGTAATTGATTCCGTATTACTTGGTTTCCCTAAATGACAGAACTTTTCATGATCGATCATGATTCTAGTGATGACGGAGGTGAGATAGTAAATTTTTGTAGCCATTGAAAATTGATTTTCAGAAAGAGCTGTTTACATTTTAGAGCTGAATACGGAGACTAGAGGTGGTAAACTATAAGCATTCGAAAATCCAACGATTGGTTATCTGTCTCAGGCTACTTCATTTTATTTCAGAGAGGATTGAAAATAATTAAGTCACAAAGTACAAGGGGCTCATAAATCATAGCATCACGAAATTATCAGTGAACAGATTATCATGAGCATACAAGACTTTACATTAGCTAACAATGACTTTTGGTTTAGCAGTGATAAGTGACATTAATTACAAATTTCTAACTAAAACTTGAATAGAAAATGCACCAAGTCTATTTTTCTTTTAATTTCCACAATGAAAACCTTAATACTCCTGAATTTAGCGATTTCGTTATTCGACGCAACAAGAGATTAGTTTGCTCTATGGAAAACTTAGTATATAACTTATTGTGGCGTTATCATAACCATATTCAAACTTGCTTTAAATGTAAGCCCTTCTAACGACACATGAATAGAAATGAAAAGAAAAGAGATGATAATAACTAGGCAAGACACACGAGTAAGACAAACCAAAATATTTTTGGGTTCTTATGAAATATTTCACCGTAGAAAACCCTGAAGCCATGAGAAACCTTTTTCGCATACAAAACAAACGTCCCGATCTAATGCTTTCTGCCCGATCCAAGATTTTTCAGCCCTTTATCAATGCCGAAGTTTAAGATACATCTGAGACAGACGAGTGAGTCGGTCGGTGACCTGGAACTAAACCCTCGAGGTTCTTGTTTCTGCCCACAATACAGAGCTTTGATTAGCTTTAAAAATAAGAGTCCGTTTCAGCGGAAAGAAAATGGTTCCAAGATTGTAATTATTTCGTCGGGGAATGTTTCCCCGTCGAAAAGAAGCTCGTTCTCTTCCTTGCTTTGCAGAGCGATATTAATTTTCGAATTGTATCTCTACCAATCTCTTGTCTTCTCGAGAGCCCTTCCATTCTATCAGAGACCCTTTCTCTTTTCCCCTTGTTCGATAGCTACTCTTCTGGGGAGGGACAATGTGGGATGGGGGAGGGGGCGTTTGGGGGGGGGACGTAGGAATGGTCACCCCCATGGAGGCAATACAAGCCGCCTGCGTTATCACGAACCGTATCATTCTCTTTCCTGTTGGCCAATTTTTTTTACCTCAAAAACCATGTCAAGTGATCTTCTCCCGGAAACATTCCGATACAATTCGCATTTATTTGCAGTCGTCTTCTGATTCGAGCGATGCATGGATCGCGGATGGAAGTAAATACAATCTTTTGTCGCGAAAAACCACTTAGAAAGGTCATAGGGACGGGTACAGGCTCTCGTATATGGTATGGCTCTGAATATTTGAAAGAGCAAATCAGACTCTTCAAATCTGACCCAAAATGAATTATTTTTTTCATCTCTGAGGTTAGATTTCGATAAAGCCTGCATGAACTTTTGTGCGATTTGTGACGCATGCATTTTAAAAGTCACACGCATTATGACAACGCCCATAGCAGATACTAACATTCTCCCACCCAATGCAAAAAGGCCAAGATATGCTAAGAAAATATATCCAAGTGATTAATATATCCTCAATGAATTTGTGGTGATGCATTTATTTGTGAGCATATAAAATAAAACTCAATCAATAGCGGACGTTGTCAGCTTAAAACTACCAAAACCGTGCTTAATGCAGTTGTTAAATAAACAAATCCTTTATTCTCTAGTCACTGGTCCGGTTAGCAACCATTATTTACTTTGAGAATATATAATTTTACTTAGAGCCTGAAGTAGGTACTTGCTCCAATATTCATACATCTATTTGAGATTTAATACTAAAATTCCTACCTCAACTAATCAAGTAATACTAGTTTTATATATGCCGTGATATTTTGATTAGAAATTTCTTAATGACATTGGTAGACATTCTGTTCGATTGTATGCTCTATATGCAGCTTACACGAGCTCCTAAGAAATAACTGAGCAGCACTGAGAGATTACTAGTAATTTAATTAGGTATATCCACGTCACATGGAATCCCATTGTACTCCAGTAAAAGGATTCAGATTTGAAGCTACCCGAAATTTTAGAATAGGAAATTAAATTAATAATTTCAGTGTGGAGGATTAATCATACATCGAATATATTTCATTTTTTTACTGTTGTATTAAAATCGAAACTCAGAATTTAGTTACGCAATAGCTCTTAAGTAAAGGTATGTACTATATCAAGTTGAAGATAAATCGGGGCTAGAAGGAGGTAGGAAGTATTTTCACTGATGTAGATGGAATTGAACCTTGACGCTGATGTGTGACACGATTAAAAATATCCTTGATAGTGAACACTTCAAGATGTCCAATGGTGAAATTAATGTGAAATCTATTTGAAAGGAGCAGCCACCACAAAAGGGAACAGTTATGCAATTTGGAGAAGCAGTGTGACACACAGGTAAACTACTGGTTATAAGGTGACCGGGTCAACACTTGACGAAAATAGTTATGAATGTGTGGCAGATCTATTTGTAACTAGGTGATGAAGAGGCTACGTGAACCAGAAAAACCACATTCCTTTGAGTTGCCATTCAGTCCTCCCACTTTGTAACTGCTTCAAACCTATTAAGTGTGCGATTGTTCTTCACATGGGTAATTTTATGTGTGAAAGATTTTGTGAAGACATTTAGAGAAATCAAAATATAAATCTTTCGAAATTAATTTACCCAAAAATATGTAGCATATGAATGCTATTTTGGAAAACTTCATGCAATGTACTGGGAAAGGTTCTGTTCTATTGGTGGAGTACATCCGATAAGTATTTTACTGTGCTCATGCACATCTTGTTACATGGGACCAAACCGTCGATTTGGAATAAAAGGAGACAAAATTTAACTTTGATGTCACGGCTCCTCGGATAAAACTAAAAGCATTCAACCGCCAAGTGCTCACTGGATGAATTTTGGGCCCATGGGAAAGTATTAATGCAAAAGTAATTAGGATTTCTACACGCCGCCGCTTTTTCGAGATTAACGAAAAGAAAGCCTTAAGAGGCAACGCGGAAGGACTCAAGTGGCGGAAATTAAAAGGAGATGGCACGGCGGTCGGAGTGGGTGGAGGGGAAAGGAAATCCTCCTCTTAAGGACAGAAATAACTGAACGCGCGGCTCTAAAACGATTTAATTTATGACGTCCAATTTCTTAATACCGCTGATAAATAAATTCCAGAGAGTTCGCGGACGCATTAAGAGGAGGAGGAAGAAACGATGGGAATATAGGATCTGACCAAAGGAGTGTTAGGCGGTGATCACATACAGTGGGGCGAAGAACTGGAGGAAATGAAATGAGAGAGGGAGGAAATAGCAGGATAGGAATTGAGAGAAAAGGAAGTAAGAGGAGGAAGAATGTCTTGGGAAGCGATAAAAATGTTGTCGCGCGCTCGATGGCCCCGTGTTTTCACGGAACCCGAACACGGACTATGGGTCCTTGCCCTTGGCTGTCGAAAAACGAATAGTCATCCATAGGTATTGAGGGAATATAATTCAATTCAAAATCAAGTCCTTGAGAGGAAAATGATTTAATATATTTCAAATCTATTGAAGGCAAGAATAGAACAGTACACAAGAACCAACATGTGCGTCAGAATAGCCCAACAAGTATATTACCACGGCTCGGGAAGGAGAGAAGCTCTAGATATGGAACAGATGAATGGCGCTGCGTCTGCAAGTGCACGGGCCGCATGGCCCGCGCCTTGACTCCCATTTCGGCTACATGACTGATCAAATGCTCTAATGCTCCAATGACCAATGCTTCTTTTGCGTATCTCTCCGTGCCATTATATAGGACTAGCCGAGACAAGAATGTTTTCGGCGAGGTGGTAACAGATTTGGGGAGGATGGGAAACAGGAAGGTATTGACGTTAGGAAAAGTGAAAGGTCACACTCCCGAGAGGGATAGTTTCACTTGGCTATTCTGAGCTGTTCTTAAAATTGTACAGAAATACACAAGGAAATACCAAGCTAATGCATTCAATAGAAAACTGGAAAATAACAGTCACAAAAATATATAGAAACTCGCCTACCGATTTCCAGGTCACAACAATACTCCCACCTTTATTTAAATTGATCGGTCTCACACGAGATCGATCACATTTCAAAATATTTTTTATACTGAAACACACATGAAAGAGGCAATTTAAATTGCTTAACTTGATCAATGTACATCATTGTCTTATATTAATTCCATCATTTTATATAAAATAGTAATTTCAAATTTCATAAACTGAACACTTGCACTTCCAAGAGATTAAAAAAAATATGAGTCTTTTAAAATGAATGAATATTTCTGCACTAAATTCACAATTGTAATTTCTGTAAGCTTCTCTTATTTTCTCTCAGTTCCTCCGGTGTTTATTTTTTTGTACCGCAACTGCTGAACGTTGACGATCAGACTGGATGTAATGTCTTTAGTTGGTCGTCCATCAGAAGAGTATTTTGAGGGAGGGCGATGAAATGGGGGAGGTGGCAGCACACACTCTGACACTTTTCACATAGCAAAACACTGATTTCTCCACTTGCATGAAATAGGGGAGGTGGCAGCACACACTTTTTACATTTTACGTAGCCATTCATTGATTTTTCCACTTGCACTCAGTTGACTTTGCGAAACACTTCAATGTAAAACAGTTTGCACTTTTGGGTAGATAATGGGGGGATGTAATGTTCAGAGAAATACTCCTAATATTCGCTTGCTCTCTCTGGCCGGATTTTTCCTGACGTTACGTTCACCATAAATAAGGAATAAAAACTTAAGACCTTACAATGAATCCTTATTGACGTAACATATTTCTCCTCTAAGTTGCTCTACATTTGCTTTACCAGCACTTCATTTCCCAATGGCATCCTATCCCGTGCCAATTACTTTACCATAGCTATATTTTAATCGTGAGCAAAACGGCATTCTTAATGAAATTACGCGCCGAAGAACGTGTCGACTTAAAAGAATATACCATACTAGTTGCTTAATATGCAAAGGCATCATGCGACCATTTCACACCGGTTTTTGGCTCAATTCCCGATTTTTGCTTATGGCGGAAATGATTAAAGAGCAATACTAACCTAATAATTTTGATAGGGGCAATATCTACACATTCCAAGGGGGTTTGAGAGCTGGAGGGCTCCAAATGGTGAGAAGTTTCGCACTCGCTCGAGGGGCAGGCGGGGACGGGGAGGGCTCCTGGGCTGGGGAGGACGAGGGAGGACTTCACTTTATTGCCCCAAACAACAAAATATCTAAATACCGGCCAATAACACTTTCATTACTCCAATTATAGTCAATATTTCAAATATTTCTGAATCCCATTGATTTCCAAGGACCAAATTATTCACACAAATCCCTAGTTTACGATGATGGTTCGTTTTCTTACTCCTGCTGCAAACTGCTCAATAATCTCTGCGTCGCCGGCTCCGGTGACGACGAGGAAGGCTGGTCAATTCTCGCCTCCCGTCCGATGTCTGCTGGCTTTCACTGCAATGATGTCTCTGGGCTCTTCTGCCGCTAACTCAGTCTGCCTCCTCGTGCTCAGCTACTCCAGTGACGAAAGTGGAAGCGCTGTCTCTGCATCGCCTCCGGCTGTGGTGGTGTTGGTCTCTGCTCGACCAATGTCTGCATTCGCCTGCTTGTCTGCTTCCCGTGTCTCCAACGTCCGTGCTGCTTTCGCTGCTATTTCGGGTTCAAACTCTCGAAAGTTTTTCCGTTACATTCAAAATATATTCTGAAATCGTACTCGCCAACATGTCCACCGTTAATATCTAGCTTCTCTTCCCAAGAAAAATATTTCTTAAATTTACCGGCCCATTCATTCGAAATTCAATGATTTTGGAAACATTAAAATTGTTACGAATGAATAAAGAATTCAAAGACGCACATAGAAAAGATTAAAGGGTGACTATTGTTCTGACAACTGTAAGGTGCTCCATATGGAGTCCTACATACCTAGGCAGTTATCCCACAAATTTGAGATACATTTGCCAACCCCACCCGTGAAGGAGGGTGACAAAAGCAATCCCACCGCTGCCACCAAATGTTGTCTCGCGCTCGATGGCCCCGTGTTTTCACGGAACCCGAACACGGACTATGGGTCCTTGCCCTTGGCTGTCGAAAAACGAATAGTCATCCATAGGTATTGAGGGAATATAATTCAATTCAAAATCAAGTCCTTGAGAGGAAAATGATTTAATATATTTCAAATCTATTGAAGGCAAGAATAGAACAGTACACAAGAACCAACATGTGCGTCAGAATAGCCCAACAAGTATATTACCACGGCTCGGGAAGGAGAGAAGCTCTAGATATGGAACAGATGAATGGCGCTGCGTCTGCAAGTGCACGGGCCGCATGGCCCGCGCCTTGACTTCCGTTTCGGCTACATGATTGACCAACTGCTCAAATGCTCCACTGACCGAATGCCCCTTTGCGTATCTCTCCGTGCCATTATATAGGACTAGCCGAGACAAGAATGTTTTCGGCGAGGTGGTAACAGATTTGGGGAGGATGGGAAACAGGAAGGTATTGACGTTAGGAAAAGTGAAAGGTCACACTCCCGAGAGGGATAGTTTCACTTGGCTATTCTGAGCTGTTCTTAAAATTGTACAGAAATACACAAGGAAATACCAAGCTAATGCATTCAATAGAAAACTGGAAAATAACAGTCACAAAAATATATAGAAACTCGCCTACCGATTTCCAGGTCACAACAAAAAGGGAAGATAAAGGAGGGCGAAGGGGTAGGGCAGGGGATGAGTGCGAGATAAGAATGTCTAAAGAGAAGGAAGTGGGTGGAGGCTCCCCCCTTTACACGGGGAAAGAAGGGATTCTCAGGGCGAACAAGGCGATAAAATGGCGGATTACGGGGAAAGAGGGTGCGCAGGGTTAAAGGGGGAATGAGGGCGTTGGGCAATGAGGGGGGGAAGGGTATTAAGGTGAAGGAAGGGCTGGACGCAGTAAAGGGGATGGGGATTCTTTTCCTTTCCCCATTACTTCCTCCGTTTGTCGACCGTCTCTCTCTTACCATTCTTCTCTCACTCACTCTACTTCTTTCATTCCCTTCTCCTCTTCCCAATGACAATTTAATGCGAAGACATCTCGAGATCAATCAATATTTTGCACTCAACTTTGTGGAACTACATGGTATTTAATAATTTGATTCGCTCAGTACTTATGCCCCGTTGTACATATATTTACCAATGGGATCATTAGTAATGATATCTATGAAGTAATGTGTCTGATTACTATATTCGGGTCGCAAGAACTAACAGGAAATACTACATTGCTATCATGAGCTATTTCCAGGTAGCCACTGCTTTGCATGTTTCGGCAACCGTCTTGTGCGCGGCTAGTGCCGCTAAGAATTAAATTTGATTTAGGATTCTTGCCCTTGGCGTCGGAATGGTGAGAGTAATAGACACACAACTTCGAGTTTATACAAGAACATTTATTCACTTCAGGAATTACAATATTAGGGGAGATCGTTCGTGGCGGGAGCCAAAAGAAGTACAAAATACATGGCGAAGGAAAATATAGAGTACAGGGCGAAGGGTCTTACCAATCAATGTAACACAGTTGTCACGAACACAATGTGACCAGCTCCAACTAACCAACTAACAACCAACTGACTGACAACTGACTGACTGGCCAACTGAACAACTGAACAACTGAACCCACATACTAGCCGTGATAGCTAATATATAGGGTCCTCCGCGGATATTCCGCGCAGGAGGCGATAGAGGGGAGGAAGCGGTAAGTTTCCATAACTTGAAAACAAGGAGGGAAAATCCGGGAGATGCAAACATCTATTCTCCCGCGGGAAAAGGCTGAGGGCCAGGTGTGGAAGGTCGAAAGTGAAACTATATTCACTTGTTCAGTGAAAAACAGACAAATGGAAATTCCACAATAGAAAAATCCCAACAACAAGTATTCCAAAATAATCCCGCTAAGGGGGTTTGAGAGCTCGATGGCCCCGTGGTTTTCACGGGAACCCGAACACGGACTATGGGTCCTTGCCCTTGGCTGTCGAGAAACGAATAGTCATCCATAGGTATTGAGGGGAATGTTATTCAATTCAAAATCAAGTACTTGAGAGGAAAATGATTTAATGTATTTAAAATATATTGAAGGCAAGAACAAAACGTTATACAAGAACCAACATGTGCGTCAGAATAGCCCAACATGTATATTACCACGGCTCGGGAAGGAGAGAAGCTCTAGATATGGCACGGATGGATGGCGCTGCGTCTGCAAGTGCACGGGCCGCATGGCCCGCGCCTTGACTTCCGTTTCGGCTACATGATTGACCAACTGCTCAAATGCTCCACTGACCGAATGCCCCTTTGCGTATCTCTCCGTGCCATTATATAGGACTAGCCGAGACAAGAATGTTTTCGGCGAGGTGGTAATAGATTTGGGGAGGAGAGGAAACAGGAAGGTATTGACGTTAGGAAAAGTGAAAGGTCACACTCCCGAAAGGGATAGTTTCACTTGGCTATTCTGAGCTGTTCTTAAAACTGTACATAAATACACAAGGAAATAACAAGCTAATGCATTCAATACAAAACTGGAAAATAACAGTCACAAAAATATATAGAAACTCGCCTACCGATTTCCAGGTCACAACAACCGCTGAATAAAAGTTATCCACATTCCATGAGGTCGAATAATTTATGAGACCAATTATATAAACCAATAAATTGATGGAATGTTTCTGCAACTCAGGTTGATGGAATGCTTTGACTTATTGATCTCACAGTCCTCCAATCCGAGGCCGATCTTCTCACGGATTGTATTTTTTTAAAGGCGAATTCTCAAAGAAACCAATCAAGCTGAGTAAATTTATTTATGTAATGTGGTTGAAAACAAGTCGTTATTCCCACAAACGCTCAATTCTTCGGCTACAACATGTGCCGTCCTTTCATGTAAATGAATAAACAACGAAGGCTATTAATTTGTTGGATCCATGGAGCTTTTCTAGAAAAGGGCGATCTAAACACCAAAATTATCCAGAAAAAAGACAAGGTTTAGTGCCAAAGAGTAAAGAGAGTATAAATACATGACATGTATATTAGAATTGACTTCGATGGAAACAGAATTAAATGAATTGACCTGAGAGTAATATTTTCAATCATACGAGACGGAAATAACTTCTGGAATATAGTGATGGGATGGAGAAGCAAAGTTACATCACTAAAAACGAGCTTCTTCACAAAATTTGATGGAGGCCACAAAGGGCGAGTTATGCCGTTTTTATTCTTAAACAGGGGAATCATAGGGAAACAGTCTACCTGTGGAATATTTTGAGCCCTTTCAAAAAGGCCACTTGAATAAAGCAAGAGGAAAAAATATTAAGAACATTATTCACTTTATTTTAGAAATATTATAATTTTATTTATTTAAAACTTTGGTTGAACTGAATTTTCTGGGGCAATATCTCAGCTAGTCGCAAGACGGGTGGGGCTCAAGCTCGCGAGGGTCCTAATCCGAAACCCTTTCCCCAGCTCGGAGACCACTGGCCTCTCTCCTCGACCCACACAGCGGGAGGCTCCCTCACCAAAAATAACTGTGCTCACTACAATTTATACTTTAACAACTTCATCATATAACAAAAAATAAATATTTTAATCGTACTCCCGATAATTGTACGTGTAAGTACATCTTTTAATCATCGTTCTACGATGAAAATTGACAATTTTGCGAACATTGCTAAAAAGGGGGTAATCAGCAGCCGGAAATATGGCAACAACTCAGTGGTCCCCCTCAAAGTTTCCCTTCTAGTAGGTATAGTAAGTTTGCAGAGGATTTTAACGGGTGCAGCTTTCTCTTTCTCTACATTTTTTGTTGGAGCTAACGAACATATAGGTAGGTAATTAGTGATGATATTTTGTGACCTTGGTTATTTACATATTCATTTCAGAAAAATGCTACTAATTTACGATTAAATTTATGAAAACAAGCTGATTGATAAATGGTCAGCTATTTCGCTGCCACCCGGAGATTCTTTGCCAATGTACTCAATAAATAAAAGTGAACATGCATAACAATCGTGCCAACCGTTTCCTCACGTGAGACGTAGTAACAAATTTATATTATTTATTGGTGATAAAATTAGGAAAAACATTCTCTGTTAAAATTACTTTCTCACTGTTCATTTCAGTAACACCTCTTTTGATTCTGCTATATTATGTCAAATTTTACCCATTCAATAGCATAAACATAGCTTTGAAAACTAAAACTGATATTATTTAGCCTTCCTCACGGAATGCATTTCCCTTAATATATCTCGAGACACAACGTGTCAGTGGACAGGTTGCCACCTGAGGAAATTGTGGTCTGTAACCTTTATCCTTCGTACCCACGGACATTGCTTACTTAAATAAAGTATTTGGCGAAAAAGCGGCTAATGGAAATAGGCTATTGAGTTTAACATCCAAATTTGTTTACGAAAGGGAATAATATAAAGGCGATATCACAAATAAATCTTCTCTAATAGCATTCTTTCCTTGCGTAAAAACAACAGCTTTGAGGTTCGCGCAATGTTTTATTGGTGCATGATATTGTTAAGTTAGCTATTAATTGCTTTCATTAGTTACACACGCATGTGACGATGTAGGGGAAACCGCTAAGAAGCAGAAGTCACTACCTAATTCTTCTCTAAAATAATCAAGTTTTCCAAATCATAATTAACATAGATGAGAAGGAACCCCTCTACCAGAAAATGTTTACTTAACAAGAACATAATTTCTGTAAAATAGTAACTTTTATGAGCGGGACATAGGTACATGAAACATAAATTTGTAATTTTTACATTATTAAATAATCCAATAGTAGCTTTTCACTGAATTAGTAAAAATGCACGAGCACGCTATCAAATTTGAAGACGCCAAAATAATAGCAAAGGGAAGAAGATATTCAGGGAACCAACTGAAATCGACAAAACACGCATGAATTTTAACAATGAGGAAAGATATCCTCCAGATGGCGTATGAAAAAAGACAATAAGATGTCCTATGTAATCAGAAATCAGCACCAAGATATGGCGCAGAAACGGACTATCAGAGGATGATACATAGCCAGTCTAGGTCTAAATAAGGATGACGTAAACTCCTTCCCTAAATCCTTGATATGAGTACACCAGCGGGATAGTTGGAAAAACTTTGACCCGTCCGATGATATGTTTGAGATCCAGTTGAGAGACTATTTTACCTCAAGAATAATTAATCTAGAGGAATGTTTACCTAAAGAATTGCAATCCGGAATATTTTACCCGGTAGAATGAAAACACGCCTCTTGTATAAGTAAATGTAATGTTGCATATTCTAGGGAGATTGATGTGGTGGTTTTCTGTTGCCTTCTACATCACACTACCACAGCCAAGTCCGTGAATTTCACTCAAAGATCAATTGATACCGGACAAAAATTCTTGATCTGCGGCATTAGTGCCATTATTTGAGACTGCTGCCTCTCAGCGATGGATCTGGGAAGTTGGGATAGCATAGAGGGCGTGGAATATTCTCGTTGTCTCTTACCAAATATATTCATAAATATAGTTTTCCAAAATCAGGAATTTGTTTGCTAAAACGCGGTTTTGATCCTGAGACCGTCAGATTTAGAGCCAAGGACGTAACTCCTGAGCCAACCCGGCAGCCGGAGAAACTGTTGTTTGTTAAATAAAAACTTGTTTGGCCAAAAACTCGGATTTCCTTGACTCAATCACGCTGATATTCCATCGAACTGAAATTCGAACATTCATTCTTGAATGAAACCACCGAGCCAGTTTCATTGAACTCATGCTGATATTCCACTCAATATCGAACATATTTTTTGCTAATCGTTTTTATTAACAAGACCACTCGGCAATGAATACTCATTTCTGATATTCTTGTTAAACAAATTAAGTGTAAGGCTTGAATGAAGAAAATGAAGTGAGAATTTGCACCACCCAGTGAAACTCAATCTCCACCTCGAATCCAAAGGTCGAAGATAAGATGTTCTCAAGCGAATGGAGTTCAGCAAAGCAAAAACTAAGTTTTATTGGACGATATCTTTTTTAAATCACTCCCCATAGTTGGATATGCCCTTTTAACCCACCTTCCTACCTACCTACCCAAAATATGACGACTATTTTATTAACATTCGGCCCTCAACACCACCAACGCCACTCACAAACCCCCACCCCCCCTTCATCCATGACCCTTCCATAGCCTGATGCAGACCAACTATATAAAAATTTTTTCTGTTAAAGAAAATTTTACAGTGTTAAACATTACCTGATGATGATGTTATAAGACATCGAAATCCTTCGTTTCTTTCATAAATCTGCGGAAAAGTACGAAATTATCACTTAATTTTCTGCATGAACGTCCACATTTTAAAGCCCGATCCGTGAATAATATGAAGATTTATTAAGCAGTAGCCAGGTCCCATTCTCAAAAAGAAGAGTCAATACGAAAAATCCGGTTCTTTTCTTCATTAAATCCACATCGCCTCCTTACAAGGGGCTTCTCCTCCGTCGCGGCTCACCTTTCTCTCGTGAAACTCTCTCTCCTCCCCCTCCCCCAAAGCTATACTCGGAAAAACTCTCCCCGATCAACCCCCTCCCTCTTCAACCCTCGATCTACCCTCAACATTGGTTCCTTTCTAACTATACAGGAGCGGACTATTAGAAGTGGTTGGCGCATCAGTATGGGTGACGAAAGAAGTCCCTTCCCACCCCACCACCCAACCCAGCTGGACCAATAGGATGGCTGGGCTCTTGTGCGGGAGTTACAATGGGGAGGGATTCGGATGGAGACGATGGAAGGGTTTGGAGGATCGGATTGGGAGTTCAGGTGACCCAAGCAGAGGTCGAAGTAATATAAAGAATCAGTGGTGGAGCTGTGCCATGATGGAGGTAAAAAAAACAGATTTAGCAGAAACAGACGTTTAATTTACGACAAGTTTCGATTCATTGCGTTATTGTCAAGCGGCATGCCAAGTGATTACGACATATTTTATCGAAACTCGTCGTGAAATTAACCTATTACCCCTGGAGAACGTCAACCTCTGTTTTTTACCTCCATCGTTGAATGAATGGTTCGAAGGAAAAAAACCTCTTTGGTAAAATTGGAAGTCGTGCGAAACAAAACTTGTATGGATTACTTTTGTAATATAAAATTCCCTATATTCACGGTCGTTAATGAGCACAGAATTGCCTTCTAACATGCGCGACCCTCCTTTAAACATCAATGTAGAAATACGCTGTAGGTGATGGCTGATTATAATGTTGTCATTAGCAAGCCAGACGCACTGTGACATGTTATATATTCTGAATAATATGTGTAGAGAGGAAAATGTACCGGATGATGCCACTAGTAGTGAAACCAATTGGACGCTTTCATTTATGCATGCGGAATTCATTTTATAAAACGTTTATTTACACTCTTTAGCCAGCATTGGTTCTACAAAGTCACATCGGACAATGATCAATTAAAATTTACCTAATAGTGGCACTATAATCACTTCTATTCTATACTATCTTTATTTGCTAACGAAGGCATAGCTAACATACTAATGCTGCAGCTAATGAAGGCATAACAACTAATACTGCATCTAATGACAAATACCAAAATAACAGATGCATTCACTGGTAATGTAAGTGAAAATGCAATTTTCCACAATTATTGCTAACTCGTGCTTTTCCAAGCAAAATTCATAATCAAGTTTCCATGAATTTTGAGAACATTTTTTTAAATTAACTTTTTCTTCAAAAACTTTCTCTATTACTAAATTGGACATATGTGATGTTACGTTCTCGTGAGCAATATATATTCGAATGCGAACAGTTGTTGGGATGCCAAAATGCAGGCTTTTTCCATATGACATATTAAATATATATTTTTAAAGTTCCTTAAAGTAGTACATTTAAATCACGCATATAAATTCATCTCTCAGTTCATAGATTGCTACCGTACAGTAAAACAGCGTTTAAAAATTCCTGCATCTTTAAATAATTTGGTGGCGGGGAGAGGTAGTTGGATACGCCAGAGGTATGGTTTTCCAATTCAGGGCAGCAAATGGGACTATACATCAGGGTCCTTTTCATCATATACGCCAGTAAAATTTGCATTATGATTACCACATTATATAAACGTTAAAGCTTGGAAATGAACTGTAAACTTCATTCACGTAACGTCATTTTCTATAGCGATTGCATCACTATGTTAAGACGAGACGAAAGACTACGATTTATTTTAATTTAAGAACTATTCTAGCCTGTTAATTGAATGTTTAATTCACGTCACATCTAAGAATAATGCTTATAAAAAAGGAAAATACATCGTGAGAAACTAGCATTTGTGGTTTCCAACAAGATTTCCTGTTCGACATTAGTGACTTTCCAGCTTGCGACATCTGCTTGCGACATCCGCTTGCGACATTTGTTTTTCCAATAATTAAAACTACTCGGAAATAATTTCTGAATTCCCGTGACCCGACTTTCTTATTACTCTTATAATCACTAAAAAACTACTCATAACAATTGATACCTACTCAGAATTCTATCTCTTTTTACTTGTCTGTCCAAACATTTCACTTTGTCGAAATGGCGTAAGCCGAAGATTTTGCTCCAATGAGCACAGGGATCCAGTGGCGATGAGATTTTCCTCCGACTCCAATTAAGATCAATTGTTAGTATATGACAGAGGGAATAAACGAAATTAAATTTTAGTCTACAACCTGTATTCACTCATTATCATTGACTGAGTGCCTCTTACGGGTATTCACGTTCGTCAAAATTGGAACATCAAGAAAAAAAAGTATTGATTTAAATCATGGAGTTCTGTTTATCGAAATTTCAAATGACGTTCCATTTAATATGATCTAATTACAGTTATTTTCATAAAAAAAACAAAATTTCTTATTAAAATATGCACCTCGTGTTATGACTCTTAGCTCAGGATATAAAATTAATATTATGTAATATTCCTACAGTCGATTAGTGAATGTATTATTCACTCAACAATACCTGCAGTTACCAAGGTCTGTATTTGATACTTTATTTGAATTTATCAATGGAAACATCTCTATTCAGCTAGCATCATACCTATTTCCTAAGATTTTCAACTACGCAAGATAATACTCTATCGTATCGTTGCTGATTAAATAGGAATAAAAATAATAGGGTAAGCTAAAATACCTTTCAAGATTTATCTGGAGGACTTAAGGTTTATATGTTCGCCATGGCAGTGTAAGAGCTTTTTAACACCTTTATCTTCGTTGAACGTTTGGTGCAAACCCTATATATTGTCATAGATCTGCTACAGTAGAATACAATACCCTACACTAATTTACTAAGTCTACAATAGGTTAAGATTTCAAGCTACCATATACCCTCCCTTTTATCAAACGCAAACTAAAACCATTTGTGGGACCGAACAGTTGATCTGGTTTTGAGTCTACGCACCAGAGAAGTATGAAGCAGTTAAATAAAACCCTTGACCGGAAGGTGGAAAGCTTTAAAAGTAGTAAAATTAAGTGTTAAATGCGAATCACATTATGAAATGTAGAGCAGTCTAAGTAAACGTTTAACGTGGAGAGTGGAGGACGATAAACTTCGGCGCTAAGATGTGGGACCCAAGTGGCGAAAATGAATGATAGATAAAAAGATAAGACAGAGAGAAAGGAAAATGAAGGAGAGTTCTCGGTTGAGGGAACATAGGGGAGGGAATTAACGAGCTTGAAGAAATGAGAAGAAATCGACGAAAAAATTGGGAAAAAAAAGTGTTGCAGAGTACTCAATATTGCTAAGTACAATGATTGTTAAGTGGGGTGAAATGATTAAAGAACATTATTTTTAAAAAAATGAACAAGATTTTTTTAAACATTTAACTAATTAACACATTCTCATGCAATATATTTTATACCTGATTATTTTTTTCTAAAAACTATCTCGTATAATTTTGCCATAAGTCAACAACATAGTAGTACCAAAGTATCACATTTTATCATTTGAAATAGAATTAGCAATATAATGTTCAATTCGCATAAATAAATAAATCAGCTACACATTCCCGAACTTTAAAAATCGTATGATACCCTCAAAACTTGTGATGAATTCACCCGAATAAATTATTAACTGATTAATTTGTAATTTTGCATGTGGGAGATTAAAAAGACCTCAGCGTCAAAAGGGGTAAACAAATGGGACTCTGTTACTTACTCTCATAAGAAATGCAGTACAGAGGTTATTTTTGCTTTTTTAAATAACTTGAAATTTAGAAATAAGGTTAAAATATTCACTATTGGATGGCTGAAAGAACGAAATATTCAATGTTTACAATCGATTTTGCTACACGCTTCGTTTTATTAAGACACTTTCCACCGTAGTTTGACACAGAATTAAATTAACAATTTATTTTGAATAAATTACTCTCATTAATCATTAAATTAAAGTATTAATAATTAAATGATTTTGAATATCCGTAAAAGTACTAATTTTATTAGGAATTTTAATTAATTTCGTAGTTAACGTAATTAAGACTACGGCTTGCAAGTTAATTCAAAGCTATCTAATTGCATTGGGGGAGCTACAAGATATTAAAGTTTTTTTTTTTAACTTCAACGGCATTTCGACTTTCGTGAAGGAACTTAAAATTAGTAAGTCCTTCTAACTTCCATACCCCCATCATATACGGATGGATACGAGACAATTTCGTTCTATTAGCCTGTTATGGAGATGAAAGATCCCATGCAAGGAGGCCGTCCTGGAACTGGATAACTCGGGAGTATAGCATAAACGAATGTCGGCATGAACACGGGAGGTTCTGTAGAGCAAAAACTGGCATTTTATAGAGAAAAAGGGATTAGGTTGCCCCAAGGCATTATTCTCTGTCCTTTGTATTCAAAGTAGAAACTTCCGTTGGTTCGTCTAACGTAGGGTATGCCTCCATTATTGCAACGGCAGTGCATGTCAGTGCCAGACGAAAGTGTGTACGACGCAACCGTATCCTGGAAAAAATGAATCCCTTTTGCCTTCTCCTCTCCTCGGATAAGCAGGTATAACCATATCCTTTGTGATGACCCAAAGGGGTAACGTGCTCTTGTGAGAGAATTTGGAGAAATCCTTTGAAATCTGAGCTTCATATGTTGTGCAGGAATATGATACAGTGCTCTTTAAATAAATCATGCTTCTGAAAAAATAGGATTATGCGAGATGGCTACTCATCCACATTCTAAACATGCTAACATATTTGTTCATTCATGCAAAAGCAATAAAAAATAACAATGGAACTATTTTCCACCAGGACGATTGATTATGGTTGCCCTATATTAAAATAAAATTAAAAATTAAATGTTCAATCAAACATGTTGGCCCCCGATCCAGGAAATTTGGTCCCAGTTTTTTTCCTAAAAAGGTATCACCTTAAGTGGTGTGAGTAATTCACGTTAGCACAAAGTTTTTACATTTTGAATGAAAAATAAGTAGAAAATGAATAGAAATATCTTTTCCTTTGAATCGATAATTGATGATCTGATCAGAATATCAAAAAGAGGCATGTTAGAGGATAACAATCACGATTACTATGTAAAAACATCAATAGTTATACACAATAAAATATAAGTGATTCCACGATAGTAAGGAGTCATCAATTCGAAGATTGGTTAGCCGATGCTATTTATTCCACTCTTTGAACAGCAAACAGCTTAAATCTGTAAATATTAATTTGGACATCCCTCATGGTATTCCTGGTGCAGAGGTTTACTTTAAATGTTATTTATATGAAAACATTTTTACAAGGATTTTGCATTGTAATGGATTACCATATGGTTATACACCTCAGCTATAATACTTCAGAAAAAATACCCATTCTCGCGATTAATTGCACTTTTCTACCCCTGCACTGAAATTATTCTATTAATGGCCCTATTGATCTTATATTTTTAAATTGTGAGCTCTATGAGTAGCATTATATAATGAAAGAGTAAGTATGGTGTGTATATTTACAGCTAGTTACCAAGGGCATCTTGTTTCCATCTTGTAGTAAAGTTATTAAAATAGATCATAATAAGCTACATAGTGTGCCAAATACATATTCAAGGTGCAAAAAGCAGAAATAAACTCTAAAAACACGCTTAAAATCTTCAAAATTGTACTTTTTATGGATATTACTAGCTTAAGAGGACATCCATCATGAACGACGCCAACATGGAACTTCCATCAACTGTTTCCATAGCGATTTGGTCGGTCGAATAACGGACCCCACTTTTGTAACCTAAGAGAAATCCTCAGTAATATTAGTGAATTCAAACAAAAATCTCGTTAAACATGGGTTTGAATAAGTTAACGTGAAGTAAGAAGATGTGTCTTTCTCTCTGTTTCGTCAATATAAAAAAAGAATCATGAGTCATTGCTGACATTCAGTCCTAATTATGATGGAGGAAGCAAGGCTTCCAAATGCACTGTAACGAAAGAAACACGTGCAAACCTTTCGTAAGTTCGGGTACACGTGCGGAGGAGAGACGATTGAATGTAGGAGGACTGTCCCACTATTCCTATGGGTAGTGTTTCGAGTGAAGGAGGAGGCGGAGTCAGGGGACTTGGGGAATTGCCGCGGTGACGCCGTGTGGAGTTGGGGGTAGCGGATATCACCAGGGGACTGACACGGCCCAGAACGGCAATGCGTTCCCTTTCCAATGTGCACGCTGGCCTGCTTGTCTAACTCGGTCACGCCCGTGTCGCCAGGGCACGTGGGCAAAGGGACTTTCACCTCTCTCGCCTTCGTGGGATTCCACACGCTCGGCCCATTCCAGCTTGGCCCTCGTCGCCCACCACTCAAATTTTCCCATAAAACAAAGCCTCTCTCTCATTGCATCAGCCACACTGCATTACTAACACAACACAGCGTACAAATACCTTACTCAGATAAATATGAGGAAGCCTCTAAGGATGACTGAGAAGGAAGGATAATTGCGGGTGAATTATACCTATTAGTTCACTGAAAAGGAAAACATTCTCTCTTCCCAAGTAGTAATGTGAATTAAAAGATTGCTCTGACGAACACTTCAGCTATCTCAACTATGGCAACGGTTGGTCGATGAGTGAAGCGTTTGCCTCTCGTGACTGTCTCGTGACATATTATACAACAATTTTTCAACTCAAATCTGCATTACTTTCTCAATTCCTTTTTGCAACAAAATTACACCTACATATGGCAATCTCGCCATTCCCTTTCGGGGTAGCCAATGTCAGAAAACATTGCAAATGCTGTTAGGCCTTGAAAACTGACTCTCTTTCAATAATATCCTGCATAATGCCCTATTCTTGCATATATTTTTCACTTCTGCTACATTCATACATTGCATCACACATATTATCCCATTCACAAGACTTGATATTTTTTTCCTTCTGAGTCTCTTCCGCCAAATTCACACATGACTTTCTTCTTCGAAAGTTTCTTCTCTAACAATTCACTCTACATTCTATTAACTATATTAGGTATATGATAACTAGATTAGGTTTCGTTATTAAACTCTCATCCATTTCCTTAACGTGGACAAATCAATGTAGCCTCCTTTCATGTATGCCCAATACTGGAGCTTCAGAGCCACATTCCTTAATTACCCATTCATTCCTTACTCTATTCTCTCTTTAAGTTTATAACTGTATCTGCTAATGTATCTAATGACTGCGAGTGTTCAGGAACGAATATATGCACAGGAAATACAAAGTGGTCACACGCAATATTATACATCTGATGCAGCTCTTGTTTGTTTCAAAGAAGTGAATATAATTGTTTCAGATGCTTCTGCAGGCAATAAATGGCAGATGAGAAGGTTTTTTTTGCGAGAAATGTGGTATTCTACCCCCACCTCAGTGTCCAACCTACCCCAAACTATGAGGTAGAAGGCACGGTGTTGCAACACTTTCAGGCCTCTCTCACCACCCCGGGGAAAGAAGGTACTCGGAAAGCACTGTTTTTCAAGGAAGGGTTTCCATTGCCAGAACAATGAGCTTTATGTTTAGACGGTCTAGGCTTTAAACTAGGAGGTGGTTCCCACTGAACTTCAACGGAAAAGTAAATAAATAAAATTGCACCATGGGAATAAATCATCCACTCAGTATGACGCACAGGATGCATCAACAATATAGCAGCAACACAGATGGGTGAAAAATATCCCGGCTAAAATATCATTGTAATACTGTTAAATTTCATCATAAGTCCCTCCGGCATTAGTTCACATTCAATTAAATATTGTTATACCAAGTAATGATTAATTACATAGTTAATTATTAATTATATAAATTAAGTATATACACTTCTTATACACATAAAACAATGGAACATTGAAGATTTTGTAGCCAAAAGCTCAAATCATGAACAAAAAGAAAGCAAATGCGAAATTCAATTGCAGGAATTAAAAATGAAATTATTCCAGACATCTTACAGTAATAAGTTCAAGTCTATGCCATCAGAGCATTTAATTTGCAAGGTCAAAAGAAAGACCGCTTCACCGAGTCCTATGTTTTTCTTATGGAATTACAATTTTTTTAAAAAAGGGCTCACATTGGGCGCCTGGAGTTTTTGGGTCTCAATACTACAATCCGTTTATTCTTCTGCGCCCTAGAAAACATATGTACCAAAATTCGATAGAATCCGTCTAGGGTTTCACAAGTAAACATCGTTTAAACAAACAATATTTACGTTTCTTAGATGTAGGATAATTTCTTTTGTCGGAAGAAGTAAGGTCATTGGTTAAAACATTACTGACATAAATACCACATTTGACAAGATTTCTAAAATATATTTTTGCTTTATCAGGAAAATAATGAATTTATGTACTTTCAGCGTGCGGAAAGTGTAAATGTTAACCAGTGATTCTGTTTCTCTTTCTACGAAATCAATAATGCATTCACGATGATCACAAAGAGTTATGAATGCACATATTTTCCAGTATTGTCCATTACTGATCACTCCTTAACTCGGGTGCTATGACATGAGCACTCAAGGATACACTGAAGGATTCCATCAGTCGGATGGAACGTCAAACTACTGATCCCAATGCCATCTGTCGTTATGAGTAAGGAAGTACGTTCGAAGAAGGTTCGTAGGTTCGTACGCATAACATACTTTCTTTTTCTTCTCAAAATTCAACTTCCTTTTTCTTTCAAAAATAAAGGAAGTTGTGATTTTTCAAAAAGACATGACCAACTCTCTATAATTTAACACATACATTAATTAAGTCGTCAATAACCAATTCAACGAATATAATTCTACTTATTATTACATTTCATTCACTTCCAACACCCCCGAATTCTGAACTCCGTTACCAAAAAGTTTAAGAATTTTTTTTACTTTTCAAATACTGATAAATAGTATCTAAAAAAATATTTTACTAGTTTCAAAGATTCGACGAAAGGATTATTTTCAAATTGCAAATATTTCCTCCTAAAATACAGTAATTAGCTAAAATCTAGCTATTTTTTCGCAATCTTTTTCCACTTGCACTAAAAATTGCTAAGTCCCTGACGGTCATGGGATAATTACTAATAACTTACTTTACTCTGCTCAAAATGCTCAACGTACAGAATACTTGGCACCCACACGTCGACTACAGTCTCAGTAAAACATATACGACCGTTGATGCTTGTGGCATTGCTTTCTCCGTTTTCCATAAGAGTGAAAAAGGCACCACATTATTCTTTTTCCCATCCCAGTCCAGGGAAAAGCTCACCGATGACGATTTGCCAGCAGTCTGCCTTAAATGTCAAGTGGCCATTGATTTTCTTTAAATACTTCTCTGAAACCCGAGTGTTAATGTTGAAATGATGATAACGCATTCATTTCACCATTTCTCGCGCGTATGGGACGCAGGCGCTTTTCGAGTGAAAATCTCACATAAAAAGCATTGGCAACATCAACGTGCGTCCACCACAGCTACACGCCTGACATCTATTGGAAGAAAAAAAAAGAACGTGAACAAAGAATCGACACATCCGTGCGCCGTGTTTATATTTGTGGATGAAACCTTTTCCGTGAAAAGCGTCCTTTGGCTCTTCTCTTGAATTTTGTATTCGCCCTTCTTCTGTCACGGACATGCGGTGCCGCCATGTTGTCGCTTTGTGTGTTTGGCGAGCAGACATCTGAATTTACGTCATCCATGGCAGCGTATTAGAATGCTCCGTTCGCACAAAATGACAGTGACGCACTCGCACTACTGCCTCTCCCCCCCTTATTTTTGTTGGCAAATGTGAGAACGTCTAAGGGTGGTTATTTCCCTCCTTAAAATTTCACGTCAGTTCTCATTTCATGGTCCGTTAGGAGGATTTAATTTCATCGAGGCATGCGGGTTAAAATTAAATATAAATTTTTATTATTTTCAAAGTAACAAAAATAAAATTTGAATATTGATACGCGTAAAGATAAGAAGTATGTAAGAAATATAAGAAGAAGAAAGTATGACAATGTTAAAGGTGTTGTTTTAACAACAAATTGAATTATTTTAGACTACACATGACTATTGCAGACCAACTGAGACAAAATTCCTATGGAAGTGAGAATCTAAGCGGTCATAATTCACGTTGAAGTTACTGAAGATTATGTCTCTCATGTGCAATACATTTCGGTCTCCATACTCTCTTTCATCGAGCCAAACTCTCGCAGTATTTAATGCTCGGACGATTCTTTAAGGAGCATGAACCCGCACTCTTTGGTTGATGGAAAAGACTTACGTATTAACGAAAATGTAAGTGTCTTCAACACATTAGGGCATATATGAAACACGTATTGGTGATAAACGTACGTTATTTCATATTTCACATTCCAATGCTAATGTAGTTCAAATCTTCAAGTTCTAGTCAGGTATGAAAAACATTTTGATCAAATCAGAATACACACTGAAAACAATGGATTTTCAAGACACATCCTTCTTGCTACTCAAACCTTTAAAATTAAAATCATTACGCCGATTACGAAATGTATATAAAATATTTCCAGTGCAAATGCAGTGGCCTTTCGGAAATGGTGCATCCTTCAGATAAAGCTGGACCGCCTGTGTTTACAACCAACTCCGACCCACTCCCTTGTGTTCCAATCCACATCGGGCAACGGCCTACCAAACATACGATAGAAACACCGGTTCCCTATCAGTCACCGAAGTTAATTAAGCAACGTTGGGCTTGGCTCGGGTTTGGACGGGTGATCCTCCGATTCGTCCGAGTGTTGTTGCCCCTGTCTGCGCGTGGCAGACATTAAGTGCGAAATGACCTTAGCCGTCGAAGCACGTTAAACAAAAGTACTATGCTATACTCCAATCCACATCACGACCCCAACGGAGACGAGTTTCATCCAAGAGTGGTTAATTTACCTAAATACACGTTCACCAATAATCTGAATGATTTTGTAATCAAAGATTATAAATTTTCCCCATCACTTCCACCATCCAGAAAGAGTGTCATCAACCTACTGGGCCACTGAGAATTGGCGCTTCGGAAAGAATCTGCTGGTGTCCAACAACTTTGAGCCGATGCCATCACTACACACCTCGCCACGCGTTCTCAACAAGTCTCCAACCAACGTGAATTAAAAATCGTTATTTTGTACGCCGGCTCCAGTGGCAGCGGGGTAAAGTCCTAGCTTGCTAATCCGAGGGTCGCAGGTTCGAGTCCCGCCTGAGTTGGTTTTCTGCTTGCTCAGGGCATGGGTGTTTGTCAAGTTCTGGTAGTTTGGCCCCTGAGAAACCTGAAGATAAGCCAATGACTTATCGGGATCTCAGGGGCATACGAATCACGAGATCCGTCGGAGAGCAAGAAAATGTCTCACGATCTAATCTGTATATATATAAAAGTCAATGTATGTATGTATGTATGTATGTATGTTCCACATCTCCTCCTAAACCACAGGACCGATTTTGATGAAATTTGGAACACATGTTTGTTACTGGTAGACAACAAACACTGTAGGGTTCAATTAACCAAAACCCTTTTTTCCAGGGTTAAGGGTGTGATCCTTACTAATATGTATAAAAATGTAATGGTCTCTGTCTGTCTGTTGCTCCATCACGCAAAAACTACTGGACCAATTGAGCTGAAATTTGGCATGTAGATAGAATAAATATCTTGCTGTATCATATGCTATATTAAAGACCCCTAAGGGCCCCCAAAGGCCCCCGAAGGTCCCCCCTGTTGGTCCATGCTAAGCATTGTGTTCGGTGCAGTGGTTTCATTTTTTGCTTTTTAAAAGTACATTCACTCAAGATATAGGGCTGGAATTTTTTTTATCGGATGGCTGAATAAATATAATTTCTAATTTTATCAATCGATTTTCTTCTACGCTCCGTATTTGTCTGAAATTAATGTTTTCAGTTGAAAAATCACACATTTTTCCCTGAAATCAACAATAACATATTTCCTTGACAACCATAGATTTGATTTTCAAATGATATACACGCCTCTTAACTATTAAATATCATGTTTTCCTGCAGACCCATGATAGTACGTAGAAAGCAAATCCGTATAAGAAGGGCCCAGAGTCCCAAGGGCCCCATGATAGATTGCTT
Organism: Pyrrhosoma nymphula; assembly: GCA_963573305.1. Lineage (NCBI taxonomy): Eukaryota > Metazoa > Arthropoda > Insecta > Odonata > Coenagrionidae > Pyrrhosoma > Pyrrhosoma nymphula. The sequence goes on along the minus strand of OY754338.1, from coordinate 3,484,207 downwards.
CAGGGGTTAATCGATAAATTCAATTCATATTTACAACAAGTATACTCTTCGTCTTTCTCAAAGTAGCTCTCAAAGGGGCATCGCATGTATATGAGAGAACACTTACGTTGTAAACAATACACATAAAGGAAATTAATTGATTACACACACAATTATATATGCAAGAATATTTACGTGCAGCGAATATCAGTGGTAATAATGCCTCTGTTGCTACAACAAACTCGGCGTTGTTTATTATCGTTTAATACTCATATGTATTACACGTAGTGAAACCGTCTGCCTCTCATTACGATTGCAAACTGTTTTTTAGACCAATCCCCGCATCATTAACGTCACGAGTTATTTATATGTTTAAAAGTGTTAAAGTGCAGAAAACTTAGGTACATTCATTCAATCATCGAGTTACCCATTCAAGAATCTTGCTCGCCGCTGTTTCCCCTCCTTGGACTTAAAAATATATCCATCCACATGCCTAATAGAAAAAAGAGTAACCTTTCGAATAAATCTTCTTGAGCAAAATGAATATCTTATTTGCGAGAAAATGAGCCCTTGAAAGAAAAACGACAAAGGTTAGACTTGGATGGTCAAAGACATGCCCACCAGCGATCTCATGATAATCTCCCCGTGGTGTTTCTCGGGTTACGCTAAGATCCGCACAAATTTCATCCTTACCCAACATACGGACGGGTAACCAGCTCTAAATCTGGTTCAAATACAGACCCATCTGTTTCGAACCTTCAATCTGCTTTAAGATGGCGGAAATTATAATGACGCCACTACATGCTTCTTACCCGAATGCAGAACGGAAATTCTGCACAATTAACGACACCCGTGCATGAAAATCGACAAGTGTACTAAGAATCACCATAGATTTTTTATTTATCAACCGAAACCAATGATTATGGCTATGCCGAAGGCACAGTCCCACACAGGCACAGTCCCACACAGCCGAAGGCAGAGGCCACATTGATGGAGGATTCATAGGTCAAATAAACATGGCTTCTGCTGCCATCACTCCTCTTGACGTTGTCAACCGCTGGATTGTACCCTTCTGTCCAATCCGGATTAAGATAATCAACGCACATATCAACGTTGAATAGTGCAACTGAATTAAGTCATGGAATTCAAATATATGTATGTACACAAGGGAAGCGATCAAGATGTTAATCACTCAGTAGACGGCTCAAGAGAACCGGAGGGACGAGGTGACCATCTATCAACCTTTGCTATTTAAGTAGTAATGAGTCTGCGAGGCCGATTTTTGGGTTTCCCGTGCATGAAAGTGAACCAATAGTCGTGCACCTGGAAAACTGTCAGTGTGTCTACTACAACGAACACAACATACAAGATAGGTTACGAACTCCTCAAATGGCCACGCATACTGTTTTTCTTCGGGCTTTGTGGTTTTATTATAAAAAATAAGTTTAATGTTTTTCACACCCGTTGAATTTCAACGGGTATCTTCCGCTCGTAACCAATAAAGCTGACAAGGAAGACAGTATTGTCATTATTATGATTAAGTATTTGGTGATTTTATGGTAAACTCTTAAGTAAATAATTATTGTGTTTCCAATCTAGCTGTAAAAATGTAATTTACACAATGACGCGGAATACTGTCTGCGCCAAGCTTGGAAATAGGTTATCCACGATTGACAATGGGGAAAAATACAATTTTGGGGCAAATAAAGGCCTCAATTAGCCAATCAGGGACGTTCTGTTATAAATTCAACTATGAATGATTTTTTACTTTGTATATTCCATGCTTCATTTATTTCAGATCATCGATGTTCAACGCCTTGCCAGAAATGCCGCTGCAGACTCTTTTTAAATTAAATGCCATGCTCGTATTATAATAGGTACGTCCATTTTGTTTTCTCTAGATTGTGCACAATGGTTTACTGCTTGTAAATTCCACATGAATTTTTTCTGTAATGCTTGCAAACGAAGAAATGGCATGTTAAGCTTCACTGTTATAGGCGTTTTTGAGCGCCTATCGCAGCGGTGCATGAACGCAAATGGAAAATTCCTGTGAGATACACTATATATAATCCTTCATATTAAAGAAGAGTTCCCATGCGTTCATCTTACGACCCAAGCCTACAGTATCTAAAATGCGAGACGATGCATCGCGTTCTCCAAAATGAACGGAAGCTGAGGCTTACTTTTCGTATTTTTTCCCGCGCAGCTTGCCCGTCCTCTTCCCATTCCACCTCTAGATCTCGCCTCCGAGAGGGTCGGTGCGGAGGGGGGAAGGCTTCCTTATCTCAAGCGATCAAGTTTCATCCTCGCTCGCTCGCTCACTCGTGTGGAAGGTTGACGGAGGGTCTGCGAGCGTGATCTAGGAGAGATTCCATCCTCTGTCTGGGCGTCGAGTAAAGAATCAACCTATTTCTGCCAAAACCACCAGAAACTAATTTGTGGTTTTTTTTCATACCAATACGAATCCTGGGATTCCGGCATTGACGTACACATTTTTGTTAAATGTGTACGTCACAGTACAGTGACCCATAGTAAGTAAGTTTTCTTGGGCATGAAATGTAACATGCTACACGTCTGATTTAAATAAATCATTTGTAATACAAAATAAAAACGGAGATTAGCTTACGGACTAAACTTCAGAATTTTTTTCTAACTTTCGATGAATGGACTTCGCCACGCAATAGAAGCTATATTGATATTAACGTTCACTGCTCTGAAAGAGAATCAAAGATCTGGAATTTGAAGCTTATCTAAATAATTGGAATATGCCCTCTGATGTTTGTATTGGATTTATAAAAAAGAAATTCAGATAATATGAAATTTCTTCAGGAAAATACATTTTCGCAATCACCACGGATGGTGCAAGTGTAATGGCAAAGGTTGGTAGGTTAATAACTACGAATTATCACCTTTGTTTTGCTCGTGGTATCCACCTTGCAGTCATTAATGGTACGTAAAAATCTGAGGGTAGAGTAAATGTGAAAAAGATTTAATTTGAAGTAGAAGAAGAAGTCGAATTTGAAGAAATTGAATTCAGCGAAGACTTTCCGTTGAGTGATGAAACAGACGGGGATGATCCATTTGAAGATGGAGATGCGTGTAAGAATAAGAACAAAAAATTAAGATTTTGGTCCAAAAAATAAGGAAAATAGTTCCTCTATTTATAAAATCATTCTAAAAAAACGACAGATTCCTTCAAAATTATGTGATTGAAAAATTTGGTGGGGAAAGAGCTCTTGTTATTGAAGTAAAAACTCGATCGAACACGTGAATGAAAAGGACTGGCAATTTTCCACAAGAATATATTTTAAATTGACCGGTTTCGGTGTACTACACCATCATCAGGTCCGAACACCGAAACCGTCGTTTTAAAATATATTCTTGTGGAAAATTGCCAGTCCTTTTCATTCATGATGTCATTCCACAAAATCAAGCCTGAAACAACAACTTTTATTCGATCGAACACTTTAGTTGACATGATAGCACGTTTTCCAATGCTAAAACCTTGCGTGATGAGGGCCTTAATTGATTTTAATTCCGAAATATCATTCCATGAATGTGAATATGAGCTTGTTTCTTCTATTTTTACAACACTTCAGCCAGTGAAAATTATAGAGGAGGCGCTTTGCCGAAGAGATCGGAATGTCTTGAAGTGTGAGGCTGCGTTAGAATTCTTAATGCGAAAACTAACATATGTGAATACATAGTTGGGGAATAATATGAAAACTGCCTTTCAGAATCAAATACTTAAGAGACTAATCTACTAGGGGTTTTGCGGTATTGTCACTGCGGTTCACGGGCAAGAGGTCATGATTAGGGGAATTTATATTATGTGCTAACACTAGCAAACCTAAAAAGAGTTTTCAAAGAAAACTTGCTTGGATTTCGTAATTATAATGCCACTAAAACATTTAAATCAGCAAGCAAGGAAGAATAACAAAATTCTTTAGAAACAAAAAGTCGATATTTTGATGGCTTGCATAGAGCAAGAGAGAGTCAGCTGCTAAATATTCAGAGTGTGGTTCACTATGTTCGGATGAGCTAATGAAGGAACTTGATTCGGTCATTACCCAATGTTTGATTCCTTCCAAACAACATCCTCCTACCTGCAGTTCAAAGGACCTAGGATCAATAGTTCAAAAGCTAGAGAATTTCCGTGAAAGTGGACGGACATGATAAAATATGCAAATTATTTACGAGCTCTTACTAGCTATTCCTCCCACTAGTGTTGAATCAGAAAGGGCTTTTTTATCATCGGGTTTCCTTTGCAAAAAATATAGGTCAAGAATGAGCGACACGACATTACACACTGTGTTTTTCAAGTGCATATTTGAAAAAATTGTAACTTTTCAGTGAGGATAACCTAATTCTCGATTTTGTTCGACTTTTTTAAAAGACTACAATTTCTTTCAATTTATGAGCAATTGATACTGCTATTGTGCATTATTTTTTATCTCGCAAGAAAAACTGTATTGTTTTAGGTTTTAGTAAAACAAATTCTTTAGTACCTTTGTGGTGTTTTTCCAATTTTAGTACCAAAGATAAAACAATTAAAAAACAAAAACAAAGTAAAACAAACGCAAGACCCGGATTTCAATACTTCAGCATCGTCATCATCAGTGAAGATACTCCTCTGTTCCTAAACTTTGTGTGGTGTTGTTTTATAATAATTTTAACTTTATTAATAATCGATGTTGCTCACAATTTGCGTCATTTTAATATGGGTTCCATATGTGCATGTGATATTTTGGTTCTTTTTTAATTTAATTCCATATATGCATGTGATACTATAGTTAAATCCTGGGATCTCTGGATTGAGGAAATCACAATCCCGTAATCTCGGGATTGAAAAATCTCTCCGGGATTGCAATTCTTAGTGCCCCCGTGTGTTTTAACGGCCAACACTGAATTATCATGCCAATGCACTACGAGAATTTAATTATTTTCATCATTTTGGCAATATCAAGTTCCTTTATTTCTCTCACTTACATTGCGATTGATTGTCAGAGATACTGAAATATAATATTAGTTTCTTGAACCTTGGCATGCTTTCTCGAATGATTTTTCACTCTTTGTCAGGATATTAGGTTCAATACATTTTGTTTATGGTCGATAATGGTACCCCGTCAAAAATAGATGTGTCAAAAACTTTTCCCAGATTATCGTGGCTTATTTGGTGACTGTGACTCCTTATTTATCGCGAGTATATTTTCACTCAAAATGAAAATATAGCCTACATCAATATAAAAAAATAAGGCTGCAAGCAGCTGCAAGGCCAATGAGTTCGGAAAGGGTATGGAAGGAAACAATCATGCTGAGCTATATAATGCATACGTGGCAAAGTATATTGGAGGAAAGAGAGTGAACTTTGCTCTGAGGGTCGCTTATCAAATGCGGTGTGAGATTGCGGCAACTGCATGCAACGTTGGACCCCAATTGCATGGCTTGATTCACAAGCAAATCACGGGAAAGAGCCCGGGGTTCTACACAAAAAAGTATACCACCTCCACGCAAAGGAAGGCAGACTTAAGGTGTAAACGAAGCCTAGAGATGCCTTCTTCATCGAAGCGGAAAAGATTGCGGGTCGCTGGTCCGGACCAACACTATGGCCTTGTGGGTCAAAGTGAAGCAGTCACTAAAGAGACTCTAGAGATCGACAACGAACGGAGAGAAGAATTCCTCATGTCTCTAAGACTCAGCGACCGTGGCAGAAAGAGACTGGAGGAAAACACAAGGGATCAGCGCCGCTGCGAGATGTGGATATCGGAAAGATTGAAGAGGCTAACTGCTTCCTCTTTCGAGCGCATTTGTAAATTACGTCGCACAACTCCCCGCGCAAATATAGTCAAGGGCTTGCTTTACCCTTCGATTGCAGGAAGTAAAGCCACGCAATACGGGGAAGTAGGCGAACCCAAGGCAATTTCTGAGTACGAAAGGCACAGCGGGGACAAAGTTTTTCCAGCTGGTCTCTTTGTGGACAAAAAACTGCCTTTTCTGGTCGCCTCGCCAGATGGAATATTTGCCAATGGAAAGGGGTTACTAGAGGTGAAATGCCCCTATAAGTGCAGGGATATTTCTCCTATAGAGGGTATAAATAGGAAAATGATCTCCTACTGTGAGATTAAAGAAGGAGAAGTAAGATTAAAGAAAAATAGTGATTACTATTACCAGGTGCAGGGTCAGCTGCACATTACAGAAAAAGAATACTGTGTGTTTTTGGTTTGGAGCGCGTTTGGAATGCTAGTTCAGAGGATTGAAAGAGATGACGAATTTTGGAACGAGAAGATGGAGGTAAATTTAAAACAATTTTATATGGATCACCTACTTCCCGAAATCGTGGATCCTCGTTATCCAAAAGGCATGAAGATCCGTTAAAAATCTCTGTATTAATGGTGAAGATATTCAGTGGCCTTCATAATTTGCTGTTGCACTATTTCTTAGAGTGATGTTAATATATACGTTTTTATGTGCTCATGTGTGTGTTTTTTTAATTTTATTACATCTTTATATAACCATTTTGCTTTCCTGTGCTAATGGTAGTCAGTTATTTCTATCAGAATTTTTACAGCAGGCTGTTATTTTCTTTATTCAAGTTTCTAGGACATACTGCTCAACTTTTAATTTTGTGTAAAAATGCACAGAACGGAAGAAATAGATAATTTACGAATAGATAAGTTAATTTTCAGGGGGATCATACTGGACTTGTCTCCTACTAATTATAATTACTAATTGTAATTAATAAGTGAATGGTAGCCCAGTAGGTAGAGCGTTCAGTAACAGACCAAAGGATAATGGATTCAATCCTGGGCGAAGCATCTTGGCATGATCTCGCGGTACGATTTTCGGTGTCAGAGTTTTGTTGAAAGTTGGAAAACAGGCCTCTCTACCCTGAATATGTGAATTTCACTCGCCTTCCGCCTTAGTACGGCAGAGCGCAACCCTGTCCAACCAGTCACTGGGTTCATCAGTGCGCGAATGTTTTTAAATGTGATGAATTACCTGCGAAGAAAAAAGTTTTTGAACAAATAATCTTAATATAAAATGACGTGTTAATATATTTGGAGCATTAACCCTTAGTTACACGCTAAGCGGGGATTTTGCCGCATTTTTCAAAAGTTCGAAATAGCGCGCCAACCGCATATGGAATACTGGTGGCATACTCTGGTATTCTATTTCTGACCTTTGGCCAATACAAAGCACATTTTTTTGAGTCAATGTGACGAGCAACTAGTGTGTTGGAATCTTACAAAGTGAGAACACTGTCTTGGCGGGTGATTTGCCGCTAGCGTGCGTTCACGCTATTGTATTGAACTTCGGGGTTTCTGCCGCTACCGTGGAACCATGTAAGTATAATTCTTTTTTCAATAGTACCTATAGCATGTTATGCTATCTTATTACTACGTATAATTATTTGTATGTATTTGCATTATTATTTTGTTATTTATTATTATTACATCTTCTATTATATGTTTTGTCTTGCATGTATAATTTATCTCAGTACTTACGATATTTTTGTTTTCACCTCGTCACTACATATTGATTCCTATTTACCCTTACGGTTTTCGTATCGTTCATATATTATTTCATTTCAAAGCAGGGACATATTGGTAGCAAATGCCCCGAATAGGGTGTCTTGGATGTCTCAAACCATGATAAGTAACAGTAGATGCACGCTTTACTATTATATTATGTCTCACTAACTCTCGCATTTTGAACTCAGTAAGACTGATATTTCGTCCCAATTCTTTTTTATTTTATATAAAATGGTTGTGATAATTTGAATCTCTAACCACATGTCGTGATTTAGAAATTTCACCTTCATACTCAACTATGTATTACATTGTAGTAAAAATGCGTAACTTACGTTTTATTGTTAGTGGTGACCGTAAAAATGTATGCATGTTTATTACAATGTATTACACATTTGAGTTTGAAGGCAAAGAGTCGCGAGAAGAAGGCGACGGAACTTAGTCGGTGTATCTGCCAGCGGAAAAAGAACACAATGTTGTCATGATATTATTACGAGATTCAGGAATCATAATCTCCTTATGGACGTACATTTTATTACGATTTTATCGAATTGCGAACACATCGAATAGGTGGTGACTAATGTAAAGTTTTTTATTCCTAGGTCAGAACGTATCTATCGCCCTGATGAGTACTTACGAGTGCTTCAAGAGCTTGATGAGGAAGAGAGGAGGGAAGGGCTGGGCAACCGCGATGGGGAGGATGATTTTTGTGATTTCTCGGAAGAAAGTGAAGGGGAGGAAGAATATGTTTTTGAAGACTTACTACATTCCAGCGATAGTGAGCAGTCTGGTGATGAAAATGACGTTAGTCACCCTGATAATTTCGACGTTTATCTAGGTCAAGGGAAAAAGAGTGATACATTTTGGCTAAACTCTTCATTACACTTTGGTACTTCCAAAACAAAAGCTAAAGACATTGTTCGTGTTTCACCAGGGCCAACATCAGTAACCAAGAATGCCTCAACCGAACTCGAAGTGTTTCTCAAAATGATTTCACTGAACATGAATGACAGCATTGTCGAAAATACGAACTATTACATTGAAAGAAAACGATCTTCTCAGGTGTACTCGAAAATCAGAGATTGCATGACTACTTCTCGTACGGAAATAATGGCTTTGTTTGGAATTTTATACATTCTCTCAATAAATAAAAGTTGTAAGGCAGATGCTAGAAGAGCTTGGAAAACAAATGGAACAGGCCTGTTGAACTGCAGAGCTGCGTTCGGGATAAACAGATTCCGCTTCCTGCTACAGGCACTTCGATTTGATGATTTCAGAACCAGGTCGGTTAGGAAAGCCACAGATAAGCTAGCCCCTATCAGAGAAATTTATTATCAGCTTTGCAAAAATTTTAAAAAGAGCTACTCCCTGTCAGAGCATGTAACTATAGATGAAATGCTGCAGCCTTTCCGAGGACGCTGCAGCTTTGTCATGTACATGCCTGATAAGCATGCAAAGTACGGCATCAAGCTGTATGCTATGTGTGATGCAAAAACTTATTATACGCACAATTTTGAAATTTATTGCGGCAAACAACCAAGTGGACCTTTTGAAAATTCAAACAAAGTGATATATGTAGTAAAGAGATTGACGGAGCCCATCAAAAATTCGAATAGGAATGTAACAACAGACAATTACTATTCAAGCCTTGATCTAGCCATGTATTTGTTGGACAATTGTCTAACTTTCTTAGGCACTATGAAAAAAAACAAGCCTGATATCCCCAGAGAATTTCTCCCCTGCAAAAGTCGACAGGTCGGAACTTCATTATTTGGTTTCCAGGATACCTGCACTCTTGTTTCGTACTGCCCTAAACGAAATAAATGTGTAATTCTGCTTTCTACGTTGCACAGTAAAGAGGAAATTGATTCAAAAACTGGGAAACCTGAAATGATCCTGGACTACAACTCAACCAAGGGAGGCGTCGACTCTGTGGACCATAAGTGCGCAAATTACTCCACTAGAAGACGAACACGAAGGTGGCCTCTTTCACTATTTTTCCGATTTTTGGATATGGCTTCTGTTAACGCCCACGTAATCTTTGTAGCTAACAATATTGGGAAAAAAGTCCATCGAAGACCAAGAATAGAATTCATTGAAGCTCTCGCATTTAGCCTTGTAGATGAACACATGAATTCCAGGGCAAAAATAAGAAACCTTCCAGTAGACATAAAGGCTTTTCTTGCAATGAAGCATGGGGAATGTACTCAAGTGTCTGCTCCTACATGTGAACCTCAATGTGGGGCGGGTCCTTGTTTTATGTGCGGAAAACATAGAAATAATAAGTCGGTAAACAAATGCAATGAATGTTTTCGATTTGTATGTAAAAATCACTCCACCTGCATAAAAAAATGTCACGAATGTCGTGACAGAGACGGTGATGGACTAGAATGATGACTTTTGAAATCACTTAAAACATCTATTTGATTTATAATGTTTATGTATATTTATTTTCAGTAATTGTATGTATGTTATGACATAATCATTTACTTTTGCGTGTATTTTATTGAGTTGATAGTCTCTCGAGTATCGTCTTCAATTTATTAAGAAAAGTTATTCAAAAAATTAAATAAAGTAATTTGTGAACAAATATGCATTATTTTCGTTTATAAATAAAAGGGAAAAAATATTTCAAGTCTTGTAATTTATTAGAAGTTACCCTATTGCGTTAAAATACCCTCAAATTAGCATGAGTATTAAAAAAAACCAATAATGTAAAAGTGCGGCAAAAAAGCCGCAAGCGTGCTCTGACGTTATCCTCGCGGGTGCGTGTAGCTAAGGGTTAATACCGTTTTCTCTGTTGTTATAGAAAACATTCAATGTAACTGTCAAATCATAGCTAAACGAAAAACGTAAATGCACAACGTTCATAAACGACATTTTTTGTTGCATACACCACGGATCTTCAAGAAAGAAGTACTCTTGTAAGAATTGGAAAAAAATCCGAGAGCGCTTTGGCCTTGTAAATGGTAGGGAACTTTAGAGATGTAACATTAAACTTTTACGTCAATGAAAGACAATGGTCGAAAGTAGACACATGTGAAAGAGAGACAGACAATATTTTTAATTAGCCTCTTTAAAAAGGCTCACCAATTACTTTACGAAGCCCTAAGTGATATCCGCTAAAATAAGTGGTCAAATGGACGATATTATTAGAAATCTTGGAGGACAAATTCAATAACTTCAGTCCATAAAATTTGACAACCACTAAAAACTCCCCTATAACTCCCAAGGCAACGCCGACAATCCCAAAACCCTTTAGGTGTTTTCAGTTTTAGGTAATTTCTGACCTTTCTTACTTTAAGTAACCTGATCGCCCTGCCGATTACGCAAGCTCTTCTGTCGCCCCCCCCCCCCCTCCCCCCCCAACGAAAATCCGAGCTGAGTGAGACATAAAGGGTCCCTCCCATCTGCTCCCCATTCCACTTCCTACGGTGGCGACCCTGATGGAAACTCACAAGAACTACTAGAGCAGTGAGATCGTGCTGAGATGAGAGACCGTTAAAACGGGTATTCAAATACGCATTGAACCACCTTTTAATGACAATGATTTTCAATGCCATCGTCGGAAATAAAATATTGTGGAGCATGAAGCGTACGAATTCATTTCATGACGTATATTGTAGGAAGGAGAGATGCACTATCGACGGTGTCCTACGAGGAACTGGAAAGAAATTAAACGTACTAAAAAGTCTGTGTAGAAGGAGCGAAAACTGTATTGGAAACAATTATTTGACAAAACAGACCTAAGAAAACCATAGTGGAAGGAGAAGTTGATAGGAAGAACTATAGAGGAAGACCAAAAATTGGAATGCATCAAAAAAATCATGAAGGGTGTTTAAGTAAATAATTATGAAGGAATTAAGCGGGTGGCAAAGGAGAAAGTGGAATGGGGAGATTCTGCAAATCAATCTTTGGAATTATGACAACTGATTATGATGGCCAAATTCATAAGGTTACCTTCACTTTTTAAAAATTTAATTGGCATCAACCCCCTTTGAATACGAAGGCAAAGTTAGCCATCGAATCCTCAGTACCTGAGCTTTTGACCCGGTTGTCAGAGAATGAGACACCATTCGACCATGGAATATAATTTTCATTCGTGCTCAAGACTACGCACCAGAATTCTAATTATGCTGTAATTATAAATGAAATAATGTTATTCAACGGTGAATTACTGTTCACTTGACGCGAGTAGCGAAACATCGAATCGCTAGTTTAGTGAAACATTCCATTTTCTCACAAGCGCTCCCTGCTTCCACAAAGGTACACACTCACGGATCGCCGCCGCCCCTGCCGGACCCACTCTCCAACAGAAGCACCAAGAGACCCTTGGGGGCTTAACTCGGGACGCAGAGAGAGAAAGAGGGAATCGTGGTGGCAAGGCGGGGTGCTGCGGGCGCAGGAAGCCTCCTCCTCCCAGTTCATAATCCTCCGTGGCGAAGACCGCCAGGCCCTGAAGGGGACGACAGTAGGAGAGAGACAGAGGAAGCAAGCGCTTATGCTTGTTCGCAGGCGTGGGAATAAAAAGGGGGGGAGGGAGATAAGGACAAAGGGGGAGGGAGAGAAGCAAGGAATGAGAGATAAGGACGTGGAGAACGAAGGTGGTCGGCTTAGGTGCGCAAGTCTCTCCACGCTGCTGCTACCACCACCGCGGGCGAGGAAGAGGGTGTGGTCTACTCTTAACAGTGTGCCGAGAAGTGGAGGGGGGAAATGTGCCTCAGGGTGGGGAGAAGGAAGGCTTGCTATGGGTGCGAGAAAGTGGGGAAAGGAGGTGTACGCCCAAGTGAACATGATCCCCCAGCCCACACACCCAAGGCCGTCCCCCCATAATCCCATAAACGATCCTTAATTCTTTATTTCCAATTCTCCATTCCTTCCTGACATGGCGCAGGGACGATTCTGCAGAGGTCGTCTACGCATTTAACAATGCAGGCTCACGGAGGAATGAATTGAAACCCATTTCAATACCGGAGGATCTGCTTCATTTTTATTCTGGTTTCGTTCAATTAATGCACGGGATCCCAACCAGGTCAGCTTCACCATGTCACTCCACCAGGTGTGTGGGTTCATGCCAGGGCTAAATATACAGTTGAATTTGTGAAAGCAAAGATTTAGGCGTAACTTTATGGAATTGAACCTTGAAAATGGCAATGGCTGCCGAAACCATGGTCTTAAATAAGAGACGAGGAATATAAAAGTTTCAAATGTTAGTTTTATGACAGGACGTCACTAGTTTGCTGTCATGCAGACGTTTGCAACAAAAAATGTGCCTTTCCTTCAAAGAGGTTGAAGTTTATAATTCCTTGAAAAGTTAGTCATCTAATCGTCAGATAAGTAATTTAACACTTAAATCGGAAACACGTGAAGAATTTGCTTATATTAAAATAAATAGGCAGAATATAAATGTCTTTCTCTAGTAATATAAACCTTAGATTTTGAATAGTTATATTAATACGATACGGATTCTGATCATTTAGCGTGAATGTTATAAGGTATTAAAATGTCTTTGACGAAATGAAGTTTCTCCACTCAAATCAAGAACACTGCACAAAAATAAATGAAGCACCGTTTGTTCAACCACCTTGTTGTTCGCAGGGATGTCAACGGACGGGTGGCTAAATGTTATCCTTTCATTTTCCTTGTGAATGTATTTGATTTTTTGGAGAAAATATGGATAAAGTCAGTTAAATCATGTCGGTAAAATAAATAACGTAAACCGAGAAGTGTTTTTAGTTCAGCGGACCACGCCTTCTCGTTGTTAGCTAAATTTGAAGTAGTACTGTTTATCCTTGACATTAAAACTTGAACCCATTCTAACTCTTCAAGGGGTCAATTTAACTTTCTTCCGCAGGAGTGTAAATTGAAGAAATTTTATGAAATAAATCAGTTATTCATTACAGGTACCTTGGGCTGAAAAATATTTTAGATGCATTTGTTCTAAGCAATATTTAGAGTGGAAAATGGCTAACAGTTTACAAACTTAAGGAATGAGAATATGCCGTTCTGTTGGCAGTATTTCAAGATCCTATGTTCCAGCCCATTATTCCGTTACCGGCTAACGTTAAAACATTGAAATTCAGTCCATGAATGAGGAACGTGCTATAAGCGATGTTAACTCCACAATCCCATTAATTGCCTGGAAATCCAATGCAATCGAATTTTAGTTACCTTTATCATTGCATTCGATTTCCCATTGCTCTGCCCCCATAGATTCTCTAAAGCTATTATTAATGCACTTAATTTTTCAAATTCTTTGTGTAGTCACTCTATTCAAGATTCTAAACTTCTTGAAGTGGATTTGTCATTTTACATTAGAATGGACAGCCCATGTATAAAGTTGAAATGTGCAATATTATTGAGTATCCGTACGGCGATGATTTAAATGTTTAATTTAAAACTTCAAATCCTAAAACATAGCTGAAATATAATTTGAAGTACTAATTATTCCTTCAATATTTCGACGTCAAGAATCTATTATCATTATAAGTACTCATACATATACACTCAAATTATTACGTTATCTACGTTCAACCTTCTTCAGCCAATTAATTCAAGAGTGGAGACTAACTTTAGTTAAAGTCAAAACTGCAAATGATCAGTTAGTGAGTAGCAATGAAATTCTACGTGCAAATATATATCTAAGGACTCGAAAGCGACCTTTGGATTGAATGCAACTGATGCCTTCATGGAGATATTTCACTGCTTGTTAAGGAAATAGTTCAAAATTCTCTATGTAAGGCTTTAATTTAAGATTTTGGATTCATCGTAGGCCCAAAGTGGAACTGAAAACTGCACTATACGTTTAATTTGGTCCTTTGTCTCTCCAAACTTAAGTCTAAGAACAGTGCTAGCATTGAGAATCGTTTTTATCAGTCACTTGCGAACATTGGGTTATCAAGAAGCATCGGATTATCAAGTGATAACTCTATCGTTTTATAAAAATGTTACAGCAGGCTTACCACAAATAACTACAATAAAAAAGTAAGAATATTTCATAAACGTAAAGTTTCAGGTGGTAAAAATATTCTCGAAAGACAAAATCCATCAGTCCTTACACTCCCTACAATATTTCCTTAATAACTTCTTTAGCTAATCTTTTTACCAGTGGCATCACTCTTTCGTATCTTAGGAGTCGTAATAGTCTCAGACGGCATAAAAATAGAATTATGGGAAACTAATACCCTTGCCTTTAATTAACTCATGTAACCGTACAAGTTTTCGCTTAACTTTGCGCGCAAAAATGAAAAATGAAGGGAAGAAGAAAAACCACAATGCAGCCTAATGTAGGCACGAAAGAAGGGGGAGGAATTTTCCTCTCTTGAAAAACTCGCGGAGCGGTTAAAACATAAAAGAAACAAAAATAAATAAAAAAATTTTCGGCGGCCAATCATTCCACGCACCCACCCATTTCCGTTTTAATAGCATTCTCGCGATTTTCTCCTTTTTTACATAAAAAGCAATCGACTTTCCTTTCACCCCGACCCCAAGGCCGTGTTAATACGCTCCAGGCAACCCACCTGAATTCTCAAAAAAATATCACCCTCCACCGCCATCTCTCCCACCTTATTAACTACGCCGTAAAAAAACAGCTCTCACATCAGACCCCAGTCAGTCTTGCCTTGCAAAGCTCTTTATATCTTTCAAGCAACAACACCCTCTCCCCATTCGTCAACCTACCCACCTAAGATTCTCCTCTCCAATCAAACCAAGCCAACTTCCTTAATTAATCTCTGGTCGTCCATTTCACAGTGGCAGCGGAGCTGTGCGTTTGTTAAGTTTATCGCTTGTTATTATCGCTTGGCAACATAAATTGTATCGAATGATGGGGATCATGTCGAATTGAATCGCAATAATCGTAATGTAAACCATATCGCATACCGAGAGTCCGTCCAAGAAAATAGCGCCGTTGACATTGACTTGGGTTGGAAAAAAATGAAACGTACTCGGTCTTTCCGCTATCATATGATTTAAAGTTTAAACCAAGGCCACCTTCATGGATTCTATATCACGTGATTCCATTCCCCAAATGACATGGATTGGTTGCTTGTTTGACTACCAACTTCAACTGCGATATTATCTTGGTTATTCCATCATAAATATCGAATGTTATTGCAAGTCATCACTTAGTTACGAACATATCGAATTGAAACTCAAATAGTTTCATAATGAATCACATCGTATTCAGTGGTTTTCATTTGAGTACGGCGATAGTCGTTTATCGATCTCAGGTGCCGTCGATCGCCGACTCACCCCGGAGCAGAGAGCCACCAGCGATAGACGGCGATTCAGCTAAATCGAAAGCACAACACGGCGTGGCGATCACAGTCTATCGCCACGGCTACAGCCGCAAATCGAAAGCACCCATTATACACCATTGTTCAGTTCATACCACTACATTGTACTCCACATTTAATCACATTATGTCAAACATATCATTGCATCACATACTGAATCGATATATATCGTATAATACGGCATTTTACATCTTATCGTACTTTCTGCAGTTTACACCACATGTGGCACGATATAACTTAGCCCCGCATGGCATCATGCCACGAGACAAACAATCACATCACTTCAACTTTCCAATTATATAAAAACAATTTAGATTTTTAGAACAATTTTAGATTTACATGTGCTGTATCGTATTGCGTCATATAAAATGGCGTCGCATCTCATGGAAACAAATCATAAAGCCAGCACAATTAGCTCATTACCTTTCACACATGTTAGTCTTTTGAAACACTTTTTTAGTTATCGTAATGATTGATAAAATGGAAAATAGGCATTTCAAAAATCCTCGAAAGTAAATTTAAACATAAACGTGGGTATAAGTGGTTTCAATTCTTGGGGAATATGGACATCGGATATGTGCCCAACGCATCTTCACCAACCCAGTTATCGTCATGCGTCAATATTATAGCACTTGTAAGGATTATTTGAAAATTTATTTGCTTTATTATTCATTAAAGTTGACATTCGTCTATAAAAACCGGGGTCAAGAAAAACTTATTTCATGGGTTACCTTTAAAAATATCGTTATTAAAAAATAGTTACGATCGTATCTGAATGGCATTTAAAGTATATTTAAGAAAATAGTATTCTCAAGTGTTTAAGAAAGAATTCAAGGCTATTTTACAAGCTATATATTTTCATGGTGATTCTATAACGATTCAATGGTTGTGAATGAGTTAAGTTCGAACTGCGATGTTACCAAACACATTGAACATCGCTGTTGATGAAACAGAATATCGCAAAGGTGATGGTATTGCACATATTCTACCTTCCAATTTTCACTTTTAAAACTTATCCCACCCACTTTTCATCACTTTAAATCCCCTCGCGTCTTATATACAATGTCCTCCTCTTTCCCTGCGTTCATTGCTCCCCCCGCCTGCACTGGACGACGCCAATTCCAATAAATTTTCCCACCCGTGGCCTCGCTCTCTCTTGTTTCAATTCCTAACGTTCAGAAATCGGATTATTTCGAAGGTCGCTTGTCTCCCTTTATATATATATATTTTCCTCTTTTAACCGTATTCGATGGACAAATGTTTTCGTTTTATCATTCCGCCCGACGTGGCCGTGAATGCAGCACGTTTAGGGAAGGAGTAGGTACTCCATAAGATTGAGTGGGTAAGGCAAAAAGAATGGCTGGTTATGCATATATTGTTTTTTTCCGCAGGAATATTTGATAATAATTGCGTTACGATCTTCGCGCCTCTCTCTCTCTCATTTTTTTGAGTCGAGCTAACTCACAACCCCAACACATTTCCCAGCGCCGCTCAATTTTTTCTCCCTCAACTCGCACTGTTTCTCTCATCCGCACACATTCCGTTTAAGTGGCTTCCCCCTCACACCTCGTTCACTTTCCCGTGTTTTTTCTGCCCCGTTTTGAGGACCTTTTTCTTGTTTTTCCTTCGTCCCTTCTCTGTCTCTTTGCCATTTTTGGCTTCGGCAGTGGATAAGCAGTCTTCGTACAGTCCGGTTATTGAACGCCAACGCCATAACTTGACACTCGTGGATGGGAAAAGATGTAGGAGTTGACTTATATTTTTACTCTCTAGCTATTAAAAAATTGAGAAAATCTACCCTATCATCGTCCAAAGCCGTAAATGAATAAATAATTACATTTAAAATGTGAAAGTGATAATATACAAATTAATATCTGCTTCTTTTCGTTTCTGGAAAGAAGTTATGGGTCACCTTTCTTTTCGTCACGTATCTCCTCAGAGTTGAGTAAACTCACCACATTAATGATCTGACTCATTAGTGAATAATTAATTATAAATTTTGTAACATACGAAATAAAATAATAGTTTTCTTTTTTGGAAAATGTATTGTGCATTTTTTAATTGTTTTAATTCTCTAGCTTTTAGAAATTGAGTAACGTTACTCCCTCTTGGTCCATGGCCGTATTCATTTGATATTCATTCCAGCTGTTTGGAAGGTTTTTGGACAGTTCTTATCCTGCAACAAATCTTAAACTCAACATATTTAACTGATTCTCGATTTCGTCCCGAATTCCTATCATCTTCCATCCTTCCTAAGTGTTCTCCCCTCTATTACCCTCCTCGACATGCCCTCTCCTCTCAAAAACCTCCTCCATCCCTCCCTTCTGCCTTCTTCAAACCTCCACCACCAGCGTCCTCTCCTCTCCAACCGTATCCAATACCTCCTCGTTCGCCTTCCTCTCCACCCAGATCACCCTCCTTATCCTTCTCTAAACCTATATCTAAAACGCCTCAAGTCTACGTGCATCGAAATGAACAAGTGTCCGACACATAAGAGTTCCAAACTCTATTTTACACTTCTCACTGCCCTCATCCTTACGTCTCTTCTCCGATCCCCCTCATAAATTCACTTCTCATGGAAAATGCTTTTTTAGCCAGAGCAATTATGCATCTGATGTCCCTACCCCAGGGTCTTAAAAAAATAACAATACATCGTTTTGTACTAAAAATGCTAAAATAATATTTCCGCTCCTGCAAACATTGTTTTGGGTCGGATTAAATTTTCTACTGTTTTAATAATGAGTTCAGAGAAATCATCCCAAAATGTTTTTCACCTATGTATTATTTAGTGGTGTTGGATTTTGGTGGTTACCAATTTTATATTGATTACCCTTTTTCTAGTGACTGGTTGATGTTCCTACCTAATTTTGACTCTCTATAAATCAAACAGTTAAACTAAGTCAGTAAGAACAAATTCATTCAAAACTAAAGTAAGAGATTAGTTGTTTTTTCACCGAAAAAAATAGGACTAATGAGTTAACCAAGGGTTGCTGACGGTAGAAGTAGGAGAGGCAGATTAAAGAATGAGTGTCTGATAACAGATTGTGGAATGGATGTCCCAGTGATGGACATGCAAAAAAGAACCCTGCGCCATTGGTTCGACCATGCTGAGAAATCGAATGACGAAGCAAATTTCCAATGGAAGAGAATTATGTGAGATGACCGGGTAGACTACGGGTGAATATAGTGGAGAGTACTATTATGAGATGTATTATTATATTATATTATTATGACGTATGGATTATGGTATGAAGAGTCTTAAATTATCAAATGCAAAACTGACAAAGTCATTGAACTATTTAATCCATCCAGTGAAGTAGATCCAGCAGTGTGACATTCTGTCAAACTTTTATAATTATTGCATCAAAAATATTCAGTGGTGTTGAAGCATACGATATTTTAGCGAAATTTTGCGATATTATAAAAATATTGCGTGCAAATTTTATCAAAAAGCTTTTAAAGAAACAACCCTTCAAGGACCTTTATTCTCAATCCTCTGTAACAAATCTCATTTAATCCACTAATTTGAATATCAACATACACATGACTTGCTAGATTATTTTTCTCAAATTATAAACGATCAACGAATGGATTCGTCCTGCGGGGCAGTATGTCTCGTGAGGAACAGGTATACATGTAGCAGGAGTGGTGAGAAGAAAGGAGAAAGGCTCACCCCCTACTAGAGGTTCATTGCTGATAACAATTGCCATTGTAACTTCCTCCCTTTGTGTACATGTGCGTGAGATCCGACTCAAACAAACCCCGTGTCTCGGGCAACGCAGAATCCCCCGTGTATGAGGAGGATATGCGAAGAGAGACGAAAGTGAACTAGAAGGCTTTCTGGACGGCGTAGGCGGGAAGGAGACGGGGGAACGGGGGAGAGAGTGGGAGTAGGGGTTTTTGGCGCTGAAAGCGAGCCCCTGAGTATGTTTGTGTGTTTGTGTGCGTGGGAAGTGGAAGGGAGAGTTTGGGACGAGCGGTTGGCTGGCTGATGATGGGGAGGGATAAGTGCACGATGGCCTCGTACTATCCCGCATCTTGTGAGGAAATGGGAGGCAGGCCAGAGGAGAGACGCCTCGGACCTCCGGGACATTCCCATCTCTTCTTGCCACACCCATTCCCCTGTCCCCATACCCCCAAGTGCTCGGGAGACTTGCTTTGCTGCGAATCACCATGAGCGCTGAGTGGCTACATACGTGACTTCCACAGGTTGAGGAATCGAGAATGAAGCGATGTGGACATATAGTTTCTCCACGTCCGTACATTGTATCAATTTCTTATAAAGTTAGTTCGGGTGTACACTTCCTTTATCTCCACCAGCACCATCAGCCATGAACGCTTAATAGAGTTTCTCCTAGTGTGATCAGAGGTGCGATCGTGAATATTTCCTGGGCACTGTTCCAAATGATACCTCCGTCCATTTTTGCAAACTGTTCGCAGTCACAGTTCGTGCGACATGGTCTTCAAATGCGAGAACAATGATGTTGCAGACATAAGATACTTTAACGCACGCTAAATCCTTTTTGTTCAATAAAGTGGTAACAATCTCACGATAATGCAAAATAACAGATCAGAATTTACGCCCCTGTAGGCACTAATACATGGGATCAAAATGATTGAGTAACTATTTTTTTAATATGCATTAATATTCATCTCATCAATGTTCCTATTAATGCTCTCTCTCTTCATAAAAATGAATAATTTTTTTAGATAGTAGCAAAAAAGATCAGAGGAAAATCGGTAACTATTTAAATTTTTCGATTCAGGTCCTTCTCACGTTGACTTCTATGGCATCATTTTTTAGGACGTTTCAATGAAAAAGATTCTTCTTAGTTGAATTAAAATGAGCAATGGCCTGCCAACACGTTGGGAACACCGGCTGCCCATCAGCCGCCGAGGTTAATCTTCGTTTGACTCGGCTCGAATTTTGAAAGGGGAGTAGTTTTTTCTCCGCTCATGATAATACAATTAATTCTACCTTTACGAACCACAAATAACATATATCGTCGATCGATTCCCCTGTGAAACGCCCTGTCGATTTCCCTATGCATTTCCCCAGCGAAGATGCAAGATTTCACGTACAGCATTGTTTTAAATCTACTCCTCTAACATCAATCCTGAGAAATAACAAATTAAACATTGATTATTAAATAATGTAAATACGCCTACAGATTAAAAAAAACTAATGAAACTTGATCAATTTGACCTCATAATTGCGTATTGAACTATAATCTTTTCTAAGTCAAATCTTTACATAATGATTTTTCAATGCAAATTTTAAATACATTTTTCACTTTCTTAGTGTCTATTACTCTTACACGACGTCTATTACCGTCTCAAACTTCGTAACGTCTGCACTGGAGATTTCAGGTCTCGAAGGAAAATTTCGAAGGAAAAAATCCCGAGCTCAAGTTCCGTTTAAGGAATATTTAAAGTATAAATGTAATTTTTTTTTAATCTCTGCAGGAAAATTTGAGGTAAGAGCACGGAATTCTAAGGACTAGAAGCTTTTACACTGTTATATTCTCAATAAATATATAATGAATCAAAAACAATTCCAATGTAACGGTACGCACTGGACGGAGAATTGTTTTTTATTAAAAGGAAATGCGCAGGTTTTTTTAAAACGGGCCGAGAAGTGCTTTTCGGCCAAATTCGATAGTAATGCCAAACAATGATTTGAATAACGGTGGATGCAGACTGAAATGAGTGGTTTTTTTAAATGTGTTGGAGTTGCTCAAATGGAGTTACAATACAATAACAAAAGTTGAAATTTACCAACGTATTAGTGGGCAAAGATTTTCCTCGATGGAAACACCGGTTCCCACTCAATCTCTGAAGTTAAGCAATCTTAATCTCACGTGGAATTGAAAATGGGGATAATTCATTTCGTTTGTTGATTCATCAAAGAGGTGACCAGCACAATGTAATCCTATACACCATTGAGGAATGGTGAAGAGGAAAGTTATAGGCCCGATAATTTAAGTAATTCTAAAGAAATGTGGAGACAATTTCTATGCGTGACAGCGTGTTCCTCTATTGCCTAAAAAATGAAATCATTTTAAGTGGCAGGATTCACTTAATATAAATTCATTGTGTTTGTAATCTTAATTAATTTAAATACACCTTTTACAATACAACTGCTATTCTACAAATGTTTGAACGTGCGACCCGTTTCACCTATTTACCAAGTTATAATTGCATTGCATTGAATAGGTTAAATAATTTTCGCCAGTAAGAAAGCATATCGCTCTTTTGAAGAAGGCGATAATCAATTATTGCTAACCACGATTCATGTTCATTCAACTTTGTACGGATAAGATCCCAAAGAAGATATTTTGTGATCTATATTATTATATCAACTAGTTGACCTATAAATCGTTTTTTATTGGAAAGCATGCATTAGCAAGAGGATAATTTCCATCTAACTGTCCGATAATAATCTACGGTTATAAATATCTGGTCACCTCAATATTGGTTGATGGTTATCCCTTTACGAGGGAAATAACATCTCGCCCGCAGCCTGCCGGAAGCGTTTCGTAGGAATCCATACGTGTGTGTCACCCTCATGGAGTGTAACGCCCATCTTGGTAACCACTTAACGATCACATCAACGTCCATGCCACCCCAAGCCAGTATTTTAAATCCCACTCGTCCGCAAGGAGTGGGAAGAATATACACCCATGTCACTCATAAAATATATTAGTAAATAACAAAATCAGTTTGCCAAGGCCACACTAACGAACATGACAAAGGAGAGTAGTAAGTATTTTTCTTCTATATTAAGGGATTTACACACTATATTAAGGATTGGTAATTCAATTGATTGAAGAGGTTATTCCTTGTAGGTTATTATAACTTACAGTAGGAATTTAATTGTGTAGTAAAAATGGAAAAGGATGTAAGTGCCAAAAAATAAAAAAATGACTTTTTCGGTGAAAAGCGAAGTACAAGCCAGGCGTAATAAGATAGACAAGTTAGTAAGTGTCAGAAAATTTTTCCCTAGTTTGTAGTGCAGTCGGAAGATGTCAGCACCATGCAAGAGCCGTGGGGGATGAAACTTATTTTATTGAATACTGAAAATTTTAGTTTCTGGCATCTACAACCTTTTCCATTTTTACTACACTATTAACATTACCAGAACATAATTAATGTTATAATTAAATATTTTATATTAGCTTTAAGTTAATTTAATTTATATACATATATCCATTTAGATATATTAAAGTATAACTTTAAGTATAATTTTATAATTAAAGATGTATAATTATATAAGAAATATAATTGAGCATTTTTCGTATTAAAAAATAACATAATTTACAAGATTGAATTAAGGGCAATAAAATTAAATATAAAATGGTAAACAAATAAATATATTACTGTTTCAGGCTGAATATGGTGGAAGTTCTCGATGTTCATAATTAATAAAAACACTTGGTAATCTTCCACAGATTTATTTCTTCGGCACGACGCGTTTCACTACACTAGGCACATGACTATGCCACAGTGTGGTGAAACGGGTCGTGCCAAAGAAATAAATCTGTGGAAGATTACCAAGCGTTTTTATTCATTATGATAAACAAATAGTATCAAACAAATAGAATCAGGCTTGACCTTCTGGAAATGTCTCATAATTTAAGAAAGAAGAAGCTTCAAATAGTAAGTAATCTTTCTTTAAGACTCGAAAATCGATAGAAAATTCAAGAAGGGATTCAATATTTGCGTATTTAGCAATGACACATAAACGCTGCAATAATTAAAAAAGGCAAATCAAAAGGAAGACTAAATGGAAGATCATAATTAGCAATTCAAATTGAACATTCGTAGTCATATGACTAATATATATAAAACATTCTAGTCATATATAAAACATTCATGACCGTAAAAGTAGCATATTGACTTAGTATATCCCGACATTTATTTCCATGACGATTTAACGTCACCACCTTGATAATGTTTTTGGCGATGGTCAATATAAAAATTGGTGGCTACATCTAAGAAATCATAGAAAATACAGTAAAAGGAAAACAAATTATTCGCTGTAAAAATATTGACAAAGTCGCATAATGACGATGATATCGTAACACTTATACCACTATAATTATCTTATTTGCTTAAGAATCCAGATGAAAATCGTCGCGGAAATATATCGTCACCACCTCGATAACTTTTCGTCAATATCGAAATCCTAAGTATCGATCAGTCGCACGGCCTGGCTTTCGATGCCTCGTCACCCAGCCTGCCATTGATAGTTCGCCTCCTTTCTCGACGCCCGACGACATATTGCCCGCAATTAATCAACCCACACACAGACGCACACACTGCCATTTGGAAAATGTTCCCCCGTGTAACGCCGCTGTCGAGACCTCTCTTCTTCTCATTCCTATAACCCTTTTTTCCCTTATCCCCGCTTCCACGTGCTCTCCCCGCCACCCCTGGCTGTCAAGGGCTCCTTCCAACTTCCCGTCGCCCGGCCCTCACACTCCATGCCCGGGGCATCCGATTCCAGGGGGGGCCTGTCATCGGGGACATTGTTCCCGCCAATCTCCCGATGCGACCCTGTCGAACCCTCCTACTTCACCCGGCGACTAAAAAGCGGAGGAAAACCACTCCCTTGCTATGCAACTTGTGCAATTCCGTCCGATACAGACACATGGACACGCAAGAGGGGAGATTTTTTCCAGAACGAAAGCAGTGGGGGAGAAATGATTGCGCTGTCTTTTTCAATGGGCGTGTCACTGGATCCCCGGATCGCTATTTCGGGATGCCCGGGTGCCTGCCTTTGGTTTAATTCGTGCCGTAGAATGTCCAACGTATTTCTTATATTTTATATAACCACGTTCATCGACGTACTCATTGGGTTTCAGCGAAGGAGTAAAAGAAAATCGACGTAGTTTCCTCCTGTTTAGCTTACCATTTTTTCTAGACTATCATATAAAAAGATCTTCCATCGAAAACAAGCAGGCATTTATTCCATACGTCAGAGATTATTTGTGCTAATTAATTTTTCTGTTAGAACACGTCCATATGAAATGCGGTAAACAATGAACAGTCCACAATATATTGCCTTTATTTCAAATAAAGATCAAAATTAATCATAAGGCAATTATATAGGCAGTAATACAAGGGGATAAAATTTGCCAATTAAAAAAAAAACTTTCTTGACCCGTGTATCTTTGAACCGTGGGTGTTATTGTGAACCATCATACGGCAACAAACTTCAAATTGTTCAGAGCACGTTTATATTCCTCTGTAAATTCGGGTTCCACATTAACAGGAACTACAGTGACAATTTAATCACTTCAAATAAGTTTGAACCGCAAATTAGGAACTTATTTCAAAGGCAGGAAGTGTGTTAGTGATGATAATATGTATTACTTAAATGCAAATTTTAACTCCGCACAATAATTCATTGTAACCATGCATGCAATTCCATCTAGGTAACCTAACGCATCGGTGTGCATAATTTAGACCAAATAGGGAAGATGGAGTAGTTCAATCTTGGAATAGTTAAGTAGCCATATGGAGTAAGGCTAGGCAAAAAGAGTCAATAGGTGTGTTATTCCGCGTCTAAATCCGTGCAGCCGAAAGCGCTGGGTGACAGGGTAAGTTCTGATGGGTGACCATTTAGGGACCATTTCTTGCAAAAACCTTCCTCGTCCCCGATTCCTCGATCACCACTTGATGAACAGTCGTTAGGCATAAAGTTGATTTATCTGCAATCAATTTGACGGCTGACGGACGTTTGAATTACCATTATTCTCTGATTCGATTCATATATTTGTAATTACTTGCAGAGATGAAAGCCTTTTTGACCTTGTGACATATGCAACGGATACTCAGTCTTTTAAAAATTTCTTCAAACCTCTGAAAGCCCTTGCTACTGACAAAATGCCCATTCTCCCCGCAGGCCTTTTATATATTTTTAATACGGTTACCTCGTCCAAATTAAAACCTAATCATGATCGCACAGCATTCATAAAACATTATTGGGAATCAAAAATTCATATCACTTTGAGAAATGTGTACTCACAGTTTGATTGGACGTTAACTTGAACTATCGGGAGCAAAAACCCCGTGATATTGCTACATTGCATATATTTTCATGTGGTTTAATGAAGCCATTTGAGGCGTTCCTTCAATCATGGGAAGGGAAAAAGGCATACAGATTCAAGTAATTAAAACGTGACTTAAAGGCAAAAATAGAAATTTTCGCGTCGAAAGCTCTATAATCGAAAGCGCAGGGTAACAACGAGCATTTTTACGATCCTGGTGACCATTTGAGAACCATTTCGTGTACTAATTTTCCTCGATATTCATATTCATCCCCGGTACTTGCGTCGTAACTTGCTTAACGGTTGTTTGTGGTTTCATCATTTCACTTGAAAGCCTACTGTTTAGAGAGAGTGAGCATAAATGAATCAATAATGATGGTATAATAGGATACATGTACGATAAAAAATAAATATCTGGATACCATCAATGTGGTCTGAGTACTAAGAGTCATCTCGCTCAGTAACAGCTACTGGCGTACAAATATGAGCATTTAATGAAAGAGCATCCAAAGAAGAAGCATTTGTTAAGAATTAAATCAGAATTAACTATAAAAACACGAGTATGTTTGACTAGGTATTCCAGTGAATCCTTATGATTTATACCTTAAGTTAAGTTACTATATCGCAACATATCATCCCAGGTGATTTAAAACTCACAGTTTCAAGAATTCAACACTAGGAAATGTATAATGAATTCAAATGGCGATCGTTCACCACAGAAGCACGAGATATCGTGACTCAGAGAGGCACATATCAAGGAGTTTACGAGATCAGGACGTTAAAGCCCGCCACCACAGGCTGAGCTACACACGCTGACAGTTGATGTGCGTAATATTTCACATTGACTTGCCATATAGCAGCGCTACCACGGGCTGACAGGCCATTCTGGAAATAGCATAGAGTGCAACGTTGCCGATTCGAAAAGGAGGTAGTTTAGTATTGAGAAATCCCTTCCCAAAAATCTGGTAGGAAGCATTGTGGAAAATGAGAAGCCAATATATTATATACAAAATCTCCACGGTTCCTTCTCACGAGATAACATCGTAGGGATAAATTCTAAACATATCATGCACGATAGCTTTATAGCACAGGAATTAAGAATGTGTTATAATATTTTTTTGTGCTTAGTATAACGTTTTCTCCACAGAGCAACTCATACACACTCATCTTCTCAGTAAGAAAGTGGTATTCTACAAGAAAATACGGAAAAAATGCTCGGCTACTCTCGGAAGATGCATTCCTATTTAAATAATGATGGGCTCACTCCAATTCCTAGCAAATGTTCATTACTCAGAATGGTGATGCTTCAATGCTAGGAAAACATGTAATGTTACCAGGTTGAATCACTTGGTTTGGCGATTTCATTATAATAAATGGCTTTAATTATAAAAATAATCCAAATTGACCGAAAATATTGAATTGAAAAGGAAACAAAACTCAATAAAATTATTTATTTTTGTCAATTATAACTCCATGCAGTTAATTTTCAGGTCATATATTTTATGTAAATATCTAAAGTGCATAAATATACTAAAATTGAGATGTTTTGATTGAACAGACTTTGTGGTAGGCATAGCGCCACGGAGGCATCCTGTAACATGTAAAGTTTTGACTAAGGTTTTGCCAGAACCCACGGCGTTGTAACCAGCTCGCCAGTAACCAGGATGACTGGGCACTTGGGCAGGCCTCGAGCAATCCAAGTTTGGAGTGCTTGAGTTTGCATAAACGTGGCAAGTAATAGTTTATTGAAATACCTAAAACTATTTTACGCAGCATTTGTCGAGGGAAAACCAAAGAGAAAACCTCTGTAAACTAAAGGTTAGGTGAAAATTGGCACTATGAGCTGACCAGGTGACAGTAATACTTAAGCCAAGAGAACGCACTGAATTATTTGATAATTTAGATGAAAGCACATATTTTGGAAGGTGTAACGGGGAAAGGCAATTTATAAAAACCTTAAATTCCTATAATAAGTTACTATGAAGTGCAATAAGAGTGTCAAATGTACGCAGTAAGATAAATGTAGCAAAATTATTGCTTTTTAACATAATTTGTGGCTTGAATAAATGATATAGCCATAATTCAATAATTTCGATTTTCAGATCCCACTGTGAAGATATTAATTTGTAACCCAAAAGTAAGGTAAAAAAGCCTAATAATGTATTAGGATTATGAAATCACTTAAATATATAATTACAAATTATCGATTAAAATTTAATTATTAGGCATGGAAAAGTGTAAGCAATCTGATTACAAAATGCGAAATCACTCCACTGCCTACAATTGAACTAACACGCCAATCCTAAATGGTGACATGCCTGACATTCTGTAGAACAAATGTTTGTTCAAAATCATGTTTAACCATTATTTATTCTGAGAAAAACATTTTTAAACAATTCATAAGCGGTTTAGAAAACAATCTCTCAAAAGAGTAATATTTTGCACAATTCCACTGGAGAAATTTGTTTAATTAATGAGTCAATATGTTTCACTGCACTGCACCATCTTCAGAAATAGGATGCTGCAGTGCAGTGAAACATGTCGACTCATTAAATCATATTTCTCCAGTGGAATTGTGCAAAGTATATAATCTTTTTCCTACAACGGAATTCCTCAAAGTATCGGCCGCCACCAATAACTTCAATGTTTTTTTATATTTAACAAATCTTAATTTTTTTTACCCGCACTAAAGAGACTTTTCTTATCCAGAGATCTTTCTACCGTGCATTTTTCACTTATGAAGAAATCGTTAGCACAGAATGAGAACTATGAGACCCAGATTAGAAATATGCGTTCGTCCCAAACACTTCCCACGTTTCGACCAAACTGGTTTTATCTCATGTTTTATTTAGATTGTTACAACGAAGGAGATGTTATAAAATAAACATCACGAGGTGGCAGGATGAGAGGCCGAAGGAGATGGTTGTTGAAATTGTCCCCGAAATCCACCTTGTTAGGGAAGGCAAAGGGAAAGATAAGGCTCTCTTTTATTATGTATCGCACGATGCTCCACTTATTTCGGGGGAGAGTGAAGAGAGGTAGGGGCGCTTTTAGCGCAAGGATGTTGAAGGCTCAAGGAATTAGCAGTA
Source organism: Pyrrhosoma nymphula (assembly GCA_963573305.1). Taxonomy (NCBI): domain Eukaryota; kingdom Metazoa; phylum Arthropoda; class Insecta; order Odonata; family Coenagrionidae; genus Pyrrhosoma; species Pyrrhosoma nymphula. The sequence continues at coordinate 3,455,258 of OY754338.1, read as the reverse complement.
TTTAGGAAACTTAGCCATATTATATATCAGAATCAAATAACTCCGAAATTCAGTAAAACTTATTACAATTCTAAGTAGTTGACACGAAAAGATCCATCTATGACTGAAATAGGAAAAAAGTGTAGACAGAAACTAAAATGAAATTGAAACAGCAACATGACAATCTGCAATCGCGATCGACTTAGAATTTGAAATACAGAACTGTAAATATTTCGATGCATCATTTTTGTTTTCTCTTTAGGCATAAATATTTATCCAAGGTGAGACTAAGTAAAAAAAATGGGTGTAAGGGGTTATGTGAATTGCCAGTTTGGAGCCGTAATAACAAATAAAATTACATGGAAACCTGGAACATTGGTCACTTAGAGGTACGTCTTTGAAATCCTTGGTTACTTATCTTCTCGGTATGGAAACAGGAAGTATGTACCTTCCATCATAATTAATCCTCACGCCAAATATCCGATAGTCTACTTCAGTATATAAAAACCGAACACTCAACTTCAACCACGTAAATGTATTACCTACGTCATAAAGTACTTAATATTCTATCATCTGACTCTAAAATGATCTTACCTCCTTAATTTTCAAAGAGAGTAAAATTTTGGCTATTTACTTGATTGTATTTGAAAGACATATTTTGCTTACATGATTCTGTTGTATTTTTGATATATATTGCTTAACATGTTCCAATGCACGGGTAACTTTATTTGACGCAATCTCACTTCAGGGTTTTATTTCAAGGGTCACTTAAGCTCCACGTTTAGTGACGTTTTCTCTTTCTTCGTTGTATTATTTAGGAGCAACAAAACTTTATAATAAATCATTTATAAATATATCGTGTGGTTATCGTTAACTTGATATTAAACACGAAGCATTGAGGGTCATTTATTGACTTCTTTAACATCGATTATTGAGTAATTTTAAAATGTAAAAATACAAGCATAACGAATGTCATTCTCTGGATTTCATATGGATACTGCTGTGACCATAAATGCCAACCTTAGGTCATTTTTTCGTTAAAAATGTTTCCAGTGATGATCGTTGTTGATAAAACGGTATGATAACTATTCTGTGCCTAAGAGAGGTATTTAGCCTAAGAATATATCTATAACATCAATTATTGAGTAATAAAAAAATAAAAAAACAAACAAATCAAATAACAATACGATTGCATAGAAATGCTGATGTAACATTTGTTGCCATAATTTGCTTAAATGATTCGTTCAAAACACTTCTAGCATTACTCGCAGTAGATAAAACCGTAAAATATCTATCTGGTACGCAATTCCTTACTCTGGGCAGCTGGCAAAAAAGGGAGAGCGAAGATATAAAAGGAGAAGCAGGATGCTCATACCAAGGGACGAAGCTCAGGGGTTTAAGTGAGAGGAGAAAGATAAGGCGGTCGGTTGAATCGGATGGCATGGGAAGGGCGAGAGATGGCGGCCTGGGGTTTAAAAAGGTTTTCATTTCCACCTTCGGAACAGCGAAAGCGGAGTAAGGAGTGTGTGTGGGCTTAACGCGCTGCTCCGTGTCTGCGTGGGTACCGCAGGGTCCCGGCCTAGGACTTTCGTTCTGCGTTGGACCTCCATACTTTGACAGTTGTGTGCGTGGGAAGATAGATATATCTATTTCATTGAGCTAGATTCAAACTAGTGAGTCCTCTTCGTTACCATCAGCCTTGATTTCATTGTTCAATAACGAGTGTGAAAATGACAGAATTTAAAACGTGAATACATTGTATTATATCATAAGAATTTTTCAGAAGAAAGAATTAAATACAGCAGCCGAGCCTCGTCAAGAGAAATATTTCAAATCATGGAAGGCTAAATTGGGAAAGGTGACGCACTTGTAATGAGAATAACCTCGAAAGATGAAAATGAAGAGAGGTTAGCATTAAATACAAATACCAACGCATAGAGGTTAAACAACTAAATATTTCATAAACACGATATCATTCAAACAAAAATTAGCATTATTTTTTATTTTAGAAAGATATTTGACGCATGACTTAAAGCCATTTGGTAGAACATAGGATACATTTGGCCCAACATACAATAAACTTCGCCTGAACCATGTCATGCTAGGCTCGAACAAAGGTGCCAATATCCTTCACGTGTTATCACAGTATTTCAGTACCGCAGTCGTAAATTAAACCTTACATTGAATAGATGAATTCACAGCTATATTATTAGCAAGAATGGTGGTAACGCATAATGTGTGGCTTAAACTCTCAAATAAGGAAACCTCTACTGAAGAGTTGTGTACATATCCAAAAAAAATCAAAGGACACAAAAGCTACCTGATTTGAGAGTTTATAAATGGTAGGTATTTGCATAACTTGTAAATAAAAATAAAAAACGTAGACAAAAGATTGCATGAACATGGAGCATTACCGACCGAAGAAATGCACCAAAGCAGGAGAAACTTCATACAGTTGTCAAAATATTTCATGAACAGTAGTTTCCATATTATTGACGTTCAGAAATACATTATCACACCTGTTGAAATACTGAACTCTGTAACTAAAAAATTGGCTGATTTCAGGATGACACTTTGATCGTCATCATCATTTTCACCCAATTGGTTTACTCATTGATAGCATTACCTTCATTGTGTTTAACTTAAAATCGTTTGAATGTCTTATGTTCACAATGGTCACGGCGAAATGTAAAGGGTGTAGCTATAGAAAGATAGCAATTTACTTAAATTTTACTTCATAACGCAATTTAAAAGGAAAGAAAAGCAAAAATTGCTGATGCGATTATTGAAGAGTTTTTTTAATTTTTAGCGGCTCCCGGTCAGTTTTGAAGTGCGCTTCCTAGCACTCAGGGTCACCAATTATTGGAAGGCAAGAGCGCGGTTATGCCCCACAAAAAGGATCCAATAAGTGTGAATGGAAAGCTTTTTATATCTCACATCATATCTTAATAAAGAAAATATATTAAATAAAACGGTACTAGAGCTGCGAGAATTATTGAAGCTATAAAAATGGCAAAAACTTTTTATTTAATTTGACTGAAATTCTCAGGAACAAAATATCTGTAAGTTCTCAACATGACTCCTTTTTTTCACACTGTGCGCTGAAAATGCCTTATCGACAGAAGGTTGTTTTGTTATTCTGTAATAATCACTTCAGTAAGTAATTGACTCCTTTTTGAAAACAGCTAAGAAATCATACAAAAAACATTACAAATGTCTGTCTACATCTATGCATAGTAACTGTATTTTTAAAAAAGGATTGTAATCTCTCTGGAGTGAACACACGTACCATTTCTCATGGGAAATGGGTTCTTTTTTTGGCAAACATGTAGATAATTTTATTGAGGTAAGTGGCTGATATTTTGCTATCCTTGGAAACGTGAGATACTTTTCTTTATTTTTTTGTGAAATGATATTTCGTTCAGTCTACGCTAATACGTAGAAAATTTGGTTTTGACAGCGGAACTGTCGTGGTGCCGTTATAAATTACCTACAAATATTCTAAATGGAAATCATTTCCAAAGAATCACTGCATCATTCATGGAAATTATGAACACGTTTTGCGCGATATATATATGTTAGGTAGACCATTTTCAGACTGGACTTCCTTGCGTAAGGACGTCATCTACGCTTTCATCAAAAATATATATCTTCCGCCAGTAAACTTGTGTCTATTAAAAACAAATTCAAACCAAATCTTCAATATTAATTCAAATCTTATACCAGTAGCATTGTAAAGTTTTTAATCGTAGCAACGAAGATAAATATATTTTCCGTTAACGTGAGTGGCTAAGGATTCTGGGTCCAGGAAAGGGAAAGTAGAGAGGAAAAGGTTTTGGGACAGTTGGTGAAAGGGACGTATGGGCGGGCAATCCCCAACTTGCGCTGGAAAAGGACGAAGGATTTAAGGGACCTACGAGCGGAGCCCTAAAATATGGAACCCGTGCGGGAAAATTAGGTTGCGTCCGAATCTCCCCTTCAACCTTATCTTCCAGCCGCGTATTCTCACAGATTAGGGGAAGAAGGGAATGGCAACGATTGTTTATGCAAATTGAATTTGCAAAGCGAGGTAACAAGGAACGAACGAAATCCCGATGAAAACATGGCAACGCCTCAGGATTCCCGCCTTGTCTCTTTGATTCCAACTCTTAAGTCGCAGCAGGCGATGTTCGGGGAGATTTGTTAATGTAATGGCACGAATTAGAGAATGAAACTTGCTGCAGTTTTTTCTGCAATCCAGCAGATATGTTAGATAAGATTTTTCTTTTTTTCCTCTAGATAATTCTGTGACATGCGGCTTCTTTCTCATATTGTTCCAATCTTTGGGCAAAAATAATATAAATAGTTTGTCCATTTTGTTCCGATTAAAAAAAAAGAAATAATCTAAGCTGATACGCAAGCCAAAAAGGTTTCCTTTAGGAGAAAAAAATCACCATATTCCTGCTTACCTTTAAGTTCCAAATACTTGAAAAAACTTTCATGGCGGACCTAGCGATTGTTTTTGTAGTTTTTTAAAACTCTTTTTCACCTTTCGTGATAGAAATGACATTGGTTGTACATTATACTCAAACTTTTTTCCAAGTTTTAGGCAACATAACTTAAAATTATCAAGTACATTCAAAGAAGTACTAAATCAGTTTCATTACAGTTTTTTTCTAACATTTTCCAACGCACCATTTGCATTCCAATTTCATGACATGAAAATTCCTCTGGCATGATTCATGTTTTTAAATGACTATTCTAAATAAACTATTCTCAAGTATTAAAATCCGATAACCTTCTTTGCAATCTTCTGAATTCTTGTTTCAACGTCTCTTTTTCTTTGGAAAAACATTCGCCTCAAATTTTCGTGTTCTAGTAGTATTCCATTGCAAACCATCGCTGACTACACTGGTGCTTTAAAAAACTACAAAGGCAAACGTAAAATATATAACCAAACGATTTGCCTACCTCGCAACCTTTTTCCTGGAGGTACTGTAGCAAATGAGGTCAAGCATCTACATTCCGATTTTCTTTTGGGCCATTTTTAGGAAAATATGCCGGCTTCCCTATTTGTTTTTAAATATTCTAATGAGAGAACTTATTGTATGTCATAATGCTATCCATGCCATGGTGTTAAACACTGAAAATTGGAACGTAAACCATGGAATTATTGGCCTATATTATGTGTAATTGATATTTAAAAAATGAATCTACATTTTGGGAATATATTTTGAGCAATAAATGTTATAAACAAGCATGAATAAAATATTTCAAATTCGTGATACTATGATGCGGTAATTTAAAGTTTTCCACGCTCTTTGCAAAACTCAAAGCAATGACCTATGTCTATAAATTAAGAGTACCTAAATGATAAACAAATGAAATGCATTACCTTTCCTTTATGGCTATTGATTAAATGATCCATTTTACAATATTTTCTTTCTATCACAATCACAAATCTATGGCCTCAGAAATGTTAAGTATATAATTGTACATTACATGGCATGGTAAATTCGTCGCACTACTGTTTAAAGAATAACCGATGAAAATTAATACAAAATATTGTGGATTATGATTTGGAAATGAATAGTGAAAGCGCAGAAAACGCAGAAGAAGAATGTGAAAGAGGAAGTGTTTGATGAGCTTACCAAGGTGGGAATGTATCTGTAGAAATCGTCAAGCAAGATTAATAGATTCAGTTTAAAAACATTTTCAAAGGTGAAAATAACAGCATTTGCCAGTCAGTGGATATTGTCCGAAGGCTCAATGACAGAATCGCTAAGTTTCAAAACGAATCCTGTGAGAAGAATGATTATTATTTATGGAAAAGGGAGTAGCAAGAAGGGTAAATATGACCAAGCTGTAAAACCAAACCTCGATGGGACCAAGGATACTTATTTAACCACCGCTCTACTGAAAGACCAGAACCCTAGGCTAGAACTCCCACACTAAATTCTTGTATATTTTTCGTATTGCCGAATATTTCGCCGACACGTTTCCTGCTACGCACTGCTGTGAACATTCCCTGTTGAACAACTAAAGAAGGCGTATTGGTTATTCCCAAAGATGCACACAAATGTTTGCAGTTCATCAGCATACGTACTTGTACCATGATGAGTATTGTGAAGTTTCACGGTCACATGAAGAAAATAAACTGTTGGTGTGTTTTTCTTTAGCTTGAGGTACTGTTTTCTAGTTTATCCAGGCTAATCCCTCTCGCCCACGGCCTTTCATATTATATTGTTTCTTTGGCTTTGTGGAGGATGGTGAATAAGTTGTAATTAGGATAGTACGAAGTTTTTTCTTTGAAAACCAACAATTTATGTGTATTCATTCACAATGTTATTCTAGTTTTATTTCCCTGGTTTGTGAAGAAGAAGAAGGCTTTTGGATAATCATGACGAACGTTTTCTTTGTATGATTCACACTATATCCACATTTAACACTTAATTTGTACTGATTTATGAGAAAATATTTCACTGCTGATGAAATCTGTTAAAAGCTGAGTTTAAACGTTTTTCAATAGAAAAAACATAAATATATCCACAGGATTTTGAAAGTCTTGAATTATTAAATATACTGAAAGTTAGGTAAATATTTAACTGCCAAATATTTATTTCAAGCTCCAAAACAGCAAAAAAAGATAAATGCATCCAAAATATACAAATTTAATCGCACAAGTTTCAATGTAAAATGATAAGAGCTTGGAGTAACTATGCGTCCAGATACATAAGGAGTCCAAGATGATGATGTAATATGTGGAAGGGAGCCATGTAAGGGAGAATCAGATAGAGGTGGTTAATCTATCTCAAGAAGAGCATAGAAGGAGAATACAGCAAATAAAGGCATGATAACTATTTATTTCTCATTGTTTAATAAATTATTATCATGTCCTTTTAAATTATTTTTTATATTAAAAATTAACTATTTTAAATATGTATTATTGATACTCACGTTTTATTCACCTAAACGATAGTTTTTACAAATTAAATTTATAATATAAAAAATACTTAATTTTGGGACCTTCTCTCTTCGTTATTTCCATACATTAAAACGAGATGAGATCTAAAATGACCCGGATTCATTGATACACACATTTTATTTTTCAACATGTTTGTTTTTAAAGAAAATAGTAGTTAATGAATGAGTTGGCAATATTGTAAAATGAAATCGAATGAGCAGTCAACATAAACGCCTAAATAGAAAGGAGTACACAGCTTTAAAGGATAATAACTGCCGTCTAAAGGGACATTCCATGGTAATATCAACCTCACGCTTATTTTTAAAATTTTAAAGAAACCAAAATATGTCATTTTTAAGAGAATTTTCTGCTGATTCTGAATCTGAAGAAAAGTTATCACATCAGCATACAAGAAATTCAAAATGCAGCACTAGTTATTGACACAAACCTATTACTTTCTCAATGGAAAATCATAAGTTACGTTGGTCACGGTTACGTTGGTCACAACCAAAATCTTTTTGTTGAAATTATTTGAATAAGAATGGCGAGAAAGTTTTTTGTGTGACTTTGCATATTTGCTTAGAAAACCATACACTCCAAATATATTAAAAAAGTTTGTGTTAAAGTGATACACTTTCAGAGTAATATTCAATTTAACTCTAGTAACTAATGTTAAGGTATAATTTTTGTTACATTGGTCACAGTGTTTAATTAATGAAATTTTTTTTAAATTTGGCCCTAAATATTGCTAATCTTCACATTCCTTATTTACTATAGCAAGTGTCAAATGCATTGTGGTAAGAAAAACTGCATAAATGCACAGGATTTTGTAAGAATGTAATTAAAATAAGGCATACAATTTGCTAAAATGTTACGTTAGTCACCATGGAATGTCCCTAAAGGCTATTAATGTATCAAAAACTGAGGTAAAGTAAAACGCCCCTCATAAGCACTTTTGGGGGCTTCATTATTGAATCAATATCTTTCCCTTTATACAATAACAAGTACTTTTTCTGTGACCTAATCCACGCCTTTTTTGTAGGTGTCATGCAGTCTGCAAAAGCACCATCTATTTATGCCTTGACAACAACAACCGGCTATTGACAACAGTTCCACTAATCAGTGCCGAAATTCCTGCACTCCATGTTTCTTTAGGTTTTCGTGTTCTACTTTTATTCTAGTCTTATAATTGGACGGAGAGTTTGAAGAATTGTTTTCTCCAACACGCTTATATAATTATGAGTGCCTTAAAAACTCTTAATCACTACAATCAATGCTGATGTTACTGTCACATTCAGAATGCAACCTGAAACGGTCCTCATAATACGTTTTTTCAAATATAAATTAATTACCTTTTTCATACTGCTTATTTACAGAACATACATCTTTACATGCATCTAGGCAGAGCATTGTGGCGGCTTATTCATACATGCTGCCCGATAGAGGCGTTCCTACAGTCAACTGCAAGTTGGGATTAGAAAATTTATAATGAGTGTTGTGAGTGTAAATACATGATATTGGTATAGTGATACACGTGGCTTCCTCTTCATGAAAAATGTTTAAAAAAACATATCGCATCCATTATAACATGTTGCCTTCATTGTGGACACGCTAGGATAAAAAATAAGCAGTGTGTTTTTAGGAATATAGGCGTTTAAATATAAATTTATATATTTTTCTTTTAATCATAGCTTAGTTACGGGATTTGTTATATTAATTCATTTAATCTTAAAAAAAAAACAGGAAAACCTTATATGTATCTAAATCTAAGAACAATTTTTTATCATTGTTCTCAGTTTTAAATTATTCAAAGTTGGTGTGGTCCCATTGATGTATGTGCGGTCGGATGTATTGAATATGAATGATGACTAAAAAGGTGACGCAGCCTGCCGCTGCATATCTAATTCCTTAATATATGTATTTTGTGTTTCTGCAGACAGTTTGTGAAGATCGTATCGCACAATCGGCCACTTCGAAAGCAGTCAAAGGAACGCGCGAATATACCAGGAGATTTTCAGTCCAGCCTTGCTTCTCTCTGCCGTGAATTTTATAATGTAGAAAACAAAGGACAGTAATGCTTTTGCGGCTGGGAGATCAAAGAAAGAGACGGTGAAACGCTTGTAGATACAAGGGATTGCCATCCCTTATTCTCAGTCGCAAAGAAGTTCCATGGCCATGAAAAATCTCCGTGCATAAAAAGGCAGTTTTACACCTCTCCGCCTAGTACAAGACATTTCCATTCCTATGTTACTGCTAAGCGTACAAAGGTTTCAAGACTATGAACGCCTCAAGATAAACATCCAGGGGAATTATGTGCTCAGTTTTCAATCTTGCATTCGTTCGGCGAATCCAGTGTCGGCAATTTTTGAGGGTTTGTGAGACAGAATGGGGTACCTGTTAAGGGAAAATTGCTAAGATATAACCTTGAACGGTTATATCACATGTTTTACCTTTTATAACTTTCAAGAAAAAATAAATTTATTTATTTTAATGCAAAAATATTGAATTTTTTATATTATTACCTGTGAACGCAGCAATTAACACCCATGGTCATTAAGATAACTTCTGAACATCCTGAACGAATTGAAACAATTTTGTTAATTAACGATAGCTAAGCAAATCATGAATGAATATGTATAAAGTAAGTGAATTTTTTTAAGTAATTGCTCTTGGAAAAGTAAGGATAAGTAGAGAACACATAACTAACAATCTACTCTATCTATTCTATTGCGACCAGTACCTATATTTAGCCAGGTATATTATTGATCTATTGAAAACTCAAAACAGTCCATTTCTTGAGTCTTGATTATCATGGTTTATAAATCTGATCGAATATATTTTAATGCAAGTAATACCAAATATGGATTACTTGTAACGCTTGTAACCATTCACTGTACGCGTAGGAACTCATTGAATCGTTCCACAATTCATTTCTTTCCAAGATATGTTATCTGCAACAACTTTGGCCTAAATTACTCTTGACCTCAGAAAAACTACGTACTTATTTCCTTTGCTCTATTATGATAAGAAAAATCAGCTCGGAATCCCATTATTTCAATTAATTATTCTCTTTGATCAAATATTTAAGTTTTGAAGTTCAGATTGATTCGTTCAATTAAACCTGGAAATTAAATTCTACCAACGAAATGCCAAACTGAAGAATCAAACCCGTTTACCTACGGCAGACAAAAAGAAAGTGTCGTAGGATTTGCGTTATGTATTACGAATTATTATTACGTTTTAACGGTTAATAACAGTATTTCGGTCAAAAATGATGCCCAAAACCTACCAGTTTTAAGAACTGTGTTAAAGTATTTATGAATTCATCTCGAATGAAACTCAATTGTATTCTTTGTAGGTCAGACCATTTGATCAACAACTTGCGTATAGATTGCAGCATCAAAGTTTGCCTGTGTGATTTAAACAATCATCCTTACCATTAATATAAATAGCTTTTACTAAAATGCTTTTGAATTAAATGCATTGGCTGTCAGACTAAGGCATTACCTCAGCTTAGATAAAAATTATCAGATTAATAAATTCTGTTTTTTTCGTAGTTTCATTGCAAATGATTATAAAACTGTTGTCGACCAACCAGTTTAAAAGTTATTAACTGTAAAACTTAAAAACTGGAAAATTCTTTCTCGTCAGAAAGAGCGTCTCATAGAAAACTCATAACGGTGTCTGAAACATTTTTTACGGGTTACACAAGACATGGGGAATTTGCTCTTAAAATGAAAATATGAATCATAAAGAGACCAATGTTAACGGACTATTGGAACAATGGGATAAACGTTTTAAAATACGAACATGAATTAAGCAACGGTGTATTCGCTTTGTACTGAATTACATAATATAATGATAGTCACGATTCAATTCGAATGGGATATGAAAAATGAATGGAAGAACGTAGTTCTAGAACAAACATCTAATTAAAAAATTTCACAAAAAAGTATTTCACAATTATAAATGCCCTACAGAAAATTAATTCTACATATATCAAAATCCGTCGTCAACATCAAACTACTTGTACTACAAATACCAAACTCCGTTAAATCGTCCACACGAATAGTACAAATGGATAGGCCCATTTTTATTACCGTGTCAAATGAACTTTCAATCAGTTGTCATCAGTAGTAATCCATATATAGAGTGAATGCATTTCTGTAAACTACCAAGAGACGAAGTATTCCACAGCATTTTAACAAAATTAGAGCGATTGACGCATTAATTTGTCTAAAATGCCAGGCCCCTTTAATGAATAACATTTCTAAGCTAAGATGAAGAGAAAAAGTCAAATGAAAGGACTACATCCTACTAAAAAGGCTGGATGAAATATCCTTAACATAACAGCGGAGGCAACGTAAAAGCAAGCAAGGTTGGGAGAGACAGCTGCTATAAAACTCATTTTGCAAAAGCTGCTTGGATAAATCGTTAAGCATAAATCGCTCGAAACCTCCAGCACCCGAACACCATACCAAGCTCCAGCCTTCTCTTCTCCTCTTTCTCTCTCTCCCCTTCTGATTAATTACAAAACGCTGGCCCGGGCGTATTATTCATCGCCCGGGAATAGCCATAAATGTGTCGCAATATGCAATTCGCGGGGAGATCCAAAGGAGGAAAGGAACGTTTTCAATGGCACCAAACAAATGAAGCACGCGAGCGTGAAAACGTCCTCTTGCGCCGCGAGGCTTTCGATCCTCGTGCCGCGAATAAAATTCCTCCTCGCCTGGTTGAATGGCGGGAAGCGGCGGAACGCGGAGAGCCGCGCCGCTAGGTAGGTGGCGGACGAATGCTGAACGATGCAAGATGGGGGAGGCGCGGCTGAATATTCGGGAGCGAGCTTTCCTCGAGCGAGTGGAAAGAAAGGTGACAAAGTGACAGAAAGAGATGATAGGGTTAAATAGTTTGGGCTGTGCGTTGATGAATCAGTCAGTCAGTCAGGATATCTTCTTATATATATACACTATAGATAAAGATTTCCATAATGAATTGAGTACATTCATTGTTAATGCTTTTCTTAGATCGCTATTACGTACTTATTACTTTCTTATTCTTCAAGAGGCTTGTCTGAAGTTTTATATTTCGGTGATATCGGTATGTATTCGTGCTTTAACTGCAATGCCATAAGGTAATATTCATCTAATTAGTGTTCTATAAATTTTATCTTTTCATTGCATAATTACCGCAATCCGATGAAAAATTATTGGAGAAACTGATAAAATGGTGGACGCTAACAGATGGATAACAGAAGTTAGGCCGAGGAGTCAATAAGTCGTGGAAATACGAACAATGAATGAAGTGGTAAAATAAATATAATCCACGGCTTCAGGCTCTACTTTGTAGAAACTTTTATTATTTAATATCAAACTAAACCTGACGATGACATTAAATTGGTGAAACGCGTAGTGTGTTTTTAAAAAACAAAAAGTGTAGAAAAGTACAAAACTTAATTGTAATGAAGACGTGGGAAAAAATAAGCAATACTAAAAGTTCATCAAAGTTGGGAAACGTGAGAATGGTATCATGTCACATGAGTGAATGCATTTTTGTGTGTTAATAGTGAAGGGTGTGAAAACCATGTTCGTTCCACATTCAAAATAAAAGCAAAGGATAATAATATATTTATTAATAATAATACTATTAATAATAATACATTTAATAATATAAAAAAGATTGAAAGAAGAAAATATATGATTTTATTGCTGGTTTTCATTCTTAAAGTGGAATGGAAAATTCGCGGGAGAAAAATAACCTTGGCCCCGGAAAAAAGAACGCTCGAAGTAATTTCTATCAATTAGCGCAACATTAATAAAAAAAATCAAGTTAAAAACAAATTCTTCCTCCAGAGAAACAAGAAGTGGTTCACTGTGCGAATAAATTCACCCATCTCCTACGCTTTACATCTACTTATCCTTCTCAAACTGCAATATCGGGTTGAACAGGAGAGGGTGATTATATTTCCAATAATCATAAGTATCTGGAGGGCTGCAAGGGACTCGAGGAACGTTAAAAAACATTTCAAAAATGAAAATGTCATTTCGCAAACTCCCCTACCTCGAAGTGTTAAAGGAAGAGAAGAATTTTATGGGTACCTAAATAGCACTGTTTCGTGGGATGACAGATGTTACAGCAGGGCATTTGGATTCCGAGCATCGCCGTGAAGGTAATAGTGCCTGCTTGAATGTTTGTTTTCCACCGAAAGCAGTGGTAGTGGGCGTAGTTGGCGCCAAATAGGATATAGGAGCCCCGAGTCTCGAGACAACTGGAGGTTGAGGAACGGTAACGTCTCACCGCTTGCACTTCTTACTTTTCAAGTTTCGTTTGCGCGCGGATAATTTTCAATTCATTCACTTGTGCCCAGAGGGTATTCTCCCTTGACAAAAGCGTCTTCAAAGCCTCTTGTTTAGGACTACGGAAGAATTTACCGATTGCCTTTAACCCAGAATTAGAAGACGAGAATTTCGTGTTCATACGAGTATGATATGCCGAAACCTAGGTCGTGTTGTTTCAAATAAAGGGTGGAATCATAATAATAATTATAATAAGTGCTTGTTTTTTCTTTCATTATGAAAGAGTTCCACCGAGTAACGCCATAGACAGCTTCCTATATTTTTAGTTATTTTTACTAGGTTATAGATCACTGGTAGGCCACCTTAGAACAGTTCATAGCACAGTGTATGAAGTTATTAGTAGTAGAGATATTACAAGGTGAAATGATAGATATTGGAATATCAACTACAGTGTAGAGTACATAATACGAAACGATCACAGGTGAAATAAATATTAAAACCAACAACTATGTTGAAAAAATCACTATTAGTTCGTCGGTAAAAATGAAAAACTGATTTTTTTTTAAAGTAGAAATAAAGTTTAAAACCCGACGTAGTGTTATAGATTACATTATGAGCATAAAATTAGGGAAACTAGACTGCAGAACGGAAATGTCTTGAGTGTCATTTCTTCCGCAAACGATAAAAGACCAATATACTGTAATTATACCATTCATGGAGACATAATAATTATGTTAACAATAGGTAGAGTAACATATTACTTGAATTGCTTTTTATTTATTAATATTATTAATAAAATCTTACTTCTCTACGTACTAATACTTTTAGCACGAATCACATGCTTCACTCATTACACTTTCATCTCTTGCATCATTATAGTTGTAAAGAAGATTAATATCATTAGTTACTTCATTGGGGTTATTATAGGGCTAGGAATCAGTGGGAAATGATAAAATGTATATTTGATGCTACAACAATAGACATATATAAAAAGTGTGTCCTCCGATGTCGCATCTTCATGTTAGGTCATGTTGAGAGAATGGATGAGAGTTGAATAACGAAACAGGAGTACAACAGTAGTGGGAATGTTTGGAGAGTAAGGAGTAAATTGCTAAAGTCATTGCATAATGTGGTAAAAGTGACTCTAAAGAGGAGCAAAATTAGAAGTCCTAAGAATAGGTTATAGTGTATGAGGCAATTCATGAGGGAAAGAAGTGAATAACGTGTTCAAGAATATAGCCATTGGGTGGAAATTATTAAAAGAGTTCCAAACATTTTCTAAAAGTAACTACAATATTCTTTCATTTCGACTACCTCCTAAGAAAATGCCATTATGGGTACATGTGCATGTTTCTTTTTATTATAGATAGGATAGCATGTATCTAAGGCATTTCGGTGTTGATTCAGTCGATGATACATATTTCAGTGACATTTGTAGGATATAGAATATTCACTTCTGGTGGCCATAAACCCTTGAGGAAGCTTTCAGGGTACCAAGAGCTGAAGATGTGGCCATACTTGACTCACTTCAACTCGTGTGAGTTCCCGGCTCCGGCTTTAAAACCAGAGGCTCTCCCTTTAACGCCAAACGAGCCCCTGTTTCGGGTATTTAAACAAATTTCTGGATTGCGTTGGCCACTCCCTTCGTCGTCTCGCACCGCTTGCCTTCGCCCGGAGAGAGAAAAGGGCAAAAGGGACTCTTTCTCAACTTCCTTCCACTGCTTCTCTCTCCGCTCACTCCAAGTTTTCATCTCCGACGCACCCTAGCTTCTCCTTGCCGGGAGAGTGCCTTTCTCATTGTTGCATTATACCGCCCCAAACCCCTTCTTCTTTCTTCCCGCGGCACTATTCCTCCCCTCCACCAATGGCCTCCGCTACCATCCCAAGCCTCCCCTGCCGCTACCCTCAACCGCCAGCATCCAAAAGGGTGCTGTGAGCGCCTTTCCACTACCACGGCCGTATATATTTTTGGACCGTTACCCCCCTTACCCTACCGCCCAACAGAACTGACGCCCCATTTACAAGAGCTGAGACTAAAACCTTTGGTAGTTTTTACCGAGGCATAACTTAAATTTCAATAAAATTTGGTCTCATTTTAAAGAAAATGATTGTAAATTTCCAACAATAATGCAGTAGGAGCGACCTACAATACGATAATTCAAGATGTTTGCCTCCTGTTTCACTCCTGGGAGACTTAATATAAAAAATGAGGATTAAAGTGCAATTTATATACTTAATCTGATACTTAAAAAAAAACAATTGCGTACCACAGTAATTTTTACAGAATCGAAAATAACTCTTCAGTTTTGAAGGAGTTTCCAGCGTACGGTGTAAAATAAAAGCCAAGTAAAAGTCTTACATATGCAAATTAAGGTTAACTTCCGAGAACTCAAAAATATAAAAAAAAGTTTTTCCATAATTAATGTTATATAATTTTTAAATTAGCTAAATGCTTCTTAAAAACATCTCAAATAAAAAAAATATTTAATATTGTCTCCATTAAGAATAGTGAAAAATCTCGCAGACACTATATGAAAGGGTGGAATATTTGTCTTAGAGATAGTTTAGACAGTACCTGAGCGATCATCAAAGACATTAAGTTTTTAACATAGCGTATGTGCTGGAATACGACTTTTGGCTAAATCTTTGATGGTGCAAATAAACTTAGTAGCCGGTCACCTCCCTAAATAACGAAACATGCATGATTTACTGCTTCACTGCTATTTAATTAAGTTTGTAATATATGAATGGAATGTTAAATTATGTATTCCTTCTGTGCATATTATTAGCATTCATTATTTCATTCCTGTAAGTAGCATTCAGAGGGTGCCCTTCAGACACGGATACATATTTTCACATAGTTATCGACTTTATCTAACAAGCATAATAAAAAACGTATGCTTTTTAACACGGCCTAATTAAAAACTTTACAGCATCCATGTTTTACGCATTGAATGACTATCATCACAAATCATCAATGAGGGATCATCGAAGTCCTTTTGTAATTTAGCTTACAAAATCTCTGCTCCCTATTAATTTTGAAGTGTTCTGCCTGATACGCATGGCCTTAAATGAATGATAGGTAAGTTCGCAGTTGTGTTGCTAATTGTAAGTGTGCAGCTTTACAGTGCGAATATAAAGCCCCTATAAGCTCAAGTTAGCCAAATCAATCCCGAATCTTTCTTGAAGTAAGCGAGGAGTTTTCCCGGTTTTCAAGGATTTTGTGATGGGTTACCGCTTACCACACTATTACTCCACGCCCTCACCCATTCCACACTCGAACCTCAAAACACAAAACCTCACCCTTCCCGCAATATTCTCTCAATTTCTGTGTATGGCCCGACTCCGTGGACAACCCCTATTCCCCCCCATCTCAATGGATCCAACCGGTTCTCCCATAATCTTGCAGCCCTCCGGGGAAGTGGACGGGGAAAGTGGTACATGTACACTTCTTCCCTCGGAAAAAAATCGATATTGTGGAAGGTGATATACTCTCAGGTATAGTAGACGGAATTTCTTCATGATGAGGGCAATGAAAACACTCCGATTCCACGAAAATAGGTGATGCTTTACAAAGTACTAACCGACTTTGTATATTAATTTAAATTATTTCAGATGACTCACAGAGCTCCTTTGGTGTCGTTTTGTAGCTAAATTATTCCTTCAACTAATGTCGTTGATGACAGGCTAATCGTTTCACTGCAAGCGATAGCAGCACTTGTACCAATGATGGCTACCTTTACATATCACGAGCGAACTCGCTGCATGTTATGGTTGGAAGAATCGAAGACTGCCACAATTGTGCAGCGAAATTTTCATTCCGTGTACGGCAGAGATCCTCCGGGTAGGCTAACCATTTTGTGATTGGCATAAGTCTTTAGCTGTTACTGGGTGTTCAGTAAGAAATAAGATAATCCTTAGGGCGTCCCATGTATTTGACGATGACGTAGAGGAAGCGAGGCAATTTTCTGCTGACAGACACACGCAAAATCGAAAAATACACGAGTCGCACGAGCTTGTCGCGTGACGTCTGAAAAAATGTATATGAGTTTACAAATTTTTAAAGTCTCTTTTGAAGCACACTGTATGTATAATTGCGATTTAGATGGTTTGCATCATATTCTGTTGCTGATCAGGATCAAATCAGATATCCTGATGATGATGCTCAGCATGGTCGTAAGGGATTAAATATTTTATGTACAATTACAGTCTCTCGTTTACTATAATCATTTATAGAGGTACAAAAACATTTCATGCATTACCATAATCAAGGAATACGTTTTTACTAAACCTATACTGCAATTTATTTACATAAACGATCGGACACACGCAGCACTGGCACCTTATGCCATATCCATGTGATTCACAATGGAAGAAGACGCCAATGTAGATTGACTGGTCAGACCTCACGGCGAGATTTATAGGAGTCTGGGTTCAAATTCCAGTGCAGGGGAATGTTTGTTAACTCATAAGTTCAAATTTTGGTAAGTACAACGGAATGGACAATGGTTCTAAGCTGTTCATAATATCAGGTGATCTAATTTAATCCAGATCATCACCTACTGGTAATCTGATCTGATCCTGGTTTCCACCAGATGATTACGGTTGAAACCATGGTCGCAAGTGATTAAAAATATTTTCGTTCAGTTACAGTGTATTCTTAATGATTTTTCGGAGAGCTAATAAGTTTAAATATGACTCATTGCGTTTCAGGTATTGCTTCCTCCTTAACGCATACGTCTCTCTTAAGTGAGAATGAGAAATTGGACAGTGAATAACAGAGGGAAAATGGAGGATGGAATAGATAACAGAGGAATAAGGGCGTATCCGTTCTCAAATTACACCACTTTAAAAGAGGGTCCAGCGGTTGCGGTAGCCTAGGGTGTCGACCATTGGCGTACTTTAACCCATGTCGTGCTTCTCTCACTTATCTCCGTCCTTTCTCTCCCTGGCCCACCCATGCCCGAAACTCGAAGGAGGAAGGAAGACACAGTCGGAGGAAGAGACACGAGAGGCCACCCTACTAGAATCGTCCTCAAACTGCCCCTTTTCCCATGAATATTCCTTTCCACCGAAGGCAACGCGAGGCAGAGCAACTCAGATTCGGGAATGTGATGGTGAAGGGGGGGGGTGCGTTTCGATGGGGTACGGAGAGGGGGGGAGAAGAGGCCTTGGGACGATCTCTACGGAAAAGACGATCTGGGCGTCGGCGTCGGTGCGGAAAAGCGGGCCCATGGGGTTTTGAATCTCATTGCTAGGGATACGGCCCAAAAGTCCGATGGAACTCGTTCGTGGCGATATCCACCACTCCCTCTCTCGTCTTTCTCTCCACTACTGCACTTCTTCGCATAATCCATTCTCACAACGCAAAGGAATGCTGATAGACCAGCCACTCGAACATCTCAGTTGTTTGCATCTTATGCATTTTTTCAGCAAAAAGGCTGTGCCTGTTTATTTTTTACTAATTTATCGAATCGTGGTTCTGTTTTTGAGACGCAAATAGGAGGGTCGCGTATTCAAGAAGGTTGAAAAACACTGATTTAAAGGAATAAATTTACTATTAAGTAAATTCAGAAAGCCATTAAATATTCCTTGAAACTACTCTTCGTCCAAGAACGGAGAACCATACGTTTTGCACATCTTAAAAATATCCGAGCTAACGACAAAGGGGTCGGAAGGAACTCTTCGCATTTGAAGGACCTACTGCTCCACCATCGCAGATGTTTGCCAAAGTTCTTCAACATCACCACCCATATGCGGTAATTACCCAACCATGCTAAGTATGAGCTTCCTGAATTACTCTTGTATATCTGTGAATTGATGCAGTTTTGAAGTAATCCAATACACATAGTCTAAACCACAATGGTAGCATACCAATAGTTGAGGGCGTGCTGGTGAAATTTCACCCACTCAACACAGGTTTTTCCAAGTGAATAAGTTGTCAGTTCTTATTAAATTCAGTAGAAAATAGTACTATAATATTACACATGTTATATACAACTCACCCACTGCCACGCACTCTTGAGAGGCTATCAGGGCATAATATGAATCTCGATGAACACAGACACTATCTCGCCCATCTTTAGTTATCAGTCGTGTAGCCGTCAACATTTCCCATGAGTTAACCAAATTAGTTCTGGAGATAATAACTGTTTAAAAACGAAGGTAATTTTCTTTTAATCATGACTATGTCCAAGTAATGAGTAATTATTTGACATAATTGGATGAAAGTTTAAGTTTACAAGTAGATAAGAGATAATTTGTCAAACAAAAATGGCATTGGTAAATTTCCTTGAGATAAATATTGGGAGTGTTACCGTAACTCTCACAATAATTCGGTACATAACTAAATTTCTCACGCCATAAATCATCATGCAAAGACATCAGGTGTGCAAGCCTAAGGAGATTAGAATCATGTGGACATATATCCACGTTATAAGAGCCAACCATAGGGTTTAACCCATGCGAATACAAATACGGTCAAAACAAAGCCATTTCCCAGACAAACCGCTTTTGCCACGGCCATCACACTTCTGCCAAAGGCCTACTTTCACAATCACCGCCATCTTTGTAGTGCCATCTTTCTTAGAGACTTTGACTTACTTTTCGAGAATCACATGAAATGTAAAGCAAAGATTACAAAGTGTATCTTTCTTTTCAAGCAAGTATTATAAAAAACGTGACTTAAAAAAATATGATGGGTAATGTATGTGCTTTTCATGCTCGTTTTTAGGGAGAAAATGTCCATCATTTTAGGGTTAGAGACATATCTTAAAGTAGCAATGAAAAAACTCAAATGAATAATTAATTCTAGGAAATGCTTACCAAATGCTCTGTAAATCGAACCCCTCCTAGGAGTGGTGTCTTTCTTTAATAATTTAGAACCTTCTAAAAAGAAAAACGACAAATACAGCTTCCCTTTCTCACTCCTTCTCTATTCTCAGAAAATATTTGAGCCTTCATCTAATGTGTAGAAATAAGAGCAGTTTAGAACAGATCAAGGTGCTTCAGAGCACACAAATTACGATGAATGCAACGATGTTTGCAGGCGAAACGTATAGTAATCCGCCAGTTGTTAGCATTCTATTGATTCACAGTAGTTTAGACCGAGCATATAAACTTTCAAATTTCTAGCTACATACTTCGTATACTGCACAAAAGTAATTCGTTCACCACAAAGTAATTGAAAGTTTTACAGAAAAATATTTTCCTTACTATTTATAATTACGCCAATACTTCTAAACAAGCATCTACGCATAGACACTATCGCGGATGTGCTAAGTGGTTCGCAGGGCTTTAAACAATTGCAAATAAACTGCTGCTGCGATGCAATATTTGCAGCTCAATAGACCAAAGGGTAAGTAACCGTTAAGCAGAAGAGATATTATTTTCATGAATGGGTTTAGTTTCCATTAAAAGAAACAAATCTGCAGATAAGAGATGTAATTAATTTTCTCCAGTAAAAGTTTCAAAATAAAAAAAGCGTCGAATAATGCTGAATTGAAGCGAAGGTTATATCGTCATATTCATGATCTACGCAGTTGGTGATAATCTGTGCCAATGGAAAAATGAAAGGTAAAAGGTAATTTGTTTCTGTAACAAAATGATACATTTTTGTATACATCTCGTAACTAGTAGTTTATTAGCCCAAGACGGATATAAAAACTTATTGGAGATATCTTGCGGCAGTAGTGAAAACAATATTGGTAAGAAAAATGAACGAGAAGAACGAAAGAGGAAGATCTAAAAAGAAATACTTCATACAAATCTTAAAGGACGTTAAGGTAATTAATTATTTTGGAATGAAGCGGTTGGCATAGGTTACAGTGAATTGTAGAGCTGCAGCAAACTGATCTTCAGATTGATGACCACAGATAGTTATGACTCACATGATGTTTCATTTCAAATTTGTCGTTCAACTTTAATATTCTACAATAATTAATGTGCACGAAAACGACCTAGTTGTTTGGAATAATATTTTTAAAACATAGACGCAAGTAAATGAATCCGAGAATATTTCGTTTCCTGTATTGAATAATGTAAATTTGCTCAAATGATCCTGGCGAATTGTTTACCCAGAATGAAATTGTTTAACATAAAATGTATCACGTTTCTTTGATAGAATGGTCTGCAGAGAAGGGGAAGTATAGGCGGGGGGAGGATGTGGCTTGGGTGGAGAACAAATGAAAGCCTGGGAGCGTTCCCCTCGCCTAAAAATCAACTATCCATCTGCGAGTTAAGATGAGATCTTCTAAAATTATAAAAAAGTATTTGTGATTAATATATAGATTACGTTAGCAGATATGTTATAGGTTGTGAGGTCACTCATTCGGAATGACTTATCGGTAAATTTTCGCCAAGGTCATTTTTTCCGCATGATATATTTTGGCAACATTGGTGAACACAAATGATCACAAATTTCTGAATGCCAGAACATAGAAATCCAGTTTAGAGAATAGCAAAAATGCCTTAAAAAATTGACAATTTCTTTATAAATAATTCATCTTCTATCTCAAAATAGGTATTTAGAGAGTTAAACGAGAAAATATTCCTTGAATCCTGTTCCCAAGTAGCATGTCATTGCCTATTGTACTCGCAAATTTCCTTGTTTCATCTTACGTATTAAGTTAAATATTCGTGGTTCTTTTAACCTAAGTCATGGAATTCATTTACATGAAAAATTTGAATTCCCGCTGCGATCAGGATTCAAGATGGCGGATTACATTAGATAAGCGCGTGTCATCACCTTGCACGACCTTAGCGACGCAAACACTACCTACACACTACCCACAGTTAGAAAATGGAACTTCTATAGGGTGCGTAATTTACCACGCTTACGGGGGATTTACACGGGACAAGATGGCGGATTTCCATCCAGTATCTATATTCATAGTTGAACACATGCACACGGAGTACACACCCGTGCGCGTAACTACGTCCCACATCATTTTAACAATCGCAACGATTGGAAAATTGTCAAGTTAGTGGTTCTAAAGTGGCCGTATTGGGTATATTCACCGAAACTGTGGCATATCATGCACGGCAAGGTCTCCAATGTGCCACAGTGTAGACCGGGGAAGAAAAAAACTTGTTCGAATAGACCCTCTCCGCTGAACTTCGCCTTGAATTAAGATTGCTTGGTTGTGTAAATGGCTAACACACCTGAACGGCTATTGAAAGATCCAGGTTCGAATTCCGGTCAAGAGAAATGATTTTTTCACGGCAAATTTCACCGCCTTTGGAGTGTTTAAATATCTTTAAAACCCCGGATGATGCATGTTTGCAATCTGGATCATTTTCTTCATCACTTCTTCCTCACATACAAAATGTTCTTCAAATAAGGCACTCCCTTTGAATATTTATGCTAAAATTGTGCTTAGAAAAAGTAATAAGGCTTACGTGTTTGTTGTGTGTTGTTTAAGATGCTAATTTTTAAAGATTCTGAAACTTATGAAAATTAGATTCCGTTTTTTTACACAGACATGTAGAAGCGCGCATTGCAAACACAACGAATAAAGTTATTAGAAAATATAATCATAAGGGCATGCGTGATTTATTTCGTAGTCGCTCGTGAAATAGTTATTTGTTTCCATAGTAGTTTTACAAATTAAATTTTTAAGTATTTCTAACAAAATTTGCAAGCATGTGCTTCAATAGTTTATGTTTTTTCATGAGTTATAATAACTAACTGAAATAGTGTCACTCTTAGGATCCACCTTATACCTTGGCCATATTTTTGTCAGCAAGGCAGTAGACGGAATGCAGATCTGGCAGTCTCAAGGGGTTCACGAACGGAAAACTGGAGGGTAGAGAAACCTACCACGGTGAAATGTAGAGAGTATCAAATCATAAAAGTTAGCTTTCTAAAACTTAATTTAAAATTCTGATGACATCACACACGCATCATATTAATTTACTCTCCCAGAGTAATAACCTTTCCCTCAAGACTTAGAAACTTACGTAACCGCGTCAGCGTCCGGGTAAATTTTAACGGGGAACGTTTTATAATGTTACGACTCTTTCATTTTTTGCATTATATCTACTGAAATTGTGTGACACGTGCCCACTCTCTCTCTTAAGCTCTGCACTCAGATCTAAGGAGGACAATTATGTATAAAAAAATGTACTTTTATTTGAAACTATTTTCATGAGTTCGCATTTGGGAATAAAAATTGTCAGCTGGTCGCAACCGGAAGCAGCGCTTCGCTTGTTTATTCACTCAAGACCGACAAGCCATTGCGCATAAATTCCGCCGTTCCATTGTTTATTGTGGTGAGAAACACCGTTGACATTAAAGGGGACGTGCACATGTTATTCCGGAGGTTGAAGTTAGGGTGTTGGGAAATAGGAGGGATGGATGTATGAACTTGAGTTACCGTGCACAAATAGCCGAAATGAATTCATGCTATTCCGTCCACCGGCGTGAACTTTTTCAGGTGCTGGTCTCAAAAATGAATGAATGAAAGCGGACAAAAGAATGGGTCCACACGAAAACAAAAGCACACGAGGATAGCTGATCTAATCTGCATTTCTAAAACGGTTTGCGCCGCGGCTGCAGCGTGTGCAGAGATGGCACAGCACCACCAAAGCTCAAAAAGGAGCGAATCGGAATCCCGGATCCGTACGAAATGACACGTTTCCGACGGGTTAAAGATTAGCACCAACACCACTCCCCGTTATCCTGAGGTAGCACTCACTAGTTTGAAGTGAGTTGAATGCTTCCCAAGGGTTACATTAGCGGAACTAATGGAGTTAAACCAATCCGCCACGAATTCCGTGTAGGAGCATTCTTACCCCTACCGTCGACGTAAAATAATCCCAGCATAAGGGTGCTAAAAAAAGGTGATTTTGAGCTTAATTTTCAACAACTGCTTAAGCATATCAGATTACTTATATTCAATTACCTATCAAATTAAAATGATAAATTCTAAAAATTCGACATTACGCGGCCGGGGTCGGTTGAATTGGAAAATATTAAAATAGCTTCTACCTACTAGCACAAGCTTTTCTATCTCCTAACACAATTCTTCCCTTCACTCCAATATACACCCTACGGTTCATCATCTGATTTTCCACATCCTCCCCTCTATCATTGTTTTCAGCATCCCTTGGCCCGTCAATACCTTTCCACCTTTTCTCTCTCTCTCCTCCTACTATCCTCAAGTATTTTCCGCTCATGATCCACCATGCCGAGTGATTCCTCTATTGCCTGCCATTTCTTCTCCACATCTATCTCTCAAGCACCATATTCCTATTTTATTTTTATTTTTTTCAAGTTTTCTGTATTACGCAACAATACACTCGGTTTGAAACCATTCGCTAGCTTTATATTGCAATGTTTTCTGAAAATAATACGCCCTTTTCGTTTACCCACTGCTTTGAGGCAATTAATATATTTTATGCACAATGAGTTTCAATCAGTTGAAGAAAACTCAATTTAAAAGTGATTTTAATCAAACTGTTTCATTTTGACTTATTTCAAAAGCAGTTGTTTTGTACTCACTGTCAGCCAATACATTTTTTTAAACCGTAACGATTGTACTTCCAAAGCGTAGACGACTCTATCGTCAATACCACTTTGTTAAGCAGCAAATCAAAAGTAGGTAGTTACGGAAAAAACAGGAACATAAAATACGATTTTTCAGTTATAATACAAGTAAATGGTAGTATACAACAAAGCCAGATATTACATTGAAGCAAATTAAATCAAAAGTGTCTCTATTATTTGTGTTTATCCGTTGAGCAGGTATCGACCACTGATGTAGCTCCGCTCTTATTGTTTGCCACTTGGAGATAGGCAAAATGTATGGATCAAATATGATTATCATGTACCCGAATTCGAACCTATTCCAAAGCAATTTCGTTTCACCAAATGATAAATTGAACCTCTCCAGACGCCAAGGACGAAGTGCTTGTGCGTTAATTTTTTCTATGTTATTTTAGAAATAGGTAAATTTATTATTTTTTAAAATGTATAGGTGTCAATTATTACCGTGTTACATTATATTCACACATATAGTATTTTCACGACCTGATCTATGATTGAAGTGAGGCAAATACATATTATGAAGTCACGAATAAATTGTAGCAACTGCTATTCTGCTACTATTCCATTCTGAACGCACTCTTTGAAAATCACATACCTTTTGTCTATGATTCAATCCTGCTCGTCTTAACATCACCGCAGACGATTTATCGATCGAAATCTTACAGTTTCGGCAGAGAGAACACCAACTCACCCGTAAAAAATAAATTTAAATTTCAACATAGTATTATAGTTACTGAGGCATGAATGTCATAAAAATGTACTTTCTCAAAAAAATCAATTATAGCATTCATAGCAGGTAAAATTAATTTTTTTAAACTTTATGAATCTATTACTCTATGAATTTGCTGTCTCAATGAAATTAATTATTTCTTTATTATAATATGTATGCAAAAACCTTTTTAATGAGGTACATGAACTACAAAATATACGTAGAGTATAAGCTACCCCTTAGAAATTGATTAGGAAGACTCGGTACAATATATATTTAAATTAGACCTCTGGTTAGGAACACATTACGATTATTTCTTTAAAAGGACGTCGAATAGACCACATTGCTGGGTTGCATAAAGGTACATTGATTCATACTAGAGTTGTTTATGTTTCAATGGTGTTTTAGTTGCCATACAACAGTTAAAACTAAACAGGAAATTCAAAATCTTCTCTGAGCAGCAATTAACCCTTCTAATCCTTCTTCTCCATTCTAACTATGAAATAACAAATACTCTCCAGGGCTCCAAATATTTTTATTCTTCTTTCTATCTAGTGTCCTACTTTGACTTTTCATTTTCAAGAAACTTCATTAATTTACGTTGTAATGCAGCCTTTTTTGCGTTACCGGACACTGGGTAGCTAGTAAAAAGCTTCTTTGCAGGTTGCGTTGCCGTCGGTGATGCCCAATGTATCAACTTTCAACGCAGCCAGGGTCGCCGGAGATGTGGCAGGGAGTGAGAACTGACGGTTTTATGCTTGTCATTTAACGATCATATTATTATTACCGAGAAAATGTGTCTCTTCTTCAGATTGTTGGCAAGACTTTGGAACCACAAATACTCCCAAAATACACCCAATACTTAGAATATATCTCCACTATGAGCGGGAATAATTAGGGAGACTCAATACGTCATGGTTTTTCACCGACTTCATCCAATGCAGCCGCTGACATGAAATCTTAGTAATTAGGAGAGGAAACTCAGCAACTACATGAAACTAAGATGGCTGCAAATAAAAATAGCTTTATACTTCATTAAGCCAATTATTACGTACAATCACATTGAACAACGTTTTTCTATATAAATCCGTCGTTTTTAAAACAAATCTCGCAATTATTTCCCAAAAATAAGTTTTATCAATCATCAAAGCATCATCATCAAAAGTGAAATAAATACCTTCTTGTTTAATTAAGAGTGTTGGTCAGGCAAGGAGGAGCTCAATAATCAAAAACCTAAAAGACAATTCCATCCTCACCTCGATGTGGAAAAGAGTTTTTTAGCATAACATTGAACGGTCTACAAGGGGGCTCAGAAGAAAACACACTCTACGACAGCCAATCAGATAGGTTCTTCGCCACTGGTTTACCCCTCTTTTGTGATAAAA
This sequence comes from Pyrrhosoma nymphula, assembly GCA_963573305.1. Taxonomy (NCBI): domain Eukaryota; kingdom Metazoa; phylum Arthropoda; class Insecta; order Odonata; family Coenagrionidae; genus Pyrrhosoma; species Pyrrhosoma nymphula. The sequence continues at coordinate 3,428,401 of OY754338.1, read as the reverse complement.
ATACAACGGACAATATTTTTCCCGGAAGATATCATCCAGATGTAAGGTGAAGAGCGGTCTTCAATGTAAAAATACGCGATGAAATTATAAGAGAAGAGAATGAAACAAATACTTTGAGGATATTACTTAAAGCATGCCAGAAAAGCCAGTGACTTAAATAAATAGCTAAAGGTCTCACGCATTATTGATATCCGAATAAACACACATGTTTATTCTATCGAAGTGAAGGATTTTACTGGAAAACTCCCAGGATCCCCCTTTGGATAGTGAAGCAATCAAGCTCCTTATCATAACTCCACCGCTTGAGAGCTCATCTTAACTCGCAGATGGATAGTTGATTTTTAGGCGAGGGGAACGCTCCCAGGCTTTCATTTGTTCTCCACCCAAGCCACCTCCTCCCCCCGCCTATACTTCCTCTTCTCTGCCTTTCCCCACAATACATCCGTCTCCTTCCACGTCCCAGTCGACTCACCCCAGCCCTTACTTTGATGCTGACCCTGCACCGTTACACCCGCTCCGACCTCTTCCACCCTTCGACCTTATACGAACCCCTCGCTCCAAGCCTTCTCTCCCAGGGTCGACCCCTAAGAATCCCCCTTACACTCTCCTCCTGCATCACCCTCTTCGAATCCCTTGCATTAGTAATAAGCTGTGCACCTGAGTCCAAGACCCTGCTCAACCCAAGGAGCTTACTCATCCCCTTCCATTCTCCTTCCGTCCTTGCTGCCTTCGTGCCTTACCCTCTCTTCCTCGCTACTTCCTTCCAGTCCCCAACTTCTACATACTCGCCGAGGCCCCTCGCGTCTATGTATCTAAAGACGGCAAGCAGCTCGTTCCTCACGCTACAAACCTGATATCTCAGCTAAGGCAAGAGTACAGAAAGCGGACTGTTAATTTGCGACGCAAAATTATTCTTAAGCTGGTATGCGTAGCCCCAAATAAATAAAGATTCTTTTCAATTTATAAATACAACACTCATAAATTTTCATTAACAATTCACTTTCGTATAAAAAACTGTGTAAGAGGCCGGCTTGTGTATTCATAATGTGAGTTAAATAATACTTGGCATATCAAGTTTTATAATAAGAAAAAAAATACGACAAGTTTGGCAAAAAAAGATACAACGCTGTTGAGAAACCGGTCGTTTTCCAAATAAAACTGGAATTGAAAACAATTTTTTCAATGTTTTATAAAGAATTTGCGATTCTTCGGGCGCTTAATCTTCAATGAAAGATGCATCATACACCGAATTATATATGTATATTCATTGATGTCTGATAATCATTGAATTTATCTGCTTTCGGTCATAAAAGAATATGAGTTGGCTGTTTCATGATTTTTAGTATCTACGAGTTGCCTATTACTTTTCCTCTTCCTTGAACTACGACCTTGACGTGGTGTAAGGGCTTGTGTGTACCAATGACCCCTAAAGCTGCACTGGCAGGCAAAGGCAAGTACTATTGCTCCTCGTAGGGCCACCCGTGCCAGATAGTTCGAAGGGTAGGAGCCATACGAAAGGTATTTCCGTGATGGTTACGTTAAAAATACCGTTGAGTCTATGTATCTAAAGACGGCAAGCAGCTCGTTCCTCACGCTACAAACCTGATATCTCAGCTAAGGCAAGAGTACAGAAAGCGGACTGTTAATTTGCGACGCAAAATTATTCTTAAGCTGGTATGCGTAGCCCCAAATAAATAAAGATTCTTTTCAATTTATAAATACAACACTCATAAATTTTCATTAACAATTCACTTTCGTATAAAAAACTGTGTAAGAGGCCGGCTTGTGTATTCATAATGTGAGTTAAATAATACTTGGCATATCAAGTTTTATAATAAGAAAAAAAATACGACAAGTTTGGCAAAAAAAGATACAACGCTGTTGAGAAACCGGTCGTTTTCCAAATAAAACTGGAATTGAAAACAATTTTTTCAATGTTTTATAAAGAATTTGCGATTCTTCGGGCGCTTAATCTTCAATGAAAGATGCATCATACACCGAATTATATATGTATATTCATTGATGTCTGATAATCATTGAATTTATCTGCTTTCGGTCATAAAAGAATATGAGTTGGCTGTTTCATGATTTTTAGTATCTACGAGTTGCCTATTACTTTTCCTCTTCCTTGAACTACGACCTTGACGTGGTGTAAGGGCTTGTGTGTACCAATGACCCCTAAAGCTGCACTGGCAGGCAAAGGCAAGTACTATTGCTCCTCGTAGGGCCACCCGTGCCAGATAGTTCGAAGGGTAGGAGCCATACGAAAGGTATTTCCGTGATGGTTACGTTAAAAATACCGTTGAGTGGCGTGGGAATACCTCTCAACTATCACTTCCTAGAATATGAAAGTCATTAACAGAAAATTGATTCCTGGCAACTACGGAACACCGCCCATTAGGGCGGGTGTCGTGCCCGGCAGCGGGGGAGGCAAGGCCTCCGCGGTCGTCATCACACGAAATCCTTGCACAGAATCATCATCAGAAGATACAAGGGAAAGGAGGGAGAAGAAGAAGAAAAAGAGGAAGAGGAGGAGGAAAACAGTGGTAAAAATATGAACTTGGAACGTAAGGACCATGATGAGGGCCGGCAAGCTTGAAAATATTAAGCAGGAAATGGAAAAAGGAAAAATAGATGCTTTGGGATAGTACGAGGCGAGATGGAAGGATAGAGGGAACTATTGGAGTGATAACTACAGGGTAATCTATAGTGGGGGAGATGAGAGTCAACGTGGGGTAGGCATGGTATTGAACACAAAATTGGGACTGAGGGTGGTAAACATTGAACAGATGAGCGACAGGATACTAGTTGTAGAAGAAATAAATGTACGCCCGACGAATTTCGTACTGGACCAGGTATATATGCCTACGAGCAACCATAGGGAAGAAGAAGTGGAAGAGGTGTACGAGCAAGTAGGAGAAATAATTAGAGAAGTTCCGGGAAAGAAAAACCTGATAGTGATGGTGGGGGACCAGAAAGCAGTGGTGGTGGGGGAAGCGAGGGACGGATTAGAAGTGGGAGGGTTTGGGCTAGGAAGAAGAAATGAACGCGGTGAAAAGGCAGTTGAATTTTCTAGAAGAAATAAATTAGTAGTGACAAACATTACCCCAGGGTAGTAGGGTTTAAACATCACCCCCGGCGTAGGTGCACATGAAAATGCCGGGTGATACTGGGAGATACCAAATTGATTATACAATGGTAAGGTAGAGATTTAGGAATAGTGTAGAAAAACTCGCGTAGCTATCCAGGGGCGGATGCGGACTCAGATCAAAACTTGGTGATGATGAAGTGTGAAGTTAGATTCAAAAGGCTTTGTATAGGTAGGAAGATAAAGAGGTGTAACCTTGAAGCATTGAAAGGGTTGAAAAGGAGGGAATACCAAGAGCTGGCAGAAAAGAACATAGGTGAAGCAAAGCGGATGGGAACAATAGAGAGAAGATGGGAGCTTATAAAAACAGGCATAGCAGGAGCGGCAGAGAAAACAATAGGAACGGTGGAAAAGATGAGGGTTAAGAAGCAGTTGGTTACGGAAGAAATTATTAAGAAAATGGAGGATAGAAGGATGTGGAAAAATGTCAACACCGACGTAGGCAAGAGGAATTACAAGGAATTGAATAATAAACTCAGGCGAGTGACCAATCGGGCAAAAGAAAACTAGTGGAAGGGACAATGCGAGGAAATGGAAAAGATGCAGGAGAAGGGGGAAGTGGGCGCTTTGTACGCCAAGATGAATAGGTATGTTATTGGGTGGTAAGAGAGGTCAAACGATACCAAAGGTTAAGGACAAAACAGGGAAGATATTAATCGAACAGGAAGATATCCAGGAAAGATGGAGAGAATACGTAGAGGAGCTATATGACAGCGAGAATAGACCCCTTAGCCTAGATGTAGAGGATGAAGGAACAAAAGATAATGATACCCTCGGACCAGAATTACTTGACAGCGAAATAGAGAGGATATTAAGAGAGATGAAGGGTAGAAAAGCCGTGGGAACCGATAACCAACCTTGGGAGCTACTTAGGAATCTAGGTAGTATGGGGAGAAAATCGTTTTTATAAATTATTCACAGGATCTACGAGGAAGGAGTATGACCAGAAGATTTCGTTAAAACGGTATTAATACCTATCCCGTAGAAGAAGAAAGCGTCAGAATGCGAGGAGTATAGAACAATCAGCTTAATTTTGCGCGTGGCAAAAGTCTTGCTTAGAATACTAAATAGAAGGTTGGAGAGCAGAGAAAACTGCTATTTAGGCGATGACCAATTTAGGTTCAGGAAGGGGAGGGCAACCAGAGATGCGATTGTGGTAATGAGGACACTTATAGATAGAAACATATAGCATAGTCAGGATGTTTTCGCTTGAGTTGTAGATTTCGAAAAGGCGTTTGACAGAGTAAACTAAAAGAAACTAATGCAGATACTGGGGAAATAGGAATATATTGGCGTGATAGGAGACATCCGAAACTTATGTATGGGGCAGAGGGCTCAGGTAAGGGTAGCTGACGGTGAATCAGGGTGGGCAGTTATAGGTCGCGGGGTGCGGCAAGGGTGCCCGTTGTCGCCTTTACTTTTTAACATCTATGCTGAGGAAATGGTAAGAGAGGCATGGGATGTGCTACATGTAGGAATGAAAGTAGGAGGTCGGCGGATAAAGTCGGTTAGAGTCGCAGACGACCAGACGTTGGTAAGCCGGTTGTCGAAAGGATTGCAAACTTTAACAGATGCACTGGAAAACCAGTGTGAGAAATACGGAATGAAAATAAATGATAAGAAAACAAAAGTAATGAGATTATCTAGGACAAAGAAAGTAAAGCTGGTGATAAGAGTAGGAAGTTACAAACAAAGTCGAACAATTTAATAACTTGGGTAGTACGCTAGAAGAAACAGGACATAGTAGCAAAGACATTAGGAGGAGAATATCGCTAGCGAAGGAAGTGTTCAATAATAGAAGGGAGCTGATGACGGGGAACTTAAGTAAGGATGTAAAAAAGAGTCTGGTGAAGACCTTGATATGGAGTGTGGCGTTGTATGGGGCAGAAACGTGGACCTTAAGAAAGGAAGACGAAAATAGGCTGAAGACTTTCGAGATGTGGGTGTAGAGGAGGATGGAGAAGGTGCGTTGGACGGAAAGGAAGACAAATAAGGAAGTGCTTGACATGGTGGGCGAGGAGAGGAAACTTATAGATGAGATTAGGGGAAGACAGGGTAGGTGGCTGGAAGGGGTAATGAGGGGCGATGGTTTGCTGAAGGCCGTGATAGAGGGAAGGATGTTGGGTAAGCGGGGAAGGGGAAGGAAGAGAATCGGTTTTATGGACGGGATGAAGAAAGGTAGGACTTATGCTGAGATGAACGCAGAAATACTAGAGATAGAAAGGGCACGGCACGTGTAAGAGTTTGTTGGATATTCTCTGACTTTCATCACACCTACCTCTAACCGGTAGAATACTGTAATGAATAAAATCAATATTACTTTTTGTTGCAAATCATAATAATACCTTACGTAACGACTAAATTGTGTGAAGTAAAGCGCAACTAATGTACCAACTTCTTAACTACGACACATAAGAGATTATAAATAATGGTTGCATTTGAAACACAAAATTAATCTAACGACTAAAAACATTTTTTCAACTGCTCAAAACGTATTGTGGCTTAAAGTTTTCATGCTGCCTAAAGATTATTCAGCATTAACCTGTAATATACGAATTTTTTGTAAAGGTGAATAATTAACTATTCACGAATCGAAGATTCTTGAATTAGAAATTGTTAACTGTTTTTACACTATATAAAATACTTAGTTCATATAATATATACATTGGAATTTAATCATAGGTTCACCAATTAGCACTAATTTCGCGACTAATTAGAGAAAATGAATAACAGCCTTAGAATTCAAAAAGATCACTTGAATTAAAAATGAGGAAGTCCGTCAGTGAAAAAATACCGTTATATTCTAATTTTAAAGGCAGTGGATTGTCAAAATTACCTATTCTCTCTTTTCATCGCAGCTTCAATCAAGTTAGAATGAAATATCAAGTCTATTTATTGCTACATGTATTTGATGAATGCAGCTTTTCTAGTCCTCTTGGCATCTTCGTCGAAATTACCTTTCACTACATGTATTAGGAACTTATAATGCCTTTTTCATGACTGCTCTAGTAGCTAAGAGCACTACCCTGGCGAAAATATAGCGTGAAGGGGGCGTCAATGAAGCTCCTATCGGAGAGTGGAGGAATAGCTGACCAAGCCACAAGGGAGGGTGAACGGAGAGCCTGGGGAGCGTAAAGTGGAACACCGGAGAGTAAACGAAGCGTCGTCTTGGAGTGTTAACGGAGCGTAGACGGGGTACAAGTCTACTACCGCCTCTATTTACATTCTAAAAATTGCCTAAAAATAGTTTTCATTGAAGTAACGATGAAAAGAATACGATTTATAAAAATTAAAACAATAAAAACTTAAGAAAAAAGCGTAAAATATGTACCTTGCCAGGGCATCGATATATAAACCTTTCCACTCACAGTCGCCCACCTTATCCACTGGGCTATCACCACTGTATACGACTAGAGCGTTTCACAGCGTCTAGCTCTCATTACATACTATGACTTGTTTTTTTTTACGTTTTTTAGATGCTTGGAATTCACGAGTTTTTGCTTTTCAATGACCAGTTAATATAATTTCCTATGAATTAATGGGGATAATAGTTGACTTGAGGAATAGTTCCTCTATGTTTCTTATAGTTGCATTTTCCTTGTTAATGTCGATGTTGTTCTGCATTTTACTTTTCATGATTATTATTCCTCATGACCTTGCTCATCCTCAAAGCATTTTATTTCACATCTGGAGAGATGTGAAGAGTATAAATGAGTGAAAGATGAACAATATATGTCATCATGCCATCACCACTCTATAATTATGCATAGGTATGCCATTAATTCAAATTGATTACCGCGACTACGTCTGGTACTATGTGACGACTGCCTTGATTATGCTAGATGATTAACTAGTTAGGTGCTAAATACATAGCTATGGTAAGTAATTTTTTATTTGCTATTTGTAATTGCAAGCAAGCAAACGTCCATGTCAAACATGCCATCAACCTTAGTGAATTTTCATTTGAATATATAATGTATACGCAGTTGGTACATCATGTACATGTTCTTAAATACGATGTAGACATAATAATGCATTTCCGAGGGGAAATGTACGAACTGGCTAGCTACCAATTAATTAGTTACACCGTATGTTAATATTCAATTCCTATCTAATATTACGAAGCGATCATTACCGTAGGTATGTTATTTAAGTGTAAGTTGTCCGTCAACGAAGGTACATCGTGATATTAACAAAAAGTATTGCATATTATTGGGACGTTTGAATAACCAGCTTTTATTTACACAAGCCTATTCTTAGAGCAAAAATTACAACAATTTCGTAGAGGTAGCAGTGAAATCGAAGAGTAAACAAAACCAACAGACAACTCTTCGTTTCCTTCCCCGGAAGCATTTTAGAAGTTTTGACGGGGAGACGAAAAACGAAGCGTCAAAGAAACCATGAGGCACTCTCCGTTCGCTCTTGCGGAAGAGTTCGGGAAACGTGTTGGTAGTCAAAAATCTCGGAGAGTGATCGGGGAGTCAAGGAAGCTCCTCCAAGAGTATAGAACGTTCCTCGTTGACGCTGCCTCTACGCTAGGGCAAGCGTTCGATTTTTACCAGGGTAGTAGCTAACTGCTTCACCAAATTTATATAGAGCCATTGGATTTTGGATCAATGTTTGCTACAGTTTTCTAATAAATCGCAAACTTAGACGGGATTGGTCCATTATTGCATATCCATTCCATTCATTTGAGTACATTCTCATTTATGTATTCTGAAGTAATGAAAAATTTGCTTCTTAAAATCATTTTACCTGTTTCGCCATTAATGTGGTTTACCTAACGCAAATTCAACGTTAATTAAAACAAATATTTTGATAAGGTAAAATGTTGTTGGAGTTCAAAAATGAAAGACATTTTTCTGTTTTTAAATAGATTGTCTGTAAAAAATGTTTAAAAAATAATTAATGTATTTTGTATTCTCCTGCAATGTCACAAAGAAAGAACTTAGATTCCGCAAGCTGTAATGTATAATTAGGTTATTGCCTCTTTATCTACAGTAGTTATCCTGTCGAATAAAGTATTTCACCTGAAGATACCTTCTACAGTCATGATAATTAATGCTAGAAGTGAGTATTAAATTCGAAAGTTTTTACGAGCAGATGAGAAGTTTATTACAGAGTCTCCGTTCCTCAAGTTTATGCCTCAGGCTAATTATGTCACAAAAACATTTCTAATGTGTCAATAGACTGCTTGTTTTTATATGGGTTCAAATTATGGATTTAAGGTAAATGATGTAAATGTGAAAAAAGAGTCTAACTTATGTCAATCTCACTGCTTGATGATGAGAGTAGAATTATTGTATCTTAATATTTTATGGTCATATATTCCCCCATGCCTCGTTGACAAGGCGAGGTTTACTTGTTCCTCAAACAGGATTCCTGTAAGTTTACATTCGGAAGTCACTAGAGGAAAGGCAAGAGAGGTCGTGACGTAGAGGTATTGACTAGTGTTTAGAGACGAAAAGTGGAAATGTTTACACTTACAACACTTACACGTAAAAGGATTCGTTTGGTTCGTGATATCCGAAAACATGCGAAACATAAACATGGGATAGTATTTAAAATTTGAAAAAGAGGGAGTTTCAACGTGGAATGAAAATAGGAGAACTAGAACGAATACATTTTACTAATTTTATAGAAATATCTTTTAATATTTTATTTATTATTATTTTGTCACTAATAGCGTCATAATATTTTCAAGAACATAAAAAGCCACTTCTGAAAACAAAATTGATTTTCATCAAACTTTGATGCCCACCTTAGGCATTAAATATAATTTTCAGACTTCAAAGACACGCATAAGTAGGAGGGATTTTTAAATAATATATCGTCAGGTGTGCGTAATAAAATTAATTTATTATTTGTTTGAATAAGTTAATTACTTTTCAAAATTATCAATCCCCAAAAAATCTAATTAGCCATTGCGATCGTTGCCATCATTTGTAAAAATATATTTTAGAAATTATCCTCTTTCTTGTACCGTCATAGATGAAAGACATAAACTGAACTATAACATGTGTTTACTAAGTTAAGGATATGCATTTAATTGGTCAGAAAATTTAAGTTAATGCAAAAAAGCACGTTTAATGGTATTAATTTGGTACTTTCATGAACGATGTTCACGATTAATGATAACGAATTGTTTGAGATAATTCAATGTGCAACTCAATGGAAGCATTGAGCATCGTTTTTATGTAACTGTAGACTATATAATTACGGAAGAAATTAAAATAGCTTTGCAAATATCCACTTAAAATAGTTATTTCAATTTCCTTCGTGCTGGTTAACTTCCACGATAAGGCTAAAACCTTTGCTACATACATAATCATTAGGGTAAAAAACATTTTAAAATACAGGAGTTAAATTCATCATGCGACAAAAGTAAATGATCAAAATTAAAGAAATATCTATGCATTTGTAAATAATGCTCTCTAAAAGATTAAGAGGTTGAGCTGGAGATGCCTACTCACATACCGATCACGCCATTCCCTTGTATTCCCTTCCCTAGGCCGTAACTCTTTTAGCTATTTCGTCCAAAATGCTCTTTCCTTGGATACCAGTTTCGCTTCTTATAAAGTCATGTACTGCCTTATACACGCTCTTCTATTACTATATACTCATAATATTCCTCTTCTTTATGAGAGACGAATAAACAAAGAAGTACATGATAGTAGAGTGAATGTAATTTTCATTCATTCATTTTCATTCACAATACTTTTATACAACAAGAGAGGAAGGAATGCACCCAGAAATGGAACGTTGTGGAAGAGGTTATTAGAGGCAATAAAAATGAGGATTTAGATATTACAATCAATATTCAATTAAACTTAGAACAATAGATTCATTATCGAGAGATGGGTTGTACATAGTGACAGATTAGAAGACGCTCGGTCGTTTTCATCGCTTTGCTTCACACTTTCCGGAGCTTCATGGCAAACGACACTTCATCACCTCCGCTGATAAAAATAAAATCGCATATCCGTCGGGTATGATTCACCACCGTCTTTTTTTTTACCCCTCCCCGAATTCTCTCCAGCAGAGGAGAAAGGGAGGAGGGATGATATCCGGCCTATCACTCATTCGCACCCTGTGGGTTCCCTTCGAATAAAATTCTTTTCGGGTCGTGTCAATCGCTTTAATCGCACGGAGACTTAAGGTTCCTTCCCTCCTTCACCCACCTTCAGTCGGATCACTTTCCCGTACGCTCATCATCACTCTTCACGGAAGAGAACGTTTGGAATGTTCTACGTAAGGCCCAGGAATTCTCTTAGCTGGTGGAAGGGAATGAGGAGAGTGGAAGAAAGAACAACATCTCAGCAATGAGTTTCATCGGATCCATAATCTCCAGGTTAGGTACGACTATGTACTAGTCATAAGGAAAACATAAACTTCACAAGTAGAAAGTATTAAAAATTTAACCCTTTTGCTCACATTAAATTTGTCCTTTGAAGGCTCGTTCATTATATTGAGAAATTCAAACTATTTTGTTTAGTATTTTAAGATTACTTATTCACCAAGTATTTGTGTTGATTATTTTTAAATATGCTCCTAATAGGTATTTTATTAAACACTAACGGAAGGTACCCGTTGAAATTCAACGGGTGTGAGATAAATTGAACTTATTTTATAAAAAAACCACAAAGCCTGAAGAATAACTGCCAGCGTGGTCATTTGAGGAGTTCGTAACCTATCTTGTATGTTGTGTTCGTTGCAGTAGACACGATGACCGTGTTCTGAGTTCACGGAGTTAAGAGTGACGGTTGGTCCTCTTTCATGCACGGGAAACCTTAAAGTGGGCCACTCAGACTCATTACTACTTAAATTGCACTCAGGTTGATAGATATTTATCACTATATAAAGGAGAATTAAGTAGATAACCGTTTTTTGCTAAATGTTGTGGAACAGGAACGTCGTTGAAATGAAAGATGATTTTGTACTATATACCGTTCATTTGAAACAAAGTTTCAACGATGTGCGTCATACCTTAGTAAACAAATTACGCGCATTGCTTAAATGCCTCCACAAATATGCAAAACATCTATATGTGCAAGGAGTGAGTTGTAGGGAAAAGATAACTTATGAGAAAGTTTGGACTACAATTAAGGAGAAACCGAACGGGCTGGTAAGCTTAAGTTGAAGAAGGCAGAATATGTGGATAGAGAACGGATTTTAGAATTGAATTTCAAAAGGTATATGTTTTTTAGGGTACCTTTTAAATATTGAAATCTCAAAACAAAAAAATAATTAATTCTTTTCCTGCGTGAGAGACATCCACATTCTTATCTCTGAACCACTCATGTACGCTAAAGAAACATCGAGGGTTAAATCTACACGACTGAGTCCTTGGCTATGGATGTGTTACCTCGATAAGTACTCAATGCCAAGAGTATGAAAGAAGAGAGAATGCGAGAAAAATAACAGCGAATGTCTAACGTTCTTGAAACTATTGTTCGTTAATACTGCGCGCAAAATGATCGGTTCTACAGTTTATTTTAAATGAGATATTTACAAAATATGCGATAACGTGCAATAGATTATCGATTGTTTGAGTTACTGTGGAGAAAGGCCGCCTTAAATAACCGAAAACTGAAATCTACATCTACATACTAACCCGCAAGTCGCCTCAATATGCATGTGGCGGGGGGTGTTAGGACACCAGCCGTTTACATATAAAAAGGAAACGCTCTAGTGAAATTACGCCTCGCATTTATTAAAGTCCCTTATTGTTCGGGGGAAAAACGAATTCCCAGACCTATCCGTTCGGCAAAATATCTCTCTTAATTTATCGTTTCTGTGGACCTGGAAATATAGTGGGGTTCTAATATGATGTTCTCCGTGTCGCTCTTAAAGATATCTATTCTTAATTGCTCAAGTAATCTAAGCATAGCGCGCAGCCTCTGAGTCTAGAGCGGCTCCCAGCCTAATTCGTTTAACATCTGTGTAACGCTGTCTGTACGCCCGTAGCAGTTTTTGACGAATCGCGCAGCTTTCCTTTGTATTTTATTATGTTCCTGGATTAAGTCTTTCTGCACCGGATCCCATATGCTCGCTGCATATTCAAGGAGTGGCCGGACGAGTGCCAAATAGCACCTCTCTTTTACTTTTTCATCTGAAAATCCTCCCACAATACGCTTGACGAATCCTAGCTTCTTCAGAGCTCTGCCACAAATATTTCTTATATGTGTTCCCCACGATAGGTTCGAGGTTATCGTAACTCCCAGATACTTCACTTAATCTGTCGCCTTTATGTTAACACCATCCACAGCATATACATGGGGATAGTTGGACGACCTCCGCAAGAAATGTAACGCCGTGCATTTACTCAGATTAAGTTCGAGTCCCCACTCTTGGCTCCACACATGAACGTTGTTTAAATCCGATGATAGAATTTCAAAGTCAGAGTGATCACTAATTTCGCGATAGATGACAGCGTCGTCAGCAAATAAACGTATTTTACTGCTAATTTGAGAGCATAGGTCATTTATGTATATAATGAACAAAAGGGGGCCGATTACGCTTCCTTGTGGGACATCTAATGTCACATTATCTACATCAGAGCTAATTCCGTCAAGAACTACTTTTTGCGAAATAATACGGGTGGGTCATCATGCGCACGAACCTTATGAAACAAGTACCTAATATCCATGCCTTCCTGTGACCAGGCGTTATTAAAACTGGAAAAATACCCACTTTTAAGAAATATTTTCTTTTAACTAAATGTTTCACTTTTCACTCGCATATTTTATGTCTATTTCCTTAATGATGTAGTTTTAATTTATTTTTCTTGCGTATCTATCGGCTTCTAAGAGTAAGAGTATACGCAGCGATGGTAATCCCAACTTACAATTAAATTAAATGATATGAGCAGTAGAAATTAAGATAAAAATACCTAAAGTACATAAATAATTTGCTTAGTAGTACGGTGATCTAACTAACTTCGCCTTTATTCACGGCGCCGAAGGCGCGCACAATTAATCCCGTACCGGTGGACAAGAGTCCACCCCAACCGGTTCATTAACAAAAAATCTAACTAAATCTATCCACACATTAATTAACATCGGGAAGCAGAAACTCGAAACAGAAATGACAAATGAAGCATAACAATTTGTTCTGTTGTATATTTAAAAAAAAACAAAATGAGAATCGGAAGAAGAAAATAACTATCCCGTATTCAATTTCCTCCAACGCATTCACTCAAGTCCAAACCAAAAACTCATCCCAATCTCCTTTCTCCAGCAAAACTCTTACCCCTATCCCTCCGCCATCTCTTGAGGAATAGTTTCCGTTTCTCCGGCGAGGAAAAATAACCGACTTAAAATATGTGTTTCATTAAGGAGTAGAGGGTTTCAGATGATAAACCCTTCTCCTCCCCTCCAAGCCTCTCCAGGGTCCCTCCACCTCATACACCGCATCCCCCCATATTCCCCATGTTCCTACCCCCCTATCGCAACAGTTGTCCTTAATGGGGCAGTTTCTCCTCAAGTGCTCCGCGGAGGAACAGATAGGGTTTTGAGAAGAAAGGGGTTTTTGGTGGAAAAGAAAGAAAATGTGGGCATCCAAGAGTTACAAGGAGCGAGGAATGATGAGACCCCCACGGCCACAAGGGTTGCAGCAGCAACACTCTGCAGAGATGGAGATGAGGTCTCAAGACCGCCGAGAAACACGATTCTGAAGACATCCACCGTACCCCAAAAGTCTGGAGCTCCTCGTCTCTCTCGGGATATTCTCGCGACTTATACCAGAAAAGAGGTGGAGGGAAGATAAGAAGATTGTTGAAGGAATGACTAAAAGATCTGATGAAAAAACAAGACCTTTAGCGAAGGAATAGGAATAGACAATTGAGGAAAACTCGGATACGCTAGAGGGGAGAGTTTTTAATTAGCGAATGATTATCGAAATTAGAACTGGCAGGGTAGGTAAATGTATGTTGGCCGATATATATTGTCATTATGAGTCATCAATGACAAGGTTGCTTGGCTTCAGCTCTTTTTATCATCAAGTCAAATACTACCTTTCCTACATAAGTCTTCAATTTGACCATAGAGGAGAAATTACTAATGGAACTATGGCTGGCGGGGTATATATAGACCAATACAGTCAATAGGATTCTGCAATCTCAAGACTGCTTTGCTCCAGCTCTCCCATCCATCCACCCCAAAAAACATGTCATAACTCTGATTTTTAATCATTATTCTGATTTTCACTATTGCTCTTACATTTCCTACTTCCTTTAATTATTCTTTCCAATGGAATATTGTATTGCAAAAAAATGCAATTAACGTTTTTTCTACTTATTCTCAGATTTTAATTACAATATGCTTTTTCTCTCTTCTCCAACTTCTTTATCACGAGCCTAGTACTTATTTCTCGTCGAATATATTACAATTGATCATTATAATATTCAGCATTCCTCTAATTATTTCTACAATATTTTGTTGCGTCCACTCCTCTGTAACTGTATTATCCAGCCTCTGCACCAAAGTATGCTTCAATTATATGCTTTTACGAAGTGCTACCCTTCTTCCAAGCTTGTGTTGCTCTATGTTCATTGGTACTTGCTCTGGTACAAAGGTTGCGCTACAAATTTTGTCATTTTGCTTACACGATCTTCCATTCTCTATCAAGTAGGCACTGCGAGGTGAAGGACAACTCGAAAAGACTCCATTAACATCCCTAAGGGAAGCTGCTTACTTCCTTTTTTCTTCTCGGTATCAAAACTTCCAATCATTCAAACATCGGTCAAAATTGCCTTTCATTAAATTCACCAAATTTTCTAGAGATTATAGAGGCCCAATAATTTAAGCATACATTGAGAAACTCAAAGCAAACATTTTTTTTAATCCTGAATTTATTGTGGAATGGGTAATGTGATCGCCAAGTTTCGCAATAGTTTGTCATTTTCAGGATCATTTTCGTTACCTTGAGATTCTACAGTGTGGGGAATTGTGTGTATACTTAACACACTCTAGTCCAGTGGGAGGAAACTATTATCCATTATCCCGTTCTTAAGATGATTAAGTTATCAAAAATTGTTGGACAATGTATGGATTTTAAGGCACATTGGGTCATTGCGGAGGCGTTTTCTTTTAAAAAATCCCTGATATCGTACTTAGTTTTTGAAGAGCCTCTGTTCAATGTCGTGCGCAGCTGAAGGAAGCTTCGCCAAAGAAAACAAATGGCATAGTTCTCATGTAGTCGTCACAACACCTAGAAGTCTGTTGCACAAACCTGTGTGCAATCCATTTTGTCTAATGCCATTGAATACACGTCGCTATAAAGGAAGAATATACACCACACCGGGTCAGTTTCAGGAAAACAAAAGTGTAGTTAAGGTTTTGCTTTAAAAAAAATTGGCACCAATATGCAGTAGGTAGTTGCGCAGAGTGACGGAGTAGAATAATTAGCATTATTCACAAAGATGCCAGATGCCAGTTTCATTGTTTGGTTTCCTACCATTGCTCAAAAATTAATTTACATTAACATGCTTGAGTATATTCTTCATAATAAAAATAAACAAAAGTAATCAGATCCACTAGGACAAAGAAGGCAAGACTGGTCAAAAAGGGAGGGAAGAAACTGGAACATGTATAGAAATTTAATTACTTTAGTAGTACGATAGAAGAAAATGGGCATAGTAGTTAAGACATTAGAAGGATAATAAAGTAGGCAAAGGAAGCAATCAGGAAAAGAAGGCAGCTCATGACCAGGATCTAGGATAAATTTATAAAGAACAGGAAGGTGAAGATATTGATATGAATGTAGATTTGTATGGAACAAAAGAGTGGACTCAGAGAAAATGGTAAATGGAGAAGGTGAAGTGGACGGAACAGAAGACGGTATGGTAAGCGAGGAAAGGAAGCTTCTATATGTGATTAGGAAGAGGAAAGGCTGCTGGTCGGAGGAGGTAATGAGGAGCTTAAGGGTGTGAAAGAGGGGAAGATGCTTGATAAGCGTAAAAAGGGTAGAGAAATAATATGTTTTATGGACGTGATGAAAAAGGGCAATCCGTATGGTGAGATGACAGGATTTTAACGTGAGTATGACGGGGCTCTGCACATTTGCAAGACAGGAGGAATTTTATTTGTTTTCACTTAAAATCATTCTTAACCGGTTGATTACCTAGTAATAATAATAAGGGCACGTTTACGTTTTACTCAAAAGTTAATAACTATTACAAGAGTATTTAAAAAATTGGATATTTTTACGCTTCTTCTCGGCATGTACTTTCTACAACCAAGAAATAGCTAGGTTTTAATAATCAGGCAATATATTCAAGCAAAACATAAAAAGCTTTTCTACTTATTTAGTTTTTGATAATTACTGGGTAGTTCCATGGATACGGCAAAATGTGAAAAATTGTAACTTAACCATACCACACTATGCTAATAAGGAGTTAAGATAATATATTTCAAAATGAAAAGGGATTAAACTGACATTTTATACCACATAATTTTATATATTTCACCATTTTTGCAAATACAATGTGTACTAGAGCATCATCAGTATTGGAATATTAGCAAATAGGATAACGATATGGGATTGTATTAGAAAAACTGGTATTGGGACAGCCCTCGTAGAGAACGTGGTAAGGCTACTGAGAAACAAATGTAAAAGCAGCGGTATTCTTGTGGGCTTTCATTTTTCGCGTTGAGAGGTGAGAGGTTGGCATGAGTGGGAGGGCCAGGAATAATATTAAGACCACCAAAACCCACTCTTCTTATTCTTCTCAGTCGTACACCTTCTTAGTCTCTCATCCTCTCAAGGTTTTGTCTTTTTTAGGTTACCCCCACTTCTTCCCAGGGCCAACCAAGAGAGAAGAAGAAACAGCGGCAGCACCATCTTTTGTTTTTCCGCCATTTTTATTTCTTTCACGTATTTTTTTAACGAAGTTGTGGAATTCTTAATGGGCTGAGGGCGGAGAGGGAAGGGAGTGGGCTTTAAAAGACTGGAATTGTTTCTTTTCGCTGTGTTGCTGTGCCGCTGTTGCTACTGCTGCTGTGCCTTTCGTTTTTCGCGCTAAGTATACATATATATATTCTTTTTTATTCAACTTCTACTTCTTCTTCATCCCAGCCCAAAAAACGAGGAGGGTGAGATGTGAGTGGGTCGCCCTCCTGTTTCATTCCCACCCCTCAAATCTACCCTCACACCATCTTTTCCTTTTCCATTCCAAACCTCCTCCCCACTCCGCAAAACTCCTCCCCCCGGCCAAGGCCAGACCCCTCTGAAAAACCCTTCTGCGGTTGTAATCCTGTCCCAGGAAAAAGTCAAGTACGATGAAATTCTGAGTTATGAGCTGAAATTGAATTTAATATCGCGCTTCTCTTCATCCTCACTCTCTCTATCTCTCCCTATGTGTTTGTGTGTACATCCCGCTTTCGTCTCCCACCATCCCTGCATCTTTTCTTCCCTATCATCTCTTCCTCTGTTCGTCTGTTTTCCCGCAAACTCTTCCTCTCTCTTCTTTCCTACCGGGAATGACCTCAACCCCCTTCCTCCTCCTCATCTTCGTTTTCCTCTCCCTATTTTTATCCTCGCCAAACCTTTTCCACTCGGCACCTCACCACACTCTTTCTCATCTCGGCTCGTTTTTTCAAGTCGTGGCTCACCTTTCACCCGAAACACTGGCGCAGGAAACTTAATCACTCGCGGGAGAGGAAAAATTATATATACCTAAGTGCGTCTATATTCATACAAGGGTGTGTGTGAGAGGAAGAGCGGGGGGAGAGAGAGAAGGAGCGGAGTTAGAAACAAAAGACTGCCGTTTCATTAAGTTGGAATTTTTTTAATAACCACGCACAGAAATACGCAAGGGTGAAGACATATTTTACTCGAGAGGATTTCTGAAGTAGCAATAACCCACTGATAAAGTCCAATTACGACGCTTTATTCAGACGGAATGTGCTCGAAAAAATATCGCCGGATCCTTTAGACATTTCAAAATACCAAGGCTCCAGGGTTTCCTAGGCAGGGCTAGGTGGACTAGAAATACGATCGTCTCAGCTATCGCTGGTCATGCATTTTTTTTACCTTGTCAAGTTAATTTTGAGAGGCGTTTAATTAAAATCGTTGATAAAAAGTAAATCCACGATACGGAGTAACCACAAGAAGAGATATCCAATGGAGAAAAAACTGAGTATGGGTGGTGTAAAGCCTAAACGCAATCATTTATTTGTTTTACAGAAATTTCTAGCTCAACTGAATATATCTCCATCATAGACAAGAACATTGAATTACTAAATGATGATGTTCTTTCGATAAGAAATCAATAATAAATGTCTAAAAATCTAATTATCCGCCGAAACGATTTAATTCACCACCATCGCCTTTTTTCAGTCAGGTGTGTTATCCAATTACACCGACATCCTGATGCCAAACGAATTTCATTGGAGATACATACAAACTAGATATTGTCGTCACCAATTTACAGCGTTGCAAAATTGACGTGGTTTATTTAGATCGTTAAGTAAATTATTTAGACTTTAATCCCTTTCGAGCATATCTTTGCACCCTTGCGAGTGATTGGGTACCGTTGTATTTGAGCAAGTTGCAGTGATTGGAAAATTGTTGAAGAATCAGAGGTTTTCCGAGTGAAAGCTTAGGATGAATATTTCTCAATTTTCACAATGCGATGGGCAATGCATCTACAAGATGGCATTAAAAGGTATGCAGCTGCATAACTTCTAGTGCGATCTTCTCCAGGGTGAATGTCGTTTGACCAGAAAATGGATACAAATTAATATAGCCGACTTGAATCCAAGGAGAGGGTATAAATAAATGTGATTTTTTCTTTCCAAACATTACTCATTCGATTCGAGGACGATGGCACGCTTTGTCACTAAAGCCTTGGTGCAGATCAACAGCAAAACCGGATAGGGAAACCAAATATTCTTCATCCAAGCTATAAAAGGTGTAAAAAAATTCCTTTTGCGATGTTCCAGCACATTAAAAAACTGATATACCTAATATATTATTTATTTAAGAGAGCAGGTTTCATTCTAAAGTATTATCCTTTTTTAAAAATGAGGACTAAGTACCAATTGCACTAATAATAAAACTATAACAATCATATTAAGTTATCTTTATTTTTAATAAGATGTATAAACAAATGTCTATGGTTCCTAAAAAGTCACAAAAATAGCACATACTGTCTTCATTATTCCTCTCAAGTCATTTTGTACCTACTCTGAAAATAATGTCCTCCATTAGTTCCATCAATTGATAAGTCATAATGACATTCTATTCACGGCGTTTATCGGTAAGTATATGTATGCTCACTCGCTAATATACCTTTATAACACCTTTAGATATTGTGAATGATCAGTTAACGCTTGAAACGGTCTGAATAGTAACAGTGTATCAATCGATGCGGCGAACGAGCGATATAATTCAGCCAAGAATATCCACATGCAACCTCCTCCTCTTCCCCTCCACCCCGCCAAAACTTCGGCTTCTGCCGATGCCAACAGTTTGTGCAATCTAAGGAATCTGACCCCTCGCAAGAAGTTTGGGTCAGCGTATCTCTCTCCCTCTTAATTGCCGCTCTTGTATCGCTTGCTCTTTGTTGTTCCCGATAGTTCCCGCTTGCTCATCGAACGCATTTTCGATACTTGCCTCTTGCCTGCCCGCAGCTAATCTTTTGAGTCACTTCCTTGAGAGGAAGCATATTACCGTGAACATAGAGAAATATCTTAATGATGCTTAACGGAGGAAAGTCGCTGTTATTTGACGAACTTTTACCATAGAATAGCGATAATTAACATATTTGATGTGCCCGCAAATAATTTCTGCTTTTCAGTGGCATATTTTATTTTAAGTTTCATTTTTAACAGTTTACTGCCGTTTTGAGGAGAAGAATGAGAGTTCCACTTTGGTGATGGGAATACCTTAAGCTGTGAGGGATCAACGGATGCAAATTAAGCAGAAGACATTGCAATGAAGCTTACACGTTAATAACAGAGCTATAACAAAAATTGAGGAAAACAAAAAAATAGGAATTATTCTTTTAGGATCCGCCAAATAATTTCTGAACTACCATTCTTAGCTAAAAATATCATTACCTTTTTCTTAGTTTTGTGTTTTTCATCGCTTTTGTTTAGATGCATAATTAAACATTACTAAATAAATACTCTTTCTGTTTCCAAACGCTTCGCTTAAGTAACATTTTCCAGCACCAAGTAGTCAACATTATTCAGCGTCTCTAATGAAACCATCCACTTACATATTCCCATTCAAACCACCCCTTACGTTACATTATCTCATTAAAAATAACAAAACATTTAGATTATAAAGTCTAGAAATTGTCCACTTCATCACCGAGCATGCTGCAAAAGATTTCACGGGAAATTCCTGCCTCATAGAAATTCGGATTAGCCTGAATTTTTGATTTAAGCGAAAACAGCAAAAATTTTGAGAATTACACACATGTAATACAAAACTAACATACTGAAATTTGATACATTCCTTTTACACAAGTGTATGTTGACAAAATTTCAAGCATCAGGGAGAATGGAAAACACTCGAGGATTGGGTGCCAGTGGACTAACGTCACCGCTTAGTAGCAGCTCTGAGCTCGTTTTGGAGAGGACACGAACTTAATTGTCGGAAACCACCGGTTCACACCGCAGAAATTGGCCATTGTTAATAGATCATTCACATGAGTTGCCTACATTTGCTAAAACGTATAAGTACTTTCTCAAAATCTTCGTGATCACTCCAATCCAAATCTCAGAGTATGTGCACCTCCTTTACAATAACTATTCATATATGCCCACTTTTGTAGGTGTACCTATTAAAAATTGAAGAAGGCGTAAAAATGACTGGAGAAACTACATATAATCAGTAAACGGTGATACGTGGTGTTTCCTACTAAAGATTTGTTTACAAGTTGCAGGGGGTTTTCAGTATAGTACTAGATATCAAATGCTTACATAACACATTTTTAACTCATTGCGTCATAAAATTATATCCAGCAGACAAGTAAAACCTAGGAAAATAGTGTACAATTAGTATTAGAAGGCAATTACATGTGTTTATCAATTTAATATCAGTTCATTTCGTGGAAGAGCACTTTCATACGATGGATCACACGGCTTACTTCCTCTTGAAATGCAGGAGTGAGGGAGTATTCCCATCTTGTCGCTGAAATATTGGTTGCCACGCACGGGGAGTGTGAGCGACCTGTATTATAACGTGAGAAATGGAGAGCTTGAATTAAGGATGGGATGAGAGGAAAGAGATACAAGAGGGAATGCTGGGGAGGATGTATGAAGCTCCGACATTGAGTGGGCGGCTCACTGAGCAAATTGACCGCTCAAGGATTCAGAAGGGGAGGAAGAAGAAGCAGTTACCACGCCGCCTGTGGAGAATTTGAAAAAAAATAACAAAAGAACTTGAGGGGACTGCAGCAGCATGGCGAGGTGAGATGTAAGAGGAGAGAACATGCTGGTTCAAAGGAGTTTATGGAGGGGAACGAGAAGTAGTTTTAGATTTCAGGGAAGTAAGGAAGATCATATATATAGGAAGCCATTCCGCCGAGCAAGGTATGCTAAACAACGTCGGTAAACAAAGTGAGGAAGATGCAGAAAACTGTTTTCGTAGGAATGAGAATAGAGTACGGCCACTATCCTTTACGATCCTGAACGTCGCCCTATCGTGTGAGGATGCCAGTCGAGTAATATGCCCCGAGGCAACGTATAAGTTTGGATAAGATAGTGTGGGCGGGGAGCGTTTGATCGTCAGAGTTAGGCTTTGAGGGATATATTAGTGGTGTTAGAAGATATTCCGGAAGGTAGGTAAGATTCTAAGAGTGTTGGGAGCAAGTGTGCAGTTACTTTATGAGGTGTGCATCCACACATGCATAATGACCGAGGACGCACTATGGAGGCGAATAAAGTTGATGGGTTAGACAGAATAAGTGCCTCCTTTAAGCAGAAAGAAAGATTCTTGTAGACGTGCATTAATGTTCTAACGCATCCCAATTCTTTATTGATGACTGGGTAGAGATAAAAGCATGCGTCTGATATTGTAATGCATGGGCACTCTATGGTGTATGGACCTTGATACATGGGTTTCTACGTGTTTTACACTTTGAAGCACCACACAGCGCAAATAGTTCTTTTAGTTGTTGCTGGAGTGCTAATCGTTTTTAATACTTATTACGGAGAGATTTTGTGTTGAAACACCTTAAGTCATCATCTGATCTGAGCGGTGTAAAACCGAACAAATTTTATCCTCAATACAGTGAGATTTTCAGTAATTGCGTTGATGGATGCAACTACTCAAAGAAGGTTAGAACGTTCCAGCGATAGTTAACCAAAGAAACCGCGGCCGCTAGCCAGCCGGGCCTATGTGAATCATGAACGAAAAAAAAGTAGACGACCCACCTCTCAATTTAAGGGGAAATAATTTTTTATATGTAACGAGTACTGAATGAGACAAAGTCAAAGTTAAGCGCTTGGTGTGTAATGAGAATCATAACATAATTACCATCATAAGTTGATTTTTGAAGGTCATCACGAACGTAAGGACTCATTTAAAGGTAATCTACGAATGTATACATATTTAGAGGTAATCTATGCATGGGAAGCTTGTTTGTATTTGATTGGAATCAGCATCTAAAAATGCGTACTTTTGCTTGCTTACTATGCAGAGCCTTTCGGAATTTGAGTATTTTCCTCATTCACTTAGTAATTCAACTTTTAGATATCGGTTATCGATGTATAACTTGTCTTTCCTTAGAGATTGCATCCAGATGCAGTCCATAATTTGGAGAAATGGAAAGATGAAATGAAAATACAAGACAAAAGACTTGGAGTACTAGTGAAGAGCATCAGCATCCACCCCTTAAACAACTGAATCTGTATGATATTAAAAGACAAATAATTACAGATTGGAGAAGAGATTGGTTCATAACATTTACAACTAATTGTTTGTAGAATAAGACCACTGTCAACATGGTAGGATCCACATTTCATTAGAATTATTAAAGATAAATATAAATGAGTATTATTTTATAGTTTTACTGTGTTTAGCTCCATAGTTGTTAATATAGTTTATTTCTAATAGCTCCTAGAAGTGGTAACAATCTTCAATAATTTATATTTATTTTATTGTAAATCTAAACGATGGAATAGAAGTCATTTCACGTCGACCGATTGGCAGAAAAATCAACACCATTTCTAATAAATTTAAAAGTGAACTTAAGAGACAGTATAAAATAGGTGAATTGTATATGTGCCACAACTGATATATGGTCCACATAACATAAGAGTTTCATGGGAATAACTGCTCATTGGGTAAATATTAATTGAAATTAATGAATCATGTTGACATTTTCTGATACCTTAGAGTTTTACAGCTGCTTTTCAAGGTGCAAAGTATTCTATTTCAAGGTGCCAATCTATTAAGTAAGAATGTTGATTAAAGAATTAAGGATTCACTATAAATTTCAATTCCTGGTAATAAGAGAATTTATTATACTTTGTTAAAAACAAATACCTAATTTATTTTATAATCTGATTTCATTTCAGATCAATGAAATGACATTGGAGAGGCAAGGTGCTGTTTTATCTTGCAGAAGTTTTTCAGGGGGTCAACAACTTTTCTCAACCCAACTGTTCTCTTTTGCAGTATTTATAAATTCCCCTTCAAGAGGTGCTATTACTGATGAACTTTTTGAGGAAGTAATTGTTCTAAAGGGTAATATGAACTATTGTACTGACTAATTTTGATTAAAGAAAATCATTATACGACTGAGCTACTTGTTTTACTTTGTTGAATCAATTGTATTTTAATTATTTTAAAATACAGTATTTTATAAGTATTTTGACAGATGTTTATTAATTTATTTTGTAACTGTATTTAAAATACTACCCTTTCAAGTGTTATGTATTTGTATTTGAAATGCTGAAGAGTAAGTGTTTTGCCCAACCCTGCATATGATCACGTGAATGATAATCATATGGATCGTGTCATTACTATTAATTAGGGCGTCTTAAGCCAGTGTTCGCAGAAGAGATTTGCATTCATTTTATGCGTACCATTGTATATCAAAACCCTTTTTGTACTAAACCCAAAGTCCAAATTTAACATGAAAAGAAAAGTCTTTCCTCACGATGAAGTTCATTTTTCCCAAAAAAAGGGTGTAGAATTTGTGGTAAGTAGGTTGAGAGCTGTGATGAAATCAGCATGGCATACTTGGAAATTTTACGACAACAGCGTTTATTTTAATTTCATCCGGTGGACCGATAGTCTCATTGTTTGTCATCATTCCCCGTAGGGTCATCAGAATTGCATCGATTGCATTCACATCCGTTAAGCCATTAAAATTAATGCGAGATGATGTTTGGGAAAGATGGACTATGGGGTATAACCCAAGTGGCAGCATCCTACATAACACCCTGTGAGCAATCGTGTGGCCATATGGCAGGAGGTTTCAGAGCATGAGAAGGTGATGGGATAATGGAATAAGGGAGGGGGAAGAACATGATATAAAACGCTGATGGAGTGTTTTAATAAGTCTTGAGTTTGCGTAAATCAACAATTTTTCATGAGAAGAAGGACGTTTGGTAACTTTGAGCGCTGCAGTGAATATCTCTTCAATGTTTTCGATTCCATCAGTTTCATAGAAAACGTTCCCAGTGATAAAATGGTATCCTCCGTCTCGTCCTAATACTTGCCTGATCTGAACTTTTCTAGTACTCTGTGCCTAGCGCGTAGAGATCAACTCTCAATGCATGGCGCACAAAGTTTGTTCAAATTCACGTATCAAATGGAGGCGGGAGCACTGTACTTGTAAGAATCTTTATGTGGTATTCCATCACATGTCGGTATTATATCGAATAATTAGTATCGTTTACCGAAAATACAACCAGTACCGTCGTGGAAATAAGCTAGTGCCTAATTCACTGCTCTAAACTAACCTCATGGACTCATTTTTGTCCATGGGAAGGAGGGATTCAATAATATTTCTTGGCCAGAATAATAGCCAGATAATCTGAGATTAATGCTTAATTTGGTACCAAGCGAAATGAATTTCACAATTATGAGCGAGATGGAGGTTTGCATCTCAAGCCTGATTCGTTACAGCGTGGGATCCGTAAAAATTGGACAGGGCAGTCTTCACATGAAAAATTTATTAATGCGCCGCTTTCAAAGGATAATGATAATATTGCACGATTATATTGGCATATATATCACGCCACGCTCAGGCCTGTAATCACTTAACCTTTTCTCGGTATGAAAACTGATCCCAATGTTGAGGCTCTTGTCACATATCCGGAAGTCTGATGATCCACCTGTACAAAACCCTTACCCCCAGTAAACTGCATGTGTACGTAAAACCAACAACATCTTGCCATTGGCACTAACAAGTCATGATGAAACTGGTGTTAAATGCATCTTGAATGCGGTTGAGATTACGAAAGAATGCGTAGCAGTACATACGGATTCTTGAACTATAGTGAACGTGGCGTCATTCATGTTCATACATAAAACATTGTCGCTGGGTTAACCTAATTAAAAATCGAGTTTAAGTTTATAAGTGTTTGCTGGTTCTTGTTTAATTAACTGCTAAGTTCCAATTACTTGTGATATTCGGATGACAATATAACCGGAAAACAGAATGACTAAAATGTCTATTTCTATAAAAAAATCTATTTTAATGGCCACATGGATTCACTGTCTGTATCATTAACCTTTTTTGTACGGATTAATATACGGATCCCACTATGGGCGCTTCTGGCCGCATTTTATTATGGGTTCTCAGTAGAAACACTCCAAGGGTATAAATACACCACATCCAACGCGCATTTCATTGAGCTGAAGCCGGTGGGTCCGTCATTTCATTGTAAGCTCATGTTGAGGGCGTAGCCAGGATGATGGCCCGCATTTAAAAGTTTTTTTTTTTATTTGACATGATTTTGGGTGTTTATACTCATGTGTAATCTATCGGAACGTTGGTTGGGGAAATACTAATATAGTGAAAGATATTTGATGCAGTCCTAGGACCTAGTTAATTCCATATTCGGTATATTACAGAGACGAGGGATTATGATGATCGATTCGAAAATGGAAGATGTTTTCGCACAACACATGCGATTTCCAGAGCGGTCATACAGCTAAAAAAGCTCAACCGCGATGATGAGGACCAATGAAACTCGAAAGGGTGATGGTTAAACCGTTTTGTTGTATTTGTATTATAGGAAAGTCGTAAAAACTACTATATCTCCATGTATCTCCAATGGCAAGCAAACAGATATCAAAAGAGGAAGTCAACTGACAAGATATTAAATAATACATGGATAAAGGCTTTGCAAGAAATTATGGGCTTATTCCGGTCAGAAAGTGATGCGCCGGCACACCTCGTTGGGAAAGCCAAAAATACTTCGGTCATAAATAAATCTACCCCCGGCACATAAAATAAACCTTGGAAGAAAAAATCACTGAAAAACATTTATGATCGTAACCGAGATGAAATACTGTAACGGAAAAGTTTTCCTATCTCATTTTTTTTGGCAGAACATCACAATTTAAGATCGGTCGTTTCCGTGAGCCGTGCATATCCCGAACGTAGTCGGACACACGAGGGCGGCCTCAAAAGAAACAAGAAAACAAAGACGTCGATTTGGTGAAGTATGCCATCAGGCAGCCATCTCCTAACATCATAATGACCCATTATTTCCTCCTATTAATGGCTCAATCAACGGCAGATTTCCTTGTCCCACCTAGCCATTCCAGGCCACCAATATCGCTTCCCCGTTCCACCACGGATCAAAACCCCTGACGAAGACGTCTACTTCGGCTTTCCCATTGTTTCCCGGCCCTGGCTTTTGCCCCTGGCCTCCATTGTCTTTCATCCTGCACACCCATCGTTCCATTCCCTCTGCACCAATACTGGCGTTAACCTTTCTCTCTTTCCGCCTCCGGCGACCAGTAAATGACGGCCCGTGTCTCTGGAAGTGTCTTCTTTCCTCCGCGCCGGATGACAAAAGGGCCTCCTCATAAGAGCCAGTTAAACTCCTCAGTACTGCGGTGTCCTCTTTTAAACGAGGCACGATTTCAAGGGTACACGACGGCACCCCAATCTTAATGGATCTCAGGACGTGCAATGTTTCAATACCGACCGTAAATTCATAGTTTATAGAAGGGCGTAGTGGATGACTACCCCATGGGGTTTAGGAATGTTGCCCACAATGCCGTGGATAAAAGGGTAGAAAATAATAATTTTAGACTAATGCGATGTAAGGTTTCGAAAGAGGAAAGGTCAAACTTGTAAAGATTTGAATCTAGTCCCTCGTCGATCAATTAATCTCTCTGTTACCTCATGGAAATTAAGTTAGGCCTCAAGCAAGTCTAAAATAACTCGTACATTTTTTAAACCATTCTTCACTGTTATAACAGCCACAATTACCTAATACTTAGTTACTCAATGAGGTTAAATAAGCTGGCTTGCTCATAAATATTTGTTAAATAAAATGACAACTCCCAAGACTTTGTGAATGATGATATAAAATTATTTACTTTAACTCTAACGAAAAACCTATCCTATTTCTTATTAGAGTACCTAGAATTAGTTAACTTAAGCCACAAATAAGTCAAATTGAATGATTTTTTTGTTATTATTTGTTTTTTATTTTCTTGAGAGGCCAATTGGGTGATATAGCAATTTAGGTAATCATTTTATCTATATGGTTGCAAATATATGATTAAAATTTTACAGCTCCGGCTACTTTGAAAATGTTTTCATTATTGTCTTTAGAAAGAGGAGTCTTACCTTTTTTTACGTATTATGTACATTTTCTGTGTTCAATTTCAGATGAAATTGAAGAAAACTCATTATAAATCGTCAAAAATGGTGTGGGAAGTGATTTCATTGACATAAAATTATAACCTACATTTTCCAATTATGAAAATGGACTTTAAAAACAAAACTCTATATATTATATTTAAAAATTTTCCACACCCCTGGGAATAATAACGAGCTATTCATTGATTTCACGTGATCTCCAACATCCTAAGGTCAACGAAAGAGCGAGGAATGAGTGTACCACATTGGAAAATTAAATAGTTGTGACGTTTACAAACAGAAATTAGAGGACATATTTCTCTAGAATTGTGTGTCAGAAAGGAGTGTTGATGTTCTATACCACCAAAAGATATACGAAAGGATAGTTCACTATGTGGTAAGGGTGTGTTAAGTGAAAGTCGCTGTAGGCACTCTTGCCGCAATGAATACGTAGTCTTAGGGATATTCGCAGAATAAAGGGCAACTATTTGAAAGGAAATTAAGTTTGGCAGTACTAGACATTAGATATAGAATAAGTAGCTTTAATTTACGGGTCTCTCTAAAAAATATAGACTTTTTTTGAGACCACCCAGAAAACAATTGCCCATGAGAGATTAGATAGCATGGTTGGGAAACTTTTTGTGATAGTTATGCAAATAAAGGGAATGAAATAAAATTTAAAAAGTCATAATATACCTACTAAGTGTTTTCATGCATAAATTCGTGGTAAATATTAAAGCCATGAAAGAAGGTGCTCATCCACAACTATGTTGAAATCAATTTTTAAGAGCTCAATTGAATTAAAGATTAACAGATAAAATGTCATTCTCTATAATATAATGTGTGCTTTGTTCATCCATTACGCTCCCTATCATCAAACTGCAACTAGATGAATGAGATTGAATGGAATAGGGAGGGAGAGAAGCTGAGCGGATGAATTATGTTTTGGTCAGAAAGCTAATATAATGTCGGCGAAGCTTTTTATAAGCCCATACCTCCGAGAACAAAGGAGAGGAAAATTATTTAATGGAGTGAAAATATCTCCAGACACATATTTCACTGGCTGTCAACACTTTTTCGAATTATATTTCATCGTTATGACTTCCTGTCATATTAAAGAGGAAAACTACAAAAAAAATATATCTTTATGGCTCAGACCCAGAGCTCATTTCCTCTGTTTAAAACTTAAATCCCCTTCCAATTTCGGAAAAAAATACCTAATGAGTAAACAGAAAAATTATAGCTTTATCGAGTAATATTAAATAATTAAGGGTTACAACCATTATTTTTCAAGATATGTAATAAGTCGCAAAATTGTTGTACTAAACATTTAGCTTCGAATTAAAGTACAAGTCCCTACACACAAATATACCCAAGCTATATCCCTTCACTTTCCTTTATCTAAAGGCAATATTCTACTATTTTAAAACCTAATGTGACAAGAGCTCGTATGTTATACGAATTTCACCAAAACACTAATGTATGAAAGGTTTTGAACTTTGAGTTTTTGGGAAGAATTTAAACAATTAATTCTTGCTAGCTACATATTATGAGGGCTTAGCGAGTATTTAAAAGTAGATAAAATCGATCATATTCTTTTGTCTATAGTTGATTTACACAGCAGAGATGATCGTGAAACCATTACTCACACTACCAACATGATGTTCTATAGCACTTTCAATTCGTTAGTGTGTATAAATTGATTTGCGTGGAAAATCTTTCAAAAAAATATATCTAGTAATCACATGAAAGGAATTAATCCTAGGAAATAGTTTCATTTATAAATATAATATTGAACAACTATTATATGTCTATTGATGGAAATATTTATATATAGCTATGTTTAATAGTGATGGTTTTTCTCAATTTTAAGATGAATGGTACACTTCTTTGGCAACAAAGTCTCATCATTCAAAAAACTGTTAAATTGACCTTATTTATTAAATAACTCATTTAAGTACCAAAAGTGTTCAAAGCTAATATAACTGCTATCATTGGCTGAAATATCCAAATGCTAAGGAGATAATTCTCCCTTTCAAATGCATGATAGCCTTTCAGTAAGCTGCTTGACGCATCCAAATGATTACTACGGCCTCAACATGGCGCACATTCTCTTTGCGGTCGTCGAGGAACAAGTCCCATCTGGGCGACGATGGTGCTCTCTCATCTCGATTCGGTTTAGAGGGCGACGTCAGATTTATTTTCGAGTTATGGCTGTTTCCGACGGCTATTGGTCCCTGCCCTTCACCCCACGTAGTCCATTGTCCTCGAGGTCAAAGGGAATGAAATGTCTTAATGGCGGATCGCCACGTCACACCGTGATTAATAAATGAAGAATTATGCGGACCTGTGCTTAATGTATGGCTTTTTCACCAACCAAAGATTCACTGAGACGTCGAGGTTTGTTTATTTCCTGAGTGATGTTTTTCGTTTGTCAATTTATGTATGCAAATGTATTGTAGTGGAATTAATACTATATTGGTATTTGATAAATTATTGAATAAAAATGAAATATTCTAGAATTATAAACGAAAACAAACGTAGAAAATAATAAAGGGAATGATCATTATGATTCACCCCTTCATTTGGGGCTGTGGAATTTAAGCGGCGAATACCATTGAGTAAACCTTTAAATATATTTTGTGTGAAATGTAAAAAAAAATTTTATGTAAATCATCTACATACTTATTTTTCAAAGTAAACTTAGGGAAAATAAATCTCTTTACGCGTCGAAAAATGAGAATAATACTCTTTGTGCTCAAATCTCGTTCAGTGTAACATGATCCCCTTTAAATTATTATTAGGCTAAGATAAAAAACCTAATCATCCATTCATACCAATAATAATGGATATTTTCTGATTGACTATTCGTGCGCTACAATTAATGTGCGCTAATAAGGATTCCAACATGGGTAGAACCAATTTCTTATTTATTCATCGAGCTAGTTTTTACCAGTAATTTTAAAATGTTGTGTATATAGTGCAGGTATAACTGCTAAGCTTACTGCTGTTAATTTTAAGCAATCAGTATACGTAATAATCTTAAGAATAGAGAGTCTTACTTCAACTGGTGGTCCATAAGATAGAAAACGACAGATTTACCGATTGAAAATATGGAGTTAGGAGTAAGGGGACCATATAAACGAAATTCAGATGACGGGATAATAACATTTTACTCGACGAAAGACACGAAAAATGGATCAATTGTCCTTTCTATATTGGAGAAGAGTGGATCCAGGGGACTTGACGCATTGTTCCGAGGCATTGAGACGGCAAACCTGTAACTACCGGTTGCACAAAGAAGCAAAGTCGAGCGTCCCTTTTCAAAGCGTGGTATGAAAGCGTACTAAACGGGAGAAAGGGAGACTGCTAGAATTGGATATGGCCTCTCGTCTCGCAACTCCGATTACATCCCTTTAAAAAACTATGAAAACGTTATGTAGAAATATATTTATTGGTCATGTAATAATGGAGTGCATACAATCATCCAAACTTATTTTCGAATAATGTGAAAGCATTTCGATAGACTTTCAGAGCAGATGGTAATTTGCTATGCAATTTAGGGCCAAGGTGCTCAAAAGACCCGCATATACAAGCCTTATCAGAAGGAATAGCATTTTTCTATGGCCATTTCTAACGTGCGGTTCATTACAAAAGGCAGATTTGTAGCCATTTTTATAAAAATAAAGAAGCTGGGGGTAAGGAAATCAAGACAAAATTTCACGGAAACAAAAATTCAGAGTTTGGCTTATTTCCTGCGTTTTATTCTCAGCTGAAAAGTTAGGATACTGACTGGACTGCGAGGAGAGCAAAGGGGCTTCACATTTTGACATTTCTTTCTAAGTGGCACACAACTACACTAAAGTTATTATTCATTGAAATTCTTATCCTTAAGTTTTTTAAAGCCATAAAATATAATACAAACTCACTAAGAATATACAAATATTTTCGATATCCTTCCTACAATTTGGGAAAAATTCGAATTAAAGAATCTATTAGTGATTAAGTGGAATGAATGAGCATAAAGTGAGCAGATTGTATGGATTTTTAGCGGTCCAAATTCCCTCGTTGGTTTTATTTATAAAAATGCACCCGTAAAACAGCGTGATTGAAAACGGTTGTAATATATTCTAACAGTTTCAACAGTTAAAATTCTAATAACCACTGAATGAACATTATATTTCTCAACAGGTAACAGTGCTATAGCTTCATAATCGAGTGTCTGTACTTCTGGTTTACTTCTACATATAATCTAAGAGAAGATTCTGATTTTATGCACGCCTAATAAGTTTTACTGCAGCAGCAAGCAAAGAGAGCTGAAAATAGTTGTAACAGATTTTGTGAAAAATCTTCTCTCTTCATCAGAAAAATACCTTTTGATTAGACACACGTACGTACTCATAAAATGAACATTGCGGAAGAATTGGAAGCGGAAGCATCAGATTATGAGAAAACATGTATTTTTTGGATCTACGCTGGTCCTTGTGCTTATTACATATTTATATTCAAACAAATATAAAATAACTAGGTGTAATCTGAAAGGAAAATACGAATTCAAAGGTATTATTTTCCCATACTTTCTTTTCAAGTTAAAAATATCAACATTTTTAATGATTATTTAGGCAAATACTAATGCTATTTTCACTAAGCGATGCTTTTTTGGTAATTTTCTGATTTCATAATGCAAATTCCTGGGGATGATACGTAAATTTCAGCTTCAATTAATGAACTCTCACTAAACGAACTATTTAGTCTAATTATGAATAAATATGAATATAGCCGAACGGTTTTATACTATAATTTTCAAAATTCAATTCTTAGATGTACCTCAAAATGTAATAAGAATTCCTAATTTACAAGGCATAAATTTTTATGACACGAAATCTTTTCAGTAGAGAAATAATAATTCAGCTCACTGGTAGGAAGACAATCTTAAAGTTGAAATTAATGAATGAAATATAATTATCACGCTGGATTGTACTCAAAGGCCGTTGGAAATTAATACGAAATATTTAACGTTTTGCGATACACTGCAACTCGCCTTATGAAGTCAGACTTGATGACTTTACAGCTCTTTTAATAAAACATTGCGAAACTCGTTGGCCAAAATGAATACACGAAATATTATGTTGCTTAATCATTAACAACTTTATTCTTGCATTAACATTAGCATGACTAAATGAAATATTTCTCGTGAAGTAGTATTCAAAAATGTATCCCTAAAAAAATTGTTGATACTTGGATAAAAACAAATGAAATTATGAAATAGTCACGTCTTAACTGAATTCCTGAATTTATCTTTAAGTGGTGGAGTTGAGAACTGAAAATATGTATTGTTTAATTTATCATTTCATTAAACCAAGCGGAAAATCATTCATTTAAAATAATTCCAAATGGATTACGAGAAGAGTTGCAAAAACATTATTTAATTAGAAGAGGGGCATTAGTCACACAGAGTTTACACACTGTATGTGTGGTTTTGATCTCCGACACCGCAATTAGGAATTCTACTTACGTTTTTTAGTACGGCCTAGTGGGTCTTCTGTTTAAACACCTTTTTATAATTAATTCTAGATATCACATGAGAACTTTTATGAGCCTAAAGGTTTGCACGTTAAGTGAATGTTTAGCCTTTGAGACAGCACTTTACATGTAGTATTTTTACTCTTGAGTCTTATTAATTGTTTCCCAGAAGGCAACAACTACAGGATGTGGACGTGCTTTAGAATTAAAATCGGCCTTGGAGTGTGTTGGCGAATTAACTAATCATGTAAGGGAAATCCCAGAGAAAAGTTTAGCTTCTAGTGTAAGTAAGGACAGTGCAAAGGTTGTATTTGACCACAATGGGGCGTGTTATTTAAGAACCACTGTTCACATCGTTATTCACAAAGTTATTAGTGCTCATATACTCGAAATGAATTACATATTTGTTTCATTTATTAAAAAAATAAATTCTTTTGTCTAGTAATCTGAGTCTGTTTTACTCGAAATATAAGTCTGGAAAGCAAGCAAGCAACATCAGTTTGCATGTGGACGAAGAAAAAGGCTTGTCTTTAGGGAAAGAGTTTAGCAAAAATGTAATATTTGATTTGAGCTCTCTACCCGCCATTCGTCGTTCTCATGGCCGTTATTTTCACTCTGCACTGCCTTGTTGTCAAAATGTAGAAATATCTTTCCGAGTTTTAATCGGACTTGATATTTTCATGCAAGCAACAACAACATGTGTTCATATGATACCAATTTTTGTAATTACTATAGGTTGTTGGGTGTTGAAACATTTCAGGGAATTACTGCCATCACTTATCTCCCAGAAGAACATGTGCTCACATTCACACATCGGAGGCAAGCACTTTCAACATGATAAATTTATATGACTTTTTGGAATTTAATATGCATTTATAAAAGAAGTTTACTCTTACCTTTACTTTTATACGAGACATTACATTTAAAAAACCTCCAGTATACTTTTGGTCAAGAAATTTGATAGCAAAATCGGTGAAGTCGAAGCCTTTACTCGAATGCTTTTCTCTCAAATATAAACGGATAAGTTGAATCGAGAGGTAAAATACATAACCCCTTACATGACCCCTTAGTAATAATTTTTAAATTTGAATAATTTAAATAATAACTAAAGGGAGGCGGCAGACGAGCGTGGTCTCATAGAAATAGATGGATAGGTAAATAAATATTCAATGACTTATGCATCGTAAGAGTAGAAAGATCCATGTATCCATAGCTGACGATAGCATATTATTAACGCAATATGCCCTTAAAGATGTGCACTCCTCTTTGAGTCCTCACTCCTCCACATAGAACCAGATTTAGGTTCGGGATTAACGGGAGAAAAAGCAAGTACTATCAATTATTATATACAATAGTTACTCTTTAAGTTGTAGCAATTAATGTATGACTCCACGTAAACATTTAACTGCAGGGATATCGTTCAATAAATAAAAACATAAAATAACTAAGCTTAGAGCTAACTCACAAATTTTCGTTTTAATATCTACTGCTCCCTAAATCCGAATGTATGCCAATCCAAATATTCCCCTTGAAATTTTTAGGATACAAGTAATGGGGTTTTTGCCCGAAAAGTTTACGAGAGCCTCTAACGGAAATGTATTTCAAGGATTGAAGTATAACTGCAGAAATGAAATGAGAGCATTGAGTCGCATAATATTGCCTTGTTAGCACTAGATGGCAGCACAGGTTTCGACGTAAGAGTCCCAATCTAATATTTGTGGGCATCAATGCGCTTAGTCTTACAGAAATTTTCACCAGCCACTCCGTTTTAATAATGTGAAACGAGAAATTTAATGCGGAAAAAATTATCCTCTAATCAAATGACTGTAATATACCTAAATGGGTCACTTTTGTAACTGAGCGACAAAGTGAATATTCAAAGGTTGAGCTTCCGTACCGTCCTTACTCGAAATAATGATTAAAACGAATTCATCTCATTACGAAAAAAAATGTACGCGTAAATGTACGGTTTAAATGGGAAAAACAAATAATTTTCGTGTCCAGTAATTTTATTTCATTCATTAAAATATGAAATAATTGTGATACAAGTTTCATTATTTGACCAAAATGAGGCCGAAACTTCAAAACATTTAATTCTTTCAGCCGATTTTTCTCTGTGGATCGATAAATTGAAATATTTGAAGTTTAAACGCAAAATTAATGAAAATGTCGATCTTGTTTCCTTTTCGTTGCTAGAAAATTTTTCCATTGTTTTCGAGATTTCTTAGAAGTTTTTTAAAGCTGAGGAAGGACCAACCGGTCCGAAACGTTCTATAAGAACAAATCTCTTTCTCTCACCTCCTGTAAGTTTATTTTATATATTTGTGGCTAATTGGCGAACATTTCCCAACGAATAAGTATTTATTTATTTAATACTTTAGCTGTCAGCCATACTATGAAACTCACCTGATGTTGATGATTTTGCCGCGATACCATTGTCGAGGGCGATATTATTCCTTTTGGAAAAATGCAGTGCTATAAATTCAGCTATCATTTCTATGATCTAATATTTCTATTTAGTAACTTCTTAAACTGTGAGGTAAAGTCGGGAGAAATACTGAATATAATGCTTATGATTCCGCAGTCTCTAAGCGACAATATGTAATGAAATAATAATCTCAGGGAGTTGAAATTTGGTTGAGAAAAGGCAGGGGTTAAAAATATCAATAAAGGATTATAACAATCCGTGCATTTCAATTGTTTGCCTTCCAAAATGTTCTCTAGATGTTTCAAAATAATAAAATTTAGGTTTTATTTATATATTAAATTGTATTTATAAAATAAATTTCCCATTTTTAACATTCAGATACCGTTGATAATTTCACATTCAAACGTCGAAACTGTGTGCGCGATTTTATCACTGCATTCCCTATGCACGCTTACATATTTTCATAAAAAAATAAAAGAATGTTTTTAGACGGTTTAATTAAATTAATCAACGTATAAAAATCTAAATTGATCCATTGACACTTTAAAATGCAACAAATGATAAATAAATTGTCTTAAAATGCATTTTAAATTGTTGACCACCCAACCAGTTTATCGAAGTTTCTAAGCTTTGAGGGCGAAAGTATCTACTTCAGTATCAACGTTACCCATTGTCCAATATATATAGTTTGAAAAAAAATGTCTCATCCGGGAAAGTATAAAAACTCCGAGATGCAGTATTGTGCACGACAATGTGTTAGAAGCCGAATGAGACTCATGCACGTAATAGTTTTCAAGGGCCATCAAAATCCTATCTCGCCGTAGTGGAGCTCTGCCCAGCGGCATCGCGACATGAGTGGAATGCTCAAAAAATATTGTAGCAGCGGTGAATATGCAATATCTCTTGTGGTCAAGTCTCTTCCATTTTTATCACAAATTCTTCTGCTTAGAGGGGAAATCCAGCGCATCTTAGTGGATTGCATAGAAATAATAAATACCTGCCAAGCGCCCTTGTAGATGGGTTTTTAGTTACGAGGAATGCTTTGGAAACAGAACGGGAAGATATACAATAAGCAGGGAATTAAAAAAAAATATTCTCCGAGTATCATTCATGTATCTTGCCCTGCTAACAATGCCCCTTTTCATACGCTGCATAGCAATCCCGGCACAGTCAGCGGGAGCGGTAGACAAATGTCGCTGGGTCGGCGAGGGGATGGGTAGCCTTCTTTCTCTCTGTTCTCTTGGCAGCACCTGCATTATCCTAACAGTGAGTAAAAACGCAAAGCAACACACACACACATAAAGAAATAGCAGTGGGTCCGAGGGGGGAAAACTCATTGTTCCCTTTGATCAGGCAAAGGAATTCCGTCCGGCCTTTTTAACCAACCGGCAAAAGACTCCGGGTTTAAAATCTCCCAAAACTTTTTTTATATTTCCTCTGCCCTCCTCTTCCATGGCATGGTTGAGTTATTTTGCCCTCGCTCGTTGGCCCTTCAGTGGATATAAGGGGGGGACTTTGGCGCCATACACATTCTCACACGGAATGTGCTTGTATGTGTATTGCCGCACAGCAAGGAAGCCTGCGTCCACTCTATTGGTTTTGGCGGCCCCAACTGTGTGTAGATATTAAAGAAATGGCAGAAGAATTGAAGCCTGGCCTCTCTTTATTCTTTCGGAGAATGCTCTTCCAAGGTATTTGAGTCGGAGGTCTCATGTGGGGTGCTGAGATTTGTTGTGTCGATGGATGCGAGCGATTGAGAGATCGAACACAAAATAAAATTTTAAAAAATAAATAATATGTTGTTTATCAGAGGCTGGAACTCTTCTGTTATTTTAGCGGTCCTTTGACACTTGTTTAGAAGCGGCTCTTTTAAAGCCTGAAGTAAACGTCCAACCTTAATTTCTCGTAGCTCATGAGAAGTCCAATAGAGTTGCTTGACGCACAGTTTCTCTTTTATAAGACTATACATGATAATAAGTTCGTAAGTACTTATTTTAAAAAAGTAAATAAAGTAAAATAATTTTGATTAACTAAAAGATAATTTATCATTTGTACCTAATTTCATCTCTTATAATATGCATCAATAATGATCAATACAAATACCAGGCCAGTATTGATACCCATAGGAGAAGAGGTTAGTTTTGGAATTAGATAAAGCACAAATTCTATCGGGAAAAATCTATATTTTCAAGGAAAAATAAACGGGTGTACTTCCAAACATTTTACCACTGCGTTAAATATACAAGCATATAATATATTGAAAGATAATTTCCATTGGCTAAAAGCTGAGAAACACAGTTTTCGGGAACACACACACACAGGAAATGTAAAATCAGAAAGAAAATAATCTCATGGAACACTGATATAAACGTATATTTTTTTTAATATTCGTACATATTTAAGCATACCTACATATTCTTTGTACGTTTAGGTATTACCGTTTCCTAGGAATGATCTGGTCTTTCAGGTTCTCTTCGGCGAACGCCCATTTTTTGGGACATAATCTTCGCCGGCGTTGCAGTCAGCGTCTTCAGATCAAAGGAGAATTAAAAATGTGGGGACGTTTAAAATCGCGGAGTATTCCTTTGGAATCAGATCTTTCCAAAGCAATACTCCGCGGAAGCCTTCACGAGTATTACTACTGTTCCCTAGTTTTCCTCAACGCATTTAAGCAATGAAATGTTTTATCATCTTGAATGCTTCCTAAGCGTAAGTTATTCTTCAGCTAATGCCTGTCGTGATCCTATTAACCCTTTTAATGATTCTTACGTGGGTGATATTTTAACTAGGCTGTGCACTTACTCTTGCTCCTTTTTTATCCAACTATTTTCTTCTATCCATCGTTTTTAATCACTTTAGCAATTCATATGCACGACAATTCAAGTTTACTTCTCAATACTCTACATGGTTATTCTAATATTAATACATCTAATATTTTCTTCCAACATTTTCCTTCTGGCACTCCACGATGCATGTAGAACTCCTAGACTATCCCCCATGACAGCAATACCATAAATGAAGCAGATTAAGTGGAACTCTTTGCCTTTCACCGTCATTGTCTTAACATCTCTCTCTCTCACTCTACTTTGTATCAAAATAAAATAAAACATCTGCGAAAACGCCTTTTTTGGGGATAAACAATTCTTACTCCTTCAATGATTTTAGCCTCTTCATTTCTTTCATCACATCATACGAAACGTGACAAAGTTCGTCTCCTTATTCCTGCATAATCTATAACTACCCTGTTGGAAAATTCCCTGTAAAATTCAACCTTTGCTTTGTCTACAAAATTGAACTTCCGTTTTCAATAGAATATAAACTTCCAGGGAATAATTTACCTAGAATATATTTTCCCTAAGAAATTATTTTGGATGTGAGTTGCTTTGGCTTGCATTATCTACATTTGTTTCACACCAAATGTAGTTAACTGTGAGAGGTAATTTTTTATAGTGGTTGTATTTTTTAATCGAGAAATATTTTTTCGCGTTATACTTTAAAGTTATAAAAGTTCTAGGAAAAAAATCCATAAGTTTAATGGCAATTTTTCATAGGGAAGACATTTTTTCTAAGAAATTTTCAATTTTTCCCTTGCTTTTCCCTATGTTCTAGGTAATTCTTATCAAATTTCCATCAGGGCAGTTTCCTCTTTTAACTTAGACATTTTACTTCTTTCAGTATTGAGTTTTGTGTTATTGATATCCAAAAAGGCGACATAAACGGATAGTTTTTTTGGTAGAATGGTTTTTTGAGAGATCGTTTTCAACTTACGACACAATCGTTAGCTTCAGACTTGTCAGGTTGGAAGCCGACGTGCCCTTCATCTCTTTTATTCCCCGCCTCAGCTGTCAGTAAGATTTAAAAAGTGTAATTTAAACTATACCATCGGCTCATCATGTTTTGTGGCAAAAAGACCGTTTGTGATAATTTTTAACTTTGCCTTGTAGAGATAGCATTTAACATTGTTGAGAAGGGAGACTAAGGCCCGTATTGTCAGTCGCTCCTTTTAGGCGACCTTCGCCTTCTAACCCTCCCGAAGGAGGGATTTCATATTGAGAGACGAGAGAAGGCCACCTTCGTCTCCTATAGGAGACGAAGGTGGCCTTCCCATAAAAGGAGACCCTGGGCTATGCTTCTGTGACGAGAAGGCTTCCTTCAACATGGCGGACGAGGCAGAACACGACCTTGAACACGACGACCACCTCGATGATTTCATTGAATATAATTTCGACAATCCTTACGACTACATGCCTATAATCTGTCCTTTTATTTTCAATTATATCCCTATATTTAATAATTAAACTAACCAGAAAATCTTTCTCGATGTTCGTCATGCGCTCCATCGTGAACTGACGTCATATGACTCAGCGATTAGTTTTTCGTTTCTTATTTCTTCGTTTCGCTTCGCTTTTGTCCGTGCGAGTGAACGGATCAGTCCGTGAACGTAAACAAAAGCTCCTTCTAAGAGCAGGTGAAGGAGACCATAGAGTAAGCATACTACTCTACATAATATGCTTACTCTATGAGGAGACCTACAGAGAAGGATGGTCTCTCGAACTGACTGACGTCCTTTAAGGCGAAGGTCACCTAGGTGAAGGAGCCGATAGAAGGAGCGACTGACAATACGAGCCTAAAACTTCAGTCTAGTGTACCAGATGGGTAATATCAATACTCTGAGATGATGATAATTTCATCCTTT
Source organism: Pyrrhosoma nymphula (assembly GCA_963573305.1). NCBI lineage: Eukaryota > Metazoa > Arthropoda > Insecta > Odonata > Coenagrionidae > Pyrrhosoma > Pyrrhosoma nymphula. The sequence continues at coordinate 3,387,816 of OY754338.1, read as the reverse complement.
CCTCTGTCACAGTTATTTGTCTCTGTATTATATCTCATTGTACCTATTTATTCTTCATGTCGTTCCATTTTTAGTTTTCAGTATGAGTTTCTATGACGACTCTTTTTATATGTTAATCTCCATGACGCCAGAGGTGCGATGTTGCCATCAGCAGTAAAATAATTCACATACTGTGTAGCGTACTCAATGTAGGATTATGTAGCGTACGAACTGCACATCTAGGAGTCTCACAATATGAAATAGCCATTACCCATTGTCACTCACTACAATTCAGCTAATATATAAGTGCAAGCAGCGCCGCCTTCGTTGCCTAGGGGTGAGCACACGGAGGGTATGTTTGGCCACAGCGCTCCACGTTAAGGGTAATGTTTTCAACTAAATGGGGAACGTTCTATAAATGGTCATTTTGGGAGAAAATTTATAATATTGTGGAATTTCGTATCAGCACAACTGTTTTCTTTTACTTTGTCCACATTTTATGTGAAACAGAAGTTCGGACGGGATAACGGTTGACGTTTCCTGACGTGACGGAAACGGACGATTGCGTTCGCGGAGCTTGGTGGCTTTATTATTGTGCAACCTATTACGAAGGCCGTACGTTGAAAGTGCCTACAAAGGACAATGAGCGAACCTTGTCAAATTTTAACTACTCCGTGACGCTATGTTACCGGCAACCAAATAGCGGAGGGCTTTTGTTTCAATATTCCCAAAATTTCATGACCATATTGTCTATATTACTTATTTAATTTATAATTAAATATAATTAAACTTATTGAAGCACAATAAGTCAGCATTGTTAGCGGATTCTTTGAATTTCGCTTTTAAAATATGAAAATAAACCGTCGATTCACAACCATTTTCGACACTGAAGCAATAACGGTACAATTGGTGTCCATGCTCTTGTACATGGTAATGTACTCCTCCGAGACGGAATACTGAACGGAACCAACCGCAAACGTCACGTCAGGAAACTTAAATCATATTTCCACCCTACGAACAGTGGTTTAAAAACTTAACGATAAGTTCAGAGCCGAAGTTCACCGATTAAAAGTTACAAGCCAACTGAAGGGTCGAAACCTATTCTCTGAAAGAGCATTATTTTAGAATTTGCTCCTCCGTAGAGTTCACCTTGTCATGTCCCCAGTGAGTGGGAGGAAGAAAGAGATTTCGTCTCATCTTCCGTCTTCGCGCTCCCCTCAAAACCTTCCCCAACATCCTAGCATGCCACAAAGTCCCGCCACTGTTGCAAACCGAACCTCCCCCTTGTCTCCCCCAACCCCCCCTTCCCTCCCCCAACTCCCCCTTACTCCCACCCCCGTCAGACCCAACTGTCCTTCTCGACACACTGTGGGGGACAAAGTTTGAAGGGCGAGTAGGACGGAGAGAGGCTGGAGAGAGGCGAGGTAGAGCCGTGTGGCGTGGCGGAAATTGAGGCGGCTGGTGTCGGTGGCACGTCACAGAGGCCCCGACTTAGGCGAAGAAGGGAGGGCAGAAGATTGAGGGAATTAAGGGCGGCGCTGGAGGGCGGGAAGGGGAACTGGTGGCATTTGAGTGCGATGGGGGAAGGGAGTATTAGAGATTTCACAGCCACCGATGCTCCAGCCGAGAGACGGGATAAGCCACCCACCATCTACGGCACCTCTGCATGTGGGTGGATTGATTACAGGTTTGACATGCCATCGGTGGAGTGCCCTGCATGCGAAGCCATATCCGCTGATACAATGTGCGATATGTGCGACGATGACCTAAGAAGGTAATTGAGGAATGGATATACTAACGCGTGCCCGCTTGTGGATGATCGTGTCTTCATCTGAAGAAGTTAAAATTATTCATTAAAAATATAGATATTATGTACGGGGCTATGACATGTTGGAACCCTATAGTGGCCAAATTATACTCTTCCAATACTACAAAATCTTTTACATGCGTAAAGAACCGGAATTACGTTGAATCACACTTTGGAATTTATTTTTCGGAAGAAATAAAGCCTGCAGGTGACTTAATCGATCTCTTCTTTAATTCCTTCTAGTCGTTTCCATTTTTCCGTTTAACATTCTTCACGGGAGGCTGAAGTGAGGCTTTCCAATAAATCGTCGAAGTTTAGGACTGTTGAGATTATTTATCAACATTTCGATTGAAAAGCAAAGTTCGATAATCATGTGCAATCTTCCACAAAAATTAACATTTAATGCGACTCGGCTTTCAATGTTGATACATCATCGTCAGGGTACAAATGGTGTTAGGTGTAGCCCATATATACATCTTTTGGAAGAGGTAGGGGAGAGAGGAGAGGTAATGAGTGGTAAAACCGAAGAAGGAGGTGAAAAGGGATGGGGAGGAGTGGAGAGCGGGGAAATGGTGGGTTTTTTCGGGGTTAACAAACTTAGACAACACAAATCAGTGGCAAACAATAATTGGTGGCGGTCTCCTTTTCTTCTTTCGGCTCAGGTCAAAAATTTCGTGGTGTTGCTTCCAAAGGCCCTTGGTGAGTGGTGGTGGAGGGAGAGTGTCCTTGTGCAGGCAGGCAGCCGCGCGTATCGGGCTTGGGCCACTCGAGGCAGGGGTCGTCTGAGGGCGGGCGGGTGGGGGGGGGGGGGGGCGGGTTCCCAGTAAGACCATAGACCTTGAATATAGCCTTACTATGAGTAAGATGCCTCAACACTTTGAATGGGGGAAGAGGTGGGGAGAGGGGGGTGGAAACTGGTCTTGGGAGCACACAATTGTAACTCAATGGAAAGGAGGGGGGAAGCAGCACCCCGAAAATTTTGACCTGAGCCGAAAAAAGAGAAAGACCACCACCGATTATTGTTTGCCACTGAATAGTGTGTTGTCTAAGTTTGTTAACCCTGAAAAGAACCACCATTTCGCCGCTCTCCACTCCTCCCCATCCCCTTTCACCTCCTTCTCCGGTTTTTCCACGGAAAGGAAAAGCCACGACTGCAAAAACATGTCCCTTTTATCAGTTTCCACATTAAACATTGCCCTAATTCATTATTTGACTGTACATATAAGCCTCATGAAATAATATGAAAATATTAAATAATACAGAGACCTAATGTAAAAAGTACGCCAGAAAGGAACGGGAGATATCTATGCAACACGCACTACAGGTTCATGCCGGTGACTCGTGACGGGGATTCCCGTCATTTATTAAAAAATTTTTATTAATTACAATTTTTACTTTAGAAATTTTTAAACACTGAATAATGACTTTTAGGGTTAAAATCTATCGGAAAATAAGTAAATTAAATTTCAGCCACCGGATAGGTAAGTCAAAAAAAGGTGCCGCGTTGAAAGGGTTAAAAAATATAAAATCCATTTAATTTCCCTGAATACGGCGCCTTTTTAATTCAAAAGACCATCATTTTTAATTCAATTAAAAAACAAGTCTGCTAGCCATAGGAATGAAAAGAGCATATTCTTATTTTGTAAGTTGATGCGAGTGATTTGGGATCCAACAGGAGATGTAAGGTGTTAAAATAGCACTTAAATATCGGCGAGGTTGTAACATTATATAATGTGCAATGCATGAATATTTTTCACAAATGGTTCGTGAAAAAAAATACTTTTCATGAACGCTTAATTAAGAGAGTATTAGAACGACTAAAAGCAGATATAGATATTGTAAAAATATATTTGTAAAACTCCTATTAGATATATGATGCTGAAATCAAGATAACATGTTAATGGTGGAGAAATTCAATCACCTCAATTAAAAACCAAAATATCTTAAAAGTCAAATAATTTATCCTCCGAATATATTTGATGAATATATCTTCCAAAAAATATGTGAATAAGATCGTTCAGTGATTTTTCTCATGTTTCATTAAAACAAGTACTTACACATTACGATTCAAAGAAGAATAGCGAATGATGTAACGATCCCGGGAAAAAAAATACTTTTTGGATTTCTCGCCCAAGCAACAGACAAAAAAACCTAAGGACTAAGTGAGTAAGTAATAGAAAATATTCAAGTAAATACTCAAGTATACACACTAGATTATCTGAGTGTATATATCAATATGCAGAGAGGGTGATTTGATCAATTCATTCTGCAATTTCTAACTGAAATAATTACCACATAAAGAAAACAATTGCTTGAGCACCCACGGGTTTTGAGATAAGGTTCTCGCAAGAAACAGGGAAAAAAACCTATCTTTGAAACTTTCTGTTCTCTTCTTTTTAGGCAATACTGACTAAAGCATCGGGACGGGTGAATGAAAAGAAAACGCATTAATCAATGATTCCCGATATAAGATCAAGATAAATGAACATGGAGGGGGAGAAGCAAGTGGCAAAAAAATAAACGCAATTAAAAAACATCGGGAAATGTGAGCGAGAAAACTCACCAAAAGTTTCCAAACGAGCGCGTTGAGACTATTATTTACACGTAGGCGTGGAAGGCTTCGCGCATTCCCGTACTCTCATTCTTGTCGTCTTTGCTTTGGAAGATCGAAGACCCGTACATTTATATATCCTCCTCCTAAGACGGGAACGGTAGCCGGATTTCTTTCCCTGTGTGTACGGTGCAAAGGATGGAAAAGGGATGGGAGAATTATTAAATATTGACAGCGATACAAGATTCATTCACAAAGTCATCGCGGGGTCGAGGAAGGAAAAGTTCTACTGAGATAGGATCCGGGGCACTAAAGTTTATAAGGCAAGGATGGCGAAGGGTAGGCGACCAAATAAAAGACGAGGGGGGGATATAGAGGGGCAGGTTTAAAGTCCCTCAACATATAACAACCCTCCTCTGAACAGACAAGCCACCCGACGCTCGCTATCGAAGTTTTCTTCAAAGCAAACGGGCAGAAACCTCATCTCGAGGCAAGAAGATAAAGGCAATGAGATGGAAGGAAAAAGGAAGACGACAACCCTGAGTTGGAACGCTAGGATACAGGAAGAGATGGGGATGGGGGGATGGAGGAACTTGAACGAGAGAAGAAGGCGTGCCTGGAGAGGGCAAAGTAGATTGGTGAAGGAATAATTGAGAGAATACGAGAGGGGATTGAGGATGGGTGTGCGTAGAAAGGATGGAGAGAAAGAGACAAATTTAAGGAGGAGGAGAAAGATTTTTGGTCACCTATAGTTGTGCAAAAGTTTGAAATTTTCTATAAACTAACTCAAGCATAAATAAAAAGTATTCAAACATTGTTAAAGAATATTTATGCCAGGAGAAAGAGCACCTAAACGTTGAGGGATTTTACAATATCCATCACGATTTTGAAGAAGGAAAGCAGAGGTATTTTTACCTTGTAAATAAAGCTTCATGCTAACGAAATCTCTAACAAGCAAGCGCTGGAATGAAGTGGACATATGGCTGTCAATGCTGTGAAAGTGAATGGAAACACTTTGTATAAATCTACAATCTTTTTCTACCAAACCAGTCGAATCCGACCGGAAACTGCATTTTTTAGTCATATTATGACAAAAACATGAAGCCGTCGAAATCAATCGTGTGGTATAGTGCACAAGGCTATTATGAATCATTGATTTGACCACATTAAGTTTAAATGATCATAATTAACGATTAAATCCTGAATTGGTCTAGAAATATGGAAATGAAAAACAAAGTAAAAAGCCAATACATCTGGTCAGAAGGATGGAAGTGTAATATGCGCTAATCCGCCATATTTCCGACCGCATTGCGAGCAAAATTTTATTGTTAACAATAGGCGAAAACGAGCATATGGTGATTTGAGAAGCAGAAGTTCGAGGGTTATGTAATATTCTCGGGGGAGGGAGAACATCAACTATACTGCCGGGAGAGAGGTATAAGTGGCTATGGCCCCGGGATAGCAAAAAGTAAACCCGCGCAGTTTAAGGTTAAACACTGTGGGACTGTCATTTGAAGACGCTGACATGATTGACCAGACAGAGCAGTGACGCCATAAAAGTTGGAAACGACAACCTCAAAACTTCCAAGTTAACCGTATGGCACAAGGAGTCAACACAAAAGGTCACAAAGGGGAAAAAAAGTTAACACGTGGGCATAAAACCAGTATGTATCTTGGACCAAGTGTACACATTGTGTTTAAAGGTAATAATCCTTGCATTGGTGTTATATGTCAAGTGTTTTGGTGCTGAGTGTTTCTAATGACGATTATATTTCAAGTTTTTAAATACCAATGATAAATGTTCCCCGGAGTTGTGTGACTGCAGAAATTTACCATTCAAAGTTAGGGGAGAGAAAGCAATGTGGATATAAGGAAATAAATACAGTTGTCATTACGATTATAATCGAAAGCGAGAGTGTTATCATTTAAAGGGATTGGAGATTTTTTTAAATGTTTCATTGATGACTCCCAAACGTGGAGCTCGTCGGTTTTTTAATATGTTTCAGAAGTGAAAACAGAGTGAAGGTTTGAATAAATTTTGGGAGGAGAAAAGAAAGATAACCAAGCATACAAGTTCTAGCGGTCCACAAAAAGCTAAACTCGAAAATGTACACAATTAAGAATAAAAAATCTCTGTCTTTGGAGGTATTTAGAGCAAGTAAAACGTGTGACATCAGCAAGCATCACCAAAGCTGCCCCAGTGTAAGTATATTTATCCCAGAACTCTTCAGCCTTAAGACTACCAGCCCCAATAACGAGTAACCCAGAAACTGCAGCTAAGCGTTCACTAAGGATTCCGTCTCTATAACCAAGTGGCCATATCTGTATTCTAAGATCGTGATGCAAATTAACAAATGAATACAGCCAACCGATTATATGCTACCCTGTGATTAACCGCTCAGGACTTGCTTGAAACTGTGGAGTCAACTTTTAGTGACAATAATATTTACACCCAGTGAGCTGTTTCAGCAAATCGTTCCATTTACTTTTCAGTTAATCATTCAGAGTTCAATTTCCAGTGAGTGAACATATACATATATTCATAGAAAAATAGCCTATTTAAACAAATAAATTACATGAAAACTAAGTTTTTTTAAATTAAAAATGGAAAATTTGTTTTCTCACAACTATTTTAACACAATAATGCCTATTATTTTCTATTGAACCATCTCAGAGTTTACTATTGCACATCTTACTGAAACCACTCGCGAAAGAATTGCAAACTTTAAGGTCAAGAGCCAGTTTATATTTTTTTTAAATGCCTTGAAGTATTTAAAGAAAGGGTAAACGTTAACGGCAGTTCACCAACAACAACTACACAATGAGACAATTGAAATACTCGTGGATTTCTCAGTATAAATTTAAATTTTTGTGTTAAGCGGGTCAATGATATAGAACATGAATCAAGAATTTAAAATTAGATAAGTCACAATGCAGATATTTATGAAAGATATAAGCTGTCACTCAAGAATATAACGTCAATAATATCCAACTCTGGCATAATACGGTAGATTAGAACATGAGAATAGAATAAAAAAAACAGACAGCAGAATGGACAGGTTTGTAAACTCTGTTTTCCGCGAACGATAAAAGACCATAGCAGCTGCCAATGAGACTTTATCTAGGTTTGCTGACGGGTATAGTAGCTTATTAGCTGATTTGATCGTTAATTCTTGTATCATTATATTTTACTTGGTACCAACAGTACTCATTGAATGTTTTTTGCGTAACTCCTGTATCACTGTGAATTTATGCAGTTGCAAAAATCAATTATTAATACAAACAATCTCTCCAGCATTGTTAGAATACCAATAGTATAGCACCTCATGACAAGTATTATCTGGTTTTTGCTGATACATCAACATTTGTGGTTTCATTAAGATTGTTTCAAGTAGTAGTTTTATTACCTTCAATAAGGAATGGTGTGATGCATGTTGATGATAACTCACCCCTTGCCACACACCCTTGAGGTGGCTTGCAGGGTATTATTTAGATGTGAATATGTCGGAATAAACCACCATGAAACAAAACCACCAGTAGTCATGCAAATTGAAGTGTTGTCTCCATGGAATTCTCATATAATAACAGTTCAAATATAGAACATTGAGAATACTCCAGTCAGTTCGTATTGCACAAAATAAAATTGTACATTTCATTTTGGAAACTAGCACCAGAAAATCCTCATTCCCTTTATATAAAAAAACTAAAAGTATTGCCTATTCGTCAAATCTATTTGTATAAATTGTTATGAATCTTTTAAAACCGAGGAGGTCTAAATTGTAAGCCGTATTCCCACGGTATTAGATGAAGAAGCGTTCATTATTATACTATACCTAAACCCAATATAGAAGCCTACAAACATTTCTGTGATTCCACTGTCCCTTTAATCTAAGAAAATATTCAAAATGAGATTTCATCAATTAGGAATAAAACAACTTTCCTCAGAAAATTGAAATTTTGGTTGCTACAGAAAAATGATGATGATTATTTACTAAAACCATGGTGGGATTCTTGCATGGTATGTGTACTCATTTTAATTCACTGTGTGAATATTGTACTTTATTTTAATTCCAACTAAAAACTGTTATAATAGAACACATTTATGTAATATAAAAGAAAGAATTGATTTTTTTATTATTTTTGTGAATGCTATCTGCTGAATAACAGCTAATGAGGAGGAAGGAATTTAATGAAAGGCAGCCTCGAAACAAGAAAGTATTTATTCTGTGGTGCCTAATTTCACCCCCCCCCCACTTTTGATTTGTTAAAATATGTGTATATTGATTCGGGTGAAGTCAATTATACTCTTTCTCTTCTTCTCTCCAAAAGCTGTGAGCGAAGGCACGACGCTGGCAACCGTGACTGTAACCACGAAAGTGACAAGATTCCTGGAGAGAGAACGACTTTCTCTTTCTTTCTTCTAACCCTAGCGTCCAACTTCGCTTCAAGCAGTGCGTCACAGAACGCATCCCGTCCTATTGTTCTCCTTTCCCATAATGCCTCACTGCCCTTAACTTCCCAGGGCTTCTTTCCCTTGTACTCTAACCCCATTTATTTTAATCCGTAAAAAATAACTTAATTTCATGATTAAGTACATATCATAACTGCCCAACTTTCACTGTGAAGAGTAATAAAAATATTTAATGAGCTTATGGGTTGACAAAGAGTTCAAATCGGATATTTTAGTTGTCCAATAATTAAGCTGAGGACATTTAGGCACTAAAAATGAAGAAATAGGCAGCCTAAATAGGCACTATAAATTTCAAAATAGGCGCTTAAAATAGGCGCTTAAAATATTTTTGGCATTTTGGACGATACTGTCGGTCCTGGAATCCCAAAAGGCTAAGCCTGTAATCAGGTTTTCCAGGGACCATACAAACAAAACTTGACATACATCTACGCCTTGGGTGGTGAAATACCCACCCAGGTGGGACTTAAACCTGTAATCCCAAGATTAGCAGGGGAAGACTACCCTGCCGCCACCGTGGCCGGATAGAAACATAATGCGGCTTATTACTACAAAGAAGTATCTGAAATTTAAAGCTTGGGCTGAAATATACTATTAATTTTCGGTAAAACTGATGGAGAGGAAAGAGGATAAAACTCCAAATAAAATTAGCTTATAAATTGAAGAAACATAACATTCAAAAGGTTTACTAATTTCCAGTTACATTACAATTTACAATAACATATTTCTCTAAATGTTCTCCTGTAACTTATGCCGAGAGTCAGTCAGGATATTTCTATAGCATGAAAATGACCTCTCAACCCCACACGAGGTGATAGGGCAATACTTAAATGATGCAAGCTCTTCTGCTGTCATCTTTGGTCCTGGAGCCACCGAAGTCCCTGATAAAATGTCTACAATTTTCTGTACATCTTCCCAACCAGGGTTCCTTTACATAACTTTCTTGAATTTTCAAATCAAGGCTTCTCCCACATCAGTTGGTATACTAATAAGTTCACTTTCCACCTTTCGATTTTTTTCCACAGCTGCCACAAGGAGTAGTTCTCTTTCCTCCAGCGATTGAATTGTGGTTAGTAATTTACCAAAATAGCATGTTATAAATGCTAGGTCTTCGTTGTTCTGGCAGACCTCTCAGTGGCAACTAGGCGGTGTGCACACCGGAGGGATGCAACACGCGACTTAACTACTTGATGGAGGTTGCGCGGCACGATATTTGCCCCTGCGACATTCGAGTGCACATTGTAGTGATACGACGCGCGATACATCAAGTGGTAAAATATAAGACGGTGGCTTTTTTCCGTCTCTCAGTTGCAATCATGAGCTCATCGGAGGAGGATATTGTTGTTGCTAACCAATATTTGGTAACGAGACACTAGTGACTGAAAGTCGTGTTGTACCGGGTAGTGCGAATGCAGGGAACAAGAATGGGATGGGGTCTATCGTGAAATTGAAGAGCCCGGCGCTTACACCTCAGCTTCATTTAACTGTTCATTTAGAAGTAAAAAAAATACATTTGAGAGCTCTTTTGCGCCGGTCAGAAATAAAAACGGGTAACAATGTGACGTATTAACAAATTAAAATAACTTATGTAGACGCGGAAATAAAAATTCGGGACGATAGGTAATTCTTGCAATTTAAGACATTCACATTGGCAATATAAAAATTAAAAGTCACAAATCGATTAATTGGCATTGAAATGCAGTAAAAAATTGATTTTTTTCGTTATAAATAGCCCTGAACGGATTTCTAGCTTCCTTAAAATGTATTTCCCTAATGAGAAAAATTAAACTTTTGGAAATATATCTCAGCAACAATGACAGTTCTTATGGACTCTTCTTTAGTATTAGAGCCATATAATTTCCTCAAAAAATGTCTTCAACCTTACTAATGTATTCCCATCCAGGGTTTATCTGTATGAAGTCTTAAATTCTTGAGCATTGGATTTTCCCACATCACTTGGTATATCAAAAATGTCACCTCCATATTTCAGATTTTATCTGTAGCCATTGCAACTAGTAGTTCTCTTGCCTCCAGCAATAACATGATTGATGGTAGTTAACCAAAATTGCATCTGATAAACGTAGGATCTGTGTCGACATCGAGATTCAACTCTGCAATTTGGATTCGAGAATGCAGTTTGCTTCTTCATCATCCAGGTATTCTGTTACCTATAGAAAACCTACTCATGCGCCATGATGGCTTAATTTTCTTATAGACTGCATTGACATGTAGTATAAAAGGTGAGCGAAATCGGTTACAATAGTGTACCTTTAAGTGGGTGAAAAAGACGTTCGAACTGATGTATCAGGGGCGCTCATTATTCTTGTCACACTTCACGTATTCCAATAACTTTATCTGCAGGTATAATGCAGTATTTAGCCATGTTCCCCATAATATCAATACAGGCCATGAAGGCAGAGTAACTTCGGGCGTTATATCTATTTAAACCTATAAACTCAGTAATACTGAGTGGTGCCTTCAAAAGCTAGTTTTATGCAATTGAAAACATCGCATGTACGCATCACGTAACTTACCATAGTTGTTTTTCTACTCTTTGTATAATAATACTTCGGATGATTTTTCTTTATTCATGTTTAATGACATTATTTCAACCTTGATATATTAAAAAAGAAACTGAAATAACAGACTAGCTCCGCAATAAAGAGAAATTTGGTAACGTTGATATGAATATTGCTTTTTTAGGCCCTTAAATAGGCGATATTAGCAGAAAAAGGCATAAACAGGTAAAATAGGCATTTTTAGGCAGTAACAAATTGCCTTAATTTCGCCACAAATGATCCTAAATGAACTTATAACTTCATAAATTGGTTTCCTGAGTAAAAGAAAAAATAGGCATTTTAGGCAATGTCCTCAGCTTACTCATAATGCTACAAGATCTTGCTTACTAGAGAAATACGAGAAATGTGGAAAAATTAAAATACACTTTTTTATTATTGGTAAAATTGTTATAAGTACAAATTGGTGGTTATTTAATTGTCTAATATATTTACCCTTTCATTGAAATAAATACACTTGCTGGACGTAAACCATAGTCGCATTAGTTTATTTCAATTTTTTATAATGAGAAAATTATGTTTTAAAATTAATGAACTTCACTCATGCATACTCGACATAATATGCTATGTACAAACTCCGCACTGACATAGCCATACTCTCAGAAAATCCTTTTGAAATACTTTTTTGTGATAAAAAAGAGACACGAGAGTTTGAAAAGGATTAGACTACTCATAATCAATATCTCCCGTTGACCCTCACTGAGTTATTCACCGCGTAATTCCCTTCGAATTAACCACACTCCCATTCCCCCACACACTTGCAACATAGTGATATCTAGCCTGAAAGTCTTCACAATTGGATGGATAGATCCATCACACTGCTTTTCAGAAATGATAATCTTTTGATATTCGCCCATTCCCACGTTTAATCCCGCTCACGTCTCCTTCATCCTCCGCCTCCCTTTTATCATTTTTTTCTCTCTCCTTCGAGGAGGAAAGAAAGAGAGAGGTGGTCGCGCCTCCCATACACACTATTACTCTCCCCTTTACGAAAACACTGACCCCTGGAACTCTTCTCTCCTTTTCCTCCGCCCCCCCCCCAGTTCGCCATCCCACCACATGCCCGATCCCTTATAGCGGCGCCATAAATCCAAGAAACCTCCCCCGAGACACCTCCAAACCACCTCTCCCTCCTCTCCTCCCAGCCAAAACTTCTTCTACCTTCCTATGCTGCCCAAACCCTATCCACTTTTCCTTTCCACCACCCACCTCCCATCCACAACCCAAGGAACACATACTGTTTCGATTTTTTCCAGAAAGGTCTCCTCTACTTCCACGGTTCCCGTTCCGCGCTCTTTTAACACCCAAGCTTTGCTGCCTCAACGTTACCTCTCCTACCGTGTCCAAGCGCACCGAACAACTGCTTTGCGCGATATTTGGATAACGCATTGTGATGCATCAACCTCGTGACGCATAAGATGCAAGACGACTGCATCCCGCGCTAGTGGCAGAAACGTGAAATTTCGAGAATAAGTATATTCCTATATATTTACAAGGGAAAACTATTTACCCCAGCATCTTGAATGAGTTCTTATTAATGATCTATTGATGTTCATTCTATGGCCATTTAATATTCATAACTATTCAATCTACATATCTATTTTCCTAAATAACTAAATTCTGGCTGCATGACGGACAGTCATGCCCGTCCGAAGGACTTTTAGGTGACCAAGATAGTTGAAACATGGCACGGGCTTTAGTTGTGGCCTAAGACCTACTGCAGAATATTTTAAATTCCTTCCAACAATTTTTAGGGATTTGTTATTTCCCAGGTCTGTTACATTTTACCCCCAACGGTAAAGCATTAAATCGAGGCAGGGTATTCTTGTATTTTGAATATTTTTAGTTTACTTACACTCAATGTATATCGTTGAAGATGCTGAGGCCTTCAAGTAATGCTGCGATGAGAGCATTTTTAGTTCATGGTTTCAATCACGTTGCTGCGAGACGCTTCAGGAGTGAAGTAGCGGGGCATTAAGGAGCTTCCAGGAATTTGCTCGTTAAGACGCTCGCTGCAACCCGAATAAAACCTTGAGTAAAAAAATGCTCCAATCGCAGCCTAACCCTAAACTTACACTCGAGATTATTCAGGGTTGAGATTTGCTTTGTTGTATAGCTGAAAGAATATAAAATCAGTCAAACGAATAAAAACAACAGGAAAAGGCATTAAAAAGGTTGTTTGTACCCTTGATTTACCTTTTAGCCCAATGAGAGTTCAGTTCTTTACTGAACTTGGTGCAGGAGTGAAAATATTTTGCATTTTTAAATTAGTGACAATCTAGATATAATGTTGAAACATTCATTTTCGAATGCGTATTAGATGTTATTTTAAATTTATGAATACATTTTTCGTTCACTAATCACGAAATTTTTCATGGGTTCCTTGAAGTAATATAACGGTTTTGTATAGTGCAGTTCAGAGCCCCAGCAAACCGATATTCGAATCGATGCAGACGTTAATGGCTGCGATATCAACTTTAAATTAAAAATGTACATATATATCTTGTGCAGTTGTCGCCGGGCTGCCATGAAAAGGGATGAAATAAGGAAATAGATGGCGAAGACGGTGATGAGGTAAACTGAATCTTAACGATGTGTATTATGTTAGTGCAACTAATTGTGTGAGGAACGAAAGAGTTATTGTCCCTAATTACTTTCTTATTGTGTCGTTTCTATCAGTTCCAGAGATTATGTGTGGGGTCAAACTAATATCCTCCTTTCCACACTGAAACTTACCTGATTTGAATTTTTCGAGCAATCTTAACCAAGGGTCTGCCGTCCGAGTGTAATGAATATTTAACAAGAGTGCGTCTTTCCTTATAATCTAAATAATAATTTCAATTCATGAATTATCATACATAAAAACGGTTAACTTTAAAGAATGGACACGATGGATAACTTTAAGTAATAAATCTTTAGATCGACGAATGCTAATGACGATTGTAGGATTTCATTTGCCGAAATATCGCAGTCGCCACTCAATGCTTCGAAAACGAGACTGTGCGTCGTGGTTATACTGCATAGACCTAAATGCGCGATGCGCGTACCTTCTTATCGTCAGGGGAGCAAAGTGTAGTACGACGAGGGAGCAGGGATAGGGAGGAGGGAAGAAACTTAGCTGGCAGTAGGGTTAAAAAAAAGCGGGTGGTAAAGAGGGAGATAGGGTTAAGGATCGTACCTTTGTGCCCCCGCACGTGGTCTCAGCAAGGGGGTGAGACTGAAGGGTAAAAGCGATAGGGTTAAGGGTGGAGGATAAAAGATAGGGGAGGTGGCGGGAGTTGAGCGCGTTGCTTTTTAAGGGCACGTACACCCCTCTACGCCAAAGAGATATGGCTACGCAACGTCGGTTTCACGTGGTTTTCATGAAATGAGTATCCAGGAAACCGAACTAATTGATTTGTGGGATTCATACAATAAAATTACCGATTACATCGATCTATTGCGGGAACGAGAAACAGACAGACACGAACGCAAAAATATGCGATTTCTTGTTTTCATGTTCATCAAAGTGAACGAAATAAGATAATATTGCAATGTACTAAGACACTGAGACGATGAGTGAAATGCATAAAGCGTGAATATGATGTTCACCACCCATGCAAACTATCATCAACTACAGATAAATTCTTCTCGGTTTGCACACCTGGTCAAGCACTTCGTCTCTGCCCACCTCTCAATACGTAACTCGCTCATCAACTTCAGAGCTCCTGAAGTAGCTCTGAAGATCCTTCCTGATGAAGGTCTTAAGGTGATACATCGAAACGTCGGCAGGGATGGAGGACTTTACCAAGCGTGCAATCCGTGGGGAATTTCAATCTTCAAATAAATAATAATTGAAGATTGAAATAGCCAGGAATAATTGAATGTGTACATATTTTTGACTAGCTGTTGTATTAGATATACTGCACAGTGGATACAAAATGTATCAGGTACAACCAATATTTTAACAGACAAGACTCCATTCACATTTAAAATATTTTCGATGTTAGCAGCATTGGATTCGCATTGACTCTAATCAGGCAGCAACCCGAAATATCAACCATCGGTGGGCAGAAGAACCACCTTCTACAATGGAAGGAGTAATAATTTATCGAGTAGTAGAAGCATGAAAATAATCGTCAGTGAAGAAAAATCAAGCAACATTTTACCTTACTCTTTTTTCGATCAATAATGCATACCATCGTCATTTCAGTAGTAATATTAAGTGAAGCTCTAACGTCTCCAATTGTTTTAGGGCCAGAATATCCATAACATTCAACTTTATAAACATATCATTATATTACCAATAAATACGGAATATGGTACGATAAATTATTTATTATTTTCTAATGACAACAAATACATTATGGAATTCTGAGTGAACCATTAAAATGCCGATTTGACCTCCACAATGGTCTTTGTAACTGGCAAATATCCTGGTCTTTATCCTAGAAATTAATTATTTCTGATTCCCCTAAATTCTATTCATAGCAAGGAGTCTGCTACTATTCTCTGACCTGGTCATTTGTAAATCGGAGGTCATCGTCATCATAGGGCAAGCCTCTTTCGCAATACCACGACGTGTAGGATATGAGCATTTCGTTGACGTTTCTGATGTGTAATTTTTGAGAATAATTCAAGTAGGAACTCTAATAACAGCAAAATAGCTTACAGGAGGTAAGTCAACTGGAAAATGAGGCACATTGTGCCATTTTAGACAGGTGAATAGGTTAGCACAGAGAGAATAAAGCCAGGAGTGGAAGCAGATGTTGCGAAACACGGTGTCAGCATTACCCTTCCCTTTCCAAGAGGCACCATAGGTTCCACATCAGTATCATTCCCTCTCCGAGGGACTGTAATTAGTTTTATTAACACAGTTCCGTATGTTGTAGTTGGTACATGTAATTATATACGTTAAAAAAATACAATATTTCCAAATATTGATCGCATAAAAGTCACTAAAAGTTCACGCCAGGATTACCATTGAAATAGATATACCTAATAACTACTGTACTACTAACTACTGTGCTAAAAATGATTTTGCAGAAAAAGGGAGAAGTATAAATGATGTCGTGCATTTTATCTCTTTAAATACAATAATGAGCTATTAGATATGCAACCTTCATGGCAATGCGATACTCGGCCGGCCTCGGTGGCCGCGGCGGGGTAAAGTCATCGCCTGCCAAACAGAAGGTCGCGGGTTCGAATCCCACCTGGGTAGGAAATTTACACCTCCCAGGGCATGGTTTTGTGTGTTCGTCCATAAAATAAATAATTAGTTATTGGCTTCGGCTGTTAAGTACGTAGAAATTATTATTATTATACTCAAAACACGTTATTTCTCGCTGCCCTTAGTCCTTCGCACGCCCTATTCCCCGCCTCTTTGCTTTCCCCTTACTCCCAAACCAGCTACCCAGTCCCTCCAATGCCCTCTTCCCTTAAAAAGGTAAAGGTTTATGACCCATGCGCCCTTGCTTGCGTCCCACCCGAACTCCCAAGCCACCCCTCCCCGCACATCCTTATCCATTCTCCTCCGTCTTTTACCTCCTCCGCCCCCCCCCCCCCCCAACACCTCCTCCCGCAGCTGCTCCGCTTGGGGAAAAAGAGTGAGAGAAGGGAAAAGCAGTGAAAAAGGGCGGCAGTGCAAGCAGGGGAGAATGAACGTGGTTGATGAGTTGGATCGATGCACCAAAGGAAAGATATATATAGGGAAAGAAATAAGAATAAAAGAGAGAATTTGCCAAAGAAGAAGATGAGGAGGTAGAAAGGAGGAAAGAAACATGGTCGGCTTTTAAGTGGGTTAAAGGGGTTATTATCTCGTTTCCATCCCCATTTAAATTTCTGAGTACCATAAAACATGACCCATTTTGTATTGAATGTTGAGTTTGCATTTATAAATCTCAAATATTTTCTGGACTGGTTGAAATAGTAGAACACGTGATAGTTTTTGTTCTAAATAAATGGCAACGTTGCCAAATAAGGATCGAATTTATCCATACATTAAGGCTTTTATGGAATGACTAATTATCTCCATTAAAACGTAGATTTAGCTAGAGTAAAACCCTTATTTAAAAAAGTATAATGATAGTGACAGAATATTTTGATTCATTACCGCTATACTTCCACATTTCAATGTTCACTTATTTTCGCGATGAATTGATAGATACTCCACCTGCGAGGTAGGTAATGACTGTGCTCATATTTCTAGGTGTCCCTTAGCCAGACTGCGTTTCTCAGACGAGCATTCCATTCGCGTCCCACCCCGTAAGCTGAGCCCGCAGTGGGCTCAGTTCTCACCGAATCAGATTTTTAACCGCGGGTCACCCTTTTCTCAGTAGGAATGATTGCGGATGAGATCCGAGATCACGTGGTTTGCAGCCGGGTCAGGGCTTAGGGCGTCAGTGGACGTCGAGCGGGAGCTAAAGGGTGAGGGGGTCGAAGAGGAAGTGATATAATAGTGGAAGTTGGTTAGGTGGGAGGGGGGAGAGGAAAAGTGCAGAGAGTACCGAGAGAACACCAACTGGGGATTGTCTGCATTAATGCATTGCATTACATTCTAAATTTATCATTTACATCCAACTACTATTGCATATAGTCAGTGAGTACCTACGCAAAGAATTACTGGAAAAAAATCTAAGCAATACTTCGTAAGAGAGGTTGCCGAAACGTTCCGATTTGGTCAGGACAGTCTGGTTTGGTTGACGAATCTGTCCCGATGTCCCACCTGTTTGGAAAATTGGTCCAAGCCAACAGATGTAAGTTGAGAAATGTACACATTGAACACTTGGTATCATATTGTATCACAAATCCTCGAAAGTTTACCAGTTAGAACAGAGAAAATACGCCAAGAATTGTTAAGCCACCCCACTAGTAACGATATTGAAACTTAAAGAGTTAGGTACTAAAACATGCCGCAAAATCTGAAATAATACGGATATTCATACCTGCTGCAAATACAGCGATGTAATAACGGACGTTTTTTCATGATGCTATTTCTCCGTTGTCTGAAATAATAACTTTATTTTGTAATTGCACTGAAAGAATAAAACGGCTGTGCACCATTAAATTAACTTTTATACACAACGTCCTGATTTTCACTGTTTATTCTCTACAAAAGAAATGTGCCCAGGTTTTTGATCATCAGAATATGGTAAAACCAAAATGGCAACCCCACTCGACGGGTGTCTATCTCCACTCCAAGTCATATCAAGTTCCACTTGCAGTATTTGACAAGCATATCATTGTGTTTAAGGTTTTGTTTTAACATCGTGGATAGTGACACCAAACGGACACTTTCGAACGGACAAATTCATCAGCACAATTATACGTACGGCTCGAACTCGAACATCTGGTTCCTTGAAAACCTATAAATGTCCACTGTGGAGACGGACGTCTCGATACCTGAACTGAATAGAGCACTTGGCGCGGTATATCGAGAGATCTGTTTTCGAGTCTTAGTCAATGTAAATGATTTTTTCTCCGTGGAATCTTTGCACTTATTTACACTTGCGGGTGACTTCTTAAAGGTAAATATATGGCTATTTCCAGTACTTTTAGAACTTGCCACTAAATTAGTGCTAAATACAAAATAAATTGCCTCAATACAAAGTACGTTTACTTTCGACTCACGAGTGATGCCCGCTTTAATTCCGCGATCTATTTCAGAAACTACTCATGGCCACTTCAGCAATGGCTTTCATTTATTTCCATGTACAACTAGTAATACCATAACGCGGTGGAAATTTATACTAAGCGATTTTCCATCACGTTTTGTGCCAGCACACCTAAGGCGAGACTGAAGTACCCTCCGCAATGAAGTTGCTTTGATGAAAGTGAATAACTGGGCGACTTATATGCAAATGAATAGATACTTCAGTCTTCAGACGTTATTTTCCAAATTACTAATCTAAATGTTGAGATATATTTAGAAGATCGATGTTTCAGAAGGACGCTGGCATAGTAAGAAGTATGTCGAACAAAGGAAGTTTACCATTATGATTAGGTATATTAACAGATGTTGTCACCGACTGAGTGATATTTCAGAGAGATTTCTTTCATCTCCGAAATGATATCATTTTCAGGACCTTCGAAATCCTATTACAAGTTTTAGTGAAACATAAATTATTGATATAGATTTCAAGATTATTGGAATTAGAGCGAATTTAACATTTTCTATTACTCAACATTATATATTAAGTAACCAAAACTTTCCGTGTTTACATTTCTGCTATATTAGTTTCCTATATTGGCATTCACTGATAAATACGTTTGATGAAATACATAAAATGATAAATTATTCTGCCATCCGCAAGAAACAATTAAACAGCACAGTTTGATTTAACGGATACATTTATTTATTTTGAGCTTTAGAAGGAAATCTGCCAAATCTTTACTTGATGACTGAAACATTTACTTGTAAGATAAAGCTGCTGACAGGAACCCTTGTGAAGATAACGCGAAAGATTGACACAGTAGAGGAAGGAAGATAGCCTTGAATTGAAATTCGGAAGCAGGGTAAACAAGGGTCAGCGCTATCGAGAAAAGGAGATAACGTGAACTAATGGAAGGATGAGCATCAACGTTGGAGAAAGATTGCAGGAACAGTAAGACAGGAGCAGGGAAAGGCATTATGGATGTAGAGAGGGTGGAGGTATCTTGATATGTAGTTGGAGGTATACCCTGATGAATGACATATTGATAGGTCATAAGGCATTTGAAATATCCATAGTTCATTGGTTTAATTTATCCATTGCGTCACGGTGTGCAAGTATTTTTCTCCTAGAGTTAAAATTTGGATTAATGTGATCAATATCAAAACTAAATAGACATTGGAAATAATCTGGCGATTTTTGGTATCGACTATCAAACTCTTTTTGAAGAAATTAGGCAAAGAAAAGGACAGTATAATTTATTAAAAGTGCGCATTATAAGCTCAAAGAGAGAAATTGTCTCTGTAATGGCCTGAGAAACAGAACGAGCATGGTCCTGCTTAGAATGTATCTCGGTCCCAGAGCCTTTTCATTTGGTCATTTTAAACCACATTCTCTAACATTCCTTAGAGATTAAAACCTTTGCATTTGGCGCGTACTACACGTCATCATTGATTATAGGATTAACCTTTTAAGGAAATTTTATTCTTCTATTTATGACCCCAATCTCAGGAGCACGTCCCTTGAAGGAATAGCAAACGATAGGTAGTTTCTAAAGATCCTTCAGTAAATGTTTTTGGGATAAAAATTCTTATTAGCGGAATATGTATCCATCACATTGTTCCAGGAAAATCAAAGACCAGAGGCTTGACTCTCCAAGTTAGACGTTTTTTCTTCGTAGAATTTCAAACTGAATTTTATCTGACTTAGCAACTTCAGATAAATGCAGTGTGGATTCATAAAATATTTTCTGCTTTACTTCTTTCACTCCACCCGGTTAAATAAATGAGTTGTTTAAAAAAAAAAAAAAAACCGTTAATAAAGCGTTCATTAAGGTATGCAATGTCCTTCAGCGTCAGAGCAACCAAGATCGGGTAATGAAAAGCAATTCCATTGGTCTTTAGGTGTATAAAAAAAAAAAAGTCACGAAACGAGGAAAAGCCTAACATAATGGGAAAGTGGGACGAATTGGAATTCGATAAAGCCGACTGGGAACAAAAAAAAAGCCAATGAAAGGAGAGGTTCACTTTTGAGTTTAATTCACCTGAATTCTACGTATGTGGTGACTACGAAGAATAACAACTTGGTGGATTAGTGTCTAATATTCATCCTTCGTCCCACACGTGATCGGCCAAGTTTGCACTACATAAGCCTGCAATGGAGTAGTGGGCAACAAAGCCTTCGTGTATCATAGGAGAGGCAGACGCCTCTCGTGAAAGCTTGCTTGCGAAAGTAGATAGATAAAAGGAAGTAGGACTTCTACTTTTGGGGCAATATTGAGTCTTTTAATGGTTAAGACTTTTATTCCACCTCACCCTTATCAAAATCATATAACTCTATTCACAACTGCTAAAAAATGTTGTTTAATATGTACACCATTGTTGGATCATTGGCAAAGAATAAAATGACTCAATATAGTAGGATATGCGAATTCAAAAATTAATTTACCAAAAATACATAAAATACTATCAGCTGTGGAAGCAATTTGCCAAAATAGCAATTACATTAAAATAAAAAAATTGACGTATTTAAAGAAATACTTCTACATCACTTTGAAAAATTTACGATTATTGGCATGTGTCCTCGAAAAAAAACCTACAGGATATAACGTCTTGGAAAAGACTGGGAAATAAAATAAGAGATGAAACAGTGTTTTCAAACAAAGAGCGTATTGGATCGTTGTGCCTTCAATTGGCCAATAATTTATCACCTCCTCAGTATAAGAGGAAATTGATTTTAATTATTTAATTTAGTGAAAATCAACCTACACCAACTGATATGAGATAAGTAATATAAGGGGAAAAATGAAATAGAAAAAAATACGAGAGAGATCGATTCACATAGAAGAATGAAAATTGATTACGCATTAAGATTATTTTTCTTAATAAATATCATAAACTGCATACCCAGTAATAGTATCTTTGAAAATGACATAGTGCACATGTCGAAACCTGGGTCGGTCAAGTAAACTTTTGTTGAACATACAACAGTGTATCTTTTATTATGTTTCCTGTCACTAAGTTCCACCAAATTTCGCCATCTAGCCTTAAGTTACCCAGTATATTATCACTAATCTAATGGTGTCAACATATTAATATACTGTTGACAGTTTATATGATATTACGAATAAAATTCTGTTCCAGAATATTGTCCGCTTTAAGCGAAATATTACACATTTCTAAGCCTTAATTATAATCAAATTTTTATGATTGCTCTTACTCTGAGAGGAAATTATACGAGAGCATAAGAAGCATTGAAGAGAAAAATTGGTACGTAAAGTGTATCAGGTAAAATTAAACATGATTAAATATGAACAATATATGCGTGATAAATATAACACGGGCTGCTCAAAATATATCAAATGTTAGAGGGAATATATGTAAAATGTAATATTTACCTTTGACATCTTCCTTAGACAAAAATTTTATGCAAATGCCACTTATATTAAAACTTGGGAAATTGATCTGTCCGAGAAATATGATATGAAAGGTGCGATAATGAACTCAATTTGTCCACTTTTATTGGAACGCATTGATTACATTTAACTCACAACTTAATTGCAGGAAGCGTCGTATTGGTACATATAACTATGAATTTTCATCAGACGCGTATATAAATTCTAGTTCATATATATCTCTCAGGACCCAACGAAAAGTGAAACAACAGATTACTACCGTTATTATATTACATATAGAATACTATATATATTTTTATAATGGGTAATTCCATATAATAATATTTATCCTGGGTAGTGACGACCAGATAAAGAACGCTCGAAATAAAAAAGGGTAAATTACCCGTCGTTTTTAACCGTTTTCGAGGAAATACTCAGAAGATGATGGCCTAATCAAAACCTAACAAGGATTTAGATGCTTTGTCACGATGCCTGTTACTACAAAAAACTTCCATATACTCAATAAAAAGAGAGTTAAAAATTAATAAATATGCCTGATCATACAAACTTCCTGCGTTATCCGCAATTGGGTGACACACTTCATGCAGAGTTGAGAGATAGCTATCTGGAGTTCCCTAAGTCCAGAGTGCAATCTAAGTGTATGTAAAAACGTCTTTGAATAAAGGAGCAGTTACTCCTCGGTGTTTCAGCGTATATGAATATCAATTTTAGGTTCCAGCCTATTAGCATGAAACAGATAACTCAAAAAACTGTCGATAGTGGAATGATAGATCGCGGTAGATGAGCTGTAATATGGAGAATTATTGGTAAAAAACCTATGATATTATGGCGTGAAATTCCATGCCGATTTTCTAGTAAAAAGATGGAAACATAACGGATGATACTAAGAGTTGTAAGAGGAAAAATCCAATGGACGGAATTTTTCAGGAAAATTATTAAGTCTAAATGGTAAATGGTGAAATACTAGACAGTATTAATAAACCTTTGCTCCAATGAAAGTGATTAGAGGCTACAAATAATGTAAAAGCAATTACACACTGTTAGTTTTATAATAATAAACATGTTTATGGCTTGCATTAGATATGAGTTAAATTGTCTTTTTGCATTATTTAGAGTATATTGCTCAACATATTGTTTGCATTCGCATTTTTATTTATAGACAATATAAATGACACCAGGGTGTTCCTGATAAAGAATCAAGTATCTTAAGTTTTATGTCCTTTTAGTTTTCTTTGTATTAGTATACAAATGCAGTTATTCTTATTGTTCTTGATAAAGTTAAGCTATTATTTCATTTCTCACTATTCAAAAAGAATAGAACATTATTTCTTCAATTACAAGAATGCGAAGGTCAAATAACATATGTAATAATAATTGAAATTTTGGAAAAAAACCAAACTCACTCTATAAGCTTTTTTGGAATATTTAGTGTTCTTTATCCCATTAATTAACTATGATGGAGGCATGATGAGACTCTCTAATTGCATTATAGTAGATATAAGGATGGAATTACAAATTTGAAACCGAGTGGAGAGAACTAAACAAAGGCAAACATAACCCTGCACCGCAGCGCCGTTAGCAGTAATTTTGACCGCTTCTTGTGCTATTCCATTTTTGGACATTTTCATTTAGGACATGAAATGCATATGAAATGCAATATGGTATATTAGTAATATTAAAACTTATGGCAAAAGTATTTCAATTTAAGTAGATTAAACTGTGAGATGACATATTTTGTACTGAAAAAAATATTTTATATGCATAAATATAATTACACTAATGTGCATCCACTATTACGGCGTTCTATCAGATAATTAAGAATGCTATTAAAGTCATCATTCCTGAGAACTATTAATGTTTGTAAAAATTTTTATTTTACTATTAACAACAAGAAATCGCTGAAATTAAATTGAATAAATAATTGTTTGAAGTTCTTAAGACTCGCTATGGCAATATTTACAACTGGGACTTCTTTCTTTTACCGCTAGCTATTTAAAAAAAGTAAATTGCTGCCCCTGTGAACAAACTTCTTAATGCTTCTTCTACATCTATGAATTTATACAATGGAGTCTAATCTTTAGATGTAGCCTGAAATGCAGTGTTTTTGTTTCATATTTTTTCCTCTTCATTTCACGTATTTCACTTCTTCCAGGTAAATGAGCGCCGATACGTGTATTATTGTCAACACTTCTTACGTTTTTCATTACTTTTACTTCGCGAAATTAAAATAAATACGCATTAATGTAATTACACTGGCCACCTTCAATATCCAGCGTTCGTTGAGGATATCTTGTCATTTGGTGCACCTACTCCGTCTTATGAGGAGCTGGATAAAGCGACTGAAGCTGTTATTCTTGTTTTCGCATTGCATATTTAGAAACATCCACTGCGTGGTACACAATACTAATTCACTCTATGTTTATCTTCCGCTATGATAGGTGCTTCTTGTGTTAAAAGTAGCAGGAAAGTATCGATAGATAGCGTGACCACATTCCGATACTTGCAAGACGCGCACTTTCTCACACCCTACACATACTAACCTTCATACAGTTCGTCCCCTCCATACTATTTCCTTCCCAGCAATCTTCCTCCTACGCAGCACCCTAATCGGCCAAATAAACGCACTATTCTCACCCACTCCACACTCTCAAGACCTTTCGCCCCATCTTGTGTAGCCTCCTCCTACCCTAAACCCTCCCTGGAACAGCTCATTTCCTAAATCGAGCAATATTTCACATGCCTTCTCCTCAAGCAACCCTTAAGATCTCCTCCTCCGAAAACCCTCCTTCTTCCTACCTGTCTCCCCTCATCTTCTTTGGAGCAATTTGGCTGCTCGAGTAGGGAGTTGGGAGGGGAGAGCTTTCTGGAAGAGGAGGGGGGTAGTCCAGAGAATGGGAGGGATAGTTAACCTTTAGGGTCTTTCCCCGCGTGGTCTTCTCCTGCACAGCCTGATGCTTGGACATACGCACAGTAAAAGCTTCGTGGGGCAAAGTTGAGAACAGCTGAAAATACTGTAGTTACCTTATGCATGCATAAATTTCCTAAGCTACAAGTTCATGTCCACGTCCTTGACTTTGTTTAACATTTTTTATCTTGATGATAAGGAAGGAGAAAATCAACCATATTTAATTCTTAGACTCTCTATGAGCCGATATATATTGACTTCCCAAAGTTAACTTAAAACATTCATGGTGCCGTAACCTCGGCTTATTTTAAAAAATTGTCTAGTGTGTTTACTTCCTTACCAAAAGCTAGTTCTACTCTGCCTTGTTTCATATTTTTATTTAAATAGCATTTTTTATAATTCACTTAATAAATAATTTCACAATAGATCCAAGGTTAAACAGGAGACTCAAAAAATATTGAAATACATATTCAAATATTTTAAAAGTATCAGATAGCTTTCTGAATAAGGAAGGAGGAGGATTTAATAGGATAAGGAACTTAGCATAGTTAACCTGTACTCTGGTGTTACAGAAGGCAAAATATGGTAGATTATTTTCCTAAAAGCCTTCGTCAGTTCATTTTAAAATAGACTACACTCCTAAGATACATACATCAAATGGACGCTTTACTCCTATTTCCATTAATAATTGTGTACGTAGATACAATGTAATTAGCTACTACTTACTGAGACAGCAGCAACGATAGCAGATGCCTCCTTGAAATGAATCTCTGCTTCCATTTTCCTATATATATAGCGGATGAATACTTTGCCCATAAAAACAAGGATTTTTGTACATATATATTCCTTGAATGCACACTAAGTTGTTTATTTAATTTCACATTATTTATAGAAATTCGTTTAAAAAACTAAGCATATAGCAGTTCCTATAAATAATTCATAAAACTCTGAACACATATCAATGTATTGTTAGTCTGTTAATCTCTAAATGATGATGATAGATAAACCCTGTTATATAAGTCGAATGATGAGACACTTGGTAATTTCCGAACTCTTTATCTTCACTGACCGGTTTCGATGTTTTAGTACATCATCATCATTTAGTAAAACGTCGAAACCGGTCAGTGAAAATAAAAAGTGTGGAACTTACTAAGTGTCTTGTCATTCGAGTATGTCGAAATTCCACAAAGTTACTTCACCTACCTTCGAGTTAATCCGGTATTATAATTTTGGTAAAATGTTTTCATGGGATAGAAACGGAAGTGAATAGGTTTTGATGGAATACACAAAACACAAGCACACAATTAAAACCAACTTATCACGAGCACAATGCCATGGTGACGCAAACCAGATTTTGAAAATGTTTTATAATTTAACTTTACAAAGAAAAAGATATTGAAAATTTAGTATATGAACGATAGGACCCGAGTGATTTTATCCTGCCAGGCATGGAGATGTATTTTGGTTTCATTAAGGTTCATTCATGTTAAAACCCTAGGAAGTTTAATTACAAGTTATATTACATTTTAAAAAGGTAGAGTGAATATTTTGTCACCCCCCCCCCTCAAGTTTGTCAATAAATCAGACTCCGATGATACTTTGATCCGACCGCGGAAGCCTAGCAAAAAAATTTCACCCGTGTGAATAACTACCAGGTTAGCAGTCTGGAAGAATTCAATATCGGATGGATTTGATCACTAGCGAAGGCCTGATACACTCAATATGAAACATTTCCAGTCAATACATTCGGAATATCTGTAATAGGGGAAAAAAGTCAACCCCGACCCTAGATATTATCTTTTACTCCTGTAGTGTTACTAACTGTCTACACCTCGTTCCGGAGATGCTGGTCTACAACCTGGAGACTGAATCAACAGTTTTTATCGATGCTACCAAGTTTCAACTGTAATATACGTAGGGCCAGATTGATAAGGGTCAATTCAGGAATTTTTTGGCTGTTTTACCATTACTATGATTTTTTATAATTATGAATTATAGATTTCATTCATATAAAAATTGAAAAAATAGAATACCTTTGATACAGAAAGTGATTTTCGTCTTCTTATAGCACTATGAATGCATTCGTTTCACAAATTCACATTAATGGAAAATTTCAACATATATCTCATTTTAGCATAACTAAAGCGCTCTAAAACAGGATTTGTCAAATAAAATACATATTTTTAAAATTCTGCATGACCGAGAGAATATGTATGAAATTGTAGTATTTACAGTTCGAAATCGTTTTCATTTTTAACCTGTAACTATACTAAAGCGTGATTTTTTGGCAGTATTATATTGGACAAATGGGAGGAAATTGGAAAGAAGGGAATGTGTGAAGGAACAAGAAATATGCGACAAAATTGAAAACACGACATCCCTTTTTGCAAAACGGCTTTTATAAAAAAACCAGGAGAGTGGCTTCAAAACTGAGAACCTTCACTTGGAAAGGAATAGACAAAGACTCAAGAGAATGGAACAGCTGGAAATTTGAAAAGGGTCTAGCGCAATGACGAATTTGTTATTTAATTGATGTACTCCTCCCACTCCCCATTTATAGACTTTTTCTCCGCAGTAAAGGTTTCCAATGGTGGCATCCTTGTAATACACTAAACAATCTCTTTTTAGTCTACTACAGCTTGGACAATCAGTGTTTATGTGGATATACGGGGATCGTTCCGTGTCTTCCCCTCCCATTTTAACCCAAATACCAGTAACTTACCCTTTCCTCTTATTCCCCCTACCGTGACGATTACCCCCACCTCTTTGGCCGCCTTTTCTTCCACTTCTAAAGCCCGTTTCACACGATACATGATCCGAAACAAGTGCGACGGAAAACACTAGTACGGCAGCTTTTCATTAGCATGTGATGTAGTACCAGCATGCTGGCAAACAAGAATAATGGATTGGCTAGATAGGGTTAGATTGCTTGTAGGGGGGGCCTTTGACAGGAGCCCGTGCAATTAGACCTTCTTGGTCCATCGTGCCAACCTGCCGCATGCAGACATGGGACAAGAGCGCCACGGTGAAGGTATGTATGGTCACCCATCCAACCACCGTCCGGACCCAACATTGCTTAACTTCGGTACTGGAACCGGTGTGTCAATGTGGCTGGGCCCTTGCCCTATGGCTGGACTACTTGACTTCATAATTTTACGGGCAATTGGGAAAATGTATTTTTGCCAACGGTGGAATAGAAGGGATATGATATAATGCGGTACTAGTTTGCTACTAACTCATGAGCTCAAAAGGTCATGGTAGTCTTCGGCCAATAAAGTTTGCTGTAACAGCCGCTGTGTGATCTCTACTTTCTTAAATCAGCACAGTCTACTATTCCTTTCGGCTATCACAATATTTTAAGGCTGCAAAATGAGCAATTAAAAAAATGTCCCAGTTGTTTAAATTGTCACCTGCTGCCATGGATTCGTTGATTCAATACATTTATAAAAGAAATCCGTTAAGCTATGAATGAAAATACCGTTTCCTACCATTTAAAATTCAATGATCCTGTGAAGCGTTCTAGGATGGGACCACTCATACTGGGTTTCGTCTTTAGTATCTAGCACAGCCTGATATACTAGGTCATGTGCTGAATTATGTGTCGAATGAAGTGGACATTAGAATCCTCAACGTAACTCCTGGAAACTCCATCGCTCATCCCCCTATCACGTTGGTTTCACATATGTACTTGTTAATGTCTTCTGTAAAAATGTACCTTACAAAACGTATAACGTTGAAACTTGACCTAATCATTTGTTAAAGAAATATTTGTGTCGCTACAATGATATTCTTCTCATTTCAAAATTTACAGCTTTGTTGACCTGACAATAGGACGGATAAAATTATCGGAAACCATGTGCCTCGTGAAGCATGTCTTCACGCATACTCCAGCCCGTTCGCTGGTTCCTTCTTCTTCTACATTTAAGAAATATCGTGTAAGTGACTGCCAAGGTGTATTGCACGGGGTGATTCCACATCAGGCACGCAGGGCTCGTCCCAGTTCAAATCAGACTCTCAAACGCTCGCCCAGCCGATATGCGAGGACCAGAAAGCAGTCAGGAGAACAACGCAAGGCCAACCCAGAAACCAAGGAAGTTCTGCACTGACAAACATACTAACATGCAGTACATGGGTTGATATTATTGTATACATGTATTATGGGTTGACAGTAGTTAGAATAACTTAAGGTTATAATTCATGGATTCTTCAAGATACTACTTCATGTAGAAAATCGTACGAGACATTTTAAGTGAGTATGCATTAACTCTTCCTTGGAGGGTGAGATTGGAGGCCTTCAAGGGGAGCCTCGTGTATGAAAGACGAGGGGGTTAGATGAGAGTAATGGGAGCTCTTCTCCGCCACCGATCCATCAATGCCTATCAATACCGAAATCCCCTTCACCGCTCACCAGATCCACACGGCCTCCCGGCACCTTGAGTGAAATCTTGGCGAGCATGCTCCCGCTTGTGTACGCAAGGCATGGGGATGCGTGCAGAAACTAGGATCCCATACTCATCTCGCGATATCCATTATGAAGAAAATTGAAGTTTAATCCCCTAAAGTTATATATGTAGAAGATTTATATATATAATACATATATATGTTCAATAAAGTAAATTCAAACGTGGTGAAAATATATCCAATAAGGAGTCATAGGCGTAACAAGTAAAAAAATTCTTATTGGAATATGTATATATAAATTTTCGATAAGAATTTCTTTACTTGTCACGCCTGTGACTGCTTACTGGATATATTTTCACCACGTTTAAATTTCAACCCAATTTAAACCCAACATTTCAACACCCGTTTGAATTTCAACCCAATATTTCAACCCAACCTCTCCATGTGTGGTTAATGGCTGCTACAGAGTAAATGGTATTGATCACGTAATTTTGAAAGTGTTTACATGAGTACTCCAGGGGCTGGAGAATATTGATCCGATATATATATATATATATATATATATATATATATATATATATATATATATATCATTCTGTCTGTGAGAAAGGTTACTAGGGTAACCGAAATATCAGAAATTATTGTGTGAGTGTTCCTTATTTTGTGTCTATGTTTAATTCCGCCCTACTTGTGGCAAAGTTTAGGTACATATATATATATCGGCTCTAATCATTAAAAGTATGAGCATCATCATGGAATTGTAAGTACTATATTTAATGACAAATATATAAATAAAAGAAAATAAGACCTTGACTAAATGCCTGAAAAATTAAAACTTTTTCTTAGCTTCAAAATTAGTCATATCAGTCACAAGATTATTATGATGAAAAAAATAAACGAAAATACCCTTTTACCAATCTTTTCCAACCCGTATCAAGCTTAGTACCAGGTTTATGGTCATTGTTACCTACATAAAAAGTTTGGTGTTAACGTGTATGTTTATCAACTAAAAAGGATGATAAATACCATACTAATTATTTATTTCAGCATGAACCATTAGAACATATAACTAACAGTATGTTATCCGTAACATAATGGGAAAATACATTCAACGACGTTCCTATAACTAAATTGTTCAACATATGTCACTTCCTCTCGAATACGCTTAAGAATAATTGAATGCCGTGCCATGAATGTTTGGTCTTCATTTATTAAAAACGTTAAGAGAGCTAAGGCTATAAACAAGGAAATGTTCATTCTGTGGAATGGCTAATAGAAAATACTATATATTATCCATTTTTTACGTTTTAACATAATGTGATGTAATTAAAGGTGATTTCAGCCAGGTTGAAGATAATTAGGAGGGTACTCAGCCGGTGGCGATTCCTGACACTTATGTTGCCCTGCACATGCGAATTATTCATGAATTCTCTTAAAGAAAACTTAGATAAAAAACTGGGCTTCAGGTATATTGAAAGTTAAATGAGCAAAAGGAATAATAATAAAGGCAATGCTCATTCTGTGGAATGGTGGATAGAAAACTCTTCAAATTTATTCCACGACGTTTCAACTGCAGTGTAATTCAAAGCCGATTACGTCGTGAGATGATGGAAATTAGGAGGACACAAAGCCTGTGGCTATTCCTTACACTTATGTTGTGGCACAGCAGGGAAGGATGGGGTCAATGGAAGCGTTTTAACATTTCCCGAGGTCGCCCTGCGACCTAGCAAACACGGCAAGTTAAGTCGACACTCCCCCCGCCCCTAATCCGCTTATCCAAGACTTTATCCGACTTTATTCTCCAAGACCTGCTCCTCCTTCCACTTTGTGGAGTATTTCCCTCGGAGCTTAGAAGTGTTTGCCGGCCTCCGAAAGACCAAACACCCCCCCCCCCCCAAAGCAGGACCACCTCTCCCCGACCAGTGGTGACCTCTTCTTGGTGGTGTGTGTATCGATAAAGAAATTGGCCTCAGAAACTTGACCAAGTTCGCCACCGCTGCTTCGCACACTACTATCCCCTCTGGACTCCCAACACGGGTCCCAAACGGCGGTCCAACTGCCTCCCAACTGCAGTTGTTCTTGCCACGTCCAATAATCCAACCTGGACTCCTCCCCATCCTGGCTTCCCCTTTCCGAAAACTCTTTTGAAAACCGAAGGGATGAGGTGGGAGAGAGTTCTTGGGAGGTTGGGAGAAGGGTATGCGATTTATGTCTTGCCCAGGGTCCGTCCGTTTCCCACTCCGCAAGTTTTGGCATCATCGGAAAGCAATAGCGCCACTCTCGTGGCAATCAATGCTGAATAATGCGACACGGTTTGGTCATTGCTTGCCGCTATCAAATCCATCCGTCGAGTTCCTCCAAGCTCCGAGCTCAACCGAGTTCATATTAAAAATGGGCCCTTTTTTTCCGTGGCCATTACTATGCGACAATTCTAGATTTTAAGTAAAATAGATTTCTCCGATAAATCATTACTAGTTATATCCATTGATTGATGAGAAATCTTTTATGCCACTCAGTGTTTATGGGATGCATGGTAAAAAAAAGAAGATTAAGCTCTAAACAAAATAAATATACTAATGCATTAGACATGAGGAATTTGTTCCATTATAATTTGCATGTGTCATGTGTAGGCAGATGTAATGCTTAAAGGCTTAAATACTTTGGTAAAAACATGCCTTTTTTTAAATCTGACTTTCACAATATCATAAGTAACAACATATAACACGGAAACAATAGAAGAAAAGAATTGCCTGTAAAAGTTATTATTCATGGTGTAATTAATATATTTTATACCCGCGACAATGAGAGTACTCATTTGCACAACTAAAACAAAACTTTGTAGCTCTCCCCAATATTTCCGAAAGTCTTCATCATCTATATGTGTTCAGGACATACAACAATTTATGAAAAGGAATAACGGTGGAATTTTCTCCCCACTGTTGAATATTCTAATTCCAAATGACACCTCTATTTATATTTATCCGTCCTTAATGGAAAACCTATTTTGGATTTCTCTTGCAAGTAATCTTTTCTTACTCATCAAGTCCAATTACATCGTAACTTTTAATGTTTAAAACAGTCTTATGCTCTCTTGAAATATTTAAACAGTAAATTTAAGATTTACATTCTGTAAAGTGCTGGTTCATTTTTCGTACTTGATAAAGCATAATTAGCCAAGAAAATTATAGAAATGTATGAAATGACTGCAATTAAAGTCTTTAAAATTTCTAACAATGAAATTTTGTATTATGATTTGAATTAATGATCGTACTATTTGATTTGAAAAAACCTCCTTTTCCACTTTTTAAATATATTAATAGTTACACCAATAATCTGAAGGGATTTACGCAGGATGAACTAGCAGCAAAACTTCCTCAGTCAGCAATCCACGTTTGCTACGTCGCAGGATATCCGCACACCAAAGCATTAAATTCTTATGGGCACATCCTCGGTATAGAGGTAGCAGCAGGGGATAAAATAAAAAAAAATAAACAACGATAATAAACATCCCGCAATGTTGGGAAGAAAGATTATTCATCTCACCGCAAAAAAGGGCGGGAGAGTCGATCCGATCGCTCAATAAATCGATATGTTCATCAATCATTCAATCAATTCCCGCTCGAGTGGCTGAGGTGGGGAGGACAGGTCTTTCCCAAAGCACAGGGTGAACCCATGTCCCAGTCAAGGAGTGAGTGTGTCTGTGTGCACGGCCCTCCCTCCTTCCCTCTCTGCTTCATCTTCTCATCCTCTTCATTCTGCAGAAGAGGAAGTTGCACACGCGTGGGCAAGACCGCGATGACGCCGACAGGACCACCGCCCCTTCTACTCGGCCAATCTTTCCTCACAAGACCGCTAAAACTTCCCTCCTTTCGAACGCTGAAAAGTTTTCGAAAACATCGATTTTCAATGACTGGTTATATGTGTCGATACCCAAACCAATCTCATCCTTTTCTCACAGCCACCGTTTCCTCGCTGAGTTGCATTTTTACCCATTCTTATGGTTTTTATTTGCCACATTTTTTTCCTTCAAGGAAGAGGGAGGAAGGTGAAAAAAATGATGTAGTGGGTTGAGCACTATCATTCCGTATACCCCTCATATGTGTAGCTTAAAAACTCTCTCGTCCGGTTTTCCTCCTTTTCCTGTTATGAATGGCCTCGAAAGCAGTTTCGAATCAACTCAGTGCCCCGAAAGCCTCACGAACCATCCGATAGAGGGGTTTTAATCAACCCGCCTTTCCCGGGGAACTGAGGGAGTAGGAGGAAGAGGAGGTGGGAGGGCAGGAACTGCCAAGAATAGTCTTTCACCTGAGTCACCCAATCATTCATAGGCGACGTATGGCGTCACGATTTATGGGAAGGCGAGATCCTCCCGAGCGATATATATTGCCTCACTCAGCCTTTTGGGTTCGATCCTCTCGAAGGAAACTCCCTTCGATTCCACCCCCGACCCTACCATTCAGCCAGCGTCGTTATCTGCGACGGTAACTCGCCCTCTGAGCAAAGGGAACTTTTCATCATGTTTAACACTTCACGCAAGACTCCCGATTTCCTCCGAGTTGAAAAATATGTATCCGTTCCTTATTCTTCGGGAGCACTTCGTACAATACGAAGGCACTTTATGATTGAAGTTGGATTACCGGCACAAATCACGCAAAGGTAAGTATCGGCATCCTCGGCTCCGATATTGATTTATTTTTTGATCAACTTTTGATGGATAAGCGCTTAAGTTGCGAGGGAAACTCTTCAAATTCGTGCAATAGGGATTGCAGTTCGAGGGAAAAGCTTTAATGAATAAAGCAAAGCTCATAAATCGTAATAAATACAGCGATTTTGCGCTAAAAATTGGAAGAGGAGGATATGAAATAGAGATCGTGAACTGATTTTTAGATAAAAGGTATGTAAGAGAAAACTGGATTAGGACGCAAAGATTATGTAATTAATCGATCGGGGAAAGAAAAGATCAAAAAGGTGTGGACATAAAAAATTACCAATTGTATAAAAAATGAGAAAATACTAATAAAGACTCTTTTACGTACTGAAGCGTAGCATTGTTCCGAATGTTGATAAAAAATGAAAGAGGAGTGGAACAAAGAGTGAGTAGACTTTGTTGGCTTGAATTGACCATTACTATTATAATTATTCGGGGAGTAAATATTCTGAGATACAGCCGTTTTGTAGCTACAAGTGCTCTCTTACAGCTATCTGCCATGTCCATTAAAACTAAGCCATTTGTATCAAAGTATGAGGTTAATTCTGGATTTGGTAAAACGGAATCTTAAATATATCATATAAAAGCTAATATTTAACGGCAGTAATATTTTCTGACGATGTTAGTATATAATTCCGTAATTGAATAAATATCAGTTGAAATGAATTATTGGTAGACTGAAGCCATCTATGCTCATGACTTGAACAACTGCAACGAGACACGAGTTTCTGTATTACACATTAAATTAGCTGAGAAAACACAGTTTCGTAATCATACACTACGGTTAGATTCGATTACACAATATTTCCCATGCTACAAAAAGACTAAATAAACGCTGCGAAGGAATCAATACGTTGCACAGTAACACTTCAAAATTCATTAAACGAGCTCACATGTTGCGTTAACGTGGACGGAATAGTTAAGTATAAAATTACTCTGGCAATAATGAGGCAAAAGTTTTAAATTAAGGGCTCCGGTGAAAATCTTTGAATCCGCGTCCTTTTAAAGTTCTAGCTTAATGACCTTCGAGGGTACGAAGAAGAGTGGGGACAAATGGACTGGGAAGTCCTAGCAGCGACAAAAAACATTAAGCGGAAATAATAACTTCTTGGAATTAACCATCGCATTCTCTACCAAACAATTAAAATTATAAGGGCATGGGAGATGAAACGAGATTACCGCAAAACTATAAGGTACTATACATACGCGAGATTTAATTACACCCACTTTTTCATTCCCCATCAAAAACGTTAAATATTTTTTTATGATACAGTTTAAGCGAATGAATTTCTGCCGGCAGGAAGGAGGAGCCGGACTGCGGAAGTCACATCAGAGGGGTGGGTTTCAGGGGGTTCAGGGCAAAGAGGTGGGATTGGGAGGGTCGAGACTCAAGTCTTTTGGGCACAAAACGGATTTAAATACGCTTTGGTTGAAAACCTTGGAATATACCGAGTTACGAGAGGAATGAAGGCATTGGTGGGGTTGAAAAAATTCGCCAATCCAACTTATGAATGAGGTATACGTGAGAGGGTGGTGGGTAGGAATTAACTGGGGATCGAAGCAAAAACCCCGCCTGTCACCTTGAGTAGGCATAATCCAGGGTCCATTGTGTGTCCCCCTCACCATCCAGCAGACCCCGTTACCCCTCCTCCATCGTACCCTTTCTGCCCGCCAGGGATTATGGATACGCACCGTATGCCCGGAGGATAAAAAGCCAAGCCATCCTTGCGAATGGGGGTACGAGCTCAAATGGAAACGCCGATGCAGACCAGGAAAATGCCAATGTTTCTGCGGTTGGAACTGCGGCTAGACTGTGCGTAAGACTTATATAAAAAAAACAAAGCAAAATTAGTGCACTTAAAGTAAAAATTCGTAGAGTAAAAATGCAGTATGAAATAAGCGTAACTGCTTAATAGCGCTGGTAAAAAGGAACCTGGCGGTATAAGCACTGTTGTTTCCACATTAAATGAACGACATCACCGTTGTATCTTGGCTGAGCTAAAGGTTTAACGCATGCTTATAGAAAAAATTGACTCGAAATTAACTTTAGAATTCAAAGTTAAATCCAATGACATGAGGAATTCACTGAACAAATTAACACGGAATGGACACCAATGTACTCACAGTATACCGGAATACTCGGCGTATTTCGTTCCTGATATCCTGAAAATCGATCTAAGTTTTCTATACTTAAGTTGGCTTGAAGATTTTTGGCAGTGCAACATTTATTTCTCCCTCCTTAAGCTGCCCTGATTCACTATGAAAATAACTAACAGAAAGCATCAGAGAAATACTTACTCCAGCACCTCACAGTTGGGCTCCTTTCGTTCATTTTCATTTTTACTGCCGTTCAATTTTACTGTTTTATTGTAATACCAGATTGAAATAAATTGTTCTTATTATTTTTTCACTCCCAGGAAGACCGTACTTAATTAAAAATTTCAAGCATAAATTTTAATTTTTTTTCCAGTTACAAAGTCATCAGGAATATACTTGCACCAGCGAAAGAAGTGTGCAGCAATAGGAGGGAGCAGATGACGGGATATTACGTAAGGAGACAAATTAGAGCCTTGTTAAAGTTGAATATTGAGTGTAGCGTTGTTTGAGGCACAAAAGGGGAGTCTGACAAAAGAAGACGAGTAAAGACTGCCGTCAATCAAGATATGAGTGAGAAGGAATATGGAGAATTAGCGGTTGTTGGAAGAAAAACAAACGAACAAGTACTTTGTATGGTTGGCGGGGAAAGGAAAATTATGTATGAGATTAAGAGGAAGAAAAGTAGGCAATGAGTGGTGAAGAGTTACTTAACACTGTGATAGAGGGGAGGTTGTAGGACAGAGAAGAATTAAGATAGGCTTCGTAGAGCGGGATTGAACGGTAAGGCGTACGCTAAGATGAATAAAGAATTTTCATCGTAACATCATACGTTCCTGCACATGTAGTAATCTTGGTTTGAAATTGGGAAAAGGAGTTTTACTCACTCCCAATGAAACTTAACTTAACCTGTTGACTATCTTAATTTAATAATTATTTGCTTTGCATGGTACTTACAACAAATTCTTTTAGATGCTCACATAAAATTGATATTTTAATAAATGAAGTTGACTCCAATGAAAACAGCGTCTATCTACATTATTATTCAACCTTAGGTACATTGATTTTAAATCTATAGCAAGGGAACTTTTTTGAGTTATTTTTTGTCAATTTTTGTCAATTGAACCCATGAAAGTTACGTTTTACGCACATTAAAATGACTAACTTAGTAAATTTCATACCAAAACCTACGTCAATTTTCTTCGTAAATCAACGAATGCTTCTAGATGATGAAATATTCTCAAGTTTCACACCGGGTTAGGAACGAGGTTGTTGCTAACATGTCTATAGAAGTCATATTTATCACATTCATCTGGCTCATCGTATTCATGGCTGATGAAACGTTTATAACATCCACCTTCCTGACCCGGTGGGAAACCCGAGAACATTTCTAGTCTTCCTCGCCGGCAATACACTAAATCTTTTACACGTTTCTAGCTTAGTATTTCCAAAAACACTAAAATTATCTCAATCGTCACAGGCTCAACTTTGTGGGAGTTCATTTAATAAATGAAAAGGAAAACTTTGTCTTATCCCAACAATTTATTTTACAGTATGACGTAATATTGATATACCTGAAGATGACGCCACTGCGTCGAAACTAGTCGTACCGTAAAATAAATTGGTGGAATAAGATAAAGTTTTCCTCTTCATTTATAACACCAACATTGTCCAACAATGCTGGCAGAGGCATTCTGGTACGGTTTTCAGTATTCACTAATGTTAATTTGATATATAAATATATTTTATTTTTTATTCCATAAAACCAGTCTTAAAAGTGGGCAGCTTGGGAAGAGAAAAGATTTCCCCTAACGAGAGGAAATTAGGCCGATAAAGTGAGGGGCAAATCCCTTTGAAATAATGCGACGACGGGCTTAGTGGGTCGCGGGACACCCCTTCTCCACCCTTAGTTACGTCGCTTTGATAATAAGCATGTTGGTGAGTGGGGAGGAGATATTAAGGTTTTTGGCTATATACCTAATCCCTATTCCCTTTTTTGTAGATTTTATTCTTATTTTTACAATCCGAATTGATTATACCTTTCCTCACTTCTCCATGCACTCATTTTCTTATCCAACCTGGATTACCCACAATTACTCCGCTTTCAAATCAACTTTAAGGTTAGGTCTCGTCTTAGCTCTGCCTATTCCTCGAAGAAATCGGTTGTGGAGGTGACAAATGTGGCAAGGATCTTAAAGCATTGAGAAAATTGCATCAAAATTGGCTCATCCTCTGAAGGCAAAGCTATAAAAGGGTTTTCGGAAATGAAACTAATGGCCCTTTGATCATTAGTAACTCTATCAACAAACAAGTAAGACACTAATTTCCCTCTTACTTGATAAAATCATTGCATATAATTATTTAAATGTACATATAGGTATATTAGAGAATTATTTCCTCTCTGGTTCAATGGATGGGTTCGTTAATGCGATAACGAAAAGGGAACTCTTTTCTCAAATTTTCGACTTTAGAATTTCGAAATTACATCAAACAGCCACAAGAGAAAGAAGGGGTGGGGAGAGAGGAGGGAGCGCCTAGAGCTCGGTACGGATTCCAGCGTAGCGGCGACCGCCAGCCAAGCGTCCGTACGGCGGCTAGGCCGGTGCCGAGTAATATTACTACATGATGGCTTCCAGATACGGAAAATGGTTAAAATATTCGCCCATACGGAACTCTACAATCAGAGAATTACTATAAGGACGTGTGTCAGGCATCGAAATCCCCTTATTCTAATGCACTTGTACTTTCACCCCTTAGGCACGGCTAAGGATAGTCGCACATCAACCAGCCTGAAATATATGTTTTCTCACCAAAACAACTATTATGAAGGGACAAATTCAAAAGAAATACCAATTTTCAAAAATAAGCGTAGGCTTACTGTGACGCCTTAGTTGGTATATACATTTTAATTTTTTTGTGCCTGTGTTTGAAAAGTATATTTATATTTGTGTTTTTATTCGCCGAGTGCGTTTTCTCAGAAGACATTATATATATATATATATATATATATATATATATATATATATATATATATATATATATATATAATAAACTTTGCCACAGGTGGGGCGGAAATAAATATAGAAACACAAAAAAGAAGAACACTCACACACTATAAGTTCTGATATTTCGGCAGCCGAGCTGCCTTTCTGCCGAGCTGAAAGGCAGCTCGGCTGCCGAAATATCAGAACTTATAGTGTGTGAGTGTTCTTCTTTTTTGTGTTTCTATATTTATTTCCGCCCCACCTGTGGCAAAGTTTATTTTTATTTAAATTATCGCGTGTGTGACTTTCCACGAACTCATATATATATATATATATATATATATATATATATATATATATATATATATATATATATAACCATTCATTCATTCACTCAAACCGCTCACAGGCGTAAATAATAAATATTTCGTTCAAACAGGTGGTGAAAGAAAGAGGATAGGAAACATATAAAATTAAACAACACAATGGTGATGTGAAGATGGAATGATGGCCGATTCCAAGTGAAAAAAATTCCTCTTTCTTTCACCACCTGTTTGAACGAAATATTATATATATATATATATATATATATATATATATATATATATATATATATATATATATAAATAAAAATATACTTTGCCACAGGTGGGGCGGAAATAAATATAGAAACACAAAAAAGAAGAACACTCACACACTATACGTTCTGATATTTCGGCAGCCGAGCTGCCTTTCTCACAGAAGGAAGGATACAGAATGATGGATAGGCATGGGACAAGGGGTAGAGTGAGGTAGGAGGAGAGGGAGGAGAAAGGGATAAGAAAGGGGAGAAGAGGGGGGGCGGGAGGGGGTCAGAAGAGGAGAGCGGGGTGAGGGGGGGGGGAGAAGAGGGGAAGAGGCGGGAGAGGGTGGGAGAAGGAGGAAGGGATGTGGGAGGGAGGAAAGGGGAGGGGCGGGAGGGGATAAAAGGAGGAGAAAGGGGAGAGGAGAAGGGGCGGTAGGGGTCAGTGAGCCCGATTTAATCCGGGGGGATTATAGGCAGAATAAAGCCAGATACAAGCCAATTCTAATGTACGTAATTGAAGGGGAGAGGCAGAGGGAGGGAGGGAAGACAATATGCCTGCTCGGAAACATTTGTCAAAACTGACATTGTGGGAGGAAGCATGGACCGGGACGGGGAAGGAGGCATTGGGCGAGGACGGCTTACAACTGGCTCGGTGGCCGGTCAATCTAACACTTAAGGCGTTAGTGGTGAGACCAATGTAATAGGAATCGCAAAGGTTGCAAAGGAGGATGTACACAATGTTGTGGGAAGTGCATGACCGAGAGGGGACGGAAGGAAGTGGGTGGGAGAGGAATTTAGCGGGCCAAACCAAAGGCTGCGCCATGGGCAGTAGATTCAGCCCTTCCTATGCCAACCTTTTCCTCGGCCGTGTCGAAGAGTCCTTCCTATCTTCACAACCCCTGAAACCCTTACTCTGGCTTCGATACATCGACGACATTTTCCTTCTCTGGCCCCATGACGTCGATTCTTTTAATTCATTTATTTCCGCTCTCAACGATTTCTCTTCTCTCTCCTTCACCTCTCATTTCTCTTCTTCCCATGTCACCTTCCTTGATGTAGATATCACTCTCTCCAACCACCATTTCAACACCTCAGTCCACATCAAACCCACCAATAAGCAGCAATATCTTCACTATAACAGCTGCCATCCCTCCCATACTAAAAGATCCCTCCCCTACTCTCTTTCTACACGAGTTTTTGCATATGTAATAACCCCGATTCCCTTGATAAATTCCTTTCCTCTTTGCACCAATCCCTTCTCCGACGAGGATATCCTGAGACTCTTCTCAATAAACGAATTCTCAAAAAACCCTTTCCTCCTAAACCAACCCAAAATAAGGAGAATTACAACCTCTCCCTCTGTACCACCTACTTCCCAGGCGTCCATGCCCTCAAAAAAATCATTAAAAACCTTTTCCCACTCCTCTCTGATAATCTCACCACCAAAAACACATTCCCCAAATGTCCCTCTCTCACCTTCAGGCGTCCCCCTAACCTCTCCAGCATCCTAAAAACAGCCAAACCGCTGACTAAACCCTATATTAGCTCTAAAACCCCACCCA
Source organism: Pyrrhosoma nymphula (assembly GCA_963573305.1). Taxonomy (NCBI): domain Eukaryota; kingdom Metazoa; phylum Arthropoda; class Insecta; order Odonata; family Coenagrionidae; genus Pyrrhosoma; species Pyrrhosoma nymphula. The sequence continues at coordinate 3,346,173 of OY754338.1, read as the reverse complement.
ACCCCTGCCATCGCGCGAGATGCAAAACGTGCCCTATTCTTATTACCGACCCCCTCCCCGCTAAATTCCTCTCCCACCCACTTCCTTCCGTCCCCTCTCGGTCATGCACTTCCCACAACATTGTGTACATCCTCCTTTGCAACCTTTGCGATTCCTATTACATTGGTCTCACCACTAACGCCTTAAGTGTTAGATTGACCGGCCACCGAGCCAGTTGTAAGCCGTCCTCGCCCAATGCCTCCTTCCCCGTCCCGGTCCATGCTTCCTCCCACAATGTCAGTTTTGACAAATGTTTCCGAGCAGGCATATTGTCTTCCCTCCCTCCCTCTGCCTCTCCCCTTCAATTACGTACATTAGAATTGGCTTGTATCTGGCTTTATTCTGCCTATAATCCCCCCGGATTAAATCGGGCTCACTGACCCCTACCGCCCCTTCTCCTCTCCCCTTTCTCCTCCTTTTATCCCCTCCCGCCCCTCCCCTTTCCTCCCTCCCACATCCCTTCCTCCTTCTCCCACCCTCTCCCGCCTCTTCCCCTCTTCTCCCCCCCCTCACCCCGCTCTCCTCTTCTGACCCCCTCCCGCCCCCCCCTCTTCTCCCCTTTCTTACCCCTTTCTCCTCCCTCTCCTCCTACCTCACTCTACCCCTTGTCCCATGCCTATCCATCATTCTGTATCCTTCCTTCTGTGAGAAAGGCAGCTCGGCTGCCGAAATATCAGAACGTATAGTGTGTGAGTGTTCTTCTTTTTTGTGTTTCTATATTTATTTCCGCCCCACCTGTGGCAAAGTTTATTTTTATTTAAATTATCGCGTGTGTGATTTTCCACGAACTCGTATATATATATATATATATATAAACTTCTTGGAGAATCACTCGGGTGATAAAAATATAATATGCCAAGAGGGTGGCCGATAAAAATATAGCGACAGAAAAAAAGGACACTCACAAATTTAAACTTCCGATATTTCGGTGGGATCGTTACCACCTTTCTCAGGGTAGACAGTAGGAATGGTACAATGCATTCCTTCTGTCTACCCTGAGAAAGGTGGTCACGATCCCACCAAAATATCGGAAGTTTAAATTTGTGTCCTTATTTTCTGTCGCTATATTTTTATCGGCCACCCTCTTGGCATATTATAAATATATATATATATATATATATATATATATATATATATATATATATATATATATATATATATATACACTCATTCATTCGAAAACATGACGTTCAAAGGCGCGAATAAATTCATACAGACATAGGAAATGGAAATGGATATGATTTTACAGCTTTTACACAAAAAATTTACAACACAGATTTACACAACCGATTTACACTACAATTTAAGAGTTTGCTCCATACACAATATATATTGAACAAACTCTTAAATTGTTGTGAGACCAGGGCGATAACAGCTTCTGAGCAAAATAGATTGGAAATGACGGATGTGTTGGTGCTATCGAAGAATGAAATAGACCAAATGGATGGAGAGAATCGCTACCGTAGAAGTCCTATGAGGAGCTGGACAGAAAAGACGTATTATGATAACTGGGAAGAAGAGGAAACTAACTTCTTGGACGAATTTTACAGCTCAACAGCCTAATCCAAACAATATATGAGTAGGAAGGAGAAATAAATGGTATGGTTTACAGAGGAACACACAGAATGGAATACATTAAGAATTGTACGTAGGTCGTAAGAGTGAATAACTGTGTAGGAATGAAGCAGTTTACAGAAAGGAGAGCTACTGTAAATCAATACTCGGATTGATGACTGATGATGATGGTCTTTTTTGGACACAATTCTTCTACAAATCTCTTCAACTCATCATGGACGAAACGCTGAAAATTCTACTCGCATTTCAACACCCAGAGATGAACGCGAATCTAACAACAAGCTTTGGGAGCAGGAAATTGAATCACACGGCCATCGGTGCACTCCAGTGGCCGGTTGAGGAACTATGGTCGAACAACCGTGTCCATGGCAGTACGTCGCCTTGCGCTACGAAGAGCTGGGAGCCGAGTCTCCCCCCAAGAGGACCGAAACTAGACAGTAAATGCAGGAGTGCCCTCAATGTCTCACCACCACGCGCATTGGTTCCTTTTTGGTTCCTCTGCTAACCCGCTAAGAAAGTTCACTGCTGTCACCTCCTTATCCTTGGGAACCCTGTCCCTTAAACCCCACACTCGACTCGAGAGATGAAAAGGGAATCCCTCAGGGAGTCACAGCCACAGGATTGTCCCCTTCATCGAATGAGACAACGTATCCTCGACTCATCCTAAGAGGATTCCTATTGGGTCCATCTTCACGTCGTGACCGCGTCTTTACGGATGAATATCTCCGGCTCAGTCCGAGGCGTTCCACGTTTGCACGAGGTTAGAGCCGACGGAGGATCGGAATTAATTTCTCTACCCCTGGTACAGGAGTGTATTAACAGAGCATGCCATAAAAATTATTCAAGTTAAATTTTTCTTGATTCAGTTGCTTAACCTCACGAAGAAAGAGTATGAATGAGAAAAAGTTTAAATGAAAATAATATTTCCGAATTAATAATTTGAAAAGTTATTGGTGTAAAACATAACTATGCCTACATAAAATTAACTTATTCTGGAACTTACATACTAGGATAAGGATATTTTAATCAGAATTTAACGGCCTTAAATAAGGATTCCATATACTCTGTAGGAATATAGAAGAAAAACTTCAGTTTTAGAAATAATGAATGTTCCAAAAAAAATTAAAAAATGTATTTCCACTTAATAAATTGAGCTTTTACCACTAGTTAATGTACCATTTTTGAAAATGTGGAATAACGTGCTTTAGGAAGGTAAAGAACTTCTTGAGGATTCATTAGAACTCCCGTATGCAATTCGGAAAAAAAATTCAATACCGGAAGCGTTATCTAAACGTTCCTACAGCAGGAGGTTGACGCTACATCATCACCAAACAGGCTGAAAATTTAAATGTGGGACGACTCGTAGGCACAAATTTCATTTAAGTATTCTACCAGCTGATTGGTAGGTTCTTGGACAGTCCCCATTCTGCATCCCAACCTCATAGACCTTGTCTCGCTTTCCCTCCTAAGGATGGCGTGCTATCAGATCCCTCTTCAATTCTTCATATCCTCTACCTCCTCTTTAGTTCGACCAGAATTCCTATCGTCTTCCTTCCTCTCCCACGCTTCCCCAGTGCTCTGCCCTCTATCACTCTCTTCAACATGCCCTCTCCTCTCCAAACCTCCTCCATCCATCTCTTCTGCCTTCTCCGAAAATCTGCCACAAGCTTCCTCTCCTCTCCGACCATATCCAATACCTCCTCGTTCGTCTTTCTCGCCATCCAGCTAACCTTCTCCACCCTTCTCCAAACCCACATCTCAAACGCCTCAAGTCTACGAACATCCTCCCTTCGCAATGACCAAGTTTCCGACCCATATAGCGCCACGCTCCATATTAAAGTTTTCACCAGCCTCTTCTTTACGTCTCTTTAGCCTCTTCTTTACGTCCCCCCCCCTCATCAATTCCCTTCTTTTCAATAAGTAGGCACAAATGTCCATTGAAAATAAAATGTATTTCGTTTAAAAAGGAAATAATTTCTAGTGATACGCAGGATGCTGAAATGAAAATACGCTCATGGTTTATACTATAAATACTTAAATATTTAATAACTAAAAAACCAAATATGTGATAATTTGTGTTTATACAAGGCCATCTATCTTATCTCGTTGGATCTATACATTTTCTCAACACGTGCACAGAGAAGGATCTGGTGACTTGCCGCTAATTTAAATGATTTAAATGATGATCACGAGTTTCCAGCAGGGACAGGAATTCAAGCACTGATATAACTATGAATATCTACGTCAACATCTTTAGCCCGCTTGAAGACGATGATGGCGGAATTACTCATCGAAGCATCGATACCTGAACTAATGACCCGGTTGGAAACCCGTTAAAAATTTACTGACAAACACAGAAGATATATGATCCCTATGCAATATACTTTATCACTATATAAATAGTTTTTTCCTGGAACAGAGGGAAATTTTTAAGCGTAGGTGGTAATTACAACTATTTCCAAAGTTTTGGTACACCGATTTTGATCCTAATCTAAATATTTCTTCTAAATTAGATGCATAAGGTTATACAAGTGACGTTGAACAAGTAATACTGATTATATATACTAGAAAAATCAAAAATAAATAAAAAGTGAAGTACAAGTTCGAGGTTCCTGGCCATGGTCATCAAAATATAAGCGACAGTTACCAAAAAAATACGAGCTACGGTATTCATCGGTTTATCACGCCAAAAAAATAGCCGTTTTCTCAATAACACCTCACACAGCTTCTTCCATTTCTCCTTTCCGCACCATCCGATGGCGTGATCTTCTTTCTCAGGGTCACAAAAGCATGCCCTCTGGGACCGCCGCGTTAAACTGGATCCTCCTATACGGTCCACGGAGCACCACTGCTGGCTTTTGACGCGCAATTTGCACTAAAACCTTGCTCAAATCTATAATGCCTTGAAATTCTATAATCGTCTGGTGAGGGACACGGTAGCAAAGTACAGGAATACCCTTCTACTCTGTAGTGATGATAATAAAATAGCGATCAGCAGTCGTTTTGAGCTTTCACAATGATTTTTTCACTGTGAATTTCACAAAATTGTGTGACCATCAGCGGGTGACTCCATTAAAGCTACTGCGCGGCCAGTTCTGCAGTTCTTTGAATTTGTCAAAGTAAAGACCTTTGTGTTTAAAGTTTGGCTTTACCTCGTGGATTGTAGCACTTAGCGTTCGCACACGGGTACTTTGGCATCGTATGCACGGTGCCTGTGAAGACAACTCGCTTCTTAAAGCCTCCATGCAATTCACAACGAGGAAGGATGACTGGGTAGCTTAACTGGTTGGAGCACTTGGCGCGAAATCGAGGGGTCTGGGTTCGAATCCCAGTCCAGGCGAATAATTTTTTCACTGTGCATTTCATACAATTGTGTGTTTAAAGTTACTGCGTAGTCAGTTCCGCAGTTCTTAGGGTTTTGAGTTTTGCCTATTTAACGAAACTCACCAAAGGATAAAGAGAAAGCAGAACAGCTTCTAGTCGCAGCTTGCTTAGGAGAATCCGGATATAACGATGAGTGTGAGACTTACAGGAGGTGAGAGAAAGATATATAGATAAAAAGGATTTTTTCTTACGGAACGTTTCGGACCGGTTGTTCCTTCCTCAGTTTTAGAAGTCTATATAATAATTTATATATATATATATATATATAAAACTTCCAGGAAAATCACTCGGGTGATAAATATACAGTATGCCAAGAGGGTGGCCGATAAAAAATATACACACGGAAAAAAGAACACTTACACATAAAAATTTTCGATATTTCGGTGAAGTCTAGCTCCACCTTTCTCAAGGTTTAAGGTAGGAATGAAGAAAAGGAGAGAGATTGAGGTATGGGAGGGGAAAGAGGGGGAGACGAAGGTGTAAGAGGGGAAGGAGGGGAAAGAGGGAGAGAGGAAGGTGTAGGAGGGGAAGGAGGGGAAAGACGAAGAGCGGGGAGAGGGCGTGGAGGAAGCAGGGAGAGATGAGATGAGGGGGAGGGAGAAACTAGTGTGATTTATTGAGTCCGGGGGGCGAGAAAGCCTGGTGGATTAAAATACAAGAAGATTCAAGATCTTTGAGCTGAAGGGGAGAGGAAGAAGGGGGAAGGGAAGCAAGTAGACCGACTTTAAAAGTGTTATTGAAAGTGGAGTTGTGGGAGGAGACGTGAATGGCGACAGGGAGAGAAACAGAGAGGGAGGGGCAATCGTTACAAGACGAGCGGTGCCCATTCATTCTAATATTGAGAGGAGTGGTGGATAAGCCAATATAGAAAGAAGGGCAGTATTGGCAGAGGAGGATGTAGACAATGTTAGGCGTGGTGCAGGAGGGTGAGAGGACAGAAGGGAGGGGAAAAGCGAGGAACTTGTCCGGCAAGGGCTGGGTGATGAGGATGGGGCAAGTTTTACATCGCGGGCGGTTGCAAGGGGTGGGAAGGGATTTGGTGGGTTTGAGTGATTTGGACAGGGGTTTGGTAATATTGAAAATGGCGGATAGATTGGGGGGGCGTCTGAAGCTGAGAGAGGGACATTGGGGGAATATTTTAACAACCTAACCACTTCTAAAATATTCCCCCAATGTCCCTCTCTCAGCTTCAGACGCCCCCCCAATCTATCCGCCATTTTCAATATTACCAAACCCCTGTCCAAATCACTCAAACCCACCAAATCCCTTCCCACCCCTTGCAACCGCCCGCGATGTAAAACTTGCCCCATCCTCATCACCCAGCCCTTGCCGGACAAGTTCCTCGCTTTTCCCCTCCCTTCTGTCCTCTCACCCTCCTGCACCACGCCTAACATTGTCTACATCCTCCTCTGCCAATACTGCCCTTCTTTCTATATTGGCTTATCCACCACTCCTCTCAATATTAGAATGAATGGGCACCGCTCGTCTTGTAACGATTGCCCCTCCCTCTCTGTTTCTCTCCCTGTCGCCATTCACGTCTCCTCCCACAACTCCACTTTCAATAACACTTTTAAAGTCGGTCTACTTGCTTCCCTTCCCCCTTCTTCCTCTCCCCTTCAGCTCAAAGATCTTGAATCTTCTTGTATTTTAATCCACCAGGCTTTCTCGCCCCCCGGACTCAATAAATCACACTAGTTTCTCCCTCCCCCTCATCTCATCTCTCCCTGCTTCCTCCACGCCCTCTCCCCGCTCTTCGTCTTTCCCCTCCTTCCCCTCCTACACCTTCCTCTCTCCCTCTTTCCCCTCCTTCCCCTCTTACACCTTCGTCTCCCCCTCTTTCCCCTCCCATACCTCAATCTCTCTCCTTTTCTTCATTCCTACCTTAAACCTTGAGAAAGGTGGAGCTAGACTTCACCGAAATATCGAAAATTTTTATGTGTAAGTGTTCTTTTTTCCGTGTGTATATTTTTTATCGGCCACCCTCTTGGCATACTGTATATATATATATATATATATATATATATATATATATATATATCTAATAAAAACACTTGACAGGGGGTGGGGAAAGAAAAGTAAAAAGAGAGAGAGGACTTACTGGACGTTTCGGGCATGTAGGCCCTTCTTCAGCTGTAGAAAATTGAGAAGAAGATTCTCAATTTTCTACAGCTGAAGAAGGGCCCACATGCCCGAAACGTCCAGTAAGTCCTCTCTCTCTTTTTACTTTTCTTTCCCCACCCCCTGTCAAGTGTTTTTATTATATTGTGGCCTATTGGCGAAATTTTCGTTACGTGTATATATATATATATATATATATATATATATATATATATATATATATATATATAAATATAACGTTCGTTCGCATGAGTTAAGCTGGCTCATTACACCCACAGCGTTAGTACCAGGACCATGGATAATTACAAACCACGGAGAATTTTTAATCAGATAGGTAACTGAAAGAATATATAGAAAAAAGATTTTTTCACAAGCTATGTATTAGCAAAAAATTTCATATGGTAGAGCAAAAGCATAAAAAACCGGATAAAGGAATGAGTAAGTAACTCCTGCATGGAAGAAACAGACATGTACAACTCGATAGTATGTGATATAAGTAAAAACCTGGGAATTCAAATAGCGAAGCCAAGAGATGGATGCATTGAGAATAATTTGCAGAGTTTCGAGATTAAAGCATGAAGAGAGAAGATGAATGTGAATATACCAGAAAGAGACGATGATAGAATATTGTCTTGGCATGGACATCTACAAAGAATGAATGAGAAATAATGGCCCTAGAAAATATGAGATTGGGATTTGGCAAAAGGGGAAATAGACGGTCGAGAAGGAAATTGGGGCAAGGAGAGAACGGATTAAATTTTCGAAGACAGTGAAATGAGAACGACCATCGCAAAAGATTTATATGACGTGAAGAATACGGAAAACGGAAAATATTGTGAAAAACGAGCAATGAAATGTATGAATTAAATAAAAATAAATTATAACTCGATGTTACTTGATTCCATTCTGATCGTCCAACGGACGCGAGAATGCGTCGTCTTCTTTTTTCTCTCGAACGAGGAATTTGTGCTGACCTCTTTCTCTTGCGGCTAAGAGACTTAGTAGTCAGCCATAAGGCATAAGAAGGACATCTATGGGACGCGACGGGGATAATTTTCAACTCTCCATTTGTCGCATTCCAAAGAGAGGGCACGCCGTGGTCGACTGGAAGCAAACACTGTGAGTCGCCCGTAAGTGCATTAGGCGACGACGGCAAAAGCCTTCGACGCGCCAACCGAGCAAAGAAACCAAGCGAAGAGATAAAGGCACTACCAAGTCCATCAGCAAGGCCTCGTAGTAAGAGCAAAGAGTAGGTCTCAACACACACACACTCAAACCAGCCTATGCCCTCCAAGAGGATCTTTTTTCCCCTTACGATTTTGATCCACTTTGTAATTACACTTACATTTTGACCTGATTCACCACGTGCAATTGCGACTCATCCTTCCACCAATACAATTGTTTCACATCCCTTCTCCTAACATCTCTCAAAAACCAGCTGCAAACAATTCAATGATGTTGCCGGCGGGGTTGTTCATGTGGTCTGAACCTCCATAAATTTTGAATACATTCGAAAGAGAGCTCTAAAAGAGAAAGTTATACCCGTTGTTTACTTGCTATGAACGCTTAATTCATTAATTCTTCAGCTTGAGTAACTTTTGAAGAGGAACATCTCCTATGGAATCTCGCGAGAGCCTTAACGTAACGTGCCATGCGACTCCTGGAGCTGTTGTTGCTGAGTTGTTGGGCGGATACGTATATACAAGTCCTTCGAATTCAATCACAATAGCATCATTGGAGGGCTTTAGTGTCATTTCTTGTGATTATTTTAAGTTAATTTGTATTTCATGCAACTATTATTAAAGTACGAATACGATGTTTATATTTATATTTTCATAAATACTATTTTAATTAGGTATTTGTTTTTTATAGATAATACTGTTAACTCTCCACTGCCAGTCATCTCTATGCCCAAATCTTGCACATCTGTGAAAAGAGAGGAAAAAACATTGCTATTCCATATTATTTTATTTTTTATTTTATATGGAGTATAGAGTTTTTTTCTCTCTTCTCAATATGGAAAGATTCCACGAAACCAAGCGTGAGACTGTCTCTTTTTTCTTCGAATCTGTCGGCCGCCCCACGATGGCCACACCTTTTTCTAAATGCATATGTTTTTCACGCAAATATGAGTATTATTTTGTTTCAGAAGTTTGCACAGCAACAATCTCTAAATATTGGATGCACTTCTAACTCTCCATTTGCACTTCTAACTCTCCTAACACAACATTTTTCTCACAAGCTAGAAACCTTCTCCCCCAAATTATACTCAAAGTGGATCAGTCATCCGAAACGAAATCCTGGCTACGTCTATGAACCAACACGCTGCATAGGGGACCCTTTTGAATTCGCAAAGAGGCGACTGCGGAGTGCGAGGTTATATAAATGGTACTCTTCCCTGACGTTTAGTTTTGCGGTGGTTGGAATGTCCGGTAATGGGAAGGGTCTTGGCTGGAGTTACGAGAACATGTAGGGCGATGTCACATTCCTTAAATAAAAAATAGGAGCAGCACTCTGCTCGGATTATGGGATGAAGGAGATTTTCAGGTGGTCACCTCGGGGTAGAGATTTGATCCTGCACCATTCTGGTCCACTTAATTTATTCCCCGTGTCTTACTTAACAATGCTTTTAGAGCAGATGCTTCCCGGGCGATCACACAAATGGTCTCCGTTAAGTGCGTTTGCTCCATCGTGATGGTAGCGAGAACGTGAAAGAATATTAACCATCAAAGTAATGCTTATGAAGTGAATTCCGACATTTCGTCGGACTTTGTCGGTGAAGTACATGGATATCCTTAATCGATTATGCATCTGCTTGAACGTCACCCAAACTGTCGACGCTCAAATGCTAAACTACGATTTTTCTTCGTTCGCGTTCAGTGCTGCTTTAAAAATAACCGCTGAAATGGAGTGATAATGCCATTACAACGTTGATTTAGCCTCAAAATGGGAAGATAGAACCATTTATTTAGTGGATGACACTGGCTTATCAAAGTGACATGAAAAATATTTTGACATTGTGTTCAGCCGGTTTTTCAAGTCGTAATTATCAAGTAAAATTCCCAATTTTTTCTTATTTTATGTACCTTTCTCATATTCCCAAGCACAGCAGAGAGGTAGCAATGTTGAACTGTATCCGTGAATCTTGAACTATTCTGCGGAAAGGGTACGTTGCACATTAATTTTGTTTTAGGTTTATAAGAGTACAATAATTCCAGGCATAACTATTAATTATTCATACTTTTTAAAGTGTATATGTTGGATAAATTTGTTTAGGTGACCATATCATATGACATTACAGTAAAATATATCTTATTTAAATTTTGGCTTTAATTTTTTTCGCCATCGCCTTTCTCTAATATTCGCAGGCTTAGTACGTTCTCGCGTAGGAGTTGTATTTGATCCATTTCCGGAGAGGAATAAGTTCTGAAAAGTTCTTATTTTTGAAAGGAAATGGAAAAATACAACGAAAAAAGAAATAGAAGAGGATCTTGAGGACAGGTCTTCAACCAGCCAACACATTATCGAGACCTCCGCCCCTATACCATTCCTTAGTGTTTTTACGCCAATTTATCATTAAATCTAGAGATGCTTATTGATTCTGGTTACCAAATATGTGAAAACATCAAAAGGTTTTTTTTTCCTTTTTTACAATTCCTCTCTTTTCCCCTAAATCCTCTTGGTAATACAATATCTGTAGTGTGGAAGGGGTAAGTAGAAAGGATTTCTGATTAAGTCAAATCCTTAATAATTACCTTTACCTGAGACCTATTGTGGCGGAAATGATACGATAACTTAGAGACACTGTATCAAAGAAACTGGGATCTATCAAGTGAATAGTAGGAAAATACCTTTCAAAGATACCTTTCTATATACCTCTCATCAACAAATTTGTTGATGAGTTGTACTTAGCAATACCAAATAAAATTCAAGATAACACTATTTTACAACATTTTAATGATTTCCATCCTAAATTGCATTTCGTAATAGAAAATGAAAAAAATAATGAACTTCCTTTTCTGGATATGATCACTATAAGAAACTCTGACGGCTCCATAACAATAGAGTGGTGAAAGAAACCGCATAACGCAGATAGATATCTAAATTTTCATTCCAACCACCCTCTAAAACATAAAATAAATACGGTCATCGCACTCAAATTTAGGGCACTAAGTTTAAGTGATATGGTTTTCCACATTAAAAATTTGAAAATAATTGGAGATATTTTAGAAAAAAGCAATTTCCAACAAAATTAATCAATGCCGTAGTTTACTTAAATAAAAAGTCATCTTCACATACTCACAATTCAATAAATACAACAAATGTATCAAACACTAATACAAACCAATATCGGGGAATTATTTATAATAATGGATCATCAGAGAAAATTACCAAGTTATCAAAAAAACAGTTTATACAACAGCACATAAAAATCATAATCAGCATAAACTCATATATTCAAAACTTAAGTCAGAAACCCCTATACAGCTAAGAAGCAATATAATATATTCTATTCCATGTAAAGACTGTGACAGTAGCTATATAGGCCAAACATCCCAGTATTTAAAAAATAGGATTTCGCAACACAAAACAACAATTAACACTTAAGTTCAGCTTTGTGCATTAGCAAATCAAGCAATTACAAATAGTCACTCATTACATTTCGAAGAAGCCAAAGTTTTAGATTCAGAACAAAATTTATCGAAAAGATTATTCAAAGAAATGTTCCATATCTCCATTTATAAAAAGTTGCAATAAAAGGACAGACATTACTTATCTAAGCAATATTTATCATAATTTAATAAATTTAATACAACTTTTAAACAAAGAAATGGATCCAAGAAACCAAATTAAAATTGTAAATAAAAACAGCACCAAACTAGAAAGGTAACATTCTTGAATATGTCTATTGTATTTTTATAGTTAATGACTGTAAATTATATATTTTTACCATTTTGTAATAAAAAAAGGATTGTAAAAAATATTTTTCACTATCATGTGTCATTTGTTTATAGCCCTGAAGATGGATCAATAAAGGTCCGAAACATCGGCAAAAGTTTAAAAAAAAATATATATATATATATATATATATATATATATATATATATATATATATATATATATATATATATATATATATATATGTAATTTGACCTTTGATTTGAGATTATCACCAAATAGTGAAAGAGGTCGAGAATAAATACCATTTGAATAGTAAGAAGGCTCTCTGGTGTAAATATGAAGGAGATATGAATACGTTGTTTTAGTTGGGCAACATACGGAAGACGTCGCGAGAAATTGGGACCGTGAACAGTAAGATTTGATTCACAAAGCATGTGAAGTACAAAGAAAACCTATTCACATCGTTTAAAACTATTGCGATTAACAAAAAGTGTCCTACAGCTTATGAAATGACTGAAGGTAAGTAGGTAAGGAAGTTAGAGACTCGCAGGCTACGCGCTAGCCTTAGAATTATTTGAAAATTTCAGATCAGTGCGACTAGGAGGATATATTCTCTTGACACCTAGCTATGTTTCTTGAACTGATAGATGCGAAGATAGAGATAGCCAACTAAGCTGATTGGCACAAAAATGGATTTGGTTTGTTGAAAGAGCTACCTAAAGAGTAGAAGATATTTATCATGAGCGTATCGCTTCGGATGGTGAGTGTTTCATGGAATGCGGGTGCAAATGGGGTAATAGGGAACGAGGGAAGGGTTAGCAGGACGAGCGAGAAGGGTTAGCCGACAATATTTGCACGCGGTGGGATTGGTGCTAACGTGGCGTGCACGGCAGACGCGTCATTTGCACGGACCGATCGAGTGATATGCAATCGAAAGGGAGAACGACGGGGCAGAGGGCAGCCGGACCATGAATTTCGGCATTTACCATCGACGTTTTCGGTTAGAGAGGGCTGGGCCGACGTGTGCAAAGAAAAACGAGGAAGAAAAAAATAGAAAAACAAAAAAGTACGGGCAAAAAAACAATGGAACTGCGTGGCCCGTATAAATCAGAACGTGATAATAATATGAGTCGGGATGGGAAGTGAGGTTGGGGGTATTCTTTTAATTTCCTCGCTCAGTTTCGCTGGAACCTCGTGTTATTTCTGCTCGTTTAGTCCATCAGCCAGGATTTCATGGGTCATCTACTTTTTACCAGGCCCAAGACTTTTGTTTTCCTTCCAATTCTCTCCAACTTAGGCTGCTCTTTCGGTCTAAGGAGAATTCATTTGTTGGTACGACCGGAGTTTAATTTACTCCCGGGCACCGGTTTGGAGTGGTCCGATTCAGTCTATTCCATTAGTGACTTCATGTGCTACTCGCATTGGTTTGATAAATATCGCCGGCTACCTCCGCTTCTAATAAACGTGTTTTCATTTACTCCATAAGAACGTGGGGGATTTAACAAATCTGATTGGGTACAGAAAGGTGGTGATTTTTTCTGATTGAGAGGTAGCGATAACCGAAATAGCAAATATGCACTCTTTATATGCTTTACCACGTAATACGCATGCTTTTTCCGATATTCCTCTCTGAACTCTTTAATGCCATGTACCCAAATCAACACTGTACTTCACTATCCCAGTTTCAAGGTGCCAATTTGTCCTAATATGCTAGTAAACTTTCCGCAGAAAAACCCTTCAGACATAGACCTTTTAGTTCTCATTTACAGCATAACTTAAACTAAGATTCTGTAAGAAACTTACTCATGATTTTAGTGCACATGAAAAGTGACTGTACCAATTTAAATACGTTTACAACGGGTACGCTTTGCCTGTCAATAATTGTAACAACGTTGCTCCATGTTTATGACATGACACAATAAAACATCAATTTGTATTGGACTACTCACGCTTAAATTTTAAATTTATATATATATATTAAGAAAAAAGAATGAAATTAGATAATAGTTTGATAAGAAAGAATTCCAATGCTACAAAATAAGTTATTAAAGAATGTGTCAGATATCTTGTCTTAATCCATTTAGCGAAACGAGGATTAGATTTACAACTATAGCGGTTACTTAGCGTATGTCCTACATAGTCTTATATTTTAGCTCATGTTTAATTGATTATGTATTCAGCCCTCCGGCGCAGTTAGCCATACCCCAGCCTATGATTGAAAAAGGACCATCTTTGTTAAAGAAGGAAATATACACATTCAATATTTACATTTTTTCAAGTTACCACCAGAAAGGTTCAATGTTTTATTTTACAGAGGTTCTCTTTGTATCTTTCATGTCTCTAAGGGATATAACAATCTTTTTCATTGCAGTTCCACCTTATTGTCCTAGGCTTTCTGGCGTAATCTTATTCCCAGAGTGGAAAACATCGCTTGACCCTTTCCGGGATTACGGTTTCCTCTCCGTCGCTCTAGCACTTCGCGTGTTTTAATCCGAGCATAATTAGTCAGAGATGCACACATCCGCTTCAGCGGGAGAAAGGCATAGACAAAGCTAGTGCGCTCGCCTATTAGAGCCGCTGAAAGTTTTAGGAGACTAGCCACAGTTGCCTACTGCCTGCATAACCAGATTAACATTTAGGCTGCCAAACGATCAGTAGCATGGTTGTCCACATTCCTCTTTGCGCATAGCGTAATTAACGCAGATATTACTGAATTTATGAACCTTGGTACCCTGAAAAATCCTTCACGTTCATTAAATATTTACAAAAATGCTTGTACAGGCAGCCTATTGCCTATAAACTCGATAGTTTGGGGCTTTAATTTGTGAAAATCCAGTATAATGAATTAAAAAATGATATGGTACTTTTTTTCACAGTTTTTTATTCCAAGTCACCGGTTTCGTCGCAAAGGCGACATCATCAGGTCTCTGATGTTGTCAGCTATGTGACGAAACCGGTCGACTTGGATTAAAAAACTGTGAAAAAAGTACCATATAATTTTTTCATTCATTAGCCTATTGCCTGGCATATTCTTAAAATCGGAAACAGCTATGTTGCCAAAATAATACGAAAGAAATATCGCAAATAATGCGTGATTCATTAAACTACATCACTCCATTGATAGATTGTTTGTAGTGGGGGCCTTCAACAGGAGCCCGGGCACTTAGACCTTCTTGGTCCGTTGTGCCAACCCTGTCTGCCACATACCTGTCTGCCACATGCAGACAGGGGACAAGAGTGCCACGGTGAAGGTATGTATGGTCACCCATCCAACCTCCGTCCGGGCCCAACATTGGTTAACTTCGGTGATCTTAAGGGAACCAGTGTGTCAAAATGGCTGGGCCCTTACACACATCGTGCCTTTGTAGTTCATCCACCGTCATAAGTTTGAAAACACAGCCATTTAAAAATAGGGACTTAGGTCTCAAGTTCTATAGAAAATGTTCTTTTGCACCATCTATCAAACCATATACGATCTAAATGCTTACACAAATATAATATTCGTAACAAACCGGGACTCAAACAAGAACTATTTTAACCTCCGTGCTGAAGTAAAAACTAACTCTTAAACGAACTTTATACCGGCTAACTTCTTTTACATGTTTGATCCTCTTCTCATGCATGAGATACAGCAAAGAAATAGCCGGCAAGAGAGTTATTATTTTATAAAAGTGGACACTCTCTTAGCCAAATTTTAATTTTGTAAGTTATTTAAAGGATACTCAGTATTGATGTGTCTTAAACCACATATTATACCATACCACACCATGGTTATAAAGAAAACAGTTATAACAAATGATAAACGACAACATGACACCTTCAGAAAAGTCTTCACTATTAATTGACGAATATCGTTTCACCTAACGCAGCCAGCACGATAAGAGATCCCGTAAACTAGGACCATTGCTTCTTCATCCTTTTGGGAGCAAAATATGCTTGAGATGAGGAGAAGTAGTGAGTGTCGGAGAAAAAAAAGGAGTGTCAGAAGGAGGGTACGGAACAGATAAGAGGACTCAGGAGGCGAGTATGTAATATCCTCCCAGGCGGAAGAGGAGGCACAAGAGAAGGACTCCATTAATCTAGCGACGGGTGGCCACCTACAGAATACACTCAGCTGACCCCTTCCAACCTCACCTCAATCCTTTCTTGAGTACATGGGGTACGTCTAGAGAGATAGAGGGAGGAGAGACACATGCGCACATATGTGCCTTCGCGTATGTACGCTCAAATACCATACACCACCTCACATACACAACTTCTCCTTGAGTCCACAGGAAGCCCCTATACCCACCTCTCTTAAGCCGCTCGTGCTAATACTTTCGCCATTATTTATCATCTCTCTGCTCTGGGCAGCTGGCCTCTCTTCGTGCGAGAGAAGGCGTTTTCGGAGAAAAGGGACACTACTTCTTGCATCGGTCCCCCTTGCAGTGACCGTGAGACATGGACCTTTATCTCACACTCTTCATCTCTCAACATTATATCTTTCTCTTAAAAGAGCTCAAACCATTCCTTACACTCTCTTCGCTGTTCCCTTGCTTCATACTCAGTCCGGATGTCACTATTATCTCAGCACAGTCAGGTGAAATAGGGGTAAGTGAGGTTGGGAGGCCAGCAGAGAGGTATATTTATATAAAGAGGTGGTTCCGTGGATCGTCAAGGGCTAGGACGTAATGGAAAGGATATAATGCGTGCGATGGATGGATAGATGTATAGGTAGCCACTTCGTTCCGGTCCAGATCAAGGCTACAACAAAATAATAAGGGCTGGATTACAGTTATATATATATATATATATATATATATATATATATATATATATATATATATATATATATATATATAACTGTAATCTATAAATACTAAATCTGTAAAATACTATTTCGCGGGACAAAATATAACCTCTACGACTGGTTCTGAAACTATGGTTAAAAATTCACCTTATTGATTTGGAAATTAAAATGAAATAGATTTCTCCATTAATTTTCCTAAATGATATAAAAAATTAAATTAACTAACCCAAAATCCAATATACGCTCATAAACGGCAGGGAAAATGTTTTAGGTCAGTAAATTAATTCCTTCTTCATTTCTTCTATTATACGGACAAAAAAGTTTTTCAGCAAAGAAAAATCAAATGTTCCTCATACCTTTCCTCAAATTAGTTCATATATACATAACATCATTAAAATGTAAATAGAAATTAATGCAGGGAAAAATAAATTAGCCACAAGGATAAGCAAGAAAATAAATACACTATCTATTCCTTCCAAATTAAGGGAAAAATGTCTCTATAAAACATTAAACCTAAACATCTCGACCAATTGTTGCTATAGATTACTGACACTCCAGAATGAAGAATAATTATTCAATTTATGAAGGTTAACTTTTTCCATTAACTTAGTTTTAATCGTACAAGGCTTTTCTTCAAGCACACAAACATTTGCTACACACTTCGGTTAATTTATTTTCGACCAACATCAGGATCAAAAGAAACTTCCGGGTTCCCAAATTGCAATGGAATGCAATATTTTCTTCGATATAAAGAAAAACAGCCACGAAACTCATCACAATCACTGCAGCATCTTGCGATGAATTAATAATTTTGCATAGAAGTCCAACCCATCGCCCTCCTTAGTGGAACGCTTCCAGTATTAAAACTGCCTCTTTGAAACGTGAAACGGATTGCTGGGGCAGAAAAAGAAGAAACTCATTGAGTTCGCTGGTGCAAGTTGAATGCAAAGAGCCCGGCAGAACCTCGTTCATGAAAAGATAATTAAGGGTAGCTGTGAATGTGCAGTTCTTTAAAATGCTAATGTTTTTCTTCTTATTGCGTAGGTGAATTGAGTGCGAAACGGGTTCCAAGATGAAATTTATAGACCCACTAATTTCAAATGTCAAACAAACACACAACTGCCGTTGCCCACCATTAATTCATCTCCGGTGGTAGTACATCATTTTCAGTCTTTGATTTCATTACTTAGGAAATAAACTGCGAGTCAACAACCACTGCATGCAAACAGTTATAGCGTTAAAACATTTGCAATAATCTCGTTACTTTATATTTACCATTAACTTGAATTCTCAACTAATTATATATATTCTTAACAACACAGATGCAACGGGCTTCGGAGTTTAGAGACGGTTGAATGTATGTTCTATGTTTGTACTATAGCCTTGTATTTGGTTCTGATTTCTAATGTTTTACATGCCTTGAGATGATACACTTCAATATTCTCATGTATGCACGCAAAATTTGTAGGATTTGTCAATTTCAAGTTCATAACATTGCGTGTTATACATCCTGAAGAAGGCTAGGCTTTTATGTCTCTGTGCTTCAAAAATGCTATGCAAAAATGCAAAAAAGTGCTTTATATATCTGGTATACGTCACAAAATGCATCAGTGCTTTGTGTATTCCACGCTTTTTTGTTTCCGATAATGGTTTTTACTATCATTGACATAATTCGGGTCAAGGATATCATGAACAGGAATGAAAAAGCGTGGAATATGCATAGTATACGTTCATTGAGTTAGTTATTTACATGTTTTTATGAAAGGAATCATCCCATGAAATAGTAGAAAGCTCCCCAATGTCAAGTATCCAATAGAAAAAAAAACAGAATACACATATTTTTGAACAGAAATGTTTTTTCGGCCAAATTATAACTACCAAGCCATCATTCATGAGTTTATTTATGTTATTATGAATTAATTTAATAGCATAAATTGAATTTGCCCTTTCGCCGTGTTACCCCATGATACGTATTGTTTTGGTATGAAGTAACAAATAAAATTAATTTAGCGATATCTACGCTAGAGATTTTGAAACCTTGATAGTAGATTACAGACCATTTTTTTATAAAATAACGCCAAATTACTCTTGGAAAAAACTAGTTCGTGGGAGACGAGGGAGAGAGATTTCTCACCTCCTCCCCTCGGCATGTGCACTCGGCGGGCACCTGTTTGTTCTTCATAATGGCACCTGCAGAGGAAACGAGAGTAAGCATAGAGAGAGGAGGACGGGATGAAGGACGGAGGGCACAGAAGGAGGAAGAAGAGGACGTAGGAGTGGATGAGAGGGAGGGAGGGAAAAGGGACAGTTTCTGTGTGTGCGTAAATCTCAGCCAGTGTTATGCGCGCATCCGCCCTCTGAGCATCTCAACTGACTGGTGGTTTTCCGGTTTGCCCGGAGTCTGGGGGATGCCGAGAGAGAATGGGCAGAGAGTTGTTAGCGGTGGGGGTGGGCTGGAGGAGTCCGGTCCACGGAACGCCCGGAGGAAGTGTGTGTCGCGGCAGTTGGGCTTCTCCCAAATTCGGGAGCCTTTGTCCGCCCGCGGGAGGGATAGGGGGGAAACTGTACGACTCCTCGCTACCCGGAGACGACGACACACACAACAACGACCTTTTCATTCAAAAGTCCTTGGCGGTACGTCCAGATATTTCCACGCTCGACTCAGTTTCCCCTCCTCCAAAAACCTCTGAAAATAAGCCCCGAGACAAATGACCGGATGACAAAAACAATCTAGAGTGAAATGGATGAATGATCGAATGATATACCCTTACCGTTATATATAGATGAACTTTCGAAGGTTGTCTAACTGTAAAGTAGAATTTTCACATTTTCATGCTCCATATTCCTCAATGATTTGCCATTTTTTAAATCAATACATTAATCGAAATTTATTTTAATTTCAAAGCCCAGTTATGTCATTACCTATTTTAATTTGCAAGTGCAGAGATATAATTGCATCTTTCATTTTATAAGCACAGTGATGAAAATTACTTGTGGAGAGATATTAATAAATTTGTGGCTAGAAGCTAACAAAGCGTAATATACGAGTACGTAAAAGCATGGCGTAGGTACACCAAATTTATTTACGTAGGTGATTTGTCTATTTATCGTGGAAACAAACCGTGACCTCAAATACCTACCATATTATGATAACTCATAGTATTTTAAACCAAAGTATCATTTATCAACTTCTCATGATAGAATTATCTTGCAAATATTGTTTCTATCCCGAGCACATATACTAGCAGCCTAATAGCACCCGGGTTAAGAGATTACCTCTTCGCAAAATATTTTACGGACATTGGTTTGCCTTTCATAATATTTCAGGTTATCGTTGGGTGGCTCATTAGTTGTTCATTCGGCTACTTCCTTTGAAGGAATCATTCGACATTTAAGCTGAATTGAGCTTCTTAAAAGATAAATTCACTTCCTTTTGCTTCAGATAGATTGCGTGGAATGCCTATTAAATCCAGGCTGACCATAAATCGTCATAGTGCTAAGATTGTTATCAGAAATCTAAAAACTACCTAGACGGAAAGTAGGGGTGAATATAATACTCCATACACGTTGTTTAGAAAGCTTTAGTACAATCATCATCATTGCAGTAGTCGTTTTTAACCTGTGTAAAAAATAGAAAATAGGACTTTTCTTGTTTCAGTAAAAACATTTCAATTCCCTTCAAATTAAATACTTGTGACCATAAAATGATTGTTTACACAATAATTTATAAAATTATAGTCATTTGCAAAATCTTTAAACCAACCACTCTCAAATGTTCTGAAGGGATTAGGCAATGCTCCCAGAATTCCGTTGATTTCAATATATCTATCGATGAATGTGTGTATTTGACTGCATTTAAATGAAATTACTTAAGAGGCATTTTGACAAACATTAATTAATTTCCCTGCCAAAATGCATTCGATATTATACATTACCATTCAATGAACAACAAATCATGGCTCTTTATGCATAGGGCATGTCCGTAATAGAAATAAGGTGGTGATATTTATAGCAATAGAGATGACGAACAAGACCGCACCACCAGAAACACTAAAAACAGGGAGCTATACAATAGGCAACCCAGTGCAAGAGGTTAGCTAAATACTAGTGAAATCGTTGGATAAATACTATGAGTGGAGCGTTGTATTATTGTAAACTTTAAAGACTGGGATATTTTCAGGTGAAGGGTGCCGTAAAATAAATAAAATAGCTAGCATGGACATTCGGCAAAAAGGAGAGGAATTTTAAGAATTTCCATTATTCAGAAAAAAAGAACGACTAATGGCCCATGGAACATTGAAAGCAGCAAATATTTAATCTTAGGGCTAGGGTGAAAAAATAATGGCCCATTATGTGACATGAAACGGTCATTCAAATCTATTGGACTTAAGGAGTAAGATATTTAGTGCACAACCAGTGTAATTATTATTGAAAAAAAACGAATGCTACGACAGTGCTTTTTATCAGTGGACAGGACGTTCGACGACCTACCTATATTTGAAAACAATCAGACTAGGTCTCAACCCAAAGCAGACGAATAATACTGTTCGTGTGAATCTCAAGAAATGCCAAAACATGGTTCAAGTATAATTAGTAGAAAACCCACATGAAATGGGTTATCTGATTAACAACAGCAATAGAATTGGAGGAAATTGGGTTAGGTGGGTAGAGAAACTCCATCTTGTAGTTGGCTTACTCTTAAGAAAGGATCGAGTCAAGAGGTTGAAGCGTCATTCGTCGGACGGAGTTTTACAATTAGAAACCTCCAACTTAACCTTAGATTGACGCTAGAATTTTCTGAGAAAATGTGACTATTCTCGAAAGAGATGCTGAGGGTGGAAACTGCCTACGAATGACGTTGATCTCTTTTATTAGTACACTCAAGTTATCCAGTTTATCCGGCTTCTATTTGACTATTTTTTAGGAGGAAGAAGTGAATAGAGCCTCATGTGAACGTTAATCATTCCTATGAACGCTCTCAAGTTATCCAGCTCATTTGTTCTCTATTTATTTTCCTTAAAACGTAATCCAATATAGAAAATGCAGGTGTGAATACTTTGAAATGAGATGTCCATAAATTGCTTTGAAGGAAGTGGGAAGAGTTAGTTAAAAAATGGACATCGGTACAAGGCTTGCTTTGTACATGGGCAAGCACACGTTGTACAGTCACTTCGGTGTTACTATTTTACCTTCCGTGCACTTTCGTAGAATGATTGGCGAGGAAGGAGGAGCCTTAAAAAAAGGGACAGAGGGAAAGAACAAGAGAACAGGGAAAGAAGTCTTACGGGGATGTGTGTATGTGCCGGAGCAAAAGGAAATTACTATTGATGATATGAAAGAGAGCGGAGTGTTGAATGTTTTCCATTTGGCTCACTCATATTTGGTATTTTACTTGTGATAAAAAAACCAAACTAGTAAAATGATAGGAGGAAGTTCATAAACCACGACGAAGAAGGCATCAGTCTCGGGGGTCTCGGGCATAACCAGTGTCCGAAGATCAAATTGTGATTCAATTTTTATACAAGTGTGACACAATTGGTTTGTGAAATATATTATAGTATCAAAAGAGCTCTTGGCCCTAAAAAAAATTCTCGAAACCATATACATTTCCTTTTGAACCAAATGAGTCGAACATGCTCCAAATGTCCACCAAATAGTATGAAACCAATAAATCAGAACCCTAAAAATGTATCTCTTTCCGCAATACTTGAGTGTTGAAATTACGGGTATCGGTGTCAAAAATAGTTTTTCGAATTTTGTAACTCTTAAAGCAATCCACTTATTGATTAGATGAAATAAGTGTATTCATGAGCACACAAAAGCCAATACCGGGTCTACCATTTCCTTAGCTTTATTATCCTCTGAGCATTCATTCATAATAACCTGCACATACTATCCCGTCTGCCCAAATTGCCAGTAACGCGGTAAAATACTTAGCCATCATTTATAATTACAGTCATATCGTCCGTCATTATTTGCAACTCTATTGGGACAAAAAAACTGCACCATGGAAAGCATTGCTTCATATAAAATTAGGAGGAATTTGGCTTGGATAAATCATTCGTGTGCCAAAAATTGAAACTAAATTTCAACTCCGTACCCAGAATGTTTCACTCAGGCATGTTCTTGTAGCGGCGCTTTGTGATTTTGGTAGCTTTCCATTCATGGTGTTGAATTCAGCGCAGACGAGAGCAGATCAGTGCACACAAACAACGTTCAATACAATGGCACAACGCTTGGTAACCTGTCGGTAGATAGCAATTTAGGGTGCATGTGCAATCTTTGTGTATTGTTATCGAATACATTTAAAAAAGACTATCTAAAAAATCCTAAATATTTTTTACCACATGGTGAAATAAATAATTTACATTTTCCATATTCACACATTATAATGAACATCACTAAACATTAACACAAAAACATCAACCATGGATGCGATTAGCGCTCTTTAGCGGTTTAGGGCACATTAACACCGGATCTGTTTTTAAGGGCGCTGTCCAGTACGCAGGGTCTGAAACGAGTATAAGGCAAGTGCGCTGTTGTGCCACGAAGTTAGCGGCGCATTTGAACCTTTGGAGTGCTGCAACTTATAATAATGTGACTTTTGAACATATGTGGTGGAACTTACACATATCGAAATCAATACTCTATGCAGATCTCCACAGCTAATTGGTTTATTGCTACCGGTTTCAACGCCTTATATCGTTGTCAAGCCAACTGTCCAGGTAACTAATCTTAACCTGGACTGGTGGCTTAGCAATTATGTAAAATAATGAAACCGGTCTCATTCAAAATTATTTGTGGAAGGCTGGGTTTCACTGGAAATATTTCTTCTTTACCTCCCATCATTACATTAAATATGAGTGCTTCAAGAAGGATGAAATCAGTGGAAGAGCAAACGGAAATACGGTACCGCGAGTAATGGAAGAACAGATCATGGGAAATGTTTAGTGAGGACATGAGGGAGGAAGAGCGGAAGAGATGGAGGGGATAGGTAGTAGGGGTGGTTCAGGGTAGGGCGTATGTGTTGATGTAGGGAGGAGGGTGGAGATGGGAGTGTCAACTTGTAAATTGCCGCGCGCCCATCTTGGCCGATGGAGTTAATGCGCTCACGCATGGATGGGCTAAGTCCCTCCACGGTCGACGAGGCCACGGTTCAGCGGCAATATCCGCCTCACCCTTCATTCCCACTGCCCATCCCTCCTCTTAACTCCCTCCACCCCACTACTAACTTCCTCTCCCCGCCAGCCAACATACTTCGGAGCCCCGTGACGGCAACGGACGAGGAAACTGACCACGGTGGCGGCTCCACGGGTCACGGGTAAGGGGGCTTCTTGAGGCCCGAGAGAGACTTGTGGACGTTCAAGTTTCACCAAAATGTCGATAAATGCTTCCAACGTCCACAGCGGAGCAGTCATCTCCAAACAATATGCCAAGATACGTGATGAATACATGTTTAAGACATATTTTAAGTGAAAGAACGCAACCATTTTTTGGGTGAAAAGTCCAAGAAGGTGGAAATTCCGCTCTCACTCCACCGTGGACAATATTAATATAATATCAATTGAATCAACTGCGTGAAAACCTTGTTGGAATAAAATATTTTTTAACTCTTTCTTCACCATAAATTAACTTATTTGGAAATATATAGTTCGAAAATATATATATTAAATAATATAGGCAGGTATCTTTTTCATTTTATCATTACAATGAAATATCTCCGACATTGATGAAATAATGACAATCTAATAATGGTATTCCTAATTGCCTGAACTGACAATGTTACAATTCATAATAATATTTCGTACTGCACGTATATGTTTGAAGAGCCATCTGCGACATGGGTTGAAACATGACGACACGAGGTCGGGTTAAAGGTCTCATCCGTAAAGTTGGCCAGATGTTTTTCCTCGAGATCCACCGCTTTCATCTGTCTTTATCTAGAAGCGGCCCCTAATTCCTCTTCGATTGGGACAAGTCTCTTAACTCAACCCTTCATTTATCGCTAATCACATCCTTCTTAGGGGCAGTTGCCTCCTTGTGCAACCCATAGGGGCACAATAATTAATGTCACACCAGGCTTGTATCCACACCTTCCCTATGATACCATATGAAATAGTGCAGGCAATATTTAATATATATGACAGATGTGACTATTATAACAACGACTGAAAATTGATAAGAGACTAATGGTAATGACATATTACTTTTACTAACGTCTCGGAGTCGTCTACTGCCGTCCATCTTTACACTCACTCGTGGCATTCATTATATTATTAAATAACATTATGTTGATACAAATCAGACTAACTGAAACCATATGCAAGTCAAATAAATATTGAGGATAATTCCTGATAGATAATAAAATAATACCATTTGGAAATTACCTCCTATTCTATTACCATTCCGATCATTTATGTAATCATTTGCATGGAGGAGAGGTTGTTGATTTTTTTGGACAAAGTTGCACGGGAGGAGACGTGTGTTCCGGCTGAGACCAAGGCAATAATGTAAAATTGGTAGCTCCACAATTGGAAATGTAGTCAACGTTGACCCGGCGAGATGAATTTGGAAAGAATATGCGAAGGTGGTAGGAGTGAGTTAACCTAATGAAAATATTTGCGTGAAACCTTGCATGTATATTTTAATTAGTGATATCTATGCATAAAAATGAAAGATATTGCATTTTACAGATTTGATTTTTTGACCGTTATTAAACCTTTAACACGAAGCCTTACATATCAAACGGAGATGCATTTCGTAATACATAATTTAATTACATGCATACAAATTTTCTTCTTTTCGCGAAATATAGCTTTTAATATTATTGTTAGATATTCGATATCATTAGAAAAAGATTAGAAAACACTTCAAAAAAGTTTCGCCTAAGGTTCGAACTATCAATTGCTCTAGTCTAAACATTATTTTATCAAGGCCAAAATTTAAAATATAATTCATGGGTTTACTGCTATTACAGCTTGTGTAGTGAGTTCCAGCGCATAAGCAGATGTACTTAAATTTGTAATAAATTACTTAAATGTGGCTACAGTATTTTTTTTAACGTACCGAAAAAAATTATTAAAATTTATAATCAATGACCAACTCATACTACTATTGTCACATCTTTGTCACATCATCACATCCTTATCTCAGTCGACGGAAATGTTTATGGCACCATTTATGAGTGTTTAGCGTCAAAGCGGCAAAGTACCTGATGATGACGTTAAGATTTTGAACCGGGGAGTACAGCTACACATTCAGTGGGCAAAACTTCGTTTTTATTTAAATTCAAATTTAATTCATGCGTTTAAATGACACACGTTCAACATTGCCAAAACTTAACCCACAACTTCTTCCCGTAGATGGTCACTTTAACTATCCAAATTCTGGCACAGAAGTTACTTTGCAATGCAAAGTTTCATCCGTTTTTTTTATATTATCCTCATTAGCAAATGAACTAGGAATTAACACTCCAATAAACGCGATTTTTTTAGGCTTGAATTCTTGGCATTGATATATGTCCATTGTGAATAAAAACTTTGTACATTTACACACTTTATTTTGAAAACTGCGGCCGGGGTCAACCTTAATAAGGCACACTATGAAGCTTAGGGCATACTATATATGTACCCAAAGAAAGTTTAAAAATGGTGGGGGTTGGTTTTAAGTGAGGGAGGGAGGAGTAGGGTGGTCAAGGCATGCCAGAGTGAGGACCGAACAGGGAGGAAGAGCATTTTGTATGCACATAGCAAGGCTGAGGCCGAGAGCTATAGGGAGTTGGGCAAATATTTGAAGTACACCGGCCCCAGACGTACAGACTGTGGAGAAGGGGTGAAGTGGAAAAATGTGAGAGGAAAGGAAGGAAAGTGAATCTGGGAAGACTTCTCTTCCTCAGATTCACTTTCCATCCAATTTTTAAAATTAAGTGTGGAAAATTCCAAAGTTTTTTTTTTATTCAAAATGGATATTAACACTCCAATTGAAACCGATAGGAAGACGACATGGATTCAAAGTGAATAGACGATTGGTAACTGTGGCCAGGGGGTCAGTACTAAAATTTATTTATGAATATCCTAAACAAAATAACGGAATATCGCACGGTTTCTTTGAACTACTGCTAGCCAAGTTACCACTAAATGTCTTTCATACGATAGTTATCACATGCGGACAGCAAGATGATGATTATGAGAAAACTCAAAAGTATTTAATCGGCAAAGCCTTAAATTATCAATATTATTTTCGCATTCGATTATTATCGCGGCGTTCGAGATTTGACTCCATGAAGAGGAGACAAAGCGTTTTTCATCTTGCTCTGCGGAACACTTCCGCCTTTATCTCTAAGCGGTCCCAACTTATTCATCTAGGAAGACAATTCACTAATTCCACCCGCCATTCTTCGCTAATCACCTCATTCTTAACAACGCTCTCCCCTTTGCCTAACCCTTACACATACACATCCAGAAACATCACACAAGACTGGTATCAAAGATCCCTTCCCCCCATGAAACTTTCACTCAGGCGATCCCACTAAAAAAACCCGCACCCAGCTTCCAACACGTCTTCCTACCCTGTCCATTCCAACCTCTAATCTTCACGCTCGCTGCAGCCCCCCCCCCTGTCCATTGAGACTCCCACCATCCTGCCTGCCACTCCTATCCCATCAACCCTCGCTCCATTATCACCCAACTTCTCACGGTCACGGTACACGTGATTCTCGCATTCGCTTCCAGAAGATCCCCCTCCCCAATTCCAGCCAAACAAACTCGCTCCTTCAATCTAGAACGCCCCCTTCCTACCACCCCAATATCGGCTAACGTTCCTTCGTCCAGCCCCTGCCTTAACCCTCCCTATCCTTCCTTTATCGCACTGCAGGACACCCCATAATCCCCGACCCTTACCATCTTATGCCTCCCGCACCCACGGCTTATAAATCTCCCGGCCATCTCTCACTACCCGCTCACCCTCCCTTACCCTTAAACAGCCATCCATACCCTTTTCTTCCAACCCTGCACGGCGGAACCATTACAAACGAACCCTGAGTTCCCTCATTCTGCGGGACATATGCCCCATCAGTTCATTCTGGTCCATTTGCTGACTTTTGTGCGCCGAAATCTTTGCCCATCAAATGGCTGGGTTTCGCGGGTTAAAAAGAAGGCAAACGCCGCGATCAATCCCATGGCCCACCGGGCGATTTACAGTGCGACTAGGCGCACGAGACGTCGGGAACAAATGAGGTACGTGCAGGAATTGAAAAAGGAAACGCCCTTCATTTTTTAAATTCGATGTTAGGAAGTTGGATCATACTCTCAAATGACCAAATGCGATGTAGCAACATACACTTAATATGGTTTTTGTCTCGAAGTCAAGCTGATAGACGGAATGGATTTATGATGTAATTTATTCATTATAATAACTGATTTCATGCGCGAAAGTATCCCAATTAAGGTTCATATTATTAATCATATTTCACACATCATTTATCATCATATCATATAATCATTTATCACACACAACTTAAGGTTCATATTATTAAGGAATAGATGGTATTAGAATGATTGATATACAAATTATGAAATATACCATAACTTCTTGGCTAAATTCCTAAATTTGAGTATAGAGAAGGGAAAATTACCTGAGAAAATGAAAACCGCCATTGTTAGGCCAATATACAAAGGTGGTGCTCGTGGGGATGCCAATAATTATATACATATATCCAAACTGCCTTCTTTACATAAGATTATTGAAAGATGTATTGCCAACTTGTTGCTTAAATACATGCATAAAAATAAAATTATTGCAAAACATTAGTATGGATTTCAAGAATCAAAAGTTACTAAATTTGCACTGGAGAAACTTTCAGAAACTGTAATATATGCATTAGTAAAGGGAATTAGTGTAATCTTATTATTTATTGATCTAAAGAAAGCGTTTTATACAGTTGGTCATGAAATACTCTTGCATACAATAAATAATATGGGTATAAGAGGAACATTATTTGAATGGTTCGTTAGTTACTTTTTGGAAAGGAGATTTAGGATAAAAATATAAGCTGATTATATAAGTAAACCTGCTTCCACAACTACCGGTGTTCCTCAAGGCTCTATCCTAGGCCCATTGTTATTTCTAATTTACACAAATGATGTATTTAAGATTATTAACCATTGTAATTTACTTTTATATGCAGATGATGCTTCGCAGATTTCTACTCATACTAAATTTGGAGATGCAATAGTGATGTTGGAAAAAGATTTGAAAAATATTTTATGCTGGACACATGATAACAAAAAAATTTTAAATGACAATAAATTAAAATTTATTCATATTATCACAGAGAGCTAATAGAAAAAAATTCTAAAAATTGCCAAATATTCACATGACTGCTTACATGCAAGCTCAATAAATTGTAAATGTCCAATATTAGATCAAGTAACAAAGTATAAATATTTGGGTATAATAAGTGATGATGCCTTCAAATTTAAGAACCATGTCATTGCATTAAATACAACATTAAGAATAATATTATATCAAATGCACTACCTTAATGAATTAATTTCATCTACTGCTCTGAAATTAATATACTACGGATTAGTTGAGAACTTAATAAGATATGGTCTCACTATAACGGGAAATTTAAATACTATGTACCATAAATTATTAATTAAAAAACAAAATAAATTCATTAAATCCTTGTATGGTAAAATAGATAAAACAAATACAAATATTGAAGACATGTACAAATATTTAGGCATTCTTAGGTTAGACAAATTATATAGATATATCATAATCCAGGACAACTATTTCTGTAATACTTAAATATAAAATATTGAAATTTTCCGTTTTGTAAGAAATTTTATTGTACCTCTGCAATACACAAGGTATGGTAATAATACATTTAAAGTGGTTGTACATAAATAATTTTATCAAATTCCACATAGTATAAGTAGATTAACTACAAGAAATGAAGTTAAGGTCAAAATTAATAAATGGTTGTTAGAAGAGCAAAATGATGAGTAAAAGAAACCGTGTACTCGTTTAATATGACGTTTGCTAAAACCTTCGTAAATATTATGGATATTTGAATATTTTTTATATTTTTAGATAGATATGTGTATGTGTGTATATGTGTATATAAATGAATATGAGATTGCATGTGTATATATATATATAAAAGGAAAGGGAATAAATATAAAAGTATAAGCTATCAACAAGGCGTTGAGGTTGGGGAAGGATAGGAAAGTAAATCAGTGGACACTCACTGGCAGATGATCCATGACGACACCGGTGTCCACTGCTAAGCGGTAGCTTTCGGGCGAAGGACCCTTCTTCAGCTGGAGGAGATTCACTACTGATTCACTAGGAGGAAGTGAATCTCCTGCAGCTGAAGAAGGGTCCTTAGCCCGAAAGCTACCCCTAAGCAGTTGACACCGGTGTCGTCATGGATTATCTGCCAGTGAGTGTCCACTGATTTACTTTCCTATCCTTCCCCAACCTCAACGCCTTGTTGCTAGCTTATATATATATTTCCATATATATATATATATACATATATATATATATACATATATATATATATATATATATATATATATATATATATATATATATATATATATATATATATATATATATATATATATATATATATACAGGGTGTTTCAGGAGGAAGTGGCAATACTTCTGGAGGATGTTGTGGACGTGATTTTAAGCATTTTTTGTCCTATGAACATGGGGTCGCAACTCCTTAGTTACCGAGCTATGGCAACGCAAACATTTTGTCACAAGCATTCTGCAGTTACCATGAAAACCCCCAAAAGCAGTGGCATCCAGCAATATTTACAAATAAAAACTGGTTTAAATTGTACTTTAAGTTTGTATCTTTCTTTTTCTGCCAAAATTGACGCATATTGATTACATTTTCGAAAATGGTAACTGAAATTGTCAAAATTTTTCTTCTTCAAACAATTACTTTTTAGAATAACTTTTTTATTTTTAGATATACGAAAAGGTTACTACAGTCATAAAATTTGGAAAATTTAATTTAATTTCCACAACTGGTAACATTATTTTTATATCTTAATTTTTAGCGAAGATATGGCATTTTATATGGTACCGTTACATGAGCACATTTTTCGACGGCTCTCTTCCATGCATGGAACTGATATTGATTTACCGATAAAGACAATTACCTACACCAATCTAAGCTTGAGTACTTATTTTTAAACGTTGTGAAAAGAATAACCAACCAATAAAACCCAAATTTAGGTGTTTTTGTGAACCAAATGAAGTAAACAATCAAGCGTCAACAAAGATCTCAGGTGGAGATTATCTCCATGGATTAATTGTCGATCACTGGCGCTGAGATTCATTGTTTAAGAAGCTTTTTCAACTCATAAGATCTTATAAGGATATTTAATTAATTGTATGTCTTATTTATAGGTAAACTATCGATGTGATATGAGATTAAGACAATAGGCATCACATCAGAACAATTAGAATTTTTTAAGAATTAATAAATGTAAATTAGTATCATATGCCTTACATTTGGTTGGTAAATAAGGGTTTAGAAAAAAAGGAAAAATGTTAGAGAGTCACCTATTGTACATTTGTAATAAAGTTACAACATAGGTACTTCAACAACATCGATGTAATTTTTTATTTGATAGTCTGCCCCTTGCGTTGCTCATCTAGGTTATTGCGGTTTTCTTTTATGGGATTACTGCGTTCAGTATTCAAAGTAAATATGCATACCATGTTTTAACTTTACTGGTGTACCCAAGGCCTTTAATTCAACCGTAAGAGTAAAACTCTTAAAGTTTATATGTCGGCAAAACTCGTAGACTAGTTATAAACAGAACTAAGACCAATAAAACGCTCAGGTAACCCTTCATTTTGTTAGTTGACTACGACGAGGGAACGATGACTTTCACTTTGTCAGTAGATACATCTGCTGTCTCGTACCTAACGACACATTCCCTTTCAGTAAAGTCATGCTTTTTTAAAAAATGGAAGGTACAACTCTTTTGTTAAACATCATTATAAAATAATTGCACAGAGTACCTGCAACCTGAGTATTCCAAATAAAACGTTTATTTAGAACCACTGTTAAAAGCTGCTTTCGATAGTGCCACGGGGGTTTTCTATTGACCAAAATAAGAATACAATCTGTAATCCCACCGTCTCTTTGGAACCGAGCTCCGTCGATAAATGAGATGGATCTGCAAAAATGGAAATTTCCATACGACCATTCACGAAGCGATTCCGCTGTCTGGCAAGATGTCTCCATGGAGGAAGTATGAAATGGCTGTATGCTTTCATTAAGCAACATTCTTTATAATTTTGTCCGTGAATCCTTAGAAATATGCTTATTCTTCTTGAACTTGCTATAGGACTACGCTATGACTACGGAGATTTCCCACTTCTCGTTCTGCTCTAGGGGACCAAATGCTCGTAAGACATGCGAGCGCAGGGAAATGAGCCTGTATCACCATGGTGTTGAAAACCCAAAAAAATCACTTGTCTACTCGGGATTTTTCGTGTTGAAAACGATAGTCGGTACTTGGCGACAGCTTTTCAAACGCAAAGAAGTGAAGAGTATCTTCATATTCAGTACTAGTAAAATCATGAGTCATTGTGAAGGTCTCGCCGAAACGTACCGAAATACCATGAACCTGATCAAACTTGCCCCCATTTTACTCTCATTACATTGACAAAATATCCAAGAATTAATGATGCAATTGAGTTAGTATCCTTATAAGATCTTATAAGTTGAAAAAGCTTCTTAAACAATGAATCTCAGCGCCAGTGATCGACAATTAATCCATGGAGATAATCTCCACCTGAGATCTTTGTTGACGCTTGATTGTTTACTTCATTTGGTTCACAAAAACACCTAAATTTGGGTTTTATTGGTTGGTTATTCTTTTCACAACGTTTAAAAATAAGTACTCAAGCTTAGATTGGTGTAGGTAATTGTCTTTATCGGTAAATCAATATCAGTTCCATGCATGGAAGAGAGCCGTCGAAAAATGTGCTCATGTAACGGTACCATATAAAATGCCATATCTTCGCTAAAAATTAAGATATAAAAATAATGTTACCAGTTGTGGAAATTAAATTAAATTTTCCAAATTTTATGACTGTAGTAACCTTTTCGTATATCTAAAAATAAAAAAGTTATTCTAAAAAGTAATTGTTTGAAGAAGAAAATTTTTGACAATTTCAGTTACCATTTTCGAAAATGTAATCAATATGCGTCAATTTTGGCAGAAAAAGAAAGATACAAACTTAAAGTACAATTTAAACCAGTTTTTATTTGTAAATATTGCTGGATGCCACTGCTTTTGGGGGTTTTCATGGTAACTGCAGAATGCTTGTGACAAAATGTTTGCGTTGCCATAGCTCGGTAACTAAGGAGTTGCGACCCCATGTTCATAGGACAAAAATGCTTAAAATCACGTCCACAACATCCTCCAGAAGTATTGCCACTTCCTCCTGAAACACCCTGTATATATATATATATATATATATATGGAAATATATAGAAAAAATGTATGTATCCGGTAAAGGTGTGGTTGCCTAATTTTTATGATGTCGTGGAACCCGCTGACAAGTCCTTGGGACTTAGCGGGGCCTAAATTGTTATGTAAATAGCATTAAGTATTAAATGTATTAATTAACACATTTGTTGACAACAAAAGTTCATAAAAGAATCCAAAAGTTAACGACAAAAATAACTGTAAATTGGGTGGCTAAAAATCCGCCCATATTGAACTTAAACCCATGGCCCTACGGTATGCCATTTATGGCATCTAGGGTATAAAGGCGTGAGCTCATAAAAGAAAGGAAGAAATGCAATACCACTATTTAAAACCTACCTCCTAAAAACTCAAGAATATGACGTTTACTTTTTCAGGCAAAAAAAAACAAAAACAAAGTATAAAAATAGTTTCCAACTGCATTTTTTAAACTTTGAGCGTGAGATTACAAAACGTTTTGTCTAGGGGCCTTAAACGTAATGACTATCGGGTCACAAATTCGGTTTTTCGGTATGATTACTATCAGATTCGCTGCACGAAGGGAGTCGAATGGACGGCCGGCTTGTCTGTGGACAATCGGGAGATCTAGGTCGGCGTTACGGCCGGTTCCGTCGACGCCGTTTTAAACTTCGCATCCCTCTTTCTCTCTCCACTCACAACCCACATCTCCCTCACAAATCTCACCCTTCTTATCCCTGGGCATCCCTTCGCTCAAGAGGCTCATCCATTTGCCTTCACACACATGCACACCGTGACCCGGGACCCGTTGGTTCTGCCCTTCCGTGCATTCCACGCTAATGAGCATCCGATGGAGTTTTAGTCAACTTTCCCCGTCCCAACCCTCCCCCCAACCTTCTCCTCCTTCCTGCCCCGTCTGCATGTCCCCTCTACCCACTAACTCCAACTTGTTCCCATCCACCAGCTAGACCAAGGACCACTCACTGTTCGGTGAGGTTCGGAGTGTTTAGAATTGAAGGAAATGATTAATCGAATGCGGACACGATCAATATTACTCTGCCGAGTAGTAACTGGAATGTTGTCCATTTTTTACGCTTCATAAATGATAAGCAAGAATTAGATTGAATTCCTAGTATTCGAAAGAGTGAAGCTGAATCCAAATGTCACACTAAGAGGAGAGATATTAGAACTAGCGGATTCCTTCATCTATCTCGGAAGCATCATCACGTGGGACGGAGGATGTACAATGAACATCAAGTGCAGAAGAGACTGTGCCAAGAAATCGTTCATGGTGAAAATGAACTACTAGGTTCAAAGAAGGTAGGACAACAAAGAAGGAAATAGTAAGTGTAAACATTTGTTAAGACCGTGACAATTTATGGCTTAGACACACTGACCATAGGAAAAGCAGACCACAAAAGATAAGGAGCTTTCGAAACCTTGTTATGGAGGTGGATGCTGAAAATCAAATAGATAGATGAAATAAAAAGAGGAAGTTTGAACGAGATTAGAAGAGAAAAAATATCAAATGGAACACAATGGAGAAAAGAAGAAGGAGCTAGATTTGGCACATCCTGAGGCACAACTGGTTTGTGAAGAATATAACTGAAGAAGAAATAGAGGGTGGAGTCTCAAGAGGTAGGTCAAGGGATAAATCCATAGACCAAATAAAGATGAAAGTGCATAGGAAGAACTACAAAGTATAAAAGGCACTAGTATTAAATAAGGAAGGATTGAGGGGTGCCGTTATCCAATCTTAGGTTTAAACAACCAACGAATGAACATAATTGTTGGAATGAAACAGAGTAACTCCGTGATTCCACTTAAAAAATTATTAGAACACGAAACGAGTTTTAATGAATAATATCATCTTCAGGATGGCTTCAGGACACCTGTACATGACGATGTAGTACACCGTGAGCTAAAAAGTGCTCATTTAATATAGGAATAATAATACTCACATTTTTCATTAAAATATTATTGGATTCCGTAAGTTCTGCCTGAAAATACTAATGCCTAGCTGTTGGCTGATTGATCACATCTTAGTACTAATATACATAAAGAAAAAATCTCGAAGACATGAAAATATTATAACCTGAGAACTGATCAGGAAGTCACTTGTATTGTGGAAATACAAGATATTTCATTAAGGACAGTAAAAAAATATTCCTCACTCACCATATTTGACCCCTACTGACTTTTTGTAGTAGTTCTTAATGAAAGACCGAGTTTCAAATCAATCGAAACTCACGCCGCTGTTGCAAGTGACGCATGATATGCTGTATTTTGGCTATGAATTGACTTTATATGGTATATCTATCACATGGAAAACCGTTTTCACGTATAATAAGTAAAGCTGTTTAATAAAATACCTTGTTTTATTTATCATATGACACAAATAGATTAGGTCTTTTTTAGGTATTATAGTTGAAAATAACATTTTGTATCTCCTCATACAATTATTTTCAGATATTCTCTTAACACTAGAATGCCGGATAGCGGTCAATTGACCGTTTAGTTATTTTTCTTGGCGTTAACTCGTAGACTAATTTTTATATGAGATTGATATTAACTGACTTTTATTATTTTAGGATCTTAAATCACCCTGTAAAACATTTCGAAAAAAATAAATTTGGTTGCCGAGTAACAAGCGAGTCTACCTATAAGGTCGGCGAGCGGTCAATTGACCGCTAATGCGTATTTAGGTTTTTCGTAAAAGTTAGTGATACTGAGGATATTATTTTGGCCTGTATCGTCAGTGAAATAGTATTTAACTGTCATATTGACCCAATCCCCACTAATTTATATAAATTTTTAATTCGGTTATTGACGCACTCCTTTTCAATCTCATAATATTACGGACTATAGACAATGATTTCTCCTTGTCCACTTTACGCTTCTATGGAGTATCGCTGTGCTTTAACCCTATGATTGCGCGTCTGGTGTGTCGTATTCGCATTATTTCAAATATCTGAAAAAGTTCTCCCCACTCCACTGCTTGCTGGAAACGTTGGCGAAAACCGTGGAATGATGTTCCCCTACCTGGGAGGGCAAAAAGTGGTGGTATGGAGACAGCTAAAGACAACACAGTTTGGACTCGTATTGCGTCTGGCGATCATGCTGGTAGGCGCGGTGCAATGATTATTCTCAAAGAATCATGGGGACCCACTGGTTACGCTAAGTAACACTCGGAGAAAGATTTTTACAGTAGCAACTTAAGCTTTTCTTTTAGTAAACCAATGCTAAGAGTTATAAACATTAACACTGAAAAGAAGGCTCGTAAAGCTCTGCGCGATGAGTCGTGCGTGGTCACTGTCGCTAGAAGAGCTAGATGAGTTCTTTTCTATCTTGTATGCAAGTGGGGTTTGCGTAGCTCAATCAACCGATGTAAATTATCTGTAGCACTAGCAATGGGGCCAACAATTTTTTTCGGTGACAATGAGTAGAGATCGGTTAAAAGGAATCTTGAGATTTTTACGTTTTGATGACAAAGAAATTCATGCTCGCCGTAAACAAAACCGATACATTTTGCTTGGTTTCAGAAGTTTGGAAAAAGTTTGTTGACAATTTTTTAGCATGCTACTAACCTGGGGAAAGTACTTACTGTTGATGAGCAGCTGTATTCAACGATATGCAGGTGCCCCTTTTTACAAAAGTTATATGGCGATTAAACCGGACAAGTTTCGGATGACATTCTGGATTGGTACCGATGCAAAAACCAGATACGTGGTCAATGCTTTTCCCTGCCTAGGCAAGAATGAGGGAAGAGCAAGCACAGAAGGCGTTGGCGAAAATATTGTCAAACGTCGTGTACAGCCTTTCCTAATCCAGGGCAGAAACGTGAAAACTAATATCTTTTTAACTACTTGAATCTTGCGCAAGACCTCAGGAAGAGTAAAATTACATTTCTAGGTACGCTAAATCGAAATAGGAGAGAAGTTCCGTCTTCTTTAAAAAAACCTAAAGTTGCTCGTTCTAGCACTGTTATCTATAAGCACAAATTTTTCACCCTGACAGGCCATCAAGCGAAATCTAACAAAAATGCCGTTATACGTAGTATGCACCCCAGTGTTCAAATCTACACAGACACCGATATAAAGAAACCGGAGACTGTAATTTATTACAATAACAGCAAATTTGAAATCTGCACTGTTGACCAAATGACTCGCAAATACAGTGTGGGAGGTGGCACACGGCGATGGCCTGTGCATGTTATCTATAACATTCTAGATCAAGCTATAATCAATGCTCATTCCTAGTACAAATTAATCTTTAACTCAAATATCTCACGTAAATCGTTCATTTTTAAATTTGTGCAAGTAATGGCAAACCATACGTGGACTACGTAAGGATTACGCCGCATGTCGCAGAAGTCGTTCCTTCCGACGTAATTAGTCGCAAACAATGCCAAATCGGACTCTGTAAAAAAACAAGAAAGTCATGCCACAAATGCCAAAAACGTATGTGTGGTAAATGTCAAGGTGAAATTGAGGTTTGCAATAAATATGAGGAAACCTAAAGGTAAAAGATTTTACAAAAATTCAGATTTTGAACACATTATTGTAAAACATCTGTGTCTTCACCATTTGTGTCCTTTTAGCTCTTCATTAATGTCTTTATACTGTCAAAGTTACGTCCTAAATGTCTTTTAGGTCTGGTTTTTTTTATCGCAAGTAAGGAGTTGGAGAAGGAAATGCTTGTTTTCTGTACACGAATCCTTTTTGCTTTCTCTCTGAAAATAAGTAAAGTAATTGAGATATTTCAATTAATTATTTTATCGTAACGAAAAATAACATATGATAATCAATACAATATGATAGCGTTATACTTCCCGTAAAAGGTGACATTTGCTCATACCCGTAAGTTTGTGTTGCTCTCCAGAACAACCGATTTTTCACCATAAAGTTTTTTCTCTGCAGGTAATTCATTCTTCATACAGTATGTTTTTCTCTTATAAAACACTGTGTTTTATATTGTTTAATGTCATTGTGTTCATTAAACCAATGTTATGTACCTACTGTGATAAAGTCTTTTTTTAAGATTGATACTGAGGTGTTAATGCTTACGTTTTTTACCACCTTGAAAAACGGAAACTCGTCACAAGTAAAAACCATTCTCACTTTGGAAAACCATCAAGGGTGAAATTCAAGAGTAAAAAACACTAATAATATTCAAAAATATTACTAAACGCATTTAAATGCACAGATATGAAGACAAACCCCGAAAAAATGCCAAGCCGTCAATTAACAGCTCGCCGGCCTTTTCGGTCTTAAGCAACCAACTCCCGAACTTCTAGTGTTAAGTATGGCATAATTTAATCATTATAAATTCAATTTTAAAGGTTTGTACTATTATATTTGCTCACTAACAGTCTCTGTAATAGCATGAAAACATTTCTACTGTGGGATTTGACCTCATTCGTGTGGTGGGTTTTGGATAATTATAGAAAACATGAACCAATTGGTAGTAACACGTAATTTAAGCAGTAGCGGTTCAGTTTTTCAGGTATTCCATAAACCACACCCCTAACCTTTTTTCTCTCCTTATTATTTCTTATTTATAACATATTCTTGTCCAGTGAAGTTGAGAGGTTAGAAGATTTAACAATAGTAAATCAAATGGCTGAAATAATTTATAGTTTTACATAGAGTGACTTCATGAGAACATCACATTTTCACGTCAAATCGTGCATATTTTTAGAACTAAAACAAATATTGCGTATTCTCTCAAAGTTAATATCTACTAATAGAGCACATTAAGGACTTGATGGTGTGATATGGAGACTGGCCCCATTGCCAGTCGAATAGTGAACATATCAAATATTTTTCAGCATACACATGATACTATCTTATAATCTCGTTAGTTAATCTAAAAGGTAACCAATGGCCTCGTTCGATGAATATGTTTGTATCAGTTATATAACACAATCGTTTGATGCCAACTTTGTCTGAAATAAATCGAAAGATCGTATTGAGGAAAATGTGGGGGAAAAACTGCATTAAATGGAGGTCTTTGGTTTTAATTCATGGATATCATAGGACAAGAGTGTAACTACTTATGATATTGCCTTTCATTAAAATCTTTTAATGGCTATCAAAAATCGTGGAAAATATTAAGTAGAAGTTAGCTTAGTTGCTACTATCAGCATGTTAATAAATACCTTAACATTCCTTTAAATCAAACGAGTTGTTTTTAACCCTTTTTCTGCGGCCAACCTGCGTAGACCTCCCGTCCCCTCTGTGGCGAAAAAGTGAACGGACGGTATGAATCGCCTTGTTAACGGAACGTAAGAGCTACGTTCACAGCAGTCCACCGGGCGATCGTAGCTCCTACGTTTACAGCAGCGAAAGGGTTAATGGAATTCCTGTGCAGGAGATTTGGCTGAAAGAGTAGGTAGTATTTTTGTAAAATAAAGTACGGTATTTTAGAGCAGTGCAAAAGTGTTCTCGATGATGTGCACAGACAACTGAAAGCAACACAGGAAATAGTTCAAACTACAAACAAAAACTTACTTTAATCCAACGAAATTAAGTGGAGGAGTGAGAAAAAAAATATTCCAATAGTGTAAATATTCAAGTGCTTTCTTCCAAATGATCGCTTAAGTATTTCACATTTTATGAGCGATAAGCCATGAGCCATCGAATGTTGTGTAAAATGTATAAATAACCATGTACAGAATTAAAATTGCACAAGATCCTGGTGAAAAAATTACCTTTGATTAAGTTTTCAGAAAAAATAATGCTGCAGGACGAAGGGTAAAGTATAATTCTATGCGCTTAGGTAAAAGAAAATGGTGCATTAATATTGAAAGCGTTTTCCGTAAAAAAAAGTTGAAAATATCCGATATCTCGATGTAGAATCGTAAGGGGAGGAATGGTTTGAGGAAGAAATAAAGGGGAAAGCTATTGGAATAGAGCCAAGGCAGGGTAATGAAGTCTTAGGGTGCGTGTGGTGGGGGTTCCCTGGCCTTAGGGTGGAAGTGGGGGTGTAATGAGAAGTGGGACGGAATTTAGGAGGGAGTAAAGAGGCTAAGAAGATTGCCGGGGTTAAGGATAGGGGGGTTTTTGAAAAAGTAAGGCTTTGCGGAAGAAGACCAGTTCATTCTTGTAATATATTTCTTCCACCTTCTTTTTTTTCACATACAGACACACAAAGCAGATGAATTATGTGATTAAAAGCGGGAATTTTGCCACTGAAGTGCTTTGAAATTTTTTATTGTGGAAGGGATAACGATGGCGGCGAAGACGGAAGAATTACATTTTAAAAAATAATATCGTTAATATCAGAGGGCCAAGTAGTATTTGGGGGTAGGAGGGAAAAAGGAAGAGAGGGAGGACGCAGGGGTCGCAATTTTACGGGGTTGAAGGTTGGTGCATGAGGGTAATATACCCTTGTCGCTTTAAGGGAAATGGAGATTTATAGGTCCTTAATGAGGCAAGATTTATGCAAAAATTCCCGTGTCCTTCCTTATACGAGTTTAGCTCCGATATTCATGGGGGTAAATTATATCCAGCGAATATTAAAATAAATTACGCTGTATCATTTCTTTCCCCTTCACACTCTGGTGGAGAAAGGAGTCTTAATCCTCTGCTCAGAAGTGGTGACGGCGACTGTAGGACTAACTATTGGCTCACTTGGATGACAAATCCGGAACGACCTCAGTAAAACAGCCCACCGCAATATTTTGTGCAATTTTTAAATAAATTAAGCATGAAGTATTAACCAAGCCATGCTCGGGAAAATCCTCGTTAATTCACGTCCTTCATCACGACTTTCTCTTATCCGAGTACATAAATTACTTTCACAAATACGGATATAAATGGAGAAAAAGCAGTGAATCTACTTCTTGAGGCCGGGCCTGGACTACAATTTAAAATTACACATGGACTACCTAATCTATCCCAGGAATAACATTTCAAATTTAAAAACGAAACAAAAAGTCACTATTTTATTTAAATACAAAACATCATGCTAAATTAATCACCTAATTGATATTAAAAAAACAAAACAAGGACAAACAAAAAAACGTGAATTACTAATTTTTCTGAAGATATAGCCAACTGTATCCAACCTCTTGTCAAGAGCCCATGGACAAATACGGGAATGACTATTTTTTCTAATGTATAATTTTTACAAATATTTTGTTTACAAATATTTTGTTTGTTGGGTCTCAAGGCATAAATGGATGACGCATATTCGTTGAAACCTGTAGTACTAAAAAATCCATGTAAATATAGTACACAATGGTAAACCCCCATTCAACATGAATTTTGGCATATTTGTATCCTATTTAATTAATCTCAGCACAGAGGGCTCCAGTATATCAAAGTTATCTATGAAAATAATCAGTAATGATCTTACTTTAAAAGCAAAAGTTCCATAAACATAACTTTCTAATTGCCTAAAAGAAATACATTTTCCTTTTAGATAAGGGTTTTAAAATACGCATGTCCCAAAAAACGTTTTTACATTGACATTGACGTAACATTGTCAGGAAAACAGAAGCCCTAAAACTCGTTACCTCTCTCTCTCTCTATTATCCCTATAAAAGTTCTCTATTATCCCTTGACTTTATTTAGTACTAGAATTTTGAATGTAAAAATACATTTTTCGTGAACTTACATGGAAAAATAAAATCCTTTCGCTCCTCATTATAGAATGATGACGCACCCTTAAAGGTAAATATTAAGTATAGCATTTATTGGTTTCGAGATAACTTAAGAAACAACCATGATATAAAAATATATCAAACTCCATGATAATAAGAATCCATGGTTTGGTCTAATTTATGGATCTTTGGATCAAAACAAAAGAAATTTTAAGAAAAAAGTTGTTGATTTTCTATGTGTACCAATTGTTGTTATACATATTCCTGATGCCATGTAATTTTATGAGTAAGTATCATTAGCAAGACTATTTTTCTCCAAGCGGGGATAGAAAAATCTGGAACCCACATTTAAATATAGAGACCTACAAAAATGAGGTTGTCGTTGAAGTTTACTACATATTTTAGCCATTTATGTGACTTTTTAGATGACCTATTTTATTCGGATAAGAGAATTTAGAGTTTCAATGACGTCGTAAATAAAAATGAATCTTAAATCCGTGGTTTCCAGCCTCGTTTAATGTTTGTCCCCTTGGTTTCCTAAAGCCCAAAAATGTACCATTAATGCTGGAAAAAATTTAACACTTTTCTGTTTTCATAATTATATGACGAAATTACTTCCTGCATTATTTAATTTTTTTGCGTAACCCACAAACCTCAATCACTCTTCACACCTCAATCACTCTTCGCACCTCAATCACTCTTCGCACCTCAATCACTCTTCGCCCCTCAATCACTCTTCGCACCTCAATCACCCTCCAATTGTGATCCGCGCACCATATATTCGAAAGCGCTATCTTAGAGCAAATTCGCATTTACCAAGAACCAACTTCCTCAGGAAATCAGCTCCTGGTTTAGTCATTGTCCACGGATATAATTGTCATAAAATTATTTAAACTAAGTAGCAATTAATGGCAATTATTACTTCCATAAAAATTCAATTCTTTCTATAGTTGCAGATTACAATCCAAAGTACTCATTTTTATTTTTACATGATGTTTCCAGTGATTCCACGAAGCCGTGAATATAAGAAATCAAAATTTAATTCTAAACTCTTATATTTAAATTAACATCATAATTGTAGGTACCTATTAAATATATTTAAATTTTAAATTAATTTAATAGATTAAAAAAATAATCAAATTAAATTAACTTCATAATTGTCATACCTACTGTAACTACTTACATGATCAAAAATGGTAGAACTTCACACGTTAAAATATAAAAGTTGAACAAAAATGTATTACAAACAATAAAACCCAAATGCATATGTTAGGAGCTGCGGAAACCTTAAAGCCATCTACAAATGTAGTCTTGAGAGCAGCAAAGCTTTATCAGGTAAAATCTAATTCTAAGGTGGTGGATAGTTACCAAAAATTAATACGAGAAAGTCTTTGAGTATAAATAGTACGAATTACTACGAGCATAATTAGTATGAAGATTTTGCTCGAGTATGGCCTACCTAATATGAATTTTAAAGTTCTTTAAGGGGAAAAATCACCCTATTTATTATAAACTAGCAGAAAAATGCTTAGTGAAACCTTATGGCGGAAAAATGAAACACTACATTATGGGAACCTCTCTTTACATTACTATTCCCCACAGTTATCGGAGCCTGGAACCTATTCGCAAATAAAATTCCTCCTAACCCGCGACTTTTGATGGAAGTTCAGTAAGCATTTTAAGGCGATTTATCGATTGCCGCTACGCTTTATAAAACTGATACGCATCATTTTCGGCGTCCAAAATTGACCGTTTGTTTCTCCGGCTGTCAAGAGTAAAGCTCTAGTTCCATTGAGGAAATTGCCGCCAAGTTCAAATCCTGTTACGGAGCTGCATATACGCCCCTGGAATCTCCCTTACTCCTCCTCTTGGATTATTAAGTATCATAAATCTTCGGTCGTTGGAGAGTGAGAGAGGATTTAGAAGCTTGAAGCCGGGCCATGACGTGTACCTTGGCTTAATACCTCACACATGAGTCAAAAGCGGTGCACGTAGTCGCGCCAACCGGAGCGTATTTCATATTCACCGTGGAGGAGGACAAGGGATGGTAGAACAGCCTGTCACACGGCTCAGAGGATACGAAACGAAGCGACGGTGGTGCCCCAAGTTTCAATAACATTGCTCGCGGGAACTAAACCACACGTACAAAAGCGAGCGCGCGCACATTATACAAAACCGTCCCGAATGATATCGCGCCCTATATATTTCAACACGCGAAGATGAGACAAATGCCACAGACAATATGACAAAGGCTTTATGTTTATAACCTAACACGGGCCTACGCTCGTGCAGTTTTGGTGCGCGGAAAACGCAATATTTATAATCGCTTCCTCGTACTTATCGTAAAGCAGCGAAAAAAATATTTTTAATTCATGTGCACCTGGTACGCATGCGGTAAATAGGGATGTGAAATTTTGATAAATGGGAGAGGTTGTTCCTCCGTTCAAACATGGCTCCAGTGCTGAGTTCCAGGCTTGAGGAAACCTCTGTGTGTGGCTCAAATTATTTATTATGCCATTGATCGATGTCCTAACCTACATCCTAACGGGATGGGGTCATTAACAGAGCACATCCATGCATGCTCCGGTTTAGTGGGAGAGACACACACAGTGCCACGAATGGATGTGCCTATGACATTAATCCTCCAAAACCGAAACATGATTTTCGACGAGACGCAGCGCTGTTCACGGAAAGGAAACTCAGCCACGAGCGAGCGTGAAGAATTCATATCTGGAACCTTTGTATTTCTAAATGTGCCTCTTAATTCTACGTCCTAAAGCTATAATGGAACCACTTAGGGAAACGGTGAAAATATTTTCCCCCGGGAAAAACTTGCTGATGCCATTATTTCCATCAATGCGAGTGCATTTTCACTCCAAATGCTTATAACCATTTTCCATAAGCTGTGTGAAAAT
Source organism: Pyrrhosoma nymphula (assembly GCA_963573305.1). Lineage (NCBI taxonomy): Eukaryota > Metazoa > Arthropoda > Insecta > Odonata > Coenagrionidae > Pyrrhosoma > Pyrrhosoma nymphula. The sequence continues at coordinate 3,301,350 of OY754338.1, read as the reverse complement.
ATTTTTGAAATTTAGATATATTTATCATCACTTACGATAAATATATCTAAAATTAAAATTTGTAATATTTATGCATTTCCATGGGTGAAATTTCATTTTATCCTCATAATTTCCTTCTTTACCAAATTCAGGAAGCCGATACATGTCTCACTTAGTTTCCATGTTTTTCTATATCTTTTTTGCAACACAGTTATTGTGATAAGATGATTATTATGAACAACGATGTAAAATTAGCGAGCAACAAATGACTATGTCAGGTTATCCATATTCATAAACATTATGAACACTATTTCCAAGATTTACCACTTTTAGCCCGGTTTTATACTTTCCATATTTTAGTGAATATGCTTCCGCGTCGTTTTACGTGGAGGTTTTACGTGGAGCGTGTTACTCAATGGACCATTAAAAAAGCAGACCAGAAACGATTAGAAGCGTTGGAGAAAACTAGAAGCAAGTGAAAAATAGTGTAGGAAAATGATGCTGAAAATCAAATGGACGGAAAAAGTAATAAAAAAGAAGTATACGTATGAGTAAAGGAGGAAAGAGCCACAGAAAACACTATGCTTAAATAGGAGAAGAATCAGGTGGTTTGGGCACAACCTAAGGCACCCTAGATTTGTGGAGAGTAAAACTGAAGAAAAAATAGAGGGTAGAGTCACAAGAGGAAGATGAAGGGAATAATGAATAGCCCAAATAAGGAGGAGAATGTACAAAAACTGCCAGAGAGTAATTGGATCTAGTATAAGAGAGGGAAGAATAGAGGCCTGCAGCCAACTAGCCTTTGAATTTAACGGCAAATGATAACTAGGATGCAGATGTACGTATATGGAAAGGTTCTAGCATTGGCAATGATAACGTCAAGATATCACTGCAGTATTGCATGGCATTCACCTTAGGAATGCAGCTAATGATGACTGAAAATGAAAGAAATAGCGATTTAGGAAAAATTATGAAATAAAAAAAAAGAGTTGGAAAAATCAAAACTAGAATTGAGAGGAACACAGATTATAACGGCCAAAATATCACCATAAATAAAATAAATTGGGTGTGATGAATTGATATGGAATACAGAACCACAAATCCTTCACGGATAAAATATAACGATAGGAAGGATATATTTATCTTCAATATCGACACAATTAATAAATCATAGCCGAAAAACCTTAAGTGAACTACTGAAAATTATTAAAGTAAAACTTAAATTATAACAATAAAATATTCAATTTTCATGGATTACAAATATTTACCCAATTTCAAATAAGAAAAATGTAATGCGCATAATAAAATTTGACGCAAAAAAACATTGTATGGGTACGTTGAATGGTAAATGGAACTGTAGAACAATTCACAGGTAAAACATAGGAATGGTAAGTATGTTGTCACCTCCATAACTATACATGATAAACAACTATCGTAATGACAAATCATTTCGGGTGGTAGCGGCTTTTGAACAGAAATTCGGAGCGTAATACATTGCATTCCATTTATCTCCCTATGCGGTAATTTGATGAAAACACATGTACCTCATTTGGTGGAATTACTGAGAGAGTAAATGCAGAGTCAAGAAATCCCCAAATGTTTCACGGAGAATTTTTAAACGTGTCATCTCGAGAAAGCTACAAAGTGACTAACCAAAACCGAAAAGGAAATGCCTTGTCATTCGTCAGATAAACGAGAGGAGAAGGTTAATAAAAACCTATTGATTGACTGGCCAACTGGGATGACACGTGTAGGTACGAAAATAAAAAAAACATCCATTCTCCCACCCATTCGGACAAAAGTGCAGAAATTGAATTCTCCACTTAGCACACCTCAGCGATGCATATTGCTCGATACCGATGCTGAATTAGATTCCTAATAAAAATTTCAATTCCGTCAAGAATTTGGTAACATGGAATCTCTAAGGAATATCCATAGTAATGTATCAAAGGAAGTTAAAGCGAGAAAAGCTTTAAGGAATAGATTGTATTATTCCTGAAGACATTAGTGGTCTCTTCATTATAAGCACCTTCATAACTTCTTTCTAAATATGAGAACACTTTCATTTATAATGCAATTGTTTGTTCCTTAGTTAAGTATGAAGCTGCAACTTAGGCACTGGTAAAAAAGGATAGATAGAAGGTAGAAACGGTTAATTCAATGTTCTGTGTACATTCACCTAAAAGCAACAAATTTATAATGTACATGACATTTTATGGAAGCTTATGATTTTTATGATTTTTGATCTTTCATTTATGATTTTTAAGGGATGAGGAAATCTAGACAAGATGGGAGAGGTTATTTCGAGCTTTACACGAAAAAGAATTTCAGGTGAGAAGAACGAACCAGAAGCCAGAGAACATCTACGGCGACAATATTTTAGTGATAGAAATTAAATATGGACAAATAAGGTGACTGGAATATCTGTGGAGAATAAATGACGGTCGTATTGCAAACAAAGTCGTATTTGGTAAACCCGGTGGAAGAATCAAAGAGAAAGACCATGAGAGCGTTGGTTGGAGGACGTGGAGTATGATTTGAAAAAAATAGAATTTCAGAGATGGAGATAGAGAGAACAGGACAGAGAAGATAGTTGTGAGTATGGTGGTGATGCATTGGTTCGATATATTGATGTCAATAAACCATCTTGATTTGCAGCCATCAAAAGTTTGGAATACTTCTTGAAGCCTTTTCTGGTATCTCTTCATTTTTACAGTCAAATGCCTATATATTTTTCACGGTTTTCTATTTTTATCTATAGTTTATCCATTTTTAATCATATTTTCTGATAAATCCTGCTTATGGTTTCCAACTTTAGGTGTTCATGAAGCTAGAATTTATTTGGCAAAACATCAATACTAATGATAATGATGATTTTGTCTAAATTAAGAACAATAGAGAAACATCTATGTTTGGGAACGACCAGTATATAATCAACATAATTGCCATATCACAATAGGCAGTATCGATATCGGTCTGTTTCTTAAATCATCTTACATTTTCCCCCAACGCCCAATAGCCACACCAATCCTCTCTGATCTCAGTGGATCCCGGAAAGAATGGAAATAATTCCCCCAAGATCCAGCCCTCCCCTTATTTGGAACATTTTCAATCTCTTCGCGACCCTCGCCGAAAACCCTCAGAGCCGAAAGAATCAATCACAATCTTTGGACTCGCAGGTGAGGGGAGTGAGAAATTTGGGAGTGGCGGTTTTGAAGAGGGTTGGGTGGGTAGCACCCAAAAATGACAAACGATTCTCCTCTCCTAAACGCTACGTCATATTTCCGATGATATTAAGGCACTCCAAGCCCATCCTCTTCTCCTCTCTCGGAAAGGGGCGGACAGCAGCAGAATATGGAGAAGAATTGAGGCAAACATGAATATATGCATATATATACTACGTATATATAGCCTCTCACGTTCGATTTTAAGGGTCATCGGCTGAAGGGGTGCTTCCTCGCCGTCATCGCTCAACTAGCACATGCGTTTTTGAATTCCGGGAATATAAACGACGCAGTAAAATTTGCCTTCTATATGTCTCGGTCTTTCGAAGGGTAAGGACGAGAAAATTAGGATTAAAAAGGACATAAATAACTAATTTTAAACACTATTTTACATTCAAGTTAGACCAACATCAGAAAAACAAGCTCGTTAATCGTAGATGTCTGTGTGTTTTTCATAATAAGGCATTGTTTAAGATAAAACTAACCAAACATTGACTCTTCCCATACCATGTATCAAATATTGCTGTTAAATACCTACTTACTTTGATTTCGATGTAAATTGTCCTTTTCTTTACTAGTACAACGAGGTCTCGCTAATTTAGTTCATCAGCCTCACACCAGAACATTTTTAACAGTTTTTTCCTCAAGATGCAATTACTTTTGTTCACATTAATGTAAATCCACGGAACAAATATTTTAAATACTTATAAATGACGCTTTGAGAAATCAGATTTTTAATTAAAGTTACAAGATTATTATGAAGCAGAACTATTTTTTTCGATGAAAGGTAACTTAACTAAAGCAAGCTATTTGCTTATTTTGGAACATATAAAAGTAAAAAGCTGCTCCTAAAAATTAACTCTCATATAGTGACTATTAAATAATATCTATTAAATAACGACAAAGTATATTCAGAGGCTATTATGATTATCAATCTCATTGATTTATAAAGAAGTAAATTAAAATACTTTGCTATTTTAATTTCCTTCTTTAGAATGGATTTCTACAAAGTAAAGGCCTCAACCATTAAGTGTATCATTGATTTATATTAAGAATAAACTAGCTACAATACCCATCACTTCAAAATATCACATTTGACAACTAGCAACAATATTAATAGTTTTTATGTTCTGTGAGCTTCTACTTCATTTTCTCTCATGTGTCCCATCGTCGAAACAGGAAAATGTTTCATTTTAATCTCTTCATGGAAAAAATTACGGTCTGGGTGACCTGAATTATAATATGACAGAAAAGGGACATCATCCTTAATGACACTTGATACCATAAAAGGCAGTTGTGTATAATAAATAAGTTATGTCTCCTTTTAACCTTTGCGGGGCAATTGAATGTTAAAGGGATTTGGTAAAAGTTCATCGGAGTGTTCAGACTCTCTCATAGTGAGAAAATTGGCCAAAATACGTGTTATACGTAAATTTGATGAATAAGAATAATGAACAAAAAAGGGTACGAAATCCGGTCTACCAGCCTCCCCGCTGCATACCTGGAAGCGAAGATATAGCTGAGTATAGCGTTTGGGACTAACCACACAAAACGCATTTTAACAGGTTTAAAATGCAACTAGGAAAGCCACGCGCAACCCCTCTCGGATGGGGGCCTAATTGGATTTGGTTTTGGCGAATGAAATAAAACACCTAAAAAAGGAGAACGTTTGTAGTGAACGGAAGCACAGTGGGACGACGACCTCACATTATATGCTACCAGCGAGCCCAATTGCAGGGAGTATATGTGAAGGATGCAATATTTGTGATGTGAGATGCATCCTGAACACAACTACATGTCGCAGCAGGATCTTTCTTCGGGACTAGAACTCCACCAACCGCCAGTTAAGAGTAATACACAACCGGATAGATCTTCTAGTCTTGGGCAAGCTCTCCACCGGCTGGCGTAAGAGCCAATTCAATGTCGGCATCTCCACCAAATAGTGACAAAGGTGGTTAGCTTAATTCTGAACTGCAATCCCGGTAATTTAACAAAATAAACAATGATGAATGACAAACTAGCCATAGAGGTATATACCGCAGGATCTTTCTGCGGGGTAACCACTTTTCCCAGTTGAATGGATTAATCGACAAACCATTAACAGAAACGTCGGACTTCTAGACGGTCATTTTCGTGGTCTCCGCAGTTGCCAAAATGAATAGCCAACTCCCAAAATGGAGGTAAAAGCAGCATGAAGCCTTAACTGTTACACCCAAGGTTTGGTGCATATCTCTCAGTCTCAAATATCAATAAGCAACACGCGGTCGATAGAGAACGGGTATTCACCACGACCCGTCAAAAACAATTCAAGAGAAGTAGGGTAAGAGAGACCTCAACCTTTCTTCTTCTCCTGTTTTTCTCTTTCAACCACCCCCGCCAGTCGACAAATCTTCGCCACTCGAGTTAGAACGTTTCCGGAAGGTAATCTACAAAACGTCGAACCATTCAATGGAGACACTCATGCCATAGCCTCTTTAAAGGGTTCGGTGACCTCCACCTACAACATGTGGAAAGACCCCTTTCATTCACAGAAAGCAACGTAAAAAAGGTCTTCCTTGGTAAGTAGAACTTCTCGACACCATGAATGGACGCCGTGTAAAGCTTCTGGTGGAAGAATTTTACTACTTTCCACCAACACCTTATCAGAATCTTTGCATCCATTCTTTCAGGCAGAGAAAAAATTCCACCTTGGCTGACTGAGGGTCGCACGGTTCTCGTACCTTGTAAGGAAGACTTGTGCAATCCAAAGAACTACCGCCCTATAACCTGTCTCAACACCGTAAACAAAGCTCTCATCTCGATCTTGCGCGACCTTATCCTACACTGTTCTGCTTGTGTTGAAGGTGTACGAGGAGAGGGGTTCAAAGCGGGGAATCCCGGGATGCCAGGGCAATCTACTCATTGGTAGGTGCATATGCCAGGATGCCATCCAGCATAAGCGAAACCTATCAATGGCCATGGTGGACTACTAGACGCCATTTGACACCACTTCGCATGAGCTACTCATCGCCATGCTGGAGTTGATGAAAATCCTGCCAGGGTGACAGATGTCCTGAATCCAATGATTGTTATCTCTCTGGAATACGCGCTTAGTCTTGACTTCAGGCAAACAATCACTTTCGGCAGAGTTAGTAACGTACCACCTTGGCGTTTTTCAAGGCAACAGCCTGAGCCCCCTACTGTTCCCGTATGGCCTTCCTAGCTCTATTCCTAAGGTTGCGACTGGGTAGAGGATGAATGTAGGGTGTTCAAGGTTACAGGAATTTCCAGGCATAAAGTCATCCATTGATTTACAAGGATAGCCTGAATCTTCGCTTCAAATGCAAAAGACTTTTGCACTGCCCTGGACACCATACTGGAATATAGTGAGGTTATAGGAATGGAGTTCAGATTGGACAAGTGTGAATTCACCCAACTGGAAAAATAAAAATTCTTGGAAAACATGGGAGAGATGCTACACGTTGACGGGAGTGTCATTCGTCAGTTTTAGGAAGATACCAGCGCAAAATGTTGGAGGTAGGCTGCAGCAGTGAAGGAAAAACATACCGCCAAGAATAGATAGACTCTAAAAAAATCTGATGTACTATCAGGCAAGAACAAGAACTTACTGCAAACATGTTCAATTTCTCTACACGGTTGTACATCTCCTGATGCATGAATTAGAACATCAAGGAGTTGCATAAACTTGATCAGGGAATGAGGAAGATGATGACGATCTTCAGAAGTCTAAATTCGTAATTCTTCGTTTCGAGATTGCATATCCGTCACAATGTAGGAGGTAGAGAGCTATTGAGTCTGGATTGTCTCAACAACAGAGTTTCCCTGGGCACAGCACGCTACGGGTGTTAAAATATATCTCACACATATTCTTAGTCTTATACTTCACATTATATTCTCAAATCAGTACTACTGCGCTCTTCCTGTACCATTACAATTTACGTACATCTACTTGCCAACAAACATACGCCTACGGATTACGCTTTTAAAAGTTAATTCTTTCAATAAAGCACCAATATGAAACACTGGGAACACAAACATCAATAGTTAATTGATTTAGGTGATTCATAAATTACTGCCTGATACGTCAGCTCATTAAAAATATTCCCTTACCGAAAAAAATACAGGGAGTATCCAATTGATACCCCCGTCGGATCTTTATTTCGTGAATACGAAATTACATACGCTGCTCTCTTGATAGGGAAATTCTTTTGTTTTGTTTGTCAGAAAGGAATTTGAAATGAAAGAAAGAAAATTACGCTTTTAATAACATGTATTCATCGAAATCATTAGTACAAATGGCTAACCTATGAACAAATGGCCGATGGTAACTAATATTTTCTGCTTTCCACTGTTAGTTTTATATTTCTTGTGCTTTTAATGTTCTCAGCTCTCCTTAGATACCTCGATCACTAAAATGGACGAACTCGTTCCGGAGATACAACTGAACTGAACATGCGTGCCGTGCCCACACAAGCCCAAATTTAGATCCCCCACGCGCAGCGCTGTGACGTCACCTCGCAACACCCCCCCCCCCCCGCTCGCGACAAACCATTTCCGGTAGTCGACGAAACGGGCCATAGTTTCTGATATTCTGTTATTCGTATAGTTTTTCCCTCGAAAGTACACGAAGATTGATCGCGTCTAAACCTTACATGACACCGTACGATATTCATTCGCATTCACATCAAAAATGAACAAAAATAACCATTTCCTGCAAGACAGAACTCCTTTCTAAATTTAAGATTCAAACAGAACCGGAAATGCCTGGTGTAAAGGAATCTCGAATACCAAGTTTAGCTCTCAAAACGTTAAGCCATAAGAAATAGGTTCGAGTTAGGGATCTACACGCTACGCCGAGAACGATAGCTTCCTAAATCATACACGTTGTGGTATATCACTCAGTAAAGGGTTTATAGCAACTCAGGACAATGGGAAGCAATATGAAAGCGAGGTGTAGTCCACAAGTTTGAGAAGAGCTCCACTGCCAAAAAAGATTCAACCTTTGTTGTTAGCGTCTGTGGGAGCATTGTATGATAAGGTAAGGGCGGTTTTCACTCCCATCACACTGCCTTATCTTTTGAGCCACATATGTGTTGTATCCATACATGCCCTCTTAGATGTTTGACACATATGTGGGCGGGAGGGACGGGAAGACGCTGTATAGAGAAATGAGATGGGAGGAAACTGGGAAGCATGAGGGAAGATTGTGGTGGGTTGGAATAGGTCGATCGGCAACCCCACCCAAAAAACTTCCCCAGCTGACATTGGTAACCTTCAGCAATAAATTCACACGGCCTCCCTCCACAAATCCTCTCCACCTCTCTCTCTTACGGGCTCAAATGGAGCCATCCCTCAAACCAACCCCCACCAAACACCTCCCGAATCCACCTCCAATGCCGCATCCAACACCAAAACCTGCACCCTGCCCCCACCCCACCACAATAATGTAAGAATCGGTGCCAAGATCTTTTTCGGCTGCGGAGTTGGGGGTAGGTGGTGGTTTTCTGGCACCTCGCACCACTCATTTGCACCCCACCACCGGTGCCGACACCCATTGCCACCGTAAACGCCTTTTTTCCCCACCACCCAGCCATAGACCTCTAGAATTCCAAAAAAAAACATTTCGCGTAGGTATGTACCTATCTAGCCTCCGTTATTTTTTAACGTTTAGCATTATTACCATTCTATTTTTACCCCTCCACATTTGTCTTTAACCCACCTGCATCATTCTGAACAATTCATTTTTACACCTTACAAATGGGCAAAGAGAATATACAGGGACACCAAACTGGTTGCTCCGGATATTATTTTATGCAATGGTTTTTTCACGCTTCTGCAATTTTTTACACTTTTCCTTTGGTGGGGATCATATGAAATCATTGCTGTATGCTTTTTGAATTTTGATGAATTATATATTATCAAGTGATAGAATAGGGAAATTAAATGTTTGTTCATTAAGGTAACTTATAGAATTGATATGCGAGTAAGAAAAGGAGGTAATCCCAATTTACAGAGGATGTAAGAAAATCTGCGAACGCAAAAATCTTTTAATCAAATCCAAGCATCTACTACGTAACAGGTATAGGGGCACCGCTGTGCAAAACTCATATATCTTACCGCGAAGCAAAAATTTACTGTGCAGGATTAAGAAAACATAACTCCAGAAAACTAACGCCATTATTCTTTAATGTAAGCACTTTAAAAATTGCCTCGTAAGATGGATACCTGGATGACTGGTAATACTTTACTAATATCAGTCTTAATTTTTTAACCTGGAAAAATCTCATTCCTTTTTCATATTCAGGTTATGTTACATACTTGTCACTCCTGATACTCTGATACTGATAAGTATTTTCCTCTATAGGTACATACTATCAGGAGTCTGCGAAAATTTAATTTTAAACATAACTTCAACGTTCTTCCTTCTCAGCATTTCTGCCTGATGTAGGACCTCTCCCAATCTATTATCTTAAAGTATGTTTTCCATATGCTTCCACGCTCGTCTAGCGTTTCTTCCCTCTTCTGGGCACTGGTCTCTCAAAGAATTTACAATCCTGTTGTCTTCCAATCTGTGCAGTCATTCCACATATTTCTTCATCTCGTATGAGCATTTTTCATTTACCCCTTACATTGTCATAACATACCTATTTGATATTCTACTGTTATTCAAAGAATTACTTTTAATTGCTGTTGTTTCTATTAATCTATTCCTGTATATTTCTGTCAGTCTACTCCACACGTTATTTACGGTTTAGTTATAGAATTATATATTTTAGCTTGTATTTATTCTGACATGTAATTATTTCACCAAATCATATCTTCCGAGACAGTCGATACTAATTTTACCATGTCAGTTCACGATTTTACATTTATTTTGCTTTAACATAATTTCTATATTTGGTAAAGACCAGGATGATAACAGAATCACTTCATTCGTATTGTGTTTCATTTTTCTCAGAATAGACCTTCCTAACCTGCGTTTTTGTTCCCTTCCCTTTAATCTCCATTCCATTTAAGGATGAAGGGTTATTACCCCTAATATGGAGTTAATTAGCGTTCAAAAAAATAAAATTTCCTTCCAATTTTTCTTAATGAGGAGCTTATTTCAAAAATATACACACTTAACGTTAATGACATGTTTCGTTACAAATTCCTTTTATCGCAGTAATTACTACTTCGGGATATCATCACATTACCTTCCAATGTCACTTGAATTTAGTATATTTTAGTAACTCATTATTATTTAAGGACTCCTTATGATTTATACGATAGTGAAAATGTGTAATATTGCAGAAAGGCCTCATTATGAATCGTGAAAATGTTTTATGTGCAGACGTATGAGAACAGCCAAAAAGGAAAATAATATACGTGATTTAATACAGTGGCGGAACAAGTGATAACGGATGGGGATGAACCAACTGAAATAGTGAGATCCTAATAAGAAAACATTACTTTATTGTAATCTCGGAAAACTCCATCACGTTTGATATCTACTTTTTGGACAATATTACACCCCATTTCAACCAAGAGGTTCTCAGGTTGATGTATTTACCATGCATTTCGGCCGCTATATACACACAATAGCTGGTTGAAAAGTAGGATTCTGAATGACTCTCGCAATTTTTAGTTTTTTTCCATAGTGCCCGAGTTGACTGACATTGTGAGTCAATACAATAACTAGACCTAAAGGAACGCTCCAATATAAGGATTTCATTTATTTCACTTTTCGTTTCACACCATTCTACCGCAATATGACACATGTCAATTCAATATTAAAGGAAGAAGACATTGGTGGTAGTTGGTTTTCGACGGATAGCCGAGTAAACTGGCAAAGTTCTAAGAATGGCGGAGTGAAACATAGCGTCTTAATTAACCTAATGTCTCACCAAAAACGCCAGTCGTCCACGCATTAACATCATTGTAGTCATTGGGATGCGGCTGACAAGTATCCCCGACTTACGACATTAGAGCCCTGGAACGGAGTTCAGTAAACCAGAAAAATTCTTTTAAAAGAAATCCATCGAATAATAATCAGTTCTTTTTACACAAAAAAAATTTCTCAAAAACGATGTTTCAACAGTATTGCATGTCTTTGTTTTAGCACACAGTGGTTTTTTTAATTTCCAATTTTCCAGGATCATATACAATTATGTGAACATCAATGAATAATTGTAATTTTTCCGCTTTGTTGGCCTCGTTATTAATTGTGCATATACCAGTAGCACTCTTTTTTTTATCACTTATGACGTTGATTCTAACTTCCGGAGTTACATAAAGAATTCTTGGCTTCACGGGAATCCGACCCCGAGTCCTCGGAATAGTCATCCGTTACGCAAGTCTAAACACGATCCTCTTGGAAAAACAATCCTCGAATAAAATTGATCTTAGATTTTTTTGGTGAAGTCTTACAATAAACGACTTATCACTATCACGAAGAAACATATATATACTGGAAATAATGTCCTAACCACTACCGCTGACCAAGGTTTCGGCAAGTTATGTCATCATCAGGGTCCATAAATTATCAAAACATTGGTCGGTGTTAATTTAAATTGTGGACATAGTAACCAATGTTTATCTTTCTTCCTCGTGGATATATGATGTATCCACAAAGCTTGTGCCAGTACACTTGCATATGACTTATGACTGATCAGTGTGCTCTATCCTGTTCAATTTTCAAAGACCATGTTTTTTACTGTCGAATCCTGGGACAGGGGAGTGTCACAAATCGCTACCGACGATTTTTATGTTTCAATACTTGTTAAACATACATATATCCACGAAACCCTTTCAGGGTGGACACTGTCCACTGGACAGTCAACATAGGGGTGTCTTGGTGATAGGCCTTTACCACTTAGCTTTAAGAGTTTCCTCCATAACCATTTACTGTTTAGTGACCTATCTATGCCTAACTATTTTGCTTCAGTTACTAGTTAAATAAATTAAAATTTAAAAATTCAATTTTAACCCAGAGTCAGAGTGCCTGGAGTGTATAGCATCCCTTGTGAGTGTGGCCTCGCCTATATTGGAGAGACTGCACGCACGGTGGAAACCAGGATCAAAGAACACAAGAGGCATATAAGACTTTTTCAACCCGGAAAATCGGCCCTGGTAGAGCATAGTCTAGATAATGCGCACTCCATCAATTTTAACGGCACCAAAATCCTTTGCCGTTCAAATGGATACTGGGATCGTTTGATGAAAGAGGCAATCAAAATAAGTTTGGAGGAGAAGAAGTTAAATCGTGACTCTGGGCAGTACATCAGCCAAGTATGGAGACCGCTACTGAATAAAATCAAACGGTCGCGGTTACAATTTAAATTCAAACCGCCTTGAACGAGCCGGTCAACAATGGATTTTTCCAACCGCCGTTGGCCTGCTATAACAACCCCGGAATGGACCAACTCGGTAATAATTCTCAGCCCTGATGACGATGAGGGAGTCACTCATCGAAACGTTGGCCTTTAAAAGCCTTACCCGGTGGCAAACCCGAGTAGATTTTACCAGTATATATATACTTTTTGATGAAGTCTAGATACAGCCAGAAGAACCCTCTTCTAGACCTCGAAATATGTTTATTTGGTTTGAAATTGTTTTCATGCCAGGTACTAATGCATTACAGAAGCTGAATAAATTGTTTTATCATATGTACATCATGGATCCTCCTTATTCAATGAAGTCTATATCCACCCAGAATCACCCTCTCTTGTAACTCCAAATATATTTTAAAAGTACATGCTAAAAAATATTAAATTAACAGTAGGTCCCTATGCGGTCTGGTGGGATTACGTTTGTAAAAATATAATACTATATCATGTTCACATTATATATTCTTCCCTTTCGATGAAGTCTAGATCCACTCAGAAGCACGCTCCTTTCACTCCCCAAAAAAACGGGGGGATTTCTCCAGATTCGGAATCTCCATTAGCCTCGGAAGATTCACTCTTCGCAGTTCAGATCGGAAGGGGAATACCCATCCCATATAACTTCCTCCAAAACCATTCCCTTTTCTCTCTCTCCCTACATATATATATCCCTCCTTCGCGCACACACCCCTTCCCCCATCTCTCTCCCTCACGCTAACCTGCTCAAAACCCTTAGTACCCTTTCCTGGGCTCGTAATCCTTACCTCTCGCTACCAAACCCACTCATGAACCAATCCCCTCTCACTCTCAAGCCTTCATCGTCCCATTCCTCCTCCCCAATTCTCCAGCCCCAATAACACGGGGAATTAAATGGTCCCGCCTCAAAATGCTTATTCAGATGGACGTGTCAATAATGTTTTATCGCTCTGCGATTTCGATAGCATGATATATCAGCGTTCGAATGCTCAGGTTTTGTCGGGAAAAGGGAGGTGGTGGAGGGGTATGGGAAGGAGAATCCGGAAGGGTTGGGGGGATGCGTAAGAGTGAAAGGAATTAGGGAGTTGGAAGGGTTAAGGGTACGGGTAGGTTTCCCTCTTCTGAGTTCGGAGTAACTGAATGGAAAGAGGATGAGTTTTTCGGGGAAACTTCGAATATAACCTCTTCATGATTAATCTGGTTAAGCAAACTGGCATATTCTCACAGATCAGGAAGTTCCGTGGGGTAAAAAATGTAATTAAGGTCAATCAATTGTATTTGACGCCTCCCCCTGACGGAACCCATAACATTCTTTTGTTTTTTTCTAAAATAAATGTTCGTGCATGGCAAGTTATTGACATTTTCACTTTCACCAAAAAGGCTAATTGCCTCACTCGAAAACAGTCCTCGGCAAAAATAAACCCCGTTAGAGTATTTGGCTTATAGTTATGTCCAGTCTCTTCCTCGAAATTTTTCAACATCGTGAGATAAAGATCACGAATCTCCTTGAAGTTTTTAAGTTACTCTCACTTTTGCCTTGAGTTTTTTATTTTTATAATGGAGGTTAAGCCTCAGTGAAGGCTTACCAGCATTAATAATGCTGGTAAGGCCTCATTAGTCTGATAATTTTTTGGGTACGTTATGGGATATTGTGGCAAGTTCAAATGAGTTGATACATCTCTAATTCTGTAAACTGAATTGTAAACAGTAAATTGATATTGATAAAAAACGTTGTCGGTCAGCTGAAAAGAAGGATGAATAGCGAAAAGCAACGGCATTTACCAGTAAAATCATCGAAAACCACTGGTAAAAGGTTTTTATACAAGTCAGTAGAGAATATTTCAATGGAAATATGACTAAAGACAACGGAATATTAGTATAAAAACAATAGGGAAGAGCGTGGAAGCCCATAGAACTAATTTAATAAATGAAAACTAGACAATAAAAAACTATTGTACATGACCGCATAAATCATTTGAGTGGATGAAGCGGAGTTTCAAATTGATTATTTTTGGAAGACATAACATCATTATTTTTATTTCATTGATTTTCTTTGACAGATAAAGGTAACGAGAATAACAATAATGAAAGGACCTTTAAGATTTTACGAGATTGAATTTTATATCACAGGAAAAATATATATACCACGTTGGGTAAGGATCAAAAGTAAGTGTTCACGTGAAACCACACCATCATCACCATGGTTACGCTGGTATTCAAAATAATTCTGATTCTCTGTTACATGTCGGCGTATAATTTTTGGCGTTCATAGATTTTACGTAAGTTATCAATCGCTTCAGCATGAAATCAATTAAATAAGAATGTTCTAAAATTTAACTAAATAAAAAATAATTATTTTACTGGCATGTTCGACGTTATGCAAGAAAATTACTCAAGTAGCATCATCTAAAAATTTATGCGAAATGTTTTTATATAAACTAAAACATGAATTGAACCAAAATATGAGCATACACAGAATTCATCCATTGTTATCCATCATCCACAGCCCCCGATTTATGATGATGAGTATAATTGCTAGTTCATCGCTTTTCAAGTTTTAGAAAAACATGTCATGAAAGTTTAGAGGGAATTAAGCATCTCCTAATTGTTTTTCATTTTCAACCAACATTTTTTACGCCTTGTATAGCATCTCAAATTTTAATCGTTCAAGATATATTTATGCAATCCAAAACAATTTGATCACTTCATTAACAAAAAGATATGAAATGAAATGATATGAAATATAATATGAATATGAATAAACAAAATGATATGAAAAAAATCCAAACCAATATGATACTTCATAAAACAATTTGATCACAGTTGTTTTTTCTTTTCTGGTTCAATTTCCCTTGATGCACAGGGAATTGCACCCTCTAAAGTTCCTAAATTTTCCGCTAATTTCTCCTCACAAGTTTCTATCTTTAGGAATGTCTCCAAAAATCCACTGCTCTGTAAATTATTCACGTAGCCGGTCTCTTTTTTTTTTTGATAACCTGCTGTCTCAGTTTTTGTGGTTGCAACTTCTCTAGCAGTCAACCAGTCTTTGTTAGTCACGGAAAATCTCATTATCAACTTTATCAAAATGTTCCAATTATTAAAATGGCTCCGAATCTATGGTACATCTTATTTTAACTCCTCTGGATAACTATTTATCCTCACAATCCTTAAGCTACGATCTAGCTCTGTGTTGGAATGGAAGAATTCTAAATAATGCTGATTGATATTAACACTAACACACATTGATGTATCAGCAAATGGCCTACCCAGCCATAATGTTCTTAAAAATAGCATAGTAAAATGCCATAGAATTCAGATACTCAATGATAAAATAGGCCAATTTAACGCATTCTAATTTTCTTAAAGAATTTTGTGATGCATTGGGAATGGTCTTACACATTTCATTAACCTGTGGTTTAAATTATATTTATTATATTAATTTCCCTCAACAATTACTCAAATTTGAATATAAAAAGGTAATTTCGCTAAACGTACTTTTAAAA
The DNA here is from genome assembly GCA_963573305.1 of Pyrrhosoma nymphula. Classification (NCBI taxonomy): domain Eukaryota; kingdom Metazoa; phylum Arthropoda; class Insecta; order Odonata; family Coenagrionidae; genus Pyrrhosoma; species Pyrrhosoma nymphula. The sequence continues at coordinate 3,285,303 of OY754338.1, read as the reverse complement.
TCAACAATTCCCCTAACACATGACAGCTTGAGAACTGTGCGTATTATCATTCATTTGGATTCATATTCTATAATCGATGGGTTTCTGCTTCATATTTGGAATATTGAGTAAGTGAAAAAATGGAATTTTACTTTGTAAAAAGTTGGCATTTTCTCAACATTCCGTGCGTGCAACAGAACCTTATTTGATGAATAACGCTGCGAAAAATGTGGCAGTAATCCATGAAACACAACCGCAAAGTAGTACGAAACAGATTCGGGAAAATTATTAGTTCCACGAAGACTGAACAGAACAATCATGGACCTTCATAATTCCAAGAGCAGTCAACATGTCAAAGATGAGGTGTGGCCGGAAATAAAACTGGTTGCGGATAAGGAAAAGTAGCCACTGATTCCGAACATTACAAAAATGCTCCAGTGGGAGGAAAGCTGGAAGAGTTTGTATAGATTCCCGCGAAGATAGTACTCCGTGAGACCGGGACAATGGTGAGATGAGGACGAAATCCTTTTGTTGGCTACAGAGCTGTTGCTGAGGCGGCTGTGTTGTGGTGGTGGGTCTGTAGGCAGACGCAGGAGAGAGAGAGAAGATAATGAAAGAAATGGGGGGAAGGGAGGAAAAGGCAAGACGGAGCACACAGGATAGGGGCAGAAGAGACAGAGTAGGTGGAGAGATATGAGAGCGCTGAACGAGGGTGGTGAAGAGAGACCCCTGGAGTTAAAGGGAGCCAAGGGCATTTAGGGTCGCGAGATGTCATTAAACGAAATCTTCGGATGAGCTAGGGAGGGTTCGGCTGTGGAAGAGAGATGGCTTGGACGAGGTAGGTAGGTAGGGAGGAGGACAGCGGAACCCTTAGCTGATAGGGTGGGAGAGCGAGAGGGGGGAAAGAGAATAGGTTTATGGAATGGGAGAAATGGGATGGGCATGGGGGGAAAGGCATCTGAAAGAAGAGGGATGGGATGGAACTGGGAGGAGAGGTGGTGTATGGCAGGAAGTGTGTGGGGAGGGACAAATGTGTCCCGGGGGCCGTGTCCCTGGCTTTGGTCCAGCGGCAACGGAGCTGTGAGATGGGGAGTCCTGGAAATGTTGGGTGGTGGGATAAACTCTATTTGGGACACCTCGGGGCAATCAAGTGGGGGGGCGAAGAGGGATGGTGGGGCGGCACACTCTGATAGCCCGTGTTCCTGGGGGTGTTACCCGGCGTCACGCAACCAGACGCCCACTTCGCACAAAACTGGCCCGCGGATGCGTTTTGTTCTTGCTGCTTTTGTCGTCTGTCCCACGGGACTACTGTGTACGAGCCACTGGCCTCGATAGCTTTAGGAAACGCAACGAGAAATCTTTTATCCAGCGAGACGTTAACGGGCATTAAAATGTGCTCCCAGTACAATCAGAGGATGTGGGCTTCCACTACGCCGTCGAGGGGCGATTTAAGGGGGCATTCAATGGTTGAAATAGCATTCTAAGGGCACCTCTACCGGCAATTACAGAAGAATCAAATCAACTTGATAAGAGATTAGAAGATATACTCCTCCTAAACTTACGGCATAAAATAACAACAGGAATACGAGATAGAAGCTCATTAACAAATCGACATTTTTCATAATTTATAGCAGCTAATATTTTGCTTTAATGGAGAATTATACTAAGAGAAAACAAGATTTTATAGTATCTTCAAATTAAATTTATATCACTACCTACATTTATTCAAATATTATTACTTTTTTAAGCAATTCATGAGTACATGAAATATGACTCTCATTTCTGCTTTATATGCTATATTATTAGCATAAACCATTTTCAGCATAAATTAATATGCACCTTTGGATTTGGCCAACGGATCAACTTGATACACCCGTAGAATAGGTACGAATATATATCTTAATTCAAGAATATATGACATGATGCAATTAAACTTCATGGATTGAAGCAATGTCAGTATCACAACGTATTTTTAATGAATGAAAGGTGTCCTACTCAATTTAAACGTATCCATCTTGAGTATTAATTTTTATTTGGTATTTGAGACAAACAGTTTTAAGCGAATTTCTACTGCTTAGGAAAAATACAGATGACTGCGTCCTCACGCTTACTAGAACGAACAAGCAGGTTGACATTTTAATGCCTTACAGACGATGGGCAGCAGCTAGTGTGTCATCCACGTACATGTGATTAGGTAGCTATAAACCATTTTTCTGGCATGACAGGTTAGTTGGTGCATCCTCCTTGATGGGGTATATTTTTAACCTTTTCCAGCCATATATTTAAAAAAGTAGATGTATGAAAAGAATAGCTAAGAACCATATGAGAAAATTAACTAGTGAATTATAAACATACCAAAATTTTACTTTTGATGAAAATTTAACTAAACTAGATAATATACTATTTCTTTTCAATGAAATGAGATGAATATAAAATCGATAAAGTCTTTTATATAAAGTAATCAAAGATTAGAGTATCAATAAATTGTCACTTTTCGCATCTTTCACTGTGACGGCTAATGACCTCTTAGGAAATATAGAATGTGATTGGTAATTAAGTGCAGTCAAAAACATCTGAAACAAATAAAACATATAAGCTCGAACAATCTCGATTAATTCTTCAAATAAAAGATCGCACTTAGTCATGCTCTATATAGTGGTAAGGTTTCACAGATTGGTGCACATATATATGTGACGCATACTCAGGCCACCACAACTGGACTGGCATCATTAATCGCCTCTTCATTCTAATGGGGATGTATCTGGAATCACATCTGGGTCAAGAGGATGCAATGCCTCTTTAATCCCTTCACGTATTTTGCCTGATCAAACTAAGATAATAAGTCTTTTAAATGAAAGGTATCACGATCAAATATGGAATAAACAGAAAAACGTGTATATGCATTGGAGAAATATAATAGAACTCCTGCAGAGTTCTTTGAACCTAGGATCCGTGTGGGACATTTATTTAATAAAGCTGCAACCGTTTTCAAAGCATCGGTTATAGACTTGATTTTTTCTATACCATTATTTTAACTTATTTTTAGCAGATACGTATAATAAATGATCAATGTTAACCAACTGCAGTATTGATACATAAACTTTATTTTATTTAAAATAGACAAATAATGGTAACTTCAACGAGTGTATTCTGCTTTAACCTCTAATATGATTCAGTGGAAAGATTTGGAAAAACGTTTTTAGCTCTGTCAAAATGGAGAGACATCAATTTAATTCTGGGTTTCGTCTTTTAATCGGAAAAATACAGTCTAAAAACCTAATAAGGCGGACAATACAGTGAAATTATTATAGAAGGATTCCATGTTCTGGTTCCATTAAATGTGTGGGCTGCTAATAGCTACAAGAAGCCTTAGTTCAGAAACAAGTGGCATGAATACTTTCGTAATATTGTTTATCTTCATTTACTTTGTGTTTTACGAGACAAAATCTAAAAAATTGAATTTTACCCCTAGTTGTTTCAAGTTGATCAACGATTAAAGGAGCTCAAGGAAGCATGTTCATATTTTTAGATCAATTTTGCAGTGAATATTAATATATGCATACAGAGACAGCGTACTTTAAATTAATTATCTACTGGCAGAGAATAAAGCATAATCCTGGCGGACATAATTGAACTTACTCCAGCAAGAATGGAACCTTCTTTTTGCATAGAAGTCTTTATATAATATTAGTTTCAACGTATTTCAAAGCATACAGGATTTCGATTTATAAGAGAGTGATTACATCAGTATAAACGTCTACTCCACGACCCATTATCTTTTAAATGTGTGGTCAGTCGTATCGAACTACGTTAGTGACTTCTTAAGTATTATTTATTTAAAATATACATTTTTTAAAATCTCATCATCATAAATTGTTTAGCTACCGATGATTTAAGATAAATGACTTTCCTTAAAATATATTATTTCCCACTGAATATGTAATCATTTATCACACAATATTTTTTTTTCTTTAAGCACTTATGTATGCCCTAACAAAAATAACATCCAATTAGCCGAGGAAACAAAACTAGGCAATAAGATAGATCCCTTTTCCTTAAACTAGGAAAAAGAAGGGATAAAACAGTACTTCTGGAAGGATACGCAGATAAATCAACGATAACTGCGTAATTGTATTAGTGCTAGCAAAGATCGACATTTTTCACATCACTCTATATCGAAATAATTTATTTTATTATTCATTTTTTATGAGCCAAAAACATACGTAAAAAAGTAATGAGTCATATTTTGTTTTAACTCCTTAAATTCTGTCATTTTTCTTGGGGATCGCATGCATAATGCTTTACTTTTGATTTAAGTTCACATAGTATTTAACGTAGTACGAGTTACGGTAATTAGCTAACCTTCAGGGGATGGTTATCAAAAGTTATGATGCTATTTGCGATATCATCTAAAACACTCACTTCCTGTGGTAACACATAACAAAATGAACCTAATAGGCTGCTTCAGCTTTTTCGTGACTGGTTAAAATAGATCAGCCTCCTATAGCCAAGTTTCATCACCACACAGCAAATAAAATAATGCTCTTCCATTTTACCCCATTATTCTATGCAATAGTTGTTTACACCATTGATTTCAATAGGTTGAGGTGAACAATACCATAGCATTCAGCAGCAAATACTGTCGCTCCTACTAAAAGCATGGATTTACATCACTCTGTGTGGATATAAAGAGAATACAAAAATAATGATTTTGAGTTTATCCGTTTTCATTGCTTAATCCCGCGAAAAATTATCTGATTCCATAAATAATCAACGGTAAAACGGTTCCAGCAGTGCCGGGTTTGTCAGATATTACGTAGTACAATGCATAAAGGAAACGAAGTCATTTCTTCTTATTTTCTGCGATTATCCAGGACATAATGTGCTTACGATTAATATTGACACCTAACGTTACGTAAACCTCAATAAGAATTTTACAATTCCAAAGCTGTACCCAGAAATAACCAGAGGAAAACAGGTGGAATAGTAGGTGAGAAAATATGGTTACCTATAATCCATGGAGATGGAATAGGAGATGGAATTTAATATAGAATTAGATAATGGAAATGTTCTCCAAAGAAAAATCGCTCAAGGAAGTGAAATTCCGAATAGCGCCAACGCATGTTCAAGTAGAGAGTAGGCGATAAATATTATTCCATAAAGGATTTTGGTATCAGATGAATGACTTTGTCAAACTACCAAATCTTTGTCATTGTATTTTATTTATTCAACATCTCTAAGATCACGTACATTCAAAACTAAAATGCCCCATCACGCCGGACTACCTCAGAGTACGTACAATGAGAGACTTGTATTGACTGAGAGGAAAATAATTACAGTTCCTTAATGTCCTCACGAAGAAAATTAAACACTGAATGTTCCACTGAGGTTCATCTTTCAGGAACTTTTTATATTTTGTTTCTTCCAACAAATGGATACATTTTTTTGTAAGTAGCCGGATTGTAGACTATATGGCATTTAAATTATCTTGCGGTTTACATATTTTAGGAACTAATTACTAGACCCAATTTTATGACCGAAGCTTCAAGTATATTGCTTGTCCTCCTTTGTATTTCATGCATATTATAAGACAATTGTGATGTCGGTATCATAACTACATGCTTTACCATATTTATTATATTAGCAGTGTCATCTACGATAAAAAAACTTAACTATCTTTTATGATTTACCGTTCAATTAGCCATAATAGCTCAAGTACATATCCACCATTTGGTAGGCCCAATACGTAGGTGGCTGAGGCTCATTCTAAACACAGCCATATCTACAGGAAACATGTTCTTGGATATTCCAAGGAAAAGCGTTCTCAAATCAGGTAGGACAAGACTTCGGGAAATATTTCCAACGGCATATTAGTAAGGTCATTTGTTTAAATTGTTCCACCATGTCGTAAGAGGCTACAGACGTTAATACGGTGGCTATCAAGGATATAAGAGGAAAAGTTTTGTAATGTTTAAGCTGTGTAACTCATTTTTCCGTATCTTCAGTGAATATATCTAATATTTACTTACGTTAATTAACTTCACCAAATATTTAACAGCAAGATTTGCAAAAAATAACTTGTTTTAGGTTTATTTTTAATTTTGGTTGTCTTGCTTCAATACAGCGAATGACGGTGAAGAAGATGTTGTAAAGTACAGTCGGTAAAAATGTTTAATCATACATAAAAACGTAGAAAAACGAGAGCACAGAGAAAATATACACTGTTAAGTTGTGAAACAACATGGCAGAGAAGAGACAAATTGCGATTCAGAAGGATGTGGCAGAAAACCAGACGCTCGAATGAAGGACACAAGACTACCGCATGATGTGAGCCGAAATAGAGCATATTCATAAGATGGTTTCTACAATAACGAATAGGTTTCTTAAGCCACAGGGTCCGTTCGAAGACCTATCACTGCAAGGTTAAATACCATTGATGATGATCTTCCGTTAATCGAGCATTGAAGGTTCTACAAGCTATCACAAAATCGATGACTTACATATCTCCATTTGCAAAAAATCAATGCTAGGTATGAATCTCTTATGCATTCAGAGATTAAAATCCCTAGAAATTACAAATTGCAAAAATCATTGATTTCACTAGTGTGCATGATATCAGATGACTGAAAACTAGTAAGCGATAAAAGCTAACTTTGACATGCAGATTCAGAACTGTTCTTAGTTTTATTCCATCACGTACAGTTTTTTCAGAATGGACCTAATTTAACTTCTAATATTTATTATATATGCCAGTGGGTAAATATTGCGGGAGGGATATTTCTCAATACGAGCAAATGAGCCATTAGGTTGGCCCATGTTAATGAGTCTTAGGTTGGTACGACTGCTGCTATTGTTGTTTGACCTTGGAAGTGTTATTCATCCTTGATTCATTTTTGCTACAAAAATTGTCAATTGCGTGAAGTAATGTTAATATAACTGTGCTCACAGAAGTTAAAATATTGAAACCATAATTCTTATTTTTCTGTAAAAAAGTGACGTAATAGAAAAAAATGGAAGTCATTTGTAGAATCAGCATAAAAGAATGATTCGAAAACATCGATTTTTAATAAATCATCTGAAAAAATGTTTCAAAATGCAGACTGGTGTTAAAAAAGCAGCTAACTCATGTTCCGCACTATTTTCCTTTTTTAACGCATCCTTATGACGTTATGGTTAACCAAATAATATTTTATATGAAAAACGTCCTACCTTTATTCCAGCTAGTAGTTAAGCATATCTATGACTTGAACGTAGTTGTAAAAATAGCTGCATCACTCACCTGAAACAGAAAGAAAACAGATTAATAAAATATCTAAAAATCTGTAATGAAATAGAACAAAGAAAGTTCAAAAGAAAAAAAGCACTTTTGCTAAAATAATATTGAGAAAATACTTGACATACATTTTAGTGGTCTATGTATACTTTTCCTTATAATCCTGGAAGCTTATAAGAGGATCAGGGGTCGGACTAGTACGGTGTTTAGTAAACTGACTTATCCCGAGTGCATGCGTTAAAATGTCGTTTAAGTAGATGAATTCTCATTGAATTTATATGCTAATTCTCTTACGCTATGCTACGAACAATTAAATTGCAATCTTTCCACGGTACTTGCGAGTTTTAACTGGGACTATTAAGGTAAAGCAAATGGAGTGCTATGCCGAAGCCTATCCCTCCACGAAAGGAGTTGCTCGAAAGCTTTCTATTTAATTGTCTAAACATTCTATGTTAAGCATGCTCCGCTGCTTATCGAGTGGCTAACTGCCAAACAAACCTTTACGAAGACATCATTTGCAATTCTCCGAGGTTTTCACATTAATGGATATTACATGTTTAAATATTTGCAAGCTATAATATATTTGTTTTCTATGTTACATATATCATAGCAATAGTCTTCGTCTTCATACTGCTTCGAAAACCACTGCAAGGGTGCATGGTACGAAATGCAAGTACAAAAAAGAAAAGATTATCAGGGTACGGAATTAGACGATGATAGGACTAAAACTGAGGCGGGTTTTCGAGATATCGTCTCTCGTTCTTTCTTAAATGTGTCAACAAATAGGGAATAGTTCATATAAATGCAGGCAGGTGGGTTGTCTTCATAGCCTCAGACGTTATTTAATTTAACAAAATGTTTCAAAATAAATTTCAGAAGGCTACAGCAAGAGAACTTAGACATATTTTGCGACTGAGGACAATATTTTAATTAAAAAACTATTTTCTTTCCAATAAATAAAACATAAACAAAATATCTTTAACCGCTCTAGAAATAGAGCATTTTAATATTTTGCCGAAAAGCGAATATAAGAAATGGCACCCAAGGCGTCATCTTTGCCGGCCTGTATCTCGGGCCAGAAATCTTGTTGGACATAGCAAAAATACAGATTTCTTTAATTTTAACATATTATTAACTAAAAAGCATCTGAGACTATGATGGTACCTTATATGGAGGAGCGTTACCTTATTTGAAGTAATTTATGAAATGCACACAGAAAATGTCATTCGCTTGGACTGGGAAAACAACAAATATTCAAATTCAAGTTATCAAATAGATTACGTCACTTTTAGCCAGTTATGTAATGTAGTAAAATGATTGAGAGAAGGAATATACATAAATTTCACTAAAACCATAAATTAGAATATAATAGACGATAGACAGGTAGAAAATAATTACCCAAAAAAAGGTAACAGAATATTCTATTATTAGGAAATATAGAGGGAGTTAACTAGTAAGCCTATACTATCCATAAACTTGACCCTTTCCATTTTTATAAGATAAACTTTGAATTTGACAACCTCCTTAATACTTCATTAACTACCAAGATGTTTATATCCATGGAAATAATGTCCATGTTATATATTCACCTCTCTGTATAAAAAATTATTTACATCAACTTTGATCCCAAAAAAAATATTTTTTTCAAATCCTTTGTAACTTGATCTCGGCTAAGACTAAGAACATTTGGCTAAATAACGCTTTTTATTTGAAATATTTATCTCTAGTAGTTATTGAGATATTGACGTTTTTTGTGTGAAGAACAAGAAAAAATTAAAGAGCCGGAAAGTCCGGCAGTGAAGGTTGACTATTGGACATTTAAATCCGGCACTTAAAGGTTAACATTTATTACTGAAAAAAAACATTTAATGGTTCGACATGGTGGATTCCTAAGTGAATTCTCAGTAACCCATCAAGATTTTTGATTCATGTATTTTAACGTTGCTCAGAGAGATTTTATACACAATATAAAGATAATATAAATCAAAGCCACAAGTTGCACTTAAAACTGCAAAGAGAAAAGAGAGGGAGTAACATAGGAAATGGAAGGGCATGGTTTGGAACCATTAATGGCTTGGAGCCGATACACGATAGACTAACAGTACTTGAGTGTGTTCAGAACAGATTAGTGACATAAAGGACATTCTTTCGGCCCCTCAAAATATCTTAGACTTAAAAAGCTGACGAAGAAAGATAAAAGTGCTGCAAATCTGATATTTAAAAAATTTCTTCCTAGAAGAACCATTTGTGGCTATAAATAAAACATCGAGACGCTGGGATGTTTAAAAAATATATTTCGCCGTCTATCAGACACCATTTCCAAAATACTTTTATCTATTCACTTACCTTTTCATTGTGTTGTTGTATGATAATGTCGATATTTTAATCCTCAAAAATAACAATTTTTATCCAAATATTCATCCGCTAAAGATAATGATACTTAAAACTCTTTGTGAGATGGCATGTCATTTATGCATATCACTTCTTCCATGTATCGTATGTAAAGACGACTGGGCTTAGTCTAAGGAAATACGACGATAATGGAACTTCAATATTTTTCACTTGTTGGTTATTGCTAAGATGTAAATATTTGCTTGCTGAGAGAAATTCTGTTTCCGGAAAAAATAGTTGCTCTTAAGGTATCACTGACTGAAATTATCGCAGGACAGTAAAAATTTGAATCATTTCACATTTAGCGTCAAATTTTGATGATATTCTGTGAAATTTTGACCAACGAATTTTGACTTTACCTCGCTTTCTATGGCTATATACCTCACTGTTTTCTACATATTTATAATTAGGTCGTCTTCTGTTTAGAAAAGTACAATATCATGATCAAGGTGCTCCAAATTGGCATTTTCTATTACTTATATCTTCCATATTTCCCACTTTCAACCATTTTTCTGTTGTAAAAGAAATGATTAGTAAAATCACTACCTCCACAAGTTATTTATTTTCCAAAGTCACCAAAAACAGTATGAGCTATATCCATGAGTGTCTCTCAAATCGGGCAAATATAGAAATGAACGAGTACACACAATCATGCCCTTATTGGTGAAGACCAACCCCAGGCTAGATTTTGTAACCCAGGCGACCCTAGGGTTAGCAGGCGACAAATTTACCACTCCGCTACCGGAGCTGGCAAATATACCATATTATCGGAATTTAATCGACTGTACCACGACGTATTCACCATGTTGATGATTAGAGATTGATTTTCTGAATCGTCGCATCCGAAATGTTGTTTATGCTGGATGCTTGCAATATATTCCGCTTTTTGCTAATTACGGGACGTGTGAAACTTGTATCCGATATACGTATTATCCACAGTGATATAGCCAATGTGAAGAATTATCATCCCAATATTGACATATATATATCGTCATATCACAAACACGCCAGCCACCAAGAATCCTTGATATTCTCCCTTCCGTCCCAAGCCTCGTGCGTGGGGAGGCAAGATAGAAAGGGTAGCAGGGTCCCGTTTTTCTAATGCCAGGGACCGGAGGGCGTGGAGGAAGTGGGGGAGGAAATGGCTGAATATGAGAAAGATGGTGCGATATCGATATGGCGTGGGTGTCGGGTGGAGGAGTCGACCGCGGATTGGGAGGGGGAGAATTCACGATCAGTTGGGAGTGGAGACTTCATGAGATTCCCTTAAACCATAACTTCTCCCACCTTTCCTCCTTATGGCTTCATTTTTTCATCCTAACCTTACCCTGTCCCCCACTGTACCCCTTCTTTCAGGATCACTTTTTTGGTAGGGGTTCCTTACTTCTCTTCCTCTTAAAGGGTCTCCCCACCGCCCTTTTGCAGACAAAAATCCCTTATGCCCTCTCATCACTCTCCCAAGCCCCCCATCCCAGGATTCACCACCCCCCTCCCCGCGCAAGGCTCTCGCTCTTTTTCCTGCCGAAGATGCTTTTCCAGAAACGCCGCCACTAATCCTGGCAGTTTACCAAATGGGTTCCTTGTAATTCCCTTCTCCCTCCGCCTCATTCCGCCCCGCCTCACCATTCTTCTCCCTCAACGCCCAACTCTCCTCCTTCCCTCTCCCGTCAAAGCATTAAGGTTCCACCCTTCCCTTTCCACCCTCAACAGGGGCGAGAGAGAAATGCTCCTCTTCCTTGTCTTTCATTCCTCTCCTGTTCCCACGTCTTCGTCTCCTTTAGGATCATTGCCCACGTCCATCTGGATGAGGTTTTCGTCTGGTTTCATTTCACGGGTAAAGTTTAGAACACGAGCACGAGAAGAGCAAAATGCAGATGTGAATTTAAAATATAAATGTTTTCAATGTTAGCTGATTCGCTTGTAGCTATTTCGTTCAGGGCTGATTTAAAAATATCTTGTCAAATATTTTCTGGATAAGAAAATCGTTTCTTCTACGTTCTGCCATCGATAAATCTTTTCTCACTTAACCGACAGTCTGATGTGATATGTAATGCCCAAACACTCAAGGTTGATGTAAATACAACTTCATCCATAATTTAGGATTAAACAGCCATTATGAATCCGAGTCTTAGAGTGACGTTTACTTCTGAAAATTAATAATTTTAAAATATACCGGAACACATTGATGTACTTCCGTGGTATCGTAGGAAATATAATGTTTTCGTGATAATATGTCACTATGAGGAAGCATAATTGAGGGAAAATTTGAAGGTAAAGTCCCCAGAGGAAGACCAAGAGTCAAGAACATGGGGCAAGTCAAGAGGGATACGGGGAAGAAGAACCATAGGGAAGTGAAGGAACTGGCATGGGTTAGGGCGAAATGGAGGGCTACACTATACCAATCCTAAGACGGTAATACTACGATGATGATATAACGTTTAAAAATGTTAAATTGTTAGGTTTCTTTGATTATAGCTTGCAAAAAATGAAGTATATACTTCCACTAACCCTAAATAGCTCAAGAATTGAAGTACTTGATTTTTATAAGTAAGCACATTTGTAATAACAGGACAACACACCAGTCATTTGCCTCATATAAATTCAAAAGTTGACAACCTCATAACAGAGATATCTCTGGGGTAGTTGTGTATACTCCACTGTTGTAAACACACATTAATTATATTGATTTATTGTAGGTTTAAATATTATAAGTGTGGAAGGTAATATAAAATCATTATAAAGATTTGAGCTATGGAGTGAATCGAAGAAACCTTTTTTATTTGAGGTACTAAATAGCATAGGCGAAATCAACACTTAATCTGATGCAGTACCGTTGTACATCTTTCATAAGTAGAAGTTTCCTCACTTCGCACTACAATCATTTTCACTTGGAAAATATAATATAACCTATCTTCTCTCTAGTCACTGAATTTTCTCTCCTTGGGACTTGGCACACGTCTAATCTTGACTAATTGTCCACCATTTCGTTAATAGAACTTTTTATTGCTATGATTATTGTCTTGTTGTTCGTATGTTATTAAACGAGAATTAGCATTTTTAATATATTCGGAATTCCTAAGATAATAATAATAAAATCATTACTTAAACTCAACTGGACCAAAATTTATGCCCAGCTCACAATATTTTTCAAGATGTTCTGCCTAAATAAGGCGGCACCCTGTTAGAGGCTATTGCGGGTATCTGGTTTCCAGGAATTGCTAAGAGATTATCCAGTAGGACTATGCGATTATTCGATTTATTGAATCGTCGATTCAATTTTTTTTACAATTGATCGTTTATTTCAGCACATCGATGTGGATTTCGGTAATTGACTCAATTGTCAATTGTTTTTCAATTGTCAATTGCTATTCAATTTACAATTATTATTCGGTAATCGATTAATTAATAAGGGAGGAGATTGCTAGGTACAGGGACATTCCAAACGTGAGGATGGAGGTCGCCGTACTGCCGTGGTGGAGGGAGAAGGCCACCACCTACCCCTCCCTCCCTCCATAAGTTAGCAATAACATATCTAACTATCAACCGGCAACTAACACTGCGTCCGAGAGGTTGTTCAGTCTTGGTGGGAACATTGTCGTCGACACACGCCAGTGTCTGTCGGATGAACACGCTGAGGATCTCATCTGTCTGTCTTCAAATTTCGATCTATTCCTTTAATTAATTAATAAAAGCTAACTGATTGAATATTTTCGCTGTTTTTTAAATTATTTCTTTCATCCTTCTTATTGCCAAAGGAAAGCCATTTTAAAAGCACAATCCAATTGAGTCCCGTCAATATATTGGTTGAGGTCAATTAACTAAATAATGACAATTAACTGACACCATTTCGATGTCAATTAATTGGCCTTTGTCAATTAATTGGATTACTTCAATTAATTGTCATGTCTTCAATTCCCGACAATTGAATCGACCACATTTTCAAATATTTTCATAATTGATCGATATCGATTATTTTCGATAATCGCACAGGCCTATTATTCAGTGTCCAAATAAATCTGGAATTCGCTTCTGGGAAGGAGATTTAAAAGTTTGAAATTGGTGCTGAGGAGCATCCGAAAGGGTATAAAAATACGGGTGCCTACCAACGAATCAGATGGCATCCGACCCCAGGGTTGGAGTATCTAACCTGGACCAGATGACAAACACGATATGACCTGATGTCATGGAAATTTTGTTCATCGAAACGTTGACAGAAATGCAGAGTGTGAGCTAATGGAAAACCCAAATAGACTTCACCAACGTCATTCACCGGGAAAGCAAGACATCATTCTTCGAAATTGAGCGCACATTAATATGTTTTTTAAGTAAGTCGACTCGGACAAAATTTCACTAAAGTGCACCTGTTTTTGTTCTTTTTTCTATATTTAGCCATGTTATCACTAGATGTTCGTCTTCGGCAAAAATTATATTGAGGTATGTAATTTTCGAATGTTACACTCGGCCCAACACCTTAGTTTTTGTTAGCAGTAATATTATTATTATGAGAAATATATTATTTTGTGTTAATAGAAAACCTGGACATATATCTAAACAAATTATTTTAAATTATGTCATGTGCCATCATGGTACGTGTAAAACATAGCATTGAATTGTCAGAAATCCAAATCGGTATGGTGAATTAACGATTAAATATTACTTTGTTTAAATAAACACTATTTTATTCTAACCGACCCAGGTTTCAGCAGCTATGTGCCATTATGAAGGTAAAAATATTATCAGGTGGCCAGCTGTATACGATATGTGGTTGAGGACGAGAAGGAAGGAGAATGAAGGAAGGGGTGGGGGGAAGAAATAATGAAGGTTGAGTCAAACACTGGTGTTTCAAGGAGGATGAATAACCACTGTGAAAAGAAAGGAGAGGGGGACAATGGAGGAAGGGAAGGAGTATGGACAGTTGAGTCAAACACTGGTATTTTTGCCTTGATAACGGCACATAGCTGCTGAAACTGCTGGGTCGGTTTGAATAAAAAAGTGCAGATTTAAACAAAATAATTTTTAATCATGAATGATCGTGACTTCAAAGAGGTTTACCATTTCTTATGTTGGTAAGGTGAAATTATTTCACTCATTTAAGATAAAGTGCCGATCACAAAGGACTAACGTTAAAAATTTTTCATACCTAAATAGAACAATACTTGACTGGAACAATCTACCAGCACAGCCTCTCGAACCCTTCCCAAAAAATGTAAATATATTTAAGAATAGGTTGAAAAAGGATGTTTTTATCTTTTAATTGTAAGGTATTGTTAACCAAGGCGATGATGTATATTGTTCGTACCTTGTTTATCTATGTTACCACCGGGCCAATTGTCCACTTGTAATATTATTAATATAATAATAATATCTAGAAATATCAATAATGAAAATATGCATGCAAATTTTCACGGTAATGTTTTCATAAAATATCGCTCAAACAACCTTGGAGTTAGTGGCAGTTAGCATCGGGGGGGGAGGGTTGAGGGATTCGCTCTGGCCCCAATCACCTTGCTTCGGTGCTCCGGGAGAACAGGGCGAATGCGATCGAGGGAATTCGCAGCAGGTGAAGTACTTCGCGTGGATGTGCGAGAGTGCAGGGAGAGCAAGACATGAGAAGGATATCCAACTCGAAGAGACGCTTAATGTGATTGAAGTCGATGGGAGACAGTCGGGAGGAAGGGTGTTGGTGCGGCATCGGAGGGGATGCTGCGTGACGAGCGGATGGGTTTGTGAAAAGGCTCTCCCCGGGTGCGGCTAGGATGTGAATGCGTGGAAGGGAAGAAATGCGAGTTTCTCAGCGGCGAGCTGAGAAGGGAAAGACACAGAAAACCATGAGAGAGAGAGAGCCACAAGAGTGGAAGACGAGAAACGCGTACCCGTCCATCCGCCCGACGGAACTTACGCTTGTGTGATAATTAATTTCCATAACATTAACTCATAACCGGTGACTCTTGCCAGGAGGGTCTCTATAAACTATCCGCATCCTCCAGAAAAAGTAAAATATTTTGAAACCGCGAAATATTTCTTGAATTGATCGAACCGATTACGTGAGAGAGATGTAGAACCAAAATGAGAGGTAAAGAAATTCCTTTTTCGAACGCACCATTGTTAATTTTATCAAAACAGCGCAAAACAGCGACACTCACATAATTACACATCGTGTACACACAATTCCCCATTGCCTTCACGTTTCCCTAATCCATCCCATTTCCTGGCTGGTGTCCCGACACCCCCTGCCACACGCCATGGTGTGGCGGCTGGCTGGGTAGCATGTATATGCATTACTGACCGACCTCCAGTAGGACATTATGGTTATTCCTCTGGCTCAGTAACCCCTAAAAAAGACGACGAGGAATTGATGAAGTTGGCATTAAGTGGCACTTTTAATAAGGTTTAAATAAAAACTCGGCAATTTAGAAACTAGTACTCCAGATTTTTCATATCGGGTTTATGAGAACTCTTCACAAAATTGCTATTGTGCGTCTACTAAGTACTGTAGTGTGAAGCTACACTACCTTGGCCCCTGGAGCATCAAAATAAGTAAAATCCATGGCTTTTTGCGAGCGATGTGAATGTGTGTTGAATATAAATAGGTAATCCGTAAGTTGGGAGGAATTTCTTTGTGATATAAATTATCCCCATTCTCCTTAAGAAGTATACGTGCATTACACGAAGAATTACGCTGACCAAAGATGAGGTATTTGATGATTCAGCGTGCACAAAACATGAAAGCAGGCATTACACTACAAGGAGAATGGCCTGAACTAGTGGAATCCATCATCCACCTGAGAAGTTGTATGACGTTTGGTAGAAGAAGTGCAACGGACTTTAATCTAAGAATAGCTAAAGCCAAGAAGTTATTTAAGATGAAAAAATCATACTGATCAAGTGATTTACAAAAAAGAATCAGTATGTGATAACATTCAAGCAGAGTTTTGCCTTATATAGCTGAGTGAAATAAATTATTTGAAAACTGGATTTAAGTAGAAGAGAGGCTTTCAAACCTTTGTGATTTTACCATACTTTTCTGGCTTCGACGACATGATCTGCTATTTGTGATCTCCGATCCTTAATCAATTTATCTGCCCGCATTTAGACGGAAACATCTGTTCATCAACGGTTTTATAAGGGTCAGGAATATCACAACTTGACGAAATATCATTAAAGCCATTCCAAACGGCAGAAAAAAGCGCATTTGTAATTTTCGAGCCTAGCACGTCTAGCAGACATGTTAAACCTCAAAAAGCGCATTATTACCCTTAACCTAAACAATATTTAGTGTGAGAAATGGTATTCTTAGCAGAGGCAATGACCTACTTCCCTGACCACAGAGAATCTAATTCCAATTATTTCGCTTCAAATGCGCCCACAACGTAAATAATGGCTAAAAAGACGTCTGGTTCATGTGACATCACGGTGCAACCATTAGACTTCAAGACATTGCACTCCAGGGCTAGATAACGAAATATGACTTCGTTCAAACCGTTTATACAGCCAGAAATTGCATTTTAGATACATTTAAACGCTCAGAATGCACGCCTCTCTGACCCATCGCAAGGCGGCACTGCAGAGTTTTAGCGGGACCCCCATCACCCCGGCTGGTGACCAACATTTTTATCTTGTGTAAAGTGCCGTAATACAGCATTAAATTTAGTCCTGATGTATTTAGCATTCCGGTGCAAATTCCGTAGTATAATCAGAATTTCCAATGCTGAGTCTGGCCAGACACGTTGGCGGTTTATGATAAATCCGGATTTCTTGATTGAAGCTTTCGCGGCTCATAATGACTAACAAAATAATAATATGGGTGTATGCCGCGTGTAATTTCGCTTTGTCCCGACGACGTTTTGTGGCCCTCCGCTGGTCACTTCTTCATGGGAATGAAACTTGCTGCCGCTGTTTGCTCTTATATATCTAACCCCACTAAAATGGTTCAAGATGGAGAGTTGGAAGGGGGAGGGAGTCAGGACAGGGGGGGGGGTAGAGAATTTTAGCAAATGACTTGGTTCCATCTACTGATGATGTTTAGGCCATCATCTTAATTGAAATTATGTTCATTTTTCTTAATCTCTATGGCCTCATGGGTGAGTTGGGGTTTGAATCCTTAGCGATGACTTTGGATTTTTCAAACTCGATCGTGTGTCCCAAGAATTCGTGCTCAGCCACTGCAGACTTAGTTGTCCGCCCCAGTCGAATCCAATCCCGATTGTTCTCTTTCAGTTGAATTTGACTGAGGGTCCTCATATACCCGATTCATTTTTCACCGCATGTTCTACAGGAAATTTCGAATACCCCATCCATTTATAGAGGTGCTCTGTCCTTAAAATTTCCTATGAGGTGTTTTACTTGCACCTGTGATTTAAAAATTGCCTTAATGTCATATTTACGAAGGACGTTGATAATCTTATCGGTAGTGACTTTAAAGTGCGGGAGGACGGCTTTCTTCTGGCTGGTGATGTCCGTACCTAGTTTCATACATTTGTTTCTACCCTGCGATAATTAGCATATTTAACGCCGCAGGCAACCTTAGGAAAAATGAAATATAATCATTTCCAGTCTAATGAAAGCGAACTAATATATAGGAAGAGGAAAGTCAACCATTAGTTATTACTAAAAGAAATAATTTTCAACTGATTCCTGCAAAGCAACAGATTAACGTATGTAATAAAATCATTTCTGTAGTAATATTTATTCACTTTTAAGATCATTAATTTAAAAAAAAACATGATGAAAGTTAAATTTCTCTGGGATTATAGGTAAATACCTATTCAAATATGAAAATTCCTTTAAAAGAATCGGCTCACCTTTGAAGATCATCTCTAAGGAACGGCGGGAAATAACTCTAAAATTTCTTTGCAATTGGAACACTTGCCCTTATCGCTCGCATTAAACCGAGTCCGAAGAGAGTATTTTAAACGAGGCGTCCCCGGAAAAATATAAAACCTACCAATTTGTTACTTTCGTTTCCGGCGAAAGGGATCGGCAGTTTAACTCAATCCTGGAGATCCAGGGTTCTGGGAAAGGCAGGGAACGTGACGCGAATTCCAAAATAGGTGAGCATGCGAGTTCCAGCCCGTAAATCAAATTTCCGATCGGAAAAGAGCCATTGCCCTTTTCCCCCAACAATCTCTCCCGCCCTTGTTTAAACACCTGCATCGGATCCGGTGGAGAGCCTGAGTTTCCTTCGCCAAGACTAGCACCAACACCACCGCCATCCAGCAAACGTGTATAAGGCCGGGACTTATGATAGCCGTTAATCAACTGCGGAAGACACGGAAAAGGAATTCTCGTCACAACTCATTTGCTCTCGCAGCTCCGAACCCTTCTCATACCGATAGATGGAGGTGTATATACGGTGTGTGGGGGAATTTCAGCTCTACAGTCTTTTATATCTATCCTCACCTCAAACCCTGCTTCCCACCCTGACAGCCCCAACCTCATTCCCTTGTTCCAGAAAGACCTTCCTTTTCTCTCATCTCGGCCGGAACATTAAGAACACAGTCAACTCCATTGCCTCCAATCGATGGACGTCGTTTAAAGGTTTCGCCTGAATGCCTTTCCTTATTCCCTTCCTGCCAACCCAAGCCATCTTCTCCAGATTAGTCCCGACCCCCAGCCCAAGCCAGTCCTTACATCCTTCTATCCACCTCCCTAACGTAGTGAACACAGATGATTAGTCATAATCTTCGCGAAATATCATCTTCTCCCACTTCTGGTCCGAAACCCTTTTCCACCCACACCCTAAGTCTTCCCTCCCGCCTCGAAATCTCCTTTCCCGACAGCACCCTCAATTCCATCTCCTTCTTCTTCCATTATTCCGGCCCCAGAAGAAAGCTCGTTTTTTGGGCACGGGGCTTCCTTTTCGTTTCCTCGTGCGAATTCCTACTCCTCCCGTGACACCCTTGGGAATCCGTCTCTTGTCTCTCTCTTCACTTGCCTTACCTCTTCAAGATCTCTCCATAGCCTCTAACTTAGGCCTCTCCTTAATACCCAGTCTCCTCCCATCGTAATCGGTTCCTGTGAATCGAGATTTTGTGATGCAGCTTTAATAATAAATATAATATCCAAAGACCCGGGTTCGAAATTCTACTGTCAAGTTTCAAGTACGCTATTTTCATAATTATCTTCCTCACAAAGTCACTATGACGCAGTTTTCAAATAAATTATTATTAATTAATAACAATAGGAAATAAAGATTTTTGAAGGAGCGGGGAAGTGGATTAGAATCAGGATACGGACAGATGTATCGGGATGAATGAACGAGTAATGGAATGGATGGTAGCAAGAAGTGAAAAGGAAGAAGAGGAATTGAGAGATGAAGTGGAGGGGGGCGTAAGGGGAGGTATCGAGCACGAACAAATGACGTAGTCGGGCGCAGCGTTCGAAAGTTACTGAAGCGTCAAGTCTCCCTCACTTGTTTTTTTTCATTCCTCGCTGCGAGGCGACCGTAAGTGGCAAGAGAGACCGCCCCAAAATGCTTCGACGGACATTATGTGGAAAAATTATGGGGAAGGAACGAGTAATTCAAGGACGGGGGACATTTGAGCCGCGTGCGGGTATAGGTTAGGAAAGAGGTAGCTTGGGACGCCAGGGGTCAGAGTAAAAGGGTTACTTAAAAAAAAGCCGTCTAGGTATAGGGGACGTGGGATCTTTCTAGGAGAAATGAACGATCCGACGTGGAGGACTGCTCCTCTTCGTGGATAAAAAGCGCAAGCCCCCACAGCAAGTATGCCACCTCGCTTGAAAAGTTTTCAAAAGGGCTTGCCACGTCAGCGATTGGGAATCCACCGAGACCAACCATGATTTAAAGACTGAGAAAACATAAATTCTGGATGGATTTATTTCATAGACCAAAAAAATGGAACAAAAGGATTAATATTTCTATCGTGGAAGTACGATGGAGGCATTATGGGCAGGTTGCCCTGCCATTAACTGCCTGCCTGCCATGCCTGTCTTTGCCATTAACGCACACCATTGTGTAAATGGCTCTACCTACCATAAGCTAATTACACCTTCAGTTAAATTCTGCAGGCTTCACTTCATAGTGGTTTGAACGATCGTATTCATTATTAGGTAAAGTACTTAGTACTTTTCTACAATCTTTTATTAGCATGACGTTCGCCGATTTACGGAATCGTTAAGTACAGAGAGTAAACACTTTCTGTGCATGAAGATGCCGGTAATCAGCGAAACTCGTCGTGATAATAAAACATTGCGGAAAAGTACTAAGTTATTTAATTACTAATGAATACGAACGTTGTCAGTTCAGTCGCCTCCACAGCATTTGTTATTTGTGTTCACAGCAAATTGAAGACGACGAACATGGAAACTCACCCGGAACGGAAAACCTCAATTTAAGTTTAATATTTATGATTAAAATGATTTGCGCTGTAGGATGCAATTGAGTAGGGGGACTCCGAAAGAAGAAATAAAAAGATGTCTTCACATTCACGCATTATCGATTTGCGGCACCTAAATGAAAAAGAGCATTTCTGCTAATTATATCACCGCTAAATTACCATCCAGTAAAAGCTATACTTTATAATATCTAAACCACCAAAATTGCTTTTAAGTGAGAGTTATATCACAATCAGCTGATAGCTAAATCGCCAAAACGAGTATTTTTTTTGTCAATCATATTTTCTATTTTTTTAATGTCATCTACTACCTTTAATCTAGGATTAGTACCACTCCCCCTTCATCCCCTCAGGGTTATTGCCGATTAATTGATGTGCTTTGTGCCTTTGTCTTAAGTGAATAAATCTGTTAAGGAGATCTGCTGTAACCATTTTACCTCGTATCGCCAACATTGCCCGCGACCCGACACCGAGAATATTTAGTCATTAATTTTTTGTCCTCCTCTTTTTTGTTCTCTTCCACAGTTCCCAGGCCGAGGGCACCCCCACCCCCCCACACACATTCCCCCCCCCTCTTTCAGTCCCACCCTGTGACCGCTACCAAAACCTTCAGTCAGAGGGTGTCAGCGCGATTGCAATGTATGTACCACACCCAACTCTTATGCGGTGTAAATTGTAAGATTAGTACTACATCCAAGTAGATATCGGCAAGAAAATTTTTTTTTTCGTAATAGCAAAACCTACTTAAAGATAGCTTTTAGAAATCATTATCCTAGTTCCATAAAGACTATACCAAAATACAGAATAAGAGATTTCATGAAATGTGTACCTTAAAGGCGATAACTCATGTAGTGAGTGTCAGATTAATATAGATATACGAATGGATAGATAATAAAATTATAAGATTGATTGCACTCTTCCTGGAACCGTGCTATGAAAAACATCTCCCACTGTGCATCACTGGATTTCGTAACTTTGCCAGACATAAGCGGTAAACAATTAAATAATAAACGTCACGCATTCTTTCATCCACTTGATGACTCGATACATGTGAAGAGTTTCAAGCTCTGAGCGAGCTGTTCATTTCTAAAAAGAAGGAAAACTCAACGTCAAATCAAAAACATGAAAATTCAGGGCACCAAACTCCCGAATATCGAAAGAATGCCAACTCCACGACAGTTTTGAGTCTTTCAATGATGAGAGCATTCAGCGCAGCGAATGATTACACGTAAAAGAGGCGCTGAATTGAAACGTGCACAATTAACGAATTTTCACGGGGGAGAAATTATTTTACTTCCATCCCTCGTCGCACGATAACGCGATGGAGTCAATGATGAAATACTTTATTTTTTTGATTAGACTATGCATACACTCTTACGAAACTTGCAAACGATTGTCTCGGACTAAGAGTGATTCGTTAACTCCCGAGAGCCAGTATATATGATAGCCCGAGCAGAAATCATCGAATTACTCACAAAGAATTTCCTTCGAATGCATTGCTCTGTCGCTATGTTACGAGTGAAATTTCTCACTCGAAAGATACTCATGGGACTGTTCAGCACGAAATTTTCCTCTTTTTTTTCTTTAGTCTACTATCCCAGCCCTTAGAAGAATCTTTCCGACATCCTCTGCTCTCATCGTTCTTTTTTTACAAAACCCAAAGCTTAAGTTCCCACCAACCTTCCTCCTTATCTTTCCATCATCATTCTTATTCTTGCTTTATTTTATTTTTAATTTCAGCTCAAGGCCCTCCTTTCCATCTTACGCAGGAATAACTCCATTTCTTGGCGAGTCACAAGATTAAACTCTCAGCCGTCTCACACTCCTTCCATTTGGCGCCAAAGCCATACCCACGCAGACAGCGCCTTTCCCGGCGTAAAGGCGAAGCTTTCACGATGACGATCATCACCCAATTCAATACGAGTAAATCCAGACCGACGATCTTCGTTCCTTTCGCCCTTACGTCCTAAACTTTCTTCTTTACTCCCCTTCTTATATCGCCAGCATTATTTTCAGCTTTTTTTATCCTCTCCTATCGCTTTCTCATTACATTTATTTCTCCTCCTGCCGTATCTGAAGGTTTAGGAAGCAAGAGAGGCGTTATGGGAGTGAAGTATATTTTCACAAGGAGCAAGATTCAATTCTTCAAGTCATTGAGTTCACGTTCCCTGAGTTGTGTCATTGTCACGTGCGAGAAGCCTCACTTAAAGGCATGCATGAGATTCGAATGCAAGTGAGTGTCAGAGAGTACAATGAGTTTCTAAGACGAAATGAATCCCTGAAACATTCACTGCGTCATACTTATAATTCTGAGCATTTTAAACTAGACTTTCCATGGATTTATATTATAGGTATACACTTCGTAATTACCATAATTTATTTACTTCGGGAAAATAAGAGGACAGCATTTCATGGAAGATGTCTCTAAAGATTTTGCGATGTAAGTTATACTATTTAGTGTAGCTATCCTTTTTTAAAGGGTGAGTAGGTTTATGAAGAGGATTTCTGCTCCACTTAAGCATGAGTTCATGAGCCTCTTTAAGGTATTCGCGTTGCAAAGTTCAATATTCAGGGCAATATTTCACCGGAAAAACTGTATCCTTTATCAGCACCGAATTAAGATATGTCCGAAGTGACACATAACACTTCAAAATGTCCAAAGTACCTACAACGTATTTCGTTGCACATCGATGAAAACTTACAGCTGAACGATTCCATAATTTATATTTTTTTAGCAAGACCAGTAGTGGGAACTGATGACAACAGCTTCATTTTAAAATTAGTTAAAAGGATTTTACTTAAAGAGAAGAATATTTTTTATTTAGGCAGAGGAACATACGATTCCCTAACTCAGAACATCCAGCCATATAAATTTCATTTAAATATATCAGGACAACACCAGTCACTTACGACAGTGACTAAAAACTGAATCTACTGCTTACGATCTCAATATTTTTAAGTTACAAAAGTAGCAGAAGATACCTTTTCTTAATGGGTTAAGATTTGTTTGTATGTTCAAAAATATACTTAAAATTGAATCGGGCACTCCACAAAATTTCTTAATAATATAGCTTGATGAGAGTAATTTATTCAACGCTGATCGAAAAGAGAAAATTTAAAGTTACAAGGAATGGCATGCGAGCGTTTTAAGTGGGTCCAAGAAAATATGTGAACTAAAAAATGAAATAATTCTTAAGGACGTTCGGTGGTTTCACTCAACTTAATGGGAATTCGTCAAAACTTGTTCTGGAAGCATTAATTATGTTTTCCTAAAGCTACCTGAATGTTTTTAAAATTATTTACCGCAGATTTCTTAGGATATTTGATGTGGAAGTGGGCATGAAATTACATGGGTTCTTATGGGAACGCAAGGTGCTTTATTCATTGAAAAGAACGCTTTCCAGTTAAGAATAAGAAACACAAAAATAAGTTAAATCATCAATAGAATAATGTATGAAAATTAATTGATATAATTTACTTTTATTATTTTTGTTTTTCTTATTCTTAACTAGAAAAAAGTTTTTTTAGATGAATTACGCCACTCGTACCTTGTGTTCCCATAAGAACCCATGTAATCTTTTGTTCACTTCTCGATAAATATATCTTAAGTAATCTGCGGTAAATATTTCTAAAAAAAATCATTTAGATTAAGGCAACAAGTAATGCCTCCAGCAAGTTTCGTCGAATTCTCTTAAGTTGAGTGAAACCACCGAACCTTCTTAATGTAACCAAATTCCGAAAGGGTGTTGTAAAAATTTTTCCACTGCCGATTCATCGGCATATTTCACTATTTTCTTCAGGATTCTCAATATAGACCACATACAGCACACACACACTACCAGTATCCCAACTGTACGCTCTTATTTTACTCTAGAGGAACGCAGTGAATTTCTCAAATCGACAATGGACCCAGGGGACGATGTTCAAATACGATTAAACGCCTCCCCTGCATCCATCTTTCACGTCTGTGAGTGCAGATTTTTAATTCCCACGGCCAATTCGGAAAGTACTCAATTCGTATTTCCTGCATCTTCCTCGGAAGGAGGTTTTGGTTGAGATTCGAGGAACAGGCAGCGCAGCAACGCTCACTCTTCACTTGCATCGCTGTTTGATTCAACACTACCAATTACTTAGCTTGCGGAATCCTTCGAACGATAACTTAAACATAAAGATTCCAATGGATCGCTCCTACAGCTCATAATCTTTGAGGTAAGAAACTAGGGTTCTTGAGAAAAGTATCTCAGACGAAGTTTTGTTCCACAATCAGTGCTACAATGTTTCGGGTACCAGAGGTAATGATCACTTGGGATCCGTATCATCATAATATCAAACAAATGTGTTGGTATAGGCATTCGCTTACATGAAATTGAAATACCTAAATCAGGTCATTCGTAATCTGATAAGCGGCCAAAAATCCACAATCACGCATTCAACTTCAATGCATTATTCGCTAGTACTCCACGTCATCCATCTGCAGTTTCCATCGATTTCTTACAGAATATTGGAATATGTATCATTGAATCAAAGTAACTGACTCACAGGTATATAACCATACCAGTTACGGCTTTTAAAAAGAAGAATTGTGCAATATATCATCCGTAAAGTAGCGGGACAAATACTTCCCATTAACGTAACCGTCAATCACGAGTAATATAATCAAATTTATCAATCATGGGTCAATTTTACTTAACGATGCAGTTACAATCAAAGCAAGCTTATGAAATTTGAGGTATTATTTTGACTTTCCAATTTCACTAAACCGAATTAAACAAATGGCTAGAAAACGGACACTACCCTGATTTTATAAAAATGATGATCACGAACAAATGACGGAGGATAGATAACAAACAATTGCCTTAAATTTCACTTTAAAAAGACACATAACGGAAATACATTTCCCAATATTACAGTCCAAGATTAACAAAAGGCGTGTAAAAACGTTTTTTAACAAGTTAACTTTCACAAACCATAACACTACTATTCGAAACTTACATGAGCATCCGGCAGAAATGACTCCACCATCACAGAGGTCAGGAATTCGTCGGATGAAATATAGCACACGTGATCACTCGTATAATGGACAAAGCCATCGTTATCCCACAGTCAGGTTCAAAGAACACCTAGCACACTTTAAAAAATACCACTTTTATAAATTATAACTCGCAAAACACATACTTGTAACTGGACACTTAATCACTGCTTTAAGACTCACACTGGTTTAATCCACTTAAAATCACAAATTAGACGCGTACAAAAGCCTATTCATATGCGTCAAACAGCAAGATGTCGTGAACAACGAGTAAAGATAGGTAAGAGCGAGCTCTTCGAAATATAAGCGAACGTCGAACACTCGAATACAAGAACAAGCGACCGGTGACTTCTAGAGAGGACGAGAATTTTCCACGCCAACGATGACTCATCCTCAAAGACACCCCATTCTGAGAGAATGACGTCACTAAACCAAAAAAGGCAAACCCCCCAACCCCATACACTTGGTCTTTTAGCCTTGGGCAAAACACACGTGTTCTCGAGTTTAAGAACCTCTACAAGTAGAAAGTCAACTGGATGACCGAAATTCGTGCATAGGAGTATATTTCCTCTGTTTCTATTGACAATATGGCTTAACTTTCAATTTAATTTACTTCTCAACTTCTTCTTAGATTATATTCTTGCCCTCCAGCCAAATGGGCTTACCAATTGCAAACACTAAACGTCAAGTCACTAACTCTCGCGGCGTACATAGTACGCTTTCTGAAACGTTGCAACCTACAAAAAATTAAGTCCTAAATTTATTCATGTGAAAGCACTGAAAAACAATCCAATTGCTACGAGAGCCATATAATTTAAAAAAATGTTCTGAATCAACTTTGTTATAAGCAAAAATACGCTTAAATTGCCCACGAAGAAGAATTATTTACGATCCACACCCACATATCACGAAAAAACTTGGATAAATTAGCTATTAAAATTTCACTGGTCACAAAAGCACAGAATGAGGCCAGGTTAAAGTAAAAACAAGAAATCTTAGGCCAAATATTAAGTGCGATAAACAATATATCGTTACTAAACCAAAAGAGCAGCGAGCCCAATAACACATTCGACCACTGAATCCACCATTTCACAATTTATTTCACAAGAGATTAACGTACACATTAAATGATAAAAACACGGTGTACCGTAATAGTTAATCTAAATACACGATCTTGTAGCACACATAGAAACTGGCAATAAAATTCTTTTCGATGGAAAGAAATAGTTTATTATACATTCTTGCCAACTACAAACAAAAAAACTTGACTAAACTTAAAAACACACACCAACCGCAATTTTAGAGGCATCAAAGCAAAATACTGTCAATCCCTAAAGTTTGATAAAGGAAACACCACGTTAACATAGAGATAAACACGTTTTCAATGAATTAACTGAGAAAACCATAGCTAATGGTCCACAATTGCATGTCCAAAAAATCCCATTAAAAATTATTCAGGACGCCAATGAAGCTATCAACCGGTGTAAAACAATCATAGATGAAAAACTTCGTTTCACTTTAAAAAATAAAACCCCAATATACCCTATTTCTACGGCCTAACCTAGGACGTTGCCCTAAATTCACTAATCAGGCAACAAAATTCGACCAATAGTTTCAACCTTTAACTCATCAACATAAAAATCTGGATAAATAGATAACGAATGAGTACAAAGCCCAGGGCTCCGAGAAAATGTAAAGAAGTAAAACTGCAAGAAATTCATTGCTAATACATGGCAGTTAACTATTTATCACCACGAAATATAACACCTGTTTACACATAATCTCATTTCTAGTGATATTTTCCCTTCTTCTCAAAATATACCTCACTGCAGTCATGTACAGAGGTAGTATTTTTCACCCGTTTTCAGAACACACATGGAGTACCAAATTTTTGGAGAGAAAAAACTCCGCTCTTAAGGAGGGCAATGTAAGTCCACTCTTATTCCCGTTCCGTCTCATAAATTACTTAACCATAAAATTGGGCCGTACAATTTGGCTAAATGCAGGCCGAAGACGCTGGCTTACTTAACCACTGAAATATGCAAATTACAGTGTCATTTTCTTTTATTTACAGTCTTCATTGTTTCCCGTGCGTTTGCGCTTATTTCTTTTTTGGGTGTCCAGTATTGCAAATGAATTACAGTTCCACATTTAAACCACATCCAATTCCCAATTTTATTCCAGGATAGTGTTTCATCACGCGGAAAAGAAGATAATTATCAAATGTATTCATAATTCTCAGGAAAAGTAATACAATCAGTGCTGTGATTCAAAGTGTTTTGGAAAGGAGTATAAGAAGAATAATACAACATGGATGTAGACAGCGTCAGTGCGGTTATAAAATAAATACAGGGAATGTAAACCATTGCCAGCCTCGGTGACGGAAAACTCCTCGCATGCTTACTCTATGATCGCTGGTTGGATTGCTCACCATCCGGGGCATATAAATTTATAATTAAAATTTTATTAAAATATAATTTATTAAATTTTTTAAATAAAAAATTTCTTTACATTTTTTGTTTTCACTGATTATTTTTCTAAGTATGCACATAAAAATATGAATGGGTATTTAATTAATAATACCTAATTTAAAACGCACCGTTTTTCATTGACTTGGGCAATTGATATTGAAACGCATTTATTAATGAATGTTTATCTCAGGGGTGTAAATAAAGGCGAATAGAAAGTACATATTCAAATATTACTCATCCATACTAATGCATAAGAAGTGTTTGATGTACCCTATATAGCTGTATACCCTAGGGGATTACAGGGGAAAAACATGTTACAACTTTAAAAATTAAGACGCTTGATAAATTATGGTGGCGTAAAAAAATACTTGAAAATTACTGAGGCCTTTCTACCCAAACAAGGCTCAGATTACACACTTCACATTTCCAGGCAAGAGGGAAGATGAAAAGAGCAGACAAGTTTCAAACTGAGACATCTTATTTACAAAGATGCACCAACACTAAATTTAATTAAAATAACAAGAATTGGCATAAGAATGTTATTTCATTTTTGAAATAGCACTCGTTATAATCAAGAGTTCTTTTTGTTCCTGCCATTGGGGTATTCTAATTTCGTTTCATTGAAGGAAATTATAAGAAGAAAAATACACCTTTTACTAATACTACTGAATTCTTTGAAAACTCGACCCGGATTTCGGTTTGAATTCACATCATCATAAAGCAAATGTGATTGCTCGAAGGGAATAAGATTGGAATATTTTGGAGAACGATTGGCATGCTAGAGTTATATAAAAACGACTAGCGAAAGTGATACTAGACTGCTAGATTTTGTTTTAATATTTCCATACAAGAGTAAATATAAGTCCTTTATAGTAAATACCATATTTTTACATAGAAATAAGTCTAAGCTGATTTCCATTACCAAGCAAATAAAATAACTATGTAATCCCTGGACGATGGGTATTTATAAATTTCAAATTTTACCTTAATTTTCACATTACATAATTGTAAATTGTAAATCCCTTTTATTAAAAACTGAACATGTGTCTCTGGTGTATCGTTAAAACGGGATTGACTCCCATTGTCAATTGAATTGCTCTTAAGATTTTCTGTGTGGTTTTATCTGCGATCCATAGCTTTCATTTTCTTTGGTATTATAAAAAGTAAAATTTGAAATAATTAATTACAAATATTTATTAACCAATACACCAATTAATGGTGTAGAGATTTTACATGGTGAAAATAGTATTATGCATAAGCTTATCACAAATAACATGTATTCACTGGTGTTGACGAAAGTTAGAACTCGAAATGATTTGTTTGAAAAAATAGGAAAAGGAACGGAAAAGCTATTGAAATTCGAAGTAATTTACTATCTGAAATTAAAAAAAACTAATGATACATGGACATTGGCAGATATTTATTCGGTTGAAGTTTTTATTAAATTCTTGACAATTAATTCAGAATCTAACAGTTCAGTGAGTACATAACTTATGAGTTCTCGCCAGTACAAATTAGCATATTCTGACAAGTAGCTAGGCATTTCTGGCATGTTGCCTTTTAAATAGGAAATGGATTACGGATGACGAAAAATTAAAAAAATAAACACTCTAAATATTAATAAACGTCACGCCTACGGAAACCAAAATTAAATATTTTTTAAATCAATGACCTGAACGTATAAATACGATCTATTTGTGAAATTTTCCAATAATGGTCTCCCTTGTAATAGTTAAAATTCTATATAATGTAAAAGGCTTATCATATTACATTTCACTAGACATAAACAATTGCATTTTACTTTCACTTAAATTCACAATAGGTTACATTTAGCTACAATTGGATCCAAAACGAGTACATCCATCGCGTATCTCGGACGTATTATATTTTGGAAAACACTTTTATAAGCCAAAGCCCACTACCAAATAGCAATAAGTTAGGCATCAATAAAATATGAAGCTCTAAAGCAACGCTTATTTCATAACATCATTCAACTTTTCTGAAAACTAATTGATCTTGAGGGAACATTACCTGTGTTTGTAAACAGAATCAATACATGAGAAAACTATTAATGGCTATAGGCAGCGTTCCGATCCGAGAAATAAGGATAACCTAAAATGTTGCTATAGCACTGAAATTTCATAATTAAAAGTCTATGCAAATTGAACCAAAGAATCAAAGATTTTTTGTTATTTATCTCTAATTCAGCACAAGTTTCATCATTTTATGCCAAATTTAAATATTTTTACCCGGAAAAACAGTTTTCTGTCCGGAATTCCTCATGGACTACCCTGAAAATCTGCTTTGAAGCCGAAAATCTTATTTGGACTCAAATTCAGTACAATTTGTAGAGATTTAAACATTTCTACATAATTTTACAACAAATCCGTTCCAACCACTACCCAACTACCAAACTTTAACATAGAAGGCCAACTAAAAAGGCTCTTACATACATGAAAACCATTAGATAAGTTCGGCCAAGTCAAATTTCAGCCTTTCAGTCCAACTGAGACAGCCCAAACATTTACATACATTGGTAAGTGAATGGGTACCCAGAAGACGTTTTTGCATTGTCTTTGCTTGGTCTGGGTAACGAAATATAAAGAAAGTAAATATAAAGGAAGAAAAAACTCCAAGGAGAAATATACTTCATGGAAATTGAAAGAAGGTATACCATTTTCAAGGTATAACATTTTAATTTTTTCGAGTGGAATGATGAATCGTAGAAGTAAATGGGGTCATCTGAATAGCGACGAGGATGCTTCACTTTTAGCAGCATTACTTTATTTGACGAACGACCTATGAAGTCCATAGTGAATTGTATGCCTCTTTCAATTACTTATAGATTTCCGACAGCAACAGCCAAGAGCTCGAGGACGATAGCAGTGGATAAGCAATGACTCTCAACACGAAACATTTTTCAATGTTCACGAAGACACTCATATCTGAAACCATAAACCAGGTCTTCGATATGGATGGCTATGTTTTTGAGCCACGCCACGGGAATGAAAGAGAGATATCAGAACAACAATGATCTCCAGACAAATGATTTAGCACCAATCAACCTAATGATACGAAATCATCACGAAATTATTGGGAGCACCGTTTTAATATCACATTAATCAAGATTATTAAAGCAAACACTCCCATAGTCATACTTCAAATACAGCTGTATATAAATGCACCAACCGTCATGGACGAATGATAGTGTCATAATATGCAAATATAATGCATTTACTACGTGATTTTTTTTCGGACGATTGGAGAGAAGGGAAAAATTATGAATGTATTTCCACCAAAATAAACCTTTTTATGCACGAAAAATAATTCAATTAGGGCAAAAGAAGCAAGGTTAAATTAAGCAACGTGGAAAGCGATCGATTAATTGCGAGGTTTAATTAACAGTGAAACGGAATCAGCCATCAATGAATGCATAAATATCAAATTTTAAATGTTACCTGCACGAAATGAAGAAGAAACAAAACACATTCAACGTCCATAAAACACGCACGTGTCAAAATAAATTAAACAGCGTGTCCTGAAAAGTGAATTAAAAAAAAAAAAGGAAGGGAAGAGATATAAGGGGAATCATAACGGTATCGCGAATGAGTTACGCTGCGAGGGGTGAGTGTGTGCGCGGGAAACGGCGTCCGGTGACCCGAGAAAAAATTGAGCGCACAGAGATATAAACGTGATGTTGCGATTAACACTCTGGTGGAGAAAGAATCGAGATTGCATAAATTACTAAAATATTTTATGTGGTTACGCTGATGCCTTGAGATGAAACATTTCCTAATAACCATATCATTCCCCAATGTGCACAGAGTTATCATTGAAAAAGTTATACTATGCTAAGAACCGCTTTCTAAGTTGTTGAGAGATACCATATTGCATATCAGAAGGGTTTGGCGGTAATAGCTAGGATGCGCCAGAAAGGAAGCTTAGGACTGTTTTTACGATAATTGGTTCTTGCAAAATGACCCAATAAAAAATGTAACTCGCAACCATAAATGTTATTACAAAAAAACATTGCTGTGCAGTAAGAATCGAAATTCTATAAAATAATCTAAAATTAAAAACATCGACACTTAGATCTTACGAAGGAACTTTTCATAGTTACCATACCGCTCCCAAATTCACAAAATTGTCAATTATTGAAACAGATATTTTCACAAATTTGTGCTAAATATAAAAATTTGCAATGTTTAACGAATAAATTGAGAATTATTTTGAAATGTATTCGAATGGTGGTATATTTAACACTATAGGTGCATAAACCATAGGATAAACCTCCGCAGTAGAAGGAAAATGATTCTTGAGCATCTAGAGTAAACTCCGTATTCAGCGGATGAAAACATTCATTAGGATACATGCTAACTTCGTAGAAAAATGGCATAAATGTTCTAAACGTTTAGAATGCACATCAACACTCTATATATCAGAGGGACTGGTGCAAGTGCTGATTCAGACTACTTGGTCACAAATGGAAGCTAAGGCAAGTTACTCCAAAAGAAAGAAATTAACAGAGACCTAGGTGAAATGGAAGACTAGGAAGTTAAAAACAACATTTAAAAATACCATAATTCGTACCTATGATTTCTATAACTCGAATGCAGTATTTCATTTTGTTGATCATTTTATACTGACAATCACTCGAAGATATGCCCGGAATAAACTCTTGCGATATCCGCAGAGGTGGCAAGAATAAATTGAAGACGGAGCAATGAGGATTCATGAGCCTGCTACCACTTATTTCCTCTCCACTATCTGAAACATAACAGGACGGCTTCAGGATACCGATCGGACAATTTCTTTCCAAAGTTCTAAGTGAATTACCGGCCACCACTGCGCTGGGCCCAGAGAGAAATTTTCATGCGCGCTCCACGTTAAACTTCTGCGGAGGAATCACGACAGCTCTGCGGTCCGGGACTCCCACGAGGAATGAGTGGCGCTAGGCAATCCGATTGCTAGGAAAAGAGAAAACATTGACGACCGTGCTTTTTTAATTCATCTCGTACCTCTTGCCGACGAATTTGTTTCGTAATCCAAAAAGATTTTTCAGAAATCCAGAAAGAAGTATTTTTGGGATACAGAAGAGAGTATAGACAAGCCAAAAACATCCACAGATATTTTATCCATCGTAGTTTTCCACGGCGTTCAGATTAATTCTTCTCCATTTTCGGGTGTTGCAAAAAAAAGAAACTTATGCGGTGGAAACCCGAACATTCATCCACAGATATTGATACTGGAGACAGCTCGTGGTATTCACTGATCAGACTATTTTATGTATTACCGTCACTTATTGACAATTAGGGCTTAATCATTGGGAAACGGAGGGGCTAAGGGGGTTTGCCTGCATAAATGTTTTCAATAATTGTTTAAATCATTGTGGTTGGCAACTTAGAATTAAGTTAAAAAGGTAAATACTAGAATCCTAAAGATATGGAAGCAGAAAATACGTAAATGCATAAGGAAAGATAAAACAATGATAGTTAACTGCAATGTCTTATATGGGGCATAAGATAATGAAATAGATAAAATGCCGTTAATGCCATATTGCTTTAGGGTAGCCACAATCCACTAAGGATGGTCGGATGCTGAAAAAACTCCCAGAATAATATTAATTGGAAACATTTAACTCAATATACCATAGGAAACCTCATTATGTCATACTTCAGTGCAACCATTCACTCCTTAGTTTCAGAGATAGCCTGTATATATAAATAGGTTTATACTTTGGTAATACTAATTACACAATTTAATTTTATATCTCGGATGAAACTAATTATGATTTGTGGAACCTTAAAGCCACAGATTATTTTTTCTCCGATAGTTTCTATAGAAAATGGATAGATGAATAGAATATGTAGTAGTGTTGAAATATATACTCGGTCGTGGTTGAAGGATTGGCTAGTAATTACGTGGTATCATGACGTTACATAACGGTGAACTGCGTCGGGTTTACAAGTACTCGGACTCCTGATACACGGTTCGCGCTAGAGGGAATTCGGTGAAAAGCTGGAGAAGGGCCAGGTGGGGTTACGCATAGCTTAGCTGAGCTTGGCTCTGGATAAAAGACTTCTTTAGAAAGTAGAGCATGGTATCTCCAATCTCAAAGGAGTGAAAATTCGGTCACTGGATACGAAAGACTCGAGTGTAGAAGGGATACGTATCATCATCAGCTTTTTAACCCCTCTGACTGGAGTTTATCAATATAGTGTATTGAGTATCTTCTGCCAATCCGTTGATATGAAGAAGTAAGAGACTCTGGTTTTGAGATTAATGGTTCGGCGAAAAAAACATTAGCGGAGCTAACATCAACAAAAATTGACGTAAAAGAAGACGAAAAAATATTCGTTTGAAAATATTTTCATAACCTCAATTGCTTAATACTGTAGTTTGCGGGACGTAGTCATATTAAATATTTAGTGCATAATTTTTCATACCTAGTAGAGGCTGTCCACTGAAATTCAACTGGAAAAAGAAAGAATGTAAACTACGTCATAGGAATAACATAATTCTAATGATGTGAAGTGCAATATACAAATACCATACAGCATTCTTTTATTACCCATGGAGAGAATTGGGTGAAAAATACCTAAAATAAGAACTAATTGAATTTATTATGTCAATCATATAACCAAAGCCATAAAGTCCTAAGGAATACGTTACCGCATAAAGCCCATGTTGCTAAGATAATTTTAAAATATATATTGCTGCACTAGTTAAAAATAGGCTATTTTCAATCCAAAAACACTAATTTCAATAAATCGCGATGAAAAACTACAAGTATCAACAATGGTGACATATCCATGATGAGAAAACCACCTTTGTTATTTCCACAAAACTTTATTACGCTGGCACGACGCGCGTTTCACCTCACTGTGGTAGAGTATGCCACAGTGTGGCGAAACGTGCGTCGTGCCAGCGTAATTAAGTTTTGTGGAAATAAGAAAAGTGGTTTTCTCATCATGGATATCCATAATTTCCACGAGGTGAGGCCTGATATCATCAGTTTTAATAGTGACATAGTTTGAAGGCATCTCTTGGCAAACAATTAGTAGACCGAATAAATAATAATATAACTTAGTAACTACTTAATAAACGAGGAACTATTTAGCAACTAATGAGCTCAAACATGCGATAGTAATGTTCTGAGTAACAAAATTAGAATTTTATTAGCTGCAAAATTGTGTTCTTCATTACCACGAAAACGCAAGTGCCACCATAGAATATTTCTTCATCAACATATTATATAAAATAACTGGAGCCAATTACACTAATTTGCACAAAAGAAAAACTCTCATGCGTTTTCTAGTAAGAATAGTAGAAAGGAAAGTTTCCACCAACTGGTGAATAATTTGCAATCTATCAATTTGCTCGAGCGATTAAAATTATTGAAAAATTCTGATACCAGCGAAAATCAACTAGCATTGAATTATTCTGTATTTTCCGGTTTCCACCGCGCAGGTTGGTTTTTAAGACAACAGTTTCGCCCCCGTGTTCCAACGGGCGTCTCCAGGTCGAAGTGCCCCGGTACTTCGACCTGGAAAAGTGGGAAGACGACCTGAAGACGCCCGTGTTGTAACACGGGGGCGAAACTGTTGTCCCAAAAAGCAATTTACGCGGTGGAAACCCGAAAATGCAGAAGAATTCATCTGAACGCCGCGGAAACCTACGATGGAATCAACTAGCATTATTCCATTGACAGGTCATATCACAGGTTGAGAGGCGAGACACTTCGGCATTATTTAAATGCCAGAAACCCATTTGGTACGACTAGGTCATTGTTACAAATGTACGTTGAAAACGGTTTTTTTATAAAAGGCTTTGAATCCTTTGTTGATTTCTAGTTCACCTTGATAGAGACATTGAAATCATTTCATTTACAGCCTCAAGAAACGTGGTTTGTGTTTCCCGCAGGAAAAAATCCTGAGACCAGCTTTTACTTTAGCCTGGTATAGCGTTCCTGCTACGATTCAAGCAATATACTTACGCTTTACACTCTCATTTAATCTTCACTGTGAACATTGCTTCCTAACATTTAAAAAAAACGCATTATCTTGCATAAGGATGGGTAAACTATACTTAGACAACGACATTTCCAAAAGTGTTCTGACACTTCTACTTTCACCGTGCTTCCAGGATTTGCATGGATAATATATCTGAATGTGCTCTAAAAAGCAATGCCATCCACGTTGGAAAAACATAGACCTACAATATGGATGATGTCAGAATTAATTTTTCAAACTGATGCCAGATTTATGGATGGTTTTCGGTCAACTTCAAACAATTCTCTCTATACCGATTACGCTATACATATTTATAAAAATATATTTAAGCCACGAAATATGGTAACGGGTTTTTGGGAAGAAGTTGAAGCAAGTGGCAACTTACGGGAAAAATGAATTGATGTAAGTTTTGTTTTGTGGAAAAGATATTAGTTTTACACGGATAAGGATATATATCAAGGCAAAAGTGGGAGGGTTGCTTTGAAAATGCCAGAGTTTATTCCAAATTCAATGCTACTTTTGAAGATATCAGTCTATAAAAGTTAGATGTTCCCACGTGAATAGTTGCATAGACATTTAAAAGTGTTACATTTGATTTGAAAGATACATATTAGATACGTAGATACATATATGATATTTTCTCATCATGCCACAAAAAATTTACTCTTAAAATATACGGTCCGTACCATGTATTTTTCACTGACAGTCCACCTAACTCTCCACCGTGGCATGTTGCATTTATTTGTCCTTAATTAGGCCGGGTTCCAATTCAGGAACACCCGCTTAATATATACGACGTACTACATCTAGTACGAGCCCTGGGCCATTCTTGTTACGTGGAACTGTCACCTAGCACTTGTACATACATGTGGACGAAAAATATATCAAACAAATTAGTGGTGGCAGCTGTCACCTCAGGATAACTCGTGAAAACGCCTAGAAATTAAGTTTTACTGGCAAATACATGCTAATCTGGTCACGCAGGAACATCAAATCAAGTGGCAACCCTAGCCATAGTGGACGCCATGATGAATTAGTACGACTGGTACGGTTGATTAGGAACCCGTTTTCAAGAGGGCCCTTTCTTGGTCGTGATTGAAATTGTGACATTACTTTCTGAAAATGGGGAAAATTGAGTACACCTCAACTTAGATTGAAACAAGGCCTTAAAGTTGTGCTTTCCACCAAAATGTTTGTCAAGTACCACATTTGTGGCCATATTGAGCGTCAATTTTTCCAAACAAAGCACAATGGAAGGTTAATTTTTTTGTGATACGGTAGACAAGAATAATAATCGGCATTAGTGATAAACAGCGACGATTACTCTCGACGACTTGCCGTCACAAATGGAACGTCTGACGATGGTAGGCAAAGATAACCTTTACCGCTAAAGGCAAAGCATTAAAGTTGACGGTTAAAATATTTCTGAGAGAGAATGTGAAATCATTTAATTTACCGAGGCGTGCATCGGATGGCCATGATGCTACCTCACTCCGACATACCGATGACAAGCGTCCCTTACGCGGTCAACGCAGCCCATTACGCCACGCTCGGCTGCTGCGTTTCTCCGCGGCGCATTTCCTGCGGAGGCGGCGCTAGTGTCGGCCATTGGCACGGGGCGTGCGGGCTCCGTCGCTCTCTTGTTTTCGACGGCAGGTGTTGCAGGGGTGGGAAAGATTGGTGGGAGAGGGCGGGGGAGGTTTCTCAGTTTCAAATGGAACGAAGTTGGGAGTTAGTCTTCTCGATAATTCGAAAAGTAGTATTTAATGCCAAGGAAAAACACTTCCTAGACACCGTAATGAAATAAACAATATTGATTTTTCTAAACTTGACTGTGGCAGGCTTCACTTCGTACAAGTTCATTATCTTAGTATTCATGATAAATGAAAAGACCTTGTACTTTTCTACAAATTTTCAACGACGTACTTTGTAGGTACTTTTTAATTTTGTACGACATGTTTCACCGATTTACGGCATCGTCAGGAATGTTGGTTGAATGCGTAAATTGCTGTAGTAGTTACGGGGAAAGAAAGGAAAAATACGAATATTCGCTGTACAATTAAAACATAGTTGAAAAGTACTGATTATTTTAATTAATAATGAATACTTATTAATGTTTGTTTTATTTTAATTATCATGTGTTTCATCAATTTTATTTATGTATTATGTGGTTTTAAATATATGTTTTGCCTGGTAATATTTGCATGGAAAATCACAAAGATTCGCAAGATCATGCACTATCACTTTGATAATTCTACCAGCTATTATTAGTAGCACGTAAATCTATGCAATAATGGAGTACATCTATTGTACTTGGTGGCAGGATTATGTCATCCCCTGCTAATCCTTCAGTCGTGACTTCGAGTTCCACCTTGCGAAGGGGATGGGGGAAAATTACCTCGTAGTAAAAGGCCCAGGAGGTTGTTATTGGCAGTAAATAATGAATTAGTAAATAAATTAGCTAATACTCATCGCAACATCGCAGTTCTTTAGGCATCCACCACTAAAAGCCATTTAACGCTTAAAAATGAATACGTATACCATATCAAAGCTGAGAATAAATCATTTTATCCTTTATAAGTAGGTATGATACCTGCATTCATATAAAGGATATACACGCCAATTTTATCGAGCTACCGAAATATAAAGTTAAAATAAGGCGTGGATAATGTAGCAGCTATCAC
Source organism: Pyrrhosoma nymphula (assembly GCA_963573305.1). NCBI lineage: Eukaryota > Metazoa > Arthropoda > Insecta > Odonata > Coenagrionidae > Pyrrhosoma > Pyrrhosoma nymphula. Next base: position 3,246,110 of record OY754338.1, on the reverse strand, counting down.
TACTAATACAAAATGCTGTGGGCAATATGAAGTAACACTCGAGGTTAATGTGATTTTTTGTAAACATACAGAAATGTACGGTATGTAATATCATATTTACTCTATGGTAATGTCAACAAAACGTCAGGAATGTAGCATAGATAAGAGAGCTTACGATGAACTGTAATAAGGACATAAGAGTGATAAGGACATAATTTGAGGTGTCTTAACAACAAAATTTGTACATTTAAGCTTATAATGTTGTATGTGGAAAGTTAAAACCGTTAATTTAAAATAATTCAAAAGAAACATATTGAATGTAGATATGTTCTGGAATTCAAATTCAAATAACATATAAAACATCATATTTGGCATTTCAAAATCTTTCCCGGAATTAATTTGAATTCAATTGGAAAGACATTTTATTCAATTCGACCGAAAAAAGCGAATTAATATGGAATAAATGGTACGTTTACAGATAAGGTTATTTTTTACCACAAAACAATGCCTAAACATTCTTTTTAAATATAAAAATAAAACTCTTTGCATCCACACGCCAAACATTGGATAGGAGAAGCATAATTATGGCCAACTTTTTCGATTAATTAAATCTTTACGTCTCTCATTAAATTCTGCGTGCGATTTATTCTTAAGTAATAATAACCCCTCCCGGTGAGTTGTTCTCGGGTTTCCCACAGGGTTAGGCTTTCCATGATTGCCAACGTTTCGGTAGGAGACTTTCCTGCCATTTCCAAGGCTGTGGATTGGTGTTCTAGTCTTATACTCTGTTCCTCCCACCGTGGTATCCGTTCACTGGCTTTCCGTTCCCGCCTATATTATGGTTTCCCGCCTTTTTCAAGATAGGGTTCCAGGTACAGCTGGTCTAGTTCCTTTAAACATGATTCGAGCCCGGATCTATTAGTCGAGCGTATTTGCTCAACAAGCTACCGAGTCATCTCTTTCCCCTGGGGAATGACCTAGATGTTAAAATTGTTTTATGTTAATTCTCAGTATCCTCAAACGTTATTACTCGTAAAAATCCATATCTTATGTTCCTAGCATTCGTTCTATACATCCCAAGTTCCTTGATTGAACAGAGACTTGATTTGATTATGGGAAAACGAGAATTAGAACGCCTCTACGAGGTATAATAACGCACTTAACTCAGTGGGATGGTCTGATAGGTTTGAGTTTGAAGGGGCGTGGGGATGGGTGGGTGGGTGGGTGGGTGCAAGGGGTTGGGATTGTGTGGGGGGGAAGGGAACGTAAGTCACGTGGATAAGAGAGGCACGGCATAAAGATGTGTACTTATCTAGGTGGAGAGATAGCGGTGGCGGGGTTGTATAACACGACGTCTTCATCATTTACGGCGGCGGGCGTTCGAGGTTGGGTTTGGAGAAGGCTGTAGGTGGAGGGGGTGAAAAAGTGGGCGGGGTGGTTGGTTTAACTCCCACGGCGGGGGGCAGAGGGCGTGGTGTAACAAGGTCTCTAAAAAGCAAGCGCAGAGTGGAAGGGATACACACTAACTCCACTCGTCCCTCGACTGCACGAGAAGGGTTCTCTGCGTTAAGTGGTCGGAGGAAGAGATATAGAGGGAGAGGGGGGGGGAGAAGAGTGTGGGTTGGGAGGGGGGAGGAGTGTTGGGAGGGAGGAAGGAAGGAGCATTTGAGACCCTTACACACCCTGAATGCTCGCGGAGGAAGAAGAAGACAAGGCAAAAATAAAACGAAAACGGGGACCCCAGAAGTCAGGAGCGGGAAAGCAGAAGTTAACGGTTTCGCCCGAGGAGGATTATCCATGGGAGAGATAATTCGGTCCAATGGCACACGAGCAGGAAAGCCCTTTTACCATCTCCACCACCCTGTAATCACATTGACACGGAAAGGAATATAAGTTTCTCTTGGGGGGGATCGGGGGATAAATATGTTGCGAGTGGTGAGGCTCTTGTAGGTAGAGAAGAATATGGTGATGGGGGCGGGAAGGGGAGGAGGAGGATTTTCATGGTTGCATTAAAGAGATTTACAGCCCCAAAAACGCGGACGGATGGCGACTATTATGTTAGTCATCCAGTTACGAATATCAGCAGAGGCATAAACGGCGAGGGGAAATTTTCGGCAACCTTGAGGCACCTCACGGCGATAATGAGAGTAATAAACAGACAGACAGAGCGAGAGAGATTGCGATTACTGAAACGAAGGAACTCTCGTCTCAGAAATGCGTATATTGCTCGAGATAATATAAAATATGGTAGCTTTTATGAGCTACCTGGGCAAAGATACTTTTTACAAGTTAAATTGAACCTATTTCGAGACTGAATTATAGCAAAAGACATATTTCATTGTCATATTTTATGATATATCACAATAAGGAGACAAACACTGAATGATGACACAATTCCTTCATTAAATTATTATAAAAAGTTAAACTCAAACGCTCCTGAGAAATTGCATTTAACAAAAACAGACCAGGTAGAAAATTAATGCAATGTTTAAGACAGAATAACAAAAAAAGGAAACTATGTCAATGACGCTTAAGCCATAAAAACACATATAACTATTGTTTTATTCTGTGCAACATCATTTTTAAGGATTTACATTAGTGATGCTAAATTATGCAATAGTAAAATTACTTTTCAAATGATTAATTTTTATGCATTATTTTAAATCCACGTAAAAAGTTGAAACAGGAACTTCACCATTTAGCATGTTACGGTTCTTTCCCGCTAAATCGGAAACAATATCAAATACCTGCAGTGAATATGAGTTAATGTTTATTAGCAAAGTCAGAAAAATTCATTGGAAGCTCAATTTCTACGATGCAGTAAATGGAACTTAAAAAATAATAATTTGGAAAACTTCTTATTTAAAATATTTTGGCTTCTCACCATTCCTTGAGATTACTCTTAACTTTCTTTTTTATTGTTTGGTTTTTTCTTCTTTCTAGGATGGTAATTAATATGAATGTAGTTCAGGGGAAACGTGTGATTTAGGGGCATAAGATATACAGGACGAAATGGATAATGATGATGAAGTGTTGGGCATGAAGAGACGTCGGAAGAGAAAATTAATACCACAAAGATGGGAAGCACAATTTACGGCAATAGTATGTCAAGGCTAATATTCAGGGAATGACTCAGTTAAGCAGGAAAGAGGAAAAATAAATAAAAGCATTCAAACTGGGTATTATTTCTCAAAGCTGATGCAAAAAATGTTTGCAAGGAAACAAATCAATTAGGTCAAAATATTTACTTGTTCATCGAAAAGTCAAATTCTGCAAATATGGAATATTCACGGTCATAAAATGGACTGGACTGGATTTTGAACTCAGACTACTTGACTGGACTGCATCGAGGGCTGTAATGAAATATTTATGGGTCTATGCTTGAATCTCAGTCCAGGAGAATAGTTTTTTCGAAGTAGAGGTCACGCAGTTGTGTCATCATTATCGCGTGACTTCGTTAAAGTTACAGCGCAGCCAGTTTCGTAGTTTATCAGCTAAAATGTTGCCACTAATAACGCCACCAACCAAAAAAAGGAAAATGAGACAAGTGGAGGATTAAATAACAAAAATAGAAGAGAAGACATTTGGAATTGTGAAAATTCGGTTGGACATGTATTCAGAGAAAAAGTGGACCTGGGAAAGAGACGTTTTTGGGTATATGTTTCTTTATTCTTACAGGGTTATTGATGAATCTTTTAAAACTGTACCAGGGTAAAGGTATACTATTCTTGGATTAACTCTTGGTCAACTCTTATCAATTACTAGCTGAATAAACCCGTTGAACTTCAACGGATGTGAAAAACATTGAACTTATTTTATAAAAAAACCACAAAACCTGAAGAATACTGTCAGCGTGATCATTTGAGGTGTTCGTATCCTATCTTGTTTGTTGTGATCGTTGTAACTCATTCATTTTCCATTTCGTGCACGGAGAGTTGAGTTATTGTTTGTCCTCTTTAATGCACGGGAAACCTAATAATGGGCCACGAAGACTCATTACTACTTAACAAGTAGCCCTAGGTTGATAGATGATGACCTCGTCCCTCAAGTTCTCTTGAGCCGTCTTCTGAGTGAATAACAGCTTGAGCACTTCCCTTGTGTACATAAATATATTTGCATTTAATGACTTAATTGAGTTCCACCATTCATTGTTGATATGTGCGTTGAGTATCTTAATCAGGATAGGAGAGTAGAGTATAATCCAGCGGTTTACAACGTCAAAAGGAGCATTTTCAATAGCAGCGATGTTTATTTGTCCTATGTATCCTTCAATACCCGGACTATGCCTTTGGCATAAAGGGTGTCTATATTCATTGTTTCCTAAATCATAATCATTGGTTACAGAATTAAAAATCTATGGTGATCATTCTTAGTGCACTTGCCAATTTTCATGCACCGATGTCCATTGCGCAGAATATCCGTTCTTCTTATGGGTAAGAAGCATGTAGTGACGCAATTATAATTTCCGCCATCTTAAAACAGATTGAAGTTTCGAAACGAATGGCTCAATATTTGAACCAGATTTTTAGCTGGTTACCCGTCAGTAGGTTCGGTTAGAATTAAATTTGTGCGGTTCTTAGCGTAATCCGAGAAACACCACGGGAAGATTATCATGAGATTGATCTTAGGCATGTCTTTGAGCATCCAAGTCTAACCTTTGTCGTTTTACATGCAAGGACTCATTTTCTCGCAAAGAAGGCATTTCTCATGCTTTAGAAGATTTTTTCAAAATGTTACCCTTTATTCTATTAGGCATGTTTATGAATATATTTTTAAGTCCAAGGAGGGGAAACACAGAAGCAAGTGAGAGACTCGAATAGATAACTCGATGATTGAGTCAAAGTGAGTAAACTGCATTTTAACACGTTTAAGTATCTATAAATAACTCGTAAAAATTTATGTGGGAATTGGTCTAAAAAACAGTTTGCAATCGTAATGAGAGGCAGACGGTTCCACTACGTGTAATTCATCTGAGTATTAAACTATAATAAACGACACCGTATTTGTTTTAGCAGCATAGGCATTATTAACATTATTATTCGCTGCACGTAAATATTCTTCCACGTTTAATTCCTTTATGTGTATCGTTTTATACATAAGTGTTCTCTCGTATGCAGTTCCCTTATGAGTGCTACTTTGAGAATAGACATTGAAGAGTATACCTGTAAATACGCATTGAATTCATCGATTACCCCCCGAAGCAATCTATCATGGGGACCTTGGGACTCTGGGCCCTTCTTATACAAATTTTCTTTCTACGTGCTATAATGGGCCGGCAGGAAAACTTAAATGTCAGATGCGTGAATATCCTTTGAAATTCAAATCTCTGGTTGTCAAGGAAATATGCTATTGTTGATTAAAGAGAAAAGTGTCAGATTTTTCAGCAAAAAATATGATATTCAGACAATTACGAGGCGTAAAAGAAAATCGTATGAAAGAATTTGAAACTACATTTATTCAGCCATCCGATAAAAAAATTCCAGCCCTCTATCTTGAGTGAAAGTAATTTTTAAAAGCAAAAAATAAAACCACTGCACCAAACCCAATGCTTATCATGGACCACAAGGGACCCCCAGGGGGGGCCTTTGGGGGCCCTGACAGATTTTTAATATAGCCTATGTTTCATCCCGGTAGATTTTCTAACAACATGCAAAATTTTAGCTCAATCGGTTCAGTAGTGTTTGCGTGATTGAGCAACAGACAGACGGACAGACAGACAGACATCCAGACAGACACCATTCAATTTTTATATATTAGTATGATGATATGCACTGCGGTTAACCAGTCAACGATGTACAGCAGTTTCATTTTCCAAATAACGCAATGAGAAGGAGAAATGATGGGGTGGAAAGTTGTAGCAACCCAATGCAATGCAAGGCAACAAAGGTTTGATGCCTCCTGAAGTGACAATCGGTAAACCAATAACTATTAGTAGTGTAACGCACTATTTATAAGCAACGGATAACATGTGAATCTTATTACATCAATAGGGGATAACGACTTGAGGTCCATGGAACCTTCACCAATTGGCATCCCTTTCTTTCACTTCCATTATCAATATATTTGCATTATTTATTGCAAGATTTACATTATCTCATTAAGGAATAAATGTTTTACGGGTATTCCACCAGGCAATAGGCTTCATGTCTACCAAAGTTTCAACGAATGACGTTTTCGTCATCATCAGGGCTTATTATGGTGCTGAAGAAGAACTCACTGAAGTCGGCAGTAGTGGAACATAGCATCAACGAAGATCATGCCATACAATGGGAAGATGCAAAGATACTTAGCCGCGCGCATGGCAATTGCACCGTTTAATCAAAGAGGCCATCGAGAAGAAATTTAAACCTAGACACTGGTTTTCAATTAAGCAGTACCTGGAACCCTATCCTCAGAAATTGCATAAAAATTAAAAGGGAAGACGAGAGAATCAGTCAATAGTCAATCAGACAAATGAACCAGTCAGGAGTCACCTGATTCGGATTGTTGGACACAAATAACGGCCAATATTGTCTCGTGCGGCATATATTCAGATGACTAACAAGTCGTCCGTCGATATGTTGGCGGATTTCTCATATTACCTGGTGGAATACTCGTGAAACATTTATATATCTGATTCGCCAGGAAAATCTTATATCATTTGTAAATGTCATGATTTGACACTTACTACTACTGATATTAATATTTTAATATATACTTAACTACTGACTAGTAAAGCAACAGGTTATTTCGTCCATAAGATGGTAGTGTAAAATTAAATAGCACACGCCAGTTACATGTGTTGAAAAGAGGTAGTTACTGTAGCAGGTGTGCGATCATCGTTCTCCATCACGCATGCGTTATCGTAATTTTTCAATAGCAGTCACGAGAAGGAAAACGTATTCGTCGTTCGTCAAATTTTCTCAGGCACTCAAAAGAACTATTTTTAATTAATGTAATGCGTTCTTTGGACGTTAACTGTGAGCATCGCCTTTCTTTTCGCGGTTTACGTTTTGGACGACGACAGTAAAAACGCAACAGAAGGAGCAGTAATCCAGCTCCATATATAAACCAAGAAACCTGTGCGTCTGAATGATCATTGTTTCATTTTTTGTTATTCTTACGAACAATAGATCTACGTCTCCATGTAATATTTTTGGGTAATATCACATCCAACGCACGAAGAATCTGCGTTGATTATCCGGTGGAATGGAATCTGGGGTGGGTCACTGGTTTGGATATTCATTCACGGTGAGAATGGCCGTTATTAATTAAACCGATGTTCCATCATCCATATATTTTATCAATAAAATATTACAAATCAGTTTAATGGTAATTATAAAACACTTAAAAATGAAATTTGATCGTATTTCTTTCAAAATGACTGAGCTAAATTAATTTTAAGAAAAATATGAAGAGGCTTCTATGGTGAGATCAGATAGCCAATCACTGAGACGTTGATTTTCAAATAGCCATCTCTGCCTTCACTTTTCAGCGTTGCGGTTTTGAAAAAAGGTTCGAGTACTCCACGTGATGTATTAGTTTAGGCTATTAGCATTAAAAATTTTAACTTTACAATAAATTGATGGTTAAATGTTGTAGATTAGACGATAACATTGCACAAAACAGAACATGACGTCAAAGGAACTTAGTTGGCATGTTGACGAAGTGTCATAATTGGCCTGTAAGTTGAGAAGCTTTAACTAAATGAAGGAAGGAAATGGAAATATTTATCCAAGTTTGCCATTCCTAGCGCAGCCTAGGTATTAAGTGAATACTCGCTATTTCCAGCGCACACAGCGACATTTCTAGCCACATTGCTGTCGGGAAAAGTGGCTAGCGGTTACCGTTTCCATGTGAAAAATCAAATGTCATACCATCTGCTGGCATGAGATAGAATTGCTAGAGATTTCCTATCTCTGATAAAACTAAAAGACTGCATTCTTTTAACAATATACCATCAAAGCTATGCGTATTTCTGCCACCATTTGTTTGTGGTTAGGTAAAAAAATATATCAAAAGGTAAACTTTGATATGGAAGTGTTGAGTTGATCTGACCAATCAGAGAGAATCAACAAAATTTTATTTATTTTTCGTTTGGGTTATAATTTTTACACCAAGTATCAACAGATAGGCGCGTGATAACCGAGAAATTTTCCCGTTTCATAACATGATAAAGAAAATGATTGTGGCCAAATATCTTCGGTCAAATTACGCATAGTATTACTATTATCGCTAGTGCAATCTGACCGTCCTCAATAACATATGCAATGCAGTCGTCCGCACTTGACTACCGCTATTCCATCTGAAAGATTCCAGGTCCGACAGAAACGATAAATTAAGAGAGATATTTTGCCGAACGGATAGGTATGGGAATTCGTTTTTCCCCCGAACAATAAGGGACTATATAATAAATACTAGGCGTAATTTCATTAGAGCGTGTCCATTTTATATGTAAACGGCTGGTGTCCTAACACCCCCCGCCACACGCCTATTGAGGCGGCTTGCGGGGTAATATGTAGATGTAGATGTAAAAGAGCTGGATAAAGAAATGTAAGGGAATGACAAAAAAAATAAAATGTTTGCGTGGGTTCAGGGCTTTATTTCGACAGCTGGTGAAAGATTTCACAAATACGTCTACTTTATCAAACAATAAACGTGCAAACTCCCGTGCGGAACATGTAATTCAAATGTTTCTGCAAAATTGATGCATTCCATTTAATGAATTAAAACAAATTTTGACCGTAGAACATTATTTTAACGATAACCTTTTCGACCGGAAATTTCAAGCCCCCTCGTTTTTAAAAATAAATATTTAGGTTATATAATAGGTTTACTTCATATTTCCAACTGAAAATATCGTGTCACCACCTATTTGTGGAGGCTTACATGTGTCCTATTGTACTACATGTAGGCCTATATCAATTAACGTAGTTGCCGACATGGCTTGGTGTTGCTGTGCACAACTTTTGTAGCCACTTAAAATACCTAGAGTAACTGATTAGACGGAATTATTAAGCTAGGTGCTAGCAATACTCTATGTAGCCGCCTATGTGTGCCGGTAGCTGCTTCAATGCCCTGAGGTAATCACCAATAAGGCTCGGTGTAGGTGCTTCCCTTGTTCCATGTAGCAATCTACATGCTTCCGTGTGGTCGCAATTATGTCTTCGCTTAGTAACCTAAATGGTTGTTTTGGTTTTTATGCCTGACTAATTCCAATTTCTAAAAAAATCAGCTCACATGTACGCGAGATTATCACACGAGATAAACCTACATTACCCATTACCTTTAGGGCAGGTAAATTCAAGCAACCAATATATTGCCCTAGGAAACGCCCACAACTAATAACCTCATCTAAAATGACCAATTATTGACTTACACTGTCCGTCTTATTACATCTATGCATTGATTCATAGGCACTCGTCTTATTCTTGTAAATTTTAACATTCATCCTCTTAACAGTTTCTTCCAATAAATTCACCCATCACTTTCTTTCCCGCCCCTTTTCCTCTTACATCATTTATACTACCATCATGAAGTTGGAATTTTTTAGACTCTCATCTAATTTTTCAACACGGAAAAACCAACGAAGCTCAATGTTTTCATACGTGTCCATAACTGAAGCAACGCACTCACATTGCTTTATGACCTACTCATTCTAAACCCTACACTGACATCCTACATTCCCCGCAAACCATTTGGGTCACTTTATTCACAGAGCTACAACTACAATAACTGCCATGGGCACTAAAACGAAACAAGTCTATCACCGTTGGATATCGCGATATACCAGCGATTCCACGTTGAACCAAGTCTCAAGAGAAAGAGCTGGAGTACACGACCCTGAAGAGGCCAATGCGATAAAGAAAACTTCTCTCGGGTCTCGGAGAAAGAGTCTCGGGTTAAGCTTGTCGTGAGAGGCGAAGGGGCGGGGCTAGAGGGGGGGTTGGCGGGGGGGTGGCGAAGATGGGAGGGGGGAAGGCAAGGAAGAAATATGGAGGTAAGGAAAAGGAGTTGGCGTGACTCGTGTTAGCGTGGCGAGGATGGTCGTGGTCACGATTCGGATTAAGCCGGGCGGAAATAAAGAATCGTATTGCAGGCCTTGATTTGTAATAAAAGGGGAAGATAGCGGTTGGGGCGGTAATTCTGGAGTCAGGACGTCCGCGGTCGAAAATATGTGGCCAAGTCACGTGCTCCACGCTGCAGGAGAGAGAGAGAGAAAAGAAAGGGCTTCCTTTATTTCAGTTGAGAATGAAATCTTTCGTAAATTTCCAAGGCAAGCGTACGCAAAAGACATCTCAAGAAGAACAGCGTTATATCCAAATTCCAATATATTTATTGCGATTAAAATATAGAGAATATTAGAGGAAATGGTGATATCAAAAGGCGTGAAAATGAATATATAAAAAATACTGCATGCACTACAAAAAATATAAAAAATAAAAAATACTGCATGATGCAGCGTATTTCTTGGTAAGGCATGCAGCATGATATCGTATGATGTACCACATGGAATAATATTAAATAATGTACGATACCACACGATGTTTCACCAAGTTACACTGCCCTATTTTATATTCACGAATATGCCGTGTGTTCAGCTTTATTAAAATGCATCGTATAATATCGCATGATGTAAAATATCATATGCCTTCATAGGATAACGCAAGGCGATGGCATTCAAAGTCTGAAGGGCCCGATGATTAGCGTAGACAATAAACAGTACGGAACCATACGGTGCGATAGTATGAGGGAATTTTGAAGCTTATAAAATGCGCAATCAAACATCTTGAACTGGTCTAATTTTTAGTTAATTTTGGATCAGAATTGGTATCGTTACTGCAGTATCGTAATGATTAATCTACAAAAATATAAAATTGTAATAATATTTTCCAAAAAATATGGCATTATATCTAACATATTTAAATAAGCAAAAATTGTTTGATTGTTTGCTAGAATGTTTTTTTGAAAACTACTCCGGAGGAGTTTCTTAAAATTGTTATATAATGGTTTTTGCACAAAATAAATCCGCCTGGGAAAGCTTAAAACTGCGTATGACGTCAACTTTCCGACATTTTAAAAAATGTTTAAAAAAATATTTTCGGCTCGATTACGCTACCGCCATTGCTAGATATGGTTCATTTCTGATGTATATATTACATGTGGGAAGAATAATATCGTTGTTCTATTTTCGTAGCAACCACGATTTTGTATACAGATTCTGACAATTCTGACAAATAATATATCTTGCCATAATTTAAGTAGTACACTTTGAAATTACATCCAGTTTTTACGTGATTCTCTCTTAGGTTTAAAGGTAAGTAAATTTAGAAGAGGCAAAAATACTAGCCAAGGAAATTCGCTATTATCCAAGACAAATTAAGGAAACAATAGAGATTTGTATGTTCCCGGAAAATTTCAACAGAGACAGTGACTATCCCCTCAACAGTTCATGGAAAAGGATCATCCGCTCCGACCAATCGCAGCGCAGCACCAGGACGACCAGCTATAAGGCGGACAAAATGTCTTCTTTCACCTTTGACCTGAAGATGATATCAGGATGGCTATCGAAACCGTTGTCAGCCAAAGTCAACGAATGCGGATGGAGAATCCGAATATGCAGAGTGCTAATCGACAATTCCACCAAAAACTTCGCAAGTACAATTTAGCTACGTTTAAAAAATAAAATACTACATGTTATATTTTAATTTTTGCATTGATAAATATAGTATAACACACAAATAACAATTATTTGGTCATGTCTTCCTAAAAGATTTAGTTGAACGAAGCTCAAGTTGAACAAATCTTAAGTCGAACGAAGCTTAAGCTAGCAAAGGTTAACCGAAGCGAAGCTCGGTCTCCCGATACTATAAAATGAATGGACAAGCTTCGTGGTAATACCATGTTGATTAGCTATGTTGGGTAGATCATATTTTGTAAACATAGTCTTCATTTTCGTTTTAAATTACGTCATTTTCTTTTTTATCAATGGGGAGACCAATATCGAAGTGCGCTATGTAAAATCTGTTGCACATCACATTATATGCGCTGAATGTTGAACAGCGGTATGCAAACAAGAAGCCGAATTGACCACAGCTCCTACGATGATACCTCAAAATATACTACAGCAAAGTGGAAGAAATGCTTCAAATATATAGGTTAACTTCAATTTCCGCATATTATAATTTCATTATTTTGATAACTGGTGTAGTGAGCACAACCTTGCCCTTAACATAATTACAACACATTCTTTAAACTTTTCAGCAGAAATTAGCAACGGCGACGAGCGCTTCGGCTAGATTTCACTGTGAACGCTGAACTAGTGGTTAAATTAATGCTGAAACATAGATGATAATTTTAAAATGTATTCACTATGGGAATATATCGCGAGTTTAACTGGCATATTAGAATCCTCGTTTAATATTCAAAGGCCGCTCCTAAGTGAGTGATTTATCTAATTGGTGATATCACGAAGATTTACGATCAATGCATGGGAAGGTAAGAGAGAGAGAGATAGAGAGAGAGAGAGAGAGGGTCACAAGTTATTAGCTACAACATCTGGGAAGACGAAACTAGGTCAGAATAAAACCTGAATAATTCGACCATCGCTCTTTCCCATATGTTAGCCTTCTGAGGAAAAGAAAATCTGAGAAATCTTTTGAGTCATTATTATAACACTCGAATATCATAAGAATGCATAAATTTGTTCTTAATTTGGTTTTGTGATGAGTCTGCCCCAGGAATTAGGAATTAATTGCACTAAAGTAGGGACTTAATTAATATCCGCATAATTTCTCAGTAATACGATAGTATGCTACTTTAGACACTGCATTAACTGTGCTTTTCTTCCTGTGTACTATTCCAGTTCAAAGCGATTCACTTGAGATTTAAATGCTATTTTTTCATACAAATAGCTCATACATATTTCTTATACACGAAATGACAATATTTTTAGACGTTAATATAAACCTTTTCCTCTTGTTATCCTATTACCTTTTATTTATCCATTTTCATTCTACGACAGTTAGCACACTGCAAACATTCCAATTGGGAACTTCGTAAAAGCAATCCATTCAAAATTTGACAAAATACCTCCTATACATTTATGACAGTAAAAAGTTTTAATTATGCCCTAATCTTTAATTCTCATCGTTTTTGAAAGATAATAGTTACTTATATAAATAATATCTAATGAAAAATATGTAGGGTCCTCAAAGGTATTCACTTTCAATGATGCCATTCATTCAACAGCTTTGATATTTCTTCAGGGACAGATTTTAATCGTATTATCCGGTTCCTCAGTCTCCTAACAACATACCACCAAATATTTTCCTGAAAAAATTGTTCCTTTCCATTTCCGATTTTCTAAAAGATAACCCTTCAAATACAAAGCCATTTGAAATAGACTGATAGTTCACGGAAACCTTTCTGTTACCACACACTATCTCCAATTTCTTCGAAGGAGGATTGGGATGGTACCTAAAGCAGTTCATGTGTCTTGACGTATGCATTTCAACATAACTATTTTAATAATTCAACTTTATAACTAAAATTGGTGCGCGAGAGAAGAATCTACGAAATTATTTGGACTTCGGTATAAAAACGACAAGCACTTGTTGTTGAACGGCTATGTGAAAATAGAAAAAAATATACCGGTTTATGTAAAATTTAGGTTTGATGTATTAGTACCACCATTTCTTATCATGAATTGTTTAATACGTTTAAATTTAAAATGTTTTCGGAGTAAATAATGACTCATGCTCTTCTGAAATGACTCTCTGTTATTCGATAACCTATATTACTTTTACAGCCCTTTCGCATCTCGTTGTCACACTTAATATGACATTGGATGGATATTAGGTAACTAACAAAGGAGCTACAGAAATGTTACATCTAAAATAATATGAAATAATATGTCCCTGCCGATTAAGTTGAGAGACTTGTTCTACTTTTGTAAGTAATTTTAAATTGGAATACAGTTCACTTTTAAAAAATAAATTTTCGTGAAGGCTTCCGCGGAGTTTTTTTGATGAAGAGAATGGTTTTCCGGGTCTTCATCCGCGTTTATCCATTTTTGATGGACAATATTTCGCCAACGTTCCAGGTGGCTTCCTCAGATCCGTGGAATGTCCAAGGACCTGAGAACCTGTCCGTGGATTGTCCACGGATCTGAGGAAGCCAGCTGGAACGTTGGCGAAATATTGTCCACCAAAAATGGATAAACGGGGATGGAGACCCGGAACACCATTCTCCTCATATAATAAATTTGTAACCTTATATTTCCACGAAATTGTACTGATATACGGCATATTGCAAGACAATGAAATAATATTTACTGATATTGAGTAAAACTGAGAATTTCCATTTACATATTTTATTATTGAAATTACTTTCGTGGAAAATTAAAAAGTGACTACATGCAAATTGATGCTTTAATTCTGAATGAATCTTTTTACTGAAATGAGTGATGCTTTTTCAAATTCAAATATAAATAACGTACTCAATATCATTTAGCCATAAAGTTTCTCTTTGCCACGTTATTCCTTGAGCAAAAAGAAAATTAATACAGCAAAGGTCAAATATTTTCACCTAGAGAGATCATATTAAACAAAAAATTAGTAAAAATGTCATTTAAATTATCAGTTAAACGTTATCTTGACATACATGAGAACCTTGTATGAAAAATACACAATAATGAATTAGGAATCCAAATAAGCCTAGATTTTTTAATTACAAACGCTCATTCATTATGTACATGCTTATTTACGTTGAGTGGAAAATTACTCCTCACCAAGGAATATTCAAAGGAATATCAAAGAAGTTTTGTACCTACCTCTGGATTATAGTACTATTTCAAAAGAAATTTCTTGAACGAGAGAAGAAAAGCATCTTGTACCAGTTTGGTGAGCAGCTCTGTACCTGGATAGCACAAAAAAATAAGCATAAAGTTGAAACGAGCCTATCGCGAGGAGTTTCTAATAGAACAGATACGGATTCCGGCAACTGCGGGCCTCAATTCATCGCTCAAGAAAGCTCAGGCACCGAGAAAGCGGCGTTTCTCCTCCGCACTGTGATTTAAGCTGCATTCATCTTGAAAAGAAGAAATGGATCCCGCAGCTTGCTTCACGTCGTACATTATTCACGGAGAGGAGGCAAATCTGGATATGAAGCAGAAAGGGCCCACCCTCTAAGATTTTACACACTCTCCCAGCCCCAAATTCCCATCAATCACTTTAATAGGCCGGCTTATTTTCCACCACTGCATTCTGGCCTCCAATTAAGATTTAAGCGCAACCTAGTTCCCGGAGCAGTAATTAATTCCGCTCCACAGGATCTGTGCACCACTACTTTCCTCAACCTTTAAGTTCCCTAACGAGTTAAAGATGGTCGACTTCTCATTTCGCGAATCCCCCACCCCTCAACGTACCATGGCTTCCTTCTCTGCTCCACCTTCACCAAATGGCTCACCCTCTCTGTAGCTCCGTTTCCAACGCCTAGCCTCAACACCGCCCGCATCCCGCCTTCCCCGGTTCACCCCATCAACCTGAGGGTTCGCCTCATCCCACAGAGACCGCGCATGTTTGCCACACCACTGGGCCAGCCCAGTTGAGCTACCGGCCCAGCCTCCGACGCGAAAAGAGATAGCGGCCGGAGAAAAACTTCTCTCGGGACTTCACAGCGAGTCTGTAGCCCATGAATGTGTTCGGAGGGCGGGAGGTAGGACCTAGGGTGCCCAAAAGGGTTATGAGCCCCTTCGGGTGGTGCCCGCCTCTTCTACCTCAAGGCTGATGACTGCGTTAAGCACGGAGGCAATTTTCACCTCCCTCCCCAAAACGTACCCATTCTGTGAGACTGTTAATTCGATGAACTACCCAACTGTGAGAGCTCCAGGGTATGTAAAAAAAAAGAAATAATTGGAGAGTAATTTGTTTAAGACGCGGGAAAATTTGCCACAGCCGTGAGGGTAAAGACTTACGATCTCCTTCTTCTCTAGGGTACGGCCCGAATAATTAGGACTATCCACACGAACGTCCTATGTCATTAGGTTTCGCAGCCAATGAGGGTGGATGAAAACTAGGAGAGATGGCTTCTTGATTCATGGCCTAGGGCTAGACACATCAATGGATAGCCCTTATCATCATCAATGGTAATAAATTCCGAAATAATTTGCTGGCAAACCTTCGAATATTCCTGTATTTGGCCATTATCAAATTCTATTCGCTCCTTAAATTTACTCGCTGTATTGCTTCTTTTAATGCTTTTACTAAATTTTATTCTGTTTCAAAGCGTAAAGCACTTATTTCATACAATATGCCTATGCAATATTACGATTTGTCAACAACTGATCGTTATATCAAAGGGTTTTTAAAGAATAGTATATATTGTAAAACCTCCCTTCTATGGCTTCTTTATTCCGTAAAATTTTTACAATTATTTATATTCTGCTCAGGTGAACCACCTTGAAATTGGAGTTCTTGCTTGTAATAATAATTTCTGTAATTCATGCTTGGTCATTTCCAACACCCAATAGAAAAAAATTAAATTCCTCACTTATATTTTCAAATGCAATGTCCGAATATCTAACATCAAAGTTTGTATAAATTGACTTCCCATTTTACGATTTCTGTTTTCTCATCAGCATTCTCAGAAATATGCTGTTAATTCATCAAGCTTATACTATCGCAGAATTTTCAGATGAATTACTGATTGCATGCTCCATCTGATACCATCCATCTAATCTCAAGAGTTATACAACGCCAGATTGAATCGAATGTTGAAGTGTGCAGCGCAGCGAAGGGAAATATAGAAGTAAATTAAAATGTCCACCATGAACCTCGAATTGCCCTTGAGAAACGAAAATTTAGTGAAAATAATCTAAAGTTTTGACTACTTGAGAAAATCTGAGAATGAAAATAAGTACCCGGTAGAATTGGGAGCAAAGGATGGCGCATTATAATTATATTCTGTTTGTAGTGGTATACAAAGAAATTGGTTTCATTAAAAATAAGTATATTAGAGTAAAATGTTTTGGTACCTAAATATTGAAAGCCTAATGTTAAGATCTAGTTCGAAACAATTGAATGCTTAGAGATAACTGTTTATAATCTGAGAAAATGGCTCAGCAGGTATGATTGACTGTTGCAGCCTTTACTTCATAGAAGTTACTAATATCAGTACACATGATTAAGACAGCTTTTCTACAATATTTTATTATTGAACGACGAGTTTCGCCGCTTTACGCCATCGTCAGGTCAAGTACACAATATATAATATACAGTTGTTAAAGCAGCCTTTTACACTCTCCTAACCCATTCAAAACTTTTAGTTAATGGCAAAGAGAGACTCCTAAGTTCTGGTATTTATAAAATTAAATGCAATAGTTGCAATATGGCATACATCGGCCACACTAGTAGAAGGTTTAGTACACGTATCAAAGAACACACCAGATGCTACAGAAATATGGATTCCACCTCACCGTTTGCAAAACACCTTCTTGATTGCAATTACACGAGCCATTTTAAATTCGAAATTTTACACGCTATTCCCAAAAGCCTGAAAACACTTGAACAGTGAGAAATTATCAGACGGTCAAATAACTTTTGCAGCGAATTATTATTTCCGCATCCCTCCCCCTTCCTTTAAGATAAAAATTAATCTTTCCCGCCTCACCAGACCTTAATCATCGTGTCTTTTATTTATTTTTATTTTTTTCCCTCAACCCTACCCCAGTATCTGTTTTCCCCCTCTTTTCCTCCGTAACCACAACAAACAATAATAAACTCAAGTAAAAAACTTCTGTATATTATATATTGTGTACCAGACCTGACTATGCCGATAAGTGGCGAAACGTGTCGTTCAATAATAAATTATTATAGAAAAGTACAAAGCTGTGTTTATAATGAGTACTGATGTCAGCAGATATGGTTTTCCGATGAAGTGTTAGCGATTTTATTAATATCTACAATTTCAAATAGCATTCAATTTTAAATATTGCAATGTTTCTCATTGCAATATTTAAAATTGAATGCTATTTGAAATGCTCAAAATTCCATTATCTATTTTGGAAAAGTAATATCGAGGATTTCCAAATAAATTGTTACAAGAAGTCATGCGTAGTTCATGATTTAAAAAGAATGCATTTATTCATTATTCTCAACGTATACGTTTATATTATAGAGAGTTGGTCGTGTGTTTTTAAAAACTCTCTATAATATAAACGCTAGCATAAATAATAGTGGTCAATAACCTATTCAACAAAATTATTTTCAACTCATTCATTGCATTTTAGAATAATTTAAACATCATATATTAGGAAGATGCCACTGGAGTTACTAATTAATTAATGGAGTAGTTATTGATCATTCAGAATCAGTAATTGTTCTCGAGCGTGAGGTCGAAATGGTTATAGGATTGCTCTATACTTAAAAGCTAGTGTTAGAAGCAATTGGCATTAAAAAATCTAAGGTTGTAATATTTTATGAGCTTCAAATCTTTCCATACATTATGGTTACAGAAGATCCCGATTAATGTAAATTATTACACCCTGGACTCAAAATGAGTCACGGCAGTTGAGTACAAGTATCTTTGTCGACCGGGAAAATGCTCGAAGAGCCTTTGAGTAACATTCGCATGTCTCGGACATCTGAGGCACGAGAGGCTGCATACTTATCCCGCAGACTGGTATTCCGTTTAAAATTACGCTACAACCCTTCTTAAGGTAAGCCGGGGTTCGGTCGCGGCCGGCGCGGAGCCAAAAGATGTATTATGTATGCGCTTTATTTACCAAACCTTACAAGCTGAACGCCCTCTCCCGATAAGGCTCTCTCCACCACCAATCCCCAAATTCCTCGCATCTCATAGCCCCTCCCAACCTTTTCATTCTCCTTCCCCGACTCCTCGGCTTTCTCCCTAACCCTTCCTTCTCCTAACCTTCTCCCTGTGAAATTCCCCACTCCACCAGTTTGGCCATCTCCCTCGCCGTAGGATGCGACCAAGAGGGAAACTTATCACCGAGGGAGGTTTTGCATATGATAATGAACCTGGCTAAGAAGATTTGTTTCCCGAAGCAAAACCTTCACTTCCCAACCATCCCTTCCTTACCCTAGACAGAACAGCGACACCAACAGCCCCTTGTGTTCCCCCCCGCCAGACGTGCCGGATGATCTTGCCCGGACTTTTCGGGGTGGGTGGACGAAAGACCAAAACTGCTACGCATCGCTGCTTCTTTGACGAAGGTTTTATTCTCTCTTGAGCTTTCTTGGGTAGAATGAGTTGAAAACTATAAGGAGGACTGCTAAACTCAATATCGTAGTCAGTATTTTTGTAAGATAAGAAATAATTGAATTTTAATCTACTTAGATAGAAATGACACTTTAAGCTGCCTCCATTTTTTTAAATAATGAAAACGGTATTATGACCTCATTGACTAGTGAAAATGTTGTGTAGGCATTAACTTTTGAAGGATTATATGAGATCCGTTTTACTACATGGAGCAATCTTAAATCGGTCGGTGCTTAAATGGCTTGGTGTAACGTTGGTTCTTTGATTTCTGAGGCATTGATTTGTACACATTGTCAACTTAAGTGCGAGTTTAACATTCACATTAATAATGGAAAAATACGGTAATATTCCATTTTCCATCATAGTCCAGTAAAGGATAAGCAAATAACTAGTAACGGTGCCCTATGTTTGCAGTTATTGCAAATGGTGGCTGAGAAGCTGTATATTTTAATATCAGAATATAATCAGTTCACAAAATTCTGAAAATATTAATAAAAGAGGTTCCGTGGTTTCTCTCAACTCAAAAGAGAATTCTATGTAACTTGCTGGAAACAATACCTTTGTTGTTTTAAAGCTGCCTGATTTTTTTTCAGAATTATTTGCCGCAGATTTCTTAAGATATTTGAACGAGAAGTGGGCATAAAATTACACGGGTTGTTATGGGAAAGGCTATATTCATCAAAAAGAATCTTTTCTAATTCATTGATCACCATGAAAGTTGGCACATATATGTATTTTTTCAAAGATAGGGTTTTTATGCTATCTAAATATGAATAGAAATATGCTATCTAAAAATACCTCAGGGCCTCAAAAGGTTCCAAAAAGGGGCCCTTTGGTGGTTTAAGCTACGAATTGGTTATTTTGCAGTGGTTTCATTTTTAGCTATTTAAAACTACTTCCGCTCAAGATAGATGGTTGGGATTTTTCATCAAATGGCTAAAAGAATGAAGTTTGTAATTATTTCAACCAATTATCTTTTCATATTCGTATTAATCTGAAAACAGCGTTTTAAGCTGCAAAAACACAAATTTTTCTCAGAAATCAACAAAAGCATATTTCCCTGACAACCAGATTTTGGTATTTAAAGCATTTAAGATTGATGTAGCTTAGTTAAGCTGATTTTGAATGCTAAGCATTGGGTTTCATGCAGTGTTTTTTTCGCAGAAATCAACAACAGCATATTTTCTTGACAACCAGCTGTGGTATTTAACGCATTGTAAATCCAATTTTCTCAGTTAACCTGATTAGAAATTCAAAGCATTGGGTTTTGTGCAATGTTTAAAGATTTTGCTCTTAAAAAATATTTTTACTCAAGATATAGAAATAAAAATTATTCTATCGGATACCCGAAAGAATGAAAATTTTCATTTTCTTAAATAAATTCTCCTCTTATTTGATAATTTATAAAGTAAGTGCTATCCCGAGCTTTGCAGGGGTAATTCAGCTATACATATATAAAAGTTTTATGGTGTCTGTATGTCCGTCTGTCTGTCTGTTGCTCCATCACTGAAAAACTACTGGACCGATTGAGCTGAATTTGTCATGTGGATAGAAAATATAGATATCTGGCTGTAACATAGGCTATATTGAAAAGCCTCCGGGGCCCCAAAAGGCTCCCCCTGGTGGTCCATGCTAAGCTTTGGGTTCGGTGCAGTGGTTTCGTTTATTGCTTTTTAAAAGTAGTTTCACTCAAGATAGAGAGCCGGGATTTTTTTATCGGATGGCTGAATAAATAATGTTTCGTTCTATTGATTTTTTTAGGCTTAATATTTCTCTAACATTTATTTTTTTTTAATCTCATATTTTTCTCTAAAATCAGCAATAGCTTATTTCATTGACAACCAGATATATGATTTCAAAGGATATTCATGCCTCTAGCATTAAAATATCATGTTTTCCTGCAGGCCCATCACAACACATGGAAAGGAAATCTGTATGAGACGGGCCCAGAGTTCCAAGGGCCCCATGATAGATTGCTTCGAGGGGTAATCGATAAATTCAATGCACATTTACAACAAGTTTACTCTTCAAAGTCTATTCTCAAAGTAGCTCTCATAGGGGCACTGCATGCATATGAGAGAACACTTACGTAGTAAACGATACAGATGAAGGAATTAAAGAGGCTACACAAGCAATTAAACGTGCAGGAATATTTATGTGGAGCTAATAGTAATGGTAATAATGCCTCTCTTGTTACAACAAACACAGTTTTGTTTATTATCGTGTAATAATCTGAATTATTACACGTAGTGTAACCAACTGCCTCTCATTACGATTTTGAACTGTTTTTAAGACCAATTCCCAGATTATAAGCGTACCAAATATTTATGTATGTTTAATATTGTTAAAGTGCAGTTAACTTACATTCACTCAATCGCCGAGTTTCCTATTAAAGAGTTTCACTCGCCGCTCTGCTGTCACTCCTTAGACTTAAAAATATATCCGAAAACATGACTAATTGAATAAAGGATAACCTTTCGAAAAAATCTTGTAAAGCATGAGGAATGTCTTCTTGGCGAGTAACTGAGTCCTTGCATGAAAAACGACAAAGGTTAGACTTGGATGCTCAAACACATATCCACCAGCAATCGCATGAGTATCTCCCCGTGGTTTTTCTCGGGTTACGGTTAAGAACCGCACACATTTCATCCCAACCCAACCTACGGTCGGGTAACCAACAATAAATTTGGTTCAAATATAGATTCATCTGTTTCGAAACTTTACTCGATACTAAACGCACATATCAAGGTTGAATAGCGCTACTCAATTAAATCATTTAATGCATATGTATGCATGTATGCAAGGGAAGCGATGAAGCCGTCAATCACTCAGAAGACGGCTCAAGAGAACCGGAGGGACGAAGTGACCTGGGTGCGATTTAGGCAGTAATGAGTCTGTATGGCCCATTTTTGGGTTTCCCGTCATGAAAGATGACCAACGGTAACTCATCTCTCCGTGCACCTGGAAAATGTTCAGCGTGTCTACTAACATGAACACAACGTAAAATATAGGTTTCAAACTCCTTACATGACCACGCTGACACTATTCTTCAGGATTTGTGGTTTTCTTATAAAATAAGTTCATTGTTTTTCACACGCGTTGAATTTCAACGGGTACCTTCCGCTTTCCACCGCGTTTCGATATAATTGTTAACCATTATCTATGTATTATCAGCATACCATTATTCGGTTTTCGATTTTTTATCTTTTTGATAAAAATTTAAAAGCGATTTCATTATATTTTATCTACTCGAAATCATTTCCCTTTTGTATAAACAGCACTACTACATTTTATCAAGTTGTTTTTCTCTCCCATTGAGAATCAACGGGTATTTTCGCTAGTAATTTATATAATCTATAGCAATATAGTGTGCAACAGATTTTTACTCCGAGCGCTTGAAGAAATCCCTCGCACGCGTTGCGGACGATGTGAAATAGGCACCACGAGTAAGGTACGCTTGAAGGTGGACGCGTAACTTACAGGATGCAGGAGAAAAGGCTTAGGTACCCGTGTAATTTAATGGCCAATTCTCGATCAAATATCTCAAGAAACCTGAGGCAAACAATTCTGAAAATTGAGAATGATTTCAGTAAGTTTCATTGAATTCTCTTAAGTTGAGTAAAACCACCGAGCCTTCTTAAGGAAGGTTAACATTGTTTCATTGTTCGCTGCCGCGACGGTACGTGGTGTTACGGAAATGATAGTCGTCGATGTCCCATTGGCATAACTTTATTTCTATTTCTATGTCACTCGAAAGCAAGTAAAAAGTTCCCCGTGTGATCGCAAGTAAGCTCTAGCCCTAATAAGCTTGTTTGCCACGCTAGATTTAAAAGAGCTGTCACCGGTCGCCGCATTTGTTGCAATGTGTGTGAACGGAAGTTGGCTAACATCGCATTAATCGTAAAACGAGTTAAGAAAATGGAGGGTCAGTCATAAATACGGCACACTCCATTGAAAGTGGAATTGAAGTCCTGCGAGACTAATTCGCCAGCAATTTTTTTTAAAGGGGGATGCTAGACTTTTTCCTGTCATATAATTTGGGGAAATAAATAAATAAAAGTGTCTGTGTAGACCAGGGTACTGCTGTATGAACGTAGGTTGCTAGTGATTTCTTACTGATTTAGTGATTACTTACTCTTCACCAGAGGTCACCAGTATTTCTACCACGGTAAACTGGAAGTCGTATGAACGCAAATAAGTTAAAGCTGCCAGGTTAACCATAATTCGATCCTAGTAATATAAACGGGGCATGACAAGACTTAGGGTGGGGTTAGAATGGTCGATTTCTGACGTGACGTTAACAGACAGAGGAGTTAAATTTTCCGTCGTCTTCCCTTCAGGGTGAGTGCATTACGATTGACGGGAATATCAACGCCGATGTAGGGTTTAGTTTTTCCCGGCGAATTATGTTGGTGAAGTCTTCTCGGGTCTTCCACCAGGTGATATATATGTTATTCCTCGTTTCGACTTCGCCATTATTAACGATGACAGAGACGTAGGCGAAGGTAGCTAATGAAACGCTCGCCAGTAAAATCTCACTTGGTCGAAGAACCGAGAAGACTTCACCGATATCAACGCCAATGATTAAACAATTTTCTAACGGAGTTGTTAACGTTGGAGTAGACACTTTATTTTCA
Organism: Pyrrhosoma nymphula; assembly: GCA_963573305.1. Lineage (NCBI taxonomy): Eukaryota > Metazoa > Arthropoda > Insecta > Odonata > Coenagrionidae > Pyrrhosoma > Pyrrhosoma nymphula. The sequence continues at coordinate 3,222,234 of OY754338.1, read as the reverse complement.
TATATAAAAATAACGCATAAGGAATCCGCTTACAATGAAATCATTACATTTCTCAATTAAATTATTAAATTACAGTTATAGTAAAATAAATTTCATTGTAAAGTTTAAAATTAACATGAATTAATTAATTAATTAATCTTTGTGAAAATTGAACAAGAGCTCTCCTCTGATCGGCTGACTTTGGCGTGGGGTGACTAAAAAGATAGAATTTGAAAAGGTGCCATCAACATCCGGTCATCCGGCTCCAATAAATAACAATAATCAAACTTCACCAACGCCACCATTTGTTTCCGTCACGTCAGAACACGTCTATTGTAATCTCGCCCTAATTCAACACACGCGGTAAAGACCAGGAAGAATGGAAAGAACGCCTAGGGTTAGTTGCTTAGGTGGATCGGTGTAGCAACCAACATAGTCTACAGTTGCAGTCGCGGAGGTGGTAAAGCCCCAGTAAAGCATCTCAAAGGCCACAGGTCCGGAACCAACTTCCGCATTTGTCTTCACGTTGAATTTCTTATGACCGACATTGCAATGTACACTGAGCATATTTAGTACAGAAGCATAACGAGATAAACTTCATTCTATCTTATCTTAATCTATGTCCGCGGAACATGTATATATTTATTTTCTTCCGAGTTTCAAAAAACGTAAAATGAGTACACTCTACTAGTTTTTAAGAAAGTAATGCACTATTTTTTAGCTCGCGCAGTAAAGGTAATCGTATTGTCATTAGATATAAAATAATCTGAGGACTAGATGAGGCATGTGATCTTTCTGGGCGCTGAAACCCGAATTTAGCTCTTTTAAGTTTAGTTAGAAAAGTCATTGACGAAGGTTGTTTTGTAGCATTATTTTTAATATTTTGGTCAAAAGGTATATCTGCTATGACAAGAAATGACTTAGCCTCGCTATATAATCTGCGGTATCGCAGAAAGTGATAAATTTAACTAATTTTTGCTCTAGTAAAACAAGATATGCCGGAAAACTAGACCGATGGAATGGAAAAAAAAAACATAAATCATAAATCAAGAATTCATGTGTTACACATTTGTAGATAATTTTGGCTCAATAAATCCAATATTCAGGGTGTCCGTTTTGTTGTCTTATTCATCTCAATAGGCAAATTTCAAGAGAAATTGTGGCCTCAATGCGGTGAATTACTTAATGTAAGTAAGAATATTTTAAAGCATTGAAAGAGACCTTAAAATTCAATATGTTCCATGAGTTGCGTTATATTACATAAAGCGCATTAATAATTATTACTTTCAACTTAATTATTTTCGCAAAGACTTTTTTTAGGACCTGTCTACCGATTTCTTAAATTGAAGCTTCCGTGGCTCATGATGAGCTACAAAACTATTTCGTGTGTATGCCAAGTGTTTCTCAGGGTGACCCACGTGGATACCGTTGCAACACTTGCTATTATGGGAAAATTGAGCTGAGATAAACTACGATTAACTCAAAACTTATTGCATAAGAACTACTTGACCATATTATTTAGGACTTTAATGTGAAATTGCACCTTGCCGAGTCACACTAGTGACATTGATAATTACTCACACCAATCCATGAACTTTTTTTTACAAAGGCTTTAAGTAAAATTAATTTTTATACCTGACTTTACATCTCCTAATAAGCAAACGTGGTATTTGTTTACTCTAGTTGTGATTCTCATGGAATATGTTTTGAGAAATATGGTGTGACGACATCCTCATCCCACCGAGGAGAAAGCGAGGAATAGAGCGTTGATGGAACATTGGACTGAGTCCAGGAGAAAAGAAAAGCACCAAAAAAGAGGCTTCAACACATTGTAGAGCGCACGGGACTCTCACCTACCAAGTGTGTCTGCCTTTCAGCACCCGCTGAGAGCACCCCGTCCCGTGAAGCCACGCTCCCCATCTCCGTGGACCAAGATGAAGGGAAACGTGGACGAGTAGTGTCCTCATTATCTCTATGGCTCCAGAGATATTTTCTCACAATGGCCACCAACTGTCCCGCACATCCACCAACCGTGACCCGCCCAGAGCGCAAGCCGCCTCACGGATTTATTAAGTGCCGGAGGTTTATGCGGCTACACTTTATCACGAGAGCCGCAGAATGGAGTTAATATATTATGCTCTTTGCAGAAGCAGGCTCCACGGATTACGGACCGAATCTTCTCAACTGGCGACTATCTCGTCCTTAATACCGCATTTTTATCACTCTCGGTGTTTGCTTCCTTGAAGCTTCCATTGGGCTCTACCCGCCTATATCATTTAGGTCCTCGGCCGCTTCCGACCTAAATGCCAGACTTTTTCCTCAAAAGGTCAGTTTTATCTGGACAGCGAAATTAATTGATACAAGGGTTGTTAACTGTCAGGGCTGAAAATTTGGTAAATGTTTCCTCACATCTAGGCCAAAAAAATATTTTTACTTTAAGCATAAGAAATATAATTCTAATTCAGGGATGTAAGCTGCCCAAAGAATTTAGGTGCATAAAAGGAAATGCAATCTCATTTCCAAAAGTTCATGTCAGTTATTCGTTTCAGATAAAAGTGAAAACGTTGCTATAACCTTTGGTTTAATGAGGCAATTTCCGTTCAATTCCGATCAACATCCTGGTATTATGAATTTTTTGCGCTTTTGCTGATTAAAGTACGTTACAAAATTAAGCGGTTTAAATTAAAATAGGCGAAATATCATCTTGCAAGATTTTCAGAGCATGTAAATAGGGAATACTCCTACATATTTCAAAATTACGTTTATATTGCATTACAAAGCTACCTCACTCATTAACTTCATAATTCCAAGAAAGCAAGAAGGAAATAAATAAAAATGTTTGACTACAACATTTTACAACAACATTTATGATACATTTAGATCACTTTGTGGATTAAAAAAGAAATAAGTTGTTAGCATTAAACAAATAACCCAAGTTTTATTTTATATTTACCAAACATTGAAGCTGTTCGCAAGTCGTGCGTTAATGTGATTTATATGTTATTACTGATTATTTCGACCACCTATGCACATTTAAAAAAATCACGGTGTCATGACGATGCTTCCAGTAATGTCACTAGAGAAGTGACTTCCATTCATTGCGCAGATTGCGTATTTTAAAAGTTTCAATATCTCTCATATATTGCCGTAACTTCTAGTTCCATATACGCACTATTTTTGTGATAAGTTTATGGTCACGAATTATTTTTCTAGCTTGCATACAAACACACCTATCTTTCCATTACATAACAAGGTAGACAAATAACATTTAGTTATTGCTTTAAGGTCCATAAAACTGGCACCTTTTTAATAGTTTAATCCAAAATGACCTGTCTTTTTATACCTCATTCGTTTCCCATACGCTAAAACAATGCTTTGAACACTTTCCCATTATTAAAGCTCCTAATTTACTCCTCTTTAGAGTATCTTATACCACACACAACCACGACTTTCGTGGTGTACCCCTTCTGATCACATGAATCGGTAAAATATCATATATCTGTATATTTACTCAACTATCATTCATTCTCTCAGCATGGCTAAACCAACGGAACACACACCCTTTCATAAGTGTCCATCACTGGATCAATATGTCTAGTATAACCTTAACATTCGTCATGGCCGAGAGTTGGTCGCCGAGCACATTATGACTTGGCAACATTTTGAAGTTGCGAATCATGACAAACATTCCGCGAGCGCAGCTAAGCAAAACGAATGCGAAGATTTAATCGTTAAGTGGACGTGATTCAGGTCTCCTCGTACACATTTGGGAACAAACCGCGCCGTTTGTTTTTGCCTGTCCTCGACAGCACGGCAAGAAGAAGAAGACTTAATGGCAAATCCCTTCCCCCGTACTCTCTCTTGACTCACATAGTTCCCCGAACGGGTCTCGAAAATCCTAAGTAGCGAAGAAAGTGGCCCTGCCAGGGACGGCCATTAATAAATCCATTAACATAGATTGCTCCCGAGGGAGAGTCCTCTGGCGGCGCACCAGCGAACGTGTTGAAATCCGGTCCCACTTACCTACGCCCTCTAATTCAGGCTCCTTCATTGTCGCCAAGGAAACGTCAATTTTAAAAAAAATATATACACATCCTTCCCTTTCTCCGCTTCAGTCTTCAAGAGAAGTCTCTTCACTTAAGCACGCGCCGAACGATCTAGAAACGTGTTGAGAAAAATCTTCTGCGCCGTTTGTAATTTAAAAAACTAGCGTGCACGACAAGTATCTCTCTCTTGTTCATATAAAAATTTCTGAGGCTCCGCATTGAAAAAAAAAAATCACATCTACATATATGTGCACAAAGCCCCATAAGGGTATTTGGGATCCAAAAAGTGGGATGTTGAAATCTATTCGTCAAAAGGAAGCCGTGTTAAAATTATATATCGCCATATCGCCATATTTCTGCGAATATAATACAGTTTATAATAATGGTGTTAAATTTTACTACGACCTACTGCGCTTCTTGATATTAAAAATTATCATTCCGTCATTTTAATGGGAAAGAGCTTTAATTTAATGATAATTTATTATAAAAATACCTTTTTAGGTAACATCTTTTTATAACTAATTGTTATAATTGTTCAATCAATTTTTTTTCATATTTTTTATTTTCTTGATTATTGACTCTGGGATCCGAATCATGTAAAATATCGTAATTTATGTAGAACAAAATAGAATATTACACACATGTGATGCTAGTTGTGGCCTTCTATCCCAAAGGCTGGTGTCGTTCATAAAATGATGACAATATTTGCCACAATAATGACATGATTTAATCCATGCTTGGGCATTCGCTAGCGTATGTGGAGGTAATTATTTCAGCTAAAGTTCAAATGACAATGTCAGGAGTTATAATTATAAGGTACTGTATACAAAAAGTCTACCTTTATGCATGAAACCCATGCTTACAATAATGGGTGTAGTGATTGGAAGGCATCTGGTAATTTTCATTTAATTAAGTCACTTAGAATGGCTTTTGCTACCGTTGATGCATACAGATGCTTCCTTTGTTCAGTCCAAGTTTGTCTCTAAAAATATTTTGCAATTTTGGAATTTAAAACTTCGAAAATTTTGATCGGTGTACATTTTGAGTAAATATATCTATATATTTATATCTCCAAATATCTTGCTAATCACCCAAAAGACCTAGAAAAATCAAAGCAGTAATCATATCAACTATTCTTTGTAATAGTTTGAGGACTATTCAAACGATGTTTTAAAAATAAGCTAGTCATAGCGTTGTAAATCCTAGACACTAATGGCTATAATTTCACAAAATAGCTCAACATTTAGATTGAGATTGAGGTGTGGGTTCATGGTATTGCATCACATTGACCGTAGCATAGCTACACTAGGTAGAAAATCTGTTAGATTATATCAATGGGTTCATTGCGTGTTCCACCTGGCATGCTCCCACGCAAGTGGACACAATGAGATCAAACGGTGTAGTGCAATCATGAGAAATAAAATAAGGCCTCAATTTCTACTGTCAAACTTTGAGCATCGTTATCATGCTGTCCTTGTCAATATTTCCCTTTTTATCTTTTAGAAACAAGCATTCTTCGCGGCAAAATCGCCATTCCTCCCCAAAACCATTACATCTTCAAAATTTCGTTCCTCATCCTCAATTCCATTTGCACTCTCACTTCCTCCATTATCTGTTTATGTTTTGTATTGCTATGAATGTTTCCCTTTAACATTTAATAGAACGTCTCTCAAATATGTTGAATTATCATTTTACACGTAAAATAACGTACCTACGCGGAGCCCTACAGCTAATCCTTAAACTCCGCTGACTTGTCTTCACGCGAAGCTAGGAGATTGGTGGGATAAATGCTATCATACAAATCCTTCCTAAATTGCCCGTCAACAAAACACTATTAGGCTGTTCTAAGAAATGGACGCACTTATCCCATCAAACTGGATTACAAATTTCCCCATAATTTTCATTAAAATAGAGCACGCACATTAATATCCTGATCTGGAGCTCAGAATCATAATCAACGAATGATCAATGTTTTCAGCTATTAAGGAACCATGAAACATGTTTTAAGATAAATATATATTGGTAAAATCGCATGTAAGGTTTTTCCTCGTCCTCAGTAAATTTATAGGGCCTTAAGAAGGCTCATTTTAAGTCCACCTCTTGTGTCCTGATGCCTTCGTCATCGCTTCGACTATAGACTTAGATACAATCTTTTTGATACATTTATCATAAACTAAATGTTGGATTACAGCATTTCCTATTGCAACTGACTACTAAAACAGGACCTATTGAAACAGCATCTCATAAAGATTTAAAGGCAAACCGTTGACTTAATTTATTAACGTTGACTACATAATTTTATCCAAATAAGTATTATTAATGTACTTACTAGATAAGGTGCCCGTTTAATATCAACGGGAAGGATAAAATCAACACTAATTTATAGGAATTAAAACTATATTATCTGTGTGATGCATAACATTCACCTATTATTACAATATTACCATTTACACTGACTGTAATAAACCATTCATTTCTTATTTAGTTCAAAGAATCATTGAGTTAAATTGATATATACACGGAATCTCGACTTGAACAATGAGCATGGGGTCGTTATGGTAACGATGACTCAATAACGCTAAAATATGGCGACAAATCGTTATGTTTTAGCGAATATTTCGTAATTTCGACCGGAATACAAAGATCGATTGAAGGAATACGAATACATATTTTATTTTCTTTCCATTGGTACTTTTCACAATAACAGAAAACCAAACATTTTTAATTTAATTTTGCAAATAAAAAAATGTTTGCAGCCAAATGAAGATTCAGCTTCACTTGTGTATTTCTTATTTGACAGTTACTATGTGCATTACTTCTGGAGGAGGATGGTAAAGTGATTTTATGCTTTTTTTTGTTCTATCGAAAATTTTCGCAACTCCTTAGTTACCGAGCTATAACAACGCAAACATTTATTCTCAAGCATCCAGCAGTTACCATGAAAACCCCCAAAAGCAGTGGCATCCTGCAGTACTTAAAAAGAAAAACTGGTATAAGTTGTAATTCAAGTTTGTATCTTTGTTTTTCTGCCCAAATGTACGCATATTGCTTACATTTTCTAAAATGGCAACTGAAATTGTCAAAATGTTTCTTCTGTAAAAAAGTATTTTTTTAAATAACTTTATTTATTTCTTGATCTACGAAAAAGTTAATAGAGTCATAACACTTGGCAAATTGTATTTTATATCCAAAATTGGTAAAATTATTTTCATATATTAATTTTTAGCGAAGATTTGGCATCTCCGCTTGAGATTTTTGTTTCCGCATGATTGTTTACTTCATTTGGTTCACAAAAACACCTCCATTTGGGTTTCATTGGTTGGTTATTCATTTAAAATTGTTTAAAAAATAATTACGTAAGCTTAGATTGGTGAAAGTTATTGTCTTTTTCGGTAAATCAATACCAGATCCATGCATGGAAGAGAGCCGCCGAAAAATGTGCTCATGTAACGGTACCGTTTAAGATACCATTTCTTCGCTAAATACTAAGATATGATAATAATTTTACCAATTTTGGAGGTAAAATAAAGTTTTCTAAGTTTTATGACCATATTATTTTTTTCGTAGATCTAAAAAAAAAAATTTCTTAAATATAATTTTTTGAAGAAGAAACATTTTGACAATTTCAGTTACCATTTTAGAAAATTTAAGCAATATGTGTAAATTTGGGCAGAAAAAGAAAGATACAAACTTTAAGTACAACTTAGACCAGTTTTTCTTTTTAAGTATTGCTGGATGCCACTGCTTTTGGGGGTTTTCATGGTAACTGCAGAATGCTTGTAACTAAATGTTTGCGTTGACATAACGCGGTAACTAAGGATTTGCAACCCCATGTTTATAGGACAAAAAATGCATAAAATCACTTTACCAACCTCCTCCAGAAGTATTGCACATTCCTCCTGAGACACCCTGTATATACCCATCGGTGATTATTATAGTAGAAGATGTCACGTTCACAATGACGACCCTTGGTCAATAGATGGTCAGCGTGAGAACATCTGAGTAGGTTAATATTGTATTTAATTATTATCTCTTAATTTTCCTCATGTTAAGTTCTGTTTACTATATATTAACATATTTAAAAATATAATTCATGTATAATACAAACTAAACTCGAGTAAATGCTTAACAGATTGAAATACAATGCACCAAAAAGTTAGCAAATTATTTTTATTGGTAAAAATACGGACACTACATACGCTTCTGCATATATGCCAAGGAAGTCATTGGTGATTACAGTGGAGGAGACTCAAAAGAAGAAACTTTGGCAGTCCATAGAACGCAAGAGCATGTATTAAACAACTTATGAATGCAATGAATGACGTCGAAGAGGTATGTAAGAAGGCTATGGTGAATATTATATTTGAGAGCCAGCTTCATAAGTCTCTTAGCAATAGAAAAATAATTTCACTTCACCTACTTTCACTTCGATTAACGTGATGCATCATTATCTAAAATAAAATTTCTTTACCAAAATAACAGTGAATTAGATAAAAAGATCGATTGATATTTGACGCTGAAATAGATATACAATGAATGAAACCTTTCAAGGTAGTGTTTACCATGAAAAAGTTTGAATCAACATTGGAAAGAACAAATGGTCGAGATAATTTCGGTATCGACATTAGCGCACTATAAACAAAAGGTGTCATTTGAAGGTTTACTATTGAACGTACCATCTGACGTACAGAGTATTGATTTTGAAGTGTCCTTTTAGTAGCACCATATTATGGGTCAGGACTTGCTCGAAATATATCCACCATCAACAGGATTTGAACCCGGGCCTTCGGGAAAAGAAGTTGACACTGGTCGACGCATGGCCATTTTCATTCTTGATTAGCAGGGGTTCGCTCTGCCGGATCACAAAAGTTCACCCAATTCATTTCCAGGACCTTTTATTGTTCAGGGTGGCCTAAAAACCTACCCAGCAATCACGTGGGTGAGACATGAATCCATTCAACCCCATCCAAATTTAACCCAACAGTATGATGCCATTAATCCGACGAATGGGGCAACATGGCCCTCCCCTTCACTGATTAAAGGCCCTCCCAATGCAACGCCACTAAGCGACCATTGCTGGAACGACCCCCATGAGCAACCCAGCACTCAACAGGAAGAATAGGAAGCACTGTCAACGACTTCCATCCCAGGGGGATCTCTGTAGCGATAGTGCACTTGCCTCCAGAGGCTGTGGGCATTGAGAATTTCCTGGAGACGAATTTATCGAGCATACCTCTCTTTCTCTCTCTTTTGCACTGCTTCCCAAAAGATGCAGTTTTTCCCAAAGATTCTCGGGCTTAAGGTGTGAATATTTCTCAGGAGAGGTACAAGTACTGCTATTTCATTCTATCTGTGATTTTTTTCTTCAAGCCCCCACACTTTTGAACATAGATACATATCTAATCATCACGCCGTCTTCTTTTGAATAATACACAAAAAGTAAGGGGCTTATAGTTAGTTTTTGGACAAGTGAACTGACTGATTTCAGACAGCTACTGTGATTGGTACTGCAATCGAAATTGCCTAAAATACTTAACATTCATACTAAGAGTTAAAAAGACAATATTTTCAATTAATTAATTAGCGAACTTGCTGGAATAGTCGGGAATCGCGCTTTGCTCTGCTATATTTGCATTACTAGAGGCCAGTTACTAAATATATAAAAGCAAATATGTTTAGTAAAAACATTTATATCGAGCATTGCAAGCGTGAAGTGGAATACAATGGTGTTCTTATTAATCGGTATCAGAGTAAGTACATCGGCTTTCTTAGAGATCACAGACATGAAAAATAACATGGACAATGAATCTTGACACAGGCGGAATCAGTGTCATAAGCAGAACGAAAGCATAATTGAAAATCATCTTTTTAAGAAAGTTTTCTTAATGGAGCCGAAAGCGGCCTATGGATAGGACAATGGACCCTGAAAATGTCTACGGAGTAGGCGAAATCCGGTTTTTTGGATTAAACTTTATTGTGTGGAATATACAAAGTATTTTTAAATTATTTTTACTTAATTCTTTGTACATAATACCCTTTTTTGTTTATTAATACCCTTTTTAATTACACCAAAAGTTAATAAATTAATTATTAACTTATTTGGATTAGTTATTATTAAATACTAGACATAATTACCCATGATTTGTAATACATTGTACAAAAATCTCCCTATACTAGGTCATGACGAGAATATTGATTAGGCCAGCCATACTTAAGCCAAGTTGAAGTTATTACCCAGCTCATGTTGTGCACCAATACTTTTTCCTAATAATAGTTATTGACTGTCTAGCAAGTGCTTATATTAAAATAAGTCATTCAAATAAATGCTTAACGTAGTTTCTCCAGATAATTTCGTAATTAGATTAATAATAAGGAAGGTCGTAATGACGCTATGGCTTCACAAGTACATACATGACTCGTTTTGCCATAGTTTATTAATGAATTTTATATCCAGATAGTAAGTAACTAACAATATCCTAAAGCATTATATACGAAAGTGACGCTAATTTAGAATACTTGGTTATTTATCGTTCAATTGAGGATAATTTTAAGAAATAGCTGATTCCTTAATCAAAATAATAAAAGTAATAGTTCATAAAAATAAAAGTTCATCAAAAATTACAGCAGCATGATGATATATCCCATTCCTGCATTATATAATTATATTCAGTTCATTCCAAAATCGGGTAATTCCAAGAATAACGATTGTGTAACTCCTAAGGAAGCTCAAGGGGAGCGTGGTGGACTAGTAGTGGGTAGAGGCCTTGGCTACTAATCGAAGGGTCCTGGGTTCAAATCCGGGTGAAGCCTTTGGACGCCCCCGGACAAATTCCTCGGAATGCGAGGTGGTATCCCTCAATTATCCACATGTTAACTACTGTTTACTATATATTTACTACAAGGGCCAGGGAAGGAACCCTGAATGTGTGGAATTCACACGCCTGTGGCTTAGTCCGTGGTGAGCTCTACCCTCAACTATCCAAACCAACCTTCGGGTTGAATCACTGAGTGAGTGAGTGAAGGAAGCTTAAGTATTTTCTACAGGTACTTGGAGCTCACGGATATATTTTTTAATTTACGATAGTGCAGTTAGTTCTAAATCAAGTGAAAAAAGTATAATTAAACCTAGTTTAATTGCATTTTTAGCATAATTTCTTCAGCTGTTGTTAGCTATTGGTATGCTAAACAAGGTTGAGGCTAGCCATACAATACCTTATGTAATATAAATGCCCGTTTTGTTATTAACGCTAATCTTTAGTGTGATGAATAGATTTTTCAGTGAATTTAAAGCCAAGTATAATATAATAGCATTTCAGGTTTAGCGATAGAAATGTCACACACAACACATATGCAATAATAAGTTAATAACTAAAGAAAACATTAGGCCGGTCATATTAATGTTAAGGTAATATAATTGGAGTATACATAAAGCAATTTATTATTAAAAATATTAATTCACAACAAACCAATTAAATAAAACAATGATTACTACACAAAGGAAACTCTTTCAATCGATATCCACGGTCAGTTCTTGTAAACGGTCAACTGCTCTTTCATTCGAAGCCAAACTGCCCTCGTGGCCACTTGCCGAGTGAGATGTGCTCATGCACAGAGAACAACACAATGCGCATCCAATATCTCATTATGCCATTTTAAAAAGCATTCTTGTTCAAGGCTGCGGAACGTGGGCAAGGACAGTGGAATGAAAATAAAAAAAGGAAAATAATCCGAAACCGTGAGAATAAAAAATAGGACGCTTTCCATTCAAACTAATCGTCATCACATTAAAAAGCCCGGCGTTAAAGTTATCGCTTTTCGGAAGCCGAAATAAAATGACCCGGACGCACTCAATATAAACGCTGAATAATCTCTGATTTATGCGGAAGGGGGTGGGAGTTGGGGAAATCGAAAAAAAATGAGCAAGGTTTTGTTTATTTATTTTTTGGCTAAGGTCCGAATTCGGCGATAAACTAGGGTGGAAATGGCAAGGGTGAGGAAAAACAAAAAAGAGAAGAGGATTTGGAGGAAAAAGGACACACCTGTATATATGTGTACAGAGATAGAGATGGGCTAGAGTTCTCCACATGTGCGAGAATCTCTCTCTGAGCGAGATCGGTTGGGAGGGATGGGGTTAACATTTGGGGACCCTCGCCAAAAACCGAAATATTCGACTTTTGTTCGCGTGGATTCGCTTCATATTTTCCACGCAAGGCGATTACCCGGCTCTTTTCCCTATGCCGTTGTCTCCTCTCTCAAAAAGCTTTGCCCTGTGATTCCGGCGTCGCCTATAGCAGGAGGGAACGAGGGGGGGAAAAACACACATAAAGGAATCCACGGGGAATATCCCGACTCCTGTGTTGATTTCGACAATCCTCAACAGCTGGGGTCGTCCTACCCACAGAGTCTCGCTATATACGAGGCCAGGCTGTTGAGCGCCGATGTGCCGATCCAATTTATTTTCCAAGCGCAACAACAGCGCATCCATGGGACGCATACCTCCGCGACAATTTTAAACCTCCCTTCCCCACTACGAAACGAGCAAGTCTTTATTGCCATCGTCCAATTCTATTATTCAGTCACGTTATGGCGCGCATGACCATCTTCAATTCGCATTCGAGCATTAGGAACCCGTGCAAATCTCGCCCAAAATCTAAGGGAAAATTCATTAGCACCCACACGTACAAACACAAAGATTTTATTACGCTCCATAAAGAATTGCTGATGCGGTGCAGTAGCGGGGATGTGGAGGTGTAATATTTAGTTCGAGCGAAACGAAAAAATATCCACAGGTTCAAAATCGGGTAAATTCCCCAGGAAACCTCGGCTCTTAAACCACGCACTTGAATATGAATGCCCATCGGATTTCCCAGCAAACTCTCATGTGGCACGGAGGAAGAAATGTTCCCACTAAAACTGGAGCGCGTTGATTCTCTCGCCATGGTACGAAATGAGCTGGGGCATCGCCCGTCAAACGGAGAACCCATCTGATGACCATAGATGTCATGATGCGGCATATAAAATTCAAGGGAATTCTTGGTGAACTCAATTTTACCTATACGCAGTTATATTATAGACTCCTCCACCAGAGAAATCGATTTAATTAGCAAAGGAGGAGAAATGTATACACACTTATTCTAATTTGGTAAAACACGTTCAAAATATATTTTAATTCACAATATGCAAATTAAGTATTTAAAAATTTGATCTGAAAATATCTTGCATCATTTAAATAGGAAGGTATTGACACTTTCTGAAATAAATCTAATTTCATGTCATGATCCTGTCATTGGTTGCGATACAAAATGAGCAGGGACCTCTCCCGCCAAACAACAAAATCATTTTATGAGAATGCCACATGGCATATGAATTTCAAGCATGGTGGACTCAATAATAACAGCAAAACAGGAAGAATATAGACTCTCGACCAGTGAACTCAAAGAAAATTTATTATCCTTGCGGGTTTACGGAATCAATAATAAATTATAAGTAAACTGTCCCAAAAATCCCGAACTCATATCAATGGGCTGTATTTAGGCTCATGATTTATACGTTAACACATGTATTCGAAACTGGAAACACAGAATGAGAAAACAGCATTGTGTCATTGAGGCTAATGTGCTGCCCGTGAAACCGTGTTTGGTGGATTAACTAGCGTGGCTTATCACAGCTAACGTGATCACATTTTCTGGTAAATTATTTTTTTTCACCTCTCAAGCTTATCCAACGGCATTATGAATATCTGCAAATGTTACTCATGCTGAAATTAAACAAACGTGGAAAGAATAAATACAAGAAATGCAGATTTCTTATGGAAACGTGGAGTTTAAGCTTAAAAACGGGGTTAATACAATACATAATAATGATGGAAAAAATGATACTACGAGGAGAACATGAAGAAATGAGTGTTAAATGATTTATTATTCGTATCGCAGACTAAGTTTGAAAAGTATCGCGTCAAAACGACAAGTAATACTTCAAAATAGTTTGTTTCAATGACGTGAATTGTTTATTATGGGCAAAATTAAAATATAAACTATTTTGCTTTCGCAAAGGATATTAAACAGCAAATTATTTCACCAAACTCACCGATGAACAAACATTTGCTATGCACAAGGCTTAACTATGAGAGAATCATGCGGATAGCCTGTCTGAATGGTTTGATTGCCAAATCAACTCTTCTCCGTCTTTATTTGACATCATATACGGTTACTGAATTGTTACTTGAATTAAATAATATCTAAAATGAAATTTCACATTATTTACAATTTCATTCTAAAGTCGGATATACATCGACGGTCAGCTGTGGTACCAGGCTGACCTCACTAAGAAGATTTCTCTTAAGCGAAATAGCAAGTGGTGTGAAGGCATCATTCAACAGAATTATTGAAGAATCAAATAACTATCAGGGTATAAAAATAAAAGCTGTATTGGAAGCATCAAATGTCAACGGATTGGAAATGGAATTGAGAACCTGAATGTGTAAACCTACGGCTGATTCCTTTTCCAATCACATAAGAATGTACATACCTAAATCCATCCGCTTTTATTTTGCTTTGTGTATACTTCTAGATCAATTTTGTATCCAGATATCAATAACGGTATTCGATGTATTACGTTACTAATTTAATGATATGGTTATAACACAAATATTCAATGCTTGTTTAACAAATAAACACACTATGAATTTCAGCAATTGCATTTTGTGATGAATTTTCAATTTTGATGCATTGATGCAATGGTATGATTCTTCTCAATATGTCATCATTTGGATGTTCCCCTATTTCCATGGATTGAAAAAAAGCCTTGACACATAATAATTCAGTAAAAAAATTAGTTTTTCATTATTATTTTAAATATCACACGTGACATAAGATCATTTTCAACTATGATTTTTATGCTGCACCCTATAGATCATATTTTCCAATCTGGGGTATTTTAAACCAATGTCACGAAAACACTGCCCAATTTAATTTTTCATCACTCACTGTGGAATCTCTAGCAAACATACAACGGGAAAGTTAATAAGTGCCGTGATTCCACCGAACACAACCATAATAAAGTTATCTCGGGTTTCTCCACGAATGCTATGGTAGAGAATTAACGGAAATGCTCGACCGCACACCTGGAATTTAGTCCTGAAGGTTTTAGTTCCACGTACGGTGAAATAAAAATAATGATATAATAATGTGAATCAGCAAATCTGTCCTGTTTCTGTAACCAAAACTTCATAATTGCGTAATTTTATTCAACAAAAATAAAAGTTTAAAAATATATTAATGCTATTCAAACTACTTTCTTTCCATAAATTTTCATTTCTGCAGATGTCAGTATTTACCAGTCACGAGTTTATTTATAAGTTTTTTAAATTTTCATATTCATAGTCCGGAGTCCTACGACGGACATAAACGTTTTGCATGCTCAAGCTAAACATAAATGTTATGGAAGGGTTAAGCTACCATACGAGTTCCTCGGAAAATTGAAGCCAAAAAACGTTCAACTCCCAAGCAATGAGGTGGGAAGGACACTAACACGAATTGGAAATATTGGATATTATAAGGAAATATAATTATTTATTTAAATTATAAATTTTATACATTATTGAAAACTTATATTAAAGTGCTTTAAAATACGGTACTGTACCCCAATGGTAAAAAAATCTTTTTCTACCAAATATTAAGTGTACGCATATACTATTACTGTTCCTTGGTCTTCAGTTGCATGAACGCGCTTTTGTTACACGAATATTGCTCTCAGACTCTCCTGAAGGTATATTGCTGCATTTTTATTATTTTTGGAACCATCAACCTGCTATTTGCTAAATTAAAATGATGGCTACCCCAAAACAGATTTCTCCACTTGGTCACCTGTATTCCTCTACTTGAAATTTTGCGTTTTACTCATATAAATTTTTGTGTATGAAACTTAGCGCAAATAATATTTATAATTTCAATATAAATTATTCTCCTATCCCTTAAGCTTGACGATCGACATCCGAGATCAAGAAGGAGATATAATTTTGTAATCTTGTCACTTTAACTAACGACATAAAAATGCAGTATTTTCACGCTAAAAAAGAGATAACCTATGATACATAGAAAAGATCGGAAGGCTCACGGAATCATGTAAACTTTTACCATCTGGAACAACTTATTTATAAAACTAATTTCCCCTTCAGCGGGTATCTCTGACATAGTGAGAACAAGTACTGGAAAGTGTAACGCATGTAAGTTTGCTTTTCTTTAGAGGTAAATCCATTCACCTCAAAATTCATGCATATTAAAAATAAAACATTAAAGTCATTCATGCACGTTTGCAATATGATTGTTGCTTTGTTGTGATGCATAACTCTTAGTTATTTCTGTAATTCTTGTTATCATGTAATCACAAACGACTATTATATGTTTTCCTTGGCCTTACTCTAAAACCAAACAATTCTATGGGAATGTAAGTATGTATATAACAGTGATATTTGAAAGAAACGAAATATTCTAAAAGACTAAATAGTTATTAACATTTTCATTCAGTAATAATCTATTTTGCTCTCTTTGATTAAGCTCAAGACAGAAGTGAGCTGACATTAGTACATTTTGACCGCTAGGAATACTCCAAACTATAGGGAATAATTGAATACCTACCTATATAAATAACATAGGCCCAGACCAGACAGGCCCAGAAAATTCGTAGACGAAATAGAACAGAATTCACTTTGTGATGGGAAAAAGAGTGTTAGAAAGTTTGCTAATGAAGAGGGAACGAGGTTTAACAGACAACATATGTCCTCAAAGAATTTTTATGCATTGCATTGCGATAAAGAAAGGGCAAAAAGCACATGACATAGCAAATCATATGGGCCATTGTGAGCTAATTCGTCATAAACGTAAAATAAGGATGGAACTCAGTTTATTGGGAATACTTGACCCGAAATTGCAGTACACAATCAGTGCACATGGAAAAATGCGCTGTAGCTGAAATATATATGAATAAAAAAGAATGCTATAATAGATTTTACGAACTACTTCCGTTACTTGCAAAATTGTCTCATATGGTAACCCATCTATCTGGTTTGGGAATCGAATCGCGAACCTTAAACTAGCCGGGCCTACGCGCAGACCATGCAATCCATCCAGGCTTCATGATACCTGTTCAAGACTATCAGTTCGCAGCAATGTTATTCAAGGAGCGAACTTTAGTTAATTGGCTCCTATAAAGGCAATGTCTTTGAGGATAAATAAGTGATGTTACAGGATTCAACGAAACGAAAGAGAATAAAGGCTTACGAAACGTTGAGCTGGGGGCAGATGCTTTACAACAAGTGGAAAAGTAAGATCATAGACGAGGAAGTGTATAGAGGAATATAAGAGGAAAAAAGCACATGGTGCACTATTGCAGAGACAATGTCCAAAGGAATAGAATATATTTTCAAGGAAATTAAACTTAACGGGAAAATTAAAAGAAGGGGAAAAGTTTGTCAATTTTACACGAGGAAGACCAAGAGACAAACACATTGGCCAGGTTAGAAATTCGCAGGGAACATGAATATAAATGAGTGCTGTGGTGAACCAATCTTAACACTGAATTGGTAAAATTGGCTATCTTCCGATATGCATTAATTTGCTACCATTTCAGCGATAACAGTTTCACCAAGGAAGATGAATACCCAATGGCCACGTTATAGAAAAGGCTGATCAATGCCTCAACTAATCAAAACGCAGGGCTGAGGTAAGGAATGAATGTTAGCACCAAAAGAATGCCAATATATAGAGGCCAAAGTCAAACTAACACCGCCTCCACCTAATAACACCTCATGTAACAGAAAAGAAACTTATGTCACTGAAACGCCTACACATGTAACTGTACCGGGAGAAAATGGACGAGGCCGCTGTGGAAGCTATCGCTCTAACTTAGAATTGAATATCAAACGAAATGTTAATGCATTTTTATTTTTATTTATTTTTAATCAGCTTCCGTAATATGTTGTCTACGAATGGACAAAACGCATGGAACCCGATATTAAAATGAAACATCTAATTAAGATATTAAAAAACTCATTTGCTGAAAACTTACGGCGCTCAAATGTCAAAAAATCATTTCAATGAATGAATGTCTTGAGAGGAAATGGTGGGGAAGGAGCAAAATGCCTGTGCCCACCATTTAAAGGCAGGAATGCCGGGGAAGGCGAAGGAAAAAATCGATGATTTTTTGGCGACACTTTCCCTTTCCCCGTGCCTTTCACCCTGAAATCTCTCCAAAGCCCTTCTCCTTGCCCATCCCCCCTTTCCCTGCACATCTCCCAACCCCCGCCAGCACGTTCCCCCTAGAAAACCATCCACCATGCATTCTTCTCCACCTCACCACAACCCTCCAGCACCCATACCCACCGCACCTTTTTTTCTCACTTTCCATCTCTCCCCGGCGCATATAAACCCACCACCTCGAAACCCTAAACCCCCCCCGAAAGTGACGCACCCTCCTCTGCCCCTGCGACCGAATTGTACCCCCCCTCCCTACCACGCGATCCCTACCTCACACACACACGCACATACACATTCAGACCTCACTTCCCCTCGCGGATCGTAAATTTCTTCCGCTACGCCAGCGCCGCCGCCGCCATCGTCGACAACGACGATACGACGATGGCAATGGATAAGAGATGGCAGCACCGCAGGGAACTGGAAGCGGGCGTGGTGTCGCTGTTGCCGTTATTTTTGGTTTATTCCAGACAAATCATTCGCGAATGGTTAACTCCGGGTTATTCATAGCCAGTTTAAAATAATGGCAACATATTTCATTTGAACTTGAGGAAAAGGGAATTTATCTTATTTACAAATACTCATAGCGAAAGTATAATACAAGTGTTGTGGAGCATATTTAGTTTCATCAATTAAATATGTTTAAATCAAATAATAAAATCAATGATGGGTTTGTATACGCATGAAGTTTATCTGATACCTTATTTTCTAAGAATACAATCTCAAGCAGTTAGACTCGGTATAGTGTCGATAACTTTGTACATTGAGCACTAACTGATACAAGGTTAGGGCCCGTTTAGTCTTTTAACACTTGCATGCGATAAGAAACTATGTAAAAGATATTTGATGGCATGAGAGCCGACTAAAGCCGAAATATGTTTTGAGAATTGTTTCGCAAAGAGGTTATAGTCGCCTTATATAGTTATAAGCTTATGCTATACATACGGATCGACATATATATATGTACCAGCTAGAGATTATCTCTACAAGAATTTCCATGAGACAATAATGATTGAAAAAACACAACATGAAATTTTTTACTAGATTTAAAAGCACTGATATTTCAATATCTTTTAAAGAGAAACAAGGCTGCAAGGCTTAAAACATATTATAGAATTTGGTAATAAGTAATACATTTTAAGCCCTAAATATGCTCTTTTAATCAATTAATTATTAAGTATTTTGCTTTCGATTTAGTTTTTTGAGTAACCTTCTTTCCACACCATGCCATTAGAATCTGGCATGGTCAATACCAATGGGTTGAAGGACTGAAATACCCAAATATTGGTATTTAGGCATCTAATTAAGGCGAAGAACTATTTGAAGTCTCACACATGAAAGTCACAATGGAAAAATTCCTTTAAAGCCTCACGAGTAAAATGGTAAATATTTTGCTTCTCCATAAACAAGAAAGGAATGCCATAGTTTAATTAAATGCTGAGTTAAATGGTGATATGTAAGTTTTAATTTTTCTCTTTTTTTATCTCCAAGACTTGATAAAGATGTCAAGGCGCATGGTAGCTCTGGGTCAATCAATTATTATGTAGAGGGATTAATTATTTTTAACTGTTTTGAAGGGCTAAGTTTTTTATTTTTATGGTGCAAGAGAGAACATAGTCGAAAGTAATAAGATTTAACTTTCACTGTCAAAATTGAGCACAGCTGATATACGGGAGAAATACACGAAACTTAAAATGATTATCCATCAAAATTCTCTTACATAGACTTGGAACGCTTAAACACTGAACTTCCTATGAATAATATTCAAGATTCATCTCCTTCATTACGTTTTTTTTCCTTTTGTACACAATTTTACGTTCACTGAGAGCAATTATGTTCACGTCTACCGCTCCAACCATAAAACTATGAATTCATTTTGCTCACAGTGAAAGCACAACTGGTGAATCGTCTCCAATTGCACTATTTATCAGAGACTTTAACTTTTTTCTGAAATGGAGCAACTTGCCTCCGAGCCGGATTCGCTCCGCTACGTTCCTCATCAATTATTCACTTTCTGTTCTCTGCCTACATCTACATTCCGTTCCCCCAACTTTAAATCTGAAATTCTAGTCGTTATTCATTTCCTCTCGTCATTAAAAATGTTACAATATTTTTTGGCAAAAATTTCCCGGAGAGACAAGTATCCAGAACTGAACTTATGATTTTCCAAAAGCAATATTTTTGAGGTATATTTTTCGCTCTGTCCATAATTTTGATGGTCACCCCGATACATGTCAAGGAAATGCAAGTGGGGTAAACGTCACATCGTACCGCCACGATCTTCCTTAATTCTTCGGTGCAAACCTCTTTGAAACAGGCCATCTTCATTGAAGACGCACGGGACCAAAAAATTGTTGCCCAACATTTTTTTTTAGAATAACTCGGATTCGAAAACAGGCATATTAGTCCTAAACCTTAAGCATGACGTGACGCAGGAACGTCAAGATATCAAGGTATTCACAAAGTAGGTTCCAACAAATGCAATTGGATTAGAAATCACAGTATGCCGCATTGATTATGTACTTAATTCTTCGAAACAGGCGATTGCCATTGAATTCAAACGAAACAATTCAACTCTATCCCAAATGCAATGAGAAGTTTACATGACACTCCCAGGACTTAAAAACAGGCAGGTGAGCTCAAAAGCTATATCGTCGCGACGTCTAGACGACTTTGTGCCAACGCAACGTAAGTTCCAACGAGTGCAAGTTGGGTAGGAATCACAGTATGCATGCCGTTGTGAGTTATTACTACAACTTCTTGAAAGCATGTCACCATCCTGGAACCTGCGACGGAAAAAACAATATCTTGCACAAATATAAGGAGTGATTCACGCGAAACGTGCGAGTAAATTTAAATTTTTCTGAAAAAAACAACTTAAGAGTCGAAAACAGGCAGATCGAGCTCAAAAGCTCACGTTGACAAGACAAAACAATACGGTTGGAACCTAAACGAACTATGTACATAAGAGTCGGAGGAATGAATTCTTAAATAGGCCGGTTTGCCTTAAAATTCCCTGGGAAAGAGAAAACTCAAATTCTGAAAACAAAAGATAGAAAACCGGGACGACGGGTTTTCGGAATAAAGTGATATTCATATAAATGCATACATATGCGCATGCGAGGAATGGTACGGTTGGTAGAGAAGTATGGTGGGAGATATGGCGGTTCCACGGTTGCTTTCATTCATTGAACCCCACCCCACTACCAAACGTTTCGATCCCGCGCATGCGCCGTGGGGCGCTGCAGCAGAATCACGCGTGTGTTCCCGCCACGCGGAGTTGAAGGGGGAGAGGGGGGGGACACAACAAAAAGCAGAGTCGGCGGGGTCAACGAAGCATCCGGGTGCTTCCGGTCAGCGGGCACGGTCTCTCATGTCAAGAGAGGTTTCTCCCCACCAAGAGGGATGGGGAGGCACGCCGTGGTGCAAAGGGGTTGCGAAATGCTGCAATTCATCCAAATTGTTATAAAAATGCGATGTGCTGGGCGAATTACGGACAATTAATAACCTTGGGTACCCGACATATCGCAGAGAAGGTTCTAAATGGCGGGTATCTGGTCTGTACCGGTTTGGATCCAGCATATCGAGTCTACATTACATGTGCACTTAAGTTGGGTGTACTTAAATGGAGCATTTAAATTCAGACGAGTTAAATTCACAGGGCTTTCTATCTCAGCGCTATGTAGTGAAAGAACCTACCTACCAGAATAATTACTTGGCCGAGAAGTAACTTCAGGCATTTGTGGAGAGATAAAATTGCATAAACAAATGTATTAGAACAATAATATATATTCGCAATTACTTAAACCCCCAAATAAATTATGTAAACACATGCATGATGTGTACGATTATCGCAACTCCTATACCTATCGATGACGAGGCCTCTACCAAGTCGACAAAGCATCAAACTCTCGACATAATCCAAGTCCCCTCAAATAGGGGTACTCGTGTCAACTTAACCGGACCCGATATTTAAGTGGTGAGAGGGCGTTTACACGGTACACTTAAGTGAAAGCTGAATTTAAATGTATGCTTAATTGGTAAGGGAAGACGCAACATAACGGATAGCGGTCAATATATTCCACTAGGTGGCGATGGGTGAGCAGAGGAGGAGAAGGCTCTATGGTCCATTCAGGAACGAATGATATTTTTACGCTCGATAGCAGAGCGATGCATAGGTATGCGGACAGGAGAATTGGATGGGGAGTGGTGGGACAAAAAACATGCCTTTCTACGCTGCTGACACTTATATGACAGCTGCGCAGAAAGTCAATTTCAAGTGGAACTTCGATTTGCATGCACTGATTATACTAACTTATATATATATATGCACTAAGTGGCATCTTGGGTCAATATCTGCATTAATCGAACGGGTTTTCCCTTGTAAGGGATTTAAGCTGGAATCTGTTTCAACTGCAAGTAGAATTTCGAATTTGCAATAAAATTGAATAAATCAAATTATGCATAAATCTGACCTTTATAAAACACAACTTTAGACGGGTAACATTTATTTATGCGTTAAACAAATAAATATAAACTGAAAAGCAATTTCGTAAGATATGTGCAATACAGTACTGCTGCATGATATGGAAAGTCGACGGACTCCACGCAATGTAATGCAATTCACATCATGCAACCTTTTGCTTCACCTCAACATGAAAAATCCGTTTCGTCACGAGACATTAAAGTTTGAACATCGCGCAGCCATTGGAATACCAGAGACGCGGATACATTGGGTGGGTGGGTAGAGGGCAAAGTAGAAAGGGTTTGAGACACGATTGAGATATAAAATGCGACTCATGAGGTAGTATAAAGCATGGGCACGTCATGCGGTTAAATGAATAACTGGCCCGAGGCACGGCCGTGGCTCCCCGAGGCTTGAAGTCAGGCAAGCATCAGTAGAGGTCCTCCCAGCAGACTGCTCTTCAATGACTCATCGCCCCCGTGATATATATTTTCGTTTGCTCCTTTTTTTCCTGCCTACCCTCCCCTCCCTGGAAAGGATCGTTGGGAATAGGGAAGCGCCGGAAACATCCCGGATGTCGTTTCTTAAAAAAACATTTCCACCGTGTCACAACGGCTCTCATTGTTTCGTTGATTCTTGCATGACTGATTTCATCGAAGAATAAAAATGAATTTCCATATTTAATTGTGAGGTAAATCCTTTAAAAAAATATTACATAGCCAGTGAAAAATCAAAATTCGATTTTTTTATTGAAGTGCGTACTAAAAACAATGTCATCATATTCTCGTCAGTATTCTTGAATGCGACTTGAAATTCCCTGGAGAATTGAAGAGTAAAAGGTTAGGAATTGGGTATGACTTTGATCTTCGATGGTGATTTTTTTGTAATTTTCCTTTAAAGTCACATTTTCGAAGACTATGGTCCCACACTAAAGCGTCATATATATTGGACAAAAATGTAGAGTGATAAATTTTTCACATATATGTGAAATATGTGGAGATATATATGAATTCTATTAAAAATTATTATTCATTATCTATTATGGATTCTATTAAATAATATATTGAACATATATTTATCCATATATGGTCAATATATTCAATTCGGCCAATTTTTAATAGAATCCATATATATTTCCATACATTGCTCATATATGTGAAAGATGAAATAAAACAAGGAACATGTGGCCATGCACCTGTTTAGCCCAATATCGACAAAATATGTTGCCATAGCTATAGAAAAACCAAAAGAACGTATATGGAACCCGAGGAATGTCGCAGCATAATAATCTGCGATTTCTTACGGACCAAAACTAAACATAATTACATTGCAACAGAACTGAGACGTTTTTACGATAACCATTATACACGGATAGAAGTCAAATCTTCTTCCAATCCGCGTATTATTACCCAGTATTACTGACTATTTAGACCTATTGGTAGTAAATACACAAAAATTGTTACCAAAGGCATCTGGTTCGTTCTACGCGGCTGCGTCACTTCGAGAGGCAATTTATCATAGTCATTAATCGTTCATTATGAATGATACGATAACAAAAATTACGCCTCGTGATAATATTGCTTTTGGTCTACTAATAACTGGGAGTTAAACTATACGTTATAGCCTGCCAGTTTGCGCCGCAACAATCTATAGTTCATCTGCGACATCAACGGTGGTCAACGCCATCTATTAACCGACTCTGCAACCCTACATATGCAAATTTATACGTAACTATAAAAATCTATACGTTTTTAAAGAAACCTATTCATATCTACATAAATCTATCCATTTACGTAGAAGAAAAACAACGTACGTCATAAATTTACATCTATACCAGTGAAAATGATAGTTAAACATTTCTATTAAATGTCATATATATAACTTAAATGGAAAACATATTGATGAAACATACATGTCTAACCCACATATTCCCCCATATATGTAACATAAATTGGCAGTTCAACATATCTTAAGCAAATATATGGGTCTTATATGGCGAATATATGTCCATATATATATCCATTATATCTCCCATATATGGGGCTTCAGTGTGGGGTCAGCTCAATAAAATCCACGATTTCTGCAAAAAATCAAGAATACATGCGTCATAGTAAGACGAGTCATAGGCATTCATTTTCATTCGCCCGAGGTAGTGTCCCAAGTTACGGAAAGTCTAGGAGTTATAATTCAGACTCGTTTATGAATGCTTATATTTCTCATCATTACCCGGCAGAAGAGACAAAGTCTACCATTAATGGATTCGTTCTTCATTAGTATGTGAGAATATTCATTAGCACATGCTGAAGCACTACCAACTTAAGTGCGGAAAACCAAAACATATGGAAAAGTCTCCAATGCATGGAAACCAAATCACATTTACCCAACAAGGATTAATCCAATATAAAACTTGACTGGCTGTGAGCTGCCTATATTCTTGTAATAGTAAAAACTGAACGCAACTGAAGAAGTAAGAATTTTCATATGAATCTCTCACGTATAAATAGGTCACCTCTTAAAAGCAAATAGTTCGATACCTCCGAGGTCACATCTCATTACCCGAAGCGCCTATGAATTATGAATCATCGACAAAGTTTTCAAATTGAATTGCCTCTTCTCTTCCCGAAGTCTACTTTGCTTCCAATTCATTGTCAGTTTAGAAAAAGTCAAGATATGTATCTGCTCCCGTCGAACAGCTTATTTTATTTTTCCATCGAAAGAGGCAATTCAATGAAACACTCGATGAATTCAACGGGTGCTGGTGTCGGCGAAGCCAGAAAAGTACAGAACAAGAAGATAGATTTTACTTTTTTTTTCATTCCGCCAATTAGAACGTACGGCGGTTTCAATGTCCTCACGACGAAAAAGTGAAGAGTTTCAAATAAAGCTTGATGAGGAGAAGTTTTAAGCTTGAAATAAATTGGCATTAAGAATAAAAATTAATTGGGGTACATGTCTGAGCAAATTACTTACGCAGGCTTTCCACCCTGGAACGATGCGAAAGAAGAAAATAAAACATACACTCAATGGAAAGCGTGTCGTGACCGATTTTAGCACATCCCATGCTAGATGTGTTTGACGCATGGAACTAAAGAATCTCACATCATCCTAAATACACCTCAATAAAATAATATTGAATTCACGAACATAAATATATTTCATGCTGAAACGACACAAGCTCCTAATGCTATAGATTGGATTACACCTAATTGATAAAAAAAATCGATTGAAATATCGAAGCCAATTTTTCATTTGAAAGCTTCAAAAGGGAAGACTTAGGTACATAAGGCGAGAGAAATTCAATTAATGAGTAATTAAATTCACCTTAAAAAAAGAAATCGTCGCGTGAACGCCGTCTACCGTCGGAATGTTTCATAAAGAGAAGCGCCAGAAACCTCAAGGCAACGCGTGCTCTCAACCGTTTCTGCACGCCAGTGTGGCGTAAAGGCCTCTTGGAACTTCTTCGTGCGATACCGTAATTAGTGATTCGTTTCATGTACTTCTGAGCGTTGGGGACAGCACACGTCGCCGTATGACTACACCCTTGCGCCAGCTTAGAGCGAAAATCGAGCCAAAACGGCGAATTAACGCCACGCAATCGTGTTATCTGTGTGAAAAGATTTTCGGACACAGGGCTGCTTTTCGCGTGGTCATGCGTAATTATGAAGCATGAAATATATACATTTCCTGATGGTGTACGCTACATTTAAACCGTGCTCAAACCTTTATTGAAGCAATACGGGAACCAGACACGTAAAGAAAGAAATAAATAACACAGCAATGCCGAGAAACCTTGACGCTTTGGCGCCAGTGCTTGACATTTAACCAATATTCTGTATACTTTTAACTAATTAAAAAAAAATGGTCGTCATAATAAGAGCATGCCAAGTCAGAATCAGTGTACAAAATTTATTTCGGCAAAATTAAAGATCTTACTTGAGAAAATCATAATTTTCCCAGATTCATGAGAAAAGCCGTGGGAATAATGAAAATCCTAAAACACTTCAACCGGAAGGAAGGTTAGGTCCTTACCTCGTCGTTGAAGAGAGTAATCAAATCGCATCAAAGAACTGCCTACCAGGGCTAGTAGGATAGCACGGACAGCAACAGCCATTCAGGATGCTCCTTTGCAACCACATACCACATGCAACGGAAAATACTTCGACCTGAAGATTTCACACAAATGTGAGGTGAAACGTTGTTCAACAATTACAATACGCGAAATTTATCGATAGTAAATTATAGCAAATAAATAGGCTTTGAGGAAACTTAATAAATAGCATCACCATAATAATTCTACCTGAAACCACAATTCTATCTAAACCCACATAACCGCCCCGTCAAACGTGCATCGAGGTATTTTTACCTCGGCTGCAACAATAACTAGGGCTGGGATAATTCTCAGAAGGTCACGTGTGGGATCGAAAATTCCAGAGTGACGTTAGCATCTATAAAGCCTCTTTTTCCAGGGCGATATCTATGTATGCCCTTAAAAAGACGTATCTAACCATCAATACTATGTCGGTTCATCTTCACTGTACGGCATGGAAGCCTGGACTCAGGCAGAGATCACGAAGAAGTCTATTCATGCCTTCAAACTGTGGCTCAATAGATGAATTTTAAAAACACAAGATTGCTTTTGAGGACCTTCTGAAGAATTAAGAAGTCATTTACATAATTTGCTGTCAACATAAACCAACGTTCCAATAAACAACGGAAATTACAATATCTTGGTAATATAATGAGACACGATTTGATATCCACTACTTCAGTTAGTTCACCAAAGAAAATTTGAAGGAAGACCTGGGCTAAGAAGAATTTCCTGCCTTGCCGACCTGAGAAAGTGGTAAGGAGCAACTTCGTTGATATTATTCTATGCATCAACAAAGTCAGACATCACCACGGTGATACCCGAAGTTCGGACTATATCGGGAGAAGAAGAAGAGTTCATCAAAATGAATGGTAGCTCTGTTGATAGTCCCACTTATATTTTCCTTGACTGTTGTGAGTATTGCTTAAAGTCTTTCTAAAGGTAACTTTTTTCTTATATTACACAATCCTGAAAAACGTTTGTATTTTTGTCTCCCTGTATATCACTGTGGATTCCTTATTCTCCACCCAACCTCACTTTTCAGAATTCTCCACCCAACCACATTACTCTTGATAACTCTTTCTTTCCATACATTGACTCCTCTAGCTACGTTTGCTTCCTCCTCCAAATTTATTTCATTAACTGTCTTTCAAAGTAGTCATATTACGTTTCTTGTTATTTGACTTCCACATAAACACCCTATTTTGGAATGTTTGTATTTACGAAAACCTTGAAAATGAAGTAAGTAACAGAGTGAATGTGGATGCCTCAGAAAACTTATTCCTTATTTGTAAAAGTAAATATACAGGAAAGATGCCCGAAGTTCTATTCCCACTTCCTTAGCAAGAGATTTACGCATAATGAAAACTCTCGTAAAGGTGATTAATGACTCGGGCATTGAATGAAAACCATTTGAGGTAATCAAATCTGGTGTGGTGTATTGGAGGTATTATTCCTTCGATTTGATATATTATAATTTTTTAAATGCAAAATGTCCCACTACAGTCTCACCTCCACACTTCAAACTATGTGTAAAACTCTTACTCATTGTGTTCTATCATACAGATATAAAACATAGCCAGGATAAGTAATTCAATGGGCATTGAAGAGAGGAGAAATCTGGGCAAAACGTATGGACTCATTAATACCACAGAAGTGTGGAGTATTCCGTTAAATCATGGATTATACAAGTATTACAATGAACGCGGAATTTCCACCCACATCAAATGATTGATTTATGCTTACACACTTGATTGGCAATTGGCACATCCAGGTTTGAATCTCGATCAAGTCCCGATTTCTCCAGTGTGATTTTTTTCTGCTTGGTTAAGAGATTGACAACAAGTTTTGTCAGTGCATATCCAGCAAATTCCAAGGAAAAGAATTGCAAAGAAGTCCTTCACAGGACAGTTGAGGGGTGAAAGATGTGATCGTAAACCATTGGCAAGAAGGGTCTAAGCGAGTTTACAAAGGAACTACGAAGGGTAAAAACTGGAAAAGACTGTCATGAGATTTAGGTTACTGGAGGTGTTGAGACAAGTTGGCCAAGGTCCCTTTTAGGATGTAAATCTAACACAGGAGAAGAAAAAGATTTAATAAAAGATTTATTTTAAGTTTTGAAGCGACCGCGATCAGCTAACAGAGAACATGATATTATAATAAGAGCGTTTTAATATACCTACCAGTAAAACAAATAGAACTCGTTGAAGTAACCAACTAAAGAAAAAAATTATCCTCTTTTGAACATAAATAATTAAATGTAAATAACTCTGACTGAAGCTCACTTAATGAAATGAACTGTAGACGATCGGGAACGATAGGACTATTAATGATGAAAAAGAAAGATGAAAATTTAGAGATTAAGTATTTGTAAATTATGAAGACCAAATGAATGGAGAGAATTAAAATTAAAGCCCAAAAGAATTAGATTAGAAAGATAATATTTTCAAACTCTTAGAAAAAAAATAAACCATTTCAGTTGAACAACATTTGCTGTAACACTGCATATTAAAAATAGCTATTGAAAATGTAGAGGGTGAATTACCGAGGAACATCGAATGCATCAGGCAAGTAACAAGTGAGGTTAGAGTGTAGTTTTGTGGAGAAATATTTCATCCATTTGGACAACGCTCTTCCACGCCAATTCACGATACCGAGGATGCTGGAGCGCGCCACAGGTATGGAATTAAATATGAGATTCTAGCATAAAATATTAAACGAATTGAAAATAATTCATATTATACGAATGCTCGTTCCCTTACATCCTATGGAAACATGCACAGAAATCTGGACGTTACTGATACAATAACTGTAAGAAACA
Organism: Pyrrhosoma nymphula; assembly: GCA_963573305.1. Lineage (NCBI taxonomy): Eukaryota > Metazoa > Arthropoda > Insecta > Odonata > Coenagrionidae > Pyrrhosoma > Pyrrhosoma nymphula. The sequence goes on along the minus strand of OY754338.1, from coordinate 3,192,587 downwards.
CAGAGACATATATTCCCCAAAATGATTAAAAGGCGATGAAAATACTGTGAAGGCATTGAATCGTGAATTTTTTCAGTAAAATAAACGTAAATATATTACAACAAATGAAAATATAACGCTTTTTTATGGATGCTAGTATATAAATTAAAATGATGCGCAGAGTTAGATGGAAGCATTTCCAAGAGCAACATTCCATTTTTTCATCGCATGTTAGGCGTGCCAGGAAGAGAAACCGAAGGGTATATCGTTGGATTTACTTTAATTAAAGGTTTCTGACCCAGCCGCGTTTTTTGTACAAAGCCCTTGATAGATATTTAGTCTATAAAATAATAGCTACGCAAAAGGACGTCTGGTAACTAAGCAGGAATTCCATACATATTACTATAGACAAAGCAAGCTGTCAATGCCTACTTTTTGTATTTACGTCATTCTTTTCCACAAACAAAAGAATTCCTAAATTAATAAAATTCCTAGGATACCTTTAGAGCCAGGCGTAGAAGTTTTAACTTTTTAATTTGGTTCTCAGACCGTGGCTGACAACAAGTATAAAGTTTAATGTAATAGCCATGAGTTGGTATTGGCTTATATCCTTGGCTTAGATTGACATATAATGGATAAAATTATTGGTAGCTTAAGTGTGAACGTAATTATGACAGAATAATTAATTACTGGGAACACCGTAATAGTGTTTTAGTGACAATTTTCTACGAGCATCAAGTCCTCATAACCTTACCACATGGCAAGTAAATATTTGACAAAGCTTACTCTGACACATTTCTAACACCCAATATTACTCCTACTCATTAATATACCTGTCATATTCGTATATCTCTAATAATGTAAAAATTACCCATGGTAAGGCTTAAAAATATTAAAGGAGGAAACTTAACATTCAGTCGATGCCCCTTATGTTTTTCCATGGGGGCCACTGCAAGGAGCATAAGGTTCTTCTAAGGATATCAGTGTTTCCTGTCTGGTGCCGTAATGAGAATTCTTCAAAAGAGGCAGTACGTCATCTGTGCTGTTTGAGCACAAGGACACCTAATCTCTCGGTGATGCTCGCTTAGAAGGCACTAAACCGTGACTGGGCTTATAACAGGCCTTCATTCTCTCCGTAATTTCCACCGTGCTCTAACACGCACGCACTCCAAGTGGTGCTCATGATCCTAGCTTTAGCTCGCCTCCCACAATGAGATTATCTGTACTGAACAGCTAAAACTAGCTGAAATTCAATGGTTGCACGGTCCATGAGCTACAAACAGCACAGGCTAGCCTGGATCCCAGATTCACAAGCGGCTCACGTCTGCAATATTAGCGAGTCAAACTCAAACTAATAGACGAGCTCTTTCAGTGTTTCAAACAGAATTTTCCGAAATGCATTGCCATTATAATTGAGACGGATACGCAAATAGATTCCTTTGTGTAGTTTATAGGCAAAATATAGCATAAATATAAGTTTCGAGGTGAATATCCATCGCCTATAGGACTAAAACATTTATTTTTTGAGGACATGAATGAAATGGCATTAAAGAATACTAACATTGAAATAAAATAGTATAATCCACTTAGAGATAAAGACCACAACACTCATTTTTTATTTCCTGGAGACTATTTAGGAAATTCAAACATTTATTTATTATTATTAACCATTTCTGGCATAGAGAGATCTTGGTTTTCAAATTGTAAGGTAAAAACGTTTATTCGTATTGTAAATAAATGCCACACATCCAAATTTAACACGATATGGAATGAAATGTCAAATATATTATGAAATTTGGAAGGTATACACAAGTTGGAAAAATCGATAAATATGAATGGCAATACACTTTTATTAATATCTTTCACCTAGTCAATGAAATAATGATGCCGATGTGTGACACCTTATTGAACCTAGAAAGTACATCTAACCTTTACCAATGGGTAAGTAAAGAGTTAGGTATCGGAGCTCAATTGTATTTCAAATGCTTTGAAATCATGATATAATTTCGACGGGAGCGGAGAAAAGAAAGGGTTTGACGCAGGGAAAAAGATAAAAGACCGATAGATGAAGTTGTTTTAATACGCTTATAGCCATGTCTAGGCGTCCGTTAATCAGCCAGGCAATGATATTCTTTGCAGAATGCAGACTTTGGACGGATTAGAAAAGCCAGTTATACGAAAATGAAGATTATTAATATTCTTCAGTTACAAGAAAATTTAGTAAACTGAAAATAAAAACTACAGGAAGAAAAATATAAATATTTAAGTGGTACAATTAAAAAATATACTCCTACTTAGTTTTCATATTACGATTAAAATGGCTTACCAATCAAATTTATTTATAAGATAAATAATCGTCAACAACTAGGTGAGAGCAAATTAAAAAAAAAATGATGATGTACTAGGTAGCTGGTAACGAGATATTGACAGTTACATAAATATGGGCCTACATATGGGAGACAAGTCAATGTCTTTGTCAAGACTAATTAATTAATCAAAATGACACTACATCGTCATCTCGTACTGATCACCAGAATGCCGAAGTGATATATTATTCCGGGAAATGCGAGACAAATAATGTCGCAAAGAAATAAATACATTTTAAGCATCCCCGTGAGAGCAAAGTGACATATTTATTCCGCTCCCGGAAATAAACAAATAAAAAAGGATGATTAAAAAAATTTCTTCGGAAAGGCATAAATATCCGACTAGAGCCGTCCATTGGAATGTGTTGAATTCCAAAACGTCAAGGCTCACGTGAGCAAAGGCTTCAGACATTAATCACTCGCTCCGCGAAGACATGTTTCTCGTATTTTCTGACACCCCCCCCACCCCCCCCTGACGTCCCCCACGTACTAGCTCGCCAGTTAAACCGTTTAGCGGAGATACCACAGCCTTGGGTAAGCCGCGGAGAGAAATTTTTAAGTCCTCGATGGGAATTTTTTTCAAATGATAACCAGAATCCATTGGTAATCAGCAACAAATGTGAAATTATGCGGAATAATTTATCAGATACAACCCACACAGCCAAACATGGACTTTCGTTTGTTTTGAGGACTGACAGGAATTGGAATGATACTTTTTTTCTTTGTCATCGGTCTGCTACATTCATTTCGTTTTGCTCTTGGTGCCTTAAGGTGGTTCCGCCGTAAAACGACATAAATGTCATTTCATTCAAATTCTGGAAGCACATAGAAAAACACGTCCTCGATCTGATATGAAAAACAAAATATTAACTTTCCATTTTTCTCGCAAAATGACCTTGAAATGGCATTATCTATGTTAAATTGGAGAAAAAAGGGGAAGTATAGTATTTTTATATCTAATATAAATGCCATTTTCAGGGAAAATTATTTTTTTAAGAGAAAAAGCGGGAAATTAATTAAAAATAAAATAAATTTATCTTAGCGCCTAAGTTATTGAGTTATTGGCTGATTGCGGAGATAATTGAGGTCAAAAATTGAGAATTCCATAGAAATGGAGCTGCAGTCGGCGTCCATGGCTTTTAAAAAGTGTTAGTTAAAAAATATTCGAGGAATTATCCCCGTATATTGTACTTCAATTTTTGTTTTCAATGCGTAACGCAAGTCACCAGCGAAAGTGGCAAGTAACAAAATAATCTAAGTGTTGGCATTTATTATTTGTTTTGAGTCACACATTCGCGGTGGAACCACCTTCACAAGGCCACTCGAAAGCATTGAACGTGATAGATAGTGATGCAAAACCAGCATTCATCATTGGTCACAGAATCATAAGATTACTTGTCAGCTGCCAACTATTCTCCCCTACCGAATGGTGGTTCACTTGGTAGTACTTCCTATGCACTTTTTTCTTTATTTGGTCAATGTATTTATCCCTTAGCCTTCCACTTGAGACCCTTAGCCTCCCTCTATTTCCCCTTTAATTTAATTCTTCACCATGTGCATCAGGGTGTCTCAAATCCAACCGGTTCTTCTTTCCTGTATAGTATTCCACATGGCTCATGCCTCTTCCACACTTCCGTTAACTTCAAGAACAAATGTCCTATAGCAATAAATGTATATTATATCATAAACTTATTTATTTCATATTCTAACCGTCCATTTTAATCTTAATAATCCTCCTATAACGCCAAGTGCACAGCCAGTAGAGTAAAAGAAGTATAGATTCATTGCCATGAAGTGCACTGATGTTTACGGATCTACACTAACATCAACACTTAGAATGGAAACCTTTTTAACAGCATAAAGTGACGGTATACGAAATGCTATCTCCATAAAACGCTGCTTTACTGCATGCATGAAACGCTTCTATTTATTTCTTATCCGATGATTACAGTTTTGTTTCTCAGTATCATTGAATTCCATATTTTTACAGAAAACCATGGGAACCATGTAGGGCACAGATTTGCGGAAGATGCGGGTAGATGTAAACGGATGGAGAGGAATGGAGGAGAAAAAATGGCCGATGATTGCATCCAAGTATGAAGCCGCTCTTTATTTACAGCTGGAGAACCATGAATCCCGACTCACCTGTCTTTGGACCCGGATGGCGCGGGAAGGGAGAGGTCTATGTCAGCAGGAGCGTCCCTTGAATTGGAACTAAGTACCCCATATATACATTACATGTCACCATGACTTCTTCCCCACGCAACAAAACATTCCCCTTAAAACCCACCCTGGCCCACCCCCGTCATGACGGAAGCATTGGAAGGACCAACTCCCTCTTCCAACTCCCTCCACCCCTCAAAATATACCCCCTTCCCCTAATATATCCACTTACAACCCCCTCACAAACAGTTTCGACGGCATTAATTCCTGTTTAGAGTTAGTAGAACGTGGGTAGGAAGCAAGAACAGCGTCGATTCCTCGTAAAAAATCCACACAGATGCACAAATAGATACATAATATAGGGATGACTCTTGGAAATCGATCAGATGTTCGATCAAAGTTCATAATATCGGCAGATCCAACATTTCAGGATAAAATGGGTCGACACATCGTAATTTCCAATTGTTAGAAACAAAAATTGAGGAATTCAAGGGATTTCTGGCTCAATGAGTAGAATATAACTCAAGAGTATGGTTCACCATTTTTCAAAACGTTAGAGAAAATATCAGAAGAATTTCTATTTTCATATCTCTCCCTGTATCTCTGAGCCAAAAACCTTTTACCTCCTTATTTCATCTTTCTTCCTCAGCAAACAGGTTTCCGAGCCTCATGAAATGAGACATCACACAATGTCTCATTTCGGGGTCTAAACTTCTAAACTAATATAATATTTTACAAAAAGTAATATTTTCTAAGCATAAACATGGCCCAGTTTATATCGGTAAATGGTGATACAGTCAATGATATATCGTAGCTAACGCTTAATAATTTCGGATTTGAAATTAGAAAGTAATAGGTTAAATGACTTCATCAGCCAAAACCCACAACGTGCACTTGCTTAGACTCTATGGTGGTTTAAAACTAACCTATTCAGTTAGATTCTGAGAAGATTAAATAAGAAAAATAGTATCAAACATTAACAATAAGTACGAATATAATGTATTAATATGTATGGGATAGGTTATATCATAATACAATTGAAAAAATATTGGAGTGCAATATGGCTGGAGAAAACGTAGGCTTTAATATAAACAAAGTAATGTGAAATACACAGAGTATTGTGGGAAATTTTGCTTAATAAATACTTCGGAAAGTCATTGCAGGCTATATGTGAACGACCACCAAAATTCACTTCCACTGTAAAAATGCACCAGAGGAAGAAGATTACTCAGACGCATGGCAATTAACGCAGCTTATGCGGTTGTTTTTCAGGATGACTGACCCAAGTTTTGCTTTTAGGTCGAAATTTAATCTAATTACTCTTTATAAATTCCTTAATTATTTGTTAGTCAGTATTATATCGGATATGTATACGCTCTTTTATAAATAAATGTATGATGAACAGAATGAATCGGAATATAAGTAATTAAAGAACTTGATCATCAGTTAACCTAACCACAATCAATTCAGCATAGTGGCTAAATTAACACTTACAAAAACTTAAAACTAGTTTTATACTTCCGGTTAAAGTGAAAATAGCATTATCACGTAATAATTGGAACTGCTTTCCAATGACTAAAGCAATCATCGCAAGGGACCCAAAATTATATAATTTAGTGCTCTCTAAAACATTATTTCATCATATGATAATAGTTCAATACGTTTATCAAACTATCAATTTAACAAGAATAAAATGTAAGTCAATGCCTATTTATAAAATAAACAACTAAAGATGTTTGAAGTTCCTTAATAAATTATTCCATTATGAGTATTTATAGGCGATATCTATAGTTTGACTTCGTTCTGGTACACGCAAAGAAAATAAATCTTTATTACAAATTTAAGAAAGAAACTTTTTACTCTGGAATTCACCAGAAAAAGTGAATATGGGATTTTATTCATAACAATAACAAACAGCTGAAACATACGGAAAAATCTGCCCCCAACGATGGGGTTTATATATTTTTTTATTCAATAACCTATCCAATCAAGGGAGAAGTAGACAAAGGTAAATCCCTGTTGGCAAGGGTAATATTGGTGATTAACGTATCGATACTGGATTCAGATCTAATTCGATGAAGTATCGAATAAGACGGAAAACATGTATCGAGCCATCCGCTAGCACATATATTTATTCTCAACATCCTTTCGGCCACGAACAAGGCAAATGTGTGTCCATTACATGCGCGCCATAACCATTATCGTAAAATACATTAAGAGATCGTCTCCCTTCGAAAAGCTCTCCCCCTGAAAATGCACTTTATTTCAACCATAATAACATTTTAGCTGCAAAGGGACGAACGCAGCCTTCCATGGTAACAAGGGGAAATGTGATTTGTTACGCTTCAGCAAGCGAGCCGAAAATATATCCTTATTCCATCCTCCCGGCGAGAATTTCGTAAATCCCGGGAAAAAGACGCATGAACAAGGCACGGAAATGACAAAGGTCTTCGCAATTCAAAGCTGCTGGACGAGTATCACTTGCTTACTAAATTCAATGCGATGAGTTTTAAAACCATGTGACTGCATCGCTTATAAAGGTCGGACGCTAGCGACAGCAAATAAATAGAGTCGAATGCGACATTTTAACCAATTGCTCAAAAACAATTCCCAAAATAAAATTAATTAGGCAACGGAGTAGATCTGTGTAACGGTGTAAGTTATCAACTGGAAATTTAAAATTTGCTAACTCCTGCTGAATATAATATGGAGAAGGTGCATATTAGCAAAGCACGCATGCAAAAATAATTTCTGCCTAGAATACAAAATAGACTGAACGCTTAAGACTTAATTCTACAAAATATTTATAAATATTGAAATCAATTAAAATTTCATCGACATTTAAAAGGAGGCATGAACGCCAAATTTTAGCGTTTAGAATTCTTTAGGGTTCAATTCTTGCAATTCATGATGTAATTGCTAAAAATATGACCCTTTCTCGTTTTTCCTGGGCTAAAAATTGAAATATTAGAGTCGAAACAGTACAAAAAATCGATTACTTGAGATGTAAATTTACTTGGAAACGTTTTTTCAACGTAATCCTTAAATAATAAGAAATTATCAAAACATACGCGTTAGAAATCCAGGCGTGTTAGACATTTACTAAGTTTGGTAGATGGCAAACATATATTGATTAAAGTAGTTGTAATTTTGAAACTTATGAATCGTTCGCAACAGCATTAGGTAAAAAATAAGTTTCATGCATTGCAAGAATACATCGTCAAAGTTTTAATTTTCTTGCAATTTAGTTATGACCCATGTATTTTTAAATTATAAACCCCTGAGGGATGAAAAACCTTACTTGATGAGGAGACAAACCTTTTAAACTTTTTTATTAAAAATTTCCATTTCCTAGCTAACTTTAAAATTTAAAATTGATCCGCCAAAAAAATTCTTTGAAATTTATTATAAGAGCATTCGGCTATCTTTTGTATCATTTGGTTTCAAAATTTATTAATTTTACCCACAAAACATGACGAGAAAAGTTTTATTTACACCGTTATGTTGGTATCTCTGACGGCTATTCATTATTTTTTTGTCTCCCTCATTACAAAATTTACGATGTTATCATGTCCGTGGTTACATATTATTGAATGCATTATTATAAATTTTATGCATATTCTACATGAATTTCCGTATCGTAATCATATAGGTATATATCATAAATGATATATTCATATATGATTACATATAGGTGTATATATATATATATATATATATATATATATATATTCCTCTACCGCTGACGAAGGCGTCCTGACGCCGAAACGTACAAGTTTTATTTTGTGAGTGTCCTTTTTGCGTGTTTCTGTGTTTGTTTAGTGTATCACTGTTTTATTTATGCATGTGCATCGTCGCCGAGAGCGATTTTCTACCAAGACATTATATATATATATATATATATATATATATACACAAATATAAATACACTTTTAAAACACAGGCACACGAAAATTAAAAGGACACTCACATTTATATTTGTGTATATATATATATATATATATATATATATATATATACACAAATATAAATACACTTTTAAAACACAGGCACACGAAAATTAAAAGGACACTCACAGAATAATTTGCGGACGTTTCGACGGGCAAGCCGCCATCGTCAACGACAAGAGATTAACTAGTAGTTAGTCTCTAGGTAGTCTCTAGTCTCTCTCTCTAGGTTACTAGGTAGTTAGTCTCTTGTTGTTGACGATGGCGGCTTGCCCGTCGAAACGTCCGCAAATTATTCTGTGAGTGTCCTTTTAATTTTCGTGTGCCTGTGTTTTAAAAGTATATTTATATTTGTGTTTTTATTCGCCGAGTGCGGTTTCTCAGAAGATATTATATATATATATATATATATATATTCCTATATATCATATATATCATATAGACTATATCCATTTCTAAATTACCCAGTAAGGTACAATACACCCCATTTTTTATACATCGCGCTATATATTATTGCAATGAAATTGCTTTATTTGAACTCAAATAATGCATTTATTCCATGAGCATGTCTATATTTGTGTAGGTACTAAGTATTGACTGTGGTTTACACACCGCATTCACACTTTATAACCCGGCAATTTCTATTCAACAAATTCGATTGGCTATAATGCTCCATCGCACTTGTTCAAGGACTCTGAAAAACAATTTTGTTCGTACTGATTCGTGGAATTGCAGGTGACGCTGTTTCCTTGAGAGCAACCTTGGTCCCTTTCCAGAGTCCATACCGTTGTCTTACCCCAAGAACAGCATACATGCATTCATGCCAATCCATCTACCACCCAAAAGCCTAGTTTCAACTCCTTCCCTCTTTTTTCAAATCGCATAAACGTCTCTCTCAATGGTTATCTTGTTTTTTTCAACGGACCCAGTTCACTTTTTTGGCGCTCTCTTAGTAACTCTATGAATGAAAACATGATGTCTGCACCTACTTTTTTGGTGGTTTTTAAAATGGATTTGCTTCAGAACATACTGAGAGAGGTTTTTCAGCCAGTCCGGAACCGTCAAAATCTCGGCCACTGAAAGAGTGTGTACCATATAAGTCAGGCGTTGGATATCTGCTAATTATATCACTTTTATGCCATACTTTGCTGCTGTTTTTGGGTTATACATTGTGGAGGCGCATCGGTCGCTAAATGGTACCAGCATTTCTTCTACACAAACTTCGGGACCCAGTGAAATTTCACTTTTCAGAACTCTCAATGACGCCTCCAAATATCCCGCTGATCGTTGCAATGGCGTGTTGTCTTCCACACAAGAATATAATTGTAAAAAATAAGTGATTCTGCCAATACTTCCACATCTTTCGCTAGAGATATAAATGATCAAAAAATTGGTCGTCCAATATGACCTATCAGACTACAAAACTACTAAAATCGTCACTATTTAACATTTCATACCGTCATAAAAAATCAAATTGGAAACCTACTGCACTGAAGAACTTTTACAACGGGCAAACTCAAGAGTCTATTTCAATAGAAGAATCATTCATTGCTGATTACATAAAGAACCTCGTTTCCATCGTTGCTCCATTGATATCGGTAATGTTTTTTTTCTGAATCTGATTCGTTGCTGATCTTTGGAAGACACTGATTTTTGCCAGCGATATAGAGAGCAGAGAGCTTTCATACTTAATTTATGTGGAAATCTTGACGGTCCGCGCTGGCTATCTAAGGCCGCCATGGTCTAAATAAGGAGAAAAAGCAACAAAATGAAGATGTTAGCATATAATGTAGATTTTCATGCTGTTTAAATACATCAATGGCAGGAAAATACAAAAACATGGTCTCCAATTTAGAAGTACTCAATTGCAATAAAAAATACGCTAACCGTGACAGCGGTCTCTCAGACCGGGAGTACAAGAAAAAATCAAAAATAATTATTTCTTCAAACGGCAGAATCTCGGCCTTTCTACAGAACGATCCTAGTTAGGAATCAATTAAAAGTTACGAAGGCACTCGAAAAGGGTTAGTAGAACCACGTGATGGTTTAGGTGGCACAGCGGTCTGTGAAACTGACATCACAGTTTGAGCGCTAAATTGTTTTAGTAGGCTCAAAAAGATAATGAATTTCAAAAGGAAATATTGAATGCTGCCAATCACAATTTCTAATGAAGTTTTCTCTGCGTAATTTACCATGTTTTACCGATAAAACTTGAAAAAATAATCACCATAATAGAAGTTCCAAGGAGTGTGTCTTTGTAATGAATATACGACGTTAAAATCCATGCTCGTTGTGCGTAGAATATATAGCTGGTTACGATTACAGATTAGGACCAAGGGAGACGCAGCAGCAAGAGATACAACGCCGAAGTAATACGTTACGATAACTAGCCACGAGCCGTTTTGTCTCTCGAAATTAAATGCATTGATTGTAACAAATTTTAATTTAATAATAATGTCCAGCAAAATGTTGTAAAAAATAAATACTTTGTAGCACTGGTAATTGAATATTATCATCTCCTAGTTAAAAAATATCTCGCTCTCTTCTAAAGCTTAAATTTTGTCATGGGGCTCTTATAACATACGTATGACATGACATGACATGCACTGCAGAATTGAATAGTAAAAATATGAAAACTCAAACGGATAAAGGAATGAAAAATGTTCAATAATGAGCATAGTTTTAGTGTTCGTCAAACATCCGCAACTTAATTTCTTATTTTCGCATGGCAATTGAATATTCTTATTGCAAATGGCAGCCAAATTCAAAGCGTTTTGCAGCAGAAATGCAAGATAAAGGAGCTACGATAGGTATTCATTACACGCGATAATTCATCAGCCAAAGATGGTTTGAGTTTAAATTTAGGAATGATACATATCCTCTTCTGATGATGAACAATGACCGAATCGTAGATCAAGCGGCGTTTCCTGCTTGGAATTTACCAAATTATAAAAAATATAGGGAAGAAAAAAATAGCGAAAAATTAAATTTATGCAATAATTATTGTAATTTCATTGTAGATATAAGCTGCCCGATGTAACCTGAATATTTCATTGTAGGGTACACAGAAGTTAGTAACTCTTACTGAGGGCATTTCAACATTTTATAAGTCAATTGATTTCATCTCTAAATTCGTAACTAGAACTCGTAGGCCATCGCACATATTACTAATCTCACATCAACTATTCCTAGGAAACACGCTAAATACGAGAAAAATGTAAGCACACGGATATCAAAAATCACATGATACGCACCTAACATGGTTTAACTGATGGTATTCATAATATAGTATACCATTGGAGCTACCTTATGCTTCATTTTCATATAAGTTGCTCTATTAAATACAAATTTTAAACAATAAAACTCTTATCCCTGTCGTATATTTTTACAATGGTCTCAGATATCCTGGATATTCATTTATATAAATTTAGTACCGTACAACTAATAAATATCTTCGTTAAAATAACCGTATTTAATTACTCAGACGCTCTTCGTCCGCCTTTATAACTTTTCGAAGAATTCCCAATGGATGAATGAAAGGTGGGTGAACAAATCGCTAAAGTATTCCTCGTTTCCGGAGATTTCACACCTTCGTAAACACCAACACACCATCCCCCTTGTGGAAGACAACCTTCCCTCAACGAGGAAGGAAGCTACAGTGAGGGTCCGATTGTGAGGATGGAGGAAAAAATGCAAGTGAGAATTTCTGAGAAGTCGGATTCTCTTTACGAATGCCTGGGACTCTTCTGCTCAGCTCCCCAGTGGCTGGTACGGAGATGGCCCTGGCATTTCTGGGATGTAGAAGGGAGTGAATAGAGGCGGGGGGGCTGAGATGTCAGGTTGCCTGGGAACAGAAGAGGGGGGGGGGGAGATGGGATGGGGGAAGACTCCGGAAGAAGAATAGCAAAGAGGGGGCGGGGGAAATGCTTGTGACGTGTCCAGAATTTTTACCGAGGTCACCCCCGGAATTTCGGTCAGCGTGGCTCAAGGGTAGGCCTGTGAGTATCCAGTATCGCAGAGTGAAATATATTTCGCAGAAGACGAAATGCATTCGATAAATCGCTTCGATATCGAGACCGATTACTCAATCTCCAAGTGGGAGAGGCTGCGGGCATTCTCGTTGCTGGGAAATTGTGCAGCGTTAACTAGTCTCCATTTCGATGTTAATACACATGCGAGATAAATATATAAGACCAAATAAAGAAGAAAGTACGTAAGATGAACAACCAGGGACTAAGGGAACTAGAAATAGGTAGGGAAGGATGGAGGGGTGCAGTCAACCAATCTAAGAACTCAACGATCAGTGATAATAACATTACTATTATATGGTCGATGAGTCACCCTGAAAACTATATTTTACTCTTGAATGCTTTAGTGAGTGCACGTTATGCTATGAGGAGGAGGGTTTCCACGTAAATATCGAGAAATAAATTTTTAAAGGGAGGGATAACAACATTTCTCCATAATGTGAGGCGACAAATAGCGATTTTTGAGTCTGATACTAGCAATAAATGGCAAATGACTGCTACCTATTTTTCACAGTTTGATGAAACAATGCTTCCTCTACAAAATATCAAATGTAATCGGAGGTAACAATGAAGGTTTTCGTCAATATCCGACGCTGAGTACCGCATATAGCCGTACAAATCATAAGACAATCGTGTCCTAAGAGTTCACACAAGTTTCTAAGACTCATATAAACACAAGTTTCAATGTACTTTTCCAGGGCTTGTAGATGAGACTGACATGAGTGTTTCGAAATGGAGAACGAGGACAGCGTAGTCAGATGGCGTGGAAGTAGGCCAGGGTTCACCCAGTTGGGCGAGCGGCACTTGTTTAGGTAGCGCGGTGTGGGTAAGGAGCTTAGCACAGGTCGCCCGAAAGTGATGTATAAATTCAGTGAAATTTATATTTTCCCGTTGGGAGGGTTAATCTAGCGGAATATTCGGAATAAGGGGTATAAGGGGTGCGTCAGAATAAACTTCGGCGGAAGGGGTTTGATTAATACTCCAGTGGTGTTTTGTCGGAAAATCTCTTCCGCTAAAAAATTAAAATGCACTCATCAGGGATGATTTAATGACCAGACACATTTTTATGCGCCTTCGGTGAAAATTATATCTTTCTCTTCGACGAATAGGTGGGGGGGGGGAGGCATAGTGATCTACTGGGAAGGACTACTGGTTGTTTCAGTTGAAGAGTTACATGTAACAGTTTGCGTGATGCATTTGCATTAGAAACATAACCCACAAGCGTTCATCCTGCAAATGTATAGTGGATTCATGACAACATTTAAACGTAATCCGCAACTTTATAATGAACATCAATGAGACAAATAAAGAGAGCAAGAACAAATTTAGATAAACATATCCTCCTGCCAAATCTAGCCTTACGTTTATTTGGAAAATGGAATGTAAATTGTCTCTCTATGTACATAACCAGAAGTCTGCGGATATGAAATCATAAATAAGTTGTCATCATAAGGTCATTGAAGATATGAATTCAGTAAATTATTACCAACAATTTTAGCTTTATGGTTTTCAATACTCCATAAGTATAAAACTTTCAATACTACCTATGTTCCGGTTTTCTTAGATGTTTTTACATTTAATTTAATATTACGCAATTACATCAAAACCTAGGTAGTAATTAACCTTTAATTAATTATGGAAAATTAATTTTTTTAAATCATGTAACGTAATTGGAGGAAAAAACCATATTTTTTTTTATCAGGGGATAAACTTTTCAACAATTGTAAATACGGATCGGAAGAGAATATTCGCTTTTTTAGATAATGTGGTTACAGGTAGTTGTACCTATGCTGAGTATCAATGAGACCGATGAAATCAGATGCGAGAAAGTACAGATATGTATAGAAGAGATACATTTGAACATAGCATTAGAATAAACCATATGAAGAACATTGAGAAAAACATATGCCCATAAATTTACCGCACCATGAGATACAGTGAACTTGCAAGGAACATAATTAAAGGCAAAAAAAGAGAGAGGGAATATCCGATAAGGACGGGAGAGGGGAAATGCACGCGGGACGGATAAAACTGGACATTAAACAGAAATATCCCTCCAAAAGAGTAATTAGCCGGGGACGTGAAAAAATTGAGGGCTTCAGTCAAGCAACCTTTTTATTGAAAGGTAAATGCTGATGGTTTGGTAACACACACTATAGGAGAAAATTATAATTATACATGCCCAAAAGAAAAAAATATGTGGACATTTTATTACGTGAAACTTTGTTCAGACCTCACAATTGAATTTCGCTTACAAGAAAAGAATACCGATCGTCAACTCTAACGTAATTGGAGGAAAAAAACCATATTTTTGTTTATCAGGGGATAACCTTTTCAACTATGCGGAGCACATACGATCTTCAAATTGTTTAAAGGCATTCACATTCCATAGACGAAGATCAAGGAGTTTTTCCAGGAATTCAATAACGCATAGCATCCTCGGGCTCAACAGACTTCAACCGTCGTGGTGTACAGTACGCGAAATGAACTCTTGGACTTCCCCAGAAGCAAACTCTTGCCATACCTAATGCTTATACCGACGTATATAGGTGCACGTATGGGTTCGCATACATGTGGTGAGGATTGTAATAGAAAGAATGCATGGGGGGACTGGGAGGACTCAAAGGCTGGGACGACGTGACGTCCCCCTATGCATTCTTTCTATTTCCATTCTCACCACATCCATACGAACCCATACGTGCACCTATATACGTACCAAGGAGGTTGAAGTATACAGGGAAGTGTTATCGGGGTCGCTCTGTGTGGTCATTAGTCCGCGGTTCTCTCATTCCAAGAGTCGTTGTCGTTAAAATTAGCTTAACATTGTAGTAAATTAATTTTAGAATATAAACTTGTTCACTATAACAACATTGTAATAAATATACAGCAATGATTGCAAATATAGGTTTTCCTATTACTCGCTCTCATCAATTTCCCGCACCGATGTAATCACCATGGTGATATCGCGAGACGCACCATAAAAGACGGCACTTCTCCTAATAATTTGGCGTTACAACGCAACATTCTGTGTAGTAATGTAATTGCCATATGCATGCGGCCATTCGTAAGCACTTACATACCTACCAAGGAGTTATAAATACACAGGATGTCTAATGTGGGCATGTTCCACACGGTCATATGTCCGCGATTGCGTGATTTAAACTATCGCCACAAAAAATAGAGCTTAAATCATTATTTTAGCACGTAAAATTGTTCATAATAACTAAATTATAATCTAATTTCAGCGAGGATTCCAAAAATAATAGTTCCTAGAGCACGATATCATCTCTATGCCACATTGCCTCATATGATATCACTGTGAACAACGGTACTTTTCCTCATAAGTATGCATCGCAACGCAGCATTCTGTGGGGCAATATAGATTAACAACTAATTTTATAATAAATGTATCACTATCAGCAATCTTAATAAAGATTTGGTTCAATACCACCATCCATCAGTTTCCACATGGCAATTTTACTCTTACGTTAGCCTTCGTAATACGCGATGCTTCATATCCTTGGTCTTACCCGGTAATTTTTCCAATTAGTACGATCATGGTTGATATATATATTTCCCAGCAGGTATATGTATTTGCCTCCTAGCATTTTATCTGAAAATGAGTGGTCAATGTAACCCTTATTCCTGAAGAGGGCGCCAAGCAGAGGACGCATAACAATTAATGAGAATAAAAGAAACACAGAGAAGCCGAAATAGTTCTTAAAAATATGAATGAAAAGTCCTTTGAAAAACTTGATGGAAAATTTTGTCTTTAAGCCCATTGCAAAATCTATGTTTTGGCCTAAGTAGGTATGTGTAGGTCTTCCTATCCCAAGCGTTTCTTTCCCTATCCATGCTCCTATTCCAAGCTTGGGACAAGTAGTGCTTTATCCAAGAGTATTTCAAGCTCCACGGTACATACGGCTCCTGCGACCGCACATATGTGCATAGGTATACGTTTCTTTTCATTCCGCGAGGGGACCTCAGGGAGAGCCTTGAGGCCGCTGCAGCAGTTGCATCTCGCACCCGTACGTGACTTGAGTTTTGATCGACTCGCTCTTGCAAAACTATTCGATACGTCGGCACGATCCCCTGTGCTATACCCTTCGCAGAGTTCAAGGGAGGAGAAGGGGGGTCTCCCGATAGCGCTTTTCCCATTCTGGATAACCTGCTTCCATTCCCTTCGCTATCCTCTCCGAGCCCCGCGCCGCTTCACCGACTGCATCGTCCGCTTTCAATACGGAGGATCCCGCCCGTGGCTACGAGACCTTTTTCGTACCGACTCTGCTATTGAATGCTACATGGACCTTCGGCCATGGAATGGTATCCGTAATCATTGTTTTGACCCACGCGAAAAGACTGAATACTCAGTCTCACAGCCTGTGGGCATTCTCATCTTTACGCAATGATGTCGCGTTCATTAGTTATCGTCCACTTCGGGACTACTAAGAAGTACACAATATGGTACAAGTTGGTTGCGCTGTATTGATCTTGGCTTACGTTGAAAATGTTTTAAATAAATGACATAACGCATTGTGAATACAAGCCAAATTAATGCCCTCATTACTACAAAATACTGCAGAATTTAACTTTTATAAATGCACTAAAGTACAGTTTTTGCGAAAAAAAATCCCCCCACACCCCAAATTGGGAAAGGTAAGTACCTATGTATAAGTCTAAAAAAGTCAAATCCTCGGGAATAGCAGCCGTCACATTAGGACTAGCGTGGGCAATAGGCATACGGAACATTTGCAGCTTATTATAGAAACTAGGATTAATTAAGCCAGTATTATATATGTTCTACGATGAGAAATAGAACGAAAGATGCTACATAACTCTGGTTAGGCCACATCTCAACTGTGCCGTGAAAATTTGTTACCATGAAAAGAAAGATATTGGTGGACTAAATGAAACACAAATAAATGACGCGATCTTCGTCCGAAACTGATCTACGTCGACCTGAAGACGCATGTAAGATACCGGGCGAAACTGTTGTCTTCAATCAACAATGAACGCGGTGGGAACCCGAAGCCTTCAGAAAAGTTTTACACTACTTATGGAAAAAATAAGGATCCGTGAGAAACACGAGTGAGTCTTTTCACTACACTTATATTACTTGTAAAAATCAGCTTAGGTAAGTTTCATTGCGACATGGAGCCGTGTTTCGCCGCGTATAGCTAGGGCTCACCCCACCGACCTACGTCAATGGAATACACGAGCCATAGTTCGCCAGTATGAATATATTTATGATGGATAACTAAGTTTGGTTCTCCGGGCGCGATCATTCCTGGCGAAGACACATTTTCGCAGCTTCTAATGATTTCATTTCTCTTAGCAGTAAAAAGCCAATTACCTCTAAATGAATATCCATTTTCCATGGGAAAGTTTTATATTTTCACTATTATGTGATCGGTTTTGGAAAAATGTGTACATGGTTCTGGACATTTTTAACCAATTCAAAATCAATGCAAGTTCGTAGTTTATCTTTTATGAATTCCTTGCAGTATTGTCTCTCTCATGTTCCTCATAGCACCTATCTCCACCTATGAGATTAAATAATCCAGTTCTCTTCCTCACTCTCCGCCACTTAGCCAACATTCTCCGTTCTTCCACCACCTTTATCGATCTATCTACTCTCAATACACTTTCCTCCTAGAAAAACAAATTGTATGCAAACACTTATTACTTCTAAATGAATCGAAATGGAATGCATAATGCATTTTTTAAATTATTTCTTTTATGAGCAGCAATTTTATTATATAAATAATAGGAAGGTGACCGTTGAATTTCTATGGGAAGAAAAAAATAAAACTGAAGTATAGCCTTGAAATAATCCTTCCAATGTGACGTTATATATTCAATTACAATGCAGAAGTCATTAATCACTCATTGAATGGTTGGGTGAAAAATACCCCCATCATAAACATACTGTGATTCTTGTAACTTAGCCAATGGCCTCAAGGCAATAGATTTAAGTTATCATGTGAATCTCATGCTGCTTACTAAGTAATTAAGTTGTAGCAATGGTGGAAAAACGAACCGATTTTGACCAAACAACGTAAACTTTTGGCAAGAATGAAACGCATAGGAAAACTGAATTTTTTTAAACATTTGAATTTAGATTCTCCATTCTTTTAGCTGTCTCATAGTAAAAATGACATTAAATGGAATGGAAAATGTATGTATACATACCCATCACGCCGTTCCCTTCCCGGGTAGGCAAAGTAAATGAAGTTAAACTCTCAATGATAGTTCTGCAAACCCTACTCTACTTTAATAATTTCCTCCACACTACCCTACTTTTATACAACTTATTGCATCATTTACACGCATACATTGCTTCACACAGGCCTTACTTCTCCTAATATTCCTAATACCCCTCTTCTTCAGATTCTCTTCAATTCCTTAAACCGAGGACTTTCTATATCAACCACTTCATGACTATAGCCAAACCAATGAAAAATACTCCTTTCATAAGTTTTGTCAATTACTTTAGCATCCAAACGACATCCTTTATTACCAACTCTCTCTCTCTCCATCCTACATACCAAATTTTGCCACAAATTTCTCAGGCATCCCATTCCCAATCCTTATCCTGATACACTCAGCTTTCGCTGCCACATAATAGCGAAGGGAGGAGGACACTTCTGTACACTACGTTTTACACTTCCTGGGAAAACACTCATTCCCTGAAATTCCCAACATATTACTTACATTTCAGCACTCGAACGAGCCTCCTTCTCATCCATCATTCACAAAAATGCTATGCCCACAAAATCATCCACTAATTCATTTAATTCATCATTCGTCTCCGTTTACACAGTTACTCTCCGAATTCCTTTGGTCATTAAGTTATAGTCATGTTCATTTTGCATTAATAAAATATGCAGTTGAATAGCACCTTTATTTTTAAAGCTAATAAAATTCATATATATGCTTCAATAAAACAATTACGTTTAGTGATTATAGAATTATAAGCTGACTGTCATGATGTAACATCATCGATGAGTAAACCCACTTATCGGGGTAGCTTAATGTCTGCAGTTTTGAATATTATCGGGAAAGAAAATAATAAGAACGAAACCAAAAATAGCCTATGTATAAACATATCCTTTATTCAGAGCGAAAAATTGTTTTTAAGTATTTATCGAAATGAAATAGAGTTATAACCACAGGTTCAGGTGCAAGGATTAGCAATGGGAATATAATTCTGTGAATTAAGAAAAAAATTCAGTCTAGTGAAAAGTACGGCACCCACTTATTTTTTAAAAACTGTGGGCGCTTCCAAATTAAGAGCAATGAAATCGACAATTGCATGGAGTTTGACAATATTTGTAAGGATTTCAATCAGCCGAACGTGAGCTTATAAACAGTTAAGTAGCAACAACACCATTCATTGACATTACTTATTAATATTTTGGCCTACTTATATGCTGAAAATGCAATTTAATAAACAAAAATGACTTCACAAATCACGTTACTTGAATAATCATACGAATTTTGATTCCATTTTCAAGTAATTTTTGGATCTATTTTACGTCAAAAATTGCGTTAGCAGTTGATTCTTCACTTATTTTGCATTACCTATACGTGAAGTTGACACGGCTCTTAAAAGGAAATTATCATGTTTACCGAATAAATGTTAATAAAAACGGATGTAACTCATAGATTAGATGAATTTTAGGACAAAGTGGATTGTTTGGATAGAGATGCATTAGTTTATAACGTTTTATATTGTATGCGTCAATCATTCATGCTTATTGTGCTGAAGAAAAATACATTTTAATCAAAATTCATTTTTTCATGACAACATATATTTAAAATTCACAATACAAGCAGATGCAACTTACCAATTTTGCGTAATGTTAACTCCCTGCTAAGTCCCTTTACTGTACCACAAAGGCTGATAGCAAAATTATCATGTAAACTGGGAAAACAGCTGAATCGCACTAACGTTAAATGTTAGTTTACGCAGAATACACTCTTGCAGAATAAACTCTTGCTAGTGTAAACGCCACAATATCCCGCGGGTAGGAGGACAATTTCAACTTTAATGTCCCAGGTCAACGAATTGAAAACTTCCGGGTCTTTAGGAACAGTTCTAATGCCTACGACGTTTTGAAATGACCACACCGGTCTCTTAAAAGGCATCTACACGGAAGTGGTGATATTATTTCATTAAAAACGTTATCTCATTGGTTTAAGTGGGACGTCACTTGCTTTAACCCCCAGGAGCTTAAAGTATAGCACGTCTTCAAAGAGCACTCAACCAATTCCATCTCAGGATTCTGTGGGGAAAACCTTCTCCACTTTAGTTCCCCATCATTTGAAACGCTTTCGCGATCTTACCTATCATCGTATTTGTTGAACACCTCAAGGCATTAGCCATATTCCTGGAAAATAGCCGCGGGAACCGAGGAAACGTTACGTTTAATCCTCTAAAGCTAAATTATGGATGCGATGTGCAGGGAAGAGGTCCAAATGCTGGAGGGACGAAAGAGCCCTCTAAACATGAACTCGCCACGAGGAGGTCATTAACGCCCAAATAAACCCAAAAGAAGACCATTAGGTCAGTGGATGGCCACTGCCCTCTTCATTCTCGCTCATCCATTCCGTTAAATTTACCCGGAACTCCATCGAATGGCCTGGTCATTCAGCCGTCGACACAACTAGCAAACAGGGCATTTTCAAAGAGCCATTCAGCATTTATGCGTTCAAAGAACTCGACCACATGGACTTGGACAGAGGCTGAGTTTATTAGTCGTGGTCCATATTACTGCTGCACAAATGTCTCTTTTTTCATGCATGATAGTTCTCTTTCTCTAGATGACTTTTACGGAAAAAGATAAAAAGTTCATGCTTCAACTGAAGAAATAATGAATAACATGATAATATACTGAAGAAATGACTGGCAACGAGTCTCAAGTTAAGTGTAATGTGGTATTGGGCAAAAATGTGACCTCTTTAAGGTCAGAGGATGGAAATGGGCAGCAGGCGTTAGATTTTTCGGTGTGATAGAGATTGGAGGAGGAACGATGGATGGAAAGACAGGCCAATAAGGAAGTGTTCTGGAAGAGTTGGTGGAAAGTAAATATATAAAGGAGAGGATGAATGCTCCAGGTCGTGATAGAGGGGAGAATATTGAATAAGCAGGGAAGGGAAAGAAAGATAATAGGCTTTATGGATTTGATCAATAGAGGTAGGACATATTCCGAGCCGAAGAATAAAGTAATGCTTGGGTCAAGAACGTAAAACTGCAAAATATATGTAAATGCATTTCTGCTTCCATCCAAACATTTGTTTACCAGTTCCTATAACAAAACCCTTTGCATAATAATAATTGATTCCCTCGCACTTATTTGTATAGCAAAGCATATTTTCATGCACATCCGACTTTGTGGGTATCTATAAACATTACTAATTTGACTTGTAACCATTTATGCATGCCAAATAAAATATGGCATATGTCTTTAAGATCCATAGGTCAATATTTCTTCAGACGACTGGTTTCGGCTGTTACACAATCACCAGGTACAGTACATTATTTGAATAGGTTGTATTGTGTCTGATTGTAACAGCCGAAACTGGTCGTCTAAAAAAAATATGTATATTTAATCATGGAAATACTATACAAAGTCCCATCTTTGTTTCGTGATTGCTTAGTTTGTTTCATTGGAATCACCTAGGCAGTGCAGGATTTTCGTGTGTGTTTTGTACGGAAAAAAATGGATAAAAAATGGGATGTGCGTGAAGCAAGGAAGTCAGTCGTATTGGGCCAGTGGAAGTGAGAGATTCACAATCGGAGAGACGACCGAGGGACAGCAGGACTGAGAGAGAGGGTCACGTTCGGAAATTCAACCGAGAGACAGGAGGAGAGAGGAACAAACGTCGCCAGTCAGGCTGACGGGATAAAATCAGGACTCAGCCAATCCAGGAGCGGCGGTGAATCTTACACCGAGAGATGACGCCGGTGATCGCGCTGACGTTCGGCTCATCAGGAGTACATCATCATCATCATCACCAAGAAACGATTTGTCCCAATTGTGTCATGTCCCTCATCCATCGCCATAATTCCCATGCGTAGCAAAGGTGAATCCCGTGTGCCGTCATTAATTGGCTAAATCAAGAAATATTTGGCTGATGGAAGAACTCGGAGTCGGCTCTTGGCCCGCGAACTACTGCTCACCTGGATAATTTGTTAAAATGTTCATTGTAGCTGTTACATCAATTGTTTTGCTTTTCCTCATAATTATTCATACATGTTAATGTTCACCCAGGAATCATCGATCCCTCACCTCATCAGGGTTCTGTTTAATTGCACTTGAAGTATTAAATGCTGTGTCAAATGTGAAAGTGTATATCTGTCATACGATACATTTCCCCTTTTTTCGTATATTGCCTTACCGTGACGCATGTATGACTGAGCCGGATTATTGCGGAGGGAGACGCGGAAGTTTTGTGCTTGGGTGGGAGTAGCCATAAGAGTCAACCACATTCGGGAACCGAGAAAAGTCGTATTGGTTTAATTATTTATGTCGAATGTTAAAATGTATCGCCCCTAGTTTGGGTTGGCCTTCCGCCTTGTCTTGTGGTGTTGCTGGCGCTGCTTGGCGGACCCGCGTTGATAGGGAAGGGAGGAAAGCTCCGACGTCAAGTGGGACCGTTACAACATATAAGCTAGCAACAAGGCGTTGAGGTTGGGGAAGGATAGGTAAGTAACCCAGTGGACACCGGTGTCGACATGGATCATCTGCCAGTGAGTGTCCACTGATTTACTTACCCATCATTCCCCAACCTCAACGCCTTGTTGCTAACTTATACTTTTATATTTATTTACTTATATATATATATAGTAACCAAAGAAAGAAGCATTCGTTCACTGCTATGTGGATCCCCTGAAAGACCTTCCGAGTTATACTCTGTATTTGTTAGTTTTCCTCGTTTTTTTGTTGACATTTCCGGCAGTGTAATGAAAGATAAGAAATTAATTTTTAATTCCTTCAATTCATTCTTTTAGTTAAAAATTTCTTTTGCAATAAAGAATCACGGAATTGTTTCTCAAAATTTTGCCTGCATTTAAAGATCCAGGGATTCGAGGCAAGATAACAATTACGCAACAGAACGCGGAAGGGCATTCGTTGGATATTCATTTGACCTACCGGAAGAATAATCCCAAAACATAGGCAGTGTTCAAATCCTCAAGCTACGGAGAATCAGGCGGAAATGTTGAACAGCAGTTACCAAAACGATAATGGATGCGTTTTACTACTCCTATGGTAGCACTACGTAGTTAGGAGGAAGCACCCGGGCTGTCTGGTCGTCACATTAAGACTCGTTTAAAAAATTATTGAACCTGGCCCGCATCGTCATTCCTCACTTTCTGCCTAGTGCTTACAGTATACTGGAGGAACGTGCACAGGCTCAGGGAGGGCATCTCCAATTTTTCCCTCCTTCACCCGTGGACCGAGTCTGGTGTGAAAGGAAGCACTGAGCATTTCAGTGCAACGCGTCGGAAGCTTTGCCGCCGTCCCGAAGACATCATGTGGCGGCGGCAGTGCTAGGATTTCCTCCAGAAAGGCAGGTAGGTAGGCGGGAAAGGGGAGCGTCATCGGAAGGTCTGGCGGAAGGGAAGGGGGGAAAGCCGGGGGGTTATCTCGCGCCCTGAACGTGGTAATTAATCCTCTTAAAGTGTGCGCAAGCGAGCGCCCGCCGGAAGATCCCAGGCACGGATTTCGCCTTTCCCGAGATCTACGACGAAAAAAGAAATCAGAACCGACCCCTGCTCCTCCTTCCTCCAACCCTCCCCCCGAAATTTCCGCCTTCATCTCATGGAAACAAACACACACTCTCACACACAGAGGGAAAAGGCCTTTCAGCGAAGGAGTGCGAGAAAGGACTTAAGCCCGAATGCTGGTGGAGATGAATGATGCAACACGCGCCCCCGCGGTTTTGCCGGGGTCCCAACGGCTATTAAGGTCATCGCATCCGTTTAATGTTCAACAAGAATGGAGATATTGGGAGGACAGAGTTAGACGAGGATTTTGGACGGCGTTGTCCGCCTTCGACCACTCTAGCAGGCAAAGGTTCGGCTCCGCGTATCCTGGGCTGGGGCGGAGTTATTCGCGTACGTTCAGTAATTGAAGGGCTCGCATTGACCTCATTCGAGCCTCTCTCTTAAAAATAACATTTTCCTTCTTCAATATTGACCCACAAATGGGATGGACACAACAAACTTAGTGGGAATGCCGCATTATCATTACTGGATTCTACCCCTGGAAAAAAATCACCATCATTGCAGAACTACAGTCAAAATTTAAAACAATTTTATAGTCTAGCGAGACAAGCCTTTGATAAAGAATAAACCGAAGTCGCCCTCTGTGGAAGGTAAAAATATGGAGAACTCCATCCAACAGCATTCAGAGTGGGACTGCAATTGACGTTGCCAGACGTGACGAAAGCGATAAGAGGTGCTCACCAAGCTTGTTGATTGTTATGCAATGGATCCTATTACGATTGACGTTCTCTGACGGCACTGTCAATGGACGATCAAGTAATCCTAGTGAAAATCTAAACTTTCCGTCACGATTGGATAAATGAAATAATCAATCACGGATTTTTTCAATCATTATGAAGTTGAATTTCTAGATTGTCTTTCAAACTTTTTAACTTTACAATATAACATAGTAAAACATCTTGAATTTACTCTTATTGTGATACTTGCAAGTACTCTTGCGGATGATTTATTTCTTTACCATAAAATATGGAAGCAAAGAGTTATATGGCTACAGTTTATAAATATGCTTGCAAATACGGTCAACAGTTGGCGCTGATACCCCCATCTCTAGTAATACACCTTTTCTTGACAGGAAGACGACGTAAAACTGAACCCCACCGTCCAATACCGTCACGCCATGGAGTGTCAATCGTAATCTCACCTCAATAGAGCTAAATATGTATTAAATTCGCTATAATTTAATGGAAAGTTATGCAAAGCTTACGACAATTAAATCTGTACATATGTTTGAAATTTTCTGTCACTTCATGCCTACAAACACGTGGCGCTAATGTCCCTAGGTTCTTAGGGAGGGAAACAAGGGGAAATCAATAAGGGCAGGGGTTTAATTCTAGGGCAACAGAATATTGAGTGCGTTAATATTTGTGAGCTGGAGCACATGAGAGAGATTAATGTGGACCAAGTCTCTACTGAATCGTATTTGCATCATTAAATACGATGAATGTCCGCGGGTAAGATCATATAGGTAGTATTTTTCCTTTGTGTCATCCTGGTCATTAATTATGGTAAGAACTTTCAGTTTGCATCCATGGCTAAAACTACATTACTGGTGGAAAGAATTGCAAAGTGATATGAATAGTGAAATCAACATAAAAAATCTGTGATAAGACGTGCTCCAATGGCCATTAAATCCAAAATAACGAATGAATTTGGCACAAAAGTCTATGGTAGCAGTTTTGAGGCAGAAAGTCCTCTCATTTAATTAAAAAAATTACCAACAGGAAACCAATAGGTTAGGAAGAATAGTATATCAGCATTAAGAAATTCTGGACAGCAACAGTGTAAAGTATTTAAGGCATTAAAAGACGGTTGTCCTCGTCCGTGACAAATCAATTTCAAGTTCCAACTATGTCAAGAGATTCACAAACTATTGGAAATATTTAAAAAAACAATGAAAATTTCGGAATACGTAAAAATGAAATTCCATTGTCATGTTTGGAGCATACAAATCAAAATAAAATAAAAATAGTAAATATATTTTCATCCATTCCAGCATTATCAATATACTGTCAAAATTCATTTAATTATGACTCCACAAACGAATTGCAAAATGAGAATTTTATACCGTCTTGTGAGCTGCGCTAGTCTCCTGTCTATCAATTCATTCATGGTATCGAAAGTTCTTGAAAACGTTCTCCTTTTTCACATGGCTTGCAACTGAACAGTCAGTTACCATTCACTTCTTTCCTGGAAAAATAAAACGTCAGAAAGATTTACGCCTTCTCTAGATATATTTACAATATAACAACCACGTGGCCATTTTCAGAGTCTACATCAAGTGGTGCTTTAACATATGAGGTTCAAAAGAAACTAAGGTGTGGTAGGGTCCTCACCGAATGGTACCATACATACATCTCCTAGATTGAAACTATTATCTACCATTTATATTTGAAATAAACAACTATTTTATCATTATTATTTTAACCTTAATTTGTCCATGCAGTCTATAATTTTAGGGCTTACGCCTGGGGTATGCCAGGTAAAGGTTTGTCGAACCAAGGTCGTGGTGACTGTTTAAAGTTTGGGAAACACTTGTTTTTATCAATAACAAGCATTTTATTTTCCGAGAACGATCAACAAACCTTTGTGCTAAGAGAACAAGAGTTCAAGGGTCATGCAAAGATATAAAAAAAAATCCGGCCCCATATATTTTACTGAACTCTTTCGAGCCAGAGTCCATCCAAATCGAAAATTGTTAGTCCACCCCATAAGTTATTTGGTGGTGGGCCCCCTCCGGCTTGATTAAACTGCCACGGGAGTGTACACTTCGCAGGCCTCGCTACGGAACGTGAGCAGAATCGCCCACACTTCGGGGAACGAAATTCAAATCCACCGATGGAATAAGATAATTTCCAATGTAATTAAGAAGATGCATTGCGCGCAGTATGTAGAAAGAAAGAGAAATGGAGAAAATAAATGAATGGATAAGTAATTAAATACCTTCCAAGCTTTTTTATTTTATTTTAACTCTCCAAAAACCACCACCTTAATCATTTATTCTTTTTCTGGTCCCCCGTGAGCGGGAATGGCGTGTGAATACCGACTACCTAACAATCTCTGCCGTTTTACTTCCCTGTGTTCACCAAGGAGGTCGAAATACACTTGAAATAGGTAGCTAGCTTCTGGTTCAGTCCAAATATGGGATAAATGGTCGCCGGAGGAATGCTTAGGCGAAGTAGGCCAGGCCCAATGCTTAGGCCGGTCAGTGTTACCGATTCAACCCGGTATCGTAATACCACTTGATGGATTGTGAATCTGCCAAGATGACGCTAACGACGAGTTAAATTAGATTCTAAATCAGAGCATTTCCCTAATCTTTCTCTGAAAATTTAAAAATAGGTAAAATATTTTAATCATTTAGATGTGAAAAAATTTGTGGCGTAGTAATATGGATTTTAGCGATGTTTTATTCATTAATTTTAAATTTTCTGTTTACAGCTATTGAAAACTTAAATTATTTCATATGACACTCCTTCATTTCGAGACGAATTGTGAACACCTACGCCGCACAGTAGAGTCGAGATTAGATTCATTGCCAAGGAGATCGTGCATGCCCTTTAATCCATCTGAAACTATGTATTAAAAACATTAACTCACCCACATATATTAGTTTTCTGGTTATTTCTCCGTTAATTCTTTCCCCATTGGCCACGTTCTAAGGATCTACGTAAGATTCTCTCAAAATATTACTTGAATAAGGTTGAAGGTGAAGCAGCTCCAGCTCTGTTTAACACCACTCTTAAATTCAATTGGATCGTCTATTCAATCTTAAGCCTTTTGGTCTTTGTCAAGGCTGCAGGTAATATGAAGATATTCTTATTTAAACCCTTCTATTATTAACATCTTCCAACAGTTATTCATTTTGACCTCATTCCCATAACTTTTATTAAATTCGCTCAGCTACGCGCATTTAAGGATGCTCGTGACATTGCACGTAATTGTAGATGTGAAACGATGGATTTTTAGAGGAAAGTAAGCCAAATACAATGGAGAAAAAATTAATGTACCATGATGGTGGACTAAAGGCCACTGGAGATACACTCTTGGAGTTTCTCGCGGTTTAACCCGCAAAAAAAAGTGTGAAGAGGAAGTTAATATTATTAACTTAATTCTAATAATAATATTAGAAGAAAGTTCGCCAAAAAGATGAAGGAAAAGGTGAAGAACCAAGATTGAAGACTTCTAACCCCTGGAAAATCGATAACAATATGACTTGCAGCTTGGCAGATACATGTACGTGCGAAAATGTAGGTAATAATAAGAGTAAATACGTTCATCCTACTAATAATATGAGAGATAATTAGGCTCAGTTTAATGAAGAAAAAGTTATTGCAATGAGATGACGGACTTCAGACCACTGGAAAATTTTTCTTGGTGTGACTCGCGCCTTAGTGTGTGGATCAATGCGTAAAAAAAGAATACTGTAAACTCATTCATGTTCATAATAATAAATTAAGAAGAGTGTAGGATCTCTGCTTTGTGGACCAACCAAGAGGACTTCAGAGCACTGGAAAATATCCTTAGTAGCGCCATCCTGTGGGTGTGATTCGAGCTACTCAGTGTCCACATCTCGTGCCGTTGTACATTCAACTGTTTCTTTCACACGTGGTGCTCTGGCAGAAGCCCGCATTCACATGTGTCGGAGTGAGAGGAGAGCGAGCCCGGATAGGCGGAGGGGGTAGGGCAGGGGTCTACTCCGGGGAGGAGGTTGAGTAGATCGAGGCAGAGAAAAAAAATTACATAACTCCGGGCCTCTCTCGCCTGGAGAGAGAGAAACGAGGAATGCGGAGGAAGAAATCCAACCAACACACCAGCGAGGCCCCGCTCTTAATTAAAACGCTGCCAAAATAAATGGCCGGACATAAACCTTGAGTAATGAGTTCGCCTATATATCCTCGTTCAAACCCTCACGCTGATGGCCACGGGCTTCGCAGAGTCATTGACCGAAAAGCTATTTATCCCATTGGATCTTCTCCACCACCCCATACTCTTCCCACAATGCCCTCTCTTCACTAACACACCCTTTCCGTCTCTTTTCCCCACCCTCAGAACTCCTCACCAACACCCTTGAGCCCTTCTTGGCCCCTCAAACCCTTCAACCCATCACCCACCTTGAACCCTGGGCTCGCTTGTATTCCTAAGGGAGCCATACCCTGTCTCTCATAGGAGCCATATACGAACCTCACGCCAGAAATCCCAAAAATCTCCGTACTCCTCCGCCCTGAATTCCTACTTCGCCAGAGGAAAAAAAAATCTTTCCATCAAATTCCGAAATCAAACTCTGATCAACGACCGTAACCCTTCCTCAACATTAACGCCATCGAAGCTGGAAAAATGCGGAGAAGGAAAACTCAAAGTTTATATGGGGGGTGTTGCTCCTTATAATTTGCTCCAGAATAGAATAATCTAGAATCTAGAATAGTGACGTTTACCTCACACATATTATGTTGGTCAAATTTCTATGACCAAACAGAGTTAAGATATCGATTAAGCCATTCATCAATCATAATGAAGAGGAAACGAACGGAGAAAGTACATTTTATAACGGAATAAATCTCTTTAGAAGGCTATGTTCTTAATAACACAAGGTAATTTAAAATAATACCGCGTACGTTAGCATGATGCACGTTCTATAATCAATAGATGTTGTTCAATGCGTAACAAGGATTTCAATTAAAATGCTAAAGAGTGTTTTTCGAAAAAAAAGAGTTTCTCAATGCAAACTCTTTGGGCTGGTGAAAAACCAAAGTGAAGCATTTTCAATGATATGGGCATGTATATATTACACTGGGCACAATCTATTTTATTTTCTTCGTTCAACATAAACGTTCACAATTTCCGAGCTATCTAACAATAAGTATGTAAGTTATGCTACTTACAAGCAAGTCAAAGCGTTGTGTGCCCGTGTATAGAAAAGAAGAGAAAGCAAATCCGGGAGGAAGATCTTTCAATTGGGCAGTGACTAGTTCGCTCGCGTACCGTGAATAAATTGGTTCATAGCTCTAGCAACTGTTTCACGCTCAACTTCGTAGACAACGAATCAAACCTATACTGAAGATCTTGTGCTTGGTTTCCTAATCTCGTTTCACAAAATACATCCTTTAACAGGGCCCTTAATCTTATATTGCGTCTCAAAGTGCGTTTAGTATTCCGAGTCCGTGTAGACAGAAATAAATAAATATACATTGAAGAGATTCCTTCAAGCGTCACTTTTTGGAAGGTTTCCATAGAGAAAATAACTATACATACTCTATTCCACACTTTTTTTTTAATAAAAAAGCGTGGAATATACTTAGCATTGTTATTTTCATTTTATAAATATTAAGGCAATTCTCAAGCCATAACGAATTACGCGGGTTCAATTCAAAATCATTACTTATCATGGGAAGCAAAACCGATATGCTTCAAGCGTTTCCGCAATTTTCTTAGACATTCTCATCACTTATTTCATCATTTATATTTTGAGAATTGTCTCAATATATAAAGTGCCTTCATTTGTTTGGATGTTCGAAATGTTTATCCACTTCCAGGTGTCGGACACCCATCAACTTATACTCAAATTAATCGTCTTGATGAGCTGATTTCAGAGAAAAGTGCCAAACGTTTGTTTGATGTAAAACATGTTAATTTATTTATGTTTTTCATTATTATATGTTCAATTATATGTTTTTCAGCGACTGCCAAAATAAAAACACGTAAAGCTTATGTTTGGTTTCGTTCAGGCCTTTTTTAAATTGCAAAATATAATTAGAAATAAGAGTCGTACGAAATCGAGAGAGGTGCCAATAGAATAGAAAATCGATTAAAGATTCTTATTTGTATAATCGAATGTTGTTTTCCAATCGAAATCGAAATGTTATGTATCGATGTTTAGCAGAATTTCTACGTTTTTGAGTCATCGTCCCTATAAGGACCATGCTAATTGTCGAAGCCGACGTTCACTCTGGAGGGGGGGGGGGGCTATTTTGTAATATAACCTTTTTTTAATGACTCTTTGCGGGAGACCCGTTTCGCTCTCTTAATGATCGGCTCCAGATCGGCCAGGGTCCGATGGTGGCTCCATTTCACGTTCCTAACGACAGGTGAAATGGAACTAATGAAAGGCGGAAGCAAATGATATGGCTGATTAGACGAAAGATACGGATCAAGAGTCGAAAGAGCTGGTGAGTCAAAGAAAATACCTGCACATCACCACTCGAGAGCCGAAGATGGTCACGCCGCCTGGATACTGGAATGGAACTACGAAAAATGACGTAATTATCCGTGTTTTATTACGTATTCTCACTTAACTATGATTACAAAATAACCCCCCTGAACAAATTAAGGAATAAATAAATTACTACACATTCATAATATTGTCATACTGCTGTCGCTACCGAATGTTTACCGTGATATTAACTGGCTATAATTCTTCAAAATTCGTGAGTGGTGAAAGTTTAGTTAATAACAGTGTTGAGATTTGTGAAAACAAGGTAAATGTGATAAAGCTTTTTAACTATACTTAACTAAATTTATCGCGCATTATATTTTACGGATACTGTGATGATGATACAAAATACACTAAACTTAACTTCCTACAACTTAACTACAAGGACGAGAGGAAGCACGTGATATCACAGACGAGTGAAAATTGTTATGACCATGAAAAATAATTTAAAGGTATTGTGTTTACACAATAACATTTACTCTCATTTAAAAATAGCTTTGATTCGGTGTAAGGGTTTCTTATGTTTGCCTTTATTAAGGCGTATGTTTCACCTCATCTTCTCCATGGTTGGTTAATGAATTGTTTATGGTATACTTAATGGTATTTGAAATTAGCACGTCACATCATGTGGGGATTCTTTTTTATTTATCAAACAGTTATGATTTATATTCTTCCCGTTGAATTTCAACGGACACCCTCCACTATTAATAATATTATATATTTGGCAACAATGTTGTTTCCTCTCGCATGCGATATCATGCGAAATATGATCCGAGTACCAAATATTTTCACAGAGATACGGTTAGGCAGTACTGTGATACTCGACTAATCTAGGAAGTTAGGCCTATTAAAATATCTATAAAAATATTTTTTCATTGGGCCCATAGTATTTCAAACCTAACTTACTGTAGCTTTTAATTTAGTTAGTAGTAACCTAATTGTCTGCTATGAATCGTTGAAATACGGCAATTCTGCGTTATTTATTACATATATAAGTGTATTTAAATTAATTAAATATATGTGTTCTTTGAATCACTAATCACTGTTAAGTGCCATTATGCATTATATGTAGTTGAGTTGCGTTTATAAAACTCAACACTTTACACAATCTAATTTAAATCTAAATTCTTTTAGTGAAAAAATTATTATTAGGGTATTGTGAAATAGCTCCATACTAACATTAATATAAGCATCAAGTCTTTAAACATGAAAAAACCATTATATATCGTTACGCCAAAAGCTACATTACAGTGTAAAAAAGGTAATATATAATTTCATAAACCTTATAAAAACCATAAAATTTACTTATTTCACACAATTCAAGCGTAAACACTTACTTACATAATAATTGTACACTTATTTAAGGATGAGGAGGTACGATAAGATTTTAAAATGAACGTTCTTACTAAGACTGACTTGAGAAAAAGTTTTTGTTTGTAGTAAAACGGTTTTACCATAGATTTTTCAAAATAACTGAACAGGGTATTTTATATAATTTTAACATTAAATTAATTGCCTATTATACCATTAAATTAATTGCCTGTTATACGGTCCTAGTTTTTCTTTAACCTCGGATTCCAAAGCTCATAGGGCATATTTATTTATTGCACAGCCTCGATACAACACCACTACTTTCTCAATTTTCCGCGCAAATCCCTGAATGCTTTGGGCCATCAGTCGATATACACTTCCCTTTCGACAGAACGTCAGTCAACCGTAACCTTCAGCGCCCTTATCACTCCCTTTCTGATTCCCTTCCCCACAGTGATCCACGATTCCCTCCAATACCCTGAACCCTGCGTCAATCACCTCTTCGATCCGGCCGTATTATTCTTTCTAACGATAAATTGTGGAGTGGGTCTCTGCAGAGGTGAAAAGGGTTATACGCATAAAATATATATCGCATCAATTCGTCTCCAGCCCAGGGGCGATTTTCATTTCGCTGTCACAAACGTTTAAGGGGAGGCGAAATGAAAATTCAATTAATCAATTTTACTCGCCGGGAAACTGAGAGAGGACACGCATTTCCTGGTGGAAAGAATTACTTATTGGTCGAAGGTCGTTGGGCCTGTAACAGGTTGCAGCCGACATCGACTCCGCACAGAAATGTCCGCGTCTAGGCATAACGCCTCCAGGCCGCACACCCCAGTGGATATCACAGAATTTATAGGCCGTAAAATTCAATGGATCAAGCCGGAGTTGCCTCTAATTATTTTCGCTACCCTGCCGTGTCGAGTAATACCATCGAGGGACAGTGAGAATTATTTCACAAAGTTTTTTAATGCAGAACATTGGCGCAAAACTATATTACGCCCTAACCAATTAATGTGTCTTTTAATTACCAACCATCATGTTTGCTGTTGGCCGCAATCATTTCAATATCATTAAAAATTCGCCGTCGAGAACAAGAATTGTGTTTGAAAAAATTGCAGCTTTTTGCAAAATGGGAGTGGAAAAAAATATACCTAAAGTGCAGCTTTCTAGTAAAAGAAACACTGAAGTTAGACCAACAACACTAATTCATAAAATGGAATAAATGTATTGGAACATTTCTGCACCCAATTAAAGTGACACAAAAATATAAATTACACCAATTTTCCTCCCAACAGTCAGTTGTAGCCACCTTTCCGTTCCAATAGCTTAAATAATTTACCACTCCCAATTTCCCAAATTCGACTATCTACAACTACACTAAACATTACGTCTTCCATTCCTGGCCAGCTTAACATGATACAATTAGGAGGTTCACTATTGATATATAAATACATATAAATTGAACTTATTACCTCGCCTGTGGCCATCTTGTAGTATTTTTTCTTAATAATAATAGTATATTCTTTACCATTGGTGTATCGCACTATTCGCACTATATCCTCTCATCTCAATTTCAAAATATTCTTTGCGATGGGATTAAACTAATATTTTTAACTTCATAATGAAGAGTATTAGTAATATTTTTGTTTGACAAGCTTCGACTGCAAAGGTCATTTCGCACTTAAATTATCTGCCAAGTGCAGACAGGGGCAACAGCACTCGGACGAATCAGAGGATCAACCCTCCAAACTCGAGCCGAGCCCAACGATGCTTAACTTCGGTGACTGATAGGGAACCGGTGTTTCCATCGTGGCAGGCCGTTGCCCTCAAAATAAAGGGGGAAAATATTAGTTACGTGATTATCTCCATCGTCTCAGCCTCAACTTTTGGGAAGTTCATTTTATAAATGAAAAGGATAACTTGGTCTTATTCCACCAATTTATTTTCCAGTACTATTAGTTTCGACACAGCAGCGTATCTACAATGTACCTGAAGATGACGTCGCTGCGTAGAAACTAGTAGTACCGGAAAATAAATTGGTGGAATGAGACAAAGTTATCCTTTTGATTTATAATTTAGTTACGTTTTACTTTAATTATGCCTAATAATGACTCCATATTAAAAGTTTATCACTTTTCTACCTTGCACCTTGCTTCTTGAGGTGGGACTTCTCCAACGTTTCTTGCAATGCGACCAGAGACAATATCACTGATATTCTCATAATTGAATTTGATTTAATAATTGAATTAATCTTCTTCTACGTGTGCACTAAAATACGCACCACATTGATAACAGTAGCATTTTCTGAATTTCCTTGATTTCTCTCAATTTTTGTTGCTCTGCAATTTCCGTTTTGGAGAAAAATAAAAAACAGATTAAAAATTAATGACATGACGTGATTAAAACATCTGCCTTCAAGTAATTGTGATGGCAGCATATAGAAGTGTAGCAAATACACTCTTTGAATTAGGAAAATGGAAATATTCATGATTTATAGCATATGAATTTCTGCTTCGTGAAGCCGCCCAGGCAAAACAAACACTAGAAACTTCCCACACTTGAATACCTACTTTCCACTCCATAAGGTGCTGCTTACAATATCAGGAGGAGGAGGGTTTATGCTTGAATGGTCGTTAAAGTCAATTTCAAATTTCACCATTGGTTACGTGGTATACTGCCAGAGATAACACACCGGGGACCGCAAAGCAATGATATTTCGGGTTGGCGGGTTCCCGGTGGGAATCTCACGAATGGACCCGCACTTGATTAAATCGATATTAACCGAATTGGTTTCACGTAATCGATTCAGCCTTGATTAGGAAGGCGAGAACGATCAAATAATCGAATCCATTCGGTTAGTTCTCTTTGATTCACGTGTCCCCACGGAAATTATGCAAACAATTTTGAACTTGATGCAAGGAGTAGGGTGGTGTCTCGACTGTTCGGCTACTTTTAACCCTCTCCCAATACCTATCTCAAAATTAATAAATAAAGGAGACATAAATGGAGCGATTGTTTGAGTTATGGTATCTTATTCCGTGGGCCAAAGTTAGAATCCAGACAGTAGTGGAGATTTCAGAAGGGCATTCCGCTGATTAATAGCCATATGGAAGGTTTACCTAAAAATATAATGTATGTACCGAGGAAGTTTGGCTTCAGGGATAGATAAAAGGTTTCGCAAATTTCAGAACAACTTACTAATCAACTAAAAACAACTTACAACTAGAACCGAGTTTTGAGTACATCATCATTAGTTAAGGTCAATAAAGTGTAGTATGTTGTATTTAGGGTTGTAATTAAAGTGGCCCTCCTTTTGGAAAATTAAGAATGTTGATTTTTTTCCATAATGTGGAAGGTCCTTCAACTGTATCCCTCTGGGCGCCTTTCGCTAATTGCAGCCTAATGCCGACGCAGTTTTTCTGAGCATTCTTCAATACATCTCAAAATAACCCTACTCTGACCAACCCAATCCATAATCTTGAAGTGTGCATATGTCCTCAGTTGTTGGTGACCAACCCAAATAACCGACTAACTAATGAACAGATGAATGAATTCCTATAATGTTGGCATAACCATCAGTGTAAGAACAATTCAAAGATCTACGGAACTGACCACGTAGTAACTTTAACAGAGTCATCCGGTACTGAGCACACTACTGTGAAATTCACAGAGGAAAAAAGTGCGGACGACCACCTTTAATTAAGCCTCCATTAACTCACAGTGGAAGAGGAAAATTAGGAACAAAAGGTTTTTTGAAAATTTCATGAAATGTTTTCAAGAATTAACAATGGATAATTTATTTAATTACATCCAAGTTATCCGAACAAATAGTTAGACAATATTAGAAAAAAGATACATATGAACCTTGAATTATTTAAATAAAAACTGACTTGCGCATTATTCTGTAATCACAATAAGATCCCAAATTCAGCACGAAATAATATTAAATTTCGACTGCAATCCTCAATGCCGGAAATCCTTCAGCTTTCGTGTTGGAACATTGTATTCGGGAGAAAATGTGCTAATTTAAAATCTGAAACGTAAGATATAAAAACTCAATGCGCTAATTTTGGGGGACAAGTATTTTCCTGAAAACATTTCTTTACCCTAATATCAGTAACAAAAAATTACGCTCT
The DNA here is from genome assembly GCA_963573305.1 of Pyrrhosoma nymphula. Taxonomy (NCBI): domain Eukaryota; kingdom Metazoa; phylum Arthropoda; class Insecta; order Odonata; family Coenagrionidae; genus Pyrrhosoma; species Pyrrhosoma nymphula. The sequence continues at coordinate 3,155,653 of OY754338.1, read as the reverse complement.
CCAATATCCGGTTACCCGTATGTCCACCAGCATAATTATAATATAATAAACACTTCTACCTCCGATACCATATATTTTATACTTAATACATAAATGCTGGTCCTCAGTGGGGATCAATACATGCTATGAAAAAGAGTTGTATATCTCAACTAACCACATGGTTTACTTTAGGATGATGAAAATATTCAACAGCCCAAACTGGACTAAGAGAAAAAGAACATTCATTCTTTGTAGCCTATTGGGAAGAACATCATCCTACACCATTTACATGGTACTGCAATTATTTATTACTTGATGGTTATTCGTAAATATTCTGTTTCAGCTGGTGGGTACCCGGTTATTCGGTTTCTAAGTAATGCAGTGTACATTTTAAAGAAATATTTTACTCTTCGAAGGAAGGACAATGAAAAAAATGTAATTTTGGTTTAAAATTGACTAAAAAGTTACATAGAGGGAGATTTTTGAAAAAAAGTACTGAATCATAATAAAGTTTAATAAAAAACTGAGATGGGCACCCCGGTACTAGTTTATTGACATAAGTGTTAAGGATAAATATATTTGTAATTTTTTACATGGAAAGTCTGAGGATGCAGCACATTATATCTCATGAAGGATATTGAAGTAGGAAATTACAAAGAAATAAAAGGATCTCCGAGAAAAAGGTAGGTGAGGTTAGACGCAGAAAAACCAAACTTTAAATTGATTACATATGATTATTACGATGGTGATTATTATACAGGGTACATTTGTGTGCTTCCAAGGAACACGTTAATTCTAGCTGATCTCATTACTCAGATCCAGAAAACATTCCCTATTATGTTGGACTGACGACTTCTCATTTCTTTATATTAAAGTTAAATTCACGCACATATTTTTGCTTTTGGTTTGCACATGAATCAAGGTAATTTTAATCAAATAACGAATTTTCGAGAGAGATTGGTAGCACGTGCAATTCGTCAAAAGTTAATGAATTTGGCGTGGGCGAGAACTAACCGAGCTCATAGATCTAGATTCCCAACTAATCCGTTCCAGTCCATAAAATATGCATCCAATCAGGAGAAGGATATTGAGGGGGAAAACGGGATAGACTCATGAAATGAGAAGCAATCGGCGAGGTTGGGATAAGAAGATATACTATGGATGGTGAGGAAACTTCAAGAGATCATGTAGTGTATTATGTCATAAGGAATGAAAACCTTTTTAGATAAAAGCGTCACATATGAAAGAAATTGCAAATATGACTAGAGTGAAAAACCGAAGAATGCGGATAATGAATAATATGTATATATTTTTAATTCAATTTCTCCATAAAGTGTATTAATATTAATGATGAAACAAAATTTCCCGTGCAATGTGTAGTACTTTCAAAGCCTGAGTATGTTTGAGCACGCAAGACTCAAAAAGTAGTCGGTCGATTGGGTTTAAATTTTTGATACAACATTGCATTTGAATACACAGAGGTTTCTAAATTATAACAATATAAAACTTTATGGTTATTTTTACCCCAATATTGTTTAAATTAACCCCCAATAGAAAACAATTGAATGCGGTTCAGATGTTTCTTTATTTGCATGTTTAAATTACTTGCACTTAAGATATTGGATAGATATATTTATCATAGAACGCATAAAAGAATGTAGCATTTAATTATTTCATTAAATTTTATCATACGCCTCGTTTTTGTCTAAGTATTGCGTTTATATCTCTAAATTCATCATTTTTTCTTCCATTTCAACTGTAGATATTTCCTTGGCGACCAGGCGTGAATATCCATTTAATAGCGATTAATTGAATGGCTATTCACGCCTGCAGAATATAAATGCCAGGTTTAGTGACTAATTTGATAGTTGTAGACAAACGACTACAGTTCCCCGTTCGCCTTTTCTTCTCAAGCAAGGTCAATCGCATCAAGTGTGTGGATTTAATCTGCAAAATCCTTGCTTTTCACATATTCAATTATATGTTGCATGCTCACGAGTGGGACAGCCGCAAAATTTGTAGAGGGTGGAAAGACCAAAAATATTGTTTAACCCAAAGTACTTGAATAAATATTTTCACCTTTATTTTAATACACAAAATAATACTATTTTTCATGTAAATTTTACATGCAAATGTGTCTGCTTTGTATATGTGTGCCTACTTAGAAAGACAAAGACATTGCAACGAATGCCGGGCCCAGCTAGTTGATGTATACAATGTTAGATCTATGACTCCTCCATAATATCATTTTGTTGGAGGTTTTGTTGGATTTAGTTTGGTGGAGTAAATCAAACTGATGATGGTGGGGTTCCCATAGGCGAGAGTGATTAATGTAACATTGTATATCAGTATTAATTCGGTTCACTATCTGACCCATTGAGGTCCATAAGTTTTTTTTAATTTGGTACCAAGTGTTAACTCACGGCGCAGAGCACCGTGTGTTAACCTATTTAACCTATCTAAGCACACCTATTTAACGGTATCAAAGATACATTTTCAAACGGCTCAAAGAGATCAGAAAAGGGATAAAGTGTAGTTCTCTTCCATACAGTGAAAACTAATAACACTTAAAAATTTGATATCTCACCTAAGTTAATCTCAGTGTCATGTTTAATGCAGTACGTGTTTTGATAAAAAAACTATATCCACTGATGTTTTTTAAGAGCGATAACCAACTCAATATGTAGTTTCATTCATCAGTCAGAGTTACCCAATAGTTATCCAGTAACAATGAAAGAATATAAAATATTATCCAGCTCGGTCCAACATTTTGAATAAAAAAACTTTAATCTCTAATGATCAGTTTCGAGTTGCATACTATCTCCGTTTTGGCAAATTGAAGACCCTATTGACGAATCAATCCACGGTGCCTTCGTCCCTCCTCTTGGCTTGGAATATAAGAAACTTTCGTCTATGTTTCATCCAAGAGCGGATTACATATATATATATATATATATATATATATATATATATATATATATATATATATATATATATATATATATACTGTTCTGAAAATTCTTACTTATTTCGATACTTGGAAGACCTGGAAAAAGCTTTCGTGAGTCGTGGCTATCCCCCCTCTTTGGTGAGAGAACAACTCATTAAGGCGACCGAACCCTTTCAGAGACCGCGCTTCGTACCTCATCCTGAGGACAATATATCAATAGATGATTCTATTATCTTTGCGACCACCTTTCATCCAGGTCTTGATGATTCACTGAAAAGCCTTCTGAAATCAGCACACTCCATTCTCTCCTCTTCCCCCTCAACTTCCTCCCTTATTCAAAGACCTCCCGTGCTCTCCTTTCGTCGCCCTCCCAATCTACAAAATAGTCTCTGGATCCGTGAGATCCGTCAAACTTCACTTGCAAGTAGTGTTACCAATCTCTCCCCTATTGGCTCTCACCCTTGCAACAAACCCCGTTGCCTCACTTGCCCAATCAACACCTCTTCCCGTTTCTTCACTACTCCGGTGACGAATGTCACATATCAAATACTTACTCGGGGAAACTGCTCCTCGAGTAATGTTATATATCTTATAACCTGCAAGCACTGCCAGGCTTTCTACGTTGGCCTCACCAGCACACCTTTAAATATGCGGGTAAACAATCACAGGAGCAGCGTGATGCAACAGTTGCAGTTGCCTGTAGCGGAGCACGCTAACTCGCATAACCTCTCCTTCAACAACTGCTTTCATATTAAAATAATCCGCGCCCTCCCACCCGACATACCCATAATGGAGCTCCGCCACTGGGAGCTCTCTTATATTTCCATTTTAAAGTCAACCTGCCCTCCCGGACTCAATCTTCGCTAGCTCCCTCCCCTCCCACTCCACCCCCCCCCCTGCACTTCCTTCCAACCAATCCCCTTTCCCCAACAACCAACCCCGTACCAAGACATACCCTAAACTCCTAACTCCAGTGTGACACTCCTTAGTAGTGAATCTCCTCCAGCTGAAGAAGGGTCCTTAGCCCGAAAGCTACCCCTAAGCAGTGGACATCGGTGTCGTCATTGATCATCTGCCTGTGAGTGTCCACTGATTTACTTTCCTATCCTTCCCCAACCTCAACGCCTTGTTGCTAGCATATACTTTTATATTTATTTCCTTTCCTTTTATATTTATATATATATATATATATATAATTGGAAGCTTTCACGAGCATGAACACAAAAATATATAAAAACTTCGTCACAAGGGTGACTAAAAGGAAAAAACACATAAAAAAGGAACTCACACGGGTTTTAAATATTTCGGTGGATCGCCGCCACCTTCTTCAGCGAGAGGTAAAGGAAGATTCTTCCTTTACCTCTCGTTGAAGAAGGTGGCGGCGATCCACCGAAATATTCAAAACCCGTGTGAGTTCCTTTTTTATGTTTTTTTCCTTTTAGTCACCCTTGTGACGAAGTTTTTATGTATATATAATATATTATATATATATATATATATATATATATATATATATAATCTTTGGAAGTTTTCACCAATTGGCCACAAATATATAAATTCAAACTTACAGGAGGTAGGAGAAATAGGAAAAGATAAAGAATTCGTTCTTACGGAACGTTTCGAACCAGTTGGTCCTTCGTCAGCTCTAGAAGTTCTCTCTAGCTTCTCGAGAAGCTCTAGGACTTCTAGAGCTGACGAAGGACCAACTGGTTAGAAACGTTCCCGTAAGAACGAATTCTTTATCTTTTACTATTTCTCCTACCTCCTGTTAGTTTGAATTTATATATATATATATATATATATATATATATATATATATATATATATATATATATAATCTTTGGAAGTTTTCGCCAATTGGCCACAAATAAATTCAAACTTACAGGGGGTAGGAGAAAGAGGAAAAGATAAAGAATTCGTTCTTACGGGAACGTTTCGAACCAGTTGGTCCTTCGTCAGCTCGAGAAGTTCTCTCTAGCTTCTCGAGAAGCTCTAGGACTTCTAGAGCTGACGAAGGACCAACTGGTTCGAAACGTTCCCGTAAGAACGAATTCTTTATCTTTTCCTCTTTCTCCTACCTCCTGTAAGTTTGAATTTATATATTTGTGGCCAATTGGCGAACACTTCCAAAGATTATATATATATATATATATATCAACTTTTACTGCACATTTATTTAATGGTGGCGTAATATTGTTATAATAGCTATTCTGATAGCTATTCTGGATACGCTGATTTTAGGGTCCACTAATTATTTAATTTTGCTTCAATAAAATTGAATAATTATTAGTTCAATAAATTACAATTGTTATTCAATGGCATAAGTGATATTGATAGGTGATATATGATTTAACGCTTCGTGAGTTACATTTGTGATAACAATATTTTCACCGGCATTTCTGACATCGCTGCCCTTATTGTGGTGTGTGGGTCGTTAACTGGCCTCGTTAAAGCTTTTAGAAATTTTAAGAAAATCTCACCAAAATAATACATGCCAAATGACTGATTATCCCCCAACAAATCTTTCTTAGAATCTGAGAGCGAATGACTGGTAGACATGGCTACAAAAAAAGCAGATTATGTCCTTGAATTTGTTTTGGGATAGGTGCAATTACTTATTTTTAAAATTCCTATTAAAAGTTAAAATAGTGTTTACATGCGATTTAAGCCAGGTTCATGTGAATTATAATTGAGTAGGTACCCTTAACCTTAATGACAGACTTTAAGCCCGCAAATTTCGACTAAGTATCTGAGAACATATCAGATTGAATGAAATGGCTCCAAGTAGAGCGAAAACAGTGATATGTAGATCTAGGTTTAGTCAGACAGTTAAGTGGCATATTTGTCAAAAACAGGTTTGTTGAGACGAGAGGAGCGAGGTGGAAAGAAAAACCCCGATCCAGTCTAAACGCCAGGAGCCCCTTCGGCCCCTTAGGGAACATGTCTGCAAGGGCCGGCGGCTAGCCCTGTGGCCCAGAGGCTCGAGGGTAAGACTTCGTACATTGTGCTTTGGGCCCCATTTTCGCCTCCCCATTCACTTTTCCTAACAGCCGACAAAACCAGAGCTCTGCCATGTCTCGGAAACTATCCCGGATAACAATTCGGCTCCCAAGCGTCCAAGCTTGCACCGCCGCACCGTATAGACCCGTGCGGCTGCATGCATTGTTTATGCTGTGGCCCACCGCCGTCTCTTGCTTTGTGCCTCTCTCCCGTTTAACCTTCCATCCAAGGCTCCAATTCCCTGCACCACTTAACTCTCCTTGCAATCCGCTGAGAGCTCCACTCCTTTTTCATTTTCTGAGGAGCAACATGATGATGGGCCGAAAGTTTTGAAAGGGGGGCTCAGAGGTAATTCCCATGGCAGAGGTAATCGCACGTATCGAAAACATTGCGTTGATTTCGTACCCTGCGTGTGTATTTCAAAGGCTACGGCATAATAGCGATAAAGGCATTCCGTGCTTATGTAATCCAGGCAAGTCTATAACCCTCATTGCTGATCAATATTCGGCATTTTTTTGCGATTTCAACAACAACAACAAAAGCACCTTTGGACACTACACCCGTAAACTAAGATCTGAAAGTTGTCGACCGTCGATGAGGTTAAAAGGGTTAAAAGTGTGCGCAAGGATTGTTGCATTTCGTGACGTTAGTTTTCACGCACGGCTCGTGGGTGTTTTACAACTACCTACTCTCTCGCACTAGGCAGATATATTCGCAACTTTGTTTGGGTTTTGGAACAGTCCCTTATAAATATTTCCATTACGAAGTATCCTTAATGCATTGTTGCATTGACACGAGTTCATAATCGTCTTTTTTGTGCAAAACACATCATGACATCTACTTTCATTTCCAGAATTTCACTCTTTTACTGAACTTCACCAGTATTTGCGTTGCAATAGCAAATGCATAGCGCATAGAATGTTTGAAGAAATGAACAATAAAAGGTCTTTCAAAGCATTATGATGTTTTAAAAATCGTTAACGTATAAAAGTAACAATAAAGTGTCACTTTTTTGGGATCAAGAGTGTATATGTGTAAGTAAGATGTTAATAACCTATGATTATTAAAATTTATATGGCAAAAGGTTGGATAAATAGATTATACCAAATACCATAAATTTTATGCCTAAGCAATTGCGCAATTTAAAAGGAATGGCAGAAATTAAGAAAAAGGTCAAGGAATGATTAATTAACGAAATTAAGAGTTTTTAATCCCTTACAATTAGGCACTATATTTATGAATCTGTTATACTTATGTAATCACTTGTGTACTCATTTGACATACATAATTGGGTATTTTCCAAAATTTTAACTTTAAGTTTACGGATCTTTATATGTTACTTAAACTCGAACAAGCTTGCGGAGTGAAAGTAGTTTTAAAATTGATTCTATATTAATTGAGATATTTAAGATTAAAATAGTCGAAATTTCAAATTTTTTTACGCCGCTGCGAAACGAAATCTGATTGGCTTGACGTAATTTTCGCTGAGCGATAGACGGATGTGAGGGAGAAAGTGAGTAACTGTAGAAGATCTACCGTATATTTAAAGAGTTTTCGTTGAAAACAAAGACTATGGCGTGCAATGGTTTTATTAAACCACATACGATAATTTACCCAAAGTAGATATGTTTATGGTAGGAGTTTTAATGAAGAAGGACGAGCGATTTAATGCTGCGGGAATTCGTTGAGCATAAGTCCAAAAAATGTAAGCCTAAAGTTTGCTTTTAAAATCTTAATTACTGTTTTATATCATTTTTATACATATAATTATGTATTTGGTGTACGAACTTTATTAACTGTTTTTCCAAAACACTCATAATCATTATGATACTTCTTTCGTTATCGAAGTCCATATCAGTCCATGCAACAGTAAACAAACAGTATCTTAGTAACATATAAACATAACACAGTACTTGCCAAATGTTTTTGCTGCCAATACTCGACACACCTAAAACGTTAATTTTTTATTTGCTAATTAGTTATTTTTTTTAGGAGGATTCTAGAAGTGGCTTGTCTGCTGTAAAAATGCCTAAAAATAGATTCTCATCTCCTAAATGTCTATTCAAAGTTTAATTTAAGTGTTGTTATATTATAAAGCTTCTCGTAAGTGCGGAGTAAAGCATACATTTTTACGGGTGGACATTGAGGAATCCAAGGAAGAAATTTCAATCATTCAATGTCGTGATTGCGTGAGTAAATTTCTTGTTCGGTGTTTCAACCGATGTATTTGTACATTGTGGCACAAAACACCTTCTATATCCCTTACTTATATGCCATTTAAAGGCATTTCTAGAAACGCGAAAACGTCAGAAACTAATTTCGCCGCATTTGTTTCCACCGTAAGCATAAGGAAACGCCTGGGTCTAAATGTAAACAGCGAAAATGACGTCACAGGCCATTCGGTTGTTTTCGGAGTGTGCTCGGGAGCTTTCGTAACCTTCTACTTTCTTTAGCTTTTAAAACCGAAATTCATACAATTTGATAAGAAAATTTTTAGCCAATGCAATAAGTTCAAGTAACTGAATCAGAATATCGATAGTTTGAAATAAGTGGAAAATACCCAATTTACAATATATATATTGTTATGCTATGGCAAATATATTCATGTTACAGGTTTTGTGGATTTTTTTTATTGACATTTGTTTTGATTTTTGATTTATATTGTAATATTATTTTTCTACTGTGTAACATGCCGCTTGTATGAATACAATGGAACCTTCTGACAAGCCATGTGGCTTAAAAAGGACCTGACTTTTAAATGCAATAGAGACACATGAATAATTAAAAAAAATAAATAAAAAATAAAATCACTATGGCTACCGATGAAAAGTATGAAAAATAGTGAATCATACGATTTGGACTAAACCGAACGGGTAATAAAAGAACGAACCGAATATTTAGAAAATATTGAACAAATTTCCATCATTTGCTGGTTAAATCAATGTGCATTAGTATGAGAGCAAAAGGTACTTAAATGCATATACTTATTCCTGATTTCCCTCGAAGAGAATCCAAGAACCCAAACTGCGAAACAGGAAGAATCCAACTTAGGTTAACTCCATGGTTGGTTTGCCAAACATCACCTCAGAAGGTACCCAAAACGTAATGACATCCTCTCTTACCTGAAAAATAGAAACAAGGATAAATTAGCGTGGCCATCATATAGCCAATCATTGGTACATCAATTTCGATTTCTTCACATTTGAGACCTTAAAAATGTTATCACTATTAGATGAACATGATGATATCCTAAATTGCACTGAAGATTGTTTTGGATAAGAATGAATGCGCGAATTTTTTATAAAAGGGGTTTTTACATTTCATTTTATCTAATATCCGGGTCATCCTTCTCTGGTAATACCACCTTGACGTGGAGGAAGGGCCTCGCGCAACAAATAAGTCAAGAGCATGAGGAAAAAAGACAGAGACCATCACTGGTAATCACGGAAATTAATCGAAGAGGAAATTAATAAAACATTGAATGATAAGTAGACAAAAATTTAAACATAGACTTGTAGCTGAGCATAGGATAGTTATGACACTAAAACGACTCAAACAAAGATGGTGTCTTAAAAGAAGGAGGAAGAAGAATCACGAGGACAAATCTGTTTCTGAATACCTAGACGAAGAGTTGGATATGGAGGACAAATGTTTGACATTCTGTTCTGATTCTATAATTTCCCTGGTTGACATGCCAAATTATAGAATCATCCGTGGGCATAAAACTGTCGCTGGTTTTGAAGGAATAAATTGTAGATTATAAGAAATGAGATAATTTTGAAATAAACAATGTGAGTGGTGAGTGAACCTCCCATCGCTTTTAATGGAACTTCTCAGTAATCGTCAAAACCCATATATTAAAATCCACCATATACGAAAAGGGAGACGTACAAAGCATGGGCCAGCAGGTTAAGTAAGATACCTAGTAACGTACTGGAGAGAATACAAACTACATCAGTCACTTGGTCATGATGAGATTATAATTGAACTAAAACTGATTGCATAAAGAAAAAATATTAGCGAATGTATGAAGATTAAAAGATAAAGGAAACATCGAATACGGATTTCACTGTTCATTATGAACAAATAAATGCTAAAAGCCTCTACCGAACACTTTAAGAGTGGAGCAGGAACATTTTTAAGTTAGTGAAAATATTTTTATATTTTTAAATTTCAAAGATAGAGTTCCAGGAGGAGCAGCATACATTAATGATGATAGAGAGAGTTTTCAATATCGCAGACTTCGGAATACTAATGAATAGTGGATACGCTAAATACTTCTTAATATCATCAAATAAATAAAAGAGTATATCTTTGTTTTTATTCTCTTCATCTTATCCTGTCCATCCTTCCCGAAATCAACATTTGAGAGTTCACTTTCCTCAATGGCCAATTTTTTTGCCTCAAACGCTGCGCTCTACACCGCAGAGTATACTAATATATCGTTATTCACTTCTCTTACATCCACCTCTCCAACTCCATTCTCATCAGTAGATTCTCAAATTCACCTTCTTTCTCACAAATATTTACCTTGTATCCTCACCGATGAACAAATTCTCATTCAAATATTCCATACGTGAACTAGAACACAATCAAGAACACAAAAATATGTTTCAAGGTAATGTTGAAGTAACCTCAATTCATTATGTATAGCATCGATGGCTATGCTTGCGTTAAATGTTAATCTCTATTGAATTAATCTCATTTATACTTTAAACGAGGGGTTATCCAGATTTCTAGGTTAGCATCGCAGTATTTAACCGAGCGAAATATAACACAATACTTATAATAGAATCAACCACACCAAACTGAAACAATAGAGTAACATTATTGATAGAGTGTTCGTAATGTTTGAGTATCATTGCATGTAGTTATTATTCTCTGAGTTAAATAAATAGCACTTAAAAATTTCATTTTCCCTTATTACTTTCGCATGTAAATTCTTTACGCGTGTAAGTGCACTGTTAATCAATAAATATATGTCATTAAATATATATGTGTGCATTTATGTGCGAAAATATGTATGTATATTTTTGTGTGTACGTATGCGTATGGATATATACATAAAATGTTTTGAACGATTTAAGAGGAAAAAAAGAGGATGGTAAAGAGATTTTACTCAACATATACTTTTTTTCAGGGAAAATGTTTTAATGTGAATACTTTCTTCCATTTTTCAAAATAAATTTTATTACATGATTAAACTTACGGCATCCCCACAACAGGTACACCTAAGGAGCCACTAAATGATTCATGTATGAACATATATGTTCCTTTTTTGATTATTGTCTAGCAATTGCATTTTTTAACTATTATTATCAATATATTAGAGAAAATTCTGTTTTTTTTGTTCGTACTTATCCAGTACTTTTTTCGCGGCTCAGTCCAGCAGTTTTGCGGCACACTTGTTCCCTTACTCTTTTAGAACTCCTGGTTTAAACAATAGGGAGGATCGGGTTGATTTGGTAACTTGTAATTCACTTACTTCCCATCTTGTGGCCTCGGGTTTGATCCCGGCAGATGAGGCGATTTTTTAGTTTATTCATACTTCTTACTTGAGTTTTTTGCGGAAGACCTTTTTCTTCAAGATGTTTTTCTTTTGCCCCCTTGTCATAATCCGTCAATAGACGTCTAATGCAGACGCTGGTTTTCACTCTACCCTTTCTTCATTTTGTAGCTCATCCCTGCCTTTACATTCATTCTTATTATTAATGTTATGGATTACCTCAGCTTTTGGTCGCCTCCCCAATTAAGTAACAAATCTTATATGATAGGGTGGAACGAAACTGCTCGAGTTAGGGCTTAATAATAATGTAAAACATTGATGACAGTTGCATTAAATATTTGTCAGTGAAGAACTGCATAGTTTTTTTAGCGTGTATCAAGTCCACCATATCAGTTCTGAGACAAAATGGCTAATCGTTCCAACTTGCTGGTTGCAACGAAATACGTCTAACGGATAAAAAGCGTAGAAACACGACCGAAACAACAATTCAGTTTCTTCTGGCAATGAAATAGTTAGGCACTAATTAAATCAAGAAATACAATCTTATATTCCGAGCAAAATTCCCTTATCGCCATGGATACGTAGATGAAGCAAGATCCAATAACTCGCCTTAATTTACCGCTAATAGCAGAATTCGTTTCTGATTTCCATTTTTTTCCAAAATGGCTCATAAATACTACTTTACTCTTGGAACTCCTCTGTGAACGCATTCATTCTCACCTTTTCCTTAGCTTTAACGGTGCGTTCATCTCATTTACATGGACCCTAAAAACACTAAATCTTCTTTAATGTCTTGCCGGAGACTTCAAAACTCGAAGGAAATCTAATTAACCTTCCCTTCGAACGGTAGGTGGTTCTCTCAGAGTAGTCTCACACAACACCTCTCTACCTCTACTCGCACCCGCTATTGGTTGCGTTAGGAAGCGAGAAATTATAGGAGTGGAGTAAAACGCTGGTTTCTATCAGACGTGCTCGCATAGGTACCGGAATTAGCACGGAAATCTTTGGAGTGAAAGGAACACCGTGGACTAAGTGCCTAATTGAATTTCCTTCCCAAATCAACTGCCATTACTGGTATTAAAAAACGACGTGAATGAGCACGCATTCTCTTTGCTTGCTCGAACACTTCTTTAAGCCGAATATAACCATGGTTTAAAACTACGGGTATTTAACGAGAGTAAACATTTGCCTCTCTACAGTTTCAATTCCGATAGCGTTAAATTTCCAAGACTCTTTAAATGATTACATAGTTAAAGTCAAGCAGGCATAATTTCCACAGAGATTACTTTCCCATAATCGACTTTTAATACAATGTTTCACTTAGGTTGTTTCAAAGTTGAAGCACTTTTATGTTAATTTTAATATCAACCATCCTAATTCTAGTAAAAATTACTTCATTTCCTGAAGCACATAAAACTCCAAACTATTATTAATTCAAGAGCATGAAGTGAAATCACGATTATCTTTCCCAGGGATATTTAAACAATGTCCTTGATATCAATTATGCATAATATGCAAACATGAAAATGACCACTAAATGAGTGCGGAATGAATTCCCACGACTAAAAGTATGACCTACCACTTTGGATTTCTAGTTGAGGCTTTTTATGTCAAATAGACTTTAGTGATGTCAGCATAGTATCAAAACTCACAGCAAGAAAATACTTTCTTAGAATAGGAAAAATACTTTGAAACAGAGGACGTAACACTCATATCATTACTCATTGCAGTAAGACACTTTACTTATTAGAAGAAGAATACATAATGAAAATATCGATGACAATTTACCTAACAATGACAACTTCCCTTTATCATTTGAGCAAATGGAATATATGGAAAAGACAGGGCCTTCAAAGTAGGCGTTCATAGTTAAATGGCATTTTATATGTATGTTTGGCCAATAAATTCCCATACAACCAGCCACTAAAGAATTTTACAAAATAATGAATTGCAATGCGCATAATATTGCTATAAGGTAATGGAAAGGCTAAATAACAACAAAAATGTGCAAATATAACAATACATTACCAAGGTAAACAGACAAAATACATCCTACCTCAAAAATTAAGCAAATTATGAAGTTGTAATTGGTATTACTAATTTATTGGTGCTACAATTTGGTTATCCTAACTTTATTCAAGAATTCTTCCATCATCAGACAATAAGGGCTACAAAATTGAGTAGTAATATCAAAATAAGAGAATATCAATGAAAACTATCACTAGCGCAGGCCCATATTTGGAACAAATACAATATCCGGTCATATTCCATATTCCGCATTCTACCTTCATCGGTGCAAACTGAGATCGGAGGAATTGAAACAATAAAAATTCTCATTTTCATTATTTCTGCCTAATGCACCTAAAGTCTGTGACAGGAAAGTAACCATGAGAATAAAAATGGTTTCGTCAAATAAAGGTAGGTGTACATGCTCGCGTGGCTATTATAACGACGAATAAAACATTCCTTATTTCAAGATTCCTTTAGAAATACCTATTAATCGGTAAACTTATGAAGGCAATGGCTTTTATGAATGTAGAGCATCTAGCACCATGAACCGTTACCTCTTTGTAGCTATTTCTTGAAAGAGAATTACGTTCAACTTAACATTTATTTATCTTTTTACAGATTCAGAGGCAAAATTGCGTCTGGTTTGACATTCTCATTTTGCCATGCATCCTATAATTAACCTATATTATGAGTATTTGCTGGTCTTCATAAATTTTGCAAAGGTTTTCCAAATATCCTCGGTGTTTTCTTAAACTTCCTGAAAATTTCATAATTGTTATGTTATTTTATTATTATTTATATTTCTACCACTAATGTCCATTAAATGGCCTTACCTGCCAATTGGGGATCCCTAGTTTCCTTTCTGGTTAATATTGATCAAGCTGCCGAAACATTAGCCGGTTTAATAAATATTGTGTAGAAATTTACAAGTGTTGTCATTGAAATTCTATTCCTAAAATTAATTATGAGTTAAATACAATAATAATAGAATTACGCTTCACATTGCATTTTCCTCATAATTTCGTAATGAATCCCATTGTTAAAATAAATTAAGAATAGGTTTTTGCAATGGATTTATTGTTCATGTAAGCTTTTTTAATACCTATTGAATTTTTTGGTGATTATTTTTACAACTTAGGTATGTACATTTACCACTAACATGATTATTTTTACCTGAAGGTTCATTCTTCCACTTCTAGATTGCTCTCTAAAGGAGTAATAACAAGAAATTCCTGAATATATATTTGTCTTCTCGAGATCCGAAGGGCAACTCACGCTGTACCTGCCTAATGTGAAAGCCTTGACGGATCCGAGCAAAATTCGTGTTTGCCAGAGGGCATCACGCTCGTAGGAAAGGATGAGTCCCTCATGTTCTCCACGAACGAGCGAGGACGAAGACAAGCGGAGGAAGGACTTCTTTGGGCAAGAAAAAATAGGAATATAATTGCCAGGCGCAAGTCGAAAAAGTTTATGCAGGCGAAATGAAGAGAAAACATGTACATTACTACATCTCTGATTATGCGAGTTAACGCTTAGGGGGTGGGCAGCAGGAGAGCACATCAATGTAGCCTAATTACTGCTGCTAAAATATTCCAGAAAAGGACGGGCACTATCTCGCTGATTTAAATTGCACGGGGACGGGCGGGCCTTTTGAAAAAGCGTACGTTCCGAAGCATTTTAATGGGATACGCATTTTAAGTTTAATACACCTTTATGCTTTAATGAACATTCTACCGAGAGTGAAATTCAATCATGTTCCTTAAATCTCTAGCTAATAAGTTCTGGAGAACATGTTGGCAGAGAAGCATTGAAGGACATTATACTTCCAATCGTTTAAAATTAAAATCACAATATGCTTTTGCAGATTTCTACTCCGTGGCAGCAAAGAAAAATTGATTAATTATTTCAAGTTTTAAGCATCATAGTTGCCTGCTTAGTCTTTAAAAAAATATATATGCATATATATTATATATCCTGAAATTTCACAAATTGTTTTGTCTGTTTCACAAATAGACGAAATGGATAATTCTTTCTCTTCGAGAAAGGATTAGTTTTCAATTTACGACAACGAAGCATCAAACTTACCGAAAATTTTCAATACATGATAATCAATCCATGAGATGGGTCATAAAATATTTCAGTAAATTTATGGACTCACGGCTCACACCTTGTTATTTTTACCTAACGAACGAAAACTTTCTTAAGATTATACTATGGGTCCGTAATACACAGAGTACTCATGCATCAGACGTCACGGCACATTAAATCCAAGGATGTCATAGCCTAGACTTCAAAATACACCTCTCACCTCGAGAATTAAGATCAAATTAATACTGAATTAAATTTCTATGCCAGGAGTCATTAGCCTCGGTAATTTAACACACACATAGTTCAGTGCCCTAGTGACTGGGATACAAAATATCTCACTCCAAAGGTAAATAGCGGCCGTGATAAGGTATCACCGTAAAGATGATGGTTAAAACACTGATGGAAAACATATCTTAGCAAGTGTGATAAATTATGCATGCTCAGTTGTTCATTGATAATCAATTGCATTCTCCTCGTGAGAAGGTTTCTCTTGCTTTCAATCTGAGCAATAAAAGGTTGACATTCCAGATATTTCAGTGTTCCCAAGCAATATGAACGCATCCTAAAGGTAATACCCACTCTGGCCAAAAATGACCGACAAAACACATTATTAGATGAAATTGTCGAAAATTAGCTTTAAAATTCAGGTCAAGGATTTATCTATTTGGTAACAATCCATTAGTGTGAGGAGTACCTCGCAGAGGAAAATTTGTGTTTTATTTTTTATCAGACTGATATATGTGAAGTCTTCCCATCATTGTCAGAACCAAACTTGGATAGCAAGGAGTTTCTTAAATTTTATAGTCTCTCTCTCTTTTCTTTTTGCTGGCAGATCCTTTACTTTGGAAACTTACCAACGTGAGCAGAGATAAGATAAAACGAATGGAGTGTTTTGAAGGTAGCCATGAGGAATCGACATGTTATCATATTTCCTTAAAAAGACCCATTTAATGCGTGATAGTCATTTAGGTTTGTAAACCACCTTAAATATTGAGAATGCATTTACAGTTTTAGGGCACTTTGCGTGAGAATACAAACATTTTTTTTAAGTCTATGTAGATTCCAAATCGAATTAGACCATCAAAGAACTGCATGAAACACCACTTAAAACTTCAAAGATATTGATAACTTGAGTTATTAAAGTTATCACAAGAAAAAATTACCGATATTACTAATAAATGATAAGGAAATGGTAATGTTTTATTTAAATAAACTAAAGATAAAATACTCTTTTGAATTTCTCGCTTCTTGACCCGCCCTTGATTCTTCACGACCTTTTCATTTGAAAGGCTGAAAATTACTTTTCTCAAATATCCATTTTTTCTAAACACAAATCACTGCAGTATATATCACAGAGTCACCGAAATATCTTCCTTCGGAGCCTTCTCGCCAACTCCCTTCTCAGTAGAAGAGATTCTGAGATAATGTATATCTTTAGCTTACATCTTCGCCGCGACACCATTCTAATTTTAATATTATATGCGTGAACTAGGATTCAAATATATATTTTAGGTCGTGAAATGTAACATTTGCTATGTAAAACAACTGTGATTCCACATAAATGCAAATACGAGTTCATAAAAAAGGCCGCAAAAATACTTTTATATCATTTATTCACCTCTTAATTCCTATTTCATAGCCTCTGCTCCTGATTTTTCTACATGTATTTCTATAGAAAATTTATTCGTAGGGGAATAGCTGCAAATAAGCTAGCAGGAGTAGCATTATGGCTGAATATCAGTTGGCCGTGAAGCCACATGGCTTGTACCTTATTGCCCTAGATGGCCAGAACGGTAGCCGCTGTGGTTGGCAACATTGTGGGGGCGGCTGTGGCAGGCATCAACCTTGATATGGCCAATTAGACAAATCTGATATACACTTAGCTCATTACCTGGAAGCAAGTAATCTCCATAGACTCCCTTAAGTCAAAAGTATATTCATGCACAGTGGCTTCATGAGGCCACGTGGCCACTATGGCTTCATTACAATTACGTTATATAATTTACAAGGGTCATGTACATCTAAAAGGTAAACTATGGAGTTGCACGTGTCTTGATATTGTTTCACATGGTACACACTTTTCACCTTGTAAAAAGAGACAAGAAATACTGAGGATAGACTCCAGTAAATAGTATTCAGGAGGAGTACTTCCTTGTCCTGTTATAATCCCAATTTTTTATCTTTTAGTAAAACTAATTTCATCAGCAAGATTTCATCAGAAAAAAAATAAAACACATTAAGTATTTGATTAATTTAAAAAAAGATACATTAATTACTCTCACTGTAACACCAGTTCCAGGATTTTGGGAGATAGCAAACATATCTAACCACCGTAAATCTGTACAAATACGGCATTGAGAATGGGGAAACACGAACTTTGAACATTTTAATAAATAGAGGAAAACGCACCATTTGATAATCACACAAACTATCGAAATTGAACACAGCCCTAGGGTTCAACGATGTTCTATTTGAAAAGAAAGTCGAAAGAAAAATCTCCTGGAAATCTTGAAAAAAATTCGGGAAAGCTCTGTTTCCCTCCGGCCTCTTATTTTCATTTCATCGAATCTCGGATCATGAAATCCCTGATTCCATTTGAGGGAGAGAACGCCATTTTTTCTCACCAAATCAAGTATTTCATTCCTCCCCACGAAAGTCTTAATTTAGCATTCGATTTGCAGACTAAATGAAACCTTGAGGGAAAGGGGAGAATTAGAGGAAGGAATTGCTGGGTTTATCTACATCGCTTAATGGAAAGACGGAGGGGTTGATCTTACAGATGAGGAGAAATAAGTGCGGGGTAGGAGGAACGTAAGAATGTAGGAGGTGAAAAAAATGTTGAAAGGGTTCACGGGAGATGTGAGGGTAGGTGTGAGTTTTTCTTCTTTCATGCGCAGGTATGGGGAAGGGACAAGAAGGTGATTCTAGTGGAATAAGGAAGGAAGGGAACTCAATGCTGAAGGGTGGTAGTAGACCTTAAAAAAAGGGAAAACGCGAAAATCCATTCAATTTATTCTTTGTCGTGCCATCCATTTTGCTCAGCGAGATGACGCGTGGATTTTAATTTTATTTTTCTAAACGTTCAGAAGTTTATTTCCTCCCTTTTTCTCTTTGTGACTTTTCAGCACCGGCTTCCCTGGAGCCTCGCTGTTATCCATAAGAATGGACGAAAAAATATGTGAGTAGAGAATATGACTTCCGTTACAAAGAGGACTGGTTCCCGCATCTCTCCCGCGCACAACGACGTAGAAAATAGCGGCGCTTTCACGAAAGGTCACATTTGCGTAGCGTTCACACGTCACAAATCCCATGGTATTTCCATCACCGACTTCCAGAGCTATCGCGCTGGGATCAGGACAGTTTTATTCTCTCGGTATCTGTTGTTGCACAATTCATTCCGGGTCATAATTAGGTTTTACTCTCGCCCCGATTCGAGATAATCGAAAAATATACAAGCGATTGCGCTCGCGAGCTAAAGAATGGCTAGGGTGATTATTTTTTTATATTTCCCGAAGGGCTACCATAGTGCTTATGTTGACATTTTAACTGAATAAATATCGCTGCAACTGTACTTTTACTATATATTGGAAGTATTTATACACAACATAGAGGTAAAACTCTTATGCGACTCCGGTTTCAAGGCTGATCAGCATATTTTGTAGTAGATATTGGCTCTAAGAATCAATTTTAACTTAAAATGTTACTACATAAAGATTAAGGCTTAATTCTATCTCGGAGAAAATGTCGCAAATCCAGGAAAAATTTAATTTGCACCTCATAAACTCCGGCTTAGGGAAAAATACAAAAGAATACATCGTTCTAATAATGTAAATTTGTGGGTCACCAGTGAATATAGCTACACATTAGAAAAAAAATAAATAAACCAAACATTAAATTTTAATTTAATTAATGTTTGTAGTATAATGCCGATCAGGAGCAAGAGAAATGTACTGCAAATAATAAATGGATCTTCAGTCATATTAAGTTGGGAGGGCTTTCGTAGTACGAATTTTACTTTTATGAGGATATTTCCGTTGAAATGGAGAGTACTCGGTATTATAAAAACGTTTTGAAGTGAATAATTGCAATTTAGATAGAAAGATCTAAAATGGAATTTCCGATAACATGAAAAAAAGCATGACGGAGAAAAAGTAGCTATATCCTAACAAATATCGAAATTCATATGAACGTTTGTTTCAATTTTCTGCTGATCTTTCTGCTGATATTTAAGTGGAGGTCATTTATTTCAGACTTTTTACTATGCTATTAAAAATGGAATAACTACAAAGAAAATTACCATTATACCCTCCCAAGAACCAAACCTCATCGTCTACAACAATTTCGACCGAAAAATTCCGATGGAAACACGCATGCACTGCAGGTGGGAAAAGGAAGGCTGGTAAATGGAAAGAAGTGGGAAGATGACTCACCAGAACTACATTTTAAATGCCATCTTCGCTGACCAGTAATCAATGCCGTCTGTCATCGTCATTAAAAGGAAAACCTGGCTCCATGCATCCAAAATACGGAAATGGGAAAATATGCCGTATTGCAGGCACATAGGGTAATGCGTAGCACACATGTCGCCACAGTACGTATGGTAGCGTTTTATAGCTTCCTCGCAGAGAAATGAAAAGGCATAAAATATCCAAAATGAGCCAATATCTTAACTCTGCACCTTTGCAATATGCAAAGACATTTATGATCCATAACCCAGTTAAACTTTCAGGTAAATGCAGGGGAATGGTATCTGGTGCAATAAAAAGTTTTAATGTGGTAAACTTTACCTGTCCCCCGCAGGTTGCGAGTGATCACATGGCTGCAATTTTGGCTGATGATAAAGTAATATGTTGCTCATTCTTTACGTATTAATTACAGAAAAAGTAGTGGTGAACTAGGTATTTCTCCAGATTATGACACTATAAATTATTCAATGGGTATTTATAAATTCAAATAAATTCATTAATTTGAACTGTTACCACAGAAAATTGCATTTTAAAGAACATGCATTGCATTGCATGCTGAATTAAGACAAAGCGCAGTTCAACAAGGATTGAAGGGATTTAAACCATTAACTATCTTAGGTATGCACAACATGTCAGTATGGCTTGCACTAAGGAAATCACTTGATGCTTAATTCTTATCATAGTAACTCAAAACTAACTCAAGTGTAAATTGCAGTATAAAACACATGAGATAAATTAAACTTCCAAGAAGAACGCCTTGTCAAATAAATGTCATAGTCTATACCGGCTAATCACTATCAGTGTCTCATTTAATTACCAAGCAACCAATTTTCTGAATATGTGAACATGTATCTCATGATCAAAGCTAAACGTCCCTTCTTGCAATTTAAATGCAAAATGTATCAAGGACAACTGAATTTGATCCAATAGGCCGAAATCGTTTTAAGTGTTCCAAACATCCATACAAGGTAAGTACTAACTTTTCTTTTCCTTAAATTATGCAACTGCGAAGTAGTTCGGGTAAAAATTGTGTTTTTTGTTACAGTCATAATTAGTGTTTTGCGTAACTCTTGAACAGAGGTCTTAACCAGTGAGAGTAAACATTTGTGAGGAGAAACTCGAGTATAGTGTTGAAAACACATTACTCAGGGCAATACATTCTCACAACAGAGTCAATTAGTAAGGTATTCTTAAACTAAATCATGAATATAAGTTCTCAAATCGAATTCTGATATTCCTACTACTTCCCACAAAACAGACATTAATCTACTCCACTTAAAAATTATTCAACGGTTTGAGATTTCCACTTTGTTGGGTTATACCGACAAATTTTAGAACTTGTCAGTATTACTATTGGTTTGGGGATTGATAACCGAGAATCTCCAGCATTCACTTTCATAAGCCAAGATGTCAATAGCAAACCCAGTAAATATATATGTTCTATGAAGTAGTAAGATAAATTAGTTGAGGTTTCACCGGAAATTGAGCCAATTCCCGGCAGTAAAAATATTAACTCGGCGAATATACAAATCATTTCTACTAGTAGCAAGAGTTTCACGAAAATAAAGGAACTAAAACAGTAAAAAAAACTATTTTTACGACTGTGCCACACGTGGTTTTAATCATAAGTCGAGCTGTCCAACAAACGGTGTGATGAAGTGATTCATAAAAAACACAGAAGTATCAATACAGGGGCTTCAGAAAAATTCCGTTTAAGATCGAATGTCATCACGAATCGTTTCCTATAAGTTATTAACTGGAATGATTCAAAAACACAAAAAAGTATTTATAGAAAGCTATGAGTAAAAACTTAATTAAATGAACAAAACCAACCAAGAACCAAAAATCCTTCGCGAGCTCTCATCGTTCCTTCACTAGTATTGTACGACTAATGACCTCGTCACCAATATCTGATCAACAAACGATGATCTCATAATCGCCAGTATTTCAATGCTATATTTGAAAAGTAACAACCTCCAAACCTTGCTATCGCTTGTCAAATATTACAAAAATCAGCAAGTGTTTGCTAACAAATCTTTTGCATATTCTGCAACCTTTCCAATGATGTGACCTTGTTATTAGTTCGCATTGTAATTTCCATGTAGCATTTTTTCCTATGGTGATTAGCACTACCATATTAGTTGCATAGCATACTGTTGCTTATTATTTCTTACGTACCACTTAAATTTTGGTTAAGTTCTTATCAAATGGTCACTGTCTTCTCTTCCTCACTTCTATTCTTCTTTTATCATGTTTACTACAAAAATGTGGTGTTCAGAGAAATAAAAATCAATCCAGCTCTCCTCTGTCTTATCACATTCTCAATGAGATTTTATATTCTTCTTTGCTCTACATATATTTTGTTTTGTTTCAGAGGCTTCCAATCTAATCTGATTTTCCATAGCTTGTCTGATATTTCAAGTTTCAGACAAGTTGATATCAGACAAATGTTCTTTGCGAATGTTCTACAAACTTGAATTAAATATACACACAGTAGATTTTACCATGAAAGACTCTTTACACGTTTGAGTTTTCACGGCATTCTTAGGATGCGCACCATGAAGGGAGAAGTAGGATAAGTGGATTCGGAGAGTAGGAGGTTGAAAGAAAGGGAAACGTCTTGGTGGAATTAGTGTTTCACGCAGTCTCCGTCATGAATGGTGGGTGTGAAGAAAGATTTCTTGTACCAATTACGTCGCACAGTTTTATTATTATTTTATTGTGACTTTCGTCCTTCCTCCGCATGTACTGAGGAGTAAAACATCATCTTCGCTGCATAGCTCGAGAGGAAATGGAAATATAGAGTAGAAGTGAAAAGAAAGGTGAAGGGTGTAGAGGCAGGGGAGTGGAAAGGCCACTGAGGAGAGGGAATAAGGGGCAGAGGAGTATGGCAGGGGGGTGACGAGTCAGGAGAAGAAGTATGGTGGGGAGTGTTAGGGACTTGAGTTTGAAATGAAGACGGGATTTCCTCCGTGGATTGGGTTAATTCCGAAATGCTCAAAACCCTTCAGATATCCCTTCAAACCCCTCCAACCTTCGTGGAAAAGGGATTAGGGGCAAGGGTAAGGGGTTCTGCGGGGCGTGTCATGGTCGCGGCGAGGGTATCCTTAAGAGATGGAAGCAAAAGGATTAATGGAATTGTGTATTTCCAACCCTCCACCCACCTTTCTTCCCAAACGTAATTCCACCCTCCTCCTCTAAATTTTCTCCACGCGAAGACAACCCTTCGATTTGGGTAGAGAAACGTTTTGTTATGGATATGCCATGGAGGATAAAAAAAATGACGAACCCATAACACTTGGAAAGATATCGCTGACAGTAGCATTGGTTTATCGAAATCGTCTTTCATCGTCTGCCGGAACCGTTCTGGTTGAAAGAACCGATCTAATTCTCTTCCCCAAGGCAAGCCCATCATTATTTTACCCATCCGTAGCGGCTTTACAAAGTTAATTAGCTCGGTGGATTACCATTGGAAAAAGAACTCCTGAATTGTATCTCTAAAGTGACTAACCAGACTAATAGTTTTTTTCTTTATTTTAGTCAATTATCTCACGAGTAATATCTATTGCTAGGCGTAACATTCACTGGTCACGCAATGACGGGTAAAATATATTTTGTAATCTGGGAAACGCCCAGAAGGAAGTTCTCTCAATAAGGTCACCAACTTAGCTGACTTCACAGACTGAGAGATGATTCACCAATTTCTGTAGGATGGAGCCAAATAATAGATCGAGTTTTATCATTATTAGTCACCACTCAGAGTAGCTATGATATAAAAGTGAAAATTATTTAAATTTTATAAATCTGCGTAGGTGATGAATGGGAAACAAATAACTTAGCAAACTCGCACCTAAGGAATAAATATTCATCATAAAATGAAAATGCGGATAGAGACCCACAATTAACATATTATATCATCATGACACACAATTCAGACGAATACAGCAAATAGTCGCACTAAGTGGAGAATTGCTTTCCATGGAGGCGTATTAGTTACCAGTCTCCCCCATGCCAAAAAAATCATTTTTTACTTAGTTGGGAAACATTATTTTTGTTTTTATTATTCCTAGGATCAGAATAACGAAGTTCCATTCAATCAATTAAACTTTATTTGTAAAATGTTACTTGATGTAATGATTTACTAATATATGTAGTAGTTTAGGCTTATTAATAATTGTCCTTAATTATTAATAACAGTCCAATTTCCATAGATATTTGAGTGTTTAGATAACCTTTAATGAGTATTGCACAGTAAATGTTTTCTAATATATCTGGAGATAAATATTTAGTGCGATTATAAATTTAACAAAGAATTCTCTTTTGTTGTTGAATGAAATAACAGAAACTGCTTTACTTTAAAATGGTTGTTTCGTAGCGTAGTTGACTCTTGAAGCAGCAATATGCTGATAGTGAGAAAAATTGTAAATAAATGGAGAATTTGACTAAGCTAATTCCTGGATTTTGACGTACCTTCTCTAAAAGGTAAACTATCGTTAATAAACATTGCACTTTTGAAACATTGTAGAGAATCTCAGTAGAGAACTCACCATAAGGAATAGTAGAAATATATATTTCCTTTCTCCTTGTCGTTGCCATTTATTTCCTACGGCGTAGTAGCTAAATACTCTATTTCGCAATTAACAATAAGCCATAAAAAACTCACCATTGAGTTTACATTAACTTTTCGTCGTCATTAACTCTTTTGTAAGCTAACCACTACACATATATCGTTTCCCAATTCGTTTGAGTTGAAACGCCTTCAACAGGGAAGGGAGGGCATGTTCGTAATCCACGCCATAACCTTAGATCCGCGATTTCTTTTTCTCAAGAAACCCTCCCAAGCCAATAACTCAACATTCTTTCGTTCGCCTCTCTCTCACTAATGGCATTCAAGACTTCGCCAGGCCCATTTCCTCCTCCATAGAGGGCGAGAAGATCCGTCGGGAAGCAATCTATGTGGCACACAGTGTGCACAATTACTCGCACGAGTGATCGCCAGCGCCGCAAAGCATTCTGGGTTCTTCCTTCCCTACCTACCCCGAGAAGAGAGAGAGAGAAGCGAGAGGTAAATTTAAGTACACAGAGCCCCAGAATTGATCTTTCCCATCTACGCCTTCTTCCCTCTTACCGAGGGATCAAATTGCCAGCACGTCCTGAATCCCAATTACTAACTCCCGCACGCCCTCTTTCGATTCGGAATAAAGGCATTCGCAGACCTCCACGTACGACTAGTAATATTTTCAAGTGCTGTTATATCTCGCCCTCTCCTTTGAGTAGCTCATGCTTTTGGTGCTATGAAAGCGATTTGTCTTCCCGATCACAGAGATGATGGTACAGTGCACGGTGAATACCAAAGATACCCAGTTCATACGATCAGCTAATGTAAATGAAGGGTTAGCAAGAGCATTCGAAAATACTTCAGCATAAATAAATTTAATTTCGTCAAACCTAATTCATATTACTCTGGTACAATGCCATTATCGTGTAAAACATGCCCGTCTTGGGTATTACAAAAGTAGTTATATTATGAAATTTATCTCTCAAGCAGTAAATAGCCAATACTATGCGAATGACATCGCCAAAGTCTTTGAGTTTAGGCTAACCGATGAGATCAAGAAAAATTCTAAATAAACCATATGAAATGTATAACTACCAATTCCATAGTAGCAAGGGAGGTTCTTCGCAACTAAACTATTTTCATTTTGCATTTAAAACAAAATACGAAGTACTGCTTGCAGTCAGTCGCAATCCCATCGAATTCATTGGTTTTCTCCCGAGTGTATGTATTGCCACCATTCACGTGATTTACTTCTTCAATGAGTTTGGCCGCAAACGAATATTTTTTCCATCGTAAAGGACAGTAAATAAGGCCAAAGCTTTGTGAAACATAATACACTTGATTTCACAAATGTGTAAAATATTTTCAAGTTACATGTACAAGAAAATAATTCTTGATCCCAATTCTCTTTTTATGCCACGAGTGAAAAAATCGATTCATCTTGAAAAAATCTGGAAGTAATTACAAACGACCGATAATTGTAAAAGTTTCAGGAGCCGTTTATAATGAACCAAATCATGCATAATTTTTTTTGTCAATTAATTAACTATGTAGTAATAAATATATACGAATGCAATTTTTGGTTAAGAACGGGGTTCAGTGCACAGGAAGAAAATTTTATGCAAGTAAATATATAATATATAAGTTTTCTAAGTGTCAATTATTGAGAGCACGGCATAAGTTGCTGGGGTATTATGGATTGAATGAACAACTCAAAATTACAAATAAACAATATAAATATATGTAAAAGTATCCCAGTGCGATGAATTTCCATTCCATAAATTCTCGTAGGATTAGGTTTTATGTAATAATGTTTTATCTGAAGATCACCAAAGTTTTATGCTTGGATGCAATAATTAAACCAAGGTGTCTATTAACAATTAAAAATATGTATTTTCCTAATAATCGGTGAAGTGAAACATTACCAAATGTCCTTTTAAATCTAAAATAAATACCGTGTTTGAATGAAACCCTAATCCACTTTTACGCTAGCAAGTGAGAATACGTATCTCCGCACGTTTCCTGCCTGTCGCTAAATAATTTTAGCATAAGAAATATGAGGTTCTGTTCATTCCAACGAATAAAATTAAGCCTGCGCTGCCCTCTACTATCTACTTAATAGTTCACGAACGACTCGCTAGACACCATTAGTGCCAATATATATTAAACTCTGATGATTCGAAGTAATATCGTTCGAGAAAACGTTATCTGGGATTACAAACCTCTGTGGAATTCTAGTCTAGCTATCGGCGAGAGGGCGAGGGACGATTTTGAGGATTACGGCTCCGAATGGTTGATGCTCAGGGAGTAGACCGAGGGATTTCTGTGATATTCAGGGAGGAAAGTCCTGGAGGTTGAGCAAACAGTGATGAAAGGCGGAGGTTTGCACACTATCAGCGCAATATGCGCGATATGGTTGCAAATTGTCATTGATTATTTTTAGCAGCCGTCAAAATACATCAATCCATGCTCTGAAAAAGTCCTGGAGTAAACCATGAGGACATTCTGCTGATGGATGTAGCAAGGAGAGAATGGCAAGGACAGTATTATTCATATGGTTGTGTATTACCTAGATTAGGCATAGCAAGGCGCCTGTTTTAAATTGAGCATTCTGCCAAGAACAATTTGGTATACATTTTAAATCACTATATAATCTTACATTAACCCTCAATTACAAAAAAGGTTTATCTTTTGCCAATCGGTATCAAAACATACTATAAAGTGCAACGATATTTGGTGACTAATGTCTCAGAAAAATACTACTTAAAACTGTAAAAAAGGCTGTAGATAGAGATCAAATACACATTGGATAAATACACAATCAGCATTAAATATAGTAATACTTGACGTTCAGTTGAGGTAGAATAAGCAAAATCAGTCATGAACCCATTTTAAATGCATTTTTTTTAATTATCACGCACCATAGTCATAAAGACAGTGTTACGGTGTATTCCGCGAAAAAATCATTAGGCTTGATCGGAACGGCAACCAGGCTCTTCCGAATTCCGATAAAGTTAAATATTTCTCATTTCGAATTTTCTCTCATTGTTGATGCCATTATGCATTCGCGTGAGTGCCTGCATATATTAGCTCTTCGTGCATAATGATCACTCTAATGTAATGAGTAACGATTCCTCTTTCAGGGATAAATTCTTGGTTAACAATTTGGGAAAATTATGCCAGTGCCTCACACGAGCAACTGGTATATGCTCGCATACAATTATTTAGTCTCTGTATGAGATAGGAATGTACTTGGCTTATTCGCGGAATTTAAAACGCCAAATTAAATGATATTATTTCTAAGAGGATATTCTCCTTAATAACGTTATTGCACATTATGATTATATGTACTTATTGCAAAGTAATGATTGCACAAGTATAATTAGTACTTTGTTATATTTCAACTTCAGAGATAAATTCTTGATTTTTTGGTGAAATTATGTTAATGCTTCAAACGAGCTAATGGCATTATGTTCGGAGACAATTACTTAGCCTCTTTCTCAGCTACATGTAAGCACTTAGCTAGTCCATACAGAATACTGCATACCAAACGCAATGATGGGGGCAGTGAAGACTATTTAGTGTTCAAAACGGGAAGCCTTCGGGATCTCCTGATGCCTCCTTACTATCAGCAATATATCTGAGAAAATTAAGTGTCGGAATTTATGGAGCCTTTTCAAACCGCTGAAATTTCCTCCAGTCCCTGCGGGACGCACTATTTAAGAATTAAGCTCTCACTCTTTTTGCTTTTTTATTTTTAATTGAGCCTCTGCTCTTAAAGGAAAGGGGGCGGGATGGCTCAACACGTGGAAGGACCGAAGTTGTTAGTCAATTCCCTGGAACCCCACGAGTTTTAAGGCCAATCGAAACAAGATGGTCTGCAATAAAAACTTACGGTACGAGGAAATCGCTTAAAGGCTCCCTCAATCGTTACTGAGAGGAAGTAAGGGGTGGGTTGGGATATATAGGAGGAGGATGGGAGGTGTAGGGGGGGGGGGGGTGCGGACGTGGAGGAATTGAGTCGCACGGGGAACGAACGGTTTAAAGGATTAAGTAGAGGATGAAAAGGTCGTTTGGTCCGCAACGGCGGAAAACTATATCGCCATTACTGCGGCAATGGGAATAGGAATTAAATCGCCCTATGAAATCTCAATAGGACTCGCTTGGGGAAACCCTGGAATTCGACCCATACCACTGCTCCCCAGCATGGATAATGGGATATATCCTGGCAGATTATAAAAAAATACCTCAAGGGGTTCTTGTGGAAGGATACGGCCCTAAATTAGGGCCGGGAGGGGTTTGGGTGGTTTTGTTGGCGGGAGTGAATACAGAAAAGGGAACGAGTTTAAGTAATAAAATTTATTTTTTTATTCACCAAGCAGTAATGTGTATACCTATTCATAGTTAAATAAAAAGGGAATGGCTTATTTAAAAAATCAAGCTGAAAGATTTCTCTCTGTATTCAAATGCCCGGAACAGATGCTTCACATGCACGCATCACTGAAATATTAATGGTTTCATTCTTCCACAGGAATCGGAATGCATTAATTTGTATTTACAAAAAAAACAGTTCGAAATGAAATTCAATGCCGTGAGTGCACCCATGCATTTCGTTAGACGACTTATTTAAAATATATATATAAATATTTCATTAGTAATTACATTATGCATTATTCGCACTGTCCTTTGCAATCAAAGCGTGGAACAGCCCTGATGGCAAATGGGGATTCATCAGTGAATTATTATAGATCTTGATTACGTGAAATAACTTAAAGTAATTCCATACCTGATAGAAATTTAGCATACTTACCTAAGTATGATTAATCTTCTCGAAATTTGCTACACAGAAATTGTACACTACTTTATAGGCAATTTAGCTTAAACTCAACGATGGTTTCAGTAATTGTGAGGGAGAGTGTTTCATCGTATTTATTCTAAATTTTTTCTAATGGATTTTAATATATTCTACAACTATTTAAAAAATGGGTGTGCTTAAGACCACACGGGAGAACTGTAAACTTCCATGGCGATATTCTGATAAATATAATGTATAAAAAAATCCATCACTAGGAATCGATCCTGGAACTTAGATACGTGGGACGACGACTCTAACCACTACGCCAACTTACTCTGCTACAGAGAGCTTTCTCATGAGCTTACATTCGTGTCATGCTAAGCGTGACGTGAGAATAAGAGCGTGACTCCCAGAATCCGATTTACCGCCTGCAGCATTTTCCTTGCGTGGTGCGCCTGTAGAAGTTCACACTTCAAAAATATTTTTCGGCACGCTGATGCGAAATACACCGTATACTTACGATTTTCGAAAGTACTACATTTGTCTTCACAGACAAGTTTTGCAATCTGTGAGAGCCACGCGAGGTGTAGAATAGATCAATACAGTGGTCTGAGTCACTCGAAAGTGTACTGTGAGTCACCTACATCCACTTCGACTTCGGTGACCTTGGTTAGTTTTTAGTTCGTTCTTGGGTGTCGTTCAGAATTCAGATGCCAACGCAGCTTTTCCGTCAGAAAGAATCGTCCTTGTCGTTGCAAGGTTAAGGTGTCCGCGAGGGCAGGATACTTCATCGACGGGTCAAAACTAATGCTGGAGAAGTATGTGAAGTTCGACAACATCCTGTTGCAGATGCAGCCCACTCGTCAGGTTCTCATCGGCAGGGAGGTTGGCGTCAGCGCTCACTTCGTGGTTGACTGGTATGCCCGCTGTCCGAAAGTCTTTGCCGAAGACACTTCGGCGGCATCCAGCGTGGAACCGACCGATGTTTCCTTGTTCCGGTTGCATCGCGTGACTCACCGACGCTTTTGTCCGTCATCAAGGAGTGGGTTCTACCCGGAACGACCATCGTAAGTGACTGTTGGATGTCTTACAACTGTCTCGCAGATGAGGGCTTCAATCATCTTACTGTGAACCACTCGGTGAATGTCGTGGATCCGAGCACCGACGCAAACACGAACACCATCGAACGCGTCTGATGACGCGAAGTGCGCGACAAGGCACCACGATTCGGTCGGCGCGAGCAAAACTTCGTCGGTTACCAAGGAGAGCTGCAATTTCAAATTATTTACTAGAACGCTCATGATCGTCTCCATTACGTTTTTAAGGCTGCGGAAGTTCTGAACGCCCCCCCCCCCGCTTATGTGTTAATTTTGTACATATTTGGAAAATATTTTTGACAATGGTCATATTAAAATTAGAAAAAAATTGTAATTTTTTTTGTAGATTTTCGCAGCTCATTGTTTATAGTATTCAGGCTTTTGGTTCTGCAATTAAATTATTAAATATTATGCAACAGTTTCGCCGTGCTATGCTGCCGGCTACGACGGGCTTTAAAGAACAACAATGGTCTTTTTTCCAAAAAGGAAATAAACAATTCCAGCAGCTGATGATTTTGAGAAGTAAAAAACTTAATTTTGAGTAAGTCTCTTCCAGGTATAAGGGAGTTTATAACTATCCTCTCTATTGATGTTATTTGGTCTTTCTTTGCCTTGCATTGCGGGTACGACCGATCGCATAGGTAGGATAATGAAAAAGTATAACATTATCACACGATACAACGCTACACGTCACGCCATTGACATCGAGACGGCAAGAGTACTACACAAAGAAAGCAGTTACTTTCCACGGCTCATAAGAGAGGCGATTGAAATAGAAAAAGGCCAAATAACATCAATAGAGAGGATAGTTATAAACATCCTTATACCTGGAAGAGACTTATACGAAATTAAGTTTTTTACTTCTCAAATCATCAACTTCTGGAATTGTTTATTTACTTTTTGAAAAAGAGGCCATTGTTTTTCTTAAAAGCCCGTTGTAGCCGGCAGCATAGCATGGCGAAACTGTTGCATAATATAAAATAATTTAATCGCAGAACCAAAAGCCTGAATACCATAAATTGTAATTTTCTCTTCATTTTCTACACCTTTCGAAAAACGTTTATACACGGTGTATTTTACATCCGCGCGCCGAAAATAATCCTTTTTAATAGTTGTAGAACATATTCAAAGTATCAGAAAAAAAATAGAATAAATACGTTGAGTAACTCTCCCTCATAATTACCGTAATTTCTTCAGATACAATATAGCCAGAAAGATACACCATGTCTATAAAAGCGACTTATAGCCATGAGTTGCAGTTTAACTTCAAGTCCATTCAAAGTTATAGAAAGAATAGGTAAAAATAGAATAATGAAACTTACATAAAATGTAAGTTTCATTATCATTATATTTTTCTCTTATCCGTCTGTATTTCGCAATCGAATGACATAATGCTTCACAAAGCCAATTTAACATGCTAACGAGAGAAGAGAAGGCTTATGGAAGTTTAAAATGCTTTTTTAAGATACAGCCCACTGTTTTAATATGCATTGTTTCTACCCATAAAAAAGGTAAAAATATTGTTCAAAGCAGAATTGATTATTATATTGCGGCTCCACTTGGAAGAGAAAACATATGAGCGCGTATGATACGGAATTCGATTAAATAGTACCATCAATACCTCAGAATGAAACGGTGCTTGGCAAATGCTACTGCGTATAAAATAGATCTACAGCTACAGCTGTGGCACTACAAAATAGAAGTTGGGCTCTAGTATCTTTAACAAGCTACAACAATAAAGTCTTGGACTCAAATCTTCTGAGTTGAAGCCTCAAATTGAAAAAGTGCATCCGAGCTGACATCACACGCACGAAATTTCATTACGTTCTCATGCTCCTTGTAATCTTGATCACGAAACGAAATTCAAAATCTCGAAGTACAATGGAGATGCAAATCATAAAACACGGGTGGTATTCCCGCATAGCAGCGTAGGGTAATATGCCCTACGCTGTGAGGTTAAAATACGAGAGGCTCAATAGGTTTTTCCTTTTTTTTCCCTCAGTTTTTACCGTGAAAAAACTTTTGCAGGAAAAAAGAAATTACATAACAGAAATAACTTTTCGCGTGGAGTATCTGTCCATGTTAGAAAAATTGTATTTCAAATTTTCATAAATTATAGTACATGTAATCTCTGAAACGGGACTTCAATGCAATCTCGGAATGCAATCGGGATTGAGCGAATTGATATCCATCTATGCATTTAGGTCCGGCTTTCATTGTCTGGTAAACATAAATCGTGAGGTAACAGCTTTTATGTTCACTGGACGCCAATTGAGAGCTCAGGATTTCATTTTCATTTCAATAAATTTTAGATTACATAACCGGATATTACAGTTTCGCCGGAATTTTTGGCAGAAAAGACACCGTCGTCATAACTACAATTTACTCGTTAATGTTGCTGTAGGATGAGCGTCATCTTGAGAATTAAGAATATATTCCTATTTTCCCTCCTACGTTATCGAGTCATAAGTTTCGCAGAACAGTGCTTAGTACACTCCCATTGAAAAAGTTCACGGTGATAGTTAGATCAAAAATAATGAGTGTGTATTAATTATCTTGTTGGTGCCTACATTAAATGCAAACCTTAGAATTCGTTATGCTATGTGAATATCTGCTGATCCAGAACGTAAGATTCTTAATAATGAAGACGATGAAGTATGTTTCAAGAATTATTTTTAAAGTCGTGGGAGAAAGATTAGTAAAAAGTTGGTATTTTGATATTTCTCGGTGCTACATCATTATTTTTTTCTGGCGGTTATAGGTATGTGTCATCACCAATGTTTTTCAATTATACATTTGTGTTTTTAGAGTCGTAAAGGTTTGACAGAAGTTGCAAAAAATGGGTAATTTATATTAAATACAATATACCTTCTATCAACATTTTATGCACAAGAAATTTTTCTTTAAGCATTATCATTTGGGCACTGAGTGGTTCTTGTTAGTTCTCCTAAAAATTACAAGAAGGCTTTGTTTTTTAAAATTTTGTTATTATTGTAAAGCAATTATTAAATTTTCCAGTAGTTAAAAAATGCAATGAAAACAATCCGTTGAAGTTTTATAAATAACTGGACATATAAATAATATTTCTTTGGAATATATACCCAATTTTAAAGGCTTTCATCATGCGGTTTTGATATAATATTGTATCGAATGTAAATCATAAATATTACGCAAAGATTTTACATAAATTCCACCACTAAAGATGAAAATATAAATTTTGAAAACGTTGAAGATGAGGTGATTACCATAACTAAAAAATTATTTATTGAAAAAAAGGTCGAGAAAGTACAACAATTGAATGTGTTGAATGATTACATAATACGCAAAAAAATCCTTCTTCTCATCATGCTTACTCGGATAACGCTAAGAGTCGTATCGTGCAAAGGAAGCCATAAAAATGGATAAGAACTTCGGTATCCTAAATATGCACGGTATCATCCGTGAGCAACTAGCACGCTTCGAACGCTTGCAAGGGATTCCTATCCCGGATCTTACAAGATGCAATCTTCGTGGCACATGATTGAAGTGCACTCCATACACATCTCGGAAGCTACGTTTCTCCTTCAATTCTGAAGCACAGCACAAGTGCGGATATATACACTTGGGTGCCTCACCCGCTCCGCCGTCTTGAAGGAAGTAAGAAGGCAAAACGAAAAGCAATCCTTGCGAGAGCCGAGAAAACAAGTCTCCCTCCGGCCTTATCTCAATTACTTCTTGCTCAGCTCTTCTCCTTCTTTCTAAGATGTACAGAGCCGGTCGATTCGAGGAAATTACCTTCTTACATGGAGGAAAAAAGACATAACGCAATACTTGAACTGTGGAACGATCGTCAGGAATCCTAACACTTCCATGCAACGGAATTCAAGCAGCTTCAGTTCCAGTTTGTAAGGTGCTGTCTATAGATAAGAATGAGAAACTAGAGGAGTAAAGGGTAAACATAGCAAAACAAACGTAAAAATAAAGGAGGCTCAGTCAAACATGATATTTCAATTAACGCGCCCAGGGTAATTCTCTGGCGTTTAATATATTTTTCATCCAGAAATGAACTTTATCTTCACAAAACCGGTTGAATACTTTAAGAAGAAAAAAACAATGAAGTGGTTCCAGCAGAAAAGTATACAAATATTTGATGATTTCGCAAAACACTCTTTGTGAAACCTTTGATTGGAGTAAAGTAAAGCACGGTTAGGGTTACTACATAAGGGTGAGGTAAACATTTGTACGTCAGTACGTTGAATTGTAAACATGGGTTAATTTAATTCTAGTTGTATTATATACATACATCATAATTGAAGCAATAAACAAAATTGCGTTTGAATGCTAATGATCACGAGTAAATGAATAAAACGCAAGGGACTGTCTTGACTGCACACGTTAAAAAACTAAGATTATTTTATTTTCGGCAATAGTTTTTCAGTTAGGTTATGGCAGAAAAGGAAACCTTAAAATTGAATAACCTGAATTTATCTACATTTTTTAATTGATGACATTCCGAAATGGCTTCTATGCAACAAGAAAACGTTATATGCTTTCTTTTGACGTTAAATATAAGCAATGTCAAAGTGCACCACATGATTAAACATAAAACTTCACCGAAAAAAATATTTGCTAATTACTGTAAATGGGTGGTAGGTAAGTATCTATATAATCATGTACCGCTATAAAATTGGCTAGAATTTTAAAACCAGCTCACACCTATGTTAAAAATAGACGCTTCAAATAAAAACTAAAAACTATGAATAACACTTTCAGCCAATATGAATGGTATTAAACATTTTCATTTGACAATAAAAACCAAAGGACTTGCAAATTTATGTATAATGTAAATTAACGTGGATCCACATAGCAATCAGCTCTAGAGCTGTCCACCCATGGATGCCTATATATTGAACAATGCCTATTTCTTGGACACCGAAACTACCATATATATATTTCACATCTATAAAACTAGTTAGGGTCACAATTTTATGCAGCTTCTATTATTGATAACGATTAATAAAATAAAAGTATACTAAGAAGAAGCAATTTCCGACGGTGGAGATATGATACACCACTAGTGCTATTCTTACAGCTCCCTCATACGCCGCGGATTCCAGTCCGGCACTCCAGTCTCTCACGGCACTCCAGGTATAGATGTTATAATTTGAATGGATTTGTAAGTTTTTTAAAATGAGTTTGGCGGTAAATATACAGAATAATACCAACTGCTAGATATTCGGTATAATCTCTCGCCATCCATTTATCGCTTGCATCGTAATTTAAGTGTTTCGAATCATCATCTTGGGGAACATATCATATTTTTATGATTCATATTTATTTTATTAAGATACATTATTATCATATTTTGGGGGATATATGAACGTACTTAGTACACTGCGGACACAAAGCAGGTTTATGAAATTTCGAAGTCCATTTCAAGCACAGCTTATTCTATATATTCTATATAGACCTAGTTTTATAGCCACAGGTAAAAGCTAAATGCGTTTTAAGCATTGACTATAGACTGTGGTTTACAAAAGAACTATTGTCTACGAAGGAAGAAAGAAAATGTGAGTAGCGAGGCAGCCTGAGGAACACTGGTTAATGGGCTAATATTCACGAGAGTGAAAGAGGTGGAGTGAGAAAGCATGTTCATAGAGACTAGTGTGTTTTTTTGACCTTAAAAGGGAATTATCTAGTTCGTTACATAGTGAAATGTATTGTGAAAAAACATGAAATTGCTTGTGAGAAGCCAATTAGCCTCTCACTCCGATCCCTCATCAACAAACATCACAATATACCCGAATACCAAAGGGCGTTTGCATAAACAAGAGTAGCGGATTATGAAAAAAATGAGAGGAATAAAATGCACAATATTTCCCATCAAACCTTCGCACACGAGTCAGAAATTTGAACACATCATCAAAAATTTAGTTTGTATCAGTATTGTAAAAGACACCGCTAAGCAATGGATGATTTTGGGACATGGGCTACAAATGAAGCCTACGAAACTATGAAAAACCAGCAAAACAGCAAGAGAGGTTGTTCAATGAAGGGTTGGACAACCTTCATCACTGCTGTAAACGCAAGTCAACACAAGTGGAATGATTCAAGACTTCTTCCCGTCCCGTTTCCACTTGTCTCACAATGGGGTCTCAATATAGACCCCTTTGCAAAGACAGTTAAGTCAAAGCGATCGGTGATTTTAATCAGTTGTTTAGCGTTTGTGTGCCTCGTGCTTCTTCGAGAATTTTTTGGTTATCCTGGCTTTCTCCCCGCCGTTGCCTCCCTCTCAACCTCTCTGTCCCTTCCGTTCTTCTATATCTCCTCTTTGGCGTTTGACACAAACTTATACGGAAGGGAATACTGGCCAATGCGACTTTACAAGTGTGGGAAAATTGTTATTGCGCCACCCCTAAAAATAAAGTATTTAGTGATCGTGAATTTAAATCACCGGATGTTAATTTCAAACTTTCATTATGATCTTCTTTACCTTGCTGGTACCATTCCCACCAGAGTGTCGATTTTTAATCCATAAACTTTCTCCAACGTTGAGTTTTATGAGGAAAATATTGGGAGGAATTATTTATATTAAACCGTATTCGTGAGGGTGGGTGCAACTTCAATCTTAAATAGTATTGCAATTTGCAGTGTAATTCCAATAGATTGGCGACATGAATGCTTAAATGGAAAAACATATTCATCCGAAGGGATTATTGTGCACTCTGCTGAAGTTATGTATCAGTTTGTCACTTAAACAATATTATAAAGAAGGTCAATTTGGATAGAAATAAACGCTGGAAATTGTAACTTTTTCGATTTTTATACTTTCTCTCCCCTTTTCACATTCTTTAATAAGTTTCAGACTGGCTGCCCTTAGTACCGGCCACCTTTGGCTCTTGCACCCACACAACCCACACTTAGGGCCGGTAATGGTGAGAGATGAACTAAATACGACTCTTCTTACAGCTCTCGGATGTGGAAGAGGGAAAAATTGGGAGCGAGTCCCAATTCTCAATCTCTCCCGTTGTGCTGTCAACAAGCATGCGCGCGCCCTGGGAATGAAGTAGCCTCCCTATAGTCGAAGGTTCGTTGAGGGTCGAGGGGGTCGCATTGGGGAGGGATTCGATGACCTCACAGCCCAACCCCTGCGAATATCTTCCACCCTCACTCCACCCTCTTTTCGTTCTGGCATCTCCATCACCTCCGCGAAACGAGGAACCCTAAAGGCTGTATAGATATATACATTCAGCATCCATTCTATCTCACTCCCCACTCTTTAAGCTCGCCTCATTCCCTGCCATTCTCCCTCCCTTGTGTTTCTCCCATGGCGGCTA
Organism: Pyrrhosoma nymphula; assembly: GCA_963573305.1. Taxonomy (NCBI): domain Eukaryota; kingdom Metazoa; phylum Arthropoda; class Insecta; order Odonata; family Coenagrionidae; genus Pyrrhosoma; species Pyrrhosoma nymphula. The sequence goes on along the minus strand of OY754338.1, from coordinate 3,117,888 downwards.
TTAATCTCAAAGGAGCCATTAATCTTCTTCGCTGGCTGTTCGAGGCTACATCTGACGTGGAACCAGAGGGAGATAAGAGACATACGCTCGCAAGTACGAGGATTGGAAAGACAGATATGTGTATGTGCGTATATAAATAAACAAATAAATATATACCAATGGGCATATAAGTAAATTCGCAAGCTAAAGCAAAAATGAAGGTGCGGGCTAATAATTCTAAAAAATAATAGGTTCTAAAAAGAATAGGTTTGATGAATTTAGAGTAAAACGAGACAAGCCAGGCAATGACCTTAGGTAGTCACCCGCTAGTGCACACAGGTGCGAAATTCTAAAGGGGAAAAATCATTTGCCTAGACCGGGACTCGAATCCAAATCAATCGATATCGTGCCAAGTTCTTTAGTGATTCACTGGGTAAAGCACTGAGTGCGATATCGAGGGATCCAGTATCGAGCTTCGGTCAAGGCGAATTATTTTTTCCTTTTTGGAGTTTCGCACAAGTAATTTGATATTTAATGTACCCTTTCCGTTCACTTTATACCTCTGCGTATTCTGCAACATAGCACTCGAGTTTCTTTTCATTTGCTTCACACTCTGCACTAGGCATCGCACTTCAAAAAATTTAGCGAGCATTTTTGACATACGCTGGAGCGTGTTAGAGCGAAAATAAGTTCATCTGGACATGTGGCTTATGTGTTGATATTCAATAAATGCGTCAAGCATGCATACCAACTTCGCCGTTCCATTTCAGGGTAGGCATAAGGCAATAGAGCATAATTATCGACGAATCACCAAGAAAATCGGCTCCATTCTACCGTATCCATGCATACCTCCTTTTCTTTTAATGCAAACTTGGATTGCTCTACACAAGCTCACTTGTTTTAACATACTCCTCATGTTCCCACTCTTAAGTCTCTTCCATCACATTTTCACATGACTTTCACGGCTTACCCCTTCCTCTAACATCATCCACTTCACTATCAGAGATATCTTTGTAGTTATTCTAATCTCGGTCACGCTCTTAACTTGGCCAAATATAAGAAGCACTCTCATTTAATATCAGTGGATTACCGGAAGATTAACTCAACAATCTTTCATCACTCACTCATTTAAAACCAAATCTCTGGTACTTTTACTAATATTACTAACCATATAAAAGGATAATATTGATTACGTAAAGTTTTTAATTACTTTTGGGACGAAACCTTCCTTTATAACCATATAATTTGGATACATTTGTAATCATATTAAAATAGAGTTTGGTAGACTATAGATAATAGGATCAGCTGGTAGATATGCTGTAGAATCTATCTGTTTATCACTAATATCTGTCTATTTATTGTCATTTATGTGTTCCTAATCATTTTCTTGAATGAAAAACTATGGAAATTTGTGGGTATATATTGAAGATCTTAGTACACTGCGGAAACATAAAACAGGTTATTGATGCTGTGTAGAGCAGTTCAATTACAGCTTGTATCATACTCGTATATATTCTATGCATACTCTGTTTTATACTCACAGGTAAAAACAAAATGTGCTTTAAGGATTTTAAATAGACCTTTGTTAACAAAAGAATTATTGCCTATGAAAAATTGCTGAGAATCAAGAAACGCATTCATATAAACTGAATACTGTACTGTAAAAAACTGAATATAAATATAAATAAATGCGAACACTTTGTAATAAAATTAAATAAATTTACATACTCATAATATAATTATCAAATGCTTATTATATTCTTTGAAAATATACTCGCAATAGCTGATTTTAATAGCTTATCTTCTTTGGGCTACTTTTCCAACAAACCTTTCTCGCTCTTCCGATCACTGGTGATCCAACGACCCAAATAGCAAAATTTTTTCATTAGTGCCCACTCATAATGTAACAATGTCATGATCGTTTTATTTTTCTTTGTGGCATTGATTATTTAAAAGTGAGTTTGTTTTATTCTCATTATTTTTAACCCATTCACTGCACAACTGATGTCACTTTTCAGACTAAAAAGTTCAACATATGGAGAAATAAATAGAAATATTTCAGAGTTAAATGATGCCAGTAATATTAACTTTAAAAATAAAAAAAATAACATTACTTATTTGGAACATTTGAAACCGTTGGTTTATGCTAGTAAATTTATCACCGTATATATTAGTGTGATATATAGGTTGTACTTGATTCCCGCTGCTGAGATAAAGCTAGAGGTGTAGTCTTATCTCCGCAGTCTGCCCATGAAAATATTAATGCAGATAAACACGTTCAACGAAGAAATAAGACAAAAGTTATTTAACTTGAAAGTTTTTCTCATTGAGTTCAATATTTTCATCAGAACTTTGTCTTACTCGCACACTTATGTGCATTATACGGGTGATAAGGAGATGGAGGCGTTGGACGCTGAAACGTCGGCATGCTTGAAAGGATATGAAGAGAGAGGTAGGAGAGAGGCTAGGTATACGGGAGGGAATGGTGTTCCCCGGGCGTAATGGCGGGGAGCTCCCACTGAATTGCCGCTTATTCTCTGCCTGTGAAGGGACATTATGACGCGGAGGGCGCAATGGACGGGGTAGCGTGGCAGGTAGGGCGTGTTAGGTGGTGGGGAGGACTCGTATAAGCCGACGATCGTAAGGGCACGAACCTCCCTCTCCCACTTCTTCCTACACATTTCTCTCCCTCTCTCCGAGTCTCCGCCTCACGGACTGCCTTCGTCAACAGCGATTCCGGGGCAGAGGAAGAGAGAAGCTGGAAAAGCAATGATGAGGCTACCGAGGAGGCTTTCCTCAGCATGACCCTGCCCCCTTGCTTGTTTTCCCCCTTGTCGTTGGGTGTCATGAAAATTAATAACAAGGGTACTCCCCATATCGAAATAGAGAGAGACAACCGAGAAATGGCTTATTTAGTTTATTAAAAGTGCCGAACCATTCCCCATTCATCGGGATTATCAATAACAAATAGTCTCACTTTTGGTTCAATGTTCAGCCACTACTTTTAGGCAAAAGTGTACCAGATTTATAATTTTTATTTATCTGCTTAAATTGTTCCTTAGCTAATAAAAAAACAAAACTGTGGTGCAATGCATGCATATTATTCTACAAATGTACTTTTATCAAACAATATACTGATGGCAGTGGCGTTTTTATTAAGTTACCACATTTTGACTCCATGTATTGCAGTGGTATGTTGATAACTAAAATAATAAGACGTTGCCATAATTTTATTTGTATTCAATTCCATGTGAATATTTTCTTCTTATTAGCAGTTTTTTTTAAAATAAAAAGGCATTTATATAAGGTGGAAAAATAATTTTTTTCCATTTAAAATATGTTCAATAAGTATAAATTCCACAACATTTTGTATTTGAATACTTAAAAATTGAAATATTTTCAAATGTTTAATTTGGTTGCACTAAGTTAAGCCAGATAATTTGATATTTAATTTGCAATTTTATCCTATTCTTCACCCATTCTGGCATTGCTGTTTGTAGTTTTGAATTTCTTTTGAGAATAAAAAGCGGAGAAAGTTATGATATAATTCATTGATACTATGTGATTCATTGTTTATACGAAGTATGGGAAAAAATTTCCCAACAGTAGCCAGAAAATGAAATTAAAATCATTTAAGTTATTTTACAGCTGAACAACCTTAAGGACTGAATAAGCAGCAGTTTCTGATGAGTTTCTTCACCTCTTCGATGCTTGCTAATGCTAAGCTCGTATTTCAGACTTCTTAGTCTTGCTTGAATGCTTCATACGAGCCTAGCCAGAAATTCCCGTTCATAGAGAACGAATTAACGACACAACAACGGAGGGATACAAGCGGTGCTGGCGAGACTAGCCATGTGCTATGAGACTAGCTCTCCCGAAATCGAAACAGGCGGATATTTCCACGGTTTGTCAATTGGAATACCTTTTACACATTTTCTTTAGAGGTTAGTGCATGATCAATGTGCTTCTGAGCTCAAGTACTTCTTAAATAAAAGCTAGGCTCAAATAAAAGTTAAGATGTCAACAATCCCGTGATTATCACCCCACGAATGTCTGGTTCAACCGATACTAAAATCAGTATACATTCAGAGAATCTCGCTCCTAATAAAGATTTGTAGTTCCATGTGAAAGAATGCTGCATGCAGCAGCATGCTGTCTGACAAAAATGATTGCAATCATACAAGCTGGGCTGATTTCATAATAGATGTATAACTTGCTCGATGATCGCTACCGGTAGGTCGTAGTAGCCCCTGGCCAACCAAGTTAGCCAACCTTGTAACGTACTCGGTTTCACGTATAAGCAAACTCGCACACAGAAAACATTTACGCATATTTTTGAAACCCCGGCAGAAAATTGTACAGAAGGTGAATTCTATTATTTTAATTTTGCATAAGTATGACGCCAATATTTCAATTTAAGATTTATTTATTCATATTCAAAGAGTTACAATATTGCGCATTCCTCCGTATTGAACACAGCACGTGGCGGGATTTCACGACCACGTGAAAATTGACAACAATAGGTAAGAACCCGGACCACGCTAGTTTTTAGAACATTCCAGATATACGGAAGTACGTCAGTAGCGAAGCTTCTAGAAGGACGACATTGCATCAGCGATCTGCCGACGCACTTTAACAGTCAGGATTGTTTCAAAAACCCATGTGCTGCACGTCTTAATGCTGTAGAGCGGACTCACATTAATACTGTACGATTTTCACGACCGAACGCGGTCCCAACTAAGCCCATATGGTTAAATAAGAAGTTTACCTTACGTAATTGGTGCGAAATAAAGGCGGAGGGAGTTAATAATATTGTGAAACGTGAGAAGTGAGATCCGGAAGTTGAGTGAGCAGCCGGGAGAAGCCGAGGTTATTACCGCTAGAGAGACGAGGTAAAGGAAGGAACCAAGCGTTGGATGTGGTGTCGGGGATAAAGACGAGACCATACAACTTACGACATCTGAAGCGAGGAATTTTGAAGGGAGCAATTACCCCGATATTGTAAAGGATTTGATTTATGTTGTGTTATGCCCGTATTGAGTGTTTTTTTTGTGCTGGGCAAGTGATTGAATCATGAGTGAAAAGCATACGCAAGGAAGTTAATCTGTGTTGGTGAGGAATGATTTAATGTGTTATTCGAGTGAAGTGTTTATTCATTTGTTTGTGGGGTACAATACCATGTAATCACATGTGCAGTCAGGGCAACAAAAAATAAATACATATTTTAATAGCAAGGACGATTGTTATAATTTCATTTAGTTGGGCTACCCAAAATTTCCCGTAGCGGAGCAGATCCAGTGAAAGAAAAGGTTAGTGACATTATTCAGTTAAAGGATGATGTTACAACCTCTTACAGCATCTGTATAATTTATTTATTATGTTATGACAGCAACATTAAGAAGGTGAAAAAATTTGGACAGTTGTTTTGGCCAAATTCCTTTCCTTTTCCTTCCTAAATATTGATTACTTAAAATTGAAGTAGACAATATGAATTAAAACTCCGCTTCCCATCTAGTGCATGACCAACAGTCGTGTGAAATCTTCCAAGATGGTTAAAATCATACTAGATTATGTCCTCAATATCAAGTACCAGAAAGAATACTAGGATTTGTGGAGGGTCAAGGATCGTGTGGAACGTGCTTCAGGGGTATATCGGAGCATGCTACTGGCTCAAGATTCTCAATAGAGAAAAAATAGGATCATTTTGTAGCATGGTAAAAGGTTAAAGTGTGATATATACCAAGGTGTAAATAAAAGTGCATAGATAGAGTATTTAAAGGAATGAGAAGGAAAAGAATTCTTCCGAAAGAGTGGAGCCAGTTGTCCCTCGGTAGGGAAGAAACACAACTTATCCATCCAATTTCTTGTAGCACGTTTCAGATTCCCAGTGTCATTAAACGTTCCGGAAACGAATATCACTAAAAAAGTACCGATGTTATTGGCAACAAGGAATGATTCCCCAAAAGTAGCAGATTCTTGAAGCAAAGCATCATGTATATTAAACTAGAAGTCCTCAGTTCAATTTTAACGGGAAGGAAATAAAATTGATGTGTGGGATTGAAGAAATGCTTTCAATGAAAATTTTAAATTTAAAAATGTTTACCGTTAGGTCTACTGAAATAGTTTATCATACTTATCCCGATGTTCCCAATTGTTTGTTTTCCCAATTTTCAATATCGCTATTCATACGAATTTAAAAGACTAATCTTCAGCAAAAATTTACATTGCATCTACAAAATTTCGGTTGCTACAAAAGTAATGCCAGCGCTTATAAAATATTAAACAATTTTTAACTAAGCGACTTCAGTCATTATTACCATCTATATCTTCTTTACCTCTTTATATATTATAATTGCTTTAAATGTGTAATAATTTATTTATTCCTTATTTAGTTCAAGTAAATGGAAATATACGGAATCTAGACTTCTGCATGGTCGTTATAGGTTTAATACATCATTCGGTAAAACAACATGTGGTTATTGAAATAAGAAAATCTATTCATATGTCTTACGATTGGTACCTCATTAAATGTCTGAAGACCATTGTTTACAGTTTTATTTTCTACGAATAAAAAGGATCTGCAATGAAATGAAAAATCAGTTTTAGATGTATTTTCTATGGAAGTTATAGACAAATATTTATGTAAACGACCTTGAACGGAACAAAAAAAATAAACTGTGGCTAAGATCGATTTCCGTTTCCAGGAATGGGGTTTAAAAACGTTTTAGGAATAGTAAGAAGAGGTAAAGAATCCAAAGACTCCATGATTAGCCCCCAAAAGGAAGAAGGAGATAGGAATAAATCAAATACCAAACGTAACACTTCGTTCTCATAAAGCTATAACTATATGTCTCTCAGTTACAAAGGACCACTGTGTAGCATAAGAAACCCAGGAGTATTGGAATTGGAATACCAGATAGAAAAGTAGAAACTGGTTTATCATCTAACAAGCCAGTGCGTTGTGCTTTGGACATTTTTTGAATCTACTTCAAGCCACGTCAAAAATATCAATCTATCTTAAGTCAAAATAAGTAAAACTGAGAGAAACAAAGCAATACCATCCTTGAAAAAATACAAAAAATTGCAACAGTACTGAATATTGATCTACTTAACACTTTGACTTTGGTCAAAATGACCCGGGTGGGTCATTTTGACCAAATTCATAGTTTCCATTGTACCTGTTCGTGTTGTAACCATCGGAGAAGGAAACACTTCCGTAACTTTTATTATTTAAGGGACCTGAACGTATGTCCTAATTCTCATTAGTGTATCTTCTATAGTTTTTGAAATATTAGCCTTTTACCCCAGAAGCCCCGCGTGGGCCATTTTGACCCACAATGCCTTTGGTGGCATTTACTTGGGTTTTGTTTTCGCTGAAAAGTGTTTTTCGCTTAAATTACCCAAACCATCATTATTTTATTTCATTAAAGTTATAAAGTTTAAAATTATTTTTTGTACCACTATTTTTAACATTAGGTTAGGCTTTGGGAAGTTCGTACCTGTTCTGAATTGCGACCCTGTGTATGTGAAATAGGAGTGAATTTCACTCAAGGGTTGAAGGGATTACATAAGTACATTGTTGGCTTGGCCTGTCACGCATTGGCAGTGTACTGCGCGAATGCAACGCGAGGGAGTGGAAGGGGTACCAGTCGTTTTAATTTCCCCACTGGTGCCACACACTGCTTAGAGGGAGTGGAATGGGGTTGAGTGCGTCTCGCTCAGTCACGCGTAAGGTGGTAGCATTGCGCAGCGACAGATTCATTAGAACACTTTCGATGATCTGAGGACGTGGCCTTATTGAGGCTGAAATCGAAGCTTTCTTCAGCACATCACCGACGCACGTCGAAGGAAGCGGCTCAAATTTATCCATCGAAGATTCAGGATACGACGATTTTATTCCTGATCGGAGAAAATTAGACTCTTATTTCGTTGACTCGGATTCCTGTGATTATAAAGAGTGCAGCAAAGAATCTGAAGTGCCCCTAGCTTGCTGTAAGTAGTGCATTCATCTAACGCCCAAGATTTCACCCTCGCACGCTCTAACATGTAATACTATATTCATGGCAATATTTGTGGTGCGGGAGCTGGTAATCCTGGTGGAGGCAATTGTCTTGACTTAAGTGCAGAAGAGGAGCGCCTCAAAATGGAATGATTTAATGTGTGAGGAATAATTTAATGAGCAAAGACAGAAACTGTCACTTCAGCCAGTACCGGTAGATGCACGTGAAAATGTTGCGAAACAGAGTCATCATGTGAATATCAGCTACTAATCACAGAAAATAAACAAGGCAACATGGAAGTGTTTGGCAGTAAAAGAATGAATGTTATATGGTTATGCTGTGAAGCTGACTGGTCTGCCTCTTAGTTGTGCACATGTACCTACATTACCAGCTTGGATGATTTTTTTTAAATTTATGCTCAGCCATTTTGTATAACAAAGGAATTAAATTTTTTATTGTTTGATAATTATGACTCATTATTTATATTTATACAGTAAAAAATAATAAAGCAGCTTTTTTATGAACAAGTGTTTACAGCTTTAATAATTTTCGGGAAGACGATTGGATTTTTTGTTTGTGTCCAGATACTACTTATGGAGCAGAAGCTGTACGAGAATCAGGACTGTTACCTCCAGTCGACTTCATAGTACCTATAAAACCTTGACTGCATAGCACCTTGACGGCATATATATACCTTGACTGCAACAAAATCTTACTCATAACAATTTAACTTAATAGATCAATCTTCAAAATAATTGAATTGTCAATTTAAAATTTTTTAATAATGTTTTTTTTTAATTTAGACAGTAATTTCATCGTATATATGCAACCCTGATTCTTTTACTAAGTCACTGCACGATAAAAAATATAAAATAACAATAAAAAGGCATTAAATGACGCATATATAAGCAAAAATGACAAATGGGTCATTTAGACCCGCGCGGGGCTTCTAGGGGGGTAGTCGACACCGGGGCTTCTAGTCTAAACAATAAAATCGTGCCCTTTGAACAATTACCGGTTATAATGGTGCAATATTTATAATAATATTTATTTTATTTTTTGTGCTCAAAGTTAAGTCACAGACTCAAAGCAAACGGAAAAACGCGATTTAATACATACTTAGGCCGAGTAGGTACTAATTTATTAAATGCCAAAATAAATTTGTGATAAATAAAAACCTATCACCTTTGTACATATAGCAATAAATATATAGGGAGACTTTAGTAACATAACCAATGATTAAAGAGTTAAATTAAATTAACAGACATATTAGTTCAAACAAACTGTAAAAAATACTTTTCAACGATGACAAATATAGACATTCAATGCTTGCTTTCAACTGTACATTTTGTCTTGCAGCACACCATTTGTTGCTGTTTAGTTCTTATTTTGCTGCTTTCTCCACTAAATTTAAGTAAGTAAAGCCATCAACTCATACCAACAATCTTCAAGTAATTCTAATCCATGATGCATACCTGTTCTTTTGGCTTCGATAAGACGAGAAATAAAATGAGATGGAAATAAATATAAAAAAGCACCATGAACTAAGGTGTCAAAGGAATTCAATAATTCACTGTAACATAAATGTTTTCTCAATTCAATAGAATTATAGTAAAAGTTAATCCATATGAAGTATTTCTTTACCTTTCATAATAACTTTATCTATCGATGAGAGGAAAGAGTCACCATATGTTTAAGCCTTGATTACGATATTTTCACGAGATAAACTTATGATAAACGCTGCAATATAACTGGTTCTATCTGTTCTATCTGTGACAATGCTTTTTGATTCATATAAGTGCTTATGACGCGACCATTGATATACATCTTAAACATAGCTCTTTCAGTGCCGAAGTCATTTTATGAATCAAAATATATTTTAAAGGTTTTTCACAAAGGAAATGGAATAGCATTGAATGATCAAGCCTCTAGACTATGTTTTAAATTTAGGAATATTTCTACCAAGATACCCATCTACATTCAATGGTACACCTGACCTCAATTGTCAGTCTACTTCCTTAGATAGTAAATAAACATTCATAATCCCGAGAAAATATTTCGCTATCTCTCACAGCAATGAATAGTAAGGAAATTGAGGTCAAAGTTGAACCGGATGGTTAAACTCTAACCCAACTACTTCCTTCCTTCAATCCGCAACCTACGCAGAAGAAAAAAATCTCACACAAACAAAAAAGAAGGCCGACTCTAATCATCGCGAGATATCTCAATCTTCGGAGAAAATGCGAAGCAGGGTATAAAGGGAGGGAGGGGACCGAAAAAGTATGAGAAAGAAAACTCCCTGGAATCTTACGCCGAAATAAATCCGGAGATGACAGAGAATTCTTGTGGACGGCCCCCTTCAGAGGAAGGAGGAGTCATCCATCAGAAGCAATATTCGCCCTTCTCTCAGCCATCACCTCTCATTCCCACTTATATTGTCTTACTCTTCCTCCCACTTCCTCTTTCCTTCAATTCAATTCGACCAAAAGAAACCGCAAAGGAACGCCTCTGAATCTTCCCGACCATCATTCCACCCGGTGGATTGCACGACCTTCTCATCGAATTTCCTTTCGTGTACTACATCCGTAGAAACAGCAAATTCTTATTCGATGTTCGCGCCCTCCAACTCATCACCTTGTTTTCATAAACGAAGGTGAGACGAAATGTTATATTGGGCCACGGCTACTTTAAAAATTCATTTCACTAATCAGACTCAAAATGTGTTTGAGAATCATAGCAATCCTTGCTCAATGACATCATGTGCAGTGATGCACAGATGAGATAGGTGTACCCCGACACAGAAATCAAGGAGAAATGTGATGTGAAATCTTATTGGGCTTCCACCGCGGCTTATGCAATTTGAATAGACGACGTTTTGACAGCACTCCCTCCAATGATTTTCTCATCTGTAGATAGCAGAAAATTCTCTTGTCGCAATATACAACATCATAAAAACATAAACCAAGTGGGAAGCAACAGATTAACTTACCATAATAATGGGCCAGAAAAACCTCACATCTTTCACAAGAAATGAAAAATATTTTTCTCGTCACGAACATATACGCGATAGACATGAATCATTTTTACGTATCACAGACACGTGATGCGTTGTTTGATTGAGAAATAAGTTAATTAGGATTAATGTGAATTAAAACAATTTTGGCACAAAAAGTTATTTTTCACATTCTTGTCTCTCATTCCCCTATCGCTTCCGCTTCAAAAAATTTAAATTAAACAAATTTTAAATTTACTTAGAGCAATATATAAGAACTGGTCACTGACGCCGGTTAATTTATCATTCAGTTAACTCTCTTCCCAATGTCATACCAGTAAGTATTTTCAATGTAAAAGCAAAATCATTTAGCACATTTTCACTAAGCATAGGTACTCGTATAAATATGATTTTTTGTACAGCATTCCACATGTGACGTACATGCAGTATGTTTTATTCGTTTCTATAAGTACCTACGTGGATATGCGCTATGAAAGGTGGTTCTTTGAAATTGTTTACGTACACGGATAATCAATAGTCAAATACCTTTTATATTCAATGGACATGTACATGAATAGTATACTTTTGGCAGAAGGTTAGCCAATTCCGAAGAAACTAGGAAAAAACATATAATAATTAGCATAGATAGAAATCAGACAATATGGAAAGAATGTGTAATAGATTCTTCGGTAATGGACGTATGCAAGGAAGTTGACTTATCCATGTTGACAGAAGAGATGAGTAAATTATATGAATAAACAGATTAATGATAGAGGAGTTAATGGTGTGAGAGAAAGGAATTGACGGAAGAAGTCATGGGTGAATATCATGGAAACCTCTAAGAAGAAGGATTAATACGAGTCTAGAATGCTTGAAGATTGCGCACTCCCTTGGATGCCTAAGGGGTCATTTTTTACCCCCACTGTTTTTTATTGTATTGCTCAACGAATGCGTTGTTTTTATGAATTTATCATGTAGTCTTTTTATGCCTTTTGATATTTTAATGGATGATGATGACAATTTTCGGATTGAGTTAGATTAGGCTAAGACACAGCAAAAAAAATATGATTAAAACTAATTATTTGAAAAGGTACAAATAATTCTTCGAGAATTTGCAGGTAAGTAAATTAGATTTTTAACATTGAGGTGTTTGTTGCTTGTTTTATTTCAAAATAGCCTTGCCCTTTAAATTTTCATGAGCAACATTAACATTTGCAAGGTGAGATTCTGTTTAGGCAGTGATAAACCACGTAAGTTTCTCTGAATATGCATTGCTTAAAGACCGAATTTTTGCAAAACTTGCATGACTTACTACCCATTGTACCTTTCTTACATTGCAATTTTACCCAAAATTTCTTGTGAATATTTGCTGTTTCAGGATTAGCACCGTCCGAATCGTCAGATGCAGTGAGAGGACCAACTTGTCGTGAATCAGCGTTTTTATGAACAAGTTCCTCGCCAAGGTTTAACAAAAATTCCATTATGGAGATTCTAGAATGTTTGAGTTTCTTGTACAGTACATGGGCGTTGATTCCAGCAATATCAAGAATGTTAACAATGTATAATGTTAAGGTATTAACGGACCAACGTCTACAGGATGGTTTTACTAAGTAATTGCGAGTCATCTGATCAACAACATCAACGCCATACTTGGTCTCGTTATAAAAAACAACTGCTTCAGGATTCTTCTTCTCATGTGTACCAATCTGAACGTCTGGGTGGAGTGAGCCCAAAAGGAGTACCTTTTCTTGGATTTCCCTTGATAAATGTGTGACTGTCAGGTTATCATGCTTCAAAATTTGAGTGTAATGCAGAGGCTATTTGCCTTTTTCACTTCAGCTGGAATTTCATGCCTAATGGGGTTCAACGCTCCAACAAGACTAGTGCCATTGGCCTCCATACTATGACCTATCCATCAATGTGATTGACGTGCAGAAGTTGTCGCAGATCACGTTACGCCCCTAATGACATAGTGGGACATCAACTTCTCAACAACATAGTCACCCAGACGCTGGTCATCGGCATGCATGTCATCTTTGTCATGGTTAGGAAACGCATTCACCGTGTTCTTGGAGTCTTAGTCAACAGACAACCAAAACGTTTGCCCATATTTTTCAGGTTTTAAGGGCATGAACTGGAGGAAAATGAACCGGGTTTTAAAGGGTGTCATTCCTCATAAACACTTATGTAAGGCCCTGGGATGTAGCAGGTTTGACAATTTTCAATAAATGTTGCGAACCTCGGACAAGTACCGGCCTCGGTGGCGGCGGGGTAAAGTCCTCGCCTGCCGATGCTAAGGTCGCGGGTTCGAGTCCCGCCTGGGTAGGTTTCACCCGCACAGAGCATGGATGTTTGCGATTGTTCAAGTTTATTGTAAGCGAGGACCTAATGTTCCTAAATAAGCTTGATTAAATAAAGACAATTATTATTATTATGAGAGCAAACGTATCATTATGCAAACGGTTGAGTCTAGTGGGCCTGACGAAAAATCGTAAGATCCTCAGGATTTCTTCCAAGCGGTCCCGAGACATAGCTTTCTTAATAATAGGATAGCTATATTTTGATGACCAGAGAGATCTTTGTGTCAAAGAATGGGCTCTGGTCGTTGGAAAAACAATTGCTGGAAAAAGACAAGTTGAAAAAGCAGAAGGGGTCAAAAATGACCCCTCCGCCATCTAAGGTAAAAGTACAAATTTCTTCGAAAGGATGGGGGCTATATGAAAATTTTTTTGAGAAAATACTCATTGAGTGAAGGGAATAAAATTCACAAATAAAAAATAAATTTGAATCAAATTGTGGGAAACAGCACGTTGAAAAATCAAAATGGGTGAAAAATGACCCCTCCGGCATTGATGAAAAAATGTATGATTTTGACTGAATCTAATATTTATGTTTTAAAAAGATAGTGAGGAAGAAATCAGCAAAACGCAGCCAATTTCCTATCCCTAGTATGATGAAATAAGTTCTTTTGACTGCGCCAATTCTGATTGGCAACAGCGTGATGGGTATGTAGATACGTAAACATGGAGTAAGAGAGTCCTTTCTTGCTCTTCCCAAAAGCCTCTTCGTACACACCAGGGCACATGATGTATTTCTGATTTAAATCAATAAGAATTTAGATGAGTATATTCTTCCAGCTCTTCAATATTCCAAAGTGAGTTGTTGCACCATTGCATTTATTGTAGTACTTTCGGTTCCGACGGCTATGGTATTTTTTCACTTGCAAACGGCACTTAATAGAGGAGTGAGTCCATTTACTGTCTGTGTAAAGATCAATTTCAACGAATGCTTTGAGTTATGGCTAAAATAAAAAAATCTAGATATCGTGGTATTATAAGAATTTAGTACTTACACATCGTGAAATACTTTTGAAATACGCAGTATTCATCATACACCTAAAATACCTACAGTCGTGGCTCCAGCACAGGATGGTCGGCTTATTTGAGAGGCGATCAAGCTATCGTATCCCTGTAAATACGTAGGAAGGTTATTGCTTACCGTAGCGAGTCGGGTTTCAAAAAATGCTTTTCATGTCGTCACAAAGAAGACTGATTTTGAATTTACATTTTCTAAAAGTCTAAATTTCAATCGCCGCTTTGATAGCGATTCCCTGTCTAGTTATTGCAGGACGCTAGTAACACTAATTAAATTATCGTATCGACCTTTTGCTTATCTTGCAGATACTCCAACTCGGTTTTTAGGCCTATCTTATGAGAATTCCAAATGCCTGTAGTGTAATTAGGCCGTTTTACACGATGAAAGATATTGTACAAACGTACGTACGTGAGATTGTACGTTTGTCTCAACGAAATTAGAAACGGGTTCTATTTCCCGTGCAGTCATTGAGACATTCGCACAAGCGTTCATACAATTTTCCGCTTTACACGATACATTTTGCCTCATGCAAGAGTTCACGGAAGAGTTTGTACAGACAAATGTACCGTGTAAAACGGCCTTTTTAAGTGAGGTCTAACAAGGAAAGAGTAGCTAAGTACCCGTCTAAGGAACGGAGTATAAAGCAATGTACTTACGTACACGATCAAACCAAGCAATATTTAATCTGAAACTGGTGCCCCGGGGTTGAGTGGTAGGTAGTGAACTTTACCTTGTAGCTACGTCACCATAATTAGCTCAATGCAGATGCTTACCCATTTTTAGTTCCTATTTGGTTGGTTATTTGTGAAAGCGACCGAAAATGGAAGTCTTTACCGCTTTTAACAATTATAAGCGAGTAGGTTGGTAAATAACAAGGTTTTTAGGTAATTGATGAAGGATGGATAGATAAACCCGATAAAAGAATTAGCTACCTCTTAACAGTACAAAGCCAGACAGTTTTACCTCCAAGAAAATATAAGGGGTCATTTTGGGCCATTTGGGTATCAGGGGTCATTTAAAAAATATAAGGGATGTTTTGTTTTGTTTTATTTATTTGTCCAAGGACCAGTAAATACAAAGAATTTGCGTACTGGTATAAGACACGTCATGTAAAAAAAATCAAACCATCACATTATCACAACATTAACAAATCACATTATCACAAAAGCCAAAAAATTATGATCATGAAAAAATCAGAAAAATTATCAAAACGATAAATAATCATTTATGCTAAAAAACATATTCCCAAGCAAGAAGTCCTTCAGCTGAGATTTAAATTTGGGAACAGACGTAATATTTTTAAAATAAACAGGCAATTTGTTGTAGAGGATAAGGCCCATATTCCTCGGCCCATTGAACGTAGACTTAGTGCGGGTGAATGAGACGTGAAGATTTTTTGCATTGCGAGTGTTGTGGTTGTGTATATCAGAATTTGTAGCAAAATTGGAAAGATTATTTTTTGTAAATATAATAACGGTAAAGATATAAATACAAGGTAAAGGTAACAAATTAAGATCCCTAAAAAGAGGAAGACTTGGGGCATCGTACTTAGAATTAGTCATCAAACGAACAATTTTCTTTTGTAATTTAAAAATAGAAATTGCTTGAGGAGAAGAGCCCCAGAAAAGTATAGTTTGCACAATGTGTGAATAACATAAACCATAATACAGAGAAATGAGGACATTTATGGATACAGTGTGACGAATATTCCGAATAAGAAAAGTGACAGAATTAAGCTTTTTTAAAAGCATATCTATATGAGAGTCCCAATAGAGATGGGAATTTAAAAATAGGCCTAGAAATTTAGTTGACTCTACCTGAGGCCAAATTTGATCGTCAAATGGAATATTTATTACTTGGGTTGGAGTGTTTTTGTGAATAAACTGTATAACTTGTGACTTTTCGACATTAATTTTAAGAAAATTTTGCGTGGCCCACGAATGAATTCCTTGGGTAACAAGAGTACAACTTGTAAGAAGGTCGTGAATAGAAGCTGCAGAAATAATAACATTGGTATCATCAGCAAATAAAATAGGATGACTGCCTGGAATACCTTGTAGAACACCGGGTAGATCATTAATGTAAATGAGAAACAAAATGGGGCCAAGAACGGACCCCTGGGGGACACCTTGGTGAATTATTTTAGGGGAAGATTTATAATTAGTGCCATCTTTATTAATAATGACATGATCATTTAGACTTCTTATCTTTTTTAATTTTCGCTTTTGAAGGTAATATTGTACCTGGTTTTCCAGTGAGAAATAAAAATTCATGAAATATGCAATACATTATTACATGAAAAATATGGATTTATACAACTATCCAGCGGTATTTGCACATAATGTGTGCATCAAACGCTATTTTCCGAACAAGAAAGTTCAATTTTACGCAATGCCGTACATGCTCATCCGATTTTAAAAACAGCGTTCACATAAACCATTCTATCTACAATATTAAGTTGCTACGGGGACCACAGTACGCCATCCGACGGACGGAGTACACACTTCAGCTCTTTAACAGCAACTTCTTCCGAGATTCATCCCCGGCCCGCGTTTCCTGATAAAATATCGCCAACGTGTCCCTATCTTGTAGTTATGTACGTCGCCATGTTTCGTTCAATGCCTCTCCCCCACCAAATTCGATTCCTTATTTCTTCTCTCCTCGTGCCATTGGCAGGGAGACACGTGGAGGCCCCCAGCGGCGTGACTGAACACGAGGCAACTGCCAAATCTATTTAGGCCCCATCCATTCTCCTCGCTCAGCCTCTTTTCATCTGCCCCACACACTTCCCTTGAACGTTCTCTGCCCATCCCTTCCTGTTCCCTTCCCTTCCCCCCCCCCGCCCTTACGCCCACCCCCTAACTTCCCCCTCCGTCCTTTCTCAGTCCTTCAGACCCGCCCTCGCAAATCCTACCCGCGCCCTTATTTTAGATTTCCCACGAGGCCTCCGCCCTCCTCCTACCAACGCTTACCCTTGCATCCCCCGCCATATACATCCGCCCTTCGAAGACGTAAACGGGGAAAGGCACTTTTAAGAGCAGTCGCAACTCACAACATGAGGACTGTGGCATATGCGGAGTCGAATATCACTTTGCGATAAGAGTTTCTCGTAGAAAATACATCTCGATGTTCTTGCTCTAAATTGCATTGTCGCGCAATGTAGCAAGCTATTATATTACGCGCATGGTATCACTCATCGCATAACAGTGAACTGTATTCCATGACGGAGTTTCCTTATCTCTTGATATCATATATATATATTACATAAATCAGATAGATTTGCGGCTTGCACTGCATCGTGCATCGAGTGACACTTCTCGCCGCATTACAACACAATGCGGTGAAATGCGTCTCACAATGTACGGGGCATCAAAAAATGTGGAAGATAAAAATTCCTTACGGAGAATGTGGTGTTGGGTGATGCCATGAAAAACATTTTCAGATGTCGCAATTTGTTTAAATAACATGATAAGGAATGACATATTTATCAAAAAAACATGCTGGTCATGGCCTTGCACCGGATATTGCAGGTCTATGAATACTGCATGCTAACTCTTGGTGACATGTCTCATGATATACGAGGGATTGAGCAATGTGAAGTGATAGGAATACCGTACGCGATGAGTAGTACTAAGTGATTTCATCGTAAACATCATCTGAAGTCGACACTGCACAGTGGGCGAAATCCAGGATCTAGGCGGAAAAAATTGGGAAAACCGACTTTATGGTAGGGGCTATTTTAGGCTTCAAACATATCCCTAGATATTAGGGGGGCCCTTTTTCGCCCTTAAGTTCACGATCCTCTGAATAATATGACCGTTAGGGCCAGTCAAAGTAGCCCTTTCTGCTGAGAAAAGTTTTCGGCCGTGCTCAGTTTTATTTTGACAGTGAAGTGAAGAGCTCGCAGTCTGGTGCGTAGCGCTACAAAATATTATCTCCGACTTGGATATTAGTTTTTAAGGTATTTGCTATAATTTAACACTATAATTATTATTCTATTATCCATTTATAATTTTTG
Organism: Pyrrhosoma nymphula; assembly: GCA_963573305.1. Classification (NCBI taxonomy): domain Eukaryota; kingdom Metazoa; phylum Arthropoda; class Insecta; order Odonata; family Coenagrionidae; genus Pyrrhosoma; species Pyrrhosoma nymphula. The sequence goes on along the minus strand of OY754338.1, from coordinate 3,099,524 downwards.
TTGGTACTTTTAAGCAACCCTAGTAAAATTTATTTTCTTTTACGTTCTTATATTTCATTGGTCTTATAAAGTGAGTCACAACGAGTCACTAGTTTATTTAAGTGAGAATGCATGCAAAGGCTATTCCTAATTACGGAATTGAAAGGATTAAGTGCGGAATAAATTTTGTGGTATTTTTTTTTGTGCCATTCCGAGCGGTGCCTTTACGCACGGAGAGCTATTCCAGCTTCTTCACGACAGCATCGAGACGAAGCCTTCTCTGTTGGCTTACGTGATGCAGAAATTAAAGTTAGGTGGGTTCTCCGAAGATAATAAGCAGTGCGTTATGGAAGCTATACAGAAGTTCATCTACAATTACACCAAACGTTGGAAGCTAAGTGGTAGGCAATATTACAAACCTTTCTCTAAATATCACAAGTGGTTTCAGAAGGCGTTAACCGTGCCTCAAAAAGTGAAGGGCATGTTTACAGGTATCACGAGTGTAGATTCAGGGCCATCATTGTCCAAGGGAAGACGCAAAATATATCCCACCGATGTACAGACAGAGGTAAACGGGAGAAAGTGCGGCAAATGATAGAATCGCACTCCAAAGAAGAAATCATCTTCGCGGCCCAGCATACTCTTCATGTATCTGGGAAACAGGACGCTGCAGCTCTGCCACCCTAATGAACAAAATAAAATCCTAAAGGACCACATAATCGGATCCTGCTACTTATAGTTTCGGACATTTTGTACTTCATGCATGAATTCGTTTTTTTAGTACCTAATTCATATTTCTTATAGGCCTTTAATAAAAAAATAGCAAGTGAGGACGGCAGAAGAAAATGCCTCGTATGAAAAAGAGAAACGGTTAATTAGAGAACGTTTTAGTTTAGAAATGGGCCTCCTTGTTGACAATCCTAATCCTGGCGGTAGCGGAACCTCAAATGACGGGAATACGGCGAGACGTTTCTTCCAAAATCCAGAACTCTCGTCTAAAATAAAAAAATATTAACTTCAGTTTCATTCAACGATTTGGAAAGGTAGGAAAAAAATAGGTTACCTGCAGACGATTTGGAGTTATTGAAAGAACCTGATCTCCGGAGAAATTAAAATGGATGGGATAAGTGACAGTGGGAGCTCCGCGGTGGCTCATTATGAATAGGTATCTCTATTAATAAATAAGTGTGGATGATTGTTCTGCCTCATGAAATTACGTGTAGTTGAAAATAATATTCTTTGTTAGAAAACTTCTACAGTGAGTTGCTTTTATTCAAAAATATTCCTTTCCATATTTTCTTCCTTTGAATTTTTTGTAACCACGCTTTTTAAGATCCTCCATTATCACACCAAATTTCTGAATTATTTCTGTTTAATAGTTTAATGGTTTGCAGTTAAAGATAAAAATGTGTTCAAATTTATGTTTTATCTCTCTTCTCCATCTAAATCGATAACAGCAAACCATGTTTGAACGGCTCGAATCCGTTGATACAGGCAATGATGGTTAGCTCATATCTTAGTCCTAGGTACCTCCATAAACCCTATCCCTTTCCCATCCAAAAGAACCTTCATCTGTTGGATTATGAAATACCAAATACATGGACCCTTGGGAACTTAGGGTATGAAAAAGGAAGAATATTCGTTTTACAGCCGAGAGGCTAATAGCCATTGTCAAACCATGGGGTTTGGGCCTGTCGTTCAGTCTCTTAAAAATATTGATTATAAGTTAAAACGCGGTTTGAAATCAACAAACGTTTTGGAAATCAATATAAATATATATTTATATTTAGATTGACAGATAAAGTGATTCAGAGCACCTCGTGATCTAAAATAATAAACATATTTTTCCCGCCTAGATTAGATATCCCATTGTGCACTGGCGTGAATATACCATGAATAACGATGCAGCATATTTCAAGGATCTAATTCGGTCGCACTTCATATGAAAATATATCAGCATGATAACGCAAGTTTCCACAAAATAGATATATTTCACTTTGCACAGTGTAGGATACGTGGTAAAATTTAATCCTTATTGACTCGTTATTCTTCATAAATTTTATCGCTCCGTGTCTCTCCGTGCGGTAGCGCTGCGTTCCTAACCGAGACATTCCGGGACAATTTTGCCAACCGGGCGGGGCACCGAGACAGACCCTAACATTGGAACATTCCCGGCCAAACCGAGACATACATTAAGCCTTTTTATGACGAATAAAGTAGAATTGGAGATGAAATTGGTGTGGAGACATTCCGTCCCGGCGGTCCAAAGTCGAATTATAGCAGAGTAACAGATTGTCAAGTGTAATCCCGGATGCCACTAGCCAGTGCCATGCTGAGGGCAGTTCAAGTTCCCAACGTCTAATCGTTAAACTGTAAACTAGGGTTAACAACTATAAGTCTTTCTCGGATGGGACAATTTGGTTTGCAATCCTAATATTATAATAGGCAGTATTATTTTTCCGTGGTTACTAAGTTCCAGCCTTTATATACAAAGTAATATAACCCTAAGGTCAGTTACGGACTACGTTTTGGATATTTTACAATCCAAATAATTATATACTTAATAACGTAAACTATAGATCCTATATATTTATGTCAATCAAATAAAAACTACAATTTTCAAACTTAAACTAACTTAATTTCTCTGACAGCTCTATGAATGTACTTGCTTCACAAATTCACGAAGAAAACGAATATTGCAACGAAGATTTCATTTTTGATCAATAAAAGAGTTTAAAAGTTGGATGTACTGGTCAAACTAAACATTTAGTTCTGTATGACCAACGGAATACCAAGGTATGTGAAGTATTTGCAGTTCGTTGCCGGTCAGCCACTGGAAACTACTACTACTACGACTATAAAAGGAAACTCTCACTCTCTCCCACTTAGCATTGATAGCAATAAATACCTTACATTGCCACGGTCCGATGTGTCGAATGGGCTAAGCTCGGCATAACGCAATGAAATATCATTTTATCTTGGCATATCGAATACATGTAATGGCGAATTTCCCCCGTTTTGGCCACATCTCGAACTTGCCTTGAATATTTGGGAACCTGCTTAGAAAGTTATTACTCGCGGATTTAATAATATATGAATAAACGCTTCATGCCTCGTTAAAATATACTACGAGTGAATAGATAATGCTACACAGTTGATGGAAAGACTAGGCTGGGAGCCGTTAGAGACACGGAGTCCATAAGCCAGGCTAAAATTGCTTGAACAATTCAGATCGGTCAAGCATCAGCAAGATACTTTGGGCATTATTTTGACCCCGAGCCATATCTGATATGCAAAATGGTTATTTTATTTTATTCTTATATACTTATTTTATCAATACAGAGCGTGATAACATAAAAATTACTGATAGCATGCAATTCTCCTTTTTACAATCCCCTCTCCTTTGCTTTGTTCTCATTCCGTAGGGAAGCATGTAGATGTAACTCATAAAGAAGATGTAAAGTATTTCTATGCATCTGCTGCGATATGTTTATGCACCGTAATCAAAAAGTCTATCACAGTTCTCCTCGCATCAAAGTTCACGTTATTACGACGAGCATAAAACTCCACCAACCGGCGTTTACGAAACCAAAACGTACACATTTTCTAGCCCCTCCTCTACCCGAATATTTACACCAAAGATATCCCTGAATAGCAGCCACCTGCACCGTAGGTATGTCGCTCCACATAGTCCCTTCAAATCAAAAACACGGCACACACCCCCCACACCACTGAACAACCCCTATTTTCGCCCTCCTCTTGCCCGAAACGGGAGTCCTTTGACGGAGAGAGGACGACGGCCCAGGAACCGTGATTTAACGCGAACCCCGGACGCTTGACGGATCTTTAGGGTCCGCTGGTCGCAACGAACCAGCAATGCAGCGCAACCCCGTGACACACGAGTGACGTCCAAAATAAGCGAACGCCTGCCTGCATGCCCCTGGGTTCTTGCTGGCGCGCGATGCTAGCGGCGTGAACCAGGAGGTCACGACAAAAATAAAATAAAAAAAGGTGAAAAAATAAAACTGTCCCTTTATCCAAAAAAGGGAACTTATTCCGTGAGCGGCGGGACTGAAATTCGCCGACGCGCTATTTTTAATACGCCATGGCAAACTTAAATCGGGTTAACGCTGACCTCGGGGAAACAGTTACTCAGCGATGCGATTACGGAGAAAATTCCGTCGACCATTCATCTAATTGCCATTAACTCTCATGATGCTAAAAGTCAACTCTCTAGCCCGTATGTTCATCTGTCCATGCACTGGCATCGCAGGTTGAGTCGAGACGATATTTTAAAATATCCACAGAGGAGGATATAAATAATTCATAATATTAATAAAGAACGATGATGAGAGAGACGAATGATATGGGCTGACTATGTATTTATAGAAGAGAACATGGATGCTTTCGCATTAGTTAATTATTTCATTTTATTCGGCATGCATTTTTATGTAAGACTATAATTTTTACGGCGGCCGACTAGTTGTTCATGGAGACTTTTAACATAAACTACTACGTAATTGATACTGCGAATTTTATCCAAAATTGTTCTGAAAGGTGTTTGCAGATACAAGAGACTTGCATAACCATTATTATACTACATCAAGGGATATAAATTTTCCATGGGATTATAGCAACAAATCTTCCATCATAATAAACTGCGCTTTTTATTTTATAATGGTACGACTTAGGGCAGTGACGGAAAAATAATCCCAGGACTGTAGACAAGAATAGTCACAGAATCTTTTTCGCTGAAAAAAAAAGAAAATGATTCATTTTTTAGCATAGATGTGAAAGAATGAACTATGATGCTTATCGTTAATTATCCTTTTCCAATGGACAATTTCCTGCTAAAAAAATGGCAATAGGAGTATTTGCTGCATCAGAACGAAATAGAATTTTACAAATGTCTCGTCCTTAAGAAATTTAAGGAATAAATTTTTAGTGAATAACCGGAGTGTGTAGCACATTGACGAAATCGTAGGGCTCCCTGCTGTTTAAATCGTGAGCTTGTTGTTCACGACGTTTCATTGCGTTTCACGAGGAAGCAGGGACGAGAGGCAATTTTGACATTAGGCTGTGTGACGTGGTCATCACGCGATACAATTACTAAATCTAATTTGTCCTTGTTTTATTGGTCGTGATCCTAATGAGGGAAGGCGCATTCACTAAAGGTATCCTTCAACGATCGTAGTCATTCTCTAGAAGCGCGATTCCCATTTTGGGCAACAGTACTGCGATACTAAAACAGTGGAAAGCACTCCTCAATTAGGAGTACTTCAAGTCGAGTTTAAAAAAAAGTACTACCGTGCTTCGAAGAAGAAAAGAAGGCCACTGAGGACGGTGGCCGATTCAGTCGGGACAATTTTGCAGCGTCTGTGTACGTACACTTGGGTTATTTGGACACGGCCAATGAGCCAATTCCAAGACCTCACGCGACTCCCTCTTGGCAATGGCAATTCCGAGAAAGGCAGCCAGCGCCCTTTTGTCCGGAAGCGACCACCACCCATCCACTTACCACCCATCTCGGGCACCGCACGACTTCGTCTTGTTTCTCGACTTGCGCCTTTACGGGTACGAGCCGTCATTCACCCCGACACTGGTAATGAGGGCGACGCTGTCCTCAACTCTTACGGTGTCGACGAGACATCACATCTTTTCGAGCGGATATCGGTTTTGAGAACACTATTTTTCAAAGGATCTCTTTCTCGTTGCGAAGGAAGGATTCTTAGAGGGAATTCACAGAAAAGACTCCGGAAGACTCGGTAGGGTTGTTTTTCGCCGGCTGTAGTAGGGTCAGGGGCTTAAGAGGAAGTGTAAGAAGGGGTTCTTTTGCCCGCTGTGGGTTGAAGTCAAATACAGGGTCATTCGATGCACGTACCACGGATAATGGGAGAAATTGGATTTTCTTCGTCACCATAGTCGACGCAGAGGATTCCGCTCATCATAAATCCGATTTAATTTCCTACTACCTTGTGTTTGCTGTTCCGTTAAATACGTAAACGGTTCCTACTGATAATACACAGTTGTCTTTTGCTTCTTTTATGTTGTACCAGAGTTCGAACCTAAAATCTCCTAATGGCCGGCTAGAGGTGTCAGCACAGCACAGGCCTGACAAGGAAAATTATTTTGGTATTGGGATTTTTTACCCTTTTTGGTTGATGAACTTTTATCTTTGAACCCGTGCGTACCACATCATTTGTGCAATCCTAATGATCGGTAAAAAAGTAAGTTTCACTTATACTTGTCTTTTTCTTTCATCCACAATGTATATGGTGGTCACAATGAATGCATTTCATTGTATAGACACCAACCAAATGAATTTTAATCACTACTTCTTCATTTCAACCAATAAATTCCAACCAACTAATTCATTAGTGAGAAATTGTCCATAGCACTTCGCTAAAAAAATTTAGAAAATCTGAAATTTCAGTGAGTCTTATTAATATTTCTTTTTATATTTCATTGAATAATATTAAGTTAACTCACATATCTATACTAAAAATTGGCAATTTGAAAGGAGAATAGAACAAAAAGGTAAAGTTGGGACAACGCAGTAAGTCACTCCCAGACCTCACACCGAATATTGGTCCCACAAAATAAAAAAAACGATAATAATAACTGCATCCGGAGTTAAAGTGTAAAACATACGAATATATATGCATCTGTTTTACGAGCATATACGAGCTTGTCTAATATATAACAATAAACGGCTCTTCAAAACTTTTAATGGAATAACGTTCAGTCCCTTAGTTTCATTTGAACACGTCCTCGCTGAATGGACTGTAGTCGGAGGGTAGTGTTCATTACATTGTCTGAGAAAAACGCCATCCTGGAGACAGGGGAAAAACTGGGCACGTTTGCCGGGAGTACTCTACTAGAAAACTGTTCGGCCCTTTCCAAATGTTCGTTTTTCTGCTCGAGTAGAGCTCTCTTCACTCGGATACAGAGAAGATGTTGAGCGTGATGTGGGCATCATTTGATAACACGATGCGAAATACTAGAAGAAAAAGGTATGTACCCTTCATATCATTGGCAACCTGTTTGGCTACCGTCGAAAGCTCACGAGTAATGGCGTAATAATACCAACTGCTGCTGCTAAAACATTACTAGACTGAATGTGAATTAAACCTTATCTGAATAAGAGAGGACTTAAGCTATGTTTTCATTCAGTCGATTTGACGTCGATTTTCAGCACACTCTTGTGCGTCAAACACAAACTGATATTGTGCGTAAAACACAAACCCCGTTCACGTTAGCGAAAGCATAGGATGAAAACATTGGTGAAAAACCATGACACGTCCTGTGTCCCTAATTATTCTGGTTCATTCTGGAGATACAGTGTGAAGATGGATGTTCACAGTGGGTACTGGAAATGGGCTGCAACGCCTAAGTTCCACTTTTTTCATTAATTTTAAGATGACCCACAAATCCTCTCTCTCTCTCACTCACTCCCTGCTGCAGCGCCGATGACGCGGGCAACATGAAAGCGGCTACGTGAAAATGTAGCTTGTTACTCACGCGGTGAACATTTGTACTACCTATGATTTTGCGAATTCCTGCCGGTTCTTAAAAAAATTGTGGGATTGTCAGCTTGAGAGATTTCCATTCAAAGTTAGGTCTTAGCGTGAAAGTGTGTTCTTTTTCATTAAGCATGAATACCTATTTGAGCCAGCAACGTAAAAATAATCCAGTGTTCCTTGTAGGCATCTATACATTATGTGTGTGCTGGATCTAGTAGTAGATAGGTCTCGAAGTAACCTCTACCCTCTTATATTTTAATTAAATATCGTTACAAATATATCTTCTCTGTATATTTATTATTGCATTTGTATCGACGTTAAGTTTTACTCAATGTTGTCATCTATTGTGAACCACATTAATATTGACCACATATTGACTATATATTGCTCTTGGCTGTTCATAATTGTATAATATCATCAGTATTTTATTAACTTGTTTCTTTTTAAACAGACCATTCGATAAATAATATATATTTTTATTCTGTTGCTTTTATATTATATATTTCTTTAAAGTGCTATTTGTACTCCACATGGATATCACCTAGTTAATAAGTTGAGAGGGTGACAGACGTTACAAAACAAACTCTCCGTGCAGTGAAACCCAGGGTTTGATTGTGAAGCACATCCTAGTACGTCTTTGCAATGCTAGTAACGATTAGGAAGGTCTAGGGGTGCTACAAAGGATGATTTAGCATTATTTTAATCAGAGTCTATGATGCTCAATGCGATGGCTGGTGCTGAATTAAGAATCCATACGTAACGCTGTTGATACACTCAGAAAAGTTCTTATACCAGGCTCGTCAGAAAGGTGAGATTAGTTTGAAAATTAAAACAAATAGCAGTTAGATTGTTAAAGAGCAAAGGTTGCATTTACTCAGCAAGGTTCTCACATCGGTTATATTTTTTTAAATCTGCAGATACCAGTGTGGTCTTCAAAAAATTCCCTGATCCTAACTTTAGAAGTCCTGGATATAAGCAAAGGGGTTATATATAAAAGCCATAGATTTTGATAAATCAACTTGAATTCTGACCACCTAAATGGATATCCGTCTATTTCGGGAAAATACAGTGTATATTCATTTCTCAGCGGAGTCAGAGGTGTCAGCACAGCACAGGCCTGACAAGTAAAATTATTTTGCTATTGGGATTTTTACCGTTTTTGGTGAATGAACCCTTATCTTTGAACCCGTGCGTACCACATAATTTGTGTAATCCCAATGAATTGGATCGCTGGATAAATACATTTTTCAAGAAAAACTGTATTTATCCAGCCCAAGTAGAGTTGGGATAAGTGCTACACTACTAAAATTCCGTTGCGATAAGTGCTTGATGGAGGACAAAGAAGACGGGCCAATTTATTACATTTTTTAATGTTATATTAACAGTACTGCTATATATCTAGATTAAATTAACTACAATAATATGGGGCAAGGGCCCAGTCACATTGACATACCGGTTCCCGTAAGATCACCGAAGTTAAGCAATGTTGGGCCCGGACGGGGGTTAGATGGGTGTCCATACATACCCTGTCTGCATGTGGCAGACAGGCATGAGGTTGGCACAATGGACCAAGAAAGTCAAAGTGCCCGAGCTCCTGTCGAAGGCCCCTATAATCAATTTAACTACAATAATATAGGTTTGATCTCAAGTCATTGAACACCGCTCGTGTTTAACATTGAATGATAGAAACGATATCCCTCCACCTAATCGTTCCCAATTTTATAATTTCGTCCTTAATTTTATAGCTGTGATTTTTGAGGAATGATTTTATTTATTTCAATCGCTTGCATACTTACTAATAACTTCATTTTCACAGTATCAATAATTTTAACCCTTTTTCTTGGGGTTTCCTTAAGAGTAAGAAAAAAACTGGTTTTCACATCCTCCACCACTATATCATTGGGCAGCAAGTCCTCACTGTAATTTTAATCCATCCTATGCTAACTACGATATTTAAATTTAAGGCTGATAAAATAGTACAAGGACTTGATATCTTGGATTACGAGAACACCATTTATTTTCAAATTGTGAAGAATACACCCAGAATATTTATAAAAATATCGAAGCGTTGGCCTTGGGTATATATGTGATTGCAATCATTAGACCAAAATCCTCAAAACCTACGAATCAGAAATATTAAAAGATCTCAAAGATGTTCAGGTACAATTTTCCGATATGGTTTCAAAAGTCGATTTCGATCATTTAGCCAGGCAAATATTCTTTAGCAAATAAAGCAGACATATTGTTAATTCTTTATTAAATTAACAATCAACATCAACGTAGTCAAATAGCGTCACTATAACAAAGATTTTACTCACTTTTGAAAGGTTTCTAAGTATAGCACATAAAAAAATCAAACTTCATTCACCAAAGTATATATGTATTCCGAAAAAAGAAACGGGAGAAGTGAAATAAAGACAACGGAAATTTTAAATTTTCCCAATGAGCAACTTCGATGTAAACCGAATGCTATCGTTCATTAAAGAAAAAATTATGCACAAACATTCCCTCGGTTTCCCCACGGGGTATCCCGGGGAAGTTTCATGCAGCGCCCTTTGGATAAAGGACGGAGAGGGGAGGTGGGTCTTATCCCCCTCTAGTGGGTAAGAAAACCCTGGCTGAAGCCACCCGTTCAACGCGAGCCACATCACCTTCCATTCTTCTCCTTGCGCGGTAAACTCCAGTGAACCCAACCCCATCCCTCCCGCTCCTGCACATATCCTGGTAGCCCCCGCTTCAGAAACCCTCCACCAGTGCCACGGCGCGTCGGCCCGTTGTACTACTGCAAAGGTCTTCACTCCCACCCCTCTCTCCCGTAAACAATTTTAACCAAAAAACCCGCCCCCACTCCCATACTCTACGAAGTCTTCCGTTAGCCTCTTTTCCATCCACGAAGTCAACGTCATCCTTATCCCGAATACGCCATGCCGGAGTTTTGAGAAAGAACCTCCACCACCCCTCTCTCCACTCTCATCTCGACTCTCGATAAAACTTTGCCGCGAATTAGAAAGGAGGGAGCTGAAAATACGGTGAAATATACATGAGCCACGCGGGAGGTAAGTGGCGCCGCGGTGAGTGAGCGAAATAGGGGGTCGGCGGCAGGGAAGGCTGCTCCCTCATTGGCTGATACTCGGGGATGGTTCGGTGGCCTCTTACCGGAGTGGAGCACTGTGAGACGTTAATGCTAAGGGTGGGGTGGATTCCATTCCTCCCTCCATGCTTGCCTAGGACTCTTCTACACTTACGAGTAGAGATAGGAAGATTATGCATTTTGAAACCCACTATTATGCGACCAAATAATGATTATTATTATGCGGCCATTTTGTGGCAAAATTCTGATATCCATGCTGAGATTATGCGGCATAAAAATTGCAATTATGCGTTTTCATGAAAATTATGCAACATTTTGGAGATTGCCTCCATCACGCATACAATCCTGTCAGGTATAAGGCCCTTTGTCATTCTCCATAATTTGTGGAAACCCATCTGGTGTACTGCATTCTCATCAGGTACCCTCAATTATTTAATCAATTCGGAGTTTCATTCGGCAAAATACCTGTTAGAAATAAATATCTCATGAGGCACACTCAATTTTAGGCCAACCTTTTACTGAAGAAATCAGGAACTGGATGGTGAAAAATAAACCGTGAAGCTAAGAATTGACATTTTTATCGGATAAAATGTAACTAGAGTATCATAAACTACATCAAATTGTTTACCCTTCTTGTTAGGAACATTGGATTTTGTAAATTGCTTGACAGAATCACTCAAGAGCCCATGCAGCACTAAGAAATTGACACGTGGAATGGGATCGGGTAAAGATATGGCATTTTTTGCTTGATTGGGATGTTGATGCTCCCTCCACTATTCCCTGTCGACGCTCACAGTCGTACTGACTTCCTTGAAAAGGCCAGTTACAAAAGCCCCCCCACCCTCCCAAGATACATTGTATTGTATACAGAGATTGTATTTCGGTGACTACGTTCGATGTCGGTCGTTGGGAGCTACCGAAATACATTGTATTTCAGTGGCTACACATCAAACAGGCGCTGGAAGGCTGGCGCGGGAATTGGAGGTGAAGGGCATGCGTCAGGTATCGAGAGAGGCCATAAAACTTCTTTTTAGAACGAAAATTAAGCCGGCTGCACGAGAATTACGCAGATTATGCGCGCATAATGGAAATTACGCGGTATGCTGCATTAGAGGTCAGAATATGCAATATTATCCGCAGTAAATTTGTACTAGGTATGAAGTAAGGTTACTCAAAAAGTCAAACTATTTGCATTCTGATGAAATTAAAAAATTATGCGATTATGCGGTCCGCATAACGTTCCTATCTTTACTTATGAGGATGGAGCTATCGCATTGCCCCTTAAAAATCGCGAAACTAACATTAATAATGGTCACTTACACCCATAGAGGTCACTAGGGTTTAAGAGCAGGTCATAATTATAATTAATTCCTAAGTGGGAAAAGCGGTAAATGGTGTTTCTTACGGTGTTGATTCAGTTTAAGGTCGACAATTGTTTTCATAAAATGAATTCAAGCTGGCATGAAGGCTCAAAATAAGCAACATGGCAAAGCTCCACTACAAAATGTCTCACGCCATCGCCTTGATAAGCTGGGATTGTAAGCTGAAACCTTGGTCGGCAAGTTAAATAGAATTATTTTTGGTCTATTTAAGGTCTATTTAAAGTTTTCTTCATTATATTTTCGAAAAAGCTCAATTCCCGGCGATTGAGTTAGAACACTGGCTTTCATTAAAGTAATTTATTCTCACCTTTTCAAATCTTTAAAGCCTTCTTTGCTCCTCCTACATTGCATTCATTGTTATGAGTCCCTTGCACCACATTCTCGGATTATAGTTGCCTCTCACCGCATTTAAACCACTGTCTCATACATCTGTTAAATTATTCGACTCAAATCTATTCTGTCAGTATGGCAAAACCAACTAGGCACGCTCTTTTCATAGAAATCCATTATCGGAGCACCCAATTTCACATTTTTCTCACCACCCACTCATTCTTAACCGTTTACTACATTTACCGCAAACACTTATCTTGTAAATTATACCCAATGGATAAAACCTTCTCTTATGTTACTTCTGACATACCTAAGTTTAACTGGCGTACAATAAATTGGAAGGAGTGCTTTTTTGTACCGTACTCTTCCGCTTCTCTATAGAAACACTTACCTATTCATTTTAATAATAATTTCGTCTACAACTTATTAAATCATGAAATGATTACGACTACCCCAGTCCTATAATTATTTCACAGCCTTTTTGCTCTCATCTACATATAATTACTCTTGTTACATTACACATCGTCATTTATACAAATATTTATGTTGCCTAGCACCCATGCATTTGAAGTATTCTCACGCAAGAATGGCACATTGAAAAAGCGCAGAACAACAGGATAACTGCGGAAAGGGTAATTTTTGAGGGAACCTCTCATGAACGTTTAACTTAAAACATATCGATCGACCAAGTTGTAAACCTACTCTTCAACAACGGAACTGGGAAAAGCTTCCAACTTCGAACAATGCACCGCGAGCAGAGTACATTCATTTATCCTTGCGATGTTATTCAAGCGGACACAAAAGACGCCATTGTCAATGGTTCATGTTGGGCTTGATAGCCTATTATCTATCGGAATAAACAAGACTGAAATGCTTTTTTAACGGAAACTAGGAAAGGATCACGATATCAGTAGCATTTTATATCATAACTAAGGGGCAAGTTTTATGAGAATATTTTTGATATCGGTAAAAAGGATATGGATCGCATGCATAATATATAATTGTATATACGATTTAAAAAAAGTTAAATTTCATGCAGAACTTCATGAATGCCTTCATAGAGACTGCATCCAGCAGGGTTTTTTGTTATTGTTATCAGTAATACAACGTTATGCCTAATGAGACTAGTTAGCGAACGTAACTTCAGCTTGTTTATCTTTGGCTTCGTTTACCTTTTTCATAAAATTGGAATTCCTCATATTTCAAATTCTAGTCCCTAAAATTTATAACCAAATGCATGTCCAAATAACCAATTATTTTATCTTTTTGGTGCGCGTACAAAGATCTGCTTTCATCGACACTTGCATACACCGACCATCCATTTCTCAAAGAGCTTCTACACGTACCTTGCCGTACATTCTCCATTCTGACCGTATATTTTTCTCAATACTTTTCCTACACTAATTGATACTTCATGCACCGGATACATTGACCGGGTCGCCAAGTATTTAACTCACCAGAAATCATCAATTTGCATCTTTTAATGAGAGTAACCCTTTTAACTATATATAGATGCTGCCTTCCTAAACGATCAACTGCCATTTACTGTCGCTAATTTATTTCTAATTACACTGGATCTATAAGGTTCCAGTACATAGCCTGATTCATTGCCTGAATCACCATTTACCGATATAATATCCAATATACGGACGCTATAACATTGATAACTCATAAATCAACTAGCCGACAGCTCCACGTATTTCACAAAAACTCGAGTTCTCCGTAAATATTAAAATAAAAATTGAGGCCGCTTTCAGTTAAGGTAAACCAGACATTGTAAAACTTGGCCTCGGGGAAACCGTGCACCTGTCAACCTTTATGCCCAATCGTTCAGCAGCTCCCCCACCTGGCCACCTTGTCAACGCCGATAAAACAATGCTAATTGAAACACTTCTCCCGACGTGAAAAACAAACGGCTTTTCAGGGAAAGAGGCCTCCTCCATCCTCTTGAGAGCGAGTACCACCAATCCACGATTACAAGGTGTTGCGGGAGCGTCTTGCAGAGGAGAGAGAGAGAGAGAGAGAGAGGGAGGGAGGGAGAACAAGGAGGGTTGCTAATGCTGGCGTTAAAAGCGATCTTGGGGGGGGGGAGATGTGCGGAGAGGAGAGATAGTGGCAAAGGCGGTGAAAAGATAAACTCGCTGTCGTCAAACTTGTTTGCGGAATACGCGTTCGGCGACCTATGAGTACGGAACGGGGAGTCCGCATTGAAAAGGACGGTTGCCATGGGAGATAAGTCGGAGAGGATGCAGGGGAAGTAGTGAGAGAGACTGTTTAAGGAGACGTTGGGAGTGTTGGTGAACCGGAATGTATCCTGGCGGGGGAAAATCGAGATGGTCTCTCCGAGTGCCTTAGGTGGGAGGAGTGGAAAGGGTTTAAAGGTAGGGTTGCCAACCCTTAGGAAATGGTTTTGTAATGTCTTTTTCCCGTAACTACATGCAAAGTTTTCCGCAAAAACTAAATTCCTGTTATTCATGTAATTATTCTTGATCTGATCGCTGCCCGCAATGGTCGTGAAAACAAAAGATCAACAAAGAAAACGCAGCTGAACCCGGAGCTATTCGAAAAGACTTGTACCGCTGCAAAAGCTTACGATCAAAACTACAGACAAATTTACTTACAGCACTACCACCGACACTACCTTTTTTACAGCACTACCACAGGCAACATTTTATAAATTGGAAAGGTTGTAAAATATGAGCCAATATTTTCCATTAGTAGGTTAAGCATACTTTTTGCCTCATGTTGTTCCATACGCATTGGAGTAGTTAAAGAAATAGTGATATTTCACCGTTAAAAAAAATTTGCAGATTAACTGAATTAAATCTGCCATTG
The DNA here is from genome assembly GCA_963573305.1 of Pyrrhosoma nymphula. Lineage (NCBI taxonomy): Eukaryota > Metazoa > Arthropoda > Insecta > Odonata > Coenagrionidae > Pyrrhosoma > Pyrrhosoma nymphula. The sequence continues at coordinate 3,084,384 of OY754338.1, read as the reverse complement.
CCTGATTTTCGAAAGGCCAAATAATTAAACAAGGTAATCAGAGAAGGTTAAGGGTTTTTTTCCCTTTCTTTCTTTCATAACACAAACATGCATTCTGAAAATCGGGGTAAGATTTTCGGAAATTTTGAAGTCCAGGGAAAAAGGGGCGAAGGACAAAACACATGCTGGTTTCTGAGATGGAGGAGTGGAATAAAGAGGAGAAAGTAAGGAGGAGGAAAATGAAGACAAGCGAGGAGGTGATTGGTCGGGAGAGTAAACATAGGAGAGAGAAGATTAGGCAGATGGGGCAGAGTTTGTGATTGTAACGGATAACGACGATAGGCGAAGGGATGCTGAAGGCATTGATTCAGGGGAGGATGTTGGGTAAGCAGGGAAGGCGAAGAAAAGGATGGGCTTCATAGATGAGATGAAGAGAGGTAGGATGCATGCTGAAATAAATAAAAAGATTTTGTGACAAGAAAGGGGACTGTATCTGTAAAAACCAACTGGATTTTTACTCGTTTCCATTGAGACCTACCCTAACCAGTATGCTAATTAGATATTAATTTTTTGTAAATTTCATGTTTTCTTTTTATATTTTGAGCAGAAACAAGTGCGTAAATATTTCAATACAATGTATTAAAGTGGATTCAAAAATGGATTGGTGGCTGGAGTGCCGGATTCTACACCAAACGTAGCAGAAATTTCCATAGACAATCAGCCTCTTACTCTGCGTCTTGAGAGGAGTACTTCGTGGTGTTCTGTACTTCGCCAGTAGGATTGACATATGATCGAAGGTTAGTTGCCATTTTGCTTAAGTACAATGACAATTCAAGCTCCAAACGTTTCCCCTCTTTTCAATTCTGAGGGGTTAAAATGTAGCTTTTGCACTCATCGTTTATAGGATAGAAATCAAGAACGATGGTATCTACTGTCAAGCGTAATGTCCCAAAAGTACGATCACGTTACTTTTTACCGATACTTTCTCGAAATTAGTAAGCAAACGAATATATTCTTAAATTTGGCTCTATAAGTTACAGAACCATCCCTCCCATCGATACCTTTCCGTATTGTCTGAGACAACGATTTCCCGTAGAAGAGATTTAAATGACATTGATGAATGGTCATGCAACAAGAGATGAACTATATTGTGTGGACCGCTCTATGTGTAAGACATGCTCTATTTGTTGACCAGTTGTTTGCAGGTGTGGAGTATAAGAGAGAAATGGAAGAAGCAGACAGCTGAATGAGAGTAGACCAATCCCTTTGTCAAGCTGTAATGGATGGAAAAGCCTCTAAAGATTTATTGTCATCAACTTCACCTTAATCTAAAAATATCCTAGCAATTCTTTAACAATGAATTAAAACTGAAGGGCACGATACGGATGATGGATAAGCAGCTAAATAATACCTAAAAGTTATAGAAAATCTAAGAAAAGGAAAATGTTTTGCATTTATTACAATTCGAGCAAAATGAAACCAGCTTATAATATTTTTACTGACGAGTATCTAAGCAAAGTGCTTTTGTGATTTGTGTGGTGTTCATCAAAATCTTAATGTATCGTTCAGTAAAATCAGTAGATTAGCATTACTGCAGAAGTCACTCAGCGAATAGAAGGAAATTGTCAAGCCCTCATTTATAGACATGGTGACCACCAATAAATATAATTTAGCAGATGAAGGTAGGTAGAAGGATAGGTAGATATTAATATGGCTGATTGGTGAATGGAAGATGAGCAAAGAGAAACTAAGCATCGACATTGGCCTATTGGCCACATTCAGCGGGTGTGGACGTATTGGAGCCCAACGTTCTACATCCCATACGACAGATGGAGTGTAGTATTTGAAGCGCTATCAATTAAGTATTGCCAATGTCAGGATTTGAACATTTAAACCCAAACCTACGGAATGTGGAGCCAGTGCTCTAGCCAACTCGTCAATCTACTTACACTGTCAAAAATGTTTTTAAAAAACTCATGCAACTCTTGTAGTATTTAAGACTGAACAATGAAAACTAAGTACGGGAAATGTTACAAGTCTCAACCATTTAAATAAAACCAGATGGAGTGGCTATATTATTATGTGTCGAAGTCTTCAAAATGCGAAAGAAATATTTCAGTTAACTACATATATTCATTGCCTTCATTTTATTAGACTATAAGAGGAGTGCAATATTATTGAATTCCCTTTAATCTCTCATACAAGTAATTTTTGATAATATTAGTTTTAAAGTAAATTTGAAAAATTCTTGGAACAAAGTTTGGAACCTACTTATTCTACTCTAATGGATGAAGTAGGTAATGGTCTAATTTACGATGTTACTCGTATTTTGGCTGAAAAAGAAAGTTCAGGTCACGATAAATATAAGCATTTCCTCTAAATTTACTAGAATAAAACAAATTCGTAGTTTCATTTTGGGAAAAATTTTGTTGTTAAGTCATATTGGTGTCAGCTTGTCAGACTATGTATACTTTAGTGACTAATGGCTATTCAATGACGACATTTGAAACTTTCCAGAGGAAAAAAGGTGTCCTGGACATACAATCACGCAATGACAAACGTGTAGACTGCATTTTATGTTACACAAGATTCCCTATTTTCATTAATGTAAAAATAAAACCCAGTTTATTACCACCAATGTTTTTTTCTGGCACCACTAGTTTCAACGTATCGGCGTCGATACTAGTTTTTCCAGAATTTGAACCAATTACAAACAGCACAACCAACTTAAACTAGTGGTACCAGAAAATGAATTGGTGGAATTAAACTAAGTTTTCTGTTTTCATTAATGATAACGAATTTCCACAAGGTTGAGCCTGAAACCGTTAAGAACATTCCCCATTTCCTCAGAAAGCCGATTGTGCTCATTTTGATTCCCAGCACATGAAGTCTTTTTTCCATTTATTATCAACGAATTCTTCGTAGAATTTCGTGGGAGTTGCAAAAATGTAAATTCAATGGAAAATATATAACCTGGAACTAAATTACTATAAAATTGGGGGAAATAGCACAAATGTAATGGACAGGAGGTTAGCATGGGAATCTACAAAACATACCAAACCAGTAATTTGGTAGAAATACATTAACAGAGCCAAGTTATGAATCATTGAGCAATGGATTTTGCATTTTTTTTTGTCTCAACTTGAGAAAGTATCTGCTCGCATTTAAGTTCCATTAATAAAAGCTTGGATACAGATACACAAATAAACATGCTCAGAAGTCGTTTAGAATTAATCATACCCCAAATTTGGAATATATCAGTCAGAACCATCAAAAGAAATTTGCCTGTCATGTCAAAGACAAAGGTTTGGAAATAATACTGATTGAAATATCAACCCTTGGGTTTAAATTGGATTTTTTTTATTGAATTTTAAGGGCTCAAAATAGAACTGGAAAAATACCTCTGCATGCACTAGTAAATATTAGAATCATTAAATCATTCATTAAAATCAGTCATGTGGCTTGACTTTTCCTTGACTTGCCGTTTGTCGTGGGGCATGCCTACCGATGAACAACAGTTTGCTTATCTGCTTAGTGATAATATATATGTAATATGTAATGTCTTTTAACAAAGAAATATGGATTGTATTACAATAAGATGTCATAAGCGTAAAAACATTAGTTCCGTCGTTTCGAGAAAATTAACATTTTGGATTTAACATAACAATTTGGATTCATCGGTAAATTGAGTGTATTGGTGACTTTATTCACTGAATGTTTATCACTGTAAACAGAATAGTATAGAAAAAACATAAATCTGTAGAAAAGGCCATTATTGAATTATGCCACTACTGCTCACTGATCTATGGAGATGAACATATAGCTAGGATTTCATTACGGTGGCTTTCAATAGAACATTAATGATCATGATTGTGTGTACTTTAATAAGTAGAAATATTCAATTGATATCCCAATTGAATATTCCTGGTTTGTCCCTTTGACCTTGTCAGTACCCAGTACCCCAGGATTGGCCGTTGACACAGAAATAAAGTATCGAATAAGTATGTACATACTGGAAATCGTCCCGCTTTCTGCACCGTGCTTATTATTCTTACGAGTCATCAACGCACTAAAAATAGCATTTCATAAAATTTCATAAATATTTATGAATAAATAATATAAATAAATAATGTAAATAAATTTTTAAAAGATTTATGAGCGTTGCTCGCAGAATTCAGCACAGAGGCACGCATTGTATATCGTAGTGTATCGGATAAGGAGTTGAAAATACATATTATTAACAATAGGTGATCTTGTAAGTTGCGTAATAGAAAGGAAATTTTCAAATTGACATTTGTCAAATATTTTTATTCTTAATTTTTTTTTAATTTGTCATTTTCTTTTGCACCAATTTCTACGGTTATATTATAACGATTTGAGTTCTACAGTGTTCAAATTTGCATTTCATTGTAATTGTTTTGGTGAAAAAGATATTTTCCTCATGTATTAGCAAAGCGTTCTTAAATTTAGTAATTATTTATTCAGAAGCATAACAAGTTTAAGTTTCAGACTCTACTCTGTGGAACTGAGTCACATAAAATAATCTTTTACTTGGTACATTCTGAAGTAACGTAAGTTCTACTTATTTTCGACCATGTTTTCGATATATTTAATGCTATTGATATATCCCTCGATAATGACGATATAGATGTCGAAACGATCGTCATTTAGAATAAGAAAGAGAGTGAAATGTGCAAAGTGAGAAATTATTTCAGGAGGGAGACGCATCAGGTTTGGAGGCGCTGCCTAAAGCACTTTGCCCGATGCCCACGGAGTAGTAGGCCGGTGAACAAGGATGAGTTGGCAACCTTGGCTCAAGAGAAGCCTGGAATGGGGAAATTGAGTCTTTGGGGAGATGTCTTTTGTGTCGCGCCGTCCCTTCTCTCCCCCACACAGCCTCCACACTCATCTCCCACTCAGTATCCTAATGCCGCGGGCTGACTTTAATCAAGAGAGGGCTAAAAGAGAGGGGGGGGGGCGAAGAAGTGGAGGAGGAGGGGAGGAGGAGGAGAGAGCGAAGAAGAAAGGAAGGAGCAGAACAGAGACAGCGCCGGCGCCTTGTAAGGGAAAGAACGAAGAAGGGGGGGGGGGAGTTGAGATGAACCCCCACTGAAAAGTAGGGAAGATCAGAGTCGGAGAAGGGGGCTGAAGAAAAGGGTACACTAAGAGATGCCGTCTCTGCACCGCGCACAGGTGTTCTTCCCCGGCAGAGGAATAGGGGAGCGTCACTGGGTTGTCGTTCTGGGGGGTGGGGGAGGAGATTGAGAGGTGAGGAAGGATATGTAGGTAGGTAGGGTCGAAGGGTATGCGTGGGAAATGTGAGTTGAGTGAGACGGGAGAAGAGAAACGACGAAAGAGGACGCATCCTCTCTTCTTCCGGCGGGCCTTAACCCCCGCAATGAATCCACGACAGGTGCGCCCCGTGAGTTAAGTGCGAGATAAGAGGGAAGCGGTGGGAATAAGGGGCGTGGTTATATTATTATTTTAATCTCTTTCCAGGGTCTCCTTTTCTTCAAGGGTGGGTCGGAAATTAAAAACAGTAACTCCTTGCCAAAGATTTCGGAATTCAATGAATTTTATCTTCAGGGCTCCAACACGAAAGCCAACATTGGCAGTATTGAAAAATATCACAAGTCATTGCACATGAAGTCAAAAGGTGTAAGCACTGTTACCACCTCAGAATAAATTTAATAAAACATCTACGTCAGTTTGTAAATATTGACGTACACTTTCTAAGGTAGATACAAAACCAACTACTACACTACAAGATACTAGCGTATTAATAGCAACCCTTTGTATATTGCAGTAGAACTGCTCTAACGCTTATAAATTATATTTGCTTTTACAGAATCATTGTTCAACTAACAATAGAGAACACACAAGTATCGTCAACACAAATGTAAATGCAATAATGAATTATTTATATATAGTATATATATAATTTTGGACCTTGAAGTATCGTGTTACCCTAACGATTGAAAAAGGTGTATTCAGAATCGTTGGCAGGAAGTTTTTAACTTATGACCAATGTTTTAAGGAAACAACTCTAAATAATGTTTGAGGACACTATTAAGAATAAATGTTTTCCTCAGCACCTTTCTAAGAATTCATAGTGTGATATCCACGGAAAACTACCACGGGAAATCACATGTTACTCATTTTCGTATAATTTATTGGTCTCTTTTCTCTAACAGTATTTCTGAATGAGGAGCCTATTGCTGCGTCACTGGTTGGCTTTCGATTGACCAATGGTTTTAATTACAGTTAACGCATTAACGTGAGTCACCGTTTGACCTAACTCCATCTAAATCTTTAAGCTTGTAATTTGCATTATTCTCTTCCTACCATTTTGAAAGATTACCATTTTTTTTAATTAGAGCAAACTCTAACCAGATAATTAATTACTATTACGGCCGATTGAGTTTCATAAACTTTTTGAAAAAAACTCGAGCCTAAATTTCATTTTAAATAGGTTTTTAAACAGATTTTTAATGAAAAATAGGTACTTTTCTTGTAAAATCATTTCTCAGCAGATGACAATGTCCTATGAAATATGATTGGTCTAAACTAATGAATTGGACTTAAGTAGACAAGATAGAGCACGGAGACTTATAGGATTTGACGGGAAGTGGAAATTAAAGACATTTGCACGTAAAATTGTACACATGTGTGAGCAAATCAAGAAAGGAACGGTGGCTAAATAACACGGAGTATTGAGCACTATCAATTAATGTTCTACAACAAGATTTTGTTCTGCTTGATTCCTTCGTGTAGTATGTATAATGAGAGTACGAATTATCTTTAGAATCATGCCAGCTTACTACTCCTCGAATATTTGGATGGTATTGAGGGAAATGCTAATCATGGTTAACCATTTTCCCCAATTATCGTTATAGAGAAATCTGATGGAGCATTTTTTCTCCTCATCATCGGCACTCTATCGATATTAGTGGGTCATTGGACGGTTCATACCTAGGGTTTCCTAACGAAGGGACATCTACCATCTTTACCAACCAATATCTCGTAGTCTATATCCAATTTCAGTCTCTCGTAAGGTCACTCTTAAAACTCCTCGTATCTTTTGGCTCTCTTTACCTCACATAACACTCCGATAATTTCCATTCCTCAGTACTCCAGTTCATTCGAATTTATTTCCAACTGATGAAAACTAAAATTGTTTAAAAAAACGTAGATTTTGCACCCGTAGTAGTTACCGTCATGATTTGTTGGTGGGAATTAAACGTTTGGGGACCCAATATCTATAGAAATTTTAGCTAAATGTATTAATTAAGGGCGTATAAATGGACTAAGGGTTCACCGCCATTAGATAAGAGAATAACTATATACTATATATTAATGACATTATATATTCAGCATTCTCGTGACCACAGAGGTAACAAATATTGCATCACTACACGGCCATCTATCATAGTCTCTCTCCATTGAACAGGACTCATCCACATGTCATGGCTTTATTTTCTAATAAGTCCTTTAAGATCATCCTATTTGATAACTAATTGATTCCTTCATGGAATGGTTTTGCAATTAGAGGTAAAATTCGGCCAAACTACCTTCGGTGGCTTTCGTTTAATCCTTAATCAATGACTTTTTCTTCGGTGAGAGAAATCTTTGATCACTCCTCTACCCAAGGAATCCGAAATACGGAACATATCACTGACTAATAAGCTCTTAAAGCCTTATCTTGGGACGTGAATATCTCTGAAATGTCACAAATAGGGCCCATGTGTTTGGCCTTTGTTTCGGGAGAAGATGTGCCCGGATTAAATTGGTAAGCGATGGAGAAAAGGGCTAATGAAATATATTATTTGAAGAGACATCTGACAACTGAGGACACTTTAGTCATCAAGGAGAGTTGGGTAGGTTGAAAACCAAGGGCTTAAATTGGGATTGGAAGTAGATAGTGAAATGTGTGGAGTTGGGATTGTAATCCTATTCTGTGACTTGTTAAAACCTCCACGAGAGAATATCGTAATCGAAAAGGGTAAATATTTCATGCCTATGGTAGTCAGAGAGCACCTCTAGCTACCGATTATATTTGAGCTATAGGAAGGAGAGGAGAGGATGATGAACAGATGACTGAGCAAATGATAATGGATACAACGATGATAAAGATGAGAATGGCAATTCATCAGTGGTTTTGTGTTTATGATAAAGTATTGTGCTTTTGAAATAAATTGTTGTGGTACTCATCTGGTGTTATGCTAATAAGATCAAGCCGATTACTTACGCTTACGATTACCAAGCTTACGAAAACTTCCTAAAAATTACATAAATTATTACAGGTAAAAATTATTTTTTGTCTTCCTTAAAAAAATGTTGAATTCATTTAATATAATTGCTTGCCTATTCCAATAAGTTATTCATATCATACGCTTATGCCGCAAGATTTAGCCGCTATCTACTGGTATCTAAAATACATCTGTTACCTTCAAGGTATCGAATTACCTCGCCATCAAGTGACAAAAATAAATTTATTCAATTTTTGTGACGATTTTCGAGACAAAAATTTTGAAAAAGTACATTCTAAATAGCAATTTTCGTTTAATAGCCTTATCGGCAAATGTAGCTTGCATGCTTTTAAGGGTTACAGAATAAAACGTCTGAGCTGCTCATAACAAAAAGCTCCCAGGGTACCACAGTTATGCCTCACCTAACGTCCGAGTTACAGCACATGATTCATGGATCTATTCATATAGCACCATGAATTTTTAAGGATTTATTCGTCACACAGTGAAAACTCTCCCCCACCGCAAGGATTTGAATCCGGGCCTTCGAAATGGGAAGCCCAACTATAATTAACCTCAACATACCAATCGCACGGATAAATGAGTAATGGTGAACCCTGGGATAGGAGTGGGTGCATAAGGGTGAATACATGTATGTATTTATACATATCTCTTATTAGGGGAAAAAAGGGACAGTTGCTTTTTAGGGATGGACTCTGGAGAGGACGAAGCTCCTAAAAAGCGTTCCGCGAGACTGAATGGAAGAATTAAGCACGGAATGTAATCAACTCCCACGGGACCTTTTCCGCCAAGGGAGGGGGGGGGGCTCAAGACAGGGAGGAAAGGGGAGGCAGAGATAACCCCAACTCGCCCACTGGAATCAAGTAATTTGCTCAATGAATGTTCTTCACCACCCATCGCCATCAAAGAAGATGGGAAATCCTCGTCGGCTCCGTGGCAAATACACTCGAAACGGGAGGAATGATGTAGCGGGAGGGTTCCGAAAAATTTGATTCGGCTAAATGGATATCGGGGTGGAATTACGGTTCTCGCTCCTTCCCGACCCAGGATCAGTGACCACCCACAAACATGTTGGTAAATGTCACATAATGGGGAAGTTGCCTCAAGAAATTCCATCAACAGATGTCAATCCGAAGATTGGCTTGCTGTAGCCCTCCACTCTACTCCACTCTATTAGCTAGTGGCTTTATCCATGCGTAGTTCCTTGACCACCTTCATTCAATTCTTGGTCTTCCTCTCTTATTCTCCTCATTCCTTCCACCTTCCATTATTATGTTTCCAAAGTGCAATTTTGTCGTAAAAATATTTTTAATAAGTTTGTCTCTTCTCGGAGTTTAACATAAAACTCCTTTTCTCTCCATAACTCTTCGCATGACTTCTTACTCCTCATATTTTAGTAGTTCATGTGGCACATTATTTTCTATCAAACCATGAAAATGTTTAAGTGCAAAGAAATACAGTACTTAAACGGCTGCACAAGGCTTCGTCAAGAATTAAAATCTTTTGAGGTCCAAATTCGTAAAAGAATCTCCCGTCTTTTGGATTAAAGGCATCTGGATTTTAAAATTACTGCTGGCAACCTCCTCAGGGTTGATGATGAACGTTGCGTTAATTACGCAACAGACAATTATAATACAGATGGGAAGAGAGTGGGTAAGAGTGGGAACAGAGCGTTTAGGATGCCATTTCTACTAGTGAAAGCACGATATTTGCCCCACACCCAATGATGTTACTGTATTATTTTACCTAAAGTTAGTAATTAGTTCAAAAAATATTCTTTCATTCAAGCAATTGTCTTTCGCGACGATTGTAGAGCTCTTGACGTAAATATTGTGGACTTGGGTGAGCATTACTGAATATTTTAGGACACCTTTTGAAATTGTGACACTATGCTCCTTGATCTACGTCCTAATGGTTCTTCCTTTTTCCCTTGTGTATACTTCATCGCATGTTTTGCATGCTAGCTGGCCCACTTCAAACGTCTCAATTTAGTCTTTGTCTTTTACCTTCCACATGACGTCCCGTATTTACCTTTGTGGTTTAAATTTTATTTTTATGTCACGTTTAATCAATATCCTGGATATCTTGTCCATTGCTCCATTATTTTATGAAAGGCATGCTTTTTTCTGTCATAAGTCTTTTTTTCTTCCGGTTTATGCTACGGTGATATACATTTTGCGGAAAAGGAGAAGAAACGTTGGAATTTAAAATCTATACGCGGTGATTTAATAATACAAAACAATTGTTTATGAATAAAGTTTGTATAACTCATAAAATTAATTCTTTAAACAAGAGCGTACACAAAAATGGAAACCTCCTTTCGCCATTCTCGGCTTCCATTTTAATGATTCACTAACAAAAAAATTTCCGGATCAAGCTCATTTACTTTCCCACTATATACCTATGTCAATGGTATATTTACGATGTTTCATATAAATAGGATAATATCGTATGAGTGTGGTGCTATTGTAGAATGATAAATATACAATGCTCCGAAGAAGTCCGAAGAATCCCGCGAAACGGAGTGGAATTTGTACATAATGAAGAAGTCTTACGAAAAGTTGGAGAGAAAAGAAGTTCAATGAAAACTCTTAGAAGAAGAAGAAACAAACTTATTGGGCAGATTATACAACACAATGCTCCATTGAAAACAATCATGGGAGGATAAATAATTGGGAGAAAATATGTACGAAGACCAACACAATACATCAATCAATTTGAAAAGGACATTAAAGTAAAGATTGTAGGAATGAAGAGGTTGGTGGAGAGTAGAGTAAATTGGAGAGCTGATGCCATTACCGCTGCTGCCGCCATAGATGCTGATACTAAAGATCGCAGATGATAATGATGTACCAAACTTTGATGATGACACTAAAAATATGGTGTGAATCAGTTAGTTGGCATAATTGCTAGTCTAAGCCATAATTTGGTGAAATCGATTCATGCTGAATTAGTTGACGTTTAAAAACAGCCTATTTCCCTTCATTAATATACCTGTGTTATGGAATGTGACAACCCTCGTGTTGATATTCTTTTCAAAACAGAACTTCATACAGCCATTGGAGTGCTACGTCTCTGGTTACCTACAATTCAGGCCGTAGAGCTTACCTTCCTCAAAATAATGAACCCACATGCGTATGCATTAACTATCTACTAGGCTTATAAAATGCCTTCAAAATGTGTAAAATAGTTTTAAAAAGTCAAGTGATCCAACACAATATGCCTTCCATAACAGAAGTAAAATATATAATATTTAGCAACATTTGGGATGACACATGTAAATGAATTATTGAAAGCGAAGTCGTTTTGGGATACCATCCAATGGGAAGTTCACCGAATTCATACACTCATGAACAAGGCACATTTAAAATAAGTAAAAACTTATTTGTTGACAAAAAAATAATCCCAACAATGAAAATCCCAAAAATCACTATGAACTTCACATGTAAATAAATTTCAGACAAATTTCAAGTTTTCCGATATTCGTTTTAAACACTATTTACAAGGTTATATTGGGTTATATATAAATATTGGGTTATATTTATAAAATATAGAATTTTATAAATGCTGATAGAATAAAATTGAAATCTGGATTTCTCCGAGTTTTCACCTACGCAAGTTGGCTTAGATGACATATAGCGTGGACGAAGACCCGGAAAGCAGGGGCCATCATTCAATCACCATTGTAAATAACGGAAAAAAGAAAAGGCAGAACGGGGGAAAAACCACAAAAATATAATTTGTGGTTTTTATTAATGATAAAAGTGCAAGAATAATTAAAATATCAATTTAAAATATTTATATATTATTCCAAATTTTTGAAGAAGGCAGAAGCATGGTTCACTGTAATCCTCTTTGCCTTCACATTTAATGCTATCTCATCTGAATGCGTTCTCTACATAAATGCTCCTTAATTTGCTACAATGTTTTCGTTTGTCTTACACACAGAGCCTCCATTAATTAATTTCGTTCTAATTTACATAAAATACGAACTTAAAATTAAAAATCCGAAGTTTTTCATCTTAACGCAGGCATATGCAACTAAGTGAACTGATTTTGGCTAATTCATTCAGGACGTATAGTAAGCCATCGGCATATCTAGTATATGTCCAAGTCTAAGCCAAGATTTTAAGTCCCAGGAATGAGTCTGCCATTGGCTACTGGTAACATCATTACTTACTTACTTACTTTACTTTACGCGATCAGGCCCAGAGGACCGCGCGATGATACAACTAGGGCCTTCCATTCTCTTCTGTCCTCTGCTATGTTCCGCCAGTTCGGACAGGTTTCTAGCTGTTGCAAGTCTTCCCTTACTCCATCTATCCATCTCTTGCGAGGTCTGCCCACTGGTCTCCTTCCTTCTATTGTCATATCCATAGCCATCTTAGGAAATCTTTCGCCACTCATTCCAACCACATGTCCAGCCCATTCCAATCTCCTACTCCTTAACACTCCTATAATATTCGGTTCTTGATACAGATTGATCTAACTGGTAACATCATTGAAATTTAAAACTTTACCTTCCCTTTAAAACTTTGACTTCAACCCTTCATATACATTCAAAATAGAGAGATTCAACTTGCATATTAATTAATTCCGTCGTCGTTAAATTATAGCTAATTTTAGTGTTTACATTTTACTGTGAGTAAAAATATACTTTGGACTACAATTTTATGTTTTTTTATGAATTACATTTTGATTTAATTGTTTCATTACTTACGATTCGTACGGCTTTTTCGTTCACTTAATTATGTAAACAAATTTAAAGAGGTTGGATTCAGTGGAGTTGGTTCTCGAACTGAAAAAAATGTCTGAATGTATGAAGTACTGAATTTGATTTTTGTAGATCGATGCCAAATGATCTAGTAACAATGGCTTTTGCATTGTGAACATAACTATGATTTAATTATAGAAACAAATGTTAAAGAAAATAATTCGATAGTTTATCCTTAGCTTTGCTCATGATATGAATAAATTCAACTTATTTCGTTATCGGTCAAGTTGAATAATTTATTTCTATCTATATTAGTATATTACTAATATATTAGAGCAGCAAATACGTGTAATATGCATTTATCTTCACTCTTCTGATGTATATATAGCAAATTCCAACATTTTAAGATTTTTAGCTTGAACGACCGTTCAGTGAAAAAGAACATTGGCGATACATTTTTTTATGGCAACAATTAACGGGAAACTCAGCTGCTGTAAACACCTACGCACAATTTATAACGTGATTATACTCCAAAATATAAGGTTTAGAGGTCTCCTCAAGTAATCATTCTAAATAATCATTAGAGAAATTTCATAAAATATACAATTCAAATGGAATCCAACCTTCTCTTGAGACTCCGAGAACGCGCGATGTGGCAATGGATACTATGAGACCAACACTGCATTCAAGCGGTCAGTGATTCCTAACGTTTAATATCAGTTCGGATTAGATGCGTGGAAATTCGAATAGTTGTGAAAAGAAAAGGATAGTCACCAAGGGGAGGGACCTTAAACCCGTTTTCACGGAAACATGAATACAAACACATACCAGGAAACGGAAGAAAATCCCCACCTGTTCGTTCGTTCAAAAACGTACGTAGAATAAATAGTGCAGAAATATGAAATATGTGTGACATAAAAACCTTTGTAGAATATTTTTGGTATGCCAGAGTTCATGAATTATTATTTTTACGATGCAGATTAGGAAATATTTCCCTGGAGTCCAGTTAAAAACCACAAAACGCAACCAGCTTACAGTAAAATTGTTTCAAAAGAATCCTAATGTAATATCTTTGTAATCCCCAGGCATTTTGGATGTATATTGAAAGAAATGCACACGAAGACAACTCATTTTTTGCAGGTATTGAAGGTAATACCATGTGTATTAAATGTAGGAAAATATAGGTACAGGTGATACGTGTTTTTATAATTTAGTTGCCGAATATTTGAAATTTCTTGCAATTTGTGGAAATTATTTTTTCTCGAAAATGTAAAATACTAACTCATTCGTAAATACAATTAGTTAATACTCAACCATCTCAAACTCATTCCCTTATCCGTTGCTGTTGGACTACAATTTTCTTACAAAAACACGTAAATTAATTGCCTCCAAATATACGTCGTTCATCAAATAATTACTCATATATGTTGAAGAAAAACTAAACAGAATATTACCATATCATTCTAGGGATGAAAGGATCATTTCAAAGAAAACAGTTCCCTAATAAATTAGCAACAAAAATTCGAAGATTCAAGAAATTAGAAAAAAAGAACTCAAAAAATGATTAGGGCAAAAAATCACATACATTTAGTTTATATTAGAAAATTTAAATATATGAGAGACTACCGTCCCGTTAACTAAAGAAATTACATTATTAAAAAAACCTGTGAAGGCTTAAGGTATATAGTTAAATTACGTGCTTACTTCTATAACGTTTATTCATTTTTAAACATAATAATTTTAAATATGCCTGCATGACATTTCCAACAGAGAATTCCTATAATTTTAAATAAAATGTGGTTATTCAGAGCTTCCGATATTAAAGTTCACCCTATTGTAAATAAGTTTTTTATATTTTTCCTCCAGAGTTACAGTGGCAAATTTTGAATTCAGATTGTTTCATGTTATACTTTTAAACAGTTTCTCCTGAAGTATGCATCTTCCCTCCGGACTATATTTTTAGTTTCCATCTTGCATCGAAGGAATCGGGGTAAGGTAGTGCATTGTAATATTTCGTTACTTTTGTGGCAATTATCCATTGAGCTAGGAAAAATCCATAAGATCTAACCTAAAAAAATCTAAGGATTTACCTGCGAGTGCTACCTAAGGTGTCTATTCGGGATCACCAAAGAGTTAAAGTCTCCATTACCGACCACATTTCAGAGGAGGATTTGGCCATCGCCTTCAAGCATTGAAGATGATGGGCGACTTGGACATCAAAACTTCGGCATAAATGCAGAATTTACCTGATGGAGATCCCGATACCACTTATCATTATGAAATCAAATTATGTATATTTTCTTAATGGCATAACAATGAACACGAGAACCGATGGTCGCTACCTACTCAAACTCCTTCACTTTTATCCTGAGACTGGTTCCAGTCAAAGCGTGTTTCATGTGCCGTAGAACTAAAATTAAAAAACAGCACCGTGTGATTCACAACACGCTGGTGACGGCTCAAGACATCAATGCTGAGATCAATTCAAAGTAGCCACGATAACCATTGCCCACTGAATTTTTAAAAATAAAACCGAGATATCCTTTCCCGACCCCACCCTTACTTTCAGACCCTCACCTGGAACGAATTCTCGCCGTGGGAGAAGCGGAACGGGTTGCCGCAAAAGAGGGTATTGGGAGAACGACGACGGGGAGCCAACGGATGTCACGCAGCGAAAGCTTAATTAACCGTCGAGAAAGTGAGTCCAATTTGGACCCAGCAATCCGTATCTTTTAATATGGAGACATAAAAACGAGAGCGAGAGAGAGTAGGATGGAGAGAGATGGAAGAGGTGGTTTGGGGTGGGCCAGGACCAGGAAAAGATGACTTTTGAGCGAGTGAGGCGTTTCACCCACGCCGAGAGAAATTGCTGCTCTTTCGAGAGAGAACCCACTGCGTCAAAATTTTGGAACTTTCCATCTCTTCCCACACTCCCTCTCACTTCTCGATATCACGGGAGCCAAAACCAAATCTCTGTCTTATGATGCGACCCCTTTCCATTCCAAAGATCCGACTATTTCCATTCCCATCTTGCCTCCTATCTTCTCTTAGCTCCTTCAGCTCCACAGGGGAGCGTTATGGGCCCACTTGTATTCCACTTATATTATTAACGACTTGATTCCACTGTTGAATGTAAGTCAAAGATTTTTTCCAATGTTGCATTAGTGCAAAGGCATTGAGATAATGACCAGCAAGGTTTATAATAAGAAAATAAATCAATCAGAAATGGTGTAGTATGTACATGGCGTAGGAGTTGCTCTAATTCGTAATGATAAACTTAAAAATAATGAACGAATCTCTCAATTTCTATTACTAGACGGATTAGATAAATGGAATCCACTTCAATCCAAACCATGGAGGGAGACTGATTCATAATCTATTGAAGCTTTATACAGATAAAAGAGAAAGTACAAAGATATCTTACCTATGGATGGTACAAAAAATATGGATAGTATGAGGGTACCTGGTCATGTGCGAAGATTATTTAACTGTGGCTCACTAGTTTTCTATATTTAGGCCTAGTTTAGAATACATACTCAATATTTGTAGTGTATTTGTAGCAGGATTTACTACTACGATGTTTACGAATTTTATTTTACTAAGCGATATAAATGCTCTTCAAATAAGCCATGTCGCAAAATAATCGAAGTTCTTGTTTTGTAAAGATAGTTTTATTAATTTTGAGGAAACCGGGAGTAGCTGCGGACTGTGGCGCTTAGAGCACGATTTGGACTGCTAATGGTATCATATGTCTAGCAGTCCTGACCACCATGCTCCTATAAAGCCACCAAATAATCAAAGAAGAACGCCTCGGTAGCTTAACTGGTTAAAGCAATCGGCGCGAAATCGAGGAATCCGGCGAATTATTTTTCTCCTGTAGAATATTTCACTTATGTAGTTTTATGAACTGATATTGCGAGCCATGAGCTTATATGAAAGTAATGGATAGGGAAAAGGCGCAGAAAATATCCGCCATCATCACTCTAGGTTGTTTAAATTCCCGTGCGTAGTAATATTTGTATTAGAATATATATTAGATTAGCCTCTTATATTAATAATATCCCATGCCGAGGGTTCCAAATCAAATGATGTCGTTTAATGCTCGTCTGGAGTTCAATGATTCTGGTTTATAAAGTTCATGTCGTCTCCCCAATGTAGGCTTAGCAACAATCACTCTCTTTCGTACACATACATACCTAATACGCGATTCCCTATCGGAGTAAGCAAGTAACGAACTTATTATTTCCTAATATATCTAAAGAAAACTGGCTCTCTTATACTAAACTCTTCCATATTGCGCCATCTTTGCATACCTAATTTGCTTTTATGAAATTCATGCACTGCTTCATACACGCTCGTACTTTCTTAAAACTTCAAATATTTATCCTTTTCAACATCCCTTCCACCACATGCACCCTTATCTTTCTTGGTCTCTCCCTTCCTCTCATGCTATTCACGCCACTATCAGCTATTTATTTTACTATTTATTTTTCAAATGCTATCTGTTCTATCAGCATGACGAATCAAACAAAGCACACAACGTTCATAAAAATCCAATACTGGAGCATCAAACTGAAATTATATCATGACCAACTTATCCCTAATATTGTCCATCCTTTTGTAAAAACACTTCTCAGGTAACCCATTATCTACGCAGTAACCTACTTATATGGTTATTCTGACATTCATAGTGTTTTTCATGTGATGGAGTAAATATATTCAAAGAAACACTTTCAAAATATTGTGGCTTTCACAGCTCAAAAAACAATTTGCATTCATGCACTTCTGAATGAAACCAACATGTTGACCCAAGATTCTGCTGAATGCCGTATGTTAGACCCAAGATCTAACATACGGCTACTAAAATGTTCATAGCATTTAGCAATTAACCTGTTTCGTTAAAAAAACTTACACCATGACATACAACTTTATGTTGGATACTATGCAGATGAGTACCAAATTTCACTTTACATCTCGTCTATTCCTTTTCTTTCTCAGTGTGGGAGTATTTTAGAGACAATCTCTACGCTAGTCGAATATTTTTGTCGTTATAGCCATCCAGAGAAGAGAGGGCAAAGGCAATCTGAGAGTAAGAGATGAGCAGAGAGAAATCAACTGACTCAGACTCAGAATCAACTGACGAGTGCTGAGGAGGAAGGGATTCAATCTCCGTTACAAGTATTCACCCTAACGGTTGGTAGTCAACATTTTTCTCTCATGAATCTCAAGAGGAAAAATCTGGAAAGGGTGGAGATTCTGATAGAGATGGTGATCCCTGGCGGGATTTCGTTCCGATGCCCGAAAGAATTAATGCCCTCCGAAAAAGGATCGTTCCTGTGATCCCCATAACGTGAATCACTGGGGCGTAAACCATAAAACGTCAGGGTTACTCAAAAGAGTTCGGTTCGAGGAAAAAAAGTGAGAATGGGATAATTTGGATCTTTACACAATTACAAGGAAAAAAGGATAGGGGTGAGGTAACACAAGTAAGACTATTGATGGGCTATAAGCATTGATAAAATTATTAGAGGTGGGAGGACACTTGTTACCCAGTGGAATGTCAGTCTTCTCTGTATTCATCTAATTTGTAAATTTAGCACTTGCACGCTCTGATGAGGAAGTAACTAATTACATTTTGTATGTTTCTCTCTCCACCCTCGTAGACCTTCATTTCTATACCACTTATTATGAAAACAATATTAAATAATTTATAATAATTTAGTGATATCTCCATAATATTTATAGCATACAGACATCAACGACTTTCAAACGGGTACATAATATATATGCACATGAGGTTAAAGTACTGTTAATCACGGAAAATGAACTTGTGTAAAAATATATGAGGTGCAGTAATCAATCGATATTGTTGATTCCCATTAATTTGTTTTAGATTTTTTGATTTGACTTTAGAAACAACTTCTACTTCCTTGTACTAAATTTTTTACTATATTATGCTCTTATATGCTAGAAATTGTTCTATTACTTACGGCATGTTCACCCACTCACGTGAAGTAAAATAGTGGCGTTCCTGCTCCTGTAATAAGGCAGTAACTTGCAACCTAAACTTGTAGAAATAAGGGTTATTGTACCCCTGATGGTGATTGGGGGTGGCATTGGACAGTGTAATTCTAATTTTTAAAGTATTAGGCAAATAACTGGAAAAATATTTACATAATTATGGTGATAGACACACTTGTTAATAGAAATAGACGAAACAACCAAGAACTATGCTTCTAATTACTTTTTTCACGGCTGCCAACTACTCTGATACAGACAGAAAACAAGAAATCGAAAGAGAAATATGCGAAGAACTATGCCCTTGCTTATCCAGCAATTAGGCTTGAACGACGGAGAAATATAATAGCAATCAGGTAAAAGTGTCCCCAATAAACGACGTGCAGCCAAAAAAACGGAAAGTCTGACTATTATCCCTGTGGCGCATTGTTCGCCACAACACGGAGTGGATGGGTATTGGATTGCCAATCGGACGGCCCGCGTTCGATTCCCGTCGCCGGACGATATTTTTTCTGCCTCTCTCCAGAAGGATTCTAGAATGTTCGAGGTAGTTCCGGCGCCGGGTTCGAGAGAGTTCGCCGCCAATATATAAGCAGGCCATCTCGGCTGCCAGTCTCAGTCTGTACTACGAAGTGGAAATAAACGCTCCTCTAAGAAACTTCGCAGTTGTATTATTCAGCGTAGCAATCGCTACATCCCTTTGTATCACACACCCACAGCGTTTTTTTGTGTCATTTAATGTCATAAATGAACCATAAAGGAGCTATTACAAATTTTACGCATAAAAATTCAAAGTTCATTTATAAACCAGGCCAAAAGACGCATGATTCAGCTAAATGTAATTGAAGTGCTGCACGATGGTGATTTTCCTGTCATCCCGAAAGATTCTTATACTGGCATATTAACTAGCCAAGCCGTTTTTAAGAGGATGTTAGTTGTTACAGTAATGTTAGTTATGTTTATGGTGTAGTGTAGTTTTGTGTGTATGGTGTAATGTAGTGTAGTTTAAGAGGAAGTTAGTTGTGTTGAGCATCAAATATCCATGAGCATAACATATATTTAGAAAAATAGGTACCCATCCTCAACAGGTCGATTCAATATATAAGAGAAATAAAAATGTATCCAACTTCAGTGCAGGCCAAATAAAGAAAAAAACCTGTAACAATTCTTTTATGATACATTTTCATGTAGAAAATAATGATTTATAATTTTTGTTAGCAAAACTGTCTCACACTATGAAATGTATTCCTAGTGGAAAAATAATTTTTCTGTAAGATATGGAGTGAAATTTTCCTTCAAGTTAAAGCACGATATAGAACTTACTCAATTTGGATCTACCTAACAGGAGTTACCCATTTGTTCGAGAAATATCGTAGTCACGGTGCAGTTCCTTCTAGAGTTCTCAGAGAGTCACGAATTGTCCTGAGAATCCCTGAATTAACGACATCCCTCGAGAGAGATCATTATGGCCCTTGAAAATCGACACCAAGACATTCTTGCCCATTATATGACGCCTTCACGATCGTCTCGTTCCTGCGATACAGGACACGAAACTTCCTTTGATAAACAACTGAAAAGTGCATCCTTGGAGAGCGCGGAAGTCAAGGACGAGTAACATCACAGAGAGGAAAAAACTGTGACCAGTGCTCCCGTAATGACGTCTTCACTTCAATACACTTTTCTGTCTATAGGTTCATTTTCCATGTCCTCCTGCGCGGCGTACCCACTTGCTGCTGTTTTTTCTCTTGATCACTTGAGCGGAATGAATTGAACTTTGAGAGTTCCGGATGCCTAAGGATTTTTACAACAAAAAATGTGGAAATATTTCCCTGGGAGTCACGTGACACGACGAATGAAGGATTCTTTTGAGGGTCTTTGCACAAGTACACGTTTAAATAAGGTGGTAGGGGTCAGGTGTGACTTACGTGATAGAGGAGAGGTCGGGAGGAAACGAAAGACCAGGAGACGCCAGGATATGAATGCGAAGAAGGAAGAGAACTCATTACTCGATAATTAAAGGAAGCCGAACCCGAGGAGCAGCGCCTTTACGGGGCGACATCTCTGGTGGGGGGTGAAACTAAAATTTTGACCCACCTTCGTATAACGTTCAGTCGGCGCTTGGTGCGGAGGTGGTAGGGTAAGGAGGGGGTTGGGTGGGGAGGTCACCCCAGCCATCCATTTGCATAATTCCAGAAGCCGCCCCTCGTTCCAGGGGTGACGCCCCTTTATCCCACCCAACAGGATGCCTTTCTTCCTTTCCATTTCCCTTCTCCCAACCTTAAGGTTGCCGCCACGCGCACTTTCTTCCTTCCCCTTTGCAGGTGAAGCAGTTTCGTTTTCTCGCCGCGGAGAGGGCGGTGGCAGCGGCTGTAATGCCATTTGTGATGCCCTACACAAGGTGTACGTTGGGAGGGGGATAGAGGAGGAGGATGTGATGAAGGGGTATCCCCCATGAATTCTTGGCTCAAGTGTACTTATGCCTTCCTCGCCCACCCTTGTCCTCCTCGGTAATGGAGTGTGTTGCTGAATTATAAGACCTGAAACTTCTCTCGCCCTTCTCCTTAGAAATCCTTTCTGCGCCGAGTCAAAATTTAATTACGGGTGAACGGTTCCCTTTGTTATAAAAATAAAAACACAATTTATTTATTAAAATTTATATTTTGGCGTTTATTAATTTTTACACTCCCGGAAGAGCTTTCAAAAATACTTCTGTTCGTGAGGCTTTCGTGAGTTGAGCTATGAAGTCGAAAGAACTCATTTTAAAAGTAAAAATATTTGTTTTTAGCGCAGATTCCACCCAACATATGTAGCGTAAATATAACCGCAAATGATTATATTCCTGGAGTAATCCTAATACCTCATTCCTAAATGCATTCAAGTGATGCTCTACTAAAGGGAATGTAAAATGAGCGCATCAGTAGATAACCATCTGTACATCTGGCAATAAAGTTGAGAAATGAGAACAACATATTCTGCTGTTTTCCATGGTCATTAAATTGCAAAATAATTTTTCAGTAGGTAATCGGAAAAAATGAGAGAATTGTCTGTAGAATATCACGATTCGTTCAAGTTAAGTGCAATTAGGAACACAAGTAGGAAATATTCGACGGCATATTTAGTGAATGGAAACCTAATTACATGCACATTGTCTCAGATTCTTTTTCACAGAAATACTTTAAATTCATAATAATAATCGATACACACATACTTATCTAAATATGTTTCTGTTTTTACAGCCATTTTTGCAGGCATTTACAATTACAGATGTTTGAAAATTATTTTACGAATATTTTGATCTGTTGATGCCATTTGGTGAAACGTGTTGTAAAAAAAGTACATTATGTACATAAGTATTTATAAATGTGGATTTCAATTATGAATTTCCTATGGAAGATTAACTTTAATGCATATTATTGGATAAAGAGAATCTGAACTTATCCATGAATGAATATCACAATCTGGGCACGAAATTTCCAATGGAAAGTTTTTTATAAATTGAAAATATTTCTCACAAGTGTAAAGCAAAGTCAAAAGTCCTGATTTACATGCATATATGAAGAAATAAAAAAATAGTAGGAAGTAAATACCTTACACGTGTATGGACCTCTAATTAGATCACGAGCCACCATGATCACCTTTTGTAGAACGCAAAGGAACTCACCTGTGAAATAGAAATGTGAAAATTAGTCATAATCATAATCAGAAAAATTAATGTATTTTACGTATATTATTTACCATGTATAAATTACCTTAATACGCCTCAAAATGACCCAAATCTCGACACAAAGAGATATTGATTATAAAAGGAAAGAGAACTTAAGAAAGAAAACAACTGCAGAAATACCTTATTGCTCTGTAGTTGTTTATTTAAACTCCAAGTACAGCCATAGTTTGGAGAGAGTCAAAGTATTGAAATGGTATATAGAGCGATACACGGTAAGTTGAAAATTGTAATATAGTTCTCACAGGTTTGAGACATGAAGACCCTTCTCCAATTAATATGGCTCATATTTTTGTTGCAAAAGCGTTTGAATGATTTCTCTTATTCCCTTGTTCTTGAATTATTCTATGTCCTTGTTATGTCATAACGCATGCAAAAACAGAATCAATGCATGTCCTAGTCCCCGTGGGACCCAACGAACCTCTTGAAAATGCTCTGTTCCGTGTCTGCGTGCCCTGAAGGATCTTGCTCCACTCGCCAGCTCAATAAAACACGGGTTACAACCAGCTGGAGTACAACTCTCGCGTGCGACGCGCAGTTATGCCTAACTTACTACCCACGGATCCCTCGCTATGATTCTCCCTCCTTCGGCCGAGACAATGCTATGACGCGTGTTTTAACATGTCACTCAATCCCTTGGCCCGTCGGTACTTACTTCTTGGGTATTCCTGCAATCGTCCACACGGATTTTCCTGCAAACATCAAACCTCTCCAATATTAGAGATAAGTTCCCATTGAAAACCTAACTTCCCGCTACACACCTTTCTCACGATAGACACAACGCCAGCATTTGCAGTGCATATGTTTTAAGTAACCTTGCTGCTCCTGTAATATTACTTAACCTTAGAACCTTGACTTCGGACGTTTTATTACTGAAAATATTGGGCAACGCAAATAACCATGTCCAATGTGTTGAGAAATCCACACAGGTGTGATTGAACTCCAAGAACAAGGCAGGTGAGGATTTTACTTCACAGCCACCGAGGGTGACATTATTATAATGATTTACATATGCATGTATATTTACAGATTTTTTTGCTTTCGCGACCACTTGGGCATTTGAAATAGTGTTCCCATTTAGCATTTCCAGTCTTTCTCCTTATTCATCATTGGTTGATCGAATACTCTATTGCAGTGATGGAGTCTCAATTCCTCTCCATTGTAGTAATTGGACAAGAAAACCCAGTACAACTAAAAAAGTAGTCTTAACGCGCGTTTCATAATTTGTATTTGCTGAGACTCTGATTCTATAGTGCCATCGACAGCAAAGTTACACTAGGAATTTTCTCATGGCAGCTGAAATTAGAAATCTTGGAAATTTTTAAAAATTTTATTGAATTAAATTACCTCTATCTACGAACTAGCGCAATAATAAGTAATCTTTGAACAACCAGCAGCATTGAGCTGTCTCTTTCATTAAATTACAACCACCCTCACATTTCCGTTATTTAAGGCAGAAGGCTATGTGATGATGCGAGATATAACAAGTCACCGAATTCCTACCACTCTCTTCGGTATGGCTTCTCGTTATCTTACGCTCTCGTCCACACGGCTTTTCCTGCATGCATCAAGTCCCAGTGCAATCGGAGATACACACCTACTCATACTTACTCCCTTGACATTCTTCTCTCCCGGATGGAGACAAAACGACTTGTTCTCAACCGAGGCTTCTTTTATTTCTCTTCCTTCTCTTCTTCTTCGGAGTGGTAATAAGCTCCAGATAGGGGAGTGAGTGCCCTCCTTGTAACAAGATATTCCGCAACGTCTATTTATCTCACACTGGGTCACGTCCACGGTGGTCGCAATCACGTCTATACGCCCCCTCCACCGAACTCGCGCCTAACGTTTCCCCGCATGAAGGTCGAACGCGTGACTTTGCGTACTTGCCGGAGATATAAACCTGGTAGAAGGACGAATTTAAAGCGTCTTTCGTGGAGGGAAGACTGTGTGGAGAATGGTTGGAGGTGGAGAGTTCTCCACTGTAATGGAAGGGGAAAGAATCACCGCGGTCTGGTTTAAGACTCTTTATAAAGCACCGCTGGAAGTGTGACCCTATCTCTATTACGTCCCAGGCTTCTCTCTTTTGAGTCCCTCCCACACCCATACAATCCTGTCCCCGCAGTTCCACCCGCAACTCCACGGCAATTCTTTCTCATTCGGAGCAGCTCACAGCTGAGCTTTAGGAACAGCCCTCTCCCACGCCCTCTCTCTCTCTCTCCTGCGTGCCTGAACCGTGAGCTATCTTCATCGATGTTGGAATAACTTCGACCACTGAGTACTCCCCGGTTCGAATTCTGATCGGTAATACTATGAGATGCCGTAAAGCGTTAAGTCCCGTGTGATATGAGGGCAATTCAAGGGGGATGGGGAATTTCATGCGCTAAAGGGTTTAGCGTCAGGTGAGCTTTGGCTTTCGAACGTCAAACGGATGTTTGGTTTAAGGGGTTCTGCAGTTTTTATGTCCAGTATAACGTCAGTTCACTTCAAAAGTACTCAGAGGAAATGATCAAGCTGACATGGCTAAACGTATGCGTACAGCCTCGACTATAATTGTGCGTATACCTGTTTCCCAGGGATAAGCCTTCGAGGTGTGAGGCAATGGCTAAGTTGACGTAATGGATACAGCTTCATTATCATCAAAATCACAGTCAACTTAGTGCATTTCTCAAATATCTATAGAGCCTAAGACAGCTGCTTTATACCGTGTTTATTTAAATGAGTGTCTTAAAATTCTATAAATAATAATGGTAGTACGTGGTATGCAACACAAGAACATCAATGAAGGTAAATCTCACGTTTTGTACTTTTTATAAATATTTTAGCAACAATATTACTTATTTATTATCTTATTAACTATTTTCACTGTGAATTATTCATGAATAAAAAGGGGTGAAGCATGAAATAGAGGTTGACAAAGAATTCTAGGCTGTTCATAAAAGAGTAAAGTCACAAACAAAAGCCAGTAGACAAATTAAATCGTGTATAGCATTTTCAAATACTTATTAATGATTCCCTTTGAGGAATGATGAGAATAATAGCTAGAAAATAAGAGGAAGAGTCACACTGGCGAGAGAAGTTTTGTATAATGGAGGAAATATATGACAGGGGCATGTGTATGAATCAACAACCAATCATAGCGGAGAGATGAGAATGGAATCTAAATGGTGAAAAACATGGGCTCGAAGAAAATAAGATAAAAAAGAGGTGCAGGTGTTTCAGATGTGAAGGGGAATGGAGAATGTGGCGTGGAAGGAAAGGCAAACAAGAAAGTTCTTGTTATGGTGGGCGAGGAGAGGAAAGAATGAGAAAAGGCTTAACGGACGGGAAGAAAAGACGTCGATCTGAGCTGAAAAAAGATCTTCTGGGGGAGAGAGTATTGTGCTTGAAAAAGAAAAGGTGATACCTACTCTCTGCCATTTGATTTAATGGAGATAATTGAAGGAGATTAGTTAACTCTAAATGCCAAGATCCGTAAATTTAACGGAATACAATGTGTAATCAAACATATGCTCTACATAACATTTCTAATTTCTTTGGCGTCAGTAAGAAGAAGAGCTTATGCCAAATTAAAAGCTACAACGAATTAAAGAAACATGTTGCATCATTACAAAACGTCACAAGGAACAATTTGATGTTGTAAATGTAACATATAGGAATAAAATTCTTCATAGAGTGATAAATGATGTGAAATTTTCAAAATGAAAAGTATTTGTTAATGAAACAAGGAATAAATTACATGCGTGGAATATCAGTAACTAGTCCAGTTAACATCCGTCGGAGAGCACAATTTGGTAAGAAATATTCTTGCGTAGAGTAATATGCTGAATTTGTAAAATTGGAAATCATTCTGTTACCTCAATTAAATCATTAAACAGTGAACACTCATAAATAACAAACAAATATCCAAAAAGATATTCTTAATTTTTCTGCTTCTATCGGTTTCACATTTACTATTCTAATAAATTATGCGAAGCAAACTTGAGCGAACTTCAAGCGATAGGTGACACCTAAACAAGTAGAATGAAATCACCATTTTTGAGTCCTTATGGCCTGCATTTGTATTTCACTCCA
This sequence comes from Pyrrhosoma nymphula, assembly GCA_963573305.1. Classification (NCBI taxonomy): domain Eukaryota; kingdom Metazoa; phylum Arthropoda; class Insecta; order Odonata; family Coenagrionidae; genus Pyrrhosoma; species Pyrrhosoma nymphula. Next base: position 3,057,614 of record OY754338.1, on the reverse strand, counting down.
GATAAATAGTGTATTCCACAGTGATTTTATCAAATTCTAAAAATGTGTCTCCACAATTTCATCTTCTTTGTATCAAAATTAATTGAAATATTTCTATAATGTTTCAACGGTGCATACTCGGTCGTTCATTTAACGGATAAGTTTGCCTTCCAGTTCGCGGCAATCATCTTTCTTACGATATTAGCTCTTTATCTTTAAGTATTACAACTACGAGCAAAAAATTATCCAAGCAATTAAAAGAAAAGACTTTCCGTTAGCGAGTTCTTTTTTAGCCCTCTCAAACTATTATTATTCAATTAAGGGCTACCCCCCCCCCTCCCCCGTCAATCACAAGGGTGTCAAAACACTGGCACTCGCGTAATAATTAATATTTAGTGCGATGTTCTGCTGTAAAATGCTTTCATTGAACGCTTCTTGGCTAAGGGGGTCACGTGGGTCACAAAATATATACATATAAGCAGGGAACTTGAAAGAGAAAACTCACTTTGCAGGAAAAAAAATTAGAATGGGACATGAGAATACCGTATATTGAAAACGGGTATACATATGTACAATAAGGCATATATTAAATACACATGTAATTTTGTGTCCTGCTTTGATGCGAGTGTATGTGCCTGAGTTTTTTAGCCTCATAACCCTCCAAGTTTTTCGAGTAAAAAATAAAAAAATGAAGAAAAATTTCATCTCCACGCAAGAAATACTTTTTCTTAAATCCATTTCCTCTCGAAAGTGGATTGCGTTGCGTTGATGCTAAAACGTGTAAAAGAACACACGGATCAAAATGTGAAATAAGGTCCGAAAAAATAATTCTTTCTACACTTTCGGGGGAAATTTTGTGCCGAATTCCTTTACCCTCATTCTCTCTCTCTCTACATTCATTCTCCTCGTCCCATAGTCAAAAGCCACCCCTTAACGCGTTCTACCCAGACAAATACCACCCTCTTACCCGTCCTCCACCTGAAAACCGGGTCGAATATGCGCTGCTCTCGGAATTTGAGGGCGGACGTCATCGCTTTTTTTGTTCCTTTTTTCATGAATTTCCTTTTTTTATTCCGGATGGGCGCCAATCGTCAAGCTGAATAAAGCGACATAGCATTAAACAAGAGAGACAAATAGTTCCCACGCAATAGGCTGGCGGGAGATGAGTGGAATTGGGTTTCTTGTGAAATGTCTCTCGTGACTTAGTGGTGAAAACACCTGCATAATGCCCGGCAAGGTGATGAGGAAACATGATTCTTCTATTCAGGCCTGGATCATAATTCCATAAATACAAACTTATGAAACACGAAACATGAAGAAACTAGAGAAGATTCTTATGAGGTTACAGCCATCGACAGGCCAGAGCATGAGGTTTGTCAGCCTGGAGATATCTCACATCATCATCTACACATTCCTCGGCGGTTTACCCTATTCTGGTACGCATCCGCATAACACATAATCTGTATCGTATCAGATAAAAGAAAAGTTGACTTATGACTTCCATTAATGACAACAAATCTCAGCTGCTCCTTACTAAACTTCTAGACAATACTCATATATATGACGCTATGATCTTTCACTGCTACTCAAATGCAAATTTATTCTCAAGCCTGATTGGAAATCATTGAAATATTATGTAGGTAACTGTTTCTTCAAAACGTTTGCTGTCAACTTATTAAAGTGAATAAATATCTCCACTTTTCAGCCTGGATAGTTTAATTTCACGAATTTTTTATAATACATCATTGTTATTATATCGTACACGAGAGAAACTGATTTTTATCATTAACAATACCATTTTTATAGTGCAAGATACAAGATACATTATCAAGGAAACGAAATCGATTGTCCGAACTGTGACAGTGGAATATTTAGCAAGAAGGATGAAGAGTCAACTAATTTCGTCACTTTAAACAGATCAACAATTGGTCTATCAGAGATAGCTAAGATTTCCGATCGATAAAATATAAAAATGAATTTGATGCTTAACCAATGCCAACTGTGGCTTCGCGAAAAGATTATATATGAAAGTTAAACTGCATTCGGGAAAGAGTATAAGTTGAATGAGACGTCCCCGTAAACAAACCTGGGTCCATCGTTCAGAAGCCTAATATATTCACCAGCAGCCATTCAAAATAAGGATATCATTCCCTGAGGTTACGATTATTAGGTTTCTCTATTCCTAAGCTGACAGAAATGGTCACGTTCCTTTATCACTTGCACTTAGATCTCGAACATCAGCATCCACATCTTTGAAAGCGAGATATCACAGTAGGGCATTGCAGAGACAGTAGTGATACTAGCGATTAGTAGCGATTTCACGGATGAAGAAGTCTTTCATGGGTATTTAATTGCTCGGTTTATAAATTAACTAGTGCTTTGCTGTATAGTGACTGTCAAGAGTTGTGAGAAAGAAAATGGGAATTGAATGTTACCAGTTTATGTGTTAAGTGTCCGTTGGCGTAGTTGTCGATTCGTCAATATAGCCTGGTAAGAATATCCATGTAAAAACAATTGTACTTTACGGTGAAGTTTTTTTTAGTGTATTCTTCCGCGTTGATTCATGTCCTTGGTCGACAGTTCATCAAGCAGTTAATTTTTACCTTCTTATGGTCTGCTCTTACGTGGAAATTTTGCAAAAACTGTCTTCAAGGGTCTTGGATCAACGGAATAGAAAACCTGAAAAACGTTTACAATCTGGACGTCTCTGAAGATACCTTTAGCCAACCTTATCTCTTCTAACCACCTACTTTGGCCCTTCCTAGTCATCTCTGAAAGGTTCTTTTCCTCACCCATTATACTAAGCAGGTATGTCTTTATTTCCGCCCACCATACATTTTCCACTCTACTTCGCACCCACATCCTATAACGCCTGAAGCCTGTGCTCATCCTCCTTTCTCTGAGTCCACGTGTTGCCCCACGTAATGCCACCCTTGAAATCTTCACCAGCCTCTTATTGATGTCCCTAAGTACGATTTCCACTTTCGATGACCACTATGGAACGATTACTTCCTAATTTAAGTTTTCTCCTAATGCCTTAGCAACTATGTCCACTTTTTCCAACGTACTACCCAAATATTTATATCTCTCAACTTGCTCCAGTTTGTGCTCTCTCACTTTAATGCTTTGCTTTCTTTATTCTGAAGTATTATGCATCTCAATTTTCTTATTAATTATTTAAGTTTCTCAATAATTTCACTCCAGCATAGCATATTATAGTATACACAAAAGCCTTATCTTGCATGCGTCCGTGATACTTGATCAACACCGTTACTAGCCCCTAAGCATTGACAATATAACTTTTTTTTAGATGGTTCTTCTTGACTCAATCCTCAAATAAAACATGATAATTGGTTCCATAAAACGGTTTTATAAACTAAATTGAACCTCATCATTCAATTATCATCCAGACACCCATATAATAGCTATCGAGCATTCTTCTAATTCATGTTAGTTGTTCCACGAGTGATTCGTAAATCTGGTCCAACTACATTTTAGATTACATGTTCCTTGTCTAATTTCTTCAGATTAAGCGTGGTCTGTTTGAATTATCTCTCACCTGCATCTCCAACGTCTAATTTTTATTTTTTAATACCTACTAGCATTCACGATTCAAATTGGTTCGACTTTTGATGTTTTAATGAATAACTTTTTTGACAAATCATCATCCACCAACTATCACAATGTGCCAAACGATGTAACGATCATGTCAAGAATCCATGTTGTATCATTGGTCCTTTTTTTCTAATTCTTTAATAATTTGTTAAAAATAGTTTAAAATATGTCAATAAAAATAAAAAATCAAATCACTGATTAAGAGACGTATTAATGATATTGTAACGATTCAACCTGATAAAAACACAATATCCATGCATCGCTTCGTGCTTTTGCAAAGATTGAACTTTTTGTATATTTAAATAATTTTCAACCAGATGGCTCGAAGTGACGCAACCTCTCTGGTTTTTTTAAGTGTGGCAAGAAAATTTACCGAGGGCCGCTCTGGCTACAACCGTGGAGCTTTGGACGAAGGAGGTTGGGTGTGAGAGAGGTTGCAGGAGGATGTGGAACGAGACGGGAAAAGTGGAGTGGAGGTAGGAGAGTTGGGAGGAGAACAGAGGAGTGCACGAGAGAAAGAGGCGCTTTTAAGGCACTTGGAAGTTTAACGCCGAAGGAAGGAACAGAAATGTGTCTTTGGGAATTGCAAACAGGGCCTCGAGTGCGCCGATAAAATAAATGCCTTTTCGCGTTGCCCTGAGTGAGAATTCTCATTGAATGCGCACCCTGAGTTTTCTTTTTCTACGGGGTAACGAGTGAGTGGCAGGGGGTGTGACCAAGTGGGGAGTGGAGAAGGAAAAAATGAAGTTGACTAAGGGAAGTGAGTTCGGTCTGACCTCTCGCGGACACACCTTGTAAACAGTGCTCAACCAGATTTTTTTTTCCAACACTGTACGAAAGGTCAAGTGTATCGGATCACGCGTGTAATACACACCCTCCCGGGCAATATGTTTGTAAGATGTTATCTAGGCACATAAAGGACTGCGGGAGGTGGATATACGGCTGGACGAAAAACCTGCGAGGATTCGCGAATAAGGGTTCTAAGCTCCTAACACAGTGACCAACCAGACCGGGACAACCGTTTTCCCCTAGATTAATCTGAAATATACGGATTAATCACTGTAACACGATTACAACAAGTCATCTGTTACAACTATCGAAGAAGAAATAAAAAATGGGTAAACCCCTACACGTAGGTTAACAATTTAGGAGAGAAGTCCACAATACGTCACAGCTGAGGTTACTTAAATATTACCAAATTAATGCAAGAATACTTATTCAAAAAATGCAAAAATAAAATCTAATCATTATAGTCTTTCTGATAAAAAAATGCTTTTGTCATGTATTTGAGTTTCTAGAGACAAATTAGGGATGAAGATTTTAAATTAACTATCCAATACGTAACTAATCCCTACTATTAATTAGTTTGCATTTTTCCTGAATTTTCATTATATTTTTTTGCTATTAATATAGTTACAAGAAATCTTTGACGAAGCAGAAATTATAAGTAGTCTGGCTTGCAATCTTGTAAATATAATGTGCACGTGCTAAGAAATCTTTAAATGAAAACCTTTGCGCCCTTCTAAATCACGTATTAGTCACTTCCACTAATTTCGCTAAACAGTAGCATCTTCAGGAAGCTACCATGTGCCTAGGTGATTTTGTAAAGATGCTGCTACTTCCTATTAATACCAAATTACCAGGTAATATACTGAAACTGCTGAAGGGTAGCAAAACTAGTTGTTGAAACAAGTATATTAACCTGCAAAAATGTAAGCTTTTAATTTGAAATTTCCGAAACACAAAATGAGATTTCTCAAAGTTTCCGTCTCATAGATGGCGTAAAATTTCCAAAAATTTATAATTCAGAAAATAATTTTTTTCAGTATTTTCCGGAAATAATAGACATTCAGGGAATCATATTCCTTACGTTGACAGATGAAATATCAACTGTGCTGCATGAGTATTAGTAACAAAATAAATAGCACCACAATTTGATATAAATACCGTTGCAGATGGCAATATTGCAAGCGACAATGTAATCTAATATATATGTTTGTCTATTTGTCTGTTCGTGTTCTACACGTTCCATTACCATTCCTCCGATTGCGATTCGACTTTGGTGAGTTGCTGTGCCCGTGCCAACAAAGGTTTCTGATTAATAAAAATTGCTAACTTTTGGGTTATTTTTACCCCAATATTGTTAACATTTACTCTCATAAGAAAAGCATTGAATTCGGTTGTGTTTCTTTATTTTGCTTTTTTAAATTAGTTTCATTTAAGATATGGATGGTAATGTTTATCATAGGACGCATAAAATAATGCAATATTTAATTATTTCATTCAATTTTCCTAAAGGCTTCGTTTTTTTCCAAGTATATTGTTTATGTATAGAAATTTATCTATTTTTCATCCTTTTCAACAAAAGAAATTTCTATGGCAACCAGGCGTGAATATCCATTTAATAGTGATTTAATGAACGACTATTCACTCCCGCAGCATTTAAAAGCCAGGTTCAGTGATTAATTTAAAAGTTGTAGTCAAACGACTACAGTCCGCCTTGTCTTCTCAATGACCATCAACAAGACACAAGATCAATCGCTTCAATTGTGTGTGAATTGAATCTGGAAAATCAATGCTTTTCACATCGTATGTCTCAAACTCACAAGTGGGACAGCCGAAACATTTATTCTTTTTTTACAGAGGGCGGTAAGACCAAAAATATTGTGCATCGCAAAGCACTTGAATACATTTTTTGAACTTTAATTGCACAAAGCATCATTGTCACTTATTTTGTGCATGTAAATGTGTCTGCTTTGTATATATGTGCCTACTCAGAAAGAAAAAGAGGCATTGCAACGCATGTCGGGCAGAGTTAGTTTAAAATACATGGAATCAACTAAGCTACCTTGAGCAAATGGAATCTAATGGTAGATAAAAGAAAAATTTACGTTTATTATCAGATGTTTACCTGTTACTAAAATATTAATGATTTTCTTTTCCCTAATAGAGTTAATATTTTGAGTTCTTACGAGTCAATTTCTATTATTGATAACTGCCGTGTTTCATACGAGGCTTTACATATACACCATTGCTTACATCACTAATGAAAATTTTATAAATGAGTAACTTTTGGTTTGCGGCAAATTTGTTGTTGAAATTTGGAAAATGGGACGCATTTCCAAGGCATGCGTAGTCTTTCAAACTGTCAAAAGAATAGGGTAGATGGTGCCTATGCACCCTGATCCACCTAACAATGACGTCACGCGTAGTTTGTCCATAAACTTGCACTACTTCTCTAATTTTATTTTTTTGCCAATTCATTACCGTTACCACGACGATTCCTCCTCTAATACCTATGCTTTCGGCAAATACTGCCCATCAGATCCATGTTCCATCCATGATCCATACCCTATGTTTCTATCTCTTCACTTCTTTAATCTATGGATAATTTAGAGTTTTTTTAAAATGTATGTCGCCAGAAATTTAGTAACCGGTGTATCTGTTGTCTTAGCAACTAAACATGGTCTAGAGGAAGGATAATTGGGCACTGCTTGAGGGCTAGAGAGAACTCTGGCGTTGGCTCTAGCGAAAGGCCTCGGATCACAGCCTAGCATCTTATTTCACGGACGGAATACTATACTAGAATTGCTCTCAAGATAATACCCTAGTATGAAACAGGAGAATACAGAAAAAAAATCTTAGCCATCGCTGGGATTCAGACCTGGGCCCTCCAAATGGTTTATTGCAAAATGGTAAAATGTGATGCAAAAAAATGATAAGATACGAATCAAGAAACAATTTTTTCCCTTTATGTTTACTTCAAAAGTGAGAGAAATGTGATATTCTTTTGGTTCAATCAGCTAATTTTTCCATTCCCCTAGCAGCTATTTGGATTTGGGAATCGTGTAAATTTCCGGTGACGGGCGGGAAAGATTTTCTCTTCCGGAAGAACTGCGCAAGAGTATCGGGTCACGTGCTTAATCCAAACTATCAGGTTATATCTTCGTAAGATTTAATCTGGACGCATAAGAGTCTGCGAGGGTGAATAAATCGCTGGGTCAGATAACCCTGCAGGGAGTGAGGGTCGCGAGAATACACATGAACGACGAAGCGTGCACCAAACTGTAATTCTTGTGGACGTACACCGTACACCACCGCACAGCGTGAGCTAAATTAGCTGAGCAGCACGTTAATCGGACGGGGTGTGGTAGTAGGCCTGTGTATACGATCTATTCATTGAGAAAGAAGAAACAATCTTGTTTTGACAACAGCAGACACTTGTTTACGTGGCTAAATGTGATTGTCGCTGGGGTTTAAAGGGTATTCCGCGGTTGCGTTGTCGTTGGTTTACGTGTGAATCGGATGAGATATTTTTTCTCTTCTTCTACTTCTTGATAACCATCATTCCGAGTATGTAACTGTAATTAGGTGGTCAATTCAAATGATTATTTGGCGTTTCAAATTCATGGTTAACTACATATATTATGAGCAGATACAAGCATCCTGTGGTGCAAACGTGATATAAAATATTCAAATAAACCAAGAAGAACATGAATGAAAAAACATTAATATTATTTCAACTTATCATTTTGGCAGCGATTTGTTTGGAACATTTTGAAAACAAAATTGTATTAACCACTACCTTCAGAAAATATACACATAACTCAGGATGTTCCTTAGGATGGATAATGCATATTTCATGTGACTCTTTCCGTATAGTTACGATAGTATAGCCATTTCTGTGCGTGATTTTTTGGCGAAAAACCGCATTTCACCGCTTCCTCACTCACCCTAATCATCAGATCTAGCACCTTGTGATTTCTTTTTGTTCTCCCGAATGAAAAAAGAGCTGAAAGGGAAACGTTTTGCAGACACTCCGGAGGTGAAAAGAGAATCGAAGGCGGCGCTGCAAGGCATCAGAAAGAACGAGTACCAAAGGTGTTTCGCGCAGTGGAAAAAACTTTTGAACCAATGCATTATCGTTAATGGAGAGTATTTTGAAGGTGACTAACGTTTATAAACATAAATTCTAATATTTAAAAAAAATTGTGTCCGGTTATTTTTTGGTCCCCCCTCGTATAGCTGAATTTAAAGATTGTAAATTCATTACTTCTGCATGCTGTACATATTTACGTGAGACGCTCAATAAGTATTTTCTGCATTACAAAATAGATCCTACCTCAGAATAAATCGTTTAATTTAATTTTTTTATTAATAATATGCTTTTATTTCATATATACGATGTGGTCCTTCTAAGCCACTTGGCTTATCAGAAGGATCACAAAATTCATATAACGCGGCATTTTACAAATATCATCCACATATTGAAATATAATAATTACCAACATGTAATTTAACATTTTTAACTAAAATAAAAGAAAAATAAATCTAATGACATTGATTAAATTATAAAAACAGTGAAAAAAAAATTAATGAAAAATATTTCTTGCCATAAGTATCACACATTTTGCTAAAGATTATAAATTCTTATTTTCGCTTAGTAACCATTCTTTTAGTTTACTCTTAATTTCTGCCAAATGTTTGAGATTGTGTAGTTCCTAAAGTATACAGTTTAAAGTATTTGATACAATTAATTTTGACAACCTTTTGCCATGCGAATTAAAGTATTCATATCCTTTCAACTTATTTGAGAATAATTCGTTTTGGTATAGAATGCGTATTCTTAAATGGAATTTTATACTCTTTAAAAAAATAGATTTCCACTATGATAAACCATTTTAGTAATTTATCTACTGTTAAAACATTATACAATTGAGTAAATTAAAGACCAATATTCTAAATAGTTTTGCCTAGGCAGTGATTTGATTGGTACATTTTGAAAATTGAATTAAATTGTATTAACTACTACCTTCAGAAAATATATTTTAAATGATGCAAGTACTCACAATTTAGTCAAAGTCTTGATAAATCTGAAAGCACTGGAATTATGTTATTACTTGAATGCCTGTGTTTAACTAAAGGGGAAACAGGCTTAAAGAATATTTAAAAATATTTAAAACTGTTCAATCTACTGTCTGCGATTACAGGCGATGGAGCCTTTACGATCACTTGTACAGCATAAACTCTCTGGTCTCGGGAAAGCTTTTTTATGGGTGGGCGTTTCTTTGTGTAGTTAATAACTGTTTGCTTCGAAAACAGTTTGGGTGATATTTGCATCAGATTCTATTCCTTGGGGGAAAATGTACGATAACTTCCGCATAATTGTATTGCTTCACCTATATTCTCATTTGGTAACCAGGCGAACCTCCTCACAGTCTCGCCGAGACTTTGAGCGAAATCTCAGTCAGAGGGAGAGAAACGAGTCCAATTTCGTCCCTCAGTCCCACATTTGAGACGAAAAAGCATCCGACCCTCCTTACGATTTCCCCGTCCTCTACTATTTGCAATTAAAACTACAAGAAGAGGAAAGGAGCCACGCCCGGCTGCCTGTGGACAAAGGACGCCTCAATTAAGCTTAAAAAAACTCCCGGTTTGGCTGCAGTCATAATGAAGTAAATGTACTAGAGTGGAGAGAGTGCGGGCGAACGGGTAAAGAGGCCTAAAATACTTCAGTCCTGAAAACTTCTCACCACGGAAACTGTGGCGGTATTTTTGTCGCACGGGTCACCATGCTGCAGAGAAATGGTAAAATTCAAGGTCAAATATGTTTTAATTTGTGCAGGGGCATCTGTTTGAGACCATAGACAGAATAATTTTTAAAAGCCTTTATTTGTATTTTTGTACGATTTTTATAGCTATTTTTTTAAATTTATAATACAGTGCGACACAGATTTCCATCAGGCTCATCGTTAAAATATTCTTGCAGTAGCTGAGGAGTGTTTCGTGCCGATATTGGTAACAAGATATACGTACTCCTATTTCTGAAGACAGCTGGGAACGGAACAATTTCATCGCGGCTTTCAAACACTCGATATAAGATATTGTAAAATTAAGTGCAGTATATATGTGAGCAGCACTACTTCAATTCCTTGGTGTAAATAGTACATTGGTATATAATTGTCAACCTTCGTTTGGCCAATTTATTTTTAAATATATAACCTGGACAAGGACTACTTCGACACATATCTTTTATGCCGTACACAGCGCTGCGACCCCATTCTGAGACATCTTAAGATATGTTCAGCGTTTTTCCCGTTGTAAACTTTCTGTGCAAGATTAACGCGCGTTACCACCAATGAGATCCGATATTATGTACATCAAGATGACCAAATAATTAGCTAGTATCTCCGAAGATTTCAATTCAGTTTAACTTTAACCTTAATATTTGAAATTCTAATAGTTGTACGAGGAAGATGATTTTCCAATTGGCAATTTTGCGAAAGGATATCAGTAATAAAGGATTTTCGACGATTGAAACATATTTTTATAGGTTAACTCTCGTTTTTACACGTCATACAGTTTACAAACAATGCAGTTCTGTATTCTATAAATGTGGTGAAATATATGGTTGGTACTTATAAGGCATTTTCTAATTATCATAACGAACAGTTTGAACATTATGGTAGCTATAAAGTAGGCAGATATCTAATATCTCATGTGATACTCCTGGGATGTCCGTAATTGCTCATCGGGCCTTCAATAAATATGAATCGGAAAAAAGAAGAATGGTATGCTCTCTCATATTTCATAGAAAGCCAAAATTACTAAGGCAATAAATTATATCAATTTAGTACAATGCAGTCAACCAGTCGTCCCATTAAAGACCACATCTGTTATATACACTACCAAATTTGGACTCCTTAATTAAACATTTTCGTGTCACCAACGCACTTGTGGAATAGAAGAGTTGAAAAAGATAGAGTGTAAGTCAACACACTCCTTCCGCGCACACTTTTCTTAATCTATGATGCGCAAGACAGGGATAATGCATCAAGAAAACTAACCAAGCGCACACCATATTGGAAGGACTAACTGCTACCAAATGAATTTATAACCTTCCCAGGCAACCTCAGAGCCACCTTTCTTCCATTAGCCACCGCTTGAGTATAAGCCACATAAAAAGCCTCCCAGAGCACCTCTTTCTGATACTTCTCAAGACGAACTGTTTTGGCGAGACTCTCAGCACACAAAACCATCATACATCTGGCAACAGAGTTCAGCCCCTGAAATAATGAAATACAATGTTCTTACCCAGCAATTTTTTCAGTACATCTACAAGACACTGAGTCGCAGAGCCGCAGAAACGCGTAGCAGGTTGTATTAGGACACCAGCCATGAAAGGGGAGTAAAAAGGGAATAGGAAGGGGTAGAGAACAGAGGTATGTTAACAATGACTTATGTTAGTTCCAGACTGATTTTTTAATATACTTTATGGTGCTTGGATAGAATTTTCGTATCTATCAGCTTCGTAATTTATTACTCTTTTTTTCGCCACTTGTCAGTTCTAGAGATATTAGGCGGGGTCAAAATGATATCCTCCACCTCCTTCAACTCGCCTGATTTGATTTCGTCTAGTTCCTTTTCTAGACTTCGTCTGAGCCTAGCATCTAACCTTCGAGTCTCCAGCGGCTCCTAACGCAGTCTTTCCATCAGCTGCGCAACACTACCTGCTAGCTTGTAGCAGTTTTTAAATAAACGAGCATCCACCGAATTATATTTACTTCTCGCTTTTAACTCTTCCACTGCAGGGTCCCAAATGCTCACGGCGCATTCTAGACGTTGTCTAACCAAGGAAAAGTAGCATTTCCCTATCACTTTTTCAGCTCAAGATCAATAGCCTTGTTTCTTCTGGGCAGTATGAGATCTGTTACGGATTGAAAAATGATTCACAATTTTCCCTAAAAAAGATCAACTAAAATCAGGACCCGGGTATTGATAAACTAGTTCATCACTATGTCTTTAAATGTGTATGAGGTGATGTGATGATAATGTAGTGCATTGCAACCCGAGTAACGCAACGGATGTAGTTTTTTCTTATTTATGGAAAATGGAAATCATATTACCTAGTCATAATGTTCAAGCTCAATGCAATGTCATCCTAGTTGTCCGAAATTGTAGGATCGGGTGCTTTCCTGTGTATATTGATGCCAGAACTGTTCTCAAAATTTTCACCAGATTTATAGGCTCCATGTTGGCCAACGTTTCGACGTCTGAATCGGAAATCTTCTTGAGGGCATTCACACAACTGTCCAGTCTCAGTCGGGTAGGACGTTGAAAATTTAGCCAACGTGGATTCTTCGAGCCACTGGGCAATCCAATTCCTACATATTAATTCAGGAGCATATCCATGCTCTACACTGACGGACGAAAATGGCGGAGGGTGCATACAAATCATTGACAGCTCTAAAAATATCAATCAAACAATAATTTGCTTCTCGTTATTAAATTATACCAGGAAATTCCTTTATCAGCTTAGTCAAAATGCAAAAATTGAAATCTGATCAAATTTGCAAACTATAAGCGCAGTACTAAGATGAATCATATGATTATAAAAATGTTGTTTCAAATTATCGAATAATTTATTTACGGAACTAGAACATTTATAGTGGATTTTATTGCATGACTTTAAAAATTAATTTGAGGTAATTTTTGACCATAAATTTATTAAAGATTGTTCTGAAAAAATTTTGAAGAGAAAAATATTTTTATATAAAAATATATTATTACCATATAAGTAAATAGTTGGGAGGGCCGAGTTTTAAGTGGGCCTCGTCCAGTGAATTAAACTATCAGAAAAACTTGTAAAAAGTTCAGCATATTCTTCAAGTAAGTATATAAGATGTACTTATTGTTCTCGTGTACGACCCTAGACATCGTATAACATTATACATAAGTTGACAAATGAAAAACAATGACTTGGCACATTTTAATTCTGACCATTCCAACAAAAATAAAATGAAGCATTTCCTACGAAAAGGACCTTAGGGCTAGCAATAACATTAATGATAAAGGATAATGCGTGCGGAATAGTTGAAAAATTGTACAAAATTTAAATTTTAAGACGAAAAAATATTTTGAATATATATACTTCAAAAACCTCACCCCTCGTAATTTCATATGCTAAATCCTGCCATTTCTGCTCTGTTTTCCTGACCGTAGATTTGTTAATCTGCGGTGATGCACTCTTTGAAGCAAAGTCACAATAGTGAGTTATAATATTCTCTTCGATCATCGCTATCCATTCTAACATTGTCATCCATCCCTATGTACTAAAGAAAGCTCTGGTGTAAAAGACGTTCCAGAACTGTCTTTCTAGTCCTCGTAAGAATGGCGTGTGTATTGCATGGAAACCAGTCGACTTAAGTCAAAGTGATGAATAAATAGTTTAATTCTATTAATTATGTAGCAAAGCCACCAAGTAACAAAACAACTTGCATGAAAAAGAGTATAACATTTCAGAGTGTAATGTGGCATATAAAGATAAGGGCGTGTCTGTCAAAACTAACAGAAATCAGAGAGTATGCGGGAGCATTCCAAGACTTTGCTCATAGAAGGTACAATAAGAGGCACTGATATAACTACATGAGACAATGCATTTGCCCACATGGCTCCGAATCATGGACGTATAGGAAACCTAACCTAAGGGCTTTGGATACAGCAAAGGTGAGATTCCTTCAGAGATTGAGACGATGTTAGAAAGGAAATTTCAGCAATAATAGATTTTTCCTTTAATATGTAGATCCATTAACTCCCGTAAATAACAATGGAAATATAGCCCATATAGACGTACATTAGAGAATGGGGGTAGAATATCTAAATAATGTGGGTAGAATACGAAATTGCGATGAATGCACTTCGCTGGCGCTCAAAGAAAATACACCAACATCTTACCACCACTTGCGAGCTTGGAAAAAATGTAAATGTTCCTCAAATGCACTTGACCGATACACGATTAGTCTCCAGGAACAGTCCCTAAAAGGGAAAAGTAAGAGGAGTCAATCAGGGCTTATATGGTGAATCGGAACTAGCAGACATGTCTTGACCTGACAAGTCAGATGTAGGTGACGAAATTCCTCGAAATAAATTGGCCAGCTACCACCTTCAGTTATCGAATAAACAGTGGCAATATAAGTTAAAATCGCCGAAGTCTCACGAAGGAGCATAACCTCATTTCCGGTAAGGACATTTTATTGTAGCCAACGTAATCCTAAGATATAGAGAAGAAGAAAGGACCAATAACATGTTACAGTATGGAATGACTGAAAACGAGACGAAGCTATTTGTTTTGAACATATCTGAATACAAATACATTTGCAAAAAAAATGAAACCACAGATTTCTTGCTCCTTCCATCAAGCCCACATGGCCTACTTCGGATACCTTATGGCCATTTTAAAAAGTTATCCTTTTCCAACAGTGTCATTGCTTTAGCTTCTTATCGACCAAGGCTTCTTCCACAACTGATGAGAAGAAAATCCTCAGAATCCACGAAATGCGTTTCCGGGAGTTGATGCTTGTTCCTTACCCTCTTATCTCTAAGAATTTTCTTAATCTTAGAGATTTTTCATAACTTTTGCATTATTAGTGCCCTCACCAGTAGCAATCTACCCGAGAGAGCCAATCACAACGAAGAAAAAAAAGGAGCTTTGGGTGAGCGTAGAACTAAATCTAGAATTTCGATCTCATAAGATCTTTGGAAGTAAGACTTCACCCTAAGCGTCTCACAAGGATGCGATCTTTGCTCAGCTAATGCACTCGGAAAGTACGATTGCAAACACGAAGCGTTCCCCCCAGATAGTCTCATTCTCCCTTATACGTACCCTCTCATTTATAAAAAAAGTAAAAAGAATAAACCACTTTCTGATGAGCTTTCAATGGCAAATTCCCCGCCGAAAGATCCCAGAGAGAATAAAAACTGAGATGGAACGAATTACCTGATAAGAACTTATCGTGAGGGAGGAAGTGTTCTTTTCCTGCGGAAATAGATTGAAGTTGAGGAGTTAAAGTCACTCTAAGTCAGAGTGGATCCTTTTTAAGGCCTAGATAAAAGCTTCCATGTGCTTTAAATATAAGAAGATGACACATCCGCAAGTGACTCGAAAAAAAAACTGAAATGTAATCATGGAGCATTGAAAAATCTATTCTGCACAAAATATTGGACGAGTTCTATTTCTTCCCACTAATTTGGAAATGTAGACCAGAGCAACAAGTCCAGTTAAAGCTATTTTTTTAAAGGAAAAAAGGCCAAATTTTAAAACCTTGTTTAGTATTAATTTCATTTCAAAATAAGCAAAGGCGTTAAATTTCTATACGTTATTAATTTGACGCCACTTGAAATGTAAGTCAATATATATTACAACTGTACGCCATTATCCAAGGTTTAACACATTAAATAGAAAAATAAATTATTATAGTGGATATCATGGATCAGAATAGGATCATGAGAAGAGGAAACCCAGGAAAATGAAATTCGTTCAATGAAAAAGGACGTATGTTAGGAGAAATAAAAACCTGATGTTACAGAATAAGCTTGCTCTACTTCCAAGCCATTCTAGGTGGTAATAGTAGTTTTTGTTAGAGATTCTGTTTCATTTCCTTCAATATAGTGACCAACCCGTAGGGATCAAACCACACTTCCCAACGCCACCTTTCAAACAAACCCTCCCATCTTTTCCTGTTTTTTTTCAGCCTCGTTTTTGTTGCAGCTATAATCATTCCTCCTTCTTTCCAATACATTCCTCTAAACCCCGTTCGACAGGTCCAAACCATCTCAGACAAATCTGTCTATTTATTTCTTGTAGCGATGCCACTTTTTAACTCACCTAATATACTCATTCTGAATTGTACCTGACTTGCATTTCCTTTACCTTTCTGAATCTTCATTTCATCTATGTTAATTTGCTGTGTGGCGCTTTTTAGTCCACTCCACAAACTCCATATACCTACCAGATACACAGTCAGCACATACACACACGCTCCCAGCTCTCCACTCCATATATATCTACTAGAACTGGGGCACGATCACGGTTATCCACAACGAGTGCGCTCGCAAAATAGTTATTTTTAAATGTCGTTCATCAGAGCGAAAATTTTTTTCTTGAATACTTAATCTAAGCATTCATATCTAGTTCTTATAATATCTATCTAGTAGCTCATATGTTTGTTCATGCATTGTATCGGTCCATTGCCTGGCTCGTGGAGAATTTCATCTAAATTACATTATCGAGTTTTTTTATGGCCAAATGAACATCCACTGAATTCTTGCTTTCCGAACCCCAAGTTCGAAAAAAGATTTCGAAGTTGGGGTAAAACTTGCCAAAAGGCTCCAAAACACTCAAGAGCCCCATGAATGTATGGGAACGCATTACGTAATATTATATTAGAAATCAAACACTTTTAAGTTCTGCCTATAATAAACACCAACTTCATATGTACCAACACCTCATTTTGGCAAAATATGGATACACAATGATTTCGCTTCAAACCATCGATGTATACATTTGTAAAAATTCATTGTGTGACGGGGTGTACATAATTTACCTTGTGTTTTCTCTGTGTAACGTGCTTTTCCCCGTTTTTTACCGCATAAACTGGAGTATTACAATTCTTCTGGTGCGCGTTATGCAAACACCTATTATTTTCTGGATCGCTTTTAATTGTCAACGCATTTAACCCACTTAGTTATATTGCTAACACAAATGTTCTCATTGACAGCCTCCTCACTTTTATTAAATCCTAATTGAGCCTAATCTTATTAACATAGCCTCATAAGAAGCAAACAATGAAGAACTTAGCAGAACGGTAATTATTTATCTCAACTAATAATTTTTTCTCCTTGAGCTATTTTACAAGAAGCCTTAGATTTAGTGATCAATTGCCTTTCTCCGTTAGGCAAAAATTAAGGTGAAAAGTGAGGACATGAAGACTGTAATTTATTCAGAGTCGTTAGAAAAATCATAGTAATCACATGCATTTATGTTCTTATAATATTGATATTAATGCATACCTAAAGAGCCGAAGTTTAATTTCAAATAATTGAATTTATTATGACATAAGTTATCAGAGCAGAGTAAAAGAGAAAAAATATTTAACTTGGTTTTACAAGCTGTATAAAATAATGTGAATATAAGCACTGAAGCAATAACTTATTAATTTAAAATCATAATTTGATTCCCATTTACCAATTTGTTACGTATGGTTTTTCATTATTATTAATATATTACGGCTATGGTACAGCTAGTTAACACACGAAGAAAGCCAGGTATAAACCATGAAGATGTTGAATCAAAAGTTTTGGTCAAATTGGATAACATGCGACATTTACAATGTACAAGTATATTTCATACTCTAAATTTGCATTTGCAGTTCAGTCAAAGGCGTGGTACCTTCACAGTACTCGTTTGCGCGGTGTCTGTCCTGGAAATTAAAAATATAAGACCCGGGTTTTCAATTTTAAAATGTCACCATGTAAATCAAAGACAAACCAGTACTTTCATTTGAAGTTTTTAGCCTTGGTGGAAAACAGAAACCTTATTATGATACAATATTTCATAAAGGAAAACGTATAAGGGATTTCCGTACCTAGTTTCTATCTAATAATGTTCAAGCAACGATATTTGTGTCCCTAGTTTTTAGCTCACTAGTTTTTAAAAATTGGTTTCACCCACAAGGGCATCATCAGGTACAAAATAAATGTCAATTTCCGGGAAAATAAACGTGTAAAACCGGTTTTACTGCGTAAATAAACTCTTGTTGAATGTTACAATGTAAATCATTAGATTCTGTCTACATGAGACGCTAAAAACTATCGATTTCATTAGAGTAGTTTTTTTCGTTCTTTGGTATCATTTAAATATTTTCAAGCTAAACATGCTTTAAAACTAGGCTCAACTGTCCAAAATTAATATATGAGACACTTCTACAGTCATATAGTACAATATGGGTTTATTTTGGATATATTCCGAACAAAAGATAAATTAAATATGGCACATCAAGAAGAACGATGCCATGCTCACGAAAGTCACTTCGATAATGAAATTCCTCGCAGTAATTTTGCTCTCCTTTAAATTCTCCATTAAATTTTCCGCCGGTGCAGGTCGTCTGATTAATTATCAAGCGACGTGATTGGTTGCCTAAGTGCGGTGCAGCGACCAAACTATCCGCGACATCAGTCTTGTTCAGACGGGGCAAGAGGCAAAATTACGCCATTTTTCTTCCTCGTAGGATCGGCCCGGTGCAGTGCAGCCTTCTTTTGTTTCTTTCACATTTTCGTTATTCTTTTTTTTTCTCCCCCTTCTTACCGAATTTGTGCGGGAGACGACGGCAGCCATATCCCCTTGCTCCGCGCGGCCATTTTTCAACCTCCTTTCACTTGTTTATCGCTTTTCTTTCCCCCTTCTTATGTTACAGCTTTATCCCACTCACCCACCTCACCCCCCTTACACTCACCCTCCACCCACCTCCCTGCACTTGCTCAACTTTTTTTCCCGGAGTCCACCTCCGCAAACCCCCCGTTTCACTCAACCACCCCTTTTCCCACATTTTCTCTCCAAACCTTTCGCCAAATTTTCTCGCCTTTCTTTCTTTCAAACGATTCACACCTCTCGAAATTGCACCCTCTTGTTTATGAAACCACTCGCAATACGCCCTTATTCAACTCTATTCCCACGAAATGGCTCGGTGAATGAACGGTCAATGTGGTTTCTAATCAACAGTTTTCCTTTCTAATCAACAGTCATACTTATGCAGTACGCGGATGATACTCGATTCTATTGAATTGGATATCTCATTTTTAAAACGTTACAAAATACATAGCTCTACTTTGAGTCAGATAGAATCTACAATAAAAGCGGTGTTCTTCCTTTTAATTTTTCAGCGTAATAATTGAGCTTCAGTGTCGTGTAATATACAGTATCTGGAAAAATTATACTCTTGAAATGGTTTATTCTAAATGAAATGTTTGCCACTAACTTGTTAAATAAGGTTCTTAAACCATAAGACTGGTTAAGGTTTCATTCCGGGTCGTGCTTTTTTACCATACTCTAATTAACACTCCATATATTGAGAAATTATAGAAACATTTCGTTGGTGAATCCAGATTGCGTGAGGAAAGGCTCTATTTGCCAGGAAATAATGTTCTCAATACGTGGCACATTCATAATACTAAACATTCACTAGCCAAACTTCATACACTAGCAAAAACTATCCACCTGATTGATAACCGAAGTATGTCGTGCCAGCCTTCAGAAGAGATACCTATACAGTCATTGATGATCTTTACACAGACTTTGTTCACGTATACACGACACCTTAGATACATCATCCACCGTTTAAATCACGTCCAATAACAACGTTTTTCCCTGAAAACAAGGTCAATGCCGTCATTCTGTGCCAATAAGTGATAAGTGAAACTAGAGAGTAGGCTTGAAACTCATAAATAGCTAGAGGAAATATTTTTAATTTGAAATTAAATAACTGTTTTATCTATAATTAGACGCCAATTATGAGAAAATGAGGAATGCAATAAAGCTGTGGACGCTCCACTCCAATTATTAGTTCCCAATGTTGTGTATGTCTATACCACAGAAGATAAAATACCCGAGAGCACTTCCAGACATCAACAATGGCGAAATATAGCATTTTGTAACTTAAATGATGGCGGCATGGAAAAACATTCTTGCCTCCGATTTGAGTTATTTTTGGCGCATAAGATTCTTCATAATGTTCCCGAGGGTCTTATTTACATGCAAAAACTATCATTGTTAACATATATCAAGTTAGGCTGCATAATTTGGGAGGACAATGGCGCAGAAATCGTAAATTATGATAAATATTTGGAATATCATTCAGTATCCTCTTCGCCTGGGAAGTTTTTGAGGGAACTTTGTGCATTCAGTTCACACTATGAGAATAAATGACGTTAGATAAATATAAAGCACGGTTTTTATGACTTACTGGAACGCTTAAATCATCAGTGTACACCAAAATACCCTACTGAATGTTATTTAGAAAATACGAAGTGACGAATTTCCCTCGTTACCCATTCGTCGCTATAAATGTTTTATCGTTAATTTCGACCATAATATGCCCAGTACAGCCGACAAACGCATTTCTCAATTTTAATCACAATGGAACTAATATGCTCAGAAGTTTATTTGTGACATTAAAAGATTACATTTTTATAAAATAATAGCATATTATATGAGGTGCTGCCGTACAGATGCTGACGCTGACGTGAAAACGGGATAGTTGCGTGACGCACAACGCCCCGACGCAAAAACGGCCAAATGAATCCATGACACTACTCCATGCCTTAATCTAGGCAATAACTAGGCAACGAAAAATCGTATTCGAATTTCGCAAATCGGAAATGGAAGGGGAAGAATTGCACTTTTCGAATACATAATTAATTTTTGGTAGCAGATTTATCCGCCACAACAAGAGCGATCGCCAGAAACTCCTTAAAACGGCTATTGTTGCACTTAAATGTTATAATATTTCAAAATACTGACGTGGTAGAGAAATATCGTGGCCAGATTTCGATTCAGCGCACTAAATTGCTTCGGAAAAGTATGTTAGAGTCCCTGTGGGATTCCATGCCATTAAATTTGTAAACCTGTGAATTGGCATTGCTACGCCGCTAGATAATGATTTTTCATTGAGCCATTTTCCTGAATCATGGTCTGGAATAAACTATTCGTATCATAAAATAAACATAATTCAGTAACCCATTAATCCCCAGAGATGCGTTGACGCAACATTTTTTAAACAAGTTTTCAAATAATACTTTTATATCAGATCCCCATGTCCCCCTGTAAATTACTCCCAATAGCCACTATTTTTCGATTAATACAATTATAATTTCATAATTTAGGTCCTGATTCCTTTTTAATACCCGTGCTCATCTGACAAAATCAAATAACTAATGGCTTAGAGCCAAGTTATTGATTTTTACCCAATTCTTCGTTACTTTGGATATGTTATTGTCTTTTAATAATACTTGTGGTTTCAGGCCTGGCTTGGTGGAAACGGCAGATGTATAATTTGAAAGAACAAATTTATTAGCTTCCGCGAACTAGTGTATCTTTGTAGAAACTACCAATTTTGCTTATAACATTTTTCCTCTTTCTTAACTTGACAGACTTCCCATTTGGTTAGGAAAGTAGCTCAATGGAGGATGGCCCTTCAAAAGTAATCTTAGTCCACGTATCCTCCTATTATTCAGCCACGATTGTCACAATTTCTCGTTTTATACAATTGGGTTTCCATGCCCTTTAGTGTAGGTGTCCCATTCACCTTCCCGTGCCCAACCTCCCAAAATCCATTCATTTCCGTTCACTGGTCTCCACCTCTCTACATTTTCCTTACCCTTCACAGCCCCCCCCTTACCCTTCTTCTCCACGGCCCTTCAGCACACACATTCACACGGCCCTAGTCTTTTGTCTCGGCTCCGTTAGCTCCAACACTATACCCCCCCTCCCTACTTGGTCCTCCCAAAACCATCCTACTCCAACAAGGGCCGACGCTCCCTTTCCTCCTACCTCAAGTCCTCTCCCAACCAATACTCCTCAAGCCTTCCCCGTACCACCCCTTTCACCTTTTAAACCCAACGGGAAACTTTTAGGATTTATCTCACGTCTTTGATTTGGACTTTACCGGCAAACCACCTTTACTTCTCTCCCAAATGGTTTTCTTCGCTTCTCTTCTTCAATTCGATCGCTCCATTATTACGTCTCCAGCGTTATCCTTTCTCCTCTTCACACCCACCTGAATCAAATTCTCTTGATATGAAGAGAATTCCACCGACCATTCAGACATGAGACCAAAAGAATCTTCCTTACCTCACGAATGCCTAATTTTTTTCTCAGCATTGTTTCTGCCAGTGTAGTTCACGAAACTCACTTCCAAATGTGTTTGAGGAAACTGTTGATGTATGTGTTATTTGGACGCGACTGTACTTATGTCCCATGACACTTTTATGTATCATGTCATCAAACAGCTGCATGCTGTCTGCCCAACTTCCTTCTACAAGCCTCTCTATGCTTGGCTGTTAATTATTCTTGCTCTCTGCTTTCCCTAGCCATCCTTGTTCCTGATATTATGTCCATGTAGGTCGATAACGATTTTTTCGTCCAATTGGAGTCCATTTAAGTATTTGTTTGGGCAATCGATTTCTGGCATTCTTAGCAAATGAGAGAGCTATGGCAGTGTTTCCTTCTTATTTACGTCCATTAATGTATCTATCGCCCCCATGTGCGGGTGATTGAATATCTGTGTTCGTAATTTATTGTATGAGGTACTTCTTTTTACGCAATTTCTTTCAACATCACTCTATTCCCTGTTCTAAGGACATGTGTAAAGCAATGCAAGAATGTCACAGAGTAAAAGTAATGTATCAAATTACAGACTCTTAAGATATTTTTCCTAACCATAGCATGAAAGGTAAGTAAAAATATGCCCGCTTCTTGTGTTCATACCACTAGATGGAAACCTTGATGATTCGAGGGGTAAAACATACTGATCAGATTCTTATAAATAAAAAGTCACTTCAAAAATGTTTTCGTGAAGCGAAATGGAATTTTTTTACTTTCAAAAACTGATTCTCTGTTGCATTAAAAACTACGAGAATGGATATCATATTTCACTGAGAGATGACACACAAGTTGAGGATATTCAAATAATGCAAAAACAATTAAAAACTTATGATGTTCTTATAAAGTTTATTTTCTAAGGCTTAAGTTTTCTTGTGCTTTCGCCTCATCAGGTCAGGCCATTTAATGTAGTTGAGTTAAAACGAAACCGTGATTTTGAAAAAAAATTGTGAAGATACAGGAAGACAGGGTATTGTAATCTATGGTTTACTATTTTCATGGTCTAGAAAATGTGGTCAATACGCTCTTCCATCGATGAGGTCCACGCCAACAGTCAGGTGGAACAAATATGACCCGAACTCTTACTTAGCTAAAATAAAGTTAACGAAAAAGCTTCACCATCTTATGGTTAGTGTTTGTTGAACTTAGTTAATTGGGCCAGGGTCATTTATTGAGGTTTTATAATGAAGTAGTTCCACTGAGTGCTCTAGATAAAATTAAGTATATTTTCGACTTGTATCGTTTTATTTTCCATATCTGACTTAACAGTCCTGGTAGCTGTACTGGAGACTATCTTCTCCACTATGAGTGCCTCTAGATTTTACATACTCGAGTGTTTCAAAGCACTCAGTCAGGGCTCAATTACCAAAAGTAACGGATGAGACATGATGAGAGGTTTTTGAATGATACCCTTAGTCTTCCCTTGGAATAATCAAACTCTGTGATCGATGGGTCTCCGAATGGCGGAGAAGTATTGCCTCCGAATGTCATTTCGTCGCCTTTATAAGAGAGGAAAACCTTTTCTTTATATTCTATGGAGAGGGGAGAGGGAATAGTCACAAAAATTTAGCTGCAAAAACTCAGTGGCTCAGTCTGTTGCAAATACAATAGTCTTGTAGAACTAGTTTAAAGCTAAGGAAACTAAAAATTTATAGAGCCATTCAAAATACAAGTAAAACTTAGGTTATAAGCCTACACTATTGGAAAACGCGCAATCAGTAAAAAATAATCTTAGATACATAACTGATTACACATTGCTGAGAAAGATAAATATCTAGTCCAATCAAAATTTTCTTATGGCACTGATGCATTTTGACCCTGATTCCGGAGGTACGAAAAAAGAAAATATCATTGTGCCGCGCCTAATATCGGTTATTAAAGAAATTTTTAAAATTTTATTTACGGTTCTTCCTAGTACTTTCATAACTCCATAACTCCTTCATTATATCACTCACCCAGGCTGTCAGCAATGTTTACAAAAATAAATTTAATTATAAGTCGACCAACGTAATTACACATTTCACATATGCTCTTTATTTAAGGTCTGCACAAAAAATAACAATAAAGCATTGATTTCTTATAAATAATTAGCGATCTGGAAATATTATGGAATCAATCGAGCGATAAATATATAATAAACCAAGAGGGTGGCCGATAAAAATATATAAACAAGCGAAAGGCAATTGCAAATTAAAATCTATCACGCGCTTTACGCCTTCCGCTTGCAAACTGCAAGCACCCATTTACTAGTACTCATATATAAAGGTACAAAACTGACTGACTCACTCATTGATACAAACTCCTGGGCATTTCTAATCGAGCTAGAAGGTTGAAATTTTCAGAAGAGGGTTGAAATTTGGTGTCGTGTCAGGAAATCCCAGCACCTTTAATCCAGTTCGAGGCCAGATAGGATTTTGTTTTTGAATGGGAAAAACTAATAATTTCCGTGTAGAGTAATTTTCTTTCATTCATTAAAATATGAAATAATTGAAAAACAAGTTTCATTCTTAGACTGAAATGTGGCCAAAAACTCAACGCATTTAATTCTTGCAACCGATGTTTCTCTATCGATCGATAAACTGAATTATTTTAAGTTTAAACGAAAAATTATTGCAAATTTAGATATTTTTTCATGTTCGTTGCTAAGTTATTTTTCCATTGCATCCGAGGCTTGCAGTACCTTATACTGGCTGTAAAGGCTGCATTTAAGGAAATATAGCCTTCTCTGAGCGTATTTCAATAGCTTTCAACGATATTGTGCCTTTCACCTACTAGACTTACAATGAATGTTTTATGATGATGATATATATTAATTATGGTCATTTATAACCCTGTAGTCATGCCAACTATGAATGAAAGGGATCGAGTTACGAATTCCTTTACATAAACGACACTGTAATTTCACTCCCACATCTGTAAAATGTATTCATGCCCCGATATTATATTCAAATCAGACAAAAAATAACCAGCACTCTCATTACAAAGATGCATAGAAAATATATCTGGTGGAGGCCATGAATTGGTTAACACCTCAATAGATAGAATAGAGACTATTCCTCATAAACTATTTATTAGTATTTATGATGTCCTTTGCATATGCGTTAGAAGTAGCTAAATGACACATGAATAGAAACAGATATATATCGAACACAAATTTACAACAAACGAAACTTTTATATCGAACATGGACTCATTCATTCACGGCTGGAATCTTTGAGTATTATTATTTGCTGATCTTCATTTAAAAATTGTCTAACTATTAAATATTATTACAATTTATGCTCACAAGCATCAACATACAATGTAGAAATGAAGACCCCTGCAGCCCGCGGGCCGTTTTGCTACCTACGAAATCTTTATGCGGTCAGCGAAAAAATATTTATTCAGCCCGCATAGCTTACGGCTGCTAATCATTTCTCTTTATTGACCAAGTAATTCATGGTAAGGAGTCCTTGATCATTTTCTTGGCTTTGATATAGCCCGCAACCTTCAAAAGTACTAAGAAGTCCATAAGCATATTGCTCTCGCATTTCATGTTTTACAAGTAAACATCATATGAAAAACTAACTTGCAACCCACTTACAATTTTCATTTACATTGCCATTTTTATCTTAGGTTCTTAAAGGTTTAATAGAATAGGGGAATATTCTCCCCTTCCAGCACCAGAAAGGGAGCACAATAGCAGTAGCAATAATTAAAGCTTAGGTTTCGCCAATTATCTTTGCTTGCTTATAGCTCGCATCAATAAGAACCTTTGTTAGAATATTTATTACGCATTTCTATTTATTTCAATGCGTTAATATAAAAATAAACATGGGTATTTACCCAAGATACCAGACCAGAAAGGATTTAGTTTTTTATGTCAAAAGAGTAAAATTAAAATCTTCCAAGTGTGATAACGTACTTTCTCGAATTTTTACATGAAAAAACCATACAACCATGAAACTTAGTGAACAATATGCCCAAATGAACAAGTATTAAGTTTCTTCCACCGATTTATAAGTATTAATACATATGTTTTGTAATTTTAGTTTAAACGCTTGGCTATGGCGTTTCTCCTCTGTTTTCCAAGATCAAAGCGATACCAAGATATTTCGTACAAACAGATGGTGACAGAAAGGTCCGTGGTTCGAATTCCGGCCTAGTCAAATTTTTTTCACTGTGAGTCGGCCATCATTCCATCTTCACATCACCATTGTGTAGTCACATTTCATGTGTTTCCTGTCCTCTTTCTTTCATCATCTTTTTGAACGAAATATTTATTATTTACACCTGGGAGCGGTTTGAGTGAATGAAGGTATGGTTATATATATGTATATATACATAAAATATTTTTTTCCAAAAACTTTATAGAAATGGTTGAATATTTGTCATTGAAATCTCTGTCATTTGGTTAAATGGAGGAGGACAAAGGAAGAGGTTGCAAACTAATTCGTTGTTGTTTTGCCAAACGTTGTTTTTCCAAAGCACATAGATTGTTAAATAGGTCGTACTGCGATATAATTATCAGAGATACAGAACCAAAATATTTTTTTATGAACTGAAGGCGATAAACAAAAAATAATTATTTTCACTCGCATAATAAATACTTAAAAATGGTTGAATTACGCTTTAGCATCATCAATTCAATGTCTTTTTGCGGTAAAAGTATCCATCAAAATACATTTTTACTAGATTTTAAGCTAGAAATTAGAAGGTTATATGATAAGATGTTCTTCTCTATCCAAAAGGATCACTAATGTGATGAAGTAATTCATCGAAACATATGCATGAAGTATACTTTCATTTGGCAGTGAAGTCATAATAGAAGAACAAAGGGTTTGAGAGAGGAGAGCAATGAAAATGTGATTCTATTAAAGAATAATGGTCAGAATATGATATAATCTTCAACGATCATATATGTGCAGAAAAAGTTTCTGATTATAGCTCATTGAAGTATAAGAGATAAAATAGTTGGACCACATCTATGACTCAATTGATCCTAAAAACTAATTGCATACAAGGAACAAGGATCAAAAAGTAATGCATTGGAAGGATAAGGATACAATGCCCGCAGAAAAACATGAAAGAGATTTAATGGGATACTACGAAACTTAAAAGACTTTACATATTGGAGTAGAGAGCTGAATCATAATTATGATGATTACAATGTTAAAATAATAAATTATTATTAAATTGATTACAATTATAATTATTATGTTTGTAATAATTATTTGCAATGCCCGAGGTGAAACAGACAAAAACATTTAATACATATTAATACCTCGTAGTTTTTAACTTCTTGCATCCTCACACTTAATCTTTAATGGTTAATCAGAGGTTTCATTTATTGTTAAATTGTGGTTTCATACTCTTGCAATCAGGTTTAGACCAAACAGATATTCATTTCCAATAAAACCTTTTTAATGCAAATCTCTTTTCTTTTTGAAAGGTTTTAATTCAGAGATACTACTTGGTCGTAAATGATAAATCTTAATTGGTCGCAAAGTAATGTCTCCCAAGTTCACAGCTCCGAATCGGAATTTCGCATGATTGGCTTTTGCGAGAGAGCAGAATGTCGCTTCTCCTTACCAAAAAACCAAAAATTTGAAATCGCCATCGCCGCTAATGGTGCGTAAATTCACACAAGACTGAGCGCAAATCAAGGAGCGAGCTTCTCGATCCAAGCAAACGTCTCCGAGTAAATCGAAAGTTTTTGATGGAGTCCGAGATAAATTTACCGAGCCAGACCGTTCGCTTTTCCACATAATTCCTGAAAAAGACATAGTAGAAAGGAATTCTAGCTGAATAATAGATGTAATTTAGTTTTCCAACGTAGTGTCTTCAGAACGACATCAAAAGGTTAAATTTCATCAAAATCTATGATTGGATAAGTTTAAAACGAATGCCATAACATTTCTTCCACTGATTAAATTGTTATGTTAATGTGACCATCTAACCTCTCGTCTCTTAACCTTAAATAGATTACTGGAAGCATTAATAGTAACTGTCATTTGTACCGAATTAATTAACCTAGAGAAGAGTGGTTTCGGGTGGTAGCTGGATTACTTTACGTTCCCTCAGCCGGGCCCGAGGTTGAGTTCCGGCAGTGGTGCAGATTTTGAAGTGAAATCCATATCCCTGCTTGATTTATTTATCCATGTATTTTGGAAAGCTATTTTGTCTTCAAAATAAGTAAATTACGTGCCCACTTCATTTCTGAGGAAATATTACTTCAGTTACCTATTCAGCAATCATTAGTCTGAAATTTTACAAACTCATGCAGTTATCTGTTGATATCCCACAATATCGAAGTGCTTAATTTCATGTTACCCATAATCTCACTGCAATGTGGCCTCATTAGGGAGGTCAAATAGTCCTAATAAAATAAAAAGTAAAATATTTATATCAATCAGCGGAAGGATATTTGGTCTCCCATCGCGATGGTCTGAGTTAGAATCCTCGCAGGGGCACAACGTTTTTCTGGTGAATCCTATACTGCTGGTATGCAGAGTGAGCCTCAAAAATAACGTGATAGTGGATTACAGGGCTTTAGAGCTGAGGTCCAGGGTATTTTCTCCCTATCTGCCCAATCTCCGGTTTAGTTCTTAACTCCGGTTTCGTCTCTGGTCATTTTTTTCGAATCAATCTCTTGTTTTTATTTAAAAAAAATTCACACAAAAACATTTTCCAGGGTTCAAACAAAATAAATTGACTCCAACTTGCATTCATGCTGTTGAGGCCTTCGAGTCATGCTGAAGTTGAAGCATTTTTCGCTCAACGTTTCACTCGCGTTGCAGCGAGCGTCTTCACGAGCGAAGGTATTGTTGCTATATCGTCTGATTAACTGAAGAATTTCGTACGCTCATCCCAAGAGAGAAATGACTTCTTTATCTGTTCTTTCACTTCTCGGACGTTCCTCAGACCTGGAAAGCGTTTCAGTCTGAGGTGAATCCCGCTTTTCGGAGGTCTGCTATTTTTTTACAATTTTCTTTTAAATGACCACTGTGGTATTTCCCTTGTCGGCAAGGAGAATCTGAATGCTGTTACCCAACCGCAATTATCTCAAGGCTATACACTCCGCTCAGAGGTTAGATTTGCTGAAGGCCGCTTTGGTCTTCGCAGGAAGTTGGTGACGACCATACGTGTTTACATTTAGGGACCTTTTGACGGGCACCTAAATTCCCGTAATTACTACTTCCGTGGGATTACGATCTGGCACCGATGAGAAGTTGAGTCCTTTATTTAGGAGAGATCTAACGTCTTCACTGGGTTACAGTAAGATTGAGCACTGATTTAGGGTATTCATTGGAAGTTAGTCTGTGCTGACCTCTGTAAATTTTAAAACTTCTTGGAATTATTTGGACAGTTTTTTTGTTATTTTTTCCTGGATGACTGGAACGTAATCCAATCAATCAGGTAGGTCCCAGTCGCACTGTTTTATAGTTGAAGACTTTGTTAAAGACTATAGTTGTAGACTTGATAGTTTAAAATGCAGTGCGTCTAGTGCTCTTTGGCACATTGGAAATGTCGTGTGCGGATGTTTCGGATAAGTACCGACCAACGTCGGATAAGTGTGCCCAACGGATAGGCATGGGAATTCGTTTTTCCCCCGAACAATAAGGGACTTAAATAAACGCTAGGCGTAATTTCATTAGAGCATTTCCTTTTTATATGTAAACGGCTGGTGTCCTAACCCCCGCCACACGCGTATTGAGGCGGCTTGCGGGGTCGTATGTAGATGTAGATGAAGTACCCTCGCCAGGGCTTCAGAAGTTCGTTGAAGTATCCTCATGGCTTTCGCTGTTTGTATTTGATGCTTAACACAATTGGGAATCAAGTCTGAATCTCTGCAGCGTACGCGAGTGAAGACGAAAACATCCATTTCTTATGTCGAAGGCATTCCAGTCTTCTCGAAGCAATTCTTATCGTACAGAAAATGGAATCTAAAGTGTAAGTTCTTGCAGCTGTTGACATGCTGATGAAAATTTCAAGTTATGTTATTGGAGCGTTTTTGTCTCAATGTTTCACTCGCATTGCAGCGGGTGTTTTCACCAGTTAAGTGGTCGAAGTGTTTTCGTCATCGTCTTATGGATGGAAGAATTGTGAACGTTGGATACATTTCAATCTTTTGTCGTCGGTTGTGTTAACTGGTTTTGCATCACGCTGCCTCCTATGTCTTCGTCTCGATTATTGTTCTCAGCGGAGTCCACTGGATCAAGTGTTTCCGGCCAGAAGGCACTTCCAGGAGTGGGAAAGTTGATGCATTTATTAAGTGCATTTATTATTTCAAAATAAATTTTAAAATACAATTTCGGAAGGAAGGAATAAAGAGACTCACACTCGCATTTTGGTTCTTTAAATCAATGTGAGGACAGCAGTATGACACTGACAACTGACGTTGACTGTGGACAACGTCTATTGACGTGGTCTTACACCTCCGTCTGCGGTGGAACACGATAGATGCACAGCATCACTTTCATGAAAAATAGTAATTGGTGGGTTATGAGTATCGAGCAACCATATGTCCTCTGTTCTACTAATTCTGGCCAACCTTGGCATTATGGAAACAGGTCCGTTTCAGTGAGCGTCTCTACCGTTAAATGCTATGTTTAAACAGCATCGAGTTTCTGAAATAATTTTTATGAGTTTTACTCTGAGGTTTAATGAGAGTGTTTTGCATTATTAACTGAGCTTTAATATTAACCCATAATCATTGAAATACCTTTGAAGTTCAATAAATAATGTACGTTAGCATATAAGCTTTGTAAGAATATATTACCTCTTGATACGCGCGCGAACTAATTAAATGAACGGGTGCGTACATGCAGACGCCGACATATTTATCCCTTTCCTTTTACCAGTAGGAGTATTTCTTCTTCTCCTTTCATTCATAGATGAGGTGAGTGCTATCATTTTGAGAGATGCTTCCTTCAGAAGCTTTACATTTAAATGTAGATATTACAGTTTAAAGAAGTAAATTTAACTTCAATTCTATCACGGTGGTTGCACAGTTGAAAAATAGCAGGAAGAGAATAGGCATGTCGAGCACAGGGTGAGAGTAGCGAAAAAAATGTTTACACATTGGTCAGAAGAAATTAATAGGTTTAAAAAAAATGTGGAGAATAAGACGTCGAGGAACAATCATCTCCTTCTCCGGGTAATGTTTTATTACCTATACCTGTACTTTATAAATTTTCACAGCTTAATTTAGATAGCTATTCTTTCCAGCCAAGACCCCAATCAAATCCTAAAGGTAATTACTTCAGTTAGTTACTGATTATTGCATTTTTTAATCGTCGTTATTTTTATTGATTGTAATAATTACTTTATTATATCTATCTATACTTTTTTTAGACTCGTGCCCACTGTTGGATCCTGTCCTCTCACCAGAAGAGTTAACTGTTGATCCTTCAAATTCCTGTTTATCAGTATTTGGCAAGAGAACAAAACTTTTCCAATTATTGATAACTACGAAATCTCCCGTTGAAATTTCGAACTTTGGACAATTATATAGCAATATGAGTTACATTAAAACTTGTTAAGAATATAGCATCATATATTTATGTTTCTGTAAATTCTGCGTGCTATAAATTGATGCAATTTCTAAATTGTTATTCATTGATTTTTTCATTCACTTTTTTGGGAACGCTTTCAAATAAATCAAAATCTTAACGGAAAATGTGACCATTAGCTGAATGAGAAGATGAATTTATTCTGGAGAATATTTTTTCCATATTTAGGGATGGCATCTTTGTTCTAAACAGCGACGAGTTGAGTGATGGAAGCACTTGTCCCGATGAATTTATGATGCTTTGGAGTAAATTTTCATGATATGGTATTTCCGAGGGTTCCTAAAATACACAACCCATTTCTCAACCATGTCTTAGACTTTTTCATTCCACTTACCACGCACAGACCACACTTGGATCGAGGAAAGACCGGCTATATGCGGAATTCCATTCGCTCGACAAAGGACTTTGAAAATTAAGACCGGAAAGGAAGGAATCCCCGTAGAAAGTTTTTCAAATGATTTTATCTTACCAAATTATCAATAAAATCATTGAAGAGACATACAACAACGCAAAAAAATTCCCCCAGGAAAGATATCTTAATTTGAGATTGTAAACCTCTGTCAAAGGATGATTGATTATAGAGTTAGTTATTCACATTTGAATGATACATTTTTCTCAAATTTAGGATGACTGGTAAAAAGAATAAACTTTCGAAGATTTTTGAACCACTGCACTACTATATGTTTAAGGATAACTACTGTACCACCGTTGACATATCATGAAGTTTAGCAGCGAACAAAATTCCTTTCACCAGCACACTGAGAACGAATAAATAAGTAATTCATGTGAAAGTAACATAAAAATTAAAAAAAGGCGGTAGAAAAGTGGTCTGACCATGAAATATGCGTCTTAAAATGGTAGGACAAGCTCAAGGCTTTGGCTAGTGCACAGACCGGAAAATTTATGAACAGCGTTTTAAGGAGAAATTTGGATAAGAGGGATCCTGAACCAGTTATGGAATTTAATAAATATATGGGAGGCCTGGATACATTAGACCAGGTTTTGTCCTACCAGGTAACATACCTTTAGGAATACCTTACGTAAGAAAAGTGGCTCTCCACATTGTACAAACTCTGCTACTGTACAGTTTTCAGTTTCTTAATAGGTATGCATTCAAAGGGACAGAAATTTCATTTTCAAAGTTAAAGATTGAGTGTAGGTATTGCGAAAAATAGTCGACTTCGGTCATAAACGACATAAAATCTTGGCTACCACAATAAGTATGTTTTCACTACTATTCCATTTCCCGAGCTCAACCCAATAACGTCCAAAATTGATCTAGAAATAAACAAAAATATTGCCTAGTATAATACACGAAAAAAGGTAAACGTAAATAAGACTATTTACTCAAGTCCTGATCGCCCGGAAAATCCTCTACCCTGCCTACACAAGCCTGCTTCAAGGATACATAACAGGATTGACTAAACCATATCTAGTAAGTTTAGAGTATAATTTTAACTAATGACAAAGGTTCATACGTATATTCACTTTCTGTGACTTACATTTAAATAATTTTAGTAAAATAATACGACTACGCACAAGAAGCCCCGCGTGAGTCAAAATGACTCATATTCCATTTTTGTTTACATATGCTTCATTTAATGCCTTCTAATAGTTATTTGATATTTTTGTCGTGTAGTGACTTATTAAAAGAATCAGGATTGTATTTACATTACAATGACGCTGCGCAAATCAGCCACTTTTCGCGAGACCGAGCGAATCGCACTAAACCCCTCTCCACTTCCCCTAAGCAGTGTGGCACTCACTGGTGGGGAAGTTAAAACAATTGGTATCCACTACATTCACTAGCGTTGCATTCGTGTTGTGCACTACCAGTTAAACAGGCCAAGCCAGTGACGGCTCGTACTTCAACCCTTGAGTGCGAGTCACTCCTTTTACAAAGATACAGGGACGCAATTCAGAATAGGTACGAACATCCTAAAGCCCAACCTAATTTTGAAAATAGTTAGGTGAAAAAAATAAACAATAATTTAAAAAAATTAAACTACTGTTGGTTCATGCAATTTCAGCTAAAAAAACAACTTATCGGCGAAAAATAATTGAAGTAAATGCCTCCAAAGCACTGCGGGTCAAGATGACCCACGCGGGTCATCTAAGGTAATAGCCTTATATTTAAATAACTATTTACGATACACAAATGAAGATTACAGTATATGTTCACCTCCCTATATTAATAAAAGTTACGGAAGCGTTTTATTCTCCAAAGATTTCCCTAAAAACAGGAGTAATGGAGACTTTTAAATGGGACATACTGACCCACCCGAGGCTTCTAGTGTTCAATTACGAAAAGTGGAGCATAAATGTGTTTTTTTAAATAAACTATTGAATCACTGCAAATTTAAAAAATAATGCATATGCTGCATTCAAATTGTGGTCTCTAATTCTGCATTTTCCCTTACTTTCTCCTTGTCTACCTCCTTATCATCACCTTTCTCCGCTTGCACAGCATTAATATTTATTATTATCGTCCAGTCCAACAAACCATTTTTTTTAAATATATCCTCAATTCATCCCTATGGCTTTCTTTAAATCTTTTCTTCCAACTTCCTATTCGACCCCTACTCCGCCTTCAACACTTCGTTTGTCTTCCAGGCTGTCAATTTAATGGATAGTCTTCTCATATTTCCAATTATATAAAATGATAGGATAATAGGTTGGAATCTTCTAGCCGGGGTATGCACTTGACTAATGGCGGCACAGCGATCCAAGTCCGTAGAGATTGTATGCAAAAACATGTGAATAATAAACCCACATAAGAGAATTCTTCGCGAATCCACCAACGGCCTAGACCACGCCCCATTCCCCCCGCTAAGTACTTCCACACCCTGACCAATCAGAGAAGTCTGGGAAAAGAAAGGTCTTCCTCCCTTTTTCTCAAACACCTTCGCCCCTTCCTCCAGAAAAGCCTCGCCCAATTTCCATTTCATTACCCTAAATCTCCTCGTGCCTTTTATTCCTATTTTCCCTTTCTCCGCCACTCTCACCTTCAACCAACACAGCGGCGGTTCCACTCCGACGATATTCCCTATGACGCCCACACCATATTCCTTGGCCTTCACACGCACAAATCCCACGCCACACCACTTTCCTGAGTGCCGCAGATGAAGATTATAGATGTGCTCTATCCAAGGTTACCTCAGACCACGCTAATAGTATCCTGCTATTGTAGCAGCTACATGTTTTCGTAGTTGTAGCCATAATGCGCAAGATGTTTTTTTGGCAGCATCTGTCAAAGAAGTAACTACAAAAGGTTCTTGAGGTTGTAGTTTCTCGATTTCCACAATGTGCTACCGAGCAGAATTGTCCAATCTTCAATACTATCCTTTCCCTCCATATATTGCGTCGAAACTCCTTGAATTTACTGCTCTTCTTAAAATGTATCTGTTCTGAAAATGTTATGTTGTCTTTGACATAGCCTCCGTCTTTATTGTTACTGCAGTTTACTCTTATTAAAGTTGGTTACAATACAAAATTTTTAACATCTATCGTTTATACCTTAGCTACAGCTAAGCACTTTTAACTATTTTTAAAAACAAGTGATTATAAGTCAAGAATTACTGTTATAGCTACTTATTGAGATTAACCCCTACTTATATCACAATTTATAGATAATACAGGAGCTGCTATTTCTTAGAGAGAAAAGATAAAAAGTACTCGGCCATGAATTAAAGGTTAGCAGAGCCTGATATAGATATCCATACGATACGTAGGTAAAAGAGTGAGTGAAGTTGTGACAGGCATCAATCGGTTTGCGGCCGCGTTCCTGATTAAAATACAACAGCTTCGCCAGCTATCTTCCTGGTGTCTTCAGGTGAAGAATGTCAAGAAAGCTTTTCCGTTCGATTTATATAGGTAAATTTTAGAAGTCAAATCTGCGCTGGCGTTGTGGCCTATCGTGGAGCGGCTTCCCTGTAAAAATTGTTGGGGATTTTATGGATCTTGATTGCTTCCCTAATTATCCTCGGGAATTATCTAATCTCACTTGCTATGACCTTGGCTTCTTGAAGTTCACCGAGTGCACAGGTTGACTCCAAACATGTTCTGCAGTTGCGGACGATTTGGACTGTTTGTCCTTGGTAGCCCTCTGATGTTCCTTGAGTCGCACATTGAGTGACCTACACGTTTCTCCAATGCAATATTGTGCTACACGTCTCTCAGAATATTACGACGAATGTGATACATATTACACATTTAGAAACAAATCATTTAAGTATTTTTAACATTTAGTATTTTTAACATTTACTGGCAATGAGTTACACAGTTTGGTTGATGTTACAACAAATGAATCGCTGAGTATGGTGAAGCGATAAGAAGGAAAATAAAGCCTTGAGGAATTACTTCTAGTTATGACCCGACGAGAACTAGTAGGTACAGACTTAAAAAATTGAATAAATAGTCAGACTCCTTCAATGAAAACAGCTGATACAAAAACACACGCTGCAAATACAATAGTCTATTTTCAACAATTAACCACTTTAATTGGTCGCTGAAGGGGAAATATGATCTGAGGACATATTTAATAAGTTCTAGGTGAAGTGATATCGTACAGAAAATACCTTAAGGTAAACTCCTAGGTGTGGAATATTGGCTTTGACTTCTTGGACTGTTGCGCCAAGAGCACAAATATAGGAACTTTTGTCATTATTTGAATGGTACTTCATTTGGAGTATTTTTCCCATTGACCCTACAGATATTTACAGCAGAAGAGGATGCCTAGATTGCTTAGTTGGCCAACTTCTCGGAGGAGTTAGGATCCTAGGATAGACCAACAACCTTTCCACAGTGAACGAAAGAAATCTAACCAACTTACTGTTTCCATCAGTGCGTCTCTTAACAACAATAACCTATCGGTAAATCAGCCTCCTTCAACCAGTTTTTACGATTTGTTTCCTGATTTCTGAGTACACCTTGTAATGTCCCAAAGTTCTCAGAACCCCTCCCTCGACACGCAGTTTTAATTTTCCAAGAAACGAGAATTTCCCACGACGTCTATCAGGAGTGAAACGGGGTTTTTGCGGCGATTCCTTTGCTCGTGGCACAAAAGTATTCCAGAAAAGAGATGTATTCTGCCGTGGTTGAAGAGGAAGAGAGGGAAAAGATTGGGGTAGAAGGAAGAGGGAAGAATAGGAACCAGTCGGTTTGGGGGATCTTGTCCGCAAATTAAAAAAAAAGGGTACACAGACCCTCGGAGAGTGTTGGCAAAGGGACAGAGTCGTTGGGAATAAGTTTGGAGGAAGAAAAAAGGAGTTTATTTTTGTTTGGATCGAGTATTTCGCGAACAGGGGGAAGAAGGGGACAGGGGGTAAGGTTTTTGAGAGAGGGAGGGGAGGCTGATAGGAGAGAAATGAAGAGGGTCTTAAGGATTCAGGAATTGTTTAGGGAAGAAGAGAAAAAGGAGTCCTGCGGAAGAAGCGGCCCTGATATAGGTTTTGAGTTAAGGGTTGGGATGAAAAGGGTCAAATATGGAGACGAGGAGGAAGCTCAATTTGGGTGCGTGGAGGGGGTTGCTGTTTTTTTTCTCCTGTGGAAGTGAAGGCAGTTCTTTCTTCTCAACCCGCCTTCTTATGCCGCACCCGCCAACGGCACTACCTCTGACAGACGCACTCCATGGAAGCAACAAAAGCGCGCTCGAAAAGAGGTGGGTAGAGTAATTGTGATATTGCAGTGGACGTGGCGTGGTTTTAAGATAATTATAACAGGCACACGAATGTGGTGCCTGATGTCTTCTACAAAATATTAACCTAATCTATGAGTTTTCGCAATAACTTCAGGAGGAGCATGAAATATGACCAGCCTTTGCCGTATCTCCACCAAGAAAAATTTTCCCTGATAACTATTACGGAGCTACAGATGTCATTGTACATTCCTCTAACATTTCAAGTATAGATTGTCCTGTTTCTGACGTCATGTCCACTTGTACCTAGTACAAACCTTCCGCCGCCCAAGCGTGAATTCACCAGTGCAGCTTTCCTGACATGGATTTTTGACATTTATTCGGTTTAATACAATTTCTCGTATTATATCACGTAAAGTTCCTAGGAGTCAGCTTTTTTTCCCTCCCGTTCTTACATTTTTGTCTTCTTTTCACCATGGCATGAAAGATTCCATTTTCTTGAAGTAGTAACCTTTAAATGCACCCATATTTTCATCGAAATTCCATCAATGGCATACTGGTTTACTACTAAAGGTAAAGAGTAGCTATTAGAGTTATCCTCTCCCAAAATCAATCTCCCATAATCAAACACACCGTTTCGAGGCTAGCATTATTAAATTTTAATAACATATAGATAATGATCTCTGCCACGATTTTACAAATGCCAAAACTCATGTATTGTGAGGGCCTATGGTAATTAGGCAATCATTGATTCATATTTAATAATTAGGGATTATAAGATAAACTCTATCTAAGTTCTATCTCACCTATTAAGAACCTGAGATATATCATAAAATTATAATCTATTAAAATGGTATTTATTTCTCGACCTCTTATACTATGCGGTGGAAATATCAGGAGATTTTAGGTCAAATTATATATATATATATATATATATATTTCTTTTAATAATCCTGCCAACGTTTCCGATCTTTATTGATCCATTTTCAGGGCCATAAATGGATGACACATGATAGTGAAAAATATTTTTTACAATCCTTTTTTTATTACAAAATGGATAAAATATATAATTTGCAATATTTAAAAAGAAAAATGCATGGACATATTTAAGATTGTTACATTTCAAGTTTGTTGATGATTTTAATAACAATTTTATTTTGGTTGCTTGGATTTATTACTTTGTAAATAAATTTTGTCATTTATAAATTATGTTATAAAATATAAAATATTCTACTTAGATAAGTAATGTCTGTCCCTTTGTTGCAACTTTTTTTGTTTCTGAAGATATGGAACATTTCTTTAAATAATCTTTTTGATAAATTTTATTCCGAGTCTAAAATTTTGGCTTCTACGAAATTAAATGAGTGACTATTTGTAATCGCACGATTTTCTAATGCACAAAGTTAAACTTTAGTGTTAACGGGGAAACGTTAACCATTTTTTAAATTGCCAAATCCTTCAGAGTTTGTAAAATATAAAGACTTTAATCATCTCTAGCAAACTAATTAAAAACAATAGCACTCCACCAAAACTCTATGGATTAGTTACAGACCATAAACCGGATCTTTTAAAGACCAGTGGGAAGATTCGTAAACAACCCAACTTACGAATGCGTGATATTCATTTCCAACATTCTTAATCATTTATCCTCAGATTAATACAACAAAAAAGATTCCTATCAATTACTGAATAAAATTAAAGGGCAAAAATTCCTTTAAATTGTAAAGTTTGCTCACTAGACGTTAAATCACAATTCTCAAATATGCCCCTTGATTTGGTTAACCAAATTGTAATGGATGATTGGGAAATACTAAATAAAAATACAATTCTAAACAAAGAAGACTTTTTTGAGGTTTTTGATTTATATATTTACCAGAGATATTTACAATATAAGAATTGTCAATATAATATGTAAAATTGAGTTCCTATGAGATCCCCGGTGGCAACCATTTTGGCAGATCTCTCCATGGCAAACTATTAGATACAGTGCTCCCAAAGATATCGTATCTTTCCATACACCTTTCATCTACAAATTTGTTGATGACTTATTATAGCAATGCCAAATCAAATTCAGGATAACACTATTTTACAACATTCTAATGATTTCCATTCTGAATTGTAATTTGTAATAGAACATGAAAAAAATAATGAACTTCCTTTTCTGGATAAGATCACTAAAAGAAACCCTGACAGCTCCATAACAATAGATTGGTGGAAGAAACCGCATAAAGCAGATAGATATCTAAGTTTTCATTCCCGCCACACTCTAAAGCATAAAATAAATACGGTAATCGTCCTCAAATTTAGAGCACTAACTTTAGTATGTAAGCACTACGTAAGTAGTTTAAGTCAGCACTAGGTTTTTCAGGATAATAATTTAGAGAAACACTTTAGAGTTTATTTGTAATTCTGGAAACTTAAATCGTATCCCTATGATGCGGTTTAGATGCTGACATTCATTTACTCCCCTTCAGGGACTTATTTCGGTTTCCCTAGAACACGTA
The DNA here is from genome assembly GCA_963573305.1 of Pyrrhosoma nymphula. Taxonomy (NCBI): domain Eukaryota; kingdom Metazoa; phylum Arthropoda; class Insecta; order Odonata; family Coenagrionidae; genus Pyrrhosoma; species Pyrrhosoma nymphula. The sequence continues at coordinate 3,017,615 of OY754338.1, read as the reverse complement.
AAAAGATTAGCTAAATGATTATATCTTGTGTTAAAAATGATAAGAAATACCTTTTAGAAGTTACAAAATAAGTTCAAGGCACATAGCAGATAAAACGACCATGTCTTTATTCCAAACCACCTTATTAACGGTTAGATCCATACAAGATTCAATTACAGGAAAGCTATAAATCTTTGGCTGTTTCAAATCACAGATGGCGAGTGACAGAGGTCATAAATCCGAGCACCAGTTGAATATGCAAGTTTGCTGGCTTTCAGTTTCCCCAGACTGCGGAGGAACAGTTTATTGGTGTGTCATAAACAGAGATCTTTCCTATTAAAATTTATCTTTAACCCTTAATAACCAATTATTTAAGATTACCTGAATTTTCTAAACTCTCTTGTAGACACTTCTAATCCACATGTGCACCCATCCCCTTTTTAGCCCTATTGTGGTTGACGACACGTTTCAACGCTACAAGGAATATAATAGAAATTAAGGATTCCTTATATCCATAAACATTTACAAAAAACAGCGTGTCTCAGTATTCCACGCCTGGTCCGTCATGAACAAATATAGGACAATTATGTGCATTGATATCATTTTCTACAATAAATTTATTGCAAACTCGTGCTCAGAGATATTAACTCTACATATAAAGATGGAAGTTTTGGTATTTGCAATTTGATTATAGTGCTTTGAAAACGGATAACCGTTTGAGTGATATATGGATTAAAGTGGGTTTAAATGGAACGGATTAGGAATCCTGCATATTTTTACAGACAAGCCAATTTCCTCTCACTTAACTTCTTAACTCATCTCCGTATGAATACTTCCTTCTCTCTTTCATATTGCCTATCCTTTTCCTTACCATCCTATGCTTACCCAACATCCTGCTCTCAATCATTCAGCCTCCCTTTCCCTGGAATTACCTATTGATAAATACCAAATAATCTGCCTCCGTCTACCCTCTTACCTCCATCAGAAATGTTCTGCCTTCACTCAAGTACTTCCCAACATTTTACTTGCTTTCCATCCTCCGCACTTTTATCACGTCCATTCTCCTCCCAACCCACATTTCAAAAGCCTGCCGTCTATTTTTTTCCACTTATCTCCAAGTCCGGGACTCTGCGCCAGACAAAGCAGAAGCCATACAAAGCAGCAAACATACCTTACCGGCAGACAGTAATATTTAGATTGGTCTGAATTTAGAAGAAAGCACGATTTGTGACTTCCTAATTCATTTACAAAAAAAGCTATGAAATTGCGTCTTCAATCTATCTCTGCGAATTATGCTCTAAAGTTAAGTCAAAAATCCATTAACATGATTTTGTTGTCATTTGACAAATTCAGCTGACAAAGTCGGGAAACCACGGCATGGGACGGATTTTCATCCATTGACCCGTGGAGCAGATAAGGGCCGGGATTGTTTTGTTTAGATAAATCAAAAGGCTGATGCCCTAGTATTAATTTTATCTCCCTTTGACTAAAAGTTTAGATTTATTAAAAATAGTTTGAAAGTTTGAATGGGTACAAATAGAAAAAGAATTTATTTACTTCGGATATCCTACCAAGGAAGTTCTGAACAAGACATTATTAACCTTGGCCTAAACATGGTAAGTAGACATGTTGTATAAATATTGAAGTAGTAGGTAGAGGATTATAAGATACATTACGTAATGGATCCCATTGCTAAATATGAGTTGCAGGAACTACAGGTTTCATAATTTGTCCAACATTGCCATTGCTTTGAATTTTTGGTCAACCCACTTCTCCTAGATCAACTTAAAATATATATATATCATATGCACAGTATGTTAATTTTCAGTAGTGAGCAAGAGTAATTAAAGTTGTCACAGGTCACATAAAAAACCATCAGTCAAAGAGGGCCAAAGAGTCATAAATCTAGCAAGTGGTACATTAAACATCTGACACCGTGGCTACTTATGGACCTCAGGGTATTCAACTCTACTTTATCATGTTAAAACGTTACGATCATTTATGAAACCAATGATTTCTTGAAAATCCACTGCACTACTAATTGAGCGGATAGTTTGACTAGTAGTCTTCATAACTCATATTAGTAATAACGTGTATTTCTGCGACTGATAATTTCATTATATGATTACTATCGATCTTAAATCGTACGATCTCTTTCAAGATACCCGTTTCACGTAAATATATTTGGGGGTGATGTCTACATTTAAATTAAAAGTGGTGCTTATTAATGTATACTGCTTTAATTGATTTTGCCGGCAGATGATAAAAAATGGTTCCCTATTTATATAAATTACCTTTAATGACACCGTACAATTAACGTCACTACGCAATCTAATCAATGCACTTACCCAAAACGCGGAAAGGGTTTCTTTTATAATTACGAGCTGTCATAGAATCACCACCCTGCATACGTGAGTGATTATCAAGTTTTTGCTACAAGCGTATCTGTGGCGTGAAGTGGAAGACTGCCTAAGAGCAGCGAGGAAGAAACTTACAATTTCGTGCTTGCCCATGTGAGAGGCTTCAGCTGGGAGCGCAACTTTGCGAAACTTCAGCTCAGTAAATTAAAGAACAAATATAGCACGCGGGTAATGCATGCAATCAAGACTGGAAAATTAGCTTGCGGACCGCACATACAACGATCGCTCGACTGAACTAAACCTTTTACCTGCCAGTGCCTTTCAAAACCATCTGGCAAGCATTTCACTGACAATGAGCCCTCGGAGGTATTGGATTCATGCCCTTCGTCAGCCATAATCCATTTAAAACATCCTAAGGCATAAATTTCAGCAAAAAGTTTCAGTACGACAGTTTTTTAATACATTATAAAGATTTAAAATAAAATTAAATGCAAAGTGATATGTAAAATGATTTGTTCACTTTGACGAATCAATCTTAATTGTCTCTAAATATGGGGAAGCAAGTGTACTATATTTTTTATCCTCAGTAGTCATCATTTCGGAAATTGGTATTCAGCAGTTCTTCAATACACTTTCCTTTCCGTCAATTGCCATTCTAAGTCTAATAAGCTCTTTGATATTTCAGACATCTCATTTTACGAAATTATACCAAGTTTTCCGAGACAAAAATTAAGATTCTCATTAATTTTGGCAATCATAGCACATATTGATATCAATAAGTAATTTTTATTGTTTTAACTCTAGACCACATGGCAGAAACATTTTGTATTGATGCCTTGGGTAATAACCCAAGGCATCAATACAAAATGTTTCTGCCATGTGGTCTAGAGTTGCCGGAATCAAAAACCGTAAGATTAAAAGTAAATTATGCTTTATACTAATAAAGAACATTAGTTTTGTAGGCATTTTCTCCAACTACCTATGATTCAAAAACAATAAAAGGTAAATGTATGTTACATGTTAATAAAAATTTGTTTTCTAAAACGCGATAAACAATATGTGTGCCAGGGTATGTATTTGGGTGCCGCAACACACGGTCCGAGAGAAATATAGGTACAAGTGTAAACTGATGAAGGATCAAGTTAACAGGATAAGCCTCCTCGAGTCACTTAGTCCGTACTCTAAGCATATAATCCGTTAATCACGTTTTCTCAATTGCCACAACATATGTTCCATGGGCTCTAGGCTTGATACCGTGCCTAATCCCAAACGTGTTCACGGCAGTGAGGTTTCAACTGTGCCTTGCAAATCTTATTTCGTCGTTGACGCGAGAGAACAGGAAAATCAAGCAGTCTTCGGATCACGACACTTCCGCCACTTACCCCGGGACAACGTAGTACTTACGCTTATTGTCAGAGTACTAAACGCTAGCTCGACACTTCCAAAGCGATCCACAAGCCGCTCGCAATATTTCTCTCACCGTATTCGGACACTGTAAGCGGCCTTCTCAGGCTCACGACGGCGGGATCAATGGCCGGGTTCAATGGTCTAAATGGCCTAAACGGGATTACACGGCAAAGAGCGAATCACCGAGTGGTAAAAGGATTCACAATTGTGTGAAATTCACAGCGAAAAAATCATTCGCCGGGACTGGGATTCGAACCCAGACCCTCTGATTTCGCGCAGAGTGCTCTACCAGTTAACCTATCCAGGCGTCATCTCTCTTACTGTGAATCTCATTGAGGCTTTAAAGAAAGCCTCCTTAAAAAAAACGCTTCCATAGCGCCTCCTTGAAATTCACAGAGAGAGAGATGACGCCTGAGTTGCTTAACTGGTTGGAGCACTCGGCGCGAAATCGAGGGGTCTGGGCTCGAATCCCAGTCCAGGCGAATGATTTTTCCACTGTGAATTTCACACAATTGTGTGACCATCAGCGGGTGACTCCGTTAAGGTTACTGCGCGGCCAGTTTGCGCAGTTCTTTGAATAGGTAATAGGCTTCTTAGCATAATTTAATTCTAAGAGGATTTATCACTTGATTTCGTAAACAAAACGTACAATCCAATTTTGCATACTTAATACTTACTTGCGTAAATTGGATCGGTGCTAGAATTTAACAATTAATAGAAAATAATAATAATTTTTGCCACTTTTAACAGATGTATAAAATACAAATAACAATGATGCTTTATGTGACACCCAAGAATAGGATTTTGCCTGAAGATACGATTTACTCCAGAAAAAAGCAATGCTGACAAATACCAGTCGAATTATAAGTGAATGCATTTCCAGCTTAAAAATGTTTTTAAAAGTACAAATACGATAAACAATACAACTATAGCTTTGAATGAAGAGGCAGTAAAAATTATCCTTGGGCCGCATTTACACAAAAAACCGTTTGTAAAATGCCATTTCTGGCATAGGAAAAACATCTCTTATAAAAGATTTCTTTGATAAGGTGTTATTTCAAAACATAAAGTAACTCTCCGATAACAATGGCAGTTTTTGACCACGCTCGGGGATATTAAAATATAACTCCTAAAAACAGACGAAGAAATGGTTACATATTCCTCAAATAGTATTTTCTTAACCAGTTGTTCCTCGAATTGTAGTTTCTTGGGTAAGAATAAGACTGCCAAATGGAAATGGTCTTCTAAACTATTATCTAATATGAAGGTCTATAGAAATTTATACATCGTATGTTTACACAAAAAGGCTTGGTTTTTATAACAAAATGTCTTGTTTTGCAAAATTTCGGTTTTGTAAGATCTGGTGTTTTCCCAGCAAATAAACTTTGGCAACAGCCAATTACCCAACCCAATATTTGGGGTGACCAAATTGTAAATTTGGTGATAATTTGGAAATATTTAAGTCTTGAAAAATGATGATATTTTCTACATCTATGGAGATTTATTTAACAATGGCAATACAGCATCAACGCCAAGGGAAAAATTATTTCGAGTGAATTATATACCTAAAGAATTCATAATTCAAAGGTTCATAATTAAACTATTCGATTACTCATTTGAATAGAGGATCACATCATACACTTGCCGCGAAAGCCAGTAAAACGTTACATGATATAAGACAGGGTGAAGTCCTCGAGGTAACACATTAAAATGTCATATATAGCCTTCCCTTAGGTGCGGAGTAAGCTATTGATCGTATATATTGAATTGGACTGATTTCACGAGGATCTATTAATTATAATCAAATGTCTTCCGAGTTCGAGGCAACATTTTAAATACATTGTAGAAGCATATATGCTACCCATCACACGTATTTATGAGTTCGAAGTACTTACCAACATTCCAGTGATGAAAATGTCATGGTCTTAAAGTCTCTCATCGAAGGATTAAACTATCTAAGGAAACATAATCAGTAACAAAGAAATAATGACATGGAAGAGTATAAGTAAAATGCTAAAATAATTAGCGGGAATCCCTGCGGGGAGTGAGATATTAAGAAACTTTGGCTGTGAGAAATAGGGCAGTGAGAGTGTATTAGAGCCATTCTACTAAAGCTTCTTTTAGCTAAAGCTACTAGGGCTCTTCTTTTAGAGTCTCAAGCGGGACAAGATGGATTACAATTTTGGATACAAATATATTCAATGATTTCAGGCGAGACATGATTGAGCAGCATCAATAACTGAAATGATAAAACTTATGTTCACCGAGTAATTAATTGTACAGCTGTATTTCAACGTCAGAGCGTCATAATTAGGTAAAATGATTGCACCAGGATTAAACCTAAAGATGAAGATTTTAAGAGCAGGGGTCAAAAAATATTCAATGGACACAACCGAAATTTATTATTTCAGTCTGATTTTATTTTGTTATAAAATATCTTATCCAAATATTTGGCCGATTCTAAATTAAAATTTTTCCCAAAATTACGGGAAATATGCAGTATATCTCTTGTGCATAAGATTAAACTACCCTAGGAAACCGCTAAAATATCCGTTAAAAATAAATAAGCACCGACTGTGAAACGATATTTACGCTTAAATTCTTCTCAGATAAAAAGTTTAAGCAAGCTTTTCCCCAGTGTTTTTATTATGCGAGATCAGAGCCGAGTATTCCTGTGGCCAAACTCTCATACCACTCCACGACCGCGGAAGCAACAAGAGCAGCAACCCGAAAGCCCATCTCTGCGGCTCCCTTAAGCGCCGCTAATGTCGGCCGTTTGATTTCGCGCTATTCCAGCGCCCGCTTGTTGTTTGCCGCGCGGGTCCTTCACGCTTCGGTGAGCGATTTACATCCTTTGTTTTCCCTTTAAAGTTTCCCACAAGGAGAAGAAGAAGAATTAATATCCTTTCCACCAGAAAACCTTCTCAGCGGAGCTCCGCGAAAACTTACGCGTTTACCGTACCCCCCTGTGCCCCGACCCCTCCATGCTTGGGGGTGATATGAAAGGGGTGGGGTGGTTGTTTGTTGGAGGAAACGTGGAGGAAGGGGATGGAAGATGCCCCATTTGATCCCACAACCCCCAGCTTCCACCATCTCGATATCCTCTTACGAAAATGAAAACTGAAAATTTTAAAATTGTTCGCTTGAAGGGCATAAAAGTAATCTTGAACGGTAGATATTAAAGTGCTCTTCATGTGACCAAAAATATTTTTCATCACTGTAATTGAACAAATTAATATAAAAGGAAAGAATAATATTTGGGGAAAATCATTTTATTCTCTAATAAGTTACGTGCCTCACAACAGTAACAACAGATCAATAAAATAATCAAAGAAGAAGCCGCTTACGCTCTCCAAGTCTCTTGTGCAAATTACTATTTCAAGTCTAACTTTTTGGCAATTTTGTCTTAAATTCACTTAAATTATTGATCTTTCGTTAAACATTACAGTTATACTAAATGCTATATATTTTATGAAACGCTGGTCCTTATTACCTGTCACGGTGACGATTCCAGTAACATATCAAAAGTGGGGTTTAATAATAAGAACATAGAAGACATTATGTATATCTGCGGGGGATGATGAAGAAGCCGATATGAATTTGAAAGCACGTTGCAAACAAATGTTCTCTTCTTTCAAGTATATAGATGTCATTCTCCGTATGTGAAAATTAAAGATGATACAGTTTATGAAATAGAACAATGTAAAATGGTGACAATTGCCTCATCATAATTTGGCTTTGTTCTATTTATACTTCACATTGCCCTTTGAAGTGACTCAATAGCAAACATAACAAAAACTGTGTAGCTGAAATTTGAGAACAATGGCAGAGGTATCTGCACTTATGGTTCAGAAACTTGGGGAATAAGAAATAGACAAGGATATATCTCTAGAAACGGACTTCTAGGAAAAAATCACGTGATAAAAGATAAGGAGTGCGCATGTAATTAAAAAAGTAGAAGAATTATAACTGTAGACGGAAAAATCATCGATAAAACTAAAAAAATAGGCACTTTTTTTCAGAATAGTAAATTAATATAAATGGAAAGCAGCGTGAACAAAAAGGGTGTGGTAAAGTAAGGCGATGTACCAAGATACTGGAAAATTAAATCAAAGGAGCCATGGAAGAACGAGGGTTACAACAAATTGATTGGAAAAAGAGACATCCAAGGAGATTAGGAAGTAATAAAGGACGTAGGCCTTAGAAGGCCCAATAATATTTCAGTATATTTTGGCCAGTAATGGAAAAAATAACATCATCACGCACTTTACTAATTGGTCAAGGACGAATATGGGATGATTTTTAAATCGTTAGGCATTTGTTATTTCCAGTAATCTGTTAATAACAAATTTCACTCAACTTAATTTATGGTAGGCAAATATTTAAGAGATGGAAATTTTAAATTTATATTTTACATACAAGGGCATCATGAAAGCAATCTTGTGTGATTCTAATCATCAATAATCTTTTAGTTATTTCCAGGAAACAGCCGCTTGGATTAATATTCACTTGTGCATTTTTTTATTAATATTCTCCCCTAAAGAGAAAAAATAATTTCCATCAAATAGTTACACATTTCACCACGTCATATCTAGAAGAGATATTATTTTTTACATTTAGTCAAAAGCGTCCTATTTAAAGAAATAGAAATCAAGGAATGAACGCATTGCGGAATAACAAAATTAAATTTGTTGCTATGTATTGTTATTTCTTGATACGCAGGATTTGAAGGAACAGTCAAAATTTGAAATAGCTACAAGTCCCTTCCGTTTTGTTACAGCGGTATGATGCTTTATCACATCATCGGTTACAACTAAAAACCTGTGAATTTAGTCGAAATTGCTCATTCTGAAATATGGTATAATATTTTTGTGACGCCTGCATTCCAACTCCACGTCTTTTTAATCATTCACAGTCACCTACAAGAGCGGAAATAGCCTGTAGCACAGTGAGAACAAGATAAGTTGACCTCACTTTGAAGTGTTTCCGTTTTAATTCTTAAGAATCACATTTGCAAATAACTCCCATGTGATACGTGCGAAGAATCTCATTAAAACGTGGGAGAAAGCGAGTTAAAAAACTGATTAATCCCATGCCATCAACACACTTTGCACAGTACCATAATCGGAAAGCAGTAGCGTAATGGGAAGTTAAGTCACGAAAGCCTTAGGACGTTATCATGTCGATTAATTAGCAGAAGGGAGGCGAGGCAAATCATGCCAAGATAACCACACCAGTTCCATTTTCAGGCGTTTGGCTTGTTTCAACACGTGAATATGGAATACGTGAATAGGCGTCCTTCATTTTGACACGAAACCCTTTTACTTCAGGGATGAGAAGTTAATCAGTTTGCGGAAGCAAGGATAGATCCAGCCATGCTCAAATATTAACTGCCTTTCATCTAAGTTATTTCTTTTCCCTCAGCTCGTTCTTGGGTTCGTTTGTTATACAACATATGTGAGCGGTGGAAAAGAAGCCATTTCTAATCTTACCACACGCCTCCTGGCGGCGTATTTGTCATTTGAGGCGTGTTTCCTGAATACATTCAATCGACACGTGATTTGAAAGCCGAGAGCATCTCGATCAATAGCTTCAATGGCATCCATCTTCAGCTTCTTACAAGTTCTACATATGAGAGAGTGCGAGAATTTTTCATATGCACCCAATAAAAAAAAACATTAAAGAAATATGCAAATGATTCGGGTAACATGGAATTCCCCGTAAATTGCATTCCTTTTGGTTTTTGGTTTTTTATCCCATCCCATTGGTTTTTTATCCGCAATATCGATGCATAAATATAATGCAATATATTCGAGCAATTTCTTTTCCCTTACCGTCTATTTTTCTAAACCCCTATTTTTTTGCCAGCGGCGAAGCACAGCGTGCATACTTTTCCTGTTTACTTCCAAGAGGAAGAAATTCTTCATAACAAATTCTTAACACTCATCTCAGTTGACTTTACAATATCTCAGAATGCGTGACATGAAATGCCTTACTTTCCACACTGCCTCTAAATTCCTTAATAATGAACATTTTTTTAACATAGATCTTTGACTAAAGGTTATTAACGCCAGATGTATAAATTTATAGTTTTGAATGGACAATTTTCAATTATGATGCTGAAAAAATTGGTACAGGTTTTTGAAGAATGTTACAAAACAGTAATATAGCACTTTCGCATAAACCAATATTAAGTTTTCTGCAAAAATATGAAATTCTTCATTGATTTTGCACGTCAGTTCTACTACCTGTCTGCCTCCATATCTGTCGCTTCAATTCATGATAAAACTATTTCGTTACAAGTTGGAAAACTACTGCTTTTCAAAGGGAGTTTCCGTGGGATTAATCGAATAAGGCCACATGATTAATTTTACGCCGGTTTTTAAATCATCAAGCTAAGTGGCTACAATAAAGCAGAAATCTAACTCACAAGCAAATGGAAACGCCTAATAGGCAACATTAATCGAGTATTCATTAAAGTTTCATAAATATGAGAAATACCTTACAACGTACATTTATTTCCTTTGAATCTAGTACAGTGCGGATGAGAGGTAATACATAAAGCTAAGTTATGTATGCACACGTTCCATTCAATATTTAAATCACCAACGTTTCACTCTACAACATAATCGCTTCTTACGCAGTCATTATTGAAAAAGAAACATCTTGTCAACTGGGCTATATATCTAATTTATAGTTCTTTTATTTTGTTATAAATTTATTCTACTGTTTATAAAGTCTTAGTATACAAGTTTTGATTGTATTTCACCACGCTTTAAGGGTAAAAATTTTATCTTAAAATTTCGTTTGATTTTTCGTGAAATATCGGTACAGCATCTGGGATTCATGTAGGCAGTGCCGTCATACGCATTTAGCATTATTTACGGGAATTACATTTAATTTAGGATATCACTTAAGTCCAAACGACCACCGTTGACCTACTTGGTTAACTGTAGCTAGAGATTGGAGGGCATTTCATGCCACCGAATCACAGGCATCGGTAAAAAATAAATATTCGATATACACAAACAAAGAAACATAAACGCAGCGCATAAATAGCAAATCACATGGGTTCGTACGTATGCCGTTGCACTTCTTTCTTTCATTTAGTTAGCACCGGCAAAGGAGTTCGTTGTTCCCTAAGACATTTGTTTAATGTATGACCAGCGATATCACTTTGTCGCAACTGACTATCCCAACAGAGTGCAGCATTATCAACACGAAACAGGGTAAATTCCCTGATGAACGCTATCCGATGAGAAGAACTCACTTAATGCAAACACGACCGCCCACGCTTCTTACGCCAACGAAAACAACCGAAATAAAAATAGAAACACGCGGCCATCATCCATCTTTTTTTACCATCCGAGGCGAGATGGATGGTAAAAAAAGATGAGTGGTGCCTGGCGAATAAAACGGTTAATTAGCATGCGCATCACACGAAATGACGTGTCGGCAATATGAACAAAAATGTAAATCCTCGAGGAAGGATTACGAAAAGGCAATCCACGAACTTACTTTTTATCTAACTCTTGAGCCATGCTTTATATAAACTTCCTCAATCCTCCGGAAAGGCAAAAGTCAGTCACCATGTTGGAAGGGAGGTAAGGAATTTAAAAAAACAGATATGTCTTGGCTTCGGCGGCAAAATAACAGAGAGACTGGAAAGTTAAATGGAAAACAATAGTCTCTCAAGAGTGTTCATCCAAATTATACCTTTGAAGCCACCTCCAGGGTGCGTGGCCAGGGTAAATTTTAAACAACATGTGGCACTACTTCCCTCGTATGCTATTAGAGTTCGTAAAACTAGGGCTATTAATGCATAAAACAACTTGCAGATTTTCGCCATTAGGTAAACTTTCACCAATGTACGGAAATATATATGTATGCCTCCAATTTCATGAAAACTATGAGATCTAATGTATTTGGCATTACATAAAGTCACAGGTTTATAAAAAGTTTAAATAAATTATCCAGATATATGTTAGTGACCAGAAAAAATGGAGAAACGAGTTTTTAATTTAAAATAATAATTAAAAACCAAAAATAATGATAACACAAGCTATGATGAGGAAAACAACTCCATGTTAAACGTCGCATTAAATTGCACTATCGAGATTTCCTGGAGATCGCAATGAAGCCTATTGGAGTAGCAAAGGTTGAAGAGGATGCACGCATACTCATGGGATAAGAGTACTCTAGAAACCTTGGTCTCCCTACTTGTATTTTCAACTTACAGATATCCTGTAGCATGGCTTGGCTTTCTGCACGAGGTCACACCAAGGGTCATCGTTTCTCGCTTCCAACAGCTTACGTTTTAGAGATTCATGATGGATGGAAACGCAGCATTCATTAGAAGCCCGTATCACGCGGCACTTGACCTGACACAAAATACTGGCAAGGTACGTTGCCAGTATTTTGTGATTCCAAGCCAAAATCATGAAACTACCGCTGGAAAGCATGGATACGATAATGCATTGCTTCATTTATTTAAGGTAAGATATGACAGCAATAGAGCTAAAATATCATGCTTAAACCGATGCTCAAAGATTATAACAGCATGTTTAAGCAGGACCATGATGAAATCAGACCAGTGGATCTAATGAGAGCGTTCAAACTAATGCATAAAAATGAAATATGAATCATGGTTTTAAACGTATTTTATGATCATGGGTTCATGAAGCAACATGACTGCAATTGAATTCAAAGAATTTAGATGGAATAAAAACCTCAAGTAGGAGAAAAAATGTGTCGAACTAAAAATAAATATGGGGTACCAGAAAAAAATGCCAGAACGTTTCGAATTTAATATTTAGGACGGCAAATCCATCTTCTCTCTAGAATATTAGCCTTAATATTGCAAGATGGTGACAAAAGAAGGGTATTGATTGCGCACTTGGGATATTGTAACAGAAATTATGTTCAATGCTGCAGTTGAAATTGGATTCTTCCTTCACATTAAGCGCTCACCCTATCACTGACTTTCTTTGAAATGGATTAACTTATGGAAACAGCCTCTTGTAGCATTCTTTCTCAGCCCTTCAGGGAAAAAAGTTGCAAAAAATATGGATATTACTGAGTCGTACATAATTGAGCGGAGTAATTATTTCAAAATATGTCGGAAATGCGAACCGTCCAAGGGATTATACAGTCTTGGTCATAGAGTTCGTCCTTATGGTCAAAGGTTTTTCAAGAGACATCATCAAATATATATTATTTCTAGGAATAATTATTATGATGATACATAAGCTTAAATGGCAGGGATGACTATCAGGAATATAGAGACAGAGTCAAAAGGAATAAAATTAACCATGCTCGTGCGGCTATACACTTGGGTGTTAAAATGTGTGAACATTTATTGATGCTTCTTTGCAAAATCTTTTTTAGTTGAAGCAAATAAATCGACTTGTTCTCCTACGTGTAGGAATTCCTGCACAAAAAACTGTAAAAAATACATTTCGTTTTAATGGTTGATGCTGGGAAGATAAGGTAAACCATATAACCTTGCTAAATACTTTGGATTTAAACCCATCTATTATAGATTTCAATTAATATAAGTTTAATGCTGAAACTGATACTGAGGCATGTTCGTATCATACTCCGCTATTGCTCAATCAATCCAAAAAATAAATAATCACATATGTGATAGAGTCTCGTTAAGATGAAACATAAATGGGTACTTCACGAATTTAGTTGTAGCGTTAAATGAAATATAGATGCTCATTTTTGCCTTTAGCTATGAATGGAGTTTTCTAAAAACTTAGGCTACCACTTAATATAAGAGGAGGAACAAATAATAGACAGCCTGTATGAGTGACAACTAACACCTATGTACTTAAATAAAAGGTCAGCCGTGAGATGCTCCGGTTAGAATGTGGTTAAGTGCCTCTTAGACGACGCTGCTAAAGTATTCCTAGAAGTAGAAAGTTGGTGATGACGAAGTAATTCCCGAGAGCTGTCGCTTGAAGTTTGCACCGAGCCTCAGATCAAGGCCAACGTGTACGACTCCCAGCTTAGGTGATCCACGCCACTTAAAAAGCTGATCGCACTAAATGAAAACTTTCAAAGTTCGAAAGCTTATGCTTGTAAAAATTCTAAGAGTACACCTCTTAGGTAAATGTTTACACGTATAAGCTTTCGAACTTTGAAAGTTTTCATTTAGTGCGATGAATAGACTAAATGATGATCCCCATAAAAAGTAATTTAGCATCAATAAGCATACATTACTGACATATTATTATATCATTGATTAGATGCTATAAACTACGTAGCGATGTAAGAAGTCTTCAGCTGACGATTGAGAACTAATTCATGTAAAATTGCTCAAGATGTAGCAAGTCACCATATATGGAACAAGGTTGAAGGTGAAAGATATTGATAAACAATTGGTATAATTTGTGAGTCAATGGGAAAAGCTGATAAAAATTTTTAATAGCAGTCAATGTTGATAATACATAATTAAATATGATGAAAATGCTACATAGAAAAAAATTACATAATTTTAGTTCCATTGAGGAAAAACATTCCTCATTATATTTACTGAGTTGCTAAATGACCAAATAAAGATTCCGTATTTATAATCACTAAAGACTGATAACTCGAGTTTTCCGTTACCGAGAAATTTGCAAGAAATGCCCGAAAGTAGATCCCAGATTCTATGACGGCTTTCTTCAAATTTTTCTGAGTTACTAATACACATGGTGAATATAGTGAAGAGAGTGAAATACCGCTAAGATAATTTCGTGGAATTTTGCCTTTAATTCTTTGCATAATTTCCAGAGCTTTCAGAATATCGACACTTGCGTGAAGTGCTATTCAAATAAGTGAAAACTTTTATACATTATTATTGACTCGGAAATGGCTTGCTATACTTAATTAGATTTTTTTCAGTTATTCCAACAATCATTTGGAGTCAAGAGCTAAATATTTCCGCGTTGAATCAGCAATCATTAACGTCATGTCGAAGCGTACACAACTTTGCAGCTATGTTCATATCTCGTTTAAAAAATATTTCGGTTATGCCCAAGACGTTTATGAGATGGGAGGTTATGAAATGTCGTGGTTACCCACTGCCCGTTTACGCAAGAGAAAGTTTGGCGGGGACGAGTTATCGGTTTGTTGAGACCACAGGTTATGACTTGACGTGAAACCCTTTAGCATGCGGGGAAAGGAAGTCTTTATATATTCCCACAGGGATATGTCACCACTATAATTACCACCAGAACCACAGTCAACTCGAAGGTTGGTTTGATGAGCAGGGCTCATCCGGTATTAAGCCCCCCACACTCGGATAGAGTGAAATTCACACATCGTGGGTAGGACAAGGGGATCTGCTCCTTTCCCTTTGCCACCTGCGGTTAACCACGGAGTTCTGGCAGCGAGAAAATCACACATTCTGGGCAAGGCTGAGCTGCCGAAACCTGACTTCGTGTGAGGGTTAATAGGATGGGTTTTTGAGGCATCAAGGATAATGGCTTCCCAAAAGTATCCCCAAGTAACTCTCCCCAAAAAAGGAAGCCAGGAATGGCTCCTCGTTTTAAAAGGGCTTCAAGTAGGGACCATGAATTATTTTAAATACCATTTGTGTGTGAACTTCATATTCTAAAGGTGGTTGGAGCGATATTTGCTGATGTACATAAATGCGTAAACTTTTGCATGCCAGTTTTTTTATTGTGATGCTTGCAGGTGAAGGGCAAAAAATTCATTGCTATCTTAATATGCCTTAAGGCACATAAGTTATATCTTATTATAGTTGGATTATTTAAGAATATACTGTTCCTAATGCAATATAATGCATTTTATATCATTATTTTGGTTTCCACCAAATATCAAGGTGTCATATTGAGTCATACATTCTAAAAAAAATATACAACTATACTTTTCACCTACTTGTCTAGAAGGTAATACTTACCTACTGCGCTGAAAGCCCAAGTAATAATATGCTAAAAGTTAGGCAAAAATAGAAAATAGAATTCTATTATCATTTCCATTACAGCATACATTGCAAGTTCCACCGCATAAACCAATGTATTCAATGAAATATGTTCCTAGATTTGTTTTTCACTTGCTTGATATTATTAAAATTTACACTCAATAACCCACGATTACAGCTCCATCTTAAATATGTAGAAAAAAATTTTGTCAGCAACCAACGTTACCTTACTACCATATTTCTGACTAAAAATTACATTCACCGTGAAAACGTTACATCAAGGAAAATCGTGGCAACGATGTCACGAAACTCTATCGAAGGGAATAATACGACGCATTTTTAAGTTAAATTTAATAAATTAAATTATATTTTATTTTTTATTTTTGGACTATTTAATAAATAGCATCTATGTTCCATAGCTCACACATGTAATATTTGGATGCTGCCTGTCCAATCTCCTTCTCCAAGCCTCTCTGTCCTGGGCTGTCTCTTCCTCTAGCTCTCTAGTTTCCATAGCTTTTCTAATTCCTTCCATCCACGGCTGTCTATTTCGACCCCGCTTGACCGTCCAGGAGGAGTCCACTTGAAGATTTGCTTGGGCTCTCGATTTTCTGGCATTCTTAACAAATGACCATCTTTTCTCAATTTCTCAATTCTTTTTCTCAATTCAGTCGATTACCGTCTCTGTCGTTCCCATACTGTCGCAGATCTCCTCGTTAGTAACTCTTTGTATGCGCTGCCCTAGCACTTCTTTTAAGCTAATACATTTCAACAGCTTTCAAACTTCTTTCTAGGTCTTAGATGGTCACCCAGGCTTCACAGTCATAACACAGCAATAATTCAACAAATATTTGACCAAATCGTCTCTCATTTTTTGTTGATATATTTTTACCCCACCATAGAGAATTTAAGCAGCCGATAAGAGTTTTTACTCTCAAGAATCATATGCTTAATTTCTCTCTCTCCCTCTCCAAGTCCATTTTTAATTAATTATATTTTTATACATTCATCAATATATTCTAAGAAAATTTTTTCCATACAATTTCAATTTAAAAAGTCAAATAACTAATTAACAAAGTCAATTTACAGTCAATTTACAAAGTCCAATTTATTAGTAACTACGCAATAATGTTTATCTATTTAGGTCCAGCTAAGCTATTACATAGATAATATTAATCCTCCACTTAATTAACCACCGTTCCATTGTTGATCAATATTTTGGACTTTTCTTTACTATTGATTACTAAATACTCCGTCTTTTTCAAGCCCACTGTTAGATAATACCCATTTTTCAGATTCCGAGTTCAAGATTGTAACAGAATCTTATATTGCAAATTGGTGAAGCTCTTGCCAGAAAAAATGCGTTTCCGTGTAGTTCCAATGCTATTAAATTTAATTAATTCATAATAGATTAAACATTGAATATAATTAACATGAAGTTGAAAGATCGTAGCATCTTAAAGATGAGTAATTCGCTGAGAGTTACCATAAAAATAGACGATACAACTCCTCAATTTATTTTATTTTGGATTGAATAATATGGTCCACTTTGACCATGTTAGTGAGATTATTAATTATTATGCACCATGTTTATCCAGTAGAATGATCAAACATGTTATTCTGTATGATAGAACAAACTAAAGTTTTCATGCCTCCTTGTACAAAATGATTTTGCAATTGCGATTGCAATAACATGCGATTTGAAGTCAAAGTCGAATAGATTCATTTATAAGATATACATGCAATTCTCTAATATTTTTAATGCCTCTAACTTCCAAAAGCAATTTGTAAACGCAATGGAATTGCTTATACCCCTTTATATTTAAATATTACTATTTTCGTGATGGATTCGTAAATTTTTTACAGAAAATGTAGTAAACCGTAAAATAGATTATTATTGTTACTTTTTTAATATTTTTCCTATCAATTATAAAAATATGACAGTCGCAATGTTACTCGAAAAATTGACTGGCGCCTACGTTTTCGTTTGAGGAGTACTCGGACACTACGCCCCCCCTGACGGACAAGCCGAGAACCAATGGTCTAGACGAGCACTCGCCAAGATGACTACGGTCTTTCTTTGAAATCCGACCACAGAGGGTGCAGAGGGGGTTGGCGCTAGAGTAGCGAACAAGGGGCGGCAGGGGGTGGTGTTTTCCGCCCCGAGTACCCGCCAGGGGTGGCCACGCCTGGAGTAGAGGGGGAATGTCATCGGAGCGTGAGGTGAAAAGAAATTGAAGTGTCTGGATTGAAAGAGGGAATAGGGTGACGTCACCCCTTCACAAAAAGTGAGGGTTGAAAACAAGCAGGAAGGGAGGATTTGGGGGAGGGAGGGATATAGACGATAAGGTTGAAATACACAACCGTGGTGCCATATAGTCAAAAGGTCCACTGCCTATATCGGACAATTGTCAATTGATGCAGTTATATCTTACGAATTTTAAGCAAGAATGGCCTTATCAAGTTAACCACCAAATAAATAAAACTATCCTCAAAAAGAATAATTTTACTCGACTGAGATCCGGGTTCGAATCCTCGTCAAGCAAAATTAAATTTTTCTCGGAGAACTACATTTCATTGGTCTATATCTTGGCAACCGTGCACGTGACATCGTACCAAATCATTTGAGCACATCGTCTTTATTTGAAAAATGCTAGAACTTAGTAGCTCTAAAGCGACATTGTCAGATTTATTCTCCACAACTGTGGTTTATCAAGTGCGACCACGTCTCCTGTGCAATGGCGTATAATGGGAGCTAGAATATGTAGTTCGTATAATACCCCACTGAAACTCACCTAGATTTAAAATGACTTTGATGGGTGTAACTGGCAAACCCACCTGACCGGAAATTGGTAGAAACGGGGTCCTATCCCCATGGAATCAAATTAAGTTTTCACTGCGAACTTCGTACATTTAATTCAAATTTTTGGGCAAATGCGCGTTACTATGAAACATGCAGTTTATGTAGTTCAGAGTGATTTGGAAACCCATGAAGTTACTCTCACCCTTCTTTCACATGCAGGTATCTACCAAAGGATATGACTTGGCCAAAACCAATGAAGAACACTAATTTCATGGATGTGCATTACTGGAGCAAATAACCTATATAACCCTCATGACTCACTCAATCCTAACTCAATCATTACCTACCTCTACTTTCGTCTCAAGTAATTCAGTAGTGTTCAATTTTTACTGCAAATAGCCTACTCTTAAGCTTATCCTGACATAGGTTTCACTACCATATAACGAAGTCGGAAGAGTTAGACTTGCGGTGATTTTAGTTTTCTATAAAAAACTAGTTTTTTTACATGCTCGGCATAATACCCACGATTTTCCTTCTGGCACGCGCACGCCTTTTAATACAATCCAATCTATCCTTCCATCATTCGTAAACATTCGTCCAAAAGATGATCTCCACTTTTTAAATTGTATTATAATTTACACTAATCACACAACATTTAAAAGATGCAAATTACTTCAGTTGACGACAGCTTTAGAATCAAACCAGCCTAGGATTTTATCTCATATAAACATGGTTATGAAGGTACAATGTTATTCTCACAGTGACAGTAACTGAAAACGTTTCTATGGGGTCAGGTTCTACATTTCATTCAACTTGTCGATAGGTGAATCACCTACCGTCTTCAGCAATTCGTGGATTCAAGAGTCCCAGAAGACAATGAGCGAATGTGGGAAGAAATGAGGAACTTGACGCGATGAAAAAATCGAGAGGGATTTTACAACCAATCGCCGTTGAAACCTAAAACTCCAATAGAAAACTGTATGTTGTTGTAAATTAGAGGATGTTCGTATGTATAGCTCAAATCTTCAACATCGTAAATTCCCCACCTTCCCAAGACAATAACCCTCTAAGTATAGAACCTCACTTCGGGATATTTCAACCTCCTTCGGGGAAAAAGGAAATGGGGTGCGGAAAACAATCGTCATCTTTTTTTCTCCCCGACAGGGATTATTTTTTTCCCCCGAAAGAGAGGAGAACGGTCGCAGCGAGGGTTGAGAACGAGTGGGATGGGTTTGACGCAAGCTCAAGGGGAATGTAGGAGTAGGGTAGGAGGTTTTTTTTTGTTGAATAAAGAAAAAAGGAGTAATATGGAAGTAGGGGTTATGTGCGTCGGGGAGAGAAGAAGACGAAATGAGGGTGAGAATTGTAGCGCGGGGCAAAAGAGAAGCTTTGTTCGAGTGCCTGAGGCTGTGCGAGGGTGCGTACAAGATGAGGGGGTTATTACCGATGAGAGAAGGGTCTACAGAAAAGTGTTTCCCTACTCAATGAGGACAAAGAACTGCTGGAGCCCTGCTACTACGCTTAAGGACGTCCGTAGGACGCACATGCTTGTGCCAGAGAGATGGAAGGCTACTACAATCACCATGGCAGTGATCTTTTTCGCCGATTGAAACATTGTTCAGAAGTTAAGAACAGCTTTAGGAGGTTAGAGCGTAAACATTGATTTTGGAGTGTAACATTTTTTCCTCGACGACGCGCTGGAGAGAGAGAAAGGATTGAAGGACACTTTCATGAAAGTGGCCATGAAAGAGTTTTACTAAAAATTAGATAAGCGCATAAAATAAAAACGAAAGACAAAAAATTGAGTCTCATGTGGCAAAAATATATGGATGGAAAAAAAATATTTTGGAAATATTTTGCGGATTCGTAATACGAAATGCTGAAATAAACACCCTTACATTAATTCGTGGTATTCGTCTGTAACTATGCATGTTTGCAGAACTCAGGGTTGGTGCAATAATTTGAGGTAATCTCCGAAGATACCGGTCAGATCGAAGTAAGAGTAGTGACGTTCAAAAGCGAAAAGATGAGCGCATTCCTTGGGCGTATTTTTGTCGGCCGATCTGAAAGAATGAAAACTTAAACCTGCAAAAAAGGTGTTTTCCCTATCTTCCAACGTGGGCAAGGAGTTGCTAATCAATTTTGTTCACGTTGCTAAGTAAATGTGTTTACGTTTTTGATAAATGGACAAAATGTGCATAAAGGAAGTGGAAGAAGTTGAAGAAAGTGGAATTAATTTGTTTATTGCTTGAGATAACGAAACAAATCATTTGTGTGTAGACGCTATTGGTCGTGTACTGATTGAAAATATATTAACATTATACTTATTATATACAGAAGTAGATATTGATTTCGGAACACACGGGCAATTTTACATCGCATTTTCAAGAGCGCACTATATGGATTTAGGCCGAGTTCAAGTGTTGGAAATATCAGAACAAGGAAAAATGGTGAAGAGGAATAAGACTTGCTTCACCTAGAACATTGTCTACAGAGAAGTGCCCCGAAAACGCTGTTCGTTCTAATGTTTGGATGATGAACGTACGTCGGTAGGATGAGATAACGTCTCCTGTGACACTCCACGAAAAAGAATGAAAAGGGAACGGCAAAATACAGCACAGGATTTTTCACAAAATATTCTTAATTCGAGCACCGGGCCGAATAAGCCGGGGCAAGAATAAGCCGGGTAACAGCGTTAAAACATCAGGGTGTGAATGTTGGAACGTCCAAATGTCCTATGGTACGTCAAAAGATATTATTGTTTGCATGTGTAAACCTACGAAACGTGTAAATAATTTATCTAGGACCGACACCCCAGGGCAAAAATGACAAAAATTAGATAAAGTGGCCGAACGTTCTGGAACTAGACGTTTAGTTGAATCTGAAGAAGATAGAAAAGAACGTCAAAGGAATATATCAGCATATGTTAGATAATGTCGTGACGAAGAGTCTGAGTTTGAGCGACAAGAGCGTCTTAGTATGGTGTCTCATAGGGATCAAGTACGACGGTTTACGTATTAAACAACTAAACAAGTATGTTCCAGTTTGGTTTTAAGTAAAAAAGAAACATAATACATAAATGGAGCCAAACACTTTTAGTATCTGATAAATCGCGTGAACGCTCAGCCAAAACAGGGACAGAATATTGCTCAACCAGTGATACATTACAACCATGCATTATATGCACACATTGCACACCCTGAAAATGTTGTCATCTTGCCCTAAATTGCATTCCAGAAAGGTATGTCCAAATTTCAGACCAGGGCGGGAAGGCGGGCATCCCCACCCGGGCCCCAGGTCACGCACTAGGTTTACGGCTCGCCCCGAACTCTGAATAGCCAGCAAAACCAAACATCTCTAAGTGAAAGTACAATTTTGTCATACTGTACATAAATACCTATGAAATTGTAGTTTAACGCGTTTTTAACGCAAACGTTTTTCAAAAGGGAGGAGGGGAGTCACGAAAACCGGGCCCCTCTGGAAGTGCAGCGGCCCGCTCCTGAAGTTCTCAAAACCCCAACGCTAAACGTTTAAGATGTAATTCTACACTTTCACCGATCAACAACATCATGATTCAAAAAGAAGCATTTTTCACATATTTTTCTTTTTTTTTACATTCACATATTGGAATTTGTAATGCCATGTTGTTTTTTTTTGTTTTTTTTTTCATGAAATTATTATTCCAATCAATAAAATTATCCTCACTTAGTCGTTGTTTCTTCCTAAAGCATCAAAAATGAACAATTTTAATTTCTTGCTACAAAATAGCTAATTTTTAGAAAAATCATGGTGGCACATAGACCTCTAAATATTATTCGATCGTCCTAAATCCGTCGTCCGATTTTTACAGCATTAGTTTCAGCCCATTTGACAACTATCCCCAGGTGTGGGCATCAAAATTCCAAACATTTTGTTTTTCGACTCACCCCAACGCATCAATGCTGTTGTAGCGATGTCTCCATCTTGATGAATCACAAAGTTTGCTTTCGCGATTTGTAAGCTGAACCGCGCGAAACCTCGTCATTGATAAGCTTATTTTTCACAATCAATTTATCTACGAACACAACCCCGGTCAACTTGCTTCTGATGTTTATATAGGTCTCTAGTTCAACGAGCTACCAAAGTGATATAACTAAGTCCTTCTGAGGAAATGAATAATTCCTTCATAATAATGTCCTTATATGAATTAGGCACAGTAGCATCAATTGATCTCACATTTGTGCTAACAGTGCTGTATTCTTTTTAACTGGTTTAGCCAGGGGCGGCGTGGCCAGGGCGGGAAGGCGGGCATCCCCACCCGGGCCCCAGGTCACGCACTAGGTTTAGGGCTCGCCCCGAACTCTGAATAGCCAGCAAAACCAAACATCTCTAAGTGAAAGTACAATTTTGTCATACTGTACATAAATACCTATGAAATTGTAGTTTAACGCGTTTTTAACGCAAACGTTTTTCAAAAGGGAGGAGGGGAGTCACGAAAACCGGGCCCCTCTGGAAGTGCCGCGGCCCGCTCCTGGGATTAGATAACGGTAAAGTATATTTCTTTTAGATTTTAAACATGGCCTTAAGAGAACGCCATATTTCTTACGAATAGGAGTATGCCTGGAGGGAGATGTGAGAAATAATATGAGAAATTGGCGATTCAACGGGTTTTCCCCACTCAACTTATGTGACTACCACATGCCCATGAATATACAATGGCTTAAATGTCACTCCTATGAAAGTCATCATTAATATCTTTGAACAGAAATGGAGTCATTGACCACGGTGGCGTTAGTTTTTAAAAATGTTAAAAGCATACGAAATTCGTTTCAAATTATCGGAAGTCGAATCTGTAAGTACAGAAGTACCTAGAGTTGCCTTTTATCTACAGACCGTAATCATTTAATATTTTACAGATTGAAATAGTTGTTTAATATCAAAAAGTAAAATAAACAGGGGGTTACAGGAAAACGATATATTAAAACAGTACTAATTTGTGCTTTGTACTTTTTTATGTGACGCATGTTTATCCAAGGTTTAACAAATGTATTGCTTCAACCGAGCCTCTAAAGAACATTTTATCTAAGCAAACAAACTTTTCAGACTTCTCTCAGCTACGCAGAAATTCACCCACGCTCCAACTATCTCAACCTACATATTTAAACCTTTTCAGGATCCCCCATTAATCGACCCCCCACCAAAATAAATGTCCAAGTTTCCGAGCCATTCAGTGCTAACCTCCATGAGACATTAGATAAATCGAGTTAATAGTCCGTGAAGTAGTAAATAAGGACAGCGTGGCGCTGATTCAATCAATTTCAGAAATATATGTCCTTTCTATCTTCACAAGAGTGCGCCGGGCCAAAGAAGCGGACATTCCATGTACAGATTAATGGCCCAAGAATGTCAATGGCTTACTTGCCATCATATTTTAAGACGCAAGGATAAGCCAAAAATTAAAATAAAAACTTCACCCTGTAACGCGACGATATACGTATATTGAAAATTTCCGGAAAAAGGATAACATAATAGTTATGAAAGCAAGATGGTTGAAATGACATGCTGTAATATTGTAATTATAAATCTCTCTCACTCTCTCTGTCTCTAAAATTAAAATTCGCAAATTGTAACTATTAATTACTTGGCATAAAAATTTGAGCTAGTATGATGAAAGTATAATTTACAAGAAACCATGATTTTATTTAGAGGATTGAGAAAGCTCCAAAGCGAAAATTATATTCCTACATTTGAAAAATATGCTTTGAAACTACCATGAAGTTTAGAGCATAATGTTACCATCCAACATTAGATATACACGTCTTGTACAAGTTGTACATGTAGAAGTAATGTTTCTTCAAATGCATTCAAATTATGGAGGTTTACCTTCACTTAGAGCTTCACCTCTGAGAAACTTAAAATCTCAAAAATAACACCAAAGTATAATAATAGCTTACGTTAAGACCACTTCAATCGAATCAAGCGAACCCGAAATTAAGAATACAGTGGAATGAAATGAACAAAGCAAGGCTAAATATTTATAAACCATAATGACCATCGCTATCCATAAGACATAGGCGAGATCCATCCTGTCGACACGTGAAATACTTGAAAGCCTGCGAACTGAAAAGCAACTGATGTGAAAATCACATTTACTGCTACAGCTTTGCTTCTATTTCACACTTGTATGCATCTGACGAGTATATAATTGTCACACCCGCCATTTTAATATTGTAGCATATTTTAACACGAATGCAGAAGCAATGGATTTTTAAGTTTTAAAGCGAAAAGCGAGCGAGAAGTCTTACGAGATTAGTCCATTCCTACCAGGTACTTTTACAAGCATGAAAATAGTTTAATATCGCTTACATAACGATAATAGCAAGTCATTTGGGAAAAAAGTAAACCAAAAGCAGCAGCAGATCTTTAGCAGCAATTTACATATTTGAACTAGCTGAAATTATAATGCTTTTTCGACAGGTAAACTTGAGAAATTTAATAATAATTACATTAATAGGAACTTTGCAAAGTTCGATTACTAATGCACAGATTTGCCTTTGGATTCAACGTAATACATTGTATAGTACTATAATGATTGCTAACAAATATCAAGGTGTGAAGCTGAGTCAATGATTTTAAAAATAGTTAACAAATATTCTTGCCGGTATTTCAAATTCCGCGTCGAAAACTCAAGTCATATAGTGCTTTCATTAATGCAAAATTGTAAAGTTTAATACTAGTATCAACTTCAACACTGCATAAATGGTGAGTTACATCGCATAGTATGATTTACCCACTTAAATGAAGTATGGTAAGGAAAACGTAATGTGTTTCAACTTTCTTGAATAACTCTAAATGTAAGCACTCAATGACCCATGAATACCGCCTAATCTACCTTAAAGACTTCAGGAACCGCACTACTGCAGGAGGTACCTAAGAGGTGGTAAAGGGCACTGTCAGGGTTGATGAGAGTAGAGATGTTGGTATTATAATTTGAGTAGAGTTAACGAAAATAAAGGTATGAAAAGGACAAATATACCGGAAGGGGAAACGTTGGGAGGTTGATGAGGATGGGCGAGACAGAGAGTGAGGACGATAATACTAATTTTATTTTACTCTTTATTTTAAATGAAAAAAACTTGAATTACTGAATTAATTAAATTGTATTTATTTATGAGTATAAATACTGCTGAAATATTAAGAGATGCGCAAAATAAAAGTATATGAACCAATATCATGATCTAATAATAGTTGCTACAGTAAATCATTCAAAATGTCTAATTAAAGAGATGGGCATTATTTCCCGGATGAAATTTTAATGAAATCAGCTACTCCTACAAATACTCTTATTTAAATAATGTTTCTGAATACTCCTGATCACAGTTGCTCTTCCATTACTACTATGGGTGAAATTTTGTCGTACAAACAATTGTAAATATTTTTCAAGATAATCCATGTATTTTTCCAGGGATAGCCATAGCCACATTTAATACCCATTCTGCATCGAATTGTATAGAAGACAAATTCAGCCACGAATGTCATGTTAATGTCATAGTAGGAACGTAAGCCAAACCATTCCTTCAGCAATGCTATCCCTCTAAGCAGAACGACACACTTGAATCATTTATCACTCGTTGAGCAGCTAGCTGTCTTCCTTCTTTCACTAATCCACGCAAACCGAGCGGGAGTTCCCGAAGCGAAGTGAGGTCTCAGAAACGTCCGTGTCCTCGTTAGGCACAACTAAGGAGATAAAGGTATTACCCCAAAAGCTAAAGTGGCAGTGAAAGCGATATAAGTGTCGGGACAGTAGCCACTTTGCTTACTTACTTTCATTACAATCAAGAGTCTAACAGCATTGTGTACTTGGAAAACATTTAAAAAACCAAAGTAAGATTGTAGTTTAAATTACCTTACCTTGCATTTCTCTAACGACGCAAAATAATTTACCCGAACCAGAAATCTAACGGTCAATTATATCATAAATAAGAGTAATCAAGCATTATATAGTCAGGTATTCAGATTTTAAACTTCCGCAAACTGCTATCTATATCAAAGAAGTCATTGGGTTTGGAATGGTGAGCTTTTTCTATGTAGTCTCTTCTGTTAATATCTACGTTATGTTTTTTTTTCATATAAGTTCACCACTACTAGTAGCACGTACGCATGACTCAACAACTCTCTCTTATCTGTCAATTAGAAAAACAGTTTTCTGGAGCTCAGCACCTTATTCATTTTCAGCGAACCGCAATATTCCAATCATTAATGAGATGAAATCTAAAGTGAAGTATCAATGGTGGACAGACGATCGTTCTGAAATGGTGTTATTTATACGTTTTTCCCGAGTAATTTTTGTGTTACGTAATATAATTTTGGGTTGTTACCACGCAAGTAACCTTAAACTAACTCGGTGAATGTTGGTGAATGTAGATATTATCTTTGAGATACATTTTTCACTTTTTTTACGGTTTTTACATTTAGAAAAAGAAAAGTGACTGTCGATATTCTTCTCAAGAGCTGGAATCGTGTATTTAGTGCATCATTAATGTTTATTTTCCTTATATAAGTGAACATTAAGTACTCTACATGTGACAAAGAACTCCCAGGAGATGGAGACTTTGTCAGATGTCGATGCTGTGATGGTAACATTCACTATGAATTTTCTGGTATTAAGGAGTCCACATGCCGGTCAATCTCCAGGAAAGCAAAAGGTTCCTGGTTATGTGCAATCTGCAGAACAATTACCACGGCTACTTCTACTAAAACTGCAGAAATAAAAACAAATGGAGCGGCCTCTTCCCCTGGAATTGAATCATCTGCTTCTGATAACGGTAAACCAAGAGTCACATCCCTATTGCAAGATATAAGTGATATAAAAAAATGTTTATCTTCAAAATGATAAATTGTATGTGACTATGAGAACTATCGATGAGAAAGCCACGTTTACTAAATATGTTCATAGGAAACCAAAATAGAAAAATGAATGGATGTCAGATGAATTATTACAGAAAATAAAAATTAAGGGATTTTATGTTTAGAAAATGGAAGAAAGATCCCTCAAATGTTCATAATAAACGTAACTATCAAAATCAAAGGAACAAAGTAGCAACAGCAATAAGATTTAGCAAAAGGAATTTTAATATGAACAGGTTTTCCGCTATGGCAAATGACCCAAGAAAAATATGGTTAGAGATAAATAAATTAACTGGTAGAAGAAGTAATGTAGGTGGCGATAAGAATAGACAAGGATTTAAAGAAATAACTGATAATGAATTAGGAAAAATATTTTTGAAGCAGTTTAATGATGAAATAGAAAAAAAAAGGTAAACTGTAACCATAAAACTCTTTGCATCCCAGATAGTATCATCCATAGTAACAGCAAAGTGTTAACTTCCATAAAAAACAAAGGTCCTGGAATAGATGATATTAGAATGGTTGATATAAAAAAATATGAAATATACCTTAATATCTTGGCTAAATTCCTAAATTTGAGTAAAGAGAAGGGAAAAGTACCTGAGAAAATGAAATCCACCATTGTAAGGCCAATATACAAAAGCAGTGCTCGTGGGGATGCCAATAATTATAGACCTATATCCATACTGCCTTCTTTACATAAGGTTATTGAAAGATCGATATAATGCCAACTTGTAGCTTAAATTCATGGATAAAAATAATATTATTGCAAAGTATCAGTAAGGATTTCAAGTATCTAAAGGTACTAAATTTGCACTGGAGAAACTTTCAGAAAATGTAATATATGCATTAGAAAAGAGAATGAGTGTAATCTTGTTATTTTTTGATCTTAAGAAAGCGTTTGATACAGTTGATCATGAAATACTCTTGCATGAACTAATTAATATGGGTATAAAAGGAAAAATATTTGAATGGTACGTTAGTTACTTAAAGAACAGGAGAATTAGGATAAAAATAAGAGATTATTATGTAAGTGAACCTGCTTCCACAAGTACGGGTGTCCCTCAAAGCTCTATTCTGTGCCCATTGTTATTTCTAATTTACATAAATTATAAGTTTAAAATTATTAAACATTGTACTTTACTGCTTTAAGCAGATGATGCTTTACTGATTTCTATTCATACTAATTTTGGAGATGCAAAGAGATGTTGGAAAAAGATTTTAAAATTTTTTAATGGTGGACACATGATAGCAACTTAATTTTAAATTAAAATACATCAAAATATATGCATGTTGTAACAAAGAGCTCACAGAAAAAAATACTTGAAATTGCCAAACATTCATATGACCTCTTACATGTAAGCTCTAAAACTTGTAAATGCCCAATGCT
Source organism: Pyrrhosoma nymphula (assembly GCA_963573305.1). Lineage (NCBI taxonomy): Eukaryota > Metazoa > Arthropoda > Insecta > Odonata > Coenagrionidae > Pyrrhosoma > Pyrrhosoma nymphula. The sequence continues at coordinate 2,988,858 of OY754338.1, read as the reverse complement.
AGAGCAAGTAACAAAGTGTATATATTTGGGTATAATAATTGATTATTCCTTCAAATTTAAGAACCATGTTATTGAATTAAATACAAGATTAAGAAGGATATTATATCAAATATACTACATTAATGAATTAATTCCATTTTCTGCTCTGAAATTAATATACTACGGATTAGTTGAGAACTTAATTAGATACGGTCTTACACTATGGGGAAGTGTAAATAATATGTACCATATATTTTTAATTAAAATAAAATAAATTCATTAAAGCCTTGTATGATAAAATAAAGAGATAAAACAAATACAAATATTGAAGACATGTACAAATATTTAGGCATTCTGAGGCAAGACAAATTATATAGATATATCATAATCCAGGACAACTACTTCTGCAATACTTATAAAAAAACACGTTCCTTTAAAAATATTGAAATTTTCCGTTTTGTAAGAAATTTTATTGTACCTCTGCAATACACGTGGCATGGTATTAATACATTTAAAGTGGTTGTACATAAAGAATTTAATCAAATGCCACATAGTATAAGTAGATGAACTACAAGAAATGAAGTTAAGGTCAAAATTAATAAATGGTTGTTAGAAGATCAAAATGATGGGTAAAAGAAACCGTGTACTCATTTATTATGAAGTTTGCTAAAACCTTCGTAAATATACTGGATATTTAAATATATAAACTTCCTTCTGTGTCCTTCCTTCTGTGAGAAAGACAGCTCTTCGGCTGTCGAAATATCAGAACGTATAGTGTGTGAGTGTTCTTCTTTTTGTGTTTCTATATTTATTTCCGCCCCACCTGTGGCAAAGTTTATTTTTATTTAAATTATCGCGTGTGTGATTTTCCACGAACTCATATATATATATATATATATATATATATATATATATATATATATATATATATATATATGTGTATGTGTGTATATAAATGAATATGAGTATGCATGTGCACATGTATATTAGCGTGGTCCTTATTTTTAGATTTTATTTCGGGACACCCCCACATTTTATGCCAATTGGTGTGAAAACATATCCTGTAAAATATAATTGCTATTGGATAACGGGAAGACGTGCCGCATCGCACTCAAAGTTGTGAAATTTTGGCATTTTTGGCTATTTTTCGGATATGAATGGCGATAAGAAGGCGCTGGTATTTCTCTGGTGACCAACAACTTATTGGACATTTGACATGCTGCACCTAAAATATTTTCCAATTGTGACCGGTGGTTTCAGAGATACGGCCCCAAGAGTGAGCGCGTACCACCCCAAGTAGCGCCGCCTCGCGCCAATTCCTGAAGCTCCGAAGTCCGCCGCTTCTTTCGGCGTTAGTCCTATTCTCTCGACGAAATGTATTGTTATGCGATATTCTCTCAACACATTTTTAATTTATTAATATAATTAAATTAAACAATGCACAGTTGTTGAAAATTCAATGTGAATACTGTTTTCTGACCACAATTAGACCACCACTAGTATACCTACTCTTAACTTCATATTTTGACTGATGTAGAGGAAGTATTGGATATCTTTGTAATTTACATCTACATCTACATACTACCCCGCAAGCCGCCTCAATAGGCGTGTGGCGGGGGGTGTTAGGACACCTGCCGTTTACATATAAAAAGGAAACGCTCTATGAGATTACGCCTTGCATTTATTAAAGTCCCTTATTGTTCGGGGGAAAAACGAATTCCCATACGACACAAAAGCTTAGGGTTCAACACCTGATAACATTGTTTCATAATCATTATATATATAATTATATATTATATATAAAGTAAAATGCAGGCATAGGACAAGCGTGAAAATCTACATAAGGAGATGTTTCAATGAAACATTGTTTTCTATGAAACAATGAAACGTTTTTCAAAGGCCGCATTAGACGCTCCAACACACAGACTTGAATTCTGGCCGGCCGAGCCCAAGGTTCACCTATATAAACCGGACAGTTTTCATGTACGTTTACAGCATAGGAGCCAATGAATTACTTCGATCTAAAAACGGCTGCTAAGGTGGAGCTTGGAGTGGAGTGGACTGCTGGATAGGATTTGGAAATGAAAACTAGAAACTCCGATAAAATATTCCTAATTAGTCATTATGAGAATAAAATTGTTGGTTCTAAGTTGCCACGTAATGGACAGGTGATAAGGGTTCTTTTCTATAACACTCGTTCGGTAAATTTAAATTTGCGATCTAGTGATATTCTTGCATTGAAAGAAGTGGAAGTTTTTTGGGAGAAAGCGCGGATACCATCGCGGAAATTTCAGCACAGCATCGGAAAGTTGGAAAGTCTCAACCAGGAGTGGCGGTTGTTGCAAAAATCTTCAGGACGAAGAACTCAGTCGCAGAAGGAAAAAGAGTATAAATTTGTGTCAGCACTCGATGACCTGTTTGACATCGCTCATGTCGATGCTTTAGAAATGATACCTCAAGAAGAAGACAGACTTTTCCTCCTCAGTCAACGAGAAAAGGGCAGACCGGGAACCGGGCTTGGACCGAATATCACTTGACGACAGAGAGAAAGGAAGGCTATTCTGCGACGCGAACAAAAGTAATTACGACTGCTTCGTTCTAAAGGTGACGAAGGTGTGTAAGGTAATACTTTGACCTGACCTATACCAATGAAAAATTTGCTCTACTGACCAGTTTCTGTAAAATAGTAATTATTATATGCAAATGTAGAACTAAATTGCTGTTAGTTACTTTTAATCTCATAAATTTTGTAATTTTTTCCAAAATGTCGTTGAACCATCCCCACTGACATCTTGGAAGGACAGCAATGACGAATTTAATGTGTCCAAATGTTTTGGGGGAAGATCAGAGAAAGTTGCCACCAGTGGTTCCTACAGCCCGACAGTAAAGCGGACTCGAAGAGACCTTATCACTACGAGACTTGTCGCAGCTTTCGACAAATGCAAAGTGGGCGACAGGGAAGCAGTTCACATTTTGATAGCAGCTACTGAAGCATTTCACCAAAATGTTGACGAATTTGCCATAAATCGCTCATCTATCCGTCGCTGCCGCGAGCGTTTACGGGCGGAGTAAACAGCCAGCCTACGCAGAATATTCGCATTAGACAAGCTAGATGCAGTTACCATAAACTGAGACGGAAAATTGCTTCCAGAATTGATGGGCTAAAAACTGGTGGATAGGCTCCCTGTTATAGCCACCAGTCGGGGAGCTGAGCATCTACTTGGGGTTTCCATTTCACCATCAGGTAGTGGGAAAGATCAAGCCGTTGCCGTGTATCAGATGCTGGAGGAGTGGAACCTACATGAAAATGTGCAAGCATTCTGCTGCAATACAACTGCGGCAAACCCTGGGAGACTCAATGGCGCAGGTGTCTTATTAGAGCAGCTTCTCAAAAAGGATATCTTGCTTCTACCATGCCGGCACCACATATACGAGCTGGTTTTAAAAAGTGTCTTCGACGCAGTTCGGGAAGTCTTCGGCCCCTAATGTTCCTCTGTTTAAAATGTTTCAGAATATGTGGCCTTCATTAGATAAGGACAATTACAAAACAGGTATGCAAGACAGACGTTCGGTAGAAGTGCTGCAAGAGGAAGTTGGAAATATTCTACCGTTTCCGATACAACAGTTGCAAGAAAATTACCACAGGGAGGATTATCGAGAACTTCTTGAGCTCACTGTTGTATATTTAGGAGTGGTTTCTCCACGCGTTATATCGTTTCGCGTTCCTGATGCTATGTAACATGCAAGGTTGATGTCGAAAGAACTTTACTGCCTGAAAATATTTATTTTTCGCTAAGAGTTCTCCTTGTCAGCCGAGGAAGAGACCTTAATCCGTGATATTTGTTTGTTTATTGTGAATCTGTATGTCGAGGCATGGATAACGGCACCAAATGTGGTTGAAGCTCCGAGGCGGTATTTAATGTTCTTCAAAACTTTGTATAAATACAGGAAAATCGACAGTGCAGTTAGTGAGGTGACAATTAGCAAATTTCGGAACCATTTATGGAATTTAACACCGGAAGTTGCAGCCCAAGGCTTTTTCGATGACAATCTACCAGTAGTGGCCCAGAAGACGAATGGTAGAAGCTCTAGAATCAAGTTTCACTGATAGTGGTGACGAGACTCCGAAAATATTGTCTTTGCTTCCGAAAGATATTGACTGTTTCGTCAATAAGGGTCTTGATGACTATATTTTCTGAATAAAAAAACCTTTCCCAACGACTTAAAGTTCCTATAACATTTCTCTCCAAGGAACCAGCTGACTGGAAAAGTAATAAGGCATATAAAGAAGGACAAAAGATTGCAATGCAACTGAAAGTGCTGCTGAAAGGGGGGCTCAATTGATGGAGGAATTTAATGATAAGTTAACGAAATACGAAAGTCAGAAACAATTTTTACTAAAGGTTGTGTCTACAGGCATACTAACTACAGGCATACTAACTAAACTACAGGCATAAATTCTCAGACTCTAATAGAGCTACATTGACAAAAGAATTTTGATATGTTACAGAGAATCAAGCATGCTAGCTCACTTAAATATTTCAATTTTAAAATAGTGTTTTATTGTCCTGGTTGTTCGTCAGAATAGATGGGTTTGTGTTAAGTGCTGACAAAAATGTTTACTGCATTGAAAGAAAAATAAAGATACAATCATTTAATCTTAAATAATGTGCTTTGTTTAATTTAATTATATTAATAAATTAAAAATGTGTTGAGAGAATATCGCATAACAATACATTTCGTCGAGAGAATAGGACTAACGCCGAAAGAAGCGGCGGACTTGGGAGCTGCGAGCATTGGCGCGAGGCGGAGCTACTTGGGGTGGTACGCGCTCACTCTTGGGGCCGTATCTCGGAAACCACCAGTCACAATTGGAATATATTTTAGGTGCAGCATGTCAAATGTCCAATAAGTTGTTGGTCACCAGAGAAATACCAGCGCATTCTTATCGCCAATCATATCCGAACAATAGCCAAAAATGCCAAAATTTCACAACTTTGAGTGCGATGCGGCACGTCTTCCCGTTATCCAATTGCAATTATATTTCACAGGATATGTTTTCACACCAATTGGCATAAAATGTGAGGGTGTCCCGAAATAAAATCGAAAAATAAGGACCACACTAATATACATGTGCACATGCATACTCATATTCATTTACCACCCTAATGTATATATATGTAAATAGGGATATTTTTTTAAATGTAAATTTTCCTGCTTTTTCTTCATATATAACATGGTAATAACAAAACACATGAAAACGTCGTGGAAAAAAAATAAAAAACAATGAAAAATTACTTTTACGTTTCATTTAGTATTCACTATGTGCAGTATATGGTTTGAAAAAAATTATCTATTGCCAATTTTTAAATGGGTGACTAAAATGTAGAGGTTCAGTTGTTGGAAAATAAAGGCTTATTCTGTAAAATGTTTTATTTTACACTCACTAAGTTCTCCAAGTCGTCAAGTTACAGTCCCTTATTTTCCCTGCGTAATATCCTGGGAATCAAATAACATTTATGTTGGCTATATTTACATTTTTTGCGATGAGATGGTAATTAATATTTTATAATTTGCCTATTAATATTATAATAATATTTGCATGCCAGTATGAACGTAATTTATTGTATTAATATTTAATAATCTGTTGCATTATTATTTTGTCAATTGATAGCGTGATCGTATCCGTGATGTCTCAATAGAGTGCGTACCACATGAGTATAATCATACTAATATATAAAAATTGAATGGTGTCTGTTTGCCTGTCTGTTGCTCAATCACGCAAAAACTGCTAAACTGATTGAGCTGAAATTTTGCATGTAGAGATAAAATATATATGGGTTGAACATAGGCTATATTAAAAAGCCCTCAGGGCCCCCAAAGGCCCCCCCTGATGGTCCATGATAAGCATTGGGTTCGGTACTGTGGTTTCATTTTTTGCTTACAAGTACTTACACTCAAGATAGAGGGCTGGAATTTTTTTATCGGATGGCTGAATAAATGACGTTTTTAATTCTTTCAAAAGATTTTCTTTTACGCTTCGTATTTCTCTGAAAATCATGTTTATAGCTGAACAATCTCACATTTTTCTCTGAAATCAACAATTGCATATTTCCTTGAGAACCAGAGATGTGAATTTCAAAGGATATTCACGTATCTGGCATTTAAGTTTTCCTGCCGGCCCATGATAGCACGTAGAAAGAAAATTTTTATAAGAAGGGCCCAGAGTCCCATAGGTCCCATGATAGATTGCTTCGGGGGGTAATCGATAAATTCAATGCATATTTACAAGTATACTCTTCAATGTCTATTCTCAAAGTAGCTCTCATAGGGGAACTGCATACGAGAGAACACTTATTTAGTAAACGATACACATAAAGGAATTATACGTGTAAGAATATTTACGTTGAGCGAATAATAATTTTAATAATGCCTCTGTTGCTACAACAAACACGGCGTCGTTTATTATAGTTTAATACTCAGATGTATTACACGTAGTGGAACCGTCTGCCTCTCATTACGATTGAGAACTGTTTTTGAACCAATTCCCACATAAACTTTACGAGCTATTTATATATTCTTAAACGTGTTAAAATGAAGTTTACTTATATTCACTCAATCATCGAGTTGCCTATTTGAGTCTCTCACTTGTCACTGCTTCCCCTCCTGGGACTTAAAACTATATCCATAAACATCCCTAATAGAAAAAAGAGTAACCTTTCGAATAAATTTTCTCAAGAAAGATGAATGTCTTCTTTGCAAGAAAATGAGTCCTTGCATGAAAAACGACAAAGGTTAGCCTTGGATGCTCAAAGACATGCCTACCAGCAATCTCATGATAATCTCCCCGTGGTGTTTCTCGGATTACACTAAGAACCGCACAAATTTCATCCTAACCAAACCTACTGACGGGTAACCAGCTAAAAATCTGGTTCAAATATTGAGCCATCTGTTTCGAAACTTCAATCTATTTTAAGATGGCGGAAAATATAATTGCGTCACTACATAATTATTACCCGTAAGAAGAACGGATATTCTGCGCAATGTACGTCATCGGTGCATGAAAATTGGCAAGGGCATTAGCAATAAGGCTGATCACCATAGATTTTTAATTTTGTAACCAATGATTATGATTTAGGAACCAATGAATATAGCCACCCTTAATGCCAAAGGCATAGTCCGCGTATTGAAGGATTCATAGGACAAATAAACATCGCTGCTATTGAAAATGCTCCTTTTGACGTTGTAAACCACTGGATTATACTCTACTCTCCTATCCTGATTAAGTTACTCAACTCACATATCAACGTTGAATGGCGGAACTCAATTAAATCATTGAATGCAAATACATTTATGTACACAAGGGGAGTGATCAAGCTGTTATTCACTCAGACGACGGCACAAGAGAACTTTAGGGACGAGGTCACAATCTATCAACCTAGGTGCTATTTATTAAGTAGTAATGAGTCTTCGTAGCCCATTATTGGTTTTCTCGTGTATCAAAGAGGACAAACAATCACTCAACTATCCGTGCACGAAATGGAAAACGAACGAATCACAACAAACAAGATAGGATACGAACACCTCAAATGATCACGCTGACAGTATTCTTCAGGTTTAGTGGTTTTCTTATAAAATAAGTTCAATGTTTTTCACGTTCGTTGAAGTTCAATGGGTACCTTCAGCTAGTGATAAATAAATATTGAATTGCTCAATATTCTTAAAATCAACGTTTATTAACAATATATATGTATTCAAAAAGAATACCATTGGTTTATTGCCTAGCTTGCAGCTTGGTACCTAGGACGGATCAGGGTTCGATGGTTTGGAGCCGAGTGGAAGGCATAAACCAGAGACTCAGTGAAGTCTGTGGGAGCGAGGGAGCGGAGTTCTTGGACCTCAGGCCGGTGCTGGATTCGTGTCGGGTGCCTATAAATCGCTCGGGTGTCCACTATACATACGAGGCATCGCAGGAGGTAGCGCGCAGGATACTTGAGCACACTCGTCGAGTTTAACATAGACGGTAGGCTACAGGGCAGGTCAATTAGTGGGGTCAACAAATATGTGTTGCCAGTTAGTAATTTAGCTAAGAATACTCTGAATATAGCGTCCAAGAATAGCTTAATTGAAGACAGCAATCTTGAAATTACCCCGAATCGCATAAACAACAATCATGAAGCATTAGTCATTGCAGTAGTTAACTGCCGTAGTTTAAAAAATAAGATTCCAGAATTTCACCACCTTATTCATAGCACGGAGTGTAACGTCATTATTGGCACAGAAAGTTGGCTGACGGACGATATTTCTGTTAGTGAAATTTTTCCTAAATCATTCAAAGTTTACAGAAAAGATAGTTCCAACCGAACCGGAGGCGGAGTATTTATAGCTGTAAAGAAAACCATAGTCAGCCGAGCGGTAACCGTCCCAGATACCAGCATAGAATCTGTATGGTGCTCTATTAGATGCCCTAAATCAAAAACAATATTCGTGTGCGCATACTACAGGCCACCTAACACCGACGTCACCTCAATTTTAGAACTCGAAGCACAAATAAAGAACATCACATCCAGGAACACCGAAAGAAATTTAATCATAGGTGGAGATTTCAATACGCCCTCTATAGATTGGAGGACCTACAGTTACATATCAGGAGGAAGAAACAAAGATATATGCGAGTCCCTGCTGCACACGTTTTCATCAAATTCCCTACATCAGATAGCTACGACGCCTAACAGAGGGGACAACATTCTTGATTTATTGGCAACAAATATACCGCAACAAGTAATTAAGGTAAACACTGTTGAGGGCATTAGTGACCATAGAGTAGTTACCGCAAAGTTCTCTTTGAGTATCATTAAAAGTTTTAAACAAAGAAGAAAATTCTACATTTAAAAAAAAGCCGATTTCAATGCGTTTAAGAGTCATCTAAAAAATTCTCTTCCCGAATTCCAGGAATCAAGCTTAAAGTTAGACACGGAGGGTAGTTGGAAAGCTTTTCTTTCGATCGAACACTCAGGGATCAGAAAATACATTCCAAGTAAAGTAAAAAAAGAGGGCAGCGAACAAAGATGGTACAATGCAGAAGTGAGAAAATCGTTAAGACGTCAGAGAGTATGCCACGCCAAGATGAAAAAACTCCGTAGAGATTTGTCCACCAGTGATCAAAATTTAATATTTGAAAAATACAAATTGTCTAGAGACACTACAAAGGAAGCCTTTCGGAATTCATTCATGGATTTTAAAAGAAAAACATTAGGAGAACAATTACAGGACAACCCAAAGGCATTTTCGTCATACGTAAGGGAAGTTCAAGGCAATAGATCAACAGTTATTCCACTACGAAACGAAAATGGCGAATTATTAACAAGCAGCTCGGACAAGGCCAACTTATTGAATTCTTACTTTCAAAATGTGTTCACCAAGTCATCGCAAATTACATCCGTAAAGTTAAATGATCACTTCCAGGAAAAGATGCCGCCTATGGATATTTGCACTCAAGGAATAGAAAACTTGCTAAAATCTTTAAGTCCAAATAAATCCCCACGTCCTGAAGAAATTCCTGCCCGCGTGTATAGAGTATTAGCTTGTGAAATAGCACCCTACTTGCAGAATATATTTAGTAAATCCATCAACGAACACAAAGTACCCATGGACTGGAAAATTGCAAATGTCACTCCCATATTCAAAAGCGGTGATAAGGAACAGCCATCGAACTACAGACCGATATCTCTCACATCTATCTCTTGCCAAGTCCTTGAACATATAATTGTTAGTTCAGTTATGAGACACCTCGATATAGAAAACTTGTTAGCAAAAACACAACACGGATTCAGAAAGGGAAGATCTTGCGAAACTCAATTAGCACTTTTTGCTCACGATATTTTAGTCTCGGGTGAACATAACGCTCCAGTTGATGCAATTTTTCTTGACTTTAAAAAGGCATTTGATAAAGTTTCCCACAGTAAGCTACTCATGAAATTAAAATCCTACGGTTTAGACGACGACGTAATTTCCTGGATTAGAGAATTCTTAAGTAATCGCGTGCAAAGGGTTGTATTAGATGGCGCTATCTCTAATGAAGTAAAAGTCACATCGGGTGTCCCACAGGGAAGTGTCATAGGCCCGCTTCTGTTCCTTTTGTACATAAACGACATCGGTGACAAAGTTGACAGTAAGCTTAGATTATTTGCTGACGACGCAGTGGTGTATAGAGAAATTCGTAGCTTTAATGGCAAGGAAGCGCTAACTAAGGACCTCGAGGCAATACATGAGTGGTGCGATGCGTGGCAGCTAGAATTAAACCTGAAAAAATGCGTTGTTGTAAATTTTTGGAAACGTAAAAACGCTCCTTGTAACAGCTATTGCATAAACAACATAAAACTAGACACCGTAGAATCGGTTAAGTACCTCGGAGTTAAACTGACTAACGATCTATCGTGGAGTAAACATATTCGAGAAATTACCGGTCAAGCTAATCGTAAATTGGGATTTGTTAACACTAGAATGACCGGGGACGGTCAATTGACCGTTCGCGTTTTTCTTTCGCGCACCACTTCGTTATCTTTCGATTAATGAGGCTGAGTTTCTATGACTTTTAATGAAGTTTTTTTTGTGGGGGATGCTTCAGGTCAATAGCAATGCCAGCTTTTACCTACAATGACCGCGAGCGGTCAATTGACCGTTCTTGCATTTTGTACCGTTATTTAGATCTCTTTGTCGATTCTTGGTGTCAATTGTGTCATACATCATAGCGTGCACCTTATCACGAACGCACACCACTCAACTTTGACTCTCATTCCTTCAAAACTGTTTTTACATATGATTTTACCGTTTATGTGAAGGAGAGACAGATTAGCAAAACCACAGTATGTTGCGTCGTAAAGAGTCGCTATTAAACATTTCATGGGCAGTGGTGATCACTTCTTTAGCTGAAATTGGCTGTTACGTTTGTGCGTAGCTGCTGGCCGCCAAGCCTGGCGTCGCCGCACCCCCGCTACCCTGCCCGCCGCGTAGCCTGCAGGGCTGCCCGTGAGAGCCCGGGGAAGACCTTTCCGCGGCGTGTTACAATGCGCGACGGTATGCGAAACACTCTATGGAGAACGCCTCCCCCCTTTCTAGCTTGCAATTGTTTGTTTGTGAACCTATACTTAGGCTATAAAAATGAACAGAAAATGAGTAAATGAACAGAGTTGACACTGTTGATGGAATGAGTCGCAAATACAGAGTCCGGGCCGTGGCAGGCCGATGGCCTGCACACGTGTTTTACAATATACTTGACTTAGCAATGATAAATGCAAATACTTTGTACAGGTTTGTATATAGCTCCAAGGTGCCCCGAAGAACTTTCATTATGAAAGTAGTTGAGGAGCTATCCGCACTTTATATTGAGAAAAGAACTGCCGTTCAACTTTTGGGATCCCTTCCTCCATTAGGCAAGGTTCGCAAGCAATGCCTGATTGGTCTCTGTACTCAGAACAATAAAAAGTATAGTTTCTCAAGGTGCTACAAATATATGTGTGGACACCGTGAAAGTAATCAGTAAATTTGCAAAATTGCTCATAAGAGTAAAGAATAACCTTGAGACCGCATTATTAGCGCTTCACTGTAACGCTGTCTTTTCTATTTCATTGTTCTCTGATATCATGTTTTTATCTAATAAAATTTCGATAAATAACGTGTTTTGAAATGTTACTTGTATTTAAAAACGCAAGACATTTAATTTTTACCGATGCAAATGAGACACATTTTTATTTTACAATAAAAACATTTATCAGAGTAATTAACATTGTTTGTAGCGTACATTTTTTTCCTAACACTACGCTTAACCGTAACACATTATCAGAGCACTTCTACACTCTTAGAAACAAATTACGAAGGGAAAACGTACGACAGAGCCCAAGAAAATGGGGAACGGTCAATTGACCGCTGGCGGTCATAGTAGGTATGCGGCTTACTCCGGTCATTCTAGTGTTAAAAGAGTACTTGGCAAGTGCGACGATAAAGTTAGGGAAATCAGCTACTTCTCCCTCGTTAGACCCCACTTAGAATATGCCGCCAGTATTTGGGATCCTTATGAGATAGGCTTGGAAACTGAGTTAGAACGCGTGCAGCGAAGATCGGCAAGATATGTTAAAGGCCGTTATGATACTGACCTTTTGCAGCAACTGGGATGGGAAAAGCTTTCAGACCGTCGATTAAAATTTAGACTATATCTATTATGTAAATTACAAACCGGTCTATTCTCTGACGACGTTGATAATATTTTACGAAATCCGACATACTACGGTAGATCAGATCATGAGAGTAAAATTAGGGAACTAGACAGCAGAACGGATAGATTTAAGATGTCATTTTTCCCACGAACGATAAGGGACCATAATAGCTGCCATGAGACTTTTATCTAGGTTTGTCGTTAGGTAGTGTAGCTCTTAGTAGTAGTAGTACTCCTAATACTTGAATCCTTATCTGTTACCTAGTACATACTAACAGCACGCCTAGCATGTTTTCTACATGGGACTTGAGTCCCTGTCAATCTGTGTAGTTGTAGAATGCATGTATAATGAGGTCACTCTCCATTTTGATGATATCGGTAGTGTAGTGTTGCATGTTTGTGAGGCTTCGCCTCATGACAAGCATTAGCGATTTATGCTAATGCATAATTAGTCATAGTTACACTAACTTTAGGGTATTGTGTAATGCATGTTGGTGATTACTCACCCCCTGCCACACACCCCTGCGGTGGCTTGCAGGGTATTCTGTAGATGTAGATGTAGTGTGTTTAACGGTTATAGTATGGCTGGTGAGGAATAACCAGCTGCTACACATCTTTGAGATGTCTTGAAGCATGATATTACTTATCTTACTAGGCTTGAAGGGTATCACATAGATGTAGATGTCCTTCAGTTACGACAGAAATTCAGTACCTGACTCACACTCATGAGTAGGTGCACAGAGTTTGCATGAATATTGACATAGGAATGAATGGAATCAAACTAATGGCTGACGGTGAAGAAGTTTGGTTCGCGTGATGCTTGCGGGGAAACGAGAGAAAAGCTCTGGGAAAAAAAAGAATGCGTTTAAAAATTCCTCCCCTCCCAGGCCTCATGGCCCCGAAAGGGTCCTTTTACATATATAGGAGACGAGGCAATGCAGCGCATGGGGAAGGAATTATGAGCAGATATACGGTCGCATGTGAGTGTTAACGCTCCGACGGCTCGCGAGCCTCCTCCGCCCGAGCTAATAAGGAATGCCACGCGGGGGTGTAAGAGACGGGAGAGTTTTGTCTCGCGTGGGGCCCAGGATATAGAGTATGAGCGAATGTTGCGAGCAAGATGGTCGCTTCAGCCGAAGGGGGAGAGTAATGCCAGGCTTTTTAATTACTTCCTCGGTAGAGGGGAAAGCGAGCGCTCGCGACGCCGATGCCTCGCTCTTGCGGTCGGGAAAAACATATTTCACACGAGCAGGTGTTAGAGTAGAGTAAGTGTGTGGGAGGTTCAGTGCGTTTGGAGTGGCGGCGGATATATACGACCTTTTCCTTCATGCATACACTCATCCTCTTCCTTCCAGCCATCGAACGTAACAGCCGCGCAGCTAGTTACTATAGCAACATACACGAGGGTACCGTTGAGACCTCGTAAATATTTTATAACCCTTCTCTCTGAAACAATGCGGTTGACTGATGACACTGCTCTTGCACCCCAATAGCTTATAAGCGGGAGTGGCTCTCACAAAAGTCTGCGTGCAGCCTTGTGCTGCAGTGAAAGGAATCTAAAAATGAGAAGAAAACGGGGAAAGGATGGCTTGGTACACACTCCAATAGTTTCATTGAATTATATCGATGTATGTATACTAAAATATTGCGTAAAAGATGATGTATATCGAAATATATGAATAGATTAATATATTTAAAATATATGAAAGGTCACTGGTAGCATACGGATCATTTCAAATAAATAAGTAGTACATGTATCCAGATTTATCAATGATTTTTTACCCAGAAATTTGATTGTATGTCGTATATACCTACTCCTACAAAAATTTTCGTTAAATAAGATGGCTTGTTGGTGTTGACGGGTCAGGTGTGTAACTTGCTTACACACCTGACAAGTAATTAAAACATCCAGGAGTGTATCCCGGTCATGAAAAATGATTCTTTTCATGGCGAATTTCACCCTCTTTGGTGAATATCTTTGTATCCGTGAGCGTGACAGTCCTTTGCGATGATGAATATAACCACTGGGAAAATAATGTATGGTAAGACTAACACTTTTATCTAAATATTGAATTGTATCATGCTCTAAGATTTGAAGCTTCTAAAACGATTATTAGACATGATATTACAGAAACCATAGATTCACTGGGAAATTGGTCAGACAGAAATGATTTCCGATTTTTCCCGTCAAATACGAAGACATAGGATAAGTAATTACTAAGAATTGATAAAAAGATACTTAGTAGGTCACTATTTTCCCTCGGCTGCATAATCAAGGATTACATTCCCTCATCACATCAGTGGATTGGACCTATCACAGTAACCTTTGCTTGATTAAGTATGGGAGTTAAGAAAAGGTGAAATATATATATTAACTCTTTAAAAACTTACATAATCCTCATTGCCCTGCAAAATGCGTACTTCGGTGAACGACATTTATAAAAGGAGAGTACTTGTATTGTTTGGCCATGTTGAGGGAATGAATGAGTCTCGTTACATACGAGTGAATCGCATGAAAGGAAGATGAATGAATGGAGTGAATGAGGCTCTTAAAACGAGGAATATTATGAATCTTTAAATGGCTGGAGCAATCTTTGTTAAGTACAGAGTTGAGTGAAACTTTGCATACGCGTTCAAATTAGTACCGTCCAACGGGCATATAAGAAACAATTAATTTTTTTATTTCTATATCGTTGGTTAGTTACATTTAAAATGGACTGAGTGATTACATAATATAATTTAACTACTGGTAAGGATTATTTTTCACTCATGTAATCTTAGTATATTAGTTAGTATACCGATGGGAGTTCCTTATGTCTGTTCCATATAACCCGATACATCGGGTGTATATGAAACGAATCTTTCAAGACTGAAACTTAACTATAGACTGAGCATTTTAGTTCATATTGGTACACTGGTGAGGTTATAACGAATCGGGAGAATTATTCTTTTACATACTATAGGTTTGTAGGACTATCATACATACGATTGAAATGTACGCAGGTTAGTTTTTAATTCCATGCTTATTGTTTCATATTACACCTAACCAATGTTAAAAATAAAAATAGCATTACTTATGAATGTATACAAAATAAGGTTATGTAAACTCATGTCATACAGGTATGGATCTACTTAGCCGATACATTATAAAAAACAGCAATCTCTGCTTTCATTACAAAGGAAGCACATCCTAAAAAACAGTCCCCGAGAATGTATGGATTCCTCTACAGATAAAAGGCCCAGACACAATACATTCAGTTTGTTGTAATTACATTTCAGAAATATCTTCAACATTTGAGAAAAAACAAATGTATTCCTTCTAACTTTGTGATTTATGAGACAACTGACTTTGTACACGATTTAAGTTTTTCCTGGTGATTAATATTCAGGTGTTGTTCTCGGGCTCTGCACCAAGTAATTGGCTTCATAATGGCCGACGTTTCGGAAAACGACTTGTTTTCCATTTTCAAGGCGTGTTACTCTCTCTGTGTAGGATTATACACTGAACTGAATTGACCTTTTGACGAGTAATTAGATTTGAAAGGAACATTAGCCAATCAGACGACACCTGAGCTTAATTGTTGGACTCGTCAAACGGTCAATTCAGTTCAGCCTGGTGCAGAGCCCGAGAACTTTTACCTGACTTTGTACACTTTACGTCGTTTATCAAAATTTATTATTTTTGCAAGAAAATCTTTTTTTACTTCTTCTTTTGTATTCTCTTTATTTACAAACAATTACAAACAAATTCTTCTTCAAACTGTCACTATAAACAGGTGCGCTAACTTACTGAAGTTTGGAGGTTTCTTCATGAATGATATTGTTCATTTCACTGTCTGTTGAATCAGAAACTGTCGTCGCTCGTCCTCATTGTTTTTGTCACTGGGAGTTTACTGAGAGATTTATTTGCAAAAATCATCCAATGACACAGATTTTTCAGGTGGAACATTATATTTTTTCATTCTCTTTGCCGTGGGAGCTTCATTGGCAGTGGTTTTTTCATTCATGATTTCAGTGAATGATTAAATCAAAGAAACTTTTTCTGTCTCCTCGAGCTCTGACCTTGCTCCTACTAACTTCTTTAAAAGCATAAGTTGGTTCAAAGGAATTATGCCAGTACTTTTGAAACCTGACTGAACATTGTCGGTTATTGATTCCATGTATTAATGTGTGTATTAATGTGTGTCCTTAATCAAACCAGGAAACTTTGTTTTGGACATTACTTCTTTGCTTTTCTTCTTCCATGCTGTCAGAGTCTTTCTCCATTCTTTCTTCAGTGGCCCAAACACAGCTACATCTAAGGACTGGCAAATATGATTGCTGTTTGCTGGAAAAAAGACAAATGATAAGTCATTTTCCTGGCAAATCTTAATAATATTAAGTGACATATGACAACTCAAACTGTCTCCAATCAAGACTTTCTTTCCTATATTCCTTTTGGTGTGGTGGACCAATATTCAAATATATCATTATTAAACCATCAAGATAAAGATCGATTATATATCTTCCCAGATGGCCCATATCCATTCTGAATAAAAGGTAGCAAATTACCATCAACTGCAGCAGAACACATGACAGAATGGGCTTATGAACAAATGTTTAGAGAGTACATTAAACAATTCTTTATGTCATTTTATACGTGGTAAGTAGCTTTTTTCTCGAATGGTACAGTATTTGTAGCGAAAAAAATAATGAAAAAAGTAGATGATTTCGAACTGGAGCGAAAACAACAAGAATGGGGAATCATGGGAAATAACGTCACTAGTCATACCGGGGAGCGGATGTTTTGGTGTGGTTGCTCTTTGATATTATTCATCGGCCTTTGACCGTAAAAACTGCACCTTTTCAAGCGACAACAAAATCGTTGCTCCCTAAATGGACTCGATATTTTACCCCACACATGCAATGAGTTTAACATGATTATTGCCTTATTCATCAACCCTATGCAAACCCATATTCTCAAACCAATAGACTCGCGCAATCTGTATAAACCAAAGTAATTCTTGGATTATTCTGGTTTGCACCGATTGCGATAGTTTAACGGTAGTGATTTATGCACCGAAAGATGGGTGAATCCTACGGATTGAATGAAATTAAGCCTTAAATTTCTGTTATTCAAGGGATACTCGGCTGCAAACTGGAGCGAGAGTGTCCCCCTGAAAAACAGCGCCTCGTCGCGGGAGGATGAAGAAAGTGTTTCGAAAAAAAACATTCGAAGGCGGGTTTGGGTTGTGGGGAGATAGTGATAAAAAAACAAGGGCGGAATATAACAGAATCGACAAGAGTGTAGTAAAAAATAAAGAATTTCTTGATGGATAAGAATCATCAGCGAGATTGAAAAGGCTCGTTCCTGTCACTCAGGATCCGAAAGTAAACAGGAGAAAAAAGGGTCAACGAACATGATCCATCGTTCTTTCGAAGACTAAGCACAAATATGTGTTCATATAAATTGCTATGAGCCTACGCGAGTATTATGTGTAGGTATAAATACATTTAGAAACTTAGTGAAAATATTTCTTGCTTCCGATAGTTGAAAAAGAAATAGATCACTGCGTAACTTTACTCAGCCGGAAAGTAATAAGAGAACTTTACGAATTGATCGTTATTAAGCATTTATGATTATATTAAACGTTTTATTTAATGAAAAAAAATGAATAGAATCATAGAAGCTGCTAATTTACTTTTCCAATCAATTTTTGGGAACTTTTGGGACAAATGCATTCTTTGTAGTCCTACCCAAATAGAGGATAACAACGTGAAATATATGTGTGATTAACATATTTGTCTACTTTGGATAAAAATGGTTTAGGTACCAAAGATGAGTATTTACATTAATTACCACAGCAAATTGGGTTGAACTTTGATTCTCGATAGACTCATAGGTATGAAAAGCGTTTTAAAGATTATTGTTTCTAGCAAATAGATAATTGGTTCGCAACCTGAGGTATGCATACCCCAAAACAGGCGCACTGTTTGTTCCGGTACACGATAAAAAGTGAAATGAGCGAAGCAAATAAGTGTGTAAAGTATATTCCTACAATGCGAGGGATCCAACAGGTAGGGAAACTTAAGGTGGTGGGAATTTTGTTTATGAGATTTAAGATAAGGCGTTTTTTTTATGCAAAGATTTGCGTGAAACTATGAATAAGTGCCCTAATTAGTAATAGATATAAGTTAAAGGGAAAATATTGTGCGTTAGGTAACGAATTGGTTTAATGGCAATTCTAAGCCATTTTAAAACGTAACCTTATGTCACATGAAATATATTTGGTAATAATTAAATAAAGCATGACCAGATTTTCTCTTCAACGCAAAAGAATACACTTCATATTACTATAATGTTTGCTGACAAATACCATGGTACCATGCCGAGTACAAAAATTTATTTAGAAATGAATTTTGCTCAAACTTTGAATTCCGCCGCGCCGTAAATCCAATTCATAGTAAAGGCAAAAAATTAAAAATATAATTTTACATAATGCATATTTCTGCATATTTGGTGATTTCTACCGTATACATGAATATACTTGAGGGAAATGTGGTCCACGAATTATTTTTTCGATATACCTCAGAAATTATTATATGAAAAATATTATTATGTGCACTCGCGACTTCCGACCCAGACACCTCAATAGGAATGACAAGGGGTAAGCATGTCAAAAAAAGATAAATTACAGCAGCTATTGATCAGTGTTTACGAAGCACCGTGATACTCATCCCCAGGGTGTGTGGCACGGGGTGATTCTACACCAGGCGTGGTTTTCTTTTCCCCATTTTAAGGTCAAATCTTGCACGCTCCCCTGACGCAGACACAACCTTACTGTGTAGGGGAGAGTTGTACAAAACGGGGACCCTTATTATCTTTTACTGTAAATAATTAAAAAAATAAATATTTCAAGATTGTTTGTGATTCACAATGTTTTTACACTTCTTAAGTTACTGTTCCAAGCATACTTTTTAAATTAGCGTTTTCATTTTAATCCTATAGCGCAATTTAAAAAAAAAACATAATCCCTTTTTATACAACTAGTCGTATAAAATGGGGTACTTATAAAAACCATGAAAAACATACGTATTTTCAAAACTTTTCTTTAATTACAAAGCAAAGAACAAACATTTGAAAATATTGAGTAAAGCAATTGAGACTAAACATGAATAAACGAAAAAATATATATTGCTTCTTATAGCACATTTAGCCTACAAATCCACTATAGTCACAATAAATATGTCGTCTTCCTCTTCAACATTGGAGCTAGCTTCATGAGCCCAGCCTCTGCATCCAGAACACTGGATCCTTTCCTTTTGAATTTACATAGTTCATTTCAAAAAATGCAGCCTGCATCAGCGTCTTTGTCTCATGATAATACATCCTTGTAGTTAGTTGTAGTGGCGATACGCAGAGAATCGCCACACGTAAAAACCGGTAATGGTAATATGTGAAACACCTCTAACTCTCTACAAAAGAAGTGTCAAGTAACGTGTAGTGGCAGTATGCATAGCCATTTTGGCACTGGATAAGCTCAAAATGTCATGTGACTAGTGAAAAAAATTCTAGCTTTAAAATCCTTATGCGGTGTACAAAACGGGGATGTCCCCGTTTTAGACTACCTTCATTGTCCCCATTTTATCCGCCAGTGCAGCTTACGAATAAAAATGGCGTATCTTAAACTATGTGTGAGATATCTCTACAACTAAAATATTAAAATGTTGCCTAAATGGTAGTAAATACAACTGCAAACTTATAAAATGTTATTATATATCAATTACGGACTTATATATGTTGTTATTACATGACAAACTTGAAAAAAAAAGTCAAAAAGACTTACTTGACTCATAACAACGCAAGAAACAGCCTACCGCAGGCACAACTAGACTCAAACTGCCGTTATACTTGCTGTGGACATTAGTACTGTGGTTTGCCGTGAGTAGAAGCACAAGTCAGGGAAAACCCAACTGTCCCCATTTAAGCCGCCGTCCCCGTTTTGTACAACTCTCCCCTACTGCGGAGCAAGTTCATAAAACAGGTGTCCAGAATTTAATTAGTTCTTAAATTACTTCATGAATGATTCATTTAAACTCTCAAATTATGAGTTCGCATGCCCGTGGTATTCCGTGAATTTCTGTAAATTTGGTAGCTCTGTAATTTCCGGACGAAAGGCGACCAATGATTGGTATTTCTGCACCCATGCGCTTCGATCATACCCATATCAGAGACCACTTCGACCCCTTGAGAGTAAAACGTAATTGACGAACGTCATATTATCCACCATTTGAAATAAGGTAAAGAAGCTATTATTATACACATCGTAAATTTGAGAGAATTATTGGTATTTTTTCATTGTATCACAGAAGCATAATCATATGGTGCTATAACCTGATGGAATTTGGTCACGCATTATTATTAGGAAATTGCTATGTTGGTATTTCTATCTGCACAACCTTGAGGCAGTGTGTTTGTTTATTCAATCCATTAATTTGATACATAAGGCTTTAATTATATTATTCTAATTAGTATACTTCGGCTCGTAGACTTTGAAAAACTATTCGATATTTGAAAATTTATCGTTCAGGCTTACCGTCTGCCGGTCAGCAACAAATGCATGAATATTTCCTGCTCTTGTGACATCAAGGCATGCACGTTCATAAAACTTGTTTAATGAATATGGATTTCATGAATAAATTTGCGAAAACTTTATTCGTGTGACAAGGGCTTGAGAAATGACCTCTTCCACATAAAAACTCCTCTTGCGCAACTGCTTTCATGCTCACTACCACCAAAAAAAACATCTTAACTATTTTGATGAATACATGTGATGGAATATATGGCAAATAAGAGATGTGCCGATATATAAGTGGGTATACAACTGTTCCAGTAGGTAAAAAGGCTCCAATGACTAATGGAATGATTTATAAAGTCAGCTGGCAGTAGTAGCTAAAGCGGTTTTAGGTTTTGTAGCGTAATACGACGGTCATTGCTCCTTTCATGCCTCGCACGAAAGCTTAGAAGACAGTTACTGCCTCTTACTGATTAGATTGGGTAGTTACATTTATTATATTTTGATAAACTACACAGGTAGCAACTGAGGAAGATGTGGTAGGTAACGGTGTAGAAATAAACACCCTTTCCATGCCCATTAACTTGTGCCATACGCTATCCATTTCAGTGTTTTTGTCTGATTTTTATATCAATTATACCTGTCTTTTCTAGAGTCGGTAGTCAGGATTTACATCCACGTGAACCACTAACTGGAGTCGAGTGTGCATATTGCGAGTTTTCTCAAGCGTGGGTTATATTTATTCCAAAACCACTTTCTTTTTTGCGGCCAGTTAGTGATACTAGACGAATAGCAGATCCTCTCGTCCGAGAAACACATATCCGGGTAGAGAGAGTGATTTACGCCTCGGTTTTCAGTGGATGTTCCTTATTGCCTTTCAATTTGATCCCTGACATTGGTTGATCCCCCGTAAATCTCACAACAACCGCTTATGTAAGCATTACATAGAGATAAGTAAGTTTGCGGCTATCGAATTGGCAACGGTGTAGTTTAAGAGACATTTATTTAAAAGAAAAGTATGCAATGGTAGTTATAAGATTAACCATTTCAGTGCAGTAGACTCAAGCGTTTAATTGATGAAAATATGCTTTCCAGGGGCGAATGACTTGACAGCGGTGGGTCAAGCTCGTATTAGTAAACCAAGCCCCCTGAAATGCTCCAACAACCCCGTAGAATAGTAATTGGCAACCAATGGCGCGCTTGCCAACTGGTGGCACACCAAGACAACGAGGACTACGTTAAACATACCGTTATTTTATGCTCCCACTAAACGAAGGGAGTTTTATTTTTTCGGATAAAGTGCGTTAGCTCAAATAATACGGTATTGTGAAAACTCTAACTTTTCATCGCAAGGATAATTATCTTAGTCCAGGTTTTTCATCACATTGTGTCCTAATGTTACATTATTATGTCTGACCCCATTTTCTTAAGCAAGGTCAACACTATGGGATGGCCAGCGGACTACTTTTCATTAAATTAAGCGTAACATTTTGATACGCGTACTACATTCGGTTGAAACCACTGCCTAAGAGCTTTTCTTTAGGCCTATCCACCATCAGGTTGAACCGAGATATTTATTTCTATTTTTCTAATTTTTATCAATTAAATTTTTCCACATTCAAATTTTTGTGCAGTTTTGAAACATTTTGGGACACAATAGCTTTTTAAAAACGATAATTTAAGGATTAATGAATGAGCATAAATAAAAAATAAATCTTAGAGAGAGTAAATCAGGCAAAAAATAGCGTTGGCATTGGATGTCATAGTAAGAATTATGTACGAATGAAACAGATGGCGGAGAGGCGAGCTGAAGCAAACCACACAGCGGATGCTGTTGCGATTCTGTTGTTTCTTTCTAGATAGGATTCGATGTAGCCAACGCCAGAGGAAAAAAAGCCTTGTTTCGTTGCTCGTTAGCCCCTTAGCGTATTCATGATTCTGGGGTCGAATTCTTCCCTTTCCCTTTCTTTCGTATCCTTTTTAACCCTTCTATCCACGCACCCACTCCACTCACCGAGGTAATAAGCGCAAGCTTGCAGACCCGGCGAGGAGTTGGTCCCTGCGCGGAGTACCCGCGAATCAAATGCTGAAGATATGCTATTCCACTTACAAAATCACCTCTGGAAAAATGCGACAGTGGCAGTTAGTTACACGGCTTACGAGATCAGGGTCGTAGCTTAGAATCGGATTCCAGATTTACTTCGAACCCTAGAGAGTCGCACTATTTCCGGTATTTGCAACACCGAGTGAGTCAGGAGGTGTCTCGTCGTCAAAATTTCAGGGACAGTCGAAATATGACCTAGGAGTGATTCAGGCATAGACACCTGTAGTCCAGGGTACATGGGGAGGGTTGAAAGTGGCGAAGGTGGAGAATTTCGGCGTCTCGCAGGCTATCCACGCGGAGGTACAGTATGTAAAGAGGAGGCATGCGGGCAGGCGGGGTTAAGGGAGATGGGATATTCGTGGGTGACTGACGTGTTGTACCTTTGGGAGACCACCTCCTACTCCCCTTTTCCTCGCCCCGCTTTTGTGCCTCCGCCACGCGGGGAGACGCCCACAGAAGCTGTTCCATGCAAATCCTTCGAGGGCCGTGTTGTCGCCACCGCTGGAAGACGTGAGGGAGGAGGATATTAGAAAATCCTCAGCAACGGCAGGGACGAATTTCTCTCTTCTCCCCCGAAACGAAAGGACGCCATCGTATGTGAAGGTTTACACACAGGCTTGTATATGCCACATCAGTACACAAGGTGACCTCAAGAGCTCGATAAACAGAACGCAATACGCAGATCTCGCGAGCAAACCAATATGCGGATATTTCGAAGAACGAAGGTGTTCCACCCTTCGTTCTTCGAAATATCTGAGGGGGCGTGTAGTGGACTTAAGGTAGTTTGTACAATATTTCACTTCACATATATTTCAAAGAGTTTAGCTTAATGAAATAAAAAATTATCTACTTCTTTTTGCAAATATAAGATAGAAAGCCTATGCTTGATATGCTGTGCTCATTTCTCTAACGGATTGGCTCTTGCAAAGCGAGCCACGATAGGGGTGAGTTTTGAAGCCTGAGACTGATCAGATGAGTGAATAGGTACAACTCGAAAAGAATAGTCAATGTCACGTCAACCTGCATCCCAAGGGCAGCACTAACTTTGCAAACAAGTTGCTCAACATTCTCCTCTGCTGAAATGGGAATGCCGCGTACCTAGATGACATTACGCAGCTCTTCCTGTTCCACACGATTCAGGCGAAGTTCCATTTCCCCAAGTTTGACCTTCGTGCACTTATTTTCACTTGCAAGATGGTTTAGCGTGCCAGTTAATTTGGATAGCGAGGAAGTAATGGCTTCCAAGGACTAAGAATTGCTACCAACCGTATCCTGCAAACTTGTTAGTGAGTTCTATATCACAGATTGCTCCAGACATTATTTAATACAGTTGCATTGTCATCCAGTTTTGAGCTATATTTAAAGTTTTAATACTCTGTCTCATCAGGAAGTTAGTTTAAAATTGATTTCAAAACTTGTACCAAACAGACAAGAAAGGAACTTAATAAAAGCTTTTAATAGTAACTGCTTTTACTTCCTATTATTTTAGTTACCTGCTAATATCTCCAAAACATGCCTTTTAAATGCCTTATTTTAATTTGTATTATTATAAGCTCTATTGCCTTAAACGAATACACGAAAATTTCAACATTTGGTAGTGGAAAAGATACTTTTTTTAATTGGTTTCACCAACATATTAATTTATATCCAATTTTTAAAATGTGAAATGGTATGTTATTGTTTTCGCTATCGGATATAAAACGTATTTTTCCTCACATAACAAAATGGTTTCATGGTGGAAAATTTAAATAGGATACAACAGTGACAAAACTATCATTTGCGGACTGATTTATTTAAAAACAAATATTTTCTTGAAAATTGAGTTTCCATGACCCCCACAATTTCCCATAAAGAAATCATATATCTTTCCGTGTGAGAAAAAAACACCGCGAAGATAACCCAGGGAGGACTGATCGATACAGCAACATTCGGGTCCCATCGCCTCCGATTGCAGTTCACCTCTGACCTCCTTCACTCAGGGCTTTAAGCCTCAGTTGGATGTGCGGATTGCTAGCAAGAAATAGAACACCGGTAAGGCGTCCCAGTAATCCAGGATTAGTGTCAGTGGCGATGAAAATTCTCTCAATTACAGGGAGGAGAGACACCCGAGAATCAAAGAAATTGAGGACAGAGCGCCTCAAAAGGATCTGATTGAACGTGACTCAAAAGGCTAGAAAATTGAATTCATTTGTGGAATCGAACCCCGTCCTCAGAACCAACGGCTCTCTATGCAGTGGCATGATCTTAGGAATCACCCCATCTTAAAAGTGATGTCGACGTAAAGTTTTACAATTGCTTCATTTTTTATAGAAACGCATTTATATCAAATGGCGTCAATAAACGTCACTATTCATTATTGCTATGGGTATAATATACTTTACATTCCATACCTTAAAAGGGAGCTTGAAGAAGCCTAGAAGTAATTGTATTTTTTCGTCACATAAAGTTGATATGTTAGTGATGACATAAAATAAGAAATGATTTTTTGGCATAATATTCAATGCAATATAATTAATGGATTAATACCACTAGCGTTTAGAATTATCAGTAGATATCTGAATCATTATTTGTCAAACCTAGTTATTTCAAAGAAAAAGAAAGAACGAAACATTTCAGGTAAGAAACTGAAAAATATATGCTTAAAAAAATTTAAAAAATGTAAAATATCGAGAATATATGTCTGTACGCCTTTATTTTCGTTTTTCTTAATTCTCTATTTCTATAGCACTATTTCCATATCATAAAAGTCAAAACATTATGTAGATAGTACGTAATGAAGTGATATAGAAAATACTTAATCGCTAAGCGCTGAAACGAACGTAGTAAGTCGGATAGGGTATCTGCCATTAAGAGTCGAGTTTTATTCTAGCTAACCTCAGCCGTTGTCGTGAAACATTGACTCAGATAAGCACGGGAAAACATTATTTTACGCCTAGTACCTCTTATCCAATTTATACGTTTTTCTGGTGTACTCCCGCGTCGTGGTTGTAAGGCGAGTCCCTGCGGGAAGGAGTGCTTGCGAGAGAACACACGACGCGGGGGAACACCCTTAAAAATGAAAAATAAAGACCCCGAGGAAACCTTCTTTATAATGCTTATTTTTTAAGCGGTGTCTAAAAAAATCTAACTGTCAGAGGCCAGTTAGAGGATAAATAAAGATCATCATGACAATGCATTCAATGACATATTACTCGGTTAATACCAAAAAACCTCTTGGCCTATAAATTACGGTAAAATTCTTCAGTATATTTGAAAAGGATTTGAACGTTTTCAATTCATTAATAAATTCTTCGAAAGCCAAAGTGTTTTTTTTTCTTTAAGAACGGATATAATATAATTATTCCCATGAAAATTTCAAAAGGAAATTAACTCTCTCTCTCTGTCCATCTTTTGAGAATATGGTAAATATTAAAGCACTTACAAAGGTTCTTTACCAAGATGAATCAGATATTCATCATTCTCATACGTTTTCCATATTTTTCCACTTGCCTTAAGGAAGCGGAAGACTAACTTCCGGGACGCTACCAGATTAATTAGGCACCACAAAGCAAGAAATTCCGGATTTTAGTGCGCAATAATTGAACCATACAAAATGAATGTCGGTTGAATCCCTCACTATCACAAACTCTAAATTAGAGAAATTTGGGCAAAGGCTCATCAAAAAGAAGTTACAAGGCAATTTATTGTGCTTTATTGTGTGAAACGTATATGTCCTTTTTGAGTTTGGCATTTGAATCCTATTAAGCAAAATGTATTTAAAAGCCACGTGTTAGGTTACTTATATTCCTGTAGTACAGGGGTGCCCAACTTTTCTGTAAATAAGATCTACTTTTTATCTTAAAAGTGTGTCGCGATCGACTTATTGTCATAGGCGTAGTCTAAGGGGGAAGAAGGGGTGGCAAATGCATACTATATTTATACACTCTGTTTCAGAATAAGGTGCAGTCCAGCGAGGTATGGGTAGATATGTAAAATATATGTTCAAAACTATTTTTTATTTTTAAATCACTTATTAAGTTTTCGAGATATAGGCTCCTGAAGAAAATAAATTTCCAGACCCAACTTTTGATTGCAGCATTCCGTACATGCGGTACCTAAAAAATTCGATTTTCCGACACTTTTTCGAGATAGATTTTTACTAACATAAAAGGCAATTTAATTTTTTTTTATCAACTGCAATGTATATGTTGTTGTACTATTTGTTCGTAAATATAAAAAAGTTGTTATAAAAAGGCACAGTATGGCTGATACAGTGTAGTGCAATGATAATAAAATATTTTTTCCTTAAATTTTCCCTGAAACGTCAAAATGCTATTATCGTCCTCATCTCAACGTGGCTATAGGGGCCTTCATTAAAATATACTGATAGAATGGATAAATGAGATGGAATGGATGAAAAATTACTAATGAAGGTAATGTATAAAATTTGTTGATTTTACGATATAATGTAGTCAATAAAAACTTTATGGAAAAGGAAACCTTTAGGCAAGCCAGGGTGAAGACCTGATTTTCTAATATCTATACTAATATTTACGATAGGCGAAGACAAGAGATTTTTTCAAATCAATGCCGTTCACAATTTCGAATAACGCACAGTGCTCGGTTAGTAAATTAAATTAAATAGGTATCTCTCAAAAAGCCCTCTTAGCAAATTATTTGGTAATTAGTTTCATTTTTATATATCACTGAAAAGCAAAGAATAAAAATTCAATGATATCTGCTGTAAACTCCGCTTTGAAAGATAACGGAAATAATTATCACAGCATACACAATTGAGCCCAAAGCGTGAATGGAGAGCTGTCCAATATTTTTTTATGACACGAGCTTAAACTCACCCCGCGGCCTTTAGGAAAAGGACTCCCGGGAAGCGGAAAATTTTCACCCCCAGGAATACTTTGAGTGCAAACCCTGGTCTTTTTTAAATGTAGAAGAGTCTTTTGCTCCCTAGATCCAATTCTCTAATAAGATGTAGTGGCACACCCGACTGGCACCGGGGAGCTCCCGTATTTCCCGTATGGTTGCATTAACATCCAACGACATAGCTTCACGATATTCGTATCGCTATGCCGCATAGCGATAACATTTATCCATCTCAGAAAGACGCGATGCATCTCATGATCACCACTCAATATAGTATTGCTCATCACACGAAGTCGTATGGTGACTGAATTAGTTGATTGGGTTCATAAAGCTGTAACTAATAATGTATACCGGAAAAAGACACATAAAAATGCAGCTATGTACTGCGTAAGTGACGCTTAACCATCGTCTTATCTCCACTGGCGGATTCAAACTGAATATGGCACAGATATTCCTTGAGATATGAAATGATTAATTGAAATTACATATTAATTAAAGGATTAAAAGGGAAAGAACAAATGTACATTATAAATACCCAAGTGCACCAGAATTCTCCTTATGGGCACTTTTTCAACAAATTTTACTTCTGATGAACTCGATACTCTCAGGCGTTACTTTGTAAAATTCCATTTTGATAGAAACGAAACGAGATCGTCGACCTGAGGATGTCGCCTATGCGTCGAAACCGGTCGTAGTGAATAAAATCAATTGTAAAATTTACAAAGTTTGTTTCGTTTCTATCAAATTTTACTTCCATAAAAATGGCATTCAATTTGGTGCTGAGGTATCTCTTTTTTTAAACTACCTACTTGCACTCATGATATGGGCTTGGAAGTTTTAGTTTAGAATATTAAAAATATAATGGCATTAAAAGTTCTTATACGCCTTGTTTTTTCCTGAAATATTTAAGTTACTGGCTCTATATCTTCAACATTTGCACTATTTCAGCATGACACTTTCAATCTAGCTGGAAACAGCAGAATGGATTTTAAATTGGAACTTATACACGGTGCGTCTACGCTACACGTTAAGCAATCAATTTAACGGAATTATAGCGAGATTTTAGCATGAGTATTTATCAACACAATTTCTTCATGTGTAGCTTCTGACTTCTGCATAGCATACGGATTTTGAATACCACATTATGAGTATTATTTTAACCCAAAATTACAATTTTTTCCCTCTTCCTGTTGAAATGCAATGGACGTAACAATACCTTCCCCAATCCCCTCACCTTTTAATAGCTTATGTCCAACTACCCTCTGCCACATGCTCCTGCGAAGGCTCACAGGGAAACATGAAGATGTTAATGTGGCCCGACTGGAGTTATGTATCATATCTCTCCACCTTTTTCATCTGAGGAAATTCCCACTTTTCACTTAATTATTCCTAATCACTTTAACACTGTATACGGGCCGTAATCATTTAAGCTATTTTCTCGCTTTAGGTCCCTAGGTGATTCAAAAATACTTTATCGAAATGGTACCTTTTAATTATCTTCCACCGCTAAAATTAATATAGCGTTGGTACCATTTCTATCGCAAGAAGCGTAGTGCAGTGCATTTACCATTTACTGAGATTTATTTTGTTAGTGATCAATGTAGGTTAATACAATTTAAGTAAAGGAAACGGTTGTAGGCGTAATTTGGTGGAATTTATCCATTACGAAAGAATTAAAATAACTTCGTTAGCTCCCTAGTAATTATTATCGCGACCCGTGTTTCAACACTTAAGTGTCATCTCCAGTCTTTCACCTGAAGATGACACCAAGTGTTGAAACCCGGGTCGTGATAATAAATACTAGCGGAGTTCACGAAGTTATCACAATTTACGTATTTTGAAGCCAAAGAAACGAGTAAAATACTGGAAAAAAGAAGAGAACAAGGCAAGAATATACATGAATACTACTATAAATATACAGTATTAAGTCCAGTGCAACTCCACTAGTCAACTATATTACCAGAAAGACACCAAGTGCATAGGCATAGTGAATTTACACAATTTGAACCTTTTGCAACTATTATCAACTATATAGTTAATATATCACTCAGCGAAGTCTGAACCTAGTTAACTACCAGTACTTCCGGAGCATATAACATTTTTATGTATTCAATGTTTTAAACAATTTGGCTATTGACTTGTAATTTGCTACAACTAATTGCTTTCTCCTAAGTTGCTGGAGGCCTGGCGAATCTATTGCGGGTTTCCCTCGGGAGGATTCCCCACCGCGTGATCGCGAACGGTCGCGCTTTTTCCACAGAGAACTTACCCTTACCATGAACAGGCGAGTAGCCTAAAGCATGTTCCATGTTATCTTTGTTATATTATTATAGTTATTTGCAGCATATTGTTACTGTGAATGATAATTACCGTAGAAATACCCAAGTTCAACTTCACTTGACAAGAAGCGAGTGATATTCATGCGTTGATATGGAATTATTCCCAAATCAAGCTTAAGCCGGCTTGAATGCTGCATTTTGCCGGCAATGCTGCACTGAGTACTTGTTTTTCCTGGGTTTCAGCCGGTGCCTTTAGGTGGAAATAATGATTCTGGTAATTGAGCTCGTTGCTTAGCCAAAATCTGTACCAACGCGGGAAGAATGACGTCACCAATTAAGACGTTGCTAGAAACTGTTGTCATCAATACAACGATGCAGTGAAACACCCGAAAAAATGCACCATTCAAATTCAACGCACCGTGGAAGTGTTTGCACCAACAAATGTCAGCTTCTTTGATATTCAGGGGGTTCGCCATCATGTATAAACCTTCTAGCTGAAGTAAAGCCACGCCTACCACGGCAAATGGACTCAAAACCGAACCTTCGCCGCGATCTCCTTATATATATCGCTTAAGCGTGAAGCAAGTGTGGGTTGACATGGAATGGTGGTAAGAGTCCACTGACCCACCCAAACCTCCTCTCTTCCCTCCTAAAACACCCTTTTGGACGCAACCGGCCCCGGAACTGTCCGAGCTGTCTCCAGCAACGTTCTTCCCCTGTCTCAGGCACCCCTGGCTGTCCCGGAGACCACCGACTACCGTCACCAGTCCACCTCTACTATATATGCAAACCTGGAAATCTTCCTTTCCATTAAGGACGTCCGCTATACGTCCGGAACGACCCGCTGAATGTGTCGCTGTGAAATGCTTCTGGACCCCTCCCGCACTCAAGCCCGGGGAAACATTTCCCTGCGCAACGCACACAACACCTCCGCACCCACCCAGCACCACTCCCTCCCTCCCCCCCCCTCCCAAAGCTATTCCACGACTCTCCAGCAATACGGTAATTTACGACTTGGACGCGTGTTGCGTTATGACTCGTCGTTATGGAGATCCGATTGTCGGCCAGGGCAGCACCCTGTCTCTCTCTCTCTCTTCGTACATGTATATATCGCCAGGCTGTATGGATGTCGTTGTAGTAGGCGCCCGGAAGCGCGGGCCATTGGCGGCCATAAGGAAAATGGCCTCGTAAACAAACGAATGACAAGTCGACTGGCTCTCCCTTGTCCGGCGTATGTGTGGGAACCGTGCGCCCGCGAGAAATTATTTTAATGTCAAATGCCACACGACAAAGTTCGTGGAAACTACCGAGAGGGCGCGCGCGAATCGCTTTGGCGGTGGGGAAATTCGTCGCCATGATGATAGATCTCCGTGAGCTTAAAGTTAACCACTTTGTGTTGCGTAACAGAAAGGAGTTGATGATTCAAGCTTAAGGGAATGGATTATAAGCAAGGGGAATTTAATCTAATTTAAGGATAAAAAAGATTGTAGCCTTGGTGACGTTATACGGAACAGCCTCATCTCGCCATTCGTCATCTTCATCAATATCCCAGATATTCCCATCAATAAATCAGACGATTGACTTTCTGAAGCTCACAACTCTATTAACATATCAAATAGATGTTTTATATTCCACTATTGTATAATACGTTACACGCTGTTACCTCCAGTTGCCACATGAAAAAATATAGGTAGATGTTGGTATTCATGATTAATTAAAATACTTAGTTCTTCTCACCAAGTTTTTACGACGTGTTTCCACAACTTACGGCATCGTAAGGTGGAGAAAGTTTGTTTGATGCGTGAATTGTTTTTGAATTTACAGGCGAGAAGGGGAAAAACACAAATATTCGGACGAAGATGAGAAAGACACGTTGATTAAGGCCTGGAGAGGCGCGAAAGGTAAATTTAATTGGGAAGGTTTGGGGAGGGATGCGGAAATATAAAATCATTATAAAGGTCATTGAATTTTCCGATAAATTCTATGTTCAAGTGCGTCCTTTTTCAGGCCTTTGGACAGAACGAGTAAAATGTTTGGTATAATTATCGTACGATTGTTTTCAAGTAGGTGTTTAGGAAAAGGTGATATGAAATCCATATTTATGTAACTTATAGTGTGTTCTTTGATACGTTAATAAAATTTCTGCCAGTCTGGCCGATGCATGCCTTGCTGCAGCTATTGCATTTAATTTTGTAAATGCCAGATTTTAGGACCCTATCCTGTCTGTCTTAGCCGTAGACTAAAAATATAGAAAGGGTTATGGGAGTGTATAATTCTGCTTCAAGAGAGCTTGGTAGGCGATTTGAACATCTATAAGGAAAAATACTAAGGTATGGGAGAAAGAACAACTTGTCATTTGTTGTTGAAGTTCTGGTAAAAAGGAGGAAACGGTTTCCCCCGCACAAACAGAAAGACCAACCCCCGTAACTACTTTAATAATTAACGTACAAAACAAACTTCCTGTACCTAACGATAGACGCTGGGGATCATTCAAAGGCATAATTCACGTTATTTTGAAGACTAGACTGGTAACTAATTCGTTTGTGAAAAGAAAGTCATGAACTGTCTATTCCATGGTATATCCTTATACTCATTTTTCAATTACCCAGCACTGTTTTTAAAATCATCGAGTCAAATTGCTTTTCAACCTCACTTACCATTCTTAAAGATAGTTTCTTTTTTTTACATCCGAAGATTATCTTGTAGCAGCATTTTTAATTTTTTCTCCTTTCAGAATAAATGCTCTTTCAGTCGTAATTTCGGGAAGAAAACACGTTTTATTCTCCCGGCACACGTTCAGATTATTTCTATGAAATGAAAGACTATACCTGTGCAATACCATACTATCTATGTAGACTACATAAGTAAAAATTTCTTTTTGAGGCCATAATAAAATTATTATTATTTAAAATCTCCCTACTCCTTATTAAAGTTATTCCCATTATAGAATTTCCAATAAAAGCTATACCCTACTTAATTGAATTAAAAATTAAACTTGTTAGTGGAGGACAGTGCATGTTAATGCTAGGATGAATATTAATTCATATTTTCCAATTAATTAGCTAGAAGAGTGCAAAATGTAGCTTTGGAAAAGTCCGCAAAGGTTTACAGTCTACCTGGTTATGACAAAAAACTGAAATGCTCTGTTTCATAAAATAAAGTCATTGAAAAGTTACAGATGAGACTCTTTGGTATTCGTTAAGAATTATTTCTATATCTCCATCAACTAAAAATATCGATGATGAAAGGATGCAAATCTAAATGAAAGTGGGTGGTTTACAACTCCGTAATATCAAATACCAGCCATAAGGTCATGTTCTTAGGTTAATATAAGACGAAGCCAAATATTTAATTACACCTATTTCCTCCTTCAAAACCTGCAAAAAACGTTCTGACTATCTTTATTCTATCAAAGGTAACCGATAGGTGCTTGCTTAAAAGATAAATACTGAAAGCAAGGTTATTCTTCCCAACCTTTACTTGGACAGATTAAACAAAAGCGACTGGCACTTATGTTACGTAAATTTTCCAATTGAATGGAGTGGCTGGAGAGGTTTGATTTGATTGAGGCTGGAGTCGAAATATCTTTCAAAAGCAACGATAAGTAGAGAAAACAATATCCATGAAATTGCCAAAAGAATGCGAGTTTATAAGTTGCAGGACGTTTAGCCATTTCCATGATAAATTAGTTATTTACTAAAATCAAAATTTCATTTAAAAATTCAGATTAATCAGACCATCCGTTTAGCTAACTTTAATGTTATACAACTTTCGGCTCGGCTGTTCGAGTCATTTATTCAAGAAGATGAAGAGAGCGACGGGAAAGGGGAAATATTTTCCACGGGTTAATTATTCATCGGTTAAAACTAAACGAAAATCATTTGAAGAGACTTCAAAAAACAATATAATATTTGTTCCAAATAGAGAATATTTCTTATTTATAGGGAAGCGCTTTCGTGCTATAATATTGGGCTAAGTTACCCAAAACAAGGGCATAACAGCCCAGAACTCGGAAAAGGCTTTGAATAAATTTATTCCTATCCAGAGTCCCATCCATACGAATTTAACAGTATCGCCACTAGTTCCAATGAAACAGTGTAAAAAAACTTCCCTATTTTGTATGTACTTATTGTAATGTTTAAGAATAATGACTAAAACGAAATATTACTGGAACGTAATGTCTCGGCGGAAATGGTCAGAATGTAATTTTCTCGAAGATGAATTCGCGTAAACTTTCAGAAAATGATGACAAAGAATGCGTTTATTTTAATAATTTATCTCTGCAATTTACTTAGAGAAAAATATCTAAATAATATAAATGTCTTTTGAGGGGTCTTTAGAGAAGTGTCGACTATTTACGAAAATGAGTCGGTTTCAATATTTAATAGGAATGTTTATGTGACGACCATCAAAAAGGTTTTAAAGCTGTAATACCTATGTAAGCAATAAAGTGCAATAGCTCTGCATATGCATAGAAACTACGTTAATTTACTTATTGGAGCGCATGCAATTTTTCAACAAATACGAATTGTCAATACCCTAAGGCCAATGATCCATGCCGTATGAAAATGAGTCAGTTCAATCTCCGTAGAAATTAAAATAACTCCGTACAACAGCTGAAAATGCCGCCTTCACTGCAATCGTAATTCCGAATATTTCCTCTGTTACTACAACGCAGAAGTCGCATTCACGAACAAACATACTAGGTGAACACGTTTCTTTCTTCCCTTACCACCCTCACATCCTAGAATCACGAGGAAGAAAAAGTCACTCCACATTATTAGATATTTTCGCACTCGTTCGCTCGTTAGCCTAAAGGAACGACAGAGAGACATAGAGAGAGCAAGGTGATGAGCCAGTGCTTAGTATATTTTTTTCCTTTAACGAGAAAAGCGGGAAGTCGGAATGGGGTGGTGGGGGTTACACACCCACCCGAAGGGTCGTCCCATTGGTTACATAGCACGACGTCGCCAGGGTCAACGGTTGCAGTGGAGAGGCGCGGAGCCAGGGGTTTGGGAGGGCATAGAGGCCTACGGAGTTCTGGCTGTGATTACAGGAGAGAAAGACCGGGCATGATGATGAAAGGATGGCGTCAAAGGAGAGAACACCAGTTTGACGAAGAGGGTGGGAATTTCAGCAAAAAATAGAAAATGGGTGTGGCCAAGGCGCTGATGAAGACGAAGAGATAAAAAAGTGAAGAGGGAAACATGGATTGGACCCACAGGAAGGGAATGAAGGAGAGGATAGAAATCACGAAGGAATGTAAACGACAAGAGTACTGTGAAGATCCGATAATCCGAGGAAATTTGGAAACGAGGCCACCTCATGCAATCAAAAACTCTGGTAGTGCGGAATGCACGTATATATGCTAGGGCAAAAATAAATTATGACTACGCAAGATTTTACGCTTTCCCGGAAAGTTATAGGCGCAAACTATTATCAGGCATCCCCCGAATGATGTTTACCATATCTGCCAAAGAGACTTTCCTTCCGTCAACAGCCCTGATCGGTAAACTGGGTTGTTTGGAGGTTAGGATTGCTTGATGATCATAATTCAGGTGACGCAAACCTTTGGACCCCTTTAAATTCAGGACTAAACGAGTACACAAAAATGTGCTCTTCTCACACTTGAATGACATGCTAATAGCTAATAATTAAAATCAAATAAATATAATAGAAAAAGAACGGTATTTTATTTTAATTAGGTCTAGTTATTATATATACTTTGAACATTAAATTTTATAAATTTAACTGAGATGATGAAAATTTGCTTGCCTTTAGCGTATCATCACACACGCTCACCAAGTGTAAACAACGTCCAGGATAGGGTATAGTTGCGTTGGCAAGGACATGACCGAGACGGCTTACCTGAAAATAGGAGAAAAAAGTAAATTAATTGATTAGAATTCATAAGAAATGTCACGAGCTAAGTTCGCAGTTGGTATTGAAATCTAATTCAATGTAAAGAAACCATTCACAATGACAATCATCGTGAGATATGCTGTGAAAATGCGTGAGTCGACGTGGATATTTTTTGGTAGATTAGTTGTCCAAATTACTAAGTAGTTGATCATCCTCCAGTAGATAAGGTCATTTAGCAATTTCTAGTTTCCACAAAACACATCAATTTAGGTATGAACTGTTTAAATACTTAATAATATGTGGTAGGATAAACACTTGCTTGCAACACAATGTGGCAATGCTCACAAGCGATAATCAATATGCATAAAACATTTAATTTATCCATACTGCAAATGTATGAATTTATAAAAAACACTCACTTATTCAAAAACGATCGCTAGTCTACCATTGCCAACAATAAAACTCAAATTAATTTTCAGTGGGATTCAGTGAGTGGAACACAGGCGGTCCTTATCGAGGACCTATGTATGAATATTAGCGGTAGCGGATATTTTTAAGATATATCTCGATTCTTACTTTAGTGCTGTGAGGAGAGAACTTCTAGTAGAGCACTCCATCCGTCGAATAGGACGTTAAACCGTTGATCCCTTGGCAACTTTTGTTTAGAGAATGCTAATGCCATCGCCAGGTGTCGGCGTTCTCCAGTGATTTGTCATTTAGGACGCAAATGTCCTCAGCCGTCGCTCACCCCAAATAATCCACTAATTATTTTAAATACTTATGTGAGGTACTTGTTACTAACTTTTTTTCCTTGTAACAAATGTACGAGTACCACCAGTACGAGAGAATATCATACAATTGATGGCGCATCTTCTTACTTAGCTTAGGATTGATGAGATACTTCTTTAATTAATTGAGTAAAAATCTTCAAGTTTCCGTGGCGCAGCCATTAAAAATATACAAAACAATTATAATAACAGAATATCGGCTTTGAATGATGCCGGCAAAAAAACATGTGACCCAACTTAATGCTTATTTTTTTATCATACAGTAATTACTGTGCATATGACTTACGTAGAAAATATAAACAGCAAGAATTTAAGCCAACGCCTCGTAATTTCCAGCATTTTCCTCGTTCATATTAAAGCGAATTTGGAATTATATTCACGTCAGTCGTTCTCATAATATGCCACCAGCAATCACATTAAGAATTCCACGCAGTGCGCCATCAATATGAGGGAGATAAAAATTCCAAATCAATTATGAAGGGGAGGATGACATTATCGTTATAAATTAATTCAAACCCATCTTCTTTCAACTAAATTCCGACAATTCCAATGGTCGCGATCATTGAGTAATGGCCTATATGAATATCCCTGCCAACTCTAAATGGATGCAGATATTTCTTTGTCCTGAAATTCAGTTCTCATAATTTCATTTCCTTCACATTACATTTATTAATAGCCATTAGTTTATCATACCCAAACCTGATAATTCATTGTTTTATCAAGAACCTGGAGATTTATTTCATCATTCTGTTAATTCATCATTCTGCTGTCACTTGGTTCAAACATTGTATTCATACGGGACTTCACGCATTAAAGGATACTATTGTTGGAATAACAATTGAAGTATTTTTTGAAAACTTTGCTACAATATTATATGAGTTAATGTTTTCCGTAACATTACTTATAAGGTATAAAGAATAAATAAGAATAAATATTTATTAGCTCTAGGAACAATACCATTAAGATCACCAATATTAAAATTACAATTGTGGTGAGCTTAAACAACCAACATAGTATCTAACATAAACAATGAGTACAAACATATCAAAACAAAGAGAATACAAAAATTATTATGCATATTCATATCACAAAATAACAAAAAAGCTAACGATAAGAGACATTTTAATGAAGATTGCACAAGAACAATCTAGGAAGCGGATGGTGATACAAATATAACAATGCGAATTGGATATTTATGTTTATGTGTGAAAGGTAAGATAAGTTTCGTTTGAATGACTGCCTGGTTTTACTGTTCTTTAAGTCTATGGGGAGAGAATTGCATAAATTTTGTGGATTCGACTTGAAGGAAAGAGTAGTTGGTATTTGGTGGTACTATGGGCGGGGAAATATAAGTCTGATGCTTCACTCCTTGTATTCATATTTCGGAACTGAGGTTGGTGAATAAACATGTCCATCAAATATTTAGGTTCTGTAACGGAAAATAAGGAGAACAGGAAGACGCTTAGCAAGTAACTACGTCTGCCCTTGACAGTTTACCAAGATAGTTTTTCCCTATACGAAGAAACATCTTCATCATATCGAAGATTAAAAATGAATCTGAAGCATGAATTTTAGATCCTATGTAGCTTATCATAAATCTCTTCTGATAGGTCACCGAAAACTAGAGAACAGTAATCTAAATGGGGAAATGCTAGAGTTGTAACAAGCAGCTTCCTAGTATGAGTCGGTAAGACGTATTTCTGGGTTTTTAGTTAATAAAGAATACCGTTCACTTTATTGCAAATATGGTGGATTAGATTATTCCAGGTTAAATTATTGTTCATTAGAATTCCCAAATTTCTAACTAAGTTAGAGAAGTGAACGGTAACATCTCCAAGCGCGGAATGATATCGTAGTTACTTGTATTGATTAACTTAGAGTTACCAATAATTATGGTTTTAGTTTTAGTGATGTTAAGGATTAATTAGTTGTATTTGACCCATGAGGAAACAGCTTCAGTATCACGTGGGATTATCATTATTCCATCGTGAAGTTCGTGCAGGTGGCATTCAATGTAAATTTGTACGTTGTCTGCATATAACAAATACTGACAATATTTTAAGGTTTTTGGAAGGTCCAAAAATGTAAATTGCAAACAACAGAGAACAGACCCCTGTGGAATACCTTGTGTAATAGGTAACCATGAAGTAAATTTCCGACGGAGTCCTTGACTGCCTGTTGGCTGTCCGTTAGATAAGAATGGAACCATCTTAAAACGGAGGCAGAGAAGTTCAGGTCCTTCAATGTTTTAAGGAGATTGGCATGATTAACTCTGTCGAAAGCTTTACTGAAGTCAAAAAGAACCAGAATGGTCACCATTTTTCTATCAATAGCCAGACAAATGTTGTCAGTAATCTTGAGAAGGGCGGATTAAGTACTTTCGAAATCCGGACTGGTAAGGGTCCAATTTATGAATTTTTATAAGGAAATCACTGACTTGCTGGTAAAGAAGTTTCTCCAAAACTTTGGACAATATGAAAAGCAGAGAAATGAGGCGATAAATGGATGGTGAAGTAGGATTTCTCGACTTTTTAATCGGTAGTACTATCGCTGACTTTCATACTGATGGATATACAGGTCCGGATAAGGAGTGATTGAAGATTTCAAGGATGATGGGCACCAAGACATCTCCAGCCTTAATAAAAAAAAGTCGATAGACATTTCGTCGATGCCCAATGAGTGCGATTTGCAGTGACGTAGGGTCCCGGTCAACAGATCAGGAGTATCATGCTTAACGTAGAAGTTGTTGTCATTGTATGGGACTAAAGGATCTATGTCAGTAATATGATACAGTGGTTCATTCAGATCTCCAGTGGTGACACTAGTGAAATATTCATTGAACTGGTTCAGTGAAAAGTAATAGATAATTAGTAGAATTGACGCTTGGTATCACAAATGAGTGACTTCATTTTATTCCTATGTGATTTATATTTTCTGTGGCCAATGGGATCTCTCGTGCGAATGTAGGCACATCTGAGTTTGTTCCTCTCCTCGATAAGGCCTTTTATTTCCTCTGTGATCCAAGGGGAAGGTGGTCGTTTACGGTGGCAGATGCGTTTCGGCGCCTGCATATGTACACAATGCAATAGGTTATAATTGAATGTCTCCACTTTCTGGTCAATGTGACTGGAAGAAAACCTCTGAGTCCAGTCTTTAGATTGGAGATTATTCTGATATAGCGAGGTGTCAAAGTTACTCAGATTTTTTGAGACGTATGTCCTTGGGAGAAAACGTTGAGTGGAGAACTTATACTTAATACAGATGAGGTCATGGACGGATAAAAACGGAACAGGATATTGAGAATAATTGTCGACCAATTCACAATCGTCAATTATGCACAGATCTAAGAGCGTATGACTAGTAGTGGTATGATGGGCAGGTTCAAATGGGACTAAGTGTAGATTATTACTAAAAATAAGGTTTCTTAAGTATGAGCTTTCGTAGGAGTCTCGGCGTACATCGATGTTAAAGTCTCCAACAATGACAAGGTTATTGTAGGTTGGAAAATATCTAAGCATGGCACAGTCAAAATCACTCAATAAACAGCATCTTGGTGGACGGTAGATAATACATAATAATAGATTCGATGAATTAAAACCTGTACCTTCAACAAACATAAATTCAGGTTTTGATGAGTAAAGTCGAGGTGAGGAATGCAATACTCTGCCTTTCAAACTATGATGGATATTAACTCCCACACCTCCACCAATCTTCTCACATATATCTAACCTAAGTAAGTCATATTCTGGAAGATGTACCATTGCATCGGGTATGGAAGGTTTTAACCAGGTTTCATACAAATACATTATATCATATACATTGGTCGAGAAATGAATTAAGAATTCATCGAAATGGCTGAGGATAGATTGGCAGTTAATATGGCAAATGTTGACAGACTTAGTTGCACTATTAGGATTCAGTGGTATTGTACCCGTTTCATGCTATGCAAGTTTATCAATGTCATCGTCATTTTGAATTACAATGCGTTCACTACCATCAGTTTTTCTCGCCAAAAATTTTGCCAGCTCGAACCCACAGGTATTTTATTTTATTTGCTCCTTTGAGGTTTTAGCTTGAGCATACCGTTTACGATTAGTTTGCGTTAAAGATTAATTGACGTATATGGGTTGATCAGGGGCTTCATTCATATCCAGTACTATGGTAGTAAAGTTTCTCTTGGCCCTCCGGGCACTTACTATGTGGATTAACACAGGATCGTGAAAGTCTTAAGAAAAGGGATAGATAATCTTGAGAACAAGAGCAGTGCATGAGAAAAAGAGAAGAAAAGGGGGTAAACAAGGATATGTAATTATCGAGGAAAGTATTTTTTAAGCCAGTTTCCTTAGCCTAACAGGAATAACAAAGTTCTTTGACTATGCTCGCCAGAATGGGAATAGCGTCATCATTGTGTATGATGCAGTTATTTTGAGTACGAAATAGCGATAATCAAATAAAAAATACCACTAGCTTGTCAAAGTTAACTAAAAAATACAACTACTTGCCGTATGAGTAATATCTAGCTTTGGTAGTATGCCCGCCCACCACTGTATACATGTATGGAGAGAAGGGATATATGTATACCGATGACGGATTTAGGCAAAACCGAATGTGCTGTCATCTCCTGGCACAGGTGGGTGTGGAGACAGAGGGGGGGAGCAGCACCCAAATGCACGAAACACAATTCTCCCGGCACACCACTATTTCTCACCGCGACACACTATGGCGCGCGCATCATTTCCGCAGTCATAGATTACCCCCGCCATCCCATCTACCCTCCAACCCCCCCCCCCCCCTTCCGGCCTTGACAGTCCGGAGAGCCTACGGGTTGGCATCTCGTCGTTAATAGCGTCCGGATGCCAAATGTAGCACCCGGACGCCAACTATAGCACTCGGTGGCGTTATATCTACGAGTTCATCTCGGCGTACCAGAGTGAGAGTTGTGGGAGATGAAGGCTCTTGTGGGTGCATCTTTAGCGACGGCCAATTTATGTGGAATCATATTCGGGGGGCAAACTTGGGAGGTTGAGGTAGCACTGCTTGGGTGCGGTCACGCTTCAATACTGCGGAGTGGCCGGAAATTTGGAAAACGCATCTCAAAATGCTCATTGGCGTTCAGGATCAATCTTAAAAATTGTCAGCGGAGGTACAATTGTTACCGTAAAAATTAGAACGCTTATTTTATTCATAATTATTTGAACATGAATTTAGGGCTCTATATGATCTAGTGCACCGCTTACTTTGGAGCAAAACTGTGTGATGGCTTTTTATTTGTACCTGGCGCTACGCACTAGAAAACAGATCGCAGGCAGGTTGATGTCCGACAAATAATGAAAGCACTTGTTGCGTTTGGGTTAATTTTTGGTTTTAGTGACAAAAATTGGAAGTTAAATATTTTTATTAATTTTTGGTATGAAGATTATATTTTTAAACAAGTATTCTGAACAACTTTGATACATATTAATCAAATAACAGCGCGTGTAACTGTTGTAAACCTAAAAAAATTATCTGGCGGCAGGACATGGAAAGTATCACCTTCGAACATTGTCCCATTCATTGTCGTTTGTGTACGCTGAAAATCACTGGTATTTATTTATTTAAATGATGTAAGATACCCTAAATACAAAATTTAATATGCAATAATACAAAATAAAAATAGTTATACACTAACACCAAACGAAACAAATTAGATGTACCAAACACAAGCATCGAAGCCACATAATCACAACAATCATAAATTCCTCACAATGACTCCTTTAGAATACCCTTAAAACCATTAAGAGATAAGTGGAAAAAGTCTACGGTTGGAGGAAGCATATTCACCTCTCTAATTACTCTATCTAAAGCGCCATTGCATATGTAGTTTCTGTTGTTAAAAAACCCTGCGGAATGTCCCGGTGTTACGAGTTTCTATAGCTCGAAGAGGTATTAACTTCAATAAGTTAGAACTCATGATTGTAAAACTTCTGTATTGCGTACCTGACCTGGTGATGCCGTAAAGCGGCGAAACGCATCGTACATTAAAAATATATTGCAGAAAATACTAAGTTGGCTTTAAATGAGAGTACTGATATAAGTAACTTCTACGAAGTGAATCCTGCCACGGTCAAGTTTATGAACATAATGAATTATGAAATAGTTTGAAGACCATAGAACCCATTTTTTAAGATCCTAGATCGTAGGTAAGTGGTTTTTGATTTGGGAAAAATGTAATGCTTAATCAGTACTGCATGCTTCTAATGTAAAGTCACGTAAATATGATTCAGTCTGCAAACATCGGGTTGCGTCTTGAATAGAATAAGTAGACGATAATTTTACCACCACGCCACCACGATTTCATAAAAATATGTTCTCTTTCTATTTACGCCGACAAAACATTTTCTCTATTTCTATTACTTGAATCTGTCAAGCATGCTAATGTACATAAAGCTTCAGGTAAAATATTATTTGGGGTTGAATTGGGACG
The DNA here is from genome assembly GCA_963573305.1 of Pyrrhosoma nymphula. Classification (NCBI taxonomy): domain Eukaryota; kingdom Metazoa; phylum Arthropoda; class Insecta; order Odonata; family Coenagrionidae; genus Pyrrhosoma; species Pyrrhosoma nymphula. The sequence goes on along the minus strand of OY754338.1, from coordinate 2,945,757 downwards.
TTTTCATGGTGCTGGTATTATTAACTCTTCGGTTAAAATATTTCAGGCAAGGTAGTTACTTGTATATAACATTCACTCAATCACTTACTGTCATAGAGTCATTAGTAAATGGCAAGATTGATTTTTCCTCGCTTTAGTACATTACTGACCATATTCCAGCAATTCATGATATACTATCAAGGTAGACTATACTGACCTTGATAATATTATATGACCGTCAATTGACTGCCAGGATACTCCCTCAAAATGAGCAATTATTTTAGAAAGCATCTTGGTTCATCAGTCTCCAATCCTCCAGTCTCCATCAGTTTTCCAATTAATCTTCACATTTCACCCTGCCCAAAAGTTTCAATCAAACAAATTGATATAAAAAACGTAATTTTGGATGGATACGGATTGAAATAATTACAATGGAAAAATATTAGCCCAATAAAATTCCCAAAGGGAATATTTCACTTCACTCAAGAAATGATACTGAAGCAATATGTAGCAATTTAAACAGGATAAAAGGGATTTCCTTGAAAAAGTAATCTCACAGAGAATTATTCGATGAAATCTACCTCATAAAGTCCTGTCAGACGCACAAAGAGCGGGATTTCAATTTAGGGTTTATCTTCACGTCACTCTCCGGACTTAGTCTCAGTAGAGAAATGCGAAAATAATACTCCATCTCAGGACAAGTCAACTAGAAATATATACGAAAAACTAAAAAGCCTCTTCTTTAATGAGGATGCCTGAAAAAATCACACGAAAAGATAATAAATATTCTCATTACAGTCTCAGGATACGTAATTTCCTTTTTATCTGCCATTAAATGGTGTGAAAAGAAAATGAACAAAAAACGACTTTGAGAAGAACCGAATGCAATGTTTCCAAAAATTAAATGTGAATCAGATGACGAATTCAAATTTCAGCACATACCACAACACTTGACATGCTGAAAAGCATATTCATAAGTTTTCACAGGTTTAATTCTCAATTTAAGCAGACATTTTAATAATTTATAATTTCACCACCAGATTGGTATAGTTCATGTTATAAATACCAGATTTTCGCTGTTTAAAATGTTCACGAAAATTGTCTCTGCATAAAAAGATACTTGATGTTCGCGAGCATTTCCCCGGAACCAAACCAATGTTTTCAAAAAAAATTTAATCCACCGTCGACACGGAATATGTGCCAAAAGTATTATTTTAAATACTGACAAGGTCCTCAAAAGTTTTACTTAACAGATATTAATTTGGTTGCAGGGAATTTCAGATGGTTAGCAAATCATCAACCTTTAAAATGTACTTCAATAGATGTGAGGGAAAATAATTTCTTTCAAAACAACCACGATTGCCTTTACATAAACACCTTTCACTGCACACATATTACAGCAAAAATTTAGATTTCAAAAGTAGACAGTCGAGGATATTTTCAGTAACATGACTTTACAAAATATTATTTAGTTGTAACACGAGAATCAGTGTTACCCTAATACAAACTTAGACTCTTATTCAAATCATGACAATAACTTTTCACCCACCAATACGGAAATGAGAAGTGGGCATATAGTGAGAAGTCATGTAAGGAGCATAAAATAATAAAAGATAATTTTATTTAGAGGCATCAGAAGCTAAGGAAAGATTAAATTAAATGTATTAAATCTACTTCCAAGACGAGCTAAGTGGTGCCCTGAAAGAAAGGGCTTGTTTAATTTCTCATTTAAAAGTAATACCCTATTCAAGTCTGCATCTACTCTGCAACTCTTGACATTGCATTCACTATGCAGATGTATTCCACTTCATTCCTCCACTCCTAACTTGATGTACAGAGACGAAGTTGTTAAATAACAGTACGATCATAATGGAGCTTTCGGTGACATTCCCATTCCTAATGGTAGCTACAGCGATAGTCGTCGGTCATGGAGTGTACGTTTTAATCACTTTTCAAATTAGTTGAAATAGTATTAGGACCACATTCCATTCAAGTACACCTTTTTGTACGTTTGAACCCACCATACAGGCAATAATAGAAATTATATAGAAATATATTTCGCATTTATGTTTTTATTAAAATATATTTAAAGCATGAAGTTTAATTAAAAATTAAAAATTATATTTAACTATAATTTAAATACATTTATTTATTTATTTAAAAAAATATGTATAAATATAGAAAACTCGGTGATGGCTTAATTCACTACTGTAACTACATTTGAAAGCATTGAAGTCCCCATTCAACGAAGAAATATGGAATGACACCACCTTGGGTAAGCAAAAACTCGGCATCTAAATTCTAAACAAATTCTAAAATAATTATGTATTCATATGCTTTTCGTGCTTTAATTTTTTTGACATGGTTGAGATAGATAATTTCTAGAATCACCTTTAGCTCGGATATCTAACTTATTTCTGGATGCTGACGAGTATTTTCATATACATTGCATTAGCCTTTTCAATTTCAAAAGTATCTTGGACGATGACGAACCTCGGGACTTGGGTAGTGGAAACTCTTCCGCAGTTAAGTCAGACAGAGATTTCACCGCATAACGCCACTGGCTAAAATGATTGAAAATAATTAAAATTAATCAATAACCTAAAGTTCATTATTTAAAAACTATTACCTAAAATACCTCATTTAATGAACGAGTTGTACGTACCCTTCTGTTTTCTTTCCATAATAGAACCATTTTCATTTTAAATATCTTGGCTCCATGCTATAGTTTTAGGTGTCACTTCATGAATCTATTTCACGTAGCCCGGATAGGATTATTCAACCACGACATATTTCGATTCCGAATCGGTATCAAAACGGTTGTTTTATGACTTTTAAACATCACTTCTTTACATGATTACTTGTTTCATTCATAAAATCTATCAAGCATTCACATGTAATGTGTTCGGGATTTTTTAGTTTGTTGATAATTTTTTATATTTTTTGGTAAATAATTGAAAATAATTTAAAAAAAAGTTGCTGTATGGCAGTAAATATACCGTCATACAACAACTGAGAATCTAATTTGATAATACATTTGATCTCCCCAGTGGAGGAAAATATTTTTTGTTATTTTTTGAACCTGTTGGGTCAACTCAAGATCCGCATTTAGTGGATGAAAATATTCATTCGGAAATATATGAAACTAGCACTATAAGTATCAGTAAATACATTTGAAAATAAGCCAAATATTTCCATTTGAACCATCCTGACTATTGGTCTTGGATTAGATGGAGATATCAGGTACTCTCAACGTCGGGTACCGTTAGATGTACTCCACCACAATGTTGAAAATATCCATACAGCTAAGACCTTAAGTTTAAGTACATCTCCATACTCAAGTGGTCTCTGAGTGGGAGGTTCGAGTGCAGGAGGCCAGTAATTCCGAAAGAAAAGGGAGACAAAGAGAGATAGAGAGAGGCCAGGCGGAAGCCGGTGGCGTAAAGTCTTTGAAGTCAACTCTAGTGTCACCCCCTACCCCCTCCCACTCGCAACACCTCTCCACCCCTTTCTTCATCTAACCCACCCCCGGGGTCTCCAATCGTCGCCGGTGTCCCCACAACGGACCCCTCGGACCCCTAAACCACTCTCTATTTATCCTCTCCCCTTTGCCTTGCCGAGGGTCATGGGAAATTAGGCGGCGACAAGGAGCTCCGAACAGAAGAGGTGGTTGGCTGGTACTTGCGAGGGGGAGGGTCATTGAAGTGGCCGTCCATGGAAGGGAAGCCCGGAGAGGGGAAATTCGCCTCCCCAACGGACAAAGATAAAGAGGGATATAGAGACGGAGAGTGAAAGGTTTTGTCGGGATCAGCAATGGACGACAAAATTGCTAAGCAGAAGAGAGGATAAGCGAGAATATATGACTAGACACAATGGGACAGAGTCATCAGCCCGAAGGAAATGAATGGTTATTTTTTTCAGCGGATATGTTAACCTTGTGAGCGGTAACATTGGTATGACGAACCAGACATTTCCGATGATTCTGGAAACGCATTAAGACAAGGGTTTTGGTAGAAGGCAGGATATTCTCTCTGTGATCAATGAAGCGGTTGAAAAGATGTATGATTCCTGAAACTGAGAACATTTCTGTGACCACCAGCAGTCACCAATACAAATACGCATGAGTAACAGTAAGATCAGAAATAAATGATGAATTAAAGTAGACCAGATAATAAGCAGGACTACTATGGTATTAGAAGCCATCAGTCCGAAGAGATGGGTAATTATTTATGCAGCGAATACGTGATGCCTTGGGCGGTAAAATTTGATTGACTTACTAGATATGACATGATAAATGTATTTTGACAAGAGTTTTGTCTCAGGGAAGGATATTTTGCTAGTGATCAATGAAAGTGCGACAAATTGTCCAATTACTGAAGCGGAAACATTTAAAGTTACCATGATCAGTCATCGATCCTAGGATTGGTGAACACTGCTAGGATTAGCAATGGACGACGATTTAGCAAAGTAGACGACAGTATATGCAGAACTATACGATCCTAGTTTATCAGTTCAAATGCGATAGGTGTTTATTTTATGCAGCTAATATGTGGATATATTTCAGGAGGTAACACTGGGATAGCTAACTAGACATTTCTAACTATTCCAGTAACGCAGTTAGAATATTATTCTGGTGATTAATTAATCGGTAGAAAAAGACGAAAAACAAACACTGTAAAGACCATCATCAATCCCAGGATTGGTGAGTGATATCTCACCAAGTCACGCTGTTTTAGCTATCTCCCTTCAGAAGATACTGTGGGGGATCAGATTGACTGGTGTGTTGATTATAGTCCTACCTTCCTACATCGAGGGTCAGGTTTTATTCCCTGCAGTGGCGGTGATTTTCCAAATAAATCCAGGGCCAATCTTTGGTGCCTTGGGAAAGGTAATTTACGCGTTGTACTCCATCAGTCGTGCGGGATGATAAACTATGGCCTTAATGGTGCCTTTCTTTCAAAGTATGCTAGCTACGACGTCGCATTTAAGAGCTATAATAATCATTTCTCACCACATTAAAAAAGTTTTAAAATATCAATAATAATGACCCTGGCTGCCAGTAGTCTTCCCATATAACCACTCAAACCACCAAACCAGATATAGTGGGATTATGAATAAGTGTGGATCAGCCATTGGCGATAAAATACACAAATAAATATGTGTATAATCAGGACCGTACGATAATCACAACTCTTAATACAAAGAAGGCAGGTTAATACAACGCTTTTGAAGAACATGAATGCATCATAGGAATTGAGATCATCATCGCTCCATTACCTATTCAGAGATGTCAAGGTTTTTTTATATTCGTTGGAAAGCATAGAAAATTAACCCATTGCATTAAATCCCCAACGAGATGGCTAACAATAATTCAGAACCCAAGTCCAGAGAAAATTTACTACAATTTCCTCTTTTTAATTTTGATATAACTCCTTGAATGTGCAAAATTCAACTCAAGCGCGAAATGTAAAATTAATGGCTAAATATAGATATTAAAGCTTAAGAGAAGCTTCAGCGGAAAATTCGCTCCCAAAACAGTCAAAACTAAAGAGATATGGAGTCTGTGTGAAAGGCCAAGGACTAGTGATGTGCCAAGTCGGTTTTTTGAGGTATCTCGGTCACGTCAATCATTCTCATTTGTGAATCAATCGTGATTGTAAGGTCATGATTGTATGTTTTTATAGCTAGGCATCAGTACAAGCTGCCAACAATAATTGATCTCTCAGGTAAGTCGTGATTGACACAAAATCGTAACGACTGCTGCTCTCGTTGGCCAATCGTGATTAATATTCTCTAAACATGACCGATATGAAAAGCTACCTCGTTAAGTGCCAGTGTCCGTGGAGATGTGGGTAGTTCTTGGTTTGTGATTTTAATTATTTAATTTTAATTTAAGGCTTCCCTCCACCATGATCTCATTAAGACCACCCGATGTAGGTCAAAAAGAGGTCATGAAGATATCTTAGTGATGATCAGCAATGACCAATTCTGATCTTCCACCAGTCAATGACTGGTGGAAAGTTCCACCATTCGATCATTGAACGACTCTTTCTCCGTTCAATGAACGGCTCAATGACCCCCTCTGGAGAGCCGAAAGTCACAAACTTATGCCGATTTCCAACACCTCGAAAACGCGAACAAAACAATGTCTACCTTCCGCACGCTTACTTCCGACGGAAAGTTTCCACCACGACACTAGCGCTGTTCCACCTAGTGGATGACGGGTGGAAGGGAAGCTTGACTTTCCACCAGTCATTGAACGATGAACGATTTAGTGAACGATTCTATGGTGGAAGGTGGAACATGATGACGTAGTGTCGGAAAGTCATGACGTTTTGGTGGAAAAGTTGAGCATCGGGAAAGCATCAGAATCAGGCCCCTTACGTCTATATCAAGAAGATATCTTTTCTACATCCAGAAAATAGGTTGAAAACAAAAAATGTTGTAGTTGCCGTTGCACATATATCAGTTCGGGCACATTATCTTGTTTCCGAAACGTATACGACCGAAACAAAATTTGGCACCACCCATGAGGCGCGAACCCCATGCCAAACGATGTCGTCTGACAAGTCTGATTTCCAACCTTCCGGCAATTATCTGAGCTACGACGACAATTATCTGTGTCGAGTAATGCAAAGCTTTTAATGGGAACGAAATATTACGTATATTATCAATTTTCTCGCGAATGGGAGAAAAAAACGTGACACATTTTCTGCATTCTCAAAATAGTTTCAGAAAAACATTGCGTCGTTAGTCAACCTCAACAAAGGTCTTGCGACGCGCCATTATAAGTTTAAAACTAATTATCAATATAAACCCACTCATTATTTGAAGAATATATCAAAGTCTGCGATAGTAGTTTTCTTGAAAATTTCCGCAGAGGTCAGTTTTTGATCATCCAAGAGGTCTTCACAACGTCACCGCTCAACTTGTGCATAGTTACCCTTTCGAAATATATTGCCTATTTGGATTCCTTTTGACAACAAATACTTTAACTAATACATTTTATTTGATGATTCATGTAAATTGCTAAAGGAACACACAAAACTCTTATTAAATACTAAACCCTATTCCCAAATCACTTTTCTGGTGCAATACTTATATCTTACATGAGAGTAGGAACAAAGGAAAATATTAGTTTTATACTGAAGATGAATACATTCGTTAACCATTTTTAATTTTTAAAGCGTAACAGGAACAGCATAAGAGGAAGGTCAATCAATCAAGAGGGCAATCAACCAAAATGAAATTTTCCATTAGGGAAAAATTCACATGCGAGATCCTAACAATACTGCCAACAAAAACACATAGGTTTATTTTTAATCGAGTTCGTTTAAATATCACTGCTAAAATCGCAGGTTCTTTCAGAAGCGTCATATCAGGAGCGAAACCCGTCATCTTACCGTTCTCACTACACTCAATCGATGAGAAATCACGAATTTAAAAGTAATTCATGATTGGTTTCACACGACTTAACTGCATACGTCTCACGAATGATCAAGTAACATAAGCGTGTCACGTTAGACGAAACAATCACGATTAATTTGGCAGCTCTTACATGACGTGATTGATACTTGATGACATATCAATCATTCCTATCGCGATTGGTAAAGATGAACTCATCGGTCATTCGAGAGATCCAGTTCATCCATCAATCTTTTCAGAGAACTTGCTCTCGGGATTCTATCAATCACGACCTAAGACTCCACACCCATGGACGACAAGAGAACGAGTTACTATGTGTGACACTGCATGTACCAAGTTGATGTAATATTCTTCAAAAATGTGAAAACTGCTCGTACACACATAATATAAGTTCTGAGAGAAAAATGAACGTTGGTGTATTTGTTCATAAAGCATTTACCATTCATTAGATTGGTTTTCTTTGGCTCCCCGTTTTATTTTTTTATTTTAAAATGTTTTAATTTAAGGCTCTTATATAGCTGAAATTAAAGTTTTAACCTTCTTGTTAGGCAACACGGTTATGTTAACATTTAAAAACTTTTCCCGTTGTACTTAAATAGCAAAGTTTCTACGCTGTACATTTATCCAGGTAATGGGTCCTTATCTCGTTTCTGGAGTTTAGGGAGAAAAAGAAATGGAAGCAAATAGCTACGAGTGTAAATAGTTTTAAAAACTAGCGGGGAATACGGGAGAGGGTTGAACTACGAGAGGGGAAATGAGATTACAGACTATGACTTGATTATCTCCTCTCCAGTTAAACTGGTTTAATGGATAGTTTCGTGGAATACGTTCCGGAAAAAATGACCATCAAATAAAATATTCTAAAAATATTCTGAAAATATAGACTTTCGAAGATTCAATTATTAGTAGAAAAGGACAAAACTCTTATCGTTTTCACACGACAAAAAAAGGAATTTATTTCATGCCTAATAACAAGATGGTAATTCGTTCGATTTATGAAATCCCTCATTTTAGATTGTCTGACGTCTTCCATCCTTGTTTCGGTGGATGGAGTTTGTTTTCCTGAATAAATATTGGTGTGAAACATTGCATTCCTGTTCCTATGTCTGGTATCTAAAGATAAAAGAAAAAATTAGTAATTTACCGATTTGGATTTTTAGAAGTTCAATGCTCTTTTAATACGTAGTCTTATGAGGCATGAAATTCATTTAGTAATACTTCCTTTTAACGCTAAATAATGCATTTCATATTGAAGAAAAAACACGTGCAATTTTGCACAAAAACAAAATTTACTTCCAACCCTGGTTTCAATGATGATGCATCATCTTCAGGTAAACATCAATGAAACCCGGGTTAGAAGAAAAGTGCGTGTTATTTCTTCATAATGTACAAATTAAACTCAATGTTGCGAAAAACTCCGGACATTAATAATATTGTTATAAAGTTTGCAAACAATCAGCAAGTCGTTAAGCTAAGACAAGGATACAAAAAATATTTAAATATGATTTCCACCTAAATTTTGAACACTGCACCTAACACTCAGGTATTAACATGTTGGGTAGAGGAAAAATGTAAAATTTAATTTTATGATTGTCTTTTACGTTATTTATAGTTGGTACCACTGTATAGACATGAAATGTGACCCTAGTTTTTCGTCTTCTTATTTGAAAAAATATTTAAATTTGAAATCATTGACCCATGGTTACCACTCCAAGCAACTCAACTCCTCAAATAATATTCAAATGCCCTAATTACTTTTGTAAATATATTCCGGAGACAGGGATTCCGTGTTTCCAACTAGTTTGTCTCTTCTGAAGAGTTCAATAAGCTGGCACCATAATAACTTGACCATAATTAGGAGATAAATTTCCCGCATTGGCCAAAAGGTTGGCAAGAGTTTGGGAAGGGTAGAGAACGAGAAAACTAAGTGAGACGGATAGGAATGTACCGCAAGAGGGCAGACCCGATGATGAAGGTTTCTGACGAGCGAAAGAGGGGTGAGCTGAGAAGTGGAAGGGAGAGGAAGGGACGGGTGTAATGGTCATTCCTTACCCCTTCCCTTCATTAGCCTGCGAAACAGGGGAGCGGCTGAAGTGGGTTGTTGGAAGTAGGTGACCGATTGCAAATGATGGGTTGGGAAAGGGGGGGGGAGCAGGAAATGGCCCACGGGGGAGAGAGGCAGGGGCGGGTAAAGGCTTGAAGGCCGTTGCAAGGGGAAGAAGAGACATGTGGAGGTCACAAGTAAGGGGTCAGGCGAAATTAAAACGACGGGGTATAAAGACGTCCATTCTGCGGGATGTGATTGAATGCGGCCCGGCGAACCCAAATGACTCTTAAGGTGGCGGATGAATAAGGGTTTTTGGTCGTTCTAATGGAAACGAGTGAAAGTTTCCCCCATTGAGGAATTATATGTTAGTCACATAAGGAGGAACAGATTAAAATATGGTGGGAGGAATAATGTTTTTAAACTAGGAGGAAGCTTCCGAAATGAGCTATAAACCGTGATTTTTTTCTCTACTCCTCCAAAAATTGCAGCGTGGCTGATACCTGCAAGCAATGCCGATATTTCTATGATATAACTTTGCAACTCATTCGCTAGTTTATCATATGAAACTGCCAATGCATCCGCCAGTTATTCCCTGCACTACTTTAGCACTCTTAAATCGTATCCCGTGAACTGACGTGATTAAAAAAAACACCTGAATGTTGCGGATAACACCAAATTAACGTAATTCAAGTTTAATGTCTACGACAGTTTACAAAAAGTTAAAGTAAAATCATAAAAACACAATTTTACTTTTAAAACTATGATTATTTTTAAAATTAGTTTTCCAATACAAAGCATTAAAACTTTCGTCCTGTTTTAACGACTTACGGCCAGCAAGAGTGAGAAATTTGACCTAAGTTACACTATTTACTAATCGCTATCATTTTCTTTCACTTAAAAAATATTTTAGGTAGGAAAAAATGATTTTATGAACATCTTTATTCGTACTAAATCCGTGCTATGATCACCACCCGCAATAAATCTAACGTATAGGTGACGCTGGCTAATGCACATATTTATTTATTTTAAATGACTACTTAGATTACCAAGCCTTTGCATCTATCAAACAAGGATATTTTTAGAAAAAACAGCAATACCGTAGGATACGAGGTATTAAAATAAATTAAAATAAGCTCAACGTAAATAGACTTCACGGGTATATTCAAAATTCAAAATGAAATATTATTCCGCAGCAGCGAAAAGATTGCACTTCAAATAATCCATGAAGGCACACAGGATCACAAATGATCTCCTCTAATGATCGCCCAGGGCTCTGAAATAAATACATAAACAGGAAAAGACGTCTCTAGCTTAAGCATTAGTTAGGCTACGTTATGCTGTCGCAATACTCCATGCACAAAATATCATTTGTGGACATCGTCCTTTAACTTCCATCCTTTCCCGACGATGTCTGATAAATTGGCGCGATCCCTCGTCAACATAACTTCCGCTCTCTCTCTTCAATACTCTCTGCAAGAGCCCCATCTTTTGTCCGAGTAGTGGAACTAACTAACTCAGCGATCGCGTTGTTTTCATTTTTTTTCAACCAAGTCACTTTACGTTCCAGTTACGGGGTTAAGAGGGTTGCTTCGTGAGCGAGCGTTGCGCGCCCTTCTTCGATGACCCTGGGAAAAACGAATTGAAAAGGGCGAAGGGTGAAACGCCACTCTCCTGCTTAATCCTCGCGTTATCTGGAGAACACTAATTTTTGTTTCTCATATTTCTTTTTATTCCATCATCGCCCGGGAGATTGTTGGAGTGTGTTCCACTCGAACGTTCGGAAACCGCACAAGAGGAGATTCTCCGCAACTCACTCTCACTTCAGTGTACCTGACGCACGGAGTGCACGGATCCAAAACCGACCGAGCTGAGGAAGGACATGGATTTCTGAGAAGGGACTTTTGAAAGTGTGGGGAGAGAGCTACGGGAAGGTATTCGCGTATTCGAGGAATGAGCAAGGATATATTTTTTATAACCGTGAAGAGTTTGACAAGAGCCCTGGAGGAAACTCGGCGGACATCATGTGCATTTGCATGTAAAATACTCCGTAGGCCACCGTATAGGCGCTTGGTAGGGGTGTAAGGACACCAGCTACGGAAAAAAGTGAGAAGGGGGAAATTTGGAGAACATGACACGATGAAAAGGTCGACAAATGATTAAATGGATAGTCCCTGTCTCTCACTCATTTTGTGTTATAGTTATTACGATTACGTGGGGTGAAGAATGTATATTATTAAAGAAAATAGAAATTTACAATTATATTTGTTAAAGACGTATCCTAATTATCAATAAAAGCAAAGGAATCTGGACTTCTATGCATGCATTTCGATCATTTACCATTTACATGGAAAATACAATCTCGTATAACGAGAAAATGTGGATTAATCTCCAAATTAAGAATATATGTATTAGAGCATGAAAACAGAAAAAAAGAAAGGGCAATTACTCCAGAATGTTTGGCCCCTTATTTCAACAAGTATTTGCACTGCTTGAAAAAGGCTCAAACTTTTTTAAAAACCGAGTACCTCAAAAAAGTCTTTAATGTTATTTTAACTTAAACAACTGAATGACTTATTTGAACAAAACAGTGGGAAGCACAAAGGTCTGGTTCAACCACGCTTAGTTAGTGTTAACAACAAGACATTATATCACGAGCATATGACGTTAGAAAGTTGATTAAATAACTTGAACGGAAGGAAGGAATCTACAAGAAAACTTATTTTCTGTCAAGAAAGTATTGAACCAGAGATTATAAATCCGGAAAAAGAACTTTTTTTGAAGAAGAGATTACAAAACTGGGCCTTTTCCATATATAATATCTTCATAGCTGATGTCCTAAGACCCTAATCTATATCTATATATAATATAATCTCTTGTGGTTGTATGTCGAAAAAGATGATTTTTTTGCATCACTGTTTTTACGTGATTCATTACATTCGCAACAATGCTTAAAGTTAAATCACCTATTCTACATATTTAAGCAACGATTTATTAGAAATTAATAGCTAATTTCCTGAAAAATAACAAACCCAGGTGAAATGGAAAGAGAACCAAGTCAATCAAGGTCAAAAAGCATTGCGATTTCAACATTGCCCTTGGTGAAGGGTTTGAAGCGGACTACAGATGGTTTGAGACACTTCCCTCACACAGGAAATAGGGAAGTTTGAACGTTCGATGGTTTGAACACCTCTTCATTTCACCGTTTATGGTGAAAAATACAGCACGCTATCGTTTTTAGTTGTGTTTGGGCATGTTATGAATTTTCATGACGCGACGGACTGAAAATAATATTTTTATCTTAGAGGGGTCCTGGATGCATCGGACGGGCACTCACTCATTGAGAAGCAGCCTTAAATGAGAAACGGGGCTGAGTCAAGTGCCTCCTTTGTTCGAACTATAAAGTGGCAGGCTCTTAGAGTTAACTCTATGGGCAAGCTGGTGTACATGGCCACGACCACACTATTTTAGCTTAAGGATAAATGCTACTATATTATATACATCCAATTTTGCAATTGATCATTTTTGTCCCATTTAGATCAGCAGGCACCTATGAAATACTTTCGATAGAGTATCACAGTAAAACTCAACTTAACCTTGACAACCAACCAACTTGATATTTACATTTAAATTTGTGTATCCGTGAACCAAAATATGAAGAATTTAACAGCTCTGCGTTCTGAATCGATTAACAGGTTCGCTAATTTCCACTTAAATTACGATTCGGGTTTCAATGTATTGTATCATCTGAGATGAAAATCCGTTAGTTCATATCCTCAATATAAATCACTTTCATGCCTCTTCTGATATATTCTCTTTCAACTCATCTGCAAATTTTTCATTAAATCCACGAAGATTTTTTGTGGCACGATGGTAAGGATTCCTTACCATCGTCTCACAAAAAAACTTATAGAGGGTTAATGGTATTTTTAATAATGGTATTTGCAATGCAAAAACTCTTGTAACATGTCATTTGTAACTTTAAATTATGTCATACATAGATAAGGTTTTTTGTTTTCATTATGCTCTTCTACAACTATCTTCTTTCTTAACATCTTCAAGACTTCCAAGCAATATAAGTTGTTACAAGCACCATGCATCATATAATTTTTATTAAATAATAAATAGCAACGAATTTATCAATATACAATAAATTCAAAGGGAACTCGCTCTGAGCCCCGAAGAAGCATTTAAAAAATGTGAAACTTTGGTAAAGAGGAATAAAATAATGTAACAATAAATGGACCTATGGACTGAAAGAAACATAATTACATAAATAAGAGGTCAAGAGGAGAGATCATCCAATAATTTCATCATGTGATATTTAAACCTTAATCGGTCGCACGCGAAAGCATGAAGGTCATGTAAGGGTCATTATGCCACGAGATCGTCAGAAGAGTTTCCAAGAATTATTACAGTGAATAGTTCCTTAACTATAATAACCTTAACTTTTTACCGAAAATCTTTACCGAATTCTTTAGAAAAATCTTTTAATGATGATTCCGTCCGCGTGTGTAGATACAGTGTGCTTTTTTTGTTTGAAGACGCTTAGAGAATATATGGATAAATGGGAATCAAATAATGAAATAGACAAATGATATAGGAGTGGATGATGATAGAGAAAATGGTAGACTAAGAAAGGGTGAATTCGGTGAAAGATATTGTTTCAGAGGAGTTAATATGGAGTCTTAGAAATAAATTGCATATATGAAACAATGTATATGTATAATAGCGAGATAAATACGCCAGAAAGAATGCCTAATACAGAGTCAGTTTTCTAGGCCGAACATGCAGTGTTCATTAATATTGCCTACCCTGAAAAGAAATAGCGTGATGGATATGTATGTAGAGGGAATGGGTATTTGGTAAACAGGAAAGGAAGGTAAAAGCAACACGCTCTATGAAACATCAATGGATTCGGTTTTCATCACTGCATTGTATCTTCATCGTTTTCTAAATATTTGTATCTTAAGTCGATGATATTTTTATTCGCATCCTTCAAAGCCTTTTGAATATTGCCTATATTCCTCAACAGGACTGACCTGCCACACAAACAAGTATACGCCTATAAATTCCAATAGTATCACGCACCACCTGAACCGCGGCTCTAGGTGAGCGAGCCCACGACTTACAAATTAGTTTAGTTTCGTGAGGAGCACGCCGCTCTTCAAAGTAGACGAGCCACTTACCATACTAGACTTCTTAAGCGGAGCAATCATCTCTTGAAAAGAAAATGGAAAATAGAGGAGATAAAACGAATGAAGTAGGCGCGCGAGGGGGCGCCGTACACCACTCCCGAATTTCGTCCTTTAAAAATGCTCGGAAAGGATTGAAACAATGCTTATGGGGGGTCCCGCGGGGTTCTCAAACTAATCTAATGTTTTTTAACTGCCCTCCTAACATAGCCGGCCTTACGCGCGTGCACTCAAAAATTTACGAAGCAATGAATTAATTTCGCTCGCGGTGGAGGTGTGATGAGTGCGGTTATTCGATGAGAGGCGCACTCCCGCGTGGCGAATTACAGCATCCGGCGGACTTATGGAGGCAAAACGGATTTAGCCACGGCATAAGGATCGTCGCACGTCTGTTCCGGATAGAACAGACAGACACTTAAAGGGCAAAGACAATAATTTTCCATAATTTCACATTTTGTACCCCATACTTAAACATCCATGGGGAATCAGCATGCAATGTAAAAACTTGCTGTTTTAAGCAAAGGTTTTGGCAGTGAATAATGACAGGAAAATAAGACGATTATTCATAATTGCATGGACAGCCGTATGAAGAACGCGGATTATGCATGCAATGCCTCTCAGTGCCGTTTTACACGAGGCACTTTACTGCTCAGTCTGATTTACCGATACATTTTATTTTGTTCTCTGCATGTAGTAGTATCTCGTAGCATTCATAAATTAATAGTATTAGTAATATTAACCACTAGATATGTTTTTAGCATTGTACTGCATGTTTGCATGTTCATTTACGTAGTACTCTCCCAGTTTCTAGTTTGACTGCACACTGTTCTCCTAACTGCTTTTTGGTCCGCGCCTAGCGGCCAGGGGAACATGCGAGGTTCTGATTTGTGCTGGGACGAGTGCTGCATACCTGGTGTGGAATCACCCCTTGCCACACGCCCTCGTGGTGGCTTACACGGTACTTCGTAGATGTAGATGTGCAGTGAAAATTGAATCGTATAAAGCTTTGAATTGTTAGAACGCATGCGCAAATACATGTACAACAGATGGGAAGATAGCCCCTGCTCTAATTCCTTGCCCAAGATCACGCAATTTCACAAAATTTCGCAATTATATGTCTCGTTTAAAATGGCCTTCACACTTGAGTAGGGTGCATGATGGGAAACTTCCCTGCCAACTCAAATATATATATAACCCATATTCTTATGCGCCAACACTTGGTATAGTGGTAGTGAAACTTGGTGGCAGTAAAAAGCAAAAACATGATGTCGAGATGAAGAAAGCATGAGTGGAAGGAGTTGGAAAAGTATTAGAGATGAGATGATAGGAAGTGGTATGCAACGCCAACAATGGTATCCAGCTGTCTTTAAATTGATAGGGTAGGAAAGTGCCCGTTTAACGTGTCAAAAAATTGTTTTCGATAAATAAACAAACCAGCATCAAAATATTCCGATAGTGTTCACAATCTATCGGAAGAGCATATCGCAACAACTGCAATAAAAGTCATAATAGGCTAAAAAATTGACGTGATTGACAGATATAACATGTTGATGTAGGCAACGTAGGTTTATGGCATTAAGGGCCGTATGACATTTTCGTATCTACGTAACTGTCACTTTCCCTACGCGCTAAAGGGTGGCAGCAGCAGGTACAGTTATCGGTGGCACTTTCCCTACAAATTGTTGCCTTTAGCGTCCCGACAACCGAACCCACCCGACGACACTGTACGAAGTAGGGGTGTCGACTAGATCGCTGTAATTTTCATACTTACGTCATTCTTCCGTGACGTATTACCATGTTAACTACCCATAATGCATTGCGTCGATCAGTGCCGATTGAGCAACATTAGACGAGCTACACATATGACCTGGGGGGTTATTTTGATATCTCACTTAAGTGAGATTACGTCATAAAATGTCATTTTTTCGTAGTTCAACTCCGCCAGCCAGGCGGCGTGACCATCTTCGGCTCTCAAGCGGTGAACTGCCGGTCATGTGCTGGTCTTTTATTTGATTCATCCGCTCTGTACCGTATCTTTCGACTCTTGATCCGTTTCATCTGCCTCCGCCTGCCGTTAGTTCTATCTCACCTGCCGTTAGGAACGTGACATGGAGCCACCATCGTTTCCACTTGAATATTGAGTTGGAGAAAAAGAGAGAGCGCGAAAGATACAAACATTTTAAAGTTGTATTGTTGGAATTTGCACAACGTCAAGAACTTCAGCACTTTCAACTGCAATTTATTGGACACTGGAAGGTATGCTTTGTTTGAAAAGCTTATTTTATTATTAGCTCGAACTATCTGTGTATATATTTAAATCAAAATTTCCCAAACAATGTTGCTAATACCTTAGTTTTCGTATGCTTTTCCTTTGGTAATTAGGTGTGTATTATTCTTGGATTACTTTATCACTACTTAAGTAGCTCCTGGCTAATAGACGGTTGTGAGGATAGATTGCTTCTTGGCTTACGCCTTCTCGCTAGTGGATATATTGTACTTCAGCTTTTTTCCCATGAACGCTCACTAAAAATTGCCTTTACAGTGTGTACGTAAAGTGGTACTTTTAGTATTTATATTGTACGAGGTATATACTATGTTCATTTATTCAGCAACTATCGCAAGATCAAAATTATTTAAACTAATTGATGAAACTCTAAAAAACGCATTAACCCATATATATAAAAGGAAAACGTAATAATGCTGTGATATTATCGGAAGGAGATTATGCTTCTATGCAAGAAACTTTATATTTGTTATCAATTCCTAATTTGAGAGAGTATATTTTACAAGCTAGTAGAGAGTCTATAGAAGAATGCAAAGATTATTCTGAAGTAGAATGGTAGTTTTAGTACAATATAAGGTAGTGTTATCTAAAGCTGTCCAAAAAGATATTGCAGTTTGTTTAAAAATAGGAGAAAGCGGTCGCCGTTGCCAGGCACGCTTTTGTTTATTCTAGTCTTCGTCACAGTAGACGAGATCGGCAACAGATAGCGCTACCGACAGAAGCTTCGACAATTCACGAGCCGTTCGTGAGTCGATCATTAAGAGAGTGAAACGGATCTCCCGCCTTCCCGCAAAGAGTCATTAAAATGGTGAGATTACAAAATAACCCCCCTGACTCAAAAAGACTGGATGGTATAGATATTTATCACATTTACTATTCACCACATATTTCACTATTTCTCCAAGATGACTGACAATCTTCAACAGATCAAATAATATTTCGTTATTTTTTAAGCTAAGGGAAATGGTTTTCATAAAGTTCAAATTACCATTATCAGGCTGATTTCTTTCTAGGACTGTAAAATTAAATTTGTTCAATGCAATACAACCATAAAATAAACCTATGGCTGAAATTATTCCGTCGAATAAAATGTTGAGAGAAATAAGTCTAACCCTTAAACCTTGAAATGATATATTCAGCCTTGAAAGTTCAATGGGAAACTATTCATACGGGTAAAGGTGAGCTTTTGTTTTTTTGAGATTTTCACTCACTTTCAACAGACATACCGGCACCAAAATCACCTCACTTGCAAATGCTACGCTAATGTGCTGTGGTTTTTCTTATTATGTCGTAGTCATATGTCCGATATCCTTGGTGCAACATTTTTCTCTGATTCTACTATTTTTATTGCGATAATCACCCCAAAGGGTGCACTCCACTTCTTACGCGAGCAGGAAATTAATGAGTAAATGTTGATTTTTGTCCAAAATATTGGTTTAACATTTTGTAAATATATTAGTACTGAGGTTAGAGGAAGGATTAAACCAACTCCTGCTCTGTCCGTCTGATATTTACTAACCCTTAACTTCGTTTCTCTCGCACTTTTTTGCATTCTAAGATTATTAAATATGTAGTTTCCTATTCGTACCTTGGAAATGTTATTTAAGAATGTAATTGTTCGCTGCTTTCACCTATTCATAATTACGAAAATGTAGGTAAAAGAAGCAGATGGTGTTGTTAAGCGTTAGATTGGAGAGTTTATACAGGATTTACAGAAGATATAATAATCGATCCATCACCTTGTAAGTGATGCTATCTGCCGTCCAGTTATTCAAACTGGAGTACGGCAAGGGGACAAGTGAAACGAAAAACATATTGCGCTGAAGTCTTAGTACGAAGATACATAATCATTCGGTGGTAAAAATACCTTCTTACCCCATCAAATTGAAAGAGAAAAAATCTAACACCTGAAAGAATCGACTTACAACCTTCGGCAAACAAAGCGGCAAGCTACCGCTAGGCCAACTTTCAACTTGAATATGTGTTCGTCTTAGGTATTAATAATCAGCGTTCAAAATAGCTGATCAGCATATGTAGCATTCGCTTGTCTGACATTAAAACGCTATTATTTCGTATCTATGAAAGATAAACACGACACAAGATGATGTCTTGACATGCAAGACTTGTGAATAAAGTTCATTTCGAACACCTGTTTCACTTAATGCGATGGAGTAAACGACTTTTCCTTATGATGTTCAAGTTTTGCAGACGATTCGTCCTCGGTTGGGATATTTTAAGGTAACCTGTGAACCAAAAATTCCATTAATCTTGTATTCCGGTTCTTAAAACACATTCCTCGCAATAGCTCGTGCTTCTTCCATTTACATATTTGTTTACATAACAACCGCAGATCAACAACAGCAGCAACCGCAGGGAGGTGCAAAATTTTTCGGACGTTTCATTATAACAGGCATATATAACGTAATGATTGGATATCGCCAGACTGAAAAAACGTAAGGTTAACCACATTTGAATTGCTAACATCAACAGACGTTAGGAAAAAATTGCCAAAATCCAGAGGCGATCGACGCATGGGCGCAGAAATCCATCCCTTTACAGCTATAGAGTGCCCCAGACCGTCCTGTAACTTATCGGGAAGGGATCGCTTTACGAAAGCTTATTTGAAGGGAGAGTTGACCCGACAGGCGTATAGTGACGACTGAGAAATCGGTGTCGGATCCGTTCACCCTGCTTCTGACGTCATATCGGTACAGTTAGCCCTATAGGGACGTCTCTGCATACGGCCCTAAGAGCAGACCCTAGAAGTTAAGCACTGAGACTACCTTGCTCCTCCGTGTGGAGCTAGTTTCTTGGCAATGGACTCTTCGACAGAGAAGAAAAGGGTCTTCAGCGCAACTGCCACCATGTTTTGCAATCATTATGCAATGCCAGGTCCAGAAAAAATTTACTTATACTATTCGTAATAATAAATATAAATTAATATTTAGGTAATGGACTCGTCGACTGGATTGGTCATTCTGCTGAACATAAGACCTGCTTCACTACCACCATACGATTCCTGGAAAGGAATAACTTTTTCTTAATGCTATTCAAAATCATGAATATAAATAGTTTTTAGGTAAAGGAAAATTCCACTGAGAAATGTATTCTCCGTAAATTTCCACATGTTTAGCAAATACTATTCGATTACTGGTCTGGAATACTTTTCCTATCGGCTATTCGCAGTAATCAACACAAAATGTTTTATGTAAGGCTCTTCGGCTGGATAGGGTTCTCAGCTCAACTCCCACCATGTTTTACAACCACTTTACGATTTCCGGTACTGAATAACTTTTCCTTTATGCCACTTCAAACAATAAATATAAATATTTCTCCTTCTTTCATGAGATACAGATCTACAAATGCGTAAATTATTTATTCTTTTTCCGGACGTTCCTCATTTTTATGCATGCATCTCCAGAAAGAAAGAAATAAAATAATTACATTATAAAAAACAGGTCATGTAGATGAATAATCTAAATAAATATAAATAGTTTTTAGGTAATGATATTTTCCACTGAAAAGTGAATTCTTCGTAACTGCCATCATGTTTCGCAAACACTATGCGACTCTGGGCCTGGAATACTTATCCCGAAATCTAAGGTATTCCCAGTGATAAATCAATACTAATAGTTTGTATTTAGTGAACTCTTGCACTGAGAAGTGAATTCCGCGCATGTGCCACATTTTTCACTAACGTTATACGATTCCCGGTCGGGAATGACTTTTCATAAAGGCTACTCCCAATAATATGCAGGCATACAGACAGGGGTTATAAGGGCTGAGTATGCCTAGTTTTTGTTCATCTACCCCCGAAACCTTTCGTGAAGGAAACTTTAAATGAAGAAAGGCTGGTTGGGAGTATGGGGAATGATTTAAAAAAAGAGGATATGCAGGACGCTGTAAAATTAAATGCCCCGTAGAGGCGCGAACAACATTGGGATAGACGTGGCAGCGGCACCAAATGCTTGTGAGACTAGCGAATTTCTTTTTTTATTCCGTAGACGATAAAGTGGGAGATTTCAGAGGTGGTCTGCGGCGTTAGACTGGTGCATGCGGCACGGGCTGCATGGAGAGCCTTGGGGAGATGCGTGCATGGCTTCGGGAATCCAGCTCGCTAGGTTCGGAGGAAGAGGCTAGTTCATAAATAAGTGATACAGGCACAAAGTTGGGAATAATTTAATTCACGGGAGGGCGATGGAAATTAGTCGCAAGGGGCTGAGTGGAAAGATTATGGGTGAAAGTAGTGATTTGGCTGCTATGAGTTGATAGGAAGTTATTCCTGTAAAACGGAAAGAAATTAAATTTGTGTAGCACCGCGGCCTCCTATTAATATCGCCTAAGTTAAGCCATGTTTATAAAGTAATAGAGGACTTGGATGAGCATGACATAGGTTATGGTCATTCTTTCGCTCGATAACTATTCACAATTGCGTCTCAGAAGACCTTGTAAGTGCTCTTGTTATGTCAAGGTTTAATATTAGACTATTAGTAAATAAAATCTCTTCCATACTTTCCCTTTTTCGCATAAATGTTACATATATATATATAACAACAGAATTGTTTAAATTAATGATATTTACATCAATTTCTGACATCTCCGATCAATTTATCATTTTTAAGCACACATTTTTCTTTTCAACAGTAATGCACCTGCTTTTATTGATCACCTAACATCTTTAGTTTACAGGTATATTGCTAGTATCCGTTCGCATTTGCTCCGTTATCTTGCATGCCACATCACATAATTCACCCTAAAATTTACTTCTAAGAAAATAACTTCATTTAATGTCTCTTTTCTTAAACTTTGAAAAAACGATACACTAAGAATGACAGCCGAAATTACAGTACTTAATTTAAAAATATTCATTCATCATTGTTTTCTCAATTCTAAGATTCGTTTAACCTTCCCAGTTTAATGATAGTACCCTTACTACCTGGTAATTACTTTTGCATAATTTTCTCTTTATTTGGACTATGCATTCATACCTAGGTCTTCTTCTTCGAATTTTCCACATTATTTGTTCTTGAAGTATATTACTCACAAGCCCAATGATCCTCAGAATTTAACCAATCAATATTGTTCACTTTTATGTAAAGCGTTTCGAATGATCCTTTCCTCTTTCACTCTTCTGCATAACTCTTTAACTCTTATTATGTATTTCCATTTCATCATCAACTTCCACATAGTTTTCAAGACGTATCTGATGATAAAGACTTTTTAACTGAAAAAAAATAAAAATCGGTATAAGTTAAACCAAGTTATTTCATCACATCTTGGTAAATATAAAACCGCATTCTCCTACATTTAGCACATTTTCTTCAAAATTTGTAAGCAAATGGAGCTCTTTATTTCATAAAAATAATGTTTTATCCATCATTATTAATCTCTTGCATACTAGCAACTTTTTTCACAGTATAATTATATAAAGAGCACTTCCTAGGTTGAAGTGAAAAATTAAAAAAAAACGAAGGCAATTCTAAAAATCTATTCTGCTTCTTCCTTAGCGAATTCAAGCGAATGAGAAACAGAAGAATTACGAGAAATACAAGCGTACGCCGTGTTGAACAAATTAAATCTGCAAATGAAATGAGTGGTGGCAGCACCGCAGCTCCGCACAAAAAAAGGGGATCGTTGCTAAGAGAATATTCAACTTCCTTGTTTCGCCGCTGAAATTATTCCCACTGCGGGTGAATCAAACTCTTTTTACGTCTGGGGTGAACTTAGCCAACACAACGGGTGAAAAACTACTTGTTCCTTCACGCTTGCTTGCTCCAGAAATGGGAGTCAATACGGATTTTTAGGTGGAATTTTAATCAAGTTCCTTAGCCGTGGAATTAATCGCGATTGAATTGAGACGATCCTCAAAAACTGAATTAGACGAAAAGAAGGCATACCTCGTAGTGTCTCCAGCAGTGTCTCCGCCCCGCAAATTGATGTGCCTAACGACTAACGAATCGGATTCATTGGATTTCAGATATTCTGCATCGCTACGCTTAATAAAGGATTCATGCAATCATGTGTGTAAGCTGAGATCTCCAAGTCTGCGAGGAGATTAAAGCTGGCATTTTTCTTATTTTATTGATCAAAATCCAGGATTTGCTTATAAAAATCCTCAAGGGCCATTGAACCGGATTAAAAAAAAACGGTGAAATGAATTCTCAAAAATTGTTACAAGGTACAGAGAACCAATTTCTTCTTTTTCATTTCACTCTGACGCAAATATCAAACAATGAATAAAGGATGAGTAGCTCACACGGAGAAGATTATCTTCTATACGGAGTTGCTCTTGCCTTGAGAGATGAAATGAAAGAAAACACAATACAACTCTAGTGATACGCTACGGCTAACAGATTAAATTACTTTAACTTATAGAAATTCTGACTCATATCTTATGAATTCGGACATATTTTACATAATTTCCGCAACAAAAATAGCTACTAAGAAAATGTTTTAATTGCACTTTCGAAATTCGCTGCGTTTTAGTACAATATTACAAGCCCTTGAGTTGAACAGTAAAGCACATTTCCTTCCCAATTACAGCCGCGTTGGCTTTTTTCATGAGTACCTAAAGCTAGCAGTGAACTCTGCGGTGGGCGTGTCCATTATAATTTAAGAAAAAATCATATAATAAAGACCTTAACTCAAATTAGCACAATTAAAACCATGTGTATAGATACCATGTTTAGTGACAAAACAATTTAATTTGTATCAGCAGGATAAATGCAGCTTTTCTGAAATGGCGACATGTCACAGGAGTAATTTGCGCTAAAAAGATGGCAATAATACTCATCAGTAAATTATACAAGGCCATCACCACAGAGAAATACGTCTGAACCATGCAAGTAAACGAAAATAAAGTTTTCTGACGGATGTGTGGCGTTACTAGAAGGGATTGAATTAGAAACGAAAATATTAGATGAAGCTTGATAACTTAACTAAAAGGGTGAAAAAAGAGAGAATTGTGCGTTGCCTTGGACACTAAGAACGTCTCATAAAGAACTGGGGGTAGCGAAAGTAATATCAGGAGGGTAACAGGTCAAAGCAGCTGAAGTAAACCCAATGTGAGGTGGGAATATTATGTGTTGAGGAAAGGAGAGCGGTGTGGTGAGAAAAGATGTAAAAGATCGGGAAAGATGAAGAATACTGGCGAGAAAAGCCTACCTCAGCTTGGGCAACAATACTAGGTAGAATAAGAGGCAAACCCTTGGTGCATGTACTATTGGCGGCTTTAGTATATAGCACAACAAAAACCGCAGTAACGTAATGCCATACGCGGCGGGGGGGTCTATTAAATAAAAACCTGACACAAAGATTAGAATTGAAAGAAAGAAAAACATGTATGGGCCATATTTCAAATCCCCAATTCTGTCGACAGTGAAGCACTCTACCAAAAAACAGGCATTGCAACACTAAAAAAAATAATTAAAAATCAGGTCGAAAACTACTTCCAAAAAATTAAAAGAAAATAAATTAGAAAATATGAAAGAGCTGGGTGAAATCAGAGCAAAGGAAACTGATATTTATAAGAGGCCTGAAAATGCACTTACCACGTAAAAGGCAAGGGAAGCCTTATGAAATAAGGAAAAAAATAATCATGGCACAGGGAAAAAATCTCAAGAAAGAGCAATCTTCGAATAAAGAGCCCCCCAGGCGGCAGATTGAACCAGTTGAAAAATGTAATGCAACAATCCATGCAATGTCTAAGTATGAAAGTTTTTGCACTTTTAAAATATTTTAATTTCATTAACTTCATACAAATGCAGAGATTATTTTCTATATTTTAAGTTCAATGAAAGTGCACGTATTAGAATAGTCTACTTGCGACTAAGAATCAATCAATTACTAATTTTAAGGCTTCCAAATAGTGCCCTTTAAACATTTTTACTGTATCAACAACACTCACGGACACATCATTTGTTGCAATGATAGGAGGGAAAATTATAAAGTAAGTATTAGATACCAACAGGCTTATTATTTTTTTATATAGTTTGTACTCATTAAGTAAATTAAATAATTTTGTCCAGCTATGTCGTTATCATTAATTAATGTTCTTGTCACAAGACCAGCATTCAATATGCATATATGGGACATTTGAATAGTTGCTGTGCGGGAAGAAAAAACTGTGCATTTTATGAAACGTGCCTTATCTAACAAGATAACGCACGTTTCATAAACGTCACTATTTCGGTGAGAAGAAACATATTAGATAAAATATACATTATCTTAATGATTTGAGTGACTTAATTGGTGATTACACACCTGATGGACAATTAACTGCAAATCGCATAATTTTGGACATGCATACCGATATTCGTAGTTGAGTAAATTATTACTGCTGTCGATGTTCTTTGCAAGACTTCAAGAGTATACCTAGTAAGTATCTCCACTAGGTTTTGTGAATCAGAATAGGTAAATGTCAAATAATGTACCTATATCAGCATAAAATGTAAAGAATTGAGAGAATATTGAATTATAACAAATATAGAAAATAATTTTACTATAGATTTTACTGTTAACTACATATAAACTCATAGAAAAAATATTGAGGTCCAGCTCAACTTAAACTACGTTTATCTCAATAAAATTATCATTAGTTGATGAATGGTGATAGTTCTCGCGATGTAGCTATCGCTTTTGAAAACGCAAACCAGTCCAGAAGGGTTCATTTTTATTCCCTAAGAAATCAAGTCAATTTAAGTAAGAAATTGAAATTACAGATTTAAAGCATCGGAAAAAAATTAAAGTGTGAAAATAACGTGTCCGCTATAATTAACGGAATTGAAAATAATGATTTCGTGAGCGTACGTGTTTGCTTTCGTATGGTAGAAAATCCTGACCTCGAGGGTAGTACAATATTTGAGAATTGTGACGATGATGTATTTCGTGAAAACATTCGCCAAAGAAACTGTTTTTCGTAGGCTTTTCAAGTTGAGGCACCGAAATTAACCATGTAAACTACGTCCGTTATGATGAAGAAATCCTCGGTGGACCGTGCCTCTTGGTGCTGCTTCACATGTCAGCCCAGGGAGGAGGACTCCCACTTCCAACTTTGAGTTCAAATTGTGACGGGACCCCACGCAAACCGCAACTCCTGGGTCACAAGGGGTTAGTGGGACTCTCGTAACAAATTTGTGGAATTAGGTCCTCCAGTCTCCGAGCCTCATGTGCAGCGTTTGGAGTACGAGCACGTGTAAAGAAAACCAGCCCAGAAGTTCACATTGAAATTAATATTTTTAGAAAGGACTTACGTGAATGCCATAGCTTAGTTTCTTTCGTGCTGGAAATAGGTATTCTAAATAGTGTACACACAGGAAAGTACACAGGCGCAGAGAGAGACTAATATTCTAATTACTAGGTACATGCTAATAATCTAATTGTGAGTGGTGAAATGAGAGACAAAAACCTGTAATTAGAGTTAACTAAGCAATTACTAAACCAAAAACAGATATTTTTATTTATGTGCATTGAAGCAAATACATGTATTTCGCGGGTGGATGCTAAACATATACTACTTGACTTATCGGAATAATTCTATTAGATTGGCGTTTGCAAGAAGATAAGGCTAGCAGCAATATTTATTAGGCACTTCACGACAATTTACTTTAAATTATTTACATCTATTCACACTACATCATAAATTTCGCACTAAAGAAGAAGCGACATATGTTAGTAAAAGAGTTGGACCAAACTCTTCAAATGAAATATAGCATAAAAACATTGCATGCAAAATTGATTAATCCTTTTTTAGGAATTATAAAACCGATATTGAGATAAAAAATAGGTTTTAACTACCGTTTTTGACAGTCTTAAATAAAAAATGTGATATGTGTGATATGCTGTAAAAGCATTTTAAATAAGCCTTTCTGTTGTTGATCAGTCACTAAAGTTTTAAACTGGGATAACAACAACGTGGAAAACGGGGAATATTTCAAACAAATATTTGAGACAGTAATTAACCGTTAAAAACAAAATGTCTAACGTCATTGTAGCTGTCTCAGAATTTATCCACCCATTTCTTTTCTCCATAATTTTTCCATACAGGTGTAAAAAGGTCAGACATTGACTATTATCTCATCATGAGATAGATGTTCTTCATGGTTGTATATTGTATACAAAAGTGTAACATAATTTGTTGTTGTCATTGTTTTTTCTTAAATTCATGAAAATTGCAAGCAATTTATTCTTTATTCTTGTATGCTCTTATAGTTGGCATATTCTTCGTTCTTTTTGTGCTTTTACATATTTTCGTCCACGTCTAAAGAAAAAAAACTTTTCCTACATTTGGACTATTTTCCTATTGTTTCGAGGGCATAAATTATTGCTGGTAATTTTCAAACTGGTGAAAACCATTGAAGCTACCTAAAACTCCATTATTGAGTAGATGAATTTGTTATTGTATTTGTTTTCAATTGGAACAATAAATTTATCTTTCCATTTATGCTATACCTACATTCTTTTCTTCCCTCAATCCCTAGCTTAGATTGCATTATCACGTCAAACACTGCTTTCAGGATCCAAACGCCTTTTATTAATATTCCCTCCTCCAATTCACCAAGCCTCCTAATTCCTAAAAGCCATTTCCACTGCTTCTCTACCCAAAAATAAATTACGTTTGCATTTCCTTCATTCCCTTTGTATTCCTCCGCCCTACATTCCTAATCCAAGACGAAGCATATTTTCATTTACTTAATTCCACTGCTGTTTGTGAAGCCAGTACACATCATAGTATTAAAAAAGACTTCTTCATCTCGAAGGCTTCATTATCGAAGGTTACATTATATTTCAATTGCACACATATTTTTGGACATAAAGTATAAACCTTCTTACCCAAATGCACGTTTAAACACTTCCCTCTTACCTTGATTAAACTCTCTTCTTTTAAGTTGTCACACTTGGACACGCATGTAATAATGAATAAAGTGATATAAGAATTAATATGGTTTGCTTTTATGGAATACTAGAGCAGAAAGAACTGACAAAGTAATTTTATACAATGAAGCTCTAAGAGGATTGAATTATAGGACGATATGGAACCACGTAGTGAAGGAGATATTTGTGAGGTCCAAGACTGCGTGAAAGAGCTCACGTCCAACGCAGAGAAAGGTAAAACATGCGTAGTGGCCAATATATACCTTGTAAGGAAGAGAGCTGCGAAGTTAATTACCTCAGAACAAAAAAATCTTATGGAAGTAATAGCGATATTTTTTCTTATGGATATAAAAGCCACATTTGGATTTTTCAAAATTTCAAGTGTCAGAAGTATCAACGGCTAGTCATAACATTGCAATAACCTCAAGCGAAAATACGGCAAACTGGTAACGAGATGCATGCTTGCGTATTCCTCATTTGATATGATCTGAGCTGTGAACATCAACTATCATCAAGGAAAAAGGTTATGCAAATGTGTGAGTTCAAACAGTATCAAGTCAACCAATGACTCGTCAGTTCATTTGAATATTTTTTCTGATAATTAAAAGCGCGAAAACATTTTTCCGTATTGATTTCCAGCTTCAATTTTATTTTGAAAATCCGATTGAATTACGAAATGCAACGAAATTGAGAAATTCGAGCTAAAAGTGTGTAGCGTAGAGCTATTTCAATGCATGTATGTGTAGTTTTACCAAAAAATTGAAATGAGACATTTTTAGTTTTTGTAATTTGCGTCACCTCGCAATTAAAAAACCATAACTTGGCCGTCAATTTTCGTCTCACTACTTTTAACCAAAAACACATACCAAGACGCCAAACGGCGGCGTCTCAATACGCAGTATTTAAAGTCACGCGAGACGCACTTTCGTGACGCGTGGCAGGAAACTTTTTAAAAAATTAAGCAGATATTAGAATTATGGAGTAAATATTGCCATTTAAACTAACCAAAAGTTTGTTTTTACAAAAAATACTCTGCAATGAACTACATTAAATATTAACGTCATTAACATGGCTTGATTAATCACGCATTATGCTGAAAAAGGCCTTCACAACCTCAGTTTTTTTTAGATTTGACAAAATATTTTTAGGCGGGAAAAAAAGTTTTCTAGAAACAATTGATAAAATACGCCAAGTATTTACTGAAACATATATGATGTGAACTGAGTATCAGCGGTTCTTTTTTTTGTATTGTCTTCGTCTTAGAGCCGTGCTATATCTTGTATCCAACAGCTTCTTCATTATTATTTTTTTCATGATGAGGTCACACTCACGGACTGTTTTGAGTATTGCTATCTCCCTCAAACTACCTTGATTGATATTTCAGAAAGTTAAACTTGTAAACCCTCTTCATTTGGTGGGAATATTGTCTCCCAATAGTCGTGCATAACGCTTTCTTGGACTGATTGTGAGTTCATAAAACTGAAGACTTTTTCAAAGGGAAACAAACGCAATTTTCTTCGCTCTCTTCAATCATTCAAACACGAAAAATGAACGCCACCACAGCGTGGAAGAATCGTCATCGGCTCAAGACTGCGGAACCACCGCCGCCGCCGCATCCCAACACGCCAAGAGGGAAAGAAAACACTCAAAACGCCCTCTCCCGCTGACGATAATAATGAGATATGTCACGTTAAAAAGGGAGGAGAGGAAGGGCTTGGGGACGATTCGAAGGGAAGGCGAAGAAAGGAAAGATTAATGGGCGAAGAAGAGGGAGGGAAGAGAAGGGACTTTGTGGGGGGAAGACTTTTCAGTGGTTCGAGGAAGAGTGAGAAAAGGGTTGAAAAGGACTTGAGAGGGATATAAGGATGGGGGTTTCTCGGGGGGGGGGGGGGGGGGGGTGAAGGTTTGGAGGGAGGAGGCGGGAGAGGATTTTCGCCGACGAAACGACAAAAGAGAATAGATTGGAGGCGAAACACAAAACTAATCAGCGGGTTTGCCCGGGATGAACTGATTGATAAATGGCCGCTTATATGCCTAAACATCCCTTATCTCGGAAATACGAAGCCACACAAAGGACATCCTAATGGTGGTGAAAAGAAAAGTGGGGAAAAATGAGAGCGGGAGAAAATGGATGGTGTGTTTGCGAGGGAGGGTAGAAGTAGTTTATTGTGAAAACCGTTCCCTCCACCACCCTCCCTCCCAAAGACGTCTACTTCTTCATATTCGCCTAAAAGGCCCTGCGTCTTCCGTTCTACCCACACCCTTTCGCTGCCTTTACTTCCTTGTCCTTTTCCTCTCTATCCCCCCCTTTTTCCCTTTATATAAGCTCTTACAGACTCTTTGGAGGCCCTGGGAAGTAGTTCCGTAATGACCTCAAAATAAGCCCCTCCCCTTCCTCCCACAGACTTCTCTTTCCTCTCTCCCTCTATTTTCCTCCCTTTCGTACCTCCACCACCTACTACCACTCCTCTCCCCTCTATTCGTTCCCCACCCCCCTTCCCCCTCTCCACCATTTTCCCCCAGAGATGAGGAAAGTTTTCGGCAAAGAGTCATGCACCACTTGGCCCAGGAATTGAAATGAAGGGAAAAGGACGCTGGATATATATGGTTGGGAGGTCTGAGAGAAGAGGAGAGCTGGTGTAGATTGATGGAGATCCCAGAGTCCAGATTCGAAATCTCCTCATTAAAATAATGTTTTTTTCTCTCTCTCTCTCATGGAATTGTTTCCCCGGTCACCAACATCGTCCCCACTGCCCGCCCTTTTCCAAATCCCCACCAAACGCTCCCATAGCTATCGATAACACCCCCTCAGACCGAATCGCTTCCTAGGGACGTTTTTTTTTACTTCTCATTTTAATTTTCCACGGTGAAAAAAATGAAGTGAAAGAGTGCCGTTCTGGGTGTGTCTTGGATGAATTTCGATCTGAAGAGAAGCCGCATAGTCGCTTTACTTTAGAAATCGTTGTCATTGACATAGCCCGTCGTCACCCAGCCACATAGAGCATATATTCCCTCGGCTAGAGTAAGAGTCGGCATTTGCGGAGGAAAATGACGTTATTAAAAACTCGTCTCGCTCTGGAAATGATTACATCCCAAGACCCAGCGCATTAATTGCAAATGCGAATGCAAAATTGATACTCGGGTGAACTTGATGAAATGAGTTTTTCATATTTATTATTAACCTGCTGTTTCCTTATTTTTTTTGTTTCAGGGCGTTGTTAATAGTGGACTATGTATCTTGACACATCATGATGACGTATGATGGCGTTTTGAGTGTATAAAAGGGAATTTAAAAAATAATTACAATAGTGACTGTGGTAAATGACTATGTAGAATGTGAAGAATAAACTAAGAATGTACGCTATATCTCTACTAAGAATCGGATATGAGTCATGAGCATCTTTCCTTTTCTATGGCACGGGTTTCAACTTTAAATTCTTTTCAGCAGAAAAGCGATTCCTTACTTGAAAATATCGATGGAGTTACAGTTCTATATTCATCAAAGGGGATTATATGTATATATATATATATATATATATATATATATATATATATATATATATATATATTTATTTATTTATTTATTTATTTATTTATTTATTTATATATATATCTAAAGATGAGGAAGGACCAACCGGTCCGAAACGTTCCCGTAAGAACAAATCCTTTCATCTATATCTCTTTCTTCTCCCTCCTGTAAGTCTTATTTTATATATTTGTGGCCAATTGGCGAAAACTTCACAAGAATATATATATATATATACCCAATAAGGAGTCACAGGCGTGACAAGTAAAAACATAGTGACACAAACAAAAGAAACCCACACGTGTGGGTTTCTTTTGTTTGTGTCACTATGTTTTTACTTGTCACGCCTGTGACTCCTTATTGGGTATATTTTCACCACGTGTGAACTTCGTCGATTGAATATATATATATATATATATATATATATATATATATATATATAAATATAGTAATGTTCTTTGAATTTTTAGAAGACAAATATAATAACCGTACAGGAGTATAAAATTTTAAACCAATAAAAATTCTACATGAATATCTAACACAATTATGCACAAATAAATCCCTTCTTCCGTTCCTTAAAGTTCCTTTTAGATTAAGATTTTTCACTTGGACTAGTCATTCAATTGTACGAAGAAGGTCCTATACCTCAATCATTTACGGAATAAATAAAAAATAGAGCTCGATGAATGCAATTTATGCTGAAATATTAATATGCCATCACGTTTCGGTTATTTGTTTCTTGTTGGAACTAATTAACGATGAATGGGGGCTGGAGTATATTTGAATAATCAAAGCATAAAAAATGTAGCAAATTGGTTTCGCGAAAACAAATATTTGTAAACCTGAGGGGGCACTACGCTCTAGAACATGTACCACGCTTTAAATTCTTAACCAACTGTAAAATCGATAATATTTGACTCAAATAAATTAATAATGTGGTCAGTGAATATTTACCCATTAAGTTTATCATAGCGTGCGTGACCAGCCTCATTGAAGAGCATTAAAATGATATGTATAATTTGAAACCTACCTTTATATGCAACATATATTTCAACACAGTTTTATTAATCTCCTAAAATGAGTTTCAGTTCTTGAGGAGCACTGGACGGCCACCATGATAAGCTACTCTCCAAAAGTATTCACTCTTGTAAGTGCAACGTCATAAAAAATGGTAAACAAATTTTCAGTTTTAGTTGCCTGCTTAATATCTTAATGAACAATATTTAGCGCACAAAATAAATTGGGTAGAGGTATTGGAGTTACCACATTTGGGTAGAGGTATTGGAGTTACCTCATTTTTACAAGGAACGAATGAAGGATTTTGAACCGAATTCATGGTTACATTTTCTATTGGGTAGTTACATGGAACTCTATCATCCACTTTCTCAATATTTCCACTTTCATAAACAGTTGGTAACAGCTCTGGTGGGACAAAACGTTCACCTGACCTAGATTTACTAAAAGACTTCTTTATGTAGGACGTATTCCTTCTCTATGGATAATTTTCATTTCCCTCACGACTTATCCAATAAGATCGTGGCTCATTTGCATCCTTAGGCACATGTGGTACACGGGTCCCCCGCGCAGCGACTTAACCACCTATATAAGGGTCTGCAGGCTCACGCTTATACCCCAGGTTTCAAGGAAGGCTGCGGGAATAGGAAGGAATAAAGGATAGAGGTAACAGGTATTGGACTAGGCAGCTTTGGGCCCTAGTGCCATGAATAGGCAAAAGGGCTTAAACCGAAACGCGAAACAACCATTTTGTATCCTGCGTTGGCTGCGACTCATCCTTAGTCACAGTAGGCTTTTCCCAATATTTATCTTTGACAGTGCGATGAACTACTTTATTACCAGGATAGTATCGTAAATGAAATACTAACTTTGTTTCCTTCCACAGATTTATTTTCTTGGTACAACATGCTTCGACACATCGGTGTCATCATCAGGCACCCCAGTGCCATGAATAGGGAAAAAGTACCTGATGATGACACCGATGTTTCGAAACGAGCCTCGTTTTTCCTCCGATGTATTTCATTTACGAAATTCAACTTCCACCTAGTTGAGCCTGAAACAATGGAACCAGGATAGTACTTTATAACCTTTTTACGAGCATACCATTCATGAAAGGTTTTTGTGGTTTCCTATTTTAAAACTAGTAGTTGATGAGCAATCTCCTGTATCTTTGGCATTAGAAGTTCACTGTTTGTGGGAAATACTGATCGTAGACGCCTACTATACAGTAGCTGGGATGGGGAAAATGGAAGACCACTAAATAGTGTCATGCTCCAATAAATTCTCCCGGTAGTCTACAGATTACTCTGCACTTTTCTTCAGAATTTGTTTTCCCAGTCCTACTCCCTTTTCTCCCAAGCCATAACTTGTATGGTACTATGGACTGCATGTACTCAATCTAATTTTCTTACTCTTATAGTATTGCAAACATTCATATGATTTGAAGGGAACTGTTGTTGTACCTATATTTAGACTTGTAATGCTGTGCATCGATTATTATATCAGTATACATTTGTTTTATCAATAATTCTCTCTGCTAGTTGTTGTCGTAACTGTTTGCACCTTATCCATTGTTCTGAATAAATTTAAAATGACGTTCTGTAACCACGATTGAACCGAGCCATCATTTAAAATCCATTACAAAACTAACCTTCTACAATAAGTTATGGGCCCAAGAAAGAGATTTGAATAATTATCGCTAGAAGATTCGACTTGAATGTGCGAAATCTGAATATGGCAAATGGCCTCGCGGTTTCAGAGGCATCATTGACAAGTTGAAAGAAAGTGATGATTATGCGTATTGGAAATTTGGTATGAAGAATCTTCTCAAGCATTTCCATTTATGGGGCTACGTAGATGGGGCAGTAAATATTCAGAAGGACTACAAAAAGACAACAACGAAGATGGGGATGCGCTAAGTCTGATATGTCTGCATCATTCCCGGGATATACATCCTGAGGATACCCTTACGTGAGGATATCCTTACGTGAGGATACCCTTCCCGGGATACCCTTACGTGAGGAATTCAAGATATGCTAAAGATGCCTGGGAAGAAATCAGAAAAAAACTTTGAAGACAAACGCTGAAATCGCCGGATCAATCATCTTAATATCCTTCTAGATGAACGACGAGATAAGTATTCGTCCATGCACGAGTATTTCATGTCCATATTGTCTACTGCTCAGAAATTACAAGATATAGAGAAGAGAGTGGAAGATGATTTGATTGCTGTAGTATTGCTGCGTGGACTACCTGAACAATACCAAATGCTGAGGATGGCATTAGAATATTCCGGAGCTGAACTAACCTCCGAAATTGTTCGAGTAATATTGCTCCAAGAAGACAGCAAAAAAATGAAGAACCTGGTGAGAGCGCTTTAATTGCATCTGGAAAGGAGTATCACGGCAAAATAAACCAAGACAGCTGTGGAGCGGTTGAAGAAGGGACTTAGCTACTAAAAGTGCGGCGAGAAGGGACACGTTCGTCCGGAGTATCCTCAGCTAAAGAAGAACCATGAACCTGATCAGAAGAATTCGAAAAATTTGGAAGCTAATCATCATAAGAAGAATGAAAACAACGAGAAGAAATATTTCAAGAAAGAAGTGTTCAGTTTGCTGACTCAAAAATGCATTAATTCTTGTAGTTCATTGGTTTCTCATCAACATGAAACCAAGAAAAGACTTTTTGCACGATTTTCCTGTTAAGTCTCAGTCTAAAATGTAAATTAAGTGTGCAAATGGGAAAAGAATAGAGAGTTCTGGTTGTGGTAAACTATTACTGACTAGTGAAAGGGTAACTGACAACATAACTGTAAACAATGTGTCTTATGTATGTACCTAACCTATGCGCTACCTTGTCTATTTCACAGATTGCAGAAGAGGGTATGGTTCTTATCTTTCGATCTGCAGGCTGTATGATCTACAAAGAATCTAATGTTGAGATAGATGGAGAGCCATCCATGTTTGCGTCTGAGGACAATGGTGTGTACAAAATGGGCAATGTTCAGGAATTACCCACTAACACTGTTTTTACTGCAACCAAAGATGATTCTAATTTTGATTAATGGCACAGAGGTGTTGGGCATTCGCATGATAATGGTCTGATCAAAATGAAGGCCATGGTAAATTGAATGCACTTTAATAAGAATCCTGTTAGAAGTCTTTGTGTTCCATGCATCACTGGTAAACAGAATCGCTTGCCACACCCAGAGAGTGAGAATAGAGAAACTGAAAGATTGGCCCATGTTCATGCTAATGTTTGTGGCCCAATGAAATAGGAATCACATGGTGGATCAAAGTACTTGTTAATGTTTGTAGGTTATTTCTCTAGAAAGGTTTATCCTTATTTTCTAAGGTCTAAAGATTAAGTATTTTCAATGTCTGGTTCTTTTGAAGCTAGAATGGAAAAGTTAACGGGATGTAAGATCAAAATACTACACACTGATAATGGGGGCGAATTTGTGAATGGACAGATGAAAAATTTTCTTCATAAGGCAGGTATCCAACATCAGCTGATTGTGCCGTATACTTCACAGCAAAATGGTAGGGCAGAACGAGCTTTTAAGACCATTTGTGAAAAAGCAAGAAGCCTGCTGATGGTTGCTAGGTTGCTTAGATCCTATTGGGCAGAAGCTTGTCAAACTGCATGTTACTTGAAGAACAGAAGCCCATCTCATACATTTTATGCTATGCCAGAAGAATTATGGACAAATAAAAGAACTGATGTGAGTCATTTGAAAGTGTTCGGTTGAATTGCTTATGTCAATGTACCAAAGGAATTACATAAAAGTAAATGGAAGCCTAGGAACAAACCCCACATATTTGTTGGATATTTTGAAAACACGAAAGGGTATCGTCTAATTGACCCAAAGAATCCCAAGAAAATAGTGAGAGCTTATTCCGTAAGAGGTATTCCTGGAAAATAGCCGTCTAAATGTCAGCATTGGTGAAGACGATATCAAGGAAACGGGTTTTGATTTTTTCTTAAATCATGAAGTAATTCAAGAAAAAAAATCATGAAGAAAGCCATGAAGAGAATCATGAATTCATAGAAGGTCAAGAATTCTTCAAGGGGGTGGAAATGAGAGACCAAGGAGACGATGTCAGAGATTTGATGAATTTTTAATACATCAAGCAGAAGATAGGGAAGTTGATCGTTGTTCAGTAGAAGATGGAAAATCAAGGCACGATTGGAATGAATGGCAAAAGTCTATGTAAGAAGAGTTAGATTCTTTGGAGGAAAATCGAGTGTGGGAACTGGTAGAAAAACCTCCTGATATGAAACTCGATGGATGTAAATGGGTATTCAAACTTAAAAAACTCATAATGGAACTACACGCCATAAAGCAAGATTGATGGCACATGGTTTTACCCAAAAGTATGGAATTGATTAAAATGAAACATTTTCTCCTGTAGTAAGAGCCTCGACCTTAAGAATGTTATTTGTCTTGCCTGTTGAATATGGATGGGACAATCATCATTGGGATGTAACAACCGCTTTTTAAATGGAGAATTAAATGAAGATATTTATATGTCTTGTCAGCCAAAAGATTACATACAAATGTGAAATGACAATCGGGTCTGTAAATTGCTAAAATCATTGTATGGGTTGAAGCAATCATCTAGAATGTGGAATGAAAAGATAGATAAGGTTCTGTGTGAACAGAAATATGTCAGATACAATCTAGAACCTTGTTTATATCGTAAATCAAATGATGAGAACATAATTATTGCTCTATTTGTAAAGTTTTTACAAGGATAATTTTAAGATCAAAGATTTAGATTTAACGTCAAATGTATTAGGTATGCGTCTGAGAAGAGAAGATTATGTGATATATCTCGATCTAAGTATGTTATAGATGAGATTCTCAAGACATTTGGTATGATGGATGCCAAACCAGTATGTACCTACTCCAATAACTGTGGGCCTAAAGCTAGAAAAATAAGATGGGTATGATGATAAGCCTTACCAGAATTTAATTGGATGTTTAACGTATATCTCAGTTAACACAAGACCAGATATAGCTTATGCCACGAGTGTATTGTCACAGTTCAATATTTGTCAAAAGAAAGACACTGGAAAAATGCAAAGCGTGTTCTACGCTATTTAGCTGGAACAAATAATTTTTGTTTTATGTTCCAAAAATCTGAGTGAGGATATTTTAGGTTATGTAGATGCTGACTGGGGAGGTGATTGTATTGATCGTAAATCCTACACTGGGTATATATTTAAGCTTGGGGATAGTGCCATATTCTGGTAGAGTAAGAAACAATGCAGTGTAGCAACTTCAAGCACAGCGGCTGAGTATGTTGGCTTGTCAGATGCTGCTAGGGAAGGATCTATTTAAGGAATTTGTTGTTAGATCTGATTGCCGTTGATGTATCTCCAGTGACATTATTTAATGATTGTCAATCAACCCAGAATATAGCCAGAAGTAGGATGTTTCATAGTGGTGTTAAACATTTGGATATTAGGGAGAGCATTGAGGAGAAATTAACTCTCATGTTCACATTGGAAGGCTTATTGATGTTGTCGGCCATGAGTTAACAAGGATACCCGTGGCGAGTGAATACTTCCTGCATGACATCAATTACTGCACTAGATAACTTTCTTTTGAGGGAACATAATTCTAGCCAATGCGAAAAATAATCTATGATGACAAGATAACTTTTACCTCCATGTTCAGCAATGTCAGCACCAACTTTCTGAAATGGTAGCTTTGGTATTACATGAGGTAATAAGGGTTCCTTACCAAAATGAGGGCTACATTTTTCACATATTCTACACTAAGAGATAATCATCAAAAAACATCATCACCAAGAGTGGGCTAATAAAACATTTGGCGATCCTTGGCTTTTGGTTTACTTGTACCTATATGTCATCTAAATCCAGCACATAGGCTCTAAAGGAGGTGGAAACAAAAATTTTCTCGCCTAGTACTACAAACCCCTCCCAGACATATATATCTTCCTTAGAATCAAAATAAGGTTTACGGTAAGAAGGGATGTCCCTTTGGTAGGGCCAGCCTCGATAATAATATTTACTTATAAGCCCAAGAACCTGATCTTTGGCAGTTTCAGCAAGAAAAATCAATTTACTTTCATCCCTCATTGGCTAAAGTTTGGTGATCGAGTGTACGATTACCAGCATCTCTGAATCATGACATGTTTCATGATGACTGTTCCGGAATAACATATCAGCAAAATACAAATATTTTCCCGGCACATAAGAAAAAATCAAAGAATAGGTATTTCATAAGTTTCAGCCTCAACCTCTGAAGCCTAACTGAGCCTATTTTATAAATATGCTTACTCATAATTGAAATCAACGGTTTATGATATGTATGTTCATCAACAGTTACACCATAAATAAATTTATGAAATTTCTGAGTCCAATAACAAATTGAGAATAGCTCATTTTCCGACTGGCTATAATTTACTTCGCTGTAATTCATGGTTCACAAATCACAAGCAACCAGCCTTAGTGAATCATTTTCACCTGTTTATTGCAAACAGCATCCAAAACCATTTTTAGAGTCATCACACTGCAAAATATATCTTTTGCTTGAATAAAAGGGTGTTAAAGTCGGTGCTTTAGAAACACATGTTGAAAAAATTTTTAGTGCGCTGAGAGCCACTGAAACTCAACATTTTTCCTCAATAGCTAAGATAATGGTTGCATCAACAGAGCCATTTCAGGAGCATAACGAATTTACATAATTGAATGACCCTAAAATACATTAAAGTTCCTCTTTAGATTTCGGAGATAATTATAGAAAGTCAAATTCAAAGTCCTCTATCGGGATCAACGTGTATAACACGTTCATTGAATAATTGGCCAACATGCTTGACTTTTCTCAACTTATACTGCAACTTGTAAGAATTACACCTAGCCCCAATAGATTTTGCCCTAGAAATAACCTTCGATACTGCTATATCATGAATTTTCTCGGTTTCCCCGGTAAACAAGAGATCATCAAACCAAATAACAACATCTTCAATGGAACATAAATATTTTTCAACCTCTTCCTGAAATAATTCAGGGGCGTTGGAGAGCCCAAAGGGTAAAACTAAGTATCTATAAACTCCATGTGGGGAAGCAAAACAACACTTCTAGAATGATTTCTCATGCAGAGCAACGTGATAGAAAATTTCCGATAAATCGAACACTAAATAAAATTTTTCCCATTAAGCTTGGCTGCAACTTCATCCACTGTTCGTAGCATTTTGGGTTCCCTCACAATTAAATTGTTCAAATCAGTTGGATCAAGACATAATCTTAAGGTTTTATTTGGCTTCACCACATTACTAGCCTCTTTACACATGCCCTCTATTCTATTATATTTACCTTGACATTGGTCTTTCGACTACAAGCCTATCTAGTTTGTTTTTAAGTGGTGTAAGCATACATTTAGCTATTTAACTTGGAGGATAAAAATTGGAAGAGGTATTTCTTTAGTAGGAATTTCGCATTGGTCAGGAAACTTACCGGGGCCTTGAAATACTTGAATTATTCCTTTTACAAACAAGTATTTGGGGTTAGTTACATCCGTTACTCTACTTACACGCTTGACGAGATTTAAATTAAGACACATTGGTAAACCAAAGAAATAAATCTTGGGCGCATCACCACCGATATAATCATAAAATCCTCACAAGCTGACACATTATTGTATGAACACTTTAAACTAACAATACCAATAGAGTGGACTATTGAACTATCAAACCCTTCTACTATAATATTTGTGGGTACAGGTCTAATATTAGATGACAAATTCAAATTTTTAAAATGACTCAATCTCATAGTTGTCACATCACCCCCAGGGTCTAATTTGACTTTCTATAATTATGTTCTCATACCATTCCTCTTTCTGCTTCTGTGTCAACTTCACACTTGTTACCTTACTCTGGTTTACCCACACTTGCACTTGCCCTATTTGTATCGACATTATCATCATCAGTGTTACTTCCAGCTTCTACTGATATAATATTTTTCACATTACATGAAACTGCGAAATGGTTCGTAATGCCACATACATTACACTGTTTGCCATAATCCGGACACTGTCTCGGGCGGTGCGTTTGACATCATCTGCACTTGAATACTTGGGAGTTGCTAGAGTTTGCCGTCTCACTTATTGACTCAGGCTACTTTGCCTTCTTCGGTAAATTTTTCTCTAACTTGCTGGAGGAGATGCGGTTGACCGAAGTAGTCTGCGGTGAGTTAAACTTCTCAACCTGTTTTTTACTCTGCTCTGATGATCTGCACAACCTTGTGGCCTTCACCAGAGTAAGATTATCAATACGAAGAAGACACTATCTTGTGTTAACGTCCAATACTCCATGCATAATATTTTCACGCAGAAGCTGATCACCGTCCATCTCCTTCCTTCACTTCATATTTGCAAGTTTTCAAAAGTTCACGACAGGAGGTCAAGAAGTGTTCGATACTTTCACCTTCTTCCTACGTCTAGCATTAAAAACACAGTTGTATCTCTCGGTGA
Organism: Pyrrhosoma nymphula; assembly: GCA_963573305.1. Lineage (NCBI taxonomy): Eukaryota > Metazoa > Arthropoda > Insecta > Odonata > Coenagrionidae > Pyrrhosoma > Pyrrhosoma nymphula. The sequence goes on along the minus strand of OY754338.1, from coordinate 2,904,915 downwards.
AAAATATTTATCAATAACCTTAAGAGTCTCTGAGTATGAATGACGTTGTTTTTCCGTCATGGGAAGCACAGTCACCATCCGAGCTGAGTCGTGGCCCATCATATTGCGTAAAAGCGACAGCTTCACCTTGTGCTCACATTGATCCTGGCCGGTGGACACCAAGTAATCCTCAAATTTCTCTTTCCAGAACTTCCATTCATTAGAAGCATTGGTGACCTGGATATCAATACTTGGAGGTAACTTAACTGATCCACCGAAAGCCACGATCACAAGATGAGGTAAACTCCGTCACAATTCTTCGGAACCAGAAACGCGATTAGATGTACGACTGCACCATGTTTCCTATTCTTTCAACTTAATGTGGTTGGATTTATCTTGATTAAATCACAATTAGATATTTATCAGTGTCAAAAATTACACATTTTAATACAGATTGTGACAACAATACAAAACAAAGAATAAATAAACATCTAACATAAAACAAACAGTGTTTGTTGCTAATCCAACTCTTATACATGAAACACGTGCAATGCTGCCCACTTGCCAAGCCATCCTCTCCATGCAAGCATTTCCCAACTAGTATTGCACCTCACTCCCTTCATTTGAATAGTTAACTAAAGTTTTCCTTTCACTTTATCCTATATTTCCTTGTTTCTCTTTCTTGTAATCTTCTTTGCTGGTACCATTTATAGATTTATTTTTACACCCCTTTGTCCAACCCATGCGAAATATCTATTATGTTTAAGGGCAAAATATACTAACACTAAATCCTTTGATCATAACATTAACTCTCATATTTCTCATAAACTTCCTTGAAGTGAAGTATCTGGGAGTTACGATAACCTCGAACCAATCGTGGGGAACACATATAAGAAATATTTGTGGCAGAGCTCTGAAGAAGCTAGGATTCGTCAAGCGTATTGTGGGAAGATTTTCAGATGAAAAAGTAAAAGAGAGGTGCTGTTTCGCACTCGTCCGGCCACACCTTGAATATGCAGCGAGCACATGGGATCCGGTGCAGAAAGACTTAATCCGGGAACTTAATGAAATACAAAGGAAAGCTGCGCGATTCGTCTAAAACTGCTACGGGCGTACAGACAGCGTTACGCAGATGTAAAACGAATTAGGCTGGGAGCCGCTAGAGACTCGGAGGCTGCGCGCTAGGCTTAGATTACTTGAACAATTGAGAATAGATATCTTTAAGAGCGACACGGAGAACATCATATTAGAACCCCACTATATTTCCAGGTCCGACAGAAACGATAAATTAAGAGATATATGTTGCCGAACGGATAGGTATGGAAATTCGTTTTTTCCCCGAACAATAAGGGACTTCAATAAATGCTAGGCGTTATTTCATTAGAGCGTTTCCTATTTATATGTAAACGGCTGGTGTCCTAATACGCCACACGTCTATTGAGGCGGCTTGCGGGGTAGTATGTAGAGGTAGATGAAAAAAGGAGGTTCTGCAGTAAATTGGTGTAAACAAGAGGAAAAGTACTTGCATGATTCATATTTTGTTAAACATAGCAAGAATGGTGAAATCAATATAATTGACACGGCTAAAATAAGAATAATATAATAAGCAACAATGAAACAGGAATAACACCTAAATGCGTATTTAATTCGCATCACTTAAGTTACTATTTATCCATTTCCATTATTGCATAAAATTTCGCACTAGCTACACCCCTTTTTAGAAAAAAATTGTGTTAGGTTAAGAATTAAGAGGTATTCAACAATTGCCTGTTCCCAACAGCTGATACCTCACATTCCTTCCAACTAAATGATCGTTAAAAATTTACAAAAATTTATTACTAGGTAAATGCTTAGTTAAAAATTTCTAACCTACCTGTACTACTGTATCTTACATTTTTCCTTATAATTTCTAAAAACAAGAAAAAATATAAATGAATCTATGCTCATCATTAAATTCATAATTTATAACTTGCATATTACCTCAAATAGCTACGAGAAGTTTCTAGGTCCAATCTTCTTCGCCACAACTCTATAACTCGTAATAGTACATTCATGATGGCTTCAGTAACATTAAATTCGTGATAATAGCTTTATCGGAGGATTTTAACTTAAGCTAGACAAGGTAAATATTTTCCCAATAGTTGACGTCGAAAATAACCTATGAAATATGTTTTGAACAGTACAAAAACTAAATTTCCCTCAGCATGCAATCTTTTACATAACGTTCCGAAAAAATTATATTTCATTCAAGAGTGATCTCAGATGAGTTAAAAATGGCTCTATGTGTCAACGACCTGGAGATACACCTTATGTTCAAAACTTCAGCGAGTTTCATTTAATGCTGGAAACAGATCTTTCTTCGAGGGGTGCTTCAGGACATGTCTACATTTGCATGGCAGTAGCTGGAAGGAAAATTGCCAATGACACACGAAACTTTGACGAGGGTCGAGAGCAGATGTCGACTTCAGTCTTGCAGGTGGCTAACTCCTCAGCTAACCCAAAGTTCACAAGCTTGAATAGTTCTCCGTTGCAGGGTAAAATTAAAATTTGAACTCGGTATCTCCGGGGACTTAATATTCCTTTCAACGACAGTAAAACATTTTTAAAACAAATTTTAATCGTAAACCAGATTTTTATATCATCTGGCTATTAAATAGGTAACTGATGTGGATAATATGATGAAATTAAGATTGAATTAACTTCTAATAGGCAGAACAAAAACTTTCATGACGATTTCTTTTTATATTTAAGAGTTTTATAATACACTCCACAATTTAATTTTACTACAAGATCTACGAGAACCCACTAGAATAACGTAAAGTGACGCAAGGGGTGCTGGAGACATTACATCAATTTGTTTTAACAAACGAGTCCTTGTGGATTAATGGTAGGATTTTCATGGGAAAAATACATTTAATTGACCATACAATGGTTGTTTTCAACCGGGAATGTGCAACACATAATGCATATTGATGATATAATTGAAGACTTCAGAACATAAGCGAGAAATATTAAGTATGATTTACATAATTAAATTAAAATCACATGAAAGAGTGTCAATGAACTAAAAAAATAGCATTTATATGTGAGAAATAACTTCAAGAGAGAAACTAATGTATTACTCCAATTATATCCACCTATAAGTCCATTTCATTGAAAACTGAAGTAATTTTCATACAATTTTGCCTTCCAGCAGGAGAAAATAGTTAAAGGTTTCAATATATTATTATTATTAATTTTATTGTTCTAGGACCTTGTCCTGTGGAACATAAATCATTTGTATACGATTCATTGTATGAACATGCACAAACATCCATAGCCGACCGACCATATATAGCCGACATTAAAAAAAATATATGGAGTGAAGGTTCCTTAAACGCAGACAATGGCCATTGCCAAATTGGCTTTTTCGGAAGCTCTAGTTGCTATAGAACGTTCAATAATTGTAGATCTAATTGCACCTCCACCTCCACCTCAAATTGTCTTTCTACTCCTACAAACATGGTTGACCCACAATCTCAAAGCTTTCACAACTAATAAAAATGTTAGTAACTAATCGCTCAAGCATTTTCAAGTGAAGATAAAGTTATTTATGCATATATGTAATCCACAATATATATCGAGCCTCTAGTTTATCGAGCAATAGTTTTTCATCTCCGTATGAACCTATATTTCCAAAATAATCTCAAGGTAAACAAACTACGATATCACCTCTACTACTAGAGCAATATGTTCTGGCCCAGTCAGCAAAAACTATGTGCCTAGAATATGCTCAGAATATGCTTAAGAGACAAAGGTATATGCTGAGAATAACCTCTAAGAACATGCTGGAAATATGACAAATGGCACTGCTGAGTACATGCTGGGGACAGATGCTAAGCATGTGCTGGGGACAGGTGTTAAGCATATGCTGGGAATATGCTGGGTCACACAAAATATGAATCAATGAATGTTTAACACTTAAGCAAGTAAAAAATTTCGTTCAAATATTTTGATGAGATTTGCGATGATGAAAACCCAATTTCTAAAAATATAAACGAAAAAAACTCATATTTTACATGCCAGAAAATCGAACTGCAAACTTTACACTTCACAATCCACCACCGTACCACTGATCTACCGCTACCCAGAGGAATTTGCAATTCACAGGGATTATATTCGTTTTTATTTTCATAAATTCAGACTTAGAAGGATTGTTGTAAGCACGGAGTATTGGTTGTAAGTTTATCGTGCTGTCAAATGAAAATCTTTGAAACTAGGATGAGAATTTCATAGGGAATGAGTTTTAGTAACATTAAGATTTTTATCTTACCCGCATCAAAATTCAAAGTCACGTGCGATGGTGAGTGTAAAAATACTACCAAACATTTGGTTTAGAACGCGATTCATGTACTTTGGAAGTGATTAAACTCTTCCAGGCGGAAGATATTTTCAGTCCATTGTTAAGACAATTTTGGGCTTTAAAAAAGTTTCCGTCTCCTCACATCTCGGGAGCATGTGCTGAGAATGTTCTCCTATCATATTCTACGCAGCACAAACTAAGTACATATGCCAACATATGCCAGCACGAAAGTTTGCTGACTGGGGGAGCTCTTCAGCCCCTGAATGCTTGGCCCTAATCAAACATGGAGTGATTGAGAAGATAATAACAGGAAGGAGTTTTTTAGAGAAATTTTGCAGCGAAACATCGGTAATCTACGGTTTGTGAGACGTAATTTCGAACTCTTCAGTATATTTAACAAAACATTCCGCTTCCATCGGTAATAAGTCTCATGTTTTATGGCCACTTTTTTAGAGTTTCTCACACCACAATATCTTCCAAAATTCCGAAACTTATAATGTCTTGAAAATGCATTAATCAGCAGGAAAATTCTGTTATAAATGACATGGCCAGAGCGATTAGGGGATTATTTAGGCGAAAAATTTATTCATTCACTCAGGTGATTGTTTAGGAAAGAAAAATTTCTGAGACGTGAGTACACGAGATAAAGGAACTGCCAGAAATGGAAAGAAAGAGAACTAGTGTTCAGTGAGCTGAATAGTGAACAGCTAACTGAAAATGTATATGACAATGGATAAAATGAATAATTACTATATATCCAGAAAGGCCGATTAGATTAAGTAGTAATACGTTGTCCTAAGTGGCCGAAACGCCAATGGAATATTATATAATTCATCAATCGATGACGTGAGCTGTCATATCTAGTTTCCGGTAAATCCCACAGTGGAAGAATATCTCAAATGCATTGATAGGTGGTGTATACTTCTGAAATTCAAACTCTCCGCCACGCCGTCGCGGAACATGTATGGTCAGTGCCCGGACACAAGGTTATAAGGGTTGTTATTACATGTAGTACCATTACCTTGGCAATTTTACATACATAGAACTGAAACCATGGTCAGTTAAAAATTAAGTATGGATATTTTTAATGAATCTAATAAATGATAGATCATGCTCATGCGTGATTGCTTTCGAATTAATTTTTCCCACTGCTACCGTTTCATTTCCCACCTCACCATTTCCTCACTTGCGTTCTGTTTATTCCCTGCAGACTTCACTCCCTCTCAATGCACATCCAGACATCGTCACCCCATCATATTCCAACCTCACCCCTGACCAAGCGAGTAGGAGCACAACACGAGCAGTAATTCAATTCCCCATCCCCTCTCTCCCCGGCTTCGGCACCCTCGGGCAATACAGCATCCCCACACCAACAACACCGCTGACGAAGCTCCGGCTAGCCAGACGGCTAACCACCCACGGCCAGCGGTGGCATCCGTGCCTCCTCCCCCCCATCATCACCCTCCCAATGCCCGTGGTGGGCAATCGCCGAGAGCTTTGTCGCTTCGCGTCGATGACGCACGGGGCGAAGTCCATGTTGTCACCCGGAGTTATTATATATATAAATCACCCGACGACGACGCTCGAATCAATGCCTTTCCTCCCATTCCGAACGAAATTGAGTGGAAATAGGTGAGGGTGCCGAGTGACGGAAGCTTTTAAAGTCTTGAGAATGCTTTCGGCAAGGCTAACGAATGGTACCAAATATGTTTTTAAATTTATATTTTACGCGTGATATGCTAGGATATTTTACTGATCAGTTACAAAATTGCTTGATAAAACTCGCTGTTGATTTTGGAATTCCTTCCGGTAAGCAGAATTTTTAACTCATACAATCAATTCGATACTCTAAAGAGAAACTTGTGGTAGAGCAATTAATTTTCCATATGTACTTCCTTTTTCTCCTCAGAGATAACTGTTTAGTTGGAAAAGGGTTCTCAACTGCATCAATGTCGCCCATGATCCCATGTAAATCCAAGTGGTCGAAAACGTCCAGGGTAACAATGTATCCCAAGTGGTCGAAAACAGAGTCCTCTGGATGGCTGTTCTCAACACTACTCCCTCATAGGGTATAGTAGTTGTGTACTATGTAGTGCATTATCGGCAATCCAGAGGACTCTGGTCGAAAAGAACGTTGGACTACATTTCTCAGTTCCTCTCACAGAGAATCGCCCGATGTGCCTACAGTGAAACGTATATGTAACTATAGATACCTGCAAATGATGCCGTGTTAATATCTCCAAAAGAAATTAGCCTAGTGGAGAGGCCTGACTCGTGAACTTCGGGAAGCGTTTTCTTTATAAAAATGCCAGGAGGACAAATGGCACGGTAAATTTTGTATTGCTTATTTGAGCAGGATTATTGCAATATTTTATTTGGTCTGTTTTGTTGTAACGTATTTATCTGATTTGAATAACGTATTTTGAATTTTAATAACGTATTTATCTGATTCTTTCGAGCTTAGAGCTAAATAACTGTTAAGTGGTCGTTTTCGACCTCTCGGGATAATACATGCTATACTCATTTGTCGCAGCCAATGGTGAGGTATAAAATTGGTCGGCCCTTAGTTTTGGCAGAGGGGTTTGAGTCTACCCATCACTTAGAAAGTTGTTCTATTTCTCTGAATACTTCGTTCAATATTTTTATTACCATACGGCCTATTGGTTTAAAGTTCTTACGCTCATATACCCACAACTACGTGTTTTTAATTGGTTTAGGGGAAAATATCTCACCACCTCTGAATTAATAGATGAAGATTCTGAGGACGCAGAATTCAGTGCTAATAGGATGAACACTAATCAGTCGATGGCTCCAGTAGTAGTATCATTTGGTGAACGTGAAGATATTTGTGACATACCTTAAGAAGAAAGTGTTAATTTTCTAAAGAAAGTGAAAGTTTGTGAATGAATCAAGGGAGATGTCACTGATGTGCATCCTGTACCAGTGCTTTAGGATGAATATATTCTTCATTCAATAACAATTTCTAAACATTAATAACCAATCAAATTTGTGAAATTATTCATTATCTCGAGATACAATTTTTCCCTCACTTATAAATGTATTGGTTAAATAGAGCTGAAACTGAAAATGCACTTGTGAAGGAAACCATGAGATGGAATCAGTTTGATGAATTATTTCACTGTAATCGATTGTGGCGATACTTTGTGGATATTGAAGATGGAATGCATTGTTACAAAAACGCGGTACAAAATTCCACAAATTATTTATTATGGCCGTAGAAACCAGTCGACAGCAATAAAGTAATTAGTGGAATTTTGTACCGCGTTTTTGTAACAATGAATTCACTGCGTTCAAACAATTTCACTGCGTTCACCCTTGCGAATATGTCAACATAAATCCCAGTGATAAGTATGCAAGGGTTTAGCAGTTTTTCCGTAAAGTAAATGAACTTTTCTTAGCATTTTCTCCATTATAGAGTTTCGCATATATTGATGAATACATCAATAGATGCGAAGCAACATACAATATACGTCGTAAATCATTCAAGTAAGCACTTTTTGATGAGGAAGCCGGTATGTTTTGGGTATAAAACCTGTTGATTGAACTTTTAATTAAGTATGGTATTGTTTGCATTTCATGCTAAATCAGAGAAACGATTCTTCCAAGGATAGAAAAAGGAAAGAATTTGGCTTAGGAGGGTCAGTAAATTTTAAGTTTCGTAGATTTACTGGCGGCATGACAAGAGTTAAATGTTTTACTTTATTTTTGAAAATTCTATTACCAGTTCTAACATAGTATCACAACTCTCAGAAAGAGAAGTAGGTGCTACTGGTACTGTTCGTGAAAACAGAACGGAAAAGTCCGCGATCAAAGAAGGATATGAATAAAATGGATATAGCAGCAATTGACAATGTGCTGAAAAATAGAGAAACATTATCACAGTGAAATGGAAGGATAACAATGTAGTTTTACTTCTTAACAACCGATTTGGCGTAGAGCTGTCATCAAAAGCAATAAGGTATTCTTGGAAAGAGAAACAAAGAATTTCTGAGCAAAATATAATAAAAATGTTCATCAACAAGTATATGGTTGGAGTAGATCAAAGGAGAACCACGTTTAAAGTTATCATATAGGTGTGTACGCGGTAAAAAATAGTTTATGTCTATTTTGTTTTGGACCATAGATGTTTGCGTAAATAAGGCATGTCTTCTCAGCAGATCTTTTGGGCGAAGGACGGACAAACTATAGTTTTTACGACAAGTTGCTGATTCACTGTGCAAACATATGGTAAAAAGCGAAAAGTCTCTGTTTTTTTAATAACTAGACTAACTCAATTTCAGAAGATACAGGCAGACATTTAGTAGTTAGAGGTCAACGAAACGGAATTGTACTCATTATAATAACAAAACTGTAACTGCGTCAGATACTTAAAATGCTGCTATACATAAAAAATGCTTTTCATTTTAATCCATAACTAATTTTAAATTATTGCAAATTTTTAAACATTAAATGAAAGTGTCATGGCATTTAGTAAGCAAGGATAATTTTAAAATTTGCGTTCTAATTACTTTGAGCAAAAACGTTATGGATGAAACATGGAAGTTGAAATTTGATTTTATGTCCCATTATCCTAAGTAATGCTTTAAGACCATGCCAAAAAAAAACAATTTAAACCGTTAAACTTAAAAACACTGATCGTTTATTAGTCGTTTGTGTAGCATTTAAAAACATAATTTACATCGTATTCGTCAAAAACACAACTTTGAAATTGTGGTAATTTACGGGTACATATTAGAATTCGCACATTTGTGAGCTAATATGAGTGAAAATAAAGAAATATGTTCTATGAAAACGCAATCGGCGAACAAAAACACAAATAAAAATATAGTTTTTAAAAAACGCTAAAATAAAGAATGCAACATGCATTTTAATAAATTTGTGCTGCGTAGAATATTCATAGAGTGGGAACGTAAAATAAGGCCTCCAAAGTAATTTAAATAAAATATCCTTTTTAATTGTATCTATTGGTTTCTTTTGCTGCTATTCTTATATTTTATTTATAAATTTTAGGGTTGAGCAAAGATCTAATTTTTGAAATTTGACTTATCACCTTGGGTGTACATAACAATGGACAGGCGTGTACCATCACAATAGGAATGACAATAGCACATCAAGATCAAGACTGATTAACTGCGCGCTGCAATCAATGGCCAGGTGACTTTTGAAGCATGTTGTTCCTGCATAAACTGTTTGAATGGAGATTAAATTGAACCGTCGTAATTACATTATAAAATTTAAATCTCGGATGAACATTAGTTCACAGTTTTGACGAAACGAATTTCTGGTAGATACTTAATTCCTGAGTTTTAAATTTGTTAAAAATCCGATTTTTACACAAGCAGCAAACATAGCTGTTATTATTCATTAACATGTAATTCCAAGTGAAAAGCAAATTGCAGAATTTATTAATATACTTTAGTACAAGTTAAGGATGCCTCCTATTTGCAGAAGCTTGTTACAAGAGAAAAATGTATGAGCTACGCCAGCTAGAAAATCTCTTTCGTGATATTTAGTGCATCCATAAGCAAATCGCCACACTCGATCATCAGCATTAGTAAGCACATAATGTATGTCAATATCCAATTTCTAATGGTATTTACTCTTTACGTTGAATGCTTTGCGAACGTATTCCTAAACAAAATTGCCTTGCCGGGAAACTAATTTGGGTTGCAAAATATATTTGGTATGCGGAGAGCCAGCAATCTGTCAAGAACAGCTATCCTGCCATCCTTTCGAAGATGTTTATACAAATTTTTATTCACTTTGAACTCTGCAATCTTATCGGAAGATATACTTCTCTGTGCTTTATGAAATCGTGTTTCATAATCTAGTCCGCCAGACATATAATAATAAATAAATGAAGTAAGTTAAAAATAAAGAAATAATGCTTAAATCTTTCATTTTATTAAATTTAATAGGTAAATTATCAACATTCCAATTCCTTGTGGATCTTATTTTCGTAGTCCCTCACTTAAGGTGGCTGGTCTAAAAAACAAAAGTGAACAGATTTTCTTAAAAATTTCCAAATATGTTCCTTTTTGGATATTCTATGGAATGTTGAAGAAAAACGGGGGATCATCGACATTCTTTTTGCGATATTTTAGATTCTTTTAACATGGAGACTTATGGCGCTCTCCACTCCAATAGGATAAATTACGCACTTTCTCCATTCCTACTGAACAGATTTTAACCTAAAACTGATATAATGTAGCTCTAATAAATTAAAATCTATTCTAAAAAAATCATTCACTACTATCGACTGATATTTTTCGTAAATACGATTAAAAAATATGTATGCGAGATTTCAAATGTCGCGCGCGGCTATGCGGTTTAAAGTTGGCAACGTGGCACACGAAAGTACGGGACATGCTAACGGTCACGTAGACATGACGAACAGATCTAACTTGGGCAGAATGGACGCTGTTGCCGGATTAAAAACGAAAGATTAAATAATTTATAGAAACATATTTTAATACTAGTTCGCATTCGAGTGACAATACATCTTCATTAAAATACTTATTTTGAATTCTATGGCCACGGGTGTGAACCGTTTTCGGAAAATTAATTTCGCAAGAATGACTTACGAAATGAATCAAGACTGCATTTAAGCAAATTTAAGAAAGGACGATATTTCAGAATGTACCAAATACATAAGTCATTCCTACTGAATATAGTATAACTACGACCTATTATTTAAATTTTAAAGGAGCACTAAAATTTAAGTAACTAAATTTCTCAATGACTAACGATTACCCGACCAGCCACCTTAATTCCTCCTCCAGTGCCACAACCTAATTGACGACCGGGATGCCATCTACCGAAAAGTTGATTTTACACGAGGAGTCAAATCAATGACTCCTTAGGTATTTCATTTACCCCTTAAATAAATCAAATTCTCCCAGCAGGCAGAAACTGCTGGGAAAGACGAATTTTCGGTTACACGATTGGTGAAGTGAGAGTGTGAGAAGTTCTTCTTTCCTACTTTCCAACATGGAGTAAAAGAGATTCCTCATCCCGCGATTCGTGTAAGTATTTTTATTCCCGACTTCTGAGAATTTTATTCCTTTCCCGGTAAAGCAAAAAAAAGATGGGTCTGGAAGCTTTTAATGGGGTGAGGAGGAACGGAGTATTTAGATATTTTTACGCATTTTATTCAAATTACGTCTTCCAAAGTCTCTCTCTTTCCCTCATTCTCCACCCGCCTTATTTAAGAAACATTTAATTTTCATGAGAAAAAAAATATATATAAAAAAATAATAAGCGGAGTGCGGAGGGCACATTTGTCTTGAGACTATTTTTATTTTTTTTCTGAATCATTAAAGTAAATGGGCATCCCTTTCCTTCCAGTTTTTTTTTAATTCCCATTAAGTATTAATTTTCATCGAGTAGCCCTCTAGTCATCTTCTTCCTCTTCCTCCTCCCTTTGCGAAGCTTTCCCAAGTCAACCCTCAATTTTAAAACCATTTCGACCTCCTACTCATCCTGCTTCCTCATTCTATCTTTATAGTTTATTTTTTCCTTCCTCTCAACCCCCTTGGTCGACAACCCCTTCTGACTTCCTTTCCAACCCAAACCACCTCGTCTCAAGAATGAAAAATAAACAACTTTCTTCGTACGCTACCCTTCATCGCATAGCCTCTCATCCTTTGCTCCCCATGCTCCTTGCGATGGAATTATTTCCTTGAAATATTTAATCCAGCCGGCTCTCCATAGGCGGAACGCAGTGGAAAGGAATGGAAAATAGCTGGAATAAAAAAAGTGAAGTGATTTAATTCAGCCCAAAAATTATAAAAATGCGTGTCTTCTCCACATTAATTGCTCCATGTGATGCAACCCATGTTATCTTTCCTTAGCTCTCATTCATCAACAATTAGTAGTAAATTTTATTTCAGAAAATTTCACGAAAACGCTGTTCATCTACATCTACGATGTACCGTGCAAGCCACCACCAGGGTGTGTGGCACGGGGTGATTCCACAACAGGCATGCAGCACTCGTCCCAGAACAAATCAGAACCTCACACGCCCCACCCCCCTGCCGCTAGGCGACGGCCAAAAGAAGTCAAGAGAACAGTGCGCAGTCCAACCGGAAACTGGGAGAGTGATACGTAAAAGAACATACAAACATGCAGAGAAATGCTATAGACACATCTAGTGGTTATTATTACTGATACTGTTAATTTATGAATACTACGAGATGCTACTTCATGCAAAGAACAAAATAAAATAATGCCGGACTAATCGACCGGTGTGAAGAGTTAGTAATGATGTGGTGTTATTAAGCACAAGTGAAAATTCTACTCTACCTATTGAGGGTGCGAGTGTCATGTGATTGATCTATCGCAACTATTATGATCCCTTATTGTACGTGGGAAAAATGACATTTTGAATCTATCGGTTCGGCAGTCAATTTCCTTTATTTTATTCCTGTAAAATATTTTTGTATTCCTCTTATATGACTTCCTGTGTAAACCTGTGTTCAAGTGCTGCAGATCATCTTGTAGTTACCTATGGAATAAAATTATAGCTTCTTTTTAAACGCCATTGTTTCAACTCATATTATTTAAGTGAATGTGAAGGAATGCATTTATCTGCTTCACAACTAAATGTATTAGCTGATTTTAGTCGAATGTTTACTTGAAGCAGTAAACCTTTACGCTTATACACAGAATTCATTCGGGTCACGAATTTCGAATCATCCTTCAGAGCGTGGATCTATTCGAATCAATCGAAAGAACTTTTACGTATTTTCATGCCGCTCTTTGATACAACACAAAAATTACTCTCTCTCATGCCCTTAATTATTCCGCTGAGCTTAGAAAGTTTGCTTTGATCGACTTTGTCTTCAAGTCAACAAGTAAGAGTATTTCTCAACTTTCTAAGAATTTCCAACAGGATCTTTAAAAGGTGTATAAGAATTTTTGTCATTCCATGCTATGTTTAGGTATAGATAAAAATGCATTTTTGGCACTGATACCTTCACGTCTCTTCTCCTGCTTGGAAGAAAATTATTGCCAAAATTGTATCAATATCATTGAATAAGGCTCATGAATTTCAATGGGGAAATCTCAAACTGTAGTAAATTTGCTTTTGCTTGCGAATCATTGCATTGAGAAAAAATCCCATCTTATGTAACTTCTTTTGATTTCTGCACAATGTATCGTCGATATTGGTGCATCAGTTTTCTCAGGACTAGTTTTTATTTGGTTGACCTGAGCAATCTTTCCTCTTCGTAACAAGAAATCATATCTTTTCGTTGCAAGCAAATTCAACAGATCATCTAACTTAAGAGATATATAGATAATCTTCTACATTATGTCTTAGAGGATTGCTATACATTCTCTTTTCCTAAAACGACGTCTAAAGTTGTGTTATTGCCTACGTTTGATGTAACTTATACATGGTTCCTTATTCTCTTAATGTATGCCATATAAGGTCTTTTTCAACTTCAACCCGATTAGGTCTCTCGTTAACCCAATTACGAAATCTCACAAGGTGAGACAGCAGATTAAAAGTTTTCCATACCCGCCGTTTCACTGAGGAGATTGCCCATCTTCCTCAAGACAAGACTTGGTGACTCAGTTTTCACATCATTTTCTCAGAAACATTATTTTTATGTTTGTTGAATTGGTTATTGACCGCTTTAATTATTGTAAGTATTCGTTTATATTATAGAGAGTTGGTCATGTGTTTTTTTATCTCAACGTCCTTTTTTTTCAACGTTTCGGCTTTTAATGAAAACATAATCAGTGCTTAAGGTGAGATAAACTTTCCTGCTATGACAATGGTTATTTTTATGCTTCAAAAATTTTACTTTGCTGATCACAGTTACCCGATGGAACAGCTAGCTCCATTTTTATTTTCATGTCGTAAAATTGTACCACAATAGTGGCTATAATGGGGAATTTGTAGATCAAGTTAAGTAAAACATTTTAATGTGCAATGAAGTTTTTATTGTACAATGCGTATTAATAGATAAATTTCATTGTCAGGCAGAATGTGATAAGTATTGAGTGGCACTTCATTTTAACTTCAAGGTACGTTTACACTACATATCGCCCGCCACAATTCGCTGAAACTGTGGAGACTTTTAGTGTGTCATATTCTTTGAATATTACTCTTTAAATGGTACAAAAATTGTTGTGCTTGCTAACATGTTTACTACCTCTATTTTGCTTTGTATTTGAATACGAAAATTATACATATCTAAAAACATGTAGGTATGCATGTCATAATTAAGATGCTAAAATGTATTCATATTCTGAACGTTTACCTCATCCTTAGACCACCGTATCCATAAGCTTCGTTTTTATTTATGCAGGAAATTTTGCGTGATGGGCACTCATTTCACATGCTTCCATTTATTTGACTCCGTCGTCAACGATAAACCCTCTCTTTTCCATCCAATCCTTTCCCTCTCTTCTTCAACTTCCTTATCTGGCCCATCTTATCCGCTGCTCCAGCCTCGATACCTTCTCCCATACACTATGTTTACAGTGATAGGATGATGCCGAGATTTTATGATCCAAAGGAAAACTCCTTGTACTTTGAAAGTTTCGGAAGTTTCAGCCGAATATTTTTTCATGGAAAAAATAATATTGCCAGTCACGACATAATGTTTAATTCAATCGATGAATTATAGCTACTCATCTAAAAACTACTACACTTTTCCATAAAATAAAGGTAGTCAGAAACACTACAATCGCTATACTTTGCTGATCAATGTTACCCAATGGAACATAATGTTCTAATTTAGCTGCCACATTGAAGCATTTTAGTACAATTTTAGGTTAAGAATGAGGGATACTTAGCTCCAATAGATAAAAAAAATACACTGTGGGCTGAAATTTTAATTTTACAATGCGTTTCAACATCTGAAAGTCATTATCAGGTAGAAAGTAGTAAGTAGGCACTGAGTGTAATCGAATTTGTCCATATCGCCCGACACAATTCAATGATACAGTGAAGACGTCCCAACTGCTTAGGCTTTTGATAGATGGCTTTGTTGAATTGTGCCTCACATTGGTATGCTAGATGTGCATGGCTACCTGGATTAACATTAAGGTATCCATGTGGTGATTTTAATAATTGTAGCATTCGTTAGGTGTTCTCGAGATTTACACTGAGTTGGGTAATAGGCTTCTACCAAAGTTTATTGAAATATCTCTTTTATCACCATCAGAGCATTGACATATATGTACATAGAAACGTTGGCAACTAATTTGCTGACGGATGTGTCAAAGGCAACGAACATTCACATTTTACACTTCCAGAATGCATAACATTGTCACAAGTGCCTCTGCTCCTACCAAACCAATGCTCTCAGTACACGCACATTTTACGCTATGGATATTCAACACGGTCCATGTGCTTTGCTTTCTTTTGTTCCCTTTTTGAACATAATAAGATTTGAAGTGTATTATTTTTCAGGGATTATTGACGTATGTGATATCAACACTATAAAGCAGTGGGCACTGCGATTATGCTTCGATTTTCAAAACACAATTTAGCTTAGTTTAAAAATTTAGCAATTCATTGTTAAATGTGAGAATAAATGCGTCAAATTAGTATATTCTACGTTAAAGCAGCAGATTGACAGACTCTTGCTACTCTCTCCGTCTCTTTTCCAGCTCATTTTATGTGACTTACATATGATATTTTCAATTACAGACCGTAGAATGTATGAATAATCCCTCTAGATTGCACTAGTTGATAAAACAATGAATAATATTGAAGTACATATTTATCTAAGAGTCTCAGCTACTCTGAACCAGCCAACATTGAAATTGCCATTGTTTGAGTGCCATCTGCTCACGTTATGAACAGAAATGTAACTCAAAATTTAATAATGTCAGAATGAAAGATTAAAAACACCTTTTTCCTGATAACTCACGTATGGCATGTTTTTCAAATACTGTGTAGTTAGTGTGCAATAGGTCTAGTGGTCTTGTTGGTGCTTCATTGATTAACTTTTATTTTTCAAATTCATCCCTGTGATAAATTTATGATTTCCTATGCAATGCACTAAGCATAGACTTGATTTTTCATGCAGAAAGCGTTAGTTTGTGACGCGCTACTTCAGTATTACGCAGTATTTTGGAGTCATTAAAATTTTGGAAACTTAATGCAGAATATAATAGTATATTTCAAGTAAGCCTTTCAACGGACGAGGTTGTTAATTAATGACGAGCTAAGGAGACCAATTTGGTTATTCCTACCCATGTGGTCCCTCTGTAATGCTTTTGAGTATTCTCAGATCGAATTTGGCATGCACGGTCGTCGCCGTCTAGACTATGAACATGCAACGAGCGTCTATGAAAGTTTGTTGGCTAGTTTAGAAGCTTTGGCCTTCATAGGTGACCCCATCCTCACTTTATTACCTATGCCACGCACGCTGGGAAGACAAGTACTTCTCAGGCTAAAATAAGATCTAATATTACGCGTTGCGCCAATAATTACCGTGATCATAACTTTTTTGCAGCTTGTACATGTTCTATCCTCAACGGTATTTTTTCCATAACTACCGAAAGTAAAATTAACTAATTCGATACATTTTGCTAAATTTACACCTACTCTTTAAAACTGGCTGAAATTCCCTCACTTTAAACGAAACAACTTTTAAGAGGCTAAATTTGGAGTATGTTTTACACACACATTTTCTAGAAAGGTGGGGCATTATTTTTTCGTTGGTGAACATGCTATTGGTATAGAAATAGACCTTTGCTCTGCTCTAGTTATAATTTGGTTCTTAATTAGTCAAAAGCCATTAGTGTAATAATAGTAAATGAACCAAGTAAATGTTTTTCCATCCATGTAGATGGTATGCGTACCTTACATGGAAATGGCACTGCAGTATTGTTTTATTGGCTTCCATCATGCTTCCATTATCCCATACCTGTCGTATTAAGTTAGTTCCAAGCGCGTCAAGATGTGAAAAAATGCATCATCGGTAATGCCTGGTGCAGATTATGCCCTTATTATGTTTCCTCGCTTTCCATTGGCTTGCTGTTTACTACACGCTCAAGTTTGTCAATCATTTGCCTTTATGTTTCCATCTACGGGAGGAATCCATGTTAAAGAGCGACTTCATTAAACACCAATTTAGCTGCAGATTTAATTGATCGATGATTGACCTACGGCGGAGGGAGCTAAGAGTGTAGCTTTTCGCAAGGCTATCATGGAATTCCATTCTGTGAATAGTTAAATTGGCACTCCCTACTTATTTTGTTCGGGTAAAACCTTAGCAAAAACGGGTCAGAGCTAAAACGGAGTAATATTAAACGATGAAATCAGGTATGAAACTAAAAGGCAGCCCTAGTACGGTTATCTTTATTTGTTTTTGACATTCATCGCAAATTTAGCTTTCGCCACCGACTCTTTGCCATCGATAAAATTGGTTACCTATGATTTAATAAAATGTCGCTTATTCCTAATGTCTTAAATAATTTTAAAAAGGTTTACGCATTTATTACGTGTACTAACTCAGCTTCTACAATAAATTAATCATTTATACTACTGTTTAACATCCACCTACTACTTGGCTGGGTGTGACGAGTATACTCGTCAGGATGAATATGCTATCAATGTGTGAGTGATGAGAATGTTCAAGTAGTCTCTTTCGGCTCTAAACGATAAAAAGGTCGAGTTGTTGTGCCATCACATTCGATTTATATCCATTCTTAACTAAATTTATATAATTGTGTTAAATTCACATTGAAAAACTCATTAGCCTGGACTGGCATTCGAACTCAGATTTCTGGCGAATTCACTCCAAGCGCTTAAATCAGTTAAAGTAGTTTGAGCGAAAAATCACTTCACCTAGAATTTGATGAATTTGACCTCATTTTAAAGAAAAACTGTCATCTTTCCAATGATATCAAAATATCAACCCCTTGCCGAACTAATTTTCGAGCTATTTGCCTGTAAATATAAGCTGTTTTACATGGGGTAGATTATGACTGAGCGCTCCAGAGGGAGAATATTTAAGAAATTATGAACTTCTAGCACTTAGATTTCGTCAAAAAAACTAACGCTGTGTAGATTGCATGCTTTCTCAACTATTTATAAAAAATAATTATTAGTCACCACAGTAATTTTGACAGAGTCGCAAATAAACCTGCTGTTTTGAAGGGTTTTCAGCCGTACGGCGGGAAAAAATGAGTCAAGTTAGAGATTTATGTAGCTTTATTTACTTAATTACTGCGAATTTTGATCATATATATAACTAAATCTTTGCGCTATTAATATTAAAATATTTATTTCATACTTCTTACAGACGCTGAAATAAAAAAATAACGTTTGAATATGGTCTCCATTATGACTAGGGAACTATCTCGCTCATACCACCTTAAGCTTACCCAGGCGTTCTCTCTCTCTCTCTCTCTGTGAATTTCAAAAGCGTGTGACACCGTTAAAATGACTACGCGGCCAGTTCCGCAGTGCTTTGAAAAATGTATCAAGTTCTTATAGAGATAAATAATTAGTCATGACAACCTGTTGGGTTATCCAGGAACAAAAATACCCCAGTTAGATCCAATCAGGGACGTAAATTAGGTGAAGTTAACTCACCAGTCAATTGGGTTACGTTACTCATTATTTAATCTACATATGCATTACCATTGACTAGTCAACGTGGTGTATTGGGCACCAAAGGAGCTAGACGCATATTTCGACCGACCGCCATGCTAGAACATGGCATCCGTGGAGGTGTGGGACGTACATAGCACACATATTTGGACAGAAACTCTGGTTGGGCGGGGGGCGGAAAGTACGTATTAAAGAGAGTCACGTCTCCTCTTAAACCAAGTTGTATTTATTTATGGTTATATGCCCATATAGTTCAGCGTTTTCATCACATCTTCCTTATTCTTAATTAATGAGGATTGATTTGTCATAAAAAAGCTCTACATGCAGATTTTTTTCTCTACGCACTAGTATACCTACCAGCGTTTAACTTTTCTTTATTTCATTAGTTGCTTTTGTTATGTAAATATTGAAGTGAATGGGTGGAAAAACACAATCTTCACACACACACACCTTACTAAACATTTTATTCCTACGGATTTTCGCTGTATTTAAACACTCGTAGTGGAGACAATTATTAAATAAGTAAATTCTTTATTTTGCGGTGGAAATTATGCACAGAAAAAAGTAAAAGGACGCAAATTGGAGCGGTTGAGGATGGATTGTAAGGACTGGTTGAAGGAAACGTGTTATTGAGTGCAACCGTGAAACTCGTGCATCCACAGGAGTGAAACGTGTTGTGCATAAAATCCACTGAGGTGGTAGCAAGAGAGCGTATATGAAACATCAAAAGCCACCCCCTTTCCTCGGCCATTGGATCGAGAGAATATGTAAAAGGATGGGGGCGAATTTAGCGCTGGAGGCAGAGGATGAAGCGCGGGTGAATTTTTGTATGAAGGATGAGAAGGAGGACGCATGATAAAGGTATAAAAGGGAGTAGTGTTAGAAGAAGTAGGCTGGTACACCTTGGTTAAAAGGAGAGCGAGAGAGAGAGGTTGAGGTGTATACCCTTCCTCCCCTAAAGTAAGACGGCGGGTCCGCTTGACCGAAAGGAAATTTTTCCCCCATCGTGAGATGACTTAAGCCTGGGAGGGTTAAGGTGATTTTCCTTGTGCCCGTCCGCAGCGTCAAGAGGAGGAGGGAGGCTTAAAAGGAAAAGGTTTTCGGTGCAGGAGCCTTTGATCCGCGCCCTCCAAAGATGTAAAGCTTCCTCCACCGGCATCCGCGGAAGTGGGTGGAATAAGGTCTTGAGGGGAAGTGTGGAGATCCCCCTATCTTCTTCCCACCCCATTCCCCCCGTATAGAACACTCCTTTCACCTCCACACTACCTCTTCCGAGAAAGTAACTGATTACGAGATGATAAGGCCGGGCAACCCCTCAGACCCCAACCCGAACGCAACCCCGCAGCCAACTCCGGCCTCGCTAGTTAATGGCTTAATGGGGTGGGGCAACTTCGATCTAATTACCAAGAGAGACAATCACCCTTCCCTTGCCTCCCTTTCACCTACCCTCCCCCATAACCTCCATTGCTGAAGCTGGAATCCACGTTCCGACTACATGTGCAGAGGACCAGAAGGGGTCATGAGTTCCCCTGACAGCTCTTCACCTAGGGCTCCCAATTGTCCTCAATTTCCGGAACATGGCATGGCACTTTTTAACGCAATACAGCAAAAACTGTCCTGAACATTTTTGAAACGTCAAGAATTTAAATCTTACTGTCTAGGACCAATATTATCTGGAAAAACACGTGTGTAGGAAAGGGTACTAAGGAACAATATACAAAGCAATAGTCTGACATACTGACCTATACGTCAGATACAAGACTGGAGACCAATAAAACTAATAGGCATCTAGAATTCACAGAAATTAAAACTCTTATAAAATTTTAAAGAAAAACATTATCAGATAGAATTATAAGTGAAAACATCGGAAAGGACTGCCAGGTAGATAATATCGAGTGGAGAAACGGGTGGAAGATGGAATGGAATTGTCACATTAATGCTCTAGGTGATGAAAGAATAGTTAATACTACAGTTGATAAGCTTCCAGGTGGTAGAAGATGTGTGGAAAGACCAAAGTAAGTTGTTTGCACTATTTAGAGGTGGAATAGTCTGAGCATATACTGAAAGAAACAGTCATAAGCCTTAGAAGATAGTGGAAAAAAGAAGAAACTTGAAACCATGGTCTACTTTGCAGACGTCAGGTGCTCCCACTGAAGTACAGATTATAGGGCCTACATGTGCATTAACATCTTCATACTACCCTGTGACCAGTCGTATGGGCATGTGGCATGGGGGGTCAGGACACAAACCGTGTAAAGGAAAATGTTATAGGGAGGTGAAACATTTAAGTGTATTTCGGGAGTTTTTTGAGTGGATCTCAGTTTTTATTATGGTCACTTATTGTGCACAGGAATAACGAACTGTTGTACTTATATGTTCAGCTTTCATTATATGTTTTCTGTCGGACCTAAAGCAGTAGTGAGGCGTCACCCAATCCCTCTACAATCAGTGAAACACTTTTGGTTTGCTCGTAGCAATTTTCAACGAAGCACATAACTTTCCATTGTATTTTATTTATTTTTAGAATTGAATACTTCTGTCCAGTGTCCCAAATTCCTGCGACGTATTCGACTTGTGGTCCGATCAGAGCAAATTAACACCTGTCTTTCAATTTTTCATCCGAGGACCTTGATTACTATACGCTTGATAAATCCTTGTTTATGTACGGCTGTGTTTTATGCATGTGTTCTCCACGATAAATCTGAAGTTAAGGTAATTCCTAGATATTTGACTTCGTCTGTTGACTGTATGTGTACTCTATCCACAGTGTAAATATGGTGTTGGTGTGATGGCTTCTGCAAGAAGTGCACTGCAGTGCATTAACTAAGAAGTCAAGCCCACAACCCTGGCGCCGCAATCCAGCGTAGTTTAGGTCCGAGGATAAAACGTCTAAGTCCGCATCTTCTCCGATTGATGACAAATTGTGTGCAAATAATCTAGGTTTATTTCTTACTTGAGAATATAGGTTATTAAAATAATTAATGAATAAAAGAGGACCAAAACGCTCCCTTGTGGAACTCCGGATGTTTCTCGAAACATATCAGAGCTAATTCCGTGGACTACGTTTTACTAAGGTACGATCACTTCACGTCACGTACGAAGGTTACGTACCCAACTCCCTATTTTTTTAGTTTAACCCGCAAGGTTGTAATTTAAACATAAGTTTTTTGTGAGGAACCTTGTTGGATGCTTTCTTGAAACTAATAAATAACGCGTCGACTAGTGTTTAAGACTCACCTGATAAATATCTTTTAGTCAACGCAAGACGGGTCTGAGTTCTTGAAGGCTTCTGCTGTCAGCACCTAAAGTCTTCGTCTCCTTCGTCGTCACCCGATTGATCTTGAGCGATTTACGAATCCTCTTCTTGAATTTTCAAACCTTCATGACATTCCATTTCCCTTGATTTCCGCCTTTCTGATATGCTACAGTCGTTTTCCTGTCTTTGGGTTTTCTTCATTATTTTCGTACTAATTTTTTTCGTTACAGCACTGTCAACACCACCTATCATCAACGGAGGTGCCGTAGCATGAGGGACAGGCGAGCCGTCGGCCGTCTAAGTTACGCATCCTACGGAGTCATTTACAGCAACTGAACTACCATAGAACTGCTACATTCCATAATTTCTTCTCCAATTTTAAAAGTATAATACCCCGTCCTAATCGCGTTTAATGCCTCAATGTAGTTGTTCCTCTATCCAAAGAAATTAAAACAGCCATTTAATCAAATTTATGTACGCTCCGTCAAAAAATTAACTTACCTAAAAGAAACGCAATTTTCACAAACATTTCGTATTAATGAGCTACTTGGTCAGGCTGAAGATGAACCTTTTCCGAGCCGTGCTTTTGCACACTTATTATTGAACCTAAAAGGCAACTTTTCCGATCTATTACGTTTCCGATATTAAAAATTTTTGTTATTCGATACCCGCATGTGTCCATGCGCAGAGAAACATTCGGGGAGGATTTTGAAAATAAATCAAATCTTTAACATAAAATGAGTATATGCCCCGAATTTCTCGTAATTGATAAGGATTGAAAGAGAGTTGGTAGCCTGCCTGAAGGTCGAGTTAGGAAAATATGTGCATGAGGCCTGAAGGAGTTTCAAACCCCGCTGACGACTGCACTCCTCCCTCGGCGATCTAGCCTAGCCACGAGATCCAAAGGCGTCTGTGAGGCCAAGTGCAGTGGAATTAAATAACCCCGCACGTTGCGGGACTGAGAGGAGAGTGAAGGGGGAACCTCCATCCCCCGGGGGGTGAGGACGTCATTGCATAAGCCAGGGGTGCTGGGCCCAAAAGGGGGATTCTCGAGGATTTTCTCGCCGAAATTACAACTTCTCCCAAAGTGGCGTTGTGGCGATGCCCCTTGCAAAAGGGGGACTAGCCGGGAAGCTTCCCGGCTGATGATGGGATACGTCTCTGCTTTGCATTCCGAAGAACCGGGTTTGATTCGATTTCTCGGTGGGATTTCTTGGTGTATTTAATCTACCTTAGGAGCTGATGAGGACTTGGGAGTTTGAAGGTAATTACAGCGAGGCATAAGAACACATAAAAATAAATTAATTTGGTCTCATCATGTAGAAAAAGTTCACCTTCCCATGCTACCGAAATGTTAGCCAGGGACATATAGAGTACATTTTGCATTTTTTCAAACAAATAGAAGCCGTTGTCTATGTGATACGAAACAGCTATGCGATCCCGAGCGATAATATAAAACATATAATAAATTATAATTTGTTATTGATTATTATAATAACAATATATTTTTAATTCTTTACATGGTGTATTTTATTCACAAATTACTTACTTTAAAAAAGATACTAGAGATATAATTACGTTGTATTGTCATTGGAATCATAAATCCGAAGTCCAATTGGTATAAACGTTTTAGCATTGAGCGCAATGGATGTCATGATTACAAAAAGTTTGGCTTTATCCAATAAACAAGTTTAAAAACTACCTAGAAATAGGAAATGCAAGCATATCACACAATTACAATTGTATCCCTTATGATGTGAATTATATTGTAAGAAAAAACGTATGAAACTGAGAGTTAGATGTAGGGCGTGATAAGTCCTTTGTCACACTGATTTTAATGGTCTATGGCGCAAATATGATGGGTTTATTTATATAGTATAAAAAGGGGAAATAGGATTACGCCAACTCATACAATGTTTATTACCACGGTTTCATATCCTTCAAGGTGTATTATTTACGTATATATTTTCCCTGCAACTGTATTTACATATCCATTACTATGCCTTAGGGAGTTGTTGGAATATGGTTAACGAGAATTTTCACTCGGAAAACGGGATTCATATTAAACAAGCCCTTTGCATGAACACAAGAACTTGTTAACGAAGATTTTGAGATAGGGGGGAAGGATATGGAGAGAATGACTAAATGCGGCTTAAAAGGATATATGAATCTGTATGACTCTTTTCTTCAACACTAATGTCATATGAACACAGTTACCTAGCGTTGCTATTTAAGTAGTTCAGGGGGAGGTTTAGCCAATGGCTGGAATGGAACAGTTCACGCTGGCACTGTTTGATTACTTAATCTTATTTTATTAGTGACATATTAAACTAGTGTGCCAACGGCTATGGGCATTAGCAATTGTTTTCCATGAGTAAAAACCACAGAAAAAAGTAACCATAAAAATTCTTCTTTGCTCCAGCAATTCTGGTCATTTTGAGAGTATTTAAAACACACTACTAAGCTATCTCTTCACTTGTTTTTTTTCAATTAAACTAAGCACACGTAGTTTAATTCCAATACGTTTGTTGATAATTAGAATCTTCATAAGCATACATTCATTCGAATTCGAATTGATTCAGATCTCCACTCCTTTATTATTTTTTCACCCAAGCGCTCAACTCATTCATAACTTTTTATTTTGAAAATCATCATCATGATTTATGTATCTGCAAAAGATGTTTTTGTTGAAGCGTAAGTGGGCAGAAATATTTTTCTTAATAGAAATATCTATTCATTTATGTTCCTTGGCCAGAGCATGCAAGTAGGTTTATGGTGGTGCTGTAGTTAATATTCACCGGTTGTTGGTTAAATATATTCTGATCGCTTGAGTGCCTCTATAATTAAAAAAATTGAGTTATATTAAATAATGCCGGCATCTGATAATACCCTCAGCGCCCCCAAAAACACTTGACAATTAGGGACGAGCTGAATACCGTAGGGATTATGAAAGAAAAAAAATTAAATTAAATTAACGAACAATTAGGCGAACGCCGAACGGGCCCAGCGATCCGTGAAACGTCTTCAGGGTATTTCGCGACTCAAGGATTAAAAGGGCCTTGGTCAACGTGCAAGAGGGTGTGTAGATGGTTGCAAAAAGTTAACGATAGAGGAAGGATGAATAAAGAAAAGAGGCACAGCAAGGTGGGAAAAGTGGATAGGTCGCTGTTGCTGGGTATTGAGTAATTAGGGTGTGCGCTCGAATCAGACGAGCTCCTGGAAGGAGGGTACACGCAATTAAAGAGATTTTCTTTCGCGTTGAAATCACCGACTGGACGGTTCTTATGTCGAATAACCTGACCTCCTGCTCAAGACACGAAACGATACGATAAGGAATCAGAGACGAAAGCTCGAATAATTAAAAAACCCATTAAAATTTTCGACTTATATTAAAATTATTTCCGACCTAAGTGTCGATGTATCTCACCATCTAAACATTTATAGGACGTTATTTATTAATCTTCACTAAGGCCGACATTAATTTAAATAATATTTAAACGAAAAATAGGGTCATTCCCACTCCATACACTATTTTTTTGTTCCTGCACTTAATGTTTAACGTGTCACTCTGAGTGAATGTTTTGAGTTAACTACTAATTGTATAAAATTTTTTAGAAGATATTTTTTTAATTTTATTTTATTATATAAAAAATAACTTCTGGTGTTACCATAAATGTGACTATGTTTGGAGAATTCATTATTTTTAGATATTTTTATAAAAAATAACTTAACTCCCATGAATAAGAGTTGCCATTCTAAACCTGATAAGTAAAAATATATGCTGTAGCCATATAAATATATATAAGCCATCTCTTAACTTATTTTTCAATAAAAACACGAAATATTCGTCAATTAATGTTAATATACGTATTTTGAGATAATTCTTTACTTAAGATGAGCTGATACTATCCGGAGATAAATTATTTACCAAAATGAAATATTTAGAGCGTATTGATGCGCACCTGACACTGGATCGGAGAAATTGATTTAAAAGCCTGAGCCCGGAGAAAAATGTCTTTACACGGAGTCTTCACGTCAAAATACATCTGTTAGCAATCACGATTCTGTCAGTATAACTTTGTGTCTAACAGCATGATAGAATTGCTTGTTAAATAAATTCTGGTTAGTACTTAGCGAAAAACTCATACTAAATATTATTATTAGCGATAATCTACCGGTTAGTCTGGGTTTCAATGGAGTTAGAGCTATCTCAAATAGGTACTTCATAACTATAATCAATTAACATCTTATGTTTTCATGGTGAATCTTGTGAAGGAAAATTTATCGCGCGTTCTACCGGGTTTGAGGCTATTTATATTGTTCCACGCCGCGCCGTTTCGAAGAACGACTTTTCGTCACCAGACTCAGATGCCCTGAACATGGAGTTCACGTAGTCATTCGAAAAGTCGGCAGATATGGAGTTTCTATGCCGCTAAAACACCCTTAAAACCTTCATATATATGTCTTTGCATCCCAGCACGATTCTGTTCTCAGCTTGGCATTCAACCTACCAATCAAAATGACCAATCGATTTCCACCTTCCTCGCTAACTCAAATTCCTTTTCTCTATCAACGTTTTTTATTTATCCCTCCCCTTATTACCAGGTTAATTTTAACTTTCTCATGCAGTTGTCTAACACATATCACTCCAAGCACTTCTTCCGTTTCCTTGCTTATCGTCCACAGCGTCCATATTTCTTCAAATTATATTACGTTACGCTCCATAACTGATAAGTATTTTCACTTTTACAATGTTAATTAAGGCATACTAGTCCGTAAACTTGAGGAAATATTTTGTGTTTAACCTATAAACGTTGTGCAACACATTGCACGTACACCATTTCAAGTGTCACCTTCTCATGAAACGGACTTGTCCATTAAAACGTTTAAGTACACAGTTTACCTCCCATATTGTAACTTATGACAGCAATGCAATCCGTTGAATAATTTAAGATAATTATGAAATGAAGCCGACAGTACTACAACAGATTGTTTTTTCAATCCCTAAGTTATATTTCGTGGATCACCCTCACACAAGATCAGATTACACCAATCGCTAAATGCACACACCCAGTTTATTAGCAAAAATTCATAGCTTCCGAGGAGTTAGGAGAAGCTAACTTTAACCAAACATTCGATAACTATCAATTGAATTAGTTTGTTTTCAGTAGTAACAGATTTGGACATCAGATTAAAAATTGACCAATATGTTAATATGTATTTTAACAACGGCATGTGGTATTCATTACCACCAGGGACCTCAAGTTTTGAAGTAACCATGTGGGCACAGAAGCCGCGCGCGAGGCTGTTATATAGAGCGACATGCAGATTTAGACGAGTGATTGAGCTCCCACGGCGTGAACACTCCCCGTGCGTTGATACGGAGAGTCGTCTCGACGTGCTCCGCTCTCCCGGAAGGCAAAGGGTAAGCGATGCGGGAGGACGGATAACAACCGCCGTGGGTTATTATGATAATTAGAGTGCCCCCCCCCGGGGGAGGTGTGGGGTGAAGGTAATATAAAGGGGTTGAGGTCTCAAACGGCAGAGGGGAGGCGACTGCTAGCGGAGGGTGGTGGTGAGTAGGGGGGGGGGGGGGCAAACGGGAAGACTTGAGGCGTTGAGAAGCGAGGTTGACGATGCGGAAGTTGAAGGGGGTCGGTGTGGAAGATGGGAATTATGATGGTGGAGAATTATCTCGGGTAGGGAAGCAGGGAGGTATAATGCCTGAGGACGAACCCTGATCCTCAGTGTCACTTAGTACGGGCATCATTTTACGTATCTTCAATGTATGATTGCTTGCCATGAAAAGAAGTAAAATGCTCCTTCTTCACATAGGCAGATTGACTTTTCTGTCTAGTTTGCTTCACCTGTCATAATTGTTCGACTGCAGGGGTATCACGCCATTTTTTTTGGTCTTCCTATAATTATTTGTCCACTGGTAGCTTATTAAGAGCTACTTTTGCAATACTTTCTTCGCCCATGTGATTTACTAATGTCACAATTTCATTTATTTTTAAATTTAAAATCGTCAATGTTTTCTGCCTAGCAACTTTTTCCTATGTTCATGTTTATTTCTCAATCCAGGAGTATTTTACCAGTGACTTTCCGTAGTAGTTTATTCTCACCATATGCCAGTAATCATTTCCTTCTTGCTCTCTCTGATATAGTCTCCGCCATATAGGTCATAGAGTAGCTATAAATACATACTCTATATTTAGCTTCTATATATCTATACGTATGCTCTTTCATAGGTATAGCTTTTAATCTTTCCGATATTCAAGCATTCAGCGGTCCTAAGGGCTCTTTTTGACAGTTTCTAATCGCTCTTAGTCTGCATCGCCATATTCACACTATACCAAGTCTACATACAAATCATAAAACCTAAAAAAATCAACTTTCTATGTTTTTTTCCATCCGTGTGCAGTGTTCAGATACAAAATACAGTGTTCAGATTCCAAAATTCCAAGCGCTGATATACAAGTTGCGCTTTAACTCTAGCAATTATAGGTGACTCTATGGATATGATAAAATTTTCTACATACCTATGTTGGAATCTGGCGTCATCATTATATATTCAGAAATATTTTTTTATCATTTACTCAGCTTATGTCCTACAGGTGAATTTAAATCCTGCAATATTTTCATTGATATTGACCACTTTTGATCTCACCAGGAATAAAATTGTTCTTTGGAATATCTTTTAAATATTATGGAATGCCAATTTAATATCTACAGCATCAATGTGAAAAAATTTGATGATATACTTTTTATTGTACGTTTGATCGATACAGGATTAAACGTAAATTTCATTTTACAATTATTTCCTTAAGGTTATGACCCTAAACTCCCACAAACAACTGTATGCTTTCTACTTTATAGTCACTCTTTGCAGATACATATATTTTACTCCTTACTGTTATTTCTTTACTTTATTCAATGTAATTACTTTTTGAAGATTTAAATGTGTTATTGCATTGCAATTGACTGCATTAGTTTAAGTGCATTTTTTTCTTTTGTATATTGGAAAGGAGTTTCACCTTTAATTATCAAGGTAAACGAAAGGAAACTCCAATTACACTGGCGACGCATTTTTATTGATTAGATAGGTAGTTAATACTTAGCTCTTCAAGTAAATATGGCAGAAGACAGATGTTAAGTTTTTATTCAAAGCATTGTTTCAATTAATTTCCTTAAAATATACGGTCAAGGGTGTAAGGTAGGATTGGAATTGAGTAAAATTCGTGGCAAGGGAAAACGAGGTAGATGCAAAGGGCAAATGACGTAAGCCATGGAGGGGAGGACCAGGAGAGGCAGTCATAAGAAGGATGAGTGGCAAGAGATTAGATTTCTTAAGAGGGCTCCTTAGAGAGCAAGAGCGTGACCAAGTGGGCAACTTCCGACCCGGAGGATCTTGGGAAGGATAAATATACTCACAACTATATTGCATTCGGGTCATTCCACGTCAGATCAACACACCTACTTAAAATTACCATCTCAGATTTTATTTAAATTTGTTACGTAGGTAGCCGCTACATAGATTACGAAAAATACCAAATTTAGTTTTATTTTAACGGTTTTGAAAATATAGCTATGTAAATTTTACAAAAATCGTCCAAAATTGCATGACCGTCAGCATTTAAAATATTAATTTCTAAACTGATAGCTAAGGTAGAGAGATGAAGGAGGTGTCAATTTGTAGCTACTTTTATGTGCTTTTTTATTATATGTAATAGGCTATGGATTGTAAGGAAATTTCTTTTCAAATTCCAAAATAACATTTTAATTAAAATTTTCGAAAAAAACGTCTCTCCAATTTTTTAAATATTAATCTAGGAATTATGTTATAATCATTAAATGACATACAAAGTTTGAAAATGGGAGGGCAATGGGTTCATAGTTGAAATAATTGTAATGTTTTGAAAGAAAAAATTCCAACCAACATTCCAGTTTTTACGAAATTCCAACAATTATTTAAACCAATCTTTTGCACCTGTATATTGATATTGAGCCAATTAAATAAAACAGATGAAAGTTTGTTACATATTATATCAGTTGTCCTAAACTGTATACATTTTTGTTCAATTAAATTGCTAAAAGAATTTAAAACAGTGATTTACATTACATCTTGTTATATTATGAGCACATAGTAAAAGCTCGAGCTAAAAACATAGCTGTCAAATAACCTAGACCTTGTATGCGGTGACCTTTGAAACAGATACTTGAGAAGAGATGGTAGGCTCTGAAAATATTTTTTTTAAATTTTGGGTGCTAGTCTGAAATCTATTTTTAGAATCCAGGAAGAAATTACTTCCTATGCTCAGAAATTACTTCCAAAGAGATCTACACTCTCTTTCCACTTTATAATAAATGGAACCAATAATATTTAAATAGATCATTTCTGGAACTAACCAGCAAATGAGGATTATTATAAATAATAAATTGTCTGATTTCCTGCATAAACCTATCAGGATTAATCAGCAGTTATTTCTAATGACTTACGTATAAGAACAAACTTTTAACCCTAGACAGTCACACATGTCTTCAGGGTAAACGCTGTTTTAGAAAGCATATCAATAATAGTTTTGAATACCTATTGAAAATTATTATATTTTTTCCGACTGGCAGGAAAAGAAATACCCTATACCCATACCTTTACTTATAAAATAATCCATTTATCATTTGCAGTAGAGCTGGACTTGCAATGTTACTGCTTATGAAGAATTCCAAGTTCTCTAAGCCACATACATAGTCTATACTATTAGTGTACGACAAATGCCTCACAACTACTATTTTATCTAGGCTCAAATTAACCAACCTTTGGTCCTCTTTCAAATTCTTTGCCTTTTCTTTCAAAGGCATAAAAAATAATAGATCCAGGCCACATTTGGCATTTATTCCCTCAACATATATTACTGCCACGTACGAACGAACTGAGGGTAGATTAAAGTGTTCGGAAAAAATGTGTAACCTGCGGTGCAGGAGACTCAGTGAAAAATAAAATATTAGCATCACTGGACCACTGAGACCCATGACTACGAAATATATTCACTAAAACTTCCCGCTGAAAGATTTAAGCAGTTTTTTGCTATATCTTGCACTACTGCAATATGTTTTGCATCTTTACTTTTCCTGTCTATCGTCTTCCTACCACATTTCAATATATTCATAGTTCGGAGAATTGAAAATCGTGTTATTCCTCAAACAAGAAATATACTTTCATGCTCTCTTTAGTGAGTTCATCAATCACTTGTTCTCCAACAAGAGACATTAAATTAAAAATGAATCAATCGTTGGATGATCCTGGTGAAACTGTATATCAGGGCAAAATGCTCCATGACCGGCAGTAACTAGATAGCAACGCTAAAAAAAGCAATTGATGGATACATTTATTTAGATATAAGAAGGAATTGGTATCTAGAGTTTATTCTCGGGGAGATTGTTTTTATGGCAGGTAGCTTCCGTTGAAAGCTTATAAGAGACGGAGTATTGAGTACATCAACAGGACAGGACAGCGGTGAACTCCAATTTCATTTTATCAACTTCCTCTCTTCAAAATTCCCCGAACAGAGCAAATAATGTTTTACACAAGTAAGCGGCATTTTTCTCGTCTCAATCTTTTCTACGGAAATGGATGACCCATCGCATGCACCAGCAACAATAATAATAATAATGAATTACTTTAGCGAGTTAAAATATAAGAGTTAGAGAGCATTCCAATTTTGTGAACTTGAAAACATATCAATATGCACCAACCTTTTATGATATTTAGGGAATTGGAAAAAAATTACACTCCTAGATTCCCATTCCGACTTCTGCTGCAGTTTTACTTAAGTAATACAAATTAAATGTAAGTACCTACACAGTGTACGTAGTCGTAGCACCACTAAGCACTCAGAGTCTCAATCAAACCCGGTATGGCATCCCAAGTAACGTGATGTGTCGTGAGATTGAAACACAGGATAGGTTTCAACAGTAGTTTCCAGTAAGCTTGAACTGCGTTTTATTCTCATTGTTGCCTTTTAACGCAATTCATTCTTGCATCCCCTCGAAGGGGAGACAATGTAAAATATTCTCTACAAAAGCAATATTTCCAATACTTCACGAAGAATAAAATAGGTTCTAGTGCTATTGAACGAAAGTGTTCGTACTCACCCCACATTACGGTAGTTATACACGTTCCCCGCTTGGAGCGCTACGAACAGCTAGCTGCAAGAATTTTGTCCGTCTTGTAGCGACTGTATAGACAGAACAAAAGAGCGACCACCTGTGTTCCATGTTTGGCTTATCCTCGCGGACTGTGGCGCTTAGCGCACGCTTTGGACTGCTTAATGACACCATATATCTAGCCGTCCTGAGAACCTTATTCTAATCACCATTCATCTAAGCACCAATCAAGGAATCCGGGTTCGAATCCCGGTCAAGCCGAATGATTTTTTCTGTGGAATATCGCGCGAAGTTAATACGTTAACGAAATGATAAGCATGATTCAACTTTGGGAAAATTTATAGTAATATATTGAACGGAAACTCTGAGAGAACATAAAGTTGACGTAATGGCTACGCCCAGTTGTGGTTAACATTAACCTGACTTTATAACACCGGGCACTAGGGTGCGATAGTGGTTGTTGATGAGCAAATGGACGGAATGTATGATAAGAATAGAGGAGGTGTACAGAAGAATAGGAGAGGAGAAAGCCATTTTGAACACAACAAGAAAGAATAGATCCAAACGCATGGATCACTCTTTGAGACTCAACGAAGTCGTAGGGAACATTATAGAAGGGAAAGACCTTCGATGAGGAATTGAGGCTCATACGACGTGAAACAGAAAGGCTACAATAAAATTAAGAAATGACCAAGGAAATTAATACAATGGAAGGCTGCAGTCAACTAATCTTTAGATCGAGTGACATATAATGATGACATTGTGAAAGAACCGCCAGTGCGTTGCACCAAGATGCTAAAATACTCTCGGTTCATATCCGAAAAATTTTATTTCTTCATTTGGGATTCCTGGCGCCTTGATTTAAATAACATTAATTTGTATCAATGGGGATATTTATATGATTGATGTCAACAGCCTTTTTTTGCGCAACGGAATCTAACATTTAGTGATAAATGAGGGAGTGGTCGTAGAAGTTTTTGGGTGTTAAATATTGTTCTGGAAGGAAACATTAGCTATGACTCACTCATATTTTGTCCCATATCTATTCTAAGCCATATTCATCGTCGTACGTACTTTAAATTTTGTGCATTTGATAAGCTTACAGCTGGCCATAAGTATAGGTATTTCTAGAGACATCGCAGTATAATTTTAGGAATGCAGCGTTCAAATCACTCCTATGATTACATGATTCCAAGAATAATTCATGTAAAGTCCAAAAAATCCAAAGTCACTTGATCAGATTAGTACGTCCTTTTCGCACGCATAAATAGCGCGCCGCGCCCCTGTTTAAGATAATAGGGTTCATTGATTCAAACTCGCAATCAATAACTTTGCAGACCTAAAACAACTTATTACTTAATTAGAGTCAACTAACTACCAACACACCACGCTAGATAAAATCAAATGAATAAGAAACTGTAGAACGGACAGGTTTTAAATGCCATTTTTCCGCGAATGCAGAGTGACCAGAAATGCAGCAGTTGATACTTTATGCTAAGGTTTTTCGACATTCAATGCAGGTGATTATTTGTTTAATCACTAATTCTTGCCTCATAGGATATATAACATTATCAGGCTTAATATGTTGAAAATGTCTTCAATGCTGAGAGAAAACACAGCAGCAAAATTTCCACATTCCTTTAATAATTACCGACCATGGTTTCAACACGTAGTCTTACTATCAAAGTATCAAATGCATGGAAATTCTAAGTATTATGCTTATCTTCAGATCCAGAATGGGGGTAGAGGTAAGGGGTAAGGGACTGGGCCTAGAGCAAGGGAGTGATTCGAGGTAGAGTGCAGCTGAATGTTGAAATGTGAAGGGGGTAGGGGTGAAGGTGGAAAAGGGCAAATAGAGGTCAGGGATCTGAGGATTGCAGTACAGTACAGGGCTAAGTTAAAGAAGTAGAATTGTGTGGAAAATACATCATTACAAAGATTGGCTGAGCTATTACCAATCTGATATGGCTTTACTAAATTTAATTAGACCATTTGTACAACAATTTTAAACTTCTAAAATGATTTCGATTACACAAATGATTTGCAAAAAATAATATCACCATTAATAAAACTCCTTCTATGTTTCTTTACTCTGCCTTATTTATAACTTTCAACCCGTTTGACCGATGTACAACACACCCACACGCTTGATACCACAATCGTCACATTCTAGTTGATACACTCTAATCCTATGCAGAATACGTACACGTATCATTAGTTAAATAAAAACTGTAAGCATTTGGCATACTAATCGAAAGATATTATTGCAATTGTTTTAGATTTTCTTGATCGGAAACGATAGCTTACTTTCTGTATTTTTTAGAATTCTTTCACATTTTTCACTACTTCTACAGATTCCTCCCATCACCACGGGCACAGACTTGCTGTTTTGAGATGTTTGATTAAAATTTAAGTGAACATTAACATGCCTGCCATAAATTTCAAAATTAATATAATTTGATTACAACCATAGAAACTCGGTGGGGTTCCGACTAAAAAGCATCGATGAATAAATAAAATTAGGTGCCAAGCTAGCAAAGAGGCTACATGATCTTGAAGTTTTCAATTAGATGAAAGATAGTAAAATTCATAGATTTTTTTGCTTCTGTCTGAACCTACATCGTCTTACTTATAATGTTAATGATAACATACTCCGATGCAGCTGAGGCATCGATATGTACATGGTTACTCTACGTTAGGTACAGGAATCACGGAGACAGCCACGAAGAGTTGTTTCGCCGAGATGAAACAAAAGCAAAACGCTGTTTACACGCATATATCCACATGCTGGCTCTGCATGACGTTCAAAGGTACGAAACCGCTGCGGGTGGAATGGAAAATTGATTTTCCATCGGCTGGAATGTCTCGTGCTGTCACTGTCACGTATTATTCAAGTGGGGAAGATTGGAGCGGAATCTACCTCTCAATTTATTCTTGCGTTGCCATGGAGATGGGCATATATGAAATAGGCTCAGAAATGGTCGATGGAACTTCATTTGAAAGCCCAACCTCCCTACTCATTTCCGATATTCTTTATCCAGCATTTAAAATTCACTTATTATTCTTGCACACTGATCTGAAAGCATTAGAGTTCCACTCCAAATTACCGCAACAGATTCCTCCGGTGGGTGAAGTGGATATTGCTTTATTCCATGAAAATGGTTCCCCTTCCAGTTCTCAATTATACGTAGAAAGGTCATTGAAATAGCAAATTATAGCATAAACTGAAAATGAATTTGAATAGATTCGTGAGATTCGTGAAAAAAATAATATTACATAAGAGGAAAGAACATTACTTTAGCAATGATACCTAGGTATTTTTCAGTCACACATTTTTTGAGAATTGATAAAATATTATGGTATTCACCAAAAGCATGCCAAGTAACTGTGTGTACGAAGTATCTCTACAATAAGTATGCCAGCGTTTACTTCTCACTCAAGTATATTTTCCTAAATGACGTTAAGGGTGTTATATAAATGGTCAGTAAATATCTGTGAGGCATACCGTCATAGATTCATATCTATGCTACTATTTCTACGTAGAACTGATGTATTGAGGAATAGTTTCCGAGAAATCCTGGATCCGCTCTTTTCAAAGCATTTGACTCCCATTTCAGTCAAATCCTCAAATGAATACCTTGGTCATTTTTCAGCATAATAACTGACATGGTAAAATAAAAGGTATATGATTTTTTTGCGACAAATAGCAAAACCATGTAAGTGGCAAAAATTTCAGCATGAAAATTATTTGCTTATCGAAAGATTTTCGCATTTCTTATCTGTAAATAATGACACTCGTATCATTTTATATCAATAAACTATGGCAAGAGATTTTATTCAAGAGTATTAATTCAGCCTTCAGAATAACAGAAATTGAATTGTTATACCTGAAATGAGGTTTAGAGGGAAAATCCGTTTTTGCAAATCTAACTATTTTCTAAAAATAAATAGTTAGGAATAAGCCGAAAATGAGTACTGGAATAAACTCATTCTCACCACGCGTAGCTTAGCGTCAGCAGATAAATTATATCTTCAATTGTTATTTTTTGAAACGCCAAGGATAACAAAAGAATAAAGAAAACCTATTCGTTGAAGAACCTTGACCGCAAATTAATTAAAAACGGTACAAGAAAAAGGTGGATAGGATGTTATCATTTACATTCTTTGAAAATTAAATTCAATTAAAATGACGACCTTGTACACCCTCTGGGAAAACATTAGGGATCAGAAACCGTCATCTCTAAGGACATCCGCCGTTTCTAAAGCATTGCTTAGCGAGCCTGGGGATGAAAGAGGTGACGTGATAACGAGAAGTGTTTCGCCGAGGGGGGAGTAGAAGTGGTTGGGTTGGGGGAGATGGGAGCTCACGAAGGAAGGGGAACGAAACGGGGAATTGGGAACGGACCAAGAGTCACGAGCCAAGAGATAATTACACAACATTCACATTCCACTCGCTACAAACAAATCAAATCATCAATCTACGGTTATGATCACGTAACATTAAAGGCCGCCACACACTAAATGCTTTGCTAAGCGCGCTACCAGCTTTCGCCACGTGTCTTAAGATCCCGTATAGCGATTTCCCACTGTCCGTTCACACCGAATTCGAGCCATGCGAACCGATGCGAACTTCCCAAGCGCTATGTCGCAGAGCATTGCTCGCCTGGCAATTTCCTCTTCGTTTAGCTTTCATGGCGCATGCGCAGTATCTATCGCGGTAAATGAGCCCTTTCGTTCCGCCAGCCCAAATTCATTTTTAACCTACTTACAACAGAGCTATTTCAACTAAATTACGTACATTAGTTCTGCACACTTTGCGCATTGTAACCATTTTCTCATCATTGCTAGTACGCCAATATTAACGGAATAGTCAAGTGCAAAACCTGAAAAGTGCGTTTTACGCTTTCCGCCATCTTGGAAAAAAGTGGAGTTTCAATGAATACATAAAGAATTGGCCATCGTGCTACATAGCACGGTACGGTTAGGTTCTGGCGTGTGCGCGCACATGGCGGACGTCCGTTACGAGAACAGTTCTCTCGCTTAGCATAGCATTCGGTGTGCGGCGGCCTTAACCCAAAACATTTCATTAAACCAAGTTATTTTACGGCGGTTACACCCTAAAATGATTCAATTGACTTTCAAACAAATAATAAAAGAGTGAAGGAAACATTAATCTTGAAAACCGCTGTTAATATTTAGAAGAAACTTCACAGCTTAAAAGTTTTTGGCACGAGATAATTCATTGGGCAAGGTCTCATATTCTGAAGCCTTCGTTAATTATTTATTTTAATATTATACAGTACAATCAGACCAGTGAGGACTGAACTATATTTTGATGAATTTGAACTATTATTTTTCAAGCGCTCGATTTTTGTTATCCGGTACATAAGTTTGGATAATGAAGAGCAAACACACTTTTTTAAGACAAACACTATTTTGAAGTATGTATCGCTCTTTTCAAGAATTAATCCATTGATTACAACTTTTTTATTTGTTTATTCATACGACACGGGCCTTATATGAAAAGGAGAGCTGTTTTGGTATGTACAAAAAATCATGCCTATCCTTGCCAATTTATTCTCAGATTAAACATGATATAATGTGCATGGTGTTAAATGCAAGAACGAGTCGAAATTGAGGAAAAATGTATTGCTGGTATCCTAAACATTTCTCTGCATTGCTCATGCAGTTTTTGGTATAATACTCTTTAGCAGAAGAAAACATTATTAGCGAGTCAAATTAAGAGAAAATGTAATTGCCTAACTTATTTTTTATAGTTATCAGTAAGTGATTACAACAATAGGAGCCAAAATATTGAAATTCAATAATTGCCGCTGCAATCGGCTCTTGTGGTTGAAAAAAATGGTGATTAAAAGGTAAGATTTATCATTTCTTACCATTATTTCGTTGTTTTTTCAATAGCTGGATTATATATTAGATGATGAATTCTTAAACATTCGGGAAAGAATGCGGAACCAAGCTTATACTTTATCTTAAACACCCACAACATGTTTATGGCGCTAATAATTGAAAATAATAGCATGACTTTTCGGTTCCCTAGTAAGGAATAAGACACATTTTTAAGGTCAATATCATGCGATTTCATCAAAAATTGGCACTTTTCCCTTGGCAGCAGCTTCAACAATAGCTAATATCCTAACAGTGGCAACTTAAAGTTTTCTTCAAGGTGTTTCCACAGCAAATCTATAAGATTAAACACATACTACACTCTTTGGCATCGTTTAAATTGTTAAAAATTTACTGAATTTACTGGTGACTGGCTATTACATAGCAAAATAATGACACCAAATATCCATTTTTGTAAATGAAAAGATTTTGTTAATGAATAGAAAACTTTTTCAGACATAGTTACCAATAACAGTACCATTTTCATTGCTTGAACGGGTTTTAACTTCAGGTTCAGCAGCAACTTAAGAGAAACACTAACCCGTAAATAATATCGGAATGAGTCTAGATTTCACTATATCTTCTATTGGAAATTTCTATTTATTTTTTTTTGGAAATGGCAATTATTTTAGACAGTTAGGGAACATCTCCTTTTTACATTTTTCACATTCCTTGTATATTGCACGATTTTTCCATTTGTAAATAAATAAAAAAGAGTGATTTTGAGGTGATATCCAACAATTTACAAGTTTTGCTAATATTAGGCATGCAATAAAAAACATAAGGTACACTTATGTCAATTTACGGTTGAACCACCTCAACTAAAGCAGAAACAGTAGCCAATACACTGATGATTCCAACAATGATATTACCGAATATTTAGCTCTCATTTATTTATAATTTATACTGAAAACTCTCGTTTCTAGTAAACAGTATTATTTATTTTACTGGTACCTACATTTCTGCATTTTGCTTTCCAGAATAGATATACTTCCCCTCTCATTCCCCGGTCATTTAACGTTCATTCATCATTCACATGTTTCAATTTTTAATTTCGTCTTTAAAAATCTTTTACCTAACAATCAAATGCTGAGTGAGGTAATACATGTTTGCCTCGACTCAATTTTTGGTGAAGCCTTAATTATAATGTAGGACTTACAGGAGCATGTATTTTATTATTTTATTTCTTGAGTTCCTCCAACATTCTATAAGCTAATTAAATTATGTAAAAAATACATGTATGAATCGTACCACTTTTAGTTGACAGCATGAGTCAATTACAGTTTTGCTCCTCACCAAACAATTTTGCGTCCCTACATTATGGCCATTTTTGTACGTATGTGTACCACTCTAAACTTCCCTATCAAATTATATTCAACACTGTTTGTTTACTCACATTTGGGTCGACGCTTACCTTGCGTTTGAGGAGCCCTTGCCTTAATGGCCGAACCAATCAAGTGGAGAAAATGATTATGTGATTACCTGAAATAAAGGAAAACGTCATTAATCATAGGGTATAAATTTTAAGTGGCCAATTCACCCATAATTGCCTGTTCAATCACACAAACTACTAACTTCTTGCCATACCAGAGGTTTAATTGCAGATGGATTTCAGATTTCTAAAAATAAGATACTAATCGGTATTATGGATATTGAACAGTTGATATCACTTCAATGAGTCATTGAAAGTGATCAGCATTCTCGACACTCTGCAACATCACATTCAAAAATTCCTTTATGTCGTCCGCTACAAACCTGTGAGGTTTCAGGCAATCAATCAATCTGCTTATTTTAATGTTATATTGTTTAACATAATTTGAATTTATAGGTAATAATTTTGCAAATTTATTTTATAGCTGTTTGGCATATGACTTGGACTGCTGTGAAATTCTTTCCGTTGTTCTGGAAAAATATAGCCACCAGATTTTATGAAAACAAAATCGAAAATGATCGTTGATTCTTCACATAATTAATGCAGGCGTAGGAAAGAAACTAAATAAGAATTTTCAACGCAAAATTTGTCTTTAGACATTTCGAAAAAACTATGCGATATAATATCCAAAATATCGAATTCGCTAGTTATTTTTCCTTGAATAGATGTGGGAATTAATATGTTAAATATACTTTTCAGCTACTCAAAGGAATAACTATACATACCTATATCAATATTCTAATGGAATCTAGATTTTAGTTAATCCTTATGAATATCGATAATAATTTCAGCTCCTCACAAAAACTAAGCAAGTTTATCGTTTCATTGTGTAAGAATGAATGAATTACTTTGAATAATAAACAGTCGAATGAGTTTCATGTACACATTTCATATTCCGAACTTGGAATTCCTTTTTGTCGGAATTTATTTCCACGCGATCAACCGTCAGAGTGAATCATGGAATAATAAAAAGAATAGCCTAGCTCTCGCAGAAGAAGTACTACTTTCAGAGAGCTAGTTAATTAATAAAGCATTAACATTCCCATTTGCGCTGGCAGGGGCAAGGAGACAAACTCATCCATTTCGCTTATAAATAATTTATATATATATAATTATATATAAATGGATGTTTGTTTGACTGTCCAAGACTTCGACACCGTTTCACCGATCACCATGAAAGTTGGCACATACATGTATTTTTTTAAGAAGAAGGTTTTTATGCAATCTAAAAATACCTCAAAAGGTCCCAAAGGCCCCAAAAGTTCCCAAAAATGGGCCCTTTGGTGGTTTAAGCTAAGAATTGGCATTTGTGCGGTGGTTTCATTTTTAGCTTTAAACTACTTCCGCTCAAGATAGAGGGTTGGGATTTTTTTATCAAATGGCTCAAAGAATGAAGTGTTTTAATTTATTCAATCAATTATCTTTTCCTATTCTTATTTCTCTGAAAACCGCGTTTTAAGCTGCAAAACAAACATTTTTCTCAGAAATCAACAATAGCATATTTCCTTGACATCCAGATTTTGGTTTTTAACACATTTAAAATTGATTTAGCTTAGTTAAGCTGATTAGGAATGATAAAGCATTGGGTTTCATGCAGTGGTTTATTTTTTTCTCAGAAATCAACAACAGCATATTTCCTTGACAACTAGCTGTGGTTTTTAACGCATTTGAAATTCATTTTGCTCAGTTAACCTGATTAGGAATTCAAAGAATTGGGTTTTGTGCATTTGGTTAAAGCTTTTTGCTTTTAAAAAATACTTTTACTCAGGATAGAGAGCTAAAAATTATTTTATCGGATACCCGAAAGAATGAAATTTTTCATTTTCTTCAATCAATTGTCCTCTTATATGATAGTTTATAAAGGAAGTGTTATCCCCAGCTTCGCAGGGAGTAATTCAGCTATACATTTTTTTAAATTTTATGGTGTCTGTATGTCCATTTGTCAGTCTGTTACTCCATCACTGAAAAACTACTGGACCGATTGAGCTGAAATTTTTCATGTAGATAGAAAATATAGGTATCTGGCTGTAACATAGGCTATATTGAAAATCACTCGGGGCCCCCAAAGGCCCCCCCTGGTGGTCTATGCTAAGCTTTGGTTTCGGAGCAGTGGTTTAATTTTTTGCTTTTTAAAAATACTTTCAAGATAGAGAGCCGGGATTTTTTTACCGGATGGTTGAATAAATAAAGTTTCTTCCTAATGATTTTTTTAGTCTTCATATTTATCTAAAATTTATTTTTTTAGCTGAAAAATCTCATATTTTTCTCTAACATCAACAATAGCTAATTTCATTGACAACCAGAGATTTAATTTCAAAGGATGTTTATGCCTCTAGCATTTAAATATGTTTTCCTGCAGGCCCATTATAACACGTACAAAGTAAATCTGTAAAAGACGGGCCCAGAGTTCCAAGGACCCCATGATAGATTGCTTCGGGGGGTAATCGATAAATTCAATTCACAATTACAACAAGTTTACTCTTCAAAGTCTATTCTCAAAGTAGCTCTCATAGGGGCACTGCATGTATATGAGAGAACACTTACGTAGTAAACGATACAGATGAAGGAATTAAAGAGGCTACACAAGCAATTAAACGTGCAGGAATATTTATGTGGAGCTAATAGTAATGGTAATAATGCCTCTCTTGTTACAACAAACACAGTTTTGTTTATTATCGTGTAATAATCTGAATTATTACACGAAGTGTAACCAACTGCCTCTCATTACGATTGTGAACTGTTTTTTAGACCGATTCCCACATCATAAACGTTACAAAATATTTATATATTTTAAAAGTGCTATAGTGCAGTTAACTTACATTCACTCAATCATCGAATTGCCTATTAAAGAGTCTCACTCGTCGCTGTGTTTCCCCTCCTTGGACTCAATAATATATCCATAAACATGCCTAATAGAATAAAGGTTAACCTTTCGAAAAAGTCTTCTAAAGCATGAGGAATGCCTTCTTGGCGAGTAACTGAGTCCTTGCATGAAAAACGACAAAGGTTAAACTTGGATGCTCAAACAGATATTCACCAGCGATCGCATGAGTATCTCCCCGTGGTTTTTCTCGGGTTACGCTAAGAACCGAACAACTTTCATCTCAACCCAACCTACAATCGGGTAACCAACTATAAATATGGTTCCAATATATTCATCCATCTGTTTTGAAACTTTACTCTGTTTTAAGATGGCTGAAACTATAATGATGCCCCTGCACGCTTCTCATCCGAAAAAAGAGCGGAAATTCTGCACAATGAACGACATCCGTGCATGAAAATCGGCAAGTGCACCAAGAATCAACATAAGATTTTTTATTTAGCAATCGTAACCAATGATAATGGCTACTCTTTACACCAAAGGCGCAGTCCGGGTGACGGTGGATTGATAGGTCAAATAAACATGGTTGCCGCTACAAATGCTCCTTTTGACGTTGTCAACCGCTGGATAGTACCCTACTATCCAATCCTGATTAAGATACATAACGCACATATCAAAGTTGAATAGCGCTACTCAATTAAGTCATTGAATGCATATATACGTATGTACACATGGGATGGGATGAAGCCGTCAATCACTCAGAAGACGGCTCAAGAGAACCGGATGGACGAGGTGACCATCTATCAATCTGGGTGCTACGTAAGTAGTAATGA
The DNA here is from genome assembly GCA_963573305.1 of Pyrrhosoma nymphula. Lineage (NCBI taxonomy): Eukaryota > Metazoa > Arthropoda > Insecta > Odonata > Coenagrionidae > Pyrrhosoma > Pyrrhosoma nymphula. Next base: position 2,861,576 of record OY754338.1, on the reverse strand, counting down.
GTCTCCGTGGCGCATTTTTGGGTTTCTCGTCATGAAAGAGGACCAACGGTAACTCATCTTTCCCTGCACCTTGAAAATGGTCAGCGTGTCCACTACAATGAACACAACGTGACAATAAAATGACCACGCTGACACTATTCTTCAGGATTTGTGGTTTTCTTATAAAATAAGTTCATTGTTTTTCACACGCGTTGAATTTCCATCGGAACCTTCCGCTTTTCACTGCGTTTCGTTATAATTATTAACCATCATCTATGTATTATAAGCATACCATTATTCGGTTTTCGATTTTTTATCTTTTTGATATAAATTTAAAAGCAATTTCATTAAATTTTTTCTACTCGAAATCATTTCCCTTTTGTATAAACAGCACTTTTACATTATTTTCAAGTTTTTTCTCTCCAGTTGAGAATCAACGGGTGTTTTCGCTAGTAATATATATAAATTATATGATAAAATATTTGAATCGCCAAATAGTAGTTCTTTGCCTTAGACATTCCTCTATGTAATACGCACATTTCACCAAGTGAATACCAAGCATAGAAGACGACAGAGCCAACAGAGAGAGAGAGAGAGATGAATCAATAAAAACATCCGACAGGAAATGGGAAATCTCTTGGCATCTATGTACAATTAATAGCGTCCTGGTGATTCCCAAAACGTTTGAGGGAAACTTTTATAAATCACAGTAAGAGAAGTTAGCAAGTCGTGCGTGTGTTGAATAGAGAGAAAATGGTACTGTTGCCGTGAAATATTTCGAATTTGGAGAAAATGTTGTGGGCCTGAAATAGGGGCCCTGAAATAGTGATCTGGCTGAGTTGAAATGTTCAGAAATTTAAAAGACGCCATATTTGTTCTTCTTGGATTACAAATGTAAGAGTTCATGACTGAACATGCGCCCTCAAGAAACCAAACCGTACCTACTACTGCACCCATTGCTTGAACATAAATTGCGACTCTCGTTTGAAAGATCTTGACGTGACATAACCGGTATTCCACACCCCATGTGTTATACATATATATTGAATAGACAGACAATTGCTACTTCGCGAAGTAATTTCGAGTCCTGGAGTTCTTACGAGCCGAGCTGAGTCTCTTTCAATTTTTTTAACGGCGCACGTTATTACTTTATTTCGGCACATTCCTACTCCACTCCCTTTGAAAAAAATGTAACAAAGCACACTCCACGCGAAACTACTTGAGAAGTTGGAAGAATGGAGATGGATTGCTTAACATCGTCGCATTCAGTCGCTCTCTTTTTTTCCTCCAGTGGATGGAGCACCCGTCTTTATTTCTTTAATGTTTTATTGCCACGTTGCCTGGTATTCTGGAGAAAACTAGTGAAAGAAGAAGGTCTTGCGCCATTGCACAGCAAGCGGCAGAGAAGAGGTACGTAGGTAATAAGGACAGGAATGAAGTAATACTGCCACCTACAATCGCAAGAGAGTAATCCTCTATGGGGTCGGTAGCCGTCTTAAGGGATTTCTTCTGCGCTCCGGAGAATCACGGAATTGAAAATTGAAATTCGCTAAGGGGAGACTAAGGTGATGGAGATGGGCAGAAAAGAAATAAGGCAAGCCTTTTACTCAAAAGACGTATTGAACGGGTACTTTTTCTCTAAAACGGGGTCAAAATGAGTTCCTTTACCTACCCTTCCCCACGGAAGACGTCTGAAGAAAAACTCGGCTGTTATTGGATTCGGAATTGTTGAAGGGAAATTTAATTCTGCACATGTGACTAATGTCCTGGGCTGTTTTACATATGCCCCTTATTCATAAGCTCTTTCCTAAAAAGCTACTATTCAACCCTGCCGTTAAATGTCAGTCCTTTGTTCACCGGTGACCCATATTTAGCACCGTGAAGATTAAGTATTCATTCACCCAAAAAGAAATTTCGCTAATAAACTTTAAAAGAGTTATTTTCAAATGCCATAATTTCATTTTCTAATAAAGTGATAAGAGTGAATACAAGTCGCTATTGAAAATGTCGTGCTCCTCAACGCAATGTGTTTCCATATTCTTGAGTTTGGTCTTGAGTTTAAAACAGATGGCCGGTGGACGTATTGATAAGGAAAGGTTCCTCTGGTGGCCATTTTTCGGGATGGTGAATGAATCGCTTGACTATCGCGTTTTTTAACTCTTTGTAGAACAACCAGTTATTGGAAATTGAAATGATGAAGACTAAAATTTTTCAGCTTGCCCAGCAGAGAGATTCATCTGTGGTCGCATTTTTTAGTCCACAGGTATGAAGTACTAAATGCATCCTTAGAAGTATGTTACATTTTAAATTTATAGCTGCAAAATACATAAATACAAACATCTTGGTAACACAAAACAAACTCTTGGTAATATATCTTTAGTGTAGTTCATGCTAGTGAGGCTTCGTCTCGTGACAGTATCAGCGATTCATGCTAATGCATAAATAGTCGTAGTTACTCTAACTCTAGGGTAGAGCGTAATGCATGTTGGTGACTACTCGCTCCCCGCAAACACCCTTGAGGTGGCCTACAGGGTAATATGTACACGTAAATGTACTGGGTAAAAATATGAAGCTTACCACAACTTTAATTAGCAAGCCTGAATTTAAGTAATATATACTTTTATGAAATAGTAAAAAATGGAAGAAAAACATCTTTATGCAGTTTACCACATTAAAATAACTACGTAGTAACAAGCGGTTTCGATAACTAACGTCATTGTTGATTACGAGTGGTGAAATAGTTAACCTACAGAAAAAATTATTCCTTTTCTAATTACTACACGCAAATACTGTATATGAAACAACATTTCTAAAGATAAAATGTAGTTTAATAAAAAATTCATTACGGATAACAAATTTCTAAGGATCAATTTAGTCCGTGAATTGGATTCTTGTGGCAAATATCAAAAGAGTCAATGCACAATCTTAATATTCATACATAAATTAACGATGGTTAAATTTATGGGTTGTTTAAATAGTATTATTATTTAGTTGTAATTAATGCAATTAAATCATCAGATTCCTTCGTTTTTACAGCATTCATCATACTTTTTTATATTTACGTTAGTTAATTGTCAAATTTGTTACACCCTAACCCCAATGCTACACCCTAATGGCGAACGATCGATCATCTCTCCTGGGGGATAATAAGGTCTTACGTGTTGACCCTTCTGCATTGAATTAGTGATAATAAACTCTTAACTACCGTCGTGTGTTGTGAGAAATAACTTTCCGCACTGGGGGAAATAAAACATATTCGCAGAGAATTTTAAAGAAGCTATGGCTATATTTATAATACAAAGTTACTGTTGCATAAGAAAACTAAACTTTTCCAAATTCATAGAAAACTAACGAGATTTTTTCGGAGCTATCGTCCCATTAGAATATTAAGGCATTGGGTTCTGCGATATATTTAACATTTAAGTAGTTAACCCATTCAATTTCCAGGCAGTAAGATTAATGGTGCATGCACGGGCATTAAGTCAGGCGTCGTGTTAAATTGGAGAGATTGCGACAAACTGATGACCCAGCACAATTCACAGATAGAAGTGACGTTTGATCCCGTTAATGTTTTGATGAATAGACAAAATGTCGGGATCCACACCGCTGTATTCAACGATGAGAATAGTCGTTAGGGATATTGTCACATCCTGATAGGGAAATAAAAAGGAAGCTATTTGCCTCTGAAAGCAAACATCGGAGTCAGACTAAGAGCACCACCGGGGATGGCCTTGGCGAACTACCACAGTTATAATGTATATACAAAAGAACATTGAGTAGTTAAGTAGGTTCCTCGGTGGAGCATACTCATACGTATTTTATCCAAGTGAAAAATATAGTCATGCATGTTCTCAAGCCAACGTTGACAATACTCTGTATTCTTCTCCATAATTTTACTTGACTTATTACATATACATAAAAATATATATTTATCATTTTATTGCTATACAAATACTTCAATCATCCAACAAAGTGATATTAGAAGTGAACGAGACTTCAACGAGATCAATGGCCGCCAAAATAAGGCATCAAGCTATCAGAGATTTGTAGTTGATTGCAAGCCACTGCTTTTTTCGATGTGAAGTACGTTTAGCTCAATAGATAAAGTACTAGAATTGGCACCACTGGCTACAGAAAGTATTCATCCTAATTAGTTTTGTAAATTGCTCATTATATTTAATACCTATACAAATAGTGCTTTCCAAATTCTGATATATGTCATATGGGAAAGCGATGAGTTTAAAGTGACAAAATCTAATACTTTGAACTTAGCACAATAAATCTATTTCAGTTGGCACACTCAGACGCCGAGGCGGAGTACATAAGCGTTAAAGCAGTTGAAAAACCTGATGTTTGCCAGTGTTTTCCAAGAAATAAGTAAATTTGTATAGAACCACCGCATGAAACTTCTGAGTGGTCCAAAGAACAGTAAAAATAAGACTCGTGTGAGAGCAGCGACCATTTTCTTGGATATCCTTTTTGGCAACTATCTGTTTTCTACACTCTTACAATTTTTTCTCATCTCAATGGACAGCTATGGCACGACATGACATGGAAATATTTAATTTAAGTTGTCTGAAGTTTATCTAAAATTACTTTGCACTCTCATAATTAGAGTCGTAGCTAGGGTCACCTGCGCTCCTAGCAAGATTTGAATTTTGCGCCCCCCGCTATACTGATTATAACACTAGGTATCTAAAAATCAGAACGAATAAACTGCAGGGACTCCCCACACAGTGTTTTGCTACGCTCGTTGGTCGTCCTCACAAAGTATGGCCAGCCGACACGGCCGGTTTGGCACCGGCACGCCGCGTCGCCCGGCCGCTTTGGTTGCCGTGTGCCGGAGAGAGGAAAACGGCCAATGTTAATGTACATATGAGTGTGACAAAATATTAGTTTGTGAGTAGTTTTTTTTCTTTTATTTAAGGTTCGGTACAAGTTTTGTGTGTTAATTTAGAGGCGCCGTTCCTAAATTGTGGGGGTGCCTATCGTAATCAGGTGCGTTTTTTAAATGCGAGTTAGCATCATGTTTTAATTTTGTGTGCCTGTGCCCCAGCGGCCCGCAGGGTGTGGGTCTGCAAAGTGCACCCCCCTGAGCCTTGCGCCCCCGGCAGCCGCCCCCCTGGCCAGCCCCTAGCTACGGCCCTGCTCATAATGCTGGACATGTATATGCATATATTTACGATATCTTAAATTAATTTCCGTAACTACCCAAGCTACTAATATTGTCTTGAAAGAATGAAGAAGAGTTTTATGAATTTAATCTTTCATTAAACCAATTGGAAGTATAGGCAGTTCCATTTTTTCCATGATCCGCTGCGTTGGGTTATCTGGATGGCGATAACGATTCGTAGCCATGTAGCTAATGGAACTGTCTCCACTACAGCGCTGCGACAGACTGAAGCAGCAATCGAAAGTATCCTATTGGCACAGTCATAAAAGTCTAGGTATCACTGGTTTGGCTGAAAATATGGCTTCTAAATAGTTCTTTCTACCATCATTCCCCAGAACCTTCAAACTTTACTTTCCTTTATTGCTACTTTATTTGTTTCATTAGAAAAGTGTTCCCCCAAAAAACTAATATTCGAATGCCGTATTCCTAAATAACTTTCTGGCTTAACTTCTGTTACTACCTTTTATACGATTATTATCTGATCGGCAATTCATCTGCAACTAAACTAAAATCGTAAAATTAGACAAAATAGAGACAAATCTAGGGCTTATTTAACAGAAAATGAAAAAGACAAAGATTAGATGACTTAAAGGTGGATACATTTGAAATATTAAGGAATCATTCCCTTGAATAAAAAACAAAACATTTTAGATACGGCAGAAAAACTAATTGTAAAGTAAAGGCTTATATATGAATAAATATCATCAAAGTACACTGTATTTAAATTCCGGTAAATCTTTCCAGCATAAGTAAACCATTGGTCAAATACGCAGTGGAAAGGCCTTCTTTCAGAAACAGCCTATTCGGAAAGAATTTTGGATGAATCTCCACGCGTCCTGCTTTTCATTTGTTTCGTGTATAATCACGCTTATTTATCACCCCCGTTCCGAGTCATGCCCAGCAGATCTAGTCGCCTGGTGTCCCACGAGAGCAAGTCCACGCAGCCAAAGCAGCACTTCTTTGATAATAGTAGAACTCCCAGACTAATAACGAAAGGAAATGAAACCACGTCAAAACACACATCATGCATTCTTAATAGACTGCAAAGAAATGTATTAGAAACCACTCGTCTTGATCAGCTCTCAGAAACTTTGACTAGTCGTTTTAGGAAAAGGAAACAGAAGAATGGCGCAGTAAATAAATATAGGTTCTCAGGTTTTCAAGGCGAATGCATTTTCAGGAAGAGACGGGGACCCGGCATTGGCAAGGAACAAAAAATTGACATTCGGAAGAATCGTGAAATTGTTAAACATTCTAATTATAAGAGTATGCAGGCTTGTCGCGATTTCACGTTAAACCGCCCCTCCCTCGTAGTAGCCCTGGACTTAACACCCCCTTATCCATCCTTTGCCTTTGTTGCCACGGTACTCATTAATTTAGGTAGCCCGAGCGCATATCTCAGTACTTGAGGTTTTGGTGATTGTAGAAGTCGCTGTTCATATTGTTCGATCGATTTAAAATACTTTTGGAGGTGAAATCGATGAAATTGGTTTCGACGAGGTGAAAATGCGTCTTGAATAATTAAATACACATTGCACAATTTTCACAAAACTCCATTTACTGATTACAAGTTTCAAGGTATTGACGTCATCGTTCCAGTGTCATTTTACTTGACTTCCTTTTTCTTACGTATGACGCCTTTGCACCGAAGCAGGTAGCATCGATTCAAAACATAAAAGTATCATGCTTTGCGTAGATTATCATTCACTTGTAGGGGAACTGAATCATGTAAGTGGCTAGGAAACAAGAAACAATAACAGAATACCGTGAGAATAGGTGGATTAAGGATAGAAGTTACAAATGCAATCCAAAAGAATAAGGAGCAACTCTTCTTACAATATAATCCACAATCTTGTTAGAATCCTTTGTGAGATTAATTATCCACCATTCGTTAAAATTAATTTTTCTGCTCTTAAAGTTGCATAGAATGTAAAAAAGAATTATCAGGATGATTAAAGGCCTACCGGTAAGAAGCTAAATATGTAATGGAGGATGTGAATAAACCTTATTTATATCACAATTTTTAAATAATGGAACAAAGAAGCTGAAAACCTAACTTTTTCTTCAACAAAATTCAATATTTTATACAAACATAAATAACCTAAGGAGTATTAAAGTCGGGTATAAACACTTAATCAATTTTTGCAGCTTTAATCGAACCTATGCAATCTGAACGTAATTAATATTTAAATATAATAAGTAACCCCAATAATTCATAATATTAACCCTAATTAATATAACAATAAATCAACCAATTGAACTAATGGCAATCTGCACAAGAAGGATGCAAGAGATATAACATAATATGACCTTATCACTACTATGTGGTTAGGATGGATGGGTACTTCTACGGGTCAGAATGCTCAGGAGAAACCACTTACTTTCAAGTACTGAATGATAACTAACAAGAAATAAGTTCATTGGGGTTTAATGGCTGACTTCGAAACAATATGTGGTGAGAACACTGAATCAAGAGACAAATGAGGACATGTTTGCCTAAAAAATGCCTCGGTATTCGGATAATAAAAGGCACAAGGCCGGTTAAAGAAATTGTTTGGCAACTATAAAGTCACAAGACGAGAGAGAGAGGTTAGAGGTAATATATTTCCACTTTGCTTTTGAAAACAAACAGCAGAGAAAAGCAACATAACTCCGGGTACCTACCGGAGGTGGAAAGAAATGGGAAATAGCAGGTGTTTGTATGTGTGGATCCCGAGTACATATAATTTAGGACCGAGAAAAAGCGTTATGTCTTTCCATAAAAATATTTACGCTACACGCCTCAGGTTTAATTAATGGCCAGAATTCATGGAAAAAGATGGCGAGCAAAAATATCTCGATATTACGACCGCACTTATTGTTGCACGGAGGGTAGAAGCAGACCGTCCGAGTTATTGCCTTACCTTCGGAATAAAAATTAAAAAAAACCACTACCTGATATTTATGCGTAGCAGAATTTTCTTTTTATTTCTGCCTGTTTTTCATAACGCGGAACATAAAAGATTATTCAGCGGCCTCGTAAAATCTTACGCTACGTTATGCGTGTTCTTTTTTTTATTTTTTCCGTTTTCATTTTAACCACCCTCAGTAGTAAGAAGTCGTATTTCGAATTCGGTGGAAGTCGTGCAAATAGCCCCGCCGCATTATGAGTTTTAAAAGTCGTCCGTCTGCTGGCAGATGACCCAGACTTCTCCAGTTAGGTGGTTTTGTGTGTGTGCATGTGTGAATTTAGCAGATGGTCGGGGTTTGAAACGGTTGCTTTCGAGTTACGCTCAGGTAAGGGAGACCTCTTTGGAGCTAGGGACGCCACCTGCGGGCGTATATATATAGGATAAGCCGTACACACAAGGCGCCGACAAAATTAAGTCTTCACGTGAAGATTTCAATTTGGCAGCGGCGGTGCTAGCAGTGAATCTGGTGTGGGATGTGGAGCTGGTGCAAAAACGTTTCTGCCCTTTTCCCCGCAATTCCCGTCTCTTATCACCGTCGACCTTTCAGCTTCCAGCCTGTGCCGCCAGGGAGTGCGTCGGAAAGCGGCGGCAGATGTTCGTGATTGAGGTTGAATAACGCATAGGTCTTTCGTTTTGACGGCATGTCGTCATACAGTGCGTCATGCCCGAGGAAATAATGCAGAGCAGGTTAATGGTGCGACGGCGGATAGTAGGGTGATAAAAACAGAAAATACGTTTTAAGGCGTCAAAAATCCGGCATATGACAGCTTGGTACTCATTAATTTAGGTAGCCCGAGAGCACATCTCAGTACTTGAGGTTTTGGTGATTGTAGAAGTCGCTGTTCATTTTGTCCTATCGATTTAAAATACTTTTGGAGGTGAAATTGATAAAGTTCGTTTTGAAGAGGTGAAAATGCATCTTGAATAATTAAATACACACTGTACAATTTTCACAAAACTCGATTTACTGATTACAAGTTTCAAGGTATGGATGTCATCGTTCCAGTGTCATTTTACTTGACGTTATTAAAATAATTTTTCTTACATATGACGCCTTTGTATTGAAGCAGGTAGCATCGATTAAAAACATAAATAAATCATGCTTTGTGTAGATTATCATTCACTTGTAGGGGAACTGATTCATGAGCAATACGACGGAAAAGAAATGCGCTATTGTGAGAAAACTCCACAAAGAAAAATTTACAACAACCTTCACCTGGTATTGAAGTTAAATTCCGCGATATGATTGTCTATGTTATAATGTGGCATGGTTAACGACATGGTTTTCATCGGTAAAATTCTCACACGTATCTCCTCAAGAGAGTAACATTATAATGGTAGTACATCACGGTCACCTAAATGTTTTCGAAACGTGCTGTTTAACATGAAGGTGAAACTCAAGAGAAACAGGGTGAGTGTTTCGTAAATACACAAATTTCAGTTTCATTCACGCAAAGACTAAATAGATCATCTAAATAGTTTTATCCATGAAAGTTGCAGGCTTATCAAAATTAGTTTCCGGGAAGACTATTCAATTTACCGACGTGTACACGAAACCATTTCGAATATTGTTTAGGCAACGTGGTTTGTTACAATCATCAATGTAGGTAATCACAGGTATGCTTGCTCAAAAGTGTTAAATACAATGCTCTACGCAAGCACTAATAATAATAAAAATAGCTAACTCACAAAATCAAGAGACCACGGAAGAGTTTAAAGGCATATTCAGATGTAATGAGAGAATAAAATTGTCCAAAATGTAGCAAGAAAGAAATATTAACTCTCTTTTTTAGTTTGGCTAAATCACATCTTGTGAGAAACAGCGTCCATCAAGTTCCATTGCTCCAGTTTTTTTCTCACATGTTGGAGATTTTCATCATCAACACAAGGCACATGGATTACCTTGCACAGACAATGATACACTTGGCAATAGTCAAAAAGTGGAGAATCCACGTTCATTTTACAATGCTCAGTTCAAAATGGAACGTTAGAAGATAAAAAAAATATCATAGTTGTTGTAAAATGAAACAGCAGTTAGAAGCAAATAAAAATGTTCAATAAATATCCGTTTTTCATCGTATAAACAATCATCTATTCAAATTGCAAGTGCACTACATGTGATAAGAAATCATATTGATATATGAAAGTGTTCCCAAGATTTTCTAAGAGCATTAATTACGGATAAGCCTAAAGAAGATTGGACTTCACTGATTAAGAAGTAAAACAAGGTATATTTCTTTAATTATAGACGTACTCGTTTTATTTGTATCAGAAATAATAGTTCTTTTGGTATTACATCACATATTCTGATCAATCATTAAACGAATCATGTCACATAGGTCAGAATGAGGAGGAAAGTACTTCTTAAGTAATTCTCTAGGTTTTACTGAGCATTTTTAAACAAATTAAATCGATGAATCTCCATACAAGTGCGTTTTATTGCGTCGCGCTGGAAAGGAATTTCAATATGGACATGGAATCTTCTCAGTTTTTACTATTGTCGATTCCTACCATATTTTCAATGAAACTGGTAAATTAATACTAATAACTTCCAAAGACACTGTGCAATGACTCGGATAAACCTTTTTAATAAGAAAATTCTAAGAAGACCTATATCGGACATAATGCACATGTTTTTTTACTTTTCCAAGAACACCTATGTTGAACATAATGTCACCTGTATTTTAATATCATGTAAATTTTAACATCATTTCAATATAATCATGTATTTTAATTATTATCTCAATGTATTTTACTCTTCCTTGAACTACGACCATGACGTGGTGGAAGGGATTGTACGTTCCAATGACCCCTAGAGCTGGACTGGCAGGAGTAAGTACATTGCTCCTGGTAGGGCTACACATGCCAGATTGGTCGAAGGGTAGGAGCCAGACGAAAGGTAGGTCCGTGACGGTGTCACATTAAAAATACCGTTGAGTCGCGTGGGAATACCTCTCAACAATCATTTCCTAGAATATGAAAGTCATTAACAGAAAATTGATTCTTGGCAACTACGGGACGCCGCCCACTAGGGCGGGTGTCGTGCCCGGCAGCGGGGAAGGCAAGGCCTCCGCGGTCGTCATCACACGAAATCCTTGCACAGAATCAGAATCATCATCAGAAGATACAAGGGAAAGTAGGGAGAATAAGAAGAAAAAGAGGAAGAAGAGGAGGAAAACAGTGATAAAAATAGGAAATTGGAACGTAAGGACCATGATGAGGGCCGGGAAGATTGAAAATATTAAGCAGGAAATGGAAAAAGGAAAAATAGATGCTTTGGGATTGTGCGAGGTATAACCGAAACTTATATAAGGGGCAGAGGGCTCAGGTAAGGGTAGGTGACGGTGAATCAGGGTGGGCAGTTATAGGTCGTGGGGTACGGCAAGGGTGCCCGTTGTCGCCTTTACTTTTTAACATCAATGTTGAGGAAATGGTAAGAGCTAGATGGGATGACCTAGATGTGGCAATGAAAGTAGGAGGCCAGTGGATAACGTCGGTTAGATTCGCAGACGATCAGGCGCTGGTCCGTCGGTCATCGAAAGGACTGCAAACTTTAGTTGATGCACTGGAAAAGCAGTGTGAGAAATACGGAATGAAGATAAATAATAGGAAAACAAAAGTAATGAGATTCTATAGGACAAAGAAAGCGAAGCTGGTGATAAGAGTAGGAAGTCACAAACTGGAGCAAGTAGAACACTTACACGCTATCAGGGAATAAGTATGTTAAGGAAACGGTGTAATTGGGTTTTAAATAGAGATGAAGGTGTATTATAATGTACTTTCTTAATACTTGTTTTCTTGCAAAAATATACATATAAGCATATGAATACAATACAGGTAAGAGAGTTTATCGAAACTTTTAAGTCAAATTAATGGGTAAATTGTGATATTTTAGATTGAGATTGTATTTTTCGCCAGAAGCCGGTGATTTAACGGTTTAAAATGATACCTCATTTATCACTGTAGGTGCAGTATTAACGGAGCATAAACGGAATTACAGAAAAATACCTTTCTGTAATAATATATATGATTGTCACATTTGTTGTAATAGTTTAAAATAGTCAGTATGGTTTTATTGGAAACCGATTGTTCTTTTACAAGTATCTCCCTCTTCAGTATGTTGACTGAAAGATCAACACTATCTGCATAGTATCTGCATCTAATAACGGCCCATCATACTTTAACTATTGCTATGGTTTCACACGTCTAAGCGTAGTTACAGGGCAGATATGTATTTCATAGGAATAAAATAGCAATAATTTTCCAGCACACGAAAAGGCAGTTTGAATAAGCTAGCATCCAAGAGTTTTGCATAGGCATGGACATACCTTTTCATATTTTATGGCCTATTAAGTAAAGTAAGTATTGTACGCTATGTAAACAGAAAGTATTAAATTATTTCATCATCACAACTGTTTTTCAGTCAAACTCACATAAGTAAACAAATATTCTGTGCACTTATCCCGCGCGCAAACACATATTAATAATTTAAACTTTCAATACTGATTGCAGAGATTGAATTTCATACAGATTCTTAAGTTATCAACAGAAGTTAAAATACATGCTAGCTGTAGCATGATACGCCTCATCTGTGACACTGAAACTGTATCAATTAACCCTTCAACGACTAGTAACGTAGTCACTACGTCGGTCACGAACTTCACATGCCGTCGAGCGACGTAGTGACTACGTCGCGGCGATTCCATTTAAATCAGTGGAAAACCAGCGGTTCCATTTAAATCTCCTCCGATCTATGAGATGGGATTCATTTAATACTCCTCCGGGCTTGAAGGGTTAATAGCAAAACGGGTCAATTACTCATAAATCATGCCAATGATGTGAAATCCGTATTTTTTATTCTTTAAACATTAGTTAAGTGTAAAATATGCCATCAATGGTTACTAATCATGAAGGATACCATATGGATTCACTGGGATGGGTTCGCTGGGTCCACTTATATTTTTCTTACTTCATTCGTGTTGCATTGATGAATTGAATTCCTGGACAAAAACCTTTTAAGGTTAATATGAGTTCTTAGTATCAAGGAAAGTTATCACAAAATTTGAAACTCTTTAGATCCTGAGGAGACCACCTTCATAGCATACTATTGGAAAGTGATTTATAGTTCAACAACTATAGACAACGAGGAAAAGAAAATATTGGCCTGCGGTTTACGATTCTGATTATGGTGGCTAATTATTACGATACTATTTAAGGTGGCTGGAGCGGTAATCGTGAGTCGTCGAAGGCAAATTCTAATAACATTACATGTAAGTCGGAAAAAAAATATTCTTGGACCACATTTCACTCAAGTACACGTGTTTATACGTTGGAAATCACCATACATGCAGTAATTTATATGATGCAAGAGTTATATTTCAAATTTTCGCCTTAATTAAAGCATTGTTTTGAGTTTTCGGCGCGAAATTCGATATTTACGAGAAAATCATATCTAACTACGCTTTTCTTACTCGGCATGATACCTTGATATTTGTAAGCAGCAATTTTAATAATATGAAAGTTATAATTTCACATTTAGGAGAAACTCTGTACATAAATAATCGAATTGTTTTTTAAAAAAATGCCGTGTGCCCTAAGAGTACTTTTAAACATATCATTGAATTACCGGTAAACCAAATCGGTAGCATGGAGTTTTTTTCACTTTTATCGATAGATATTACTACTAAGGACACGTATGCAAAGTTTCACGCAAATCTGTTCATGAACAAAAATCGCTCCAGCCACGTTAATGTCAGCAAAAAATAGGTATTTATATTTTCCTTGTATGGTGACTGTCTTGACTCTATTACTTAATATTATGAATATATCAAGATCCCATGTCTGGAAATCCCTTAACTCTGCCCACCACGGTGTTTTATGACAACTCAACATTTAATTTGCAGTGTTCTCAAACACTGTTTTATATTCCTATTGTCGTTTATTATACATCGTTCCTATTTTTATTGGGTACTCAAATTTCTCCGAGAGATCTTTCTTGCTGTATCTATTTCCAGTATTAGTTATTCTACAACGATTAGATTTAAAACAGTTTAGGAACATGAGGATTTAAAAGTGTTAAAATTATGCACACCAAGAGGACTGCTTCATTAAATAATTTTTAAGCAGGCAAGTGAAAAAACGTGTAATAATGGACAGAGATGTATAAAAAGTATATGAAAATAAGGTGTATGAAAGCATATGAACATCACATCATTTTTAATTCATTAAATATATGTTTTTTTTATACCTGCAATCCATTGTTATCGGATCAACCAAGCAATTACATTAATTTAACCTTGAAAATGAAGGTAATAAATGACAAAATAATGTTAAATAGCTATATTTCTTTTAGGAAAATTAGTACGGAATACATAAAAGGGTAAATTATAACACTTCAGAGGAAACTGAGTATATGATTCGGATCTTTTTTGCACCAGCCGACCTCAAAAATCGTGAAATTAATGATTCCCTAAGCTGCTGCGGGAGCTGATAAAAATACAAAATGCATATGCACTTTTAAATTGGAATGCTCAATGACCAAACAAGTTAAATTTTATGGATGTGAAAACAATTTACTCATTTACCATACCCCTGGGAAAACCGATGTCAAGGCAATTGCGGAAAATCATCATCCCGGGAGTATATTAATAGGTATCCCAGTGGTGATCAATTGACAAGAAATTGTTTTTAAAATTTTATTACGTTAAATATAGAGAAATGCTTCGGTGAAAGTAATTTTCTAAATAAATTTGTAAGCATTTTATATAAATCTACCCAACTACTAAAGGGTAGGTATAGAAGCGAATCACAATTCAGTCAATGCAAATTGAAGGAACAATTAGATTTTCTTTTAGAGAGTATTTTTCCGGCTCGTAATGAGCAGTGACCATACCTATAACGTAAAAATCACAATGTAACTGACAAGGACATAGCCTCACTGTTTAGCTACCCATAGCTTATTCATGCATGTTTGATAATATAGAAATGTTTTTGTCTCGGGAAACAAACTGTGAATGAAATGCTAGTGATTATTACGAGAAGGAAATATGAATGTCTTACGAACAATTGATATTCATAAATGCTGAATAAGCAGTCGGCGTATACAAGGAATTATGAAAAAAAATTATTGAAAGACAGCCAGTCCTAAGCAATCGCTGATTAAGATCTCCTATTTTTATTTTGCCCTCACCTCTTTTGAATTAGATAGCATACACACAACCTTGATAATATAATCCAGTAACACTAGTACCGCCACTGGGTCTGGCCAGACCCAGTGATCAATTCTTTTACCACGATTTCCTCACTGTTTGGCTTAAGGGGATGGTGTCTCCTGTCTTTTCATGAACTAGTGACTAGGAATATTTGTCCATATTTGCGAGCTTTGCGGTGGTTCTAGCGTTAATCCGTCCTTTAAAGCACTTATAAATGCAAAAACCTGAATTACATATACCTACTTGATTCTCCCGGTGTTATCTAGGATCTACACATTATTTTCTAAAAGTTTAACATCCCCATCGCAAAAAAGAGCGGAGTGAATTTGTTGTACGTATTTTATTAAAGATGTTTTCAAAATAGCCTGGAACACGTCCGCGATGAATAGCAATCACCAAGGAGCATGAATTACCTATACCTCTCAGTGTTTAAAATTTGCTCATTTCAAAGTGATCACTGATTCGCACCCAATGAAATCTCTTTTGATGCAACTATATCGTACCTCGGAAAAACTATTCCCAGAAGCTCAACCTTTTAAGGAGTTCCTTAAAAGGAGTCCTTTGGTGAGAAAATACATGGAACCCATTGTTGTCTTTCGCGATGTAGACATTTTACTCCGAGGCAAAAGACTGCGCAAAAGCGTTGTCACGGGGAACCGTATTTGGGGAGGCTTTGAGCTTATATCAAAACCGGAAACGAGCGAATTAGTGATTTTATTCCCAAAGACGTACTCCTCTTTTACATTTCAGGGCATACGGCAGTTTCTTCTGGATTAAAGAAGTTATTTCGACTCCTCCATGACTGAAGAAAAATGGATTCATTCCCTTTTTCAGTGAATACATTACATCGCGACTGCAGCTTCGAGGCACAAGGTAAGTTTAAGACGGTGTCTAGCAGATACTTGGGAGGCGGCCTAATTCTTTCCAACATCTCGAAAAGCTATTCTTTAAGGCAGGAGGTGAATTCATCCATAATGCTCTCTTTGCCGTCACGAAGGATACATGCCAACTTTAGAACAGTTCCTCGTGGAATTGGAATGGATTCCCGAGAAAAAGATTAAAAAAAGAATACCTGTCTCCATCAGGTTGCAAGAGAGTGTGAAATTTCCTACGAATGTCTGGGCTACGGATTCCTTCAATCCTTATCGTAAAGCTCTCAATTCTCCAGCTTTCATGCAAACGAATATCACAGTAGTCAGGATGAAAGCACTACGGCCAGTTAACCCAAGGTCCATCAGTTCGAATCCTGCTTCGATCACAGAGGTTGCCCTAGTCCTAACACTGAATTCATAACCTCAGAACCTGGAACATCCGGAGACCAAGCCAAACTAGGAATAATCTTAACCAAATTACCAATTCAGAACGCTACGCCTAGTTTTAAACGTGTTTTCCACGTATTTATTCCTCTTTGCTGTAAGCCAACCTCATTAATTCCCACCTCAGAAACAATAAACATGATGCCAAAGGATTTATTGCCTTTGTGTTTGAGTTCTTTGACTTGTCCCACCCCGAAAGGGAATGATATGATGGGATTGTATGTAAAGTCATGAGATGTATAAGTCAAAGAATTCTTACAACATCCGTTGCAGAGTCAATCAATACATGTATTGGTCTCATAACTTACTGGACCAGACAGATGGTCTTAACCTCAGACCATAATGGTAGGTTGTCAAGAAGGTGGATTCGCAAAGAACCCGTTACGGCCATTCGAAGGAGCAATGACCAAATATAATATTTATTGCATTACGATTAGCGAGTTGAAGTATTCATGCTGACTACTATTAATATAAAAATCAACTAAATATATGGATTTAATTATATGCAGAAAGAGAATGAACAAAATGAGAAAATGAGCCATTTGAAGGTTAGATACGAAAGTGATAGTTCCTGCAACCGTAATTATTTAATGAGCTTTGTAATGTTATGCATCCCATAACAATATTTGTAATTGGGATTTATATGAGGCAGACTTAAAACCGAGTCAGAACGAGTGCAAGGAAGATACATTTAAGTCCGCATAGTTTTTAAATCTTATTGTGAATTCCATTAGTGCTACAAGCCTAATGCAACAATTCGAATAGGAATCGCTTTCAGATTGTAGATTAAAATTTATATTTAATCTTTTATGCAAGTTCAAAACCAATTTATTTTCTCATGACGTCAATGAAATTTAACAAAACCCGACATCTACTACGATTTATTAGGTCATAAGAATAAAATTAGGGAAATAGACTTCAGAATGAACTGGTTTATAATGTCATTTTTCCGCGAACGATAATAAACCATGAAAGCTGCCAATGAGACTTTTAACTACGTTTGTCTATAGCTAATGTAGCAATTTAAGTCTGGCTCCCTTATGCTATGCGTTGCTAACAGCTTGTCTAGCATGTTTTCTGCATAACTCATACATATCAGTGTATTTATGTAGTGGAAAAAACATTAATACAAACAGTCCCTCAATCATTGGTAGCATACTTATAGCGCAATGCGCGTTTGTGACAAGTATTTGCAGGTTTTTGGTAATTCATTAATAGTCGTTACATAAAAATTGAATTGGCTATATTGTAATACATGCTGGTGATAACTCAGCCACTGCCACAACAACAAGCTAGAGGCTTGAAGAGTAATATGTTGATGTAGATGTGTTCGTGAAAGTGGCTATAAGTAAACATCCTGAGGACTATACAATGGCCGCTCTATTCTTCAAGAAATTTCAATTGCTCCCAGGTAGCAGTGACCAATGGCCATGCATCGCGCCGAACTGTCTCCCCAAGGTCAATATTCAAGTCAACAGCGTGCCAACTGCTCCTGGTTACCAGTTCCTACCACTTAACCTGCTTCCTCATCTCCTCCAGATGTATCCTCTAGTCAACCACCATTTGAAGTTCTTCTTTTGGTTTATCGCTCTTAAATATGAAAATGCTTAAAATGCCCACTAAGCACAAATTATTTGGAAGTTCTTTCAACAGTAAGATACTTTGCGTAAATAAAAGGAGAAACTAGCAATTACCAAATGGTAAAAGTCTACTTAAAATAATAAGATCCCTTAACTCGGTGTAACCACGGTGTTTTCTGACAACTCAAGATTTATTTTGCAGTGTTCTCAACCACTGCGATGAATTTCTACTGTGGTTTCATGTACGAAGTTCCTATTTTTATCGGGTACTCTAATTTCTCCAAGGAATCTTTCTTGCTGTATCTATTTCCAAAAACGCTGATAGCTTCAGAGAAAATGCAAGGGAATATTAAACCTTATCTGAGAAGGTAAGCGAATCAAATATTGTATAATTCTGCTTTTTGGACATAAATTATAGCTAAAACATTAAAAATCATTTTAAATCCAAACAAATACAATTGTGGATTACTTATTTTTTAGCTAAAATTTCCAATCAATACGCTTGCAGACATTCATATGGCGAATAATAGCGTCCCCATAGCTTGCTTTTTTTACCTGAAAAACAATGAGAAGCACTAAATAGACAATGTGTATCATTTAAATATCCACAAGCTTCTGAGTCGCAGTTGCCATCTCATTATTCCGTACTAGCCTAATGATGGGCTCACAAAAACTGCTCTTAACTGCTCTTCACTTGAAAAAAAATGAATACCACATGTTAAACTAAATTAAAAATGTCTGAACAATTTAATAATCCCGTATAATTGCTCGACATTATTCCTCGTGACACCTCGGAGCGTGAGGCCACATCCACACGTAGAGGAAATGTTGCACATTCACCCAACGAGATGGCAGCACGTTCACGCATTCTCTCATTCACCCCCCCTCCCCTCCTCCCCCCTCCACACGGCGTCCATCAGCGGTTGACCTCAGGGACTCCCACCAAACTAATGCAGCCCCCTCCACCGGGTGCGCAACGAGATAAAAACAGGGACGACAAAAATGTTTCGCGGGGCGGCTAAAAACGGTTGGGATGACATCCGGGCATATTCGTCCGTTTCTTAAACCAGCAGTACTCCACTCGCCATTTTTTAAATATGAGTAGGTACTCATACAGCTGGGTCTGTTGGACCCGTCCAAACGATGATGGTTGTTTAAGCCATTCACGATGGTTTACATTTAGTTTAATTTTAGTTCATTAATAGTTCTTGTTAAGAGTATGTTGCAGTTATTATTTTCTAATAATAATCTGTGATATTTTTCATACACTTATTTTCACGCTCTTTAACGTTACACGCAAACTTTTTCCTCGTACGATATTTTTGGGAAAGGTTTTTGTTTTGTCGATCAAAAACATTGAATCAAAGTGAGTTATTACATTTTTTTTTATTACAACAATAAGCCTTTAATTTGATTTGCTACATAGGTTTGTTCATCTTAGATCTCATCATTCTCCTCAGTCACTTCAGTGTCACGTGAAGGATCACAATCGCTACATTCTACGCAAATATATTTGGCATGATCTTGGCAAATGTAGCGATTACATTAAAAATACAAAATATTTGTTTTTCGGTCTTTTCTGTCCGATTTGCATAGTTGACAACGAGACCGGATACTCGATTGCTTTTGCTGTACTTCAGGTTGATTCTTGTATCTACGGAACACTTTATGGAATTGTAAATTGAAATTACTTCTGGAAGTATTTTCTTCCCCACATTTATCTTATCTGTTTGATGAAACGCTGATCGCAAGAAAACGCATTTATTTGCTTTTGGAACGTACGATAAATTTTTCGTCTTCTTTAGAAACCCAAATATGACTGATTTTACCTCCCGAGGTTTATTGGCAATGGTTGATTTTTTATAGTCCCTATATATAGTTATTTTACGTGTAAATAATTCTGCACTTAGGGGGACGCTTGTAAACCATCTGTGGTAATGTTTCTTCCAGAATCTAGCAGGTGACTAGGGAATCTTTTTAAAACGTCAGCTGATCTGAAATCAGTAGAATAAGGCCCTTCAGGTTGTTTCCCACAGTATATGCCTAACTTAGATGTGTAATAGGTGCATGAATCTACAGCTGAAAATATTTTTATTCCATACTTAATTAAAATTGACAAAGCTATTACTACTTGAAATGTGCTTGTGTCTTATCGACCCATACGCAAGTACTCGAGGGTTTTGTCAAATTCGAGTTCATTGAGCTTGTACGTGGTTCGCCTGGAACTCTAAATAATTATAAGAAAGTGTATGCGTATTATTATCATGGAATTCAAGTAAGCCGGAATGTCAATTGAAACCAATTAGTGATAAAACAAGTCCGTGAAAATTATAATACTTCCGGAATATACAAACCCTTAGCTATTAATGTTGTCCCGTATGCTTAAGGATTAGGCAGAAATGAACTGAACTGGACACTTGCTTGTCCTAAAAAGGCCTGTTCGGAAAGAAGTAGGTATTTTTAAGCTGAATTCAGACTTCACTAAATGGAGAATTTTGGAAAGACTGTTCCCTATAGTAGAATAGCGGGTGATATAATGAAGTAATATAAACGAACTATGCAAACTTCCACCTGACAGAATATGATTTCATTCAATGTACGTTTCTACATGCTCACAAGCCATCATCAGGTGGGTCATTGTAGTGTGCCTTAACACGCCAAAATCTAAGTCTAAATAAATTATATATTCTAAAGCTGACTTGTATATAGTTCTTTTTTCACTTCATCTTTGAATGCAAAAAATCCACATAGTAACTGTGACCGTTCATTTAGTGCAGTCAATATGTATTTGTAATGTTCAAATATGACGTTCAAATTCAACGCAAAATGTTTGAATTCGACTATCGTTGATGAAGCTCAATACCATGGTATGAATAACTAATAATTAGGTTAAACAATTAAGCTTATTGCGAAGACATTGAAAATTATCCTCTAATTAGGTCAAACTCCTTGTACGGAATTGAAAAGACGCTAGTAACCCAAATCCAACTATTGAGAAACTACATTAAAACAAAGATAAAAAACAGTTTCATTTTACTGCATCACTTTTTATTCCAATTCTTTACCATTAAAGGCTTAGCAAGGGCTTGATTTTGAATAATTGATAATAAAATCGAGTGTATACCATTTTGGCGAAATTTGTGCAACTTTGACCACATGCAAATTGTTAATTGTGGAGTACTAAGGAAAATGCTTTGTGTCATCGCATGCACTTGTCTTTTGAAAATATTTATGCAAATGTTCAGCTTCCTGGCTTGAAAAAATCACTTTTTGACTTTTGGCCAGCTTTTTTCGATTTCAGCCCACTGTGCGACGTTGTGTTTTGCAACCTTTGCCCAGGCTCTAATTGTCCTTGTTCAGGCGAATTTTTTTAGATGTTGGGCCAAAAGTGTATAACCTACTCCATTCTTTCTGCAAAAAATGCATCAAATCTAACTTCTTTTTAAAAAAATGTTAGATATTGGGATTAATAACTATCAAAATATTGAAGGCATATTTAAAAAAAAAAATTCTAAAAATGTCGGTATATTTTTTCATGTTAAAAACAATTAATGGTCGTTTATTTATTTATTTATATTGATGGTAACCTCAATACAGGATTTCCTTCGAGGTTATCATCAATAGCTCCCTATCTTTGAGATTGTATTATATGTATATTATTTGGGAGTAATAGACACTTATTACTATTTAAATGCATATGTAATTATTTTATTCTGTCCGGAGATATAGGTCTATTTATTTCAAATTATTTATTCTCTTTGCTGTCGTTTCGTATTTGTATACATGCTTCTTTCGGCTACAATGGAATTTATTGGACGTATTGTACATCAATGTAATATGTTTTAAAATGTTAGTACATGGTTATTTAATAAGTATATATACGTATGATTTTTCAAGTTACTTCAGAGAGAGAATTCCCTCTGATTAATTGTTTGATGATATCTTAGTTGATATTTATTGTTTGTTTTTCAATTATTGTAAATTTAGGTGATTTCAATTTAAAAATAAAATTAAGATTTGTTATAACACATCAAATTATAATAGGTTTTATCTGATTTGGCGTTGTCCGAATTTTTATTGCAAGATTTTTTGTGTTTTGTTATGTTTCTTTAAAGAACCTTTTCGATTGCATAGGCTCTAAATCTATTACTTTTGTGAGTTGGAAATTAAATGTGAAGTTATTATTGATTGCATAATCTACTAGTGCACATAATTGTTGATGCGTATGTATTTCAGAGGAGAATTTTAGAAGAATCTACCCCATGGAATACTAATCTGTCATATAGAAAGTGACAAGAAACATCTCTGTTACGCATGTATAGAGATTTTTCGTCAAAAGATTCAAATATCGGCATAACAAGGCATGACTTAATTAATATCGGTTATAATATTTGACTTCTTTGGTAGTTTGAGTTGAATTTAATGAGGAAGGTAGACGAATGGATGGCGTCCTTCCACCTACGTGAATGGCACCTTTTTTTACGTCCCCTTCCCAATTTCATGGAACGGGATTCACAGGAATTAGCCAATCCAAGTAGTCGCATTCGTTCCGAAATGTTTGCGGTCCGCGTCGTTGAAAGGGAAGTTGGCTCTATAAAAAACCACGCCCCCCGAAGAAGAGAGAAGGAGACACCATCGCCTCCCCCTTTTCAATGCATATCCGGAATTGCATTATTTATCCCCACTCAAGAGAACCATCATTTCCCGTTCCGCCTTCCCCCGCCACTCCTCCTCGTAAGGCTTATTTGTTAATCCCTCCCGCGCAAAATAATTAGGGAGTCAAGGTATAAGATGGGGAGGAGAGGCGAGAGGGTGAAGTTGGATGAGAGCGGGCCCTCCTCTAAGGAACATTTGGAGGTTATAAATTGCCCCTACCACCACCAACACCGAAAATTTCTCTCAGAAGACCGACATGCCAGATTCCCTCCCTCTCTACTCTCATCTCCACGGCGCAGAAATGAAGCTTTTAAAGCTACGTTAAGATGAAATGGCTCTTCTGGTTCTTAGGTAGCATCCCCCCCCCCCGCCCTCTTTCCCCAACATCCAACACCACACTTCCCCCACCTCCTTCAAACCCCTCCACAGCCTCCTGCACAACCCCTTCTTTTTCTCGAAAGCCGCCCCTGGATGAGTATAAGGGCCTTTCGGTAACCAGCGTGGGCGGGTTTTTAAAGGAGGGTGTAAGGCAGGGAGTGCGCGCTGCAAATACGGTCGCTTATGAGAGGGTTAAGGGCGGTCTCCAACCGAGATGAGGGGGGGTGGGGGGTTGGGGGTTTGAGGGGGGGGGCAGAGAGTGGGGGCGAGTCTTGTGGGACGAAATGGTCTTGAGCGACGTCAGGCGGTGCTGCGTGGAAGTGAAGACATTAATATTAAGAGGTACGTATTTACTTAGCGTCGTGCTTTTGGGGAAAGGCGGGCTCCATCCGTAGTTTGGAGCATCGTCTTGCGCAACCGTGTCTTCGTGCTGGAGAGAAGGAATGGAGGAACGCACAAGACGGAATGGGTCGCCAAGAAAAACATACCGATCAAGCAGAAGAATTTTCATATTTTATGTGCTTAGTTACAGTTTGCTTAAGGCAAATTTAGGACTAATATGGCTGCTTTCATCTTCAAAAAGTCACAAAGGATTATAATATTTCGACCAATATCTCATTTCTCGCTAAATTCGATTCCTTTATTAAAAAATAAAATTTTCTGAGAAAACTTTGTACAAGTGATGATCTGCGTAAGTGTAATAAGTATTGCAATTAATGGTAAATATAACTTTATTAATTGATAGTACTTTGTAGAACATTTATCTATTTAAAAAAAAGTTATATTCCTCCTGTTTTTCACGTATCATCCAAAAAACAACTAGGAAAAATACATCTGGGTATAAATGTCTGCGTTTTTGGAGAGCTATTTTTGCAGTCGGGTCGGGACTGCTGTTGATAACACCACCTCGAGTGACGTCTTAAGGATTACCTACGCCCGAATATTTCGTATGTTCATCACTTCCATACATAAAAGACGTTGTACCATAATGCGAAGAAATAATATATGTTCAGGACACCTGTCCCATACACAGTGCGCGAAACTCAGGAGATTTTTCGAGGAGCATTCGCACAGTACAGCGTAACCCTTCCCTCCAAACTCACAGTACCTGAATCAAATACAAAATATTTGCGACTTAATGGTCTAGGAATGGCAGTATGCCAAAGGAAAGAGCCAAGAGACACTGAAATGTCACGTATGGGAGGTATAGGCATCATTGGGTTGGCGCCCTACATTATTTCAATAATAAATAGGGACAATGAGTCAAAGACTTCAAGGAGTCATTGATTGTGATGGGGGTGAAATTAAATACTATTTAATAGTAAAGTATGAGTTAAACCTTTCGTCAGGACTTCTGCTATGTATCTCCATTTTGAGTGGTCGGAAAAATTGTTTCCTTTGCATTTCTTTATGAAGTTGACAGATAATTTGACCAACAGTGAATCTACCAAGAACGTATTTTTTCTCTTTGCGTTTATTTAAAATGAGTTACTTTAAAATACTGTAAAAATATTAATTTACGTATACTACTGCATTAAAAAAGTAACTTTTCCATCTTGAATAAATGCCTTCAATATGTTTTATTATGCTGGAATATAATATTATAATTTAAGTTGCATAATTAAAAGCGGTTTCGTACTCCACCAAGAAGTTTCAACAGCTTAACATTTCAAAAAGGCAATAAATTATAAGGAAAATTTAATATCTATCATAGTTGCTGTTTTTAGTCTTTTTTGGGTATTTATTAATTCATTAGTACATATTTGCGCATAAACAGCTTATTTATTTGCCTATTCATTGAAAATCTACCGCCATGCATGAAATGTGCATTGAACATACGTTTATATTCACGATTAAAAGAGGAAACTCTTATTCACTAGGGTGTTCTTTAAATATTGCAGGTTATAACGATAGAAGACAGCGGGTGAATACCAGGATCTTGCTATAGTGCGAGAATTGGAGCGAAGCCAAGAATAAAAGGAAAGAAAAGAGAAAAAAAGCAGAGCAGTCTTCGGCGATAACGAGAACGTTCAATGATTCGTTTGAAATGCATACATGGCTATCTAATACGCCTCAATTTGGAAGCCAGCGCGATTAACACTCGGGGAAGGCAAGCGGCCAGTAATCCGTCACTGGCTTCGACGATGAGTCCATCACATTACTGTGTTCGAATTTCCCTCGTCGTTGCCTTGAAATAGTATGCCATAAGAGAGGAGGCCGATTTTTCTCCAGAGCGATAGTGGCGACGCGCCGTTTGTTGGGGAACCTTTTCCCCCCATAGTACATGTTCTGAAAATAGAATTGAAAAAAAAAAAAATATTTTTTCTTTGGTCTCATTTCTTATCACATTACTAGAAAAAGGCTTTTTAAATCGCATAGGGTAATGGTTTTACAAATTTTCACTGAACCGGATCCCAACCCTCCCCTCACCTCTCAGGAACTGAAACGACCGACTCCTAATCCTCCTATTTCCGACCGACCGACTCCTATTTCATCCTTTTTTTGCCCGAAACCAAAATGTGTCGCGCAAAAAAACATTTCGTTCCTCACCCCGGAATACGCTTTCCATTCGTCGACTACACCGCATTTCCCCACCCCGGAATACGCTTTCCGTTCGTCGACTGTCACCGTATTTACTCACCCTGGAACACGCTTATCGTTCGTCGACTGTCAGCGCATTCCGTTCCTCAACCCTATCCTTCCTCTTCTTACCACTTCCCGGCGCCACTTTCGAGGTCACGTGCACCAATCAGAGAGCGACGTTTGCGATATATCAATATTGTCCAAGATGATTACTTGCCCCTGGAAGGTAGGCCGAAATGTAGTGTCAATGGACCCGCAGACCCTTCTACTGACAAAGATAAAACAAATCATTTAGCTAAAAAGTCCTCTTGGTTGAAACATCGCATTGGAAGGGTTTTGTAAAAGCTGCAAAAGGAAGTGACAGGAATGTTTAGGGAGGTAGGGGGACGGAAAAGGAGACCTTAAACTGTTTCCTCACTTTTGCCTTCGTTGGAGGTTATCGCGTTGGCATACCATACCAAGTGTTTTCGGCGAAAGGTGCACGTCGATTGCGAGGGTTTTAGCTCCAAAGGTGTCGAGCGATAAAATGACACGACGCGAACACCAGAGGCTAAACACGCTCTCAGACATAGGGGTTGGAAGAGCCGTGATGCGGGCGTGCTCTCTGGGAATGTGGGGAACTAAACTGAGGGAGCTATAAGGTCTTAGCCCAATTCCCATGCCACAAGATGCCTCACCGACGATATTTGGTTAAACGCGGGTGCCTAACTCTGCGTTCTTTCTAGCGTGCCTATATCCCATATGACTTAATTGACTTAATTGAAAAACTTTCCTATATTTCCCGTTTGATAATGTGAAACTAACATCACGTCATGAGACAATCATTTCTTACTGAGGAAATTAATGTAAGTATGTCATACCTTCATCTGCGATCTCCATGCCCAAAATTATGCACCTTTTCAGTTGAGCTTTGACTATCAAAGAAGCGCAGTCAACACCACGATTGAGAGCAGTTACAATGTGTAACGAATGAGGGAATAATTGCGATGCACAATATTTCAGCAACGGAACACTAGACACAGCACTCGAACACGTCCGAAGGTGACGCACAGGAGATGCACAACTGGGAGATTATTCCTGGGTAGAAGAACTAGGGGACCATATGCGGGGGTATGCACATAGGGTCAGAAGGAGCAGAAGGGTAGATAAGAGGTGAAGACGGATTTAAGAAAGGTCTCCCTCTCCCTTTCCTCGCCCATTTCTTTGCTGCTTCCCCCATCCATAAACTGACCGCTAGATTTTCTCCCATATTTTTACCTTCTTCACTCAGCTTCTAGCCCCAATAACCATTACCCATTCAAGACCAGAGTCAACGTATAAGCAATCCGAATATGTCTTTGTACATATTATTGAAATAAAAATGAAATATGCTCTAAGGAACTTTACCATGTGATCAGCATATTGCGTCACACTATTTGGTCCACTATTATAGCCTGTGACGTCACAGATAAAAGTAAGAATAACTGCAAAGGTTGCGCGAGGTTGCAGCTAATTATTGGTTGCAAATACTCTCGGATGTAATATTGTTCACTGGGCGAAAAATTATCGCAGAATGTCGCGGCGTTTTTTATTTAAGGCTTGCGAAAGTACTTGTTTTTATTTCCAATTGACTTATAGTTGAACTCATCATTTATGGATTTTTTAACCATGCATATATGAGAGAAAATGATTCTTTTTCGTATCAAAATGAGAGTAATACTTGCAAGGTGAATAATGAAACAAAAAAATGGAATAATCACACTTAATAATCATAATATCATCATTATTGTAGAGCGCTACAATCTCGGCCGCCAGGAAATGGCGCAACTGTCAAACGAAAGCCCAAGGTTTAACACTCTCGTGATTGGTATTCCCTTCATACAATGTAATTTAATTGATATCTTATGGTTCCACCGTTATTCTACTTTGATCACCCAATGGCTGAAGACATTCCTAAAAAGTCGACTTTTGAGGTTTTGTCCAGTCAGATTTGAAATCTGGACCACTGTGGGATGGGCCGAAAAATACGAAAGTGTCCGAATCGAATCGTAATAGCGCGGAAAAGTTGCTACTCGTCACCATGATCACAAAGAAAGAAAAATTTTCGAAATTGGACCATGTCTTCCGGTCGCGCATCTCGTTCGAAGTTTTGAAAAATCGTAAAAAATATGACTTTTTTAGGGATTTTTTAAAATGAGTTACAATGATTTGATTACGTTAAACATCGGTATGTGGCCTCTTATAAAGAACTACTGTCTTCAAAAAATATGTAACACCCCTTATCTCCTTCTGTTAGGGGGAAGGGGAGTCGCTCAGCGCGTTCAAATTTTCGAAAAATCGTAAAAAAACATGACTTTTTTCGGCATTTTCTCTTTCTGAGTTACAGTGATCGGATTGCGTTCGAAATCGGTATGTGGTCTCTTGTAAAGGTCCTTTGTCTTTTAAGAAAGATATAATTCCCGTTCCCTCCTTCTTTTATGGGGGAGGGGAGGGACATGTATCGTAAAAATGAGTGACCTTACGCCGTAGGCCTACGCTTATTTTTGAAAATTGGTTTTTCTTTTGCATTCGTCCCTTCAAAATAGTTGTTTTGGTGAGAAAACAAATAAATTTCAGGCTGGTTGACGTGCGACTACCCATAGCCGTGCCTAAGGGGTCAAAGTGCAGGTGCAGTAGAATAAGCGGATTTCGATGCCAGACACACGTCTTTACAGTAATTCGCTGATTGTAGAGTACCGCAGGAAAGAAACTTTTAACCACTTCTCCGTATATTGAGGCCATCATGGAGTAATATTACTCCGCACCGGCCTAGCCGCCCTACAGGCGCGACCGGCGCCCGACGATTTTTGATATTTTTTATCGTCAATTCAGCCGAATCGTACGCTCGTTTTTCTTCGCTGAGTGTTCTTTGCACTCTGAAGGGACACCGAAAAGCTAATAACCTGATAGTTATGCTATCTTATGAATGTGTTTTGGTGAAGTGGTTTGATACAAAACTGCTAACTTAGTCTATAGAGATACGATGCATATTAAAGCATTTCTTTGTAATCATTTTGGCATCTCCTGTTATCCTTCCAAGCTAATTATTTGAGCCCTGCGGGATGGGGTTAAATTATCGGCAGTCCTCCTATGTTTCTCTGCCTTGACATAGTGAATATATAGAATAAGAGAATCGCAGTCTCTTCTCTTTTGGCCAAAGAAGTTCAGTGAGGTGTTTCCCTTGCAAGTGTGTGGTTCCGTAGAAATCTATTTCAAGTGAAACAGTTTGTTTACACAATGGCGTGGATGCGGAGTGGAGCTGTGATTGACCTTGTTGGAAAAGAATCTCTGGAGATTTAAGTATTATCAAAGCTTCCAACAATACGTGAGGTACTGTGTGTGTTCTTTTATTACATGAGAAAAAATCATGACGTCCGGGACGCAGCTTGGATTGCAATGAAAGAAGTTGTTGATCTGTGGAACAAAACTAAAATTCCCCGTATCCAAGACATTCGGGTTATTGAAAAATTTGAGTCGCTTTATCAGGAATGGAGGAATCTCCATAAGAATACCTCCACTAATAAACCGCCAAGTGCAGCCACGATGGCTAAGAAAGAAATTTTTCAGAGTAAGCTAGACTCTATGTTTGAATTGAACAAAAATGATGCAATGGAACAGCTGGAAAAAAAGGCAAATGATGCAACTAAAGAAGCAGAAAAAAGGCTTGGAAGGAAGAAATACATTTAAAAAGTACACGGTCTAACTTTAAACCGTGTACTTACGGTAGATTAAGAAGTGTTCACTATTGTACCATACCTAAACCCAATATTGAAGCTTACAAACATTTCTTTGATTTCATTGCCCCTTCAATTCATCAAAAAATTCCAAATGAGATTTCATCAATTAGCAATAAGACCATTTTCCTCAGAAAATTGAAATTTTGGTTGTTAGAGAAAAATGATGTTGAATATCTCCTAAAAACTATGGTGTGACTCTTGTATGGTATGTGTACTTATTTTATTTTATTTTGTGAAAATTGCAATTTATTTTATATTCAAATTCAAAACTGTTATAATGGAACACATTTATGTTATATAAAAACCAGAATTTATTCTATGATTATTTTTGTAAATGACCGCTGCTGAACTACAGCCAATTTATTCAAGGAATGGCAACCCCAAAACAAGAAACTATTTCTTCTGGGGTGCCTAGTTTCACCCTCATTTTGATTTGTTAAAATTGTGTATATCTTTTGGGTGAAATAAACTTATTCTTATTTCTTGTGTGATCAACGCGGACCGAGGTTAGGAGTTATCAGGGGTGTAGATTTAAAGATGAAGAAGGATGATCAGAGGAGGGCAGTGAGGAATGGTTGATGAGAAACTCACTGAAGAAGACAAAACGCAAGTTGCCACCAGTATTCTCAATAATGAAGGTTCAGAGGAGCCGCTGAAGAAGAGACAGATGCAGTTGAGGGATGTTCCCAATATGACACTTGGTGACTTAGCCACAACAAGCTCCGTCAGATTTTTCCAAATACTAGGAATTAGTCAAGCGTTTTTAGAGTACCCTGTGACTGAATGTGCTGAAAAAGAGGTTTACAAAATGGAAAAGCAAATTGCTTCTTACCTTAGAGTGGTTAATGATCATGCGGAGCGAGGCGTAAAACTTATGTCCGATTTCAACAGAACTATAACACAAAAAGGGGACGCCTTTCAAGACTTGCTCATATTCGTAGATTCCTACCGGAAGTCCCTACCTGACATCAAAAAGTCAACATTAATTCATAAGTATGACACACCATCTACATCAAGAGACCGTAACTGAATTGTGAACTTACTCGTTGTATCTTCAAATATTCTAATTAAACACATACAGGTAATCAGATAATCTTGACCATTTATTTAACCCCAGAAGTGCACGAGGAAGTACAAAGAGAAAGAAGGGGTGGGGACAGAGGGGGGAGCCCTCAGAGCTCGGCACGGATGCCAGCGTAGCGGCGTAGCCAAGCGCCTGTACGGCGCTGCAGCTAGGCCGGTGCGGAGTAATATTACTCCATGATGGCCTCAATATACGGAGAAGTGGTTAAAAGTTTCTTTCCTGCGGTACTCTACAATCAGCGAATTACTGTAAAGACGTGTGTCTGGCATCGAAATCCGCTTATTCTAGTGCACCTGCACTTTGACCCCTTAGGCACGGCTATGGGTAGTCGCACATCAACCAGCCTGAAATTTATTTGTTTTCTCACAAAAAAAACTTTTTTGAAGGGAAGAATTCGAAATAAAAACCAATTTTCAAAAAAAAGCGTAGGCCTACCGTAAGGTTACTCATTTTTACGATATATGCCCCTCCCATACCCCATAAAAGAAGGGGGGAACGGGAATTATATCTTTCTTAAAAGACAAAGGACCTTTACAAGAGACCACATACCGATTTCGAACGCAATCTGATCAGTGTAACTCATAAAGAGAAAATTCCGAAAAAAGTCATGTTTTTTACGATTTTTCGAAAATTTGAACGCGCTGAGCGACTCCCTCTCCCCCTAACAGAAGGAGATAAGGGGTGTTACATATTTTTTGAAGACAGAAGTTCTTTATAAGAGGCCACATACCGATGTTTAACGTAATCAAATCATTGTAACTCATTTTAAAAAATCCCTAAAAAAGTCATATTTTTTACGATTTTTCAAAACTTCGAACGAGATGCGCGACCGGAAGACATGGTCCAATTTCGAAAATTTTTCTTTCTTTGTGATCATGGTGACGAGTAGCAACTTTTCCGCGCTATTACGATTCGATTCGGACACTTTCGTGTTTTTCGGCCCACCCTAATGTTCAACTAAAAGCCCTATATCCATCTTAAGTCATAGTCAGGAATTGCTCAATAAAGATACCCACGTTTCCTAATATTTCTACTGTATAATGTGTATTTCGCACGTGATTTTCTTTTTCCTTGTTTCATTCACGTTACATTCATGCTTTTCTATTTCTATATCTCATAAAACCATATCACATACAATTTTGTATATTTCCTCGTTCAAGCGCTTTAAATTTATTTGCAGTGACCGTAGTAAACTAGACTTGCACACTTCTGTCACTCTTCCTAGTACGGAGTATTCATTCCACAATTTCACTTTATAGATGAATTCTACAAGTCATAAGTAAACGAGCGATTGCAGAAAATATTTTGCAACAGTTTGTTTTCATTTTCTGTTAATGCTTTACGCTACCGTATCATTACAATTAGTACAAAAAAGATAAAAAAACATTGTGGTTAGTTCCCCTCATTCCACTACCATAATAATTATTTTAAAATGGAACGACACCACACATCTTGCCAATGTTATTGATCACAATTTCTTCACGCTATATAGAAATAATAAATGTAAATAATGCATTCATTCATTTCATTCAAGTATTCTACCAGCTGATTGGTACTTTCTTGGACAGTCCCCAATCTGCATCCCAACCTCATAGACATTGTCTCGCTTTCTCTCCTACGGATGGCGCGCTATTAGATCCCTCTCCAATTCTTCTCATCTTCTACTTCCTCTTATTTCGTCCAGAATTCCTATCCTCTTCCTTCCTCTCCCACGCTTCCCCAGTGTTCTCCCCTCTATCACTCCCTTTTCCACATGCACTCTCCTCTCAAAAACTCCATTATAATTATAAAAAAACAAAAACGAAACATCGTCAATGCCGACTCTAAACCAGTTCGTAACCACCAGTTCAAAAACTTAGCCGAATTTGAAATTTAATATTTCATGAAATAAAAGCCATGCGTTTTTCCATGTTGGGTGTACGTAGAAAACACCTTTCAATACTGAAATGATCCCAAAAACACATGGGTCAATAGTTATCCCATAGGAACGTCACTATAATCCAATGGCAGAGTAAAGTCATTTAACAGAAAAAAGATATATATGTTGCCCGAGTATTTCTCCAACACAACAATGAAATTGAATCAAATGCGGTTCGTGCACTAACTACTGCTCGGAGATTAAATCTCAGACAAAAACATTCGTTGAATAATTGAAAAGTAAATCACTCATATTATATCTTTATTTTTCGTGACTTGGACACTTTTTCAGTTTTTTAGTTAACTAAAGACAGACTTCAATAATTACTAATGGAAAAAAACGTTCTCTGTATTCATCTGCAAAAATAAAATTTTCTGTCTTTATTAGTGGAATAATTCAATTTCTGTCTTCATTATTTTGAAACTCCACCACATCATACCTGATACCTCTCTTTTTGTACCTCTTTATTTTTTATTAAGAATTACAAAAAATGGAAATAATTAATTAGAGTGAGTTAATGTTTATTTTGGCATAACACAGCGGCAAGGAAACTTCCTTAAAACTGATTAGCATAGTCAATCGACTTGAGAGACGGATGTGTGGAAGTTGAATCACCTGGATTAGACCCTAATCGATTCCTTCTTCGATTTGATTCTCTAACAATGGCTCCGCATCAACCCTTTACTCCCAAACACCGTGAGCGCGAATGCGTTGAGTGCCCTTTATGGAAGGAGCCTTTGTGTGTTCCAGAATCCCCAGAGGAGACGCGGCGTCGGTTTAAGACCCGGAGGAGAGCGCCCCGGAGGAGGAGATGGAGGCCATATGCGCGTGTGCCCCGTCACCGCCCCTGCGGAGGAGTGCTGCTCGATTTTGCGAGCTCCGGGGGACTCCGAGAGCAGTAGGGAGGAAACAAAGATGGTGATTGTAGGGGGGGGGGGTGTGGTCCCTGGGGGATGGATTCCAACCGCAGTGGACGCCGTGTGGGGAACGGTGGTTTAAGCGGCCGCCCACTGCGCGCAACACCGGCGTCTAACCTCTTTGAGGAAGAGGGGAGCACTCCACATAGGAATTCGACTATGCCGTCTCCGGTCAGGAACGCTGAGGAGAGAATAGCTGCGTTTGATGGCGTAGATGGTTTCAGACTAGTTGTGTGGGAGAGGGGCGTGTTTGGCTGATAAGGCAATTAGGCGGGTGGCTGGAGATGAGTGGCTCATTGGTATTTCTCAGTTGTTTAAGTGGGAGTTTGTCGATAGATGGGAAGGGGTTGGTGTCGTGGTTTGAGACGGGGGAAGTGGGTTAATCTATAAGTGAGGAAGTTAGGGTTGTCGGGCTGCACAGAGCAGCCTCAAGGGGATGAGGCCGAAGCCGGAAGTCATGGCTCACGATATGGGAGGCGCGGTGTATTATTAGTATGAGTGCTCTGGTAATGAGTCCATCGCCTCGAAACCTTCCTCGCGATTGATAAGCATTTCATTGAACATCGAGGTGATGAAAGTTTACGTCATGCCCATTAACTGATGGAAAAGGTACGAGTTTAATGCATAACAGAGATGATTTCACTCGTTTTTCGCTTAAAATTGCTACATAATCAAGGCTTGACAGCATATTTGCTGCACTTAAACCCGTAAATAAGGGTACATTGAAGATTTCGTTTAGACTATGATATGCTTTATGTAATTTACATAAGGGTGTCTAGGTAGGACACGTTACATGCTGGTATGCTTCCTTGTCATACTTTCTCAGCGGAGGGGTGTGTATAAATCTAGAAACACTTTTCACATTCACCTCGGTACATATGTATTCTATTTTTGCTCAATCCATTCGATTGCCAATCCTACACTATACATGTATTGTACCTAGCAGTTAAAAATCCTCCCCAGAGACTAGTAAACTGTAACCATAAATATACTCCCATGCAAAAAGCTATTGTATGTATTCTATGTCTTTACTTTGTTATACTATTAAATATCACAAACATCCCAGTACGAAAACATATGTGTTTTTGTACACAAACAAGTGATTTTGTTTCAAGAGCAAAAATATATACTGCAATTTTGTTGATACTTTGGCTTGACCTGAGCTGATACTTCTTCAATAATTTAACTCAAAAGCTTTTACTTTTCCTTAATAAGGTAAAAGTTAATATTCAGGATAATTTTGATCCACTTCAAGCTCTTATAAAGCTCGTCACTAATATCATGGTAGAGGCATGTAAGCAATTCCAATCGCGCATTTTTAGACTGGTGCCCAGGCCACAACCACAACCTCCTCTGGGGATTTGAGGTGAAGTATTTAGATATATACTGATTGTTAGCAATAATAATTATACGTTTGTTCTTGACAATTATAATAATTCTTCGTTAAGATTTATTATTTTATCACGCCTATTTGCTACTTCTTTATTGGCTTTTAGTTGTAAAGTTTACCAACGGCTTGATTGTTTTCCACCATTAAACAGTGTAAACAAATTGATAATTCCATGCTTAAAATCGACTTATATGTATTAATTATTTTACTAAATAAGGAAAATATTCGGAAGGAATCATTCCATTTAATATGATGAAGTTAAAGCTGAACAGGACACAACCGTGCTCTTTAGCGTGAACGAACAGCAATACTTGGAATGATGTCCACAGGAGGAAAGTTTGCTCAAATGCCGATATATATAATTCTGCAGAAACATAAGAGGAGCTACTGAATGTTTTGTCAATATTTCACTGATTCTTTTGAATTGCAAAGGAACTAATATAGGTCAGCTCTTGGCCACAGAGTAATTAAAATCTTTACAGCCATGTTTTACGCCAATTATGAAAACCTACACATTAACAACTACTGTAGATGCGACATTAGTAGTTCCTTCATTCTATGGCGCTCATAAACTCAGCTCCTAGTTCCCTGCATAGTTATGATGGTATGTAACGAATCTATAACAAGGATTTGTTGCATTGGTAAGTAAACAGCTCACTACAGTTTATGGAAAGCTACAATACTTTGTCATAAAACGTTTAAAAGCTCGAAAAAGTGATCAATGTATACTGAAATAAAATGTAACGTGGCTCAGGACACCAAAGTAATCGCCTAGGAAATTCCAGGATTCCCCAAAACTTGATTGCTTCATCAATCTACCTCTTCTACTAACGATACCGGACTCCGGGAAACAATGGCAAACGATTTATCTTGTGCGTTCGCTGTCGATTCAACGCGCTAATTTAGTTCGTCGGATTCACCGCAAAATATTGACAATTCCGCACAATTTTCACGTGGACTAACGCAGTAGTATGTACATGTGCCGTCGGCACCACTCAAGAGTCATAGTTTTGGAGCAAAAGCGCCTTTACTCAAAGCAAAGCTCGGATTGCGATGTCAAGTGCACTCCCTCAGCATTACCCTGCACTATGTTTACAAGTACAGCCAAAACTCATGAGCGCGACATGTAGCTGTTGCTAATTATTAGCGTCGATTAAGTGAGTGACTGTGGAAGCCACGATAAAAGATTGGTTAATCAATCATAAAGGCGAAGGCTAAGTGATACAATTTTGTCAAGCGCAAAAATTTCAAGGTAATCAATACACGAATTCCAGTTTGACCAATAATAATAATCATCCGTGGCATTTCACAATCTCAGATTTCATAATTAATACTATTGTAGTACGGCTTCTCAGTGAGACATTCCTTAACCTAGCCAAAACTGGACCTTTTAATTCTTTATAGTTCCCCTATAACATAACGCCATCTATTAAAGTTGAAACCCTCGGAACTTATGTCAAAGTATGCTAGAGCAAATGTTACTGGCGAAAAATTTGTAAGAGTAAAAGTGATATGGGCATATTGATGAGGGTGAGAACATAACACTTTTCCGTGGGAAAGAAGAATATTTCACTCTCTCAGAAGTACTGAATGGACACAGGACTCTTCGAATTCACCAAAATGTTAGACAAACCCAACTATATACGTAGGAATGACCACAATTTCAAAATAACATACAGGCCACAGAAATCGGATGTACTAAAGAATTCCTTCCTAAACCGCGGAATTAAAGAATGGAATGAGTTACCTGAAGATATTTCTAAGACCTTTCTTAGCACTGTTAAAAATATTAGAAAGGAAGTAAGAGCTAAATTATTTCAGGGTTCATACTAGGAACTTGTGTGCATAAGTCATGAGTTTCACAATGAGTATATATATATATATATATATATATATATATATATATATATATATATATATATATATATATATATATATATATATGTTTTAAATGTATTAACTTCCTTTCTTATGTTATTTTCTTGACCGTTGACACCAGGCCAATTTCCTAGTTGTAACGAGCAATTTCATAAATAAATAAATTAGCATGATATTGTACTAAATTTACATAATCAACCATAAATACCTATGTCACCACCTGTAAATATAAAAATTATGATATATAATTTGAGAAATTCTAAACACTTTTAAGTCAATACTTGTTTGCCGCTAGGGGTCTCAGAGCAAAGATACTGTTGATAATGGACGGAATACGCAATTGTCTGCGCACATCTTATCGGCAGCGAAAATATTCCTGCCTGCAACCCATATATACCATTACCCAAAACATGGTCAATCAAGTCCGAATACAGGCATAAGCATCCATGTGACTAGTCATACAGTATTATACTAAAACAACATGAGATGTAATGCGACGTACCACAT
The DNA here is from genome assembly GCA_963573305.1 of Pyrrhosoma nymphula. NCBI lineage: Eukaryota > Metazoa > Arthropoda > Insecta > Odonata > Coenagrionidae > Pyrrhosoma > Pyrrhosoma nymphula. Next base: position 2,824,300 of record OY754338.1, on the reverse strand, counting down.
TGTTTTTACCACCATCAAACGTATATATCGAATATACAACACAAGCAGTTGACGATTGATGACATTGAAGAATCAAAATTGGACAAAGACAAACATTAGGGAAGTGTGACTGATTCTTTGTTATTTTTATGTAGGGACATATTAGCTGTGACAATTATATTTGTTTATATCGAGCGGGGACATGCGTAAGCAAAATGTGTGATATTAGTTCTGTGAAAACGTGTAATTTGGACACGGGCACATATCTCGATCTCTTAGGAATACTTTAATTGCAATGGCAAACGTTGCGGCGGGAACCCGGGTACTTCGATGCGGCCACGGTTCGACAAAGGCAGCGCCACGACGATTGGACTATCACCTCTCGCCTGTGTGAGCGCAAAAAAAAACAAGAGAGCAGCGGGAAGCGCACTACGTGTAGGATGGGATTTGAAGAGGAAGGACTGACGAGCGTGGGATTTTAGAATTTTTTCGAGTGTGTGGGTGTCCTTTTTAATTGTCTTCCGAGAGCACACAGCTGTCGCCTTGGCCAGTTTATTCGAACGTGCTTCCTGCAGCAGGTCTGTTCACACCCTCATGCAATTCTCCTGCCCCCAATCGAATGACCCTAACGCACTCTCAATCCAAGCATTCCTCATTGCACCCTGGTGATATGACCCTGCCCAGAGTGTCCTTTTCCAATGTTCTCAGCTCTTCCTAAACCTCAAGCTTTGTAATGAATACTATCCCACTCTCCGCACCTAATTTATATTTGTCAACAGGTTTCTACGCTGATGTCATTTTGGAGATATTGAAGAGTCTACGGCTTAACGTAATAGCTATTATCATTTTTATATGGAGAGTAATAAATGAAATTGGCCAGGTGGGTAGTTTAAGCTTGAGATGTTCTGATTCAATAAACAGCCGAAGCTAAGTACACCATATACTAATTCACGGGAAATGACGTATTGTGATGGTAAATGCTCGCGGAACACCATATGACTGAAAACCACGAAACATCCAAATGATTTTACGGATACCATTATATAATAAAAGATAAAAGCAATTTTTTCCATATAATCCCTCATAGAAATGCCTTATTCCGAGATACCGGCATCAGCGTTGAGCGTTATTAAGCATAATCCAATGCTTGCAAACACATACTCAAGCTCGAATAGTGAAATATAATCATATACAAATCAGTCGATTTAAATGGAAACCACATGCAAGTACTGTACTGACTAACAATGAATGAATTCTTAAAAACATTAGTTTATACCTTAGGATGGTTGCTGATATCCGGGAAAAACTGGTTTTCATCAGCATTAAACTGCTACTAATTTTAGCACATATTCAGGTTTCCCTCTCATAGAGTAATACGAGCAAGAGTAAGAAAGTTATAGCCTTTAATTTTAATATTTGAACAATTGATTTAATATTGGGAAACAAAAAGATCTTTGAACCATCACTATGAAACAATTGATAAACTTGACTCTAATAAAATGCAATTCTGCAGTTTACTTCACGAAATAGCATTTCTTTTGACTCACATAAACATAAGCTATATAAAAAATTCAAGATTTTAATTTTACCAGGGAAATGCACAATGCTACCACATTATCATAAAACCAGAATATTATAGCATAACTTTAAGAGGATTATGAAGCCCTACTCTCTCCCACTAAAAATCTTATTTTAACCGGTATATCAGCCTGAAGGTTTATAAAAGTTTTCTTGAGTGAATCAACATCTCATTTTAGTCAATTACATTAAAACAACGTTTAAGGTTTAACTAAATTCCGAAATACTACTTGAAAAAAAGGAGTCATTGCCCTGTCCAATCACACTGTCCTGAACCCAATGAATTGAGGTATCACTCTGAGGCAATCACGAAGCCTGACCCAGATGAAATAAAAATCTGCAGTTTGCTGTACGAATTAGCGCCTCATTTCAGTCCTGTGTTATCGATAGCGCAGCGCATTGCACGACTGGAGCAATCAATCCATCCAAAAGAAATTTCCTCTGTGCTTGGCCACAGATTCCCGTCGTGCGCGGTGGTATTGACAAACAAGAGAAGTTTCTCCGCAGCGAACCAAATCCGCCCGCAGATGTAATTAAGTGCTCGGGAATTGCTTGGCTCAAACTGCGCCTAAACAGAGTATCGCACGCAGTTCTCCGCTACGCGAATATGGGTTCATGGGAAGAGTGGGACATCAAAGCACTTGGACTGTTAATTGAAAAACATTTAATCTAAACTGTATGCGTGGCATATTCTTTATGCCTTGTGGATTTCGAGGGTGTACGCAAACATAAAATAGGCAGAAACTTGAAACAAACGAACTTGAACCTCCAACGATCGTCGAAGCGTAAAGTTGTGCGATTCTTGGATGCAAGCAAAAGATAATGGAACAAGCGTTTGAAGTAACTGATAGTCAAAACGTACCTCTACCATTCGTTAAAAATAATTGAAACTTTGATAATTTTTTTCGGCATACATATCCTAAGAACATAACGCTGCTGCGTGATAATATCGATACCTAAGGGCAATAACTTACAGCGCGAGATAATACGTATTTTCAAGTAGACACCTATCTTTCTATTTCAATAATTGGTACGTATGGTACATTTTAATTTCAAAAATTGGTACATGATCGGAAAAAATTTGAACGTATTAAATATGAACTCACGTCTATTTTTTTTAAATCAGTGTGAAGCGGAGGCACGCCATTCCTGCGAGCATCGTTTCCGATTACCAAAGATTACCCATTTGGATTTTGACACATTTTAAGTGGTCAAATATAGAAATATGACGTAAAATACTTCATTATCATTATAACTATCAAGAAATGCTAAACGTTGGCTATTTTCCAGGTGTGAAAATTCGTATTAATATGCATATAACTTAAAATAATTAAATTCTACCACACCATATTGTTTCCTGAGATGTAAACTAAATATTTTAAAAATCGACTACACTAATAAAATAAATCAATTGTACAAGAAAAATATTTACACCCCTTTTTACAGCTATTAGTATTGTTAAAAAAGGGCTTAAATAGCTCTGAAGGAAGTCAAATGGAAGATTCCAATCCACATTACTCCTGTAGAGGAATGAGGACTTTTTTAGCAGGTCAGTTAAACTCTCTTATGTTTCTCCATTATATGTCTGGGTGTCTTTCTTTTTACATTCTCAATGGCTTCTATTTGCCCGTCTATCCGTGGATCTGAGGCTATTACACGATTGGTCTTATCAGAGAGTTATAAACGCACATTTAAAAATGGGTCCTATCAGAGTCTTATCATATAAGCATTTTTCTTAGTGGTTTTACTGCTCCTCATGAGTTTTCTAACCACCCAATGAAATGTTATAAATTATATTTGTGTATGCACTCCACGTTTACTCTCACCCAAAATCTTTGGTTTATTAAACACCTATACAGTTACTAAAATTAATCAATTTATACTTTTTACGGATACATCCATTCCATTATTTTTACTCAAGCTGCCATTTAATTATCACCATTTTGAAGGACTTCAAGATAGCTCAACTTCTCCATTATCCAGTAGATTATGCAGTATTCACTTGTCTTTGGAGTAAGATAACAACATAATGTATCCACTCTAAAATATCCCTAAAAATGGGTACTAAAATTTGACTTTTCCATCACTTTCCACGAAGATAATTTAACTACTTCTCACAATTTGGCCCTCAATTCATTTTTTTATTTCGCCTTTTTGTTCGTTGGTAGGTGTCTTCCTTAAGACTTCTTCAGTTTTTAGCCAACCGATTTCCTTGTATAAACTCATGGATTACCTGTTTTGGAAAGAATATATACACGCCACTCTCTCCAATCTTCCTCTTCAAATTGGGTCATCAGATCGTGGAGTAAAGGAGTTTTCTTTGCAGAATGCCATCATTATCAACATCTTCAGCGGTTAATATTCCGAAGATTGGTTTTCTGCAGATCTCCAATGAATATCTTGTTCGCTAGGCGTTTCCACCCTTCATCAGTGTTTATTTTTCCGTGTATTTCAGAAATAGTCCATCCTTGGTTTTCCTATTTCATTCGTTCTTTTCATTACTTCTAATTAACTCTTCAGAATTTGATATAAGTGCGCCATTTGGACCTTAGTATGCCATTATATAGGTATGACATTTTGGATCTTGCGTTACCCATTATGGTCAAAAGAAATTATGCTCAATATACATTAATGAAAATAATTATAAAATCATTAAATACCCCATTGAACGCCATGTAACATTTACCATTTGGTCAGAAACATATAGTTTAAGAATAAAGATATGCAACTTAGGGGGTAGTCTTAGTTTTGAGGTGGAACATTTCGGAAAAAAGAATTTCAATACAACTCTAACCCTATCGCATATGTTTTTAAAAATATTAACGATGCATCGTTAATTTATTCTCATAACTATGTTATTTATTTTATTATTTTGAAGTTCATATACCAAAACTCTGGTGTCTTTGTAGTCCTGACGACACACCTCCGGAGTCAGCATAGCCCTATGAAGAACATAACCATCGGTATCAAATTTGCACTTCATATTTGGGAGAATTATTTCAGGTAAAATAAAACCTAAGTTTTCAATCTGCAATGCTGTAGGCAATTGCTCATTATCCAAAAGAATAGCAATAGTTCCATTCCTGAATCCAGTAAATATTTTATCTCACTATGACTTTACGAAAACTAGGACGGCATCGAATTAAACAGTATATCACCAGGCACAGCATCAACAGCAGACGAGAGGGATTTACATCTACGAAATACCGCAGTTACTACCACCTGCATATGTAGATCGGGGTAATTCCACACCAAACGAAACTACCGTTCCATTCAATGATTAAGACGTGCAAGTTCCCCTTTTAAGCCGCAGGACAAACAACCAGAAAGCAGTTAGGAAAGCAACGCAATGCTAAACCAGAAACTATGGTAGTGCTAATTTGACTAACATGCAGGTCAGGGGTCAACATACAGTTACTGGTTAAAATTACTAATACTATCAACCCATGGACACAATGAGATATCAATTCGTCCATAAAATAAAAGCATGAGGACATGTCAAACGGGATGGGGCCTTAGTCACAACGACAAATGATTGAGCACTCTCTGAACACAAACTTACTGGTGAGATAGAAGGGATGATAAATAAACTGCGAGGAAATGAGAGAAATCATTATCGCAAGTATCGAATTTTCCTCGAGAGTCGCGGATATCGCACCGGAGGCACTCAATTTCGATAATTTTGCAAAGGAATCCCGAAATCGGAGAGATAACCCAAAATTCCATTTTGTCCCGAGGTGACCCTTTCCGCGGGGAAGGACTCCCCAATGTCAGGGCCTGTCCTTCAGGAGAGCTCTCCACGCGTTCTCTCTCTCTGTGTTTGCCCTGCGCAAGGGGCAAAAAAGGGTCGAACAGCAGAGCTGGGCACGAGTAGGGAAACAAAAAGCCAAGCGAACATCGACGATTGATGGAGACACCAAGCGCAACCGTACTCTGGAACTGAACTGTAACTCCTCCCCCCCGCACCAAACACCCAATTGATGGTTTCAACACCACTCCACGAGTGGAGCCAAGCTCCCTCCTCCCAAATGATGCTAATATCACTGGCACTTCGCTCGTATAAGTGAGCTCCCACTGAAGCTAATATCAGGACCAACGCCACTTCGCTTCATCCACGCATATTTTCGGGAAAAACAACGGTCAGCATTATTTTTTTAATTCGGTTCCACATCCGTTCCACCCAGGGTGCATTTGCAAACCAAATTCTAACATGCGATTTCAATTCGGTGTGTGGGCGTGGCTTCCGAAATTATGCTTTTCCCGGAATCTTCATCAAGCGCACAAATGATTCGCTGATGTACGTGTAGTCAGGGATGCGGAAACACTACCGATTTAATTAATCACCGCGAGCAGAAAAAAGGGCATCAACCCTTGCGATTAGAAATTATGAGCATTACAGCCACAAGAAACGACTTGGGGCATTTCGTCACCGAGAAGTTAAGTACTTTATCGGCCACTGTGGTGACAGGGTAAAGTCCTCGCCTGCTAAACTGGAGGTCGCGGGTTCGATTCCCGCCTGAGTGGATTTTTCACCACTCAGGACATGGGTGTTTGTGTTCGTCCATCGTTACATGTTAAAGAACCCGATGTGCACCAGTGCTGCTTCCGGGGATTTGGAAACAAATAAAAATTAAACTATTCTGTTCTACTGTTTATATTTATCCTTTCAAATGAAATGACAATAATGTTTTTGAGGTAGTGCTAAAAATAATAGAATTATATGGTCATGACTATTGCTTTGGCCTGAAAAGTTATCACAAATAAATGCAATACATCCCCGTTATTAAAGCAAATATGTTGCCAAAGTTAATCTACGTGAAAACAGGAAGACTCTAATACCTAAAGTTCAATAGTCAGCTCGACTTTATTTGCGACCACTAAGTTATCTTTGGTCACATAATTATCTCCATTAAATGTATTAATGGAACCTATTCCCTTTTCAAAAATTTTATGTTAGGATATGTGGCAAAGTCATTAAGAAGGATCTGAATGGGGTGTAAATTCATCACTTGAAATATAAAATTGATGTAAAAACTACTTTGAAATGTTCATATGAGATTTGGATGAAAACAAACTTATCGTAAACAAATTTAACTCCTGTTATCAGAATCCGCGGCTGGAAGGACTCCTGATTTAATCAGTATACAATTCTTTAAGGACATGGATTGTAAATTTTAATGATTTTTTCTTGAAAAATACCTACACTAAATTTCTTTTTGAGATATTTACGAAGACCAATTGGATACATGCACACTCCTCAGCCGGTGCCGTAACATAAATGTTATGCTCATTTAGTTTTTCCGACTGCAGTAGTTGACCTGCAATTACGCCTACCTATCACCCCAAAGGCTACTGTTAATCATACAATTTCGAGAATTGGTGCAAGTGGCCTTATTTTTTAAGTGTTTAGTCTGATGATGAATATAATATAACATTATTAACCTTTGGCGAATGTCAACCATGAATTTTCACGTAGTTTACGGAAATATATGGTTGAAACTAGTGAGTGAGTGACTACTACTTGATCCATTTTTACATTAGATCACGGAATTTTCTTCATAATTTCAACTACTGAGGAAGTTATTTGGACTGCTCACGGCTTTTTTTTATTACTCATAACTCCATATAATCTCATAAAATTAATATTATACAGTAAATTGTGTTTGATGGTATTTTGAAGAGAAAGTATTCCATTATACGATCTCTAAAATAATAATATACCATTGCCTTGCCCCTTAACATTGTGATAATGAAGCTATTGAGCTAATAGTTGATTACCTCTTCTAATGTTTAGTCGAATGAGGTAACGTAATTTGACGGGAGCTCGATTACTTCAAACGTGTCCTGATAAAGTAATGCGGAATTTTTACATTACTATTTCAACAATTATACAAATGCTATTGTAAAATTATTGGCCATCGTTTCACTCAGTTCACCTATCTATTTCACGCACATGTAATTTTTTACAACCAATTTTGAACACTTCCCGAAAAGTAATAGCCCTTAAAAATCCATGAAAATTCTAGTATTTAGCAGCTAAGCCATCGATCAAAACAGTATAATAAACATTTAAATCCCAAGAGCAAACGAATTAGGGTAGAGGCGAAATTCAGAGGAGCCAAGCACCAAATATTACCTGGAGGTAAAGAATCTTGCGCGACCGCTGTTTCCCCCCAAGGAAGTCCCCCTACTTCAACACGCTGCCTGAGAATAATCAATGCGGGCCAAATATAAGTGATAAATATGAAGCCACCAACACTTCGTTTTAAGGCCCTAGTCACGCTACCTCTCTTCGGGGGTGGACTGGAGAAAAGTTTTTCGCCGGAGCATTGACATATTTCCGTGCCCCGGGCGCATACATCATTCTTAATCGAATCAATTTTGTGGTGCGGCATCAACTGTCACCGCATCCTTATCTGAATCCCCGAGGCAGTCATCTTCCTGCTCGCACCCATTCCATCCACATCACAACTACTCCCCTCTTTTCAGTTCCAAAAGAACCCCTCGACCAACCGTGCGCGATTCTTCATCGCGAGACGGGCGAGATAGGAAGGTACGGCAAAAAAAATAAATATTAATATATATTTATTTGTAAGATACATTTTCAAACCCTCAGCTTATTTACAAGAACATGGAAGTCGTGTTAAGAGCTCTCCTGGCTAGTTTTACCCCCTTTTCCGAACAATGTTATTCCAACTTCATGTTAGCTTAGCGTAGAGCTGTATGTTTATTCCGTAGAGGCTCACAAGCGGGCTTAATTTACGGAAATCAGCGTCAAATACATTTAGAATAAGAAAAAATCACATACCATATGACATTGTGATAATTTTTGTTATAAATATATTTGTTTTGTTACGCGAGAAATAAAATTGAAAAGCTGCCGGCAAGATAGAACAGGCATTAGACAAGGATCAAGTCGTGCGAACTTTTACCGATATTTTGGAGAGACTGATAATACCAGGACTAAGGTATTCAGTCTTTTTATTATTTGATTGTCATTCCTGCCGGTAAAAATTGAAAACATGCGTTGCTCAGTTTGGCTTCTACCACAGTGGTTCTTCACTACAACCTAGTGATAGACCCTCAATATTCACCAATAGCCTAAGAGTATTAGTGCCACAATTTGATTCAATGTTTTTGATCTAACTATTTCTCACCATTTCTCATTTTTTCTACGGACAGTGGAGAATGGTAATGGAGGCATCCCGTGACATTTCAGAGTCAGGCTGGAGAAATTTTCAAACGGGGCGCGACGCCGGACCCTTTAAAGCTGGTCTGCCCCGACCAAACTGGGACATATGGTAAGCCTAGGTGCACGGACGAATATAAATTCAATGAAATACAATGGACTAAGAGGACATAAAGAAAAACTAAGGCAAAACATTCTAACCTTAAATAGCACGGATGTAAAATAACAGGGCACAGTGGGACTGCCACAGATCTATGGATGAGTGTGGACCACGCGATATCGTGGAAGATATTCCATCAAGTATAAGAAATAATATGCGTAGAAATGGAGTCGATAATAGCAACAATATCTAGTCCAGACAAAAATGGATAAATAAATTTATGCAAAGAATTAACTAGGACGTACGTGAGATAAAGGAATAAATGTTTCATATATTTTTTACTCTCTTAAATTTAAACCTAAATTAACTGGTAGATGAAATTAATTGTAATAACAAGGAGAGAATGACTTAGGAGAGAGTCCTTTGAAAGGCGGTTGAAAATTCGACACTCCTGAAGGATAAAGGAGGAGGATGCAGAGGAGATGGTAGTTTGGAAAAGGTATTGATGGGCGAAGGGAGGTCGTGATGGAGTGGAGGGTGTTTGATTTGTGAGGAAGAAAATATGCTTCACAGAGGGGAAAACGATAAGAACAGTGTAAGGTCTTCCGGATATTTCCTCTTCGTTGATTCAGAATGTTCTCAACGAAGCGACGATTCCAACGGATTGCAGCATTCATACCCAGATGTTTTTCTAAGTTACTTGGTCGAAAAGGACCGTCATTTTGTGGGCAGGCACAAGATGGTCCCTAAACTTTCATATCGAGTTTGGTCTCCTCACTGAAGGAGTTAAACGGATGAGATTATTCCTGGTAAACTTTAGGAAGAGGTTTTTATATCGTAGATAAAAATCTTAACGACGCTCTGATTGGTAGCTGAACAACGGCACAGTTGAAACCACCTTTTCGCCTGCGTGTATAAAAGAGCGATTACGAACGGAGAAACTCAGAGAATTAATTCTGGCCAGAGAATTAACTCTGAAATGAATTCGTGGAGAAAATCCAGAATCAAAGCATGAGAAATAATAAATAAGTCATGCACTTTCATATTGAAAAGGCAGTTGATTCAAAGTCTTCCACTTAAAACCTAGAGAAACGTTTTTTTTACTGTTTTAATAGTCAGCATAGTTTGTAACTTATAATCAAGCATTCTGGAAGATTATTCATGTAAAATCCGACGATATTTAAAAGAATTGAAAAACGGCTGTTATTATTCAACGTTTTCATACATTTTTTTCATGCCACGTTTCTAATCAACGTTATTTTTTTCAATTACTAGAAGTAGAAAAACTTTTAAACACTACACAACATTAAATGACTCCTCTCAGCAGATATAAGACTGCTGTTTTTAAACCTAGGATCTTACTTCGACTCCAGAGCATTCAAATCTAATTCCCTAAAAATGCATGAATCATGAATTCCCTAAAGGTGCATGAAGTTCAATACAATTCGTTGGCTGGATATATTTCTTGGTTAAAAGAAAATTATATATATTTTTTTAGAATAAAATTCAGAGTGCTGTCTTACCAAAGAAAATTGAATGAAATATTTAAATGGTATAACTATAATTTGTTAACGATTCGAAAAGAAGAGAACTTTCGGAATGTATCCCAAATTTTTCAAAAAATTCAGCGCTTTTCGAAAATATTTGCCTATGCGCCTGTGACATTGTTAAAGCATGTATGGGGGAAAATCCTATGTGAAATCATTGAATAATAGTAGTTCTACGCCTCTTGAATTTCTTTCTTTGTAGAAAATAGATTCGCAAGAGTGGCCCTACAAAATCGCAAAGTGTGACACTAGAATAAAACTTCGTTGCAGTTTCCAATTTATAATAAGAATATTCCCCTTCATTTCTTTCTTCACCAACATTAGTGGCAGCGAAACAAGTAATATGCCATCATTCCATCGGCCATCATTCCATCTTCACATCACCATTGTATTGTCCAATTTTGTGTGTTTCCTAGCCTCTTTCTATCACCATCTGTCTGAACGAAATATTTATTTTTACGCCTGTGAGCGGTTTGGGTGATATAAAAATTTATTTTGTTTAATACAGCAACGACAAAGTTCATTTAACCAGTTATTACATGGTGTTAAATTAACTACTATAGATAAAATACCTAAGGTGATATGCTCTTTATACGCTGTGGAGGAAATTTTATAAAATTTGTGAGTTGACGGCAAACGCATTTGATGAAAGTATTCATTCGGATATATTTAAGCGTCGTAGAGAAAGATTTAGAGCTTAATGAGAGCGGCACGGAATCTTTCAAAGAAACTTTCATGCTTTTGCATGTACAGGAAGACATGCAGATGTAAATGAATAAACATAAAAACAAATATCTCTGCCTTCAACGCGGAATGCGCCTTCACCCTGTACCTCCACACGAAACCCTGGTTGAACAACTCGCTCTAAGAACCCTTATAGCCTCCTTACTCCACCCCCTCTTCCAACGCTGATGCGAAATCTTACCCCACCGATCGCTTCCGTTTTGCCCAAAAACTCTTCCCGCCCACTGTTCCCCTTGCCCTACCACCACGCGGCGCTGTGAAAGGATGAACGCCGTCTTTCGTCCAAAAAGATGTGATTTACCGCGCCACCGAGGAGCGCTCCACCCCCGTAACTAACTGCACCAAACACACCCACATACACACGCCTGGAACCATCCAAAGCACTCCCCTTCTTATTCAACCCCATTTCGTGTCCCCTCCCTACCCTTTTCCCGAGCTCAAAACAATTCATTAACGCGGAGGGAGAATGGCAGGTGGTGTTTGTGTGCGCGTGTGTGTTGGTGGCAAAACATTTTGAGCTGAAGGGTTGGGAAACTGGGGTGGTTCTCGTGCTGTTTAAGATATGGGGAGGCTCCCTCTCCAGAGAAGGAAGCCGGATGATGCATATCTTTAAGGCGCGGACACCTCGTTTACAATACTTATGCATGGTTTGTTTGTTTTAAAACGATTTCCTCTCTTTCTCTCCGTCTCTGGCATCTTTAAATATTCATGGAGAGATACTCTCTATTCCTCGACCAAATAACACTTTTTGATGAGTATTTTCCCAAAGAAGCTCCCAACGGGAGTGAAAAATTGTATGCATATGTATCGTGAGGCGAGACGAATGAGATCTCGCCGGCCTAATTCCCAACCCCCCTCGTAACATTCTGGACATTTTCGAATTAATGGCTCGCTATTCAGTGGTGGTGAAATGTCGCTCTTAAAAGAGGGGGGAATAAGCACTGGGACGAAAGATAAAGACTTCAAAGTCGGATAAAGGGCTTTTGGTTGGACCAATTATGGAACCGCTTTCCGCGATGAAACAGTCGGTCTCTGTACAGAAGCGCTTCCTGATCCAAGAGTGGTGTTTAATAATATTCTTACAATAAATCATGCATCATAGAACTTGAGTGTTGAAGCAATAATAATAAGAAATAACATATGGGATATTATATTAACTTAGCTTAATATGTGGCATTCGCCTAGCTGTGATTAGCACTGACAATTTCTGAAGATAATACATGTAATCTATATTTTTTAAATACAAAAATAAATTTCATTTGTTTCACCATTTTTAACATACGAACTTGCTTGATTGATCAACCTAGGGAAATAGAACCTGTGCAAATTTGGCAAGCTTTTCATCTAGCTAATCTTCGATTAAAACAATTGAATTACATTTTCAAATTGGAAGTTTGCTCTCTGGCAGTCAAAATGAAATTTAGTTAACCCTTGAATTAATTTGCAATTTCCTGCAGTCACCCCTTCCTCATAGATTAGGCATGTAGAAGAGGAAGGAAAAAAAGGAACAATTATTAGCTCTTGAGAAAATTGGCCGCCAAGGTTTAAAAGTATCATGAATGCCCCTGAGACAAATCTCAACTATTTCTTACTGTTTTGAATATAAATGGTAAGCTAATAGAGGAAGGTAAGGATGAGCTACCTTAAACGTACCCTAAATTATGGGACTTTAAAGCTCAATTTTGATTAGGATAGTAAAGATAAAGTAATAAAGCCAAAGTTCACAGTTCTCACCTTGACGCAATTTTCATTTCTGTTTTATCTGAGACCCCGTCAGGCTTAACAACGCAGCTCGGCGCTTTTACAACTCGTCTTTGGGCGATCAATATATTTCTCCACTATTCGCCAAAGCCCACTCACCCGACCCTTCGACGTATTCAATCAAATATCTCGCAAGCTTGCTGCTGACAACTTTACAAACTCCACTGAAGCTTGCCTCTCGTTTTCAATCGTGATATGTCCGAGAGTCCAAGTCATTGAAAACCCTAATTGAATTCCAAGAGGTTACAGTGATGATATATTAAAGAATCACCCATTCACCCAATCCACGTTATTTCATCACCCACTCATTCATAAACCATCCCTTCCTACTTTTACCGAAAGTTCTTCCCATTCATTCATTTTCGTTTGCATGAAAGCTACATTTATTCTTGTTCTGGCATATCCAGGTTTGGTTTCTATAACATGAAGCATTTTACAGAAATACACTTCAGGAATGCACTTTTGTTCCAATTTAACTTTCTCAGAATCCAGTTTTCTTATTCAATCAATACTAACTTTAATCTTAAGATATTTATTAAGCTCCACATCCTGCATATTTTTATTACTCACTTAATTTAATATTAAATATAAGTCGAAATTGCCATAAAAAACAAAGATAGTTTGACTCCTATGCACGGATTTTGGTCACTCAGGTGAACATTGACCAGGGGAGATTAAATTTAAGCTAAAACAATAATAATCTCCTCGTTGATGATCACCTGAAAGAAAGTAATTAATTCATAGGAGTCTAAGTTCCTTTGCATTTATTTAAAATTTGAATTAATCTTAAATTTAGGTTTAAATGTTCACTGGTCTCTTCACGAGTTGCGTTTATGTAACTATTAATTTCAAATGAACGGTGAGAATCATCAATGAAGCAGTACCGCGAAAAGCTGAAAAATAAGAGGTGTATTGAAAACTCTGAAAGAGAATAGACTAATTAATAGGGAACATTGCGCGTATTCTTGAAAGCAATAATGCAAGTAAAAATGGATTGCATAGATCACCAAAGAAAAATGAAGATGAAATAAATTTGGGAAATTATGATGGACGTCAAAGGGAAGAAGGAGAAATACGAAGGAAGGAAATGGTAAATCGCGAGTGGAGAACACCATCAAACCCGCTATAGTATTGATGACTGCTGATCATAAAAGTTCTTCTTTGCTGCTGATTTTAGTTTTATTTGCTCTGTCCTTTGTGTTGCACCGTATATTTTTTCTGTATACTAGAAATATTAGGTTTTTTCTTTAGGTGGTTTCACTTTTATGTTCAGTCCTCTTCTATTCAACTGTCGACCGTTCTTCCCATTTATTGAGACCTTACCATTACGTAGGTAAAGTCAAAGGTGGTCAACGGCATAAGTAAATGTGACAGGCTGTGACTCGCTACTGTTAAAAAGGCTAAAATGGTATAACAATATACGTGCCATATATTAACAGGGGCTGATTTTACGTTAAGTCGTACACCATAACTAAGCAAAAGTGAATCATGCTCGTAGCGTATCAAAGTAGAATTTGGTCAAAATCGGAGCGTGGCATGGCTTCGCGAAATCGCTTCCGCTGTTGACTGTACACTATTTCTTTAGGTGACAAGAGCTGTAATCGTGGGATAATGAGTTCACAATTTTTACTGATTTTCAAACAATCCGAAAAAATACAAGGACCACACATAATATTTGAGTTCTTCTGTTAACGCAGTGTAAATCATAAAACATGTAATCGTATGATTGGTATTGGAATTATGATTTACAATTCTGGCTTAATTAAATAATTTTATGACGAATTAAGGGTGAACTACTCAAATTTTTGGAGAAAATCATATTTTGCTCCATGCTGACTTTGACTCGACACGACTCCTAAATATGTCTGCAACCATTTTCATAATTTAAAATGCAATATTTTTCGTCCAGAGCAAATTGTACGTACGTAGTTAAATAATCACAAAATATATCTCATGTGTCATAAGGCTCCATGATAAAATATAATTTTTTGCCATAAAATCGGTCAAATGCATACCTTTTCACTTTTATCTATGGATACAACTTCAAATCAGCGTACTTATGCAATTTTTTCTTAAATAAAAATCAAGTTTAAGCTCCAAAACTCGTTTAATGTTACATATTTCCATGCTGGACTGGCGAAGGAATGTATTGAACTTCCTACCTACAATAGAGTCTCGGTAAGTAGCGCCATGTCAATCCGAAAACCCAACTCATACACAACATTTAAGCAATATAAGTAAAAACTAGAAAATTTCAAGAAACACCAAAATAATCATATACAAGACAGTGCTAAGACCTGTTGTCCTCTATGCCTCTGAAACATGGACACTAACAGTCACACAAGAAAAAATAATCAGAAGATGGGAAAGAAAGATTATTAGAAGAGTATACGGTGCCGTGATAGATGGAGGAATATGGAGAATAAGAACAAATGCTGAAGTCTATGGACAATATGGTGAACCAGGCATCATATCAGTTATAAAGCAAGGAAGACTTCGCTGGACTGGTCATGTGCAACGCATGGAGGAAAGCAGGGCAGCCAAAAAGGTCTTAAATGGCACTCCAGGAGGGAGGAGAAGCAGAGGAAGACCACAAAAGCGGTGGCTTGACGATGTAGAGACAGACTTGAGAAGACTGGGAGTCAGGAGATGGAGGCGTGTTGCGGAAGATAAAGAAGAATGGGGGCAGATAATTCTGAAGGACAGAGCCCTACATGGGCTGTAGCGCCAATAATGATGATGATGAATAAGTAAAAACTAACAAACAGAAGTTCACAAAAACTTTAGTTTTTTTTTAAATTATGAAACACGCGAAAAATAAATAGGTCGTTTTCTGCGTGCACATAATCATCTCCATTGACTACCTCCTGCGCATATGTAACCAAATTAATCTCATTATCCATAAGGCTACGGGTTGAATTAGTAAAATAAAAAAAAAATCAGCATTTTGATTTACTTTTATCTGTAGATATAACTAACTAGCAGTAGGCACTCGTTGGTATCCATCGGGAGGAAGAAAATATTGATCATAATGTATACGATAAAAGTTACATCCTTTCGATTTACCTTTCAATGTGAATGAGTGAAAAGTGGTTATATCCCAAAATAAACGCTTAACTGGGAAGTATTGATGTCGTTTATTGGATACCGTACTAATAAGGCCGACCCCCGTGTTAGAACTTGAGGTAGTCGCTAGCTGCGTAGGTATCACGCATTTGAAATCGGTGCTTTTTAAAATTTTACAATTAGTTTTGATGAAAGTTTTAGTTTCAAATAATAAATTAGGAGTTGGATTTAAAAACGGAAATATGACTATTCTATTAAACATCACTATGCCTGTTAAGTAAATACGAATTCGTTATTTTGAGCATATGTCAAGATAAGATTATGATTCCTAAGTTGTATAAAAATCTGTACATCACAAAAATTGCACCAGCCACCTTATAGAATGCATTCACACTCCCGAAGCCGCATTTTCCCGGGACGGGCAGGGGTAGTGATCCCCGCCTTAGTGATCCCTCATACCCCCCACCCACTCCTGGAGGTAAACTGCCCCCCCCGCCCCACTTCATTCGCACGCCCTTGGATTCCTTGGCTCATTCGACCTCCCCGCGGCAACCTCTGAGGGCTCCAAGGGAAAAGGAGGGGGTGATGCTCCTTTTAGCCCCACCCGCCCACCCCATTACAGAGCGGGACCCTAAGGGGGCTCTGGATGCCTACTTCTGGGTGGGTAGACAAAAGGAACAAAACCTCGCCACACCTCCTTGTGCCTTCGCCTGCCCCGCTGCCATATAATCCCTCATCTCTTCTCCCCCTCACTCAAAACCCCGGGCCAGGAGCTCTTAAACCCTTGCCGCAGACCAAGTATCAACGGTGGCGAGGATGTGAGACATCGCAATCTGAGTATCGCCTTGACAAGGTATCGAGTAACACCACAGGGCGAGACGCCGTTATCGTGAGGAAAACTGACGCCGTTACATCTACATGGTTTCGACAAGGTGTTCATTCCGCCGAAGTCAAACCCGCGCCTGAAGTGGGAGGAGCCCGGAAACGTCAATCCGCTACTTAAAGAGGCAAAGTATGAAAATCGATTTATATTTATGCGATTTATTCTTATGATTACTCAATGGTATTCGGATTTGCGGATGTGAGCCATGGACCAATCAGTGAAGAACTGGCAGGAAGACACCACCACTGAACAACATAAATACAGGCGCTTTCGATGCATTCTCCACTTCAGACTGGCCTGAGGACGCCTACAGCATATTAGGTGAAACGTCGCCACCAAAGATGACAACGCGAACGAAACCCGGAAACCTGCTTAACTGCAAACCTGAACGCCGCGAAAACCTACGTCAGAAACTCAATGATACTGTTTGGCTTAATTATTGAGACACAGCATCAAGGGTCACTACGTAAACGTTTTATAATTAGACAAGTTGGTTCGATTGAAACTTTTCTATTGCCTAAGATAGTCTATATATGGAGTTTAATTTTAAATTCAAGCGGTGTAAAGTAGTGTGAAGTTCATAAAGTATTTTTAAGGATGCAAAACCTTTGTTTTCAACGATCTAGTACCCAATGATTAACTTAATTTACATGTATAAGACTTGAACTTGAATCATTGGTTTCAAGTAGTTTGCTGAAAACGCCTACGTAACTACGAAGGCTTTTTTCTTTTTTGTTAAAAAGTGTTTCAGTGAATAATTAATTTATTAATTATATTTGAGATAGCATACAAACAACTCGTTGTTAAAAATCTGGTACATTCTGTTTGTCAGTCTTACCTTATTTTTTAAATAATGTCACTCTCCCTACGAACAGCCACGGCATACACCGTGGAAAGTGCGTTGAATGGTTTTGCAAATATCTAGAAAATTACTCTAGTGGGTTGCTGATATTTTGTAATTAATTGCAAATATGAGATATTTTTCATCATAATGGAGACAAATTAATTGACTTTAATGATTATCAATATCTTGATCACACCACCTTACACCGGATTATATGACAACACATAAGAAATACCTTGACAAACCGCTAAAGACATACACGTCCCAGTTCAAAATCGAGCATTGCACTCAGCATTGGTTGCCGCCTGTCACAGTGTTTAGAATTTTAGCGCACATACCATTAACACCAACCGATTGCATTTTATGACAAATGATAAATCATCGTCCGTGTCATCCAACTAGTCTGCACTGCATCGCAACAGGGACATTTTGTTTCCCTTGTGGAGTCCGTCATATCCCATTTCTCACGTCGCGGGCGCCTTTCACTCTTTGACTGCAACAAGTACGTGGCATGTAACTTATATAACTGCATATACCTCCCTCAGATAAAAAATCTGCTGTGCCTTTTCTTTTTTCCTCCTCCCTCTATTCCTAGGCAATCTCCTTTTCTTATTCTAATATTATCCTAAACTGTTAGTGGGAAGACTTTCATAGATCATAAATTTAGCGACTGCTAAAAGTTTTTTACGATATGAACCAGACTTTTTATTTGTGTTTATGGACTCATAATAATTGCTTACACCTCTCATCCCTTTTTCCGATAGCACGTTCCAGTCTTTGTTTTTTACGCATTCGATTCCAGCACTAGTTCTCTGCAATAATTAGTTCCTCGTAGTATTAATAAATTAATAGTATTAGTGTTACTTATCAAAAATAGATCTTTGCACATGCGATACATGCTTGTCAACGTAACAGCCCCCTAGTTTTTGAATGGCCGTGATTTATCCTAGGGGCCAGATCTGCGTGAAAGGGTCAACCCTGAACTGAGACGGGTGCTGCACGCCTGAAGTGGTTTCACACAGAATAGTAGTAACTAAAGATGCCAGTTACATTCAAAATCACAGTTGGTTTCACGGTAAATACGTTTGTTTTGCAAATGCAAGGCTTAAAATCTTATTTTTCCCACGAAAGGTAAAAGCTGCCAATGAGACTTTTAAACTAGGCACGTCTAGAGGGATTGAAGGTACATAGTTGATTTTTTCCTTGATGCTTGTTTCGAAATCTAAAACGCTGCACAGCACGATTTGCATGATCCCTGTGTAGCTCTTGTAACTCAGGTGTTATTAATAGTCCCAAAATACATTAGTATAAATATTTTCTATAACATTTGCAGTATAAAATATAGTGTAATGAATGCTCGTGCAATTTCACTTCCTGACAAATATTTGCAGGTTTTTGCTTTGTTATCATATTCAGGTTTGAATAAATAGTCGCAGTTTAGTTAAATTTGTAGTACTATGGTAGAGTACAATGTAGTGCATCTGGATGATAACTCTCCCCTTGTCATACACTCTTGAGGTGGCTTGAAGGGTATTTGAACATGTTGATTTGTTTTCTGACTGATTCCTGGTCCATGGTTCGTGTGCGAGGGAAGCGTGAGGATTTTATTTAATATGAGACGAATATTGCATGTTTTTTGTGGTTTCACCTGTGCCGCACACCTTAGGCAGACTTTCTCCGTACATTTTGGACGTATATGATTTCTACAACTCAAACTGGGCGTGAAAGATGGATCCCTCACTAGTGGTACAAAAAATCTCACCCCTAGCACAGAGCACCAACACCAAAACTCTGCTCCCCGCATCAGCTTCTAGCCTCGATCTAAGATAAGATACCAGCTTCCTTACACACATGCGATAGAACCCAAATCCGCAACGCATGCCTCCCATGTGGTTTAAAGTATAGTATGCATGAGTTTGTATCCCGTGTCTTGTGAGAAACCTGTATTCATTCCTCTGCTTAGTTTATCCAAGCACCCGAGTTTTATTGCCCCCTGCATTTTTTTATACACACTCATGCATATACACCTCAAGGTGAAGGTGGGAGCGAGATGGTTATACTTGCTTTCGCGGTGTCGGCATGAAACGACTACTTCCACTCCCCACCGCGTGGCAGAAGAGATTGAGACGCTGAAAGTTTATTTATTGTACGTCGACGCGACGACTTTGCGAAGCGCGAAGTGGAGTGGAGAGAGATGGATGGAAAGATGGGAGTTGGGAGGAAATTGAAGTTAAAAGCATCAACCCAAAAGGGTGAATAATGAGTTATCCTATCCCATAGGCCTTTGTTCCTTCTCTTGCCCTCAACGAGAAGACAACCTACAGTATCCCTCCCCCAACCAAAACCCACCCCACTGCAATTTCCTTGCTCGCCTTGGAACAACGTCGTCTTGCGGCTTTTCGGGATAACTTCAACTCTCCATTATATTATCTCCATCGTATCCAATTCCTCTACCGTCTCCCAAATCCTTACTCCTTACTCCACGATGGGGTTGCAGATCATTTCGCCTCCGGTGTGATATAACTTGGGGGATAAATATACACATCTATTAGATCAAAAGCCCTCTTAGCGCCATGGTGAAGAAGTGAAGCGAAGATAACAATTGGAAATAAAAAGACCATCAAGGCGGAAATTACGTTGAAAAGTTTCATCCCATCGACTAAAATTGATGCAAAAGACTTTCAGAAATAAATCGAAATCCCATTTACAAAAGCTGAATCTTCCATTATAACGACGACACACTCAACTCAGAAGGGAGAGAAATATTTTGAATGACAGCGCACAGGCGTTTAGAGATAAATTTTCTTCATATCTTGACTCCGTGTTCTCTAGCAGAAATAACAGCCCATTATCCGAAATCTTTAAAGTGGTAAAACAAAGACTCGAGCGTTGCTTCACAGACCTTCGTGGGTCGTTTTTGGGAATGTGAGTTAATGATTTACTACCGATAAGTTTCACAATTTTTGATCCCATGGGTTTAAATCATTGGTACAGAGTCTCCTTAATAATGATTGGCAAAATTGATGAAACGAACTCATAAAAGGTGACTAATTTAAAAAATACATCTAAACAAAGCAGTATAGACGACTGGTAAGCCTGAACACTGAAAATCAATGCTCCAGAATCTTTGAACGTGGGAATAAAAATTGATAATAAGACAAAATGACAGTTTTGCACAAAGATATTACGTTTGTAAAATTAAAATTATGAGATTTATGAACGGATATTTGCTGGTTTTGAGCACAAAATCCCAGTCCCAAAATAACAAGGTGTCAAACTATAAAACATTGATATTACATCTGTGAAATAGTTAAGTGCCGAGAAGTAATTTTAGTGTTTAATATAAGCATGGGTAATATATGCCATGCAATCTTAATCCTACGGTTAATCAAGAACTACTCCGAGAATCTACAAATTCATCCACAAACATTGGCAACAATAACGTCACATATTCATTAAGATTGACATCAAAGTTATCAGGTCCCTTGGGTAAAAACCATACAAAGACATTTTCCTTGTATTTGGGATAAAAACTATGACAAAACAAAAAATCTCCATAACTGACAATAATCGAACGCACATATCCTTTGAATTATATATATTTATACACATTCAAACATAGGAATTGGAAATGGAGAGGCACATTTCTCCTCCTCCAATTTTTCCTCTCCATTTCCAATTCCTATGTTTGAATAAATTTATTCGCGCCTTTGAGCGTCATGTTCTCGTATGACTGAGTATATATATATATATATATATATAACTTCTTGGAGAATCACTTGGGTGATAAATATATACTATGCCAAGAGGGTGGCCGATAAAAATATAGAAACAAAACAAAGGACACTCACAAATTAAAACTTCCGATATTTCGGTGGAAAGTAGCTTCCACATTTCTCTAGGTTAAGAGTAGGATTGGTATATACATATATATATATATATACAGTATGCCAAGAGGGTGGCCGATAAAAAATATACACACGGAAAAAAGAACACTTACACATAAAAATTTTCGATATTTCGGTGAAGTCTAGCTCCACCTTTCTCAAGGTTTAAGGTAGGAATGAAGAAAAGGAGAGAGATTGAGGTATGGGAGGGGAAAGAGGGGGAGACGAAGGTGTAAGAGGGGAAGGAGGGGAAAGAGGGAGAGAGGAAGGTGTAGGAGGGGAAGGAGGGGAAAGACGAAGAGCGGGGAGAGGGCGTGGAGGAAGCAGGGAGAGATGAGATGAGGGGGAGGGAGAAACTAGTGTGATTTATTGAGTCCGGGGGGCGAGAAAGCCTGGTGGATTAAAATACAAGAAGATTCAAGATCTTTGAGCTGAAGGGGAGAGGAAGAAGGGGGAAGGGAAGCAAGTAGACCGACTTTAAAAGTGTTATTGAAAGTGGAGTTGTGGGAGGAGACGTGAATGGCGACAGGGAGAGAAACAGAGAGGGAGGGGCAATCGTTACAAGACGAGCGGTGCCCATTCATTCTAATATTGAGAGGAGTGGTGGATAAGCCAATATAGAAAGAAGGGCAGTATTGGCAGAGGAGGATGTAGACAATGTTAGGCGTGGTGCAGGAGGGTGAGAGGACAGAAGGGAGGGGAAAAGCGAGGAACTTGTCCGGCAAGGGCTGGGTGATGAGGATGGGGCAAGTTTTACATCGCGGGCGGTTGCAAGGGGTGGGAAGGGATTTGGTGGGTTTGAGTGATTTGGACAGGGGTTTGGTAATATTGAAAATGGCGGATAGATTGGGGGGGCGTCTGAAGCTGAGAGAGGGACATTGGGGGAATATTTTAGAAGTGGTTAGGTTGTCCGACAGGATAGGGTAGAGGTTTTTAATAATACGCCTAATAGAGTCCACACCTGGGAAGTAGGTGGTACAGAGGGAGATATTGTTTTGGGAAATGCTATTAGTAGGAGGCAGTTTGGGGGAGTGTGGTTTTTTGAGGATTTTTTTATTGAGAAGTTGCTCTGGATAGCCTCTGCGAAGAAGAGATTGATGGAGGTTAGTAAGGAATTTATCAAGGGAGTCAGGGTTGTTGCAAATTCGGTGGCCACGAATAGAAAGGGAGTAGGGGAGGGAACGTTTAGTATGGGAGGGGTGGCAGCTGTTATAATGGAGGTATTGTTGTTGGTTGGTGGGCTTGATATGCACGGAAGTGCTAAATTTGCGGTCAGAGAGGGAGACGTTTACGTCCAGAAAGACGACGTTAGAGGCAGAGATGTTAGAAGTAAAGGAGAGGGGAGAGGAGGCGTTGAGGGCGGAAATAAAAGGGTTGAGAGAATGAATACCATGTGGCCATAAAAGGAAGATGTCGTCAATGTAACGAAGCCAGAGAAGAGGTTTTAGTGAGCATGAAGATAGAAAAGATTGTTCAAAAAGTCCAAGGAAAAGGTTGGCGTAGGAAGGACTGAAGCGACTACCCATAGCGCATCCTTTAATTCCCCCAATGTCCCTATCTCAGCTTCAGACGCCCCCCCAATCTATCCGCCATTTTCAATATTACCAAACCCCTGTCCAAATCACTCAAACCCACCAAATCCCTTCCCACCCCTTGCAACCGCCCGCGATGTAAAACTTGCCCCATCCTCATCACCCAGCCCTTGCCGGACAAGTTCCTCGCTTTTCCCCTCCCTTCTGTCCTCTCACCCTCCTGCACCACGCCTAACATTGTCTACATCCTCCTCTGCCAATACTGCCCTTCTTTCTATATTGGCTTATCCACCACTCCTCTCAATATTAGAATGAATGGGCACCGCTCGTCTTGTAACGATTGCCCCTCCCTCTCTGTTTCTCTCCCTGTCGCCATTCACGTCTCCTCCCACAACTCCACTTTCAATAACACTTTTAAAGTCGGTCTACTTGCTTCCCTTCCCCCTTCTTCCTCTCCCCTTCAGCTCAAAGATCTTGAATCTTCTTGTATTTTAATCCACCAGGCTTTCTCGCCCCCCGGACTCAATAAATCACACTAGTTTCTCCCTCCCCCTCATCTCATCTCTCCCTGCTTCCTCCACGCCCTCTCCCCGCTCTTCGTCTTTCCCCTCCTTCCCCTCCTACACCTTCCTCTCTCCCTCTTTCCCCTCCTTCCCCTCTTACACCTTCGTCTCCCCCTCTTTCCCCTCCCATACCTCAATCTCTCTCCTTTTCTTCATTCCTACCTTAAACCTTGAGAAAGGTGGAGCTAGACTTCACCGAAATATCGAAAATTTTTATGTGTAAGTGTTCTTTTTTCCGTGTGTATATTTTTTATCGGCCACCCTCTTGGCATACTGTATATTTATCACCCGAGTGATTTTCCTGGAAGTTTCATATATATATATATATACATATATACATATACATATATATATACATATATATATATATATATAATAAACTATGCCACAGGTGGGGCGGAATGAAATATAAACACATAAAAAAGAACACTCACACTAAAAGTTGATATTTCGGTTGCTCTAGAACCTTTCTCAAAGATAGACGGATACAGAATTTTGTATCCGTCTATCTTTGAGAAAGGTTCTAGAGCAACCGAAATATCAACTTTTAGTGTGAGTGTTCTTTTTTATGTGTTTATATTTCATTCCGCCCCACCTGTGGCATAGTTTATTTATATTATCGCGTGTGTGATTTTCCACGAACTCGTATATATATATATATAATCATTGGAAGCTTTCACGAGCGTGAACACAAATATATAAAAACTTTGTCACAAGTGTGACTAAAATGAGAACACATAAAAAAGACACTCACACGGGTTGTAAATTTTTCGGTGGATCGCCGCCACCTTCTTCAGCGAAAGGTATAGGAAGAATCTATATATATATATATATATATATATATATATATATATATATATGTATTGTTATGGTAGGCTCCTTTCATACCCTTATCGGTCGCCCTTTCTCCGTGGTCGCGCCTTTCGCGTGATTTGAGTTGAGCGGGCACAGATCGCTTACGAGCGACCGCGCATGAAACTATGATTTTGTATGTCGCTTGTTTGGTTACAACCCAAGGCCTGAGGGTTTAAAAGGGCCGCACAGTGAAGGTGCGGGAGGAGAACCTGAACAGAAAGTGACGGGTGCATGTCGCGCTGGAGTTGTGGACTGAGAGAGAGAGGGGGGCCGAATGACGAGGCAGCCGAGGCGAATGGAAAGGACCATGTGCAAAGAGAGTTGGGATTCGGTGGCAGGCGAAGTTTGACCATCCCGTTTTCCGTGCCATTGTCAACGAGTACCTGAAGACTGCTGGAGGAGCAACGATTCATATTGGAACCGCTTCTCGCAATTATCTAAGTACTCTTAAATTCCCATAAGCGTGCAGCTATCAACTCCCCATTTCTTTGAGATATCGTATCACTATTCTCCCGTTCATTATTCTTACTTGAAATCCTGCGGAGAACGAGGAGCTTGTATATTTTGGGGAATCCTTGTCCCTTGTTGTTCCAAGGTAAGAATTTCGCGACCATCTGACATTATATTGTCTCAAGAAGTGTGGCAATCAGGATTATTTCATTATAAATTAGATTTATACATGTAATTTAAAAAAATACCACAATTGCGGTTAATATACAATTTTAACAAGACTAAAAACATGAAATTATCTACATTGATAAAATTCAATCAATGAGATGTTTGACATAGCTTACTTTTCACTAACTTGTCTATATCTGCCCCAATAGTGGTCGTTGCTATTCTCAAGCAGTGAGCATCGGTGATTTTGGATCTTGTCTTGGATTTCACGATTTTCATTCGAGAAAACAATTGATCGCCCTGATATGTAGTCCCTAAAATTGATGTCATTTACAGTGCATGATCTCTAATTTTGGGAAAATCTGTAATGGAGACATATTTTGAATAAAAGTCCAGCAGACCCGAATTACAAAATTTATCTTTCAAGATAGAATTGCACTGTAATGCTATCAATTCCAACTGAAATTCTTCAAGAACATTTTCGGCAGAAACACTGAATGGGTGAGCAAACAAATTCTTGGACTTTTCATTTTTCCGGAAATCGGTAAATTTTGTTACATAAATAAAATAAAATTTGTTTGTTGTCACTCAACCATGATATCACTTGCTATGAATAATTCATTTTAACCATCTTAAATTTATATTCAGTCGAATATCTAATTTGCCAAAACTTAGATAGAATGATAAATTTCCTATGGAGTAAAAATATCAGTTTTCTTAAACATTTGCAGGCATACATTAATCCACTTTGTAACTGTTGCTATCGAATTCAACTCTCAGATTCATTTTCAGTATTTCCCATGATTGTCATTAGTTAAAATTAGTGCATTTATAGCCCATAACATTTCGTTCGATGTTTCATTGACCTAATTTAAGTGTTGAATTAGCAAGGAGGATTGGAAATTCGATTTCAATCTCCGGTAATAAAGTGACAGTATAAATCTAAACTGCATCACACCCGGAGCATAAAATAAATTTATTCCACCGATTCTCCGAAAAAATAGGATAGGAGGTTTCATTGTGGCATCGTTTCTTTATCGGATTTTGATCAACGGCTAAATACTGTTAAAAATATGTTTTTTAAATAAATAGTGCTCATATTCTAGAGAAATATTTAGCTCTTGTGAGAAATATTACTCTAAATAATATTTCCGTTGATGTATGGAAATAACATGCGAAAAAATATGTTGAAGTTTTCTTTTTCAAGCAATTAATTCAAATTGTATATTTGATATCGATTGATGACTGCTGAAAAAGAACATTGACATCAACCGATGAAATATATGGATATCTTGAAATCATTGGTACGGCAGTAATCCACTCGTTGCTCCTATTTTTTCCTGCTTACGCTTCCCCCATAATATGCATTATGAGTCAATAAAATCAACGATCAGTTTTTATGAAACGATGAGAAATTAATTACATTTGAAATGTGTTTAAATTATCTCATTTATGAGGATAACCTCTGTCAATAATTAGAACCAAATGAAAGAGGAAATCATGATGATAATCTGTTTCATAATTACGGATTCATTACATTCCAAAATCTGATCTGAATTTGTGGACTGTGTGTGAAAGAGTTTGATGATAGCAGATTATTGTCGATGTAATATATGAGGAAGCGATTTTCAAATATGCCTGGACTGGGGAAGGATTGACACTATTCCGTTTTTTTGTCTCTAAAGTATCACTCGTGGGGAATAGTTTCCAATTTTCTAATGGAGTAAAAGCATTTTTTCATCTAAAACACGAGAGCCTACATTTACGGCTAGATAAATGCATTTTTATTGACAGGTCGAAGAACGATCGCACGGTGAATTCCTTTTGCATGGTCTTTATGTTAATATTTTAAATTTGAATTTCATCATTGCCCGAAATTAACCTGAAAAAAGAATGCAATTGAAATAATTTCTCAAAATGGAGTGTGTGTGTGTATATTATATAATATACACACACACTCATATATATATATATTGTGACGGCTCGAGTCCATCACAGATTTACGCCCCAACCACACCCTATTTACCCAGTCACCGCCCCCCATCCCACTCCTTGGCTCTGGAGTGTAGCACTTCGCCGCGCAGTTAAGTGCATCGGCTATGAGTGGTTTGGAGGGATTCATTTGACCATGTATCGGGATATGGCGTGCCTTACGCCATACCACCCCCCCCTTTTCATCATGTGACCCCAGCGCCGAAAAGGATATAAGGACCGCGCAGGTGTCGCGGAAGCCCTCTTCGTTTTTTTTCCTCAATGAGGAGTGTTCGCCAGAGTGGTGACCAGTGGGCCGAAGAGGAGACGTTCTTCGTGCTTCGGGGCCAGGAACAGGCACGGTACATGGGTCCGATATAGATATCGGTCAATCCGTACAAGTATTTCCCGATCTACGAGGAAGCAAACCTAGTGAAGTGCCGGAAAGTGCACTCCTTTGCAGTTCCTCTTCAGGTCTACGCAGTCACGAAGGCCACACACCAGTCGATGAAAGAAGAAGGCCGGGACCAGTGCATCCTAGTTTCGGGTGAGTGCTACCCGGGAGCCAAATAATTCCGAACCCCCCCCATGACCTTCCCTTTTTCCCCCTCATGTGTTAATACCCAATCATCTAGCCCACCAACCCCGTTTTTTTCGCGAGACCTTATTATTTTAAAACTAAATTTCATATGTGGACGTTTGTCCCGGATTTTAATTGGCCACAGCTTGCGGGTAAGAGTCGGGAACCGTCACATTTCGGCGCTGCGGACAGGATCACGAAGGGGTAATCTTGGGTTGGTACGAGTTAACTTATTACATTATTGGTTCGAGTTTAATTTTGATTCGTATTCGTTCATTTCTTTCGTTTTTACTATTTGCCGGGAAGGTGATTTTTTTTGTGTCGCCCGGTAGACAGTGCTTTTTTTCGCCTATTTAGCTCTGTACGTAGAGGGTCTAGTGCTGTGCTTAATGGTTGAACTTCGTGTTTTTTGGTGTCTGTTGGCAAAAGCCGGCGGTACATGTGGGGTGGTCGCATTGCGCGCGCGAGTCACTGCTTGAAGCCTAGTTGGGAGATTACCTTTTGTTTTTTTTCCGAAGGCATTCGGGTAACCACGTACAGCCATGCCTAAGGGAGAGGGGAAGTCAGACCCGTACATGGAGTATCGGGAGTCAACGGGGGCCATCACCCTTGACGACTCGTCGAGTGAGGGAATTGAGGATATAGAACCGTCCCGGCCAGAGGTTAGGCGGCTCGAGTCAAATATTCCCCAGTCAGACCCGATGAATGTAATGTTGGCGTGGATGAAGGAGTGGGAGAAAAAAGAGGAGGAAAGACGACGTAGGGAGGAGGAGAAGGAGAGAAGGGATAAAGAATGGACGGCGGCTTTAATGCTTAGGTTAGAAGCCTTAAACGGTCGTGTGGGACCATGTGAAGAGCGCATAACCACGCTCGAGGTGTCTACACGAGAGCAATTCGAGGGGGTGGAAGGTCGGATTTCGGAAATCCAGCGTTCGCTAGCGCAGGAGAAGCAGGAGACGCGTGTCGCGGTGGAAAGACTAGGTGGTGAAATGGGTAGATTAGAGGGACTTGCCGGTCAAGTGGATCGGAGGAACTCGTGGGAAGCCGGGTATATTTCGCCCGCTCCAATCAGCCCGCCTACCTTTTCCGGGAACGGGACTTTCAATCCCCTCGCATTTTTAAGGGAGGTTGAGAGATATTTTAGAATAAATGCTATCCCGGAGAGTTGTAAAGTGGTTTCTTTCAGGCAAATGTTAAAAGGCAAAGCCAACATTTGGGCAGAAGCTTGCGGGAAATATTTTGAATCTCTTGATTTTGAAAATTTGAAGGGAAAGTTCCTGAGTATGTTTTGGGACGCGGGGACTAGAGATGTGTATAGGGAAAAAGTATGCACGGGAACTTATTCCGAGGAAAGTGCCGGTAGCATGCTTGACTATGCTTTAAAAAAGGTAGCAGCTGCGGAGAATTGTGATCCGCCTATTGAAGGGGGGCATCTAGTGCGAATGATCGTACGACAATTACCTATTTCCACGCAAACCCATCTTTTCTCAGCTGGGGAGTTGACGTTGGATAGGTTGTACGAGTTGTTGAAGATATATGATCAAATAAACGAACAGAGCCGAAGACGGGAGAAAGGCGGTAGGGGTTTTTTCTCTCGCGGTAATGTCAACTCCATAGAGGGAAAATGGGGCAGATTCCCATCGCACGTCGACAGGCCGGCGAAGGCGCAAGACAAGGGTGCGGTTCCAAAACAAGGTCCGTCACGAGTGGGATGCGCGAGTGTTGAGAGGGGAGGCATACGCGAGAGGGAAGTGTATAGCTACTCAAGTGTGGAAGCTACTCAAAGACGATCGGGAAAACCCTATAATTATTCGCAGCAACCAGCGGATGCTTCTCGTCCGCCTTGGTTGGACGAAGGGCAGGCTTGTCACGGCGAGGTCAAATCTCCGGCGGGTATCCCAGGGGACGAGTGGGTACAGGGCGCCCAGGGAAACTTCATGCTTCCGAGTCGCACGATTCCCGCGGCCCGGAAGTGGGAGAGTTAGTATGCGCGCCAATTATTGCGGCATACTACCTAGAGGGGAATCCAATAAAAGATTTGATGCACGAACAGGAGGGTGTGGAAATAGGTAAACGTCTGTGCCCAGAGATCGAAGTGACGTGTGGCGGAATATCTTTTCGGGCATTAGTCGACACGGGAAGTGAGGCGTCTGCCATAAGCGAGGAGTCGTTTGAACGGATTTTGAATAAAAGGGCCGATATACCAGTACTACCTATGAGGAAGTCACACCTGATTTGTGCGAATAATAAGAAATCTCAACCCATAACCAAACAGGCATTCGTTCCTTTCACTATACTCGGTCAAGAGGTTGCTGTAACATGTCTAGTCGTGCGAAACCTCGTGAGGGAGATAATATTAGGCGCGGATTGGCTACAAAAGCACGAAGTCATTATAAATTTCAATAAAGGGGAAATAAGTTTCAACATGCCCCAGCATGGGGATCCCAATCGGAGAAATTATTGCATGGGCGCGACCTTGGTTGAGAGTGAGGGCGCAGACGATTCCCTGGCTGCCGCTATGAGGGAAGCGGTCACGGCATCAACTCATTTAAATCCCGCGGAAAGGGCCGACCTAGTGGAAACTCTGACGAAACATCAACAGGTATTCTCCGCGAAACCCGGTTTAGCAAAAAACTTTATACATCGTATTAGACTCAGTGATTACACCCCGTTTCGACAACGGTCATATCCCATTCCACATGCTTACGAAGTCGCAGTTGAGGAGACAATCCAAAGTATGTTGGCGGAGGGAATCATAGAAAAGGCGGCGAGCCCTTATGTCAATCCCCTTGTAGTGATAAAAAAAAGACGGACGTCCTCGATTATGTATTGACGCTCGTAAGTTGAATAGTGTTACGATTCCCGAGAGGGAGGAGCCGCCGCGTATGGATAATTTATTTCATAAATTTCGCGGGACAAGTCAGTTCTCAATTATTGACCTGACATCAGCATATTGGCAGCTTAAGTTGCATAAAGACGACAGGAAGTATACGGCATTCATTTATAAATCTATTACATATGTTTTTAAAAGGGTGCCTTATGGGTTGAGGAATAGCGGGTCTGCACTAATTAGATGTTTAGACAGGGTTCTTGGGCAGGAATCGGCAAGTTTTACCACATGCTATGTGGACGATGTCCTAATTGCGTCCGCTGACTTTGAAAGTCATCTGAGACACTTACGGACCATTTTCGAGAGGCATATAGTCGCCAATATGACATTAAATATGTCAAAGTGCAGATTCTGCCTGAAGGAGGTCCACTATTTGGGCCACATTTTAAGCCCCCTCGGCCTGGAACCGGACCCGGAAAGAATTAGGGCTATTCAGGAGCTAAATCCTCCTCGGAATGTGAAACAATTACGAGGTCTTCTTGGTGTGTTTAATTTTTATTCGCGATTTTGCAGGAGATATTCGCACATGATTTTTCCTTTATTATCCTTGCTAAAAAAGGGGGTCCGTTGGCAATGGACGGATGAACTCCAAAGCGCTTTTGATGGGATAAAGGAAGCCTTTTTAAAGACTGTTGTTTTACAATATCCTGATTTTAGTCGACCTATGTATTTGCAGACGGACAGTTCAGGTTACGGCATTGGTGCCGTCCTATTTCAAAGAGATAAGGATGAGGGGGACGCAGTGCTCGCGCTTGTGTCAAGAACCCTCAAAGGGGCCGAATTATCTTACACTACGACAGAAAAGGAGGCCCTCGCAATTGTATGGGCCTTGCAAAAATTGCGAACGTTAGTATTAGGCTATAAACTGACGATTATTTCCGATCACAAGGCTTTAACTTTCCTGAAGCAGTGTCATTTAAATAATAGCCGGCTATCAAGGTGGGTGTTGGCACTCCAGGAATTTTGTTTGGACATCCAACATATATCGGGAAAGGGAAATACGGTCCCTGACTGGCTCAGCAGGGTCGTAGACGACCCGTCGTCTGAAGTAACAACCCCGCCGGACCATTTTGTATCAGCTGTTTTGGATTTGAATATTGCGGAGTTCCCCGAGGGAGCTATCGAGAGACTGGGCGCATTACAGCGTAACGACCCGACATTGAGTGGGGTATACCGATATTTAAGCGGAGAGCTCCTAAATGAGGGCGTAGAATATCATGAGGCGGCTAACCAAGCCAGGAAGTATAAGATGCATGGAAGTATCTTGCTTGCACAGGTCGGTAGGAATCGAGACGTTTTCCGCGTTGTCGTTCCTGAAAGCCTTAGGGTCAAATTGATCTGGCATGTGCATACCAGTTATGGGCATTGTGGAGGTAATAAAGTACTGGAGTGGCTGCGGGAAAAGTATTATTGGAAAAATATGGGCCGTATGGTCAGAACGACCTTAAGGTCATGTGACTTGTGCCAGAGGACGAAATACCCCACTACGAAGTCTGAGGGGCCCATGGAAAATATAATTCCGCGTAAACCACGGGAATTGTATGCGGTTGACGTCTACGGACCTCTCCCGAGGGGGAAATTCAAAAATAAATACGCCTTCGTTGTGATTGACGTGTTTTCGAAATTCTTGCAGGTATATCCCTTGAACAAGCCTACTGCCAGGCTTCGCTTAAGAATCTTGAAAGACAAGCATTTTCCGCTATGCGGGGTGCCTCGACGGATTTTATCCGATCACGGGACCCAATTTACAAGTTATCGGTGGAAACAGGAACTCCAGGAGTTGGGCATCGTGCCCGTATATTCATCTATTAGGCACCCGCAATCCAACCCTAGTGAAAGGGTCATGAGGGAGTTATCTCGTTGGTTTCGCACTTACTGTTCTGATAATCATGTAGGATGGGTCGAATTGTTGCCTTGGGTTAATCGGTGGTTTAACGCACTCACCCACGATAGTACGGGGTTCACCCCGACAGAAGTTCATTTCGGTCACAAGGCCAGGCGAGAGTTGGATGACGGTATAAGCATTCCCGACCAGAGAGATAGGCCTCAAGATGAGGTTATTCACCTTTGCCTAAAGAGATTGGAGAGTGAAGGACGCAAACGTAAAGGTAATCAAAAAGGGAAGATAATTGAGTTTCGAGTTGGGGACCACGTGCTTTTGAGAACGCCTCGCGTGTCCGATGCGCGCCTCAATCTGTTTCACAAGTTCTTCCATTTGTACACCGGACCCTTTACGATTTCAAAATTATCTGGCCCTAATGCTTGCTATCTGGAGGATGCCAGCAACAAGGAGCTCGGGATATATAATTTTGGCAATTTAAAACTTTACCACGAACCAATATTGGAATAGGTTTCGCGGTATTGGTGTTTTTTTTTGTTTCGTTTTGTTTTATTTTGGGTTTACGCGGGTCGCGAATATTTCATTTTGGTGCACCCGTTTCTCAAGGCGGGCTTTATTATATTTGATTTTGGTAAACTGTGGAGCCCTCTTTTCAGGCAAAGATCGCCTCCACAGTTTAGGGAGGGGCTATGTGACGGCTCGAGTCCATCACAGATTTACGCCCCAACCACACCCTATTTACCCAGTCACCGCCCCCCATCCCACTCCTTGGCTCTGGAGTGTAGCACTTCGCCGCGCAGTTAAGTGCATCGGCTATGAGTGGTTTGGAGGGATTCATTTGACCATGTATCGGGATATGGCGTGCCTTACGCCATACCCCCCCCCCCTTTTCATCATGTGACCCCAGCGCCGAAAAGGATATAAGGACCGCGCAGGTGTCGCGGAAGCCCTCTTCGTTTTTTTTCCTCAATGAGGAGTGTTCGCCAGAGTGGTGACCAGTGGGCCGAAGAGGAGACGTTCTTCGTGCTTCGGGGCCAGGAACAGGCACGGTACATGGGTCCGATATAGATATCGGTCAATCCGTACAAGTATTTCCCGATCTACGAGGAAGCAAACCTAGTGAAGTGCCGGAAAGTGCACTCCTTTGCAGTTCCTCTTCAGGTCTACGCAGTCACGAAGGCCACACACCAGTCGATGAAAGAAGAAGGCCGGGACCAGTGCATCCTAGTTTCGGGTGAGTGCTACCCGGGAGCCAAATAATTCCGAACCCCCCCCATGACCTTCCCTTTTTCCCCCTCATGTGTTAATACCCAATCATCTAGCCCACCAACCCCGTTTTTTTCGCGAGACCTTATTATTTTAAAACTAAATTTCATATGTGGACGTTTGTCCCGGATTTTAATTGGCCACAGCTTGCGGGTAAGAGTCGGGAACCGTCACAATATATATATATATATATATATATATATATATATATATATATATATATATATATATATATATATATATATATATATATATATATATATATATATTGTGACGGAACGTGTTGGGCGTTAGACCATAACCCCTTTTTTTTCGTACGCGCCAAGAGTCTTACGGCCGGGCCTTTCCCCCCTTCCCTCGTCCCTCTTCCCCTTCCCTATCCTTATCAAATTGGAAAAGAAAGTCTTTCGTGGAGGAAGGAAGGAAGTCTTACTTCAATCGTGAAATAAAAGGGTGCCACACAAGACCGCGGTCAAGCTACTCGGTCGGTAGAAATTAGAGGAAATTACTTTCTCGGGGATGAAATTGACAGGTGGGACACTATACCCCCACGATCGCGACGGCGAACGGAACCGGACGGACAGGAAAACCGCGCACCGAGTCCGGGGAGTGAAAGACTCGCAGTTACAAATGAACCATTGAACCCTTTTATTGAACCTTTTGTCGACATATGACACCTTAGCAAATATATATTTACCCTCTTACTCGCTAATGGGAGATGAGTGGGTGAATGACTGGTGAAACAATAAATTTTACAAACAAAATAGTCTACAACTAATGATGAGCGAACGTGACATGACTTGTACAAAGTTCGATGAGATGAAATGAAATTAAACCCTTATTTAACAAGTTCCTCGTCCCTTCCTTTTAGACCAGGCAATAGCGTTCATTGGACGGGAAATTAGTGATACAAGGGTTAAATTTGAACCAAGAAGACATTCAAGAACATTGGAAAGAATGTGACTAGCAGTATGTAAGTAATAAAAAAAATTAAACAATAATATTTGGGTATGTTTTCCTTGCGTTGTGGCCCGCTGAACTCAAATAAAACTATTTTCGGCCCTTGCTCCAAAAACGTTGAAGACCCCTGCACTAGGGCATAGTGTAATGCATGATGGTGAATACTCACCCCCTGCCACACACCCCTGAGGTGGCTTGAAGGGTATTTTGTAGATGTAGATGTAGATGTAGAAATGAAGTATAGGTTAGGCACAACATCTTGTCCAAAAGAAGCCATGGGACTAAGTACAAATTTTAAATTAATGGATTAAATGAATGTTCGTATTTTCAATGAGATTTGGATCCCAACATGCAAGTTGTATAAATCAATCCAGGGTTCATCGCCCACACTTACACTTGTAGCAGTCATAGAGACAAAATTACAAATTACATGAACCTATATACATACACACACAACGAAAGGTTCGCCAATAGCCAACAAAATTAAAAAATATTCACTTCATATAGGTTGGAGAGAGAAAAGTTAAAAAGACTTACAGGACGTTTCGGGCATGTGCGCCCTTCTTCAGCAGTAGAAATATAAATAAATAAATAAATACATTTATATATATATATATATATATATATATATATATATATATATATATGAAACGGGAATTGAGAAAATGTCTGCCTCTGTTAGTAGTAGACAAACTTCCGTCTATTGTCACGCTTGAAAAACGCTCTTTTAAAAACTTATCTCTCTCAGTAATTTTAATGAGAAAATTTCATAAGTTTTATAAAAGCAGCAAAGTGATTTTAATTACTCAAATCATTAAACCAATTAAATTTATCAATCGGTAACGCTAATGAATAAAGAGAACCAGTTGACCATGAAATCCACTCTCGTAACCCAATAATCTCAAATCCAGATGCATATTTTCATCTTCATCGTGTTGCTTTTTTCTGGAAAATTACACATCGCTCAAAAATATTAATCATAATAATGTATTTCGGTATCTCAATCAAATATGATGCATAAATAATTGATGAAGAAATCTTTGAGCAATTACAAATAATCCCAGAGTCATAATTGATTTACTATGACGCTAGCAGGTCTACAGGCCAAAATGTAAACACGAAACCTATTAACCTAGAGTGTAGACTTTCGCAGCAGTTGCCGGATGCTGATGAGACTTTCGAGTTTTGCTGCGGTGTGATCATTTTCAGCTCAACGTTTCTCTTGCATTGCATCGAGCGTCTTCAGGAGAGAGGTGACTTGGAGACTAACACGATATACAACAACAACCACTTCACTCCTGAAGACCTTCGCTACAACGCGAATGAAACGTTTGGCTGAAAATGCTCGGACGGAAGCATAACTCGTAAGTCCCATCAGCACAATAAGCCTGTTGGCTTGTCCTCCATCTCCTAGATTTCATCCACATAGAACCTCTCTTGATATGTGCATGAAAGAGTCAGAAGAGATTCTTGATAGTAAATTTATTGAAGAATATTGCTTAAGTATGTGAGTTTTCTAAGTTATAAATTGTTTTTCCTCGTCAATTCTAAATAAATTGCTCCCAAGCTTCGTTCATTACTACGTCAACTGAACTGGAACCATAGAGTAAGTAGGGGATGGTCACATATTTGGTGGTAAAAAACTTTAGAATTGGATCAAAAAACACATTCAGAAATGTGTTGAAACTTAAGTATATAGCCGTTGTTCTATGAAAGTATAGCACCTTGTGCAGATAAGTAAACATCATCGCAGGTGGTATGAATAAATGGGAAAATACTTTTCATAAATATATATTTTAAGTACACATGCGGATTCTAAGTTTTGGAAGCTAAACAGTATATTGAAGGAAGCATGTTGAAACATTTCACAGACAAAAATACAAAACTCACACAACGTTTGGATAAAATTATGAAACTATCCGATAACTTCAGGCATTATTTAGGACAAAATAAACGTTTAAAGTTTTTGATTTAAGATTAAGTTATTACCAATATAAATGGAATTTAACATCAATGCACACCTACCTTTTAGCTATAAGGACTTTCATGTGTACCCAATATCCTTGATCGAACCATGCTCAAATAGGGCTCCAAATTTCAATATAAATTGCTTAAGAGTTTATCCATGGTTAAGCGGTAAGCAGACATAATTCAAAGACAAAAATCAATTTTCAAATGTATTCAAATTTAGGTTTTGCACTGACAATACAAGATGAATTGGCCCAAAACTTGAATGATTACGACGTCTGTTGAGCTAGAACCAGGATAGGGTAGGCAAGGTTCAAGTTCTCTCGTTTGACGGAATAAAACTTAAAGCACGGCTCTTAAGAAAAACACATCCACCAGAACACACCAGATCCACACAATCGGGCAAAATTTTCGTCATTAGCGGAGCAAAACTTTCACCTCGGAGGGTGACGTCGGGAAATGCGAGCTAATTTTCGACTCAGCCGCGAAGTAAAATATCGCGCCGATCACATAAATCACGCTGGCAGGGGGGAGGGGGAGAGGGGAGGTGAGGGCGAGAACTGAAATATCCGAGCTTGAGAGACAGGCTCCCGGAGGAGTTACCACCGATGCATAAAATTAAGCACCTCCAAATATTTATTGTCCCGAGAGACGGGTTGCAAAACCGCACCCCAGGAATGTTTTGATGGCCTCGCTCCGAGGGTGGAAGGAGGAAAATCTTTCATGGGTTGAAACTTCATGTAAAGACACAAGCGTGTGGGCGTGTTCCCTTTAAAGGGCTCGACAAGGGCATGGGTTGTGTCTGGGTAAAGGGGATGACGGAAGGCGGGGGGAGGGAGTGGGAAGGGGTTGCTTGTTGAGAGTGCGAAGGATAGTGGAGATGAAGGAGACAAGGAGTGGAGACGAGCGAGGGGGTATTGGGAGGAGTAGACTTGGGATGTTCAAGGAGTGGTGAAGGAGCTGTTGGCTCCAACCAACCATTTCATCTCAATATATACACGAAGCTTCCGAATCTCTCCACATTTCTCGGCTTATGAACCATCCGCACTTGTCTCTTGTGACCCAAAGACAGACTTAATAGTCGACATGTATCGATACCCCGTCTACCACCCCGACGGTCGTGTATCTATCACATACTCAACGGAATTCTACCCAAAGTGGAAGAAATTGAAACAGGATGAGGATTTTACCGGATTTGATATTAGAGGGATACAATGAAAGAAATATGGGCGTGGATTAGATATATAAAAACGGGTTTTTGCGACCCAGCATGTAATAGTAATAATACCACACCATTTGAGAAGTAATTAGATGTTATTTCAGTCTTTTATTCAGGATTCAAACAAAGCTTCACCATCTCTACACAAAATTCACCTAAAGAGATTATTCATTCCCCTACCATCGCTGCATGGACTTTTGATCGATAACTTGACCCTTGAATCCCATCCTTCCTACCATGGGAATTCCACAAAAAAAGAATGAGAGGTTCAATATTTTTTAGGTATTTTAATGATTAAGTTTAATCAAGGTACGGATAAGAATACCTCAACCAATCTTTAAGTAATCGTAGGACTCTACCTCATTCAATATTTCCTCTTCAGTGCGATATTCCACAGAGGAAAAATCATTCGCCTGGACCAGGAACTTGGACCGGGGACTTCCTCTTCAACTCATTAAACGCCCTTTCTTTCTTCATCCCATTCCAAAAAGCCTACTTCCTATTCTCTGCTCATCTAACATCCTCCTTTCATCACATCCTCCTAACCTCACAGGCGTCAGCATCTTTTCCCAACATCACCACTTTTTTCGGATATCCTCCAGTATTTTCTATGCACGGACGAAGGTCTTAGAACAAAAATATAGGGCACCGGAATTAATTAAATACGCAGTTTAAACAAAATAATGACCTATGCTCTTGAGACGCATATAAGGTAAATGCAATAGGGAAACATTCTTCCATAGTATTTGAAGCTTCCAAACTTCCTCCCAAATCTTGGCTCACAAGCCGTTCTGATCATACGTAGGTGGCCTTACGACAACCTCAACCGTCAACGGATGTCATTTAGCATACCTACCACAGAAAACATTAGTAGATTTCCAACTTTGCAGTGGGATTCTTAAAAAACAGACATGATAGAGGGCAGTTATATCCAAACATTTATCAGAGCTACTTAAACTTCAATGTGTGTCGCTCGGATCATAAAAGAGAGATGTCGCGAAATTTGAATAAGACCAGTGCTTATGGCCGACAGTAGTGAGGTTGCGGTGGTAGTGAATAATGGCGGGAGTAAGACTGAATATTTATAGTGGTAGCGCCCATGTGGTGGTGTGTGGTGTCTTGAAGACCAAAACGGGGACCTGCACCGCTTCTCTTTAGTTAAAACACTCAACCGAGACAAAACGGCTTACTTACTCAAAGAAAAGTTCTAAACTTTGTATTCGCAGGATAAACGAAGTTTTTAAGAGGGCTGAATACATGTTATGACTTTTTTTCCAATCATAGTGAATGCATAAACGATGTGGTACGCAGTCACGCTAGGGATGGGCAAGTAAAAAAAATATATCGATAGATATCGTATCAATATTTAAAATATGTATCGATAGTTATCGAGCCAAAATAATCGATATTTTGATATATCGATAATTTTGCCAAAACAAGTTGCACCAACATATATGAAAAATGTTGAAGTAAAATTTGGAACATTATGGACATGTAGAAGTAATAAAAATATCTTTAATTTTTTTTATTTTTACAATCAATTTTAATCAATCAAACCAGTATTTGTCTGATATTGACATCAGGAGAACTCTCTGTTTTACATGTTCCCCCGTTAATCTACTCCTGTTGTCCGGTACCACCAAGTTAACTGCAGAAGCCACTCTTTCGGATTGAACAGACGAGGCTTGGCATATTAAGTACTTCAGCGCGATTTCCGAAAGAACCGGTGTGAAGTGTCGGGAGTTCACCCAAAACTTTATTGGATCTGATTTCCTCTCCAGTAGTGGTTGGTCCAGATACTGCTTCAGCTCATTAGGGACAGAGCTAGGAACCTATTGCGTAGTAGTGCTAAGAGATAACAGGTGTTCATGTCTGGACAAAATTGAACTTCTATCAGCGTTTTCTCGTTCTGTTTGTGCAGATCGTACTTCTGGAGAACGTTGTCCCATTCGCCTATGTTCTAAGCGAATATCATCACTTATTTTCGTTATAGCACTAGACGCCGCAGCTGGAGAAAAAAACTTTACAACGGTGACGTGCTAAACAAATATATCGAATTTGATACTCGGAAAAAAATCAATTTTTGATATATCGACATCAAAAATATCGACGATAATTATCGATAGATTTTAAAAAATAAATTGAGTTTTTCATATATCGATATTTTTGGCCCAAGCCTAAAGCTGGGTTTACACGTAGCAGTCGACTGCTATGACAGTCGCTCGATCACGATATATTGCTACTATCATCAACACAAAAGTGTCCCAAGAGTTCCTGTAAGAATCATGGGAAAACAGTTGAATCAGGGAAAGCGTGGAGGGATCACGATTTCACCGTCTACAAACAATATTAAAGAATAAATATTTAAATACGACCGATATGGTTTAAAGTGATTAGACGTTGCATGCGTAGTTAAAGAGAGGATAGATTTTATTATGGGTAGGTTACCTTATTCAAGTATATCGCTAATAATATGAAATGAACGACATTTTGTCTCGTCTATAATACTGTTTGTTGTTTCACTGCCTGCCCAAGGCATCGGCTTACGAAGACATTATGAAGACCTTA
Source organism: Pyrrhosoma nymphula (assembly GCA_963573305.1). NCBI lineage: Eukaryota > Metazoa > Arthropoda > Insecta > Odonata > Coenagrionidae > Pyrrhosoma > Pyrrhosoma nymphula. The sequence goes on along the minus strand of OY754338.1, from coordinate 2,783,892 downwards.
ATTTTTATTTTACATATTATTATTATTTCTAATTTCGCTTGTCAACCAAGGTTTCAACTTATGAAGTCAATACTTCAAAATGACAAGCGTTGAGGGATCACCATTAGGACTGTCAGCATTCAACATTTTAAAGTGCCTATATATATTTAACTACGCCTATCGTTAATGATTAGATGTCGCCTTCATTTTTCAAAGGGAGGATATAATAATATTTGGGACGTGGAACCCTTAATCAAGTATACATGATCGATAATAATATGAAATTAGGGAAATGTTTATTTAAGTTTACCAATAAATATTAAGGTTGATAATTTACAATTGCGTGTATAGAACGAGATTTAGCGATATTTCACAAACAAAACTTTTTTCGGAAACACTGGAAGCTCAGAGAAATGAGAACGACAACATAAGATTACCCAAGGAATGTCTATGAAAAAAATACTTCCAAATCTGAAATGGCTGTGTTCCTCGCACTGATATTTTTGTACGAGTCCGACCTCACATTCCAGAGACATTCATGGTGTCTGTACCTCTCAATAAATTTAAATGTTTCTCCCTCCGACAACTTTTTCCTTACGAGCTTTTTGTAATTGCCGGTCTCCGCCATGTTTTTGCTTTCGTTGGTTGCGATACACATGGCTTGACTGCGTTCAAAATTGAAAAGATTCTACTTCGCTGATAGCTCGAATTCAGGATCGATCTCGTTTGACCTACTCCCCTATCGACTCTTACTCGCATCGCAGTTCGTGTTCATACGTGCGAGTCGAGCTTAACAATCGACTGTCATAGCAGTCGACTGCTACGTGTAAACGTAGCTTAAGTCACAAGCACGGGTGCGAAGACTGCACACCACATCACTTGTGCAATCGCAAATATTGGAAAAACTCTGAAGTTAGTCGTTCCAAAGCGACAATGTTTTCAGCGACTGCGGCACATCATGCACGACAATGTCTCCTGTGCTACAATGCAGACTGGAGACGAGAACATCGAGGTCGTGTAATCCCTCTCCGCTGAAATTCGCCTCGAATTAAGATGGCTTGGTGGATTAACTGGCTAACACACACCTGACCGGAGATCCGGATTCGAATCCCAGTCTAGTCAAATGATTTTTTTAAATGTCAATTTCACCGCCTTTGGTGTATACATGTAATGAAGTCGCGTGCGAGGGTTTTATAAGGATGGGGGTTTTCATGGAATTAATAGTAAGCCACATATCGTTTAATGCTCTGACTTCAAGTTTTAATGGCAGTTTATTTATACCATAACCTAATGTGAATGCTTTACGCGTACGCCCACATTTTGAGGAGAGGTATTCCGAATAAGATGGAAGGAACCATGTTTTAGGTCTAAGGCCATGAAGTTTTCAAGCAACATTTTCAGTAAACTTATACTTTTACACACTAAAATTGTTTTCTACTGAATTAAAATAGTACAAATGAGTAACCAGCAGCAGAGAAAACCATTGTTAGAATCATAAAAATCTGCTAAAAAATCTCCTGTTTTGCTAATATAGAGCATAATCAAAGCTCATAAAAATAAAAACATGCATCGGTTTAACTATAAAGTTTTTGAAACAAGCTGCCAAACTGCGTTAAATTGTGATAGAAATATTCTTAGATGATATTGAATCAAACTCTGAAGTTGAATTAGCAGCTAGTTCAATAAGTTTTCATTGAAGTGTTGGCAGGTGTTGCGCGGCTACAACGGGGCTTCGAAGGCCAAATCACCCAGCAAATTCAACACACAGGTACTATCCACCAACAGGAACAACATTGATGTCCCGTGAGATTTCCACTGGGAACCCGTGAAGGTGTAACCCCGTTGAATTAATTTGGTAGGTCTGAATGGGATTCCTACTAATGTTAAATGCGTACATCTGACCGACTAACCTACCAACAGAATATTACACTCTTTGCAAACAAACAGAATAATTTTATCTGAAAGGAACATTGAACCATTCAATCTGGATTACTCTTGTTAATTCAGACACGTATGAGCAAGAGCGTGAAAAAATAAATGTAATCCTACTATCCTCAATGAGAACCAATTATCGTTCACATGCTCTACGAGGGTGAATCGCCTCTCTGTTAAAGTGGCTCACAATGAATCAACACTAATTACTCTAGACTGGCCACCTCATTAAGCTGAGTACACACTCTTCAATCGATGGCTGGGCGTAGCGTGGAATAAAATAGGCCATCACACGTAGGACGGATTGCAAGCCGTTGCGTTAACACTAATTCCCTACACTGCTTCACAACTGTCGTCTGGTTTGACAGCTGTCGAAATGCATGCTGCAAATTTCCCGTGCGACGACAGCCAATTCCTCTTGTGTGGTAAGGGAGGGATGTATGGGAGAGAGGGATTAAACGACGCGACTCCTTCGGATACAAGTCAGCGGTGCCAAAGTTTTTCCCAGAAAACAACAAAACCAGGTGTGAGAGAGTTCGAAACGTGACTACGTGGAAGCATCATTACTCTTTAGAGGAGCGTTACCCCAAATCCGTGGCCACTTGACACTGTATAAGAATTCTTGCTCTATCAATAGCACAACGCAATCTCTACCGAATAGTAGTAGGTTGCAGTCATTGGGATAAGGCTGCATGGTAAAATGGCTCAATCCTACCTCCCCGGTGTGGAACCTAATTGATTCTAGATAGAATTGGGTTTCATAGATTTATTATTTTTATTATAAAATAAAATAGCACTTATCCACTAAATAGTTATATAAACACTACGTCTTTTGGTTCCATTAGCCGTCATCAGTCAGACAGTATTAGATGGTGGCTAAATGAGCCAAAACGCGAGGAGTTTGTACAGTTGTTTCGTGGAAAATACTATTTCATTTTCTCGATATGGAAACCTTCCTATGCGCCTGAGGCTTCCAATTCTACTGGCCTGAATTACTGCCAAATGTCAAGATCGCTACATGAAAATTGAATAGTAGCGGTGATATTGTATAAATCAAGTACATGAAATAAATTAGAAAGTCTGCATATGAGTACTAATGGTTATGTTCCCAATTGAGTAAAAAAATGGATTAACGATGTTTACTGAACCAACCAGTCCATCGAAGAAAGTAAACATTAATATCATATTAATAAATTTCATATTAGTATTTTTAAATTAACATAAGCAGTTATGCTTGCACAAAAAGGGATCCTTTACGCAGCATAATCAAGTTGACTTTTACCAGTCTCCCGTTACAGTAATTACGCTTACCTCACTTTTGCGTTATTAACGTAGCAACATCTCAGCCTCAGTAATGCTTCCACTACAGAGATAACCGTAACTACTTGAGATGTGATAGAATGCATAATTTTATCTTATATCTTTAAAATCATTATTGCAATACAATGGCAATAATGAGAAGGTTATGGTACTTAACAGGAACATTTAATAAACAGGGTATTGTGTTATATTAGACAACACAGCTATGTACTTGGTAAGTATTACGGGTGAAAATAAAAATACGATTGTCCAAAAAGAGTTCGAATCTAAAAAAACTTACGAATTACGCTACGCTACGCTAATTAATAATAACATTTTAGCACATTAAAACTTCAGTACAATGCCAAACATCAAACTTCAATATAAAGGTAATTATGATTAAAATATTAACTTCCTATGAACATCAGTTTAGCGAGATAAACTTAGATTTTCATTTTCAAAATGTCTAAATAACTACCTATGCAATTTTTAAGAGGAAATTTGGAAAAATGTCTTTAGCAAGAAAAATAAAATTGAAATAGTCATGAATGAGCACATGCTTGATATAAGGTGTTGTCGAAGTATGTAGCCGAAAATGATATGTTGTACGATAAATTGATTCCTCCACTTTCGGAGACACCTCATATAACAAGCGACACCTCGTATAAAATTCTGATCAGATCATTTCCTAAGCAAAATTCAGAATTAAATGAAACTGCTTACCATAAATTGGACACCCTTCCACGTGGGTATAACTAAATGGAATTTTTGCATGCGCATAAGATATTGAATCACCCCCCGAAAACGATTGGCATCAATAATGGGAATTTCATGTACTGTCAAAAATTAAAAATCTTCCAGCTATTTCCAGCGACATAAATTCAAATTGTCAGCATCAGAGATACAAAAGCTCAGAAAAGGTTCATAGTGAAAACACCATGACCCCTTGTTGACGTCATCAACTAATCACCTGATATCCTGGAACTAGTTTTTAGCAGTTTTTTTGTTTAACATGCTTCGCCAGCTAAGGTCGTGTCACACTTTCTGTCTGCCACTTGCGGACAGGGGCAACAGTACTCGGACGTATTGGAGAATCGTCCCTCCGAGCCCAACGGCACATAACTTCGGTGACTGATCGGGAACCGGTATTTCCATCGTGGCAGGCCGTGGCACAATCCTCAGACGCTTACTCCTTCCAATAACAAGGAGAAAATGTCATTGCACTTCGTGATACAGTACAAATCACACTATGAACGGTAGACGGTGACAACATTTTACAATTTGTGTCTAAGCACTTGTATGTGGAGTAATTAAAACAACAGCGAAACGACAAAATAAATTTCTAACTGATAGTCGAATTTGAACTTTTGATTATCCCCGTCAATCATAAAATGGCAAGCATTAGATCGAAGTAGCTAAAGCCTTCCATGATTTTCAGAAGGAAAGCGTTTACAAATAAGGAAAGGCTCAAGCGGATGAATCTTGCTAAACCTAATTCCTGTGATGTTTGGGGAGTATAATTGGTACATTGAGGGATGGAGAAGGCCCCAGTCTGCTATCTGAACGTGACATGCAGCCCGGTCAAACCAACTTGACTGCTAAACTTGAAAAAAAAAACTCATAAACCATCCTTTTATCCAAACCATGCAGGGTTAAAATAAATTATTAGGGTTTTAACCCATTTATGCCGAAGGTTTGAAAAATGCGAATTTTACCCTGATTTTTACATATTATAGATAAAAATACATATGAATACAATATCCGAAAGAAAAAACAATGTATCTCTTGCCAATTATTAATAACGAGGTGTTCCAAAAATGGAACACTAGGCAAATCCACTACCATGACGTACTCAGTGATAACAAGCAAATCATTTTATTCAGGCATTTGTTAACTCACTATTAAGACATATCGAGGTGAACACTTAACATGCAAGGATACGTTGCATTTTTTACATTGAAAAGTGGTAATTTTGTGACATTGGACACAGCGAGTTTGCTTTACAATCGTATGATTCATGCCGTCATGACGTGAGTCAAGGTTACGCTTCATAGATGGACTCCCTTTTCTACCAGGCTCAGCAGTATTACCATATGCCTCTATATAGTGACAGGCCACACGGCGACGAAATTCAAGATGATCTATTGGCTTCACATCGTTTATTTTATGCAATTGCCAAGCATTTTGTAAAGCCAGCTCAAAGCAGAATAACAAGGGGCTCGAGTACCATTTCTTTCCACGGATTGATGCTCGATACATCTACATCTACATCTACATATTACCCTGCGAGCCACCTCTAGGGTGTTTGGCAGGGGGTGACAAGTCACCAAAATGCAGCATGCAAGCGGACCGCCACATGCACACCGCACGGTCATGAATATTAAGGATACTAACCAATTCCATCATTAACTAAAAACCATCATACAGCATGCAAGAGTATCCCCACATGCACGCCACACATGTACGATGACACATAATATTCTACATGCTACTTAAGAGGGCAATCTGCCTATGAAGCTAGAACATGCAAAACATGCTGTTAGAATCACCATAAAACTCCGCAATCATGCTTTAAGAAATACATAAGTTAGTAAGCTACACTACCAGTCAACTAATCTATTTCTAAGTCCTTACACAGCCGTTATAGTCTCTTATCGCTCGCGGAAAAAACGACATTTTGAATCTATCTGTTCTACAGTCTATCTCTCTTATTTTATTTTTATGATCTAATCTACCATAGTACGTTGGCGGTCGTAAAATATGATCAATTTCGTCGGAAAATAAACTACTCTTGAATTTACATAATAGATTTAGTCTTGTTTTCAATCTACGGTCTGACAGTGATTCCCATCCGAGTTGTTCTAAGAGGTCAGTAACACTAACAAGACTATCGTAACGGCTTTTCACGTACCTGGCTGCTCTTCTCTGTACACGTTCTAACTCTGTTTTTAAGCCTGTTTCATGAGGATCCCAAACACTGGAAGCATATTCTAAATGGGGTCTAACGAGGGAGGAGTAGCTTATTTCTCTCACTTTGTCGTCGCACTTGCCTAGAATTCTTTTAACAAATCCCAATTTACGATTAGCTTGACCTGTTATTTCCCGAATATGTTTATTCCACGATAGATCATTATTGAGCCTAACTCCGAGATATTTTACGGATTCTACCGTCTCTAATTGGGTATCCTGAATGAAATAGCTCTGTTGTGGGGAGTTATTTTTCCCCCAGAATTTCATTACTACGCATTTTTTCAAATTTAACTCTAGCTGCCACGCATCGCACCATGCTTGGATTGCAGTAAGGTCGTTCGTTAGTTTATTTTTTCGTTCGTTAGTTCGTTAGTATACTCGTCAATATTTTCATCAGCTCGGTCCACTCCTCCCATATACTGATTATAGACCTTGATTAAATTTGGCTGAGTAACTTGTATCTTTTTTTTCTGCTTTTGAGAATAACGACTGACCTATTGCAAAGGATTGACACCGACACCAGATGATGCAACAGTCACAACACTGTTATCATTCCAACTACAAACAATATTGCCTTTTCCATCAAGTGGGTAATCAAACGTGCCCCTATCTTTTTTCTTTAGGGTAGCATCAGATAGTAAAGGTTTGTCTTCGCGATCTTTTCTCGCTGTGCCTGTTGCTTGATGGCCCATTGAATGAAGTTTATCAAGGAGTGCAATGCTTGTGAAAAAGTTGTCGAACACAAAATGGTATTTACCAGGATGCTGCGTTGTGCGTGCCTCAGAAAATTGCAAAACAACTGAAGCACCTACACCATATTCTTGGTATTGAGTGTTCGGGTTTTTTCCTTGATAAGGCTGAAACCAGCAAATGTAGCCTAGACGCGTTGTATGAATGGGTATACCAGAATGTATACCCAAACCGAATATGCTTACAACGAATGAACTGTTTGCACCCGTGACGACCGAAATAGAGAATCATGGCCTCATCCAAGCTGAAGTATATTTCATTTGGTACAAATTTCATACATCTGTCATTCAGTTGCTCTATGAGAGGTCGCAGCTAGGAAAACTTGTCCATGTGGTTCAAGTTAGAATTGTCAGCAACATGCAAATTTGAAAATATTGTTTCAAATCGGTCACGTCTCATTGCACCACTAACTAGAGAATTATGCGAATCTGGTCTTTGCTCCCAAAACATACGCCGTCTTGGAACAGAGACGTAACCACTCAGGAAAATTATTCTCAAAAAACACCAACAGCCAGTTCAAGGTTTACGCCCTTACTTGCAGCATATAAATTGCAATATTTGACAACCAAATCAACCACTTCAATATCCAGAAAGAGTTTTAAACATTCATCAGGGGTTTTCATTTTTGTGATTTTTTTCTTCTGAAACTCTACCTCCTACTGGCTGGGCAGTCAGATCGGCTTTCTTCCAATTGCGTACAACTTTGTTTACCTTTTTTCTTTGAGCAAGAAGAGGTTGAGACGAAGCAGAAGCCGATGCACCGTCATTTTCAGTAGTATCACCATTCGGTATCAGCAATAGGTCAGCATGGTCAAAGTTCTCGTCAGAAGAACCATGAATGAGATGAGCAGGAGCGCGCAGCAATGAACCGGGAAGATTGTTAATTGTTCAAACATCGTCATCCCCGGAGTCCTCGTCAGACACAGGTTTTGTTGCGTTATCAGGGGGTTCAATGATGATATCACGTACTTCTACGTAATCTTCTGTCTCTAATAGATCATTTATTTCATGCACTGTCAAATATCTCGACATCCTGGTACTTTAAGCTAAAGGCGCGGTCACCCTCCACTTTCTAACGGACGGGACGCAAGACACATCCACTTCACGAGATCGTACTCAACATACAACTACTGTAAAAATTGATCACAATTCATCAGTTGGTTATCGATGTATTTATTCTTTCACTGAAATGGAAACTGATTATAGCCAAGACATAGCATCGTTTCCTTCAGTCACATAACATCTAATTGCTTACTTGATTTAAAATTAAAGTGAATATTTCAGTGCGCCTGAATGCACGCATAATAGTAGTGGATTTGCCTAGTGTTCCAAAAATGGAACACTGTTAAATAAAAGCTTATAACTAAAACAAAATAGATTGCTTCAAAATTTTCTTCTTAAAACACTATAGGTTAACTATTACTGAACATGCAGGGAAAAATTAACAACATTTGGGCATAATGGCAAATAGTTATTAATATAACATTTGAGATGGTCTCAGAAAAACTGCCTTGAAAAAAAAGACCGATATTTCTCAACACACTGGCTGCGATGGGTTGGCAAAACTAACTAATTCTTTGCACCACGTAATACAATATATCTTTATAAAGAGGTACAGAAAGAAAAACCGTGGCATATTGGTGTATTATGAGTCGTAGTCATTAAATTAGAAAGTCGCATCAGGTGTTCCAAAAATGGAACACTAGGCATAAATGGGTTAAGGGTTATCATTATAAGCTATCAGGGTTTCATTACAATTTCAAATACAATTCTTTGGTCCTAAAATATAAAGATTACCTGAAATCAATAACAATGGATTATTCCTCGCTCGAGTAGATGCCTAACAAATAACTTGATTTTTCACGAACATTTTCAATAACATACTTGTCTTTGGAACTTTAGCAGGTTCTGTCCACCCAGCGATACATTAACAGGTGATCGAGTTCACGCGATATAAAAAACAAGAGAGATTAAATAAATCTAGCCTTGACAATATTCCTGGAACTATAGAATATTGATCTTTGCTGAGCTAATGATAAGAGCTGGAAGAACAGCCCGGAAAATCCGTGTGGAAAATAGGTTACTTAAAAAAATATGTCGTACGCGTGAGCTATTGAAAAAATATGCTAATGCCTTCAATATTAAGAAATTACGCAAGTAGTGAGACGGATTCCAATGCCATTTTCTCTCTCATGGAGTTCTCCTTGCCCTGGCCACACTGGCCTGCCCAGTATTCTTCAACCACTGTTCATAATTCATAACACAGTCCCCACTTAGTATGCGTGCTTCGTTTCTCACACAAATATGGAAATATTTATGCTCCAATGATTTTGATATCAACCATCTGCATTTGTTGGTTTCCAATTTCAGTATTAGCGCCATATAGGAATTGCATGGGGGAACTGGAATTTTAGAATATATTATATATAAATTGGAACGATCGAACTTGTTGATGAGTATGTATATATGTAAGCAGGTGTTTTTTGGTATGCATGGTTTATATGCTCAATTGATCAAACTTAGAACGGTCGTGTCAGCTCAATGTTCAATGGGAATGTGTATTTAAATTTTTTTTTATAACGTTTTGCATTTGACTTGATTTTTAATATTTATGTAATTATGTTATAGTTTGTATATGTACAATGTAAGAATTTTATCATTGACCGTGTAGGCATGCAATAATAATAAATTATTATGATTAAATAAATATTTGCTCGGTTGTTGATAAGAGCTGGAATAACATCTTAGCGAATCCGCGGAAAAATGGCTCACTTAAGGAATGAAGAAAATGTGTCGTACTCGTTAGCCATAAAAAGTATGTATTTAATACTAAGAAATTACACTAGACGTGTTACCGCTTTCAAAGCCGTTTTCTCTCACGATATTACCCTCAACTTGTCAGCTATACCTTCGTCAGACTTATTTAAGCCCTACTCATAATTATTCTTTAGTAACACAGTCCTTCCCCATTATTTCTACTTAAATTCCCACCCAAATATGAAAAATGCCAGCAGACATTTTCAAACCCTGCTCACAATATTTAACTCAGTCCTTCCCCATTCTACATACTTCATTAGGCACCAAATATGAAACATTTGGCCATACTATATTGATCTTTCGACTTCGAACTATATTGATCTTTCATATGTAGTTGACAAGAGCTGGCAGGATATCTCGGTGAATCTTAGAAGAAAATGGCTCACTTAGCGAATGGGGAAAATGTGTCGTACACGTTAGCAATCGAAAAAATATGCTAATTCCCTCTTATATTAGGAAATTGCGCAAGAGATGAGACAGCTTTAAATGCCGTTTTTTCACGTCGATTTCCACCATAGACCCTCGCCAGACTTCCTCAACCCCTGCTCACAATATTTAACGCGGTCTCTCCCCCTTCCACCTACTTCATTTCCAACCTACATCATTCTCCCCGTATCTCTGCATCCGTATCCTTTTTTCGTCCCTTTTTATGCCCGCCGAACCTATTCGCACTCCCTCACCCCCAATCCACAACGGTGATACGACCCTCTCACACTACGCCTCTACTATCTACCCCCACACACAACCCCTCTGCACCCGCCTTGCTTTAGCAGCAACACAGAATAACACACAACACCCACTGCGTACCCTGAGAGTGGCACAGCTAGAGCCACCCCGCGCCTGCCTTCTCGTGCCCCGTGGCATAAATCAGTGTACCACCCCCACTCCCCTTCCAACCATACACCAAAGGGCTGCAACGGCCGTTCTGATTTATCAGCCCCAGGCACGCTAGAGACCCCTCCCTCCACCACCGAAGTACCCAATGCCCCTTCTCCCCCGCACTCCTCCTCTTTAAGGCCCCCCCTCTTGATATATACACACACCTCGAAGTCTCTCTCTTTCTTCGCTTGGCATTGGGTTTGTGGAGTGGTCTACGACCGCCAAGGGTTGATTGTGTGAAGGCAGAGGGGTGCTCACCAAAGAAAAGTGGGGGGGCACTCCGCACGCCAGCCGTTTTCGAAGATGTTGTGGCGGAAGACACGGTAAGACACGGAGTGTTTCCTCGCAATGAGGACTTGACTCTTCATTCGCGATTGAGGTCCTCTTCGATTGTAACGGAGCTGCCCGATACATTTACATACATATGCCTGTCTTATGCACGATATCGACCTAATATTTACAGGTGTGAGCAGAACATATTTGGCCACCCCTAGCAAATAATTTATTTACTAAATTTTTATTATTAGGCCACGTGTTAAATTCAAGGACACTTTGAGGTCTCGGAACGATCATCTCAACATCGCCTCTTTTCCCGACGGAAACTATTTGTTAACTGTATGTTGACCCTATGCTTCGGGGCTCACTAGGAAACGTGTTTGCGTCTTAAGACGAGTTGAGGTAATTTCGTAAATTATAAACATGACCGTGGTAGGCTTCACTTCGTAGAAGTCACTAATGTCAGTACCCATGATTAAAGACAGATTAGTACTCTTCCACAATATTATGGAAAATATTGCGGAAAAGTACTAAGTGATCTTTAATCATGAGTACTGATATTCGTAAACCATGGTGAAATCTCAGCCACGGTGATATAGTATCGATTTGTACTGATACTTTCTGGTAATCTACACCTAAATCTACAAAATACCCTGCATGCCACCTCAGGGGTGTGCGGTAGGGGGTGAGTAGTCACCAACATGCATAACACTATACCCTAAGGTTAGTGTAACTACGGATAATTATGCATTAGCATAAATCGCCAATGCCTGTCAGGAGGCGAAGGCTCACAAGCATGCACTACACTACAGATATGCTCACAATGGAGAGGGCCCGTTTGTATATATGCATTTTGCAACTACGCAAATGGACAAAGGCTCGAGAGTTATGTTGAAAACATGCATGACGTGCTATTAGTACTAGGTAACAGTTAAGGATTCAATTATTAGGGAGTACTACGTCACAAAGATTCATAGGTGCTTTTTAGTAATACGTAGCAGATATAGAATCTAGCAAATCAACTAATAATATACACAACCTATCGACAAGCATAGCTAAAAGTGTCATTGGCAGCTGTTATGATATTTTATTGGTCTCGAAAGAATGATACTTTAAAACTTCTGTTCTCCAATATATTTCCCTGATTTTGTTCTGATGATCTAATCTACCGTTAAATGTCGGTTATAATCTTGAATGTTCGGTTGGCCTCGCGAGGTATCGTTCGAGTCTCGATCTTGACCGGGGACGAGTAATGCATGCGTGGTGTTGAACCATCCCGTGATACACAGTACACACCCTGGAGTTGGCTTGTACGGTATTTCTCACGACGTTAATGAACATCTCCCCATTGTATTTCATCATACCCCCCAAACTACTTTGTCTTCCTCCCTCAGACAAGGGCTCATGACACCTAAAGACACGCGGGAGGAGGTATAGGGGAATCAAATTTGTATTCATTTGCTCACGGGGGAGTATGAAGTAGCAGGTTATGGAAAACGGTGATGACTCTTGAATAAGGAAAGGACAAGAAAATATCATTCATAGGTACTTCCCAGGGCACCCTTGGGAAGAGTAACCACGACAGTTACCATAAATAAAATAACTCAACAACTATTAGATATCAAAACAAAACTTAACCCTCGGCACTACTTACCCCAAATCATAACACTTTTCCTTCAATAAATTTTAACACGGAGTGCTTCAACTAAGGGTGACTCTCCGTCAAATATTATCAATAGGAATGCACATAGTTTAAATTTCTTTCCACCCCTGTAAAAATTCAAGTTGCAGAAACGTGGTTGGTGTTAAAAATATATTTTTAAAATAATCTTTGTTATATTCCCCTTCGTTTTATTAAAACTATTTTATTTTTAAAAAAATATTAGTTTTAATGAAACGGTGTGAAATAAACCAAAGTTTATTTTTTTAATATTATGTCTTCATTTCACGAAGTGAACTCGCGAACCAATGATTTGGTGTTAATGGATTTCGACTATAAGATTTTTTGTGTATTTGTCTTTCATTGTCTCTACTCACCGGTGTTCTTACTGTGCTTAGTTTAACAACTAGTAAAACTTTTAGTTTTAAAGCATGTATACGTAGTAAAGAAATGATTTTAGATGATGTTTTCAGGTTAATTTGCTAGCAGTAAAAAGGCATGTTGAATTTTCCATAAAGATTATAAGTACAGGAACATTTTAGCAATAAATACACTACTTTTAAGTTAAGAGAAGTGAAATGGTTATAACAGGGCTGTAAAATAACACAGAAAAAGGTGAGCTAAGCTGAGGTAAGAAAGCTGGTGAGGAGGATATGGTGGATAGGGTTGCGAGGTTATTGCATATATATATATATATATATATATATATATATATATATATATATATATATATATATATAATATGTCAAGAGGGTGGCCGATAAAAATATAGATACAGAAAAAAAGGACACTTACAAATTTAAACTTCCGATATTTCGGTGAAGATATTAGCTCCACCTTTCTCTAGGAGAAGAGAAGTTTCCTAATCTTCTCCTAGAGAAAGGTGGAGCTAATATCTTCACCGAAATATCGGAAGTTTAAATTTGTAAGTGTCCTTTTTTTCTGTATCTATATTTTTATCGGTCACCCTCTTGGCATATTATATATTTATCACCCGAGTGATTCTCCAAGAAGTTATATATATATATATATATATATATATATATATATATATATATATATATATATATATATATATATATATACATACACACACACACACACAGGAACTCAAACCCGGAACCTCCCGATTTCGCACCGAGTGCTCTACCAGTTGAGCTACCAGGACACTTAGATTTACCATGATTTCGGCTGGGGCTTATAACAGAGAATGCCCCTTCAAGCTTGAGCCCGTAGCCATGGCCTCTGGATGGCTCACAAGGGCAGCTATTCCATCACCAAGAGAGAAGAATTAGATATGGACACAAGAAGAAAGCAAAGATGAGTTCATTCATACAGATAGTCGGACAGAGATAGGGCTAAATCTGGAACAGCTATGTTTTTCTGTCTTCACTTAATTTTTCATGGTATTTAGCTTGTGAATGAAGATGACGGATGAATTGAATCTCCATTTACGAATAATAGAAAAACCGAATTTACTCCGCAAATAAAAAAATAATGTGCATGTTACCAGAATTTAGACATTTATATATCCTTCCAGTTAAATGCTTACCAAATCTAGATCATGAAATAGAGAGCAACCCAAACATATTGGTTCGGTTAGTCAACAACACCGAATCGGTTATGGATGGGTATTCCAATTTATCCATAAAATATATGTCATAAAGTTAAGCAAGCATCTACCAGGGTTAAAATTATCATCAGTCCACACGTACGGTCGTACGGTTAAAGACAAATAAAAACTAAACTTATCCAAACAGCAGAAACATATTCCAATTTGTCATGATTTTCCACGTGAGATCCCCTCATTCGTTTCGAGGGAGATTTTAGCTATCTATCGATCACAGGTGAAGGTCACTTGCAACAGATTCCCAGTGTATCAATAAGTAACGGGATCAGAGAACTTAATTGATTTGTTAATTGAATTCTACGTTTGTATATTTTAATATTACTCATGATATCTAGTTCGTTTGCATCTAGTTCATTTGCATCGAATACCCGGCGGCAATGCTCAAACCCTAGGAATACTAGGCTCAAAGCTAGGTTTTGCCCAAGGAGTAATATAAAAGTAACAAATAAATCTGGAGCTAACTCTAATTAAAATATGGGAAAAGATACCGGGTTTTCACATAGATGGACTCCATCAGTATCATGGTGACTTGGGGCCATAATGCCTGGATAAAATAAATATTGTGAATTCTATAGTTCACTTATAAACTCCGGTTTTAATAGGTAGAGAAGATTTTGATAACCATTGCGGATAGGTATAAGCAATGTTTTTAACCCTATCTTAGCCATTTGAATCCTAGCAGTTATTTATTATTATTTTAATGTTTCTCACTACCCTGAAAACAACCTCATTGGTCACTTGTATCGAGCATTTTTACAGGAAACAAGAGATGTACACACACACAATCAGGTTTCGAGAAGTAGAACTTTTTTATCTTGGTGGAATGTTAAATTCCTATGACCATTGGTTTAGCAAGCAGTGACTCTGCATTGTGATACCACACACGGAGCTAAGGTTTTAGATTTCTTCTAAGGCTTCTGTTGCCATATGCCTCTAAATTACCAAAGGTAACTCAATTATTTCACGAGACTGCTACGTTTATCTCTTGAAATGACTCAAGAAATTCCAAATAGAAGGACCATAATAACTCTGAAAATATGCAACTCGTTGAGCGCTCACACACTTTATACGCATGATGGATAGGTCAATGTGCTTAGAGATAACATCGTCACTCCGTATTCGCTCCAAAATAGTAACGCCAACAAAATGTGAAAATCGAATATTCGTTTATTAATATAAACAGTGTACTGTATAGCCTCTTAGGCTTCTAGCAATACATTTTGATCCGACGAAGACATAGGAGAGGGGAATACCTATACATTTAAAAATCAAATACTTAATCAATAAAAATTAATACCAATGCAATTTATAAATACACAATACAAACCTTTCATTAGGTCCTGTCACTCTACACTGTGCTCAGATACGTTCGAATTCGAATTCTTAAAGCAAACATAGGTATTGTTTATATTAGAATGAGAATCTCGCTCGAATTATCAATTTTATATGCAATTATTGATTGTTTTACCTCTTGGTCTATTAGACGCAAAGAATTTCTCTACGCATAGGAAATATTGGTAAGTCTTTCCTCCTATTGAATTATAGCCATGCCTCTGACCAATCACGTATGTACGCAAATCGAAAGACTGTAGAGTATATGGACTACGAAAATAACCAGACAACATTTAGGTCCTTAGTAAGAGACCTAGAAGGGACTATCAGATCTTGAACAATCGGCTAATTTTCATAAGTTATTGCTCAGCATGAAAGCAATGAAAAATTGTAACATTTGAAGCGCAAAAGTCATAATCAATGGAACTTTTTCTCTTTATAATCAGCTTAAACAAATTATTTCAACGTGTTTGGTTGATATTACGAAGTTCCCTTATTAAAGAAGAGAATAGTGACAGCGTGACATAGTATTGCTTCAGACCAAAGGGAATTCAAACAAATAAATCAAGGAAAACATTGACAATCAGCTTTATTTGGCTACTGTTCCTGATGACTAACCTTGCAGGGTACAGACGCCATGGACCTACATTACCATTGACCGATCTACATGTTAGTAATTAATGCTTGTGTATCTAGTTTCTTTCAGACGTTCTTCCTGAGAAAAGCACTATTCTGTTTCAATTCGGAAACTCATGGAACTGCAGCTTGGACCTACAGCGGAAACATACTCAAAAACGAGCATATATAATACTTTAAAATTCATTGGTTAACATCTCTCATGAAAGAAGTAATTAATTTATTACCCACCAATAAATTCTAAAGCTTCCGGTGTAACTCAATGGAATTGGTACACGTCGCTAAATGAATTTATAATTTGCATATTCAAAACTTTTGTATTTCATACTATGGTTTTCAAAGTCATAGATATTATCAAAGCCGTTGATAATGCCAGCTTTGGTCAGAAATTAAATAGTGAGGAATATATAAATTAAAAATTCATTTAGTGATTATCCCCGAAGGCATTCAGGCTTTTGGTAAATAATAGCTAAGTTACTGACACCGACACTACAGCAATCTCCTCTTTACTTCCATTTTATGGGGATGCTCATCGTCGAACATAAAATTGAGACTGCGTTGAGACTATCTGTGCGCACTTTAACACACCAGAATACGTGTGTGTCTGGAATTTTGCGTCGTTCGTGTACCAGATAACATTTTTTTTTCAATGTCGGTCAATCCAGCCGTGTTTGTACGCGCGAGGAAGGAATGCTTTAAAGTAGGCCACGGTCCCGCATTTATCTTTATTCGGAGAACCAGAGATGGAGAGAGAAAGATACGGAGAGCTTCGAGGAGCCTACCAACACTTCCGTCCCATCCATGGCAATGTACCGCCATTCCTTTTAAAACAACCCCTTCTCAAGCAAGACTTACTCCTCCGCGATGAAACATCCATTGGAAAACTCATAAAAGGATCGCCATTAAATATGTTTTTGAGAAGGAATAGGGGAAGGAAAGGGATGGGAAATGTTCGGAGGAGTCCGGATGAGAACTGAGAGAACATCACGTTCCTCATCCTATTTAATGCGGATGAATTAAAAAGGTAAAATAAAACATGATAAAGCCCCACTTTATTTCTCACACATCTTATTATTTTTCCCGCAAATCCTCACAAAAGTCTGAAAGCTTTATGATTAAGCACGATATATATTTTTTTTCGAAAATTGAACGCTCCTCCTTTTCTATCTTTGAATTTGAGAAGTAATATCTCATGGTTGGAATGGGGCTGGAAGGAATGTATGAATTAAAAAAAGGGAAAGATAAAAGTTGTTCCATCCTTTCTTGTTTTTCGGTCGTCAGGGTGGGGATGTGAAAGTTTGGAATTATTAAAACGCGTGGGAGAGGTGGGTTCAAAGCAAGGTGAAGGGATGATGGGATTCAACGACAATGATACAACGAAGCGACGGAGGAGAGGAGGATGACCTTTTATGTATATCTAAATACATACGTATGCAAGTTGCCGCTTCGCTAAGACTTTATTGTTCGATTGATCAACCGCTCTGAATCCGCGAATGGTCGCTTAAGCAGAAGCAGCTGGTGCACAAGAGGTCGACGCGTAAAAAGCATAAAAAAACACATGAAAGGCAACATTACGGTGAAACTTTCGGCCGTGAATGAAAAGAAGAACCTAGGCGATACACATACAGTGTACGAATAAAATAAGTCCACAGCCTTCAGACGGGTTGTACGTGGACGGATTTAGAGCCGTATCATTTTCATCCGTTGTTTGAATGGAATTCACAAAGAGCCGGGAGGCAATGAGTGACTGACGTCAAAATAAATACTAGCATGAACTGGATCCTCATCAAAGACTGAACGTGCAGTGATGAAAATGTTAAGCACGCTGGCAAATACAAACGAGTAATTGCACTCCCCAAAAAGATTACTGTTTGATATATATATTTTATTATCATAGTGATTTATCAGCGATCAGTGAAAGGAACGAGGTATTCGATAAAGTGGCATCAAAGGATATCCTAGTTGACGGTAGAATTTAATGACATCGTGTCAGCGACTTCGTCAAACAGTGTTTCCTATTGATATTTACTCCATTACCGAGATAACACTTCTGATCAATCATGTTTGTAAGCTCGAGCATATAATACAAATATAACCAGTCTACTAAAATTCACTAATTTTTGCAACGTAAAAAACCTCAATATCTGTAACTATTTTCCAATATTGGGTTCACTACATCAGAGGCTTGCTACGAAAATACACATAACTACGTATAAACAGATTAATTTCAATCGCATAAGGTGGGAGCATATGATTCAGCCAGTCAAAGGTTTTCATTTAAATCGTGTTCTCTCAAAAAGCATGATTTTTTTTTTACAATGAGTACCTGAAATTTGATCGCTTAAAATTTTATCTACTGATGTAAGGAGGTTATATATATTTCCAGTAATGATATTGAGAAATTTACCCATGAAAAATAACAGCAAAATACATGGCTTCTGTTTCATTATCTTAATTTTGATAATTCATTCCAGTATATTGTTTTGACTAAACAAAATCTTCATCACAATTAAAATAGAGATTGATTAAGTCAATTTGGTAAATGAGTATTTATGACTCGGTAATCGGTATTTTAATTTGAATAAACTCCAAAACATATTCATGGCAAAGTAAAATTAATGTCACACACACTGCTTTTAAAAACTTAACTGGCTGGCACTGATTTATGGTCATAGCAGGGCATGGTATGTCTTAAACCTTTGGAACACGCTTTAGATGAAAAGATAAACGAAAATTTATTGCAAAATTTACGCAAAAACGTCAATAGGAATGAGTGTAAGCAATTTTGAAGAAAAAAGCGGGAGAATGGATGGTTCAAATGGAATGATATTGGTTCAAATTATTGAAATAATAATAGATACTTTTTCAGTGTTTTACATCCGTTTCACTTTAAAAAGATGAGTTATTTTCAACGGACAGAAAACTGGAAATTTTATAAAAATATTTATTTTTACTGTGAAATAAATGTACACAAGGACGTAAATAACCACATGTGACATCAAGTTTAATCTTTTTCGGTAACTGAACTGAAACTTTCTCGCCACGCTGTTTGCACGAGTGTACCTGATTGTTGAAGGCTTCATTTTCAGGAATTGTGATGCAAACAAAAAAATAAATAGTTATTATCCACGATTTAATTTCTTTCCGCCCACTGGCAATTGAGAGATGTATATATATATATATATGTATAGAATTAATTGCACTTCATTTTTAAGTGTACTTTGAAATGACGTTAATGCATTGAAAATGGCTGGTGCCTCAGTATAAAGTGTGGAACATTACTATTTGTTTAGTTTCTACGCCGCTTGTTCAATAGTCGCCGGCACTTTCGTCACGGTACTGAATGCTCACGCCAAACCTACGCTAGCGCTACTTTGGTTTAATTTTATTCTACGTACCGGCCTCAGCACTACATTTGTACTCGTAAGAAAACGTTTATTTATCCCCTCGTAAAATGGCTGAATAAATCAAGAAAATGTGTATCTGCCATTCAATCCCCAGGCACGAATTCCCTAGTCATCTCTTCCTTCGTACTAGGAGCCAAAAGACTTTCGTTTCTGGCGGCTAAGGTCTTAATCTGAATCTTAATCCTTGGGAATGTCCAGCATCTAATCACGTGATCAGGAGCTCTAAAAATGTGTTCGCCGCGCCCTCTCTCGTCCGTGCCATAACTCATCCCTTCTCCCATTCCACTACTCCCTTGCTTATTCCACGAAATTCCCATCAGATCCTCCACGCAAAGCAACGCAAAGAAGTCGTCAGGCAGGCGTCCCACGCCCAACAAGGGTCAAGACGCGTCCGTGAGTACAACGGCTTGCATGAATGCCACTTCAGAGGTTAAGGCACCATAGAAACCTAATCCCCTCTTTATTGCCTTGGAGGAATCACGGCTTACTCCTGAGCTACACACAACATCAGCTTTGAAAACACGGAGCGTTGAGTCCTTCAGCTGAAGAGAGCAAAATATGGAAGGGTTTGGGAGGGCAAATTCTCACCCAAAATACACTGCCTTATATCATATTCAAATTTTAAGTATTATTAGTAGTTGACGCTCTAAAGAGGGTAAAACAACAATGCCTCCCACAAAATGGTTACGAATTCTTGATATAAAAGATACTAGGCTGGAAAGATGATAAATTGAGAAAAAGTATTTTCCCCATGGACTCTGCGGTTGAGTTATGTCTGCGATGATTACCATCTATAAATTTATTTCTTTTCCTGGGGAACACTAGAGTTAGCACTAATGGTATCTCGTTTCATATTAATTAGTGCCATGCATCAGCCGCGTATTTTACTTCCATGCATGTTCCATTGGACGCTGGTGGTTATACCTACTACACTAGCCTTGCAATACTCTTCTAACTGGTTTTCGGCGCTTCATTTACCCTCGCCACGAAACACTGAGAGGGTAATAATGGAAAACACGCATGTTAACTTGAGTTATGTAAATCGGATAAATCATGCTTTTATTATACGGAAAATATACTGACATTAGTTGTAATATTTGGCCTATAAAATGCGAAAAATATTACGTTAATCGTATTCGTCGAGAAATCATATTTCAGGGCCAGACGGTAAACTACTTTCAAAAGGTTAAATAAAAACCTTTTTTTACCCAATGGTGGGGAAAGGGAGAAAGTAAAAGAATAAACCTTTAAGGATGTGAATAAAAGCATAATTTCACTGTAATTTTGCTTACTGCTGCTTCTAACCTCTTATCCGTCAAATATGCAACATTGAACAATTATTGTCCGATTCCGAAGCTTTAATCTGAATTCATCCGAAGCTTACTACTAGAAGAATCTTGGGAATCTGATTATTTCAGTGACATATGGACTCGTTTCCCAAGTCAAAGATCCGCATATGTTACCCGGAAGTTGCGTGATCTCTAAATGGGAATTCAGGCTTCAATTAATGAGTATGTCACAATATAGAGAAGCCAGCACATATATTAATGTAGAAGGAATAAATTAGAGCAGGTGAAATTGTAAACGGACCAGGAGGGGTGCGCTGGCAGGAAATTGACTTAGTGGTCAGGACACAAAGAGAAGAATTTCCTTTGTCTAGTCATCGTTTGCGACCGGAGAAAAATTATCATGGAGGCTCAAGAGCAGAAACACAGAGCAAAAAGAGCCGAAAAAAAACTTTTGCATGGAGCGAGCGGGATGTGGTATGGTTTTGAATCTTTGATGAGTAGGGATATGCATGGATGGAAGAAGTTGACATTACAGAGGTGGATATTGAAGGGAAGTTTGTGATTGACGTGAGATTGGCAAAAGAAATAATAGGTTGTCAGAATTGGTGGATAGAATACGTATTTAAAGATGACCTGATAACATTTTGCTTTATGGCATAAGAGAGAAAAATGAATGAGAAAGGCGTACATGAAGGTAAAGATAGGACAAGACTTCATGAGGCACAATTACATGGGGTCAATTTTATTTTTCACTATTGAGATGGAATATAATATCTCACCGATATCCAGAATGACAATATTCGCATCGGCTACACAGCGATTTTATGAAAGTCATAATATTTAATTATCTCTCAGCAATTTGATGGACTTATACAATGGATTCAATATCCTCTCTCCAACAGCCAAGCTACACGTACAGTTTTACTCTTACCGCATCTTAAGCATAAATGGCGGGTTTTATGGAGACTCCATATAATTCCTGAATCAAAACTATCTGTTGCAGTCATATATAAAATTGATCCTGTTATTTCTAAACTCTCCGTTGTCTTGTTCACCACATCCGTGGGTATTTTTTTAAACTCACCTGGAGCGTACATATCATTAGAAGATGAGTTTCAGCATGAAAATTATTAGGTATATTGCATGAATAACGGGTAAATCAACGATTAATATACGAAAAGTTTTTTTTCACATGAACAAGATTGAATATCAAATGTTCATCAAGTACTTGGCACTAATTGGAGAATGTGATGAAAATGTTCAGCGAAGATCTGCCGTTTTCGGGAAGCACAATGAGAAAACACAAAGTTACAGAGGTATTTGACACCAACAAGGCTATCAAGCTCCCTCATTGTGAAGAATGATTTTAACGCTATCCATGCACGTGTTGATATTTCATTATTCTTCGGCCTGTCTTCAGTAAGAGGAACTTCCAAGGGCTATAATAGGTAAATATTTGGCAGAAATATAGGTCATGACCCAAAACCGATCGAAAAAATACTAATTATCACCAACAATAATTAAAATTATATGTTTTCACCTATCATTTGATAATTTTTACTCCCTCAATAAACGCATAGATTTACGAGTAGGCGTTTTTCTAAAAGAATATGCAATTCGACAGCGAACCGCTGTTTCTGTAAGCGCAGCTGAACACGATTTCATGACTTCCGAAAGTTTATGAGTGCGAAGCAAGCAGATCTTATGATATTGAACATTCTGCATGGAAATCATCCTTCCAAGAAGATTCCTGAAAGAAAAATCCGAGACTCACAGTAGAAGAAAGACGAAAAAGCCAGCCCAAGTAAGTAAACGTTTCAAAGCAACCATATTCAACTGGACTTGTATATAGAATGAGCCAGCGAAATATTATGTAAGAAACGGAACAACGCGACTGAAAACCTAAAAAATGGGTGATACAACCTGATCCACTTCGAATATGAACTCAGTGCTAGCGATAAGAAGGCGTAGGTGAAAGTGAATACCCAAACCATTCCTTCCTAAGTCCCATGAAAAACCATTTCCCTACCCTACTAAATGCAAGTTGCCTTACCTGCCTGAAGTCCCTTCCAGACACTATCTAAAAAAACAAGCTGCCGTCTTAAACATTTTTTCCTCGCGTCTAGGCCACGCCCAGTTTCCATTAGACCCCTTAAAGGAGGAACAGAGTGTGACTGACAGCGGAGGGCCGTGATGTCATGACCGCGGGGGCCGTGGGAGGTTGAATACTAGGGGGGAGGAGACCTCTGACCCCCCTTGTGGAAGCCCACCTCCGGGGCCCCTGGGGCCGCAGGCGGCGGGGGAGGCATGAAGGATGTGCTGCTGGTCTGACAGGAGCTTGCGGTGGTGTTGGGAAGGAGCGGTGCAGGGACCAGGGAGCGGGGAGAGCGCGTGATGATGAAAGGAAATGCACAAAAGGAGGAAGGCGTAGGAAGATTAACATGAGTCAGCGAATATAGAAAAGGTTTACCCCATTCACACGGGAAAAAGACAAAGAATTCGGCCGTGGCGGAGACAGCAGGCCCACCCCCTTCAGCATAAACCTTATCGGGTTTGCACCTCCCTCCACCTGCGTGGTGGCGTGCGACTCGGATAAACTCGTGCGCAGGTCGTGCCCGTGAATCCGACAATGCGTGACTCCCAGACGCCCAGTTCCGTTTTCAATGTCCCAGGGCTTTAATTTTAATCACCTTCCTGAAGAGGCGTTATCATTGCAAGGAAGTGCATGGCAATTTTACTCATTCATCATGGGCATACATAAAAAATCCGATAATCCAAGGACAAGTTTAAAACGCCATTTATTAGAATAATTACGGATCATAATATACGCAATGGAAGCTCAGTAACTAGGTAGTTGGCAGTGACTGGCGTTACTGCTTTGTAATTAGATACAAGGATGTATTTGTTATGTTAAGGATGTTCAAAGGAAGGAAAACTTCAATTGGACATAGTAAAAAGTCTTCATACCGGCAATAAGATCATCAACAAATCTCAACCGAGTTATCTTGCAGTCTGTTTCATAAATGGAAAGCTATAATGGCGTTAAAGCTATAGCACAGTGCCTTAGGTCAACAGCCAGTTGATATTTAAATGATTTATACAATAGGCACTAAGACGATATGTTGTAGATTTTTATTTATATTTTTTATCGGAAAATAACGTAAAACTCAATGAACTGCTTGAATATGCATGACAAATAAATGCTTGAGGCTGGTGTAATTAAGGCGTCATCATCAAAAGTTAACCATGAATTGGAATTACACATGTCACATACGCGTTGCGTTGTTTTTGTAAAAAAATATGCAAAGAGGAATTTTAAAGGATCAGGGTTGATAAATATTAAATGTCTACCATAAGAAAATGTAAGCCAATTTTCGTGAACAAATACTGTGCTAAACGAAGCTAAATGTTACATCTACATCTACATCTCCAAAAACCCTGCAAGCCACCTCAGGGGTGTGTGGCAGGGGGTGAGTAATCACCAACATGCATTACACTATACCCTAAAGTTAGTATAACGGACACGCGGCAGCGGAACTGATAAATTCGGGTGTTGGCACCAGAGGGCCATGCGCGTCCCCTCCCGTGGCCGCATCTCAAGAGCTACCGGGAAGAATTATGAAATATTCAAGATGAAGCATACATCAAATGCGTAATATTTCGTTGGAAACAACAGGAATATGTTTAGAAACGACAAGTGCTCCGCTATGATGAGAAATTGCCGAAAAATAATTATAAAAAATGCCAAAATTTCAAATTTTTGACGGGGTGACACCAATTCTTCGTTTTTTTCAATCGACGAATAAATTCAGAAAAAAATAAACACAAATATGGCCCAATATATGTAACCTATGTACGTATGTCCTTTGGCAACCAACTTCAGTTTTATTTCGATGCTTAAACAAAAGAATATGACTTGAATTAAAACCACACGGGTTTCACACCGAGATCTCCATAACTTCCAACAATTTGACGATCGACTCTCCCATTGTCTTCAGGGATCTAAGAATCCAATTAATTCAATGGCCATGAGATCCAATGAATCCAATGATCGAAGGTACCATGTAGATGTGTTATCGTAGAAGACTAATAGAATAAAAAGGCATGAAAAAATTAATAACTCGCAGTATTCGCGCATACAGCGAATGCACAGCGTCAACATGGAGCTTTAAACGTCCACGTTGGCTGGGATTTTGAGGTTTAACGGTCAGCGCTCTTGATTGAGTCATTCATGAGAGAATAACCGCTTTTATGAACACGATTCTGCTGAACTTGCAATTGTAAAATTGAAGTTCCGGTTGAAGCCGATTGCAAACCGCCCTTAAAATAATTTAATTGAAGTTGTTATGTTGGTTACTGACAAACATGAAGGTGTTGTGCCGAGTAAAATATTTGAATTAAGATACGTTTATATAATTTTGCCCACATTTTAAATACTGCGCGGAATATCATCAAGAGTTCGAGTAATATCATGCTTAAAGTAAGTCAAATGTGTAAAATATAACTCTGGTATCATTTCCAATACTGTATGTGATAAGGTAGAGCCTAGAAAATATAGACCGATTTCCTTTCCATCCATCTTGCTCAAACCTTACGCTCTATACTGGAACACATAATTATCAGTTCAATTACGGGGTACTTGGATAGTAAAAACTTGTTAACGAAACATCAGCACGATTTCCGGAAGGTAGGTCTTGCGAAACCCAGCTGGACCTTTTACTCACGATATTCATTCCTACGTAGGCCCTTTCACGATGTTCATCAAGGTAAACGCAACATTTGAAGATTTCGATAAAGCTGTCGATGAACTAACCCATTCAAAATTACTCGTTATGTTGATGTATAATGGAATACACCACGAAATATTGTGTGCGCTGAGAGTTTTTATCCGACCGATTTTATTCTATATGACAGATAGTAGTTGTACATGGCGTTAGTTCAGATCTAGCGAAATTAACATCAGGTACACCTCAAGGAGGTGTCATCGGTCCATTATTGTTCCTGATGTATATAAATGATATCACCACCGTTGTTATGAAGAAAATTCACCACTTCGCATACGACGCAGTGTGGTACAGGGATTTAAGTATTGAGTCTGATAAGATTGCGTGACAGCAAGATCTAGATGCTATAAATGAATGGTGCATTACTTAGCAATTAGAATTTAATTTTTAAAAGTACATGATGTGGTACAGGGATTTAAGCATTAGTACATTTTGTAATTTTTGAAAAGTACATTTTGAATTTTCGTAAAAAGAATAGCTCGGTCAACAGAACGTACACAACTAATCAAACCAAATTATCAAATGTAAAGTCAGTTAAAGACTTAAAAGTGGCCCTTATTAAGGGCACGACTAGGTGGAAACACGTACGGAAAGTTTGCGGACATTCTAGTCGAAATTTGGCTTTCATTTGAAAACAACTAGGAAAATGTGACAAGGTTAAAGTGCTATGTAACTTTGCTCTCTTAAGCCCTAACTTGGAGTATACCGCTAGCATAGGGGAATCTTAAAAAGTAAATTAGTCTCCGAAATAGATCTAATATAGCGGAGATCAGCAAGATTCGTAAAAAGTAGTAACGATAAGCGTAGCGGTGTTATTGAAATGCAAATGGAATTAAAATAGGAATCTCTAGCTGATCAAAGGGAATAATATCGGTCAAATCTTTAGCAAAAGTAGTAAGCAAACAATTTTTTGCCCGAAGGTGAAGTTTTTTTAGAGCTATGGTATTATGGTTGAAACGATCAGAGGCATAAGGAAATACACAGAAAAAGAATTGATTTTAATTTGTCTTTTTATAATAAAATTGTCATTTTTTTTCATACAACATAAGGGATCATAATAGTTGCAATATATAAATGGTATGAAATTCCCACCCTCATCAGGTAGACTTGACTTTTTACTTGTATTAAATAGCATAACATCATTATTAGTACCTCAACCTGCTTTAAATGTCCGGAATTAGGTTTTTCCTGCATGAAGTAGTATCTCGAAGCATTCATAAATTAACAGTATAAGTAATATT
The DNA here is from genome assembly GCA_963573305.1 of Pyrrhosoma nymphula. Lineage (NCBI taxonomy): Eukaryota > Metazoa > Arthropoda > Insecta > Odonata > Coenagrionidae > Pyrrhosoma > Pyrrhosoma nymphula. Next base: position 2,757,011 of record OY754338.1, on the reverse strand, counting down.
AACCAGTAGTACTCTCTTATCAAGTGTACTGAATGGTTGCATGTTCATCTACGCAGCACTCACCCAGTTTCCGATTTGACTGCACACTGTTCTTCTGACTGTTTTTTTGATCTAGCCTAGCGGCCGGGGAAACGGCCGTGATATGAGCTTGAATGAATGCAGCATGCCTGTTCAGGAATCACCCCGTACCACACACCCTAGTGGTGGCTAGCACGATACTTAGTAGACGTAGATGCATGTTGAGTTCAACAAAATAAAGATATGCTATTATTATCTGGAATGTTGCCATATTACGTTTTGGACTTACTTGAAAAATGATTACAATTTCAACTCGATGGCGTAGGATTACCACCCAAGCTTCCTATTTAAGCTGCCTATTTAATCACAGAGGCGCTTTATAAGGAAGAGACGGGAGAAGGTGGGATACAAGGCAAGCAATGTTCGGTGGAAAGCAGAGCCAGATTCCAACGCCGTAGGTAGCGCATCGACTAGGCCCAGAATTCAGTCCATTTAACTATAATCCTTCACTATTACTGCAGTGCGAATCCGTTGTAATACAAGACTAGGTATGCGTATAGAGGTGTATAAAATGCACGGGAACACAATTTTACGGGTAAAATCATCCCAAGGGCCAGGCATCAATTGCTTCCACATGTCCATCCACCGAATATTATGGAGGGCGCCTATCCGTTTACTACTATAGTGAGAAATGGGAACAAATATGGAAATCTTGGTTGTAATTATGTTCCGTAAAAGGCTAAGTGATTATGATGGTTATACAAGACATGATAACGGGGGTGTCAGATCTCTTCTTAAAAGTCAGTTTAACCGATTTACTGTAGTCCTGCATTATATGAGACGCGTATTGACAAATTTTGGCCTGGCTATCAAGCCATGAGTCCTGGACTGAATCGAAAGATGATATATACCTTACCGTAGTAAAAATTAATCAAGAATTAATGAATTTGAGAATGTACAATAACTTACGATAATAAAAGACTTGTTATTCAGAAAAAGTAGAGAGGTAATTTTTTTGTTTGCGCACGAACATATTTTCCAACACATTAAGCTTAAATATGATCAGGACAACCTTTACTCTGTATAGTAGATACGGTGAGTTTTTTAAGAAGATTGGATACATGGTGACAAAATTGAAATCTGATGCTGGACTATTGCATTTTATCCACTTTATCCACTGTATATCACAACCGAGTATTAATGCTTTGTATCAATGCCATGGATAACATATCTGTTAAAACAAATAATGCTGAGGATAATCCAATCAGAATGAAAATAGGCAAAATATTTTATCGGGGAAACGAAACGGGATAAAAATTTAATCCATTGATATTCCGCCAAAACACAGTACTGGAGAGTTTTTGGGTGAATATTTTTGAAACTTTTTCCCGGTTGTAAACATGGACAGGGAAATAAATTATAAATATAATATAATTAGCCATTTCCGAAGACTCTAGCGACGGAAGAGGTGTATTCCCATTATCGCTCTTGGTTGCAAACAAGTTCAACTCCGCCTACAATATTCATATGGAATGGGATCACGTCCCTAGAGGGTTCGTTTTTCATGATTCACCATATTTGGATTAATGACACAGCTCCGCCATATTCTATTCATCGAGATAGATAAAATAAAGGAGCGTGCTCTCTCAATGGAAATGTTTGAAAAAAATGAAACGAAAAACAAAAGCAGCTGGTTATTCTCGTCCACCATGAGAATAATTAACCCAGTTATCATATTTTCCCCCGACCTTCCCAGTATCTGACACGCATTTCCCCTTAGAGTAAAGAAAATAAATAAATTGGTAAGTATGTAGGTACCACAAAAAAATTAACAAGCTCTGATTTTCCGCTTGCGCTGGTACAGATAATGACCACGGTGAAATCGGACGCTTGGCCTACAAGACTATACTGCGGATAACTCTTTTTCGTCAGCAAAATATTCGACAACACAGCCATCTGAGCCGGAACTACGAATCATCCAATTCCATCCCCCAACCCAAGTACCAGCCAGTCAAACGCGTGCCGAAGCAATTGAGCGAGAACAGAATTTTGCAAAAATGCTTCAGGGAATCTCCAATTTGGTTTATGCGGTCCGCATTGTTTCCTCCCAGCCGTCCTCTCTTTTAAAACTACTTATAAACAATGATGATAACTCATAATCGGATTCAGCCGCTGACTTCATGTAAAAAGTTTCAAAAATGTTACTGAATGAAAAATGATAGTAGTATAGTTTTTTTAACCAGTTGGGAGTGCTCTATATGTTTACTTTATTTTAAATATATATAATATTTATGTTTTGTAATTCACAAGCAGTGAGTCTAATACAAGCGTAATATATTTTTTGTGATATTCAAAAGACATACCGTCCGTAGATATGCTATTGATACTACAAAATATTTGATTTTTAATTATTTTTACATCATGTTTTTGTTTCGTTTTCCACTAACATGTAACAACACGCATTTAAGGGAATTATTGCAGGTACTTAATAATTATTAAGGATTTGGGAGATATCAGGATTTAAAAAATAGGCTCAAAGTTTTCAAAACAAGAAAATTTCATTGCTACTTCATCTCACTGTGTCACAAGCGTGGACAGAAATGGGATATCTTTTCGCTGTTCCAAGGCCTCCAATGAGATGAACAAACTTTAGAATTACACTTCAAAGTAGCGATATGTTTAGAAATTAATTTTCAAATGACGAAAACGTATGCAATTAAAACCACTAGTTTTGTCTTAAAGTTCACATTTTAACTGAGAAGAAAGAAGAAGAAAACTTTGACTCTTTGCGCAAACATTTTGTCAACAAACATTTCGCCCGTTAATTTTTCTAGATCTAGCAAATAAGACGGCAACTTGGCAACACTGCTGACACATCGCCATATCTCCTTTAAAAAAATAATAAAGAAGAACAAGACTTCCACCACGAAATCGGGCCATAATGGAAAAAACCGTCTTCAGAAAATCAGTTTACCTAATTTACTCAGAGCTAGTGTTGGGCCAAAGAGAAAAATGTGAGGTTTTTGTACTTTTCCCTTCACAAATTTTCGGCGAATCTCCAACTATGTAGGTGGCGCTTCTCTTTATATTAACTCTTATTGGAAAGAAAACAAACTTGAACTGCGAAGATAGAATATTGCTGTAAGTGGCTATTTTAGTCAGTCCTCAAGCCACTAGATAATAACCTGAATCTATGTCACCCAAACGGTGGGAAGGTTTTCCCTTTTTAACTAGCAAAACAGCTTTATATAAACGGTTGCATTTTTAAAGACGGTGAGAAAATATTTTTTTCATAATTACTGAAAAATAATATGTGATAATATATTAATAACAAAATAACAATTAAGAAAATCCACATAAAATATAATAATGAAATGGGAATAACAAAAAAATAAGCCCTAACACTTGAAAACATGTACAAGGGTAAATTATCGGATTTGAATTTTGATGAAATAATTTAAGAAATAATTCCAATTATTTATAAATTCTGTGAATATATTATAGGCCTGAAGAAGTAATTAAATAACTGATCAGCGTAGGCGATGAGACAATGACACTATTATTATTTCCATTCCATTTCCAAGTCCATTGTTCTCCAAATGAAAATGTATCTTTTTCTCTGAAAGGATTCATAATTCTACGCATGAAAATATTTCCCGAAAACGGCTGTAGCGATTTTGATGGAACCATACCCGAAGTTTTTAGGGAAAAGAAATTCACTGGGCCGCGGATGATTCACGGAATAGTTCTTTTAAAAACCAACGTGAGTACAGGAAATATTTATTTCAGGCCAACACATAATACACATGGGAATCAATGCAAATTTAAAGGCATAATATTTTATTTTACGAATTTTCAAACTGATAAAATAAAATTAAGACTATACGAAGTGGACTTCATTATGCGAGAAAGTTGAAAGTTTTTTTTTCAATTTCTTTATTTGGACTTACTATGGGCTATGACTACATATAACCAACATCCAACACAATATTTTCATTTTTTATAACTTTTACAAGATTAGCTTAACGTTTGCAGGTGTTGCTGTTTGCTATTGACGGGCAAGAATGTCACATCCGGTAGCTATGAATTGGTGAACTTGCGACATGTTTTCAACAATATTTCAAAGATAAATTTGCTCAAATCTTGTAATCCCTTCATGAGTTCACCTAATTAAAAGTTACAATTCGATGAATGATCTACATTCGGGTATAAAATAATTAAAATAAATCAAGGAAATATTATATCAGAATATATTTTCTAAAAATACCGTACTATCTGCTCAACAAGGCAATCATATCGGTGGAATCTCAGATAACCTTTTTACGGCCAAATCACAATGTGTTAATAATGAATACACCGCAGAAGTCGGTATACATTTCTGTAAAATGAGACATTTCACATTCATGATTTTTCAACTCAGACAGCAGGTATTATTAAATTTAGAGATAGATATTTTAGGTAAGCCGAATTCATTTATTGCTAGCCGTTTTCTCAGCCGTGCATTTTGGTAGAACCTTCTATTAGTGCCTGTATATAGTAGTAGAGAGAATAATAAAAAAGTGAGGCAATGTATTCGGTACATGTATGCTTTAACTGGATAAAAAATAACCTAGCCATATAGCTGTCACTACTTCCAATAAAAAAACGTAGAATTTCCCGGTGAATTAAAAATAATAAACACTTTGCAACGCATGATGACTCAATCATCTTCAGCGAAATTCACTACGAAAAAATTATTTCACACCACCGTTTATACAAATAGTATAAATGATAGATTATCTCAAAGAATGTTTATAGCATTAAAATAATTCAAAATTTTATAGATTACAACAAAATTGAGGGCAGGCAGTTGGGAGTAGAAACATTTTTCCGTTCAACGAAGAATAATCCTTCCTTCTTCTGAATCACACTACTGGTTATGAAATACACTACAGTGGGGACCGCTTCCACCACTTAAATGTGCTCAAGAACGTTGTCCTTTCAATTCAAAAATCCTGCGTCACGTACAAGATAGCATTTACACAATTCTCCAGGATGGAAGTGAACGGCGTAGTTTTAATAATTAATTTGAAAGCGTCAAATTCTTCGGTCCGTTTCGTGCGGAGAAAGTGCTTGGTCATGAAGAACTCGACGGATATGTCATGAGATAAATCGTAATGGATGGCTTACGTCACGCTAATGCCAAAGAGTTCCGTCGGAGGCCTAATATTCAGCATTAGGGAGAAATGACTAAGGAAATTTAAATATTTGTCACCAAAACCCTTAATATCTAAATGAAGGTGAATGACTTTGTTAATAAAGAAAGTTCACCATTATTTATTACACATCTCAGTGAGCAGTCATGGAAATTGATTTAGTAGAGATAGAGAACTTCACATTTCATATAAGGCCTTATCGAATGAATTCAGAAGTTTAAATATTGCCTTAATGGTGAAAGATTTTCTTATATTTACATCGAAAAAGAAAATTTCTTCCATTGAATTAATTTATTTGGTAAAAGAAAAGTGACTTTCATTATATTTTCGAGGACAATTTTATGTGGAATACAATTTAGTTCGACTTCAATTTAGGTAGACTTCATAAATAAATACTTCCTTGATGACGCTTAAAGACAATAGGATACAAATAGATAGTAATTCCCTTTCATGGCCTACAAACCGCATTGGTGCTTCAAAAAACATAATTGTTTTTCCTTCGATACGCCTAAAGATAAGAAAACCAAGTTGCATTCTTCATGCATTAGAAGAACGTACAACATGATAAATTATAATCTTCACTTTAATCGTAGATAGTCTTCGAGGCAATCTTTATGCGTTCCTTAAGAAACTCGTAGGAAAATGAAAGAGACTTTCTCATGCACAATTTATAGAGAATATTTAATATCCACTTTGAAAGAAAAAACGATACAGTGTTCTACTTACTATTGGTGGCTACAGCAATTTTTTATCAAAATATAGGTCCGAGTTGGAATCTGGAAGATACTTGATTTATGGAAGCTGAGTTATTTTTTGTCCAATTTGCCGACAAATAGAACATTAATTAGTATTCTCCTTGATGACTTTGGCCAGGATTAGGCTGAAGCCAATACCGGGATTCTTTCCTTCCTTGGTGATACCCAATTGGTGCAGATGACCTCGAATGTTGGTCGTTACCCTCAATAACGAACATACCAAAAGATATACGCATACTTTAACTATGACACAGTTTTTAACCACACTAAAGGTTTGGCATGATATGCCACTTTTAGGGTAGTGTAACCGAGATGTCACTTCAAATATAATTGAATGAAAATGGACTCGTTTTGATGAAAAAGGTCTAATCTTTCTAATGATATGAAAATATGCCGTAATATTTCAAGCGCATATGCCCAGTACCAAAGAGTGAGGGCTTTTGGAACAGAAAGAGAGTGAAGAGTTAATCCAGGATGTACTGACTGTTCAATGAAATGAGTGGGAGTTAAAGAAGAAAGGGAAGACTCAAGTAGATAAGTGTGAGCAAAAAAACAACATCGTCACTAAGATTCACTTTAGCAGACACCAGTTTCGCTAGATATCTTACAGACGCCCTCAGTTCAACATCCTATATAGCAGACGAAAACCTGGAAATGCTGAAAACATCCAATCAACGCCAAAGAATTCTCCGGTTTAACATGTTTTATCCATAAAACTGATGGCATTAGGACTGAATTGGTGGAAACGGTGGACATCTAAGTTAAAAGTACAAACCTAAATGTTTCCACAAACGTTTATTTTCCTAGCACGCCGCGCGTTTCACATCACTGTGTTAATTCATTATCTTTTAATTTTCTTTTGTTTTCACCGATGTAGCGCATGCCAAGCAAAAAGATCAGATATTTATATTTTTTGTTACTATAACGTTCGGACATAAAACATGTTTTATTTCATTTTAATATTTCTTTTTCTACTACATGTTCCCCATAAACTTTAAAACAAATGGCGACTACGGTCTCCTTATGGCCGTAGAAAAACCCCCGCTTAAAATTACCTTTAACCTGAAAATTCTGCTCGGATTACGCTCTAACCGGCGATGTTCCTTCCGCGTGACGAGTTAATTGGGTGTCGGGGGATACAGCAGCACGCATGTCGGGCGTCCGGGAGCGGCGTCGACCGCCCGCCCGTCCGCACAAAGGCCGCCACGGACGAAGATCCGCATCGCGAGCCGGGTTGGTTGGCATGACTCGGGGTACTTTCTCGTCCCAAAAGGCGTGTGGCGGGAGGGGTTAGAAAAAAATCGTTCTGGGTTAATTTAGCGATATCTCATTAGGTGGCAGGGGCACATGGTGTTTGTGGGTGTATATGAGAGGATGGGTGAGAGATAGCAATGTGGAGTGTGCATGGACGCCAGAGGGTGGCCAGCAGGGGAGCACCTCTCGCGTACCACAGGGGGGAGTTTAACACCCCACCCACCCACCTCTACTAACACCCGGAACACACAGCTACTCCTCCTGGTATAGGAGTTGGTAAGCAAAAGAGGAAGATTTTTGATGTAGATATCGCAAATTACACGCCAGATGGAGTCCTTGCCCTTATCCGTTATATTCGCGAGAGGAAGAAAAAAGAAGGTTAGGAGGAAAAAAACTGCCGTGGGAGCTGAGCTCTACATAATGGCGACATGGATTCTCCATCGCAATGACTGTTGGGATAGTGGGACTGGTTTGGAACGGGGGTAAAAAACCAAAGAGATCTGAGTTGTACGTGATACGCTACTTCAGGATATGAGAGAGACAGGCAAAGGCCAATGCATTTCTGCGAATTCACGTCGTTTTATGCCGAACGTGAATTCGCAGAAACCTGAGGCTTGGCTCCGTATACTCCGTGGACTCACAGTTTTTCATTTTATTCCGAAGCCACAGAAATATCCCGCGTGATAATTTAATGTCAACTACTTCCCGTCCGCAACCAACGTCCAAGCATCGTGGAATCTCACACCATATGAATCAACCTTGCTTTGAGAAATTAACATTTTTATAAAATCTGAAAATGCATAATGACTGTTAGCTGCACCAGCATCAGACAGTAAAAGCCACTCAAGCCTTTCAAAATGTGATATGTCCTACGTGCCAACGAAGTCGAGTACGTGGAATGCACGCTAATCAGCATCGCGTATGCATTGCAGTAACCCTCTCGTAGCCTGAAAAGAATTTTCTGAATGACCTATATACATAGGAGGTACACATGAACCATCCTCACTGCTATTTCCGACGATACCTATCCATGTGGGCTTGGCTCGTATCCGTCTCATGGAGTCACGTGGAAAAGATGAACTGTTAATACTTGCAAGTGAGCTTATGCGTTTTTTTTAATATAAAGTTTTTGATCTGACCTAGTTCATAGATGATATAAAATAATTTTCATAAATAAGGAACGAGCAATAGAAAAGGATAAGTAATTAGAAACATCAGCATTTTCCTCTTTTAGATTGAGGATATGAATAATGCGTGGAATACTAATTCATAGCTCCAATCTCTTCCATGATCATATTATAAATTTATCCACTCTGAATTTTGTCCACTCTGAAAAGTTCCCCTTTCAATAGTCCCAACCCAGAGATACGGTCGGGGGTCTGGTTTACCTTCGGAATATTTTTTTCGGGAGGAATGCCATCACGTCATATGAATGCGAGGCTGCATATTCTAGGGATACTTATTCTTTGGTTTATGCGTTGCATTCCACATCGCAATACTCCATATTAATTTCACTCTCGCCCAATGTACCTTCTGATGAAACTGCTGCCTCTCAGAGGAGGAGCCGGGTAGTTAAGGGTAGCTTGTATGGTGTAGAATGGGCCAGATGGAATTCTGCACACCCTCATGCACGATGGGTTTGTGAAGAATATAATTTAAGGAAAAGAGAAGGAAATGACTCAAGAGAAAGGCCAAGGTGTAAACACAGACCAATTAAAAAGAAAATCAGATAAGAACTACCAGGGAGAATGGTGATCAGGAGGGGAAGTATGTAGGGCCGCAGGCAATCAATATTAGTTTGAACGGGCAATAAATGAATGAATATCTCTTCTTCACATAATTTACCTTATTTTTGCCAGTTCGGCAAACGTAGCGTGGTATTACCATACTCCCCTGCATCATCTCTTAGAAATATGAATATCCCAAAAACTAGTTTCACGCCTTCCCACCAACTTTCTCGTCACTAATGTTTTCAGCTCCAATTGGACTCAACACAGAGTTACGTAATTTGAAAGTAGATAAATATATTACGGAAAGCTTCATATTGTGCTAAAAATATGGGTGATAAACACGAGTAACAAAGTTACTATTGGGATGAAAAAGGAGGCACGGCATACTTCAGAGGTTTCGCAAATCATAAGTTTACGATTATATCTCAGCCCGCTTATCCTCCAGTGCTTATTTGTGTTTCGATTTCAAATACTACATTAAAAACTCATCTCGTAACATGCTTCAATAAAGGCAAAAAATAAAAAAAATTATGTTTTGTACCTTTTCCATTACTGCACTGTATGGAGAAGTTCCACCGCATGAAAATGTGTGCTACTGGAATGAAATTTGGTCCAAGACTATTTTTTTCGATTTATTTAAATAATTATTGAGATTTGCACTGAAAAACCCACGATTTACGCTCCAGCCACCTTAAGCTAAGGATCATATCTCGATGACGCTTGTCTGTGACCAACGGTCACGAGTACGACCTTAGTACCTTAGACCCTACCTTAGGTGGATCACGTGGAGGACGTAAGCGGATGTTAACACGTGGTGGGGCACATGGAAGCCCGAGGGAACTCGGCGCCCCACGCGGATACCGGCCGTAGCTCGTGTGCGGTCCTCCCCCACCATACAGCCTCCTCTGGACCAATAGGCGAGAGAGTTATATCCGGCCTCAGGTGTGACCTCACTAATACCTTACCCCACCACTACCCCTGAAGGAGGACATGGAATCGCATTGTGACGTCGCTCATTCACTCATCGCCCATTGTTTATCAGCCCCGGGATGTTTCCCTCCACATTGCTTGGCTCTTCTTATCTCAAATTTCCAACCCAATTCCGCCGAGGAAAAATTACGATTGGTTAAGCGTTGCCAGTAGGATCTGGGACCCCGCAAGACGCGACCCTTTTTGCAAGTGAAGAGATAGGTATACTCCGTGTTCCTGGAATGCAAAAACAATGTCTTATGGTTCGCTAATCCTCTTTCTAGGACTCCGTACGCTTTGGTTTCTTAGGTAAAGATCGCAAACAAAGCCTCTTTTGATCCATGAAACTGTTGTGGAAAGACTAATTGTGACAAGTAGGACAGAAGAAAAAAAGAAATGGCTTGGGTACACTTATCATGGGCCAACACACAGTAGGTGAGGAAATTGAGAGTGATTGCAGCCTTAAGGGACGGCAACGTGGAAAAATATCCACAAGCGGCCGGACGTATGGGCGGTCAGTCTACGATTTATAAATGAGAATAAAAAAGGGGACTGCAAGCAAGATTATCAGAAAATGAACATACTTCCAGTACGTATTTTCATTCAAAAACTTTAATGTTAAATCGTCAAAGTTACTGAAAATCATACATAGCCTCAGAAAATAGTTAATATCCTATTCGTACGGGCTAACAATTTCCTCCATTAGTATTCTTGTCACCAACTCATTGAACTAAGATGTGGCTAAAATCATACAACAATTTACAGTTGAAATTACACCCACTTTTAATAATATGGAATATTCTAAATAACCCATGTAAACACTTATACTCTTAAAAACCCGAAGCTTAGGGACAACTAGTATATAAATTAAAAAGTGAGTTACTGGCGGGAAGGGAAACAAAAATTTTATGAATAAACATTAAATGGGCAGTCAACAAATAACAAGGATATCAATACAAAATGTATGAAATGTCTCGCTCGCCTCTTTTACTAACTGCACGAATTAATATCTCGTAGTATCCGTGAATAAAAAGTATAACTAACGCAAATCAGGAATAGTACGTTGACCCATGCGCTGCATGTTAGCATTTGTGCATTTTTTAGTTCTTCCTTGGCTTCTGTTGTAGCCTTGCACCGTTCTCTGGACTGCGTTCTGGTTCTCGTCTTGTGGATTAGTTTACGTGCAAGGTTCTTAATTGAAATTAGACGTATCCTGGTAGGGATTCACCACTTGAACAATACCTGGGAGTTAGTTCACCCGGTATTTCTTAGCTGCGGATGAATTGGTGAAGTCGAGAAGAAAACCATGAGCTTCTCATTTCAGGGAGCTATTGCAGTATTGAACACATCAGGGTTGGAGCCGTAGATTAGCAGAAACGTTTGCGTTTCAAATCAACATCTACCCTGTCTCTCCCTCTACGCTGTCTACTCCATTTTATGCATTTTCCTAGCCCTTCATTTCTCCATTTTTTCTTTGCGAGAGAAATTCTCACTTTTTCATATACTCACTTTTTCATATACTCGCGTGTAATCTTTAATTCACTGCATGTAATTATACACAATTGTTGTGCTCATTCACAAAATCTATTGGAATTAAAATGTAAGTTGGATGTTTTATGTTATTAGTCAGATTACCTTCGCACTGAGAAAAAAATTATATTTCACGATGAGATTCAATTTATAAACTGAACCTTTGAAAAACAAGCGGTTCCAATCGTCTGCTTTTGGAATTCCTGAGTGGAATAAACTTAGATACCATACAAAACATATGTGCGCAACAACTCTATATTAATTGAGTTCAATTTTCCAAGGCGGCATGCAATTAATTGCTTTGCTTCCTGAAAACATTTTCCAGGTTACGGGGAATTGAAATAAGCATCTAGCTTCTAGGTCTCCTGAAATGAATATGTCAAAATATCGGTAAACAAATAACTGACGTACAGTTGTCATTATTATTTTCCCAGTTTCATAAATGAAATTTTTTTGAATTTGCCCGAAAGTATTATCAGGAATTAACATACACTTGGATTAAACTCTTATGTTTTTGTCAACAGAGTCATCTTTCTATATTTTACAAAAAATACGTTTTCAAAGCAACATTCAATCCCCGACAAAAGTAATACGTGTAGGCCATATAAGTCATCTTTTATTTTAACCACATGCTTCCATTACGAATAATAACATCCCATTTAAGATAAGCATATAATTGATGTAGATATATGTGGAAAGTTATGAACAGGGAGCTTAACAGAGACTTAAGTCCCCTAAAGGATCATCACCGATACGGCATTTTGTTGAAATAGAGGACCATCTCACAACAATAACAAATTATTAAAGTTTTTCTGCAGCTTAAAAAGCTTTACGGTAATACTGTTTATTGTTGTATAACTAAATATCCCATTTCCATGCATGCCAGAATTCCAGATCTTAGGGAAATCAATCCCGATATGACCTGCCCATAAAATTTAGAATATTTAGAAATATATTTTTAAAATAGAAATTTTAAAAATATGTTTCAAATAACTATGATATTGATATGCTAACAAAATATTTTTATGCTGGCTATATACTTTTTTCTGGAAAAAGAAATAAATTTAAATTATGGCTGTCTTAGCTTACGGATCAATAGTGGAATATATCCAATTGGATTCAGGCGAGACGCGTAAAAATTTAGAAACACTATGAGGTTTTCACAGCAGAGTAAGGAATTTTGAGAAATAATTATTAAAAATTTGTCATCAATTAGTTAAAATTATTTATAAAATATTATATGTTAACATAAAGAAAAATATATTAAAATACATACAATTCTGGCTGCTTTCCACCAAAAAAAATCCAAAATTTCAATTGTTAACTAGGAAACTAATTAATCCAAGACGGCGATATGGTTTAGACGTGCCAACGCATAAACCTCAAGTGGAATTCGACTGGTTATGGCTTCCTTTCTTACCTGAAAAAGAAAGAGTGATTTATTATTATTGCTATGCATACGAACATTGATGGATATGTTAAGAGCACACAAATATACACACTATAAAACACTGTAATCTAGAATTCCCAAGTGCTACAATCGGTCAATCGTAATATAAAGCCAGTGTAATATTTAACAAAAAAATGAGTTTCTCAAATGAGAAAGAGTGAGGTGATCATTAGTTTATGTGGTAAGTTTATATTTTATTTTCTGCAATATCTATCTCATCACTCCAAACGTAGCATATACTTGACTTCGAAGAACGGCTTGCTTAAGCACTAAGGGCCGTATTTATAGTCGTTACCTAGCATTCCACTTATCCATCCCCTACCCAGCAGGCTCCTTGAATTGTGCGTCCTATAGTCAAAATTAAGGGAGCTGCTAGGTAGGGGATGGTTGGGGGTTAGATCTGGTAAATAAGGACTACAAACGGCGGGAAATGGAATTCGCAGCTCAAATGTTTCTGTAGTGACGCTCGGGATCAACGTGGATACGGATAAATAAAGAGCCAGACGCAGCATGAAAACTGTTAAGATGGCCGCTCGACGTGCAAATAGCTAGCATCAACGGTGTGAAGAAGAAGATTTTTTGTGACCTGGTGTAGAAGCATAAAGATATAGTGGAAAGTAAGAAAACGGACGCAGTTTCCTGCCATAAGAAGAAGAAATTGTGGGAAAAAATATCCTGCGAGTGTATATGAGCATTCTTGGTATGAGTCTGGCGTCACATGAGATATTTATCAATTAAGAGCAAATTTTACCGTTGTTTTATTAACACTAAATCTTCTAAATTATTAATTTAAGGCTATGCACGTTCATTAGAGCCAGTTTAATTATATCTGTTGTGTTATTTTTTCGATAAGAGGGCCCCTGGTGGAGCATGCATCTCCTGCCAGAATTAGGAGAGGCTAAGGGGGCTGCTGGGGGTGTAAATTTGAATATAAATACCGTTTTTGACGAAGGGGCCTGCTAGGTGCTGTGGGACTGCTGGGTAACTATAAATTCGGCCCTAAGTCTTTGCAAACAACCTAGTCACGAGAAGAGGGAAAGAATGCAAAACATCCCTGACTGTTCGTCAGAGAATTGTTATTCTAGGCCTTTATTAGGGAAGTCAATTTTATAAATTATACAAAATAAGTTACTTATAAGTATAATTCAAAGAGAAAAGTATAATATGTGTGTTTAGTGAATGTGAAGATGAATGAACTTGGGTTATCTACGGATGAATGAGTACAGATAATAGAGCACTTTACAGTAGCGTTGAAGAAGGTCGGGGCAGCAATAACACAAATTCAAAACTAATGGAAATATTCAGGATTCTGAATAGAAGAAAGAATTATATTTGCACGGATAATTCCAGACGTTTCCGATTTTGGGAAGCAAATGCCAAATTCAATAGGGTTCTTGGATAGCCAAAACTATTTAACTGTATGGGATAACACTATAATTGATAACGTGATACTCCACTATAGACATACTTACTGACGACGCAGGAAGTGTGTGACCCTAAGTTTCAGACTTATCATCCAGAGAACGTTTGGGCCGATTTAAAATAGAATAATGATTATAAGTATTAATTTTTTTACCCTTGAAAAGGCATACTCAATTTTCTAAGGTCATCAGGGAAAACCATGAGTTTCGTTAGTGATAAATGTTAACCGCATTTGAACTAGAATAAGAGTATACATTCATGTTATGGATACCTACGTGAAATAAATCAAAAGGGATTGTAATGAGGTGAAGCGTGTTGTCTGGGAAATTATGGAAGGAGTTAGTGAAAAGAGAAGAGAAAAGAAATTTCAGCCGGAAAAACAGCCTGGGGCTTATTTTCGGGGAAAGATACTTCACTTTACTGAGTGAGGGGCATTAAAATAGTAATAATTCATAAAAAATAAACAGTAATGGAAATTTAAGTAAAATATTAGGGGAGATGTTGATTTATTTAATGTTGATTGACGGACATATACTAGACAGGATGCTTCGAATGAAAGAGGTGCTGAGGATTGCTATTTGCAACAGAGTTAATTGTAAAAAATTGCCTTTCGGCATTGGCCTACAGGCGCAGGTAGATTCGTAATTCGTATTTTTAATAAATATCTACTAGCGAACAACACGGGTAGCTGAATTGTACTCGGATGAAGTATGCGCGCAAGTTTCAGCGCAATCAACTTGATATTGGCCGAGTTGAGGCCAGATATGAATTGCCGCGCGCCAGCTGGGCAGTAAAACTGTGTGATTCTGTAACATGATGCATTGGAGGCAAATAAGCACTGAAGCATGAGCTTTAGATGGCGGCGAAGATCAACAAATTAGTACATATCTTTTGAAATCATCATATCAGGACGCTCTCTGCCGCTGACTTGCGCTGAATCGCCGCAAAATATTCACCCCGACTGAAAGTTCCAGGGGCGGCCGATTCCTTTCGAAACTGAAACCTCCCTCGGTGACTAGCGAGACGTTATTTTGTCTTAAATGCTACATTTTATCGGCACTTGCTATTTATACGATTTATTTTAGTTGTTTGGAATTTTATTTGTACTGAAACATAAGTTAATTAGCCTGCAATGCGTATTGCAAGGCTGAATAACAATGAAATAAACGCATAGCAACGGAAATGGCAAAAGCTCTATAAATTGCATAATTTTGACGCGAAAAGTTCAAACCATTCAGTTTATTGGTCGATTGAGACAAATTGGTTAAATAAAATATAAACTATGAAGATTTGGCTTCATTTAAGTCCGAAAAGCAAACTCGTAGCTAAATTATTTCGTATTTTAATGAGAAAAAGAAAACTGATCTACTCGGAAATATTTCGTATTTAAGGCAATGCATTAAAACACTATTTTGCAAGAGTTAAATATTTTATAAGGTATTTAAAAATACAAACATATAACATTTCTGCCCCTTGCAATAACGGCTGGTCGTACAAAACAATGTTTCAAATAAAAAGAAAAGTAAAGAAAACTGTAATTCCACATAAATATTCAATGTACAGATGATGACGTGCCATGTCGAAACCTAGATCGTACATTAAATATTTACGTGGAATTACAAAGTTTTTGCTTTCTTTTTCATTATGCTAAGTCGATTCCATGAAGTCACGCCCGAGACAACGAATTATTTCAAACAAAAGTTGTAGATATTGTATTGACGATTTCAGATAACTTTAAAGGGATTTTTAATGTAATTAATAAGGGAGTTATGATTTTTTTGTCTTGTAACCCCTATTTTTTCCACCCTCTGAGCTAGTTGTTGGTGTAATTAAAAAACGTTCGTAAAAATTATTTGCAATATTCTTATAAATTATAATACACCTAAGAAAATTCATTATGCTTTAAACTAAGGGAGAATTGGGTTTTTTCTGATTTATAAAAAAAGCCTCACCATTTCTACCCATTTTGTCCGATTATGCTCTATAAAGATCTTGACCGAGGGTTAGCACTTTTAGATTTTATGTATAAGTTTGGAAGTCATTACTGCACAATTACGGCAATAAGCGTGTTTTCAAACGAGTGATATACATATAAATATACCATGGCCCTTGGTAACGACTACAGTAGATAGTCTTTCTTCGAAATCTACCTAAAATTACACCATGCAGTGGCATTAATTAGAATAAAATATCTGAATTTGCAAAACAATACGCCACTTGTAGAGCTTACATTAAATCTCACACATAAAAGTCTCTAGAGGAGGCTTAGTGAGGCAAAAAGCTACAATTGCATGCATGTTAGCTAACCGCATGAAAACTCTCGAACTCAAACAAACATCTAGCAAAATATACAAAGGATATTAGGTAGGCATAATGTTCGCATGAATGCTTTGTACATACATCTAGTCCACGATTACTTCGTACGGGCATCAAGTAGAAAACATGTACCAAACAAATTAATAATTTCTTTGTAAATTTAATCATGGAATGGATCAGTTTTTTAAAAAAGAAAAATTTCGGAACTGAATAAAATAGAAAAAAACTATTCTTGAACTTCCAGTCCATTGTGAAAATAAAGATATAACATGGATGCTTTTAGAGTTCAATTCAAGGAGCAAAGATATTTTTATAAAATATTCGTTACAGGCACATTACTGCTTATTAGAATACTCTTACCACGAAGAAAAACCCCGAGTCATTGCTAGTGGCAATTAATGTTGACTGCACAGAGTTATCAATAAGATAAAAGAAGATAAAAATCAAACAATAATGATGAACCTAAAATCACATAAAAAATGAATCCTAAAACCATATTGCAAATATATATTCAACAAAACAATCAGCACAATATGGAACATGTTTACTGATTCAGTCAAAAAGAAGTAAGTATTCACATTTGCAATTAAACCAAAGCTTATACGTCAAAAGTACATACCTACATGAAACTATTTAACAATAAAGTTTAAGTTACATATTTAATCGAGTTTTGACCAAAAAGAAGTTTTTTAAGGATGAAATATTTAACAAAACGATGGTTTCGAAAACAAATCAATAAAAGTGAATCTCAAGAAAGGTTCTATACCTCCAGGAAATAAGAATTTAGGAAACGCAGAGAAAATAACTGCGCTATAATTAATATTTTTTAGTAGGTTTTATTTGACTTATCTCCCTACAAAGAAAACGCATGTTACCATAATCCTTAGTTCTTCTCCGAACTCTGGAAGGATTAAGAATACTGCTCAAGATTATATTAAAGGAGCACTTTGGATTAAAAGCCGTGGGAAGGCCGCTTAGAGTCACCATTGCTACCACACTGTGAGGCACTTCAGAACCCGACAGTAATTTAAGGACCTCAAGAGGCGGAAAATCGCATCTTCCTGAATGAATGACGGGAGCTCGGTGGGAAATTACTTGCCCACTGGACGGGAAGGAAAACGAATAATGGAGAGACGGAGTTTTCAAACGAATTTATTTATTATCATCACGGGTGCTTGTAAATTTTACCTACCATTCAAATTCGAAAAACATTTACACATTGCTCTTATTTTAGTACGTTTTGGCAAATATCTATTAGCCAAAGAGACATTAAAATAGATAAAGGAAAAGTGATTTGAAAATGGGGAGTGATTATTTTTCCGAGACGCATAAATTGTAAGTACGGAAATAAAATGATAGAAAACTAAATACGCTCTATCATTTAATAGTCATGATTTATAATCTCTGATCAGGGAATTGGATGAGAGGGATTAATCTTTCTAGAATTTTCCCAAAAAAAACAGCACATTTTCACCAATTATGTACAAAGCATTCCAATGTCAGTGCAGCCACTAAATAATAATTTCATTGCTTCGTCCTATCAAAATAGCCACTTTTTCAAGCGGAAACTTACTTCAAATTTATAAATATTCAAATAAATTTATTACTCTCTGATGATCATCTAGATTTATTCATGGAGGATTTTCTTATTTATAATTTTGATGAATACATTGATACTCAACTTTGATACGTCTTCTAATACTTGCAGCCTACTCGTGTCTGGAATCTGTAGAATGGTATTGTAGAAAACTTCACTTTTCTTATATCAGATAGCAGGAGTAGATTTTCTCTGCTCTTATATGGTTTTATACAAGTTCAATTAGTTTTAACAAACTGGTTTTCATCTTTACTGAGACAAAATTACACGCCATTTACAGCTAATAGAGGAAGAACTGAACCCTATCTTTCCGCTTTCATACTTCTCTTCTACCTGTTCACACATAGCCTTTTGCACGCACATGATAGCACGGTAGTGAATGATAATGTGGCTATTGCAAGAAATAGGTACATGTTTGCTTTAATAATGGAAAAAGGCAAGATTAAGGTACGATTCAAATGAACGCAGAGGGAAGTGACATAGTCGCTTTCCAGACCAATGCAATGATTTTGGACTCTAATTTGAACTTAAAATTCATGTTGCACACTTTTCTCTGCCTTTTCTTTTACCTTCCCAATTCCTCGCTTTAAATATTGCCTCTCATTCCGTCAGAGAACAGGGGGCACTATAAGATCCCTGCAGACGTACAAAAAAAGAAGCATAATAGCTCATTACAATGATAGCATACCCAGGACAAATCCAAAATTGAGAGGAAAGGTAGGCTAAGTAATAGATGTGTTTCTTGTGGTTAGACAGAAGCGTATGAATATTCTAGTCTTCTACCAGTAATAATTATATGTATGTAATTAAACTAGTCTAACGGTATTGATGGTGCCACTTCTCTTTTATCTTTTAGGTGCGAGAGATCTATTGGGCTAGGTCTTGTTCTCGTGAAAACTCATTAGATGACAGAATATAATCCCAGAAAGGAATTATAGGCTAGTTCATGAAAATAATTTGAATTGATGCATACTATTGGGAAAATTATTATTTTTTTCAACCCTAAAATATAATAAAGTTAAATTAAGACTATTGTAAAATTGAACAACATTGTGCGATAAAATTATGATTATTTTTCTCGCGCTTAGATCCATGGTCCTTGGAGTCCTTGCTTACTCATTTACGTATAAGAATGACACATGCCGTTGGTGGTGAAGTGAGACTTGACGTTACTCAACGACTTTTTCAAAATTTAACTAACTCACCTGGTGTCATTTCTAATAAAATTTCCATAAAATGCAATCCAAACCAAAATTGGCCACATATACCTTTGCTTTATAATGAATTTAATTAGATCATAAACCGAATTGAATATGTGACTTAACTACCAGAGGGACTAGACTGAGAGTCACGAAAGGCTAGTATAGTAGAAAGTATTTATAAAAATGCATGAATAACCGGTTTTAGGATGCTACAGAAGAAATTAATTTACATGCATACCAATCAGATCTTTGCATTTCAAGTTGGGTATCGTCTAAAGAGCCAAATATCAAGCATAATGGATCGTTCACAGCCACTTCTCTCGGAGTACCTGAAATTCTCCCTCCGAACATAAAGAAGTGCGTAAAATTTGTAACTAATTCCAGAACACTTATACCAAAATATATCTTATAACCTATTAAGGTGGCGTACCGATAGCTTGAGTTTCGAGACCTCCCCAGTTCAGGAGAGAACAGTTCAGTTGAGGTGCTGTGTGAACAGTTTATAGTGAATTAAACTAAAGAAGTACGAAAATACACGAAGATTAGCTGATCAAGTGAAGGATATTCGAACTCATTCCATCATCTAATCTGTATCCATTTGCACTAATACATTATCCACAGGGAAATTAATAACAGAACCACGTTTTAAATATGGCTACAGAAAGGGGGAAAGATATAGAGTGTAGCTATCGATTGCTTTCCGTCTATTGATAGCAAAACAGTGCATTTCTTATGACTGGATATAAGAGAACGTTGAGATCGGCTCAACTCCAGGATACACCAAGTCCAAGACCTACTACACTTTTAAGGCGTTGTAAACTTGCAGACGCTATTCTCCAAGTCTACTCCCAGGCGTTGCGACTAGTCAAGCTACGCCGAGTTAAGTAATTGTGAAAGAGCCTTCAGACCTAGAAAACTGGCTTTGCTTTTATCAATATTACCCATACTCCCCTCTCATTACATACCTCTTGTGCTTCTATCAGATTCAATGCATTTTTCATTACAAGCTCGCTCGTTCTTAAGACTCTATTTTTATTCCTACTCTTTCGTGTCTCCTCTTAAAAAATAAAAAAAATCCTTTTCAACTTTCCTGAATATTAATTACACATTCTCTCATTATCTAATTATCCTTCACCTTATTCCTTCATCTTTTATCGCAAAAAAATTTATTACACGCAGTGGCTGTGAGTTATCTGAAAAATAAATTATCACTTACTCACAAAAACCAAAGTTATCGAATGACTTAAATTCACTGTCACGATTTGCTCAGGAACTATTCCTTCCCCCGTACAACTTATTGCCTCATGAAGAAAATATCGAGACATTACTTCTGACACAATAAAACGTACTTACTACGCATTTCGTGGGTGGTATCCAAAGGAAAGAAGCGTTCAGCAATACAAAGAAGCTGATGACAAGGAAATTATGTAAGGATGTAAAGACAAGACAGGCAAAGAGTTTAATATGGAATGTAGTGCTGAATGGTGCAGAAAGATGTACACTAAGGAAAGAGTACAAGAGTGTGATGCAGGCTTTTGTCATTCGGTTGTGGAGGAAGATGGAGAAGTTGGGTTGTGCTGATAAAAAGGCAAACGAAGACGTGCTTGGTACAGTGAGTGATAGGTGAATTCTCTATGATTGAAGAAAGAGGTCAAATAGGTGATTGGTGTAGATAAAGAGGGGCGAAAGTTTCCTATAGGCTGTGATTTAGGGGGGTTGCCGGGTAAGCGGGGAATGGGAAGAAATACAATGGGTTTCATTGACGGCATGAAGATAGGTAGTACGTTGCTGAGATAAATAAAGACATATGCGACGAGATAGGGGCTGGCGCCTACAAAATCTTGGAAAAAAACTGGTTAAAATCTTAACTGGTAGTTTCGTCTATTAATAATCATAACACCGACTGAGACATCCTCCTTTAACGGATCTCTGTGTAATACATAAATGAAGATGTTAGCCTGACATTTTACTCCTGAACGCCATTTAAGAACCTTATATATATTTTTTGCTTTCGCCACAAGAGATGAGGCATCCCAAGCCATAAGATTGCGACACACTAAAAATAATTCACCACATCCCTCTCGCAACAAAAAAACAAGAACGTCTACCTCCTCATAAGGAGATAATGCATGCTCGCCCGGAACGGAGAGAGGGCGTATTTGTCGCCTGTCTTCCCCTGAGGTAGGCGAGAGAAGCTTAGGGAGACGTCGTTAAGGATAGCGTCCGTACAAGAACAAGTGGGAATAATCCTCATCTTAACAGTAGTGGCGGCGGCGACGGAAATCGTGGGAGAGAGCTGTAAAAACGGGAGCCAAGACATAACAACCCTTAACCCTTCCTCCATCCACCGCCCCGGCGATTCTTGTGACCTCCCCCTCACCCTCCCCCTGTTCCCTCCCCCTGTTCCACTCCAGCTCTTCCCCGTTGTCTCGCAGACATTGTCCGAGGGGAGAAGAAGATAACTTTCCCTTTGTGTGGCGTAACGAGGGCATTAAATTCCCTTTCTGGCTAAGGTCTAAAATCGGCGGCTAAGCGGAGCAGGCAAAATGGTTGAGAGCAGGCAGTGTGAGGGTGATGAGGATAAAGAGCAACCAGCATTGCCCGCCCCACCATAAGAACCATCGGCTGGAGACCAACAGTCTTTGAGGAGGTTCTGCCCTCGCTCTGTGAATTCTTTGCTATCATTGAGACCCGCAATAGAAAAATAAAAATAATCACATGTAATACGGCCTCGACCTCATTTTATCAAATACATCATTTATTACTTGGGATAATCCAGGTCTATAAAATTAATAGATCGTTTAAATCTCATAGTGAAGGTGTTGTAAATATATATTTATTAATTTATAGTATATTTGGAAACAAATTTAAAAATGTAGAGAACACGATATACATTCAAACATTTCGTTTTAGGATTTATTTGCAGTGAATACACCGGAATTCATGAGTGATTATCTCTCAATTATATGGCATTGAACATCGGCCTTGAAAATATATATCACCAAACTACAACAAGCTAAAAACTAAATAACTGACAAAACTTTCAATGGAGACGTTTGATGGAGAGGTAAATTTGCTCGTCGGCCTAGTGACGCCTAATATGCCACGGGGAAAAACAATATCATCATTAAAATGTAACGCTTTTAGTAGCAAGGATAAATAAGTAAGCAACTCGTGAGTACCCCAAGGTTCAATACGTTTGATTGTCAACTTTAAGAACGCCGTTGATACAAAATTCTGAAAACCAGTTACCAATTATCGAGTAGTTACTCACCCTTAAAGTTATATCTAGAAAACCTATACTGAAATAATACCAGCTTAAAAAACTAAATTGAACAAACGAAAGGACACGTTGAATGTTTAACCAAAAAAATGAATCTACCAATCAGACGCTAAGGAATATTCAATATAAGTGAATTATACACTAATACATATCAACGAGTGACTAATGACTGCTACAAATACAGTGAGCTAAAAAAGAACATCTAATGAAGTAGTACCAACAACGACAATAGAGATAATCGTATATTACGTACATAAAAGGGTATGAGTTAAATTATAGAGAGTTAGTAATGTCTTTTTTTAAGTTCTTCATGTTCATCTGACGTTTGAGCCCTGAAGCTGCTTTAATTGAAAGGCGAACCGTCGGCAAAAAAGGAAGTTGAGATAAAAAGAAATACATGACCAACTCTCTTTTATTTAACTCGTGCAATATTTAAGTGGTCAATAACCAACTAAACGAAGTACATAATAATGGAAATAAATGGCTGATCAGATGCTAATGAATTGTTAAAGCTGGAAACGTGCAGCACAATTCGATAAAAACGTGAAATATATCCAAAAAGATGACGTAAATTATTCAAGGAGTAAAATTGCAGAAATTTGGCAATGGTGTGAGTACCTAGTAACATTTAAATACCCCATTCTGTTGTAAACCATAAATTATCTCTTTCTTCTCTTTCCTTGGGCTCTACAAATCTTAGCTCTTAAATTAGAAACAGAGAATTTTTAATGATTACATAACGAATTAAAAATCTAATTGAGAAATTACACAATACACATATTTAATTTGGGAGAAACATTTACCCGAGGGTTTTTCAGGGTTTATCCAGATTTAAAGAACGTTCCTTCTCCTCAACCAGAGGACCATCCTCCCAATGCCCTGTTTATTCGGTACACAAAGATGAGAGGTTGATATCATGCCCTGCGAAGCCTTTGACTGGCATGCGAATGATTATCCCTTCATCTCTTCCTCTCTTGTATCTCCTTTCTTGTGGAACAGTTGGCGTGTGCGAGGTCACATGGCCGCTCCCTCAGATAAGCTCGTGTCCCTTCCAACGCTCCGGGATCACACTAATCGAGGCAAATCATTAACAGTCGGCTACAACTGTTCCTCCTCTCGTTTCGCTCCAACCCAACACATGCATGGGCTGCTGATCTCTCCCGACTCCAGCTATATAGGGTTTTGCCCCGTGGAGTACGCGTTGACAACACGGTTGAACATGGTGTGGAGTTGGTGGGAGTGTGAGTTGGTTTCGCGAGGGAGGCTGAGCTCTGGGGGCTAGGGGGGAGGGAAGGGTGGGAGTTGGGGGCGGTAAAGGGGGCGTGACATGGGGGTGGTGGAACACGAAGGCTCCCATTCCCTTTTCCCGTTAGCCCCATTGACGGAGCCCTTCCTGTGTGGCATATGCGAAAATTCCTACAGGAAAGGGACTATTCCCTCAAGAAACTATAGATATCGCTGATAATTCAAACAAAGAATGAGGGGTAGAGAACAACTTCAACGCTCCCTTCAGCGTAATCCATAAATTCCGTTTCTTTGGTAGAATTCTGAGCATTTTTGGGGTGGTATTTCATGATTAAAATGTGATGGAGGCGTTTGAAAAAATTACAGTGAGGGACAAGTTTCCAAATATATAGGGAGTGAAGTTTAATCATATTATACTTCGAATTTAATCATATTATCATGTCGAAATTCCACCAAGTAAACTCTTCAACCATCTTGTATATTATATTTTTTTAGAGGAGAATGAGCACAGAGTTAGATATATTAGGCAGATGATTCCGTGTGTAAATGGGGAATTTGCTATTAGAAGGGAACATGACCTTTTTTAAATATTATTAATTTATGTTGTTTACCGGTTTACGTTGGTTTAGACGGAGGAGAGTAAATATTATCAAGATTCTTGCTAGTGCAGAGCCGCAAATGTTTTTAAAATTGTTTCTTTCTTCATCTCATCATACGTGAGCAAGCAAAGAATGCGAGATGTGCGTATGTAGTTAATTATTGAAAAGGTATTAAAGAAAATATTTATTCATGACAATAATGCACTTATTGCATTTATATATTCTAGGTCCTCATAATCAGTGCCGGATTGAAACAGTTGGGGGCGTGTAGGCAGTGCCAGCAACCTTGACAAACAAGTCGCAAGGGAAGGAAGGGAGAAAATTCTCGTGGCCCTTTCGAGGCCCCCAATGCCTCGGGGTCCATAGGCAACTGCCTACTTTGCCTTATTGGTAATCCAGCTCTGCTTGTAAGCCAAAAGGCTTGCCATAAAGTTCCATTATTTTCACACAAATCGGCATGCTCCAAAAATAGTATCTTTTACCTATTGAAGTAGATTAACAAAAAAGAAAAAAACCTGAACTACAAAACATATTGTCAAAGTGAGTGATATATTCTCAATTATGGTCTTTGTTCGTTCCTGGGGAAAAAAAGGTATTTTAATGGGATTCCATCTTGCTTTCCCTTGAACACCACTGCAATCCTAACTTCCCCTGCCAAATGTCCTTGTGACGTCTTACTGGCTAGTTTCTAAATGAGAATATTATCATAATTTTGTGAGCGTTTCAAAAACCCTGGATTACCATTTTCATCGGCGTTACAACTCAAGGGTTTAAATGTCAGGTGGGCGACACTCGCTGCGGCAACAGTATCCCCAACCGCTCGGCTGACTTCATCTTTCCCGAACGAAACCCTTTCATCGATGTCCTATTAGGCTCATCGCCTTCCCGATCCCCTCTTCACTTTCTTTCCCCACTGTTCACAGTCACCAGACCAGTCCCCTTTCGTGGTTGACACCATCGGGTTCACACAAGGTTTGACGAAGTCGGCGAAGCCTTATGTGCCGCAATGAATCGATCAAACGCTCCGGAAAGCACGAACGAATGCATCCCAGTGCTCGAGTACAAAGGTCGTCCCAAGGGAAGAAAATGATGCGGGGGAAGAATCAGTGACGGTCGGGACGGGTTCAAACAATGAGACGTGGCCCCGAGGACATCTCGCGTCGATGCATCCAGCCAACCTCACTCCATACTCCATGCAATGACCCGATTTGAAGACTCGCCGATTTGAGAGTAGTGTCAAAGTATTGCATTACGATCCACTTGGTCGCCAATGAATTTCTCTGTTTCCATAACCTATTGCAGTATTAAGAATTGTCTAAATAACTCTTTCAACGGATGCATGAATATACCAGCTGAAAACAAAAAATTACAGGCAAAATGCCCATCATTTAAAATATAATTAGTGTGCATTTCATTTGCACATGTTTTGGGTGGGTTATTTCCCTTTGAATGGCATCTGGATGTCATTATAAATGTTTAGCAAAAAATAAAAACCTGTACTAAAGTGCAACTTCGACGGTAATTACGTTATTGCTGGGCCAACTTAACATTGGCCTTATGAGCTTCAATTAAAGGGTGTTTATTTTATAATTTTCAATTTACCTGGGAATAAAATGGATATTTGGGTTTGTTACCAGGTAAATGGGAAGCCAAACGTAAACAATAACACGACAATGAAGTATGCTTAAGCACAATATGTATATTATACGGCATAACTCAACTTTTAATCGTAATAAAAGCATGATTTTTATGGCTAATGTGTCCATCTAAGTGTCCCTTATTAAGTGAGTTCGTATACAAATAATGACAAGGTCAACTATGTTTAAATCGACAGAGTATTTTATTTGTACAACTAGTTTCAACGCTACGGCGTCATCATCAGGTACGCCGTAGCGTTGAAACTAGTTGTACAAATAAAATAATCTGTCGATTTAAACATAGTTGACCTTGTCGTTATTTGAAAATGGACTTCCACAAAGTTACGCCAGAACGGATTGAATTCATGAGTTCGTATATTTTAGAAAAATGTAATTTTCAAATATTCTGGGAAATGGCATAGATAAATAATAACTTATAATTCATAATCCACTCCGGAAACCATTCGTTTATGGAAACTTTTATCAACTCGACATGAGAAATATTAAATTTGCAAAAATGCAAGTTTCCCATATTTCAATTTGCGTAGAAAATTGGTATTTATTGATAGATATCCTGGATACATAATTATTTACAGATAAAATGAGTTGCTTGTGTATTCGGTTTGTAATATAAACTGTAATAAATGACAAAATATATTCTACAGATTTTATCCAACCAAACCTCACGATTTCAGTTACCATGTGTTCTCTAAAGTAGCTACACTTGACGGATGGAGCACTGATTTAGCTGATACAATGGAACAGATACATTTGAGGAATGGAGATAAAAACCCGTTACAATTGAAATCAATTGACATTAGAGAATATTTATTATTCTTCTCTCACATAAAATCAAACCTAGACACAATTCATTCATAAGGTTACGCGAGATACTACAATAAACCACCAGGCATCTGTTGCATTGCATCGAAACCATGGTCGTTATAAACCTTATCTGGTGGAAAATTGCCATTTCTGTTATTTATTCAATGAAATAGGTTTCAGAAGTCGTATCCATTATTGGCGTCACCCCTCCCACAAATAGGCTTTTATTACTATAGATTCCCTTAAAGATGTTATCATCTGTCTTAGGTGCTGTGAGCGCGGAAACAGAATTGAAACGTACCTATCAAACAAAATATTATATAGGAACTACTTAGAAATTACAATTCTAGTATGTAAGGGGAGAAAAGAAGGCATTTGGAGAACTAATAAAGGAAGTGGGAAAAACCTGAATGTCATGGGGAAGGAAAAATCATCAGGACAAGGTGAAATTCCGGCCTCGAACGAGAAATGCAAAAAATTCAGTAGAGTATCGGAATTGTCTTCCATCAAAACTACCTGAGTTATTTCCAACAAACTTCAATATTTTTAGGAATAAGTTAAAAAAATATCTTGTTGGATAAAATTTATGAAATTATGCATTGCTTATATTTGCTTAATTCAACTTTGTGATGCGGTAGGTTACTTCGAACCTAACGATCCCGACTGAAATGCCGGCGAAACTGTCGTCCACATGAATGAACTGTCAATGAAAGAACCAGAAAACCCTCGAGCCGGGTTCACTTTTGGTGTATATATGTGTAGTTGAATATTGCTGACAATCTGTAAGAAGTTCACCACCTGGCATATATATATCTAGTAGCATTTTGTACTCCATAAAAATGGTATTTGGACAAGCAGTGGATGCCAATCAGAGCTCGAGCAATCAACAGTAAGTATCGGAATCCTCCATGAAGGATCTTCTAAATTGTAAGAGTGTAGAACGCCCTTGAAAATTATAAGACCTTCAACAACATCACTTTACAAGCGGCAGCTTACATCATCGTCTGCCAACCCGTAGGTTGTTGGTTTTAATCTCGCCTACGTTGCTTTTCAGGGAAGGGTCATGCGTGTCCGTTCTTTTCCTGTATGAACCACTATGGACTAGGTTAATTTACTTTGCTCCTTTCTTCCTCTTCGCCTGAAACTCTCCAATTCCCGACGATTCCCTTTCCACAGTCCACGCCACTACTCTTCTTCTTGTTTTATTTTACAGGAAATTTTGGATTTTTAAATCTTGTTCTGAAGTGACGAAAATTTTGAAATGCCATCTTTTATAATTTTCACAGCTTGAATATCTTATTCACTTTCTCAAACCTGGAAAATTTTAGTGCTCGGAGATAGTAAACGAGTCTTCGTGGGAGGCTTTTTGAGCAAATTCTGTAAATAAGTCGGTAAAAAGCTGATCATTTTTTTCTGATTGCATCTGTGATGCATGTGTGCTTGTCTGAAAATATTTTAAATTCGTCACCATTGGCGAAACCATAACAGATATTTTTACCAATTAAAAAAATATTTTGACGATCAGACGGGTTTTCCTTATTTTAAATTAAGGTCCGCAGGGTCGGTCAGTAACGAAGTGCGTCTCTCTCTCTCTATCGCACTGGAACCCGCCAGCAACGCGTGGCTCCACGCAAAGCTCTGCTTGCCCAGGAACTTGGAATGCGCGAATCGGTGAAATTGGCGCACTAATTCGATTACGGACGCAGTTTCACACTCACACGCACGCACTCGGACAAACACGGCAGGGCTGGCAATAGCAGTGCGATAACCGAATCCCTGAGGTGGACACATGTCCCCTCTGCTATGGGTTATACACGTGAGGAGTAATTGTCGAATTTATACTCACGAGCACACGGAGGCATATGTGGATCGAGAAGTACATTCACCAATAGAGACCTGCCTCCACCTCTCTCTCACGAATCGATAATTCTTGGAAGCGAAACGTGGCCGCAAAATATTCACACCAGCATCAAGTCAAGGTTATTCTCACAACAAAAATGAATAATAATTACTAGCATCCGGAATAAATTACTTGGCCATTAATAACGCTGTAAATGTATTTAGCATAGGAGTAATGCAAGTATTACTATCCTAACTCACCATCAGACCAATTCTCCGTTTGCATTTCGTTTCTTTAAATAAGTCATAGTATTCATTGATTTGAACTCACTTTGAATGCACTCAACTGATACATGAATACTAGTTTATACATCCGTGGTTAGGTCAAAACAGAAGTGTATTCCGTAGATTAGTAAATGTATTCGATATAAATATAGTAAGGGCTAGGTGAAATCAACTTTATCAAAACATTTAGTCTCCAACTGAATATAACACAATTTTTCAAAGGCTGTCCTCCTGAAGAAGTGTACATATTTTAACTTAACTTACTTGCAACCTCAATAGGTTTTCACGTGAATTCGTGTCACGTCGACTAAGATTTCATTTCTACAGCGTCTCATTCATAATTGAACTTGCTTAAGTGTTCGCGCTTAACATTTATGTATGTATTTTAACAAAAATACCCATTTAAAGTATGCTTAAGCACAATATGTATATTATAAGGCTTAACTCAACTTTTAATCGTAATAAAAGCATGATTGTTTGCGACTACTGTGTCCCTCTACGTGTCCCTTATTAAGTGAGCTCGTATATTTTAGAAAAATGCAATTCTCAAATATTCTGGAAAATAACATAGATAAATAATAACTCATAATTCATAAACCACTCCGGAAACCATTCGTTTATGGAAACGTTTAGCAAATCGACTACATGAGAAATATTACAATTTCAAAAATGCAAGTTTCCTATATTTTAATTTGCGTAGAAAATTGGTATTTATTGATAGATATCCTGGATACAATGATTTGCAAATAAAATGACTTGTTTGTGTATTCGGTTTGTAATATAAACTGTAATAAAATTACTAAATATATTCTACAGATTTATCGAACCAATGCTCACGATTTCAGTTACCATGTGTAATCTAAAGTAGCTACACTTGACGGATGGAGCACTGATTTAGCTGATACAATGGAACAGATACATTTGAGGAATGGAGATAAAAAACCCGTTACAATTGAAATCAATTGACATTAGAGAATAGTTATTATCACATAAAATCACACCTAGACACAATTCATTCATAAGGTTACGCGAGATACTATAATAAACCCCCAGGCTTGCAAAACGCCAGCCTCTTTACAACTAGATCGCCTACAGGCGTCATTTCGACTCCTCCGCTCGGAAAAATAGCTGCTTTTTTTTCTTTTCAATGTCTGAGCCATTTCCTTTCGTGACATTCTCTTAATTATGCTCTTATACATTGTGTCAAAATTTAAGACTCCAAAATAATATTAAGTTTCAAAATGTATAAATAAATTACGATTTTACCTAGAACGCCCTAGAGGCGTCAAATCGACTCCGACATTCAGATGTGTTCAATTAAGACGATTGCCACTCTCAAGTGCTATAAATTGCTACAAATGTTGTAGATGAGTATTACAAATGTATGCTTTTCATTCTGAGATTTCCAGAATTCCTCATTCCAACTCTCTCCCCCCCATCCTCCTCCTCCAACCGCCTACATTGACTCCGTCGCGGCTCGCTGTCGTAAGGTGGGACACGCAGAAGGGGGAACAAAGGAGGAAAGGGGTGAAAATGGGCAGTTGAGAGGCATACAGTCAATTATGCAGAGACTTGTGCTCCTCGTTCTGGGGAAAGAACGCTGCTAGAACTCCAGCAACCGATTGCCCACCATTGAAGTAAATCATTTTTATATTGCGAGGATGGCACAAAGGAAACGGCTGAAAGCCAAGGAAATAGTCGAAGAATTACAAAGAATAGATGAAAATGACTCTGAAGGAGGGGAAGTTAGCGATACCAACGAAGAGGATATCCCGGTTTCCATAACTGACTCCCATACATCAGCAGATGATGAAATTCCTCCAGGTATGCAATATTCTTTTTGTTTCTCTACTGCATCAAGAAATTATTTGAGTAATGCATTTTTTTATTTCATATCCCCTTTCTTTAGTCTTATATCTTTAGTCCCTCCTGTTAGTCCCTCCTACATCCTGCAGCATCATACGGGGGAATACAAACGCAGATATCTACGCCAAGTTGTGCTCCTCTTGATGTTTACGGTGGTGCTTCAGTCAACGGAGGTGGATCTGAACGGTTCAAGGCACTCCTAAACGGTGCGCGACAAGTGGCTCGAGGGCGGACTATACGAAGCATCGTTGGACATCGTCATAGGCCAACACCTCAAGGTAAAGAGACAGCATTTTGTAGCCAAGAAAATAGTATTTCTATTCGATGATCGGACATCGATAATGAGTCTGAATCTCTCATTGGCTCTGATGGTACAAAATGGCAGGAAATAGCTATAGCTGAGGTTTTTGCAGGCAGGAGACCTCGTCAAAATGCCCTTCGTGAAATACCAGGACTACACTTCATTCAACTATCTGAACATAGCATTTGTAATGCATGGAAGCTTTTTGTGAATAATGTGATGCTCCAACATATTTTGGAATGCTCTAAAATTAAGGCACGCAGGGTATTACTAAACAATAAATGGTCTCTCTCTCTTGGAGAGTTTGAGGCATTCATTGCGGTGATTTATGCGTGTGGCGTAAATGGAGCAAAAATCATTGACTTGCACACCTTTTGGTCTGAGTTATGGGGAAGTAAATTTTGTAAACAGACCATGTCTCGCAACAGATTCACAGAGATGATGCGATGTCATAGATTGGATCAAAAATCAACTCGTCACACTTGTACTAGAGGGGACATTATTTACCCTTGTATCCACGACTTGGGATAGGTTTATTCACAACTGTCTGTCACATTATAAGCCAGGTGAAAATATCACAGTTGATAAACAGCTGTTTCCAACCAAAAGTAGATGTAGATAACTCAATTCATGGCATCAAAGCCGAACAAATATGGGACCAAGTTCTGATTTGTTGTGGAAGTAGAATCGAAATTTATTAAAAATGCTTTTCCATATATTGGAAAATACGATCTTCGACCAGGTGACCAACGTCTTCCTGAGTATGTTGTTATGAAACTAATATAATTGGTGCTGGCAGAAACGTCAATACGGACAATTATTTTACGTCCGTTAGGCTAGCATAAGACTTACATCAGGGGTCTACTAGTATCGTAGGGACTGTCATTAGCAATAGGAATGAAATACCAACTTCTGTTTAGGTGATGCGTGTACCATTGCACACCACTCGTGTTTTGAAGCATGATGAGCATCACTGTTTATCAAGGAAAGAAAAATTGAACGTACTACTGTACGTTCAATTCTAAGTACTCTCCTACGTACTACTGCTAAGTACTCTCCATCCTGATGTGACCATAGCTAAAATGAAAAGAAAACACCAAAACAGTTTCTTTCTACAATTCTACTAAGTTTGGCGTTGATGTTTTAAATCGGATGGCCAGAAAATACTCCACTACTCTACTAAGTCTGCATCAAGAAGGAGGTCATTGCAAGTATAATTCAATCTGTTAGACCTGGCTGATAAAAACTGCTCGATCGTATTCAAAGAAGTGACTGGTACTAAAATAAAACGGAGTGCATTTATGCAAAGGCTGGCGGAGGAATTGAGGGCAGTTCAACTGGAAAATAAAATATCGCAGCATATTAGAAATTGAGAGCTGCAGTGACACCAGAAAGAGACGGGAGTGCCAAATCATGAAGTGTAAAGGTAATAATGACGTATGAAGTATGTGGAACTTGTGGAAGGATTGTGTGTGGAATGTGTTCTTCTCCAATAATTTTTTATTGTGTTGACTGTTCAAAACATTAGCATTATTCGGTGGAGCATAGAGTGAGCCGTCCATGATCATTAAATTTCTGATGTAAATCGACGACTTCATCTGATGTTCACTTGTAACGAGAATAAGTTTTAAATAATAAAGACTAAAAGTCCTGTTATGTGCAGTTTAAAAATATACTCTCTTATGTAAAAGTGCAAACAATGTGCTCTTCAAAATAAATTAGCAAACTTTCTCCTACATATTTAATTTAATAGCACAAATGCTGAGCCGGAATTACAATTAAGAATGTTCAGGAGATATAATTAATATTTTTTTCCTTCAATGGCAGGTAAAAGCACCGGATATCATGGGAAACAGTAAAAGATGTGCATAAAATGCTTCAAGTTACATAAGATTACCTTTTCATTAGAAAAAATAACTTTCCTATGGGTGGAGTCGAAATTACGCCCATCGGGCGTTCTAGGAGGGATAGAAGTCGCCCAGACAGTCCTAGTGTTAAAGAAAGTATATCAATCACTTTAGGAAAGCCCTTTGGATGGAATAACATGGATACCTCATCTGGAGAACATCCGTCCTTATAAGTATCAAGCCTGATATGTTTTAAATTTTACCTTTTAAAATTAACATCGATCTCTATATCTCACTCCACAAGAAGTAATAAAAAACTATTTCTTAAATAATCACACATAATTAGCATCAATCAGAATATAAAAGGAAAATTTTAGCCATAAATGTTTTAAATACATAAATTTTCAGCAATGAATTTCAAGTATCATAAAAATCTTGCGAAAATGGAATTCAATAGATAGTTATTTTTTTATGTTGATAAAGAAAAGAATGTTCGTGACACTTTTATTTATAAAATTCATTTATATTTTGGCCAGCCGCTGCGCTTGTGAAGTATAGATAAGATCACGGACTGCCCTTATATGTACACATCGTCATAGACCTCAAGGCAACTGCATATCGTCATAGACCTCACCCTAACTTCTCCAGAACACCGTTCACGCCTCATTATCCGATTCTTCGGCTATCCAAACCTGCTGCATCGGCTTGTGCTTCCTAAATGCATTTATTCATCACTCAATAACGCAAACTCAAACTTTTTCCCACCTACCCAAGCGGAGTTGTGAAAAAATATATTTGTGAGATACATCTGTACCTTCGTATGAACGGAATCATCCGCGAAAAACATACGCAGCCTTGAGAAGTACAGATTTTAGTTCAACCTACAATTCCAACTCCCACCATGAATCCTTCGCAAGTATTTACTCTTCCGCTCTTTACACTGCATACGAAACCTCTTCCAATTCTCCACTAGTAATCCGGGTTTTCTCAACGAGGCACATCCAAAATCTCAAAACACCATCAACACTTCAAGTAGCCGCACTACACATAATCTTACACCATATTTAATTAGTATACATAACCATTCGGAGTACATTCTTCAGAAATCCTAAAGTTATTTATCGCTTTCATATATTCAAATATTTACCAAACACGTTTGTTTTTTAGTCATAACTTAAAATATTAGCCAAAATTCTTCAGGAAGCACGCCAAAATTAGTGCAATGGATCAAATATGAGTTATTATTCAATATTTAATTAATAATCAAGACGCATAATGACAGCTGAATCCAGAAATTGAACCTAAAATACTCTGAAATATTGAACCTAAAATAAGACAAAAACTCCTAGAAAAAGAAATTTTAA
The DNA here is from genome assembly GCA_963573305.1 of Pyrrhosoma nymphula. NCBI lineage: Eukaryota > Metazoa > Arthropoda > Insecta > Odonata > Coenagrionidae > Pyrrhosoma > Pyrrhosoma nymphula. The sequence goes on along the minus strand of OY754338.1, from coordinate 2,722,482 downwards.
ATATATGTTCAGCTACATTTAAGACAAGACATTAAGTACGCAATGTAAGGATAAGTTCACGAGAAGAGTTTGAGAAAAATTTGCACCGCCTAATGTTTTTATCATTTCCTAATATCCCTTAAATCTCAATTCATATCTTTACATTCGCTCAGTAAAATTTTTGTACCATTTTACACAACCATTAATTCACATTTACAACCATCATCAACGCCTACCCAACCTTTTCCCACAAAGACTCACAAGATCTCAGCAAAACATTTTCAAGCAAAAAAATAATTTCCCCCCGACATCGGAACAAAATGTTTCACAAAAAAGTTACATGACCACTTTGACTAGACATAGGTTTCAGCAGAGAGAGGAGTAACTCCTATCATGTTTTTCCAAGCGCGTACCCCTGAGCTTCAAGTCGTTACTCTACTAAAAAAAAAACTATTCCATCCTTACCTAAGCCGTCAAGGAACAACCTCCTGCTCTCCCAACATCCCCTCCAATCCTTTCATGGCTCACGTGAGTCAATTTTTTTTTAAAGATTTTAAATAAAATATAACGTTGAGAAATAAATGAATGAGCTTAGCACGAGCTTTCTTCTGGACTCGTTGTCTTTCACATTACTTGACGCAAATTTTCTCAAATGAAGGAAGTGGGAAATTTAATGTTGTTAATGCTCATAATACCGTATAATGCTTATGGGCCGGATAATTCCGTGCAATAGAATCCTCAATAAGGATCGATAATTGAACGTATATTTAAGGACAACAAGCCCCCCTTAGTTTTAAGTTCTTTGTGGGTGCCAGTACTATGGTAAAATAGTGGTAATTATTTTAACTCAGGCGATACACTAAATTTCTCTGTATCACGATTATTTCAGCGCTTCAAATATCCATCATTGCTAATTCTCATTTCAATGAAAAACCAAAGTTCCTTCCTTCCCAAATTAATTGATACATACCCAGGTTTCACCCTTAAGGGGCAAGTTGCACATATTTTCTAAATATTTGTGTATTTAAGATGGAAATCTCGGGCCATTGAGTTCACATTAAAAAATTATAGCCGAAAACATACTGGAACCACTTTTCATATAAACTCATAAATGCTAATCCGGTGAAACTCACCACACCTGCAGTGATGCAAGTGAAACAGGAATTATGTTTTACATTAGAAGAAGACGATGGAAGAGGTCATGCTTAACGTTTCAGAAGTTTTCCCATGTTTAAAACATGCTTGAACGAGTTTTCGGATAGGTGTTCGAATTTAAGGCAAAAACTATATTTAGATACATTTTTGAAATCTTTGAATATACTGGCCTCCTTGAAATTTTATATCAACCATTCTCATAGCATGGAATTCCACGATTCACGTATTTCGCGTTTAGAAGAAAATCTGTGCCTACTTAATTAAACTATAACGAAATGTATCCAATACGCAACTGTATTATAAGTATTGTGTGTATGCCACATGTTTTAGGGTCTAAAGGATATTGTATGTACAATTATGAAATGTAAGGCATTGTATTGCTAAAAATGCTTATCGTAAATTTTTTTTTTTCACTTTTCTCCATTAATATTACGAATATAAACACGTATCTAAATTTTACGAAAATCTCTTAACAAATAAACTCGTTTCACCCATCTTGAGTAGAATTTATCTAAAAAATATTAAGTGAGCAAGAAAAACATACGTTTTGGCAATACATAGAGATCCGACTCTCACCACCTTCTTCTTCCTTTCTAACGTTACTCTACTTCCAAAACCAATCCATTCCCTCCCGCCTTCGTGGATGCATCCCAGACCCTTCCAGTGCTCATCCGACATCCCCAAACCCCTTCAGGGTTCCTCTGCAGCCGACTCGCCTTCCTGCTAAGCCAACACGCTTTCTGCCGTACGGACTGGCGTAATGGAACTGTTGCAGTCGGCCGCCGCTCGCACGAGGGGAGAGTGCGGGGGTTTTGGCGCTACCATCTGCAGTCGAGGAATCTTAGGGCGGAGTCAGCCGCCGTAATGACGGGCTCAACGAGGCGTCTTGTCAGCGCACCATTGGATTTCCCCGGGTCAGGAGACCGCCGTGATGCCGGAGGGCACACGTCGGTGGGTCGGATAGGCAGGATGAGACCGAGAAAACGCTACGAAGGGTGGAAATGTAGGGTGTTGGAGGTCTGCGTTGGAGGAATGGCACAATCCAATGGGCCGAACAAGTACTCCCCGCAGGCCTCCTCATGGTTCGGATCCTAAAACAAGAACCGACGAAAACCGGCCGGGGAGTGCGGGGATATCATATCGGAAGAATGAAAAATGATTTGGGGCCACAAAGTTTGACTTTTCTGGGACAAAATCATGGATGATATTGCAATTAAAAAGGCCCTGTAAATAAAAATAAGTATTACGGGTTAAAACGTTAAAAAATTTAAACCTGGTTAGTGTCATTTAGGAGATTTTAATTTAGGAGATCAGGTGCACGATCACGGTTATCCACAACGCGTGCGCTCTAGTTATCGTTATGTTTTAATTGCGACATTGAGAGCGAAAACGTGGTCAATATTTCTTCAAATATTTATTCGTTTTGAATCACTAGTTTTAATTGACGGAGAGCTTTCTTAGGAGAGTAACTATGAGTATTGCGGTTTTCAGAGCGGTTTGCGGTTTTGATAATAATAACAAAAAGGTGAAAGAAGAAACATTGTTCCCGCCTCAGAATTTGTTCTCATTTTTGCAGCTGGTATCGATGTATCAACCGTATTTCAATTTTCAGAAATGTTTTATGAGAATTGAAGATTTGAATATCATTTTAGTTTAAAAATGCAATCCGTTTCTGTGTTCGAATATTTTAATTAATCCCAAGCCTTTTCACTTACCTTTGAAGTGGCATGTGTACGATTTAATAAATAACTTTTCCTTAGATTTTCAAACTTAAAACGTGTAACTCTTCACTCTTACCAAGTCAGCATATATTTCCTGTCTGCAATCATACACTCAAACATATTCATCGCTTAGTAAAATCTTCTCGGGTTTGCCACCGGGTAAGGCTTTTAAAGGCCAACGTTTCGACGAGTGACTCCCTCGTCGTCATCAGGGCTGAGACTGATTTCCGAGTTGGTCCATGCCCGGGTTTTTATAGCTGGCAAACCCGAGAAGATTTTACTAATATTATTCGCCGGGAAAGCCTAAGATCTTCTATATTCATCACTTTTTTTCCTTCTTTCCTGGCATTAAACTTACAATGATATCCTTCGCAAATCACTCGGTCTAAGAACTTGTTCCACTCACCATTCCTTCTATTATTCAACAGTGCCTTCCATTCCCCCTATTAAATGGTTTGTACGCAATAACATAATTTACAACAGATTATACAGCTAAAATAACGCATCAATGCCAAGGAATCCAAAACAAATTTTCGCCTAATGTTACCAAGACATACGTTAGTGAATATTAACTACCAAAATCATTACCTGATATAGAACACCGTTTCATTTCATATCAAACGCTGAACAAATTAATTAATACAAGATGAATAATTTAAACGGAAAATATATGACACCGTCTAATGCGAAATGAAACGAGACAAAGCTCTGAAGATCGATAGAAGGGCTATCAAGATGATTGCAGCCCAGCAACAAACTTTTCATGAAAATACCCCTTTAGTTATGTATTACTTTGTGAATATCATTTGTATTATAAACATTTATTGAATTATAGTACTTCATTTCAGTATGAATATAAATGTAATTTATTTGATAACAAAATTGGGTAAATACGATTAGACCATATGATTTTCCTTATTAAGCTAGAACCTTCACAAAAGTTCATGGTTAGAATAAAAAGTGACCTACCTACATTATCACTGATAATGGGGAGCATGCATAATTTTAAAAAACGATTTGTGCATTTTTAGTAATAAGTATTTCTTTTATACACAAGACCTTAATTGATTCGGAAAATATGTTGTATTATTGAAACATTTAATTTAAAAAATTACGTATGCTTGGTGGCGTGGAAACACTACGACATCGGAAATCCATGTAAATGACGTCACAAAACGGTATTTGCATTGAATACGATACACGGCTGTAATACATGTATGCGATATATTTTTTGCGAAGTTCGGCTTATTTTCTGGTAATTTTACGAAGCATTAGTTTTAATTCACTTTGTGGAAGACAATGAACTAGAGTGATTCAATCACTTCTGTTGAAGTATTTACAAAGCAAATACAGATTACCCTGCTGTCTCATATCAAGCCACTGACAGGCTGTTTTGGATGACGAGACTTTGATTCATTAGTACATAGATATATTATATATATTTTGGTTCTTGAGGAAATTTATTTTCGTGCAAACAAATCGGACATGTAAATTAAATTTTATGCAAGTTGGAAACTTCCCCAGAGTCATGTTTTTAAGACGAGTTAAATTCTCTTCCAAAAAGGAGAAATTTTTAAGTTGCAAAAGAATTTCGTGTCAACATATCGTGTACGTTTTTAGGTATGCTTTAATACAGGTACTTTAAAAAGATACAATTAATTAGGAGTGTAGTGCAGTCCCACGACCCCTGATCACGCTGGACCCTGTTACCCTGATCATGCGTTGAATGATTATTGTAAGTTTCTAAGGTAGGTTTTAGGGGACCAAGGCAAAGTTGACCGTGGACCTCAATGCAAGCAGCTGTTATACTCATCGGCAGATGATTGATTTTCACAGATTGTATATGTAGCCAATGCGGGGGAGAAGGCCCTGGTTGACAGGGTCCAAAGAAACGGACAGTGTTTACACTTCATCACTGACACTTTTATTTGTTATGATAAAATTATACCGGAAATGAATTCGTTTAAAAAATAACTGAGCATAGAGTATGATAACTGTTTTATTACATTTATAAAGCAATCTGAGCATCACTTCCTATTTTTTTTATTCTTACCCTATGCGACACTGCCCTTCTCATCATATTATCATGGAAAACGGCTTCATTTTTTGTCCAACGCGTTAAAAGTAGGACCAAAGTAGGCCAATATTTTGTTTTCATTCAGGCACCCACAACCCAGTCTGTCTAATGTACCGAGGAAAAAGCAGAGAGCAGCCCCCAGATTAACATGCAAAGGACTATTTTAAACTCGGTTTCACTTGCGTAGTCATACACTTACTGTTTACATATTATCAATTCAGAGTAATCCCTGTATCCATGCGTTTCTATTAAAATGTCTTTTTTTTATTAATTCACCAATTGCTGACTATACATAATCTCTTTCATTTACGGCCATGACTCTAATGTTTTCCTGTAGTACTCCTCGAAAAACTATTTTCGTCAAGTGACGAATTAAGAGTATTCACGGCGCCTTTTAACGATTTCCGTTCTCGTAGCTGGAGGTAACGATGCTTGACTCTAGCGGTTGTGGAGCGGCAAGGGCGGGCACCATATCCGATAACGCTCACGCCTCCTTGCCGCCACCGTCTACCTCAAGCACCCGGACCCGCTCTTGGACTCGTCGTCTCTTGCCACCGCACCACCGCTTGCGGCTCTAGGCAGCCCCTGAGAGGCAAGCGTGGCACGATTCCTGGCATCAGACGGGAGATCAGACCGCACGGCGTTGAACACAGCAGGCACTGCGACGGATTAAGGCAACTGTGGCGAGCGTCTGGGCGCCCACCATCTATCTGAAACAACGATTCGTCGCCTCGTCCATATTCACGCGGAATCCTAAACGCTATTCTAAATATTCTGATACAAAAATGCTATATTACTGAACGTGTCTGTATTATTGTAATACTTTTTTGCATGTCAACATGACTGTTGAGGCTTGAAGATGGGACTGAATATACACCAAGGGAATGAAAAACATCATGGAAAAATTACTGACGGGAATTCCAACCCGGTACTTCCAATCGCCGTTCAGTTGTGTTCTAGGCATTTACATCATCAATTGAAGGTGAATTACAGCAGAGATCCGGATTAAAAATCCCAGTCAAACGATTTTTTGAAAACAAATTTCATCCTCTTCGTGTGCACCTTTGTACTTTGTAAGTCGTGTATTTAGAGAGACTTCAATTAAAAATTAAGGAAGTACTGGCACACAGATCACCACATTAGGTTTCAAAGTGTGTACCTACTTATTTACCAAGTATCTCAACTACATGAAAAATAAATTAATTACTCAGCGAAATAAGTTTAACGGAATACCAAAAACATCTTCGGTTGCACAGGTATTTTAGCAAACGGTTTGAGACAACGTCAAGTTGAAGTTTGATATGTGCATATTTAGTTAATTACTGAGAACTTTGGTCATAAATAACAAATGTTTTGCATATTTTAAGTTAATATTTGAACTTCAATCTGTCACCTTCACTGAATCCAACTTTAGAAGAACATTTAATTCCAATTGAACAAGGTGAGTTACGCTCTAACTTTTTGATAATATGAGAAATGTTTTGATGATAAAAATGAGTTTGCAAGATTTTAAACCGTTCAAATAGTGAGTCGTAATGTTCTTCCTCGATAATGAAGTTTAACAATGCCAATTAGTATTCATAAAAATAAAACGCACGATTTCATACTTTGCCTTTTTAAGGAGTAGTGCCGTGCCCTTAGGGCTTCCCCTCTTTATGAGAGGGATTCAATTCGAGGAAAGTAAAACCTTGGAGATATTTCACTATTTTTCATCAGTATCTAAATCTACGAGCTTAAGTGTGTGGCACAGGGTGATTTCATACCAGGTTTGCAATAATCATCTCAGTCCAAGGACAAACCGCCCTCACACATCCCTCCCTGCCTACCAGGCGAATACAAAAAACAATCAGGAGAAAAATACATGGCCTAATCAGAAAAAAAGTTGGAGAGTGCTCAATTGCTGAAAATACTAACATATAATACGCCGCTTATGATAATGTCACTGATCGGTTGTACTAATGCTAATAATTCATTAATATAGTGATATAGTAATTCAGTAGCAAAACAAATTCATCCCGGGAATTTTACTTGGAGTGAGTAACAATCAATATACCACCGAAAATACGAAGTCTCGTCTACCTAGTGAAAGTGGGACATATATATGAATGATCTATCCAAACTGTTGTGGTCCCTAATCTTCGAGGAAAATAAATTAGCATTTCGAAAATCGTTCGGTTATGCAATCCTTTATTTTTACTTTGTTAACTAGTAGAAGGACCCGGATTCTCACGGAAAGCCGCCAAATAATTGCACCAATTATGGATAGAGGAGTCGGGCTGTTGCTGAGCGTTTTATATTATCTAGGTAAAAAAGACCTTACATGAAATGAACTTGGAGGTTTAATTTGGAGAATATTTTAATTGGCATATTCTTTAGGTATTCCAGAAGAAAAGAATTGACAAATGGCACAAAAACCCATATTTGGTAAGATAATAACAATCTGGGTCCAGAAAGAGTGCTAAATAGAGATACTATTCTAAATTCTATAAACTCTAATAATAGATAACAGAGTTTTAGCGCCATTAATTATTCTGTGTACTTCATGATTACTTTTATTATTATTAATAGGTAATAAAGTGGTCTAAGATTACTAAGATAGCTTTCATAATGAATTAAAACACTTGGTTATCTTCCACAGATAAATTCTTTGGTACGACGCGCTTCACCACACTGTGGCATAATCATCCAGCCTGAAACAATTATACTTAAGATAGCATCGTTAGAAGTCAGTGAAAATCCTCCAGATTTTTTCAAGGATAGGATACTATATGCCAATAATATTTCTTTCCTTAGGTCATCATACGTCCTACCCTTCTTTTGTTTCCCCTTCCACGCATACCCAACATCCTCTCCTTTATCACAGCATTATGCAACCATTTGCTCCTCATTACTTCCCCTAACCACCAATTTTCCTGATCTCATGCATGATACTGTATCTTCACCCACCCTACCAAAGCACTTCATCGTATGAATTCCCTTACATCTACCGCACGTTTTCCACTCTACTTCTTCACCCAAATCTTGAAAGCTCGAAGCCTATTCTCGTTATTCTTCTATAAAGTCAAACTTTCTGCTCCATGAATCCTACACTTCATATCTAACTCTTCGCCAGTCTCTTCCTTTACCTTTGCCTAATGTTCCTATCATCAGCTCTTGGTGAACGATTCTTTCGCTAGCGCTATTCTCCTTCTAATTTATTCGTTACTTAGTTACATTTTCTTCTAGCGTACTACCCAAGTTACTTAAAATCTCTTCTTGTTCCAGTGTGTGCCCATCTAATTTTATGGCCAGCCATGTTTCATTATCCTAGAGAATCTCACTATTTTATTTTTATTGTGAATTATCTTCACTCCGTAGGAAATACTGCTCAAAGTTTATGCAAATCCGAATATGGTATTTATTGCCACTTAAAAAGACTTTTTCTCCAAAACCACTGCCAAACTGATAGGTTTATCTCTTTTCTGCATACTTAACATTTTAGTAGTGTACCAGATGACCTATATTTTAAATGATGCATACAGTACCGTACCGTAAATGATACCGTACGTACTACCGTGGCTAGTCCCGGTATCCTCAAAATTGGTATAATGAGCGAATACCTCCTTGTGTCCTATGTATGGTTTTATCCTCGTGGACTGTGGCGCTTAGCGCACGATTGGGACTACTAATGATATCATATGTCTAGCAGTTCTGACCACCATGCTCATATAAAGCCACCAAATAATCCACATAGGAGAAGGACGCCTGGGCAGATTTACTGGTTAAAGCACTCGGCGCGAAATCGAGGGATCCGGGTTCGAATCCCGGTCAAGGCGAATGATTTTTCCTCTGTGGAATATCGAACTTATGTGCACTTGCGGGTGACTCCGTAAAATTAACTACCGTGGCTAGTCCTGGTATCCTCAAAATTGTTCCTTAGTGCTATAAACAATAATTTTCATAAGAGTACACTTCTACATTAGAGCAACTCGATTAATACATTTTATATCAGTGAATCATGTTTAAGGCTACTTAAAGAAAAAATACGACCAATTTCCAGATTTAATGTGTGGGCTGAATATCATTTCGCATCCTCCTCAACCAACAGAAAAGCAAAATAGAAAAAATAAATTATAAAAACCGTGTGTCCCTGACATAAAAACCGATGGGATAGGTGGATACGATCACTTGAAATATTATTTTCCCGCACTCAAATTTGAAAACGGTTACGGAAAAAGCTACCACATTCGCTCACTTATATGTGAGTCAATCGCAGAGTAACGCAGTTAGAATGTTGACGTGAGCAAAAGAAAAATTGGACAGGCAAGCCGACTAACAAGTGCAGGCAAACAACGAGCGTTTATTAAATAACAAAGACACTAATTTACAAGTAACGACCACATCTGTGCGCTCAAGGCTAACGGAGTAAAAGCAAAGCCAAAAGGGGAAGGACGCTGGAAATAGAACAAAAAAAATTTGCAGAAGCTGCTGCACCTAGGGCGGTTGGGTCATTAGCACCACTTCCGACCAGACATCCAAACGATCCCGGAGTGCATACTCTGCTTTAAAACTCTTCCCCCGCGAAGCGAAGGGAAAAATTGACAAAAAGAAATATATAGCCAAAGGAAAAGAATGATAAAAGTTTTGATGGCATATAATTAAAAGGACTACAATCGTTATTCCTGAATAAATATACGTGGCACTGTTTAGGAGATCAAAAATACATTCAAAATTCTGAGCAAAAAATCATGATGAAAAATGGTGAAGCAGAACTTGGTAGACGTAGCCTGGCACATCTTGCAATGGAGAGAGAGAGAGGGTGGTGCTCCCAAGTGGGCCCTGGTCCCGTATGACCTACAAAGACGAACTGGTGAAAAGATAAAATTCATCCGTAGGCGTAAATCTTCCACACCTGAGAGGAATGAAATATTCTTCAGTATCTCCCATCGGCATTCCATAGTACAAGGTAGTCTACCAGTTAGAGCCGGTTAGGAATTCGAATAAGGAACCAATAAAATTTGCGAGCACAGTGGCAGAAGTGAATAAAATCCTTTCTTTCAACAAAAACATTTTGAAATTTTCAAAGGTATGTAGATGCCAAATCCTTTTTGCATCCAACCGTATTTAATGAACACGTTTAATTTTGTATACTTAGCAAGCTACAATTGTCATATTTTATATACAACCAAATAATCTTAAGAGAATATGACGTAGGAACACATACAATTGAGAAGAATGGACAATTACCTAACTACCTGAGGAGCACCATACGTAATTTATTGACGTTACTAGGAGAGAGTCCATGGGGTCCGCTCCACCCCCCCTTCGCCCCCCGAAATTTTGAATTGATATTTTAAAAGGACAGTAAAGGAGAATGATGTACTATTTTTTAATAAAAAATAATGTTTAGTTCATTTTTTATCAGTTTGAACAAATTTTTAATAAATATTTTTGTGGTTCTCTAGGATAATAACTGGTTTATTTTTTTATCAATTGGCAGAGCAAAAATATTACAAACATCGGCTGTTGCAGCGAGTCACAATTGGACCCTTAATTACCCCCCCCTCTCTAACCCTACCCCCGCTTATGCTCAACATGGAACCCCTTAGAAAATTAATAGCCAATTGCGGGAAAATGGTGAGACCAATTAAAAGAGAAGGCAACAGCTAAGATCATCATCGGTTTGAAACTAGCTCAATGAAGTTTTCAGATCAATCCATTCAACAAAACCGTGCAATTATGAAACCATAGTGGTTTGAGTTAGTACATGTCTGTGAAATTTCTATCAACAAATATGTTTCAGTGCAATGACATTCTTGTTACACACAGAAAATACATATTATCTGACTATTTTTTGTAGTATAATATTTATAGCTACATTATACTAATATTTTTAACAGATTTTAAAGCTAATGTCATGATACCTATACCTAAGAAAGTAGGTGCAATAAAATGTGAACAATACAGAACGGTAAGTCTAGTGTAACACGCAGCAAAAACAATGATAAAAATTATCCTCCGGCGCATGGAACGAAAAGCTGAATAGTCCAGCGCATTTAGGTTCTGACTCATACATTTATTAAGTACTAAGCGGGTCCTTTTTCAGTGTGTTTGGACACCTTTGTAGATCACTCAAAAAAGAGTCCCACGCCATCTGTGGTGGGATGGCCGAGATATCCTTGAAAACCGGGAGAAAACTGGAAATGCTCTAAAATCCTTATGAACAGAGATCCATAATATTTTCCCTACAGTAACATAAAACGAAATAATATCCGTTTTTGAAGCCATTGCTAATAAAAACAATCGTGGATGGAAATGAAAAACATTAAACTGTGTTGTTCCACAATGATCATTGTGGAATCACAAAGTTATTTTTTTCATTTTAATAATGAATAAGTTTCAACAAGTTTCGCCTGATACAACCAGTTAATTCGTGGATAAGTATATCAAAGTTCATTGAATTTTTAGCGCACATTAACTCTGCTCCCACCCTGTTTTGTAGTGCGCTGCCTAGCGCCGAGGGTTGGAAACGAATGAAAGGCAAGTGCACCGTTGTATTGCAAATTTAGCAGAGAATTAGCGCGAATGGAAAGACTCCACTGACCTGCTACCGTTTTATCACTGAACATATGTGCTATCATTGAAAGCAGCAATAGTATTCAGCAAGATACTGAATAAAAAATTCCAAAAATATCTATATTATAAGCACAGAAGTATTCTTACACGCACATTTTCAAGCCGAATCGCTCCAATTTTGGATGCATGACCGACTTCCTTCCTGAATTAGCATGCACGAAAAGGCAGTTCCGATCGCCCCTTCACCCCCCAGGGAAAAGTATTATTCCCATAAGGATCCAGAGCGACAACACTCATATCCCTTGTCTCATTCTTCCCAGGGGACGCAAGAGACCGACAAGGGAACCCCATGCATGTTGGGGGAGCGGGAGATAATTCTCTGGAAAATTTTCTGCGACCAAGTCGAACGTTGGCTGCGCCTGCCGGCCGCAGAACGCCGCCCCAACCGTTAAGAGAATTACCGCCTCCATCGTCCACTCGATGCTACCGGAAAATTATAAGCGAAAATGTTCTAACCGGATCTCGTTGGGCTCGTGAGGCGGGAGCAATCGTTGCCACTGCGGGAAGAGGAGGCCACGCCGCTGCGAGCAATTCGATTAGGGTGAGGCTGAAAAGTTGTGCTATGGGTGAAGGGGAATGAATTTTGGGCGGGGAATATGATATTTCGTGGGTTGGGCCTCAAATGGAATGCTTGAGAGACAAAAATGTGTTAAGTCGTTTTTCTGAGACTGCGATCAGTTTTAACAGCACGTATGTTTATAAAATGATAGAGACTCGCGAAGGACCGTTACAAATGTGTAAATAGTGGTAAAAACTGGTAAAACTTAAAACTAAAATTACAGCCTTTGAAAAGAAGGGGAGGCTAAAATAAATCGACACAAACTGTGATGAAATCAAATTCTCACTACAGTCTTACTCTATTAAACATGATTTCGGAGATTGAGATCGAATCAAGAGGATGAGTAAATAATGTGTAACGTAGTGTTTTCGAAAACTGCAATCGATTTTGGCTGCGCTGTGTTAACTGATGGAAACTCGCGATTGTTTGTCATCGAATGTGAGTGTGTCTTGAAGAGTAAGCCAGGTATTGAGCATTTTTGGCTTTACATAATAATACTAAATCCTTGCATAAGAAGGAAAGATATAACACAGTGACATAAACCATTATAGAAAGTTTTTTTCTCTGTATTGGTGACAATCATGGTGACCATTTACTTGGTCAAAAGTGATTTCGGGGGTTGTGGCTGAATGGAGTGGTCGAGAGAAAAGTTCACAACGTCAATTTTTAGTAGACATGGATCTGTATTACCTTCGCTCACGTTTATAAACTGAAAGCAACTGCCAATGACTGTTTCTGAATGTGTCAGGCTTAATAGACTAGTCATCTAGCGTATGTACATGGCTCGATTGACTAAAAGTAAATACCACGAAACCACAAGGAGACTTTCAAAGAAACAGGAGCCAGAGCCTATAGGAATGAAAAGCCTAAAAACCATTCAGGTTATCAAAACTCAAGTATTTTTCCTCTCTATTTATAATGTGATGCTGCAAATGTTACCGTGATAGTCATTTATGTTCTGATTTCAACCATGGTCTCCTCTAATGTCCAACTAGTTGGCTATCGCAGTTCTCAATAGGAGGTGTGCTGGCATTAACACTATTTAATAGTTGAACTCACATAGCATAAACATGATCGTAATTTTAGAATCTTTTAATCTGACTTAAAATCCTAGTTTTAATTGATGGAGTGCGTTCTTAGGACAATAACCGTGAACATTGCTCTTCGAGAAGTTTTTCATTTTGGATAATGATAACGACAACGCAAAAAAAACTGTGATTCGGTGAATATGTAGAAAGGTAGCAGGCTATAATTTGGTGGAGTTCGTTTTTATATTATAAAAAAGGGTGAAATCCTCAACTTTTTTATTATGAATTCTCTCATTCATCAATAAAACATTTTCAACACTAACTATAGTAGGTGCATGAACTCAGATTTTGTCACGCTAGTATGCGCGTTGGGTCTGTCAGACAATTTTAAATTATTTTGTAATGAATAATTTTATTTATTGAAATCATTTTATCCGAATATTCTAGTTACATATAATTTAAAAAAATAAATATCATTTAAAAAACAATATTGGAAAACATTACCCTGAAAGTTATCATTATCGTAAATATTCCCATTTTTGCGTATAATTTGGAAGGGGTTTAATAACTTGACTACAATAACATAGTAAAATATCTCATTTTCTTTCCTTGCAAAAAAAGCATTAATATAGATTAAGAACACAAAATATAATTCGGAAATTATAGTATCTATATGAACAACTAGGGCATAAAATCCTAGGTTAGTAAACTCGCGGGGTCTGTGAGACCCCAATGACTTAAAATTGTACATACAATTGAACTTATTTAGTATTTAAAAATATATTTAATTGTAATGGGTGAATACTAGATTTCTTTACTGTACTGAAGACACCAAATATTTGTATAATGGAGCTCGGGCATGTACAGTTAAAAATTAGAAAATGTGATTAATGCACGGGGGTCTGAAATACCCCCACGCCCCTACTGCGATATGCAAAATTTAACCCGGTAATATTTATTTTATATTTAATCACCACTTGTGAAGTTTAGCATGCAAAATAACGAATTTTTCTATTTCATTTTCCTTATCTGGATTTACCGCACTTTTTCATCAAATTTCTTTCTCCCCTTACTTCGAAAGAAAAATGCATGTAGACGATGAGTTAAAGGTTTAGGCTAACATCTACTTGCACTAATTTGAACTTCGATTATTTTGTCTCCTTCATCGGCGGAGCAGTACTGAGGGTTTTTTAAAATCTTCAGCTGGAGTTAAAACCTATCATTCGCCGATGTCACGTTGCATGACGATAAACAAATGTCAAGATTATTTCTAAGTCTAATTTCTAAAATAGATTATATTTCCATATTGAAGAGGCTTCCTCTAACTTCCTCCGACAACTATGCAGTGTGCACCTGTGTGCCTTTTTGATACAAGCTTGCTGTAATTGGCATAGCTATGCAGCAGGACATTAAATTTAAGTACCTGGGATAAAAGCAGTTTGGATACTCAAAAACAAACAAAATAAGCCTTAAGGATAGCTAGACACTTGAATAAAAATATATTGAATGAACATTAAATAAAAAAAATATTTAAAAACTTGAAATGTAAAAAAATAACTAGGACCTTAAAAAAACGTATGGAATTATTACTTAAATTGCACGGGGTAAGAAAGATTTGTAAAAGTTGCACGTGATAAGTTACAATTGGAAAACATTAGTACAGGAGTTCATAACAAATTATGTTATAAGGGTGCCGTTGACAAAGATTGAATTGAAATTCAATGAATTGAAATGAAAAATTGAAAAGATGAAAGGGGTGAAGAAATAATAGGCAATTTGTCTACTCTTTAAAAGGAGGAGCAACTTCTCTCTGCCGCCATTATTGCAGTTCTCACTCATTCGTAAAGATTTTTGTTGCTCACTCACGTATAAAAAACTCAAATACTACAAAACTGCAGGAAACATAAAGCTTAGCTTGCATCTGTTAGAAGCAGCTAGAATCTACCAGCTTTTCAGACGAAATGAAGACATTTTGGTAAGATCGTACGGGGTGGATAAAAAGTCATTTCGATAACTTTTTGAGTTTTTTGCGCCTAATTCTAAGCTGATGCTGTCAAACAATACTTTTCCACACCAATCGTTTAGTTCTTTTCCCTATGTAAACCGCATATACCAACACAAGGAGTGCTAAAAAATCATCCTGGCTACACAACACTAGAATGGCGCGAAAACGACCCGGCCAGGGAACGCTAGGGATTACCTGAGCCGGCGCGCCAGGGAATTAAACCCACAGAAGAGCAAGAGGAGGGGGTGGGGGGGCGTGGGGGAAAGGGGTTTGGACGGAAGAAGGGTTAAGGGAACGAGCAAAGAGATAAAGGAAAGAGAGGACAGGTTGGTATGAGGAGGAGGATATGGTCCAGGGTATATATGTGTACACACGGGGGACATATCTCTGTGGTAGGAAGAGGACTTGGTAGGCGCAAAGGTTTGTGTGTGCTTGGGGCAAACAACCTGACGACGTGACGTCCTTACCCTCCCTCACCCATTTCCATCTCAAATTTGGAACATAATCGTGGAAGAAGGGGCGCGAGGGAAGGATTGTACATGGCGGTGGGTGGCGATGAACCAACCCATCCCCCTTCCCATGGGAGCCTTAAAAAAGGGCAGAAATTCGGGATGGGCATGATCTACACCTACGCTGTAACCCGCGGGACACCGCGGTATAATGCAAGGGGTTGTCATTCACGTACCTTACGGTAAACTCCATTGTTATTTTGAACAAAATCTGTATTAAAAGTGACAAAAACTATAACGTGGTAATATTGCGATAAAAAAATTTCCTAGTTAGCAGTTACGAACTGTACGAGGGAAAAACACAAGTACTCAGCCCTAATGTATATCCTCCTTATTTTGAATGTGCAGTTGAATGATTCAATGCATCCTGAGAGCCTAAAATCAGATCAACGTTCCGAATTAATCTTAAGTACTTAGGATCTGTAAATACGCATTATTTTCTATACAAGAAGGTATTCCTGCTTTTGTTTATCAGATAAAGTGGCTACTTTTCATCTCTGTCAAATCCTTATTCTCTCCAGGCTCAAAACAAATTTCTGCATATCATAATTACTGCTTAGTAAACGATTAAAGAACCAAAGTACATTTAAATATACCCTTGAAGGCGGGATCCACTGGCCGTGCGTACAGAAAGTTGACGCTGATTTTGATATTTAAAACCATAGTTTATCCACCAAATTCCCAAAATAAAATCCAGATGGCAGTGCCCGCTTAGACCTTTTTAATACGTTGGATAAAGATTAATGCAAAATGACTTTTTTCTGTATTTATCTTGACATTTTCTCAGAGAATGCAATTACTTTCCTGTCTGGCAAACATTTCCTTTCAAGTGATGAATTTAGATAGGGAACAAAGTGCAGCTGGTGGTTTGGCGAAACAGTAGTGGGAAAAGGCAAGAGCCATCTTGGCTTCTAGAGCAAACGATAAATACTTACCACGTTAGTCCACGCAGTGTTGTCACAAGCCTGATTTGTCTTCTCCGGAAAACCCCTGTTCTTATCCGTCGGGTCGCTTTGGTTTCATGGAGAAAGAACCACATGGACGAAGCCGATAGTAGTTGCTGGAGTTAATATTGAATTTGTGAACAGTTCCCGTTGAGTCGAAATGCCTCTCCCGCTGTTGCATTAATGGACTACGAAATAATACTCGGAGAGCCGTTCAGATGAAGAGAGGGTGCAGTGGAACGGCGTAGAGGAATTTCCCCAACTCAATTCTGTCTCCGGCAGTGGTGTGACCACAGCTCAGGAAGTGCGTCCTCGCCACCAGTTTTCTGTCACCGTTAATTAACGTTATCTCTTCATTAGCTCGCAAATGCATTCGTGGCCACGGAACTAGAAAACTCTTGCTATCGTAAGCGCGCCTTTCAAGCGGTAAGTACACAACCACCGCAAGCCAAACGTTAGAATTCTGATCTAATGAAGGAAGCATGTGACCGTACAGCTAAGAATCAACTCCGATTAATGCCTGGAGGCATTATTCGCTAAGCTTGGAATGCATCAAGGGTAACTGTAATGTTGAAAACATACCTAAACTTGCTTCCTATTCCCTACACTTCATTAAAAGGATAATTGACGAATCACCACCACAGATTAATAACCTTTCATTACAACATAAAATAAAAATTCTCAGCATATTATACCCTTGAATTATTTACTAATGGTAAATATAAAAAAAATACTAGTAATTTATACCGCCAAACATTGAATGTATTTCAACAGTTTGTATGCTAATTAAAATCGTATCATCAACCACACGACTTAAAATTTCATTGTTCTCGCAATATTTACAATGACATTAACTCCTATACTAAAAATTTAATTACTTTACTCACTTTGACTCCTGTTCAATCTAGCTCACTTCATAATGACAATGATTTGATTATTTCCCTCTTACATCCAATCGAGAATCTTACAAAAGTCAATGTTAACAGAAAAATACACCACTTTCGTCACACTATTCAACTTTTCCACGAGAATGGAGTCTGGAGAATATCTGAGTTAGGACTCCTGTTCAAGTTTCTATAGAAGATTATTATCTTGGCATAGAATATGCCGTGGATTTAAACCCATTTTTCCATTCTGCATCTCTGTTAATTCATAATAATATAATTACGGAACACGACTCCAAACGTGCTGACTTAAAATCTCTTTTTTTCCGCAAAACATTAAGTAGCTTCAAGAAACCCATGCAATGATTGTTACGTAGGATATTAACATGAATCTATTCATAAAGTTTGATATTTATAATGCACGAGGGTCATAAATAATGCCACATTATACGTACTTCCTTCAATATTTCACACAGTATGTAAATGAATATACAGAATATGTTCTACGGATGCCACTAAATATGTATAGTTATTAGAACATATATTGCGTGCAAACATGTTTCACGTTCGTTGAAAATTCACACCCCTGCCATATTTAAGGCGGCCTGCAGAGTAGGCGGATGTATCTCAGTATCGCAGTGCCTTACCTATGCATGACTTCTGCTCCGTAAAGGTAAAAGCTTCATCGGCGCGAAGACATTTCGTCGGCAGAGATTTATGTGCGTTAGCGAGTTCAGCACTTGCACGTTAGAAATATGACCCACGTCTGGAGCATCCTAAAAGCAATACATACTGGAGGAGGCATGCCTCGCGTTGATTGGTCCGGCCCGAAGGGGGGGGGGTAAGAAATGAGGGGAGAGCGGGAAGGGGTGAAAAGTGGGGTGGTGAGAGCAGGAGGTGGGGGTAGATAGATCTGGAGAACAATGTGGAAGAGTTGTGCCGGACATTTTAATCTGCTACCGTATGCATGACAGGCCGCTCTCTTTCCAACTCTCCTCCCTTCAACCACCTTATACCTCCTCCTACCTTTACCGCTCGAGAGACCCTGGGAAACCCCTTGAGTGTCGGAGGGTTTATACCGAATGCGGATGGAGGCTAAACTGCCAGGAAGGATGGAAGATTCAACCGAAGAATCTTCCGTCTACTCTACCTCGACTATTCAGCTTCTGTTCACTGAGTGAGACAAAAATCAGCCAGCGGTGCCACGTCTACGAGGGTTAAAGAATCCTCACGTAAACTTAGCCAAGATTAATTCTCCATGACGGAAACCCACCTTTGTTATTTCCACAAAACTACCACAAAAGTTTTTTGGAAATAACAAAGGTAGTTTTCTCATCATGAATATCCATAATTTCCACGAGGTCAGGCCTGATATCACCAGTTTTATAGGTTCAATATGTTTGTTCAATATTGTCTAGCGTTCTATCGGATATAACAGGCTACATATCTATAGTGTTCTATCAGGCATAACAGGCTTTAGAGATCGGGTTGATGCACTGTCGAGTTTACTGGCTTCACTTCTCCTGGCCGAGGTTCGAAACCCATAGCCCTAGGGTGGAGATTTTTCATTGGAATATCTCTATTTGTGTTTCTCATGGAGGGCTTTTCGAGTACAGCTATCCGTGTGTCAAATATGAAGTAAAAGTGTGGTACCCTCGCCATCTTCCCTTAAGACTAAGCAAATGCCAAAACAGTGTCTCCCACTTCCTTTTCTTCGGTTGCTCTATAACCCTTCCCTAATTAAACCAACTAGAAATCCAATTTAGCCTCATATGAGGCAAATGGCCTCAATTTTCGACCGCCTTCTAAAAAGACTAACATGTTTTTTTGTACTTTATCCACATTACTTCGAAATACATAAATGCCATGATTTGCAGTCAGGTGTACGGAAAAAGAGATACACTACTAGTAGGTGCGTGGCCATGAAAAAATCATATGACATGACCGGGAATTGATACAGTATCTTCCAATTATCGGCCAGGTGTGCTAGCCAGTTACACTACTAAGCCGCCTTAGTTAATCCAAATAGCAAGACATTTAGTCCATACAAACCCCACTGAAATTTGTCTTTAAATATGAGGACTTGGTGGTGTAGATGGTTAACACACAAAGAAAAATAACGGTCCAATCAAGTGATTTCTTAAACAAAGATTTTCATCTATCTGTAGCATATTTGAAGGAATTTGTGTAAATATTATTATCTTCATTTTTATCTCAAGAAGGATTGATAGATCATTATTCCCTGTTAGATATCCAACTCTCTCCTCTGCTCCTGAATTTCAACTGGATTCGTTAAAAATTTTATGACTTATAATGGATTTAGGTTTTGCGTCTTTTTCGTGAGTTCCCACTCACTAATCGTTTTACAGTGGCATGCTTTTTATTTTACTTGAAGATACCAAGGGTCCATTTATAAACATTTCTCGATTCTGTTTCTCTTATTATGCTAGTACTATTGTAAAATGATTTTCATCTCTTAGTGTGTCAACTTTTATGTGTAAACTATAATACATAAGAAGGCGCACACCAGTTATAAGGCGGGCACCCCCACATTGGCGTCTATGGTTAGTTGTTGCTACATTCCTAATTTTACAACCTAGCAACCACTAAAAAAGGGACATTTAAAAAAATATTGATAGCAAACTGCTATCTTCCATTTGGTGCTACGAGGTATATACTGGACGTGAATAGAGAGTTTACACTCTTGTAGGTTTGGAAATTCGCCAATTCCACCATATTCCTGCTATTTCACCGACATCCCAGCTTCAGAGATTTTTTCTCGATTGAACCCAGAGTCAGCATTGATTTTCTAGAGTATTCAACCACTCAAGCTATTATATACGATTCTAATCCATCGTAATAACAGCAAAAGGACTAGTGGGTCATTCTTCAGGAATTTTCATTCTTATTCACTAACTCTGATCTTACTTTTTCACAACTATTATTGCCAATATATGACACACTGATGTTTGCAGTACGCTTTAAAGGACAATTTACATGTTTCTTAGAAGAACGTTGTTTACAACATGCAATTTTATACGCATTGTAAATAAATACCAATTAAATTATAGGTTTTATCTCGAAGAGAATAAAATACTTAACTACATTTAAACAAGAATATAATAGTTAGTTTATCAGGCAACTTAGTTAGCTTTAATTTATAAAAACTAAAAATTAACATTCCGTAATAATTTGTGCGATCAGAATTAAAACCCAGGAATAAAGACACAATCCAGAATAAAGTTTCCAAATATCCCCGTTTGTTTAAATTTGTTTAGCTGTTGGAACATGAGTGGCAGTCCAAACTTACATCAACTAATGTTTCACTTCTGGATCTTCAGCATCGGACGCAATTGCGATATCGATGCACTAGCGTTTGTGTCACATGCGACTATTTTAACCTGTATGACAATTGCATGTTCCTCTATAGGGGCCATGCGAATGGATAAATCGTTGACTAAGGCCATGTTTGTCATGAACTGTTTACTACATAATCATTCGCCAGAGCTATTGCTTTACAAATGTCTGGATGAAAAAGTTGTCATATGCAAAACTGGTAAAATTCCTTCATAGATTTATTACTTAACAAGCTTTAGGTATCTTAATTTGTCACTAACTTCCACCATTTCAAAATTACCATTTACTAGCAGTTAGGCCAATTTATCACTGAAGCAAATATTTGTATTTATTTGTGGTGCGACAAACCGTCCCTTAAAAATTGGCCAGAATGATAGAACAACAAAGCTTTATTACACTTTATGGAAATATAATGTAAAGCGCTCATTTATGAGCGTATACACACGAATAGATTTCTCGTTTTAAAATTGTCAGCCTTGACTTCATCATCCCACGTAGCCCAAACCCTTTTTCGGCCAATTGATTTTACTGCAAGGCTCAATGTAATGATGAGATGTATTTGCTGATATTTATTTACATTTAGTGATATTTCTCAAGCAACAAAAAATTAAAATATTTAACCCCAAAAGTGGGCAAGCTTTACGTCAAAAACCCACAAAACCCCAAACTCCTCATCGACCCCTTTTCAACCCTTTATCATCCACCCACCGTATCCTCTCTACGACTTCCAATCCGAAGGCCCAATACACTTCATTTTCCGTTTTCTCGCTCACATTCTCCCAATTTTTCTCTTAGAAGCACTCCATTCTCTCGAGGAAGGATAAAGCTTTTGACGCGTATACAATGGTTTGCACTATAGATTGCCGAGGCGGATATAATCTTGTTGTCATTCTTCGCTGAAGGGAGAGAGATAGAGTGGGAGAGATGGCTTCCTTACTTTATCCCTCCCTTATCCCAACGGAACGCCGTTCCCTAAGCCACGCACTAAACGCAAGGGAACTCGACTCGTCACGTGACTGGTGGCATTTGAGTGTACGCGTTCAACGTCCCGCGGGCACTTATTCGCGACAGCAAAGAAAGAGGCTAGCTGACTGCTACTTTAAATGGCGTACAGGCATGCGTAATTGTTTCGGCCATTTTGAAGGGCTGCAACGGAGGGGAACAAAGGATGCGGACCGCAACTGGATTATTCGATTCGAATATTTCGGAAGGGATGCTGAATTATTCATCGAACGTTGGCGCGAATCCAATTCAGCCTCCTGCTTAGCGATTGTTTCTCTCCTAATTTTCTCCAAGGGATCAGCGCGGACGAGGAAAAGAACAAGGGAGATGAAAATTGCTGACAAAAATTGAATATCCTGCAGAATGCGTTTTAACCTCTGGTAAAACCTGGTAATATAATTAAAATAGGTTCAGCACTTGTGAAAAGTACAGAGAACATTTTTAGAAATTCCGTGGTAAAACATTTACATCTAATGAGAATATTTTCACTATTCGGTGAATGATTTGCACACTTCACGTGCGCGTAAAAAAATGTCAGTTTTTCATAACAGACTTTCACCGAATAAATATTTTTAGTTACTTAAATACACACAGATAATGCAACAAAAAAGAACAGTTCAAATTTATTTAAAAGGGAAAATCAAGCAATAAATCTCAAATTTACATTGATTTACCTGTATTCTAAATTTTATGAATATTTTATAAGACATAGACCAAATCTTGCGTATATATCTCAAAGTAATTTAAGAAAACTATTTTCACATATTGATCTAGCCAAAAGAATTAGTTTAGGCTCCAGTTCGTTTTCAATCGCAGCACATAGCTTGTATTACACATCATAAATTGTATTTCAACAAAAATACTTGAATGAGAAATGGCATGTGTTCAATAAAAACTAGTAAACTGGTGAATAGGAAATTACTAAGTTTTAATGAGCCAATTTTTTACCACTCTCGGAAGATCGTGTGAACATTTTTCATTAAAAATAATTTATCCTGGTTGGTAAAGAACAATTTTAATCAGTTGAATGAAAGATTATTATGTATGATGTAACTTTTTTATTAAATGCACTTTAAGAGTTTCTAAAATTTCAATAAATGATCAACCCACAAGTTGAAAGCAGTAATAGTATTAAGAATTGTGTCCTTCTGACCATTTAAACCAATACTCATGAATTTTCTCATTAGCATGAGCAATGGATTATTTTTAGAATTTTAACTCGAATAAACTAGCTCCCAATTCAAAATACTAGCGTGAAAATCTGAAATTAATTCATCTAAACTGCCTAAATGCCTAGATATTTAATCGCGTTTTTATTGACCTTGTAGATCTAGTAAACCGATTAATAATAATAAGAAAAATGCTAAAATAAATTATCTCAAGGACTTGGGTTTCTGACTACTTCTGCACGCTCATAAAAAAGAAAAGAACTCCACGTTAAATGATCCAATAGTGATTAAACTACTTATCGGCCGTTCGTCCAAAGATAAGTCGTCATTAGCACTTCCGTGAACAGATGTAACTGTCACCGATGAAAGCTGCACTCACGAGCTAAAAATCTAAGATTATGGACGTCATGTCTTTGCAAAGTAGGATGACAGGTAACGACAGCAAGATTGCTCGAATCAGCTAGATTCTTCCTTATCGGAGAAAAGAACAGCCGCGACGGTGAATTGACGAAATCGGATTACAATCTAGATAAGAAGATAAAATTTAATAAAGCGCCCAAAGAGTGTTCACGGAATCACGTACCGATTATTTCAGCTCGAGGAATGACGGCATAAGGACATGGCTAATGGACAACACGTTTACTTGTGACAGCACTGCAGACACACATTTGCCACTCCAGCTGTTTTCTACTTCAGAAAAAAATCGACTTTAAGTCCAGCGTTTAGGTGTTTAACGGTCAGCAAGAAAAATCTCCAAGATAGGATTGGGCAAGGATTCAGGTCAATGTGGTCCATATTTTATGCGAAACTACTCACTAAACTGGTAAAATACGTGGTCAATCTGAATATAATAGTATCAAGTTTGATGAAAATATATCAGTTAATTTTCTATTTTAATACACCTTTTACACCTGGTGATCAAATTGCGAAATTAATAAGGTCGATCCTTAGAACGGGCTAACTTATCTATCATGATCAAACAATTCAAATAAAATATCGAAAACAGAGTTTGGCGATGAATGACGTTTTAATTCCATAGCAGTGATTGCGCGCGATTAACATGGCTTTATAAATAAATTAAATTAATTGTTCCTGTATCGTTTAAGGACGGCGAAAAATGGTAGAGAAGAACTGTACGTGAAAATTGAAACAAATAAACCTCCGAAATTATGTTAAAAGAGAAAACATCAACGGTTGTAAATTCGTTTCTCACGAGCTTTCACTACATATTGTACATTCATATTACCTCGCCCTGCATTCATAATTGAAATTATAATGTACTCAAAATCTTAATGCCCATGTACGTTTAACTGCTTCAATCGGCTCCAATCGTGACGGCTCTAACTTAATGGCTCCAATAATGACAGTTGATACTTTCTCTCCCTCTCACCAGCCATTTTTTAGCCATTTATCTCCACAAGAAGAGTAGTAAGGACATCGTATTTATCTGCGATGGTTGGAAGAATATTCTATATTTTCCAGCAAAGCGTATATTTCATTTCTATCCACCTTTCATGACAGCACCACATATCTATTGCTTTAGATACAATAACAGTTAACAATTATTTTACTAAAGCGCAATAAAACAGCTGTTAAATATGAAAGGAATTGCCACACTATCTATATTGTATATTACTAAGGTGTAGAATTATCGTCGGCACGAAGCACTTACTGTTGGTACTAATTGCAACGAAATGAACTTCATTCAGGGAAGCTACTAATAAACTAATCAAAAATAAAAACGCCAAATCTGACAAAATAATCTCATCTCCAATCAATACTTTTTTAATGATTTCTGCTGCCCAAAATTTACCCGGAATAATTTTATTAAGATCAAACCAAGACTGAAGAAAGATGTAGGGCGTCCTTCCCTTTCGACTAACCAGAAACTAGGAACGTAATTGTGCATAGGCCTCTTGCTGCTTAAACGTCGCAAATACCGACCCCAACGGGATTTCTGACAAGAGTTCACCATGCGTCGTCTTTTTTCTGTCCTTCTGCACCGTAGATGGCTCTTTGAGGGAAATGAGTAGGTAGGTAGTCGTGTGGACTGAACTGACCTCGGGGTGTTTCCGGAGCGTCGTTTTAACTAACCCGGCAAAAGAGCTTTCGGTGGATGAGACTCCCTTGCTGTTGGGAGGAGAGGTTCTCCCTCTCACTCACCTCCTCCTCCTCTTGGCCTCCCTCTCCCCCCTCTCCGCTGGATGAGAGGAAGGCTGTCATGGTGATGGACCGGGCAGACCAAAGGGAAAGAGTGGAGTAGTCGGGCAAAAGGGCTAGGGAGGAAAACCCTTAATTCACCTGCCCCTCCAAAATTGGGAAACAAAGAGAACGCTGCAGGGGGAAGACGCAAGGATGCAATCAAGGTAAGGGTGACTAGGGGAAGGAGGAGGAAGCACTTAATCCTGACAGAAAATTAATCCATTAATTGGATGCGAGGAAAACCCCCTTTGGCTCCTTGACATCAAATATCATCATACCACGTAAAAGGGGACGGCGCAAAATTTCCGCCGGGGAACGCTTTTCACTGTATAGACTGCAGTAAACGCTTCACTCCGTTTATGCTGACGAACGGACAACTACTAAACTTATACATGAAAGGGTAATGCGCGTTGATCTGAGTTGAGATGTGAGAATGGATCAACCAGGATTCACCAATAACGGAGGAAAATGTACAATGAAATTTCATCCCTTGCGCCTTAAACTTGGTCGGGGAGACGAATCCAAAAGACCGGGACAGGCAGGATAGGTATTGCAATAATAACAAAAGCTTACCTAATGTAACATATAAATAGCCATTTATTAGCAAACAGAAAAAGTAATTCCTTTTCCTGATTAGAAAGTAAAGTGTAAATGGAAAAACGGGAGAGGTCCACTACCTCTAATAAAATATCATATCGATGTAAAATAATTTATTTGAGCATGTCAAATATGTTGATTACCTATTTGCCTGAATGACATACATTTTAACATTAAATTGAAATGCAACCACGAAACTCAATTATTACGTCTCTGAAAAAATATACTTTCGGAGAATAAGAAATATTGCGAGCAATTTTCTTCCAAAAAATTGTTATAGAGTCTTACTTATACTACACAGCCTTAAAGTTCTTGAGAAGAAGATTCACAAACAGCCCCTGTAAAGGAAGTTAATCACTAGGTAAATGCTTTCCAAGCCTCATTATAATATGAATCATCATCATAAGCTGTCACCAATAGAAAGATTGGTTTGCTGCTACTTTCCACTCCTCTATACTTTCAGCTTTCCACTTCATTCCTACATAATTATTCACTTTCATATCCTTGATACACCTAATATTCCTTGAGACATTTACAGGAACCATGATATATCCATTCTATTCTTTTTATAAAACGTCACTGAAAGATAAATGAATCACCAACAACATACGAGGTGATCTGAATTTTTTGTTACAGAAAATCACTAGCGCCATTCATGTCAAATAAGATTACCTTCCCTTAGATGCCTAGTATAATATGTAAATATTTAAGAAAAAGAATGTTCATACCATCTTTGCATGTACACGGTGAGATTTGCCTTTTCCAAACACCATAATACCACTTATTTATATCCTAGCTAAGGGATTATTTTTTGAACTAATACAACGAAGTTCTAATTTTGAGAGCACGGTATAAAACGACAGACCCCTTGAAACGCGTTGAAGCGCTGTTAATGGAAGAGCCTTTTTTCCATTTATTAATCTAAGAGCACGCTGCATTTCTGTTAAAACTTCATCCACATAATTTTTTCAGAACTGCCAACATAACTGCTAGCTGCTGGGATTACTGCGTTTCTGCATTATTAACCATAGGTTTGCGAGGCTTGAGTTGAAAGGTGATGGCCTGCAAACCGCGTGAAGTTACGCTTCATCGTGCAGGGTGATTAAGCATTTCGTTTGTGGCAATTTGCACTTTCACTCCCATTTCAATTTCAGACCCGAAGCGAAGTCCCAGTTTTCTTCCCCAGTGGTCCGACTTCATGGCGATGTAAATCTCGTTGACGCAAAATTATGTTAGATACGATACTAAAGGCTGTATTACATAGCAACTATTTCAGTGCTGAAAACCAAACTCAAAGCATAATACATTGTACTTAAAATGGGATGATGAAATCCTTGTATGAATCCTTACACACGATTCAACTTTCCATTACAATTTCTGAACGGCACATGCGTAGAATCATTGAATTTGTTTACACTGTTCACATATAATCAATCAACATTCATATACTATTCATCAACTTCCTACTTTTAATACTCTATGATCAATTTTAATCGCTGTATCCCTATTCCGGAAGCACATTTTATAAGTACCGGCAAACTCACTGCGCACGATATCACAGCACTTTGTGGTTAAACAATGTTTAAGTGATTCCAGATAAACCACCATTCATTCTTTGGAACATTTAACTCACCTGTAGTTGGTAGAGTGATGCAAAACTAAGATGAAAAATATGTACATATCGTACTTTTTCCTGCATACAGAACTGATACTTGAATTATATTATCCAATTAAATACGACTGAACCCTTGACGCGTTACAAGTTTGATAATGAAGAACTTGGCTCGATTATCAGCACTGAAAATATCGTGTGAAATGGCCTTAACTTTTGGCTTAATCTTATAATTATTAAACTATTCAATTCCAAGTGCCGCACGTGCTGATTGTCAATCATAAAAGAAATCATTTATCTGGAATTGACCTCCTATTATACGGGACGGTACTTTTCAATAATAATTACCTATTTTGTGCTATATTTGCAATAGAATACCTATTATCTATGTATTAGTTTTATTTATACTACTCCAATCTCACATAGTAAATATTTTGTAAAACTACTGATCAATCTAACGATCCTCAGAGATAACGCTTCCATCAGCGGCTGTATATTTAGCTTAAATGTGGTGGATGCATTAAGCTCATGAACATCTTATTAGAAAATAAATTAAAACTGTTATGATTTCCCTTTTCAAAATGGCGGCCGTTCCAAATGTTTAATGGTAAATAAAAAAAAAGAACATAGGTGAAGAGAAGCGGATGGGAACCATAGAGAAGAGATGGGAGGTTATAAAAACAGGCATCGCAGGAGCGGCAGAGAAAACAATAGGAACGGTGGAAAAGAAGAGGGTTTAGAAGCAGTGGGTTACAGAAGAAATGATAAAGAAAATGGAGGAGAGAAGGATATGAAAAAACGTGAAAACCGACGTAGGGAAGAGGAAGTACAAGGAATTGAATAATAAACTCCGGTGAGTGACCAATCGGGCAAAAGAAAACTGGTGGAAGGGACAATGCGAGGAAATGGAAAAGATGCAGGAGGCGGGGGAAGTGGGCGCTTTGTACGCTAAGGTGACAATGTTATCGGGTGGTAAGAGAGGTCAAACGATACCAAGGGTTAAGGACAAAACAGGGAAGATATTAATCGAACAGGAAGATATCCAAGAAAGATGGAGAGAATACCTAGAGGAGCTATATGACAGCGAGAATAGACCCCTTAGCCTAGATCTAGAGGATGAAGGAACAATAGATAAGGATAGCCTCGGACCAGAGTTACTTGAAAGTGAAATAGAGAGGGCATTAAGAGAGATGAAGGGTAGAAAAGCCGTGGGAGCCGATAACCTACCTTCGGAGCTACTGAAGAATCTAGGTAGTAAGGGGAGAAAATCGTTTTTCGAACTTATTCGCAGGATCTACGAGGAAGGAGTATGGCCAGAGGATTTAGTGAAAAAAGTATTAATACCTATCCCGAAGAAGAAGAAAGCGTCAGAATGCGAGGAGTATAGAACAATCAGTGAAATTTCGCACGCAGCAAAAGTGTTGCTTAGAATACTAAATAGAAGGTTGGAGAGCAGAGCAAAATGCTATTTAGGCGACGACCAATTTGGGTTTAGGAAGGGGAAGGGAACCAGAGATGCGATAGCGGTAATGAGGACATTTATAGACAGAAACATAGAGCATAATCAGGATGTTTTCGCTTGTTTTGTAGATTTCGAAAAGGCGTTTGACAGAGTAAACTGGGAGAAACTAACGCAGATACTGGGGAAAATAGGAATAGATTGGCGTGATAGGAGACTCATCCGAAACTTTTATATGGGGCAGAGGGCTCAGGTAAGGGTAGCTGACGGTGAATCATGGTGGGCAGTTACAGGTCATGGTGTACGGCAAGGGTGCCCGTTGTCGCCTTTACTTTTTAACATATATGCTGAGGAAATGGTAAGTGAGGCATGGGATGAGCTCGACGTGGGAATGAAAGTAGGAGGCCAGTGGATAAAGTCGGGTAGATTCGCAGACGACCAGGCGTTGGCCAGTCGGTCATCGAAAGGACTGCAAACTTTAGTAGATGCACTGGAAAAGCAGTATGAGAAATACGGAATGAAGATAAATAATAGGAAAACAAAAGTAATGAGATTCTCTAGGACAAAGAAAGCGAAGCTGGTGATAAGAGTAGGAAGTCACAAACTGGAGCAATTAGAACAATTTAATTACTTGGGTAGTAGTAATAGCAAAGACATTAGGAGGAGAATAGCGCTAGCGAAGGAAGCGTTCAATAATAGAAGGGAGCTGATGACGGGGATCTTAAGTAAGGATGTAAGAAAGAGGCTAGTGAAGAGCTTGATATGGAGTGTGGCGTTGTATGGGGCAGAAACGTGGACCTTGAGAAAGGAAGACGAAAATAGGCTGAAGGCTTTTGAGATGTGGGCGTGGAGGAGGATGGAGAAAGTGCGTTGGACAGAAAGGAAGGCAAATGAGGAAGTGCTTGACATGGTGGGCGAGGAGAGGAAACTTATAGATGAGATTAGGGGAAGACAGGGTAGGTGGCTGGAAGGGGTAATGAGGGACGGTGGTTTGCTGAAGGCCGTGATAGAGGGTAGGATGTTGGGTAAGCGGGGAAGGGGAAGGAAGAGAATAGGTTTTATGGACGGGATGAAGAAAGGTAGGACTTATGCTGAGATGAAGAAAGAAATACTACAGGTAGAAACGGCACGGCACGTGTAAGAGTTCATTGGATATTCTCTGACTTTCATCACAACCTACCTCTAACCGGTAGATTACTGTATTGATTTGAAATTTAAAAAACTTAACTTTGCGAGAACTCTGACATAAACAAAAAATATTTTTTAATTTTATAATTTAATTGTGGTTCGAACGGAACCTGATTGTGTAAGATCCGTAGAGATTTGACTGAAATTAGTATGTTTTCCCGTTTTAAAATGGCGGCATTTCCATATATTTAATGGTAAATTGTTAAAAACCTGTTAACCTTTCGAAAAATGTTTTGTTTCGAAATTTATTTGTTAAAATCTATTTTTAAATTGTACTTTTTTCATTTCAATTTGTATTTTACTTAGATTTTTGGTGTTTACCTTGACGTCAAAAACTCTTTAGACGTCAAAACGGGTGACAGCAATTAAAAATAAGTGGAATTTTTACTGTGTTTTTTCTCATCATGAATTATAATTTGTGCTATGTTTGAAAAAGAAGCACACAAAGCGATACTTCAGCTCTCATTCAGCTCCAGCTGCAATCAAATAAAATCAATTTGAGTAATTCATTCATGAGCCGGTGAAAAATTATGAACATACAATTTAAAAGCATATTGCAAGTAATGGAATATGCAAACTAACGTAATTCACACTTCAAAGATAAGTGGAGATAAAAAATCTGCAGCTAGGGTTTAAAATACAGGAATCCAAAGAGTAGTACCACCAAAATAGCTAAAGGGGATAGATAAAGGCGATTTGGGAAATATGAAGTTAGTTCGGCACTCAGTAACTATGAGGCTTACGCTTTTATATACTGGCAACAAAATATCAGTTACGGAAATTAGCAGAAAGCCAGGAAAAAGAAAACTGCCACACGATAACATGGGAGAAAAAATTGATGATATGGATTAGTTGTACTTTCCCAAAAAGACAGGAAAGAGTTTTTCCATATGCATATAGCTATTATCAGACTTAAAAACCTTTTTCTACTCACAAAAATAAGATAAAAAGACATGTAAGCAATGGATTGTTGGCACTTAATAATACTTTGAAATTACATGCGTGTCTACGAGAAGAAATATAAGTCTCAGGAAATAGTTAAAAAGAGTTTCAACGAAGAATACCTAGCTATTCGTGTCTCAAATCCCCATTACTCCTAAACCAATATTAAAAACACGATACATTTTTGCTAAGCTTAATACTGATTTGTAAAACGAGCAAGTCTATGTCTCTTTTTTCAACATATATCCCAATTGATTACAAAATTAAGTGTTAATAGTAAATATGTACTTAGTGTAGGTACTAGACATTAAAAATATTCCCGAAAGATATTATACCAATAAAGAATATAAAAAAGAAGTACAATGTCACGTAATAGCACAACTTATTTACCGGCACAAATACTTTAATTGCGTCAAACAAGCGTTAGCAAAGAGTTAAAACTGCAGTAAATATTATTCTGCATGTTATTAATATATTCAATGATACAGTCACTGAAGAAGATTCAAAGAAACAGTGATTTTGATGAAACAATGACAACAATAAGGTGCAGGTAAAGGTAAAAATAGCTATAGAAAAATAGGTATGAGACAACAAGGCAGAAAAATTAAGAAGAGCTGTAAATTTAAGATGAAGGAAGGAATTCGACCGTTGAGAATCGGAGCGAAGAGCAATAATGAATAGAGGTTTCACGGAGAGGTGAGAGGGGAATAATAATATAGAAAGGTTTCCAGAAAAAGAAGAATTCCGGACAAGCGTGGACGAGGAGCAATGAGAGCAATGGACGACCGCGAGTGGAACAGAAAGTAAATTTATTAATGACATTGTGAGAGGCTAATTGTTACGGTTCTACTCGACTTTGTGTTATTGTCGGAATTTCTGCAAGTTCCTGAGATTCAAGGTGTGCAGAGCAAAGATAACTCAGTGAAACTAGGAAATCCAACAGCATTAACATAGTCTGTACACCAATTAAATCCAAAAGCAGAATGATGTAGCTAAAAAAAGTATTTTGTTAATTTCTTTTGGCCAACGTGTCTGATAGAGCAACACTTCAACATGGCTGTCGTTTAATGATTTGACGCTAAATTTGATTTTAGATTCAGCGATTTTTCACCTAAATAAAATATAATTTTATCACTTGTAAGAACGAAGGTTTTCGAGGTGGTTTATGATGAACTTCTTCATATTTTCGGGATCTACCGCGTTGGTTGCTGTAGTGATGACAACAGTTTCGCTGTCACTACTGCCAGCGTCTTCAGGTCAAAGACGCTGGCAGTGGTGCCAGCGAAACTGTTGTCATCACTACATCAACCAACGCGGTAGAACCCGAAAATATGAAGAAGTTCAATTTTATCACTTGTTTTGCATCTTAACATAGACATGAAAATTTTGTGAGGATGTTGTAATTTTCAATGATGCCAAGTATGGAGAATGATCATGAAAGTAAGTATAATTTAAGCGGAATACGGATAGTAATTTAATTGTCATTATTTCATAGTTTTACCATGCCATTCTTGACGTGACATAGAATCCTGGCGCTTAAACGAAACCTGGATGGAGTAATGGAGATGCCAGAAAACTGGTATTTTTTTGGACTTTGAAGTGGATGTATGAACAGAATGCAGGTCTAGCTGGAACAATATGGCATGCTCGGTGAGTCAGCCAGGGTCAAAAGGTTCAGGAAATACCATAGTGCAAGAGACATGTGATCACACTTCTAGAAAAGACATCGAGATTTCGTAAGAGAGATCTGCATTCTAATCTAGATTTTTTGCTGAGAATTCCTACGTTCCCCTAATTATTTTTCCTGACAATTTTGCAGCTTGAAAGAAAATGCATGACCGCGAAGGTTCTATTGTACGCCGTATTTGTACATGGACGACATCATCCTGATCCCGTGATCCAAAGTAAAACTTGGTTAGAGAGCGAAACGAGGATAGAAATGGCCAACAAGTAAATTGAGTTGGTCGCAAAAATAAACTTTTCCGGGGTCGAAAAGCACCACGTCGCTGAAACAAAACCTTTATGCCAAAGGTGCTTGGAGAAATATTTGCAGATTTGTAGCAATCTCATACTATTTTAACACGTATTCTTATGTGACATGAGATTACAATATTTTGTAACTATTCAAAATAATGTGAACAGATTTTCTTTAAAATGAGAAATAATGCACCATGTTTTTTAATGGCTGCTAAGAAATATTTCAAGGACACATGGCAACTAAAAGATTCGAAAAAACATTAAAATATGTCATATTTGCGTACTTCGAACACATCTAAACTGTATTTTGAAAATTGAAATTGAAAACTATCACTAGGTCAAGTCATAACGTCCGTTAAATAATGGCAAAATGTAAAATATAATTTTTTATCAAGTAACTGCATACATAATGAGTTCTACACATAAACAGAAGTACTTAAATTAAGTGTGGTACTAGAATGTTCTCTATTTGCTTGAAATATTAATTACAATACGCACTCAACAATACACGATTGCCAGTCCAGAAAACCTTCATCCCATTGTCTAAATTAAAACGGGGTTTGACAGCGGAACAAAGAGGGAAAGTATTCTGCGTCCAACATTTAATGAATTGAGTTGGTTGAAAAAAGTAAATTTTGAAGCGTCGATACACTTCACACTGAAATGAAACCTTGAAAGGAGCTATGCCAAAAAAACTAAAGTCATTTCATCCGACCGGATTCAAGAGAATTGGCAACACCGCGTGTCAGTCTAGCCGTATACTCCTTAATCTCTGTCAGTCCGTCCAGGTCAGTTGACCTCGGAGAATGGGGAAATGGTTAGCGGGGGAGGAAGGAAGACAAGGTATTCCGCCAGGCAGCGGTGGCATGCAAGTAAGCATTCCCCCTTTAACCTCGTCACCCCTATCCGAACAACCACCCCGCTACTCCGTCCGCCCCCATTACACGGTGCCCTTAAAACCCTTCCACCTCCTCCGATGCGCTAACCCTAACCAACCCGGGGAAACTCGTCCTTATCCGTCGCTTAACCACCCCCAAACCTCCGCCCTACCTCCCTCCATCCCGGGGCCCAGGCAGCCGCTTTAATTAGCTCCAGCTATCGCGGCCCGTGGTGACTATCGGCGGCCGGACTGGGCATTAGGTGACGCGTGACCTGGCCAACAACGACATGGGGTCTTCCCCGCCACGTCAAAGCCACTCTCCGCCGCAGCCCACCCCACCCTCTGCCCTCCTGCCCACACTCCCACGGCCCCACAGTCAACCCCCCTCCGCCCCCCAGGACTGCCTTTCACTCCCTCGATATCCCTGTCCGCTCCGCCCCCGGAGACAGGCCCCCAAGGGGTGTGGGGAGAACAGCCCTTCTCTTTATCTCTAAAAACCTCCCGACTTCCATCCTTTCTCTTTCGCTACTCCTTACAGCCTGGGCTTTGCCGACTGCGGCACACTCTGCTAAAAATGTGAAGTCTCCCTACAACCATCCAACCAAACCACTCTCCTCCACGCTGCGTAGTATTTACGTATACACACCGTTGAATGCCGCACGAGACAAAGGGAAGTCCAATTTGTATTAAGAGCTTTTCGAAAAAAATGTTTTTGAAACAAATAAATGTAGCTAAAAAAACTAAAAAACACGCTCCAATGATAACTCAAACTAAAAAGTGAAAAATAATTTTTAATATAGAAATAAAAAATTAATGAAAAATATTAATATTAACGTGAAAAAAACGTGGGGTGCTCCGTTGCTTAGTTAATTTGATATGCCTTTTGTAATTGTTTACCCAAATTACTGAATGGAAAATGCGGGAAAAGATTATGCTTTGAGCCATATTTTTAGTACCATTTTTCTACTAATCGTACCCATTGAATATTTTCAAGATTTGATATATCGAGCACCCCACGCTTTTTTCACGATAGTATTAATATTTTTCATTAATTTTTTTATTTATATATTAAGAATTATTTTTTACTTTTTAGTTTGAGTTATCATTAAAGCGTGTTTTTTAGTTTTTTTAACTATATTTATTTTTCACTTTTTAGTTTGAGTTATCATTAAAGAGTATTTTTTAGTTTCGGAGTGAAATTGTTAAAAATTATTTCGGAGTTGAGTGTTAAGGAGTCGGTTACAAACGAACAGACAAACAAATTTAGCAAATACGAAAAGCGAATACGACGATAAAAAATTCTTCTCCCGTCTAAGCTTGCTGCAATTAAAATTAAATTATAACTGGCCGTTAAACGATGAAATTAAAAACAACAAAAAATACGTCCTACATTGAGCCGCGAACTCAGGCCCTCGGTGAGAGTTGACGACGCTAACCACTACACCATCCGATCAACACACTAATGTAGTTTACTCTATTCCTCTAATTCTCACGCAAAGAATCTGTTCAATTGAATAAAATTATTAATCCTGGCGATTCTGATTAGAATATTGAGAAAATCGTATCAAATTATTGTACGGTCATTGGTCCTTGATGAGTCTACAAAGTTTAAAGGAAATCTGATCGTTCAAAGTGGGTCAAAATCGAGTCCAAAAGAGTCGGTTACAAACAAACAAACACAGGTGAAGATAATAAAAGCGTGTTAGAAACACTATTTGAGATATCTTTAAAATTTTTTTTCTCCCAAGGTGAAATGATTCCATTCATATACGACTGTTTAATAAAAAAAACACTTACTTACATCAATGCCCCCTGCCAATTAATAATGTTAGTCCTTGCCCATAGGTTCATCATCATAGTATTACAATCCTAGGATTGGTATACTGCAGCCTTCCATTTCGCCCTATCTCATGCCAGTTCCTTCACTTCCCTATGGTTCTTCTTCCCTCTTGACTTGCCCCAAGTACTTGTCTCTTGGTCATCCTCTGAGAACTTTCCCTTCAATTTTTCCTTCCATTATGCTTAATACGCAATTGTTGCGTCTCATGACGTGGCCAACCCACCGTGTTCTTCATTGGCGTATGGTGCTCCACAGTGTCCTTTCTTCTCCAATTCTTCTGCATACCTCCTCGTTTCTCACCCTATCCGTGCATTTCATCTTTAGCATCCTCCTCCAGCACCAGGTCTCGAAGGCGACTATTCTTTTCTGGAGTTTTCCCAATGGTCCATGCTTCTGACTCGTAGAGTGCCACAATCCACACGAATGTATTCACGTACTGTTTCCTTGTCTCCAGTCTTATGCTCTTCGAGCAGAGTAGCGGCCTTTTAGCCATGAATGCCGTCTTAGCTTGGGCTATTCGACGCTTGATGTATGTCGTGCTTCTTCCATCCCAGGTAATGATGCTCCCGAGGTAGGTGAATGATTCCACTTGCTCCAATCTTACACCTTTGAGGCGGACGTTGGCCACTACTTTCTCTCTTCCGCACACAAGTATATTTGTTTTCTTCTTATTGACTTTCATGTTGTATTCCTGGAACACTTTTTCAATTGTGTTCAGTGAGTTCTGTAGGTCTTCCTCGGTTTTTGCTACGATGGCGATATCATCAACGAAACGTAGTATGTTAATTTCTTCTCCATTCACTTTGATTCCTTGTTCTTCCATTTATTTTATTGCTTCCTCCATGTACATATTGACGAGTACTGGTAAGAGATTACATCCTTGTCGGACCCCTTTGTTAATTTTGACTCTATATTTCTTCCGTCTTGCGTGCGTATTGTGGCCATCTGGCCCTTGTAGAACTGGTAGATGATTAACCTGTCATTGCAGTCCAAGTCAAGTTTTTCCATAGTATAGAACATCTTATTCCATTCGACCCTATCAAATGCCTTCTCTAAGTCCACGAAGGCTCTACACAATGGCTTGCTCACGTGGATCATTTTCTCTACCAATAGTCTCAAGCATAGTATTGCCTCCCATGTAACCCTATTCTTACTAAATCCAAATTGGTTTTCTGACAGGTTTTCTTAAATGTTTCCTTCACTTCTTCTGCCTACTAACCGAGTAAGGATTTTGGAGGCATTTGACACTAGATTCAATTTCGGTGCTCCTCGCATTTCTCAGCTCTTGCTCTCTTTGGTATGGTCACCATTGAGCTCCTCTTGAAGCCTTCTGACATCTTTCCGGGTTCGTAGCAATCTTGGATTATTCCATATAGTGCATCTTGTGTTTTTTCACCAAGTGCTTTGATTATTATCCGATGACTTCTCCGGGGGCCTTTCCATTCTTCAGGTCTCTTACTGCTCTCTCCAATTCGCTTCTTAGTATCCCTGGTTTACGGTTGTCTTCCTCCACTTGGTTCTGGTCATCTGTGAATGCTTTTGTTAGGGGTATAGGGCCTCGGTATAGCTCTTCAATGTACTGTTTCCATCTATTGCCAAGCTCTCTATCTTCCATTAGCAGTTCATCCGAATTTCTGATGTTTTTGCATCTTAGTTTCCTTTCTCCGAAGTGCCTCTTGATTAGGTTGTATGCTGTTTCTGAAGTCTCCTTCATCATATTTTCGTTGATGTTCTCGCTGCAACTTTCAGCTTTTTTGATTCTCTGATAACTTGATTCAGTAACCTCGTATACAGTACTTCTTCTGTTTCATTTTTGGCGTTCTTATACTTTCTTCTTTCTTCAATGAGGGCTATGATGTGCTCCGTCATCCATGGTTTCTTAATTTCGCCCAGCTTGCTTGCTAGTTGTACCTCTGCGACTTCTGAGATGGTCTTGTTGAGGCTATTGCATCTCTCTACTACAATTTGGCTGGATTCCTATGCAATTTCCACCATCTCCTATAGGTTAGTAACTCCATAATTCATAGAATTGAAGGTTAATTTGGTTGAAATCAGCAAATACATTTAAAGATAATACTTCATGGGTGCAATTACTGATGACACTATTTCTACATTTCATTTTAATAATATTGTATAATGTAACTATTTTCCGAAGAAATTCACGCTGCATTGCAATTACCCATATCCCGCTTAGTGCCGCGCTAGATAAGGTTAAGTCAAATTTATTATTAAGAGGTGCTGTGATCTAGAAACAGTGTAGATATCATCCTTACTTTTCAACCCAAGATGATCAGATTGAGTTTAAATTAATTACGTATTAAAATTTTGCATAAACTGAATTAAGAAAATATCCTATGCCAAGAATTAACATGAACTATGATTTAGTTGGTCTTACTAGAATATTTAATTGAAGATGTTTTCGGAAACATGATTTAATTTCGCTGAAATCAACTGACATTTGAAGACACAAATTGATGAGTATTACCTTTGGTGACAGTATTTGCGTGAATTTCATCAGTTTTATTGTATAATTGAACTACTAATAATGGCAAAATTCCACGCTAAATACACGGATTCAACCGACCATATTGTCCACTTTTCAAACTTAAGAAACATTGGTGTCGGCGTAACATTTGCGATTGGACGCATTATTTCTCATGAGGAAAAATGGTCGTAATTTTCTACACTACCGTGACCTGACCTTTTTCCATTGGTTTCCTTGTGAAATATAAGTTACTTACATATATTTATTAAGCAATGATGAAGTCGTTAAGAGGTTGAAACAATATCTATTTCTTTAATTATTTTTAATTTTTAAATTTATTCTGCCACTATGTATTCCACTTGCTCTGACTGACCCATAAATTGGTTTGCTTCGCATAAGACAATTCGCATAGTATTTAAGATGGAAAAGACACCCCCTTTCCTTCTTCTGATCTTTAGATCCTAGATTATCTCATCCATTGTAACGCATGGCTTTGAACCCGAGGTTTCCTGTAGGTAGTCGTGCGCATAACCTACTGATAGGGGGCTCTCACAACCCTATTCAGCGATAAAATATATACCTTATGCAAATGATCCTACTCATGTTATACCTCAGCGGAAATTGACATTCAATTTTAACGAAAAAAAACAAGGGAGATCTATGGTTTATCAAGAAATAAAAATGGCAATGAAGAAATAGTATAATAATTATAGGCATACTATAATTACGTTAAGTTTTATTTCACACATTTCAATAATTACTCGATTAATTATACAGCAGCTTACTACTCTGCCGACAGTATTGTCAAAAATCAGCCCCTTAACCCTTAGTACAATAATGAATAACCGATTCTTAAGAGAGTGATGCTGCTCTACATTTGGTGCTCTAC
Organism: Pyrrhosoma nymphula; assembly: GCA_963573305.1. Classification (NCBI taxonomy): domain Eukaryota; kingdom Metazoa; phylum Arthropoda; class Insecta; order Odonata; family Coenagrionidae; genus Pyrrhosoma; species Pyrrhosoma nymphula. Next base: position 2,683,407 of record OY754338.1, on the reverse strand, counting down.
TAGGAGCTATGAATAAAAATAACCTGACGGATCAGAGAGGGAATATTTAATGCCACACTTTCAAAATCAAATTTTATCGAGGTAAATTGAATCGCATATTATCTATCAAAATAATAGAATAAACAATACTAACTAATATTGCTTGGTAATCACTTGATAAAAAGATATGAATTTAATTAATGTATCAAGGTTTGTACAAACAAAAATAGTTCTCGGCTCATTTGAAGAAGTCACAAAAAGAATGACGCCAGCAAAGTAATTTTCTTTGTAAATCAACCGATAGATTAGGCTAAAAATAGTGTTTAAAAATATTCTAAAAATTAGGTGCGATAACCATTTTTTGGGTAAAAACAAATAAAAAATATGCCACGTTGCCATATTTAATTTTATAAACACTATAACTGCTGCAAGAAAAATTATCTACTTCTTAAGAAGTATGAATCAGTTGGATATTGCTCAGTCAGCAAATAAGCTTGAATGTAAAGTTAACAGTAAATATAGTCGGCAAATAAAATTAAAAGATATTTTACGCCATTATTATGCTATAATTGTAGCATTTTTAGGTCTTAATTTGTTAAAAAACGGAAATTGCACTTGTACTTATTGCACGTTCATTCCCCGAAAAAAGCAGAGAACATGACATTTTCTCATAAAAATAAAAATTGATAATTTTTTAAATATTTTTTAAATCACCAATCTTGTATTAAATCACCTTTTATTCGGTGTCTTTTGTGAAACGTGAATTCGAAAGACATATTCTTCATTAAAATGTATTATGGTCAGGTTTTTCTGCGAATGCCTCGAATGTAAAAAAACAACAGTCGTTCCATTTTAAGGACATATCACGAAATTCACTTAAATTAATGTCCTTGATCAACTATTACACGTAGCACATCCTAAAACCTTCACGTTGGCTCGCAGATGACCGCTTCACGTCTCATTATTCACGAAATATCGATTCCAAAACGGTTTGTTCTAACCGAGCAGTTAAGGATCCTCGCGCGACCTCGAGATCTACTGCCTGCATTATGAACGATTTATCTAACTGGCCTTTTCCATTCAATCCTGCAATCCTTTCACGTTTGGACCCCTTCGGCCAAACACCCTCCCCTCCCACATCCACCTTTCCCTTTCAATTCCTCCTGTCCGACGCGAACCCCGAAGGACATCGTCATTTATTCAGCGGCGGTGGTGCACGGCCGCGCTCACCGAACCCCACCCCGATGATCCATTCACAGAGCAGTCGCTCAAAAACCCCAATACTCTACGAGAGGACCACCGATTTCCTCTCCCACACAGTACTGGTTGCCTTGGCAAAATAAGGACTCCACATTAATAAAGTATCCCCGGGTTTCGGATTTTTATCGGACTTTCGGGTAATTAGGCACTTGGGGGCAGTCCTAATGAAGTGACGTAGATGGTGGATTCGTGGGATGGATCTACAGACGCATGCACAATTTATTTATGCATAGCAAAAGTGTAAGTCTATATGTGAGTTTGGAGTAGACATTCTCGGAGGAAATTCAACATATGTTGCTGGAGCCAGTGTATTTCGGTAGAAACGATCACAAGCAGAAAATATATTGCAGAATTTTAGGTTTAAAATGTAAGGTTTAATTAAGGTAATTAAGGTTTATATTTTTTTCCGCGGTCAATAAGGGATAATAATATTGGCTAAAGATCATTTCTATGAAACTCCTACCCTGACTAGGTAATGAAGGCCATGTAAGTTTAATAACGTAGCATCATTACTTCCATCTCACTCCGCGTGAAATGTCTGGCATAATTTTGTTTTCTGTATTACGTAGTATTCCTGTAACAAAAGTATTAGAAATAATAATCAGTAGGCGTTTCTAAATCAGTGTACATTCACAGTGTTCGCCATAGTAGCACTATCCTGGTTTCTGGTGTTGCCGCGCGCATTGGTTTCCTGACTGCTTTTTAGCATGTGCATCCATGGCAGGGCAGGGAGCGAACGGGGTTTGTCCTTGAATTGAGACGACTGCTGCACGCCTGATCCCCGTGCCAAACATTCTGGAGTTCACTGGCATGTAACTTCAGGTGTATATATCTATTACTATATCAATTTCAGTTAGAAAGAGGAAGGGAGTGATTGTACATAGGTCTACATTAAAATATGCAATTAAATGTTGGTCGTGGGAGGTCATAAGACAGAGTTACGTTGAACAGCATAGATCTGGTTTTTTAAAGGAAATCCCACGTAACAACTTTCAAAAGATCAACGTAATTGGCATCAACGTAATTTTAGGCTCGCTGCTGTCTTTTAATTATTTCCCAATTAATTACTCATAATTATTGACGAGGACTGTTCCTATGAAGGCGACCATTTCAACTAACCGAAAAAATGAAGTACTTCGTAAACTTTTATTTAATAAATAACAATAATTCTCATTCAATTTCAAAATATGCTCCATCAGCTAACGGCTGTTGTTAACTAGTCATCAATAAATTAAATTTCCATTCAAGTCGGTGGTTTTTCATTTAGCCTCATTTACAAGTATTATAGTTACGCACATTAGACTATTTTGAACAACATCTTTATCAAATTATTTACATAATTCAGCTTTCCTGCCAATAGCTGTAAAACGCTCATGAAGTTTAATTTACTGCATTGTTGGTAAATATTGATTCCCTTGTGTCTTGGCTTTCGGTGTGATACCTGGTTGTAAATGGCCTTGTAACATTTCAATACTTCATCATCGCAATCGAAAACACCCTTGTAACGCCTCCTAATCTAAAATTAGCAAACAACTCACTCTTAAAATAACGGAATAATGACTAGAAAATGCCCACAGCATAAATATAGCTTATTTACGACCTCGGTTTGAATTGTAATCATATCATCATCAGGAAAAATGTGAATTTTAGTGCGAGATAATATGAAAAAACTGTAGGGGGGAGAAAATGATGTTTTTGAGGAACGAATTATTACACAAGATAGGAATGTTAACGAAGAAATTCCGTCACTGAGTGCACCGTTACTTTTCTCAGCGGTATGTTGCCACTGGCACCGTGCGATGCTTGCTTATAAGTAAGCTTTACATTACATATCCTTATTTGAATAGATAAATATATATGACCCTAAGTGTCCCTAGATAGACCCTTCGAGTCCCAGCGTTGTTGGAGTAGTCCCAGAGTTGAATAATATAATTGTACGATATTATTTTATGATAAATTATTTACGGTGACTAAAAAATATTGATTGAATTATTAAATATTTGAAATAAATGCGTTCTCTTAAAGGAGTTCACGACTATAAGTCCGACAAAATGGTAACTTCGTCCCATCGAATATTGCCTTTTTTTCTTGCTTAGGTTCTGAATTTAGCTCATCTTACAGCACATAACCTCCGAGTCTCCAACGGTTCCCAGCATAATCATTTTCAAACTCCACGCAATATCACCGGATTATTCAAAATTTGTTTGCTCGCTACGTATTTCCTGATCGTGCAAGCTCCATGAGAGACCACTACGAGTCAGTCAATCACAGTCCACGCGTTATGCACAGTCGCCACCACGTGTGTGTCCTTGGGCCCCTTCCTCACTCTTTCCTCCAACTCCCGGAAGAGTCTCCGGGACGCGCATGTAACGTGACCTTCCGATTCGCGTGGCTGACCGCAGAATGGGCTGCGTGTTCTTCCGCGATGGCCCCATCGAGGGTCAATTAGCGCTTTGTGTACCCCTTAAATCGATGACCGCGCCATTACAGTGCCTATCGTTTGCGGGGGTCTCGGGCTGTCCCGCTCTTGTTTTGGCAACGGGTGAGCTAATCGCGACAGTTTTTGTCGGAATCCCGGTCTCGGAGTACCATTAACTACTGGATGCAGGAACAGTTTCCTGTAGCCACCATGACTATTTTTAGTACGGGCCAAATGACTTGCACTATTTCTATTTGTTGCTCAGCTAAATTGAGTTGTCTCATTATTAATTTTTAAATAGCAATTTTCGTTATAGTACTGAAACTAGTACTGTAATAAAAATACCTAAATTGATGTGTTGCTTAAATTTTCACGTATGTTTGAATCTATAGGATAAGTAGCATTAGCACAAATCATCATATCACTAAAAAAAACCCGGATATCACATATATAAAGAATACATTTCATGAACTCCATATTTTCAGGCGCAACTTTGTGAAAATACATTATGACAGAAACAATTAAAACTTCGCTTTATTCAATAAGGTTTTATTTCAAGACGACCCGTGTCATTGCATTGGAGACATCCTCAAGTATATTTTCAAGTCCGGTACAGAATATATGTCCAATTACTGGGAGGGTGGGGGGGGGGAAGAAGATAATGGCCCATTGCAATGCTAAGGGAATGGTAAGGCCCATTACCTACCCCTTCCCCCCACCTTCCCTGTTATGGATATATATTCTATACTGGACTTGAAAATGAGCGGCGAAAAATACTGCACTGTGACCAGCTAGTTTCATTTTCGTGGACCTGGTGTTGATATTGCAATCTAGCCCGAGCCTGACAGCGCTAGAAAAAACTATTGAGAGGAATAAATTTAAACGTTCAGGAATGTTACCATTTATCATTTGAGTCATACGCATGAGTTATGGTGCACAGTGACTCAGGTATCGAAAACAACAAAAATATAAATAAATAAGACAGTTCCTACTAGCACTAGTACACTCCCCTCCATGGCCTCTCTCATCATCTCCTTGGAACGAACCTTGAGTTAAGATGTTTTAAATAAAGTTTCTTTGGAAAAGTTTGTTTATCCTTATAATCATGAATGATCATTTCCACTATAGCCATTGCATGCATAGTATAGTATTTCCTCAACAAAACAGCTCGCTAGGATTGAATTAGGTCAATGCCCTTGTCCTCCGTTTCCAAGATAGTATGTTTATTAGATTCATTGTTGGCCTAATTCAACTCATAAATCGGTTGCAACCCCCTAAAATTGGTACATCTGCTAAAAAGGTACTCCTTTATTCCCCACACACTGACATAAATCTCCACGGAATGCCATTAAAATAGTACCATCAACCAACCGTCGTCATTTTGGGAACGTGACAGAAAAACAGGCCGTGGAACGTGCACGCTAGGCACGCAATAAAGCCGCAACGTCACACAGTCGATATACAAACGCAATTCACACATTGAATGCAAGAAACGAAAACTGCCACCCACTGTTGAACACCTAACCTAAAATGCACATACCCAAGGCGACACACTCTCCCAACAGTGTCGCCTTAATGTCCGAGTGTGCGAAAGCGCCGTTTGAAGCTTTTAAGCCACGTCAAGGAATGTTTGCGCCAACAGAGACTCCTTCCCCTGCGCGCCTACTCCGCAGGAATGCCGAAAACTCGATGACGTGCCAGGATTCCGGGACGTTAGTATAAAACGTTCGTTCCTCCTGGACGCAAATCTGCTTGCGTTGGATTACTGGGTGTTGGGTGGGGGGTGGGTGGGGGGTGAATGGTGAATGGGGGGAGGGGTGGGGAGAGCGCAAAAGAGGTGTGCTCTTTCTGTCTCATCCTTTTACGAAGAGTCTTCCTTTTTAGATTGCTCCGGGTTGGGACTCCGGGCCTCGCAGAGTCCAAAAGTTTAGAGACGGACGCTCCCTGGCATCGGAATCCCAATTTCTTAAAAAAAAAAATATCCCGCGGCTCAACCTGCACTGGCTTGCGACTCTTGAATGCCTACAGCTGACACTCGAGAGCTAAACGCGCAAGTGGCTGAAAAAAAATAAAAAAATAGACGTGACTGCGGCGAAATAGTAGGAGAAAAAACCTTTTTTAATTTTTTTAAATAAATATTCTGTCGCGATCCTCCCGAGCATGAGATTCGTCGAATTCCTTTTTGTCTTAAATGCGCAAACCGTGTTCAAGAGCGCTTAAAAAATCATGAAACAGGTAAATTCCAAGTAACCGTTCTTACCGTGCTTACGTGAAACTCTTGCTGCCAACCACTCCATTTCCCAGTCGCACATGCAAGGGCAACGCTTGGTGCAAAGTCTTAGACTCTTAAACGGTTCATCTTTGGTCAAACTCTGCACAATGTTAATTACATCATCTAAAGGTAATCAATTAGTATGAATTCAATAAAAATCAACTATTCAGACATGCAATGGCTTGTAAGTATATTAGTGCAATGTTATCGTAAATTAATCATTTTGTTATAATGAAATATTATAAACTAATATACCCGGCCTGTACCATAGTATTTATGTGCAATGACTTAAACAAAGATTAACAAGGTAAAAATGATAGATTACAGGAATACATTTTAACGTCATGGAAGCATTTGTCTCATGTTCTCGATATTTCGCTCTCCTACACATGTGGTCATAATAATATTTACCAAATCTCAGTTGTAAAAATGTTCAGTTTCACTAGTATTCCTGTTCACTCTAAACGGTATCTGTTGTACGTTGTTTGATTGCGTCGCGTAGTACATACATTTACGAGACATTTATCAATGGTCTATCGCTGATTTACAATTAAGTTATATGTGACACGGTACATATAAGGGCTATATACCAGCCATAATATAAAGGAGAGCAAGGAACATGTCAATGTACGGTCGACGGAGCGAATGCGGTTCTACCAAAAACTTGCTTTAACGACGACGACGATAGGACAACCAATAACATGCTTTTATCTCTCGTGATAAAAGAATTCCCTCAAGAAACACAGTTGAAATTAAGAAAATATCATTGATGACATCAGGGGATAAAAAACTTTAAAAACGTACAAATGTTACATTGCATTCTATGTCCAACTGAACGATCGCATTAATCAACACTGAAATAAGCTTACTCTTCGTTTATTCCAGCACAAGCTAATTGCTATCAGATGATATTTCCCCACACCTAATGAGGCCACGTGACGTTGTTGCTGCACCTATTAATTACATAATACTCATGTCAAACCACTTCACTCTAGATCACCACATAATACTTACGACCAAAGTCTTGAAATCTGAAAATTGTACGTGACCCCTGGAAAAGTTCACCAAAAACTCCACTTAATCTTATACCCAATTTTATTTCACCAATACAATCCTTACAAACTTCTGCTGAGTCGCATGCTATTTATTCCACTATTTACCCTTATGAAATTCGTAAACATAATCCCTTCTTCTTTTTGTAGCCTTTTATCTTTACGAAACAACTCAATCCCCTCTCATGCATCCTCTCCATTCCTCCTTGGGTCGTTCAGGATTTCTTTTTCCTCTTTGGGTACAAATATATTGATCTCATCACTATTCTGTTGCCTACCATTGTTTGTCATCCACCTGTTCTCTCTTCATACAATGTGTTAATTGGTGTTATTTTGCATCCATCTCTTATATTACTATTACGTACTTGATCTTTAAATGCAAAATGTCTACGCAAGAAATACATTCACGCATTGATAATGCAAACTAAGCAAAAGCTATGTTCAATTTTGAACAATTTTAAATTTCCAGACAAAGTCCAATATGATAGATTGGCAGAATGAATGGCAGGAGATGGCTTTGAGTGGGGGGAGGAGAGAGAGAGAGAGAAGACTACGAGCAATCATTAATGATACAGAACGGACAAATACACGCGGATTTTCCATTTTTTTGGGTCTTATTTTGCATACTTTTCTTATGATGCTATTTTTAATAGATCATATAATGCAAAATGTCAAAACAAAGAATAAGTTTGTACATTGAGTATGTGCAATAAGTTAAACCCATCTTGGAAATGCAACAATCTGGAACCGCCGGACAAACTCCCCGTAATATTTTTTTCTCCCCGACACGGCATGGCGTCGATAAAAGATCGCTGAGAACGAGCAGCGGGGAATGTTTTAAAGCTCCTATCCCCTGCCTCTCTCTCAATCCCGATCCTCGAATGATTCATTGACAGTGCGTGATGGTTTAAGGATTGGAGGGAGTGGAGTGGGTAGTTGAGGCAGTGACTGGACCCCCGAGGCGGGGATGAATGCTGAGCAGGGTGTGTAGCAGGGGGGGGGGGCACTCTCGCTAGGGGGAGACTGACTGTAGGAGGAGATCGTGGGGATCGGCGGAAAATTCATCCCCCCCCACCGGGTGGGCGAGTCTCAGTTTGGCAGAATGGATGTCAGGAAATGGCTGTGAGTCTGGGGGAGGAAGAGGAAGAGAAGACTACGAGAAAAAATTCTCGATTGGAAAAGGGCAGTCGAATTCTGTCTACCGTTCCCGTTCTCCTCTTACATGAGGGGAACTGCTACACAGCGATTCAAGCCTCGGGTCAATTTCGTCCGGCAGTTGTGACTGCTCCCAAAGAGCCGAAAAAGGTAGCTATTGCGCTTGCCTGGGAGCGAACTAGAATGTTTCTTGCATTCGTTGTATGGCTTGAATGGGTGAGCATAAAACGCTCTTTTGGGATAATCTTTTTCAAAATCAACGAGGCCACGCTAACTTCCTTTTTCGCTCAACTCCATTTACCAATTTGCTTCGTAGTTCAGCCTTACTATACACGGATGTTATAATTACGTACAATTCAAATAGGAAGTCATGCCAAAGTTAATTTTTCTCTGAGTAATAGTACCCCATTATGATGAATTGACAGAAAGCCTTGGTATAACATTATGTAATATCTAATAAACTAGTACGAAATATCTCTACATAAATTGGTTAAATTCAAGATGACTGTACCCCATAAAGTTTACACCATTCTCGTGCCAACGCTTCCCACACTTGACTACTGCTCTTCGTTGCTTACAAATATCGACGAATAAAGGAACAAAAAACTAAAAGTGAAAATGAATTCCGTAGTCCGTTTTATATTTTAAGTAAAATAATGTGATCGGATCATTAACTTATATTTCCGTTTGACTTCACTGATATATAAACAACGTTGCATATTTCATCTCATTTCTGTTACTTTCAAGTTATTATTCTCTGGTAATCCATGCTATCCGAAGGGCGCTCCTAAAAATTGAATGTTCACTCAATATTTACCAGGTTGGATATAGAGTGAATTACTATTAGTTAACCAATCCTAGGACTGAATGAATACGGGTAATACGAGGCATAAAACCGAGTAGTTTACTGATAAAAGTTATGTATTTTTTATTTTAAATATAATATATATATTTAATATTTCCATAACATAGTCATTAAGAACCAAGCACAAAAAATACTAGGATAAGCTGTAGATATGAGTAATAGGTATTCTGGCCTCCAGCTATTGCCGGCACTGCAGTGGGCAAGCTGGGAAATCGAAGGGCACTGAGTGCAAATATCCATTCCGAGAAGCATGTTCCTATATTCTCTCCCAATCAACTCTAATTACTTACTTCAGCGCTTATTCTTTTTTTTATAAATATGGACATTTTACATTATATAGTGTGGAATTGCTGTTTAAGATCTGTCTTCTGAAAACAATATGAATTTGGCATTGATATCCCTTTATTATCAATGGAAATTTTGAATTGCTCGCTAAAAGTTACAATCATCCTCGAATAGGATTTGGGACATTGTTATTTAGACGCGTCATGTCGCTTTAATTTCTCCATTATGTCCTGAAAGGAATCTAAAAGACTTCAGAGGAAATATAATATCGTCAAAATAATATGGGCGCGTAACAGTATACGAATGCATCACAAACTTTTTTAGTCATTTGAGGATTAGAATATTGATTGTACACTTATATACGCCGTAGAAAATCATCACAGATTTAAAATGGGCCAATTGTTGCTTTCAATTTTTCAGGTGAATGCGAAAGGTGTTTAAAATTAACTTTACAAAATTGCATAATTCCAAACAACAGAGATAAATCTTAAAAAGCATAAAATTCATGGCACACGAAGGACCGGAAATAGGTGGAGGAAGTCTACAGGTGTTGGGGAGGGACAGGAGACACTATTAATGAGGTCCGTAACGATAGAGGACACTGCCAGACAGCAACTTTACTTAAATTGGAGGGACAGTATTTTGACAAACCATCGGTGTACAGCTTTATGCTAGCCACTTTCTTCCCTGCATTACTGGTAAGAGTTTCAACTGTTACTCTTATGCTTTTCACATGGAGGGATTACCAAAAATTTTTAAATTACTCCTGGAGGAAACTATTTTAAAGGGCCAGACAATGTTGGCAATGAAACGGAACGTTTTATGGCAGGTTCCAAATTGTGTTAAATAACTGATGACTACTGCTATCGTCTCATCCCGGTAAAAGTGTAGTGTAGCAATTATTACCTCGTACCGCTGACGACGGGATGTCGCCGAGTGAGTTATGCGTAAACTGGCGTATTTTACTGATACGTAACATTGAACGAACCCGTCCCCCTCGTCATAGGTATTTTGGTAAACCCCCTCGGCGCGACGACGACGTCAACGAGTAAGGCATTCGTGGCCTCGTGGACATTGTCTTCGAGTGGTCTCGTGTTTTCTTGTCTCTGAGGGTGCGTTCCTAAACTTTGGCGGTCACTCCAAATTACCCCACTTTTGTTTGGATGTATTCGTCTAGACCTATTCATTGCATTCTTGCACAACTACCCCTAGCCATACTGCATTCTTAGATACCATTTTGTTTTTCCCTGGCCTGGCCTGTTGGGCAAGCTTTGCACCCAAATTTGAACAGGTCGACATTTGCCAAAAAATAACAAAAGAAATTAACTGAAGTTAGTTTTTTATCAGTTAATGTATAATTTTAACGATTAAAAGTTAAAATTTAACACTTCTATAAAGGAACGATTAATTTAAATAGTTAACTACATTTTTAACGATTAATTTTAATCGTTACTTTTTAAAATCCTTAATCCCAAAAATGGTCGTAACATAAATAGTTGACAAAAATATAATTTTAGACTATCATACTGGAGATATTCTGCGCAAATGGTATGATTGATGGGTATTTCTCACAAATAAATCAACATCAACTTTCCTAATTTAGTGGAATACACCCAAGTTGCGTATTTCATTAGATTTTCTTTGAAGTGTGACTGAATGATGGCAAGTGAATTTTAATTCTGTTGATTCTTTCAGGACATGTTAGCATTCAACCCGCAAATTACCGATTTTTTGGCACCAAGCAAATTATAAAATTAAACCCCGCACTTTCATTGTAATGCTATTAATGATCAGCATGCTTATATAGTGGTAAAATAAAATATAAAAAATAAGAATCATGTCATTCCTTACAACAAACGTTAAAACATAGCTCATTAAAACTCCATGAAAAATATTTTATTGATAAGCATTTTGCCTTTTATTCCCATCTTATCTTAATTCTTTTTAAGCTATCATCCAATTAATTTAAGCCTATTTTTTAATTAAGCATTTAGACGGGCAGATATATATAACTATGGGAATATGCAATTGGAAATTCTGAGCGAGTGCTGCAATCTAATTCTGTTATTCATGAGGGCCATTCGTATTTCATGGGGAATAAGATCCGAAAATGTATTTCCGTTCCTTTTAAACATTTATAAATTCATTAATTACAGCGCGAACTTCCTCGAAATAGGGACAGCCCTTGACTCCTTTTATCCCCCACCCCTTTCCCTCCCCCCTCCGACTGTCTCTCACACCCCAAACGTCCTACTCCATTTTTCACCCTAATGCCCCCAGCACCTTTCTAAGTGCCACTGTTTTTTCCCTTAGCCATTTCCCTTGGTACAGTTCTATGACGAATAGAATTGCGCCAACGTTGACTTAGGCGCCTCCCTATTAACATATTTCTGGCACGCCGATTTTTATAATGCAAAAGAAAGGGGCTCGTTAATTATCAATAATAAATTTCATTTCAACCGTTGAAAGAAATTTTTCAGAGATTTTGGGACCCACGAGGTGACTAGTGCATTTTCTTTTAATACTTGCGTATAAGCCCATGAATAACTAGTGTCATCGTTGGAGTATAAAATTGATTATTACTAATTTTGGTTTTTCCACGCAGATACTCCAATATTTTGTAGCTATACTAATATGCAGTTTATTTCAGGGATAACGCCATTAAAATTATTGGTGGTGAGAGCATACATTACTGTCTCTATCAAAATTTAATTTTTTTGCTTTTGTTGCAAGCAAGCACTCACTGCAAGTCATTTCATTCTTTAAACTGTGCAATAAGTAACCGAAAATAGCGAAATAAGACTTTTCTTGTGTAAAAGTGAAGGAATCTGTTGATAATATCCTGAGAAGAATATTTTTGACAGGTAATGATAATGACCAAAAGCTTTCGCCGATCCTGATGGCCTCCATGAATTACCACTAAGTGGTGAGGGTGTCTCAGTATTGGAACGTATATTCTAATTTCGTACACACCTATTGCCTCTCATAAGCCTTCTTCCAACCATAATTACTTCAAAATAAAATTAACAGCACACTAATTTACTTGATTTCATTTTTTTAAATCGGGAAAAAATTTAAATAAATTACGACCTCAATCTGATTTCCCCTCGGAACCGTTCATATTTAATTCCTGTTATAGAAATTCCCACGCTAGGGAAATGTTTCATTAAAATAAAAGTGGACGCAATGAAGCCAAATGGGTTGATGCATGGCTTTTTTTTTAAACAGGACACGCATTCAAAAGAAGCTCCTAATTGGATACGGGAGCGGTAGAGGCTTTGAATTAAAAATGTACAGCGAAAGAACTTGTACGGCTCACGAGGGTACCTCAAAACTAGTTACAACTACTTGCCCTTTAAGAGTATTTACCCTCACTCCCTTAGTAATAAATTCATCCTCCTCACTAATTACCTTCCCGCTCACCTTTATCGGCGTATACCCTGGACCATATCTTAACTAACATGCATGAACATTTGTTCGTCCTCTTTAGAAATGGTGGATGGACATGAAAAGGATGAACGTACGCGGAGATGAATAAAGAAATACTAGAGGTTGATAAGGGCACAAGTTAAACTCTAAATTATTATACTTCCAATAAAACTACCTTCAACCGGTAGATTAATTTAATGCAATATGATGTTTTAAAATTGATGGAATAAATAAATTGTCGTTGGACATTTTGAAATGGTAATGATAAATCAGCAAAGAAAATAATTTATTGCTTAAGAACATGCAATATCAGATTATTCGATTATGGCGATACGTGGAGGAAATTGAAGTCAGAATTCATTTTGCCAAAAACACAGTACAAAATATCACTATTTCTTTTAATGCTGTCGATCGGTTTCGACGTCTTAAGCGTCATATACATGTTGTCTTGAAAATGACGCTTTATACGTCGAAACCGGTCGACGGCATTAAAATAAATAGTGGAATTATGTACTGTGTTTTTGGCATAATGAATTCCAGCGTACAATATATTCGGAAAAAGAAAAGGAAAAATGAGCGTGGCAGAGAATAGAGTAGGCGATGGAGATTTTTCAGCGAAATCCCGATCACTACTTTGGCGTTATTTGGAGATTACTTCAAGTGCAGTAGTCCGTCGGTCTGTTAAACCGACTGTCTGTCTTTTGTTAAGAGCAGGATAATGTTAATGCCGGGTTTCTCTCCAACCATTCCCAATTCCCCTATGGCGCTTCCTTTAGGGGTTGGTTCAAGTAGCATCAGTTTTCAGTTGCCTCCATAAATATTTAAGCATTCGGTTTTACCCTACAGCCCTGACTCGAGTACGAGTGGCGAGACGCAACCAACGCAGTTACTAACCAGGTTAACATACGCGAGCGCTATCCGAAATAAGCCGAAAAAATATTTCACCATATATTTATAAGCCTCGGCCACAGAAAGTCAAAGAAAAAATTGACATGTAAATGGATTTATGTTATATGGTGCGCATCGTATTTGGCCAAAATTCTGTCAAGAACTCTTTTTTAAATCTAGCCCTTTTTTATTTATATTCTGCTCTCTTTTGTGCATGCTTTTGATCCCTGAGTAATGGTAGTGCCTTACCCTTTACCAACCCCAATATACGTCCGTTCAAGGCTAGGCTCTGGGGGGGGCGGAGGATTCTACTGAATTATCTCACCTCGTCCAACTGTCTGCACCTCTCCAGTTTTGCCTCGGAAGCACTGTTCAGTGTTTTCTCTTTTATCAGAAATGTAGCGAGCGTACTTGATGAATGATTTCCTTTTACGGAATTATCAAATGGGCCACGCACTATTGAATTCTACAGCCCTAAATGTTCCATCTAATTACTCGTCCACTTACATCCAGCCAACAATAGGTATGGACATTGCATGGAAGAAATCTCACTATTGAAATGCCTTAGTCTTCATAGAAATCTCAATTGACATTGTAAGTACATCGGTTTGGATGCACTAAATTATTTGAATCAAACGTATAAGATTATGGTCAGAATAAAACGAACGAGATTCTTAATTCCACAAACTATAGAAAATTAAATTGTATTCATCTCAAGACGGCAAGAAGAAAATTATCTCGATGTTAGATTTGATACAAAGGGCCCCGATTCATAACATATTTTAAAATATTGTTTATATTTTCAAGATCATAATAAATACTATCAAAATGAAAAAATTGCAGATACATATTGTTTACAAATCAAACGTAAAATTCAATTCGGTAATGACGTACTTGATTTTTTAAGCAATCAAATAAATCATTAAAATAATTGTAATGCAGTATGATGTCATCAAATATTGAAAAAGTAATTATCTATCCGGTACAATATAGAAAAAAGTGATATTTACCTAAACAAATGTCTCATCTGTACAAATTGCACATTATGCATTACGCTGAGTGAGGATAAAAATAAAGGTATTATATGTATTACCACCGCTGGGTTCAGCCTCAGGTGAAAGGTGCTTGCTCCAAATTAATGTAAATGGCTTCGGCTGAATATTTATTGGGTACTCATGGTGTTTAACGGAAAATAAAATAAAAATGTAAGCCAAAATTTCTACATGTGTGCACAAATGATTCTATGTATATATATACGGTAATGGGCGCCACAAATAATCTTTTGTAATCGGAAAATTGAACATGTATTAATATTCATATTAGGTGAGCGTAAGCGGCTACAAGAGAAAATTAGACGAAAAAATATGTAAGCACAGCTGGGCTATTATAATGACACGTGGGAAGAAGGTAATTTATGTAAGCGTTTTTAATACAGTGATCAAACACAAGTGATTCATCAACATCCAACACGTCGATGATGATGGTTAATTTCTCTAAATGAGAGTTATTTTCCATAGAAAAGGTTAAAAAATCGTTTACTAATAAATGACTGATTATTTGCGGGGTTAATATCAAACTACGACTATAGATGCAACTTCAACAGCTTTCAAGAAATAACTAAAAAATATCCACAACTTGCACTGAGTTGTCTCTTCGAAAAAAATTCATCATGAGGATAGAGAAAACCCAGAACGTTCCTTCTACATAGTGGCAATCAAATGTGAAAAAATAGAAGGGGTCGGTATTTAGATATATTAGTGTTGTACGGTGTGCAGCATATAAACCGCTCGGCCAAAATTCTATCGATAGCTATTTTTTTAATCTAGCGCTTTTAAAAAAAATCTGATTTCTTTTGCGCATCCTTTTGCTCCCAGAGTAATGCCTTCCCCTTCAACAACCTTAATATCCATCCATTCAAGGCTTGACTCTGGTAAAGCAAGCATAGCAATAATATTTTATTATTTTATAACACCATGTTATTACCTCTTTGGTCGTTAAATCAACTAAATTAGTACTACGTCACTCACCCCCATTTAATATATATTTTTCTTACTCAATTTAAGTTGCAAAATGTTAAATCATAAGTGTTCTCGTAAATATGTGATAGACAGAAGCAGTAACAAAAGAACCCACAGGAATAAGTGATATATCAAGAATCTTGGGATGAAAGATATCACTAATAAATACATCTTTGATAAATGCTTGATTGAAACAATGTCAATTAGAAGAGATTTAAATTGTTGGACTCGCACATTCAATGGTAAGGCATTCCGAAAACTATAATAGGAGAAACAATTCATATAGAGAAGAGCTGAGAATGATTGAGGTTTATGTTCAAAAAGACAATGATCGAATATGACGACGTGAGGAATCAAGACGGAATAAGAGTACTAATGGCGTGAATTTAGCAGAAGCTATTGCGATTTAATTCCAATTAATTTGTGATAAAATTACGGTGTAAAGTCGCAAAAAGAATGTTACAATATCTAAAAAATGTAATTTGATACATCAATCACTCATTTTATTGCCGCCAGCTTCTTATGTTGTCAGTGCACATAAGTTGAAGGCTATACATGTTTGAGAGGGTCTAATGGTTTCCGGGTAGTATCCTCTTTAAAACTTTATTTAAATGTAATGTGATTTGTATTTTTTACATTCAGATATTATTGAGTTATGTAATAACAATCCACTATATAACAGTTGGCGCTGTTATGATGCCTTCTAATGTATAGTTGTAAGAGCGTAGTTTCAATTACCCACACTAGAGCCCATTCAAATTCATTAGCAAGCATAAACCTTCGGCGCTGTTATTTTATTTTATTTCACTCTTATAACTAACAATAAGCACCCATTTTAGAAGACCATGGTTTAGCTTCATATCGATTTATTTACCTGAAATCGCACAGTCCATATATTCCACGAGACTTTCGCGTCCCCTCATTCATTCCCCTAACGCTCCCAACAATCTGACATCGACACCCTTCATCTCAACCCATCATCAACCCGCTCACCTTCCCCTGTACCATCAAACCCTAGCGACCCACCCTTAGGGTCTTCCCCCTCTCTGTTTGCCCTTCCCAAATAACCCCCCAGCATCCATCCCTTTCCACCCCGCACAATTGTGCCGGGACTCCTTATCATACCCTAACCAACGGCTCTGACGCTGTTCATTCCCTCGCGAGCCTCAGATCCACCGTACCCTGTACCCTAGGACCTTAAAAAACCCTCACGTTGCCCTAACCACCTCACTCCCTCCCGCCCCCACAGTTCTCTGAAATGTGCCCTGCAGATATTCTCCGACCCCCCAGTACTTTCCTGTTCATCTCAGGCACGTCTCGAGCAAGCCATTTCAAGTAACCCACCCCCTTAACCATTTCTAACATGTATTTAAAAAAAAAGGCTCTTAACCGTGTTCCCTTTTCCAATTTTCGGTGAGTGGATAGGCGATGATTCACATCTTCCTGGGACGTCGGAACGTCAGTAGTTTGGCTTTTGAAGGAACGGGAAAGGAATTTAAAGGGTGGGCTGGCTGACAAGGCCTCTTGAGGCCCCCACCATTTCATCAACGAAAAAAAAGTTGAAGCTAAGAGTCGAAGTAAAAAGCAAATGCCTACCCCCATTCCGATAGGTCTACCATTGCGGTGTAGGCTATTTCCCGATATCCATTCAGCTTGAGTCTATTTTACTGTGGGTATTTATTTTTTCTCTCTCTCCATAATATAGCCGTAGGGGGACGGTTTGCGGTTGAGGTAATTAACTTGGGTGCATACAATTTTGGCTTTTAGGGAACTCACTTAAAGAAATAAATAAAATGCATGTGCATCGTCGCCGAGAGCGATTTCTACCAAGACATTATACATATATCTTTATCTTTATATATATAAAAGTCAATGTATGTATGTATGTATGTATGTATGTATGTATGTATGTTCTACATCTCCTCCTAAACCACAGGACCGATTTTGATGACATTTAGAACACGAGTTTGTCACTGATAGATAACAAACACTGTAGGGTTCAATTAACCGACTCCCTATTTTTTCAGGGTTAAGGGTGTGATCCTTACTAATATGTATAAAAATGTAATGGTCCCTGTCTGTCTGTTGCTCCATCACGCAAACACTACTGGACCGATTGAGCTAACATTTGGCATGCAGATTGAAGACATATCTGGTTGTAACATATACTATATCAAAAAGCCCTCAGGGCCCCCAAAGGCCCCCGAAGGTCCCCCCTGGTGGTCCATGCTAAGCATTGTGTTCGGTGCTGTGGTTTCATTTTTTGCTTTTTAAAAGAACATTCACTCAAGATATAGGGCTGGAATTTATTTTATCGGATGGCTGAATAAATATAATTTCTAATTTTATCAATCGATTGTCTTCTACCCTCCGATGTTTTCTGAAATTCATCTTTTCAGCTGAAAAATCTCACATTTTTATGTGAAGTCAACAATAACATATTTCCTTGACAACCAGAGATCAGATTTTCAGAGAATATTCACGCCTCTAGCATTAAAATATCACATTCTCCTGCAGGCCCATGATAGTAAGTAGAAAGAAGATCCGTATAATAAGGGCCCACAGTCCCAAGGCCCCCATGATAGATTGCTTCAGGGGGTTATCGTTAAAATCAATGCATATTTAACAAGATTATTATTCAACGTCTACTCTCAAAGTAGCTCTCAAAGGGGCATATATATGGGAGAACACTTACGTAGTAAACGTTACACGTAAAGGAATTAATAGACTACACACTTAAAAGAATATATACGTGCAGTGAATATCAATGGTAATAATGCCTCTGTTGCTACAACAAACACGGCGTTGTTTATTATCGTTTAATACTCAAATGTATTACACGTAATGAAACCGTCTGCCTCTCATTACGATCGCGAACTGTTTTTAGACTAATTCCCACATCAGTAACATCACAAATTATTTATACGTTTAAAAGTGTTAATGTGCAGTTAACTTAGGTACATTCACTCAATCATCAAGTTTCCTATTCTAGACTCTCACTTGCCGCAGTGTTTCCGATCCTTGGACTTAAAAATATATCCATCAACATGCCTAATAGAAAAAAGAGTAACCTTTCGTAAAAACCTTCTAGAGCAAAATGAATGTCTTATTTGCGAGAAAATGAACCCTTGAAAGAAAAACGACAAAGGTTAGACTTGGATGGCCAAAGACATGCCCACCAGCGATCTCATGAGATTCTCCCCGTGGTGTTTCTCGGGTTACGCTAATATCCGTACAAATTTCATCCTTACCTTACATACAGACGGGTAACCAGCTCGAAATCTGGTTCAAATACAGACCCATCTGTTTCAAACCTTCAATCTGCTTTAAGATGGCGGAAATTATAATTACGTCACAACATGCTTCTTACCCGAAAGAAGAACGGAAATTCTGCGCAATTAACGACATCTGAGAATGAAAATCGACAAGTGCACTAAGAATCACCATAATTTTTTTATTTAGAAACCAAAACCAATGATTATGGCTATGCCGAAGGCGCAGTCCCATTGATGGAGGATTCATAGGTCAAATAAACATGGCTTCTGCTGCCATTACTCCTCTTGACGTGTCAACCGCTGGATTGTACCCTACTGTGCAATCCTGATTAAGATAATCAACGTTGAATAGTGCAACTGAATTAAGTCATGGAATGCAAATATATTTATGTGCACAAGGGAAGCGATGAAGCTGTTAATCACTCAGAAGAAGGCTCAAGAGAACCGTAGGGACGAGGTGACCATCTATCAACCTTTGCTATTTAAGTATTAATGAGTCTGCAAGGCCGATTTTTGGGTTTCCCGTGCATGAAAGAGGACCAATAGTCACTCATCTCTCCGTGCACCTGGAAAACTGTTAGTGTGTCTACTGCAACGAACACAACATACAAGATAGGTTACGAACTCCTCAAATGACAACGCATACTGTTTTTCTTCGAGCTTTGTGGTTTTATTACAAAAAATAAGTTTAATGTTTTTCACACCCGTTGAATTTCAACGGGTATCTTCCGCTCGTATATATATAAATTCAAACTTACAGGAGGTAGGAGAAAGAGAAAAATATAAAGAATTCGTTCTTACGGGAACGTTTCGAACCAGTTGGTCCTTCGTCAGCTTTAGAAGACTAGTGCTGACGAAGGACCAACTGGTTCGAAACGTTCCCGTAAGAACGAATTCTTTATCTTTTCCTCTTTCACCTACCTCCTGTAAGTTTGAATTTATATATTTGTGGCCAATTGGCGAAAACTTCCAAAGATTATATATATATATATACACACACACTTTCGTTGGATATATATTAAATTGGAATAATCTATGAAAGAGCAAAAATCGTAACGAGTTTAAATGAATAATAGGTTGAGTGACTTATAAGACGTTAGATTTTTAATTAATAATTCACTGATTACGGATGGTTCATTCCTTCTAAGTAAAAGAATAAGTTTTTTAAGTTGTTATTCGTTAACCTATAAATCATTTTATAACAGCATAAATTGTATTGAATATATCTGCACCTAATATCGTAACAGGGTACGTTAAAGGGTATGAAGGATACTATCAACACTTGGATCACAATTCAAATACTATGTGATTCTCCGTTATTAGCACCACCACAAAAATAATATTCATGGGAATAAATACACATACAAATAACTCATTAAGGAAGTAAGTATTTTGAATGAACCCGGAAGGAATTGTAAACTGCGAGGGTGGAACATAACTCAGAGAGTTCATCTAAGAGGTCATTGAAGCATGGATCTCATGAAATATTTAAAACTGGCAGTTATAAAATACAAGTTTTCCTTCCCATAGCTCAAATATCCAGTTCCAAAGTTCCTCAAATTACCAATTGGTGGTGCAAGAGTCCCTGATATTTCTCTCTCCGGCATGACAAGCAGTGCTCATTCATTACGAATGATATCGACCGAGTTCAGAATGCACATTACAATTCCCCTTGTAGATGTTTGAAGAACAGCTGACGGATGAGTATATTAAAAACCTCTATTGGCTCAAGGATTAGCACATAAGCTAATTTTCTCTTGAAGTTTCTTAACTTATTATGCGTAAAAATATCAGGTTTTGCCATTTCGTTATACACTTTCCTTTTTTGCCTCTTTCTCTCAAATATACACTATGACATAATTATAAAAACTTTGTTTTTTACAATTTGACGTCAAAAGGTTCTTACATATGGATATCAACGCATAGGATAGCTCGGAAGTATAATCAGTTAGGATGGAAGGAGTCTGACGGAAATTAAGAGCAGCAATCCTCAAGCTAAGACATCGTTTACGATGATGAGACCACTATGCTCCGCTCAAAGCGGATGCAGTTAGAAAAGAAAGGAAGCAAGGCGTGAATAACTTCGCTCGGAGTTTGGCACTCAATGGATCAGAGACTTGGTCCACAGGATAAGATGACCAGAACAGAATGGAAGCCTGGAATTTTGCAAAAATGAAATGCAAAAGATACAATGAACTAATTAAATGAAGACCAAAAAAGTACAAACAACAGTTGAAGATGAAAAGTGTATAATGTGGAGGGTAGTAAGACAATGAAGAACGAATATTGATTTGACACTCCCGAATACATTTGGCAATAACATAATCGAGGGAGAAATAAAATGGAAGAAGCCGAGAGGAAGACCAAGCAACAAGTTCAAGGACCAAGTAAGATGGGATATCTAAAGGAAGAAATGAAAGGATGTCATAGAGTTAGAAATGAAAAGAGAAGAATGGAAGGCTACTAAAGAATCTTATTTTAACCAACTTTAGAATTGGAATTATGATGATGTCAAAACATGAACAATATAAATTATAATACAATCTATTTAGGGTCCTGTAGTATCACGTATCTCACCCATTTAAGTCCATCGTTTATCCTTGCTAAGTGATGTGTTTTTAGGAATATTAGTCAAGCTGTTTAATATGAAAGTGGAATAAAATAAAACAAAGACGACTGGATTCGATATATTTAAGCATTTTCTGGGATGATCAAATTAATCAATAGAATTTAAACATAAATCCTATTAATGGCGTCAAAGTTAGGCAAGAATAAAAAGAGTTTTCAATTTTATCTCAATATACTCTTTCTTACGTATCTGACCAGAATTCAAACTGATCCCACCAAATACGCCGGAGTTAAAACTGTACGAAAATGCCAGTGATAAAAGTAGCTTAACAATTTATTTGACAAGAGTGTATCAAAGTTGGTGGACCCCATTTAAAATGAAGGAATGGGCATATATGCATGTTAGGTTTCAAGGCTGTGTTATATTAGACAGATTTTTCAGCCACCAGCCCAGCAACCAATAAGCCGTGGGTTCAAATCAAAACTACGATAATGATTTTGTATTTTGACGTCTTGAGTTTAGAGGAGCTTACGGACATGATAGGAGCATGGTGTGGAGGAGAGGAAATTTACTCACACTTACTGTGTTGAGGGAAGAGTTCCGTGGAGTCACTTCGATACGAATGATCTTCCAAGTTCTCTTCAGCGTGGGTTCATCATAGTACACGGCATGTTTTTCAAACTGTAACGTTTGCGAAACTTGTAGTCAACTGTGATGAACCTATGCGAAAGAGAATCTGTAAAACCTTTCTCACACTTTCTGGTTATTTTTCTAAGTATATGAAGCTCATGTATGCACTCTCTGTTCTAAATCGTTCTGAAGAGCCTACTCTTTAAAAGACACTGCAGTTTAAACTAAAAAAATCAACAGAAAAAGATAATACGTTTATAAATGTCGTGAAATTAGTTGCTAAGAGGTTAGGCTTCCACAGCGACTGAATACGTTAGATCCCACCTTCTGGTATCAATCAAACGCCGCAGAGATCTGAAGACGCCGGCGTTAAGAATGAGAAACTGTTTTCGAGGAAACGCTAATACACTTAGCTGAACCGGAAGAAGGGATGTAACAAAGAAATGAATTGATATCTTTAAAAGTTATATTTCATAAATGCCTCCGAGGTTTCCAACATGTTTTATAATTTTACCCTCTGAAGACCCTCCAATCCACAGTCATGCCACCGTTTCATGCAACCGACGATAATGTCGAAGATTTGGGATTGAAGCCCGCAATTTCCTCCAATGGATATTCGCAATATCTACCCATCAATCCACCGCTTTGGGTAGAGGTCAGAATTGATTGCGCTGATGTCGACTCAGAGCGCCGGTATCTCGTGGGAGGGATTTGGGAGTGATTGAGGAGGGGGAGTGAAGCCGACGCGCCCGTGTCGCCGGGTCAGGACACACAGATTCCGAAACAAGATTGGATCAGAGGGACCGCGCACTTCAGTCTACCCCACCGAAACATCTGCGCTCTCACATCCAGCAGTGAGTCTTCCATCTCGTTTGGCCGAAACCAGAGCAAGCCCACCATAAGAATTTTAGGCCAAATGGGCGAAAGATTTAATTCACATCTTGAGTGATAAATCTTACTAATAGATACAAATTGCACCCATGGCTCGAGACGATGTGACAAATTTCGTATGAAAAGCATTCGGTCAAAGATCATTGGAGCAATTATTTGTAGCTCAGGATGTAAACTAATAGTAATAATGTATAAATGCTCGTTGTACCATACTGTTTAAGCCAATAACTTTGATGCAAAAAGTGATGCGATTATAATACCTAAATAGAAAGGGCACCATAAAAGAAAAATAAAGTAAAGATATACACATAGATGATATATAGTTCCACAATACAAACATATATCACGGAATTAAAACACAATCTTGCACCATGAACACAACCAAAGAGACACAATGTATAGCAAGTGCCTCCACCACAGGTCATGAATATAAAGAATTGTACGATGTATCAGCAGTACATAGCCGCCAAATTTGCCGGTAACACAAATGCAACACAAAACAGGAGAGATCAATTCAAGGTGAAAACGGATCGCATTACAATTTTAACTCAAACACTTTAGTTGAGAAATAAGGTACACGCAGGAAATCAGTTACTAAGCTCAGCGAAAAAGGAGAAGAGAAACAAGCATTTTGGGCTATTCTGAGTACACTCCTCCCGGCCTACGCGCACCCACGATCTATTATTCCATTTACCATTTCCTAGATTATCGCTCGCTCAACGCTCACTTTTTTTCCGCCTCCCCTCCCTTCTTCTTAATTCCTTTCCCGAGAGCGTTGACCCCTCTTTTCTATCCTCCAACATCTTACAAACTTGGCTCTCTCTCATCTTTCTGAAAATAGCTAACAATACTTCTTCATCCAGTTTCTTTCCGATATTTCCTGTTTTGTTATGATGTCTGTTATTATGTTATATTTTTATTGTATCTATTTTCTTTGTACGTTTGTTATTGGGCCACTGTAAATTGGCAACAGTTGCTGTATGTGGACATTTTTGATTAAATAAATAAATACATTCTGAAGACGGAGGTTAACAAGAAACGCTGAGTAAAACAAACGCCCACTTTGCAATTGATGACGATGAGGAATAATCTCACGCTTGTGAGTCAGCTTGTTTAAAAGTATTCAAATCTTTCTTTTCTATAAAACCACGAAACGATCTGAACTTAATAAGGATAAAAATTAGATATATAAGTAAGTTGTGAAATACAGAAATATCTGTGCATTTATGTGTACCTAGACGTCTGAGTTAATTTCCAAAATTATAAAAACAATGCCTAAATCAAGGGGTTAAAGGATGAAAGAGCATCAAATTTTGTATCCATGAAGTCTAGAAAGGACATCCCCGCGAAGTTTCAAAATATTTCGGGAGTGAAATGAACTGGATTTCCACGCTATTTGTTAAAAACTATGACGATATCGATAAGACAGAAAAAAGATTACTAAAAGAGCTGGGATTTGAGAGACTGGAGACTTAGAAGCTGGCACTAAGCTATTATTCCTGGAAAAATATAAAAACACGCATGATTCAAACTGAAACAAGATGT
Source organism: Pyrrhosoma nymphula (assembly GCA_963573305.1). Taxonomy (NCBI): domain Eukaryota; kingdom Metazoa; phylum Arthropoda; class Insecta; order Odonata; family Coenagrionidae; genus Pyrrhosoma; species Pyrrhosoma nymphula. The sequence goes on along the minus strand of OY754338.1, from coordinate 2,658,875 downwards.
AACATAGACCCTGCAGTACAGTCGGAAGAGACAAGATATGAAAGACATACTGTATAACACATAAATAAACCGTACGAGCAGACAGAGTGTAACACAGATGATAAATGGACAATGTTGTTGAGCCGCAAGTGACTTGGAAGCAACGCAACCAGGCTAAGATTCAACTTTTATTTATGTATGTAATATGTTGGAGACGTCTAGCCTCATTCATACAACTAAGTAACGCTGCTAAGTTTATCATGACAAAATTTAACAAAACTACCAACTCTCCGTCCTTAATCCAAAGCCTTGTTTACATCAATGACTTAAATAGACCTTTAAACGACTATCCCAGTTAAAATGCTGATTTAGAAGATTTTAAGGCATTTTCAGTACGGACCTATTTAAATTGAGAGCAGACCTAATGTTAAAGTAAAAGCAGTCATTTTTCCCTCAATATGGCCGCCATGCGTTTCTTATGTTCATACCGCATAAAAGTGTACTTCGGGAACTTTTCGCAGTTAGTGTGATACACAACATCGTTCTTTATTGCATTAATCTGAATATGAACTGAATTCTTGAACCTCCTATATTCAGCGACATTTATAGGAACCTGCATCTACGCCTCGGTCTAATACGATTGCATCTGCACTTTCTTCACACGACGGTATTGTAAGATTTGCTAGAATGCAGGTCCATTGGTAGGTGTATTTCCCTGCCTTGGTACATTTACCTAAATATCCTATAAATACAATGAGCATAGGAAAATATTTACAGAGATTGATTACCAAACAATGGGAAGGAATTCGATGCAAATTCTGCAAAAAGTACATACATGCACCAGTGTCCAAAAGCTCCAAATATTTCATCCAAAGTATTCATGAATAATTCTTTTCAAAATTCACCAGTTCACGCGGTCTGCGCGTATCATTTGTTCCTATATTCTCCTTCAAAAGTGCTGCGAACAGTTTGAAATACAGATGAAGACGCCACATTTACATAAATGTGTACTGAAACCAAGTGCCCCTTGAAAAAGAGTGCTAAAGTAGGCAAGACGAAACTAAGTTGTGCTCAGTAACGTAAACGACAATTTTCAGTCGCCGTTTCAGACGAAAGACTCGACAATCTGAACTGGACAGAATTCCATCGTGGTTCCGCTGACCCGATACGTGGGAGCGAAAGTTGCGTTTCATGTCGGTCGAATCGGAAAATCCGAGATGTAGTATATATAAGCCGGGGTGGAGGAAAATGGAAATGTCGCGGTATGGTCGTTGGGGTCGTCCAGAGCAATTGTCCCATTTTTTTCCGAGTGTTTTTCGCTTCCGACGATTTGATTGCAAAAGCGCTCATCTCCACGCACACCGCAAAGATGGCATGAGAGGCCCCGACCGATCAAAAGGAATCCCTCTCCCAAAATAGAATCGCATCGCTCGGAGGAATAAAAAAAATAAAGCCACAGCAGCGAGGATTAGCGATGAGGAACAGATTAGAAAGGCTGTGGGGGCACCACTCGAGAAAGGAACGACTGAACGACCACTGACCAAACGGGAGTAGTATATGAAAAAATGGCGAAAATGACAATTCAATGCGGAAATTTCGTTTAAATTCAGATGAAAACATTTCTCATCCGACGTCCCACCTTTTTTTTTACAAGCTATTATCATTATTTTTATCCAAATTACCTGAGCAATCCAATTTTCAAAACCAAAGCTCTATTTTGGGGGAGAGAGAGAGAGATACTCACTTTTTGGACTTAGCTAAAATACATTTGACTGACAGGGCCTCACGTTAATCTTTAAAACATTCCGTTTGGTTCTTTTTAAAACTCAATAGAATGATAGCTATTTCGCATATGCATATTAGGCCGTTAAAAACGGCATCATTGGGTACTTTTAACTTGAGCAAAATATAGATATTATTAAAAGATAATAAATAGGTATATTTATATAGGTATTATTAAAAGATAATAAAAAATTAAGTTCTCTATGATTATCACTAACTCAGCTCACTGACGTGAGTAAAAAAGCTAACGTTTTCCTTTTAAATTCAAGAGAAAGAGATGAGCTTCCAATTGTTCGTTGAATTTCCACTTTAAAATTATACCTAGGGCGAAATTTTATTTTGACGAAGTAATGGGCCAATTCAATTGTTCATCTGTATACGTATAGCTAAAAGGTAGTACAATCCACCTCGATGATTTTCAGGCCGATAAACCGGAAAGGATCAGTTTCAGACCGGTAAAGTAATGTAATGGCATGTTAGTTGGGTCTTAACTATGAATGTGGGTTATGTGAATTACATTAGAGATAATATGTTGACGTAGCGCTATGAACACAAAAGCATATCAACTTTTGTTATAATGGCAAAAAATTTTAAATACTTGTGCTATAAATCTGGTTCTTCGCGTCTCTCACCATTGTAACAGTAAAAGTGTTTTAATAATATCATAATGCCCCATTGTTGATAACATACATGTAAGTCATTCCACTAAAGTAACAATCATTTACGAAAGAAAATTAAAAACTTTCCTCGTTACGATTTGTGTCTGATTAACTGTCCTTGTACCATGGTAAATATTTTTCTATGAAACGCTCAATTAAAATTTCTGAAATCATTAAGTACATCGCTTTTGTTACAAGACTGATACAGAACATACACCCATCTACATAACTCGTCATTCTAATCCACGACAGCAATTTATAACTGCCCCGAATTAAAAAAGGACTAAGCCTTTGAAAGAAAATAGTAAAAGCCATTGAAAACGTCACATCGTGAGATCTCTGAAGAGAAAAGCTATCTAAAGTGCCGCTTGCACAAATCGTCGACGGGGTGGTTAAAAGGACAGCTCTCAGCACAACATAATATATCTCAAATAAAGAGAATAAGCTCTCAATTTTGGAGACTCAAGCAATGGCTTTCTAAGCAAAGATAAAAAGTGCTACGTTACCGTGAGAGCCATTTACAGGTACACTAAATATTCCCCCCCCCCAACAATTCACTGAAGTAGCGGTCATTAATCGACACCCACTGTTCCGAAAGTGTGCATATCCTGAATATTGATCCTATAAGAAAAATATTAAAGCCGTCCTCTTATGGAGAAGAAAAAGCCTCTATTGAGCGCATTAAGGGAGTAGCTCTGAAGTAGCGCACAGAAAAAATTTCCATATCGTTTATCTCCTTGACAGGAAAAATATGAGCGCTACAATTTTTAATAAATCCCTTGACGCCATCTTAAAGAAAAAAGACCCCTCATTCCATTGGTACTCTGTTATTTCCAAAGCTCTCCCGAATATTACCCTTTCCTCTGCTGAGAGTCATAAAAAGAAATACCTCTGTTCGATTTTTCACGGGTACTTGACATCAACAGGAGATTAAACGCCCTCCTTACTGACCAATCCTTAAGCTTTTCTGCTCCTTTTAACGGCCACAACACGGCCACGTATTAAAGGCGCTCATAAGTGGAGCTTTTTTGCGCTTGGTGATCGCTCGAGTTAAGACTGGGAGACAGGAGACTGCTCTCCTTCTCAAAGACTAAAATATATCGATAGGTGAAATCTATTTACTGAACACTGTGGATGCAGGAGATTAACCTCATCGGTTAAGAACAAAAAACAGCGTTACCGGAGCTTAAAAATTTAACATACAGCAAAAATTACCACGCATTCAATTTCATACATCGTAACTAGCGCGTGAAAAAATATTTTTAGCGAGCGTGTCGGTTAATTTTCAACCAGAAGATCAGTATTTTTATAATATTTCCCGTGTATTTTCATAATACTTTTTTTAGAGCGTCTTAATTATCCATCGTAGTTTATAGTAATAATAATATTTATTTATCCGTTGAATCTACATAGTTGAATAGTTGAAGTGCTATGTTAGTGTACAAAATGTTAATGTAAATTAATATTTGATAAGAATTAGAGTAGTTATGTAGAGTAAGTTTGTTTACAAACAATTGAAATTTTCACAAGAATCCAGACACTAACAAGATGTGTTTATGATTCGAATTATATCACTTATTATACGAATCAGTGTCTGTGAGTAGACTTTATCAGTTATGATTAATTAACCTCAATGCACGACAAGCACATCTTACATTTCAAAGAAGTAAAGATATATTAAGAAACCCTTTTAAACATTGCCTGTATTGGGATACCTCAAGACAAATTACAATTCGAATAATTGAAAAAAAAAACAAGTAAACTGAGACCAGATACGAAACATAAATAAATGCATGAAAAGATAAGAACATGTTGTTTAATCTCAACCTGTCGTCCATGCAGTTTATAGTGAGTATTAACTTTACTATTTACAAAAAAAATACATCTGGATTTTCTACATAAAGTAACTATTTTTGTACTCTTTTCAAAAAAGATGTTAAACTAATTGAACCTCTTATATTATCTGACTATCTAAGAAATAAATTTGGCCCTGCATAGATATATGAGCGTTTGAACAGGGTAAATTTTGGTTTGGGCAAAACATACATTGTTATAGATCTTAGGTTGTATGCATTGGTTTTTGGTTCTACCTTAGGTTTATTACCACTTCTGAGGTAGAAAAATTTCAATACTTTGTAAGCGTAAAAATGACGTAAACAACAACACTATAAAACTTTAGACACTTAAAACACTTTATACAACAACAATATAAAAAAATGGAAGAGGCATCCTCAATATGAAAGGTTATTTCGGGATTTTGGCATCACCTAGTACACTAGGTGTGACTCGACCATGACCATAGTTTTTGGACATTTTCCCGTTGGGTGACTTTGGCATGCTATATATAACCATAAATAATTTGGAGAATTAAACACGCAGTGCTTATGGTGGTAAGAGGGTCTTTAGATTGGAAACGCACAGCCGATATATTGGGTAGAAAACGGGTATTTACAGAGTACTATCCGATGGATAACTTTCTGCACTTGACACGCCATTAATAAGACACACAAGGAACCTAACTTGCTTTACAAAATTTCCGTTACCCTATACATTTGAATATGTTCTCTGAAGATCAGAAGCCGGTAACACAACCAATTGCCAACCTGATTCTTAGAAACTAATTGAATAGAAATAATGCTGGTACTCCCTTCATTCTTCTTCATTATATTCTACTTTGATAGTTGCCGTGAACTTACTAAAACCAAAAGAGCATGTCAAAGGGTCTGGTGTATTCTCTTTACCTATGGAAAATAACCGTCAACAAATAACCCAGCCATGACCAATATTCTTTAATTCTAAGACTGGTTTGCTGCAACTCTCTACTCCATTCTCCTCTCCACCAACAGTTCAATTTCTAACTAGTTATTCACTCTGACACATTTCTTTATTGGTCTGGTGTATTGCGTTCATGCTCTTCCTGAGTACTTTTCATCCTATTCATCCACCTTTCCAATATGTTTTCAATAGGCTTTTGTGCGACAAAATGTGTCCAAAAGGTTCTACTATCAACACAGAATACATTTTAATTCACGCATAACATACTCTGCTTGAGTAGTTTGTGAGAAACCATATACCAAACCGGCTCACGTAAGAAAGCGAATGGATGTGAGGGATACAAAAAAAACCCTGTCAACAATTTTCCTCATAATGGATACCACTCATGTCCCAAGGAAGTCTTTTTTACGTACAAGAATGTGAAAATGATATATCCTGTCCATAAATATAAGGCCTGGAGGTGATCAGCTACGCTGTTATATATTCTGCTCTTGAGTATGTGAGCGGCAGTTCGTCTTTTCCCCCGGCGAACGCCTCGTTCTTCTCACGCCGTTCGCATCTTTCCCTCGGCGGACCATACTCGACCGTTATCCACCCTGAAGGGGATTAATTTCATTTTCCATCACGGCGATGTGGATGCCCTTCTGAGGGAGAAAAAATTGTGGTCCAGGTCGTATTTTTTTATCCGCGTCCGCACATAAAAAGGCGCAAGTAACACTCGCCTGGCTCCGCGAACCAACGCCTTTTTATAGAGAGAGGCTGTCTAAAAAAAAAAACTGGCCACCCAAAAACACACCTCTAAAAAGTTGTATTCCTTTTTTTTTAGAAAATGAGCTGCGACTTGGATGCCGTAAAGAAAATCCTTCTATAGTCGCAGGAAGCGCGTCGATGTGTGACAACACGTTATATTCGAACAAAACGATCGTAAGGGGTTTCTCGTAGCCATAGTTCGCAATAAAATTAGGATTATTTTGAGATAAGGTTAAAAACATTAAGTATTTATCTACATTGATGACCAACCGACTAGTCCCTAAATGAACGTTCATATTACGTTAAAAATAATTTTTCAATTATGAGATTGGTCTTTCATAGGGCAACGTAAATTGGGCAAACTTACTCGGGTCTCATGTTTTGCTTACCCATATTTTCAGATTTATACCAACGTCGTTTCAACAGCCATCAGCATCTACAGTGAAATTTCTAAGAAGGGAGTGTGATTTTATCTGTTGTAATTATTGTTTTGGTTTCTACTACAAAAATGTATCGGCATGGTATCTTAGAGCTTCAAAATTATTGTATAAACCAGAAAAGTTTGATTTAAATAAGAATGTAAATGCTTAGAATCGTTATTGCGAAATTAGATTGCACAATTTCAACAGAAAAGAGATGCAAAATTCATGCTTAGCCAACTTATCTGACGACCTTTCTCATTTGTCTCGGACTCACAGCTCAATTGATAGGTAATGTAAATAAATACCTGCTAAAGCATTTTAATTGCTTTATATTCGACGGTTTTCTCGAGTTTTGTTCGATATAAATTTTCAGTAGTAAATCATAGAATAGTTATATATTAGAAACAAGAGGTATTTAATCTTTAATTTCAGGCATTTTCATGAAGCCATCTTCTCAACTGTTACTCTTTGCAAAATATTATACCATGCCTACGTTATTATCACTCTCATGGGCAAGTAGTAGCTTAGCATATATTTAATAAATGTACATTTTTCACGATATTGAATAACTTTGGTCATGATCAATAAATATTCACATGGCAACGGTTAGTTAGTCGGTGCTCTATTTTAACTTAAGCCCCACATACAAATGGGAAGTTTTTAGGTCGCGACAAAGGACAATAGAAAATTAATCAGAATTGCCTACAAAAAAATTGAAATCGGAATGCCAAAATCCTAGTGGTAGCTTACCAAGGTAATCGTAATAATCAGAGCAAAAAAATGGGAAATTTGGACAAAGCTGAAGATGAGTGTGTGTAGCTTTTAATTAATATTTTTGGAGTACCTTAAACCACCCATTGCGTTCCCAGTCGCTCGTTTTAAAGAGGAACATACGTTCCAATCTCTCAAATTTATTCGCCATAGTGGGGGCAGATTTCATTCAAGCCCCTTTTTTGTCTATTCTCCCATTTCGCTAGCGCGCTTCTAGGTGTAGAATCAATCCATGGAAGCAATCCGATGTAAAAAAGACGCGAAACTCGTTGGAAATGGAAGCGCCATTTGTGGAGCAACTGCCGACTCTCTTTGAGGGGAAACAGCAAATCTTTAACAACCCAGTGCCTTTGGCCTGTGGCATATGGCTTGGAGGGGGCGGGGGGGGGGGTGGAGAAAAGGGAGGGCGAGGGAAATTTATAACCTTCTCTTTCGGCCATGGCAACACACGGCAAATACTTCTCTCGCTCTCCTCCCGTTTATCAGCCGGCACGCACCATAACGTGCCCATGCGATTTTTGGCAGCTACCATGGCAACGCTTATCCACCACCCACCATCTCAACCCCTCCCCCTTTAGTTCATTCAATCTATCCTTCTTTAACTCATATTTCGAGAAAAAATTGAGCGAGTCAGTGTTTCGAAAATTTACACCAAGCGTCCAGGAAGCCATCTGAAGTTTGCATGGCAGGGAGTGAAAAATATACCAACAATATGATTTTCTAAATTTAACAAATCAACGTTTATTGCTCAAGCATTTGTTTTAGTTATAAAATCAATCATCATGTATGATTTTTTCAGCTTAAAAAGCCACCATCACACATCACGATGGTATTGTGAACTTATACGCGTGCCGTGAAATCAGGTGTGATTTACTCAGTGGAGTAGTACAGTTTTTTGTCTTTCTATAGTGAATGGAATCGCCACTATGTGAAGACGGAGAATGTGAGCAGGTGATTTTTAGATCATCAGGTGATTAGATTGTTAGAGAAGCGTGGTGGAATAGTGGGTAGAGCGCTTGGCTACTGAGCGAAGGGTCTCGTGTTCAGATCCGGGTGAAGCCTTTGAACGCCCCCGAACAAAAATCCTCGGAGTTCGAGGTGGCCCAGGGAAAGGAACTGGCCCCCTTACCCTGAATGTGTGAAATTCACACGCCTCTGTGGCTTAGTCCGGGGTGAGCTCTACCATCAACTATCCAAACCAACCTTCGGGTTGAATAACTGAGTGAGTGAGATTGTTAGAAATCAAGTCATAAGCAACGTTTGCTTTGTTTGACTTAAGAAGTGAGAAGGCAAAATAACATTAGAATCTTTAGCGTAGCATACCATTCTTCTTAAGAACTTCCGTATGATTTAAAAACGTTACTGTCATTTAATGACAAATTTAGTCAGATAGAAGGTAAAAATAATGAAAGAAACGCCAGAGTAAGTTCAAAGCATAAAATTCATCGGGAAATTTCACCATTGTTTAAAAATACAATAGATAATATATTAACTAGGCGGGAGAGCTACGATTCTAAACGTCATTTAGGGACGTAATAACTGCGTAAGATATTGCCTAAGAAATTGTTTTTCCCGGTATACACTGTATGTCTAAAAGGTCTGTTATACGTAACAAGCACCTGAATATGCATAACACAGTGTACCGCGTGATTTGTAATCCAAAATTATCGTTAAAATTTGTACATTTAACAATCCATGGATTTGTATCACTTATAATCGGCATCAGTATCATAACCCTTGCACTGCATGATGGCATATTTATTACTGAAGCTTTCCTTTAACTCATAGTCTAGCCGAGCATTTTCCTCCCCATTGGTTTTTAGTCCTCGCTTAGCGGCCCGGGGAGCGCACGGTATCTGCTATTAAACTAGGACGTGTATTTTACGACTGGCGTATAATCACCCTGGACCACAAATCCTGGATGTATACGTCATGCATGTAAATGTCACGGTTTTCAGCTTCAACGATCCGTTTCGTTTCGGCTGTATCGTTTTCACTTCCACGACGTGTGTAATATATATTCTTACGTTCTAGCGCAGACAGACCGTTTCCCGTATCTGGGTTGACGTTTTTTTCCGGGATTTTGAACGATGTTATAATAAAGCAATAGTTGAAATGTAGTAGCAAAGAATTACATTATGATCAATAGAAATATATTTGTACTACATGCCTGGTGTTGAATCATCCTGTACCACACACATCGTAGTGGTACTATTCTATTTATTTTAATGCATTGATAACTGTTTTTACAATTATACAATGTTCCTCAAATCTGCTCCATTGAGTACCAGCCCGAACGAATGTTTGCCCATGCATAGCATGTAGTAGTAATATTAGTGTTTAGCATACAAATATCCTTGCTTCAAACTGACCTCTACCACCCACACAAACAATTTTATATATGCCACTGCGCAGATATTACGATCTTTAATAATGCGCAGAACAATTAAATTTCAAAATATTTTCGTTTTGCAATATGGCCCATTATGTATCTTAATGATCGATATGTTTGACGTCAAGGAAAAAGTGATGTAACTTGCTTTAATGATGTTGCCACACGTACGTATGTTAGCATATTTATATTTCAGTGAGGTTTAGTTAATAACAAAAAAATCAACATGGCCGCCAGAGTAAAGACATATCTATATATATTCTATATCTCTTGTGTTTTTTTTCCTTTTTGGGATAAGTTCAGCCCTCTTAGTGTTTTTCTCTGCCCATGTGGGTGAGGATTTACATAGTGAATCACCCCAGTTATTTGTGGATCCGGTTCCCATCAGCTGCTTCAGCTACAGAAAATTTAAATTTTCTGCCTATGCGTCGTGTGGTTTGTCGCCTGCAAGCCTCCAGTACACCGTCACCTCGTCGTCAAGGTCCCGGCGATCCGCCGGCCTCTCCCCGCCACCTTCGACGCCGTATCCCGGGAGTGGTCTCATCCTGCTACTCCTGGTGATCCTATGTGAGTGTTAATCCCGGCTCTTCCATGAGCATGTATTATCAAAATGTCCGGAGTATTAAAAACAAATTATCAACGTGCAACTCCCATGACCATGAGCTCTTCCAGTTTGACATTATTGCTCTCTCCGAGACATGGCTGACTCCATATTTCGGAGACAGTGAACTGTTCTTTTCGCGCTCCAACTCGGTTTATCGACGAGATTGTGATTCTAGAGGAGGCGGAATGCTACTCGCCATTAAATCTGTGTTTCCTTCGAAACGAAGAAAATATTTTTAAACAAATACTGAAATTGTTTGGAGTGAAAATAACATCACCTCATTTGAAAACCTAAAAGATCACCAAATTCATCGTAGGCTGTTTTTACCGTCCTCCTGCAAGTGACTTAAGTGTGCTAGAAAATTGTCTCGACTCAGTGCTACGGGCCATAACCCTGGGACATGTAATTCTTGTGGGTGACTTTAACCTATCCATTCGCTGGGAATCTCCCATGAACGGCCATCCACTCAATGCCCATGACAAATATTTCATTGGACATTTTATAAATGCACTCCAACTCCTTAAACATTGTCTCCACAGCACCCGCGATACGGCAACCCTGGACTACCTCCTCTCGACCGCTACTCCCGAAGCAATCACCCCTGGCCGAAATATTTTCGAATCCAATCCAATTGATGCTCATTTCTTCTTCCGTGGCTCGTGGAAACACAGCGGGGCTCCCCCCACTCAACCTAAACCCTTTGATACCTGGTCGAAGGTTCGCTGGGAGGACGTCAACCACTCCCTCGACTTTATTCCCTGGAGTGTCCTATCCTCATTACCCCCTGAAGAAGGAGTGGACTTTCTCAACGCTGTCCTCGACCCGTCATAAAAGACTTACTATATTTCCGTTAGTTAAGCCCAAGACAAAAATAATTCCCCTCATGGTTTAAACCGGACACAATACACGTTCTTGGAAACAAAAATCGCGCCTGGTACCTCCACAAGGCCGTCCTAAATGAGGAAACTCACCCATCTTTCGCTCATCTACGCAGGTATTCAATAATCCTCATTCGCCGTGACTACGAAAAATACGCGCACACTGTCTCTTCTTCTATCTCCTCAAGCCCCAAAAAATGCTGGGCCTTTATTAATAAACGCCGTAATCGTCCTCAAATTCTTGAAGCAGTCTCCTATGGTACCAAAAATGCCGCGGGATCAGCGAGACATAACCTCGTTCTAAAATTCTTTTCCGATTGCCTACAGCTTACTTCCAACCATAAAATTACCCCTATCCACTCCCTTCTTAATTATTCAAATCACTGCCTATCCCACATACAGACGGAATCTCGGGAGGTTTTTCAATATCTCTGCAAAATACTCCTCCACTGCTCACCTGGCCCTGATGGTCTACTAAACCCTAAATTCATTCGCAACTGTGCTTCATCCCTCTCACAACCTTTAACCCTCTTACTAAATCGCTGTTTTTCCCTAGGAACCTTCCCTCCTCAGTGGAAGTGCTCAACATTACTCCGATACATAAAACAGGTCCCATGAATGATGTTTCAAACTATCGCCCCATCTCATTGCTTCCGATCCTTTCTTCCGTTTGTGAGCGTATTATTCAGAACAGGATTTACTTTTTCACCTCTTTTTTTATCTTCTCAGCAACATGGTTTCCTCCCAGGAAGATCATGCTTAACCAGTCTTGCTGTCTTTCAACACCATGCCGTCAGTGCAATAGAAACGTCAACTCAACTTGATGACATTTACTTTGACTTCTCCAATGCTTTTGACACCCTCCATCATCAACTCCTCCTTCATAAACTCAGCGAACAGTTTGGCAAACATAGTGTGTTTTACAGTTTTCTTTCTAGCTTTCTCTGGAATAGAACCCAGCGTGTAATACTCGTAGGTGCTTCTTCCTTTTGGTCTCCAGTGACGTCTGGAGTTCCCTAAGGCAATGTCCTTGGACCATATCTTTTCAATTTATTCATAAATGATCTTCCTTCCCAACTCCTTTCCTTCCAAGTCCATACCCTTCTCTATGCTGATGATTGCAATATTTACAAGCAAATTAATAATACTTCTGACTGTATTCATCTTCAACTTGCTTTAAATCAAACTTCCCTGTGGTGTGATAACTGGAAAATTAACATAAACCCTGGCAAAGGCAGCGTCATGACTCTTGCTCTGAAAACAAAACCCCTGACATTCAATTAAACCATCAACTAGACTCCCTTAAACAAAGTGACAGCTATGAAAGACCTAGGCGTTATTTACGACCAAAAACTAAATTAATCCGACCACATTCAGGCTGTAAAAAGTAACACAATGTCCCTATTAGGCCTTCTTTACCGTTTCACAGAAATTAAAGACCCCATAGCACTCAATTCCTACTTCTCAACAATTGTCCTTCACGTAGTATCATATTGCTCCCCACTATGGTCCATATCAGCCCCTGGCTAATCCCTTGATTGCACCCCCCATTTATTTGCCAAAATAGTCAAACACAAGAGTCCCACATTTCCGCAATTTGTCCTCAAATGCTATTCTGTCTTCTCTTTCCATTTCTAACCTCCAAAACCACAGACATAAAACTGATTTAAAACTCCTCCACAATACCCTTAACTCGACCATTGACTGCCCTGAACTGCTATCTCTCTTCAACTTTAGGAGACCAACTCGATCCACCCGCCCTATTCCTAGGATATCACTCACCCAGCGCTCGCCTCAATTTCGCCTCTCCTATACCTTCTTAATTCACTCCCTCACACTGTCCATCCTTTTTATTTATCCTTTTTACCATTTCACCACCCACGTTATATCCCACCTGTCAACAAATTAAATATTTCCTCTTTCCATGTTTGGCTCTGCGTTGTTCATTTTTTTGTTGTTATTGTATTTTTGTCCTCTTTCATGTTTATTGTTAAATGTTTCACTGTAAATTGGCGCCACTACTGAATGTGAACAATAGTTAAAATAAATAAATAAGTTTGTAATGGGATCTGCTGAATATATTCGACACATAGTACGACGTATATCAAGAGCAGTCCTTAAATACAAAAACAAACAAATGAATTAACTCTCTGATCTTGAAATAAGCGTTTGCAGTATTGCTGTTGAATCTACTTTTTTCGATTCATGGGTGATGGTGTGGTAACCAGAAATTACATGAAATATTTATGGCTATCATCCACTTTTGCAGTCATTTTAGTGCTTAATCCATCAGATAAAGTACAATGGTTTGCCTAAGGTCCCGGCGAGAAAGTCGTAAATATATATTTACAAAACGATGCAGTAAACGTTTGACTGCCATCATGCAAATTCCCTCCAGGGGTAATATCATTCCAATGCACCATAAAACATTCCATTTCGAATGCTCTTATCAGATTAATGTTTAGATCTATTAGGTCATGAAATGATACGTATTTTTATATAATAAATGCGGCAGTTTCAAAAACATGAATCGGAGGTGTCTGTCATGGACCACCTATGCTGCAAAAGATCATATATAAAAGGTTTCATCGGCAATCCACGCTAGGTGTAACACTCCGTTCATCTTGAAGATAGTCCATGGCAAAGCAAGGGATAATTGAGATGATTTATGATGAATATATTTGTTTATTCACCTGAACTCGACAACTGTGAATGCAGTATGATGAGCTTACCAATGGACCCAAGGACTATAGACTTCAGAGTAAGCCTAACGTTGAGTAATCAAAAGACTACTTTTCGTAAGACATCGCATTATTAAAACTTTTGCTGTTTACATCCCTTAAGAACATTTTCGTCTTTTGGGATTAGAACCCAGATACGAATAATCTTAAAAGACGGAACCGTCCTTTTACCCAATCCATATTTTTACAATACATGCGAAAGTTTGGAACTTAACATATATTTTTACTAATTTGGTCACGTTTGAATCCTTTAAAGACCTTATACATTCACAGGTTACGTAAATATCATAGATGCTTCATAAGACAGTTCCACGGAGGATTGCAATCGTGCAGATCAGTCCACGCGATCAGGAAACACCTTGAGTTTTTCAAGAAATATATTCCAGGGGTATATAATATGGATTCAAGCCGATGTTATGTATTTGCGTTTTCATTCCATTCATTGACTGTAATTGCCGCGCGCACACTTTAACCAATGAAGCTCTTCCACGGGATTCTTTTTAACGCACCGTCATATCATCTTTTTCTGATGTACACCGTCTAAGCTCTCACATCTATTCGACAACGTCTCTTGGCGACGTCTCACCACATCTTTCGTGGAGAAACATTCCAATATAAAACGGGACGACGCCACAGGAAACAGCAGTGGTCCACAAAATCGATTGGGCTGCTCGACACGCTGGACACACCGAATGTGTGGAGGAATGGGAAGGGCGCAGGGGGAAGGGGAGGATGACCGCTTAAAGCATCGCGCGCTGGCACCAACTATAAGAGGAACTCACGCATTTAGATTGAAAATTACGAGTGCTGGTTGACTGAATGATTGACTGTTTCACCTCTGCGGTCTTCGCTACCAGTGGACTCACTATTCGCTCCAGTTATTTACGCTTACTCCCGTGTTTTCTTCCACGTCACCCAAATGGTCAAGGGAAGCGAAAACTGATCGTAAAATGACATTTCCTCCTGCTGGTAGTGAGTGAGGTTGTTATGCAACTTTCGTAATAATCGGTTATACGTTTCAAGTTGGCATTTTTGCGTCACTATTGATCAGATACTTCGAACCATTCTCATTCGAAACCTACTGCCGGTTGCTTAACATCGGTTTCCCAACGGTTTATCGAAATATTATTGGTACACCCAAACTTGTATGTTATCTAGCTAACCACACATGAGTTGCATAAGAGTTGTTAGGACAGTAACCATATGAAAGAAGAGAAAAGGGAAAATGAATATGACGGGATAATTGCTTGTCGACGTAGTGTCAGATGTTTTCTTTCCATATTATAGCCCCTGCTGTAGCGTGGAAAAAAGGATTTTTGTACATATCATTTCAACAGTGTTTCTTTCTCTTACTATAAGTTACTATTATATCTAGATGTGTAGTGCGGTGTCATAATAATATCCTACTCGTCATTCTGAAGCACGCCTGACCCACAATTATCAGGTAACTCAAGAGTACTGCGTAGCCTATCTCTAGCCTCTCCTAAGCTAGTCCTTCTATCAGCTGTGTAACACTCTTTGCTGGCTCGTAGTACCTTTGGACGATGCATATAAATTTATTTTTCCTGTTTTAAAATGCGCCATTAACATATTTCTGTGCTGCGTCCCAAATGTTTACGGTGTATTCGAGAAGTGACCTACTTAGAGCAAAATACAATCATTCGTTCGCTTTTCCCTTGGTTACCACTGGAGTCGATTTTTCAATTGAAGGTCGAATAGATTTATGACATCCCATCGTATTAGTCAGCCACGTAAAGCATTTTCCGGATAAATCTAACGGTCGTATGTTTGACATTTGACTCGGAAGCATTATTATTTTACCCAGAGCGTTCGAACTGCGAGATGGAAATCTGACGTGAAGCCAATAAATATTTTTCACTTGGACAAAGAATTCACCGGCTGTAGCTAGGGACACATAGAGAGAAATTAAATTAGCACATTTATATCAATATTTAACCACAAATCATTATTTAAGACGTGATTTGAGACGAGGAATGGATGAGACACATGAAATGACAAAAATTGAGCATTATCTGCTTGCTTACTCATGTACAAATATATAACTGAGAAATGCGGAATTAATATATTATACTGCAGTACTTACTTACTGGAGAACGATGAACATACAAACGCATGCCCTAAGTTGTCTGTAACAGGCAGACAGACTCACTGAGATAGATTATATTTACAGATTATCGTTTTAATATGAACGCTTTTATCACACTTCAAGGATCCCTTCCAAGCCTTGCGGCATAGGGAAGACACATTCAGAAGAGCTAAGCAGCAATAAAAACATAACTGCACGAATAAAGATATACCTTCAAAATTGTATTGCAAACGCTATGGGATTCGCTAAAAACATCACTCCAGAAAGATTCCAGGTGATATTTTTCTATTTAACAAATTTAAGACAGTTACTCAAAATTTGCAGTTAAATCTCAACGAGACCGTTTACTATGAGTCATTTATCACCAATATTGTGTCGGATATATATTTCATCAAATAATGATACTGGGTTCATAAGTGAAACTTTCCAGTTACTTTGCGTTTGGTAGTAGCATTTGCTTATTACTTGTTAGCTGTTTTAAGTGACTGGTCTATGATGCATTGTTGAAACCACTGCCATAAAATATTTCACCCAATTGAACCCCCGATTTTTGCTTTACTATTTGGTGACGTATCGACTTGGTGCACGACTCAAGGTATATATTAATCTATGGGATCCAGAATAATGCATATATGTAAAGGGAGGATTAATATAAGTTAAGCTAGTGGTTCACATACTTCAAAGGATAATTAAAAAATTGGGTTGCGAGAGAAATTAGACCTAGCTTCACGTAGCACGAATAAAAATTGCAAATAAAAAGAACTCTAGTTTTTGCTTTTTAGTGTGTTGCATAGTTTCTCGTTCTTTCTTTCGGTAGCACTGATTGTATTTTAATAAAGCGCGAGCTTTCGTCAACCTTTCTACCGGTTTTGCCAAGCAATAAATACTGAAATGTCAAAAATTGTTGCCTGACAAAGCGGGCAAAAGGGTCGGTGAAAGCTTGCGCTTCACTAAAACACAGTCAAAGTTAACGTGCAAGCATGAAAGTGAAACAAGATATGTTAGAAGGTCATTGACGTTACTAGTGAGAGAACAGGGATCTACGCCACTTCCCTCCTTGGCTCATGATCGATTTTATAACGACAATAACTAGAAGATTTCACTTCACGTCGTCAGTCCCAGGCTTTGCAAGGAAGATAACTTTTACCGCTGAAGTCATGTTTTTCAACGCTTATATTTGATAATCACGAACATGAATCTACTTAACACTAGAAGCCCCGGGTGGGTCCTTTTGACCCATTTCAAAGTTTCCATTGTACCTGTTCGTGTAATAATCATCGGAGAAAAAAACCTTCTGTGACTTTTATTTTTTTAGGGAACTGAACATATGTCCTCATTCTCATTTGTGTATCTTCTATAGTTTTTGAAATTTTAGCCTTTTACCCTAGAAGCCCCGCGTGGGCCATTTTGACCCACAATGCCTTTGGCGGCATTTATTTTGGTTTTGTTTTCGCTGAAAAGTGTTTTTCGCTGAAATTACCCAAACCATCATTATTTTATTTCATTAAAGTTATAAAGTTTCAATTTTTTCTATATTCCCACTATTTTTAACATTAGGTTAGGCTTTGGGAAGTTCGTACCTGTTCTGAATTGCGTCCCTGTGTATGTGAAATAGGTGTGAATTTCACTCAAGGGTTGAAGGGATTGCACTATACATAAGTACATTGTTGGCTTGGTCTGTCACGCATTGGCAGTGTACTGCGCGAATGCAACGCGAGGGAGTGGAAGGGGTACCAGTCGTTTTAATTTCCCCACTGGTGCCACACACTGCTTAGAGGGAGTGGAATGGGGTTGAGTGCGTCTCGCTCAGTCACGCGTAAGGTGGTAGCATTGCGCAGCGACAGATTCATTAGAACACTTTCGATGCTTTGAGGACGCGGCCTTATTGAGGCTGAAATCGAAGCTTTCTTCAGCACATCACCGACGCACGTCGAAGGAAGCGGCTCAAATTTATCCATCGAAGATTCAGGATACGACGATTTTATTCCTGATCGGAGAAAATTAGACTCTTATTTCGTTGACTCGGATTCCTGTGAATATAAAGAGTGCAGCAGAGACTCTGAAGTGCCCCTATCCTACTGTAAGTAGTGCATTCATCTAATGCCCAAGATTTCACCCTCGCACGCTCTAACATGTAATACTATATTCATGGCAATATTTGTGGTGTGGGAGCTGGTAATCCTGGTGGAGGCAACTGTATTGACTTCAGTGCAGAAGAGGAGCTCCACGGGCTGGCTTCACTGTAGGGAATATTACAGGTCGGCGTGGTAACATAAATGTGCTCCGTGAGACACCTGGACCAACACCTCATGCCAAAAGATCTGTTGAAGATGACTCCCCTCTCGCAGCTTGGCGCCTTTTTATTTCCACTCCAATGCTGAACGTGACCAAAACATGCATCCGAACAGAAGCCCAAAATAAGGTGGGAGATGTTACGTGGTAACTAAGTTTAGAAAAACTAGAATATTTCATAGCCTTCATTTACGCTTGAGGTGATAGGTAGGACTGGTGGATGTTATGTTTGAATAGTAATGGGAGATTAATATCTCTGCATGTGGATTCTCTAGAACATGAACGCACCAAATTATATAAATATTAAATCAATGTATCACTTATATAACAATGTAAATTATGAGCAGAAATTAGCACCTGCTCTGCCATTGAAAAATTATTCACAATGGTAACCCCGAAACAGGTGGTACCTAAATTCCATCAATTTGTTTAAATTTTACAAAATATTCCTGTTAATGCTATATGAATGGAATAAAATATATCATTATTATAAACTTGGCTATTCATTTAATATATACTAAATGAATGTTGCAGAACCCTTTACGTGAGCGTTTAGACAATGGTCGGCCTCAAGAGCTGATTATATCTGAAATATTATATTTCCTTACCATACCTAAAACTTTTGAGCAAACTCGGAGCAGACAGTTTTTTGCCAGACGATCAACATATACTGCTAGAGCCAACTTACTTTGGTAGAAGCGATCACAGGAATAAAATAAAGAAAATTGACTGCCGAACCGATAGATTCAAAATGTCATTTTTTCCCACGTACAATAAGGGATCATAATAGTTGCGATAGATCAATCATATAAAAATTCCCACCCTCAATAGGTAGAGTAGAATTTTCACTTGTGCTTAATAACACCACATCATTACTAACTCTTCACACCGGTCAATTAGTCCGGCATTATTTTATTTTGTCCTTTGCATGAAGTAGCATCTCGTAGTATTCATAAATTAACAGTATCAGTAATATTAACTAATAGTTGTCTCTTTGACAGTGTACTGCATGTTTGCATATTCATTTACGTATCACTCTCCCAGTTTCCGGTTGGACTGCGCTCTGTTCTCCTGACTTCTTTTGGCCGTCGCCTAGCGGCAGGGGGGGCCGTGTGAGGTTCTGATTTGTTCTGGGACGAGTTCTGCATGCCTGGTGTGGAATCACCCCGTGCCACTCACCCTAGTGGTGGCTTGCACGGTACATCGTAGATGTAGATGTAGAAAATATACCATTACCAGAAAGATAATACCACCTGCATAATGTTTTCTGTCAGAGAAAGTTTAACAAATCATAATATAAAAAACCGTGATGGATGTTTAACGAAAGTTCACATCTCTGTGCCAAATGTTACTTGATTTTTACTTCATTTCTATTATTTTTTACATTTCTATTAAGCAAATTGTTACCACGTATAACACAGAATAATCCTGGGAAATCCGATATTGGACGACCACAGATAAATCTTCCATTCTTCCGGAGATATTTAGAATTATTATTTGATAAGAGTATTCGCAAGCGTGGTCTCTCATTGTTTAAATGCCTGTTGTCTTTGAAAATTTTAATAAAAAATCTTTTTATTCTATTTTTATTTAGCCTTGGTAAAGAACAACTATATTTCGATGAATTGATGTGTTTCTTTGATTTTTTAGGAGTTTTGCTTTCGTTTATCTTTGGAATCAAAATATAACAGCAAAAATAGAAGCTGAAGGGCTTCCTTTGTAAGAAAAATAACAATTTACCCAAGGGAAAGGAGGAAAACGGAATCAATAATAAGAGTTCCCAGAACTCGACTTATTTTTCCATTGGGTACCAAATAATATTAAAAAATACAAAGATAAGATTGTGGCATGCGTCTTTCACGAAAAAGGAGATATTAAAAACCAGAACCATTAGTTCCAGAATGAAATAAGAATGCTCTACTATTATTTAAAAAAAAATATGAGTTTTGAGAGCTAGGGTTTTTCATCAGCGCTACTACCACTAAAGCTATACTACATGTGCATAAACGCCCATTCGGAGCTTGGAAAATTAGTTTTAACCTTCGCCTTGAAACATATCACTATAGAAAATGAATGTTAAAATGACTCTTACTATTTATGAAAATCAATAGTCCTGTCTAACAAGGAGTACCGAGGAGGATAAATCAATGAACATTATTATCAATAAACATGCTTTTGAAACTTGTTACTCGATACTTTGACCACGTTTTCGAAACTTTCAAGGTATATTGCTAAATACAGAAATGGCCACGAGGAGTAGATTTCACCAGAATTTCACCAGCACGCATAAGCGTAAACGACTCCCTGTTTCCACGTGTCTATTTGTAATGCATCAATGAGTTTTAACTATGGGTATTAATTCACGAAGCAGTCAAGAGTATATTTAATTAGTTACATCCTGAGCATGCAAAAGACATTCCTATAAATTCACCAAACGATTGGGGAATCGTAAATTCCATGTTTTCAAGATAAGGCATTTTGTGACATATGCTCCAAACCGTCTACTCTGAACAGGATACGTAAATCAAAGATAAATTTTATCGAAGTTTCAGCAATCATTTTGATAGGTCAAAAATGTTGCCAAATTTCTGCGAGCACTGCTATCATAAGGGCCACAACGTATAAAAGAAAATCGAACATGAATTTTCATCTAGAATATTGTTAAATGATTATTTTCGGAGAAGAGCATAAGAATGCAAGCAATTCATTATCCGGGAATAAGGAATCATATTGAACTATTACATCCAATGAGGAAGAGAGTGAAATTTATTCCTACTAATCACGAGCATGGAAACGGACAATGTGCGACGTTCATCAATGCAAAGAGGGAGAGATAATTAAGGAACATTTGTTTTCGAAAGAACGCCATCGATGAGCCGTCCACCAGTGCCAAATTTCCACCGTAAACACTAATCTGCTCCTCTAGCCAAGGGCCACGAGGCACAAAATACGACGACAGAATTGCCTTTTTGAACGCAATAAATATAGATCAAAAAAACGTTCCGTTATAGACGCCGCAGGAGAGCAACACTGAATCAGTCAGCTCTCCAGCAAAAGGGGAGGAGAGTATTAACACGTGGGTGTTTAGCGTCCTTCGAGGTCGCATCGATCCGCGGCGGCAAAAAATGAAAAAAAAAAAAACGGAAAATGAGAAACGCTAGAACGAAATTAGCGCCGCAGGTCTCGAAAAGCCCTTCCCTCCATTTTGATTTGCGTCACTCATTCCGCTGGCGCGCGGGAGAATAAGTAAAACAAATGCGATGCGACGTAGCGCGTCGCAGTCTCGTTTCCACATCTCTTCACATTTGGGCTCCGAATGCCATCCTTAAATTGCCCACGCTGCCCACACCACCAAACCATTTGGCGTCCACTCCCAACGAATACCCACCCACGAGGGAAAAAAAATTCCTCCCTCCCTAAAACCTAGCCTTCCCGTCATTAAAACTCAACGCTGAGCCCCTTGCCTCTCTCTCTCGCCCACCCCAATGCTAAGCTTCCACCTTTCCTCTCTCGGAACGTCTCCAAACCTTAGATCCCCCTTGCTAACCACCCCTCTCTCAGCCCTCTCATTTGAACCCTAAACCCTTTTTACCCTGACCCACCCTTATATCCCCCGGTCTCAACACCCGACACTGACACACACAAATACACAAGCACTTGAGTGGGGTTCCCCTCAATCTACTTTCTCGGCTCGCCGTTGGTCACATCTCGAAAACCTCACCCCTTTGCCCTTGCATCAGAGACCCACTACCGTACAAATTTCCCGAAGTAGTAGCCTAGTAGGTACGAATTTTTAAACGGGGGAGAATCAATACATACTTAGCCAATTTAAAATTCCTATTTCACGTGGGCATTAAAATTTGTATGAAACTGTTGTGAGCCAAAATTGTTAGGAAGTCGCAACTAGAAAGAGATTTCTCATCAATTAGAACGCGGGATTGGAGGACTAATGTCAAACCCAGGCTTCAATGAGCCCAAATAAGTGGAAGTTGAGGCTAAAACATCTTGCCTCCTGTTTTTAAGGGCTTTAACTGTAGATTAGACTTAATAGATATGTTGGTTGTGAATGAAATTGAGATTTATGTACCGCATTATTCAGGAAGAGGTCGCCGGAAAGGCTGAGCAATACATCGTTACTGCGTTATGCGATGTAATGAAGACCTTTATTATAAATGGAATGGATCAATATTATTGCCAATAACGATCTGCCATATCGAAATTCGACAATCGCTATAGTTACTTCAATAGGTGTGACAATCATAGACGAGATATGACGTTGCATTTATGCCAGGACGAACTTATTTACAGATGGACATAATTTACAAGGAGAATCTGAAAGTTGATCTTCATTATCGCTTTGTGGACATTACCATGATTGATGACTGGTGCCTCAAAAAGTAAAATAATTATTTTCACCTTATATGGTTATTGAAATCGTATTCACGTAATGATTAAAAATGCTCGACCATTATAATGTGGTAGATACTGTTCAAATTTAACAAAAAACAAGACGAAAATGTTGATCGAGATATATAATCCAGCATAGTACTCAATATTAACCGTAAAAAATACAATAACCACATTGAAAATCACGTAGCTGAGAGCATTGCATTTATCACCAAATATATGCTAAAATCAATACTGCTACCTCCTTTGCACATGAACTCATTATTAATATTGCATTTAATTTCATTTGAAACCCTTAATCTAAAACATTCATGCATTTGGCAGTCAAAAGTTTGTCAAAAAAGGTGATATTATTATATAAGTATATCATTTTAACTACTGCTTGTCTTAGATTTCATATCTTCGGGATATATAACCCAAGCACCACATGGTGAAAATGGAAAATACTAATGCTTTATTCTAGAGAGATACTCTGATCAGATATATGAGACATTTATCTGCAATCACAACGCGATCCTCCAAAGATTTGGACGTGTCTCACTTGCGATATTATGCGATACGTGATGATAATTCAACATGTTATGCAAATACTATAAGTGATATCTCACGATAAGAGATGACACACAATATGAGTTACAAGTGCGTTTTGAATACCCCTCGTAAATGGCAATTAATCCCTCGGACAGTTCGACAGCTGAGTCTCGGAGACCACCTCGCGCTAAGCCCATTTGCAGCAACCCCTTTGGAGGGAGGTATCGAACCTCGGGAGTAGATATGACATTGTTTGGGGTCGATTCGGGCCCCAGGGTCAACTCTGGTTCAACGTTATGAAATCTACCGCCGTATAAATCAAAGCAGTGTCATACTAATTGGCCAATTTACACACACTTGAGTTTTAACTTAATTATAATTTCGTTGCGTCGGACGAGATAACTATACGTTAACCTAAACCTAATATTAATGTCATAGAAAAGGCGAGGTTACCTTTCTCTAAATCCATAAAGGTGGCACTGAGCTGTACAAAAGGAGATAATCGAAAACCCGAGCATTTCCTGACACGGCTGACGTTCACAATAACTGGGAATCAAATCAGCAATTAAAGTTCACACACAGGGTGGTGGAAACAGACCCGTAGCACCAAGCATCTTATGGTGCCACAGAAACATATGTCATTACAAGAAAATCAAACTGTTTTTTTTATGTTCGAGGACACCAATCAAATATATTTAAATCAAGCCTCCGATCATTTAGCCAATGACAACAATTCTACTGGACTTACGCAAAATGGGCTATCACGTTGAGCAAATAATTCTGTCCTTCGACGCAATATAAAATGGTCTAGCATAAGATCATTTTATAAAGCAATATATCGTATAAGTACGTACAGACAATGTACCGTCAATCCCTTTTTAAAACTGACTAATAGGTACAATATGAAGTGAACGGATAAATAAATTTGATTTGAGATTAATGAGGCATGAAACACCTAAACATGTAGTAATAAATTTTGGCTTGATATTAATAGTTTTTTTTAGGAAATATTAAGTTGACCATCTGGTCCGGTGGGGAACCCACATAAAAAGGTAGAACAATAAAGAATATCCATGTTGAAAATTGGTCAGTATTTTTCATAAAAATTGTTAACTCTTTTTTCAGTCTTTTCTTCAAGTACTTATTAGGAATAGGATTGAAAACATTTACGGGCAAGTCATTCCAAGCATGCTTCCACCCCCCTTTTCAAGAAGAAGAACTTCCCCCATTTTATCCCCCAGAGTTGATACCCTCTTATCATATCACGTTAGTCTGAGACGCCACACATGACGTGCTTATGTAATATGTAACACTGTTAACACCACACTTTGAAGTCGCAAATTCAATACGTAAGTGATTTCATATATATTATGCTGTTTGCCTTTTTTATGTACACACCAGCCCATTTCCTTTGTCAAAACATGCCTAAAACTTAATTTTGGTAGCAATATCATATAATATGGCACTTTTCGAATATGTTCCACGTTTTTATATATAAATATTTTAATAGAAGCAATTTGTACCGAATATTTGCCAAATGAATTTACTGTTCAAAAAACTGCACTTTTTCAGTCCAAACGCGAGGAATTCACATCAAATATTTGCGTTTCCGCATTACAGAAACTAGGATTTATCGACCATACGGTAAAAAAGAACTCAAATGAAAATTTTGAAGAAAAATGTTACATCAATCTAATAGGGGAACATCACAACTGCATTTCTAGCATTTTAGATCCTCTACAGAGCGATTTCTTTTCGCAAAATTTATGAAATACATATAAAATCCGTATGCTTCGTTGAAAAACGCTACGAAAGAACAGAGAGTATACTGCTTATGAAAGAACTAGGTTGTGATCCAATAGTCTAAGGTAATAGGGAGGTCTTTGGATGTAAAGCTGAAAGAAAAATGATCCTTCGCCATGGTAAGGTCAAATTTTAAATACGCCGCGATCATTTGGAACACTGAATAGAAAGATATAATCCATGAAATAGAATAGCTGATGTAAGTACTATGTTAGGAGCCACCCAAGACGTGTAGGCTACATTTTTGGCTCAGAGAACTTGAACATTTCACATGCAATAACTCTAGAAGTGATTGAAGTTACAAAAGAAGAGAAATACACTGCCAGGCAGTTGTTTTCCAACATCTCCTCATTCTATGCTCCATTAGTGACTTTAACAAACGCAAAACGACAGTCTTAGACAATCCATCAGCATTCAATTTACTGTCCTCCTTCCGAAACTATTTGTCTATTCCATCCCATTTGGAACGCTGACGTCCCAAATCCCTTTTATATACGTCCCCGTGGCGGCTCATAGTGCAGCATGTAGCTGCAACATGCATTGCTGTCTAATAGCTGTCTTATCGACATGTTTTTGATTCACGTTGAATATCGCACTACGATTCACAGGGCGGATATTGGCAGTCCCCTACGCCTCTCCGAGTTATTCCCACTCAAACACCATCTTAATTCATTTCGAACATTTCCCTTCACTTTCACCACCCATGGTTGACTCCCGTCATTTCCGACCGTCATTCTAACTTTTTAATGCCATGTTCGACGGTGTGGACATACCACATGCATGGTGATGATCCCCCACTCAGGGTACCACACAGGGATACCACCCTCTTTCTCGGCCACACAAACTTGATTTCCCTCCGAGTGTGTGCAAAAAAGGGCCAGAGAACGAAATATCGTCTTCAAAAGAGAAGAAATAGATTTGGGACAGATATACCAAATCACACTGGCATTTATTGGCTTCACCGTAAGATAGATTTAATGCAATTTGAATCGTTCAATGGCTACTTATAATTACACCACATTCCGGTATCTTCAAAACTAGATATATCATGGTTTTCGGAAATTAGAATATGGTAATCCTTCTTATGTGGGACCTTGTGTTAGTGAGAAAAACGAATCGACAGAAGTTATGCATTTACTTGATAAATTTAGTTCTCTTGTAATTAATATGGCTGTCGTTTTTGGAAGTGTAGATTTTGCATGAATGTATATTTTAATATTTTTATTATTGATTTGAAAAGTACGCTGCGCTATCATTTTGCATGCACATTGCAGTAAAATTTTATCATAATTATTTTTAGAATTAAAACTGTCTAATTTCACTCATATTAAGTAGGTTACATCATGAACATAAAATTATAGAAATATACTAAAGAACTGACAGATCTAAAATGATAATTTTAAGTGAACGGTAAGGGAGGCTATAATGGTTACCATTGAAAACCTATAATTAAGTTCTTTGGTAGGTAATGCAGCTAATTGTTTGAATTTCTCTCCGCTGCTTCAGTTTTAATTTGCAACTGACTAGTAACACCTAAGAATGTCTTACCCGCTTCCAAGTTAACACTTGTATCAAGACGCACTTATATAGTAACAAATGTTATTCACACACTATTACATAGGTATTATGGTGTAATGTCTTCACCTAAGAATGTCTTACCCGCTTCCAAGGTAACACTTGTATCAAGACGCACTTATGTAGTAACAAATGTTATTCACACACTATTACATAGGTATTATGGTGTAATCTCTTTTGGTGAAATTTCACCTCCTGACATTTATTTTGAGGTTTTTTCTGTAATATATGAATAAATGATACTCCTTTAACTTAAATATAAAATCTAATTGCAGTACATTGTGGTGTACACTCATAGGCTCGTGATGGGAAAATAGATACAACTCCGTTATATATATATATATATATATATCCATGTTTTTGGTACATAAACTGCTAAACTGATCCATTTAATGTGTCGCATTTAAAAAAAATCTATCGTCTCCTGTACTACCACTGCGTAAGACGATTCCATCTATTCACTTATTTTATCAATGATAATAATTGCTTATTCATTCCAGTTTTCTGTAAATTTCAAGCATATCAATGTTATATTGATGTCAATATTACTAACAAATTGATCCATATTACATAAAGGAAGAAATATTTTTGCAAATTATTAAGAGGGAAGATAATGGTATAGGATGCATAATTAAGGGTAAACTACTGGTAAAATTTGGTTAAGATGGAAATAAGACCAAGAATACTGATCTTAAAAAGTTCGAGATCCTATTTCCAAACTATGTACTTTATTTTTTAGCTGGGCATCAGTCATACTTTCTTAGTCTCTTACATAAACTGACCACCATGCTACTATAAAGCCACCAAATTATCCACAGGGGAAAAGGACTCCTCGGTAGCTTAACTGGTTAAAGCACTCGGCGCGAAATCGAGGGATCGGGGTTCGAATACCGGTCAAGGCGAATGATTTTTCCTCTGTGTAATATCGCACTTATGTGCACTTGCGGGTGACTCCGTAAAGGTAAACACCGTGGCTAGTACCTGTATCCTCAAAATTAGACTGTATTCTCTTTCTTCCCCTAACTTTTTATTCAAGATCCTCCCCTCTATCACGAACTTCTGCATCCCCTATCCCTTCAATGCCTGTCAAAAATATCTAGTCTGCCTTCCTCTGATTCCGTCATGCATTTTCCTCACCTCACACAGGAAAATGTCCTCCTTTGTCGTCCTTTCCGTCCATCTTTCCTCCTCCATTCTCCTCCACAATAATACCATTGAGATCTTAACACCAGAAGAAAAAACTCACTGAAAGAGTAAGTTAAGCATGTTTTATAATTGAAAGGGTGCTTAGTTGGCATAACGAGGGTGCAAACTAGATTTAGAGCGAATTCAATGGGCATAAACGAATGAGATGACAAATGTGGTTTAGGTGAAGCAGTGTTCGAAGGGAACTAAGACGACTCACAAGTGTTGCTGCAACTCAATGGAAACGCGCGGTAGATTATGGAAGCCGCATGATATTTACGTGAACTCGGAGTAATTACTACAATTATGATACGAGTAATGTTTCCCATCATAGTATTTCATCCCACTCCTTGAAACCTCTCCAAACTTAATACACCGGCAGAAGTTAACCCCGGGCACAAAAAGGCCAAAACGAACGGAATAATCACCGTAGGACGACTTGTGGATGATGGAATCACCAAATTCCCCAAAGCTGATTTCCTCTACTTGTAGGAATCCAGAGGTCTGTGCCTTCCAATGGCGTCGAAGGAATTGAAATGTAGTTATGCAGAGTAGTGCGGAAGTTGGCTCAGGATAAGGATAGAAAGGGTGTGGGTAAGGGCTCGGGTCTCCGAGGAGCGAAAATTCTGAGACACGACATGAGCAAAAAAAATTAGCAAAAAAAAAGAAGGATTAGGAAACAAAATGGTGGATGCATAATCAATGCTTCTCCTCGGAAGCGAATTGGGAAAAAGCCGAGGAACTCCTTCCCAAACACGTTTTTTAAAAGGAAAGATAAAAAATAAAAACTAAACCCACAGGCCTCTCAAAATCTCCCACGATTTAATTTTTTTCTCTCCTCCATGCCCGTTCCTGAGCTTCTAAAAAAACGTTGAGGGGTTAGGTTAGCATCCCTAACCTTTTCACCTAGCTATATGTGGGTGGGATGGGGGGAAGACCTCTCTCTAGAGATGGGAACTGAATGGCAAAGCTCACGAAAGCGAAGCCCATCCCAACAGACCCCCCTCCGGCCCCAGAACCTCCGTCCACCCCCGAAGCTCAGCTCATTTCGCTGCGAGGCCACATCTGCCGCGCTCCCATACCCTTTAACCCTCCACAGCCCAGCCTACTTCTTCCACTCACGCCACACTACTCTCCTCCCACACAGTTAAATAAAACCTCGCTTCAAAAACTCTTCAGCGAAAACTTTTAGACGAAAAAATAAAATTGAAGAATAAAAACGAAAAAAACGATACTTTTTACTCGTTCCGGAAAATGTTCACGTCTCAGCTAGTGGAGTAAGGATCTGAGGCAAATGAAGGCAGATGGTTTGTAAAGAACGGAAGTGTTTGGGAAAGGAGAGAGAGAGAGAATCCTGGTTACGTATTAGGATGTTTTTGGGTAGGAATGGGGTGTGGGAATAATGTGTTTCTTTTACCATCTTGAATGATTCAATGGAGAAAGGAGAAGTGTGTGGGAGGAAGGGAAAAGCATTGGGAGATGGGAGGATGGGAAAAGTTTGAATCACCTCCAACAAAAAAGAAACAAACATCGGTAGTAGTCTGGTCATCGGGTGACCCAGAGCGCTTATGTCAGTGTCTTCTCGCTATAGGGGCAAGGGATAAGGGTTGGCTGAGGGGGTGACGTAGTTAAGGGTTAGTGGACTGCTCTCGGCTATTTTTTCGGCGTAGGGAGGATATTAAGAGAGACATGGGCTTCTAATTCTCCTTAAGATAAAGAAATAATAGTGAAGCGCGCTTAAAATCAATTTATATCACTGAGATTAGAAGAATATTTTTCATAGAGTTTGGGGTACAATAATATTTTATATAAATTGGCATCAATCCATAATTGACTCTGTAAGATATTAATTATGAATAGTTATAGCAATCTTTTCTTTATTTCGAGGACAACTTAGACAGAAGAACATCTTCTGCACATCGGAACCTCCAGCTACAACAATCATCGACCGTATGCACACTGGATCCTCATTTACCAAGATCTACCAGGCAAGCCATCACAACACCAAGTTCACCACTCCTGCCGACTACAATCAACATCTGACTCTCAACCTACATTTTGGCCCGGGTGGGATTTTGCCAGCCACCCCCGCGTCATGGGTGAATTTCTGACTGTCATCACGGAAAAAATGTGTTCCCAAAAAAATGCTATTCCGTGATACAATTATTTGCTAAACGCTTTTGTTTCCCATGAAAAACCCTGAAGAAAAGTTTTTTCTGTGTCAGGGGCTATTTTTTATACATAACTTTTGTAATAATACGCGATTAAAATGTGCATGTATAATCTAGGACAATAGCAAATAAACCTTTTGTGATTGACTTGACTTGAAGAGTTAAATGTTTTCTCGTACTCAAATCCTAATTCTGAAATGCTTGTAATATCCTTAAATTTCTACAATACTTAATTTCGACTAATAATTTTGAGAAAAGTAACGCGTTTGTCTATCATAACCTATGAAGAATCCACAGAATAATAATTTGCCTTGACGATATGACACAGATTGATTAAGCCAACTGAGGTTCGTCCGTCGTCAATCTGGCCGGTTGGATTTTTGTTTGGGTTGGGGAAAACTCCGTAAAAGTTGTGCTCTGGCTAGTCCCGGTATTCTCATAATTTGATACAATTGATGATTTTCGATTGAAGCAAATATAAAAATGTTTGCATATTTCCTTTAAGAGCGTGATTTAAGATAAATTATAGCATACTCATCAATCAGACTCTTAGGATGATTAATTACATCAATATTAATAGGAACAGGATATTGAACTATATTTTTTACTATAGTAAATATTGTAGTAGTAATTCTATTAAACAGAAATTCATTATACTATTTACCTCAGATCTTCTCATCCAAAATAAGAAGTATAATAAAATTTACTTTATTTAGAATATTATTATAACTAGGAGGACTACCTCCATTCCTAGGATTTTTACCAAAATGAATAATTATTCAAAGTGCACTAAGAAAAGAAAATAAATTATTTATTATAATTATAACCTTGACAACAATAATTACACTTTATTTTTACTTACGAATAATATATAGAGCCTTTACTACACACAATCAAACATCTTATTGAGATAGTGAAAATAAAAATAAATCATTAATTTATGTATCAGTAGCTATTTCATTTGCAAGTATTCCATTAATAAGATTTATTAATATATATTTAACCCGCTTTTATTGGGCATTGGAAAAATCTCCAATAAAAGCGCGTCAATGTATAATAAATAATTTACCTTTGGAAATTTTCAGCCCAAATTTTTTACGTGGTGTTAAGGTTTTTTTGCGTACCCCTAAACCAAAAAGCAAGAACGTCATAGTAATAGGAATACAATACCATAATAATCGCTGGCCTACACCACAAATTCCTGTAAAATACTTGTTAGAGTGACAATAGGGTGAGAATTACCCATGAAATCTGATAATAGATAATTTTTAGGAGACAATTTATTATAGAGACCAATTTCGAATCTATTTTATGGATTCAGCAGCTGTAGGATGTATGAAGTAAATATTGAAACAATGATGCACAATGATTGACGTTTTATATGACTTTAATTCTCAGCAATTAACTAAATGTGCATTTATATAAGTCTAATAAGTACTAAATGAATTTTTATTCACGCTAGGTGGTGAAATCTCCCAAAAAACCGAAGGTTTTTTGCGAGTTTAAACTATGAATTACAAAAGTAATCAATTATTATTAGTAAATAATGAAGTATACGATCTAAAACGTTAAGTTTCTTGTGCGATCAATGCCTCAGACTTTGCAGATATTTTTAAATAAATTCTTTCTGGAGTGCATAGCCGTACCATATCCAATGGAAAGTGGCTACTGCATTTTTGGAAAATATCTGGGAAAGCAGCTTGGCTAGTGGATAACATTTCGGTATCTTTGAAAATATGGCATACTTTTATTTATGATGAGGACTAATTAATCGAATTTCATCTGTATTGATACATAATTTGAACTACCTTTTAACGCTATATTTTGCTCATCTACGAAAGTTGATACACCTGGTACTGTGACATTTGTTTCGAATAGTATCATTATCAGTCCACCCGGGAATAACCTTTGCTTGAGACGTATAGAGGGGGAAACATACAAAGCATTTTCAGGACTGCATTAAAGAAATTCGGACTTATCAAGTGAATAGTGGGAAGATTCTCCGATGGAAAAGTGAATTAGACATGCTACTTTGCTCAAGTTAAGCCACATCTGGAATACGCTCACAACATTTGGGATATGCACGCAAAGATATAATTCGCGAATTAAATGAGATACAAAGAACAGCCGCACACTTGGTTAAAACTGTTACAAGCAAACGGAAAATGCTACGCATCTGTGATAGATGAACTAAGTTGGAAGCCGTTTAAAGACTCGGGAGGCCACACACTATCCTCAGATAACCTTCTTGATAAATTCAGATCGGGTGTATGATCCTGTACAACATGGAGGATATTATTTTAACCAGACGCTTTATCTCTAGAACTTATAGAAGCGAAAAAGTACGAAAGATACGCCCATTTTCAGTGACAAAGTGATTGTTACAAATATTCCTTCTTTCCACGCACCATTATTGATTATAACAGAGGCAAGGTGACGATAACGTAAGACGTATCGTTAGCATGCAGTTCACCTCTCTTCTCTCCCTCCTAATTTCCCCCATTTTCTCCCCTTTCATGGCTAGTCTTCTTAACAACCCAGCCACACGGCGTACTTGACCCCACGCACCTTATAGTCTACACCTGTATGAAGATGTGATGGAAAGTATGTAGATTCAAACTATATCTTGCATATCTGAAGGAAGGAGGAATTTGGGCGCAGACATGGCTTCTGTTCCGGTTATTTCCCGAAGGCGAAAAAAACTCCTCAAGTGTCAACTCCCTTCTGTGGGGTCTCTTCCTCCTGTCTCACGTCTCCTCCGACTAGCCCCTTGTTCCCTGGTCCCTGGCTATGTGCTCCCTTTTATCTCTCCTCGATTCTTCTCCCTCTCACTCGTGACCCTGGTGTTTTATACCTCTCTCAGCCACTGCTTCCCCCCCCACCTGAACGGCCACACCCTGCTGGACTCTGCTCCACACTCATGCTCCACTCAAAGGTCCCTTAGGTACCCGAGGCAGAATTTGCTGATTCCTCGTAATTACAACTGTCGTCTGCGCTATTTTGGAATTCGGCGACCGCACTGCAGCGAGGAAAAAAGGTCTGTGTTGTTGGCCAAAAGCGGCACGATCACTCTATCGCCTAGCTAAAGTCTTCTATAGGATAAAACTGAATCACCTACCTGGGGATTATTTGCTGCAGGGATATTGTAAAAAATGTATTATTTAACGGTAACTGGTGCGCGTACGTAATGGGAAAATGCATCATTGTTTTAATTATTTGTATTTGAAGAATGTTTTTATCAAAATATACATGGCATGAACTTTATCGGAACACAATGTTGTACAGTTTAAATGTCTCTTCCTTTAAAATTACACGCATTTGGCGGCGTGGAAATAATACGTCATCGGTAATCTGGGAGATGACGTAACTAATGGATAGTGCTGATAGCTGTACTTCGTATTTCCTCGGAAGGTTGTTTTTTTCGTAATTTTACGGAATTTATCTTTTTAATTTCCTTCGTGGAAGACAGTTTACTTTTATATGTAACCCTTCATTTTTGAACAAAAATAGAAGAAAAGCAATGCAAAGCGATACCGTACAGTGACGTCAAGCCAAAGAAATTCCGTTTTGGGTCATGTGACTCTTTTAAGACTTTTAGTCATTTTTAAAAAGAATTTTAATACATACAATTCGCGCATGCACGCATGGATTTGTGTACATAAGGAATTATTAGTCGTGTATAATACTTAATTAAGACAAATAAATAATATACAAGCAGACCTGCTGCATGCTTTGCAGTATAGTCTCTGTCTGGTGTGCTCTTGAGGTGAAATTGGTGTTTTTCCTTTTTCTTGCACTACTCAAGTGGAAGCAGTGGGAAATGTGACTAAATGAAAGGATATATTTTCCAAAAATTAAAAAACATTGAGAATAGTTTTTGAAACATAAGTAAACATTCTGGAGTAATAAAAGTCATCATATTCATTTTTCTGTGCAATGCTTACAGTAGTTCACTGAGGAGAGTAACATTTTTGAGATACAGTCACTCCGACGATTGGTTAGTCATAGCTAAAAAGATGAGGGCGTATAATACATGCATTTCATATGCTAACCTATTTAAGTGAACCCGGGAGTCCCGAGAAAGATAGACTCGCTCTGAAAAAGTGAACGCCGGAGTCCCGAAAAAATGAAGTCCTCGGAATCTAACTACATTTAAACTCTCAAAAATCACGGCTTTTTTTCATTTTTCTTTGCACCACCAACTGATAAAAAAATCCAAAACTACGCCACTCCACGTAGCAATGTGACCGGAGATAGCCAAAACAAATAAAACAAATTAACGAAAAGCTCAATATTTTATAGAAACATATCAAGGCAACAGATGCATTTAATGTAAAACAATAGGGCATGGCTAAAAATGTATTAAAACAGAATACGTCCAGAAAATTTGGACAATATCGGAGAGGATAAAGGAATGTTTGGTCATTTTTTGCTAGTTTGGACATGGCATTACCCGATTTCATATTTTTGTGAAAAAGGTACAAAGATTTTTTTGAAAACATTTAAGTTCTTTCAGTTATTGAAATTGGTGGCCACAGAGCGTCAAACGATATAATGTTCCGGAAAATTTGTCTCTCTTTTTACCGTCCCTATCCCCTAATTTTTGGCGTTCTTTATGCTTTCCATCGTGTATGCTGTCATTGTGTATGTAACAGAGAGAGGATATTGAGAGGAACAGGTCTGTATAACAGACCTGTTCCTCTCAACCTTCCAATGATCCTTCTCCCTCCACCCCTCCCCAATATCCTGTAATTTATCTTACACCGATTTGCGCATGAACATGCATTTGAACTCTGAAGTTGATATTGAAAATTCGGAAACGGTCAGATATATTGCACAATTGTGGTAAATTACAAACCGATTTATTCTTCAACTGTGATTGTTTTGGTAGTTTTTAAGACAGTCTCTAAGATCGAGAAGGTAACCAGGATTGCACATTTCTGCGAGGTATTCGAGAAAAACTCACAGAAATGCAGGAATGGATTTTCCAAAAACTAACAGGAACAAACAAATGTACAAAAAACACAATTTTGGTTTCCTTATCTTAACAGGCAGGAACGTTTTCAAAAATAAGGCTAGCTTTGTCAACTAAATGTACTCAGAGCCGGTGATCAGTGACGACTTTACATGACATTTTCCTGATATCAGGAATTAATTAAATAGTGTACCGATTTTCCATTAGATATTAACCCTCCGTAACATGTAAAATTTACTCACAAAACTGCGTCAATAACGCAATAATCGGTATTTCGCCTGACTGATGTGTGCCTACCGAGTAAAAACTTCCCTAGTGGAGCAGATATACTCCAAGAAGTGCTTGAAGGCATCATAAAAGCCCGCAAAATGAGGGATGCTTTGATTTTAAAGGCCTCAAAGGGGCATTTCGGATTCTTATACATTTTTCATAGTTCATATCGTAGAATATAGACTCATTCCTCGCAATAATGTTAGGCATGCAGAGTTCACTCTGTTTGTACCCTAAATTCTTCACCAAAACGCAAGGTTTAAGTGCACTTGATGCTCGCTAATTTGATTGCATGAGCCTCTTCCCCAATTATTTTCGGTTCGGTGCTCAAAACATTCATGCGATAGGCGAAACAGCGATGTACATAAAGTATTTAAGGGTCTGATAATACATTGCATAATAATGGGCTCCGTCAGTTTTGGCCCACGGTCCCCCCCATGGTGTTTTTTTTCCTTTCGTTTCATTTTTATCTCACCTCTTTTGACATTATTTATCATTTTTCATAAGTGGATGATAAATAAAGCACTACGGCAATTCTCTACTGAAATATTGCATTAAATATGTCGACGTCGAGGGCTTTGTCGATAAGGGAAATTGATTCTTGTGCCCTGCAGACGACGGGAGAGAAAGTCCTGCGTAGTTACTGGAGAAAGGCGGAATTCAGGTACTCATTTATCAATTCTTTTATGCGTCAGTCACTTTCATATTAATTCCAATCGATTTTTATTTAATTTCCTGTTTGTATTCCATACGATTAAATCGCGCATAATGATGGTATAAACATCGTAAAATTCTACCATTTTTCTCATTTAGACCGAAATTAATAAACATTAAATAGAAAATTCAAAAATCCATAAACCTTTTTGGAAGATTTCCCGGCTGATTTATTTATGTATGGCTGAAATTAAAATGGCGGTTTATTAAGATTTCTTACCTAAGCTTCAAAACATGAAAAAAAGCCCGAATAAGTGTATAAGCTCTATTTCCGATGTAATGTTAATTTTGAATGATTACATTTGGCAGACTGATCACGTAATACCTATACCTTTGCACAAACATTTAAAAGTACATACAACATTTCAAAAACGTATTTAACGTACAATTTTGTAAATATTTCGAAACGTTTAAGGTTTTAAGATAATTAAAATATAAAATAGGTGAAGTATTTCTCTCTCGACTCATCTTCTTTTATACATTATAAACACGCACGCAAATATTTAAGAATGTAGTGACAATGCAGTGCTAATTCTGGTATTTTACCCAGATGGGGAATGCAACTACTTTGCTTAAGTTATAGTTAATAGATAATTAAATGCATGCAAAAGGTAATTATATCAACTATTTACAAGCAAACAATCTTATTATTCTTATATACAGAAACATTATTTCGATATTGTGCTCTTGGATTAGTATTTTGGTGTATTTTTTTAAAACGAGGAATGTCTTGTTGGATAATTTATAAAATAAACTACCATAGAATTTTAACTTTTTAAAACTATATCCTGAATTTGGTGAATTAATTATTTATTTACGTTTTTATCACAATGAAAAGCTATAGCATAGTTTAGTTATTCACTGAGCGTCCGGAGGGGATAAAGCGGGGGTCCTCGCCGAAGCGAAGTAAATTAATGGCTCGTTTGAGGATTGCTAGGCATGTACATTGTAAATTGATTAAGTGTGAAGTGTGATTAAGTAAGAAGGCGTCTCATTTGAAGAGTCCACCACAGAGTGATTTCAGACTCGTACGGCATGTCAAGGGTCAAGATATTCGTAGCTCGAACAGTCGGTGTCAGGAATGTCAGGAGTGAGCATGTTTCAACCCTTTGTGAAAAACAAATGCACCAGTTGAAATGGGCACGTATTACAATGCGTTTACTTAGCATCCAATTATATTGGTAAGAAAAATATACTGATATACAAAAAAAGAGGAGGCCCTTCACTTGTTAGCCAAGAGGAGGCTCGTTTTTGCAATTATTACTTCTGAGTCGCAGCGTAACATGGCCCCGACTTAAACATTTCGTCTTAGACTGATTTTGTGTCATTTATACTTGAGTAAAGAGGAACTATAATTAAATTAATAAGTAAAATAATTAAAGAATAAAACTGCTTTCCAGCCGGGACTGTCATCAACCGAGTAAGCACCAAATCCTTCACAAGAAGAACTCTGAAATATTCCTCTGGTAAATTTTAAAGCGATAAGTTTAGACCTTGTAAACCTTTACCAAACCTTCGATAATAATGTTAAACATTGAAATCGTTAGAAGCAATTGTAAGCAGAAAACTGACAAAAGATACCGACAAACCTTTATCATGGTTTTGACATTTCTGTCTAACATTAGATAATGAATATATATTTCAGTCTTTAGAGATTAGATCTCACTATCAGAGATTTAAATACATAAAATTGGTGTAAATAGATAAAACAGGAGTTGGATATACAGCTAAGAAAGATGGACATATACGCATATGCATTATATGCCAATATGAGACATGTTAAGAAATACCTGTTAATACCAAAAATTAAGAGATGATAAAACTGAGTAAATAATTGATAAGGAAATGTTGGGCAATACACGACAAAGAAAAAAAAGAATAAGAAATTTGGATAGCATCAATGTAGATACATGTATAGAAATCTGTCGACGCATATAAAATATGGAAAATTGAAATAGTTGACTGAATAAATGGAATTGGATAATTTTAAGTAACCCACACATTGTCTTATAGTTCTATATTCTAGTTTATAGTGTTATAGTTTAAGTAACCTAGACACGTTTTAAGTAGGTCATAGTCCAATCAGCAGAAGAATGAAATTCTAGCATGAGGATCTAGTACATTGAATAATAACGTAAATGGTTAAGTATTATATACTGAACAAGTAAAGATAGTTGCATAAAATATGACTTCACAAATATTTAGAGAAAAATAAAAAGGTTTGAAATGGAAAACCTACAAGTAGTTCTGATAATATGTACCTACTTTCCAGAGGTAGTCACTCTGCAAACCAAGTTGTGAAGAAAAACGTACGATGACAATGATATACCTTGAACATAAGCTAAATATGTAAATGAAATTCCACTCTACCGTAAGTATTTTGGTAACGATATCTCTCCCTGAGTTATCAATAAGCTGAGGACATTTAGGCACTAAAAATGAAGAAATAGGAAGCCTAATTAGGCACTAAAAATTTGAAAATAGGCACTTAAAATAGGCGCTCAAAATATTTTTGGCATTTCGGACGATTCTGTCGGTCCTGAAATCCCAAAAGGCTAAGCCTGTAATCAGGTTTTCCAGGGACCATACAAACAAAACTCGACATACATCTACACCTTGGGTGGTGAAATATCCACCCAGCCGGGACTTGAACGCATAATCCCAAGATTAGCAGGCGAAGACTTTACCCCGCCACCACCGTGGCCGGCTAGAAACATAATGCAACTTATTGCCACAAAGAAGCATCTGAAACTTAAAGCTTGGGTTGAAATACACGATTACTTTTCGGTAAAACTGATGGAGAGGAAAGAGGATAGAACTCCAAATAAAATTAGCTTATAAATGGTAGAAACATAAAATACAAGGTTTACTTATTTCAAGTTGCATTACATTTTACAACAATGTATTACTCTAAATATTCTCCTGTAAACTGATTCCGAGAGTAAGTCAGGATATTACTATAGTATGAAAATGACCTCTCAACCTGACACGAGGTGATAGGGAAATACTTAAATGGCGCAAGTTCTTCTGCTGTCATCTTTGGTCCTGGAGAAGCCAAAGTCCCTGATAAAATGTCTGCAATTTTCTGGACATCTGCCAATCCAGGGTTCCTTTGCATAACTTTCTTGAATTTTCAAATCAAGGCTTCTCCCACATCAGTTGTTAAATTAATAAGTTCACTTTCCACCTTTCGAATTTTTTTGCACAGCTGCCACGTGTAGTAGTTCTTTTTCCTCCAGCGATGACATGGTTGATGGTAGTTAACCAAAATTGCATCTGATAAACGTAGACACTGCGTCGACATCGAGGTTCAACTCTGCTTTGGATTCGATAATGCAGTTTGCTTCTTCATCATCCAGATATTCTGTTGCCTATAAAAAACCTTCTTATGTGCCATGATGGCTTAATTTTCTTATAGACTGCATTGACATGTAGTATAAAAGATGAGCGAAATCGGTTACAATAGTGTACCTTTAAGTGGGTGAAAAATACGTTCGAACTGATGTATCAGAGGTGCACATTATTCATGTCACATACCTCATGTATTTCAATAATTTTATCTGCAGATTATAATGCGGTATTTAGCCATGTTCCTCATAATATCAATACTGGCTGTGAAGGCAGAGCAACTTCGGGCAGTATCTCTTTAAACTGAGTGGTGCCTTCACAAACAAGTTTTTGGTATTTGAAACCATCGCATGTACGCATCATGTAAAATTACCATAGTTGTTTTGCTACTCTTTATATAATAATACTTTGGATGATTGTTCTTTATGCAAGTTTAATGACACTCTTTCAACCTTGATAGATTAAAAAAGAAACTGAAATAACAGACTAGCTATGCTCTAAAGAGACGTTTTGTGACGTTGAGAGGAATATTGCTTTTTTAGGCCCTTAAATAGGCGATATCAGCAGAAAAAGGCATTAACAGGTAAAATAGGCGTTTTTAGGCAGCAACAAATTGCCTTTATTTCGCCATAAATGATCCTAAATGCCCTTCTCTTGGACTACAACCTTGTCGTGGTTGAAGGGCTTGCGTGCTCCGATGACCCCTAGAGCTGCACTGGCGGGAGCATTGCTCCTGGTAGGGTCACCCATGCCAGATTGGTCGAAGGTTAGGAGACAGACGAATGGTAGTCCGCGCAGCGTCTGTACCTCAGTGAGGCGGCTGCAAAAGGCGTCTGACCCCAGTGGGGCGGCCTCTGAAGTGATGGTGTCACGTAAAAAACACTATTGAGTAAGGCCAAGGAATACTACCTCAATTAAAACAAAAACCTTGAAATTATGGACAGTTCTCAATTGATAATGAATCCTGGCAACTACGGGACTCGGCCAAGAGGGCCGGGTGTCGTGCCCGGCAGCGGTGGGAGCAAGGCCCCTGCGGTCGTCATCACACGAAATCCTTGCTCAGACGAAGCAGCAGCAGAGGAAAAGAAGATTAAGAAGAGGAACGAAACTATAAGAATAGGCACTTGGAATGTTAGGACTATGCTGAGGGCGGGGAAGCTAGAGAATATAAAGCAAGAAATGGAGAGGGTGGGTGTAGACATCATGGGTCTGGGTGAAGTAAGATGGAAGGATGACGGGGATTACTGGAGCGGCGACTATAGAGTAATTTATAGTGGAGGGAATGAAAGTCAGCGCGGGGTTGCATTCGTAATGAATAGGAAACTTGGTAGAAAAGTAGTGCATGCAGAACAAGTGAGTGATAGGATAATAGTCGTGGAACTAAAAGCAGAACCAACGAATTTAGTTATAATCCAGGTTTATATGCCTACCTCTAATCATAAAGAGGAGGAGGTAGATGGGGTGTATGATCAGCTAGAGGAAATAATTGGTAGGATACCAGGAAGTAAGCACCTGGTAGTAATGGGGGATTGGAACGCGGTGGTGGGTGAAGGAAGAGATGGGCGGGAGGTGGGCGATTACGGGCTAGGAAGAAGAAATGACCGGGGCGAGAAAGCTGTGGAGTTTTGCCGCAGAAATAACCTAGTAATTACAAATACATGGTTCAGACATCATCCTCGACGTAGGTACACTTGGAAGAAGCCGGGAGACACAGACAGGTTCCAGATAGATTATATAATGGTACGTCACAGATACAGGAATAGTGTTAAAAACTCGCATACTTATCCAGGAGCTGATGCAGACACAGACCACAACTTATTAGTCATGAAATGTCGGGTAAAACTGAAAAAGATAAGAATGGGAAGGAGGGTACGTAAGTGGAATACGGAGGCATTAACTGGGGCAATGAAGAAGAAGTATCGGGAGAAGGTGGATGAGATAATGGGTGAGGATCATGGAGTTAGATCAGTGGAAGATGAATGGGGAATTTTGAAAAATGGAATTATAGAAGCGGCGAAAGCAACGGTAGGCGTAGTGAGTGCAACTAAAATTAGAAAACCGTGGATCACGAAGGAGATGATCAGGGAGATGGAGGAGAGAAGGAAATGGAAGAGTGTAAACTCAGAGCTAGGTAAGAGAAAATACCGAGAATTTAATAACAGGCTTAGAAGAGAAACAAAGAAAGCAAGAGAGGCGTGGTGGAGAGAACAGATCGACGCGTTAGAGAAATACCAAAAAGAGGGAAGAGCAGACGCATTATATAGGAAAGTAAAGGAACTGACGGGTGGTAATAAGGGAAGGGGAATTACAACGATAACAGACAAGACGGGAAAGGTAATCGTAGAACCGAGAGAGATCCAGGAGAGGTGGAAGGAGTATGTTGAAGAGCTGTATGGTAAAGAAATAAGGCCCAATAGGTTAGATATAGAAAGGGAAGACGATATCGACAGAGATGGCATCGGACCAAGTATCCTAGATAGCGAAATCGAAAGAGCTCTACGAGACATGAAAAGGAATAAGGCGGTGGGAATAGATGACATACCTGCAGAGTTTTTAAAGAGCATGGGGAAGAACGGAAGAGGAAAACTTTTTGCGCTAATTCGTAAGATTTATGAGGATGGAGTGTTGCCGGAAGACTTCGCGAAGACTGTACTAATTCCTATACCGAAGAAGAGTAAGGCAAAAACTTGCGAAGACTATAGGACAATAAGCTTAATATCCCACGCGGCCAAAGTAGTTCTGAGGATTCTAAACAGAAGGCTAGAGAAGAAGGCAAATGAATACCTGGGTGACGACCAGTTCGGGTTTAGGAGAGGGACGGGAACGCGAGACGCTATAGCGGTGATGAGGACGCTAGTAGAAAGAAACCTAGAGTATGGGCAGGATGTTTTTGCATGCTTCGTAGATTTCGAGAAGGCGTTCGATCGGGTGGAATGGACGAAATTAATGAGAGTGTTGAAGAAATTAGGGGTCGATTGGAGGGACAGGCGTCTGATTCGAAATTTGTATATGAATCAGACTGCGCAGGTTAGGGTAGCCAATGGAGAATCGGGATGGGCCACGATAGGACGGGGAGTGAGGCAAGGGTGCCCACTATCGCCGTTGCTTTTTAATGTGTATTCAGAAGAAATGGTAAGGGAGGCTTGGGGGGAGGAGGCTGTAGGAATAAAGGTAGGAGGGGAGCTGATAAAATCAGTGAGATTTGCAGATGATCAAGCATTGGTTAGTCAGTCGGCCAAGGGGTTACAGTCAATGGTGAATGCATTAGAGGTGCAGTGCGAAAAGTATGGGATGAAGATCAATCACAAGAAAACGAAAGTAATGAGATTTTCTAGAAGTAAGAAGGCGGGGCTGAATA
The DNA here is from genome assembly GCA_963573305.1 of Pyrrhosoma nymphula. NCBI lineage: Eukaryota > Metazoa > Arthropoda > Insecta > Odonata > Coenagrionidae > Pyrrhosoma > Pyrrhosoma nymphula. Next base: position 2,616,386 of record OY754338.1, on the reverse strand, counting down.
TAAGGGTGGGAGGGCAGAAGATAGAGCAGGTCGAGCAGTTTACGTATCTGGGTAGTATTTTGGAGGCGAATGGGTTTAGTGGTAAGGACATTAGATGCAGAATTGCGCTCGCTAAAGAAGCATTTTCGAAGAGAAGGGAATTGATGAGGGGGGGTCTAAGAAGAGACGTAAAGAAGAGGCTGGTGAAAACTTTAATATGGAGCGTGGCGCTATATGGGTCGGAAACTTGGTCATTGCGAAGGGAGGATGTGCGTAGGCTTGAGGCGTTTGAGATGTGGGTTTGGAGAAGGATGGAGAAGGTTAGCTGGATGGCGAGAAAGACGAACGAGGAGGTATTGGATATGGTCGGAGAGGAGAGGAAGCTTGTGGCAGAGGTTCGGAGAAGGCAGAAGAGATGGATGGAGGAGGTTTTGAGAGGAGAGGGAATGTTGAAGAGAGTGATAGAGGGGAGAACACTGGGGAAGCGTGGGAGAGGAAGGAAGAGGATAGGAATTCTGGACGAAATAAGAGGAGGTAGAAGATATGAAGAATTGAAGAGGGATCTAATAACGGGCCATTGTTAGGAGGGAAAGCGAGACAATGTCTCTGAGGTGGGATGCAGAATGGGGACTGTCCAAGAACCTACCAATCAGCTGGTAGAATACTTGAATGAATGATCCTAAATGAACTAACTTCATAAAATTGGTTTCCTGAGTAAAATCAAAAATAGGCATTTTAGGCAATGTCCTCAGCTTAGTTATCAATGACAAATGTATCCAGGCATCTCCATTCTCACGATTTTTTGTATTATATATATAGCATACTTTTTAATATTATGAATTCTAAATACTTGATAGAATGGGCAGGTTTTGTGAGCTGCCTAATTGCACTCAATTTTAATTGAAATGCAAAATGAAAGTACGAATTCAAATGCTGGTGACTTCGCCAAATAGGGTAATCATTGTATCATTTGGACGATGTTCAAACTACTGAATAGTTATGTGCAGACCTGTTTGGTTTAATCACAAATGTTTGTGCATTAATTGCATTTCCTTTTCATCGCAAAGGAAACGGATCTCCAATTCGAATGCCTCGATCATGAATATTAATTAATAATATGTCCCATTTTCTCAAATATATATAAATGACAAAAATATATTGTCTTGTTTGATTAACGCAAGGAAAACCAATATATTTCACTCATATATTCTTATCGTAATCACATTCACTGGGATTTCATTGATTCATTCAGCGATACCCATTTTCTAGTTCAAGTAACTCTTGAATTCCATTGTTTCATTCCACTATTCAGAGTATTTAAAAACAACAGAATCTCAACCGAATTCCTCAATGGCTTTCTCGACTCAAATTGACATATGTCGTGTCATTGAAATGCTTTTTATGCCGTGGTTTTGATTACCTTATCATACATCGTACCTTATAACACAAGAATAGATTAAGATACGACTTTCATTATCATTCGGCAAGACATAAAATCAATGCAAGTAATGCTTGATTCAAAAACGTTCAATTGATAGCACTGCGCAATTAAATCTCTGTAAACTGTGGATTTTTAATTTTTAATATCTGCCATTAATACTCCACTTCAGTTACATTTTAAGACAATGTGAATCAATCGTTAGCATAAAAATATGCATATATATTTAATTCCCTATTAACTTTATATGAACTTATTCACTGAAATTCAGAGGAGAAATTAGTATGATTAAAGCTTAACATAAATACCCTCTGTTAACCCAAAGCATACTTATTCATGGTGTATAACTTATCAAGATGCCAACAGATCACATATTATCTCATTTATAATTGAATAATATTAAGGTATTTGCCTTGGAATGGGATAGACACCAGTCTAACAATGATAATGCATCGAAAAGCACGTACGTGGGTAATTATCAAAGCAAATTAAATTATTGTATTTAGAAAAAAAAGGTTCCTTATATTAAATAGGTTTAAAAGGAAGGGAATGAACTTTTTAATTCCCACATTATACACTCATTTTTTATCAGAACGACCTAAGTTCCGAGAGTTAAATAACCTGAGAGGGTAGTTATTATTTTTCCATTCCCTACTGAAATATTTAAGATTACGGGAAGGAGGAAATGATAATAAATAAAATGGGAAGAAATTGAATTTCTCACACTGTATTTTCTATCCCATTGAATCCAAAGCATTTTCAAAATAATTCTTTAAGTTTTGAGGATTATTTGTAATTTTCTTTTGATTATTTTCGGTATCTATCGCGTTTCGTTGCTTATTTTAACAACGATTCGCCTCTCTTCCTGGAGACGTTATCTGTTAAAGAATTTTCGTTTCAAATTTGGTAAGTCAGGGCCCTAAGTTTGAATTTCAAACTACAGTATCCATTGACAATGCGCCTTAGCAAGAAGCAAATATATATAGCGGCCGACATCCAAACTTAATTTCTTAACATAACGATGCATCCAGGAAGAGAAGCAAAGCGCTGTAGAATCAGCAACCGTAGGCGATGAACCACGAAAATAATTACAAGAAGGCAACTTTGACTTAAAACCCTATTGAGTATCCTGGATATTTCCTTAGCATTAACATTCCTCAAAACTATATTGAAACATCAAGCTCGGCTTTAAGTTCGATATGCTAACGCCACTATTATCAACTTTATTTCCGCTTGCTTGGTCAAGTGCAGATTTAAAGCTAACGCAGGTTAACAGCTTTAATTAATATATTTAAAGAGGAATACAGTCAGTAGTCACTGAGTTTGTCTGATACTCTGACGTTTCAAACCCGGGTTCTCGGGATAAGAGACCAGCTCTGCCTACCACAATCATAATTCCCCGAATGTCATTCGATTTACAGTAAATACCTAGTGATAATTATAGCTACACTAAAATGAGTAGGCGACAAAAAAGACTTTTAGAGGTTCAAGACGTAAATGTTTTAGCTAGCCGTATAATGTGAAGTTACTGAAGCCTGCGTAATCGGTCAACTTATAGGAAAATGTGCCAAGTTTCAAATTCCAGGGTTAAAAATTATAATTCTAGTCTCTAATCAAAGGATGTACAGCGCTTTGGCAGTTGTAATACTAATAATAAGCTCAATTTAGCTTGAAGAATTATTTACAAACAATTACGAAGAATTTTCGTATTTGCGAGTTAAGGACATGTTTTTCCCGGATTGAAAAAATGAAACAGAAATTTAACTATCTTACTGAGGATTTTTTTTATTGAGCTTCCTTCATATTATCAGTATTATCATTATATTCATTAGTATAACCATAGTGCATGGAGAGAGCCTACACTACATTTCAAAATTTATATTTGAATGTATCTGTAGCCTAACCAGAGAATAGTTATATGGTCCTACTCTTTACCCATCTCAGGACAACTGTTACAAGCTTTCGAAATGAAACTGCCTTTAGTTTGAATGCTTTCCGTTCCGATAATGAAAACGATGATGATGGGTTGAAATTGCTTTAACTAGCAATCAGTTCACATATTCTCTCTTTCACTTAATGGCTTGCAATGCTTCCGCCGTATCATAAATGTTTTGTCTTCACCGAAAGCCATCAAATATTTAAATTAAAATGCAAAATACTATCATTTGTCATTTATCCATAAATGGCCTCAGAATCCAAACGCTTGAATAGGTAAAATAATACGCCAAATGGGAGCATACGCCACCATGATAAACAAATATTAAAACACACCCCGAGTCCTAAAATGAAAATATTTTTCAGATTATTGAGAAAAAAACTTTTATAGAAATACGTCATCTCTTAAAGTCATCCGTTAAAAAAGTTACTCTGAAACAAATGTAGCGTCAGAATGAATAGATTTCAATTTATCTTTTATATATTTCCGTGTTAAAATACGATAAATTTGCAGAATGGTAGCACAAAACATAGAAAACGGCAATGCATAGCAAAAGGTAAGAGAGAGAGAGAGGTAAGAGGAGTGCACTGAGAGAGAAAAGCAGATGAAAGCAGATGAAGGATGAAGCACAATTGCAATGAAAAGCCAGAGAAAAATATGCTTCAAAATGTCTGATGCAGGCTGATTAGACTTCCAAACAGGAGTAAAAAACGAGAAAAATATAGTGTAAGTGTTATTCAAATCACTGCAAATTGATAGGACTGACATTCCACAGTTGACATGATGCATGATATGTATTAAAGGGATGATACTATGAAATCACTTTTAAAAAAAGATTGGGATATTAGTAGACACTATAGAAAGGACAACAGAGAAATAAAATAATGAAATTTGGAACCATTGTCAAAAATAAATCTTACTAATCAATTGGATAAATGTTTTACCGCTTGTTTTTTTTCACGATGGGCTAAATAGCTGGAACGAGCGCAAAAGAATAATGCAATTCCTGATTCCTACCTTTTTACAAGGCAAGTTCAGACCAACGCTGTAAAAAAACCACTTTTAAAGAAAGTACATATTCACTCTGAAAGGTCCCAAGGCCAGCACAATTTGTGCTCAGAAAATTACACAATTATTCCTGAAGAATTAATATTCTTCCCAGAACCAAGACGTTTATGTAAGTGCACCAAAAATACCTGCCTACCCCACACAAATATTTTCAGTCCAAGCAAATCATTCGCATCTAACTATGGAGTTATTCGCCATTTTTCATGCATTTGTAATTTTTTATCCTCTATACTCAAGATCCATATTAAAATATGCCTCTTTCATCACTAAAAGCGCGAATTAAGCAAATCAATATCCCAAAATGTGCTAAAAAGGACTATAGGTATCTATAGGTACAAATTGAAAGATGAATATGCAAATTTTGTTGGAGCGGAAAAAAATATAAACATATTAGACCGACGCCGTATAACCAACCTCCCATTCATTAACTATGAATCCTGGAGCAGTATGGTGAAGTTTTCCAGCAAAAAAAGCACCATCTTAAATTCCAATGCAAATTTGAAAAAAAGAACAGAGTAATGTACGTGATTTTTTTAACTTATAGCATTTAACGCATGGGGTGAACCATGGCAACACACTAGCGCGCGATAATTCTGCACAGCGTCATCATCCGTGGAAAAATGTGCGAATTATGTGACGGGAAAAGAGTTAAATAGGTAGAGTTGCCGGAATGGAATGGGAGGTAAGCCGATAGAATTTGTGAGTCTGGGTGCGAACGCACGATGAGAGCGACCCCCACACATGGTGTAGGGCTGATCCGGAAAAAAAACGCTGCCAACCGCGAAGTGAAACAATGGAAAATTAACAAGTTTGCGACCTTAATTCGATATTTTTCACACTTGCAAACCTCTTCCACCCAACCATACCAGCCGTTTCCCCTTCAATCCATACTCGATATGAGCGCATATTACAATAAGACTCTTGGACGTGATATTTGAGCAGCGAAGCCCGTCAATGAGGCATCCTAGCAGGAGTTGAGTAAGGTATCGGACAGTGACACAAGCTAGAAAGTAAGTTAGCACTTCATCGATACACAATTTTGGATCTTACACGACTGTTATACCTGGATAATAACATCTTAATAGCATAGTAAGCCCAGGACGAAAAACATTTAAAAATCTGGAAGGAATGAAAAAATGTATGAACTTAGAGAAATTATGAAGATAAAAATGTTGAGAGAATTCCTATGACGACGTGTCTTCATGCAATAAAAGTCATTTGTCGTTAAAATTAGACTATGAAGTTTTCCTTTACGCTGGGCAACAAATCAAGGTTTCCCGTAGTGTATAAATATATTGATATGTGCATTTACATTATGTAGAGAAAAATAATTATTACCATTTATTTATGTCTTTAAATAAACATATCTATGATAAAATAACACCATATAAATATTTATAACAGTACGTAAAAATTGACGAAAAATGCTGCCAAAGAATGATTCACACGCATAAAATATAGTTTAAAAACCACAGACACATAAATGAGAAATAAATTGCAGTCATAAAAAATTACGAGGCGTTTTGACGATTTTGCAAATGATTTTGAAGCCGCCTTCGTTGCTCTTCAGTTAACTACTACTGCATCGTCACGAAATAACGTCTGATAATTATTATAGATATCTGATCATTGTATTATTTGTAAGTGTCTTTGTACTAATTTGTATGCGTTTTTATACAATTATAAATATATTTTTATAATAAACACATGCGCACTTAACAATGGATATACATGCTAGAACATGGCTGATAATAGGAAACGCAGAAGAGGGATCGTGAATACATGTGGGAAGTGCGAGCGTTATAGCACACGACCATTCAAAAAGCGTTCTACTGGCGAGAACGGCTGCCAAGCGCCGAAATCCAAAGCGCAGTCGAGCGGAGGGTGAAAGAACGAGAGAGAGAGAGAGACGAATAAACAAAAGGAACGATGCCAATGGAACGAAAAATCATGGCGTGAGAGAAAATAAAATGTGATTATTTTTTCGAAATCTAATTACGAGCCCTGTTCTTCCCCAAAAAACCATTCCTCCGCGCGCGCTTCATTCCTCTTTTCTTTTTTTCCGATGACACAATGCAATTTCGAAACGAGTTATCCATTTTTGGGGGTTCGGTAAAGAGGGTTGTGAGGGAAAGGGGAGGGATAAAAAGGAAGGAGGGAACGGAGAGATATATCCGAGAGGGGGTGGGAACACGTATGTGAAGCGAGTGGGGAAGGTGTTATCTCTGGGAAAGAGTTAGATGGAGAATACGACGATTCAAGTGATTAATATCGACAGTGAAACGAGAATCGAAAGGAAAACATCGATATGGGTACTTTCTCCAAATATTTCCGGAATATGTAGTTATATTGGGCCGATGCTGGTAACTGATTGCCTATGTGTAAGGTTCCCATATTCTGAAATCCTAAACACCGGGACATATCTAGTTTTGACTAGGCTAAAGCCGTTATTTATTCATCAATTGCAGTTACAAAATATTGTTGTTATTTTTTGCAGCCTCAACGGCTGGTTTTAGTTTTTAACTCTAAAGCACCAAATTCAAACCTCGTTACCACTGGAGTGGCTGAACCCTTCGTGGACCCCGATAAATAACTAGACTCACTGCCCTCTCTGGTTCCACCGGGAAAGCTTCCGAGGATTCGCGATACGATTCGATCGACAAAAAATTACAATTTACACATTCCCCGCCATAAATTTATCACTGACGATATCTTCGTGAAGTGAGCAGTGGAGTATTTTAGAGCCTACCGGGACAAATTTTCTAACCACGTGCAGAACACACCCTTCAAACCAGAACTCTCCCGGCCACACCGGGACGAATGGTAAGTCCACTTGCTCGTGTCTTACCACTCTGCTAACATTTTTGCGTTGAGATTGAAATGAGATCCGTTTTAACCATGACCTATCTTTGTGTCAGCTGTAAAGGCCTCGGCAATATAATGATAACACATCGTCACCTTGTGTTGTATTGTCCGATCTCTGATTGAGACACTTAGTGCTATAGTAATACTGTGTCACTACGATTGTACTAAAGGTGAAAGGTTACCTTAAAGACCTGAATCCCATTTACATATTTTCGCTTTTTTTACTTTTTTTGTAGTACCAAAACCACACTTTTTATATTTATTTTAATGCCCTGAGGGACCCAGGGAATAAAAACATTATTGTCACTATTAGCGGCACGAATCCTTCTCTCGTCTTTCAATTACTTAGCGTGCCATGATTAAGCACATGACACTTTGGAAGACCTACAAAATACATAGTTTGTTGCTAATAAAAGGCTATCAAAACCGCAAAATTGATATAATCGGATTGAATTAAAAAGTATGATTTTTAGGTGGCTTGGAAGTTGAATTCTATAGTAGTGTGTGTAGCGATATCCCTATTGCATCTGTACTTGTTGGATATTACTCTTATGCCATGTTACTACCGTTTTTCTCCAAAGAAATGAACGAGTAAAGTAAGCATTAAACGTGGTAGTTTCAAAATGAATGAATTTTGGCAATTAATACGCTTGTAAGTCGCGCTCTTCAAGTTCAACAGGCATTCGTGGATTTTGTAAATTTGCATAAATAACACAATTTTTTTTCTAAAACGTATTTGTTGTTCAAATTTTTAATCCCTGCCCGTGATCTTGTGATCAGTATTTCATCGGATAAAATGCGATTGCATCGTATAATCGAAATGCTACTCGATGCCAAATTAGAAACCAGACTATTTCCATTGTAAATGCAAACTGCAGTTGATTACAACCCCGACCGACCCCTACTGCCATGGAGGTCTGATACCACACAAGTGAAGTACCATCTCAAATGACATCAAAGTTCTGAACAATCATGGCTGTAATTTTTGGCGTGAGATTTACATATGAGAATACGGAGAAGCAAGCGATAATTATCAAATTGGGATGGGATTTGATGGAAAAAATCCATCTGGATATTTCCTCTGCGCTTGCGTAATCTCAACGCACTCAGCACCAGACTCAGTAACAGACTCAACGCACCAGAGTGTCATGCTTGTTTCTGAATTTGATACCTAGTACAAACTTTTTCCAAACTAGAGGTAAAATATTAAGTTACCAGACCATTTTATTTCTGAGTGATTAAATATGCAGAATTGTTGAATCCATTAAAACAAGTGTTGGAAATGGGTCACAACCCCCATCCTCAGATTCGTTTATGTGTTCGTTAAAAATGAATAGTCAACTGATCTGCAAAATTAGTATCTTACTGATACTTTCCTGCAGCAAATTTATATCATTTATATATTTTTAGCATAAAAATCAAGATATAGCAGTAACTATATATGTATCGATTCACTCAGCCGGAGGTGAACCATATTTTCTGACTGATATTTATACAACATTGATATCTATTATGCGCGGCATTCTACCGCCATTAGGGGAAGCCTGGACAAGGGATGACAGCAGACCACGTCGGAGTTAACGCAGACCAGCAGCGGATAGCGGGTTGCTGAGCTGAGGATACGACGCAAGGGAATTGACGCATGAAAAAATCACATACCGTAGTCCGACGGGCAACAAATTAATTTCGCGCGTTCACAGATTCAATGGAGAGAAAAGAAAAAACAATTCGAAGAATTTCGGGAGAAAAAAATAGTTTGTTTCGATGGCAGAGAACGTCACCGTCTGGTTAAGGGAGAAGGAAGGATGATGACTGGACTCCAGTCTCACAAAATGATTCCATTTTTTCCCCCGTCAAATCGGAGTAGCAGATGAAAATTAAAAGGGACTTATCGGGCGATGGGATATCGTACGCGGCCGTTCAGATCGAGTAAGAAGACCCTTTTGCAACAGTGGCGGGGTGGGTGAGGGGTGCGAGGCATGAAGGCTTGGAGGACAGAGGGGATACAAAAAATATAAAAAAAACACGGAACAGAACATGGCACAGGGAAATATCAAAGCGATGTTTACGACCGAGTTGTTGGGGCTGCTAGGAATTGGCTTTGGACTCTGCAGGAGAGATTCGTCGGTGGCCTGGAAGAATTTTCACATAAAATCCCGGTTGCGCCGCTTACAATTGTTTTTTTTTTCTTTTAAGGATTCAGATACGGACGACTGGTTCACTTGGGATTTAAAATTGGAGATGTTACTATGTATAATATTGGTATTTTTTGAGCGGATCGGTAGGTGACTAGAAGACACAGCTACCAGTCTAGATAGAGCTATCAAATATTGCAAGTTAGAAAAAAGCCACCAACTTGAGCATAATGGGAATACGTATGGTAGGTAATCGGGATCCAGTTTTCGGTGCGAAAACTTTCATACAAACGTGTAGCCGTTGGCGAGAGACTTTCAAGGCTTTGACTGCGTCACCAGCTTAAGAATTACACGCACACATGACTGCATCAAAGGTTTGCAGGTGAAAAGAAAAACTAAATGAAATAAAGATAGTATTTGGAGCAGGAAGTGTGATACATGCTGCAACCCATAACGATGGAACGACAAGAGGCAAGAACGACATTTTGCAAATACAGCTTCTAAAGGGAATGTTTCAGATAAAAAATACCTCATCGTTTACATGCGCATCTATTGGTGATAAAGATATTAATTTTTATTTTTGTATTTTTTTAAATTTTTTTAAATATATATTTATTTAAGTATCAATAGATATGAAGGGACATGAATACTAAAAGATTTTAACGATGAAATTAAAACCTTTAAATTTAGCGCATATACACCATTGACATTGTGGTTAAATAGATCGGCAAGTAGTATTAAAAATTAAAATGCCAGAGAAAATATTTCCTCTGGATTTGAAGGATTAAGTCTGTGATCTTGCACTCGTTGTATTCTATTCCCTCATTTTCAGTTAAAAGTGTAAATGATGAAAATACACCCACTCATGCAATCCAATTTAATATATTAGGAAAAATAAGCATTGAAGTTTCTAGATCAGAGCAAATAAATAATGGAGGAAAAAATAAAAACAGTTAGGTACTTAGAAAGAGATGTCGCAGAAATTCCTTGTAACTGCGTTGAATAAAGAAACCACATCACATCTGTCACAAAGACTTATAGAGCCTTAATAAGCAGAGAGAAAATCTGTCACAGTAAAATTTTTCATTGGCATTTTGCAGATAGTTAAACATTTAATTTTCTGTACATCTCGGAGTAAAATATCTTTAGTGAATCTTCGAATTCGTATTGAGTTTATTTAGTTTTAGAGATGCAAATACTATTATACTCCTTGAATTTGTGAGATTACTAAAATCTTCCAAATTCTAATCTATAGTAGTAATGTAGCTCACCGCATTTTTTCCGCCCCGCAGTTATTATCCCGAGGAGCAGTTAATTTCACCACCATTTCAGCTTACTTACCCAACAAGCCTCAAAGACAGTTTTGGTAATGTTGTCGTCAAAACATTTATTCTTAAATTTCCCATGCGTCATTGATTTTTAAGTCGGCAAGAATCCACCAAATTATTATCCCAAAGAACAGTAGCCCACCACTTTTCTTCAATGGCTCGAACAATGACGCAACAAGCTAGACAGGCCTTGCTAGCGAGGTTGTCAAATAGGTAACGGAAGAAGCGGGTGTTGCAGGAGAATTCTGTACAAGAACAAGTCCAAAGAGACTTCCGTCTTCCCTGTGGGGATGCTAAAGTCATCCTCCCCACGAGACCACCACTTACGAAGTCGAGGAAATATTAAAGGAGTCCAAGGTCTTTAAGACGGCAACGAGCTGGATGAAAATGGATGCGGGCGGAAAGGGTAAATAACAAACGCGATTAGGGGCTCGTCGGAATTCCCTAGCAGGCGATAAAGGATGCAAAAGAGCTATCTGGAATTGAATTATGAGAATGTGACACGGAGCCCTGGGTAAGGGGATAAGTAACAGTATTACGGAGAGGGAGGATGGGGTGAACTTAAAACGCAGCTGATAAAGGGAAAGCTAGCGAGGACTATACCCCTAAAGAAGGTGGTAGAGAAGGAAAGAGATGGGCGCTAGTGCTGTGGAAAGTCCTCGGAGAATACTAAACAAGTACCTATCAGCGCGAGGGAAGAGTTCAGGGACAAGGACAAGTTGCAAATTAAAAGGAAGGAAGAGTTTCATGGAGAAGCATATTCAAATTCACTGTCCCTAAGTAAAAATAGAGGCAACACGAATATGCTTAAGAAGAAGACCAATTTTTAGGTAAATTACGATGAGCTCAGTGTGAAACTCCTCCGGAAAGAAGATTACTAAAGCACATGGCTATGTAACAACTTCAAAAGAGCCAAAATTAAAGTTTGAAAGATGCCTGATTCGGCGCTGTGATTAATTTTAGGAAAAAATTAAAAAAGCAGGTATGAGTTGAGTGTTATGAAAAACTGTTCCATTAACTGAAGAACAATTTATGTAAAATAAAATAAATAATATGTGACACAACCACTAACAAGAGCGTAACAGAGTAACTGCTTTTAGCTTTTTAGCTTGTCATACGATTTATTAGCAAGTTGTACTTTGAATTTATCATTAGTATGGACAATTACCTCAAATATTGACTTCATTGATTTGCAGTTTCATGCAAATGTTCTTTTTTCCCTTGGACGATTTCCCTCGGTGGTCAATATGCCGCTGCGATCCCCATTAGGCCCAATGGCCTCCCATCAGATCTCTCAGGGGCCGAACTACCAGAACTTGACAGAAACACCACTGCCTATATTCATTTGAGTGGTGGCATTACTTATCCATTTTTCAACTTAATTACATTTTTTATTCCAATACTCCATACAATATCAATAATATTTTTTATCCATGATCGTTATTATATGATATAATAGCGTCATTACAAAATAACATAGAGTTAGCGATCATTATTGGTGAATATATTGCCCTATATCAAAGGCTTTAGTTTCATACGCGTTCTCTTGTAGCCATTAGGTAACTGTCCGTCAAAGTAAATTGACAAAAGCAACCTATTTTCAAAAATAGTGTGGTCTACACAATGCGTCAATTATCTGGTAGTTACCTAACATAGAATTTGGAATGAGTATTTTCCGAAATTACTAAGAGCTGCCATTTTCCAGAAATAATAAAGGCTAAACTCAGAGACGTATGCATTCTTAAGTATCCACTCGTATTTTCAACAAAGCGCTCGAGGTAAATTAATGTTCTGTGAAATTAAACCAACAGTTTGAAAAAAACGACACAACGGTTGTCATACCGGAGAGGAAATATAAACTTTAGATAATCCAAAAGAAAAACGAGATGGTACTAAATTTACAGAAATGAACATGGGACTGGAAAACCCATTTGAATGTACTCGGGATGAACTGTAATACACAACCAAAGACACTCCTTGTGAAATGTCGGTTAGGGGCTGGGAGTTCATAGTATACCTACGCACAATAATAGGTTGGAAAATATACGGAAAATATAATCCATGGATGAAAAATATATAGTGTAAAAATGTATACATAGAATTGGAAATCTATAAATATATTATGCACAAGGAATAAATAGCACGTACGGCTTATTTCCTGTATAACTCTTGTGTCTCCGTGCATTTATGTGGTTTCAAAATGCATTCGTACACTGTTTCTATTGCATAGATATTTTTTATGTTATGGCCTCGCACCAGCCAGTTATTTTTGATAAATTTAAATGGTGACAACCCCAACACAGATTTTCTTTTACCTCAGGAGTGCCTCTTGTTCCACTAATCAATTGTAAACTTATTAATATTTTTGTATGCATAAGTGGTGGAATAAATACAATATCAATGCCATATCATATTTGCAGAGTACTGATGACACGCTAATAGTTGTAGTTACTTAAGTTATATTAATGTTGTACATGCCGGTGATAACCTACCCCTGCAAAGCATTCTTCACTTGCCTTGCAGAGAATTGCTTATATGTAGAGAAATAGGTCCGTATTTTATTTTAAATATAAAAACTTTGAAATGTTAAAATAACAGTTAAAACGGCAAATAGCGCTATCCGTTAATAAAACCAAGTGCTAAAAGAGTAAATGCTCTTTTTGACAGAATTCTTAAGGGATTAAAGCGCTTGTTTATTCCATAAAAGCTATCCGAATTCTAATATTTGTACAAGGGCATATTTCTCCCGAAATACCTGAGCGGACTTGGCAAAAAAAGAGATACGATCGGAATATCGTACAATGAGATCACAAGAGTAATCTAAAAAAAAACATCAGGTTGGTAGTCGCTTAAGCCCTGTTATGATACCTCCACCTCCTGCATGCAATAACCTCATTACGCTTACGATTACCGTTCATCCGTAGGTTAGAGCAGTTCTTAAAATTACTTTTTTCTCCGCATTAACGCTAAAGCCGAGACAGTTATTTAGATCTACGCTGAGGAAGAAAATGATTCAGAGAACACGTTCCCCAACTTAATTTCCATTCCAATGAAATGATGGAATGTCAGCTGCCTTTACGTAAATCTAAAAAAACTAAATTCTTACTTACAATTCTTTGCATCTCAGCATCTGTAGAAATCTACGGAAAATTGAGGTCCACTCATGGACAGATTTTTGAAAGCCAATCATTTTCAAGCACAAAATAATAGTATAACTTTGAAATCTATATATGAATGACGAACATGAGAATGAATAAATCTTAAAAATGCAAGATAGTGTCCTTAAAATGATAGCCTAATCATACCTATATGGCAAAAAAAGCATTTTTTCCATATTGAAATATCTTCTGAGTTCAGAATATTATTTGTTTCTATAATAGCAGAATAAATATTCCCATAAGAATAATAAATTTCGTCCAAAAATGAAAAATATTCCGACTTTTGTTTTACAAGTCCATGCATGACCTGTGATCTATGATACTCTGGCTTGAAGAAAGTTAAAAAAACTTTTTTCAGAAGCTGCTGAATACTCACTACATAATTGCCTTAAGACAAAATCACAATTATTACCTACAGTTACTCCAATGATAATACAATTTTCCAGAACGACATTTTCTCAGCACAAATTCACCACATGAAAACCACTTGGATTAAACAAGGATACATATTACCAAATCATGACGAAATACTTTATTCATTTGGAAACATTGAGATGAATAGGAAATTGGAAATATTTTTGGATATTGTACGAATTTTAATGAAAAGGATAGCAACAACAGAAGAAATGAGTGTAGACTTCGTAAAATTAGTTCAGTAAACTTGAACCTGCCACGTGAACTCCTAGTTTTATTTTCAAAGTTTTTTGTGAAAACATGGCAGCAAGAAGTACTCTGTCATGACAAAGAGTTCGTTTCGGCATTGTAAAAGTTTATGTAAAAATGAATATGAAAGAGAGGCTCAGGTTAATAAACTGAAAAGATAAACACAGAAATTAATAAAAGGAAACAAAATGAAAAAAATGTCCAAAAAGTGTGTTATCACCATCACCAGTTATTAAATCCGAAGTTAGCTTTGTTTCAGCTCTCCAATCTACTCTTCTTTTAGCTGTTTCATTCGTATATTTTCCTTCATTTTGAAGCCAGTCACAATTTGCGTAACGGCATCTATCATAGCTCTTCAAAAAAGTAGAGAATGAATGATGGTGATGATTGAAATGTGTGTCATTTAACAGACTCACGGAGCTACAAATCAAATTATTGATTCGTTTTAAGAGTTGTGGCAAGGTAAGGGTTTTTATCACCATCTATTTTCTTCTCTCCTTTGTTATCGGAATTTGCCAAATATCAGACAAATAAGTATCACTGGTTCATGGAATTTTGAGTCCTCAATACAAGGCTCCAAGGTTTTGTCGACGTTTGGGTACCATGAAAGTGAGTCCGGTCGTTGTAACGAAGTGTGAATGGCCTTTGAAGCCGATGACAAGGAGACAGTCCCCAACTCGTACGTTCCCAATGGCCGGCTGCAGGTCGTAATCCGACTGTCGTTGTCGAGTATAGTAACAGAATTGCTGTGAACGAAGTAATTTTGCATGGACGACCGCCGCGGTTAACCAACTATGTCTTCACTCGAGCACAATTGGGGTCGCGCGGAATATCATGCATGCCACCACCTCGGAGTAATTGTAGCTCTACTTACACGTTTCCCAATGACTTTCTAGTAACATAGGCTAATTAAACATGGTTATTTGATTGAAAGGAATGCAAATTTAACAATAAGACGAGCAATATGTATGAGGTATTGACTAAGAGAAGAGATTTTCGTATACACAAGCGTCGAGGACGCAGTTTTTTAACTTGATATTCCTCTAAAATTTTAAGCGTGCCGAATTCTACTGAAGGTATTTGATAAATCTAGAAGAAAGTACATGTATATATTTATGTGTATATGTATATTTAATTGAGTAAAAAGTTATTATATTCCTTTTTCGAAAACGCTGCTCCGCAAATGGGGTGTGTCCTTAACGCTGCGCCGGAGTGTTCTCGACGCCAGAAAATATCACAATGTGCAAGAGTTTTGTGTACTTAGGTATCTATGCTATGATTTCTCATAATTCATTCCTCTATTCCTTATTTTTTCGAACCATGGTTTTACATTTCTCATGTCATTATCAAGGCTAGTAACTAACATGATAAAAGACATAATAAATGTTAAAATCATCGTCTGAAAAATAAGAAACTGGGGAATATTCTCAGTGAAATATCAGTCCCAGTGAGTCATTTTTACAAAGTGAAACTTAAAACATTCACGTTTATTGAGACATAAATCGCTATTCCTCATGGGATGTTAATAAATAGCCTGATAAAACGAATGAGTGTGACAGAAAGAATGATTAACAGAAAGAGAACGTATAAGCTGCCAATGAGACTTAAAACTAGGTGCCAATTGAGAGTGTAGCTAATTACCTCGTTGACATGCTCCATAATGGTTATATCTCTGTCGGCAACCTAATGCCAACAGTTCGTCATGCATGTTTTCTGTATAACTCCTGTATATCTGTGTATTTATATTGCTGCAAAATACATAAAACAAAAAGTTCTTCTAACTCTGGTAGCATAACTATAGTGTAGTGCATGTTAGTGACATTTTAGCCACTGAAAAGTATTGCAGACTTCTGATAATGCGTCAATAGTAGTAGAGAATAGGAGGCTATAGGATATAATATCGAAATACTGTTCTGCGAGACACCATAGAGGCGTGCCAAAAAAGGGGAGGCAACAGAGAAAAGAAGGGGGAGTGCACAGAGGAGAATAGAATGATAATGATAATGTTTTTGTTATAATCATTATGGGTGCGTGGAAAACAAGCTACGGAAAATAATGCGTAGCCATTGTATATTTTTGAAAAAGTAAATAAAATATATGAACCCAAGGTGCGAAGATAGCGGAGGAGATATAATATATTGGTGAAACGCGGTTTTTTAAGGCTTTAAGTTAAACTGCCCAGCCAAACCGGAAGCATCATCTGAATTATTGTTACACTATGCATTTCGTGAGCAGTGTTCTCGGGAGACATGCCAAACATTCTCACAAGAGAAGGTGATAAATGAAAAATTTGCCTCCAACTTCTGAAAGCAGGATTATACTGCGAAAGGCTCCTGGCAACTCAACGCGTCAGACCCCGAGCACAACCACGGAATCCCACCCAACCTTCATCCCGTGCCCGACTCTATCACGTTACTCAAGAGCCGAGGAAAAGGCCAAGAGGAGAAGGAGGAGGTGGTTGTGGAGATAGGAAGAGAGAGAGATAGCACGGGGACGTAATAAGGAGAAATAGGAGAGAGAGGGCGAGAGATAAGTTTTGGGGGACGGGCGGGCTGAAGTCTAAACCTCCTCGCCAACTCCCGAGGGGCCTTCAAGTTACGGCCTCAGAACGTGCTGAAGCCCAAATGGAGGGGAGCAGGAGCGCAGTAATCCAGTTAATTATCGCACCCTGGATAACCCCCACCCTCTTTCCCCTTGCAGTTCGCCCTACTCCTACGCCCCAAGATCCAGCAGTCGGAAACTCATCCATCGCTTGGAATCAATGAAGGGAAGAGAAAGAACCGACAAGGCTAAAGGCTCTCTCTCCCCCTCACACCCAACACAAACGAGCAAACCAGCGGAACCAACCCAACCAGACAAACGGAATCCGTCTGCAAGGCTCTTCTTTTTTTCTCTCTCCTCCAAGCCACAAATCCCACACAATCCCGACTTCCCCTGCTGGACGCTGCTGTGATTGGAGTTCACGTTGGGAGTGCAATCGTCACACAAACCGCGGCTTTACAGACGATTTGTTACTCGGGACCGCGTTCAAATGGTTTCTTAGGTCTTGTAGCAATCGGGTTTACTCATATATAGTGAGAAGTCATTGTCTTCTCACGGTTGAAACTATGCTGGATAATGGTCATCATTAATCAGTGTCCTAAACAATCACTGAAACGTTTCAAATCAAAGTAATGCGGAAGTCCCTCTATTTGTCACAATAATATTATCTTGAATTTCACTTCTGAAAATTTAGTCATTTAAATTCAAAACTATTCTCAGTAAAAAAAATCAAGCAGAAGAATTCATATATATTTACTGCGAACTAACGATTAATCATCAGTTCTACGAATTTTTTTCAGACTAGCGTGTGACGGAAGAATTTAACATTGCAATGCCTTATTTTGTGGCTGTTAATGACTAATGTTGAGTCCTTTCTTAATTTACTTGAAGTCGAAGAATTAAGGGTTAGGAGGATACGTCACTATTCGTAAATCTCAGTTTGGGCGATAACAATTCCATTATATTATTAGTAATTTCCCAAACTCGTGTCCAAATTCAAGGAAATTAACGAGTAGGCTTTTTCAAACAGCAGACAAACTAGCATCTAGTTTTCCGTAACTGCTTGCCTTTTAAAATTTGACCAAATTTACCTGCTCTCGCAACTGTAAGAGGAGGCTGGCCTCTTTTTTAAAGGTGGCAAAATGTATACAGTTAATAGTATACTCAAGAACAACCGGTAAGAAAAAGTATGAAGTATCAATCTTTTGATATGACGCCACCTAATCACGACCCCTTGCAGATTAAACTACCGCGACCTTCGTAGAGCCAAAATTCGGATGCTGATAGATTATATATCGCCGAGATTCAATGAGAGGAAGAACACATAAAACTAAGGTTTTCCGTCCATGGACAAACCAGCAAACCAACCACACGAATGAAATCCTTCAGCAGGGACGTTTTTTTTCCTGAGACCACAAACCAACAATCCCCTTTTCCCTGGATGCTACCCCTACGTTACAACTGGATTTGGGGTTGGGAGTGATGTTTTCGCAGGATGTGGCTTTCACGAAGGATTTAACCTTCAACACAAAAGTTAATTGATTTGCCTGTGGCCAAAAGATTACATGCTTTTCATTTGACTAATAGGATGTTGACTCAATACCGTAAACAACACGGTGGAATAGAAAGGATTGTATCATCCAATCACAAGCCACTCATACCCATTTAAGAAAATGGATTCAACTAATATTATCTTTCAAGTCCGCAAATTATGGTTATGGTCCTTAGTATAATGTATTCTAAATTTCCCTTCAATTCATGCAATTTCGTTTACCTAATAGGCAATTAGCATTTCAGCAATTTAATTTAATAATATTTTTCCTGGGCATTAAATAATCAAAGCAGTGCATAGTGTCATAAAAATATTGCATGCATGACCGTCAAATTACAAGTTTAGAAAAGTCACATTTAAAATACAGCCAATAGAAATAATGCAAAATATTAGGCAACAGAAAGTTAAAAAAACATAATAGGCTTATCTCAACCAATATCTGGTTTTCATTCAAACCATATAACGATTAGTCACTTTACCTTCGTGTATTGAAGGGAGAGTTTAATTTCACATTGCATTAGCCCAATGTTTCACGAGCAAAGTATTTTTTCCCCTGCAGCCAATGTCAGATTCAAAGAGCTATGTATGAGAAAACTACTATAAAAATTGATGGTATTTTCTTGCAATTTCAACGAAACCTAATGAATAAGAATTTTAAGCACGATCTCTATAGTTACCTATAATAATGAGTGCACAAGTAGAAAGAGCCTTTTTCGATTTATTAATCCTTTCCTTAAGTTTTCCACCTCCTTTACACATATATAGACGGTTTATAACGACCATGCAGTATAAGGTAAAGTACCGAAGATTCAAAAATTCTAAATAATCTGTAATCCTTCATTATCTACAACATCCTTTTCACTCAGTTTGACATATCATTAGCCAACCCTGCTATTTCGACAGCAGCATCATAAACGTTATCACCGTTGATTAACAACGTCATGGGCAATTTCACACATAGTAGCCTTGCATGTAGCGTAAATTCGTCTAATATGCGGTTAATTCCCGAGCTCGTCTTCGATTGGTCACTTAGTCTCCAATAAACGCCATGGTTAAGCACATCGTATGCTGCATGAGATAATTACATTAGCACCAGTTGAGTCCTTCCGACTGGGATATCAGTTTTGAAACGGCCGAATCAGTGGTTGGACAACTTCACCGTAATAGGAGTTTAGTGGGTTTGGAGAGGTCTATTTTGTCAATTTGCAATCTGCTATGTGTGGTTCGGGCGAGAGGCTAAAGCTATCTGAAGGCCTTAGTAAGGTGGACAGTCAGAAAATCACTTCGCAGCAACTCATGGGTTAGTACGATACAAACTATGCCACTACTCACAATTTCTAGATCATTATTTAAATCCAAAGTCCTTGAAATAAAAACACATAATTTCTGGAATAATTACATCAGAGGCGAAAAATGTTTCATAGATGGACTGGCAGGAATTGGCAGATTTGTTTTCTTCAAGAAAAAAATTAGCGACACAACTGGGGGCAATTATCAGGTAAAAGTATTCATTGCTTTTTCCTTTGTGAGGCTGCAGGCACAGGTGATTTCTGCACTAGGCTCTCCACAGGCTTTGGGGTCCTAGACGGTTTTCCTCTAGGTAGTTTCGAGTGCGTATTAATTAACGTGCTCACGTAGAACATGAAAGTAAATTATTTCACTCTAATATTGACCTACAGGAACTACTCAACGTGTTTAATACTTGAAAAGCACATAACCTGTTAGAGATTAAAGTTAAATAAGAGGCTCTTTGTACCTATTCTCCTCAAATTTACAAGGTTTGTGCAAGATTTGATTCTTTCCCAGCGAATCATTGAAGTGAAATTCTCTCGGACGGTTCAGGTTCTCCATCTGCGACGACGTTTCGATGGAAAACGTTTCCATCGCCCTCTGCGTTTAACTCTTTTACAAGATTACGCCTTACTAAGTCAATTCGTCGGAATGAGTTTTTCTTGTTTTTTCCTTTGGCAAAGATATGCATTATAAATAACTTGAATCTCATGAAGACTCATTATAATTTAAATAATTACACTGACGTAATGAATACGCCACTCCATAGTTGTACCGTCAATGGTATGCATGACAGATGAAAGACAGTGGGACATTGAAGAATATTTGAAAGGTGATTAGAAAACTTTCGCGAGTTCTGATTATTACCATACCTATTCGTTTCTGCCACAGCTTATTCGAGAAAAACAGCCACTTAAGATTAGTAAAAAGAAATTTCCTAGTAATTTATACCCGATTCCCCAGTCTCCTAAACAATTTCTAATGTAAATACAACTAAATATACTCATGGGACTTGCTCGTAGAATTAATGTCCGATGACATGGTAATGGCAGGGCTCAGTTAACGGAATTAACTCTAAATAAAATAGGGATAACAACTTCATTAAATTGGATGGATGGATTAAAACAGCAAGATGTTCAAAAGAAAATCTTGTACCTTTAAATCATTCATACATCCACCGGGGAGAACGACACCACGATAGTAAAACTGGCTGAAGTACACGCCAAGGTATCAAGGTCTTCGGGTTCCACCGTAGGGCAGGGTTAATGATTTTTCCACTGTGGAATTTTGCTCAAAATCTATGACCTAAACCCACAACTCAAGCAAAGGTTTATGCCATTGAGTGTTAAAACGCGTCGTTCATGTTTAATAAATATAAGAAAGAGTATGTTTCATTCCTCATATACATCAACAACTTCTCCCAAGGTCAGCCAGATGCAACAATATTTAATAAAAATTTGGTTTGAGGCTTAATCAACGAGTATTAGCAGCCTAGTTACATCCCCGAGATGTCCAAACTTCCGACAATCGGGAGGAAGTCGAGAACTAACATTCACTTGTCGTTCAGTTCTAAGATTGATTGACTGTAGTCCTCCATCCTTACTTATCGAAAGCTAGTTCCCCTTTGCTATAGTAGTTCTTCTAATGTACATTTTCTTATTTTTGTTAATGCATTAGGCACTTGGTCTTCCTCTTGAGACTTTTCCCTTTATTTTTCCTTTAATTATATTCCTCACAACCCCATTGTGCCTCAGCGTTTGTCCAATTTATCTGGGTCTTCTAACCTGTAGAGTGTTACACATGGTTCTTTCCTTCTTCTACTCTTCTGCATATTTCTTCATTTCTAATTCCATCCGTCCTTGTGACCTTTAGCATCCTCCTCCGAAACCACGGATCTAAATGTCATATTAATTGGTCAGTTTTTCCAACTGTCAACGTTTTCCACCCATAGAAAGCCAACCCCAGAACGAATATTTTCACAAACTGTTTGATTTGATGTATTTAAAGTATTCAAAAATAGCCGATGTCGTACTTAGCATGGAACATTTTCAACTTAGAATCTGCAGCATTAACAAAAATAAAATATGACAAAAACATGTGTTGGGAAATATTATCGCAATAAAAACATGGAGACACTAGCATAAATCAAGAAACTACAACAACATGGAAAATTAGAGAATCAGGAGGAAAATGCTTTTCCAAGCTGGCGATTGAATGATCCGACGGGAGTAGAGAGATCAAGCTCGTCGGAGGACTCGTCGGTTTGCTCATCCGTAATCGTATTTCCTTAAGGTAGGTGAAGGAATCCACTCGCACTAATTTCTATCCTCTTAGAGTGACTTCTTCATACAGCTTCTCCCTTTCGTAGACTACGATTTCAGTCTCCTTTTATATTTTCATGTTATGTAAAAACAACTATACGAGGGGACAAATAAAGGCAACCACCTAATCTGAGCCAGTCCTATTCGTGCGGTGGACACATAAAAACGCCAAGAGGATCCTTTTGGGCGGGGACCGACTTGGAAGGGAGGTCGCCGAATATCCACGGGGAAAATCGGCCGGGTCACGCCACCTCCACGCGCGCCGTGGGACGACGCCGATTCCGGGGTCTTCGATTGGCTCTGCACGGCGTTGCCCCGGTTGCATGCGGGGGGAGGCAGCAACAATGGCATCCACCGTGGAAAAATGGGACGTCATTCCTCACGTGAGTCGCACCAATGGAGTGTCGTGCGACCCTCTAAATCACCATCATTTGACCACTTACCGAATGGGTGGACATTTTGAGAATCCAATAGACTGAAAGGCGGGGCCGCCTCATTCAAAAAGGGAACGGATTAAGATATCAGCCTGAATTATCAATGCGGTGCGCTCCGGAATTAAAGGTAGTCAACCCTAAGACAAGTCGTAAGATGACTTATCAAAGCATCTCACGTTTAACAATTACCTACCCACTAATTAGTTGTCTACGGTTGGAAATTCTACTCTAGGATAAAGTTGCGATGAGATAAAATCCTGGGAGAAGCCGCAGATTATTATTACTAGAGAAAACAGACTCCAAACATTATTTATACTTTCCGATGTAATACCTATGAGAGACTTGTTTGAAAGTACCGTTTGAACTCTTTTTCTCTAGAAATACGTTTTGGTGAGTTAAAATGAAGGATAGAAGTGATAGATTAACGTAAATCGTGAAAAACGATTCTAAAACCGATGAGTAATTATTAACTCAAATTCCAAAGCGTACTGGTTTTCAGAATATCTCATGATATCAGCGGCTTTAACTTTGTAATTGCTCGAAATTTCAAAATTTCACATACCTCTCAGTAAAATACAGCTCCTTTAAACCCCAAAAATGAGAGAAGAGAAGAACACGTCTAGATATCTGGACTACCAAAGCACTCGGGAGTGGAAACGAGGGAACTGTGTTCATGTACTGGTGATGGTAGATTATTTTCTCTGTTAATATTGAGGCTTTTGTAGCACTGCGTTTATTCTTTCCATAGATTGGCAATCTGTAGGCCACTCTGAGGGCTTTTTCGAATAAATATTGAATATAAAGTTATAGCTTTGACACCGCAGTCGAACCGTCAACTTACGTGTGGAAACAAGTTATTTTTTAATTCTGAAATTCCAAATAGTGCAGTCTGAAACTTTTAAATACACACTGAGACACAATTCATATACATACATGCTAAATTTCAACAACTAGCATCGTATCGTTGAGTGGAATCATAGATCCATCGTTCATTATTGTTAACCAATTGTCGTTATTGTTATCCAAAACGCAAGCCGCTTTCAGTTGCTCTCCTAAGATAGCATTTCATTCTAATTTAAATTAGAAGTTTAAATATACAACATTTGAAAAATTCACCATCATATTTTCACTCTCATGTGCTCATATGATGACAACGATAACGCAAATGCACGCTGTAACCCTGATGTACTACCCGCAACGGAAAAGATACGGGACAAACGATCTAAGATTATCCCGGTGAATCTGATGCAAAAATGTTTCACGGGTGTTCCATCAGGTAATAGACTTCAATCTGCCAACGTTTCCATGAACGACTTGTTCCTCATCATCAACAACAAAGTCATGGAACAAAATGTCGAAGGATATCAAGTCTAGTGGAATACCCGTGAAACATTTATACGAAAAGAAACGTCATCGCCAAAGGAAGAAAGAACAACGCAGGGCACGTGGAAGTCCTCCAATCCGAAGCTTCTTCGGTGGAATTTGTACTCCTGATAGACTAATATTTTGGCAGCTCACATAAATAAAATTAAGCAACAACCAGTTAATTCCGCTCAGCCTTAACACTAATGCCTTACGAAAAAGGAAACTATCGCTCAGCATCTAAAATCACTAACACTCAAATCGAATAAATAACTCTCAACTAAGAAACTCGTTTAGCACGAATTTCATCTACTTACTTCACCATCGTTGAAAAAATGTCATTTGTATCACAAGCAGTGAATGCAGTGAAATCAGAGAGATTAGTCATTGATCTATAAACCCAAAAAGACAAAGAGGAATTATAGACGATGAAATTAGGGGAAAATGGATGAATGACTAAAATCAATGCTGAAAGTCCTAACAAAATTAAATATCACTCAAAATAAATGGTGATACCTAGCATAGACAGCGTGTAACCATTGCGATTCTCAAATCATTAGCACTTGTGATCTACAGACTGATATGTCTGAAGATATATATTTATGTAGAAACATGCTTTCATCAGTACCTGCTTCACATTTCCCATCGTTGAAGTCGATTCACATCTCTACACTTTCGCCGGAATCAATTTCATCACGTTAGTTACGTGGAGAAAAAAATCTCCTTGGAGCCATCACAGAGAATTGAATGAGAGTTTTTTGTCCTTACCTGCAAGAAATAGAAACAAAGTTTATTAAAAAGGTAGTGTTAACCAAAACACTTAAAATTTAAAATGACCATACATTCATGATATTAAATTCATCCAATAATTTTGTAATTATCAACATCATGACAATTTTTGTAAGGAAGAAATAAATCTCCGGATTTCTACAATTTGCGGCCATACATTTCAGCCATCAATTCAATTTTAAATAGGCATGACGCATGTGCTTGGTTTCACATTAGCTCGAGAAATTTTACGACTTTTAACTTCAACTGAAGTACCAGGGATGGAATTTCTGATATTGTGAAGATGGTATGTAGATTATTATAAAATGTTACTAATTACTTGGTGGATACCACAATAATTTTGTTCAAATGAGATCCAAAGGAATGATTAACATAGATGTTTATTTATTAGGTGTCTTATTAATTATAAATGCCTTTTTCCAGCAAAGACTAGTCTGCAAAAACCATGTAGCGTTCGAAAAAGAAATTAAATGCATTAAAAACGCCTACACATTTCCGAGATACAGGAGAAAGACGGAATTAGCGTGGAAAACCAGCCACTGTGAGGTCGAAATAATTGCAATTGAACTGTGTCAACAGGAGTCACCATTTGTAAACTCGGAACGTATACCCTTTTAACCTCAGGGTTTTAAAATGCTGCGATGAAAAGAAACCACACATAGTCCGTACGTTGATTTTAAATTGACGGGAAAGGCAAAAGAGTTTTCCTCGTGAAAACCACCCTATTCAAGTCATAGCCACTCACACCGTTACCAGACAGTTGATGCAGCGATCACGTGATCAGGGTGACAAACCAACTCAACCGATCAACCACTCCACATATCTCTAACGAGTTATGACAAGAACGTGAAAAAATCAGCGATCTAAATAAACAAACGAACGCCGAATCTCGCAAACGCCACGCCAGCAAATAATAGCAACGCCAGTGAAGCCAGGGATGGAAGGAAGTGATCCATATACATGCGCAAAACCACGGTTCAACTGTCTCTTTTTATATTCCGTTCATTTTTTTCGAACACATCGAGGGTGAAAACGGACACAAAAGTGCTTCACGGGCCTGCATATTCCGAACCACGCCTGAACACAGAGGGCGTCTGAACGAACGTAACGAGTAATAACAAATGCCGGAATAAAGCAAACACACATTTAATATAGAATCGAAACCGAGTGAGGGATGAGAGAGGGACGGGGGGTGGGTAGAGGGGGGGTGGGTAGAGGGGGGGTGGGTAGAGGGGGGGTGGGTAGAGAAGAGCGCGTAACACAAAAAAGTCTCAAAAAACCACCATGGCGTCGCCTAAAACTAACATATTTGACCGCAAACACGGTCGGGCAGTCAGGCCCAATTGGAATCGCTGCGGGTGGTTGAACGGGAGGAGATCTAAATTTTTATTTCATTTATTTTATAAATAAATACGTGTATATTTAATTTTCAAAATAACCTCCAAGCGTCATCATCACACTACGGGAGTGGTCAGGATGCCGAATACGGCGGTGGCGGTAAGGGGTGTTTAGCCGTTCTGTTCAACGGCAAGTGAACGGGGAATTTTGGACTTTCCTAACAGTTTACGTGTACTTGTCGGGATATTCATAAACAATAAAATAAGAGTTTTTCGAAGAGTATCCGCTGGAATCCTTTCATTGCCGGTAGGTGGAAAACCGGGCTTAAGTAACTACTTTCAGTTAGCTATAAAGACGTACCGGTGTATGGTTACAATTACATCCTCCGTAACTCCTTACATAGCGTATGATTTACGAGTCTAGTAGCACCTTGTATATTCTTACCTAATCTTGTTTTCATCTACACACTACCATCCTATTGCCACAGGGGTTGTGTAACAGGGTGTGTAAAAGACTGAGAGGTGAATAGGGAAAAGATAGGGGAAGAGGACCGAGGTAAGTTGCACATTCAAGAATGTACGTAAGCGATCCTGCTGCTAAAGGATATTCAATCTGCCAGTCAGTATGCATTTGTATAAATAAATAATAATGATAACAATCTTTACTATGGAATATAAGTCCTTTAACATTGAACAATATAGATCCGTCATGTAAACAATATAGTATTCAAATATGCAGGCGTTAGATTTTTCTTCAGAGAAAAACAAAGAATATTACAGATTATTAAAATTGTTATAGAAATGTATGCATTAGATGTGATTAGTTGATCCAAACTAATGCACACTAAAATATTTGACTCGGGAGTATGTTGCCTGGTCTCATCATTTTCTATAAAGGTGCATTAAAACAAAAGTATGAGGTACATATGAAAATTAGTCAGTTCTTTCTTGTTGCAAAAAAAGTTATGATAAAATGTATATTACTTATAGTATCACAGTCTGTCCCGTGGCAACGACACTAAATTCAAGAGTGGCGGTCTGGGAGGTTGGCAAATCGGTCAACGAGAGGCGCCACTCACGGTTTCGTTTCCCTGTGCTGGTGAGGACCCTGGAACGGCAGTGCGCCCAAAGGACCCTAATTCGACAAGGATCCAAAGACCTCGAGTTGGAAGGGAGAATGACAAGCACGGGGATCCGAAAGCACGAAGGCACGATCTCTTGATTTCGTGAATGTTATTTTTTGTTGTTCTACCTTGTATTGTTCGAGAATGAGGAGAAGTAAATTTAAAAAAACCTAAAAAAAATCCACTGCTAACCGTTACAAGTCCATCTTATCGTTCTTTTTATACGATACAAATACAAAAGAAATATATTTTCCCTTCGTACAGTAACCACCAGAAAAATTAATCATTGTCAATATGTGATTGTAGTCCAGATTCTTACTGCATATACGCATCTTGTAAGCTATTGTAAGAAAATGTGTAGTACTCTCTCAATCACATATTTATAAATAACATAGTCAATATTACATTTTAAGGATATACATATTCGACAAACATTGCCCTGAAGCATTTCCATTAAACCCATCTAGAAAAACTGTGGGTGGGTGGATAAATCAAAAAATTGATACTTCCAAGCCGAGAGTCATTTTACGCTGGAGTCGCATTGGAAAAAAGGTAAGCGGGGTTACTGCAAAGGTGGGATTGTGAATCTTCTTCTCAAACAATATCACAGCGCTAGGCTTGTTAGAGCAGCGTGAAAGCTTACGAGGAATTTAAATGGTTCAACCCCATAATAGCAGTTGCTCTAAATTTGGAAGACATACCTATTGAGTCATTTCAGCATATTTGCCAACGCCCAGTGAACCAAATTATCTCTGAGAGGAAATTTTTCCTTGGAAAATATGGACCCACAGTGAGAATCAGGAATGGAAAAAAGGAAATAACAACGAAAGACACAAATATACTATGGGCGTTGTGTGTGCGCTTACAATGTCGTGTTTTTTTGCAAAGTAAGAAAAAAATTAGAATAGGCATATGCTAAGAATACCTAAAATACAATTATTAAAGGCAGCAACTCGAGGTAGAAGTGAAAGGCATACAAAAAGGGAAATACCCTCAATGTGAATGATGCTTTGAGGAAGATCTGAGACGTATGGCTTGGAGAATATAAATGCAACAGAGGAACTCATGGTGGCATATACTAGATAAAGCAAAGACTTTTCTAGAACTATAAAACCTAGAAAGAAGAATATTGTAACAAAAGTTTCACGAACAAAAACTGTAAACAATATCGAAAAAACAATTTAAATATAATGTTTTCGTAGCTCATAACTTGTTCTGAGGAGAGAAAAAAACCTTCTCAATAAAAGATTTCGCCTAAGAGTTAAGGGTGCAACCCCTTGCTTAAATGATCCAGCAACATTAAGTAAACATGAGCTTTGCATTGACTGCAAACCGATCCCTGGGTGAGAGCTCCGGGCTTAAAGTATATTTACATTTTTAGGGTTACGAAATATCGAAAATACTCGAGTAATCCAAACACATATTTAAATACATTCGGGTCACTCTGTAGGGAAATATGATTTTTTTGCGCGCAGAATGGAATAACAAATATCCATTCCTCCAGGATAACTAAAATGGTAGGGACGTTAACAGCGGTTATACACTCGTTCACGGTGAACTCAAAATAAAAGTATATATTCGACCGATGAAAGCAGTACTCACCTCGTTTCGGTATCGTAAATTCCGTTTCAGTATGCCTGGCATGTAAATACTGTTATAGGAGATAAATGATAAAATGCTGAAGACATTGAGAATAGAATTAATCCCTACCTGAATTCCGCCATGCGCATAAGAGAAATATTTTTTTATCGTTGTCTAACATTTTATATGTCATTTCATTGAAAATACTTTTACGTCGCTTATCGTATAGCAATGAAAATAATACCTAATATCTTCACAATTCTTCGTTTTTCTGCGAAATATTAGGCTTAGAATATCATCCGTTTAAGGATTTGATAATGTAAAAAACATGGTTTAATGAT
This sequence comes from Pyrrhosoma nymphula, assembly GCA_963573305.1. Lineage (NCBI taxonomy): Eukaryota > Metazoa > Arthropoda > Insecta > Odonata > Coenagrionidae > Pyrrhosoma > Pyrrhosoma nymphula. The sequence continues at coordinate 2,587,144 of OY754338.1, read as the reverse complement.
TTCTCCTACCCAATTTTATCCTATGACTACTTTTCCTAACTGAGAAACTTAAAGACATAAATTTGTTTTTGTTTGTTTACGTGCAGGGGCCTTGAAAGGGGACGGCTAAAATGATGCTTCCAATCGAAGATAGAGTAAAATGTAGGTATATCATAGTCAGAATACTTAGCTCAATATCCCACTATATTTATGACAATGGTTGGGAAAGCACCATCACATTTCATTGGAAAGAATAAACAACAAATAGATATTTTGATTTCGAATAAGAAATTATTAAGTTTAAATATAACACTTTGGCATTTGATTAATGTGCATCATACAGTGGTAGGAATTATAGATGACTCTGAAATAGTGGTATAAAGCAAATACATTAGCTACATATATACCCTCCTCTTAGCTACATATATACCCTCCTCTACTCATATATACCCTACTCCTCTTACCTACCCATTACGCCATTACCTTTCGGGCTAGGTAGTCTAAGAACTTATTTACTTCCTATAAGCCTTGAGAAATGGTTCTCTTAAAACAATTTCCTGGGCCACCCTTGAATGCCCTTTTTCGTTTTTTTTTACATTCATACACTGCCTCATATACGCTTCCCTACTCTTAAGACTTCAAATATTCTTCCTCTTTAGAGTTTCTTCCATCACATTAATCCACGACTTTCTTGGTCAACCAGTTCGCCTCATACTATTCATAATATTAGACGACACTCATGAAACGAATATTGACAGGACCATGAAGGAGTACCACTAAAAGACGCTTTAAACTAAACACCGAAAAAATCCTTTTACCATTTTGAAGTCCACGGTTTCGTTCAAGCAGAAAAATAGTATCTCGAGAAAATATGCACTAATACATTCGACCTAATTAAGCGAAATAGGCAACACAAGACTCAAGCACACTAACTGTTGATCCGCGAGGCGTAATGAAATTCAAACACGTAGTTACATGAGGCGTCGACAAATAAAAAGAAAGGAACGAGAAACAAAAGCAAACAAAAAATGGACAAAGTGGTGGTGAGAAAAGAGAAGAGGGAAGAAGAAGTATCAGACAGGCAAGCAGACGAGAGGTTTGAGGAGGAGCAGCCATGCCATGGCGGGAGAGAGAGTAGCAAATCTACATTCTTATTACTTTTTTAAAAGACCAAGAAAGATGAGAGAGAGGAAGGAATGGTACGTGTGTTCCCCACAACAGTCCACGTTACTCTAGCACCTTCAACATTACGTATTCAACGCTGTCCTCCTCGTTTGTGCTGCCATTATCGTCTCCCCTCCTCTTCTGAGAGCCGCACGGAAAAGAAGTGGGGGACGAGAGAGAGGTGGAAAAAATACACCTGCGAGTTAAGGAGTGCTACGCCGTGCGTTGGTGAGAGAACAGAAAAAAATATGTGAGGTAGAGAAAAAAACATTCATATATATATATATACTACGGAGCAGGAACACCTCCGGGGTTAAGAGTCCAAACACCGTGCAATGAAGAGATCTGACAAAAAAGATTTCACAAAAAAGAAATATGTATAGTACCTATGTATACGGAGCAGGAAACGGGATGAGGAGTGGAAGCGTTTGAATCCCTTAGGGGAGACAAGGAGCAGTTATTGCTGCGGCGGACCCCTTCAATGGGGACACTCTGTGTGGCGTTGCATGAGGGCGGTTGGAAGGAACAGGAGAAGTGGCAGCAGATTCGGTCGCACTCGCTGTTGCCACATACACAACCCACTCAAAAGAGCCGGTGAGAACGGGGTGGAACGGGATGGAAAGAACCTAGTCTCGAAAAGCGAGAAGACAGTCCGGGGCAACACTTGTCCCCTTCTCATCTCTCTGTCCAACAACCACTTCAAAAAAATACCACCCTGCCCCACCTTGAGAGAACAGAAAACGGACGGGGGGAGGGTTTTGTGGGAGAGAGGAGGTGTTGGGGAGATTTTTTTCTGTCTCATTCTCTCTCAATTGGTGAGGGTATCTAGACGGGGGGGGGGGGCTTGGGGAAGGCGCGGGTGAAAAACGTTCTTGAGGTAGTCGGCAATGGCGTTGCCCTCGCATTATAACTTCCGTCGGCCAAACACGTTCAGCTTCTGTGTTAGGGTCGCTTGCGCCCCTGAAGAGGCAAACAGTAAGTGGACGATGGGAGAGAAAGGAGTTGCCCACAGCGTGCGATTTGAAGAATTATGAGACGAATTTATGCAAAATAAAAAGGTATTAAACCTACACGAAAATAAATTTCGAAATATTTTATTTTACAACTCTATTCTCTCCGTAGCTACTTGCCATCGCAAAATATAAGGATCCTAGGTTTTTTTATAATAAACAACTTGATATTCTTAAAAATAACTTAATCTACGTTGTAACTTGAAGGCTAGTATTACTTGAAAATTTCAGATCACGTGCCCTTCTAGTTGAAACAAGCCGGGTGCGTTTCTGTTGCTCACAGAAGTGAAAAACGAGTTAAATATATAGGCGTAGCAAAACATGGTGGCACACAAGGGGGGATTATTCGTTGTCGGTAAGGGGGAATTGGGCGTCGAAAAGCTGGCAAAGGTGCCGAATGTCTCTTGCAGGGACATATGGATGGACCCGTAATACCATTGTACCCGCTTTTAGGCATTCTTTCCTCTCCTTTATATTATTTTCTTCACAAATGAATTCCATAAAATTTTTCTACCCCTTATACATTGCCAAACTCATAGGAACAACAGTTCTTTCTTCCCACCCACTATTAATGGCTAAAACAAACACAGACCCAGACACTACTACGCTCCGCATACGTACGTATTTACTTCCTTACTCATGGATGGTCAAGATAATCGTAAATTTAGATTTTTAAAAAGGGTATATGCCAAGTTCGACGATAATGTTAGGGAAATCAGTTTCTTTTCCCTTGTTAAACCCTACTTGGAAAACGCATCCAGTATTTGGGATCCTTATGAGGCTGGCTAAAAAACAGAGTTACAACCATAGAGCTTACTGGAGGGGGCATAAGCTCTCAGGGGTGAAGCCAGGCGTAACGGTATTCTTGCGCATTTAGCCATAGTGTCCAGCCCAGCTTCGTGGATTTGCCATAAGCCTACGTGCGAAGAAAATATTAAGTTTTTCTGAAACCAGTGGCTACAGAGGTCATATAAAGGTACGTAAATACTTAATAGTGTGTGTATTTTTCTGAAAATTATTATCTATATCCGAAAACATGCCGTCAGGCAGATATATGCTATGTTAACTTTGCATTCGTAGATGGTTTTCTGCTCTGCTTACGGGTGCAGTAATCGCACAGATAGAAGAATAACTGGTCTTACCTTCCACCGGTAAGTTAAAAAACTTCATAAAATAGTCATACCAATGCAATATTGTATGAAATGGACGCTACAACAGATAAATATTGAATTTGTTGCCTACGATGTTGCATGTGTTTCGGGTGCATTATTAAGTGAGTAGTTGATAATATTTTGCCAGTAAACCGCAGCAATTATGTTATTTTATCATAGTTAGTAGCATGTTCAGCTAATTTGTTATGTGAGTATAATATTACCGGTAGGAAATAATGCGACTGAAATGTTTGCCCTACCACAAACATTTATGATGGCTTGATATTTAATTGAACTGATATTTAATTGCTGAGTTAATTTTTATTTACACTTTGCACATTACTTCCACTATGTAATTGCTGACACTGTCAACAGTCTTAAATTATCAACCTTAGAGTGTTGAATGTAATTTTCCATGTTTCATCATGAACTTGACAGAGAGACTGTTGATGCTGGGTATTGATGTTGAAGCTGGGTGTTGGATGTTGAAAAATGAGATGTGTATGCTGCTTACTTGAGTGCAATCAATTGTATTTGGTTCCATCATCTTGTTGGAGCTGAATTCCTTTGTGTTATCTTTGATATTTCTCTATGTGGTTTACGTTTGGGTTAAATTATCATATCCTCAGGCTCTTTGGTCATTCTTTTGTGTTCACAAGTATACCCTAGGTATTTTTTATATCATGGCATGTATGGATATCACATATTACTTCTTTCCTCGAATTTCGGATTCTAGTAATTTTTAAAATTGGAGAAGTAGAATTATGCGAATGTTCTTCTATTTTTCTTCTACTTGGTAATGCATGTTATTTTTTCAGGTTATAGATGACCTTTAATCCGGTGGTATTGGAATCAAATTTGGAGTTTATGATATGTTCTTGATAGACACCTCGGGTCATTATTTCATTGATGTTCCTAGAATATCTACTTGAAGGGAAAGGAAGTGGTTCATTGTGGTAAGAAATTGTCATATCTTGATGTGTTTCCCTAAGCAATTGCAACATTTTTTTTGTATTGGTATATTTCCAAAAATAATATTTATCTGTTAGGAAATATGTTGTTTTTTCTGTACAAGTACCTGTTATTTGTCACGCAACCTTTCTTTTTTCCTTTTTCAGGATATCCTTACAAGTTTGCTGGGCCTTTAATTAAGCAATTTCCGGAAACCATTCGACATTTACTTTCCTGACATAAAGCATAAGGTGTTGCAGTTACTGACTGGAACAGTTGTGAATTGCAATCGCATTGCTTCGGTTTTGCATTTTTGACCTCACTCATGCATTGTAAATGTTTACATTTGATGTTGACCGGCCAAAGGAAAATCTTGTACTTGAACAATCTTAAAATTGAATTGTATCGTAAATTAATGTTTTTGTAACTTGCCACTTTAATTAAATGTTTATGCTTGAATTTTTTTTCAATGACCAACAAAATGTTTCGCCCTTCTTGTGAAGTTAAATTTAGAAACACGCATTTACTCGAGTTCACTCGAGTACAAATGTGCATTACGTGAGGTAGCACGGCTCTTTTCCAGGGGCTTTGATAGTGAAAATGTAATAATATAAATAGGAAATATAGTTTAAAGGTAATTCGGTAATATGTAATACGGATTTTGTCGAGTTGAGTACAAACGTGCATTACGAGAGGTAGTACGACTCTTTTCCAAGGTTTGACAGTGAAAATGGAATAATATAAGTAGAAAATATAGTCTTAGGGTGATTCGGTATTGTGCCATTGATAAAATTATTTTATCTTGGGATTTGGTCAATAATTATATCGTACAGTAGCAGTTCTTGGCGAGTTTAATGGTGATAAATTACGTTCGCAGAAGAAACGTTGGTTGCATATCCAATCTCCAATCCATCTTTAATTTCAGGAATAGGATTCAGAAAGTTGAAATTAATGCAATTTTCGAATTGACAGCTGTTATTTTACGAGTAATATTGAGTCAATTATGTTTGACAAAACATCGCTTTCTCCGTTAATAATCCCATTCCTGCGGGACACAACGTCTCTAATCCACTAGCAATTAATTAATTTGGGCATGTATTACTAGTTACTTTCAGCGCACCAGCCGCAAAAAATCCCCAAAGGCGTTACTTTAAGAGTAAAGAGCAAAAATTGATCGTTGCCCCGTAAGAATCTGTGTTATAGCTGGGCTGGACAATATGGCTAAATGCGCAATTATGCCACGCCCCCTTGGCTTCACTCCCCGCCAGTACGGAGCATAGGGGGCGCCCCCTCCAGTAAGCTCTATGGTTACAACGCATGCAGTGAAGATCGGCAAGATACGTAAAAGGTCGATATGATAATCTCGTTAGTGTTACTGACCTTTTGCAGCAACTGGGATGGGAATCGCTTTCATACCGTCAATAAACATTTTGACAATCAATTATATATGTTCCAACCCAAGTAGCATTTTGAGTAATCCGACATACTGCAGTAGATCGGATCATGAGAATAAAATGACGGAGCTAGACAGAAAAACAAACGGTTACTTTTCCCGTGCAAAATAAAGAATATAATAGCTGCCAATGGGTCTATTAACTAGGTTTTTCCGATAGGTAGTGTATCTAGTTATTTGATTTACTCCCTAAATCTAGTATGCTTATCCGCTACTTAGTACTCACAACACGCCCGCGCCGTGCATATTTCAAGTTCAATTTTTGTAACTCTGTCCATTTATGCAGATGTAGACGTAGCTGCAAAATACATTAATAGTAACGGTCCCTCTTGCATTGGTAGTACACCTATAGTGCTGTGCATGCTTGCGAGGCTTCGCGTCGTGATAAGCATTAGCGATTTATACTTATCCATCAATAGTCATAGTTACACTAATTTTAATAGGTTATAGTGTAATGCCTGTTGGTGACTAACCACCCCCTGCCACACGCCCTTGAGGTGGCTTGCTGGGTATTTTTAATTAAATTTAGATGTCATTCCAACGCCCCCTTGCCGCAAGGGTCTTCAATGGTTTGTATTGTAATCTACAGGCATAGATGTAGAAGTACCAGTGTGGCCAGGAGATTTCATGAGACCCATGAGTGTGGACAGGAGATTTTATGGAATAAGTCAGTACTCATGTATCTTTGACACACGTTTCGAAGTAAAAGCTGTTATGAAAAAATAAAGGTCCTATACTTCACTACGTAGACTACCTCCAATAATAGGAGAATGTAAACTGTGCCACTTTAGATTCCACTAGGAGGACTTTTTATCATGCTACGACTCTGGTTCTTTCACCGAAAGTACTGACGTGAAGATGGTATAAACTGCCAAACAGGTGTAGTAAAGAATAAAACCAGAGTGTAACTTGGGCTATGAGAGTGTTATATTTTATCGTGAATAAAACTGTGCCTATTGTAAACTACTAAGGTGAGGTAAGTCGTGATTCATTCGCAGTCCCTCTCAATTTGGCAAAGAGAAAGGGCATTGACGCCTATGAATAGTGTCTATATTTGCTTTTTAGCTGCACATCACAGTTTTGTCCACGATTGGGCATATATTTGCAGACGTAGAGAGATAAACGGGTTTATATACTTAAAAGTGGTGGTGCACAAAAAAAGTCGATACGGGTAGACATGCTTTTTTCTTCCCTTCCGTCTCTTGAGGGAAAAATCCTTTCACTTGGAACTTGAGCGAACAGCCAACGCGGACATCAATCATCTAAGGTGCGGGCGAAGGGAAATATTTGCATGGCCCTCTGGAGGGTGTGGCGGTAGGTGGGGGTTTTAGGCGGAGCAGTTAGGGAAAGGGGGTGTGGAGATATAAATCTCGAATCTAACCCAAAATTTCTCTTCCCCTTGGACTGACGCGAAGGCACCAACTTCCCTTGTACCCAGGACCCTGAAAAAAACGTCCATTTGACCAACATGGTATCGGATTTAACTTAAATCTTCATCCCAATGGCAACGGTTTAAAAACTTAACCGTTGTCGAGACACTGTGGATTGGTAATGGAGTACTGAGGTGTTTTTCCAAAAGATGATTGACCAGGGAATATGGAATGAACCACTTAATGAATAAGTCGACTTCTAGTTGGCGTTGAACTGCGCTCTGTCCAAAGGTAGCAACAAATTTGCGATCCTACGAAAATTATACATTCCGAAATTGAAAATTTTTACGAAACATTGAAACCAACATAACCTCTGACAAGGGCAGATTGGCTTTAACGTACTAGCTAGTGCCAACAGTTTGGAACTGGATCCGCGGAATATTTTAAGCGCACTTATTAGTCAATTCGATAACAAATGCTGAAGCGAATCTTTTTAGCGCAAAGCATTCATTTGAAGCCAATCAGTGAGGTAGCTAACGGTGACCAGTAATCAAATCAGCAATGTTCATGGCGGATCAAATGTCACAATGTAATCCTTGCCTTGACATTCTCATATACTTATGCATCACTTTAGTACTTCAAATAATCCACTCATATTTTAATGAAACAATGCATCATCATTTAAGATATATTTTCTAGCCTTGCTGATCGGCGCACAAGCTTGAGTATAGGGAATACAAATGGTTAATTTGGTTAGGTAATGAATGAATAATAATATTTTCATTGCAAATTAACGTTCTTGACTTTAAAATTAATTTATATGCAAAATACTGGTTTATAGTGCCAATACTAACACATTATATTTGCGAATATTTCGCAAATTTGTGGGTCTACTTAAAGAGAGGAATATATACCTCTTGAATCAAAGTATGCCGATTGAATGTTTAATCGCGCTACATTTCTTAAAGGCACACTTAAATAGGAGTAATTTGACTATACGTTTTGCCGTGCCTCACCTAGGCGACTAATGCTTTACCGCGTAATCTGAGGGTGCATATCCGAGGACTAAGTCAACGAAACTAAAAACAACTTTCGCCTCACCAAAAATTTCGAGGAAATCGCAATAATCCATGCCATCTCTCATTTATATACTCGTAAATACTCTGTCTGGCACGTGACATCTCAGGGAAGCACTTCATCACCACGGCGTTCACTTACTTTACAAAGCTTTTCCACGCGGGAAATAAAACAAGATGTAGCCATAAATGAGATCATCAACCTCTCCAGAGTGGGTTTTCCGATCAGCAGCTGTTCGTTCCCTAACGGAGAAACGAGCTCTTAAAACACCCCCAGATGCCCGTGCTTCCATTTCTTTCACAGGGTCCATCTAGAGACTGGTCCATTGCCTTTTACACACCCTCGCTTTTACCCTTGAAGAAGGGGTTTCACGGCTCATCATATCCCCCTTGGGCTGAGTGGATAGGCACGAAAGCGTTAAACATTCAAAGCCGCAAGAGGAACGAAAACACTCCAACGACATTGAAAATCCGAAGTTCATAAGATGTACCTTTACGGATACATTAGGGAATCAATTTCTGCAAACAAAGATTAAACTCAATTGGTGAGAAAGTCATCGATGATAGGAGGAAAAGTTTCCTCAGCATTTTAAAATTTATCCGGAATATCGATAAAGGAATCAGGAGTTTTGCAACAGAAGCATACTCTAAGCCGGCTCATACTCGTCAAGGTTATGTCATTCTCCAAATTATATATTTAAAGATGAATTGAACGTCATCGGAAGTCATTCAATCATAAGATTGGAGCTGACTCCAACCCTAAACTCTTCCTTGGCCCCAGGTGACTCCTTGTGGCCGCTATTTGAATTCCCTCTCTGTTGCTTGTCTTGGTTTGCCAATCTAGCGTACAAATTCTTCGATATTAATCGTCCAACTTTCCCTTAAACCATATTCATGTTTGTCATGCTTAACTTCGGTTTAGATAAGATCGCGTGTTCATTAAACTAAAAACACTACCAGGGACAGTAAAGACACCAGGTTTTCACACATTGTCTGCATTCGCTCAGGAGGGCAGCGGGATAGTTGCTTGGGAATATTTTTGCTGACCTGATGCTTATCAGTAGGTTCCAAGTTTACAATATTGTGGTGCAATCACAAAGAAAATTATTATCTATCAATAATGAAAAAAATAGTTGGAGAAAAAAAATAATAAAAGTGAAGTTGAGGTCCTGCTAAGCCAAAGTGGCTTGTCAGCAGGTGCCTTTAGTTAAAACATATTTTTGAAGTTATACTTCTTTGCGCCCGTTGGAGACTTTTGGGATGGGATGTTGGTCGAGAAACCGCGTCACGCTCTTTTTGGGTGAGAAAAATCCACAATTGTACTCATTGATACGAATTCCTGGGTATTTTTAATCGAGCTAAAAGGATGAAATTTTCAGGGAAGGGTTCAAATTTGGTGTCGAGTCAGGGAAAAATCGAAAATCCCAATATTTTTCATTGGTTTCGAGTCCAGATAGGATTATGTTTTTTAATGGGTTTAAATGGGAAAAACGAATAATTTACGTGTAGAGTATTTTTCATTCATTCATTAAAATATGAAATAATTTAGATACAAGTTTCATTCTTCGACAGAAATGAGGCCAAAAGATCAATGCGTTTACTTCTTGCAACCGATGTTTCCCTATCGATCGATAAATTGAAATATTTGAAGTTTAAACGCAAAATTAATGCAAATTTCGATCTTTTTTCATTTTCGTTGCTAAGCAATTTTTTCATTGTTCCCGAGACTTCCAGTACCTTATACGCGTGCTATAAAGATTAAACTTAAAGGAATATAACATTCTCCGTGCGTATTTCAATCGCCTTTAACGATATTATTCCTTAGAAATATACTTTTTACAATGTTTTATAATTATATACATAAACTGTTTCGTAGCTTTGACACTCCTCCATTTGCTCATGCCTACGAAATCCGTTGGGATCGCTCCAGATTCCTCCATTTTGCTTCTGAAACACTCTTTACACCTTATTCCGGGTTTCCCTCTCTCTGTTTTTCCAGGAAACATTAATCCTTGCACCTACTTTCTGAAATGTACCTCGAAACTCCATTCTACAAGTCAAAACCATGTAAAATGATAATGTTCTATGATGCATTATCTCTTGGATTTTGACATTATGAATTCAAGTACTACGCCATGTGTTTAATCTGTAAATTATAATAATTGAGATCAGCAACAATAAAATGAAATGTGAAAATCCATAGCATTTACTTAGCTCATATTGATTGAATTTCATACTGCCAAATAACTGTAATCATGTTTAATTACAAATATTTACTTCAAAATTGCTCAATGGCATGAAAATAAAAGGAAAAATATAGCAATTACTAAGAAGAACAAAGTACATATGTCATGGGACCATTCGTTTTATGCTATTATCTCATTATTATATTCTTACGTCAAAAATTGACCCAGCTAAAATAATTTCCAAAAGAAGTAAGACCTTATTGCATTCGTTTTTAATGATTTACAATGTACTATCATACACTTTTCCCCTTTTGCTTGCAAACTGCAAGCACCCATTTACTCGTTTTGTACGTTCAAACTTTGAAAAGAAGTTTTGTTTAAAATAACAATATATCGAAGAGAAATATATTGAATAATAGAGAAAAAATGTCTTTTATTTAATTTATATATCCTGTCTGCCTGTGTGTGTGAGCGGGTGTGTGCGACCGGCCAAAGAAGTATAACTTCCACCGTCTGGTCCGACGCAGACCACGTTTTTATTTTTCCTGTGTAGCGTTTTGGACAATTAAGAGCTTAACAATATTAGCCTATGAGCCACTCTTTTAGTGATTTTTTAAGATCAAATATGCTATTAATATAATGCATTGACATATGTAATTTTTTTAACAATAACACATATTTTTACAATTCTTTTAATGGCAACAAACATTGATTCTTATGTACTTCTCTCACATTGTTTTCCTTGACCATCAAATGCGCAACCATTTTATTTTGTAAAGTAATATCCTTATTCAAATTAACAAATCAAATTAACACCATGAGTGGTACTTCAGCCGAGGAATTTCCCGAAGATAGGCGTGTAGGCCCGCTTACTACTTCCCCCTATAAAACCTTGAAACCCTCTCTTTCTTTCCATTTTTTAGGGCTAGCTCTTCTCTCCCAGTGAAATTTAAATTGATACTGCACATTATTATTCATCTCTTATTGTTCGCCTTTCTTCTCTCCTGAATTCCCTTCCTGTCAACATTGACCCTTTCTCCTTATCTTCCAACGCCTTCGCTAACCAAGCCATGTCTCATTCCCAAATGGAATAATCTTTTCTGGCTTGCCATGTTTTTATATTATTTGTTTATCTTCTTCATGTTAATTTTTTTGCATATGCTCATACCTGTAACACTATAAAATGGCATCATGCTGTATGTGGTATATTATTGAAATAAATAAAAATAAAAAATAACACCAGAAATGATTTAAAATGTCACTTCATTTAGTAATGGAATAATAATAATAGTAGAATATTAATATACTAGAGTAGATAAATAATTGCATAGTAATAATAATAGAAACGTAAAAAACATCACTTTCAGCATATAAAATTATAATTTTTTTACCAATAACATTTATTAAGCTATCAGTGAATCTTTATGTGTGGATCAAACGGGCAAATATTGACTTGTAGACAAAATCTGGTATATTTTCATAAACGAGAGTAATGTGGCTCACTTAAATAGCTGATTGAAATTTTGTATAGGTAGTAAATTTTGTATACACCATCCACTGACATAACAATTTTGGGGTATTAACTGATTCAAGGGGCTGCGCCTTTGTTATTAAAAAGCCAGCCTATAAGCGAGGCGATCAAAATACGGCAAAACCCAAAGAACTTCAACCTGGACCACGAACATAATCTCTGCGAGACATGGAATTCTGTAACATCAAAACCACCCGGCTCATCCCCAAACCCCCCCCCCTCTCCTCACCACCGTAATAATATAAAGGAACCCCGCTAAGATGCCACCACTAAGGAACCTCTAGAATTGGAAGGGAAACGTTGAATTAAATCAATTAATGATGCGGAAAATTTATTGAAAGTTTATTTTTATTGTTTTAGGCTTTATTTAGAAGTGAAAGATATAAATAGTTGAATAAAAACTTCGCACCTTTCCACATTTAATTTAAAACTGCGACGGGTTTCTCCTTGATAAGTAATCTTACAGACACCAGGCCAGAAAATATCTCATCAAGTTGAAACTGTTGCAGTAAAAGATATAAAGTATGGAAAATTACGAAGTGTTTTATTCAAATATGGATATCCTGAAAGTGCTTTTTTGATCTATTACATTTCCCATGGATGTTTTAATCAGTCATTTAAAATCATTTTCGGGCCTTTAAAATTATGCGTAATATTTATAGATAGCTAATGACCAGATTCTGTGGAGTGAATTTGGGAAATGACCCGAGGGTTCCTGACCATACCTAGGACCGTTCATCCCTTTGGTCATTGGTCCCTTATTGTTCCTTTTGTATATTAATGACATCACTACCGTTGCTACTAGCAAAATTCGCCTCTTCGAAGATGACACAGTGTTGTACAGGGATCTAGACAATGAATGAACATATACTGCTAGAGCCAACGTACTACGGTAGAAGTGATCACAGGAATAAAATAAAGGAAGTTGACTGCCGAACCGATAGATTCAAAATGTCATTTTTCCCACGCACAATAAGGGATCGTAATAGGTGCGATAGATCAATCATATAAAACTCCCACCCTCAATAGGTAGAGTAGAATCTTCAATTGTGCTTAATAACACTACATCATTACTAACTCTTCACACCGGTCGATTAGTCCGGCATTATTTTATTTTGTTCTTTGCATGAAGTAGCATCTCGTAGTATTCATAAATTAACAGTATCAGTAATATTAACTAATAGTTGTCTCTTTGACAGTGTACTGCATGTTTGCATATTCATTTACGTATCACTCTCCCAGTTTCCGGTTGGACTGCGCTCTGTTCTCCTGACTTCTTTTGGCCGTCGCCTAGCGGCAGGGGGGGCCGTGTGAGGTTCTGATTTGTTCTGGGACGAGTTCTGCATGCCTGGTGTGGAATCACCCCGTGCCACTCACCCTAGTGGTGGCTTGCACGGTACATCGTAGATGTAGATGTAGATCCCTTTGGGTGTTTTTTCTCCGCAACGAAAAACCTGATCTGCCGTCCCCCCATGTTCTTTCCGATTTCCAACCCCAAATTCCCCTCACAGAGAGAACAATCACGCCTCAACCCCTGCCCACCACTTGGAGGTTGCAAGGGGGTGGCGGTGGTTCTCTCTCCCCCTTTCGTCCCCCCCCCTCGGGGGTGAAAGACGGGCGTGGGGGAGTTGGGGGGGGAAGAAGGGGAGAAGACGCAACGTCGGTGGGGTACGTACAAGTGGACTCTCGAAGCACACACTTTTGGGTAGGAGGACAGAAAGGGAGGGAAGTCGTGGCGTGCGTGGCGGTTGGCACCCATGAACGTGGGACTCTATAGAAGGGGATGCCGAAAGAGTGAGTAGCTTTTTGGCGCGGATGCCGACATCTGTGTCGCGGCGTAAAGGCCATTTTACACGGCGAATTATCTTGCGAATGATCATTCGAATGATCATGCGCATGACGTTCATGCCTCGTGTAATAGATGAACATATAATTGTATAATGTAGATGAACATATAATTGTTAGTTCAGTTATGACACACCTCGATATAGAGAACTTGTTAACAAAAACACAACACAGATTCAGAAAGGTGGAAAGATAAAAGATAAAATTCAAAGATAAAAGCTCCAGTTGAAGCAATTTTTCTTGACTTTAAAAAGGCATTTGATAAAGTTTTCCTCAGTATGCTACTCATGAAAATAAAATCCTACGGTTTAGACGACGACGTTATTTCCTGGATTAGAGGATAAGTAATCGCATGCAAAGGGTTGTATTAGAGGACGTTATCTCTAATGAAGTAAAAGTCATGAAATTTTACGAAATCCTACATAATACCGTAGATCTGATCATGAGAATAAAATTAGGGGACAGATTTAAAATTTTATTTTTCCCACGATCGATAAGGAACCATAACAGCTGCCAATGAGACTTTTATCTAGGTTTGTCGTTAGGTATTGTAGCTCTTAGTAGTATTTGTACTCTCTAATGTTTGAATTCTTATCTGTTACCTAGTACTAACAGGACGCCGTGCATGTTTTCTACATAAGTCTCTGTCTTTCCATATGTGTAGTTGTAGAATGCATGTATATTGACGGTCACTCTCCATTTTGATGACATCTGTAGTGTAGTGTTGCATGCTTGTGAGGCTTCGCCTCGTGACAAGCATTAGCGATTTATGCTAATGCATAATTAGTCGTAGTTACACTAACTTTAGGGTATAGTGTAATGCATGTTGGTGATTACTCACCCCCTGCCACACACCCCTGAGGTGGCTTGCAGGGTATTTTGTAGATGTAGATGTAATATGGAAAATTCGGCGAATTCTTGCTCATGCGCATGATAATGCGATCAAAATTAGAACATGTTCCATTTTTGATCGCATGATCCCGTGAAATATCGCATGATACGAGCACAGTACGTCCATCTTAGTTGTTTTGATATTGAATTAACCTCACTTCGCTAAAGCAAACTCATAATAACATAGGATGAAGGCAAGGAAAGCCATATCAATGTATTTCGAAATAAATATCTCGGTAGGCAGGATGCATTGCACACACTTTGGCAGACGTGGAATGGTGATTTGGTTAAAACTATCTTGGAGGTTTTGCAACATGAAAACATCGAAATCTTATAGGATTAACCTAAATAGATCTGGCCCAACCTTGAATTGTTTATTCAGGGCTGCAGTACAACATATCTGGCCCTATTTTTACCTCAGGATGGACGGCAGAAAAATGTTCGTAATGAAATCAACGCTACAGCTTTCATCAAAGTTTTAGGTTAAAGACTATGGGAGATACTGCCAAATGCAGAAACGCAGAACCAATCTTTGTCAAATGATCTCTTTCTGGACCTGTTTATTGAAATAAGCATACTTGTATTCGCAGTATATCATTCATTCATCACCGCCGTCTGAATTTATCAGGTATATTTTCATAAAAATGCTGCATCATAGAAAAGGTATAGATGTACGAGTGGGTAGCATTTTCGACTCACGACGGGAAGAACGAATGGCAACAGCCGCTTCGGATTAGCTGAGTGGGAAAATTTTTTTGATCGTTTTCCTACGTTCCTTAGCAAACATATTTTTAACATATCGTTATTAATTCATAATCCAAAGAACTGCGTTTTTTTAAAACATTTAAAAGGTTTTAAACAATTTGTCCAGATCGTAATCAGACGTACTGTCAGCACCATATGTCATTTTATAACCCAATAATTTCATTTTGATGCCACCGTGATATTAATATCGGGCGACCATCTTCGTTGTTTTGATAGTGAGTTCACTTCAATTCACAGAATTAAACCCTTATTATTAAATATTGATTGTGACAAAATTGTGGCTGCCGCAAGGCCGTTTTACACGGTACGTTTGTTTGTACAAACTGGTACCAACTCTTCCGTGAACTCTTGCATGAGGCAAAATGTATCGTGTAAAACGTCAAATTGTATGAGCGCATGTGCGAATGTCTCAATCCCTGAACGGAAAATAGAACATGTTCTAATTTCGTTGAGACAAACGTACAATCTCACGTACGTACGTTTGTACAAAATCATTCATCGTGTAAAACGGCCTTTATAAACACTTCAGCAGCGGTCGCTACAACTGTCTCATCACGGTCCATCTTCTATAGCATAACATCACTCACTAAACTTTTGCAGTTACTCAGTGTTTAAGTGAATAATGTAAACGAATATCTAAACCTAATTATATTTTAAGCGAATATCCAAGTATCTATAATATTCATTATCTAAAGAAACTAAACAAAACTCCATCTGCTCCGTTTGTGAAAACAGCTACGTTGGTCAGAAATTTCCCGTTATCGATATATATAATCGATAGATATACCACTGCGCATTCAGACTGCCAATTTAATTAATTCGCCAAGTAAAACGGGTACTTTTCAGGTCATAATTGAAATTAATTCGCGAATTAATGCTCGAATGATCATGCGCATGATCATTCGCCGTGTAAAACGGCCTTAAGGAACGCAGTAAGTCTGGGGCTCGGAAGAAGGGAATCGGTACTGTGTTCAAACATGAAGCAAAGACCTTAAAAAGAAATGCACAACGGGGAAAATGTTGGAGATGCCCTTGGATACTCACCTTGTGCCTTAAAACGGGCAAAATTCAATTATTTTAATTGCTAGCAAATGTTTATTCTCCTATCATACTCTCCGTCACTAAATTTTAATTGAAAAAATCCAAAAGATTCTATTCTTCCTCAACCATGGCTAAAACTTATGCTAATCCGTCATCGTGCTTTATCACTTCCATCGCAAGCAAAGACAAGCAAAATCCGCAAAGCACCATGGAGTGCATGCCTTCCTACTTCCAGTATCCCTTAATAACCCTGAGCCTCTCCAAATAACTCCAAAAATACGTACCTGAAACCCTCACATTGCATGATGCAGCGATAATGTATTCCATCATTCCATTCCATCGTAAGCGTCAATACGCCATGAAATCAATCGATGTATTGGTTCTTATCCTCACGACACTGAACACAAAACCTCTAGGGCTCGTTCGTTAACGAAATCTCCAGGGGTTGGGACAAAAGTGGTTAAACGGGTGACTTGCATAAAACTACTTACTCGTAGACGGTGGTTCATCTACATCTACATACTACCCCGCAAGCCGCCTCAATAGTCGTGTGGCGGGGGGTGTTAGAACACCAGCCGTTTACATATAAAAAGGATACGCTCTAATGAAATTACGCCTGGCATTTATTAAAGTCCCTCATTGTTCGGGGGAAAAACGAATTCCCATACCTATCCGTTTGGCAAAATATCTCTCTTAATTTATCGTTTATGTCGGACCTGGAAATATAGTGGAATTCTAATAAGGTGTTCTCCGTGTCCCTCTTAAAAATATCTATTCTCAATTGCTCAAGTAATCTAAGCCTAGCGCGCAGCCTTCGAGTCTCTAGCGGTTCCCAGCCTAATTCGTTTAACATCTGTGTAACGCTGTCAGTAAGCCCGTAGCTGTTTTTGACGAATCGCGCAGCTTTCCTTTGTATTTTATTAAGTTCCCGGACTAGGTCTTTCTGCACCGGATCCCATATGCTCGCTGCATATTCAAGGTGTGGCCGGACGAGTGCGAAACAGCACCTCTCTTTTACTTTTTCATCCGAAAATCTTACCACAATACGCATGACGAATCCTAGCTTCTTCAGAGCTCTGCCACAAATATTTCTTATATGTGCTCCCCACGATAGGTCCGAAGTTATCGTAACTCCTAGATACTTCACCTCATCTGTCGCCTTTATGTTAACACCATTCACAGCATACACATGGGGATAGTTGGACGACCTCCGCCGTGCACTTGCACAGAAATGTACCGCCGTGCATTTGCTCAGATTATGTTCGAGTCCCCACTCTTGGCTCCACACATGAACGTTGTTTAAATCCAATGATAGAGTTTCAAAGTCAGAGTGATCACTTATTTCACGATAGATGACAGCGTCGTCGGCAAATAAACGTATTTTACTTCTAATTCGAGAGCATAGATCATTTTTGTGTATAATTAACAAAAGGGGGCCGATTACGCATCCTTGTGGTACACCTGATGTCACTTTAACTACATCAGAGCTAATTCCGTCAAGAACTACTTTTTGCGTACGATCACTCAGAAAGTCGCGTATCCAATTTAATACTGTTTCGTTTAGCCAGCATGACTGTAAGTTTTATAAAGAGTTTGTGTTGAGGTACTGTGTCGAAAGCTTTCTTAAAATCTATAAATAATGCGTCCACTTGTCTTTTCGATTCACCAGACTTGAGAACGTCATGAAGAAAGAGCGCGAGCTGTGTTTCACATGATCTACCTTTCCGGAAGCCGTGCTGACAGCCATGGAGGAAGTTACGACTGTCCAGGAACGTCATGATATTGCTAACGACGATATGTTCGAGTATGTTGCCTATAATCGACGTTTATGATATTGGTTGATAGTTCCCTGGGTCGTGTCTGTTTCCCTTTTTGAATATCGGTGTAACGTTTGCAATTTTCCAGTCTATTGGTATATTTCCTTCAGACAATGACATCTTGAATATTATGCCTAAGAATGGTGCGATCTGTGGCGCTAACTCCTTGAGGACACGCGCGGGTATTCGCTCCGGACCCGCAGATTAACTATTTTTTATCGACTTTAGTTATCCCATCGCGTTGAATAGTGATTCATTTAATCGGTTCCACAGTGAATGAAATGTCAAAATTACATGCAGTATCGTCTGTAGTGTATACACTTTCAAAGTGGGAATTTAACGTGTTAGCTTTGTCAATATTTTCGGTGACAAGCTTGCCATCTTTATCAAATAACGAATCTACGGTTGAAGATTTTCCCTGAATTCCGATTTGCGGGTTTTCTGCCGCGTGGTTCCATTTTCAGGGAACATATCTCGCCGGCTATCTGAACCGACCTGAGGAAGCCTTCAGGATAGCCGGCGAAATATATTGTCCCTGAAAATGGAACCACGCGGCGGAAATCCCGGAAATCGGAATAACCAAAGTCCATCCAAGCCCCGCGGAAACCTACGTCAGAACTAGTTTCTCGTACTTGTGTAAAGTAACATTATTTTTCTAAGTTACTCAAATTAATAATCCATCAGCAAATGAGACAGCCACACAAAAAAAGAAAGCAAGAAACTTACAAAAGTCGCGTGACACTAATGACGCATCTATGTGTTCTGGGGTCTCTCCACGGCATCACTTCTCTGCGCTTCAGGCATTTCCAACTGAATAAGAGGTCATACAACCGTTTAAGAAATGAAAACTATAATTTTCACTAAATTGGGATAAACAATTAAGCGGCTAAATACTGTCTGAGGAATATTTACGATTGACATTTATTAGAGTAGGGTTACAAATGAATGGGTCATCAAATGATTTAGAATGGATGCTCTGAAAATGGACATGCATGAAAGAAACGTGCTTTTTTGGTTTGGCCATGCTAAAAGAATGGATGAGACTAAAATTGCTAAACACATATATGATTAAGGAGCATGTAGCATGAGAGTAATGGGAAGGAGAGTATTGGCTGACTGTGGTGGGAGACACTCCTAAGTGAAGCAATACAAAGAGTCTTGAGAAGCATGTGATTGAAGCAAAATAGATTAGCAAGGATCGGATAGTGTAGAGGAAATCATTAGAGTAGGTCAAGTTTTATAAACCTAACACCATGAATCTTTTCATGCCTATCCCATAAGGTAAGCAGAAAGATTTATAAAAAGTAGCATAATCCTAGCAGTGTTACCAAATTGTTGAAGGAATTAGGGTGGGAACTGGTAAAGGGAGAAATATAGGTTTGCGCAAGTACGAAGCAGACAATTTTTTACCAACGTTCAACATATTTTGCTAGAGCCAACGTTTTACGGTAGAAAAGATCACAGGTAGATGTCATATGACAATGTTGTTGAACCAAAAAATAATTTTCCCAGCATATTAAAAAATTAAATTCACTTGAAAATATTCCCGGCGTTTCAAAATGGGATAATTGGGCTCTGTTTCTGACTCAGGTGTGCAAATCAACGGCTGGTGAAGGCCAAATAACACATGTCCATTTGCCAAGCCCCTTGTGTGAAAGACCTTATTCTTCCCGCGCGGCGGCTGAATAAGTGACACACATTCACAGCATCTGCCCCGGGCAATAGATTATTCCGGGACGAGAATTTTTGGGCATAATTCCGCCCTTCATTTTGCCGAGGAAGGACGGAGAGGGTAGTTGGAAAGGAATCGTCAAACCACCCTCGTGAAACGCACCACCCATTTTCCCTCTCTCCCCCTGCCATACACCGCACCCCGGTCCCCCTTGATGGATGCCATCAGTGCCATCTTCACCCTTCCCTCTGCATTATTCACGGCGTTTTTGCAGCGCCGCACCGCGGGAAATCCACTCACTCACTCTCTCTCCTTTACTCCTTCTTCCAGAGCACCTCCCCGCCCCCTCAAGAAATAGGAGAGGCGCTTTTCCCAGCTTTTACTGAATAAACCGCCGGATTATTATACGCCCCGGAGTCTTAAGACCTCACACCCTGCACCATCCTCACCGTCTTCCTCTTCTTTATCCCCCACTTGATCCTTCAACCTCTTCAAACCATTCTCCCACCCCACCACCTTCGCAGTTTTCACCCCCCAAAGCGCAATAGCATTTCCATTCCCCAAAAAAATTCCATTTTATTGCTGATTGAAAACAAATGATGAATTGAAACGTTGTGCACCGATTGTAAACTTCATTATAGATTTCTAAGCGGATTTTCATGAAAGATACTGGCCTTTGAAGTCGACTGCAAGTTGTAATTTGATGCGTAAGTACTAAATATCATGGCAGTGTGCGTTGCAATAGTAATCGACCGAATTCCGCAGTTGCAAGTAAAGTACAATGGCTCCGATTTTGCCTGATAATAGCATTTTGATTGTGTGATAGAATCGTATCGTTTTTGGTGATATTCTTATCTTATGGATGCGAACCAGGGCTAGAAATGTTAACAATAAATAAAGTTAATGGATAACTTATTTTTACATGGCCACATAATTATTTTATTATATGCAAGTGTTTCGTTCCTAAAGATTACATCAATTGCTAGGCTTATGACTGACTGTTCCAGAATTGGATAATAGGATAAATAACAATTCTCAAATTGAAATAGTTTATACATGCACATATTTATCTTACATATCATTTTTATATCTTCCATATAAACTGACTCGAATAATGATTCACACAAATTATTTATAGTTATAAAACAATGGCACACAAAAATAAATGAACAGGACGATTGCAAAAAATATCCTTGGACGTTTCGGCGGTCATGTCACCGTTGTCGTCAGTAAAATAATAATCTTTGGGGGGAAAGGGTAGTAAAGTAGAGGGATTATGCGTATACGGAGATTCGTCGAAATCGAGAGGTGGCTTTTGGCTTGTATATATAAGGGCAATATTAAGCGTACTTCCTCACCGTGACTCATCATTCTCTAATGCGTCTGGCACAACCTTTTACGGGAGTTTTAATTCAGCGTTTAAATATTGGAAAAAATGCTGATCATTTTTACAATTCTGTAATTTTGAAAATTCTTTTTGCAAGTAGACATGACTATCGAGGAATTAGAATGACACTTAATGTGGCTTGCTTGGCCAAATATTTCACATCTGTTAAATAATCGTTATTATTATAACCTCATCCCGCTTGAAACATCATGCTGGCTTTCATTTTCTGTATTAATTATTATCTCGTGCATGGATTAACAGTGATAATAATAATAATAATTAGCTGCAGTAGGTTAACCCGTGTACTATATGTTAACATATTGATCATTGTTCTCCTGACAGATTTCTGGTCCTCGTCTAGTGGCCGGGGAATTATTATAGTCTCGATTTTGAAATTTGAAGTGTTATTCATTCCTGGTGTGGAACCACTTCCTGCCACACACCCTGGAAGGGCTTGCACGATTATATACAGATATAGATGATCATTTCTGAATGAAACTTTGTAGGAAATCGGAGAAGGTGGATGATAATGCTGCGGATGTTAAACGGGCTCCGGTCCAAGGATACTCATATCCATATAGATATGGTTCGGGGAAAGAGAATTTGAAGACATTTAAATGAGAAATGATCTATCAAAACCTATTCAAACTGGTAAAAACACTATTAATAATGCAATAAAAGCATTGACTCACTTAATTATCAAGCGGCAACCGATCTCGAGCAGGGAGAGAAAATTAACCGGGGATATAAGACAAAAAAATATATAAGAGCGTTAAGCGGAAGCAATTAACTCAGCACACTTCCCTCCTAACTGACGAAATATTTTAATTAAATCGGCGCCCATTATATGGAATATTTCCTCGGCTCCACTCCAAAAATCACACCCTGGAATGCCCTAAATCGGTAATTACGGCGCTTAAAAAAATTCCATTCCCGTTAATGATAATGAGGCACGCTAGTGAACAAATGAGAAAAGAAAACTGGAATTATATAAGGATTTCATTCAACTAACCTCCTATTTCTTGAAACGCTACTAGACTGGATTGCAAAATGCACACTTTTATGTCGCCTAGACGGGAGAGTCCATGATTCCACACTCGTTATTGGATCAAAGGAAGCCCTATCTGCCAGGCAAATGATGTAGTCTGTTGAAATTTGACCTGTAGCAAAGACGAGGAAGTCCGAGCTTCCAGAGTAGATCCATAGACGACAGCACTTCAAAACGAATATCTCAAAGAACAGCAGGTGTGGCCATGCAGTAAATTTAACGGTGTCTCTCGCTGATTACACAAATGTGTGAAATCCACGGGAAAAATTAATTTGCCAGGACTAGGAAACGAACCTAGATCCATAGATATCACGCCAAGTGCCCTAACCAGTAAGGCTAAAGTGATTCCGCGCAAGGCACGCAAGGTTTACACGTCTCAGTTCAAGGTCAAACCCCACACGCTCTTATTCCCGCTAGGCGCAGAACAAAAAGCAGTCACGACAACAATTCATTGTCAAATCAGAGAATCCGAGTGTGCTACGATGGAAAACATGAAAACGCTCAGTATACGGGATAAGATTCTGACACTTATTAGTATCATTACTGCTATTTATTCATGGATACCACAGCATAATAATCTACAACTAGTATTTTATCACGTAATATCCTGCAAGACAACTCTAGGGTGAGTTGCCGGGTTTGAGTTATCACCAACATAAATTACGCAATACTCTATTAAAGTAAATGTTACTAAGAATGTTGATATATTATCCAAATCTGCAAATACTTGTCATGAGGGGACATGTCACCAACATGCACTGACTTATAGGTATGCATCCAGTGTTAGAGAAGAGAACAAATTCATATTGGGCATTTTAAGATGGGTGAGGTGTTAGAGTTACTAATTAACTATTAAATTTAAGAAAAAGGTCAACTTGACCAAAATACAGGCTGAAAATGTCATATAAACCATCAATCGCAACTCTTATGGTCCCCCAATGTCCATGGAAATATGACGTTAAAAATTACTTAATTTTGCAATGCATATATTTCCTACATCATATGCATGTGATCATTTCAACCGGATTACGTTTTTTCTGGTAAAAGTGCTTGCAATGTCTTTCAATTTCAAATTTCAATTTCGACGCGGTGATTTTTCCTCATCTGTTTCTTAACTGGATAAAAATAAGTTATGCTTTCCCAGAATAAAAGCTAAGAAAAAGGACCTTTTTAAAGTACTTATTTCTTTACAAGAAAAGCGTTTGTGCCTCGCATTAGCGGCCAAAATTCGTTCAGCTGTGTGTCAAGAATTGATTTATAAATTTATGTTATATATCAACTAGCCGCAGTTATATATAAACAACTCAGAAAACTGGGAAGTTGGAGGGAACATCTAGAAACATAGGGATCTAGACATTAACATTACTGCAGACGAATAGGATAGTGGGGAGATTTGTTTTTCAAGTTAATTAGGGGGGGGGGAAGAGATAAAAAAAGTGGAAATTATGACAAAACAACATTCTATAGTAACACTGTAGAAGTCAAAGGAGTGTCGTTTTCAAAGATCCGGTTGTTCTCCAGGTTTACTCATCCTGAATTAACAATCATACATATTTATAGAAAATTCAGCTTTCTTCCTATGCACTGCACATGTAGTATACATGGATTGACATCCCTGCTATGTCCGCTGTCTAAGAAATTATGGACAAAATTTGATGTTGAATCAAAATTTACTTATTTTTTGTGTTATATTTAATTTATTCCCCATGAACCAATTTAATGCATCTTAGTTACACTTTGGAAAGAAAATATTTATATTTTTAATTTAATTAATTCGGTCCCTAATTCATTGAGACCTTTGACTGAAAGGGACCAAATGAAAATTCCGAAAAGCACTCAATCGTTTCACGAGTTCTCTCGTGAGAATCTCTAGCTCTGTGACTACTAAGCAAGTAGGTATTAATGACGAATTAGTTGAGAGAAACCGAGAGAACGCGGTGAATGATGTGGAGGAGGACGAGGTGACTGGGAGGGTGGAATGGTCTCCCAAGAAGAGAGTGTGTGATGTGTATGGGAAGGGATGACGTCAGGGTGGAGGACTGGGGAAGAAGATATAGCTTGTGTGGGGTGGATGGAGGTTGGGAGTGGCCTGGTAGTTTTCGGGGCTCTTGAGAGGGTACGTCGACGGCCAGAATGGTTGGCCATCATGGGTGTGGCCGGCGATGAAATGTGCCCGAGCCTCCCCCCGCGCACCCCCTTGAAAGAAGAACGAAACCCTCCCCCTAGTAGTCCCATCCCTTAGGGAAAAAGGGCCCACACCCTAGTTCCCTCCCCCCTCCACACTCTTACCACCCTCATTCCTCTCTTCCCTATACCCTTGAACCCCTCTGCTTCTCTTTAACCATCCGAAACGGTTCTGCACATCAGCTCACGTGTTTCTTTTTTTATAGACACGACGTCTCATTTCATCATATTTCTCAATTTTTTCTCCGCGCAACGCTTCGTTACAGGACCCGGTCTCCTTGGGATTTTTTCCGCTTCTCTTTTCTCTCCCTCTGTTCCGTTTTTTCTGGCCCTTTTTACAGCCCCTCTCTCCCTTTGCTTTCCCTTCCTTTTGTCCTAATCCTTCCTTCAAGTCACTTTCGGGCCTGCTTTCCATCTTCGCCGGGTGAGGACGCATATCTTTTGTGTACAAGAAGGTTGGCTCGCGACTACGTGACTCAAAACAAAAGAAATGTCCAAATGTTTAAAACCTTAGAGCATGTATATAAATGAGGGCGCGTGAGTTATGATTTTTATATTTATTTTCAGTGTGACCACATGTGAGGTGTTCCATAGTGACCGATTGACGTGCTTATAATATTGATCCAGTAGACCACGTGAAAATTTGAAATGAAAGTACGGTCATACCATTGAAAGCGTGTTATTTCTTGTGGTGTTTCT
This sequence comes from Pyrrhosoma nymphula, assembly GCA_963573305.1. Classification (NCBI taxonomy): domain Eukaryota; kingdom Metazoa; phylum Arthropoda; class Insecta; order Odonata; family Coenagrionidae; genus Pyrrhosoma; species Pyrrhosoma nymphula. The sequence continues at coordinate 2,561,924 of OY754338.1, read as the reverse complement.
TTTGTAATGCCGAATTGCTGTGCATTTTGATATAATATATTACGTATGACGAATTTACCTTTAGTAATCATCTATCATAAAGAACGACATTCTTTTTAAATTTCAAATATGAATTACTAACATCAGAGACGATCCAGGTGAAAAGGAATCACTTCATAATATTCCACAGAGTTACATTGTCCCGATGGGTGTCAACATCAATGTGTTAATATCGAGATTAACATTTCAACATTTGTTAATATTTCAAGACAAGAGCAAAAGAACCCAAGGCATGCTGAAAGAATAAGGACGATTCGTCAGCCTTCGCCCGACACCTTTTGGAGATGGGGCACCGAAGCAGCTTTGAGCCCGAATTCCTGCATTTTACCGGGAAAGGAAGGAGAATGGATTCCCTAGAAATTCGGGAGATCACCCTACAAGGAAACCACCTTGTCAATGACATAACCTTTCATAACCCATCCCCCTTATTACTCATCACCCTCCCAAAACCCCAACCCCCACAACCCAATTGATTAACCCCCCCCCCCACCCTCTCTCCCAGTTACAACACATACTTTGTTCCCCCCCACCACTTTCCCCTCCCTGCTCAACCAACCTCACCCCCCAAACCCCCACCCCCTCCCATAGCAACTTCCCATAGTATATATATAAACTTGTTTTTTTCCATGTTTTTTCAATGTACCTGAAGATGGCTTGACAGTCGAAACCGGTCGTTCTGTTTTAAATAAACTGTGGAAGTCACAAAGTCTCTTCATTGCTAATATGGATCCCTTCCACCACGTCATAGCTTCCAATTTCGATTTAAATCGAGATAGCAACTGAATACCAACAGGTGGAATAATTCCACGTGATTACTTTTTTCCATGCTAAACGCAGCAAAATTCGACTAAGTGTCGCCATCCTCCATCAGTTTAAAGCATTTCAGTCAGACATGCGATTTATTGTAATAATAAAGATACGTTTTTAGCATAGACTTTCAACGATAATAGGCAAAATTGCCGTATCAGGTGTCAAACACGTTGAGTTGGGTCTGAATAAACATCTTTCCTCCCAGTCAGTGTCTCCGTAGTATAATTTCTCGAAGATTATTATATTACTCAAAATAGTACGATAATTTTCACTGATAGCTGACATTAGTCATATGAAATATTACTATATTAGCGTAAAAACTTGCAATTAGTTCACGAATACATTTTTAATAATCAATTTTCCCAGAGTCCCTTAAATAAATATCTTTCGCCCAAACTGTGGCTTCGCTTCATTTGGTTAACATATCGAACTATTTCCCAAAATTAAATTTCTTAATTTCAATTGAACTTGTGTATTATTTCGCTAAGGTTTCGGTAAGGCTATTACATGATTCAACGAGGTCATGTTTTTCAGGGATACTCAGAAAAAGTGCTTTGTAAGTTCGAAGAAAGCCATGCGTGTTGCGAAAGATTTTTCCAGAAGGTAAGAGGCTGGAACTGACAGCAAACTGAAACTCAACATCAGTCAAAACTCCATCACTGGACAAAAGATTGCATCCTTTCTCAACTCATCATTTTATACGTTCTCTCAGGTTCACCGTTCATGTTTTTTCCGAGCTAAGGTTAAATTACAACCTTTCCTGTCCCTTTTTGGGTCGTGTCACTCACCGGTCGATTATCTGAAATTCAACAACCTTCAAAATGATGGAATCTAGTGGAAGTAGGTGAAATCACACGCTTCTCACATCAACAAAGGCAATAAAATTATGCTGAGCGCAAGTCATCTAGCAGGACCACAAGGACGAGAACAGTAGCTGTTTGGAACACGGTTTTTAAAATGTCAAGGAGACCATAATCTCAGAATAGAGCAGCTTTACTTCATCTAAGCAGGCAATACTCATTTTATTTATCGCTGCCGTAAGCCTGACAGGTTCATCTCTAGACAGTGTAATAGATTTTCAGACATATTTCTGGAAAAATACCAAATTATACTTTTCCTTGTCCATGTTTTTTTTATTTCCCTTGAGTATGCGATGAGTACTGCATATTGAAAAACTTTCCTTCCGTATTTTGCATATTACTATATTCGGTGAGATCAACGACATACATGTCCTTGATCCGGCGCGTTGCCTTAACCTTGTAGTGAAGCATGGATTCAGAAAAGTATAATAAGATAATAAGATAGCACTCGTGCGTTAAGTTCAGAAGCCATCCTATCAATATATGTATACAAGGAGGAATGTTTTTGTAGTGTACTGAACTGTAGGAAAATGTTTGTACTGACAACTTATATTGAATAATGTTTCAACTCACAAACGTGTACAGTTATTATGCGTTGTTATCAGATACTTAGTAACGTCAAAGTGAAATAACTAGACAGAATGATTACATTTTTTCTGTTTCCCTTTTTTGATTCCTGGTGTAGACAGATTTTTTTCTCAAGGTAATTATCCAAACTATATTGCCGTATTTTCACTGGAAGTGGATATTTTCAAGAGCCTTTTAAGTGTAATTTCCCGTAATTAACTTGCATACCATGACCTAACGTAAGTCCATACGTATCATTTATCCAAAAAAGAGTCAATATTCTCCAAGGCACGCCACAAAAGTCTCGGAGGATCCTCGTATCATCTTTCCTCCAGAAATGATGGCATCTCCATGAAATGCGACACTGACCTCCATGCCATTATTCCCTCCGTCTTCCACCATTTTTGTAATCAGGGCTTCCATACATGCGTCTTTAGGAGTAACGGATGACATTTTCGTTTATTTTCCCAAAAATAAACTCAACCACACATTAAGGGTTCGAAAAACCATTACGTAATGCTTTAAATCATGCAGCTCTCTTTTGCACTGCAAACTTAATGTTGGAGAAAAAAGATTAATCAAATAGTGCAATTAATTGTTGAAGCAAGGCTTATGAACCTACATCATAACTTGATAGTGACCTTAGGTGTGAGTGGCAGAGGGTGAGTTTTCACCAACGTGCACAATACCAAACCCTAAAAAGTCAATGAAACCACGACTTTTAATTTGCAAATATTTGTCAGGAGTTGAAAATTCACCATCATGCACTACATCATTGGTATGATACCAATGTTAGAGTTACCATATGCATAAACTTCTCATGAAGTTTTTCAAGACGTTCAGGCTCGCAGTTTGGCTGGTTCAGGTTTTCGAATATCGTCCGCGTTAGCATCGTTCTTGATGGCGACGTTTCACCTACTGTGCTGCAGGTGTCCTCTGAAGGTCATGCTGAAGCGAAGATTGTATCTAAAACACCGGTATTTATGCAAATGCTATTCGAAAATACATAAATGCACAAAGATACAACCGTTATGCAGGAAACGCGCAATAAGTGCAGTTAGTAATACGTACTAAATGAAGGAACAAGCATTAGGAATAAAATCTACTAATCAGACTGCATTACCAACCAGAAATCCTAGTTAGGAGTTCAATTGTCAGCTGTATTGGTCTATTACCGTTTGCGGGAAGAGTTTTATTTTTTTTCCTGTCCATTCTGCCATCCACATAATTCTCTAATTTTATTCTCATGATATAATCTACCGTACACTCGTAAAATGTTATTTATGTCGTAAAAAATAAATTTACTAGGAAGTAGCAGAGTAGATTTTCTATATATTAACCCACAGTTTGAAAGCACTTTTCATATTAGTTAACTAAATATACAAGGTATATGAAATCGTGGGACGTGATTCCAGGAACTGGGAATCGACCATGTGAGAAATTTTTTTATTTTTTTGATGTTACGGCTAAATCAATCCATGCTGAGGAAGTTGCGGTTGTATGAGCAGATGATAATGGGAGTATGTTAAGATTATTTACAGAGAATGTTAGCTGGAGAAGGTTTGCACCGTTTTAACTGAGTTGAAGTTTGCATTTAAGTGTCCTGTCAGTATAATATGTTTGTATTCAGTCGAATAATCCAAGATTGCTTCATTTTAAATCAGAAAAATAACCCACTTTCGGAGGCCTGTGTATTGCACGTATGATAATTTTAATGGAGTTTATTTTAACCTCTGCGAAGAGATATTCTGGTCTTTTTGTACATACAAACTCATTATTAGTAACAATTTTACGTTTTAAATCACTTCTTATGTACACACCTACAACATCGCCACCTTTCCCGATACGGTCATTGCGATAAAGACGATAACCTGGAATTTCAACGGTTTTAGAGAGTATTTAGAGAGTAACGGCCTCATTCCAGCAAGATCACATAAGAATGTTGAGCAAGCAATGCAACTCGTTCAAGTGGACAGCTTTAAACGTTTGAATGTTGAGGAGGGTCATTTTTAGTGTAAGTGGACAGCGAATCAACTTGTCATTTAGCAACTGTCCAGTGGTGCTGGTCAGAGACATGTGAGTTCATGCATGCGGGTGCATTATTATTTCGCGTTCCTTGGAAGGAGCAGGGGTGAAGCATCAGGAGCATCTGGATTGAGTGCGGTAGCCGCAGGGGTGGGAGAGACGAAGTAGGTGGAAAAGGAGGGGCTGAAGGTATCTACATCTACGAAGTACCGTGCACGCCACCACTAGGGTGTGTGGCACGGGGTGATTCCACACCAGGCATGCAGCTCTCGCCCCACCACAAGTCAGAACCTGGCTCAAGGCGCAGACCAAAAAGCAGTCAGGAGAACAGTGCGCAGTCCAACCGGAAACTGGGATAGTGATACGTAAATGAACATGCAAACATGCAGAACAATGCTATACACACATCTAGTGGTTAATTTTACTGATACTGTTAATTTGTGAATACTACGAGATGCTACCTCATGCAAAGAACAAAATAAAATAATGCCGGACTAATCGACCGTTGTGAAGAGTTAGTAATTATGTGGTGTTATTAAGCACAAGTGAAAATTCTACTCTACCTATTGAGGGTGGGAGTTTCATGTGATTGATCTATCGCAACTATTATGATCCCTTAATGTACGTGGGAAAAATGACATTTTGAATATATCGGTTCGGCAGTCAACTTCCTTTATTTTATTCCTGTGATCGCTTCTACCGTAGTACGTTGGCTCAATTTTGAAGAGGAAGCGCAATGAGGGAAATGAGGAGGGGTGAGAGTGAAAGGGTGCTGAGTAATGCGAGAATAGTTCGACCTGGGTATCGTGTCTATAGTTGGGTTGGATGTATTGTGCGAATATCGGTTGGTTAGGCAAGGGATTGAGTGGGAGTAAGTATTCTTGTGTGTTGCCATCTTGGTGGTTCGGGCGTGGCATCAGAGTAGTTAATGTACAATAGGCATGAGACTGAAGAGTATGCGTCGAAATAAATTATATATAACACTTGCTGTAAAGATATAAAAACTAGAAACACTTGGCCACTAAAATGTTATTTAAGAAATTAAGAGACAGCTGAGTATTTTCTTGGCAGTGTTAAATTTATCCGGCCAAGGCTTGTGAAAGTAGATCCTGCTTATATATCAATAGGTACCTATTGTAAAATCAATAAATATGAAAGTTAAACGAAATTTAATTATATTTTAAATTATCGGATGAAAATTATAAGAGGAAGCGAACGATATTCAATGAAAAAAGTAATATTTCTATTCTATTTCTTATCTATTTGATTCATTAAGAATCAGAAGTTCCAACGATTTTAAACCGCTGATGGATATGTGAGTTTCTGATACTAGGAGAAGCTTTGTTACTCCAATTTCCTAAAATAAAACTTGAAATGATAATGTTCTACTCCTTATCGTAGAATGCTAATTTTATTTACTAAGTTTCATCAAGAAACAGGGTAGTTAATTCGATATCAACAACTAATGTGGGGCATGAAATTTATTAGAAAAAAGGAAAATGGATTCATTTTTTCAATTCTCCGATGAAAAATTTAAAGAAAAAAAATCGTTTGTGCCCTGGAAGGGATATGGAACGTCAAGGGAGAAGACTTGTCTAGTTGAAAGCTTGAAATGACAGACAAGCAGAGTAAGGACGTCCCGCCATCCGATCGCTGACTAAAAGTGTCGATAACGACAAGCGAACACGTCACCAACATTATTTGAGACGAGATATGAAGGAAGCTGAAAGGAATGAGCAGATAAGAAGGGTTTCGAGTTTCGCTTTTTCCAAGGGTATAAGGTGTGGGGCGAAACTCAGGGGTTGAGGGGGGACAGGGTTGTTAACCTCCCAAATATGAATGCTAAAGAGCAGCAGGGAACCGGTGAAAGCTGAGGTGGGAGAAATACAGCTGGGGTGGGTTAGAATTTCCAGCTCTTTTATTTAGAGTTTCAGCACTGGGTGGAGTTATCAGTTGCGAGGGTTGGCGGGACCCCTTTTCGGTTTAACATGCCGTCAGTGAAAAAAGAAAGCCCCCCTTAACAATGAAAAGGTTTAGGGCAGAGGGTGAAATACACGACTCAACGTTCGTGGAAATCCTAATTAAAGGAGGACAAAAATTTTTGGAATGTCGTGCGAGGAATTTTGATGGCTTATTCATGCTGAAAGACCATTAGCAATAGCTGCGGTATGCAGATCTTTTATTTCATAGCAAGCAGTTTCTAGCACGGATATGAATTAAATAAGAGTCATTGTCAATCAATAGGTAGGTTCCAAGTTCTTTCAAGTTTTTTCGATATAGTTTCAATATTAGAAACCCGGTAGCGGTAATTTGACCGGTTTTGATAAACTGGTAGCTGATATTTTCAATAAATTCATTCCACCGAGCTTTCTTTTTTTCTTCGCACGCAGTGGAAAGTCTGTGCCTACCATATATGAGCCATTCAGCCGAAGAAAGCTAGAGTGAAGGCTTCCGTGGAGGTGACCGTGAAGGGTGAAGTTTTTCCGAGTTCTCAACCACGTTCATGAATGTCCTAAAAGAAATAAATCAATATTGTTTGACCTCCAGCATGGTTACAGTGGCATTGAAATAGCAAAAACAAAAAAATGGCTGGAGAATATTAGCGCTTGGTCTCCAATGCCGAATCTTTGAAGAAAAAAGTAAGGCAACCAATCAGAGCGTATTCAACTGATATGAAGGGTCTGTAAGAGGTGGACAAAGTAACTGCATCGTTACTGCAATCATGAACAATATAGTTGGAATTGAAGACATAAATAATAACAATTTATGGGCAATTTAAAAAGAGTATAATAAGTTATCATAATTTTAAATATGTAAAAAATGAACGAAAGATGAAAGTTACACGGATGCAATTGTGATCCATTGTTTCACGTCTTTGTTTAGTATTAGTTTACATCAGTATCTGTAATGTAGAGGTATCTATTGAGGCATATCTTTATTGAAGTCTAACTCTTTAAAGTGCACAAGTGTCACAAAATAATCAGAGAATAAATATTGATCTCCCTTCGCCGACACAGGAAGTAACTCCGGAGAAAGTAATCGCGTGCAAAGTGTTGTATTAGATGGTGCTATCTCTAGTGAAGTGATAGTCATATCGTGTGTCCCACAGGGAAGTGTCATACGCCCACTTCTGTTTTTTTTGTACATAAACGACATCGGTGAAACAGTTGACAGTAAGCTTAGATTATTTGCAGACGACGCAGTGTTGTATAGAGAAATCCGTAGCGTTAATGATAAGCAAGCACTAACTAAGGACCTCGAGGCAATACATGAGTGGTGTGATTCGTGGCAGCTAGAATTAAGCCTGAAAAAATGCGTAGTTATGAATTTTTGGAAACGGAAAAACTATCATTGTAACAGCTATTGCATAAACAACAGCAAATTAGGGACAGTAGAATCGGTTAAATACCTCGGAGTTAAACTGACTAATGATCTCTCGTGGAGTAAACATATTCGAGAAATTACCGGTCCAGCTAATCGTAAATTGGGATTTTTTTAAAAGAGTACTTGGCAAATGCGATGTTAAAGTTAGGAAAATCAGCTACTTCTCCCTCGTTAGACCCCACTTGGAATATGCTGCCAGTATCTGGGATCCTTATGGGATAGGCTTGGAAACTGAGTTAGAACGCGTGCAGTGAAGATCGGCAAGATACGTTTAAGGCCGTTATGATAATCTCGTTAGTCTTACTGACCTTTTGCAGCAACTGGGATGGGAAAATCTTTCAGACCGTCGAATAAAATTTAGACTCAATCTAATATGTAAGTTCCAAACCGGTCTATTCTCTGACGACGTAGATAATATTTTACGAAATTCGACATACTACGGTAGATCAGATCATGAGAATAAAATTAGGGAACTAGACTGCAGAACGGACAGATTTAAAATGTCATTTTTCCCACGAACGACAAGTGACCATAACAGCTACCAATGAGACTTTTATCTAGGTTTGTCGTTAGTTAGTGTAGCTCTTAGTAGTAGTAGTACTCAATAATACTTTATTCCTTATCTGTTACCTAGTACTAAAAGCACACCGTGCATGTTTTCTACATAAGTCTTGAGTCTCTGGCCATTTATGTAGTTGCAAAATATATATATATATATATTAATGGTCCCTGGTGTTGTAATGCATGCCTGTGAGGCTTCGCCTCGTGACGAGCATTAGCAATTTATGCTAATGCATAATTAGTCGGAGTTACACTAACTTTAGTGTATAGTGTAATGCACGTTAGTGAATACTCACCCCCTGTCACACACCCTTGAGAGACCGTTGAAGTTGTAAGGAAGACTTATAAGTTGTAAGGTAAGGTAGTTGTAAACTTGCAGGGTATATAGTAGATGTAGATGTTCCATCGATCGAAACATTTCAGAAAGTTTTTCCACAAGTTGTCACCAATTACAAAAATCACCGATGGCTTTGCGAACGCCCTATTTTCAGTAGTAAAACACACCCGAGGTCTATGCAATCAACTACGCCATCCACGAACGAATTTCGGGCGATTCTGTCACCAACAAATTGATTGACAGCGTCATGAATGTGGACGAGATGTTTAACTAACCAATTGAGTTTTTAAATTCGTTGGATATTTCTGGTGTACCGTCGCACAAATTGTCACTCAAACTCGGCGCAACAATAACTCTTTTATGCAACATTAATGCACCACGAATGTGCAATGGAACCAGGCTCCCTCAAACCGATACCAAACGTCATCGAAGCGACAATTCTGAATGACAATTGAAAAGGAGAAGATGTGCTTATTCCACGTATACCCATCATTCCCACCGACATGCCATTTGATTTCAAACGACAACAGTTCCCCGTTCGCCTTGCATTCTCAATGACAATCAACAATGCAAAAGGTAAATCGCTTCAAGTGTGTGGATTTACTCTGGAAAACCCATGATTTTCACACGGTCAATTATATGTTGCATTGTCATGAGTGTAACAGCCGAAAAAGTAATTTGTTTTTGCAGAGGTCGGTAGGATCAACCATATTTTATATCCAAAAGCACTCGAATAAAATTTTAAACTATTTTATTACACAAAATATAATTTTTTCATTAATTTCGAACATATAAATATGTCTGCTTTGTATATGTGTGCCTACTTAAAAAAAAGAGGCATTGCAACGCATGCCGGGCCCCGCCAGCGATTGCGCCTCAAGTTCGCGCCACCGTATTTCTCTCTCAAGTTTTCATGGAATGGGAAGGCTTAAAACAATGTAATTGCTGTTTTGGGGAAGAAAAATTATTCTGAATGTTTATTTCATTTTTGGGAAATATATACACTCATTTAACCACATTTCCCACTGCTTCCACTTGAGTAGTGCAAAAAAAAGTAAAAACACCAAGCTCACTACAAGAGCACACCAGACAGAGACTGCCATTAAAGCAGACAGCAGGTCTGCTAGTCTGTCATTTAATAAACTATGTCGTTTGTAGAAACCAACACACCCTTGAGATAATATGCAGGATTTCATGAAAATAAAGGTGAAGGAGTAGGGCAATACATTGAACTAAAATTCCTAATGAGACATAATTCACACTTCACATAGTCATCCACACTAACGAAGCTCACTAAATGGCAGAACCTAAGTTGAGGAAACATTTACTACAGCCTCGATAGTAATACATTTCTTACACAGCCACGTAATTCTCCTAAAGAGATAATTATACTGCCTTTGAAGGACATTGATCAACGTGGTAGAAAACTCGGAAAACCTTCACCGAAAGGAGAACGATAGATGAATTGCTTCCACACGTTACCCTGCACAGATCACAGATATTAATGAAGTCCCATCGACCTACGATGTCAGAGTAACTGCCGTTCCCCACCATCCAGGCACTCATCAGTTTATCGCAAGCAACCAAGAATACAGCATCCAAAAACATCCCCCTCTACCTCCTCTACTCCACCCCCCCCCCCCCAGGTTGCCAACGAGTCTACATGAAAGAGGAAACGTGGATTTCTCTAGAAAAACACTTTTTTCACATCAAGCGTCGAGCTTTATCAAAAGAGTCCTTCCACTCGCTGTATGAGGTCCTTGTTGTTTGGGATGAAGGGGGAGAAAATACCTTGCGCGCATACCCCAGGGGTCCGTGCTGGGTCCATCCAAGTCTCACGCTGCAGGACGTGCGAGGGTGAGCGATAAGGGTTGGTTGGTGAACGCAGTGTGAGAAGGATTTCGTTCGGGAGAGTGTGGATGGGGTTTTGTGTCATTTGCGTCCGACGAAAGGGGTCTGCGAGACTGGTCAGAGTGGATCGAGGCTTTCGTGTCAAGGGGGCATTACAGAGATGGCCGAATCCCCATCAGCCGGCAAAAAAATAAAGATTTTTTTCTCATTTTCCTTCTCGCCCCGGAGAGGATTTTTGGAGCCTGGATGATGTTCTGAGGTGGACGGCGGTGGTAACTGGTCCATGGGCGATACAGTCACGGCTGAGATGAGAATTGCAATTATTACAGCATCGAAAAAGTCTTCTCTTTCTCATTGATTTAACGACCGATATTTTAAAAAATTCCGTGTTAGGTAGGTATCTACTGGTAATAGGGTGGTTTATCAGTCCTTAATTTTATTTATTAATTAAACCGACTTTTGATTATGTTTATTACGAACAATTAATCACGTCAAATGCCCCAAATACAGTTGCGACAGTCACAACTCAAAACTTACTTGAACCAAATAATATCTCAATCAGTTATGCTAATATAGTGGTACTAGAAATAACAATTATTAAAATGTTTGTTAAAAGCTTGCAGAATTCTCATAAAATTCAATTTTCCAACTTATTTAAATTCAGGGACAGCATCCATGAAATTTAATGACGAGTTATTGAAATGCGTAGCGGAATGAGTTAACTTAAAGGCAAGTTTTACACAGACAGTAATCCATGTTATGTGGTTTTGCTCCAGAAAATTAGCCCATCCGGAAAGAAAAGGCCAAACGTTTCTTCGACTTCAATAGGTTCCCTTAATAATAAAATAATTTTGCAGCCACAAGAAAATTATGTAGTCATCAAGAATTTTCCGTCTTTATATTTTTTTTAATGATTACATTGAAAGAGTTAACTGGAATAACAGCAAGCATATTTTTGGAAAAGACGAAGGGGTCAACGTGGTACCATAGAAAATAAGAAAATGGCAACAATAATATGCTGATGAGGCTCTCATAAAAGCCATTACAGAAACGACGTCCACCCAGACCCTTATAATAACGCACTGATTAAAATGTTGGCATCTGATTCATCAAGTGGGCAATATGAGATTAATGCTTGAATTTTGTGTTTAAAATGCGAAGGCGGCAAGGCAATTTTACTGAAGAAATCCCCACATCCACAAAATTGAAGGAGAGGTATTGCAATTCGATGGTGGTATATACTTTGCCTATATAAAGAGAAAAAGTGATCGCACAGATTTCTAAGTATCCGGCGAAAGCTTGTGGAAATGTGTTACAGACTGTATTATAACATGAACACTTTGTAAATATTGGTGTGGAAATATTTACAAAGTGTTTCTGTTACAATGCAAAAAAAGTTCTATTGAACATAATTTATGTAGATTTTAAGGCTGAACATTGTGTGTGTGTATCAAATCTATGTGAAAATTATCACTATGTAATTTTCACACTTTTTTTGCTGTCACCAGCAATGGGTTCGACATGGAATGTCAGTATTAACGTAAAAATAAATTATGAATTGCATAATCCAAGTCTAACTAGGGGAGAGGCTGGACTATATAAGAACACTTACTATTTTAATGACTTTTCCTCGATAACTAAATATCATGCCAGTGATATTACAAAATTGCGGACTTACCAAAAGTCATATATAATGACGATAAATACTAGTTTAACTTAAGAATCCTGAACTTGATAACTTGAGGGAGTGAGTTTTTATTCACCCTGAGAATATTACGAAGAAGACTGCTTTAGCTCATATTGGATATTTAACTTATAATTAAGCCAAGCAAAATGTGAGTTATTTCGTAGGCTAACCAATAAGAGGCCATCTTGGAAGATAAACTTGCGTTACCAGTGACGAAAAAGTGAAATACAAAACCATTTTAGGTGAAGTTGCTTCTTTTTTAGGGATATTGCGATTGAAATTTATTCAACTAAATACATCAAAAATTAATTAATGGACTGAATTAATAATGGATGGAATTAATAACTATTTCTGTGAAATCAATAATATTGGCAAATTCTAGAACTAATGTATTGTAAATTCCCCATTTTTTTTATTTCTCAGCAATGTTTGGATTCCACACAATATCCTCAGATTTTGTAAGTGGAGCCATTTTTTGACTCATTCAATTACCCAAATAATCACACCAATGATCTCCTAAAGGAAAAAGGAGAATATTTTCTGTGCCGCTTTTGGAAGTGACGGGCAATTGAAGCTCGAAATGCTGCCACATAATTCTCTTTGTGTCATGTACATAGGCCTAATAAATGACTCCCGTGATTATGACTCTCAAACAAACTAAATCGCTCCGTAAGGACAAACATGAAACCGGAGACATTCTTCAAAATATAAATGAATGGAGAATAGAAATCGGTTAACATCACCTTTATGATGCAAAAATAGACACAAAACAAACGAAAATGAGACGTTTCAAGAGTAGAGAAGTAAATTCAAGGCAACTATTATTGTGACTTCAGAAAAAATCCCACATTAACAAAATACAGAAACCGGAAATATAAATGAATGGAAAAGCGGCCATTTAACATCACCTCCACCTTTAAAACAAAATAAAAGATGAAAGAGAACTCAGGAAAAAAGGACGTCTTTTATTTTTATGGAAGAGAGGAAAAACTAGAAAAGTCGTCGCTTCCCAGCTTTCATCGCGTCCTCAAGCCCGCTCATTCCTTTTTGGACCCGAGCCTACTAAATTAAACAACCACTCAAAAAAGAGATCCCCAGGATCCTCCCCTTTTGAAATTTACATGCATTTCAGTTAATAACTGGCCCGCCCAATGAATAAGAAAATGGTAGGGAAGGAGAGGGAGGGAGTGAGGGAAAGAGGAAAGGGAGGAGAAGGAAGAGAGGGAAAGAGGGAAAAATTTAGGAGAGGGAGAAGGGAGGGAGGTGTGTCTTGAGGAGGTAGGGTGACCCGTATATATAAAGGATGAGGGAGGTGTATGGCAGATGGAGGGGTTGATGGGCTACGTCGTAAAAAGGGAATTATTCACGCCACCAAGCTCCTTTCAACGCCTCCCGGCTGGACAAAAGGGGGCACAGGGCTCTTAACAATAGCTCTGTGATATTACAATACACCAAATGCAATGTGCGATACTGATATGCATAAAATGCAATGAGTATTATCTACATCCAAATAGTAGATACCCTACAAGCAGTCTCAAGTGTGTGTGGCAGGGTTGAGTTTTATTTACCCAACGTGCACTTCACTATATCACACAAACGTCACAGATACGAATTTTGATGCATTGACAAAAACCTTTAACTATATCTACATAATACTCTGCTAGCCACAACAAGGGTGTGCGGCTGGGTGTAAGTTATCACCAGGTAGCCATATTCCATAACCTAAAGAACTACGACCATCAACGCATAAACAAAAGCCTGCAAATTATTCTCTTTATAGTCAGAATGATAGCGTCGTAAAGCACTTGACATTACCTTGAACATACGTAATTTAATCGAGTGTTTAGTAAATTTGCAAATAATAACAGCTTGATATTGTCTTTGACGGTTAGCACATGCCTGGTATGGTGTCGCCTCTTGCTGTACACCTCTAAGGTGCCTTTATGAGTAGATATAGATGTTCCATAGCATTTCCTACAACTTGCCCTCGTGTATAAGGTTGAATAGAACGGAGATGTAGATAAAATATGTAGATGGAACTTAATATACCTACCTGTCTGGAGGCCAAATTTCAACAACATGCACTACTCCACATGTTACCAATGTACTACTGCTGTGAGAATTAATGCATGTTGCCACATCATTTCTCATTAAATATCGTGTTACATTAGAGTATAGTTTGATGTTATATTTCCATAGGCTCAATGTTTAAATTTCAACCAATAATTGGTATTGAGGCATATGATTGTTCGATACATGGACTGAATTGTTCGATATGCAATATGCAGCTGCATAGGCTGCGTTATGAGATACTTAATTCATAAAGCATGGCAATACATATATGTATAAGTAAAATCTGATGCAACATTATGCCTTAAAATATATTTTGAATTATGCAATATCGAGCTTCGAAGGCACACACACACACATGACTACAAAGGCAAATATGCACATTAGTGCAAAAAAAATATTTAATATTACAATTACCTCTTACTAGGCCTATATCTACAAAATACTCTGCAAAAAATCTCAAGGGTGTGTATCAGGCGGTGAGTACTACTCACTGAGTAGGCATCAACAAGAATTTCACTATGCTCTATCAAAGTAAATGAAACTACGACTATTAAAGCATTAACATCGTTAATGCTTGTCAGGAGGCGAAGCCTCACAGGAATTTACTGCATTATATGTATGCAACCAATTATAGAGGGTCCTTCAGTATTAATGTACTCTGCATGTACATAAACAGATAGAGATACAAGAGTAATACGGAAAAGATGCAGGGTGTGCTGTTAGTACTAGGTAGAAGATCAAGGTACAAGTAATTGGGAGTAAATCAACTAATTAGCTAACTAGATGTCACCTGAGGAGACCTGTGAGGCTAGATTAAGATTAATTTCTAACGAATTTAAGTCCACTTCATTAATCTCTTCCCTAGTGTGTCTATAAGCAATTACATAAATGTTCCACACCATATTTATTTCCCTAAGCCAACTCAGAAGGTAGTTCTTTACTCGTCTTTCAACAGCAAAATACATAAGTATAACGATATTATCACAGCAGTTTATGTCACCTTTATGCATTATGCAAAGCTATGTTCTATCATGCGATATACGAC